>JAHSPW020000006.1:15355000-17867500 GCA_019985065.2 Arctostaphylos glauca | reverse complement strand
AGTGCTCTTCTTCGGAAGCGCTGCAAGCTAACAACAAGGTTTCTTTTTCTTGTATGTCTTCTTCAACATAGTTAGCATGTTCACTGTTAATTTTAGGCAATTTAACTCTGCACTGTGATCGATAATGCCCATAATTCTTGCAACGAAAACACTGAATTTTGGACTTATCATACCTTCCATTTCCAGAAGTTTGCTGACCAGAGTTATTTTTCTGAGAGGAGGCATTATTTTTGGGGCAGTTACCACCGTTGGAACTACTTTTGTTGGAAAGAGTCACCTTGCTTTGAAAAACTTGCTCAACAGGCTCGGCTGACCTTTGATTCATTCTGTACTCGTAAGCACATAATGAACCCATCAGACCTTCAATTGTCATGATTGAAAGATCCATTCCTTCTTCAATTGCAGCAACAACATAATCAAACCGACCTGTCAAGGATCTCATGATCTTTTCAATAACACGTAAATCTTTCTTTTTTCTCACCGTTAATCCGTAATTGATTGACAACAGATTGAACACGGGAAAAATAGTCAGATATAGATTCAGAACCTTTCATTTTAAGAGATTCGAATTCACCTCGTAAGGTTTGCAACCTTACACTCTTCACCTTCTCATCGCCTTTGTAGGATTTTTGTAGCATCTCCCATGCCTCCTTAGCTGTAGTTGCACTTGAGATCTTTTCAAAGACAATCTCATCTACAGCTTGATAGAGATAGAATAAGGCCTTCTTGTCCTTCTTCCTGTTGTTACTCAAACTGTCCTTCAGGACTTGAGTAAGTGTTGCTGCTGCATCTTGATCCACTGGTTCTGCATATCCAAGCTCAATAATCTCGGATAGCTCCTGAAAACCGAACAACGCCTTCATCTGGATACACCATTGATCAAAGTGTTTTTCGCTAAACCTCGGAAGCTGAGGTTGAATCTCGTTCATCATTGGACACTGCTTACAAGCAATCTAAGAAAGAGAACTTAGACCAACAAGAACACTGGATAGTTCCAGCTCTGATACCAAATGTAGGAAATTAAAAGTTGAACTTTGTAATTTCCACAACAGGATCAAAAACAAAGACAATAGCAGGAAAACAACTTAGAAGGAAAAAAAACTTTTTTTTTAATTGAGATAACTGGTGTTTAAAACCATTAACAATACACCTATTTATAGATATTTACATACTCCTACAAATACTCCAACTAACTCTAACGTCTTCCTAAAGAAAAGCTCAACAAGGCCTATTTTAAAGGCACAACTTGACTCAACAAACAAACTGGAAACAAACTACCTAAAAATCTGCAAATAGTTACAGACTTATTCAAACTAAAATTGACTCAGCATTAAATAAAAAAACTAACAGTTTGAGTTAAAAAAATTAAATTCCAACAATTTTGACGCCATTTCACTTATGCAATGATATATTCTCTATTGCTCTCTCAATGATATTGAATTAGACCTCGATTTCATTATTCTTAAGGAGATGGCTACAGTGCTTTTTAACTGTCAAAAAGGTTTTCCCTTTGGTGCCTTGCTTACTATCATCTTCATAAGAAGTGAAGAGTTTATGGAACACAAAGAAGGTCCAATCATTGATTACATCATTAAGAAAGGGTTGTCCCTTTAGCTTAAGGCAGGCCAATCGAGTGTGGCACCAAGGACGGAGCTAGGATTTTACAACGGGGATGGCACCAAGAACAAAATCAAAAGCAGAGGCATTCATCAATAAGTTCAAGCAACAACTAATGGTCCAACGACTCGAGTCGATCGAGAGCTACGAACAAATGCTTGACAGAGGCAAATAAATAGCCTTAATTCTCAGAAACTTTTCGGATTTGTGCTTCGAATAAGTCTACAGACCAAGAACAAAATCAAGAATTAAGAATTTGCTGTTGTCTGATATTGACATATTGTGGGTCTTATTTGCTGATATCAATATGAAACGATGACTAACAAAATTAATCAAGTAACAGAGTAGAGTAAGTAACTACCACTGGTCGTTTGGTCAGTTGCTCTGGTCGGCCGTCGGCGTCGGCGGAGCTGCGGAGGAGGAACGGACGAACGATGGCCGGTGGGTGACTGAGCCGCGACTCGACAGTGAGCAGTCGCCAATTGAACAGAACAGCGGAAGCTGCGGATCAAACTTCAAAGTATCGGATTCTGGATTCAGACTCTGAGACTCAGACGATGAGAGTCATGACTCATGAGCGGAGAGCCGGAGACGATCTCGAACCCTCGAAGTCGAAGTCTCGAACAGTCCGGATTCACACGAACAGATTTGGAATTCTGGATCTGGATTTATTTTGATCTGGATTCGTCCGAACCTCCGGTGGTTTTCGTGGTCGAGATCGGACTGGGGAGAGATGACTGATGACGATCCGTCGTCCGGCTACGTGAGGGGGGTGGCAACCGGCGCGGGCGATGGGCGTGAGAGGGAATGGCGGCCGGCGAGCGTGAGACGGTGAGAGGGAACTGGGAAGGGTGAGGTTTGTGTGAGGTGGGGGGGGGGGGGGGGGGGGGGCGACTGACCTAAACAATTAAAATTAAATTTTTTTTTTATTTTCTTGACCTCGTGCCACACCCCCCCCCCCCCCCCCCCCCCCCCGGCAGCTCCGTCCCTGTGTGGCACGACCTGAAGAAGATATAGGAGAGGTCCTTCTGGACTGCATATAGGTGATGAGGATATTCCACCCAAGCAGATGTGTTCAGAATATATGGGGCATGTTATATTCCCGTTGAGTAGTATCCAATCGTCTCAGGCAGAGTTGTTTGACAGGTTTCCTCAGTTTTCTCTTTCTTAAAACTAGAGATTTGATTATCTTGAGCATCAAGTCTCTCAAATTCAGTATGGGCAACAACACTTTATTAATACTATCAGCAGGAGCATCCTAATTTCGTGCCTTATCCACACTACCAACCTCCACCCGAAGAGTGATACCATCTATTCTTTGATGCCCCCCATTCTTTTTTCTTTTTTTTACAATGGTCTTTTAGTTTATAGTTTTATTAGTTCTATGACTTTTATAGTTATGTAAGACTTTAAACTTTATTTTAGTTTCTGTTTCAAGCATTGGTTTATGTCTCTACAATGAGATATTTTTTTAAATCTTTATGTTCAATTAGTTATATTTCAAGATTATAGCTTATGCTTTGTAATTGATATCTATGATTATTGCCTTTGAATTCTTGGATCATTTGATGGATATGCTCGTATGATTTATTTTAACCTGACATCTTGTAAAATCATAGCATGAAACTCACTATATCTTGATTATGTCTATGTCACTACTGCATAATTGTTTATGCTCTGCATGTTCTTTCAAATCATATATATACAAAGGGAGAGAGAAAATATCAAGGGGGATAATTTTTGAATTTATAATTATGACAAAAACATTATGTTCTGCTATCATGAAAAAGAGAGAGATTGTTAGAAATATGGTATATTCACAACGCTTTGATTTTAATGATAAATTTGTAATTTTAACCATGAAACATAATATTTCATATAAATTATGTCATCACAAATGATCAATTCTCCTATATATTCTTACGGATTTGATATGTCAAAACTTGTTCACATTAACTAATCTCGAGGGTTCAATTTGAATAAAATCATGACACTTGATCTTGATGAGTAATTTATCTTATGTGTATCATGATTATCTTGGACGAATGTTTGTATTGCTTGAATTGTGTCCAAACAAGTTGAGGTGGTGAGAATATTCGAATAAGGGCATTTTCTGCCTCATTGGATGACATGTCAAATGATATGACAATCATCCAAAAGGCATGTCTATTGGGCAGAAGGATTTTTAGTCGACAGATGACACCGGTCGACCGATGGGTCAGAAATTTGAATTATTGACAAAATTTCAATTGATAAAATTGCATTTAATGCCCCCCAACCACTTTGAGTGACTATCTGTTTGAGAACTATTTATAACAGCTTGCAAGAGTCTTTAATGCCATATAAGCACAAACATCCAAGAGTGCAAATTACAAGCAATCAAATCAAAGTTCATTCTCTCAAGTCTTTTGTGTTGAAGCTTTCAGTGTTTACACTTTCATATTTACTCTATCAATGAGTGTTTTTTGTATTAAAAAGTTCATTTTCTCAAGTCTTTTGTGTTGAAGCTTTCAGTGCTTACACTTTCATATTTACTCTATCAATGAGTGTTTTTTGTATTAAAAAGTTTGAATTTCTTTATCTTTCAAACTTGTAAAGAGTCGGTACAACTCTACCACCTTCTAAGTTGAGCGTTTAGGTGTTAAAACACTTGTAAGAGCTTAGGACTAAAATAAAATTTATTTTTGTGAGAATGTTTTTTAGGATATCGGTATAAACTCTTAGTGGTTGGGTAGCTCATCGGAAAAATTAGTGATTGTAATTTCAATATTTGAAGAATAGTGAAACTCAAGAGGTGTTCTTAAAGAGTGGACTATAGACCCATCTCACTAAATCGACGAAACACTATATATCATGCTTGATCTCTCTTCCATCTACTTGTCGCAATTTTATTTTACATATATAAATTTGTTGTAGACTATTCATCACATTTGTATTGAATCACCAAGTTTTAAATCGATCATTTTAGTTTAGCAATACAAATGCAATCCCCCTTCATTGCCTTTGGAATAACAATTTTATTTGTCAAATATGAGGTGAAAAAGGTTTCTCTCAAATACCATGTAAAATTTTGATCCTAGCCCACAAGTTATTAGATACAGAGGCCCCAATATTATATTAAGTGATCAACTATTTCATACCCAAACAATGTGGATATTATATTAAGTCGCCTCATCAACTTTACTACATTTCTTGATTCAAAGTATTGGGGTATGCTACTTTGTGACAATTAAAGTTTATAGTAATTGTGCTAAGCATGTTACAATCAAGGTAATAAGATTTGGATGGTAGTTTTTAATATTAACTTAAAACGTCTCAATTGAACTATAAAAGAAGTAAAAGATAAATTAGTTTAAAGTTTAAATTACTAAAGTGTATTAAAAGAAGACGATAAAGAGATTTAGATTTAGAGAGAAAATCACCAAACAAAATATTATAAGTTTCGTCTTTAATGGCCTTCTTACATAGTGGTAGATGAGTAATAAAAAACATGAAAACTAAGGGGTTGTTTAATAACCCATTTTCAGCACTTAAAATTGGATAAGTTAAGTGAAAATATATTAAGTCGGTTGGATAATGAAATTTTGAAGAACTTAATACATTAAGTCTTCGTAAAAAATAAAAAATAAATAATTAAGTAGCTATCTCTTTAAGTAAAAAAAGCTAAACACACTCAAAAGAGTTTTTTAAAAAACGTCTATTGACCACATTGCCGACCAACGCCATTAACCACCACCACTACTCGCCACCACTACACTGCTAACCATCGGCACTAATCACTACTGATGCTGCTAGTCGCCACCACACTAACCACAACAGTGCTGACTACTGCTACTAACCATCACATTGTTGACCACTACCGTCATTAACCACCACCACCACCTACTACCACCGTTACTAATCACCATCGCCACCCACCACCACCACAACACTATTGACCACTGGCAATAATCATCACCGCCACCACATTAACCACCATTGCCACTAATCACCACTGTCACCTGCCAACACCACAACCACTACCACTAACCACCACACTGCTGACCACCGCCACTAACCACCACCGCTACACTACTTACCACTAGCACTAACCACCACCGCCATCATACTAACTACCATTGCCACTAACCACTACGACTAACCACCATTGTCATCTGTCACCCCCACACTGTTGACCACCGCCACTAACCACCACTGTCACTTGCCACCTCCACACTGTCAACCACTAACACTACCTGCCACCACCCCCTTCCACTAACCACTACCGTCACCGCCATAACCACACTATCGACCACCTCCGCTAACCTCCATCACCACTAACTGCTATTGCCATTCTCCACCACTGTATCAACCACCGCTCCACTGTCTCGGACCATCACCACCACCACCACCACGCCTCCAATATCAGGTGGGGTTTGGTGTGTCACAAGACCTATTGTGAGATAAGTTGAAAAATAAATAAATTTTAAATTTCAGTTTCTTGTACAGACCAAACAGTTTAATTAATTCAGTGCTTAAATTTTAGTATATAACAAGTAGTTTTTATACTTAAAGAATTTAGTATTTAGTTTTCAGTACTTAATTTTAAATTTTAAGTTCTAGGTTTTGAATTTTATCGAACAACACCTAAGTATTAAACCTTAAAGTTTGATCCGTTCCTCAAACTAAACGTTTTAATTTGAACAATTAAAACTATACCGTTTCAAGCATGTCTCAATTCGTACTCATCTCAGGTCTATGAAACCAAACCCTAAATCTACGCTGCCACCAACCACCACAGACCAACATCCCACCCAAGAGTGCTCAAAACATAGTCTCTCTCTCTCTCTCTCTGACTGCCAATTGTGGGTTTCTCTAACGTTTACGAAAACCTCGAACCAATACCCACAGCTGAATCAAAGCACTATTGGAAACCCAAAATCACATGTACCATAATTCGATTTTCCAATTCGGTGCTTAAAGCTTCTTCTCGAAGGAAAAATTGTACCAGTTATGAAGAGAGGAGTTATTAGAGACGTGTTAGTCCAAATTTTAGTTTGTTTGAAAAAACAGAGGAGTGAGAATTTAGTAGATTGTGACTTTTTTTTGATAAAGAAACGGTGATAAACGAATCGTATATGCTGTAAAATTTGAATTGTAGTATCTTATTGATAAGCATTTCAATTTGTTTCCTTAATGGATTTGTGATGTTTAACGGATGGAATTTTGGGACAGTGAAGCTGGGAGACCTTGGCGGTGTCTTAAAGATCTCAAAACTATATCAAATTGAGAGAGGAAGGAGAGAGTTGGTGTTGTGGTGGCTGGGTGGTGTAAATTTAGGGTCACATAAGATGAAAATGAGTTCTGTTAAGTTGGTTAATGAAAATAAACAAAGGGTACAAATTGAAATACGCCTTAAACTACAGAGCTTTAGTTATTCAAATTAGGAGTCTGAAAGTTTAATTTGGAAAAGGTGTTAACTTTGTAGATTAATGTGTAATTTTTACAAAAATAAAAATAAAAATAGTATCGTTAAGTGTAACTAAAGTGTGTTTTTTAATTAAAAGGGTTGTCGTTTCTGAAATTTTCACCCTCTTATATGGAATCAATTATTAATGAATCTTGAAGCGGTGGGACAGTAAATCATAGTTAGCGAGCACTGTGGAAACAAAAAGCGACTTCAAGCAGTGCAGCTATCAATGAAAGCTTGGTCCAACATTCTGAGTACTTGCGTAAAATGTTTACTCCCATCCTTACTCCACGGTTCATCATTCATGTCAAAATCCATGAAAATTGGCTGAATCAACTAACATTGATATTGAAATTTATATGTTCAAAAGATTAAAAAAAACATAACATTTATATTTCTTTGAAAAACAAAAAAACAGATCTTCATAACTATTCCTCTGCTACAAAATAAAGTTGCACCCACAAGGAAGATGCGAAGTTTGGGAATTTTTATTTTGTCTTTCATATAATATTTTATGATCTCATTTTTATGTCCACCCGATAATATATAGGTTGGTACTGTTAACAAACTCTTCTGACGATTTTGTACACAAAACACAACATAATCAGACGATCCTATCCTGAAAATCGGTTAATAAAGTGGACGCCAGGGAACTCAGCTTCTTTCCAGTGTCTCCCGCCATTTTTTGGAGAGAGGAGATATCTTGTTGTGCCTGTAGCAAACCACCAAATGCAGATGCAGTTTACTCATACAGTAAGGATATAGAGTGAGTAATTAGAAAGGATGATGATATGTCCTCGTAAGACTTCAGTATGACTGTCTTTTGCTCCGTATACGTGTTCAAGAACAGGAAATAACAAACAGTTGCAAAGCAAACCTGGAAAGTTAATCGGTTAATAAGGTCAGTCGCAGCAACATCAAGAGAGGGAACATCGGTAGAGCCACCAAAGAGATCTGCACTAGAGATCGCTGTTGACCCCTGCAAAAACAAGTAAAGGAGAAATAAATATCCCAATGAGTTGGGTATCTGCAGCAAACTCAATAGTATCCACTTCGCATTGCGCTAGAAGCAAATTTCGGGAAAACACTATAATTGACAATTGATGAATAACAATAAGTTGAGTTTCCCCACATCATAGTTGACGATAAGGAAGCCATTTAAAGCTGAAGAAGTTGGATGGGACAGGTAAGCTTGTATGTATTATAAGCTGTGCGTTATCTATTTGAAGGGAAAAAAGGAAGGGAAGAAAAGAAAAGAGAAACCGAGAAAAATATCCTGTAGATAAGGATTTATGCACATTAATGCCAAATGTAATCCTGTAGCAGAAGTTGACTTACATTAACTGTCATATCCGTTAATTTTTAATCAGGCATTCATCAGAAGTTATTCCTTGGTTTTCTAACAAACCAACCGTCTAAAATATGATAGTCCACACATTCAGGTAACCAAGGAAAGTTATATGTTGTTTAAGTAGACGACTGCAACAATAAGCTAAATATGATAACTGCACAACATATGATGGATTCAACTTAAGAATGCCCCCCTTCACATGCTACGAGACTGACAAATACAACTGTATTTGGTTCTACAAGCAATAGTGAAAGCGCATACCGAGAACTTCTGCAACGAAACCTGTGCCTCCATAGCGGCTTTGTTCTGATCCCCAAAGTATTGGGCTGACGAAATTGACTTCGCATTGGAGAACTTCTTCCTTGCTTCGTCGGTTTCTTCAACCTGAGAAAATTGTAAAACGTGAAGAATACATACAGAAACACATGCAAACCAAAAGTTAAAAATGTAAATTGGACCCAAACGAAAACAAAAACGCCAAGGATCATGTAAGCTTAAAGAAAATGTCCGGAGGTGTTCAGAAAATGTTAATTGTTCAAGAAAGACCAATTTATCTGAACATTATGTATTTAAGAATGCTCTAAGCTGACGTTAGTTAGAGAAATCATTTACTCTTCCTCCACATGGATTTGCAACAATAAGCCAGCATATTAAACATGAGCTACGAAATGCTTGTGCATAAAATAGTAACTTATCACGACTCATTGAGGAAAGACAATCCCCAAATCGATAACACATATTCCAGCTATTGAAAATCCAAATGCAAAGAGTCCTGCCGGTACGAATCTCTGATAAATTTCGCTTGGAGATTAATGCACTTTAAGCTACACTATCCTAAGAACCCCCATGAGTAGAGTTCTTTGCCAACTGAACAATCCCAGAGAGTTAGCCTACACCTTAGCCAGATCCTAGACTAAGGGTAGTAGTGTTTTCGAATGTTTTGTTTATGTAATTTGCTTGGCCTAGATGGCTTAACAATGTCTCTGTTTTAGTTTTTAATTCATTTCCAAAGTACCAAAAAAAAAAAAGAAGAACAATCCCAGAGATGGTTAATTGTACAATATAGTTAGAAGACTTGAGAACTTCGAATAACTAAAAAGCAACAAAAAGATAGACCCTACTCAACCAACCAGGAAAAATCATGGAATAGAGACCATGAAATGCTTCTCTATACTGGTAAAAACACATTAATATACTTCTGCTGTCATGTAGAAACAAAATAAAAAATGCTAAAGCTTACTTGAATTTTTGCTGAACTGGAGCTTGTTTTCTTTGGGAAGCCAGTGTTCATCCCAAAGTCTGCAAAGAAACTTGAAGATTTTGGTGGTGCTACATGGCTAATCACATGTGTGCCTCCAGGACTGATTGGAGAAGCTTGAACACTGTCTACATACTCGAAACGAGATGTAAAAGATGAACCAGCTGTCGGGGTGCTGTTAGTTGAGGTGGAAACTTGTACTGGAGTTTCTTCGGGCTTCTGATCATAGAGATTCTCACTCGGCTGCAGGGATTCAAGTTTGGTTTAAGCAACTGAATCATATTTAACTATGCAAATCGACTCTGGCTACAAACAGTAAAGCAACAAAATTGAACTTCAACAGCAGGAGTTCTTTAAAGTAACAAGTTGACTCATGATTTAGTGACAGATTTTTACCAATTTACTTATAAAGGTCAACCAAGGATTCACCTTTGTAGTAAGCTTTCGAGCACCAAGTCCCCCAGTCTTTCCAGTTTTCCTCGCACCAAAAGGCTTTTTAATAGAAGAGGTTAAAACCGTACGAGAAGCTTTAGGTGAAGCAGAGACATCAGAAAATTCTTGCTTTGAGGAGGAAATTTCTTTTGGAGTTTCACTGATATTGACATCAGGAAGTCCATCAGAGTCCTGTGCTGACTGATGAGCAACCGGTGATGAGGGCAAGCCTGTCTCTTCTGGAGTACTTTTAGCAACTTCTTTGGCAAGTAGCTGTCTATATAACTCAGCAGCTCTTGAGGTATACTTGGCCTCAATCTTGCCTCCATCAGTCCATCCATGCTGCTTGAAGAAAACCTGAGCACGGTTGTTTCCCCCAAAGCTCATAATCTTTAATTGTTCTGGAGTCCACAAATCTAAATTGGTAGACCTACAATAATAAACCAAGTCTTGTGTCTAATAAGGAACCCCGAACAAAAAAAAAGGATTTTTCTTTTACCAAAAATTACAGATGAGCAAGGAAATATACCGACTTGATTTTAACAATTAGAAACTGCATCAATATAGCAAGATGGACCAATACCAACATTTGCATTCATTGGTCCCTTGATAGGAGTGAAAAAAGAGACATCCCAAGAAATCCTCTCTAACAAGGGGTGTACTTGATCTGGTTTGGTCCGGTTTGTTGGGGACACTCGGACCGAACCAAAGCTTTTTCGGTTTAGGAATTAGAAACCAAAACCAAACAAACTAATCGACTCCGGTTTGGTTCAGTTTGCTCGGTTTCAGTCTGGTTTTCCGGTTTACCGTTTTGATTGGGCCATGAATGGACCAAACCCAATGTAAAGAAAAATAATATTAACTTATCTACAAATTAAAAAGTAACAAATTCATCTAGTTCTATTTAAAAAAAAACCGATAGATTAACAAGTTCTAAAACTAAAAACATACAAGACCCTTCTAGCTTTGCTCTAGTCCTGTGTTTAAGACCATAAAACCAAAACCGAACCAAATATTTTAAAGACAAACCAAACCGGAATGGACAAGTTGAAAAGTTAGACCAAATCGTCCATTTAGTTCGGTTTTCCTATTTGGTTTGATTTTTTGGTTTTTCACTTACACCCTATCTCTAACTGGTCATTTAACAACCGTGACTCATGCGGCAAAGAATATAAGTGATTGGTGCTCGTTCTATAACACTAGTGCATTTGTACTTGTCAAGTAACGCTTGAGACGAACAATGAATAAACCAATAATTCTTAATCAAGGGGTGTTCACAATGTCAAATAAAATATCCCACCAAGTCATCGAGTTCATAGTTGTCAAACCGTGAATCAAATTGAGAATCAAACCACTCCTTTTTCTGAATGTTGAATAGAATGGAATCATGAACCACTCTAATCTGGTCATGATTTTTGGAATGTGTTGAGTGTACATACATATATGTGTGAATCTATATTTTATGTCTTTTATTAGATAGAAATACCGTTTTAGCTTCTTTATGTCCTACATTGATAAGAAGCTTGTGTTAAGTGATGATTGAGGATCACACAGTTTAATAAGGAAGACCCTTGCTGGTATTGGAAGAAATGAGGATTCCATGAATTCGAATGTTGTAGTTCATCTCATCCAAAACTCACCTAAAAAGACTTTCAACACTCAGATTGCCACGCTTTTTCTAACATCTCATTTGATGACTACAAATTAGTCCTAATTGAAACATCCTTGTTGATCTATAGGTTTATAAACTCTGAATCGTAAGATACGTATCGCAATCGTAAGATGGTTCCCTGTATCACACTAGATCGACGACATGAATTTTGAATCGTATGGTTCTGATACCAAGATTGAGTCTTGTAAAATGGCTTTTAGGGGTGAGAGGGAAAAAAGGGAACAAAAAGTGTGAAACTAACTAGGAACATGCTGCCACATAACTTGCATTATTTCAACATCGACAGGCAAAATACAACTTGGCCAAATCACCATGTATCTCACTATTCAAGTGAGGGGAAAACAAATCAACATTGCTCTTTCACTTCACTAATTCTATACATCTTTCTTTCCAACTGGTGTAAGTGGGGGGAAGGTTTTTATTGGCAGATTTAAAGTAGCAAGCTTTATAGATGGGAATGTGCTTTTGGCCTTCGAACTAGTGTAAGGGTGTTGGTGTTTTTGTGATTTTTATTTATTTTCTTTTCTTGTCATTGTACATTTTGTGGTCAAGTCAAAGGACAACCACTTTGCCAAGTTAATGCCAAAGGTTAGGTTTGTACCCACTCTACCCATCCCAAAACACCCATTAATGAGGATTGGGTACTAATTGCCCATACCTTTTATTGTACACTGTTTTGTGCTCCCTCAACGCATTCTCTAATACAAACACTTTTCCTGCTTATCCAAAATTATTAAACAAGTTGCAAGCTTTGTCGAATCCTGGTCTTAACTTTTAACACTGGATCATGGATTTCAGGATGTTATTCATAGATCTTCTAGATTATAGCATTTCTACTTATATGGCCGTGGTGATATCTTTTTGTGGCGTGAAGATTGCAGAGTAACAATATTGGTCTTCCTTCAGCTCATGAAACTCATTGGTGGTGCAACATAAAAAAGAAAACATTTTCTCAACAGAGCAACATTACTGGCAACATCATCAAAGCCACATCTTCAATCACAATGATAGCTACTCTAACTTATACAGTCCTCACCAAAACCTACTAAAATTTTAAGGAAATACTTCAAGGATGCACAATCTTCCATTTTTGTTGGACCCAACCATTTTTCGTGTAGCAAACTAAGGACGCCTGCTAAATATTACACATTATTTAAAGTGAAGAAGCCATGTAAGACAAAGAGCCTCAAATGCTCATAGCAAATTAGAAACGATGGTTGTTAGGGTTTTGACTTATGTCGGAAGCATCCCTTTGATCATTGGATGTGTTTACTCTTTACCTATCAATATTAACTTAATGCATATTTTATCTACCCACAAACACTCACTAAGAGAACAGGCCACAATGCCTAGTAGAAGGATTCTAGGACTCTGGGGCTGGGCAAGGGGTGGGGAAAGACAGAAAGAAGCCTAAGGACTAAGGTCCTAAACTAGAAACATGCTATGACAAACTCTTCAATACTTAAAATCAACAAAGCAAGAAGATATTACTCATGCAAACCTCATTAACCATAAAAAATAAAAATAAAAAAAATTGAAGGGCGCTCTCTAAGCGCTAACAACACCAATGTCATCTACAAAACAATTCTGAAAAGCTATCATGATCCAAATACTACTAACGAAAAGAGTGTAAACAAGCAACTATAGTTAGAGTTCTGTACTAGAATTTCCCCTCAAGTTTTATCATCTCCCCCCTTTACAATTTAAAGGGTATGAAAAGCTAATAAACCACAATCACAACCATCTTATATCATTATATCGTCTAGAAGTCATATTCCAAGTTGCAGTCATCAAAAAAACATGATATACTCAACCACCATCACATTCCAACATCAGCAATCTAAGAAGCTAGAGAAAGTCTGAAAAATAAGAACCAGAACCAAACACGATCTATGCCATAAGCTCGCTGTAACGACTAAAACACCCACACTATCACGACGACCCTCAAGGAAATAAACATGTCCTAAAACAAGGATGAAGGAAAACTTAACTTTATGTTTATGAAATCCTCTGCATCTTCCTGGAGGGGAGAATAAAAGCCCATGGGAGCCACCTATTCATTATGTGAGCACTTGGGGTGAAAATAAAAACCGGGAAACCGGACCGGACTGACGGTTTGAGAATTGAAAAATTCGGTTCGGTCTGGTTTTGGTTTGGGAGTTTGAAGAAACCGGTTTTTCGGTCCGGTTTTGGTTTGGAGGAATACAAAACCGGTTCAAACCGGACCGGACCGGATGAGGGTTATAAATAAAAATATGTTATATTTTTAAGTTTATGTGTTATAACTTATAACCCATTACTCCATTAGTCATTTAATCTATTAGGATTTAAGACCATTATCATGTTTTAGAAATGAAAAATCACTATTTATAGAGAGTGAATAAAAATAGAAAACTACCAGTTTAGGTATAAAAAATAAGAGTAATTTAAAATTGTTAAATCTTTCAGAGTAATGTTTAATACATTTCTATTTTTGAAAATTTCACTCCAAATTGTTAATTTTTTTCCCTTTTTTTGTGATTGGTCCGAAATATTGTCTAAAAGAATTAAAAAGTCCAAACCGGACCGAAACCGGCTCAAACCGATCGAAACCGAACCGGTAAAATCGGTCCGGTTTCGGTTTACAAAATTTTCAAACCGGACAACCAGTCCGGTCCCATGAATTCTACCAAACCGGACCAAACCGGACCGGTTACACCCCTACTAGTGAGCACCATAAAATCTTTGACACCTCTATTGGCGAGTTACACTTAAGATTCAAAGGTGGATTTAAAGATCACCCCGTCGAGGCCAAATTATGAAAAAGTTATATTTTTATGACCCATTTATGCTACATGACTATATCCAATAAGGTTCGAAATCCACGATCTACAGGACTCAAAACAAATCCTTCAAATGTGGCACAATAAGGCTACAACATAACACTAAAATCTAAAATTCCAATTTAGCACAACTCGTTTGAAAGTACACTACAGACCAGTATAAAGAAGCTAAACACTTGGTGCAAATTACCAAGGAATAAACACCGTACAAAACAAGAAGGAAATTACAAGTGGCAAATTTGCGGCCGCTGCGTATTATGTAATAAAGTAGGTGCAAACTTTTTACACCTTAATGACAAGGTGGTTACAAGTAACTTGCAATAAACTACCTCCAAAGAAGGTTACCTAATAGTAAGAACTTAAGCAAAAAAGCCTAACCATATGACACCATTAACCATAATCCAGCTATTTTTCTCTTTTCATTAAGTAGAGTAGTAAAACTAGTATGTGATCTTGGGCACATCATCTGTACAGAATAACAAACTATGTTAACCAGAAAAGATCCCACAGTCTACCCCAATAGAAGAGTAGAAAAAAAATCGATCTACTTGCACCGGTGCAGCTATGTCAAATCATCTGACCACAATGAAACTACAGTTAAGAGAATCTTACTTTAGAACCTCAAACTTATGAAAATGAACTACTGCTAGATGATCTTCCCTAACGGAGCACAACCAAAAACAAAAAAACATTTCGTTGTCAAATACTTATTATTGCTTATGTTACCTATGGAGTAAAAGCACCAAACCGATTAGAAATATCTGGGTGCTTATTCCGGTCAGTCACATCTAAGACAACTAGAAAATATTTACAGAAACATTCCTGTTAACTTTCTCCTTTCCTTTAAGAAATCTCAGTCCCCTTGTACATGCACAATGATTTGTAATTCAGAATAAGGTCCCAGTCTAACAAGAAAGCTTCAACAAAATCATGATTGTAGACCCCAAAACCCAACTAATTCTCATGCCTTATATGTCAGTTTTCGTTGTAACTATGTCATTTAACTTAGCGTACCAATACGTACAAACAAGGAAAGTGACCCAAAGATCGTTGAAAATTTTTGGGCAACTTCATTGATGAATAAAACAAGCCAATTGGACAATCCTTAAATCCATATCGGAAGCAAAGAAGCGCAATTCAGAATCACCTGACAAAACTGACGTGAACACCGAGACTACGATGAACGGCTGAGCAATCGATGCACAAGAAGATCCCATACGTAACAGATGCCCACGTTGGATTCTTCGCATTACAATCAAAACACATCTAAGAAAAAGAAAACCCGAAGGAAATCAGAATCGAGATCTATTCAGGAAAATGCAAGATCAGAATCATATCCCGCCACCAGACGCAAAATTCTCCCACATAACCATATTCCACGTAAAATTGAGAAAAATGAAACCCCAAAGAGGCACACAAAACACGTAGATCGTTACCTTGTTCTCGGACTTGGCTCTCAGCTTTCTAAAGACAGCGTTCTTGTCGTTGAAGATCTCTGGGTTCGCCATGATGGAGAGGAGCGAGGGGAGGGGGGTATCAAGCAAACGAACCTCCTGGGAACAACAACATACCCACAACCTGTGCAGCAGCTGCAACTACACCTGTTGGCCAAGTGCCCTCATTTAAAATTGGGTTAATTACATTTTACCCCTTCCAACTATAACTTTTTTTTAACATTATTTATTTTTTTTTTCGATTACAACATACCCTTTTCAACTATAAAAAGATAACATAATATCTCGTCGTTAATTTCTTCATCCAATATTTAACGGTAAAGATCATGTGATGTGCATATTTACTTTTAAAAATACTTATTGTGACTGAAATATACTCCATACACAAAACATTATACATACTATGTAACTTGTGAATTACGTTGGTTAATATTAATTTTTATTTTGTCTAATTTGTATTTTTCATAAGTTCAATTCATTAACACTTGGACATAGCATTAAAATAAACTTTGATCCATTAATTTCTTGATGTACTAATTTTTAAGTTTCTCGATATGTTTTATTTTTAGTAAAATAATATCTTTGTATCTTATTATATCTTCTTTTTAATTTTATAATTAAATCTTTTCACAAACTTATCTATTTTCTTCAAATTTTATAAAATTCTATACAAAATATCATGAATGCAAAACAATTAAATTATACATACTTTGTAGACATTAAAATAAAAATACTTATTGTAAGTTTTTTAAAAGATACATAATCAAAGGGACAACACTACTATGATGTGTTATACTTAAAACACATTTAAAATACAAATTAAATAAAATAAGAATTAATGTTAGCTAATTTAATTTATATATTATAAAATATGTATTATGTTGTGTGTATGAATGGTATTCCAGTCACAATAAGTATTTTTAAGGACACATGTGCTTAGCACATAACCTTTACCGTTAAATATTGGACAAAAAAACTAACGGCAGAGTATTATATCATCCTTCTATAGTCGAAGAGGGTAAGTTGTAGTAAAAAAAAGATAAAGGAATCAAGTGAAAAAGGTCATAGTTAAAGGGAATAAAGTGTAATTAATCTTTTAAAATATTATTAGTTTGAGTAATTTCATTCCACATCATCTTCTAGGTTATATTTTATGTTCTAAAATTCAAAAAATACTAAAATATTCTTAAAACTCAATTTCTCACTCATTTAATTATATTCTAAAAAACGTGATAACATATTTTTCAAGATATGAAGAAATTTTTAAGATTTCACTGTCATTAAAAATTGGTCAAGAATTTTCTACTATCAAATTGGTTTTTCTTTTTAATTCTCCAAATATATATCTAAAAAAATATCATGTAAAAAAATATTTGATGTTTTAATATAAACGATGTTATAAATTTATGTGATTAGAGATCGTCATGTCTAGAAAATTCATCATCTTCCTTTATAAATTTATCATATACAGTCTAAATTTGCCTAATGATAAGTGTAATATATGGCAGAAAATTTATCAAATTTATCATCAGTAAATTTACATCATAACATCATATTCGACAAATTTATCATCATAATGAGCAAATTTATTATCGGCAAATTTTTAGTGACAAGTATGTTTTTATCCCATCATATTTTTTGAACTGTACGTAGCAAATTTACGTGATTTGAGATCGTAAAGGTAAATTTCATCATGTCCACCAAATTTACCATTATCTCCCTTAAAATTATCATATATAGTCCGAATTTATCATAATATTAAGAATAACACATAATAGCAAATTTATCAAATTTACCAACATAACATCATATTAGTCAAATTTATCATCATAATGAGCAAATTTTATAACACTCCATATTTTATGGTACATTATAATAAAATAATTAATAATTAAATAGTGGAATAAAATTTTTCTTAAATTAAATAATTGTTCAGTTTTTAAAATATTTATTAACTATCAGCAAAATAATTGATCTAAAACCAAGTTCATCGAGTAATTTCAAAACCCAATAAATCAATAAAATAAAGGAACACTCAGGTTCAAGTCAAGAGACTAACATTCATACAACCATGACTCTTGAATTAATTTTCATCACATCCACCTCAACCTCTTGGTTTAAGTTCCTTCTACACATGTTCCTAAGTACCTGACGTGAAATATCAAGAACAAAGAAGTTGCACTATGAATGATTAACACTTAGTAGAAAAAACTCCACTCAATTTACAAGCAAATATAATAAATTCTCAATAAATTATCAAACATACATCTAAACAATAAACATACATCTTCATGCAATGTTGTGCATAAGTCTTTATGCATTAAGTATCTTTTCATTATTATTTCTCTTGTTTGATGCTCCCATACACCAAGTTCCCATACACGATGCTCCCGTATGTTCGACTTCTGTAGTCATCTTTGCAAAATCATAACATGAGATCATCTAACTCTGACGTTATATTAAATTTCAATTTTCGTACACATATGCATTATGCTCAACATTCACACTCAACATGCGATAACAAACTCTATCATGCGATTTCATTAAATATGCATCTAGTATTACATAACATCATGCGAATCATTAATATCAACCAGATCTAGGTCACATGCAATGTTCGTGGTACTAGCTAAAATACAAATCAATTTCATAAAATCACAAATGTGGTAACCTAAAGTTTAAATCCAACCTAATTCGACTTATGAAAATCATCAAATCTACACAACAACTTTATATATGAGACCAATATACATAATGCATCTATCAGTTACATACTTAGAGGTTCGGTTTAGATCTCCTACACATCATCAAGTTTATATTACCAGATCTACACATAAATTACATTATACCAGAAAATTAAAAAGATTACTCGAGCGGCTTATTCAATTTTCTAAATTCTATTTTGTACGAACAGAACTTGAATTGAAATTCGTTTCTACAACCTAATTGTCCAAAATATCTCGAAATCCACACAGAACATGCATGAATCGATCACACTCATATCCAATGCATATATTTATGATAAAACACGATTTGAATAACATCGCAATGAAATTCAACATGAAATCCTACCTGTTTAAGAAGAACAATAAAATGCTATCTAGTTGAGAATTCTCTCGAAATCTTTGCATACTCAGCCGATCTTGGGCTTTATTCAAAACTCTTAACACTGACATTGGCAATTGTTAGCCCTCCTCTAGCGGAATTAGGATATTGAGATTTAAGAAAAAAACTGTCTAATTTTTCAAAAAAAATTGATATTAGGGTTTACAAATCTTTAAATACTAATTTAATGGTTAATGATGTTTACACCCTTCTAGTTCCAACAAGTTCACATTACGCCAAAACTCTATATTATTGCAAACATGACATAATTACATAATTAAACTAAAACTGCTGAAATTATAAATAAATTAAAAACATGAATAACAAAGTCTTGGATCGCAAGTACTCACACACATCTTTCAATTTCATTAATGTGGGGTTGTTGAAAAAATAGTTTTGAAAAACATAATTTTAGCAAAATTTGAGATAAAATAAGAGTGAGTCCCATATTTTTCTATGTGTGGATTCAAGCGGCAATGTGTTTACTTTCATATAGGAGATTAAACTTATGTATTTGATTGGACAAAACTATTTATATGTGAATTAAAAATTAAATTTAAAGTAGACTCTGAAAGTTAGTTGGAAGAGATGGTTGTGGTGTTAGTCCCACATAGGTAAAGTGTGAAACTTTCATGTGATATATAAGACTTTTGGGTTCTGTTAAGGTTTGGGCCCCTAAGGGATACCCAACTTTGTAGATGGAAGATGACCTAAGTAATATGTGCTTTGACTCAAATTATCGCACGCACGCGTGTGCTACTATTGTCTGTCCATTTGACCAGCCATGTCGTGCCATGAATAAAGACAAAAAATTTACCCCAACAGTTTTCTAATTGTTGTTCTTAGGTGGTTTATGACTGTTTGGAGACCGAATAGGTGCACCCAAGGTCGGACCAATGCCATCCTGATCAAATCGACTTTTTTTTCTAGTCAAGCAAGTACAACCCTTGTCTCTCAAAGCTGAACCAATAAAATCTTTGGGCTAAACCGCACAACTTCATTACCTATAAATAAAGACATTCCCACTCCATTTTAAGCACCAACAATTCGATCTCCTACTGTTGCATTACATAGCATACTGCTGCGTATCGATTTTGTTCTTCGAGAGAGAGTTGTAATACACAAGTTGGTTCATCAGACATGTAGATTGTAGTGATACTTCTACAAGGTCTGATCGTTGCATCTTGGGAGACAAATATCATTCAACTCGTAGCACCGTAACGACAGCAAAGTTTGTCTTAAGGAGATTGTGTTCAATATAAGTCTTGATCGTTCTTCAAGTGTTCAAGTCCGTGATTTGTTTATTGATCACTGTAAGTTTCAATGTGGTATTCTTTTAGTTGTTTTTTCTTATTGTTCCAATTTTATTCTTGCAAACAACAGACTAGTATTATGTTGAATATTTTAGACTTTATAGATTCGTTTCGTCAAGACAAATCAATAATTCACAAATATATAATTGAGACAAAAATAACAAATGCAAATGAGCAGAGACAAAAAAATATTATATATAAAGAAGTTAGGCCAAATTGGATGTATTAGTATCTAGATAACACAAATAAACTTGAGTGGCTTATGTAGGATAAATCTAACACTCATGTCGACGTAAATGTCCCATTCTCTAGTTTAAGAAGAAAGGAAAATGTGGCACATTGTGGAAGCTGTCATAACTACCAACCAACGACAGATCACATGCCCTGAGATAGCGAAGGTGAAGCAATTGCAGATTTGATTTTTGATATACCTTTTCTTCTTTATCAAGTAAAAATTTAATAGAATTTCCCTTTTGGATTTTTTGCACTACACCTTTGGGACCTTTGTGTGCTAATTATGTTATCTTTTTTTCGTCCTTTTTATTTTGATCTAGAGGAGAGGCGGAAACAAGGGGAAAGGGGAACCTAATTAACTCATCCATAGGTTTGGTGAATTGACAATTTTCCTACTTAGTCCAACTACTTGCTATATACTATGCATTTTTTTTTGGCAGAAAATCTAAATCACGAAAGTTACATCAAGGTGATTGGCTTGTTTTTAGTTCGGTCTCAATTAGATTGAATAGTCCGCAACACGTCATCGTCTTTTCAAAAAACGAGGCCCGGACTTGTCCCCCAAAACAACCCCCACCAATCCTTGTTATGAATGCACCTGTCACCTGAACATGTATAACAGAACACTCAATTGATCTCTATAAATAAGGGTGAAAACCAATGAAAAAGGGATTGATGGTCCGAGAATACTTATGCCAAGTCGATCATTTAAAGTCTATTTCGACACTACCATATAGAACTCACTAGCTATTTGCATTGTTTTACATATCAGTGTTCTCATTTATATTTGTGCTCTGCAAAACTTCTGTGATAGGAGCTTTCATTCATTTCAGTACTTAACCATCGAAGGGCATTTTGTCTATTGGCTGAAGTGCCTCTGAATGATTATTCTCTCGTGCAACTAGAGCTTTTGGATAACAAATCAAGTTGGACAAATCCAAGTCAACCATCTTTCAGCTCTAATAGGACCCGCGGGGAGTCCGACCCCATAAGTGATATAAAAAAACAAGTAAAATAGTAATTCACCTCATGCAGTCTGAACCAATTTACAATAATACTTAAAATTGGCTTCTATGTAATTGAACAAAAAGAATTTGGTGATTTGTTCAACAGGATAATTTTTCTGAAACGTTATGAAAATTCAGATTTTTAGCAAATAAATGAAAACCGTAAGATTTCGGATTACTACAGACTTTAATAAATAGTATAAAACATTTGTAATTATCTCAATTAACTCAATTAATGAGCTATAAGTGATGTATTTTAGCTAGAAACCAAAATATCATCCTTAGAAATTTTTCGAACCGACTGTTTTGGGCGATTTGTTTTGGACGGTTCAATTTTGTCAGTTAAAATTCAATCTCTAGCAGGTGGGGTCAATTGGTCCCAATCAAATTTTGAAACTCTCCATTCAGATTGTGATACTTTTTTTTCGTCGACAAAAACCACTATATTGAAAAATGAGAGAAAAGGGCTCGAGGCCCGTTTGGCAAGAAACCAAACAAGTAAAGGCCCAACAATCATGAATTACAGTGGCCCAAGAAAAGAATACCATACTTCGACCAATAAATCTCGTAAACAAGTGAGGCCCGACCTATTACAACCCTCTTCGGTCCTCTTTTTTTTTTTTTTTCAGATTTTATATATTTCACAAGTTTGAGGAAAATTGCATTTGATTTTGTTCAAGACATAGAAAGACTTTGTGTCTGTATGGATTTGAGTTAATTTGACGCTTTCATTTTTAGATTATGATAAATTTCTGTAACTCTAAATTTTTTTTGTTCTTTTGCGATCGTCAAGGTTCAAAGTGCAGAGTATAATAAAATTCACAGACTCAAAATGGGTAATACAAAAATGAGAATGACAATAAAATATTCTTCATTCACTATGTAATCCGAACAATCTTCGAAAAATATTCTAAGTTTGACGATGAAATCTTTCTCCTAACCCACAACACCCGGTTATCAGTGAACAAGAATATTAAAGTGGTGGGTCTATGTGATACATGATAAGTAATATAAGAACAAAATATTTATGTGATTTGGTGTAAAAAATCTGAAGATAGGATCAATATTCCAGTGAATCACTAATATTCCAGTGATTTAATCTCAAGATTCTAGAAAAATCTGTACCATCAAAACTTACCATTAGCAAAGTATCATTCCGTTGATTTAAGATTCTGACAAATATTCTCAATATTCAGTGAAAAATAATTACCATATGTGATTCCATATTTAAAGCCTAATTTAGTGCTACGGTTTTAAACCTACTAAATCAGAAATTATATGTTCTGACTTAAAAAAGAATAAGAGGGTAAATTAACACTCATAGGTAATGGCAAAAATGTCAAACTATACAAAAATAGAATGAAAACATAACTTCAAAAAGTGGATGGCCTTGATTTAAATTACCATAGAAATAAAAAGCTAATTATGTTACATAATCCCAAAGAATTTTGAAGACCCAATTGTATAGTGTATGAAATGGAGACTTCCATTTCGAGATCAATTGGCATACCTAAATTAGAAGTGGACTAGCTCTTTTTTCGGATTTCGCGTGTGATCAAAATACAGACAGTGGTTCTTATTAGAAGGAGAGCTTCTTTCCCCAACAATATGGAGGAGGAGGACCAATGATCAACTTTATCTCTCCGCTCACCACCTAACAACAACTCTGAATATCTACCCTAATCCGTTCCCGTTTCTCTTATCCTCCACCCATATGAATCGTAAATACTCCAGCTCCAATCGTAATGTAACCATCATCATCCCTCTCTCTCCCTCTCTCTCTCTCCCTCTCTGCCTTAAACATTCTTTCACTACGTAAGCATGAGTCTCAATTGCCTAAGATGCCAGAAACTGGGAAGTGCAGGCTCAGAGGAGGAACATGCAGAGGAATGTGTTGATGAAAAGCCCCATTTCAAGGTTCATTGGTCCAAATTTGGCAAGGCAGATAGAAGCTGGTCAGGAAACCTAGCGCCGAGGCCGTACAAGAAAATTATACATGAAAGTACAACCAGCATGGTCGCAGCACACAGGGATAGTGATGTGAAGAGCGCCGGTGGAGGTCACCGGAGTACTATTCATAGGAGTGGACCAATTATGGTGGAGAATGGGCCGAAGTTGGCAAGGAGCTGTGGGATGAGAAGGGAGTGGAGCTTTGAGGATCTGAGACAAAGAGTGGATGATAACATACGAGGGCATTAATTAAGATGTTCATACGATTTATTCCTTTTATGATTTGTACCAAAATTAACGTTGTCACAGAATTAAAGGGAAAGAATATACTTCCACACATTCATTCGTGCTGGGTAATCAAACGAATTTTTTCCCATAAATCTTCTTATTTCCTCTAAAATAAGAAAAATGAGGAGGAGATTTTTTTTTTTTTATCATTTCCTCTTATTCTGTACCCACACAAATGAAGATATAGCACTGTCCTATGTGACTGTAATTTGATTTCCTTGTCTCATATTAACTAATTAAGGGTTCACTGATTTAAGTGTTTAAGTTTAATTAAAGATGGAGGGTAATATTCCGAATACAAATGTGTTCTACAATTTTCTATCATTACAGACTTTATCTATCTATAAGCTCTAGCTTTGTTATCTGTTTGTCATATGCATTTGCTCAATGTTTTTCTTGATTGATTTGTATTCTTTTTTTCTACTTCTCTATCAGTCAATCATCTACATTTGCGAACCACGTTAGAGGATGATTTAAAGCTTTTTATAATTTTTTCATACGGTCTCTAGTGAATAACGACTTAAGAATTGTAGCTAAAACAGTCAGCAATGTTAACCCCTCCTGTTAGAAAAAATTAAGACAGAGGTTAAAAAAAAACTTGTCGCGGATGACACAAATATATATGATTGAAAAATTATTTTATCAACTCCTAGCAATACGAGCGTCCTGTACAAATTTTTATACCATCTTTCACTGAAAAGACTACTAGAGTCCTCACCGAATCATCACACATTTCAAATCCTCAAGGGCTAGATGCAGGGTGCCCTGGAGAAAACTAGGAGAGGGAGGATATGGAGAAAAAACATGCAATACTTAATATAGGGGATATTTTTCCATGCTAGGACATGGGAATATACAATGATAAGACACCTAGGGAGGTTTTTTTTTTTTGAATAGATGGACATTCCTTCTTCTGTTTTCAATAAACTCAAATCAACAATCAGATACAACAAGATATAAATAGCAAGTGAGTAAAGAAATGAATGGCACACAAGGACTTTTATAGTGGTTCACCCAATTCTTTAGTCCACTCTTCACTAACGTTGCTTTGAATAATCACTGGTATCCACTATGATAAGTATTTATACTTAGTTGGTTTGTGAGGCCAATTCCTCTTTTACAAATACTCTTAACGGTCTGGCAAATCAGAACACTTTGCTTGATATGTCACGCTCTCATTTTTCAACATATTATAACCACAGTTTATTATAAATAAAATCTTACAGTGCTCAATAATAAACTCATAATCCAAAAATAATTCATTCATGTTATAAGTCAAAAGTCAAGTTTAAAGTGTTACATCAAAATGAGCAATTCCTGATCCGATACATACACCAAATAAAATATGAGAGTGTAAACGTTTACATTAATTTCTTTTGATCGTAGGAAATAAAACAAATTTGCCTTGCCACCAAGGTAATTGTCAAGGGTTCATTACATATTTCCTGTGTCTATGTTGTGTAAGTATGAACCCGACACATCATAGATGTTGGATTGGACTGAATTGAAAGTTGATGATGATATAACTTATGAGTAGAAGCCAGTGAGGATCTTAGACACCTAAAAGCAGATTTTGCGAAGTAAAACTATCTTATTGGCCAAGGTGTTGTGGCATTATCACGGTGTTGAGGAAGCTACGTGGGAACGAGAGTCCGAACTTTGTTCCAAGTATCCAGATTTGATCCACCCTTAAGGTAGCAATTTCGAGAGCAAAATTTTCCCCCGCGCCGCGCGGAGGGGAGGAGGGGGGGGGGGGGGGGGGGAGGGGGGGAGGTTATGAGGACCTGAGGTTTGATATCTTATTTTATTGCCTTTGGTTTGTTTTGAAATTTCGTGGTTTTGAGTTTAACGTTAAATTGTGGTTCGAATGTAGTGATTTAGAATGATGGGGCTCGATTCGTGACATTAATAGTTCGAGGGGGTTAATCTAATTAACTAATTTTTTTAATATAAAAGGATTAGAAAACCCTAAATCTAATTTTTACATAAAAATTTATAATTTTTTCTAAAGCTCTCTAAAACCCTAGTTTTGCTTAAGAAAGAAGAACGGACTAGTAGACAAAGAATTTGTGCAAAGTCATCATTTAGGAAGTTGTAAAGGGCGTTGAGAGTTTCGCATAGAGCTCAAGATCAGCAGAGTACACAGAGTGTTCGAGAGATTTTCATTCGTAATAATGTTTTCTGCGTTTTTATAGTATATTGGTAGGATTTCATATTGATTTATATTGAGATATCTCCAATGTGGATAACCCATGGTGCAAGACCATCGAAATTGTGCATGAGTCGCATGTTGAGCATGATAGTATTGTGGGTATTTAGTCGGTTGTTTATTTTGTTGTTTGTGCATATTATATCGTTAATACGAGCATGATTTATTCAACATATCGATGTTTGAGTATGATTTCTACCCAAGCTCCGGCTTACATTTTTCTATAAACTAACAATTTGCATGTGATGATGTGGATTTGAGGACTTAGAACTTGAGTATGAAGATGATTCAGCATGCTAGTTTAGGATTTACTTTGTCGATAGTATATTCATGTTTTAGATGTTTCAGACTTTATTTATTTATTTGACTATTGTGGATCTGTTTTGTTAGTTCATGTTCATATTAGCAGGAGTGATTTATTTGTTTACTTGATACTAGACTATCGGATTTGGAGATTTATTTCAGTTAGTTGGAGTTATGTTTATGTTAAGTTTTGTTTATGTTGTTTCATTGTTTGTTGCATACCCTAGAAGTTTGGAAGGTGACAAGACGTTTTAGCCACTAAATAATATGCCTTTACGAGCAAAGAATTTTTGGTCATAAATATTTTTTTGTGACTAACATTAAGTGACCAAAATATTTTTGGTCACGATTGACTTTTAGCGACTAAATACGGTCTTTTAGTGACCAAATTTTTAGTCACAAAAAGTATTTTTTCCTATAGTGAATGGGCAAGCAAAGGCTTCAAAATTCATTTGGAAAACTCCAGTGCAGTTGATGCAACCAACAAAGAGAAGTCCAATTTGTAGCTGTCAACTTCTAAGTCTAACACTTTTAGAAAAAAATATATACAAGGTTACGAAGAAAAAGCTCCTCCACATCAAGTCTATAGGCCAATGGACAACACCATTCAATCATCTTTTGGTAACAAAACCTTCTTGGAGGGCAGAAAGAAAATATTGGAAAAAATTAAGGTTAGGTGGGTGTAGTAAAAAAATAAAAGACTCTGTTTGATTATTTTCAAATTTAGAAAGATCCGAACGACCATTTATATTAGCATGGCTCAGGATAACAGGAGTTTAAAATTTAATGTTATGTCTAGTTATGATTTTATTTTGGCGGTAGTGTGTTTTTCACGTTTTATTGTAATTGCCAGCTTCTGGATTAATACAAGGTATATATTAACAAGAAAGTTGGATTCACACGCACCCTGTTTTCATTCGTCGTTATTTTGTAAGGACCGCGAATTTTGGACATATACTATATGATGAGTGGATTTTTATTAAGTATTTTTTTTTTTTAGTTTTATTCAGTAGTGTTATAGCTGGATAACCACATAATATATTTGTGTGTATAATATTACATTATTGTATATATTATCTATTACCTATGTACAACCATGCATGCATATCTATAGGAATAAATATCCACAATATATGAGTATATCATGTTGCAACCATCACCCCACTTTTTTATCCCCCATGTCCCTATCTACATCTCTCTCTATCTCTCTCACTATATTATATATGCATATATATACATATATATATATATATGTGTGTGTCTTTCTTGAGATCTCTCTCTCTCTCTCGTGCAATCAAATTCTTGTGGGTGGAGAGGCAAGTCGAAGTATTCACTCGCACGGAGAAGAAAACACAAGGTAAGTACTATATTGCCATTTTATGAAGAGCCATGCACGATTGTATGTAGTGTACTAGATTAATGGTAAAAATAGATCAACGGATCAATTCGGACAATCGCTTCGGGCTGCAAAAACGAGGACTGTCCCAAGTATAAACTCTGCATTAAATGACCTAGGAATGTATGATTTTGTCTAACGGTTATTTTGACACCTCACAGGTCTAAAAGGAACATTAGGAGGGGGATATATTCGTCTTAGTGGCCGGTGACTTTGGGATATAATCTATTCAAAAACTTTTAGCAACTTTGGGCCATTCTTTGAGTACCAAAATAGATATGTACTGGGTTCCTTGCCTCATGAAAGATGTAGGGCTTAATTTAGGTACATTCTAAAATTTTTCGGAGCTCAAACGGAGTCCCATAGTGGGTTTTATAGCTATTTTTCACGCCAAAAGACTAAAACTACTTGAATTACATTAACTTGAAACATTAGGGTAGTTAAAATCGAAATTTGATGAAGTGGTAAACATGAAACAGTTAGATTTGTGTCTTAAGTTTGCAACGACGCAAACAAGAGTCCGATCAGATTATCAGGTGATTTTATGTAATTTTTTTTTGAATTAGGCTGACTTTGGTACTTATTTTTTTGGGATATGCAAGTTGTTGATTTATGATCCTTGATGGCATGATCTTTTATGTCTTTATTTATTATTTTTAGAGAACTTTGCATAAAACACATACTCACCCCACATTTTGCTTGCAACTTAGGGTTAATGAAAAAAAAAGAAAATAAAAATTTTAATGTGCTATGTGTTAATGGCTTAGTCTAGGGGACTTGACTTGGTGAAATTTGCAGGGCACTATTTACAAGGTCCAAGTCGGTTGCCACCGCCTGATATGTACGGGTTCGAGGCTGGCTAAAAGCTCAACATACATCATCATGGTATAACATGACATGATTGAAGCTGGCTGAAAGCTTGACACACATTAGGCATAGAGGATGGAGGGTTGAGGATGCAGGATGGTAATACCATAGGTGGGGTGGCCTATGAGACCTGTTGATTGTTGATCGATTATGTGATGGATTGGAGATTTGTTACATACTAGATCGTAGGTTGTGCTGGTGTCGTGAGCCGAGTCAGTCTTGAGTCATGTGGGTTTTTGCCCCATGAATGAAATTCTGGCACTTGGAAACACAGCGCATGGGAATGTAAGCATTGGTGTGAGGATGAAACTACTGATTGAAACCAAGTAAGTAATAACAGTAAAAGTAAATATTAATCTGTTCATTACATGTTTCAATTGATGGAGGTTATAAGGGGTAGTTGGTATGTTAGTTTCAATACTCATGGTACGGTGTATCTTGATCTCGAGCCAGATGTAGGAGGCAAGCTCAAACCTGAACGAGAAGTAAAAGCAGTGGCTACCAAAGCGGAGGAAAAGGGTCTCGTGACAGCGGAACCCTGTTTATACTAGTAGCTATATAGACTATTGACAGTCCGTTGAAGATTCTCGTGTGTGGGGTTAAGATTGTTATTATTAAAATTTTCCACTACTATTATTTATTTAGAAATTGAAATAATGTTTAATTGTTTTATGATGTTTAAAATTTAAACTTGGGAAATATTTCTTGTATTAATGGTAATTAAATATTAAATTTTAATTAAGTGCTTATAAATCATTCTAATAATTTTTAAACAAAAAATATTTAAAATTTTCGGGTTGGCACATATTTTCTCTGTCTTTCCTTTTTTTTTTCTTTTAATGTAAATTTCAAACTCAAGAATGTCAATATCTATTTCTCTAGCTCATAGTTCTGAGAGGGCATCTAGTCCATGTTTCTAAGTTCGCCCCTAGTCCATACTTTTAGAAAACGTAGATATCGACATTCTGAGGTCGAAATTACAAAAAGTCAAAGTTAGCTTTAGAATTGATGGCAGATCGCTTGACTGTGTTGGCATATGCCGAATTTAATCCTAACATCCCTCTCTCTCCGTTTCCCGTAACTTTTATCATTTTTATGTTATATTCCCTTTTTCGTTATCCTGTAGTAGTTACTGCACCATTTCAAACACTTTTTATTTTTTCATTTTCCACACTTTATCGTTTCATTTATCATAAAATCAATAACAAAAATACGTTATTTCATAGTAAAGTAATATGAATAGCGCTCGTTAGCTCACGCCGACACGTTGTCTATATTACCTAGCTAAAATTTTGACAATCTCGTTATTTTGTAAACACTATTGAGCTGAGTAATCATTGTTTTGAAACAAAAATTTGACGGTCATTGCACATTATTTTTTCGTGACAGATTATCATGACAGAAGTAATGTTCACCCCTTTTCAAAATTTTAACCGTTGGTGAACTGAGTAGCTAGCGGAATAAAGAATTATGGATGATGAATTTAAGTATATATGTGTCCTACCTAAAAATCGAGAAATATGAATACCAGTCCATATCTTTTGGTCTTTAGTCTTGATAATCTTAAAATTTCAATAATACTATCGAACTCAGTAGTTAGTATTTGGAATGAAAGTGTGTCATGCAAATTATCAATTATTGTCGGTTTGCTTGTCGTGATTTCTCAAAAGATTATCGTGACGACAATGATACTTTGCACAATATTAACCCTAAAATTCCTAGAATGGTGGTGATTTACGTAGTCAGCAGGAAAGGACTCAAAATGTGATACTAGCTGATTTGATTTAGGGCAGGACGAGGTATTGCATTTTTAGGAAAGATTAACATGGTAATTCATCTATAAAATATAACTGCACCTTTGTTAAACTTAAATTCTCCTATGCCGGGGAACTGAGTACTTAACATTTTAGGAATAGAAACGTGACATGCAAACATTCTAATTTGCATGTTGTGTTTCTTCAAAGTTTAATAAATATTCAGCTCGACATTTAGTCACCAGAGCAGAATTGCGCAAGCATGGCTGTGCCCTTACACCTATTTCACATTTTATCTTGTTATACATTCAGTCACTAAATATTTTATTTGTTGGCCAAGGATAATAAAAGAAAATTAATATGAAAAAATTAAATATCAAAAGGACGATGTTGAGTGTCTTACACCTTTTCAACTCGTAACAGTAAATTTTCGAACCATTCTCTTCTTAATTTTGAGACTGGGTCTTTAAAAGGAGTCATTTTATAAACAGAATTGGATTTCTAAGAGCATTTGCATTAGCCTCTCTTGAGCTCTTCCTTCCGTATTTTGAGGAGCAATTCTTTCATATACGTTTCACATCAATCTTAATGTCCTCCCTATTTTGTAAATGCTATAGTCACTCTTTATATTTGAGGAGTCACTGTAACCTCCTTATTTAGTGAATGCAAAATTAGAATTAATCACTATTCACCATATGTAGGGAGTCTGATGTAGTGGATATTAGAAAATATGGCTCTTTAAAGTAGAAATGTAAGAATTTCTCCCTAATTTGGTCCAAAAAAATAGAGAAATTGATGTGGATGCTTTAAGTCAAAAACTAAAATGTTTTTCTAAAGTTATATTCTTTGAAAATAGCTTTAGAGGGTAACTTGTCACATCCGAACTGAATATCAAGTGGTGACTGATTTTTAAGCAAGTCACAACTATTAAAAATATTTTTACACTCTATTTCATTTTAAGTTAAGAAATTATTTTGTCTCATTCACAATTATTTTTTGCAAGGGGGCTCAAAAAATTTTCAAGTATGATACTGGTCCCACATCGAGAAATGTGGGCTTTGGCCCCTTAGTATCAAGTTTTTCGAAGGAGGGAGGACCTATGTAATGTGGGTTTTGGTCTAAATTATCACACACGTGCGTGTCGTTGTTGCGTGCTCGGATTGGATCGTGATTGGAGCCCTGGGCCGAGGTCCAATGTTCGAGGTCCGTGATTCGTGGTCTGTGGGTTTGGGTCTAGGGCTTGGTTTGGTTATTGGGCCCAATGACTTATCTTTTAATTGCCCAAAAGGTTGGGCTTATTTGGCTTGGATTTGGATCCAATTGTAATTGAGTCAAGTAATAGATTTTGAGCCCATATTTGGGTGGGTATTAATTTTGGGGAATAAAATTGATTTTGGAGGCATCCTCCTTTCAAAATTTTTACACCGACAATTCACACAATTTTCTTACTATTCTTCAAGTGTTTAAGTTTTCTTGGTGTTCTTCGACCAGAGAGAGTACAAACACAAATAATTCATCAGCCGATCTTCGGGAGGTGTTATTGATACCGAATTTAACCGTTGTATCATGAGAGAAGATCACCTAGCAGAACCTTTAGCAATTTGGTGAGGCGGCGTAATTTGTCTTAAGAAAATCGTGAGATTCACAGGTCTCAATTCGCTATTTGAGATTCTGTTATTGTTCTATTTTATGTATTGTTTTTTTATTTTTTAAAATTAAATAAATTTTTAGAATTGTTTTTCCTACAAATGTGTTCAGCCATAATTTGAGCAAGTAACTTTTTCGATAAAAAGTTTACCTATTTATATTATATATATATACAGATGTCGTGGAAGCCGGAGGGAACCTTAGTGCCTATAACAAATATTTGAACGTTGTTTCAATTTATTAACTACAACCGCTGTCTTTTTCCTTTTTTTTTCTTTTAAAAAAAAAAATCAACGAAGACATTAAATTGATAAAAATTATACGTATGCGTACACACATTAAAAACTTGAAAAAACAAAGACACTGGCATAAAATGAAAACTAAATAAGTACTTTGTTTTTGTTTCTTTTATGACTATTTTGTTCATCTAGAAACAAGGTAGTGGGACATATATAGTCAAGTTTGCCTACTTTGACATTGGAACAAAGTGCATTTTTCTCAACTATTGACTATCAACCTTCAACCAACGCTCTGCGTAAACATTAATAACAATCGAACGTGTGAAAACAACAAACTGAAAAGGCCCTTCAATTTCTATACACACACACACGTTATTATTGATATTATTTGACCTTTTCAAACTAAGATTGCTCATCTAAGTCAAAAAAAAAAAACCCAAGAAATTAAGAATACTCACTGTGGAGGAGAAATTTACAACTACCATAAGTACACCTCAGAAATTAGTCAAAATATGCATAAACTGATTCAAATGCTTTGAATTATCAAATAAAATTAACAATTATCTCCATAATTGCAATAAACTTCACGAATATCAGTTCAATACGACATACTCACCATGCTAAATGTCCACCAAACACAACATGGAAACAAGAAAACATCCGTAGATAATCTAGTTCAATTTAGTAAACAAGTACCATATCCCTGCATTCATCCCAAATAATTTACACAAAAGTTGAATGAAACTCCTGTTGATAATAGGATTTGGCACAAATTTAAAGATGGACAGATTTATCATCACTTATTTGGGTTGAAATATAAATTAACAAAATGACCTCCAACAATGTTTGAGCTCTTCATTTACGTTTTAAAAATAGATAGATTGCAAATTACTTTGAAATTGTTCACACACACTCTGGTCCTCTTTATTAGTAAATTTTTACACCTTCTGTTGTTCAATTATGAATTTTCACTTTCAAAAGTGAAAGAACAATAAGTAGGGATATTATCTCTTTCGTCAATTCTTTAAAAAGTGTGTAACATGTCCCGAGACCGAAAAAAGAGAGCAGAAAAACCCTTTAGTTTTAATTTTTCCAGTTAAATTTTCTTACCTTTTTTTCTCAATAACCAATTGATTATTTTGGAAAAAGGTTCAAAAGTTTCAAGTAGTGCTATAATCTCTTTAAGATAGTTGAATTGGTCATAACGGAGCAACAAAAGAGGGACAAAAGTAATAGTAAAATTGATGGCTTTTTGACATTTTAATCACACGCTTATTCTCTCCAAAAACAAAATGCAATGGTCAATTACACACTTTTCTTCCCTTTCTGGTGAGTAAAGAATCATTAGCCAAATCCTTAGGGGGCTCCACATAATTAGGAATTAAGATTAGAAAAAGCACGTCTTTCTGAAAATATTCCTATAGACATAAATTCGCTTACACATGAGATTAGCCATTAAAAATTAGCCAAGGTTAGCATGTTAAAAAAATGCCCCTATTTGAACAGAAATTGCACTTTACACGTAACGCAACAAAATTGTCATCCCCTTCCCGTAAGTTAACGGCATCGCAGGCGCTTCCGATATTTCTGCCTACCAACCCGACCTTTTAACCTCAGCTAAACCCGAGTAACTTAACCATGGTTCGTATGGCCCCCGTTCTTTTTATAAGCAACTTCTTCACCTCTTCACTATATCTAATTGGTAACAACACAGAGAGAGAAATTAGAGAGACAGAGAGAGAGACGCGAACCTGAATATCCATCACTATAACGGGACACCTTTTGACGCTATAATGGCGTTTTACGAGGACGAAGAAGAGGTTTGGAAATGTCCAAAACACCCTTCGAAGCGTCGGAAGACCGGAATCTGCCCGACCTGCCTCCGGGACCGTCTCGGCACTCTCTGCCCCGATTGCGCTAGCGTGCGCCCCTGTGCATGCTGCGCCGCCACAACGGCGTCGACCTCTTCGTCCTCATCCTCTTCGTTCTCTTTCTTCTCCTACTCAGGCAGCAGACGCGAAGCTTCCAGCGGGGTTGGGGTGGTTGGGCGCGTGTCGAACCTCATCGACAGCGAGCCGGCATTTCGACGATCGAGATCCGTCGCGATTCCATTCCTCCGCTCTCGGCTCGCTGGAGACAGAGATTCGGGCGGTAGCATACCTGATAATCGGGCAAAGTCGTCGTTCTGGTCGGTGTTTAAGAAGCAGAAGAGCAAGAAGGGCGAAGAGGAGAGAGAAGCCGGAGAATCGAATACTAACGGTGAGTTGGAGGCGGATGATAATTATTTTCGGCGGATGATGAGGAGATCGAGATCGGTAGCGGCAGATGCCGGTACCGGTCACATCAGATCTTCTTCTTCTTCTTCTTCATCTGGAAAAGGAAGGGGTTGGCACTTTCCGAGCCCAATGAGCGTTTTTCGGCACTCGAAGATCTCCAAAGTCGTTCATGAGCGGTCGCCTTTGTACACAAGTTGATTAATTTTTGTACTGAATATCATAATCTTGATTAGATACCACTAACTATTACGGAAAAAAATAAATAAATAAAACTATTTTGACTAGTATAATTAAGTATAAGAGTCTACCGATAAAAATAGCATTGTTTGGACATCTCCTAATATGTTTAGATTGGGGAATTGCAATTATCCTCCCCTTCCAAAAACTTTCTTGCTGTAATCGTGTTTCTACTACAAGGGTGGCTCGTTAATCAATTCAATTGTTTGAATGGATTTTAGTTCAATGGAACGATTTCACTTTCATTTACCAGTTGTTTTAATTCCTTCTCTTTACAGCCTATGCCTTGTATATTTTTTTAATTGTTACAGAAGTTGGTCCGATCTTCTGCTTTTCTGAGCTTTTGAAAACTGGGTGTTTGCCCTCAGCTTTTCAGTTTTCAGATTGGTTTTTATTTTATGTGTTTGATGTTGATTACTGAAGAATACATATAATCACAAAATTACTTTTGGATGAATTTTTCGTATTTTGATTTTATTTTCACTCAAATAATCCTTTTAAAATTTTATTCTACACACATCATTTAAATAATTTTGCAAATTCTTATTATAATTTACAATTACAATTTAAATATTTTTAAAAAATTAACTCCTAAATACCCCTTAATCTCTTAGAATGTCAATTTTTTTTTTTTATCTTCTTAAAAGTTTTATAATAACTGAAGAATGTATAATCACAAAATTACTTTTGGATGAATTTTTAGTATTCTGATTTTATTTTCAGTCACATAATCCTTTTAAAATTTTATTCTACGTACACACATCATTCAAATAATTTTGTAAATTCTTATTATAATTTAAACATTTATAATCTACAATTACAATTTAAATATTTTAAAAAAATTAACTCCCAAATACCCCTTAATCTTTTAGAATGTCAAATTTTTTATTGTCTTAAAAGGTTTATTTTTTACATACTTTTCTGTTAAAAAATGTACAAGTGTTTTGACTTTGTTAACAATAACCTTTAAATTAGTCGTTAATGTACAAGATCCATTTCCTTGTCTTTGGACCACAACCACGTATGACCTTTATCTGTCGCGCGTTAGTATGAGAGCTAAGACTAATAAATATATGAATCTCGTATTAAAATATTACAGAAAATAATTTTGAAGCACTCAAAAGTACTGAATAATTATTCCAATATAGCTCCACCTGAATGACGATAGTGGCAGCTTCTCTGGACTTTGGTTTTGGGTTCAGAATCTTTTTAAGAGTTGATTTGAGAAGCTCATGATAATTTGTGCAACAATGAAGGTAAGTGGTCCCCTTCACAAGTGGATGTGTTGTATTATTTGAACTTGATTTGATGATGAAATGACTACGGCATATGATCATCAATAATTATTAGGGGGTGGTTAGTTTAGTTATCCTATTCCTAGCTAGCATGGTGATCATGATTCAATCGCCAATGGGGTCAGTCTGATTAGTATCCTATTCAATAGAAGCAAACACAAGAATTTAAGATTACGATTGCAAATAATGCAAGCAAGGTAATAATACATCATAATAATACCAACTAATATAATGCAAGTTCGATGTTAGGAAATGAAAACCCCCATTGAAATATCTGTCCTTGTTGAGTTAGTGTCTTGAAATAAAAAATTGACTATTTTTTGGCAGTGCCGCGAAGTATCAATAGTAAGTGTCAAAGTGTTTGATACTATCGATAGGAAGTATTCTAACTTTTTAGACAATGATCGAAACTATCGATAGTAGGCTGGTATCGATAGTAACAGCATGCATGAGAATTTTAATTGCAGATTTGCAATATTTGTTTTCCTAATCTAATTAGAATACTATCTTTTTCTATTATTTAGATATTTGTTATATATATCTTTTGAGAAGTTTTCTAACGGATTAAGAGATCTATTGAGAGATTATAGAAGCTTTTGAAGAGAGAGAGAGAGAGAGAGAAGAGAGAGAACACATATCTCTGGAGAGATTGTGAAATGACTTCTACTCAATTGATTATATTCATAGCGGACTGATGCAAATATCATGATTTTTCCTGGCGTTGAGGTTTTTCACGTATATCTTGTGTCTTGTTTCTTTTTCCGTTTCTGTTTCTATTACACACATATAATTGTTTTGTTTTTCTTTTGGTGATTCATTGTTCTAAAAATCCGTAAAGGACGTTGTGGGATTGAACGTTGTTCGATTTCCTAACATTCGATAGATAATGTTTATGACAAATTTATGATTCTATGGTCAATCTGAATTAAAGCACAACAATCATGAAACAGAAAGTCTAGGGAACCAGAAAAAAACCCAGAAATGTCTTTGAATTCAAAATCAAAGGCCATGATTCATTTAATTGTGGATCCCATAAATTTAAGTGAATTATAGCCTTTGATTTTGAATTGGGGGAAGTTTCTGGATTTTTTTTCCTGGTATTGTAGCACTTCTCGCCATGAAATTGTTTGGTGGCTATATATGTAAAAATGCTTTGAGATTATCTGTGAACATTAGATAGGGATTAGGGGCCCGCCATTAAAGGAGATAGACATGAAATTACAATTGTATGAACTTTTTAGCATGAGTTTATGTGGTATGATGTTGCAGGAGTTCCAAAATAGAGAGCATCAGATTTGCACATTCAAGCTGTATTGCATTATCATCAAGAGTTACTAGGACTTACAGCATGCACGTTAGCTTTTTTTTTTTTCATTATTTATTTATTTATTTTAAGGAATAATTTTTTTAGATACATTTTTTTATCAGTTTTCTTTTGATGGCCTCCATATTTTGTGAATGCTACAATATTAACTCCTTATATTTAAAGAGTCACTGTAGCCTCCCTAAGATCTATTTTTTTATATTTTCTTTTCTCATTTCTTTTTGAATTAGGGATAGAATAGAGAGTATGATACATGAGACATTAGAAAATATAGCTCTCCTAGGCTCTGTTCAGTTGTGCAAGAAAGTTGTTCTTAGAAAAAGTGAAGTGAAGTGAAGTAAAAGAAAATGATATCTATTTTCTTGTATGTGTTCATTTGACAAAAGAATATTGTAGGAAAATAAAAATTCACTTGCTCATTTGTCGGGAAAAATAAAACAACAGGAATTTGATTTTTTTTTTTGAATTCAACTATTAGTTGTGAAGAAAATCAATTTTGTGAGCATATATTTTTAAAATTTGTCATTTCAACTATCATGAAACTCCTTAATAAAAATCAAAATGTCGTCATGCAAGTTTAGATCGCAAGTTTAAATCAAGAAAAAAAATATTTTTATTCCACCAAGTTAAACAAATAACAAGATAAACATATACTTTCATTCTATTAACAATACTAACGACAGATATAATATGTATTTGATGTATTAGATATGTATATCACATATAAATATAACGGAATAGAAATATTAGATACGTATATAACATAATATATAACTTAAATATGTATATAATATATTAAATACGTTAGACTAACATTTGTATAAAGACTAACATATGCTCAATTTTTGGTCACTTTCACTTTCAACCCGTTGTATGAAATATGATATATAATATAATATATTAACTATGTATACCATATGTACCACTGTAGCTTTGGTATATATTCTATCGTGTAAAAAGAAAGCAATATATCATAAACACGGTATACCTTAAAACAGATATATATTTATTGTATTGCTTGGTGTACCGTTGTACTTAACTAAATTAATTATGTTTTACTTTATTAATTTTTGTAGTATTTTTTATTTTTTAATAAATATTTTTGTAGAATATTAGCTCATCTTGACGAAAATAATCTAAAATATATAAAAATATGTACAAAAGTTCACTAAGTATAAAAAATAAGCTAAAATAGACAATGTTTTGATTTTTTAAAAATTTTTTCTAATTTTTTATTTATTTTTGGACATAATATTATATTTTTCTAAAATCTCTTGTCGAGACGAACCAATAACCTAAAAAAAAACTGACACAAAATGAAAAAATAACTAAATGAGGATGAAATAATAATAAGACACTACTTCAATAATTACAACAGTCTAAATAAAAATTTCAAGATTTTTTCGCGACGTATAATCTTGTGAATTTGATAAGACATGATTTAGAGAAAAGTAAATTCCAGTGGAAAATTTTCAAATCTGGGATCCACTATTTTCTCGGTAACTAAACACGAAAAAAGTCGCAGGAAAACTAGTTTTTCCATCATTTCTCATCCTTTCCTGGCAACTGATCAGGGCCCTAAAGAAAAAAGTAAAAATTCCTCCTTAATTTGGTTTGAAAAATAGAGAAACTAATGTGGATACCCTTAGAAGACTGATATATTTTAAGGGCAACACGTACTTTTTGGGAACTTAAAACGTGGTATATTTTGAACTCAAAATATTAACAAAAAATTGATGAAAAGTAGAAAAGGAGGATGAATTGGTCCAATAAATTTGTGCTAATTTGTTTTTATAGTTAGAATCTACTGTTTTTAAAGTGTTAATAAGTTAGGTCGCTTAATGGACAAAATTATTCTTATTATTTATTTCTTTTATTAATATACCCGATGTCTCCCAAAATCTTACATTCATCAAAGTATTTTTTTGTCCTTATTATATTTTATCCATGTTTTGTGGTATATTGATTTATTTTGATAAAAAAAATCTAAAAAGTATAAAATTATGTAACGAAAATAAAAAAATAAAAAAAGTCAAAACAGGGCCTTTTATATTTTATCTTTAGTAATTTTTTTTAATTTTTGACATAATTTTATACTTTTTAGATATTTTTCGTAGATACAAACTAACAAACTATAAATAATTAATAAATACAAATAAAATTATATAAAGACAAAAAAGTAATTTGAATAATTTAGACTATATAGATTAGACATTTTCTTATCAAATAGAAGAAGTAAAACTGAAAAAATATTACAGCTATTAGTTTGAAATAAAATAATTAAAATAAAAAATATTATTTGTAGGTTTGAAATGTTATTCGTATTTTTATTCTGTATGTTCTGTATGTCTTTTATAAATAACTTCATCTGTGTGTTTTTTCTAATAGATAATTTATCTATTTGCAATCTTCATGTCTTTAATAAAAAATAATTAAAAATAAATAATGTCATATGTTGCAACATATTACATTATCAGATAATGTTAATTACAAATGTCAAAGATAATATTATCACATAGTATTATATGCAAAGGTCATGGATAATATTATCTTGTTATGTGTTGGTTTATATGTTAGAATTTTATCTGTTAGAAATGATAAAATCATCTGTTGACTCACTTTCTCCATTTAACTTGTGATAATTATTGAATTATTGTTTTATTATTTTTTATCCTTATTTAAAAATTATAATTTTTTTTGCATCAATTTTTTGTTGTTTGTTTCGTTTCGTTTCGATCAGAGATTTCAAAAAATTTCAAAATTATGTTTGAAGCTAAAAAATAAATTCATAAAAGATAAAAAATAAGTCAAAATATGGTATGTTTTGACTTATCTTTAATATTTTGTGAATTTTGTTTTAATTTTTGGACATAATTTTATACTTTTTTGATTTTTTATGTAGATAAACCAACAAACTCTAAAATATTGATAAGAATATAAAAAATATTTTTTTTGAATAACGACAAAAAAATATTTTAAAAATTTGTGCCCTTGAAATAAAATTGATGTGTTTAGTGTACTTTTGAAACTAGTGTGTCAAAATGACTTCAACCTCTAGTGTTCTATTAGATGAACTAATTGCATTACAAGCCTATTACTTTGGACTTTTAACTGAGAATCCTAAATATTAATTATGCTATAGAGCTCTATAAGTAAAACATTTACTTTTATAGAGAAAATACATAGTCAGAAACAATACGGTGAAATGAAATTTGTTATGAAGTGAGTTTTTCAAATTATATTTTTCGTTCATTTTCAAAAATAAATATTTTTGTGTGGGATCCTGTAGAGGGTTCAACTTAAAGTGAATTCACAGTAGATAAAATAATCTCTATATATTACTGTAGTAGGCTGGATTCGCAAAACAGTGGGTCTTCTGCTAACGATCACTTTGCGCTGCGCCCGAGTCGAATTATGCCCAATAATTAATGCCTTTGCAACACTCGGCTGAGGGACTCAAATGGCCCTATCCAATCTCGGCTAGTGCCGAAGGCATGATGGATTAGGCTTGATTGAACCTTCGTTGGGTCAGTGATCTGGGCTGTCCTATCGAGGTCCTAAGCTCGGCATGACCGTGTGGAGACGTACTCCCCATGTTTCGAATAGTTACATGAATTGTGGGGAGGGCAATTACTAGATATGCAGGCGTGCCCATTTGATCTGCACGAACGTGGGACACGTGGTGATAACACTGTGATTTCCAGACCACAACGCGATATTCTTGGCTAAAGCCTTAGGCAGATTGTTAGGTTCTCACTCCATAAATATTCCAAGGGTACTCTAACCCCATGTATGCTCACATTGACTCTCACACTTTCAAGTTGCTTATGTTCTTTTTTAAAAGCTAACTTGATCGTCAGAGTGTCCACCGAAAATCTAACCACGGTCAATACTACCTTAGTTTTAAGTGTTTTGCAGATTTAGCGAAAGATTCAATTGAGAAGTCCTACTCATGGATTTCAGACTCCACAATTACATTAAACAAGTCTAGTGACGTAGATGAGGAATATTGGATAGAGTCTTAACACTTTGATCGTTGAGTTATATTATTGATCTTCAATAAATTTGATCATTCTGCACAAAATGATATACTTGTCAAGTTAAACTCTATAAAATGAACATGTTCGAAACTTCTCACGTGCTATTAATTCTTATGAGGCCAGTCTATATAGGCGAAAGTTTTGACTCTAAATGGAGTCCCGCAAATGGATGGTGGGATTGAGGACTAATCGGCCATAAAGTTGAGGATAATCTCATGAAAGGCGACGGGATCCCAAAGACAAAGACATATACTATAAAATTGTAATAGGATATTGTTACAAAACAATAGAAACTCTCTCAAGAATATTGTTAAAGTAGAGATCCGAAAGTAGATATATAGAGAATGGTTCTCACTCAAGTTGAACTCGTACCCAACATTGACAAGGATCATGAAAATGGGTTAACAGTGGAAGAGAAAGTGAATACTGTGGTCTGTTTGTTACAATTTGTCTGTTCTTTTTGGCGTAAACGACTACTGCTATAAACAGTCATCGTGGTTGGAAGCGTACAAAAAACACGAAAGCGACAACTCAATGGTTCCGGGGTCCCTATATGTGGCCCCCACCGCTCGTGCATGGTTTTCTATATTCACAGGAAAGCAACTCAGAACCACAAAATCGGTAATGTTTTAAGGACACCGAAATCTGCCATGCATGAAGTGATGAAACCAATCTTCCCTTTCTCCTTTTCCTTTTTCACCCATTTTCACCTCCACCTCGTTTTAAGAGTCATACATTTTCCAAGTTAGGCTGACGGAGCTACATATTACCAACAACATATATAGGAACGATGATTCTTCCTTTGAGAGTGACGTTTCATCAGTGCTTATTTCATTGGGTTTGGATTACCCTATTTGTTGCCTTTTTCTCTTGACCGACACTATTTCCGTATTATATTTTATATTTACTCTGATTTCCAGCAATTGTTAATTGAGTTTCAAATTACACCTCTGTATGTGTAATAAAATTTCTTAATAAATTCCACATGACTTGATAAATGAAATTGCCGCTATTAAAAACTGAACTGAATTTAAGATACCGTGAATTTATATATATATATATATATATATATATATATATATATAGTGTTGCTGAGAAGCAAGTTAACTTCTCTTGTTCCCTTCTTTTGTAAGGAGTTAGGAGTGTAGTGTAATTTTCTTCATACAATATGCTTCGGTCACAACCATTACAACAGCAAGTGTCTCACATGACCCAGATCCCATCTCATGTGAGAGTTATTATTAATTAGGTAAAAAGTTATGGCGAATATAATTTTCAGAATTGGCCATTTAAATTATTATTTTTTTTTTTTACAAAAACGGTCAAATTTCCTAGTTTTTTTTTATATATAAATCAACTTTCTTTTCACATGAATAGTCTAATCAACGCGTTTTAAAAAGCAAGGCATTTAAATCACATCACGATGCCTAAGAAGGGTCCACGCAAAGAGGTTCATATACAATGATTTTGTGACTTTGTTGCAAAACACTTACGCTGAGTCCATAAATTAAACCCTTTTTGGCATTATAAATTTCATAGGCCTTTCAGCTCTCTCACCGAAGTCAACTTCAGAACCATCTTGTCCTGTCTCATAATGTTGAAAGTAGCCGAATTTCCCATATAAAGCTTCTCATCGTCAACTGTAGCTCGAAGGAAAGTAAACATCTGTCTGTCAGAACAAATGTGGCGGGTTGCACTAGTGTCAATCCATCATTCCCTCGGATTTGAATCAACTAAGTTCACCTCTGATACCACAACAGACAAGTTGATATCAGTCACATCTCTTGAAAGATTTTCAATTACATGAGCTCTCTCAGAATTTCTCTTAGATTGGCGACAATTTGCAGAGCAATGTCCCACCTTATCACTATTATAATATTGGCCTTCAAACTTAGCCTTATATTTCTTAGTGATGCCACCCTTAGGTCCCAAATTTTTACCCTTGCCAGAATGCCCAAATTGCTTGCCTGATACTTTCTTCTTAGTGCCAGAGCTTTAGCCATGCTCTACAATATTGGCCTTGGACATATAAGAGAAATGCAGGCTCTTGCCCATACTTCAGTTCTCCTCTTCAATTCGGAGCTTGATCTATAGAGCTTCCAAGGTTATCTCCTTGCTCTTGAACATCAAATAGCTTTTGAATTCTTTCTATGCTTGGGGCAGCTTGTAGATCACATCAGCCACTTGGAAAGCTTCACTCAATTGCATCCCTCAGCTTCAATCTCATTGAGGATCAGTGGAAGTTCTTGGACTTGACTACCCAGAGTCTTCGGGTGTGTTCGATTGAGCGTTTCTGAAAAAAAAAAAATCTGAGATGTTGTTTGGTGTAAGTGTTTTAGAAAAAATTTGGGAGTTAAATTTTTTTGGCGTATTCGAGGTGTCTCTCTCTCTCTCTCTCTCTCTCTCTCTCTCTCTCTCTCTCTCTCTCTCTCTCTCTCTCGTCTTTTATAGAGAGATGAAATTGTTTGGGAAAAAAGTAAAACTGTTTGGAAATTTTTTTCCGAAAACTTGTTTGGGAAAAAATTTTCCAAACAACAAAACAAACACACCCTTCGTGTCTACCATGGTAAAATCTATGAACCAACCAACCATGAATTTCTTGACGCTGGCGCCGATCTTGTATTTCTTGTCTAGGGACTCCCATAGTTCCTTAGCAGATTCTGACCCACAATGGACGTTGTGCAGAGAGTTGCTAGAGCATTTAAGACATAGTTCCTACATAGGAAGTCAGCATGCTTAAGCATCAAGCGCTATGTGAGACCCCGACCCGGAAAAAAAATAATATAAAAAATAAATAAATAATAGAAAATAGTATGGATAAATTAAAATTTTAATTGAATTAAGAAACAGAGACTTTTAGGTCAATTAAGTAGTTTATTTGACAAATGAGGAGATACTCCAAAATTATTTTAGGGATAAATGAAATTGGTTCAAAACATAATCAGAGATCGAGGAATGGTTCGATAAATTATTTTAAGCATTAATAGTAACTGAATAGTAACTGAAGGTTTACCTCGATATTACTCTAGGGGACAATCGGATAAGGTTCGGAATTCCTAGAATTGATTGATTTATTTATTATTGAATGATAACTATAGGTAAGATCAGTGGTTATGAACTTATCCTAAAAAGTGAGATATTTTGTTTGTAGAGTCTTAGGACTTGCCACGGAGAAAATTTTTTCCACCTCCTGCTTCATTTATCTCTATAAATAGTCATGGATACTGCTTATGGATTCATATAATTTGAGAATAATATTGAGTAAGAGAGAGCGGGAGGAGGAGAATTACGCAGAGAAAAAAAGCTCAAGGTTTGAAGAATATTTTTCAAGATCTTATTTACAATATCTAAGGCGAGGCACGGCATTGAATACCCTACGTCACTCAAGGTGAGTCCGGATATACCTATTTACTTGTAATTTTTTTAAGATATGCACAAAAATAGAAATTCGTTATATTTGAAAAAAAAAAAAAAAGAAAACTGTTATATAATAAACTTACCTATGCATGAAATATCATGCCATAAATGATTAAAACAGTTGACGAGGATCACATAAACATCATCTCATAAAATATGAATTTTGGTAATTTCCTGACCGCTGGGGGTGTGACAAGCGGTGGATCGATACAAGGTTGGGTCCCACGGCCAGGTGGTATCGGATGATGTCATGCCAAATCCGTGTTATATTTCAAAGGGTAGCTCCCTTAATCCAGTTCTGGCATATATACACCGAAGAATCAATTGTTGAATATATTTCATTGATTATTTCTGTTTAAGGCATAACAAACCATTAATTCCAGTATTAATATAACCCACGAGTTATGGAAACTATATATTGTTTATATATACGTCCTCGGCCACGGCCCATGGACCAAATCATAAGCATTGTCAATATACTAATGAGTTGTCTTTTTTTAAAATTATATCGTGTAAAAACTGTAAAATAGTATATCTAAATTCATACTAGCTGTAAGCTAATGGGTGTTGCCTTGCAACACAATAGGGCTTGTGGCAGGACCCGACAGACAATAAAAAACTGATCAACCAAATTTTACGCTTTGAATTTTCTAGTTGAAAACTTATGTATATATAGAGTTCTATTTCGTTATGTTGAGGCTATGCTAGGCTAGTACTACGGTTTGTAATAAATATCGGATAAATATGCTTTTAATTCAATAGTGATTGTCAGGTTTACATGTCCTTGATGTTATTTTGTTATTAAACAAACAATGCTTCCGCTAAACTCTGCAACATGTCAAGGGTTAAATAAGATAATTCGATAAAGTTCATAAACTCTTTAATTAACGTAGGAGGCCTTAGCGAGTAGAATCGTTGGCCGGTCACCAATCCATTCCGGTTTGAAATGGGTCGTGACACGATAGCAGAGTCTCCTTATCAATCTCATCGTTGTCCACGACATGAGCATCCTCAACTAGGAACCTTGCAAGTTTCAGTGTGGTGAGATAAAACAACATCTTTTGTTGCCACCTCTTGAAGTCAATATTGGTGAACTTTTCTGACTTGTCAACATTGACAAATTGAACATTTGGGAGAGCAACATTAGCACGGTTTCCATTTCCATTGTCACTTGCTTGACCATTGTCTGACCTAGTAACATTGGTTTGGGCACTGCCTAACACAGTCACATTGGTAGGCATCTCAGTCAATATTTTTACTGAAAAATAAGATCAAAACTTCATAAGTGAACAGATCTTATATAGGATGACAGAAACATAACATAATTCAACAACAATTAAAATTTATGATCAAGTTCTCTTCAACTAAGTGCCACGCATCAGCGTTCCCGTGGGGTTCGCAGGGTGCATTGCCCCCTGGTGGGAATTCTACGGGGCTGAGACCCCCGAGGAGCAGCGCCCCCTGGCGGAGTTTGTGGGCAGCGCCCTCAGCGGTGTTCGCAGGGGTCCAGGGGATAGCGCCCCCCAAAGGTAAACAGTATACGAAGTCCGTATCATAGGATGATTTGTCGATTCGTTTACCTATCTACTAAATGGATTTATCCAAGCACTGGCTATACAAAATTGCTCGGTACTAGAGCTGAGTACTTAAACCACCCACTAGCTAAGTACTTCAAGCCGAGCACACCAAAGACTGTCAATTACTTCTGACTGAACCAACCAACAGACTGGTCCGTGCCGATTAATGATGATCTTGGCCGAGTAGTGTCTAGGCCGAAGCCAAGTGAATTGCTCCAGAGGTTGAATGTCTAGATCTGACCATGTATGGTCTGGCGGAGTCGAACCCAAATGATCTTAGTAGTCTACCATCAAGGCTGCCAATCGATCCAGGGTCAAGTCGCGCATGACTGACCATGGCCGAGTAGATCGTCATATAGCCGAGTCTGAACATCTACCACTGGCTGAGATAGATCACGACGCTGTAACCAAATCGATAGCCTATCCAAGATCAGAGCATCGAATTGGTTTCTTAAAATTTCTGTCTGGAACACAAGTCTTTGTCTGACAATAAACTGATTAGTAGAAGAATGTTAGTCTAAACAGAAAATATACTTTCTAAACAAAATCGAGACAAGAACAAATCACTATAGACTGATCTACTAGAATTTTTTTCCCAAAAATCTCCAAAAATCTGTCACAAAATATTACTTCGAATCTGTCACCAACTAATTACTAAAACCAAAATCTGTTTTGCTTTGAAGTTTGTCATGAAAATTTAGACAACCAGAATCTGTTTGACAAACGAAAATCAGAATTTGAAGCAATGGATTTAGTCTTAAGTTTGCTGAGAAATATAATGCAACAGATTCAAAAGAGGCAATCGAGAATCCAGAAAACATACTGCTATGTTTATTAGGAATGGAATCAACAATATAACAACGATACAATACAAGAATCAAAATACAAAAAATGAAAACAATGTTACTGAATCGGGTCTTGTGTTTTAAATAGTTCTCTTAAGACTAAATTTCCCTTTTATCTTGAGTGTTAGATGATAGCTTCGGCGTCGTCTCGCAAGGTAAAACGACTCCACGAACTAGATAACACTTAACCTTGCACATTTGTCGAACTTATTTGTGCCTGATTGTCTCTCACTTGAAGAACGAACTAGAGAGTACTCCTTAGATAAACAAATTCATGAATAATGTATACCTAATACTAAAACGAGCCTGGTATGTAAAGACCTAAATAAATCTTTGAAAAGTTGAAATAGAATGACCTTTAGGTTGCTAGCAATGAATAAAGTCATGAAGGAGGATAATTGAGCATTAAACGGTGACTCTTGTGTACGTAACGAAAGAGTCCTTTTCGTTGCCAAGAGACCCTCCAGTGCCCACTTCATTCACACCTTCGAGATCTTTCGAATCTCTAACAGTTTGTTGGCTGGACATTTGGTTTTTCACGGTGCCAACTAATTAACAAGCCGATTCAAATGAGTCTTGAGTTTCTACACATTAAAGTTGAACTCTCTCTCTCTCTCTCTCTCTCTCTCTCACACACACACACACACACACACACATTCATTTGTTATTTTTCCAGACACAATTGTAGAGGGTACAAGAACTGAGGTACTGTTGCGCCAGCGGCAGCTTCAGCGGCCACCCAACAATTATGCTTGGTTTATATAGTTTTATTACATGATATTCATTAAAAAGAACATAAACTTTCAAAAATAATTGAAGAGTATTGAGCTTTTTAAACTTTAAAAAATAACTAAAAAGTATGGACAATCTTCATTTTAAACATACTTAATGAATGATACGGTTGGTAATGACATTTCGTGTTATAGCAAAAGTTTTTGAGATTGATTCATGAACTAATTATCAAATCAATCCATTCTATAAAAAATCGATTTACTGATCAAGAATTTAGTTTTGAAAAACCATCTAAGAAAAACTCCCTGAAATTGGACGATAGGAATGCACGTGATTTTCCTAAATATCGGGATTGAAAATCTGAAAGCAAATCTGACCAAATGATTAACAACCGCCCTCAGCATTTCGAACCAAATACGTCCATGGAATCACGCCACGTGCATATATTCCAAGCCAACGGAAAAGTCAAGTTCAGATGCGATGACAAAGCCACCTTTAGTTGATGATTCTACAAAAATGCTAGAGACACATCACTTTTGCACATCGCTTTCACACATCACTTAAAACTATGTCGTTTTGTGTTGAAAAAAATCATATTTGTTTTTTACCCATATCGTTGAAAACATATTTGGATCTTTCTTAACATAAAACTACGTAGTTTTAATTGATGTGTAAAAATAATATGTTAAAATGATGTGTATGTAGCACTCTTGATGATTCTAACCACTGTACCAAATATAATATTCATGAGATATTTACAATATCTAATATATAACATATGTGTTTAAATTTTTTTTATTGTTTCAATGTCAATCGAAATTAGAAAGGTTTCCATGATTTTAATGTCACTTTTAATTAAAACTGACATTATAAAGGAATTTCTTTGTTCCAATGTCAATTTTAATCAAAACCAACATTATGAAGGGGGATTAGTCATGTCACCAACTTGAAAAGTGACATAATAAAAATATTAGATGAGAATTTATTTTGTATATTTATTCTAGTTTTTTCAATTACTGATTTTTGAAAACTGACATGTTATTTACTTATGTAGTGTGATATCGAAGTACAATTATAGTAGTAATGACAGTTATTTTTTGTAGATTGACATCAATGCTATTCGAGTTTGTTTAATGATAGATTTATAAAAATTGACATATTATTTACTTTTATAGTGTTATATTTAAGCGCTGTAGTAATGATGACAATTACTTTTGTAGACTAACATTAATTAACACTTATTATAGTTTTTTCAATGACATATTTACAAAAATTGACACGTTATTTACTTTTCAACTATCATTTTTAAGTATTATTGTAGTAGTGATTTAAATAAAAAAAAAAGTTAAAAATTCATCTCTTATAAAAAAACACATGATTGGACAATATTAGTTTTTATAAAATGCAAGATTTGTATAATTTAGGCAATGAATTATGAGAAAACTTTATCACGATTTGTGATTCATAATGTTCGATTATCCTAATTTTGTGTACATACAGAGTCGACAGGGACCTTTGTAAAATGGACGATTCTGATCACGACAATGACGTTTTGAAAGGTCCAACCTTGATGCACTACATCCTTGTAGTGCGTTTGGTGCACTCACCATATTTTTTCTTGATATTTAATATATAAAAAGCTATATATTCTAGCTTAGAGGGCTGGCCCATTTGTTGTAATGCTTTGATTTTTACAGCCGTTAATAAAAGAATTTTTGAAATCCATGTTTATAACATTTCCTTTAAAACGGAAAAAGTACAAAATTTGAATTATAACATTATGAGTATGAAAAGTAAACTCTCGACAAAAGGTTAATTACACTTTAAAAATATATTTCAAAAGGGTTAACATACCAATTAGAATTATGTACACCAGGGTTTGACGAAATCTTTGTCGATGGCGTTGACGTTGACTGGATAGCTAGGCTGGCGGGCCATCATTGATACCTGACGTGAGATTAATGCCAATGGTAGATAGAAGCACAATGAGCTATAAAGCTCAATAAACAATCTTACTTATTATCCAATTTTGTTTTACGTTTGTCATAACAAATAAAGTACTAAAACTTAAAAACATTACTAGAAGACGCTAAGAATAACTTCATAACATTAGTCAACACTCTGTAGATACTTAAATTAATCGAAATTGTAGGTAGAAGCAATTAGTATATAAAGGCTCAAGAGCTTGTGTATTGAGAGTATTGTTCTCCATTTGGCCTGGCTGAATTATTGGATTATTCACTGTTTAGTTTTTTGTCCTTATTTGAATTTTTTTTTAATTTTTTGTTTTTCATCAATTTTTTTATGGTTGTTGGTTCGTCTCGACAATAGATTTCAGAAAAGTATAAAATTATGTTAAAAAATTAAAAAAAGTTCAGAAAAGACAAAAAATAAGCCAAAAACAGCGTCCGTGTTAGCTTATTTTCGTCTTTAGTGACTTTTTTTAACTTTTGGACATAATTTTATATTTTTTAGATTCCTTTCGTCGATACGAACTAATAATCCACGAAAAAATGACATAAAAATAACAAAATACAAAAAAAATTTGAATAAAGACAAAAAATAAGCCAGATAATCTAGCCTGGGTTAATTTTGGCCAAATGGAGATATTACATCAGGTATAGAATGTCATATTAGGATTAGGCCTCATAAATTTAGGGAGATAGACAAGACTGGCCTTTCTAGGAGCCAGTAGCCCTATTGGGTTAAGGAAAATCTTTAGTCTCCGAAATTTTTTCTAGAAAAGTTAATTCAAAATGAATGAAGCAGATTTAATTGAATATTTAAATTCCAAAATCTAAATGAATCCTAATCTTTAAAGTATTTGGAAAAAACTTTTTTAGGACCTAGCACTCCTCGGAATTATCCTCCTAGTGGAGTTATGGTCATAAAAGGTAGGGTAGTTAGCATGGGTTCTTAACCGCCTTGATGCCACTAGCATGGAATTATCCTCCCATTCCTCCCTTTTTGCCCTGGTTCTTAGCTCATCCATTCATGGCCGAACAATTATTTGGTGTTCTACTCATGGCAAATTATCATAGATGACCTGATTTATAGATTATGTAGCTCATCGCGTATGGCACAGTAAAATACTCTTTCTTTTTATGCTTTACATCATGCCTCGAAAAGTCCACCACCTTCAGCTTTCTGCACACTTTTTCCATTACTACTTTATGTGACTCCTCCTAACTTTCTTTTGCTTTGATCAAAAGATTTACAAATGTCTTTGTTTTGGAGGGTCATATATGCAAGAGTTTGGAAAGTTAGGTGTGAAGAGAATATTCTTATAACAGGATGGGGGTTTAGCTTGGTTGGCATGGTCCCATGGGGTGACTTTATCCAGAGCTATTGATTTCACCAGAAAGACAGAAAAAAAGTGTTTGATAGACAGAACACAGACGTTTTAAAGTAGATGATTTTTAGAAAAACCATACAAGCTCGAGCATACAAGTCATTCTGCACAGAAATGAGTGTCACAAAAGAGGAAGTTCTTGAAGTTTAGGAGTTTTTCATTTTTTCATCAATTCATCTTCGTTCGTCGTTTTAATTACGCAATCGAGGTATGAATAATCTTCCAACCATTAGAATGTATTTTCTTGGTTTAATTTATGTTTTTCAGTAGGTTTATGCATGATTTAAGATTGTTGTTAGAACCAAAAAGTTTAGATCTGAAATTTTCACAACCTGAAAAAAATGATGACTTGCTCGAGCGAGGTTGATTTTGAATTTTTGAAATTTTCGTAAAAAATAAATAAATTTAATAGGTCGCATCAGCAAGCTGTAGAAATTTTTATTCTTAAAATTTGGATAGTAAGCTTGTTTTGACCGCTTGAACGAGCTTAGGTTGCTCGATCAGCTACTGCAGAACATAATAGATTACAGAATATTTTTTGAATCTTCTCGATCGACGTTCAAGCTTACGGGCTCCGTTTCAGTCAGTTTATACACCCTCAGAATGCATGTACACTACACATAAGTATTCATTGTACTAGTTTTATGATCATGGGTCCCCGTGAAATTTCGTGTGAGCCCAAATATCGTGGAATTTAATTTAGTGTGCTTTGAATTCATTACATGTGTTGGCATAATTAATGTTGTGGATATTTGATTGAGTTGAGAAAATTGGAACAAACATAAAAAGTGGAACTGAACGAATTATATCCGTCCTACTGTCTATTCCGGATTAGATTCCCGAGGTTGTTTCTGGGTTAGATTCCTGAGGTGATTAGTAATTCGATTCCCCTTCATTTTTGTTCCGGGTTAAATTTTTGAGGTAATTGGTGGTTCGATACCTTTTCACTTTTGTTCTAAGTTAGATTTCTGAGGTGATTGGTGGTTCAATTTCTCTTTATTTTTGAATTCCGGGTTCAATTCTAGAGGTGGGTTAGATTTTTATTGGCCGTCGTGCCAAGTTGATATGGGTTTGATTCCTAGGGCGTCATCCCGAGTTAAAAGGCGCAATGTAAATTGAGCATAAATTAAACACTTACACGATGTTTAGATTTTGATATATATATATCAGCATGGGTTGTCTTTCTTCCATTATGTATGTTATCCCTGCCAAGTATGTTGTATCTGTTTATCTTGTTACATGTTGTACCTTTGGGTATGATTTTTCGGGTAATAATTTATACTGAGTGTCAAAACTCATCGATACAACTTCTTTGTCCTTGGCGTTTCATGCCAGATGCAGATCTACAGATTGAGGACGCGGTAGAGCAGGTCAAATCAGAGGCGACCAACGAGGAGACATTCATTTGGCTGACATACCCTTAGATAACCCTATTTGTTTATTTAAGTTTAATTCAGCTGTAAGTTCAGAAGGATATTTTGGTCTTTTAGTTTGAAACTCAATTTACTTTAGTTGTTTCCTTTTACCTAATAAATAAATGTTGATTTTCTTTTAATAAAGCATTTTGATGGATAAAATAATATTTAAAAGAAAAAATTAACGTGTTAAAAATTGGAGCGTTTCATAATCTGTAACAGCCTGTCAGATCAATAATCATGATAAAAAAAAATAAAAATAGTTACTAAAGTAAAAAAATAATTGAAAACAATTTGATTTTTCTGATTATTTCTATATTTAGTGAATTTCCATAAAAAACAAGTGTCGTAATTTTTACTATTAATATTTCTCTTGTTGAAATTAAAAAATTAAGATACAATTAATAAAGTTCAAATTAGATGAAAATAAACAAATGAGGCTAAATTCCACCTAAGCATTGACACTAAGCGCATACAATAGCAAACCCCAAGGTTGGCCTAGTTCCCTCTTTACACTATTTTTAGATAGAGGGATTTGGAGGGGAGGTGAGGGATTTTAAAGTAGAATTTGTGTTTTGTGTTTGATTTGTATTTTTAAAAAAAAGTGAGGGAATGGAGGGAAATGAGGGGTGAAAAGTACAATCATTTTAAGGATATCACTTTATCTCCGAAAACGGGAGAAAATAGAAGAAAAGTGAGGTGAAGTAAGAATTTTTATTTATAATCTCGATTATACCTTTTGGTTAAGAAAGAAAAGTGAGTAATAAATTAATCTAAAAGATTAAAAAGTAAAAAAAATTATAACATTTATTTTTCTTCCTTAACCAAACATGGAAAATATTTCAAAATCTCTGTATAAAGCGAACAAGTAAAAAATGTATCCTTCTCATTTCCTTCCCCTCCTCTCCCCTCACTTTCCTTCACCTCCCCTCACCTCAATCCAAACTAAGTGTTAAGGTTTTGGGTTCGAAAATATTTCACGTGCTATTAACTCCAAAAATCAATTGAAATGCGTATAAATTGACTCAAACATTCTAAATTATACATGAAAAAAAAAAGCACACATACTATAGCCAATTGATTTCCGAATTCTTACGTTCTTACCATGGTTTTTTCCCTTTTCTTTGTGTGGTTGAGTATTTTAACTGAGTGCAAAAGTATCGATTCAACTAGCCATCCCAAATTTGATTAATTTGGTGTAAAATGATTTTATTTGAGAACTATTTAGACCAAATTTTAATAATTTTATAAATAATAAACAGTAAGTTAAAAAAGATGTAATATAGGATCTATTTTGACATATTTTTCATGTTTACTGAATTATTTTTTAACTTTTGAATATAATTTTATACTTTTTAAATTTTTTTGTCGAGAAAAACTAATAATTAACAAAAAAATAGTGAAAAAGTAACTAAAAAATTAAATAAAGCCTAAATAATTAATTTAAATAAGTTAAGCCTAATAGAGCCATAATGGTCAAATGGAGTGGACTATGTGGGTCAAAGGGAACCAATATGACTCTTTAATGATGTAAAATGATGTCAATATCATTAACAAACAAACTAATTAATTTTTGTGATTTTTTTCCAAACAAAATTCAGAGTGAATTGCTCTAAGAAAAAATCTAACAAAATAAAAAACGAACAAGTCCTTAGTCTATTTTTTTACATGAGTAACAATTTTCGTTTCTGTATTAAATGACCATATTAAATTAAATTAGATGACTACCAAATTATATAAATAGACACTATTTAAGCCAAACTAGAAATTTGACGAGAAAAGAAATAAAAATACAATATCTTAAGAGATAAACATATAAATCAATATTAGCACGAAATGCATTTGGTGCAATTGCCATAGGAAAAATTTTGAAACATAAATATTTCAGACACATATAAGCACAAATATGTTCAAAATTATTGGATGAGCATAAATTTTACAAAGTATTAAAAATTTCACTTGTATTCAATATTTTTGAACACATTTATATCAGGATATATCTAAAGTATATGTTTTTTTAACATTACTTTTTGCCATATCTAATCCCAAATCTCTCGAAACCCCAAAATTGGGACCCACGCTGGGGAGGGAACAAGTCTCGTGTGTGGGGTGTGAGCCGTTGTCCTAGCAGTCTCCAACCGTACACGTGAGGCTATCGTTTTCTGATTTGGTTGCAAGTGAGTCGAAACTCACGTTCACACGCCCCATTGAACTTCGGTATGACCTTTATCGTTCCAATCTGCTGCTTGTCACTTTTCTCTCTCTATAAATATATGTAGATAGACATATAGAGAGAGAAGGAGCTAGCGACAGACAAACGCTACTTTGCACGATAACCTTATCAAAACGACAACTTGGTGTCCTTTTAGCCAAAACAACACTTACCATGGTGATGGCGCCCGTTAGTTGCATAAATTCTACAGAAAAATAAACGTGAACAAACATTTCTGTTATAAATCTATAACTCCTAAAAATCCATTTAAATATATGAGCAGGAGAGAAACTACGTGGAGATTGCAGAAGATTCGGGCCTCCCCAAAATTTTCTAAAAAATTTAAGTCTTGGTATAAATTTAAAAAATTTTAAAATAAAATACATTTCGGTCCCTCCAAATTATAGTAGGTCTTCTCTCTTTCTAAAAAAAAAAAAAATCTTAGCCCCCCAAACGTCGAATCTTGATTCTGTCTCATAATACGAGAATGCTAGTTTTTAGAAAAGGCAACATAAAAATGGAATTTCTTTACAAAAATTCATAAACGATATATATATATCAGTGTTAAACTAGTAGATTTATCAGTACTGACTGATAAATTTACTGGTTCAAATTAGATACTTTTGTGTAATATAATCAGAGATTACTTAAATATCTCATTTATCTACTAAATGCAAAAAAAAAAAAAATTAATACAAATATTTTGGTAAATATAGATCTTGAAATGACAAGAATTTCTTTCTTTTCAGCTTGTCAGTTACTACGGATGAAGAATCAATGATGAATTTTATTTGAAATGTGCTTAAAAAATTAAGTCTAGAACTGTCAATAAAAATGGCTGATTACAAATCATCAAATCTTTTATAACTAAGCATTATTGCAAGATGATGATTGTAGAAAGATAGTTATGAGTTGAGTTCTTAAAAGAGGGGAGAGAGAGAGAAAGGGAGGGAGGGCAGGAGAGAGGGGATAATAAATCTTTAAAATCTTCTCTCTAAGTTGTGCCCTATTTGGCCAAATTTTTTTTTTTCTTATTTTTTATCTTTATTCAAATTTTTTTTGTATTTGTTATTTTTATATCATTTTTTCGTGGATTATTGGTTCGTATCGACGAAATGAATCTAAAAAGTATAAAATTATGTCCAAAAGTTAAAAAAAAAATCACTAAAGACGAAAATAAGCCAACACGGACGCTGTTTTTGACTTATTTTTTATCTTTTCTGAACTTTTTTCAAATGTAGCCGATGATTGATAACTTTTCTGAAACTCTTGTCGAGACGAACCAACAATCATCAAAAAATTGATGAAAAACAAAAAATTAAAAAAAAATTTCAAATAAAGACAAAAAACTAAACAGTGAATAATCCAATAATAACCACATGCCAAATGGACCCATTTGAATATGAATATGTAGACACACATATATACAAGTATATATATGTATAATATCAAATATACGTATAGCCATGTTCATTAATTGATCATGAGTATTATTTTCTATTTTGATTTAAATGTGATTAAGGCTCAATTTGGCCAAATATTTTTTGTGTATTTATTTATTTGGTTTTACATTTTTTAGTGTTGTATTAATTTTTTGTAAATTATTCATTCGTTTCAGCTAGAGGAAGGAAGGTAAAAAGTAAAAAATAATGATTCAAAGTTTTAATCTTATTATGGTAATAAGAATAATATAATAAGAAAGAGTAATAGTTGTGGATTTTAAATTTGAATTTTTTTTTTAATATGTGCAATGATATATATCACATGTGTTTTTTAAAATTTTAATGAAATACTGACTGATGCACTCCGCGTAGCCGTGTAAGAACCCTCACCGGAAGACTTCCTCAATGTCATAAATTACAATCCGTCCATTTCTTTCTAGAAAGAAAATAAAAGGAGACCCTTCACTGGAGAAACAAAAAAATATCAAGAATGACAAGCAATGCATGGGTATTTTACTGAAGACTGGAGCCCAATGGGCCGTTGCTGAGTTTTGAATTTACTGAAGGCTCTCACACCTTAACAGTCCGACTGACAAGGGCTTTACATGATTATTCGCACACTGATAAAATGAATTTGATCGCCTACTCGTCTAATCTGCAAAAAGAACTTGATATCGGTGTGATAACTTACTAACACCCTTCCAATGCCTAAGTCAGTTTTAGGATAGAGAATAAATATGTAAGGAAGATGAAAACTATATTCAATGCAATAGAATGTCCGTACTTGTACTTTAAGGGTCTTGAATTGTATAGAAGTAACCCTATGTTTTAGCATCTTGGCAAAATTGTAGAAAACGATCGTGCTTATCCTTTTAAAGAATAAGTTAAACGGATCTTTCATGCATATTTATACAACATTGTATATCTGCTTTGGAGTTATCCTTCGCATCAATAGGAGGACTAGTTGAGTATTTTTGAGTATTATGGAGGGGTATATGAATTCCTGTTGATCTTTTGTCACCTTTTGTTCAATTGGGCGTATTAAATTGAGAAGAATAAATTTGACCGAGGAGGGCATGTGATCACCTACCGAACATGTTTAATCCAAACAGATCATGTGGTTAGTTACCGAACATGTTTGACCAGGCAAAGTGCGTGGTCAGCTGTAGAATATAATCCATCACACCCCAACAACAATCGAAAGAAAATTCTCTCTCTTTCTCTACTTGTTTGGTGGGAGGGAACTGAGAGAACGCGAATATGGAGATATCAGAAAAACTCGAAACCAAACAAAACAAACGAAGCCTAATCTTCTCATACGGCACTCTGAAGCGAGGCTTCGCCAACCATAACCTTATGCAATATTTGATCTCCTCAAACGACGCTGCCTACCTCGGCGCCTACCGAACCGTCGACGACTTTCCTCTTGTCTGTGGACCATACGGCGTACCCTTCCTCCTCAACCTCCCCGGGTCGGGTCGCCATCGGATCTACGGCGAGCTCTATGCGGTCTCGGACCTCGGGCTGTCCCGAATCGACGAGCTCGAGGGTATCACCATCGGTCACTACGAGCGGCTCCCGATTCGGCTTGTCCAAGAGAGCGGCGACGGAGGAGAGGATGTGGTGGAGGCAGAAGCGTATTATGCGCACCGGAGTTTTGCGGAGGAGATGTGGAGGAGAAACGGAAGGGTAGGGTTTGGGGAGTACACGGAGGAAGCGGCGAGGAATTACGTGAGAAGGGATAAGAGGCCCAAGGAGAGGAGTTTTCTGGAGGAAATTAGATTGTTTGTGTCATCGTCTTCTTCTTCCTAGGAGCAAAAGCGTCTTCAAAAATGGTTAATTTTTTATTCGTATGCCTATAGAACATTCATTTAAATTGAAGAATTTCAGTTTTTTCAATATGGTTGGATTCTTTTGATTCTTAGAAATCTCTCTCTTATTTGTGACACTATCAGGCTGCAGTAAAACTTGAACAGGATTACCTCTGTATGTTACGCTCGTAGACAAAATCAACCAAAGCATTGACATGATTTATTCTAGAAGGCCATCAGTTCCAGTTTGGAACTATACTGTTTTGGGATATTAACAATGGATTATCTGCCAGTCCGTTTTATTATCCTTATCTGATTAGAGTATTGATCTACTGTTTTGATCTGAACTCTCTTATTTAATTGCTCATTCGATGATCATTCTCAATATTGTGCCTTGAAGAGGACTCGAACCTCCATGCTCTATGTGTCTTTTTGACGAGGCACCACTCCAATTGAGTGGAGCACCCCTGTTCTATACCTTCCGACGTGCTATGGCAGAGCAAATTTCGCGTGGGAGTTTGAATTAGTAAGCAGATCGGATGTCTGTATGTGCTAACAAAACTCTTCTGAAGCCTTGAATTTAGCTCTTGCTTTGCGAAAGATTTTAAGTTGAACAAACCTCCACATTGCAAGATGTAAGGACTCTTAAAACTACCAACCACTTGTTTAAGAAGGTCCATAGATTTTATTATCTGGACAGTAGTGGTTGCAGTAGTTATACAGATTGCGAACTCAGTTGGACGGTACTAGTTACATTAAAGCCACAATTAGATTAGACAAGTCTTTGACCATAATGCGGAGTTCGTGAATCCAAATTACACCTGAATATGGAAAACTACTGGTGGGTGATGACTGGTGAACCTGTTCCGTGCAAAAGAAGTGTCAAAGGGCTAAAGAGAACACAATGCAAGGTCATTTTGTTCAACAGAAAGAGATGTCTCAAGACTTATAATCTTTAGTGCATTTGCTTCTAGTGATTTAAGGGAAGAATTATTTTCGTAAGTTGAGACAACAAACAAAAAAAAAAAAAAACATTTAGGATGCATTTCAACAGATGCATACCTCTGCTTCAGATAAAGCTTTCAACATCGTGACATTGCATCTTCACATTTCCTTGCTATGACCACATTTAGAGAACTGGTTGAGCAATTTAAATGTCTCAATCTTGATTAACTCTTACGTCCTTCCTTCTGTGTAATGGCAGACATTTCTCTTACTTGCATTGACTATTTGACTGTTACATCCTGCTCAATCAAGAGGCATTAGTGCCCATAGTAACTCATATAGCCTCTTGTTTGTAATCAGGACAGACATCAGCATAGTAAACTTTAGCAGTATGACATGGTAATTCCATAGAGTTGCTTGCTTGAAACTATATAGTTCAGGGGCTTACTCCGGATACATTCTGTCTCTTCTTCTTGCTTTTGTTTTTTAGTTCGAACTTGTCTTAGTTTTTTTCACAATCAATTTGCTACCATGGTGTGAATTGTCCATATAATAGTCACCAAGTGCATAACAATATTCCGGATGTGAATTCATCTGTGTTTTAGCATTTTGTTCCCTTTTTCTTTTGAATCTCTTAGTTGCTCCATAGGAAACTTATCTGCAATCACATATGTTTGTTCCACGTTCGTGTCATTGATTGAAGAAAGCGCAGGACCATAGATTAAGCACTTCCTGGGAAGTCAATACAAACTGTATGGGGCTACAAAAATTATTCTCTCACTTTTGCTTTTCTTGCTTGGGTTTAATGTTTTAAACAACAGAGATGCGCAACACACATGATTGGTTTGTAGTTTGTAATAGGTTTGGCAATATAGAGAAACTTTGTGGCGATATGTGATTTGCCTCAATGCTCAAAGAATGTTTTAGGATATTGTGAACTGGTCTTTTATGTGTTTTGTACATGAAAGACCCCCAAATAACCTAACAGGATAATGGCATCATCCTCTCCCTTTATTTATCCTGAGCAAAGATGTCTTCGATTTACACTGCATTCTTCCCCCAAACCCTATTCCTAGTCGCTTCGGTTTGGAAAATCTAGAAAAAGATGGAGATATTCTGTTGAGATAAAGAGGCGAAAATCTAGAAAAATCTGGAGAATGTAGATAATCTGTTGATATATAAAAGGTTGACTCAGCACCACAAAAAAAGATATCTTTTCCGGGTTATGTGCCGCAGACTATGATTCTATGTTGGAGATTTTTTCCCAAACAAGTTTCTGGAATTCTCAAACATTTTTATTTTTTTCCCAGACAACTTTATCTCTATATAAAAAGTGTCTCTGAAACATTTTTTTCCCAAACAAGTTTTTGAGACACTTATACCAAACAACGTTTCAGAGTTTTGTTTCTAAAAATTATTTCAGAAACACTCAAAACGAACTCACAAACTATCAAATTGTTCTCCAAAACTTTTGCTATTCGCTTAGAACTCAACAATAACATAATAATCGGAAAAATCGTAATTATTTGGCTTTTTAGATAATTTCTGAATAGAATAATGGAAAAATTGTAAAATATGGATCAAACTCAAAAAAATGACAGTCTTGCCTATTTTGGTGTTGTTTTTGGGGTCCCAAACATTTTTATTTAGAAATTGGGTAAATAAATTGGAAACAGATGAAATTTAAAAAAAAACAAAACTAATTTAAGCTAAACTTGTGTTAATTGACCATCAATTCGTTTGAAACCATCTGTCCCAAACTATATTTGGGAGGTGTTTTGAAGTCAACTATTTTTTAGATGTTAGGCTTTTGATTATAATAAAAATGATACATGCAAAATGAATTTGTCTGAAATTTTTTGTGAGTGAAAGTATAATAAGAATCTAATCTTTTTTTCAAGAAATGACTTTTTGATAATTTATTCTCCAATTCATTTCAAAAGATACATTTTATAATTTGAAGCCAAACACTTAAAATATAATTCTAAACAATAAAAATGCATATTCTGGGAAGCCAAACATCCCTTTACACTGGGCTATGCCCGAAATATTATTGAAAGTGGTGTAATGCTTTTGACCATCTTGCACCTGGGTCCAATTCCTTCGTTGCCGCTCTCTTGGACGAGCCAAATCGGGAGCCGCTCGTAGTGACCGATGGTGATGCCCTCGAGCTCGTCGATTTGGGATAGTCCGAGGTCCGAGACAGCATAAAACATGACTAACATAATAGTCAAAATGAACATACTTACCACCCCCAAATAGTGGGTCATGGTCATCTTGCGAGAATTTCGTATGACCCAAGAGGTCATAATACTCAAGGTGGAGAGACCAACGTTATTGATCATATTAATTCTATGAATGATATGGTGTTCATTGATCCACTCGAGATTGGGTCTCAATAGTTAAATCATCTACTTTTAAACTCACTCAAGGAGATTTCTACATCTCATCACGCTTTGTTGTGACATATGGAGAAATGGGTACCAACCATAAGACAGATTTTTTTGGCGGGTCAATCTTTAGAACCCAAAATAATGAGACCCAGGGTTCTGGGAGAATGACACCTTCCCAACTTGGCTTCATCGAATGAGATTTGAAGGACGAATTTGACCCGTGAAGGATAGGCCAAATATAGGACAAGAATTACCTAGGCCTAGGGCAACTCCCCAGTCCACCACTCAGTCATGGTATGAGCCTATGAGATCTTGAACTATTGTGGGAATGCTTATTAATGAGGACAAAAGAATTCATTATGTCTAGATGGCTCCCCCAAACGTTAATGATCTACTTAGGACCCAAAGAGTGGGCTGGAATAAGGTTTCTCACTAGGAGGGTCGGAAGAAGATTTAAGGCATAATCCCTAAACACGAAGGGTTGACACTGGATATGAAATGTCTGCTGAAACAGTACCTACTGTTCCACCTGCAATTCCACCCATACCATCTCCTCATGTATATTTGGGATGCCACCTTAGACTTTCTATCAACCTTTTCCAGGTGTGACTGAAGTCCCAAACATTAGGGAGCCATCACCTATGGTAGTCCCTATACCTCCTCATATGCTTGCACCTATGGCTTCCCTTGATGCAGCTATTGCTATAGTTAATCAGAAAAACCTTGAGAATGTCCCTTTAGGCCGAGATCCCCAGCTTTGGGACCAAGTCTTGGACCTCATACAAGACGTATATGGCCTATTAGCTCAGAGGGTACAAACACCAATTTATAGAAAATCATATCCGTAATGGATAGACCATCAGCATGAATTCTCTAAGGAATTTAAAAATCCCAAATTTTACCTTATTCTATGGGGATGAAATACACTCAACCTTAGAACATGTGGTCAGATTCACAGTTTAGTGTGGAGAATTGGCTAATAGTGATTTCATGGAATTTAGGCTGTTCTCAAACTCATTATCAAGCACAACCTTCGCATGGTATACCAATCTAGGATCTAACAATATCACAAGTTGACAACAAATGAAAAAAAAATTTCATACATAATTTTTCTAGACAGAGCCATAGGTGTCTATGACTGATTTAGCCAGGCTAAGGCAAAGACCTAATGAAAAAGTTGCTCAATTTATTACCTAGTTCAAGCAAGTCAGGAATATTAGATATAGAGTAATTGTTTGCCTTGCTCAAGATGGTCTGGATAGAGAGCTTCGCAAGAAGTTTGACTCCACAAAGTTTAGCGATCTAGTAGATTTAACTTACAAAGTTGCCCGCTACGAGTCCCTACTTGAGGAAGAGTTAGGTCGAAATAACTCATCATACAACATATATTATAAAGATCCAAACAATGAAATCAACACTACTCAAATTATAGGCCAATATTCTTGTGTGTGTGAATAGAGAGAGAGAGAGAGAGAGAGAGAGAGAGAGAGAGAGGAAGCACCATTAGAAGAAGAGAAGGAAGGGTGAAAGTAGCTTCGTATTTAGTGTCATGTTTATCTTTTCGTCATTATAACATTTATACTTTAGTCATATTTATTTTTTTCTTATTTTAATCTTGATCTTTTAGGTTTGCAGTCTATGTAATCTACATTGTATCAAATTTATTCAATCAATAAAAATCGAAGAGAAATAGTCTTTTGTCTAGTCTCATGGTATTAGAGTAAGGTTTGTATACTCTACCTTGATCGTATATCTGTCTCTCCTCTATTAGACCGTGTATTTCTCTCTCCTTTGTTACATTGATTGCTATGTTTTCTCTCCTCGATCTCTTGACCTATTTCTCTCTTTTCTGTTGGTAAGCCCTTTATAAGCCTTTACCAAACCACCATCAACCCTTGATGGACTCAAGCAGCCTCTCGCTAACCCTCGCCAAACACTTCTCTAGTTGATAGTTGAAGGACATTGGCCTTTCTCGCACACTTGCTTTGATCTTGATCGATATTTCTTTCTTATGTTTGTTTGCTCAATCAACCCTCGACTGACCACCATCAACCCTTGCCGGACTTAGGCGACCTCTAGAGACCCTCGCCGAACCATTAAGAATCTCTGGTAACTGTTGTTTGACTAGATCTGAATTGTTCTTCACCATTTCCGGTGGCTTTCTGCCCATGTGGACCTCTCTTGACATCATCTATCTTCGGCAACCCTTCTTGTACTCTGGTGACCCTCATCGAACCTTTATGCGTCACTGGTGGCCTCTGTTTTAACCATATCTGTAAGTGTGTGCCGCTCTAATTTCTGCACTATTCTAAGTTTACTTCCTTCATCATGACAAAAAGATAAATACGAAACTACTTTTGTAGGAAGAAGATGAATAAGTCACAATAACAGGTAAAGGGTAAGTCGGCGGTGACATAGGAGTAATTTTTCTGCCTCTGGTAGAAGAACAATTGGAGATGTCAACTAGGCAGTTAGGACCATTACCCTGCATTAAAAACGAAAAATAACCATTTAAAGAGAGTGAATAGAAATAGAAAATCGCTAGTCCGGGAATAAAAAAATAAGAGTAAGCTTGAACTGTTCAATGCATTTTCAATATGGAAAATTTCACTCCCGAATTGTTAATTTTTAACTTTTTTTTTTTTGGTTGGCTCGAAATATTGCCAAAAAAAATTAAAAGTCCAAATCGGACCGAAATCGGCTCAAATCAATTGAAATCGGGCTTGTGCAATCATTCAGATTTTTCAATTTATAAAATTTCCAAACCGCACAACTGGTTTGGTCCCATGAATTCTACCATATCAAACCGATTACACTCCTATATAACACACACATATCAATAAATAACTAAAAACCTTAATAAATTGTGAAAAAAATTTGTTATTAAAATTTTGGTTACAAAAGTCCTTGCATGTAAGGAGTTTTTAAGCATGAATTATCTTAAAATGATTTTATTAGGTGTGAGACAATCAGAATATGAAACTGAAAATATAACATGCAAAAAGAAGACAATCAAGCACCCCGTAACTTATTTTAAGCTGGTCATGTTAGTATGAGGGGTTATTTAATAATTTATTGTCAACACTTAAAATAGAATATGTTAAGTCAAAATTTATTATGTTAGTCGATAATGAAACTTGAAGAAATTTAATACTTTAAGTGTTCAGTAAAAATAAATAGTAAACTATTAAGTAGTTACTCTCTACTTAATTAAAAATATTGAATACGCTCAGAAGAGTTTTATTAAAAAAAAAAATCTATTTATCATACTCTTGACCACCACCATAGTCACCCGCCACCCGCCACCAAAGTAACCACCACCGTTATTAACCACCACAGTAACCACCACCACCACCACCACAAACCACCATCACCATCCGCCACTGACCACCATTGCATCCGCCACCGCACTAATCACCACCGCCACCACACCGCCGACCACCACTACTAACCACCACCACCACTTATCACCCCTGCCAACACCACACTGCGGATCACCGCAACTAACTGCCATCGCCACCTATCACCACTGTACCAACCACTGCTCCACTACCTCCAACTACCACCACCACGCTTACAACATCATGAGGGACTTGGTGTGTCACATGCCCTATGGACGATTAAGTTGAAAAATCAATACACTTCAAATTTCAGCTCCTTGTGCAAATCAAATAACTTAATTAATTCGGTGCTTAAATTTTAGTACATAACAAACAGTTTTTATGTTTCAACAACACTTGACTCTTAGTAAGAATTCATGTCCTTAAATCTTGAGTTTATCACAAAATTTATGCTCATTAATGTTTAATATATGTATCTATCTATCTATATATGCGTGTACGTAAGTGCATATGTAAAGGTGCTCTAAACATAGTGATATTTCCGTGAAGTTGATGCTCCAGTACTGCCATTGATGGTTTATATTAGTTCCCCAACTCAAATATGTTGTAATAGTTCCTCATCAATAATTGAGGGTTCCATATTCTGTTGTGAACAGAAATGATATATATCCTCATTAAAGAATCTTCTTCCATATGTATTATCTTGAGATGCCGTATAGCTCTCATCTTCAGCAACTTGTCTCCTGTCATTTCCTTTCTATATATAAAATCTCTCATATATTTTTAAATTTAATTTGACAAAATTATTTTCTAGGCCCAGGTTGTAATATTCTATGCAGAAAAGCCGAAGAAAGGATATGTAATTTTCAATAAATAATTCTTCACATGGACCCCATATATAAGAAGAAAATAAGGAATACACCGGTCACACGAACCCATCTTATTGTAATATTAGTTTGATCTTTCAAGTCAATTGCTTTCTGCTTTGTTTTTTTTATTTTTCTTTATGGCATTTAATATCAAATTTGAATAGGTCAATTATTTTGTTCTTCTCGTTGATCTACAAGCAGTGGGGAGGTTTGGACAACTCCATTCATCACCTTTCCTGAAATTAAAATATGTTTGATTCAAATTACAATACTCGCTCACTTAAATTCGTATAATTTCCTAGCTAAATTTTGATAGGTCTAATGGTGTACTATTTATAATTAATTAACAGATGACCATAAAAGTGGCAATTTACCAAGTACACAACCTACAAATTAAAAGAGAAACCCTTGTCTGGACCTAATATCCATCAAGACCCAGCTCAAATAAACCAACACACCAAACCTACATTCTTGGCTCTATTTGCAAAAAGCAAAAATTCAATAATGCCTACGAAGAAATTACATTAATTCAAAATCATTTATTACATTCCTAACTTTTCTGTTAAAAACCCCAATTGTCAATGTTATTGGCTTACGGTGAACATCAAGAAAATTCATATAGACCATATGTTAGTCAATTAAGATTAAAAGTTCTAGAAAAAATTCTGTTTTAGCAATCTCTCTCTCTCTCTCTCTCTATTAAACTGTACGTAATCAATTCCTTTCTCTCAGTTTAATTTGTAATGATGCAAGATAGAACTCATATTGGTGGCTCATAATTCAAACCCGAAAAATCTAATTTTCTAAAGTTAATTTTAGCTTTAACTTTTCAAATCAGGGGATGCTAATTTGAGATACCAGTTTTACCCAGATGACAACCAAAGGGTATTAACTCTTGGTGGCTAATTTTCTGTTCTGTTTTGTTAGGAAAATACAGAGAAGTCCGGAGTTGATTTTGGTAGTTTGCTCGAGTGAGGCTGTGAAATTTTGAATTTTTTTTAAAAAAAAGTTATTTTTTTATTAAGTCATTTTCAACATTACAATTTAGAAAGTAGGTCTGTTTTGACCGCTCAAGCGAGCTTAGACCGCTTGAGTGTCCTATTTAAATTCTTGAGTTTGCAAAGCGCTATTCTAACTAGGTTGGATACTGTCCAGATCTGAAAACCAGTCCAGATAACATGCTCACACTGCACAAGTATCCACTCGCACCTTGTTATGCACACGATCCCCGTGGAATCTCGTGAGGTCCGTTTAACCATGAACTATTATGTTTGACCATATCTAATTATGATTGATCATGATTGTTGTAATTCAATGTTGATGATGGAGTATAGCGTAAATAGACTTGCGTGATCTAAATTGTGTTGGATTTGTCGGGTAAAGCCGTCGTGCTACCTGATGGATTGTTGATAGTACAGCCGTTATGCTGCCCAAATTTTCGTAGATTTGACACAACTAAACATTTGAGAGAAAACTTCGTTTATACGTTAAGGACATTGGACATTAGTCGGTAACATGTGACCATTTGTAGAGACAAGTATGGATAATGAAAATAACTTTGAAATGGTATTTGATTGTATAACTTGAGATCGTTTGTGATGCCAGCGAGTCTCTTGTGTGTCGATCGAGGTGCAGGATGATCATAATACGTTGAACTGTGCTTGAGGTGTTGGACGGTTTAGATGCGTTGAATTGTACTTTGTGTGTTGGACGGTTTAGATGCGTTGAACTGTACTCGGTGTGCTGGACAGTTGTGGACATTGTACTGTATCTGATTGGAGTATTGGACGGTCTTTATACGTTGAACTATACTTGGTGTGCTAGATAATCTTAACGCATCGAACGGTACAAAGATTATGTTTCTGGATTAGATTCCCGAGTAAGCTATGATGGATCGAGTTCCTTTATGTGAGTTTGAGTCCTACCGACCGTCGTTCCGTGTTCCATGTGGAAAACAATTTTATCGGGTGTCGTTCCATTTAAAAGAAGGAAAATTTCATAATTTAACTACATGATGTCTTACTGCATGTGATATTTTAGCATCTATTATTAGTGTTGTTCAGTTACTTTTGTATATTCTGCTATATGCGTTATTAGTTTTGGGTTTAGTTTTTCGGGTATATTTTTCTATTGAGTTTCATTATTAATTGGAGCAACCTCTTTGCCCCTATCATTTCATGCCATATTTAGAAGAGCAGATGGAGGAGTCGGACGATAAAGATGGAGAGAGTTCAACAGGACCAGGTGTCGCGCGCACTATCAAAAACTCAAAATTTTATAATTTTGTCTTTTATAAATCCCAAAGGATATTTATGTAATTATGCCAATTTATTTATTAATAAAAATTATACTATTTCTTTTAAATATTCACTTTATGATTTCAAAATAGTTTAAATAACGTACCAAAAAGTCGGGGCGTTACAAGTATGACACGTAATGTGTGAACATTATTTTCATTAATTGATTGTTATAAATGAATGTAATTTTCTTTAATTTATTTAATAAAATTGATTAGATTCATAGATAAAATCACTTTTTGAATAGCAGTAGAAAATTATAATTCACTATAAAATGTGTTCTCGACGTCTTGTGTTTGCCTTTAGGCACAAGGAATTTACTAGAGTGTGTGTGTGTGTGTATAGATATATATTAATGAATGTATCATTTGGTCCGATGATCTTTTGAATGAGTTTGGATAGAATAAATGCATGGACAAATGGATGTTATTAGGTAATTCAAAAAAAAATAAAATTTAAAAAATAATATATATATATATATATTCTTATAGTGACACACAAAAACAGTCGCCAAAAGTTATAGTAAATCTTTGCAAGTTACTTTTCGCGACAACACATCATGTTGCCAATAGTTTTAGTAATGCCAATGTATTATCGTGTCGGCCAAAATATTATATTTTAGCAAATAAAATATACTTTTGACAATGAGAACTCATGTCTCTAAAACTAATGTCTTGCCTACGAACGGAGTTGCATTGACAAATCTCATTTTCTGCATGCATCTGGCTACAAGGTGCTGACGCAAAGTCTTTCATCGGCAGAACTATTGTCTTTTTGTCGACGAGGGGAGTTATATTGGCAAATCTCATTAGTAACATTCCTATGGCAACAAGGTACCGATACAAGGTTTTTCATCGGCAAAACTACTGTCTTTTACAAACAAAGCAAGCTAGCATTGGCAAATCTCATTAGCGGCATGCATCTGGCGACAAGGTGCCGAAGCAAGGTCTTCTATTTGCAAAACTCTTTGCAAACACAAATATACATTTGTCGATATACTAAATTGCGTAGGCATAGCATGATTTTGTCTTAGTGGTTTTTAAATGAAAAGATTTGAAGTTTTATTTACTTTATCCTTTATTAATGTGTTTGAAAATTGGGATGTTACATGACACTATTCGATAGAGGTGCACACACGACCAAAAGGTACGAGCTAACTAAGCAATGTCATTTAAAATTCTACGGCAGTCAATTAATTGTTGGAGGATCCTACGCGTAGAGAATTCTAAGCAACGATGTTTCGCGTGCATGTGTGGTTATGCAACTTCCATGCATTCCTCACGAATGGAGAAAGGGAAAACTAGGACACGTGGCTAATAGATGCAGGAAAATGAGGGAAACATGAAAGAGATGGAGAGACATGAAAACCATGATCTGACCCCACGCCGAAGCAGAATGAAAGCCTTCAAATTTAGAAATGAAATTACTAAGTATTGGAGATTACTTACAAGTAGAAAATGATCCAAACACCCCCCGCAATACTTGTTTTTATAATTATCCTTTCCTTTCAGTACAAAGCATAAGCGTAGTTGTAGCTATAGTTGTACTTAACTTTATTGATAGTTTATATCAGTTGGAGTAACAAGTTAGAGTTAGTTCAAAGCAGTTGGATCTTCTTGTAATCCTTGAATGTAAGTTTGTTATCAAGTTTACTTTTTTGAAATTGTTTAATTTCATATTTTTTGTGACAGTTCATCTTCTATTTCTGATTTAAGGTCCCTAGGTCTCAAAACTTGAGAAAAAATCTTTTTAATTGAGGCAAGTGACACTTGATAGTTGTTAGTTTTTAACTGTCACATTAAATTTTTTTTGAAAAGAATAATTATAAATTTTTTTTTGTCAAGAACTTGGGACGCTAAGCTTTAGTGTTTGCGGTGGTATTTTAGGATCACTAAATAATTGCTACTAATATAATGAAAGCAAACAACGTCCCGAACGGGACAACTCGTTGATCACCTTCGCGGCAATAACCCACCCACGACTCAAATGAACGATTTTGTAATGGCAACAAGTAATGTCCGGCAATTATTGGAGGACCAAGTAAATATATAATATAAAAGAATGTTGTAAAAGAGAGGATGACTGAAATGTGTTGTGCGATAGTCAAGGTCTTTCATTTAAAGGTTGTTTCACTTTTAACATCTTTGTTTGTGTTATTCATTTTTATGGGTCAGTATATATATAATTTTGTTCTTATTTTAATTGAGTTCTCTACTCGTGGATAATAAAATTGATTCACCAAAAATTAGTCGAATTAAGAGAAAATTGATCCGAGTTATAAAAATATAATAATTCATTTATAATTAGAGATATTGGTTAAAGGCTTCTTATAGGGAATTTCATTTTCCATATTGCAATTAAGAAGTTTTTATTGGTCGTAATCCATATCATGAGTCATCATGAACCAAAGCTTAACATAAGTGATATTTTTATTTTGGTTAGTTATTTTATTGCTTGCTTTGTCATTCTGTTTTATCTCCTTTTCTTAGTAGAGTGGATTACCCAATTCACTATCGGTACTCGTGTCCTCAATCATCAGCACAACAATTTTTATTTAATTAGTTTGTATACTCACTTTTTTACGGTCTACACTAAATCTTATTTTAATCATTAGAGTTGTTCTTTTAAAATAATTTCACTTTTTAAGCAATTTAACTAGAAATTAGTTCAATCCTAGATCAATACATATTTGTTTGAACGAAAGTTATTTTTGTCCAAAATTTCACACTAAGAATTGAATACTTTGATGGAACACTTATCGATATCCAATTGAATTAAATTTTTATAATATTAACAAAAAAGAGCAATTCTGATTATCAAAATTGACTATTTACTGGTTACACTATGGGGCAAAATTGTAACCTTGTTAAATTAATTGGTAATTGAAATCTCAAGGATTGTTTGTTCCAGCAAATTAATATTTCACTGGGGCAGGGAGTGTGCAATTTTTGTGAAGAGAAATGAAAAGAAGAAGAACATATCACTCTAATTTTGTTGGGGGGAAAAAAATTCCACATTTCCAAATCAGCTTATGCTCTCGTAAAATTTTACAAATTAGATGGTGATTTCATGTTTTAAGAGGTCTTGTTAGATTTCAGAACCATATGGTGTTGTTTGTCAGAAGTCAAAACGAGGGATAAAATCATCACCTTTAATATAGCAATTCGGGTTGTTATATTTGAAAATTATTTATGTTTTTGGATCTTGAATATTATATCTGGGTCCAATTTTTATCCGCCTGGAGTTATCCCCCACTCCTATATTATTTTCGTTTCATATCTCTTTTTATTTACGCAAATGTCATTATCGATTATAAGAATATCATTATTAATTACAAAAATATCATTTACTTACTATATCTCTCTTTTTTAATAAATATTCAAACAAAATTTTTATAACCATTTACCACTCTATAATAAATTTTTCCGTCCATTATAACCTCTCTTACTATATCTATTATACTTAAAATATAATTTTAACTGCTAATAAACGAGCAGTTTAAGTGAAAGAGGAAGACACTAAAGAATCTAAAAAAAACAAAAATTATAATAATTACTGTTGGAAAAATGAAAAATTGATTAAATCTTAAAAAGGGAAAATCAAAAGCCATAATATTGCCTTTTATCAACATAAAGGAGTGGTGCCAAATATGCCATGGAAAAACGCACTAACTCAGAATTGAAATAATAATGGAATCGAAAAGTTTGATTACTAAAACTAACGAAGGAGAATAAAAGCTTCAAATATATGTATTTTGTGGACAGGAAAAGAAACTATCTACGGTCTTCGAATTTAGTTTAAGAAAATATTTCAAATTAAAAATTAAAAATTATAATTCATTTAAATTAATAAAATTATTTTTTAATAAATTATAATTCTTAATTTTAAATTTAAAAATATTTTTTCGTCTAAATTCGAAAATCGTAACATTGCTTACGGAAAAATAGGAAAACATGATTTGACACCATGAATATATTAAAAGCAATGGAAAACGAAAGGAAATAAAATACGGAAACAACTAGGTCGGTACCCTGCACCCAACGTCGCTCTTGGTTTGGCTCGGACTGAGGTTCGGATTAGACTCTGTGAAGATAAGAACGCCCCACCCTCTCTCTCTCTCTCTCTCTCAAAATACTCTCCAATCCATCTCTAGAAAAAGAAAAAGGAAACCTCTCTTCCTCGCCGCCTCTACTTTCTCTCTCTAGACACGTACTTACACACTCTTAAAAAGTCTCCTTTTGAATCAAACCCACAAGGAAGAGGAAAAAGAAAAACAGAGCACTATCACTCAGAATTCTTCAAACTGGCGATCGACAATCAAGAAACCGCTGTCCGTGAAATCAAGCCCAAGAACAGGCGAATCATGGTAGGCTTACTTAAACTATTTTCTCACATTTCCCCACCTCAATTTCTCTCATTCTATGTTATGGGTCTGGGTTAGGGCTTATTTGTTGCTCTGCTTTCTCTATCTTTCCGTGTTCTGACTATGTTCTATTTTCGGGTGAAGGGAGCTGGAGGACCTGATGATGAAGACAACAGGTGGCCACCGTGGTTGAAGCCTCTGCTGCGGGAAAACTTCTTCGTTCAATGCAAATTACACGCTGATTCCCATAAGAGTGAATGCAATATGTATTGCTTGGATTGTATGGACGGTGCTCTCTGTTCTCTCTGTCTCTCCTACCACAAGGACCACCGTGCCATTCAGGTCTCCACATACTCATTGCTCAATACTCTTATAAATCCCTCTTGCCTTTTTCCTACTTTTAGCATCTGGGTTTTTCTTACTCTCTTGTCAATTTCCGGCTTTTCTTCACCACTTTCTTTTCCTTTCTTGTAACTGAATCGCAAAAAATTGCCTTCTCCTTTTTGCAATTGTGTCTTTGAACTCACTGTCTGCCAAAAAATTTAATCACGTGCTCTCATTTTTCTGGACAAATTCCATTTTATTCATGGTTTGTTTAGCTATTACTACTATATATTTAATTTTCATGGTCTTTGATTGGTGAATCCACAGACTTTGCATTCCCCTGTTTTCCATATAGGTGAATTCTTACTTTGTGTTTCGCATTTGTAATACAAATGCAGTTCATTTGAATATAGTAATGGTTTTACTATTGGAACATTCATCGAAATTGGTGTTTGTTTTGACAGATAAGGAGGTCATCATACCATGATGTGATTAGAGTTTCTGAGATTCAGAAGTACTTGGACATCACATCGGTTCAGACCTACGTTATCAACAGTGCAAAGGTCGTGTTCCTTAATGAGAGGCCACAACCGAGACCTGGCAAAGGTGTAACCAATACCTGCGAAGTATGTGAACGTAGCCTCCTCGATTCCTTCCGATTCTGCTCTCTGGGTTGCAAGGTACCACGATCTCCTTAATCTCCGCTGTTCCCATTTTCACTTGATCCAATTCTTCAGAAATATTGAATTTGGTATTTTCCTTGAACCCCTCAAAACTTAGTGGATTTCAATCAAAATAGGTTTCTTTGTATGTAATGGAATCCACATTTCATTTTAAGATGGCTTATTTGTGCCATAAGTGTTATATTTTGTGCCACTATGGAAAAGATGGGTGTGAATTTTCTTGGTTGATTATTTTTAATTGATCGCTAATTCCGTATTGATATCCCAGGCATTGAATTGGATATTTTTGATGAAATTTTGACTTGCTTCTCTTGTTAATATCGTGTAATTATTGATGACAGATTGTTGGGACATCGAAGAATTATCAGACAAGCAAGAAAAATTTAACGGCGGCATCAGATTCTGAGAATTCGTACAGCAGTAGCAGCCATGGGAGGCAAAGGAAGAGGAACAATAACAAAGTCCAGAGCTTCACACCGTCAACCCCACCACCAACTTCCGTTAATTACAGGGCGACCAAACGAAGGAAGGGAATTCCACACAGAGCTCCAATGGGAGGACTCATTATAGAATACTAACAAAGCCTGCCACCTTCTACTTAAATCACTCTCGAACCCCCATGTATACCTTAGCTATTAGAATACTACCCCCATAAAAATGTCAAGTGTACTGTATATATAGATGAAGTCGTCAATAGGATATGATCAAAATAGAGTTGCAATATAGTAAGATAAGAATAAAACACGGTGAATGACTGAAGGGTGAAGATGAAATGTAAAATAAAGTTCAGCCGGAGACATATATAGGGTGCTGTAGTAAGGTTGGAGATACATTTGTTTTCTCTCTCTCTTTTTTTTTTTTCTTTTTTTCTTGTTTCAGTTGAAATGTAATAGTGTTTTGTTGTAGTCGGGGAATGTAAATGTAATCCCTTGGAAATAGGAGGGTGTATGTGCATATATGGAAGGAAAATAATGAAAATTAATAGTAATGAATTATTTTTGTAAATGTAGCGCAAAGGAATTTTCCAGGGAAATCTTTTTGACTGGGTGCGTGCAACTTGGGGTGGTGGGGGTCCAGGGTGACCGGTTCGTGGAATACGTTAAAAACGTTGGAGATATCCACACGGGGTTACTACTTTAGTACGTGTTGCGTTTTGATTGGAGGGTGGAAAGCAAGGTGTCTCAGCCGTCTCTCGGGAACAATACTAGGTGGGGTATTTCTTGGTGGAGGGTGTGACCGTGCCCTTTTGTTTGTTTGAACGGTGTGGATTGAAGGATTGATGTTTACTAGGTGGTTTCTGGATGACTTTGACGACGTTGTTCCATACTTGTACAAGGCGCATTAGCATTGAGGGGTTGACGCATTTATGACGAACACCGTTGATTTTTGATCAAATTGGTTGGTACTTTTCTTCATGGGGTTCCGAATTTTGTCTTATAGCTTCGGAGTGGCAATCGTTTTTTTCTTTTTTTTCATCTCTCTTGAAATTGGCACATGAGATTTGAGATTAAAAAAATAAAAAACAACGTTAAGATTCATTAAAAGAAATAATGGATCTTGTTGTTCATGGCCAACTAAGCTATGAGTAATATTTCACAGAAATCGATAACTAAAGAGACCGTAGTTAGCCTTAGCAATTAATTTCTCTTCGGATAAAACTATAGAATAACCGAGCTAATTGACATGATGTTACTAAATAATCAAATGTCGAAAGTGATGTTAATTGGGATTATCTTTGGATTCATTTGTTTAGCTGGATATAGTTATGATATTTAATTATTTATCAAAGGTGTTATCTTTAGGTCAAAATTCTCACTTTTGAAAAAAATCTTACCCAACCAATAAAGGTCCAATAATCGAATCCATTTCTCCATCACATGACTTGTGTTGATTTTTCTGCAGAAATGCATTTGCTTTGGCCAACTGATTCCTCCACCCAAGATTCCCCTTAATTGGGTTTGTAACTATTTCTAAATCGAAGTTAAGCTTCGACTTGACAAACTGTCCTTGGTTCCCCGACCCTAGCTGAGAAGTCTCACCCCGGTATACCTGCTATTGCTTTTGCCTTTTTACTGATTTCTCCTTCTTCTTATGTACTTTGTGCATCTTTGTTATTTCCTCCTTATTTAATGATTTGTCTCTATCACCTTCCAGCTCATCATCTTCTTCCTTCCCTAGATTTTCATCCTGTGCATCCTTCTCTAGGGCCTTCCATGGCTGAATATGACTAGTTATGCTCGAAGGCATCTCCTTCTCGGCTTCTCCTGAACTAAGGAAGAAATCCCAAATTTCGTTGATCTAAATAAAGATAGTGACGGGGTAAAACGTAATTGAGAAAATACCTTTTACTCCCCAGTTTTATTCCAGAGTTCGGCTGAGACCGAATAACATATCCAGAGGCACGTGCCGATCACGTGGGATAATGGCCGACACGAGAAGTGCCGACTATACCCATATTTGGATAACAGAATCAAGTATGGAGGATGCCGACCTGAGAAAGGCGGATGCAAGACTTGCCGAACTGATAAAGTCGGTCAGGATTACGGGCAGCCCGAGAAAACGACTGATAACCGTATTTCCGAAAAGGAAACAGAATCCCGAATAAGGCGGGATTCTGTCGGGATCTTGTCGGATTCAGTTACAGACGTGACTTCCACGCCCCATCAGAGGACACTCCGCCAAAATGGAGCCCTAAGATAATTAGGGCAGAAGGGGAGGCCCAAAGGGAAAGGGGGCCCAAGAAAGTCCAAATTGAGTTAGGGCACCAGAGAAATCTATAACTACACCCTCAGATGGCGAATTTGAGGTACGCCAAAATACCCCAGAGATTTCATTCGCTGATAGAGAATATCAGCTTACAGTTAACATTTCTCTGTGAGATTGTGCCTGACTTAATCATCGGAGTGTTCTCCTGCCACAGCGGCAGAGGACTCTTTGACAGATTATTCTTTTGCAGATCACAGGTACACATATCGAGAGAAGCAACATTTCGGCTGGATAGTGAATCCCTAGCTTTCCGTCCTGATTTCTTAAATCAACCCCCTTACAGATAGCAATGTTCCAAGCTTGCAGTGGGACCCCAAATTTCTTCCTTCCTCATTTTCCTTGGGATATATTGAGTATAGAATTTCTTTAGCCATGCTATATTTGAATTAGTAGGTATATTATCAATAAACAATGATATGAGTTCCTGTATGTTTTTTGTTGTAGTTGCTCTCATAAGTCCCATGTGTTTTGAAGTTACTAGAATCCATGGTTGTTGCTCAAGTTGCTTACCCTCTTTATGTACTAAACTGGTATCCAATTACCTATTGTTCTGATGATGAGGATGGGGCATTGGTGGTAAAGTTTGGAGATCTCCAGTGCAAAAGAAGTTTGGTGAGTGGTGAGAATAGATTAGGGATGGAGTGATTTGTTTGTAGTGGTTGTGGTGGTTATTGGAGGCTGTGGGGGATTGGTTGTAGAGGTGGTTTTTTTTTTTTTAAACGGTAAAGCAAATGGCATATATTAAAAAATGATAGTGAAGATACTAGTTTAAAAAAAAAAAAAAAAAAGGACTCTAGGTTGGCTAGATGCTAACTTGGTACGAAGGAAACCCTATCACCTTAAATTACCAAATGACTTGTAAAATTAAAAATGAACTTAGCACTGGGTCAAATCTAAACCGGTCTGAATACCCGAGTAAATAATACTCGGCCCTAAAAATAAGTTTGTATATTTACTTCCTCTACACAAAACAATAATGGCCAGTCAGCAGCCTTAGTTGCTCAACCCCTGCCTTGAATTCTCCTCCGCAGGAATGACTAACACCTCCCTTCTCCACTAGAATTCCCAATTCTTAAGATACGTTCCTCAGAGCTCCACGTCGGCAACAAATGATGTTGGCCACCGAGTAATCCACAAGCTTCATCTCGCTCTTTTCCCAGAGGATCGCCCTAGTTTGGATAGCGTGGAATAGGTCCTCAACAATTGGATTGACGGATTTGAAGGCCATTGCATTGCGCGCCTGCCAAATTTCCCACAGGGATGAGAAGAAGCAGGCATCCTAGATAGGTTAAGGACTGACTAATCCAAAGTTCAACCATCATAGAAACAGATAGGGGACAACCCACCATATTTTTCAGGATACTCTGCAGTGGATCAACAGATGATCTATCAATTCCAACGTATCATTTGCACAAACAACAGAGACCTTCCTCCTCAGGTATGATGCTTCTTCTAATAAGTAGAACTTTAGTTGATATTCGACCTAGAGTTGCCATCCATACAAATATTTTCACTTTTGGTGGGCCATAATTCTTCCACAGTTTGGACAGAATATTGTGCCCTTCAAACTGTAGGGTCTCCCATTTTTGTATGCCGATTTGACCGAGTAAGTGCCTTCCTTCGACCATCTCCATTTTAGGGAATTTGTTTTGGAATCATCCAGAGTGATGTTAGTTAATGTAGCGGACAATTCATGTACTGGGCTTCTTTCCAGGAATAGAGTGGCCTTCTGAATCTTAGTTACCATGCTTGTAGATGACACTCAAAGAAGTCCTTGACCATTCCATGTTGTTGAATAGATGTAGAAAATAACCTGGGAAAGAGAAGTGCTAGATACTAATTCCCGGCCCATATGTCATTCTAGAAGTCAGTAGCATATTCTGCTAAAAGCTATTTTTGGAAGTCCCGCATGATGATCCCTCCAATGTTGATTCCTAAAGTTCTCAAGTTGCATATATCCTTCCAGGTCATCAATGCTTTTCTTGATGTGGGTAGTTGAGGTTCCCACCAAGGAAATGGGAGCTTGTATTGTGTGTTGATAACTTGAATCCACAATGCTTCTTTTTTCTTATTGCATCTCCACCACCATTTAGCCAAAAGAGAGCAATTTCGCTCCTTAATTCTTAGAATTCCCAGCACCCTGAGCCTTACTTCTTGAAACTAAGTCCCATTTCACAATGTGTAACTTCTTTTTATCTTGTAGATCTCTCCAAAGGATCTGTCTCTAAATTTTTTCAATTTTTTTGCACTAGATGAGGGAATTCTATAAAAAGACGTCAAATAAATTGGCGTACTGAATAAAATAGATTTTCTGAGAGTAAGTCTATCCCCATGGATAGATATCTCCTCTTCCAAGTGGATAGTCTCGGGTTAATTTTGTTAATCAGCTCCAATGTATGAACAAAATGAGATGCTCAAAGTCAGTCGCAGCAATCTACTAGACCTTCTAAAGTTAGATACTCAAGTCTGTGTTTCATTCTGTGGGTCATCTGCTATTATTCCTTCTGATTAGCTCTGTCTTGGATGTTCTCTGTTGTATTCTATGTACGATGTTGTTTTGTTTTCTTTTTTGGTTGAAATATTCTCCACCTTTTGGAGCTTTTCGTATTGGTTTTCAAGCAGTGTGTGATTATCGTCCACTCAGGTGCTAATTTAGTTGAGATTTGGGTTGATCGCTGTGATGCATTGTACTTGTTTCCCTTTAATCCTTGTAGTTTTTTGATTCATTGATTAATAAATCTTCTCTTTGCTCCAAAGAATAAAATAAAATGAGATGTCAAATGCAAAAAGTGGTCACTTCGCACTTATAAAGACTGAACTATATTTAGTAGTTTGTTTTATCACTTTCGATGGAACATACAAATGCAAATTGATTTAAATATAGTAGGGAGAGAATAAATGGTATCAATTCTAGTCGAAGTCAAATTACTAATTTTTTTGAGCATTTTATTCAATTGCTACGTAATGTGTAGAAACTTAACTTTCACATTTCATTTTTTTTTGTATATTGTGTAATGAAGATGCTCTTAGCTAGTCTCCATCAGTTTAGACAACTTGTACATAACAGATATATAAGCTTTCAAAACAAGTAATTTGTCCTATTCTAGTATAAATTAAAATTCATATCTGGACGGTTTAATTAAAAAATTAGTTTTTATTTTATTTTTAGAACACGTGTATTTTTATAATCTTATCATTGTTTTGTTTGAAGAAAATTGTGGAGATTGCGCGTGTTAAATAATTGCCAATACTCAAAAATTTTATGATGACATGTACATGTGAGTTTTATTTATGGTAGTGAACAAAGTTAATTAAGAAATTAGTACACGAATGTGGCGTTGCACGGATGAAATGGTTTTGTAGGTAGACCATCCTATTGGTCATGATGACAAGAGTAGGAAAAGATAAAAGGATAAATGAAAGTAGATACTTTTCCTTTTTCAATTTATTATAGGTTTAGGATATGGTTGCTGCCTGCTGGTGATGGTGGTAGATATGGTAAGAGCATGTACTAAAGACTCAAAAGAGGCCGTGGAATGGGAAGTGGATCTCATCTCACTCTCTATCTTCCTACTCTGTCATATGCTCATCTTCTACTTTCTTAAATATGTTGCAATGCCCATCCTATCTTTTATCACACTCCAAAAATGTGTGTGAATTATACTTTGTACAAAAGTATAATATATGATGATGTCATGAAGATATATGTTGTGCACCTTCCCATACATGCATGCTTTTCATTCAATATGCACCCTCCACTTGTTAAGTTAGTCAAAAAAAGGCTTCTCTCTCTCTCCATATGGGACCCTGAATCCCATTAACGAAGTTTTATTGGTTATTCTTGTTTCAGGTCACCAACATTACCTACTTTGGTAGATCAAATATTGGGAATGCCCCATGTGTTACTGCTGGAGTTCCTTCCCCAGTAGTGTTCATTGACTTAGACATTTCCTCCATTTAAGCACGATTTTTGTGTGTTACAGTGCGTACCCATTGCTGCCCTCTTTTAACTTTTTGAATTTATTTTTTACCACCTTTAATGTTTTATGCAATGTGAAGGCAAATAAGGCCGTCATTTCCACTGTCAAGTATTTTATAAGGAAAAATAACATTGGGCACCAAGAATGTCAACACAATAACTCCTTTTTAATTTTCTTTTTCCAACACAACATAACCCCATGTTAACATGGGGGGAGTTCATTGCCATTGAGGAGGGCACTATGTTGGAAAACTCCTATTGGTCGGGGAAGATTTCTCATTTCAACTAAGAGTGTGGATATTATCCAATTGATGAACGGCAATAACTTGGCACTGGCATTAGCGTGATAATCATCTTCCAAAGGCAAATTTACAATCACCTCAGCTTATCTAAATGCCAACAAAAACGTAAAGTATTAATTAATTCATAGATTGCAGAAATCCATGCTCTCAAAATTTAAAAATTGAACTAAAACACAAAATGAAAGTGAGAACAGTATTGATCAAGGCTTGCAACTTGTAATATTGACGCAAAAGGCTTGACGTCCTAATTGAAACCTAAAACTGAAAATGAAAAGCTGAACGTCGTCGGTGGTTTTTTACCTTCAACTCATGAGCCACACTCCCTAATCAAATATTGGGGGTGAGAAGTTTAATTTCCGGGTGGAGCCCATTTCATGAGAAGAGCCTGGACAGCACAAGGGGATAAGATTGCCCCCCACCCCAACCTACTGGGCCTCCATACTAGGCTAGGCTTATTATAAATGCCGACAACTAGTTGTAATTCGTGATGCTATCCCCATCCCGGTTAAGGCGTCTTTGGGATCACATTGCTTTCACTATGAAAGAAACAATGATCTATAAGTTATCGAGGGAGGGGACCCTCCTGCCTCATCAAATTTAATTTTGTTTCGACTTGTATCTGATTCAAGATAATACAAATGGGTTTCGTCAATTTCACGACTTCACCCTTTATCCTATAACTCCAGAAAAAAAAAAAAAAAACATAGTTTTACTGTAACGACCCGCTCCCGCTTTGTACAATACTGTCCGCTTTTGTCGCACAAACCCTATGGGCTTCCCAGTAGATCACCTATCCTAGGATTTCTCCTGGGCAAGCACGCTTAACTGTGAAGTTCCATTTGGTGTTGACGCCATCACGGTTTTAAAATGCCTTGTACAAGGAAGGTTCATAATCTTATAAATACTATCGAATTTACATCCACTAAGCGATGTGGGACCCTTGACTACCCATCCGGACGTCTCACTGAGACTCCATCTCATGGACGCCGGTCTCATAGCTGGCACCACGGCCTGGCTGGGGTGTCACATTTACAATTATATACGTGGACTATATTCATTTTGAAGGCCTTAATAAAAAAAAATATGATGCATTTGATCAATTTCTACAATTCGGGACAAACTATTACCGTAGGAAGATGTAATACACTTCAATGGCCTCTACAAAGATGTCATTTTTATGATTCATAACATTCAGTTTATATAATTAATTTGTTGAATTTTTCCTCTAGTACTCTATACCAAAAATCAAGTTAATAAAAAATTATTAACAGTAGCTAATGATATCAGATCAATTTGATTATTATTTAAATGAATTACTCAACAATATATCTCTATAAACCGATCATGATGATTGGGATTTTTATAAAGTCCGCCAAATACATTGCACGCCAAAGCCCTTGTCCAGAGTTTGGCTGGTCGATCTTCACTTCTTGTATTTCATTATTACAAAACCCTTGAAGGGTCAGGATCACTTCTTTTTTCTTTTCCTTTTTTTTTTGGGATAAAGGGTCAAGGTCACATCGAGAGAAAAACATGCTGATGTTGAGAAGATGCGTGGGGTTGAATATGGTGGGACCAGTGAAAGTTGAGAATGATAAGAGAAAACTCAACCGTCCAATGTTTCTCTGCGTTTTAGATTTGTGGCTGCAAATGAAATGAGAATTCACATTGCGGGAAGACGTTGCATATTTTATTCTCCCAAAAATCCAAATAGTTTCATTCCATGACCACGACTTTTTCACTTGCTGTAGTGTAAACTCATTAACATTTACCACCCGAATTTAAATGCACAGAGAGACCGAGAGGGGGACCAGGGGCGAGGGCGAGGGCATCCCAAGCCCATCTTGTGCATGTTGAATTGATTAGTTTTAAGGGTTATGTGGTGGATTGTTTTCTCAATTGATTAAAAATTAATATGTCAATTATTAGCAGGAGTATTTCTTTTTTTTTTTCTTGGAACTTGTAATCTTCAAGATAATAAATCATCAAATTACTCATTGTCAATGTGTGGGAAAGATACTCCGATAATTAAGTCCAAAATAACATATGTGTTGACTTATTTTTCATCTTTAGTAAATTTTTTTTAGTTTTTGAACATAAATTTATACTTTTTTAGATTTCTTCCATCGAGACGAACTAATACACCATAAAAAAATGACGCACAAATAACAACTAAAAACAATTGAATAAATACATGGTTAATTTTGGCAATATGAATCAAGAGCACGAGGAGTTTGATCATTGTACACATGGGGAGGGAGGATATGGTTATGAATACCTAGTAGGACTTGGGATTCCCAATCCCCCCTTTACCGGATCATGAGTCCCATGAGAATTAGTAAATTCTAGGCCAATTTTGGAAAACAAACAAGGGATTGAGAATCTCATGCAATTAGCAATTTAATCTTCTGGGTTAGGAGAGTTATCAAATAGGGCCTGAGATCTTACTTCGATAGTTAAAATCGTCTATTTTATAAGAATTAACTTGCTTAAAGTTTCACGAAAAATTTCAACTCAGTCGGATACCTATATATAAGTACTTGATCTGGAAATTCAATATGTGACATACTGTGGAGTAAATCAAATGTTCTTAGCTTCTTTGTTCAATGATATCATCTTCTTTCTTTCTTTTCTGCGTTTTTACGTTGGGCATTAGGAAGGAGTTTGTCATCCTCCCAGAAAGTATTATTCCTGCCCTCATGGTCTTCTCCGCACTATATAATTTTACTTGAATCGATATCACTCAACCAGGGCCGGCCCCGAGATTTTCGGGGCCCTAAGCAAAATTATAAAATTGGGCCTTAAATATTTTTTTCAAAAAAATAAACATAAAAATTATCTTCAAAATAACATTATCAATAAGAATTTTACGACATAAAGTAAGTTTATAATGCTTTACATTTAGTTGATTCAAATTAAAAGTCAAGTTTTTATACAAATTTATTTTGTACATTTTAGTGATGTGCGACATTTATATAGTACTATTATTAACAAATATCTTTAGTACACTATTTAGGCTTGATTTGACAAAAGAACTTAAAATTGACTTATTTTTTAAATAAATTTACTTTAGTGCATATTTGATAGTAGAATTAAAAGGCTAAAAAATATTCATGATATTAGCAAAAAATATGCTCAATACAAAATTAAGTGGTTTATTTTTCAAGTATTTATTTTTTAACTATTTTGGTAATACATTCATATCCAAGAAACAAAGAAAGAAATAAATAAATTGTTAGTCGAAAATATGAGAACATTTATCAAAAAGTCAAAAAAAGTGAGAATTGTTAAAAAATATGAGAACATTTGTTACTTATTTGCTTATTATTTTCAAATAAAAAAAAGATAATAATCCAACAATTGGGCTCAACAATTGGGCTAAAAACTAATCAAGTAGGTCATTTTTTAATAGGGCCCTAGTTAATAAAGTAGTTGAGCTAAATATTTGGGGCCTTTTTTTCAAAGAAGCAAAAATAATAGGAGGCCCTAATTTTGGGCCTTTTTGGAGGGGCCCTAGGCGGTGGCATGGTGGGCTGCCCTATTGGGCCGGCCCTGCACTCAACTAGCACTAAATTTTGTTACTCTTTCGAAGTCTACCGGTATAATTATGTTCTGAATTCTGATGACCAGATTAAATTACTACTAGTCCTTTTATTGGTACGAGAAGACCATCCAAGCACAAGAAATTGTATCATTATACACAAAATTTTGTTTAGAGTTCATTGCTGCGTACAAAAAAGGTAAAAGATATAGGTTTTATCCGTGATCATTATATCTTAATCATCATTTTCAAACCGTGATTGATCATGCTGTAATTAAAAATTACGAGAGTTAATCATAATTTTTAATCGTAATAAAATATCAATTTAAACAGATATTAAAATTAAACAATTAGCGTGATTAAATAATCAATAAGATCATAATTTCAATTAAAAATCATAGTTAAAACTATTTTAATATTATTATTTGGATTGTAAATCGTGGTTAAAGACAGTAAAAATTACGATTTCTATTAAACCGAGTAACAAAATATATTTTAAGATCACTATTTGGGTTACAAATCGCGAGCAATAACGACATAAGATCATGGGTTACATGGAGAAACTATAATGATAATAAACTAAAGGATCACATTTTTAACTAAAAAATATAATTAAATATTATAAAACATCACGATTTTAATCAAAAAATGTGGTTGTAATAACCTAAAAAATCATGCTTTTAATTAAAAATTGTGGTTGAGTTTTTAATACGACACCACACCCTGGATCATGATTTTGATAAAAAAATCATGATAAAATCTCTAATATAACCACCTCATTAACTAATATTTAATTGTACAATGCATTGAGAGTATGAAATTATCAAAGAAATTAATGAAAGTACAAAACTATTTCGAATAAGAAACACATATATTAATTAACTCATTAATCTGTCAAAAAAATGTGTTGCAATTAAAGCTAACCTAATTTATCTACTAACGAATGTTCATCCATAACAAGCTCAAGTCAACTTCTAAAACGGAACTAAAAACATTAGGAAATTAAACAATCTTAAAAAATTAAGCAACTAGCGTCTTCCTCGACCAAAATTTTTGCATTGATCTGACATTTATACTGCATCAAATAAACATGGAGAGTTTGTTAAAATATGAATGTTTTTACACTCTAACATTAACCTTGATTTTTCGGTTTTTTTTTAAGCTGGCCATATGACTAACCTTGTGATATTTTATAAAAGACACTTTAGAAGACACACATAACAAAAAGTTCAGAGAAGAAGAATATTGTCAAACAATAAGTACTCAAAATGTTCGGAAAATATAAACAATGTAAATCAACTGGAACGAGCCAGCATTCGACACTTCAAGGTGATAAAGCAATGTAACACATACACACAATATTTCTAAGAGAATATTAAATCGGCAATACTCTGCCTGGAGGTGGAACATTGATGATTTGAATAGAAAACCAGAAACTTGCAATTGAAAATATACGTCATTCTAGACATTTGCCTACATATATCAACACCAATTACGAGTGTTTCACGAGATCATCTGTAAATTTTCGCTTGCCCCAAATACACAGAATGTTGACACAAGAAAGTCATTAATTATATTGCTCGTAATTGAAGGCAGAGGAGCATTTACTGCAACAAAATATCTCAATAACAGGCATACAAAATTGAAGAGTTTCAAGTAACATGAACATCAAAGGATCCTACATGTGGAGGCAGAAATGAAATTGCAAAAGACAACACATGGGCATTCGTAAATAGTAAGAAGTTACTAGGTAGGAACACCATACCTTTGACTAAACTACAAAAGATTTAAGAAATAATCTCCACTAATGCACCTTGCCTGCTTTAGAGAAAAACTCGTAAAACAACCCTTTATGTTGCATTTCGTGGCATATGCCTACACCTTTTTATACCAACAAACAAGAATTAGCAAAAACGACATCTAGCAAGCATAACTATAGTTGTGCAGATACTTTGAAGCAACCAACAAAAATAAAAACAAATGAAAGAAAAAAAAGTTAAGAATATAGATTTGCATAATTTTCCTAAAGTGCATTAGGTTAAGGTTGAAGACCTCTCTGTCCGGAGTGTCCAGATAGATTTTCCAGAGGCTTGCTGGTTTGAGCGTCCAAACGGGACTTTGTGCATCCAAAAGGAGCACGACATTAAATTTCCTTTTCTGCGCGTTTTTTAGGGATTTTCTAAATTGACCATTTTATGTAGCTATAAATATAAAGGTATAAATGTAACCATTGTAATCCTAATTAATTATCTCTCATCATAGTGAAACTCCCAACAACCGCGGACGTACAATTGAGAGATTTGCTTAGCTCGAAACTATGTAAATTTTTGTGTCATGTACTTTGATTGTGCGCTTATTTTATCGTTCTTTGCTTTCGTTGCGTCCCAACAACTGCTATAATTAGAGCTCTCAGGTTCGTGAGGGGTTAATGGCAGGAGAAGAAAGAAAAGCAACAAAAATTGCAGGGATCGAGAAGTTGAACGACAATGATGTCGGGTATGGAAAGATGAGGATTATCTGTATGGTAAGGGGTTGAATCAAACCCTTGATGGTTTGAAGCCGAAAGACATGAATGATGATGAGTGGAAGATCCTAGATAGGCGGGTGCTACGGATTGTTTGATTGACTCTATCTAGATCAATTTCCGCAAAATGTTGTGAATGAAACAACTACTCAAAGTATGATGGCTATTTTGTTGAGTATGTATGAGAAGTCTTCGATTAACAACAAGGTGCATCGAATGAAAAAATTGTTTAAGCTAGCTTAAGATGATCAAAGGTACTCTCGTTGTTCATCATCTTAATGATTTTAATATGATTACAAATCAACTGTCATCTGTCTCTTTTGATTTTAATCATAAAATACGTGCATTGGTTGTGTTGGTCTCACTACCTAATAGATGGGAATCCATGAGAATAGTGATTAGCAATTCTGTTGGAAAAAATAAACTCAAATATGATGATATTCGAGATTTAATTTTGAGTGAGGAAATACGCAAGAAAGATATAAGTCAATCATATACCTTGAGTTCAAGCTCTGCTTTGAACACCAAAAGTAGAGGTAGGAATTTTAAGAAAACCAATAATTGGGGAAGATCAAAATCAAAGAATGACAGAGGTCAATCTAGGTCGAGATAGCAATAGGGACAATAGCAAGGGGAGTGTTGGAAATGTGTGGATATGGCAATTTAGTCCAATCAGTCTCGTTTCCCGCTCGATTTGGATTGGAGTTTTAGAAATTGTTTCGGGAAATGGATTGGATTTGAAGGTGAAATTCGGAAAACAAATGGGGAACGGATCAGAGGCGAGACTGAATACCTCCGCCTCTTTTCTCAATCTATTTTTAAATAATTATTAAATATAGCATTGTATTTTATTTTTAGGTTTGTTCGTGTAATTAGTTATTCTAACATCATCAGTCATCACAAAGAAGAATCTATGCGAGAAGAACAATCAAAGGTTCCGATTACTATATTAGCTCTTCTTCTTCGAGATTTGTTCCATTAGACCAACGAATACCATGGGATCTGTTGTCACAGCTCTTCAGCTACAGATTCTCATTAAATTAGTTAGTTACAAGTTCCTTATTATTGTTCTAGGCTGACCCTCTATGGGTTCTTCTTTATTTGTTTCGTATAACTTTGTTAAAAATTTCAATTGGTCTTTTATTAGCACTAACTATATAATAGGTAACTGATTTTTTCTTATTAAAAAAAAAACGGGGCGAAGATCCCTGATCCCTATTTAGGACGGGGATGAAGTGTCAAATTCATCCCCGCTCGGCAAACAGGGAGGGATGGAGGCAAATTCTAAATTCAGAAATCGGAGGCAAGAATGGGAAAATCCTGTCCGATCCACCCCGTTGCCATCCTAAGAACTGTGGTACAACTGGTCACTATAAAAGGGACTACACAGAATCGAAGAAGCAAAACATGAATAATTTTGCTGATGTGACTACAGAAGATGTTCAAGCTGCTTTGTTTCTTTCGGTTGACAGTCTAATTGATTCCTGGGTGTTAGATTCATGAGCTTGTTTTCAATTAGAGCATAATGCTTAGTTTGTAAATAACTAGATTGGATGTATAGATTTTAAAACTCATTACTGACTCAATTTTGACAATGATTGATCTGAACCGTAAATATTTCATGTCTTGCTGATTTATTTAGAGTGGCCAGAAATGGAGATTATCGGATACCGGATACTACATGATCAGATAACATTTAATGCATTCTCAAACCTTCTGTGACCAACAAAAATTTTAGTCACTAAAGGTTTGATATTTGGTGAGTAAATAAAGTTTGGTCACCAATTGTGTGATTTTTCGTGACGAAAACATGATTGGTCACGGAAACTAGTACAAAGTATAATTTCTAGCACGAATTATTTTTGTGAGTGAGAGTCGTTTAAAAATTTTCTCAAATAAATTGGCGCACTTTTTGACATATCTTTAGTGACCAAAGGTAATTAGTCTCCGAAAATATATTTTCAGTGACTAAATACTAGTCACCAAATCTATTTTCATATTTTATATGACCAATAGAAGTTTTGGTCACCAAAAAATCTGTCACTAGTAATTAAAAAAAAGTTTGGTCACTAATTATTCTATATTTGGTGACTAAAAAAAATTTGGTCACAAAATGTGTAATTTCTAGTACCCTCTCTCTATCTCTCTCTCGCCTCACCCACCTTCCAAATATTCTCCACAAGTAATCTAATTTTTGGCCTTTAATCCCCTCTTCTGACTGATTGCATAAGATTTAGAATTTTCAAATTCGTGGGATCCCGACCTTAGTGTTTTGAGAGTACTCACATGTTTTGTAAAATAGGTCCTTAGCTTTGGGAAAATTAGAAAAATTATGACCAAAATTAATGTGTTGTACTTGGATATATGGCAATTTGGTAGAATCATAACGGTGTGGACCAGGTGGTTCTTCTTCAATCTCCGATTTGGAGCTCACATTTTGGTTTGATTGTTATATTAGTTGAGTTAATGTTATGTTTCGCGATGGAAACTTCGTGTTGGGTCTGTTTTTTTAGATTATGTGTTGATGAATTTTAGCTTCATTATCACTTTCTTTTTCATGTAACTCGTGAATTTTGAAGGTCACGATGAATGTCTACTGGGTAGGCGTGCTGTTTTGATAGAAGGAAGGTACAAATTGCGATTGTATTAAAAAATTGGTCCTCTTTCTATTTATAAAAAGGCTTTTGGTCTTCAACCACTTTAAGGTGACTAATTGTTAAAAAATAAGGTAAGTGAGAGAAATGGTGAAAGTGCAATATTATTTGTAAAAATTATGATTGTTTTAATTAAATAGAGTCGTTCGAGTTACGAACGAATAAATCCGAATATGTCGCATATGTTCATGGATTAGGAAACACCACTCTTAATTATTTAATTATTACTTAATATTTAATTTTCTTTGATCATGATGATCATAAAAGATTTACATGATCACCCTACCCTGTACGTTATCCTTTTTCCCCAATCATGTAAACCAAACCAAACCAAACTGAGCCTTGTGTCCCAAATCAATTGGGGTCGGCTACATGAATTCTTTTCCTCCAAAGAGTTCTGTCAAGTGCTTTTTCCCCAATCATGTCCAAAGCAAATTAACTTTCGGTGCCCCTCCTCAAATCACGTCGATGATTCCATCACACCTGTACTCCACTTATCCCTCGTAAACCATTTTTTCCAAAACGATATCCTGAAAACACGGAAAGCATCTTCTTTTACAAAAGTCACAAAACAAAAGTAAAAAAGAAAAGAAAAGTAAAATGCCCAATTCCACCCCCTCAAACTAACTAATTTACTAGACACTCCCACCACTACTACTACTACTACAAGTCTCATGTATAACCCTGCTTGTACTTCCTAAACAAATCTTCGGTCTTAGCATTCCTAAAAGCACAACACCCAATCAAATAAACTGAAATCAGAGCCACAAGTGTTATGATCAACACGATATCAGCTCTCCTCCATTCTTTCCTCAGATTTGCCAACAATCCTGCTTTGCATGAGTTGCACGAGTAGCATAGCTGCGTCTGGTCATTGCTCCACTGTACACAATCTATGTCTGCCGCATTGTTTATGGGACTTATCCAGTATGTTGGGTTTACAAATGTGTATCCGCATTCTGTTGGAGGTTTACAACATCCTGACTGCGTATATCAAAGATATAAAAATATGAAAATGCAAGTGAATATAAGATGAAAACATAATCAGTTTGCATTCAAATATGTACTTATGTAACGTATAAGAAGGTAAAGTAATTATTTTCCAACTTATATGACGATGTATTTAATGAGACACTTGTTATGTCTTTTTTAGTAAGCTGGTCTCTATTTACGTAGATGAATTTATAACTAGGTTAATTGGGACCTTGTAGAGATTTATATAACTTGCCAGTCGAATATATAATTATACCGTTTGTAATAGCAAAAAAAAAAAAAAGTATCTATATAGGTAGTAATAGCAAATGTCTGTACCATGGGGACCCACCATCCCTGGGCTTTGAAATACATTTATACAATCATTATACTTTTGTTTTCAAAAATGCTAGGGACACACCACTTTTGCACATCGCTTTCACACATCACTCAAAACTATGTCGTTTTGTGTTAGAAAAAAACCATATTTGTTTTTGATCCATATCGCTGAAAACATATTTGGATCTTTCTTAACATAAAACTACGTAGTTTTAATTGATGTGTAAAAGTGATGTGTTAAAATGATGTGTATGTAGCACTCTTGTTTTGTTTTTCTTGTTTTTCAGAAGTAATAGCAAGTTGGCACGTACGTCAACATGTCTGTCGGCCACTTTGTGTCAACTAGTTTCTTTGTTCTTGATTCTTTTAAGCCTAGAAATTACCCTACTTTCACATGGCACATCACTCCAAGAACAATATTTGAGAGCAGAATAAAATCAATGCGAACAAGTATACTTTGGTATTACCAAAAGAAATTCTGTCGAGTGTGGATTCAATAATACGACTCATTATTGGGTACTCTTAGAATATCATGTGGTACAGTTTACTGGTACTTATCGTCGATGAATTACTGTGAAAAATATTATGTATGTTACACCTTATCTCCCAACAATATTCCAACAAATAAATGTGTTTTTATCCCACCCAAAAATTTGTAACTATATTATTTCTTGGGGGTAACACATTATATTCCGGGTTTGTTTAATAATTACTCCAACAATACCGGGTTTTATTTTCTCTTCTTCATCACAGTGAAGAACTTGCGGGCTGCAGCCCCCCATTAGTGAACAATGTTCTAATCCCGTATTTTAGCATAGTGGTGTTTGTTTAATTTGTTTTTCTGTATTTTGTATCTCAAAGATTTTGTGTCAACCCCAAGGGTTGTTCGGATGACCAAGGCTAGGAATTTAGATGTATGTTTTATTGTAAGTCTCAGATTCGAAACTTCTTAGATGTTATCAACTCTTATGGAGACAAAAGTCCTAACTAAACAATCTATTTTGCAGGTTACATGGGATTTCTTAATGCTATATGCATATTTGGATCCTGTATTGCAAGTGAAGTTAATCAACCAGAGAAAAAATGAAATTGTCTAGTCAAGTTTTACATCCATACCATAAGCTCTTTTGTGATGGAACTGAATTAAAAAAAGAAGGCGCGGACGATGAAACAAAGAAATAACTCCACTTTCATCTCTCTTCTAATGGGGAAAAAATTTCTTATGTTTGAGCATTAAAAGACATTTCCTTCAAATTCTTTACTTTTTTCAACTACAGCAAAGAGTTATACTAATAAGAACAATACGGTAAGGATATGGTGTTTACCTGTAAGGGGGTAAGATGTGCATTAAAAAAATCCTGAGCCATCCGATAGCTCTGGTTCAACTCAGCACACATACTTGTCGAGCTAAGGCAACTTCTGATCTGGTCCCACTTATAAGATCTTTGAACCCTCCGGCGAAGCCACCCGGAAAAGTCATCAAGCCGATACTCCAAGTAAGCTCGGCTCGGTTCAAGATGGCCCGATCCCCTAATCGTGACCATATACACAAAAACCACCAAACAAACTAGTAGTATGATGAGCACTAACATGGCTACGAGGTAGAAAACAAGGAGCCACGGAATTCGCCAAAACCCTCCAATAAATCCCGATAAGGCCACGATCAAGACCAATATGCCTAAAATGATGACGGGCCATTGCAGGATTTTTACGCACGAGTTGTCTTGCTCAGTTGCTAACCAGATTCCGGCACCGATGATTGGGATTGACAGGAGCATGGCCACGAAGTTGATTGCTCCGATGACATTGTTGCTTAGAGCCATTTTGATGAAGAAGGAAATTTTTTTATGGCGATTCTTGGGTGTTATTTGGTGGTATGAGAGAGGTTACCAACATGAAAAAGAAGAAAGTAGAGTAAGGAGAGATGGGGGAAAAGGTATATGGTGGTGCCTTTTTTGTTCCTTAACTTCGAGCCATGAAAGCTAATAAAGCCATTTTAAATAAAAAAAAATTATACGAGTGGTTTCATGCTTTGGCTCCAAATTTCCTATCACTTTAAGACTTTTGTTCAACTTTATGAAAAGGAAACAGCTATGTAGGTTGCAATGAAAGAAGAGAAAAGAAAGAATATGTAAAATTGTAAATTAAGTAGCAATAGTGGGTCAGATGTTCTCTTGTTGGAGGAAATTAAAGGTACCATTTTTATGTAATGACTCTGAATTTATTTCTATATAAGCACAACTTGGAAGAGTTTTTTTTGTCTGCTTTTGGCGTCGGCAAAGAAAATCATCACAAATACTTATTTTTTGACCGCAACACTCCCAAATGTTAAAATACCGAGTTTTTGCCACGGTAGCACGCCTCGACGCTAAGCATAAATTTTTTCCAAAATGCATTTTAGTTTCTCGAATCTAAAATTTGTTCGACTCCCATATCGTAATCCTTCAAACCAAAGCGCTCACTTTTGCGAACCATCTCAAGCCACCACGATAATCAGAAACTATGAATGCGTGCCTCTAGTGATAAGGGCAACAACAAGCATCGCCAACTTGGTTAAAAAGTGAAAATGCTAATGGAGTGAGAGGGAGATTTGGAGGGTTCCTGGAAAGATCAAATCAACAATAGCAATGGATGGATCAGGGGAAGAACACTGAAAAGAAATCCTTTAAAAGAGTGAAACATCAGTACCAATGAAGAGAACATGGAGACCAAAACAACCATGCCGGGGGGGGGGGGGGGGGGGGGGGGATGTTGGATCCCTGTTCTACACAATAACAAGTTAACATCTCTAAAGGAGAAATACAATAAGGAGATCAAAACACTCACAGCACTCTTTATAGATGACTTACCTGAAGCAACCAACACTAAATGGCTTGACAAAATCTTTAACAAATACAGGGTGGTCAAACACTCATAAATTCCTTTGAAGAGAAGCAAATCATCTAGGTCCATATTTGAATTTGTGAGATACAACTGTTCAGTATTGACTGATGTAGCTATCTTTAGGGAAAATGGTTATGGATTGATGAAAACAGATTGATAGTTAAGTTGGCATCTTATCAAACCAATGGAGACAGAAAACAACAATTCTCAACCTTGAAAACTAATGGAAACCAGATTGAAGGGAATCGGGGAATAAGGCATTACTCCAAAGCAGAAAATATCAAAACATTGAAGCCACATTCAATTTATGGTTGAAACTAGTAAAATGAGAGAGGACATACAACATCAGGCAACATACAAATCATTTGCACATGCTCTACAAGGCATTAATGAGGAGGAACACCACCCAACTAAGCAAAATAAACACATTAGGCTGAGAGCTCAAGGAAATGACTGGATATATACAAGTATTGAGGCAAATATTTAGAAGGAGGTCAACTTGGATATGCCGAAACAAGAGATGATGAGAGTAGGTAAATGAGTCACCTTCAAAAGTGTGGGGGAAAACAATGTCATTCTCATTTTTCCAAATACTAATATTAAGGGGGATGCACCTAAGGAGGAATGGATGCTCACATTTTTTGATAGTTTTAGTCCATGGAAGAGGGAAATTGCTTATTATAGAAGAGAGGTCTGGTTAGAATGTTCGAGTTTCTCATGCATGCATGGTCTTTCGAAAATTTCATCCAACTCGGGGAGTTATGGGGGGGAGTTTATTGCTGCTGATGAGAATATAGCCCTTGAAAATTCATTTGGCAAGGCCAGAGTCTTAATTGCAACGAAACATGAAGAAGTTATTGATGAATAGTTGACCATTTTAGTGAATGGAACTCAATATAGAGCCCTGGTGCAAAAGACAAAGGAAATCTTCACTCCATACAAAGGCAGTCCTAAGGTGGGTTTAGGCTATGGAGGTCAAAAAGTTGTCATACAACAGGAGTGACACAAAGAAGAAGAAGAAGCTTAGGTGGAGACACCTTCTAATCACTTGGGGACAAATGGAGTCGAAATGGCAAGGATGTTTGAAGTCAACCGAGGTTCACATGGGTATTGGGGAAATCAAAAGTTGCCCAACTATTTAGGTGAAAATAGAAATCAGGAAGGAAAAAATGAGGAGCATTATTAATGCATGATGTAACATGGAAATGGTAACAAGTACTAAGTTAATATGGCAACAGTCTCAAATTTATATGTCTGCACACTCTGATTAGGGAAAAGAAGTCAATGAGAAGGCAGAGACGATTCAACAGGAGGGAGACAATGGACCAAGCAAAAACCAATTCAAAGCCCAAAGGAGTACAATATTTATTAGGCTGCAACAGATCCATTCGTTCATCAAACCTAATTAAACCAAGCAATCAAAGTATGGGGCCTAATGGGGGATTCATGGAAAGACAATATATGGCAGCTCAGCCAATGAGAGATTCATCTATATTTGAATTAGAAGCAAATGACAGAGAAGCAAAATCCTTAGCTCAAAGCTCTAAAAAATATATTTTGAAAGGTGAAAGATTAATTAAGTTTGCCAACAAAATGGAGGGTATCCAACTAATGGTTAATTTAGTCGGTGGCAATAACAGAAAAATCAGGAGCAGAATGGTGCAAGAATTAATACAAATTGTGGAATCTAGTTCTCAGCAACGAGAGGTGGAAAAAGATAACAAGTGAGCATCAGGGAAAGAATCGCAAGGATACTAAGTTAGTAAATCCAAATTCAACATTCAAATAGAGGTGCTACCTTGGAGGTTGGAAGGAAGATTGAAATGGACTTTGGAGGCAATGAACAATAAATCATTGGGCAGATGATGAACAAAAGAGGCTAGGAAGTACAAAATAGGCTGAAAAATGAGAACAATGGTTCAAAAATTATGGGAGGATTTACAAAGCCAAAGATTGTTTCATCCAAGAAACGAAAATGGAACAGATACACAGAGCAATAGTTCAAAAATTATCGGGCAACTACCAATGTGAATTTGCCTTTTTACCAGCAATAGGAGCATCAGGAGGAATCCTATCTATTTAGGATAAAGATGTGTTTGAACTTCAATTTTTTAGTATATCAAGGCACTATACTTATGTCACAACCCATCCTTATATAGGAAGGATTAGTGACCGGCCAGTGAGTCTAACTCACTAAGGCCTCTAACACAATGAGTTTAAGGATTTTCGTCAATCAAATGTACATAAAAGTTAAAGGTTATCAGAGTACGGTTGTATAAACAAAATAAACTAGAGTTGTGCGTGCAGACAGTTATAAGCACAAATAATGCCTAACTACTTTACTCATTAACTTACTACTACGGTCATCAAAACCGGCTCAAATGTAATCAACTCAACACCTTCTATGTATAGGCAGCTAGGCGTGGCATTACGGCCTTCTTGTCATCTATCATCACCTGTAATGTTGTATTACAACATTCTTAAGCATAAAGCTAGAGTGAATTCAAATATGAAATTCTAGGAGTTTGCCATGTTATTCATATGCACAATGCATGTAACATAATGATCTTGATAAACATAATTAACAGCATAGTCCAAAAGGTCAAGCCTAGGACTTTGTTCAAGCTTATCTCATTTAGTTCAATTTAAACGGTTGCCAATTGTTCGTAGGTGAGAGCTACCCCCTTATGCATCATCGCATACGTGGAATGACGTCATCCATAAACCACATTGGCCGTGGTTAACAACATTGTTTCACACCTCTCGCTATATTCTAATCCCCTAGCGGTCGGGGTACCGTTTGAACCACTTTTCAACGTATTAATCAATGTTTTCTTAATTAACGCATGGTCTAAGTATGAACAATTCAATATGATCTAGCATGGCATTTTCATGCTTAAAACAACATGTAACATTGAAATATCTCATGCTTTCATGCTTTTAAAATTATACACGTAACAAGTCATATTTGAACTCACCTTCTGTCTTGTCTGAGTAATTAATTATTTTGTCGATCTCCTACAATAAATCAATGATACTTTATTTAATACCGATGTTTAATGGTCAATGACATTAATAAAATCCTAATATTTATCGGTAATAAGTGCCAGACTACCGGTAATGAATACCCAAACTACCGGTAATGACTGCCCCAAACTACTGGTAATAAGCCCCGGACTACCGGTAATAGAAGGCAAAGATCCACCTGAAGAAAAGTCAGTGCCCCAAACTACCGGTAATAAGCCCCGGACTACTGGTAATAGAAGGCAAAGATCCACCTGAAGAAAAGTTAGTGTCCCAAACTACCGGTAATAAGCCCCGGACTACCGGTAATAGAAGGCAAAGATCCACCTGAAAAAAAGTCAGTGCCCCAAACTACCGGTAATAAGCCCCGGACTACCGGTAATAGAAGGCACTGGTCCAGAAGTGCGCAAATTAATCTGAAGTGGCAGAACCCTAAATTCAGCCATGGCTTCTCTCTAATACCTCAACTAACACCTCTGTCTTTCCATTATACACTTCTATGATCACTATTTAAAGTCTAGATTAGTTTATTTCCTAGTTATATTATTATATAAACCATTAAACTAAGAGAAGCAAGGAAGTATACCCAAAACTGAGGTGCTTCTTCAATGGCTTCTTCTTCTTCTTCTTCTTCTTCTTCTTCTCTCTCTCTCTCTCACTAAACTCACGCCTGAACCAAATGAAAAAGGAGGCCGGGAGAGAGCTCTGGACATGTTTTTATAAAGATTCATGAGGAAAGCTTGAGGTGGCACAAGCAGCTTGGTGTCAACTAATAGGAGAAGTTGGTGATGACTAGCCAAAGTTAATCTCTATCTAACATCAAAATATCCAACCCCCTATGGAAGAAATATTTGGTGTATTAACTCACACCAATTCTACAAAAGCATATAATTCTCTTTTTTTTTTAAAAAAAAACACCCGTTATTTTAACTACGCCCAATCAAATCCTGGAATTAAAACACGTTCTAAAATATCATCGGAATTAATTCGACCGAATTTTTAAATTTATCAATTATTATTATTACTATTATTATTTTTATTTTTATTTTCCCTCTTTATTTTCTTTATTTGGATCGGGGTCTCACATCCTCCCCACCTTAAGAAGTTTGGACCGCCAAACTTAGGTGTTGTTATTCTGAATAATTAACTAGTAAGAAGATCAATACTAACAAAAACAATAATTCTACACAGATCGTACTTTACTCGAATAACTCCGGATACTTCAGACGCATATCCGTCTCCTTTTCCCATGTGGCTTCCTCAGTCGTCTGATTTTCCCACCAGACTTTAACTAATGGGATGTCCTTATTTCTCAACTGTTTGACACGGGTGTCCAGAATTCGCACCGGTCGTTCTTCATATTGTAGATTCTTTTCCAATTCAATCGGTGGTTGTTCTAGTACATGATTCGAATCTGATACATACTTATAAGCATGGATACATGGAAAACGTCATACACATGGGCTAGTTCAGGTGTCAAAATCAATCGATACGCCACTGGACCAACCCTTTCAACAATCTCAAATGGTCCAATATATCGGGGATTAAGTTTTCTTCTCTTCCCAAACCGTACCACTCCTTTCATTGGTGAAATCTTTAAGAAAACTAATTCACCCTCCTGAAACTCAAGTTCACGTCGGTTCGCATCTGCATAGCTTTTCTGACGGTCCTGGGCTACCTTAAGTCTTTCCTGAATTAATTTAACCTTTTCCGTCGTCTCTTGTATTATTTCAGGTCCTGTAAGTTCCACTTCTCCTATTGTCGCCCAACACGACGGCGATCTACACTTCCTTCCATATAAAGCCTCGAATGGTGCCATACCGATACTGGCCTGAAAACTGTTGTTATAAGTAAATTCTGCCAGTGGTAGATGTTCCTCCCAACTTCCCTGAAACTCTATTGCACACGCTCGTAACAGATCTTCTAGTGCTTGAATAGTCCTCTCAGATTGTCCATCCGTCTGAGGATGAAAGGCTGTACTAAAATTCAATTTAGTACCCATGGCCTTTTGCAACGATTGCCAAAATCTAGAGACAAACCTCGTATCTCTGTCTGACGTAATCGAAACTGGTGCACCATGTATCCTTATAATCTCCTTCACATAGAGACTAGTCATCTGGTCCATTGAATAAGTATTTTTAATCGCTAAAAAGTGCGCTGACTTAGTCAAACGATCAACGATCACCCAAATTGAATTATTTCCTTTCACTGTCCGGGGAAATCCTAAAACGTAGTCCATTGTAATGTCCTCCCATTTCCACTTGGATATAGGCCAAGGTTGAAGTAACCCTGCTGGTTTTCGTCGTATAGCTTTGACTTGTTGACACAAAAGACAACGACTAACATAGTCAACAACGTCCCTCTTCATCCCCATCCACCAATAGGTTTTCTTTAAGTCTTGGTACATTTTCATCATTCCGGGATGAATAGCCAACCTTGTTCTGTGGCCTTTCAGATCTGCTAAACCTACTTAATGCCATGTCTTCGGTGTAGTCTCGAGATAATGTCTTTCAACTTCAACAATTTATCAATACATCAACTGTATTTAGCTCTCATCACAAGGATGACATTACTTCCTTCAATATAATCAACAACTTTTCTATAGAAGTTATTGGCCTCAATCACGTGTACGTTACATGAGAGCACATCTAAACCTACCTCTCAGTTCAGTTCCTTAGTAACTTCGATATTGGATAACAATCCAATTCAGTATCACAATTCAATACACCTCAATAGTCCCATGCATTAAGTTTGCAATCCAATCACGGCAAATCATATCATAATTCCCATATTATCCACAGTCTTACACCTAATTACGTATCTATATCTCACTCATGGGCTGCAAACTAATACTTCATATTCTATTGACATCATATTATTATCTCTCTAGTGACCATATCATGTAATTTCCACCTCAACTTTATCTCTAAATTATAAACCCAAATCTATCAGAACTCACCCAAGTTTGGCACCTCAAAGTTGACCCCAATCACTATACTCCCAAGTTAAATCTACATACTAAGCTCCAATGGCTCCTTTTTCCCAATGGCCTACTAAGAACAAAACCCAATTATCCAATACCATCAAACGTTGCTCATTCAACCCAGTTAAATACCCAAGTGGTCAACCAATTCCACCCCAATTCACCATATCAAGTTCTTCACAACCTAATTATATGCTCAACTTTTATTTACTCATGTCTCTCACTCAAAGTTTTCCCAAGTCTTTCATTACCCTAAGTACCACATCCTCAAGTGTTCCAATATCTCTAAATACCGCATTAAATACAGCCTCCATCCTTTCAACTTCAAAGTCATAACATGTACCGTAAATCTCAAAGATTCCTATATTAATCTAAATTTCTACCATAAAGAACGGATACCCTTACCAACGCATCTCAATTGATCGAATGACACACTCTACAATTTGATAATACACTAATGTACAAACTTGTATATAAGCTTCCAATCAACGTACATCGTCAATAACCCTCATTCATCAAAATATTTCCCAAGTCGACATTCCGTTGTTATTTCTACCTTGAATTACAATTATAAATCCAATAATAGTTGACGTGACCCAAATCTTTCAATATGATCTCCAAACTCCCTCAACCCAAAACTACCTTTCATTCCTTGCATAATCAGTCCTTTAAAATCTCAAATTTACTGAACTTCGCAAGCCCAAACTATAGCCTCAAATGACAAAATAGAGCACATCTACACTTTAAACAAAACAGGTAGTGTACAAACATCGTGTACGTACTCTACAACTCTAGGTTTTATATTTGAAAATCCAAAAACTCAGCTCTGATACCACTTCTGTCACAACCCATCCTTATATAGGAAGGATTAGTGACCGGCCAGTGAGTCTAACTCACTAAGGCCTCTAACACAATGAGTTTAAGGATTTTCGTCAATCAAATGTATATAAAAGTTAAAGGTTATCAGAGTACGGTTGCATAAACAAAATAAACTAGAGTTGTGCGTGCAGACAGTTATAAGCACAAATAATGCCTAACTACTTTACTCATTAACTTACTACTCCGGTCATCAAAACCGGCTCAAATGTAATCAACTCAACACCTTCTATGTATAGGCAGCTAGGTGTGGCATTACGGCCTTCTTGTCATCTATCATCACCTGTAATGTTGTATTACAACATTCTTAAGCATAAAGCTAGAGTGAATTCAAATATGAAATTCTACGAGTTTGCCATGTTATTCATATGCACAATGCATGTAACATAATGATCTTGATAAACATAATTAACAGCATAGTCCAAAAGGTCAAGTCTAGGACTTTGTTCAAGCTTATCTCATTTAGTTCAATTTAAACGGTTGCCAATTGTTCGTAGGTGAGAGCTACCCCCTTATGCATCATCGCATACCTGGAATGACGTCATCCATAAACCACATTGGCCGTGGTTAACAACCTTGTTTCACACCTCTCGCTATATTCTAATCCCCTAGCGGTCGGGGTACCGTTTGAACCACTTTTCAACGTATTAATCAATGTTTTCTTAATTAACGCATGGTCTAAGTATGAACAATTCAATATGATCTAGCATGGCATTTTCATGCTTAAAACAACATATAACATTGAAATATCTCATGCTTTCATGCTTTTAAAATTATACACGTAACAAGTCATATTTGAACTCACCTTCTGTCTTGTCTGAGTAATTAATTATTTTGTCGATCTCCTACAATAAATCAATGATACTTTATTTAATACCGATGTTTAATGGTCAATGACATTAATAAAATCCTAATATTTATCGGTAATAAGTGCCAGACTACCGGTAATGAATACCCAAACTACCGGTAATGACTGCCCCAAACTACCGGTAATAAGCCCCGGACTACCGGTAATAGAAGACAAAGATCCACCTGAAGAAAAGTCAGTGCCCCAAACTACCGGTAATAAGCCCCGGACTACCGGTAATAGAAGGCAAAGATCCACCTGAAGAAAAGTTAGTGCCCCAAACTACCGGTAATAAGCCCCGGACTACCGGTAATAGAAGGCAAAGATCCACCTGAAGAAAAGTCAGTGCCCCAAACTACCGGTAATAAGCCCCGGACTACCGGTAATAGAAGGCACTGGTCCAGAAGTGCGCAAATTAATCTGAAGTGGCAGAACCCCAAATTCAGCCATGGCTTCTCTCTAATACCTCAACTAACACCTCTGTCTTTCCATTATACACTTCTATGATCACTATTTAAAGTCTAGATTAGTTTATTTCCTAGTTATATTATTATATAAACCATTAAACTAAGAGAAGCAAGGAAGTATACCCAAAACTGAGGTGCTTCTTCAATGGCTTCTTCTTCTTCTTCTTCTTCTCTCTCTCTCTCTCTCTCACTAAACTCACACCTGAACCAAATGAAAAAGGAGGCCGGGAGAGAGCTCTGGACATGTTTTTATAAAGATTCATGAGGAAAGCTTGAGGTGGCACAAGCAGCTTGGTGTCAACTAATAGGAGAAGCTGGTGATGACTAGCCAAAGTTAATCTCTATCTAACATCAAAATATCCAACCCCCTATGGAAGAAATATTTGGTGTATTAACTCACACCAATTCTACAAAAGCATATAATTCTCTTTTTTAAAAAAAAAAAAAACACCCGTTATTTTAACTACGCCCAATCAAATCCTGGAATTAAAACACGTTCTAAAATATCATCGGAATTAATTCGACCGAATTTTCAAATTTATCAATTATTATTATTACTTTTTTTATTTTTATTTTTATTTTCCCTCTTTATTTTCTTTATTTGGATCGGGGTCTCACAACTTATATGATAGGGAAAATACAGGGATACTTCCAATGTGTACTTATTAACAGCTATGTCCCGAATGATGTGATACAAAGAAGGGTGGTGTGGGAGCAGATTTTGGATCTAAAAATGCAACATCAATTACCAACATGTGTTGGCGGATATATAATGAGATATTATGCATGGTAGAAAAGATTGATTGTCACAGAATTTCTTCTGGTATGAGAGACTTTAGACATTTCATAAGTTCTAGGGAATGTCATTCCTATGGAAGGGAGGCAGTTCAATTAGAGTAATTTTCCAGAAAATCCAGTTCAGAGCAAATTGGACAGATTCATTCTTTCAAATAAATGGCTACAAAGATTTAATTTTACACAATTTGGCTTTACCATTTCAGACCACTGCCAAATTATTATCCCTACTGATTCCAGGGATTGGGGTTCCAAGCTCTTTAGATTCATGAATATGTGGTTATCTAATGGCAGTTGTATGAAGGTCATCAAGGGAAAATAGTAGGGTAGAGGGCTGGGCAGAATTTAAGCATGCCAACTCATTTTATTTTATTTTATTTTTATGATGTTAATTACGTGTATAAAAATATAGTGTAAGGAACTATGGAAAGAAGTTGATTAGACGAAGAAGGAGCAGATTGAAGTTGTGTCACCTCTGGGCCTAGCTCATTATTAAAAAATGGATACTTTGGACTTTTTCTTTTCCCAATAAGAGTTAGAGCAAGTGCAACAACTCACTTAGAGCATCCGCATCAGCTTCTTCATTTTTTTCTCCAAATTAGAGAGAAAATTTCACTTTTCTATTTTAGGGAGCCATATTTTGTAATGTCTCCTGCATCAGACTCTCTATTCTATCCCTATTCTATTAAAATATACTTTTTTTCCTTTTATATTTAATTCAAATGCTATAGGGAGGAGAAAGAAATGAAAAAAAATTAAAAATAAAATGATAGGAGTGAATAGTGACACCCTAAAACTAGGGAGTCACTATTCATTTTGGAAAATAGGAAGAAGGAATAGGGAGCCTGATGTGTGGGTGTAAGAGGATTTGCTCCTCAAATTAGAGAAGGAGCGAAGAAGGAGAGTCTGATGCGGATGCTCTTAAAAGAGGTATTATAACTATTATAGCTAACCAAAAAGATAAAAAAAACACCTGCACCAAAATCTGTATACCCATAGCCAAAGTACCTCCAGCTATAGCTCATAACCACTTCAGGCGAAGAACTGTTCATCACCCCTTCTGTTTTCTATCCGTTGGCTACAGGAAAAAGAAGAAAACATAGGTTTTTTACATTATTTTGTTTTTGCAAAGGACAATGGAAAAGTAGTATTTTAAAGGCAAATAAGTAAAATAGAAAATTTTGACGAATTTTTAAAAGAAATAATATCTAGCTATGTTAAAATTATGTAACGTTGAGAAAGAAAAATAACTAAGGGCTGTTGCACTTCTGCTCTTACATATGTAGTTCTCTCTAATAAACACGAGATTATGTGGTAAAGGCGAATTGTCGAGAAGATAATCGGCACAAAGCCTAAGGGCCTGCTTGGATGGGGGGAAAGCCCCCCTCCAAAAATTATCACCCCTTCTTAGGGGTGGGTCCCACCATTTAGCATGGTTTGACAACTAAAAATGTCCCCCTCCAAAAATTATCCCCCCCTCTTCTCCCCTATTACACCTTCTTCTCCCCTATTACCCCCTCTTATATTTCACCCCCTCCCAAAATTATATTTTTCTCTTTTTTATTATTAACTAAATTTTTCTCTTTATATCTTTTTTATTGTAAACTAAATTTACGCGAGCTAAATTATATATTTTTTCTTTTTAACTAAATTTTTTATTGTTGATTTATATTTTGTTGTTATTTTTTTCTTTTTTTTGTTAATTGGTAAAACAAAGTTAAAAAACCCTTAAATTATTCAAAAATAGTCATTTGAGAGGCTGATTGGATAAGGGATTATAGGTCCCATTTGGGCTATAGTTTTTATTTATTTGTTATTTTTGTCTTTATTTATTTATTTACTTTTTGCTATAGTTTATTAGTCCCCATTTGGATTATAGGCCCTATTTGGATTGTTTTTGGCTATAGTTTATTAGTCCGTCTTGATGAAAGGAATCTAATGAGTATAAAATTATGTTCAAAAGTTAAAAAAGTCACTAAAGACGACGAATAAGTAAAAAAAATTCTATTTTTTGATTTATTTTTGTCTTTTCTGAAGTTTTTTCAAATTTAGCCGATGATTGATAACTTTTCTGAAAGCTCATGTCGAGATGAATCAACAAATCAACAAAAATTGATGAAAAACAAAAAATTACAAAAAAATTTCAAATAAGGACGAAAAAAGGGGATAAGTTATTGAGGGGATAAGATAAGAGGGGTATTATTTTTAAAGGGTTGGCCCACATTGATGTGATATTTATAGAGGGGGTAATAAAAAGTAGATAGTTTGGATGAAGTATTAAAAAAAGGGGATAAAATAGTACTTAATTTGAATGGAGCATAAAATAGGGGATAATGTTATTTTGTATTTGTAATGAGGAATAAGGGGTATTATCCAAGAATAATACCCCCTCCCCTCTTTTTCCCTCTCCTCCAGGATAATTTTTGGGCACCTCCCACCCTACCCAAAAATTATCCCCCTTTATCCCTCTCCGGGAGATTATTTTTGGAGGGGTGAAAAATTATCCCCCTGCATTTTTTGCTCCCAAACCATGCTAAACATGTCACGTCGATCCTTTTACCCCCTCCAAAAATTATCCCCCTTCTTTTTTTTCCCATCCAAACGAGCAACAGTTTTTTTCCTTATCCACCCCTCTTATCCCCCTTTATCCCCTATTTAAACCCCCATCCAAACCATCTATTTTTTTATCCTCCCTCTATAAACATCACATCAAAGTGGGCCCTCCCTCTAAAACTAATACCCCCTCTTATCTTATACCCCCTCCAAAAATTATCCCCCTGAAAATATACCCCCATCCAATCGGGCCAATTACAAGGGAAATCCGCACGAAGCATAAATTACAAGGGATAAAATGGACTTTACCCTTTAATCAATAGAGCATCAACTTGAAATTACCATAAAGGCCATGAAATGTAGGTTCACAGAAGACTTCATCATCTTAACACCCCTGTTTAGTGTCACAGGCAAGCAATGGCTGCACTGGAAGCAGCACACTCTATCTTCTCTTATTGTCTTCCAGCTTCTCCGAAATTGCAGATATCTTCGCCCTCCAAAAATCTCCACAGTTCCGTTTCTAACCCTTACCTTTTCCTCAAAGTCACTCCCAATCCCCTTCCTCTTCTCTCTATCAACCAAACAAAAAAATCAGCGAGCTTTAAAGTATGCTCCGCAGTGGAAGAGATAGCGGTGGAAGAGAAACCAGATAAAGAAGAAACCCAGGAACAAGAGCAGGAAGAAACCCACAATCTGAGGAAAAAGCTATTCGTGCTCAATTTGCCCTGGTCTTTGAAGGTTGATGATATCAAGAACCTCTTTGGTGAATGTGGAACCGTCGCAGATGTGGAGGTTCTTCCCCGTAGCACAATGCTTAGTTTGGTTTGTTTTACATTTGTTGACTCTAGTGCTGTATTATATGTTGATTTTGAATGATGGGGTTTTCCATTGGAACTGTGAACAATAGATTATAAAGCAGAAGGATGGGAAGAGCAGAGGCTATGCATTTGTCACTATGGCTACGGGGGAAGAAGCTCAGGCTGTCATCGATAAGTTTGATTCTCATGTAAGTTAACTTCCTTTGGACTCTCTCTTGTTGGTTTCTGGGGTCTCTCTTTGATTCATCTTTGTTCAAATGGGTTTGGCAAATAGTTTAAGGTTGCAAAGAGGAAGATTTTTCTATTTAATGGACATCTAAACAGCATTTGTTAATTAAAGGGGAATTTGATTTGGTTTATTCTGAATTTCTCCTGCCTTACGGTAATTGTTGAAATAGGGATACACCTTTTGTCTATCGTTCTTGTGTTACTAAAATAGGGATATAACCTCGTTTAGTGATCCTTTCACCATCAGTGTCAAATGAGTTGATCTGTTAACGCAACCAAGAGTTGTCGTTCTTTATTTTGCTCAAGCCTAAGGCGGACCTAGGTTACGACCAAAGGAGGCTATGCCAACCCATGCCCTTGAAATTTCCCCTTGATTACCTCAATGCAAGATGATATTGCAGCAAAATAAAATGTTAAGTACCACCCTTGTGATGATGTCGTTGTATTTTGGGTGTGTTGGTTTTATTGGGCATGGGTGGTAGAAATGTGCATTAAACAATAGGTATTGGGTGTCGGGTGACCACCCTTTAGATTATGTTATAGGTCCGCCCTGCTAAAGCCATCTCAGGTACACAAGTGTACAATGTTGTGAAGTCTTTCCAGAACTAACCCATTTCGTCAGGGGCTTTGTAGGTGTACCTTTTTTTTTGTTGCAAAAAATAGCCAGAAGTTATCTGCGAATTCAAATCTTGCCAGTCCACTTTTCCGTCCTCGTATATTCAAGAATGTCACAAGTGTCGCTGTTTTTGTGAAAGTGAATGTTGTTTGTACTGAATATCAATACATTTAACAAGAAGCAGAAAAAATAAAAGAAACAAAAGACTTGATTGAATGCTCTCTCATGGCCCAGTTCTGGTTAATGCCTTCTCCACCATAGACTCCGGCTTTCGTCCTTCGGGGCCAACCTGGCAGCTTCTATGGGAAGGCAGTGCAAAGGAGGTTCCACACAAGTATGGGAATCCCTTTCTTAGCTTGGCAGCTCTATGAGGTGTCTATCCAGCTCAGTTGTCTCTTCCCCAGGGTGGTCTACAATCAGAATTGGATAGAAATGAATAGACGAGATGTACATTGCTGACCGTGAAGTAAAGGGTTTTGGGCCACAGTCCGTAATTTGTTATTTTATAGATTCTTGGTCCATTTTTCATTTTTCGGTGTCTGAAGTTCATCAAGTGCCATTGTTCCCATCTCTTCAACAGTCTGGAATATATGTTAACCTAAAGGTTTTTGTGGTACAGGAATTGTCAGGTAGGATTATTAGGGTTGATTTTGCAAAGAGATTCAAGAGACCACCACCACCACCTCCACCCACAAGGCCCCCGGTTGGAGAGATACGGCATGAGCTGTATCTGTCCAATCTTTCATGGAAATTGAGGTCCAATCATCTCAGAGAATTTTTCGCTGCTGGTTTTAATCCAGCTGCAGTTAGAGTTGTCTTTGAAGGAAAAAAGTCTGCTGGGTATGGCTTTGCCTCGTTTACCACAAAGGAGGAAGCAGAGTCTGCAATTGCTGCTTTGGATGGGAAGGTATTATTAATGGAATATAAACTTTGTAGCATCTCACTTATTCTCGCTATTCTTTTCATTCTATTTTGGAGTATTTTATTTTGATAAACCAAGGCACAATCCATTTACCGCCGGATTATGTGATTCTCTATTCTACTTGATACTGGATAATATTCAAAGAAGGCAAATTGGGTTGAGAGAAACAAATATTGGTGCTTTTACTGACCAAATCTTCTTGTTCTCTGACTTCCATTAAGCATTGTTCTGCAAAAAGAAAGAGCGTATCTTGCATAAAAAAGACTGCGAACATGTTTTTTGACATGTACTTGATTTATAGGGCACACACTTATAAATATAAGTGCACTCATGTCTGATAGAACTCCCAGCAGTAAAATATTCAGCATCTTACCAGATAAAATTAGCAAGACTTAATGTGTAACTATAGGAAAATAGATGTGGATAAGATCTGGTTTTATCTCTTATCACAGAATATCACTACACGTGTCTATTTCCATTCGATTGTTGTACTATTATGTTAGGTAGGTTAGCAATGAGGTCCTTAATTCTGTAAATCTTCCTAATGCAGGAGTTAATGGGCCGGCCAATTCGTTTGAAATTCAGTACAAAGAAAATTGAGGAATCTAAAGATGGAAAGGAAGAGGAAGCCACTCCTGAGGAATCTCAACAGTTATGATTGATACATATTTTTTTGGTTCTGTACTTTGGTTGTTTGAGGTTAAGAAGGCAAAATGCTGCAGCTGGATTTTTCACGTCTCCTCGTAGAGGAGATGAATGACAGTCCATCCGGTCCCTGCATTTTGCATGTATTTATACCCTTTCTTCGGAAGTAATGCAAAATAATGATTACATTATCTACATCTCTATCTCTGGATTTGCCTATTAGTGCTAGTATATCCTTGCTTGTTTAATCTGAATTTCTGGAGAAACTACATATTGTCATTGCATTAACAAACATGTATTTGAGCCTTAGATATCAGCATGTATTCTTTAATGAAATGGAAAATAACATTACGGAGAAATGGGTTTCAGAAGATTGTCATGATTCAAGCTCAAGGCTAGAAAGGGCATAACACTTGATGAGCAGAAGCAATCTCAGATATTTTGTGATGAGAAATTCAGAACAGTGAATATATTCAAGCTAAAGGATACAGCTACTACTTGTTTGTGGGTGTGAGTTTGGAAGAGGCATTGCGAGCGTTCAAAGTAAGATTCCTATTATTATAACTGTCCATGTTGTTCGCCTTTTCATAAAAAAATGAATGTTGCTTTTGGGTAACTTATACCATTTTTAAGAAAATATCGTGAATGTTATATTGATTTCTCATTAAGCGAGGACAAATAACTAGTGAGATCGGGTATGTTACCCTTCTCGTAACCCATGGTTCACGTAGTTGTGTATTGGATTTGCTATAGTTTGGGCAGGATATCTGCAGCCAATGACAAAGGAATTTACTTAAGAGGTACGGACACAGGATTTTATATTGTGGTTACAGAATGTTATGTAAGCATTAGTTATGCAGTTTGTTGTTTCTGTATGATTCTCATGTCAAAGAGGAATAACTAGAAGATTCCACCTCCGAAAAGCACCTAAACTTGGCTAGGATCTGATATCAACGAGTAAATTATAAACTGCCATGTTTTGGTTGTGACTTACCATAGACTCCTTTGATTTAGTAGATCATGATAGCAAGATTTTTATGACACGCTTTGGGAATGATCGCGAGACTACGTAAGGAAGTCTTGAAAGATGTTACAAGTGATCGTTCCTTGCAAACGCTGGTAAATATCTCAAGGACCCTTTTTTATGGTGAGGTTATGATTTGTCGTGTGAAAAATTCTCAGAATGTTAGATCTTATTCTGTTTACGATGAAGTATCCCCACGAAACCTTAATCTTTAATGTTTGATTGACAGAGATTTAGTTTCATTCAGAAATCTCATCAAATAATAATCTTAACATCAAACTAGAAAAAATATTCTGAAGTTATCCCACTTATAGTCAAACTGATAGAGTGAAGTTTCCCCAATGAAGGTTTTCGGAATTCTGTTGAGATTTCGCCTATTTAGTTAGCTGGAAATCCTGGTGCTGTAAAACTAGATAATGAAATCGCCATGAAGAAGCCTTTGCAAGAACCAAATTTAATGAGGAACTGAGGATGACCCATACCCATTACCAACTTATATTAATGGATATTTAAAAGTAGATTCACCAAAGTCGAGACTTAAAAGTATAAACAAATTAATTTGCTTGGAATAACTGGAGATGTGACGTTGAACTTGGACTTTATGGAAGGATGACTCCAAAATTTATGTTAATGGTTAAGGAAAAGATTGAGAGGCCACTGAAACAAAAGTTTATGGTCCATTTGGCAATTTATGGACTTATTGTCTACTTTAAAAAAAATAAGTAGTGGGTGTTCCGTCTAATTTAATGGACAGTCTTCTTCATTCCCACGGCTCATTTGGTGCTGACGTGTCCCCTGTACGTGGCAATAGTTGGAAGACTAGATGTACATTCAGGGAGAGGGGCGTATGTTGTGCCTCTCAGCTCAACACACAAATTGTGATTTAAAATGGCACAATTTTGTGCTTAAAATAAAATTATTTTTTTGTGTACTTTGTGCACACATCCTCTTAACAAAATTTTATTTTAAAATTTTAAGTTTAGGGTTAATCTTGAAATATTCTTTTAAGTCAACGGTGAATTTTTAGAATTTTTTCGAAAATAAAATTTAGAGAACATGACCGAAAGGGATTTCAATGAGCGGCGTGTTATCTAAATTTTGTTCTCAAAATTTTTTAAAAATTCAACAACAATAATACAATAAGCCAATAAGTCAATAATTATCACAATCCAAATAGGCACAAAATATGTTGTTATGATTAACACAAACAAATTAAAAGACAGTGTATCTAGACAAGAAATTTGAACGATGCGACAAAAAAGGTTAGTATCATGAGCTAATGGAAAAGTTATTACTTGATTTTACCTACTAGACAATTTTTGTATCCAGGACTTATCAATTGACTGCGATCTTTTAATCATAGAAATTTTGGAGCCACTTCTCAATGGACAATGAAACTGATCTTCCCTGATTCAGATATATATACTTCTGGCGAGGTGAATATATCTCATAGCCGGCTTGATGATATCCAAGGATCAACTAGGGACTGACCCGAGGATAGTCGTCTAGAGCAAGCAACCATTGCGGATAGTCATCATCTCAAACCAAAGACCTTCTCGATTGACAACTGAATTCGGTGCCGACCATCTGTGGCCAACCTTTTTCTAGTACTAGGTCTCGGATAACGCCACCTCAGGCCAGAGGTCATCCTAGTCGGCACTATTGACCAATACAAAAAGGCACACTAATCAATCCTATGAACTTGCAAATCAGCTCATGATTGAGGGCGATGAATGCAGAAAAAGCACTCGAGTACATTCATCAAGACAATCAACCAATTTCTATAAATAGGGGTAAAGACCCACCAACAAGCCACTTTCACATACCAAACCACTATAAGCAGCACTTCATATACCTACTTTGATATACACATTTGCTTTGTAGAACACTTGTTTTACGAGCCAACCCTCCCATAGTTGGTGACTTAGCCATTATAGGGCATTCCAACCATGTCTCTGATTGGTTGTTCCTTGTGTGGAGGACGCCCGAGAAAAACTATTCTTGGTGCAAATTTGGATCAGTTCTCTTTTAACTTCAGAAGTACTCGTGGGGGAGTCTCATAATCTAACACCTCACAATTAGCAACCACCAATGAGTTCTTAAAAATGGAGAGTTGCCATAGATACACCACACGTTTCCACCCAATCCAGCACCACGGGGGCACAGTGGAAAGGTTAAAATCTATAAGAAGAGGCTCCATATAGAGAAACAAATGGGGGTCATCAGCCTACTCTAGCTAGAGCTGACGTATCGATTCAAATGAGATCTATTGTACTAAATGATGCTATGTTGGTTCTTTTGGACGAGCAAGACATGGAGATGACATGTGGTCGGGAAATGTGTCGCTTTGGTGACTATCAAAAGTATGGTCTTGTCGACTATCACAAGTTCAGTTGATAAATGATTTTCTTTGGAGACTAAAGCAACACGTGATCGGGAATTATCTTGCTTTGGGTGACTATCAAAAGTATGGTCAGAAAATGTCTAGCTTTTGTCAACTATCGCAAGTTTGGTAGGAAAATGTCTTTCTTTTGGCGACTATCAAAAATATGGTCGGACATGTGTCCCTTTGGCGACTATTACAAGTTTGGTCTGGAAATATCTTCCTTTTGGCGACTTAGTATTAAGTCGCCAAATAGTGGTAACATTAATTATGGTGGATATTGTAAAGTCTAATTTGACTTTTGTAATGATGGTTCATGTAAACTTTAGTATTATTGTAATGCAAATGTCTCTGAACTGGGTTTAGGTAACATTGGTTTTGGTTCACGCAATGTGCATTTAGTATTGTATTTGCTTCTATACTTTGGTATCCATTTGGTTCTGGTATTATGGTAATGCAAATGGTTAACATCGAAAACATGTTACAGCTTTCTATATTAGCAGTGTAATGTGAATTGAATTTGCAGCCCATTTCAAGTATTCTGGTTCCAGTTCATTAATTTGATGTTGGTATGGCATAGTTATTGTTAATTTTTATGTTTGTAATGGAATGCGAATTTATAATGGACGGTGAAACCAATACAGCAAAATACACTTTTAGCGACTAAATATAACACTAAGTTCTAATTGGTCGCAAACAATAGTGTATTTGGCAATTTCAAATTTTGGTCACTAAATGTTACACCTTTGGTGACTAAAATGACACGTGGTCAGAAAATATCTCGCTTGGTGACTGTCAAAAGTATGGTGGGGGAATGTCTCGCTCTTGGCGACTATCACAAATTTCGTTGAGGAATGTTTTTCTTTTGATGACTAAAATGGCACATGGTTAGGAAATGTCTTACTTTTGAAAACTATGAAAAGTATGGTTGGGATAAAATGACAGATGGTCAGAAAACGTCTTGCTTTTGGTGACTATCAAAAGTATGGTCAGAAAAATGTCTAGCTTTGATGACTATCACAAGGTTGGTCGGGGAATATTTATCTTTTGGCGACTACATAGTTAGTCACTAAATAATATTTTTATTTTCATTCATGAAATATTTTGAGTTATACACACACAAGTTTTTGTAATTCGAGTTCATTTGATAAAAAAAATCGTATAAGTTCAAGGGGATATATGATAAATATTTTTATTTTTATTACACAAAAACAGTGTCTAAGTAGCCAAGTGGATGAATGCTTGATTATTATTCAAAAGGTAATGGGTTTGAGTCTAGATGTTGACATATTATTAGTTTCTACTATTACCATCAAACACTAGATGTTGATACGACAAGTACCACCTAATCTAGTAGGTCATGTGTAGCGATGCATATGAAATTTTTTTACTGATGTCAGCGCTACGTGGATATTGTAATTGGCGACCAAAATATTTGGTGGGCAAAGATCATCACTTTCGGCGAATAAAATATTCAATCGGAAAAGATCATTACTTTCAGCGAAGACTTTTTCCGACTAAAATTCAGCAACTAAAGTGTTTGATCGGCGAAGACTTTTGGCAACTAAATTTCATACTTTGGCAACCGAACGTGTATTCGAGGAATGTGTTTTCTCTCATAGTGAATGTATACATATTTCGCTAACTGGTCCATTTACTAGTAAGTGGACGTTAGAACATTCATGTTAACATTAGAAAATCAAAAAGTACATTTTATTCATTGATTGTGATAACATTACTTCATAAAGAAATAGTACCCCCCTCACATTCCCCCCCGTCCTCCAAACTCTAATTTCATTTCACTAGGATAACAAATAAAACAAAATAATTCTCAAATATATGAGAACCAAATTTTTGACAATCCTTATCTGTGTTTCTAAGTGAATCAATCCTTGCCGCCACATGATCAAAAGGCAAACCCGTATTTTTTCCTTCAACTACAGTACACCTCCTCTGTCCATTGTCAAAGATTTGTCCGGGGTACCGTATGAGGAAAGCACCAATTCCAAAATGTGTGTTTCTCAATGGCACATGCATAGTAGAGTCTTCCTTTATTAGGCTTGGACTAGGTAACGCAAGTGGCTGCCTTGATTCTCCTGTAGCAACCAAGACTCTGATACTTAATGAAACGACTTACATTACTAGAAAAAGAGCCACTCGTCATTTTCTACAAAAAAAAAAAAAAAAACCTCAGGGGAGTTAAGTGAAATACTCAAATAAGCAGAGTATCTGCTCCAGATCATTCATGTTTGTGTGCAGTTAAGGTGTGAGGTGGAGAGATGACAAAATACTTTATGTAGAGAGGGAGAATGAGTGGAGGTGCGTAAACAAGGAGAATGAGTGGAAGTGTAGTTTATGTATTAGGAAATTGTGTATGCATGAATAGAGGCGGAGCTAGGATTTTATATTAAGGATGATGCGGAGCTAGGATTTTATATTAAGGATGACACTACTAACAATAAAATTATAATATTCAATATAAAAAAAACATATATTTCAACGATAATCACTCTTTACTAACTCTTTGTTTTGTGAGAATTTCATTCAACTAGAAACAAAATAAGGCAACAAAAAATAAAAAATACATTCAAATATTTTGTGTGAATTCCATTCAATTAGAAATAAAATAACACAACAAAAAATTTTTAAAAAAAATCAACATTCTTTCAAATCTCAAAAATTATTCAAGATTGATTCTAAACTAGATTTCAAAGTAATTTCCCTTTCAATGTAGATAAGTGACGAGTCCGAGAGAAAATCGTCTTTCATTTTATTTTGAAGCCTAATTTTGATAATTTTTATGGTTGAAAATGATCGTTCTGTCGTTGTGGTAGAAACAGAAAGTATAAGCACGAGAACGATCACTCGAAAAACTAAGTAATAAATTATTACTCTCCTAGTCTTCACCATCCATTCACACAAGTGAGAAATAGATGACAGTTTTGAAGTCTTGAGCTCCAACTACATTGAGCTCATAGTGAGCAAGTTGCATCTTCAATTGGGATTTTTCTTTATCTATGAAGTCTTGTCTACCAATTGGCAAACATGATCCTTTTGAAACGCTTCATGCTCCCGAAGATCTAACGTCAAGTTAAGAGTAATCAACTCCATTGATTGTTCATTAAAATGACCATTTAGCTCTTGTAATTGGGAATCAATTGCAGCATAAAATATATCTACTTGGTAATACTGGTCAATTAGAAACTCATCTTGATGGTGATGAGATCGACCTTGTCTATGAACATACGGGCATCCATATGTAAGAGAACTATACTTCGTCGAGTGCAAAATAATGTGACTGTAACAAGTAAAGTATCAAGTCCCTCATCTCTCAACCTTTGAAGAAGTCTTTTAGTTGATGAGACGAGACGGATAACATTTAATATGTCTTGAGATTTGCATTGCAAAGCTTGACAAAGGGCATCTGTAATGTTCATAATTTGTTTCATAAGATGCAAGATGAACATATCAACTACTTTCATTGCTTCATAAGCTGCATCTCCAGCTCCTTGATTTTGCAAAGTAGCCTCATCTTCGATAATATTGAGTAAGACTTCACAAGTAGGACTGAACATTGTTATCAAACTAGAAACAGAATTCAAGTGAGAACTCCAACAAGTATCCCCTGCCCGTTGCAAAGTGTCAACTTGGTTATGTCGCGAACTAGTTTCAAGCTCTTCAACTGCAATCAAATATTCAACCTCAATAGCCTTAACAGCTTTTAATTCATCGCTCAAGCGTGGCTGCGGACTACGTGAGAGAGGAGAGAGATAGAGATGTTATGTTTGTATGGGGGTGGGGGTGGGGGTGGGGGTCCGATCTAACGTAAACTGTTGGAAAATTAAAATTAAAATTAATTGAACTTAGGGGTGGCCTGCACGTGCCACTCCAACACCTTTTCAGGGGGTGGGACAAGATCGTCAGATAAAATAGGAGAGAACAGTATATATAATTAAAAACTTGAGGACATGTAAATATATTTATTAGATATCTCAGGGGAGGTCTGTGAAATTTACCCTAGTATAATTGACTAGAGGTAACCTCAGAACATTTTCCTATTAATCATGTTGTAATTCGCCTCATTTCTTGTTTCCGTAAGAATATATCCATTAATTCCTATAAATGTTGTCGGTATGGATTAAATAAATGGAAGTGGGGACTCGCTTCCATCATTTCAGTGTTACTCTCTTTTATGTTTGGTTGATGGTGATATTCATCAATTTCGGTCACTTTCACGTTATTGTGTACACTGGGACACCTGTACAAGTATATATGGTTTTCACTTTCGGCAAATAATGCATACAATAGTAGTAAAGCTTTTCATCTCCGGACGGAATCAAAAATTTTACTATGCCAAAGCGAATATGTATTCAAAATTAAAAAAATAATTCAAAATATTTAACAGGCACGAGCGTATATAATTTATTAAAAATTAATATAATAATAGAACTAGATTCTTTTTTTTTTTCTTAGAAGGACAACCGCCCTATTGGTCTCTGTGACTCCATCCCTGACCCCTTGGTAGATCATCAGTTCACCCAAAGTGAAAAAGTAAATAATGCGTGTGTGTGTGTGACAAAGGAAAACAAAACTAAAGGTGCTTATGGGGTGGAGAAGTTATGAATTATATCCCGATAACTTGTATAGGTATTTTCTTGTTAGGAAGATAATGGTATATATAGCATTTAAGCTACTGTTCCAAAGTGTAATCTACAGACTACAAATATAGGTAGGGAGGGCCTGTTCCTGTTATGAGTCACGGAATCATGAAGTGGATGGGAATATTGGTGGAATCTCATTCTCTAGAAATTAACAGCAATGCCCTTGACTTTCGTATGCCAAAAAAGCAAGATTATCATTCACATTCATGTAGTGGTATTCATTTTAGACAACTTTTTGCACTTCAAGAGGTTAAGCACTCACGATTAATCAATTCCGTAGACTATTAAATAAAGTCGGAGGCTATCTCATATGAATTGAACCCACAAAAATTAATTGCACCTGAGAAGTTTTGAACATCACATTTAGATTAGTCAATGTGCAGATTGACCCCTTGATCTTCATTTATCAACAAATAAACCCATATGTTGTGGACTTGAGTGCACATCTCACACTGTTAAGATAAATAGTAAACGGACCTTTACGTACCCTCGTCTTCTTCTACAGGGGCGGACCTACTAAGGGGGGGAGGGGTCACGTGCCACCCCCCATGCTCCACTTCAAGCAAATTTTTTTTTTTTTTAAAGATTTTAAAAGTAAATTAAGTTTATCGTGTAACACTGTGACACCCCCATACTCTTTTGTTCAGTCAAACTCTCCCCAATTTAGTTCATTAAATTTTGAATACCTATATTTTTTTTGTTATTGAATACAAATTTAATTTTTAGTTGTTCATTTATTTTGATGGTGACACCCTCAGGCTCAAATCCTGGGTCCGCCCCTGTTCTTCTAGATCTTGGTCTACTACTGCCATCTCCAATTATCATGCCATGCATGCTACTGCTCTTACACTAATAGATGAACACCGTTTGGCTGTTTCGATGACAAATGTGACTTAGGACTATAAATCACAGAGGTTTTTATGTGGCGATAAATTAAGGTTTTTTCTTTTTTTTGATAAATAAAGGTCAGAGGGTTAATCTGTAGGCCGACTAAATCAAAGGTGTAAGTGATGTTAGCCCTACTTTTTGATAGCTGAGGGGCATTAGACATTTAGACTTTGGTGGAACTACATAACATTTTGAAATTATACGCACGTAATTACACAGTAACAATATGTTATGGAGTTGTTTTTGGTATTTGGTATGTGGTTAGTATTGGTATTTCTAGATCAACTGAAAATAAGGTCCGTTTAGATTTATTTTTTGTTTTTATTGATTTTTTTAATTTTTAAATATATTTTTATATTTTTTAAATTTCTTCGCAGTGACAAATCAACAATCTAGAAAACAAATTGATGCAAAAATAACAAAAAAAATACAAAAAAATAACAATAACCATAGACGGGCTATAGGAAAATGCAAGACACATGTGGCTATATATATGTGGGCTAACTGTTTTATTCAAATTGTTTTTGTCTTTATTGAAATTTTTGTTCTATTCTTTTATGCTTTCATCAATTTTTTGAGGTTTATTGGTTTGTATGGATGAAAAAATATAAAATTATGCTCAAAATTTTAAAAAAAATCACTAAAGACGAAATATAAGTAAAAAAAAAAAACCTTGTTTTGACTTATTTTTCGCTGTTTTGAATATTTTTTTTGTTTTTGAACATAATTTTGAACTTTTTAAATTTCTTTCATCAAAACGAATCAATGAACAACTAAAAATTAATACAAAATAAAAAATTACGAAAAGAATTTAAATAATTACGAAAAACAATAATAGAAGGTAACTTGTATTTTTTAAGGTGCTTAATTGGTTGATCATTTGTAGAGGGGCTAGAGAGAGAGAGAGAGAGAGAGAGAGAGAGCAGATTTTTAATTCTTGCACTCAAGAGGTAGAGAATGACATTCTACTGAGCTTTCTTGGGTCTTACACACTTAAATGACAGTGAAAAGTTACTTCATTTGACTGATCTTAATCTCATTTCAAAATAATTTAAATTCTTTATCTTTTTTTAGTCCATCGAGAAAGTTTTGATCTCTGGATTCCTCATCAGCGATCAAAGTTCATTGATGAAGGAAATATTCATCGATCTTTGGCATGTGGATATATAATATCTTGTATCTGTGTGTATATATTATATATCATCCTCCCCACTGGTATTACTACAAATTTAGTTGAAGCCCACTGACTCACAACTTTCAACTGTGGGGCATCAAATTTTGGAATCCTTTTACTTAGTGTCAGCTGCATATATTCCCTCTTTTATTTTCAACTTCTTTTCCTATTAAAAGGGGTCTCTTTGCTGTCTTTTTTTTTTTTTTTTTCTCCTCGTGTTTTGACCACATAGGTTGATGTTGCCCAGATTCTTAAAATATTGGGTAAACCCAAAACCCTTGCCAAACAATATATGTCTGATTAAATGGTGAAGTTGAAGGAAAGGAACAACAAATTGCACTGACCTTTCCTAAGGTTTATAACAAAAGCAGAGATCCCCCTTGAAGTTTTGATAAATATTGTATTCATTCCCGCTATTTTACAAAGCATTTAGTAAATTCTCTCCAAACACATTTTCATAATAACGGCTGAGATTGTTGATCTAATGGATGAGGCTCATTACAAAAAAAAGTTACACAATTCAACATGCTAATAGTTTGAATAATAGCTAAATTAATTAGAATCCTAATATGAATTTAATGTTATTGATAGTGTTGTAAACACGGATAATAAGCTTGTGTGTGTGTGTGTGTGTGCGCGCGCATGTGTGGAGAGAGATAGTGATTGTGTACAAAATAAATTTTAAAATTAGATATTGAAATGTTTAAATCCAATTAGAACTCATTTGTATTTTGACCAATTATGTACAAATAAATATACATCTTATATTTTAGTTATTTTTTTTAGAAATAAATATTCCGTTCTCTATATATATGTTACAAATAGAATTTGCTAAATAAATTATAGAATTGGGGAGGTTATTGCATTTGTAAATTTACCCTTTTTATTTTTACTTTCAAGATCCTAGGAAACATATACTTCAAGGATCGGTAGACCTAACTTTACAAGGGAGCCCTTATCGTTTACCTGAGTAATCTAATTAAGATTTGGGATTAATCCAGTTAAGTCTGATTTAGAGGGTTATACTAGTAAGTCTAAGCTTCCAATTACAAAGATTCTCATGCAATATATACTCACTTTACCCAAACCTGCATTGTTACATTAATGAACAAAAGCATTGATTACTTTGATAGATTCCCAACCAACATCACTACCTTAGTCAACAAACCATAATCTCCAACAAAGTAAGTTAAAGAAAAGAAAAAGAGGAGAACAAGAAAAGTGAAAAAAAAGTAAAGTTAAATAAAGAATACCCATCAACACTTCATCTTCTTGGTTTTTGCTTTGCTTTTCCTCTAAGCCCCTTTTGCTCCTTTTAACACTCTCAACTTCTATCTCATGTATCTCCTCTTCTGGCTTTCAAGGATTTCTTGTTTCCTTCAATACCCATCTACCATAATTTTAAGCTTACATCCTCCTAATGATAGTTTATAAGATCCCTCCCCATTTCCCTCCCCATTTTGTGTCATAAGAGGAATTGAATTCCCCTCAGTTATATAATTAGGCATGGGGTCATCAGGCAACCCAAAACCCTGGGTGCCATATGTGAACACAAATGATTGCTCACAAGGGTTTTGTAGCATATACTGCCGACAGTGGTGCTACATGATTTTCCCTCCTCCACCCCCTATAGAATTCCCTGGCGGTAATTCCGGTCGCAGCTTTTCACCTCTTGTTATCGCAATCATCGGTATTTTAGCAAGTGCTTTCCTCCTTGTTAGCTATTATGCCATTATCTCGAAGTACTGTGGCAACCTCGACTCATCAAGAAGAAGAGACCAAAATGGGCACCCGAGTGAGGATTTGGAAGAGAATGAGGACCCATCAACAAACCATGAGCCATGGATTGTTCCCACCACTGGTTTAGATGAGTCTTTGATCAAGTCGATTACAGTTTGTAAGTTCAAAAGGGGAGATGGGTTGATTGAAGGAACAGATTGTTCTGTTTGTTTAAGTGAGTTTGAAGATGATGAGAGCCTAAGGCTCTTACCAAAATGTAGTCATGCTTTCCATGTCACCTGTATTGATACTTGGCTGAAGTCTCACTCGAATTGCCCTCTTTGTCGCGCTAATATCATTTTCGTTAATGCTTCACCGGTGATAGAAGCTCCTCCAGTTATTGAATCTTTAGTGGAAATCCATGAGAATCCAGTTGTTGAGGAAGATATAGAGATGGGTGTTGGACAAGAGGAAGAAATATCGCAGAGCGTTCAATTTCCAAAGACAGAATTTATTGGTTTGAGCGATTCAGGGAATTTAGAAGCGCAAGATGCCATAATTGAGATCAGAGAGGAGGAGGATCGGTCGATTAGGAGATCAGTATCGATGGATAATTTTTGTCAGAGCCGAGTTTTTTCAATCCCTGACGCAATGGGATGGAAGCAGGACGAGGTTTTTCAAGTGGACGAGCATCGAGGGGACGTCGGGTCATCGAAACAGCCAGAAATTGAAATGAGCAAGTGCAGTCATAGAAACAGGGTGTTACATTGTGTTATGAGTCCGGTTGTGATGAAGAGATCTTTTTCAAGTGGGAGATTTTCCTTCTCTGGGCGGAGTAGAGGAAGGAACATAATGATACCATTGTGATTGTTTGTTTCTGTTTTTTCTTTTTCTTTTTGAGTTTATGGTGGAATTAGTACCGTGAAAAAAAATATAGGGAAGGTCTTCAAATTGATGAGTTTGTATTAGTTAGGTCTTCGGTAATTTAGTTTTAATGTTTGGTCATAAGAGTGAGAATTTCTCATCTATAAGAATGGTGAGGGACTTCTCAACATAACATAATTGAATTGATCCTTCGTTTTGTTTCCTTTGTATTCAAGTTGGTTTGTTGAAGTTCTGGATGTTTTATGCCTTTAACAAAATATATGTTGGCTAAGGTAATACATTGATCTCATGCATTGGTGGTATTTAGACGTTCTAGTTTGTTTTTTGAATTGTATTGCAACCTGACATATTCTATCAAGGTTGGTTATTTGACATATTTGATCGAGGTTGGTTATTTGATATATTTGAACAAAGTTGGTTAATATAGAGAAATAATAATAAATTTATAAACCAACTTCGATGATAACGGGCTCATCAAAAAGTGATATTCTACGATGCTTAATTATCCGAGAGAATCAGTAAAAAAAAAATTTAAAAATATAAGTGGGTAACTAAGCTTTGAGTAGAATAGTTATCTTTATTGCTTGAGAAGTGATAAGTTATCATCTCTTCTAATATATGAAGGGAGAGGACAAATTGGGTGTCTCCCAATTTGTCATTGTATCTATTTTTCACTTCCTATATTGCCCCTAAAAAATATTGCTAATTACTTTTAAGTTACGTTAATAGTCCAATAACCCTTAGTAACCATAAGGGTGAAAAAAACAACTTATCTTCCACCAAATACTCCACATAACTACCCACTTCTCTAATTAACCACTCTCGCCTCTTCAATTAATCCCTCCCACGACAGTTTTTTCTACAAAACTTATTTTTTCTCTTTCTGAATATTGTGTACTTTTTGTATCAATTTGCACATGTGCCCCTGCCTCTATTGTCCTTAAAGCTTCTCTTATCTGCACTTTGTAACTGATTGGTAAACTCATGTAATAAGAGGATAAATTGAGGAAAGCCTCATAATAATTGTCAGTTTTTGTTTTTAAAATTTGAACAAACTTTAACTGCCACAATCTCTATAAACATGCCTCATGCTCCATCAACAACAGGAGAATTCTCTCATGTCACTAGGGAAGTTTGAACAAGAAATGCATATACGAAATTGGCATAAATGTACACTACAACAAAAATGTATATTCTCCACACTTAATTCTCCGCACTTTTAAAAAATCCCAAGAATAATTATAAAAAAAGAGCCTGCTATTTTTATACAAACTTAATAATAACAATAAAAGGCCATACATTGAACAAAGCGGCAGAAATATGACAAAATAAACAAATGAAACATTTCACATATGACAAAATCAGTTTCAAAATAAAAAAAATCAGTTTCAAACTTTTCCCGGCGTTTGTAAAACGCCGGCAAATATGTTGGTAAATATTAGCGACATTTATAAACGCCGGTAATTTTTCCCGACAGGAGTACTGGCAACGTTTTTTACAAACGCCGGGAATTGTGAAAAAAATGCTGGTAATGTATTTTTGTAGCGTTTTTGTGACTTTTGCCAGGGTTTAACAAACGCTGAGAATAGTACCTTTTGTTGTAGTGGTAATACCATGATTTTTGAACACGTTAATTTAAAAAAGTAAAGTAATCAAATACCAAAATTCCATTAAAATAGGAGTTTGATACAAAAGATAATGGAAAATATGTCCGACAAAAGACTTTTGCATCAAAAAGACTTTATAACAAAGTCAAAGCAATCTAAGTCTAATCTAGGTAAACTACGGTTCCATGGGGTCTTTTTCGAGATAAACGCCGTCATGATGTGGATAGTCCGGTTCTACTCCATCGTCGTCAATACCTGGTATAAAACACCAAGCGCAGGAGGAAATTACACCATGAGTTTTGAAACTCAGCAAGTTACCCTATCCTTAAGTCCCCTTTTGAGTGTTTTAGCATTGTAACATTATGTGTTATGTACAAGAGTACGAAATAATCAAGGTTGATGACATCATGGATAAGATAAGTGTGGAAAAGCAATAAGCATAAGTTTAAACAGAAATAGTTTAATTGAAATCATCCGAGTAATCGTCACAGTGTATATCAGTTTCAAAATTCCATAAGTTCTCGAATCAAATTAATATATTCCAAAGTATGACTACGTCATATAATTTCATAAATTGTTCTAAGAATGAACTTGTCATTCATTCAAATCAGTATTTCTAAATCAATGACTCCGTCATATTTTCTAAATCAATATATCAAGTATGGTGCTCTTGAACAATAACGATCCTGACCGCCCAATCAACCGATACTTCCCAACCGCCAAACGCCCCACCTGTCCTGCTCCCAATCGTCATGTTCCCAATCAATATGCTCTCTCTAACATTATATCCTTTCGCTATCGTGATGGACAATGTAAGTTTAAAGTTTAAGAAGGAGGATATTAGACTAAAAAGGGCACGATAGGACTAGATATAACTTCGGCTCAAGCATAATCTAGCAAAATGCATAACATGGCTAAGATACAATGCTTGGGTGATACAAAGTTTGGGTCTATCACACATTTTAGTTAAAGTCAAAGTTCGGCTCAAGTCGCATCACGGCTAAAGCAACCACAAATATTTTCACAGAGAATATATCCACAACCATTAAACGTATATTATTACTAATGTGTTTAAGGTTTGGGTATCCACCGGACACCCTGAGTATCAACATTTATTCATCGCTCAAGTAATCAGAGTGTAATCTTATAACATTGATCAATTCTATTATCATGCTCAATATGTGTTGAAAAATAGTAATTTAAATAATTAAAGTATACAATGAAACTGAGATGAAATAGGATACAATGAACATAGTATAAATTGATTTAGAAACTATTTATGTACTATGGTCATGTGAAGGTTAAGTGTGCCATAAAGTATCCTAGATCTTTTGTGATCTAACGAAATCTAGGTCTTAAATATGCAATTATTATTAAGGTCTTAAGTGTTTTGAATATTGAAGTGGATAATTGTATATTTAAGTTTGATATGGAGTTTAGTTTGGAAATAAAGTACGAATAGGAGTAAATTGTATAATTAGTATAGTTTAGACATTTGTAATCTATTAACATTTATGTAAGGTATGAAATCAATCTATTTTCGAGTTTATAATGTGTAGTTAAAGATCTTCGGGTAAAACCAAATTTAGAGCTATCCCAAAATATAGTACATGATTAGTCCAAGTTAGGGTCTAATTTAATTAGCACGAGTTAGGGAGAAAATTTAATTTATAACCTAGGGGTAAATTAGATCAATCAATGTATTATGATTTATTATGCAATTGATGTAACTTAAGATTATATATGAAATTAGTTTAATATGGGGTTACTAATGTCGTTTAAAATCAACTTAGGGTGAGATTGTAATTAAATATAATTGAGGGCCAAAGTGAAATTAATATATAATTGGGGTATGACAGGGTCCGAGTGTTGTAAACAAAGAATTTCTAGTCATGGTGAATTCCGTTATTTTTACTGGAGCATATAAATTTACAAGTCGTAGGTTTTACGTTTTAGCATTTAAAAAGTATAAGGATAAAGTATCAGGTTCGAGGCTCGAGGTGTCTCTAAATCAAAATGGTGATTACGTACTATAGACTTTGAACATTCTTAAATTAGTAGATATGATTCATAAATGTCAATTTAAGCAAGTATGAAAAGTTCCAAGGTCCGAGATAACTAAAACGACAATCGACAAATCTATCCTAAATTTTCAGTTTGCAAACGCATGACATAAAGTTATCCATTTCACTCCAAATGTTTTGAAATTTTGCAAGGATGTATTTCAAGATGTTAGGAACATTTTTTATAAAGGGTGTAAGGTTTGAAGGTGCCTCTGAGTTGGTGAAAATTAAAGGTTTATAGAATTGGTTGAATTTGGACACTATTTACTAAACTGTAACTCCCTGGAGTTCTAGAAATACAATTGAGTTGATTCAGATTGGATATGCAAGATAACATCCTAATCCATCATCCTACCAAATGTCAGGTCATTCTGAGTATTGTAGAATTCATATGGTTGTTCTGAAATTTAGATAGAAAATTTGTCTCAAACAGAAACCCATCCAGAAATCCTTAGAAATTTGGACATAAATCCGGCTCTCCAAAATTTTGACAGTTTTGTAAATGGTTGTTTCTCCTTCAACGACATATAATTACATGAAAACACTCAAAATGAGTTCAAGATGAGGAGCTTACAATTGGTTTGAAAATTCGTAGAGTTTCGGACAAGTTTCTGGCACCGGCTTGGTTTGGCAAAATTCTTCGAAACTTCTTCTTCTCTTCTTCTTCTTCAACAGGTGGTGGTATGTGTTTAGTTGTGGAGGGAGGCTCTATTTATAGGAAAAATAGGAGGAGAAATGGAGGGTTGAGGTCCAAATAAGTTGATGCCAATTGCAAATGCAAGATAACACATTAGTCTATCATCATACCAATATTTAAGTTATTTTGACTATTGTAGAATTCATACGAGCATTCTGACATTTGGGTTATAAATCTTTACAAACCAAAATATGCTATTTTGTCCTATTTGGTACTCAGGCTAATCAATTAGTGTGACTATCGGGATATCTGGGGTTGTCTTCTCCAATGGATTTTCAACATGGGAACTCCGTGGGTGTTTAGAAAATACAAAAATAGAGAACTGAGTTGGAATATCTTACTTGGATTTAAAGTTTGCAAGGAGGAATTTGATTGAATCAAGGATAATAGTGGACTTCTTTCTCTCTTTGGGTTAGTTCCTATTACTGCTATCCTTTTTCTCTTGAACCCTATTCTCTCTCTCTCTCTAAGTACTTGAAGGTGTGACAGAGAAGAAGTGTTGGAGTATTTATAGGGAAGGGGTGATAGAATCAAGGGTTGGGAGGGCTCCAATGGAAACGAAGGATAGAGATGATAATAGTGTGGTTGAGGGGGTGCTCTTATTGTAGTGAAGGAAGAGATTAGAAGGGAGGTGGAGGCTAACGTGAGTAAGAGGGAGGAACGGTAAACAGTTTAGGGAGAATACCATGGGGAGGGGGTGAAATTGGTTTGGTTTACTGAAACTTTGCGGGAGGTAGTGCTGAAGGCCTTTCATTAGTCGAGATTTTTTGTTCATTCAGAAGGTAACAAGATGTACAAGGACATTAAAAGGCAGTATTTGTGAAGTGGAATGAAGAGAGATGTCACTAAGTTTGTTTTGACGTGTCAACATGTCAAAACACTTTACTTAACAATTATCGATCCCAGGATGGAAATGAGAGCACATCACGATGGATTTTGTTATAGGATTGCTTGTTAGGATTTTATACTAAAAGTCATGACTTTATGTAATAGATTAATATAATTTGTTCTGAATTATTTAAACAGTTATTCATTTTCTTAATGAGAATCTTTATATGCAATGTTTGCATTATATCATATCATATTATGCAAGAGTGTCTCTTATTCCACATAGTAGATAATCTGGTGTGTAGAGTTTGACTTACACACAGAGAATTAGATTATCGATTTTGTAGAATATAAGTTTTTAGTTCATAGTCTTATGTGGAATTAAACACACCACCAGTAGAGAACTATACTGTCTTGGTTTTGTAATTGAGCTATATCGGTAGAGAATTTCTTCTGTCAGTAGAGAATTCCTTCTATCAATAGAGAAGATTATCTATCGGTAGAGAAGACTATTTTCTGCACATTTTCACTTTTCAAGCTCTCTTCTATTCCAACCTTCATTCCTTCCATCTCAAAATTCTAATACTTCATTCTCGGGCCTTCATCAACTCTTTAAATTGCCTACGAGTCTCGGGACTCGAAGGAAACATTCAGATACACATATAAGCTCGAATAACATAAAATATAACAAATAAAACCATGCGTGCAATATCAAATAGAACGATGAATTTATTCACACATGCATGCCAAAATGGATACATTGAGTCACATGATTATGCAATATAGTGCGTTCAACACCTAGAGATATATGCTAGGAATACTGGTGGGAATGATACTTGAACAAGGCAGTTGTCAGGTATTCATTAGAACCAGTTTCACATTTAGTGGCGGTTAAAGTAATGGATATTAATTAGTTTGGATGGTCCCATCGTGGCGATTCGGTTGTTGAGGGTCGACCTGTTGTTTTATGTAATGAAATGACCCCAACTAAGAGGAGCTGGACACAGTTGAGGGTGATTTTAGGGTTGTTCGAGAAGACAACTTTGTGTTGAAAGTCAAAGTCTTGAGCGTTCTTGAACTGAAAGGGGAAGCTGTTAGGATTTGTTGGTACATGACCAGATACGCCATATTTGTTGTATAATCTATGTAATTAGGTGATGTATGAATTAACTTGAGGAAGGTAAAAGATCTTTTCTTGCAAGATCATCGGTAATCTAGTCGGGTAGGTATGTAAGGACTGATCAATTCCAACCGAGATCCTTACGTTATAGTCGATAGGTAAGGTTTGGCTTCTTGAGCAAGAAGATCCTACAAACATCAAATAAATATCAATAATGAAATAAATTTGTTTATTTTCGTTGTATGTTCATATTATGTTTATTGTATACACATGTTGGGTTTTGTCGATTTGTACTTTTTATTGAGTGTCATAACTCGTTGATCAATTTCCCTACTTCTGACATTTCATGCCAGATGTAGAAGAACAGTCACAGGTATAGTGCGAACAAGAAAAGTCAAGCTATGGAAAAGAAGGGTATAATGAGATCTTGTTACTCTATCTCTATCAGAGCCCTGTACTATTTATCTTTTGCTACACATACAAATTTGGTTGGAATTTTAGTAATCACAAATGTACTTCCACTACAATTTATTTTTTTCATAAATAAAGTTATTTTTTTAAATGTTTGCTTAACAAAATATTTTTTAAAAAAGTTTAATAACGTGCAAAAAAATGGGAACGTTACAAGCACATAGTTACATAATTGGTGACCACATAATTGGTGACCAAGGTATAGGGAACATACATAGGTGGCCTATAAATAGTAGGAAAGATATGAAGATGGACAGAGACCTAAAACAAACAACTCTTTTGAAATTGAATGACAGGTATTGAATTAATTGGTCAGGCAGTTGGTGTTCAAATAAGGAAGAGTGGCTGAACGGTTGGGATATTCTTTCAAGTCAATATGCTGTCTTGCAGTACACTATTTTGCTTTAAAGCACAACAGCCTCTCTCAATCCACTTTTTCTACCCATGGTTAGAAAGATTGTGTGCTAGGTATTTTTGCAAATTTAGAGTGTAGTTGTGCTCCAATATAATAGCTAAAATGTTATATTACAGTACTGTGTAAAATTATGTATTTATACCATAAAAGTAAGGTGTCATCCGCGCTCGCTCTCTCTCGCTCTAAGTAAAGTAAAGTATACCATAAAAGTAAACTTAAATGTATATATACGTCTAGTGTGTATGTCTGTGTATATATATATATATATATATAGTTGATTTTTGAAAATAATGAAAACTATTTTTGAATTTTTGTAAATAAAACATCAACACGTGTTTTTTTCTCCAAAAATAGAAATTTCAGAAAATAAAAACACAAAAGAGGAAACAGAATAGTTTCTAAACATGACCTTAGTGTTCCTCCTATTATGTTGCATGGTTGGTATTCAATATGATGGCTAGCCACGAAACCTACACAGCTTATGTAGGGAATGCAAAAAATTTAGTGTATTCACCTGCATTACTTCTTCGCTATGTACCAGCATACACCCGCCGGTACTTTTTAGGGCCCATTGGAGATTCTCTTACGGTTGATAAACAAGTTAAATAAGCCGATCATTTCAAGTTTGATTTGAAAACTTAAGAGATTAAAAATATATTGAAGTTTGGTTTAAAAACTTAACCAACTTTAAAAAAATGTACAAGCTTCCTAATATTAATTTTGGACGTAATTTTTGTTGGAAAAAAAAATGGATTTACACCTTGAAAAGAATGGTTAAAATCCATTAAGGTTTGAATGATAAATTGATTCTCCAATATGCACCATGCAGGAGGGTGATAGGTCGCGCACACCACTGTCGCCGCCGCCTGCCTTGGTCCATGGGTCATGGGTCTAGGTTTGGGCTTGGCTTGGCTTGACTTGGTGTGGTGTGGTCCTTGGGCCCTTAAGCCCAAGAGGTTGGGTTTGCTCGCTTGGGCCACGTAATGTGTTTGAGCCCATATAGGTGTGTATTTAAGGTGGAAAATCAATTTTGAAAGCAAAAATTAATTTCTAATTTAAAACCAAATTCAATTTTTGATTTATTGTATAAAATTTATTCTGATTTTAAATCTAAAATTTATTTCTAGATTTGTAACCACGGAATTTATTTTGAAAATAAATCTTAGAATTTAATTTTGGTTTATTATGAAATTAATATTTTGGCTCCCCCTTAGTCCTATAAATGAGCACCCCTTCTTTGGTTTTGAGACACCAAAAATCTGAGATCCTCCTACAATTGAAGTGTGTTCTTCGTGTTCTTCGATCTAGAGAGAGTACAAGGCGAATTAGTTCGAAAGCCGGTCTTCGGGAGGTGCTACTGAACTCGAATTTAACCGTTGTATCCTGGGAGACGAACGTCGAGCATATCCTCAAGCACTCCGGTGAGGCGGCACAATTTGTCTTAAGGACACCGTGAGATTCACGGGCCTCGGTTTGCGATTTCAATTTTATTGTTGTTCAATTTTATGCACTATTGTATTTTTCAGAAATTAAATCAATTTCTGAATTTGTTTTTCCTACAATCTGAAGACAAATTGAAATTTTTGTTCTAAAACGAGTTTTGGGATTATAATATGTTTTTATAGCTTTTCGGAAAAAAAAAAAAAAACAATGGAATACACAGTAAAATACCCGGTGTCTTTAGAGTGTGATCCTCGGTTTTGCAGTTACCCTTGCTTCCTAGTTAGACTTTTTCCAAGTGCAAAACAGTGGGTATTAATTTTACAATTCTTTACACTGGGAAATTTTTAGTTTTCGGAAATTATGTTCCACTCTTTTAGTAGTTTTTTTTGTGTAGACAGTAGCCATCTTATTATTTGTGTTGTGTTTTAGCAAGTTCCATTTTTTCTAATATCTTTGATCTTGTGATTGCATATTAGTTTCTATAACTTGTTTGGTTTATGGAAAAAAAAATAGTTTTATTTATTGTATTTAATTTGAGTGTACAAATTATTCAATTTACGATTATCTTTTAAGTTGTTCACTAACTTAGGTTTGTGATCTATTTTTTAGTAATGGAAAAACAACCTGAAAAGTCAACCGGAGGCAATAGTGGCAATGAGAACCCTACTGTTGGGGTATTCCTACGGTTGTGAACACTCCGGCTGTGATGCCAAGAGTGGGTCCTTCCATTCCGGTCAGCCATGCTGCGAAACCGGAGAAGTTCCACGGTGTGGACTTCAAGAGGTGGCAGCAGAAGATGTTGTTCTACCTGACCACGCTGGGTCTCGTAAGATATCTCACAGAAGATGCTCTTGTCATTGATGAGAATGAACTGGACATGCAGAAGATAGTCGTTGCGCTAGCCTGGGGTGATTCCGACTTCTTGTGTCGGAACTACGTTCTAAATTGCTTGCACGATACACTTTACAACGTGTATAGTGTCAAGAAGACAGCCAAGGAACTGGAAGTACTTGGATAAAAAGTACAAAACCAAGGATTCTGGATCAAAGAAATTTGTCGTCGGCCGATTTTTGGACTTCATGATGGTGGACTCGAGGACTGTGATCAGTCAAGTCCAGGAACTCCAGGTGATCTTGCATGAGATCTTTGCTGAGGGAATGGTATTGAGTGAGACCTTCCAAGTGACTTACATGATAGAGAAATTACCCCCTACTTGGAGTAACTTCAAGAATTACTTGAAGCACAAGCGAAAGGAGATGAAGATCGAGGATTTCATCATCAGGCTCCGAATCGAGGAAGATAACAGGAGTGCTGACAAAAAGCTAAGGAGCTCCTTTGCCTCGAAGGCTAATGTGGTGGAGCATGACCAAAGTTCTGGCTATAAGAAGAAGCAGAAAGGGAAGTTAGCTGCTAAAGGGTCCAATCTGGGACCTAAGGGAGGAATTGCCAAGAAACCAAAGTTTCAGTTTCAAGGCAAATGCTTCAACTGTGACAAGACGGGTCACAAGTCATCAAAATGCCGCCAGCCACAACGGAATAGGCGCCCTCAGGCACATGTAACTGAGTGGAGACGCTAGAGAGAGATGTGTCAGACATCAATCTCTCAGCAGTGGTCTCGGAGGTGAATCTGGTAGGGTCTAACCCTAAGGAATGGTGGGTGGATACTGGAGCTACCCGCCACATCTGCTCAGAGAAGAAGATGTTCACCACTTTTGAGCCGGTTACAAACGGCGAGAAACTGTTCATGGGAAACTCTACAACGTCAGAGGTGAAGGGAGAAGGTAAAGTCATCTTGAAGATGACATCTAGAAAAGAGCTGACTCTGAACAATGTCCTCTATGTGTCGGACATTAGAAAGAACTTGGTGTCAGGGTCACTCCTTAGTAAGCACGGATTTCGTATAGTGTTTGAAGCAGATAAGGTTATGTTGACCAAAGTTAGGATGTATGTAGGGAAATGTTATCTTTGTAATGGGCTGTTTAAGCTTAATATTGTAACTGTTGTCCCTACTATTAATAAAGTGAAAATCCATTCTGCTTACTTGCTTGAGTCTTCATTTTTGTGGCATCGTAGACTAGGTCATGTTAATTACGATGCATTGCGTAGATTAATTAACCTAGACCATATTTCAGCTTTTCAAGTTAATTTGAATCACATGTGCGAGACTTGTGTTGAAGCAAAATTAACGAGAACTTCGTTTCAATCGATTGAAAGAAGTACAAAACCCCTTGGATTAATTCACAGCGATGTGTGTGATTTAAAATTCATATAAACACGGGGTGGTAATAAGTATTTTATTACTTTTGTCGATGATAGCACAAGATTTTGCTATGTGTATTTGCTAAAGAGCAAAGATGAAGCCATTGATAAATTCATTCTTTATAAGAATGAAGTTGAAAATCAACTTGGTAGAAAAATTAAGGTGTTAAGAAGTGACCGAGGTGGTGAGTATGAATCACCATTTGGTGAATTCTGTATCCAACACGGAATTATTCACCAAACCACTGCACTTATTCGCCACAGCAAAACGGAGTTGCTGAGCGAAAGAATCGGACCTTGAAAGAAATGATGAACGCGATGTTCATAAGTTCTGGGTTGTCACAGAACATGTGGGGGGAAGGCAATTCTCTCTGCAAATTACATCTTGAATAAGGTACCGAGAAAGAAATTTGATAAAACCCCATACGAACTTTGGAAATGTCGTAAACCTTCTTATAAATTCTTACGAATCTGCGAGTGTTTGGCAAAGGTTGAAGTACTAATGCCAAAGAAGGTCAGAATAGAACCTATGACAGTTGATTGTGTATTTATCGGTTATGCATATAATAGTAGTGCATATCGATTTCTTGTGCATGAATCTGGGATTCCAGATATTCATAAGAACACAATACTTGAATCGCGGAATGCTTCATTTTTTGAACACATATTTTCGTGTAAGACTAGAAATGGAGAGTCAAGTTCTATGAAGAGAACTTATGAGGCCATCAGTTAAGGCAGCCTAGATGAAGTTGCCGACGAGTCTAGAACAAGTAAGAGGGCTAGAATGTCGATATCATTTGGTCTAGATTTTTTAACTTTTTTGTTAGAGAATGAGCCTCAAAGGTTCAAGCAAGTTGTGAACTCTCCTGAGAGTCCTCTTTGGAAAGAGGCAATCAAAAGTGAGATTGATTCCATTTTGCAAAATCATACTTGGGAGCTAGTAGATCTCCCTCCAGGTTGTAAGCCTTTGGGCTACAAATGGATCTTTAAGAGAAAGATGAAAGCAGATGGTTCAATAGATAAATACAAGGCAAGACTTGTAATCAAAGGGTACAGGCAGAAAGAAGGCCTAGACTATTTTGACACGTATTCTCTTGTCACGAGAATAACATCTATTTGGATGGTCATTGCTATCGCTACTTTGTAAAATCTTGAGATACATCAGATGGATGTCAAGACAGCTTTTCTAAACGGAGATTTAGATGAGAAAATCTATATGGAACAACCCGAGGGGTTTTCCGCTCCAGGACAAGAAAGAAAAGTTTGTAAGCTAGTCAGATCATTGTATGGTCTAAAGCAAGCGCCTAAACAATGGCATGAAAAATTTGACAATGTGATGATGTCGAGTGGTTTTAGAATCAACGAATGTGACAAATGCGTATATGTCAAGGACACTGAAGATGGTTATGTCATCTTGTGTCTTTACGGTGATGACATGCTCATTGTTGGTAGTAATGAAAGGATGATTCAAACTACTATGAAAATGTTAAACTCAAAGTTTGACATGAAGGACATGGGCCTTGCAAATGTTATTCTGGGAGTGAAAATATCCAGAATATCAGACGGACTTGTATTATCTTAGTATCATTATGTTGATAAGATACTTGAGAAATTTAACAAGTTTGATACAAATGTGGCCAAGACTCTTGTAGATCCAAATCTTCACTTTGCGAAGAATACTGGTGAGAGTGTGTCTCAATTAGAGTATTCACGGATCATAAGTAGTCTAATGTACTTGATGAGTTGTACAAGGCCAGACATAGCTTATGTTGTTAGCAGGTTAAGCAGATACACGAGTAATCCTAATGCTAACCATTGGAAAGCTATTCTCCGAGTACTAAGGTACTTACAGTACACCCGTAATTATGGTCTGCACTACACTAGATATCCAGCAGTACTAGAAGGGTATAGTGATGCCAACTGGATATCGGATATCAAGGACTTGAAGTCTACTAGTGGATATGTATTCATTCTTGGTGGTGCAGCAGTGTCTTGGAAATCTTCCAAACAGACTTGCATAGCAAGGTCTACGATGGAATCTGAATTCATTACTTTAGATAAAGCAACTGAAGAAACTGAATGGCTCCGTCATTTTGTGGAGGATATTCCTAGATGGTCGAAACCTGTGCCTGCAATATGCATACATTGTGATAGTCAATCAGTGATTGGCAGAGCACAGAGTAACATGTATATTGGTAAGTCAAGACATATTTGTCGACGACATAATACCATTAGGCAACTACTCTCAAATGAGGTTGTTACTATAGACTATGTTAAGTTTAAGGACAACATTGCGGATCCACTAACCAAAGGGTTAAATCGAGAGTTAGTTGACAAATCAACGAGAGGAATGGGGCTAAAGCCTTTGGATGTATGAATTACCGTAATGGACACCCAACCTAGTTGACTGGAGATCCCAAGATCTAGGTTCAATGGGACAACCTAATTGCGTGTAATTAGTTGAAACACTGAGGAAATAAGTTCTCTTACCCATTCCTATGGTGAAATAGTGTGGCCTGTACGGGTTAAGGTTAAGCTATGTTTTTAATGACTCTTATATGTTGGTATATCCAAGCACGGTATGACAGGATACCTTTAAATAAGAGGTCACCTATGTAAGTGTGAAGTGGGGCCGCTTCTATAAGAATTGAGAAGGCAAAATTCTTTAGAACACTTACTGAACCAGGCGAAAGTTCAGGGCCAAAATGAAATCAATAGTGAGAACTGATTTGTGTTAGGAGAAATTCCTATGTGAAGTCTGTTGTCTTGGTTTACATGAGAGGCAGAACAGTTCAAGACATCATGTTCACTGTTCAATCTATAAATCCGATAGATTTTCACGAGGGAAGGTACAAGGCCAAAAGCTACCTATCATGTGTAGGAATTATCCGATGTAATCTCTCTCTTCAAGTCTTTGTTGTCTTCCATTTCGTGATACTATCAATTTTCATTCATGTGGGGGATTGTTAGAAAAAATGGATTTACACCTTGAAAAGAATGGTTAAAATCCATTAAGGTTTGAATGAGAAATTGATTCTCCAATATGCACCATGCGGGAGGGTGATAGGTCGCGCACGCCGCCGCCGCCACCTGCCTTGGTCCATGGGTCATGGGTCATGGGTCTAGGTTTGGGCTGGGCTTGGCTTGGCTTGGTGTGGTGTGGTCCTTGGGCCCTTAAGCCCAAGAGGTTGGGTTTGCTCGCTTGGGCCACCTAATGTGTTTGAGCCCATATAGATGTGTATTTAAGGTGGGAAATCAATTTTGAAAGCAAAAATTAATTTTTAATTTAAAACCAAATTCAATTTTTGATTTATTGTATAAAATTTATTCTGATTTTAAATCTAGAATTTATTTCTAGATTTGTAACCACAGAATTTATTTTGAAAATAAATCTTAAAATTTAATTTTGATTTATTATGAAATTAATGTTTTGGCTCCCCCTTAGTCCTATAAATTGAGCACCCTTTCTTTGGTTTTGAGACACCGAAAATCTAAGATCCTCCTACAATTCAAGTGTGTTCTTCGTATTCTTCGATCTAGAGAGAGTACAAGGCGAATTAGTTCGAAAGCCGGTCTTCGGGAGGTGCTACCGAACCCGAATTTAACCGTTGTATCCTGGGAGACGAACGCCGAGCATATCCTCAAGCACTCCAGTGAGGCGGCGCAATTTGTCTTAAGGACACCGTGAGATTCACGGGCCTCGGTTTGCGATTTCAATTTTATTGTTGTTCAATTTTATGCACTATTGTATTTTACAGAAATTAAATAAATTTCAGAATTTATTTTTTCCTACAATTTTTAAAAATAAACGTATTATGTTGCATTAATGTCGGTATATATGTTTTGAGTGACATGAGTATAAGCGTAGGACGTTGTATATCCCAAGTTTCTCCATTATTATTTCATGAAGTTTCACTGTAAGTAATGTAAATTGAAAAAGACACCTGCAGTTGGCCCCCATGTGGATATTTTAACTTATATATCCATGTGCATTCATAGACAGTACCCCTTAAGAAGAAAACAATCTGGAAATTTATACTGGGTTGAAAACCAACCTGTCATTCAATCAGAGGAGATACTGATCACATCAAAAGGTTCCTTCTTTTACACACACACATATACTGTTGAAATTAATGTTTCAAATTTCAGAACAAGCCATTGAAAGTGTGGCTCAAGAAGAAAAGCGTAGTACGAAAACACTATGATCAACTACGAGATAAAGGAAACTATTTCTACCTCAACGCAATTACATATTCTTTTTTTTACGGTTGGTGACACTTCGTGTAATTGCCTTATACATGACGTTGCACTTACTCCGTCCGTTTTCAATTGTTAATTTTTCCAAATAATAGTTTCAATGTTCAGATAAAAAATAATGCATATTTTGTAAATTATTATTTCTTAAAATTCTTAACACCATCCAGAAGATCTCAATTAAGAAATTCTGGTGAAAATTTGGTGTGGAATACGCATCTGGCCCGGTCTTGCATGAATGTGTAGCCACATGTTAGGCCACATGACAACTGATAAGCCTCGTGTACCCTCTGATCAGAATGCTTTATCCCAAATATTTCGAGAGTTTCAGTTGTAATCATACATCTCTCTCTCTCTCTCTCTCTCTCTCTCTCTCCAGACTGAAGAGGGTCCTCTGGTGTCTCAATCGGCTTCCGCAAGATGACACAAACCTTAATAAGGATACAGAGTAACCTCACACAAAGAAACAAAACTGGGAGCTGGGAAAACAGCGGAAATGAGAAACGCATCGATCTCAAAAAAACACACTGCCCAGCTTTTCTTGACACACACCCTACAAACCACAAATTTGTTTGCACATGCATGCATACACCAGAATTATATAGATGTTTAATGTACGCATCATATGATGCTTTCCCTCAAACCCACGACACCTCCTTAGTCGTCCATTCAAATAATATGCAATCCCCAACAATAATGTGTCATAGGTCCTTTATTAATAATTGAGGCCGAGACACACTAAAGCGTGCACCAAGTCGACCATCATTAAATACATTAAAAAATACATAGAATAATGTCCATATTTCGGTCGTCATAGACCTAAACAAAATGTTGGAGAAGAAAATTAGTAAAAATGGAAAATTGTACATATTTAGAGAGGTGGTTACAAAATTTTAAAAATATTGTGATAATAAGTATGGAGAACTGAGATAATCTTGAAGTAGAAGTAGGTAGATTTTTTTTTTTTAAATGGTTGAAACAATATCAATTTTACCCTGGCAATTAATTCTCTATCTTTTGTGTGAAAATAATTTTTGTGAAGGGTAATTTTGACAAGTTAAAAAATATAACAAAGATTAAAAAAAAAAGGCAATAACTTGTGCTCTCCCTCCACTGATTGATCGAGTTCACAATTTTTTCATGTGTCGATGCTAAAGAAGTACATGCCACTACCAATTTATATTATGTAGCATATCGTCCCATATCTAAAGTCTACATAGGTAATATTGGGTATATAATGAGCTATGTATGCTACTACTTAGTAACTTAGGCTTAACTATTTTGGGCCTCGCGGATAGACTCCTACAAGTTATTGGGTCAGTAGTATACATGGGGCGTTATAAATGGTATTAGAGCAACCAGTGTATATAATTGAGTATATGGTTGGGTCTTTGTTTGGTCACTAGGGAACAGACCCGGGGTTAAGCCGTGGTGACTCTATTATTCAACCCTTTATAAAGGCACATGTCTTAAAGGTGGGAAGATTGTAATATCGCGTCTCACATCAAAAGTCTACATGACTGATCTTGGGTATAAAATGAGTCATGTATACTACTAGTAGTAACTTTGACTTAAAAATTTTGGGCCTCATGGTTATTAGGCTCCAACAAGTTATTGGGTCAGTAGTATACATGGGACGTTACATATTCTGAATTGGAAAAATGTCACGTTGGATGAGAACACAACATACGAAGAAAAGCCACAACAGTGAGAAGAATCTCAGAGACAAGAGTATCAGATTGGTTAAGGTTCTTTAGCGTCACCGAAATCTCAAAGAGTCAACTTGGAAAATGGAGGATGTAATGAGAGTCAACCGCCTGAACGTTTTGCATATATTGTACCATATAAATTTCGAGAAAGAAATTGTTTAAGGAGTATAGGTTGTAAGAACCCTAATTTTTAAATTTAATTTTTAATTATGTAATAGTTGAATTTTTTATTTTTAAAATTTGGACTTTTGAAATTTGGAGCTCGCTCGAGCAAGATATAGGCCACTCGAGCGACCTTGTTTTGTGGAACTGACTCCAGGGAGCTTGAGGCCGCTCGAGCAACCTGTTCAATTTCGCAGCAGGCAGCTGTTGTGTTATGGTCATTAATGGTGGAATACTTTTTGAAATCCATTTTATTCAGGGATTTAATGTGTTGATTTTTGCGTATTAAGACGATAATAGTTATATAAACGTAGTTAGGGGATTATATTAATTTTCACTGAATTTCGGTTACTGGAATTATCAGAGAGATTTCAAAGAGTTTTGTGTGTTCTTGAGTATTCTTGACATTTGAGGCTCGGTTCATTCGAGTTTCATCAAATCCGAGGGAGATTCGTCGTTTGTGCTTTTGAATTGAGGTAGAGAGTTTCACTGCCAACCCTTAAAATTTCGATTACAATAGGGTTGTATTTCATGATAGATTCACATGTTAGGGTTTATTGTTTTACTTGAAGAATTCATGAAATTCTTTTTATTTGTAGTTAGATCGGCTCAATTGATAAAGGGTGAATAATTTACATGTTGTAAAGATTCTGTTTACAAAGTTAATTTATGTTTTGAATCAGAGACTTGGATTAGGGTTTGAGTCGGATTGTTCTTCAGCAAAAATCTTAAACTTAGAACTGCTGAAAATGACAACTCGTTCGAGCGAGCTATAATCACTTGAGCGACCTATTTGAATTCTATCAGATCAGGTCCAGAAATTTGAAACTTAGAACCTATAATTTTTGCAGACCGCTCGAGCGAGCGACCTAGTAAAATTCAGCAAATTGCTAGCTGACGACCAAACATTTAGTGCTGAGATTTTAGACTGTAACTCACCTCTGTATGCATGAACACGCTGAACAAGTATCCACAATCACGCTAAGTATGTCTACGAATCCCCATGGAATTTTCGTATGAGCAGGTTGCACAACTTTGACCATGAACTTATGTTATATGCTATTGGTTTTGCATAAGTTGTAGACGTTAAGGGTTAAAACTGTGCAATTCTGAATGTTGTAATTGTCACAGTATTTGGGGATCAGCCGTCGTGTTGCCAAGTTGTTGTTGGTTAGGAATACAACCGTCGTGCTGGGCAACCTTGAAAATGAAAAGTAGTGATAAGGCCGTTGTGTCATTTGTTTGACTTAGAACAATGGTCGTGTTACCGAATTGTAGATTGAACCTTGTGGTGTTTGTAGATTATGTAAAAACTTGGACAATACGTTAGGAACACTAGTTCGATGTCACCTGTAACAAGGCAACAGAAAATGTTGGGTGAACATTATAAGTAGTGAAACTGAGTATAGAACAAGTAAGAACGTTAATGGAAAGTTGTTAATGACAGCTCTGGACTTGAGAGAATGGCGGCCTTGAGCCGATAAAGAGGAAACGCTTAAAGTTCGTTGGTACCTGCCTTGGCGAAGCCATGTATTCAATTGGATCTAGCTAGAGCGAGTTAATTATTGACTTGGGTAGACAATAAAAGATATCTTTCTTGCCTAAGGAAGAATTTGTCAATATCAACTGAGTGTTCTATGTTAGATAAGTTGGATAAGTACGTAATGCTGGGAAAAAAGGCATTCTTAAAAACTTAAAAGAAATGAAAGCATAATGAACCTACATATTTTGTTTAGCTATTTACACATTTGCCATAGATCCTATTGTGTATCTGTCTTCTTTTGGTTCTATTTTGGGGTGACTTCACTACTGAGTTTAATTACTCATCAGATCAACTTCTCAGTACCTAGTGTTTCATACCAAATGTCAATAAACAGTTGGAGAATCCACCCGAGCAGGAAAAACCGAGAGCTACTAGAGAAGACTATGGCAGCATTTGACTGCCTTACCCGTAAATGCTCTGTTATTTTATTTTCTAAATAAATGTAAACTCCGATGGGTATTTTGTCAATTTTATTTTCACACTTTCTAAACTCTGATTAATCATATTACTGTTGGTTTCAAATAATAATAATAGTAGCATTTTTGTAATTTATAAATTAACAAGAAATATTTTAAATAATATCTCAAGAAATCGGGACGTTACACATTTCTCAAATAATATTATTTAACAAAAAATCACAGTAGACATATGAAATAAACCTCGCAACTAAAAAAATCATCAAATATAAAAATAGATGATTTTACTTTTATGTTATGTCTAATTATCTAAAAAAATCATTAATTAAAATTTTTAAAAGAAAAATTACGGACTATTATTGTACCGGCCTGTTCTCACCAGTATTGACCAGAACAGTCCAAAACAAGCCAGTATGGTGGCCGAGACGGTACACCGGTGATCCGATGCCGCTACGAGATCGATACGTGACATACCGGCCAGTACGGTACGAAATAGATAACTCCAGGTCAATAATTAGAGACAAAGTGGCCAAAACCCATGTAACACTTAAAAAACGAAGGTTCACTCCTTTACAAAGTTAAAGATCGGGATGGAATACAGTGACCCATTTTGTCCCTAAACATCGAATGTGTGTTTTGAGCTCAAGACATAAAAGTGGGGGTGAGTGGGCTTTTGGGTATTCCATTGAAACTACAAGGATAATTTGGGGCATGTGGAATTTGATCAACAGAGCTTTGATTCCTCCTCAATTATTGTAAGCATGTGGTGTACTGCGCCTGCTATGTCATCTGCTGATTTCAGTGGGCATCCTTCTTCCACCTTCAACAAAGACTTCTCAGAATTTAGCCCAAAATCCATGAAAATACAAAAGGTTGTTGACAGTATTCTTACAGTGAATGAAGTTATTACCACACATAAGAGGAAGCATCCCAAATCTTGAAAACAAACATCCTCGGATCTTACGGATTTTAAAGGCAGATGTACTTACAATAAAACAATAGCATGTTAAACTTGCGAGGTGAACCTACATTTTTTAGAACGTCTTGATCAAATTTTCACACTCTAATGTTTCTTTCTACAACACAGAATTTTTACTATTTTATATCTTCACAACACATAAATTTTGCATTTATTTTTTCCACTATTGATATTTACTGTTCATTTTTTACTTGACGTTATGTGTTTTTGACGCTATGTGTTTTTACTATTTTTATAACAAATAAAATTTATTTGTTCACTTTTTAATAATAGACAATTTACACTGTTGGGGTTGTCGCAAGTCGTCCAATTATTTTCGTCCGATTTAGTTTTTATATTTTAGGAGTTAAGAAAAAAATTATTGTTAAAAAAATTCACTGTAGACTTGAGGGAAAAGACCTTACTTTTTAAATTTGCTTGAAATAAATATAGCTAGGAAGAAGATACGCGGACAAAAATATACATGGGTACATGTTTAATTACGAACCTTAGCACTGATGGAGTATAGAACCACTGGGTCCAAGGTGGTCACATTTAGGTGAAGGATAGTGAGGTAGAGTGTCTGAAAACCGGTGACCATCTTCGAAACTTGTCTAAAGCTTTTTGTTGAAAGGATTCTCAGGTTTGCATGAGTCTCAATCAAAGTGACCTCAGTATCTACTACCACGGCCTTGCTCTTTGATATATAGTTGTTGGAGATTTTAGACCCCGTGGACGGAGGGTACTTGAAAAATTGCAAAGAAGGGGTTGACAAGTATTCAGGGGTGGTGGCAGTAGCAGCGGTGGCGGTGTCTGGCGGTAGCATTCCTCCTTGTAGTAGTAGTAGTTTTTGAGCTTCCAAAGACTGCAAGAGGTGCTCAAGTTCCTTCACATATTCTATGGCACCACCTACTATAGAAGCTTGGTCACCCTACACCAAAACAACTTCATTGGATTAACAAGGGGTACTTCTGACTTTTTTACTTTGCTTCACTATAGTTTCAAAAGAGAGGATAGACGTTGAAAACAGCATTTAGGTCACCCCACACAGCACTTCTTCTAGTACAATTTGTTTCTAATTGAGCTCAATCATCTTTACTATAGGAATAGAGGTACAGAGCCCAATTAGTTACAATGAGAACGACAATCACAACAGTTTCCAGGATGATGGTGAAGAACTAATTAAAAAAAGTCTCCCCTTCCTTTCCGCAAAAGAATCTACATTCAGTGTTTTCTTTTTTCTTTTTTTCTAATTGTGATGAATAATAAAATTCAAAACTTGAAGTTGAACCACAGCTCAGGAGGAGATCCACAAGAGGCAAACCTATATCAACTGGGTGCCTTATATTCAGTCAGGACCGACCGCATTTCCATAGCACCTATGACTCCTATAGTTCAATTATTGACCTCTTGACCGCCTATTGTGAACATGCAAGCATTAACTTGTATATATCTAATGCATAACAATAAACAAACATATTTGATGAAAAGAAAGCCCACCCTTTGGACATAAGATTTGGGCATGAGGGAGCGTAAGACGGCCAGATGCTCATTCATCTGTTTCCGGCGGTTCCGTTCCACAGCAATGTGGGTCATCCTCTGCGTCTCGGCTTCCTCCTTGTTCTTGCAAAATTTTTGTTTCCTCCTCTTCCTCCGGCCTTGCACCACCGGCTTCTGCAGCCGGTCAACGGCTTTTAGCCCCACTGAGCACCGTGGCTCCATAGGAGGAGAACTGCTAACTGAACCACCACCAAATTCTTGAGTTCTAAAACTAGTTTCTGGGATGAAACTAGTGTCTGAAGATTCATTGCAGCCACAAGGGGTTGCAAATATAGTGTCATACATTAGAATGTTCAAGAGTTCATTGGGTGAGAGTGCTTCTAAAGCCATTTCTCCTTTGAGCTATCCGATGTCAATGATAAGTTGATAACACTGGCATATATGAGGCTTATTTGTGACAACCCAATGCTCTTGACTTGCTCTAATTTATAGCAAAGCCTATCTATTTGTGAGAGGGCATAACAGATATGCTTCTTCTCTGATTCAAAAGCTGCCAAAAAAACTCAAGGACTCTCTGAGAGGGCATAATAGGTATTTTTCTTCTCTGATTCAAAAGGTGCCAAAAGAAAAACTGTTCTCTCTCTCTCTCTCTCTGTGAAGCCTTTTTTTTTTTTGTTTTCCTTCCCAATTTTTCTTAGATGCTGTCAAGCACGCACTGCAATAATATCTGCAGCAAAGAGAAGTGGGGACCCAAATCAATATAGAAAGATGCATAAAAAAACACCACCACAAGTTGACCAAAAGCTACACTCACGTTAAATGTTTTTGGAGTTTGGGTTCGCAAAAAGATGTCAGGCTCACCGTTCTGTATCCTTGCTCCTTCAAGCACACCTATTTCATAACTAAAAGTGTCAAAGTCACCTTACGCGCACCTTTTTTACTTTATTGAGGACCAAGGTTCCATGTACGTACATCAATATAGCACAAAGAAAACTATGTGCCGCACGAACACCATATAAACTAGTAGTCCCCAACATTTCATTACTTACTATAACTGCATTAGTTTTAGCATCAGTGATCTTCACTACAAATGTCCATCAGAATTCAGAAGGCACATGAAAATGGCTGCAAGAGAATCAGTCACGCTATGGTTTGTCACCCAGTAAAAGTCTCTGCTGATTAGGTTAGGACTAAGATGTTGTTAACAAAGGACCAGTTTTTTTGTTAGCACTTGCATGAGAAGCAAATAGAACCACCCACGTGAAGGTTTATTCATTTCACTTGTCATCCTGTTAAGCAAAAATGAGCAAACCATAAACATAGAAGCACCAATATCAATATATTAATACACAAAAAGACAATTTCGATAAAATGTTGGTAATTCAAGAACATACAAACTCCTCCGCAGGGATCCAAGATAACAATTTTAGTATTTACCTAGTTTTTACTTGGGCGAAATGAAAGAAATAAATATTAGCCAATGAACAATGGCAACTAATACGGGATATGAATAAGATACAGATACGGTGGTACGAGAAAATCTAAAAAGATAGGATACGGTTGTTATCGAGATGGAAAGGAAAGAGAGAGAGAGAGATAAAAGTGTATCGGATGATTATTCACCCTAACACAATAACTTTATTAATATAGAGTGCATAGACTGCATGTTTCCTCACATAACCGATGTGGGATTAACTTAACTACATTATTCTAATACTCTAACACTCCCCCTCAAGCTGGAGAATAAATATCAATAAGTCTCAGTTTGTCACTAAGTAACTCCAACCGTGGTTTGAACAGCGGTTTAGTAAACATATCGGCTAACTAGACATTGGTAAACACAAAAGGAGTAGCAATAACACCATCGGTCAGTTTCTCGTACAAGATGACAATCTACTTCGATGTGTTTAGTTCTCTCATGAAAAACTGGATTGGATGCTATGTGAATAGCAGCTCGATTATAACAATATAGATTCACAGGCAAATGTACTGGAAATCCTATTTCCCCAAGAAACGAACGAATCCACACAATCTCACAAGTTGTGTGAGCCATTGTTCTATACTCGGCCTCGGCACTAGACCGCGCAACTACCGTCTGCTTTTTACTTTTTCAATTAATAAGATTTCCTCCGAAAAAGATGCAATACCCTATAGTAGATCTTCTGTCGGTCAGGCTTCCTGCCCAATCAGAGTCAGTGAACGCTTCAACACGCAAGTGCCCACTAGTACGATAAAACAGACCACGTCCCGAATGAGCCTTCAGATACCTCACAATTCTTAGAAGCCTCCCAGTGTGGAAGACGAGGAGCATACATAAATTGACTAACTAGGATAACTGGAAAGGAAATATATGGACGAGTAACAATGAGATAATTCAGCTTTCCAACAAAACAACGGTACTGATCGGGACTAGAAAGCAACTCCCCTTGATCAACACATAATTTGACATTAGGATCCATAGGAGTCTCAACAGGCTTTGACCCTAGTAAGCCAATCTCTTTGAGAATATCCAGCACATATTTTCTTTGTGATAAGTTAATACCTTCCTTAGACCGGGCCACCTCAATACCCAAGAAACATCTCAATTTCGCCAAGTCTTTAGTATGGAGCTGACGCTGTAGGAACAATTTCTGATCATCAATGCCTTTCTTATTATCACCTGTAATAATAATGTCGTCTACGTAGACGATCAACAATATTTTCCCTTGGTCAGATGCGAGAGAAGAGATAGAATGATCAGAATGACAACGTTTCATACCAAACCAAAGGACAACATTACTGAACTTCCCAAAACAAGCTCTCGGAGATTGTTTTAGCCCATAGAGAGCTTTCCGAAGGCGACATACGTGGGAGGACTCCCCCTGAGTAATAAACTCAGGTGGTTGCTCCATATAAACTTTCTCGGCAAGGTCGTCATGTAAAAAGGCATTTTTGACATCCAACTGAAAAAGGGGTCAGCCAAGATTGGCGGCAAGAGGGATAAGGAGACGAACAGAGCCGAGCTTGGCAACTGAGGAGAAAGTTTCGGCATAGTCGATACCATAGGTCTGAGTATAACCTTTGGCCACAAGATGAGCTTTATAGCGCTCAACCGTCCCATTAGGATTAAATTTAACAGTAAACACCCAGCGACACCCAACAATAGACTTTCCAGGCGGAAGAAAGATCAATGTCCAAGTATGATTGGTGTGAAGAGCAGTCATTTCCTCCTCCATAGCTATCCGCCACTCAGAAATAGACAGGGCCTCCTAAACAGTGTTAGGAATAGAAATAAAGGAAACATAACAAGAAAAGGCACGCAAAGATGGTGAAAGGTGATCAGAAGAAACAAATTGAGCCAGAGGGAAGCGAATACCTTTGCAAAGGGCAATGGGCAAAGAGGCAGGAGATGAAGGGGTCGAAGAAGGAGACGGCGGCGGAGACGGATCTCGAGGCGCAGGAGAGGAGTCAGCAGCAGGTGAAAGCGGAGCCGGAGAACTTTTGGGACAGCGAGTATAGGCCTGTAAAAGGGGGCGCAGAAAGGGGTCCAAAAGGGGCAGGGGAACGGGCGGTGCCTCAGAAGAGGAAGGAGAACCTGCAAAATAAGAGACAGATTCATGGAAAGTAACATCGGCACACACAAACTGACGGCGAAGGGTGGGTGAATAACATTTGTAGCCTTTTTTAGTGCGGGAATAATCCAAAAACACACACTTGGTCGATCGGGCATCAAGTTTATCCCGACCAGGATCTAAGATATGAACATAACAGATGCACCCAAAAATCCGAGGGGGAAGAGGGCAAAGTGGGCGAGTAGGACAAAGTAAAGTATATGAGATTTGGCCATCTAAGACAGGAGACGACATCCGATTAATGAGAAAACCGGCAGTAAGGACGGCATCACTCCAATAAGATTTGGGAACCTGCATGTGCAACAAAAGAGCACGAATGACGTTTAATATGTGGCCCAATTTGCGTTCGGCAATCCCATTTTGCTGTGGAGTGTGAGCGCAAGAGGACTAGTGTAAGATCCCATGTGCATCCAAAAATTGTGATAAAGATTGATGAAAATATTCACGAGCATTATCAGACCAAAACAGGAGAATAGGCACACCAAATTGTGTTCTTATTTCCTCGTAAAATGATTTAAAAATAGAGTACAACTCAGACCAGTGTTGCATAAGATAAATATAAGTAGCACGAGAATAATCATCAACAAATATCACAAAACACTGAAAGTGAGAATGTGAGGGGACCCGCATAAGACCCAAATATCTGAATGAACTAAATGAAAAGGACTCGACACAAGACGTTCTTCTCGTGGAGAGAAAGAAACACGACGATGCTTACTAAACTCACAAGCTTCACAAGGAAGCGAGTCGACACTACGACATGAAGGGACCAGTCGTTTAAGGGTGGAAAGCGATGGATGGCCAAGGCAACAGTGGTGTTGGTAAGGTGAAATGGTGGATTGAAATGCAACAGAGGGAGACGGCTCACCATCCAAAAAGCAGTATAGACCACCGCGTTCAACACTGCCACCAATCTTCGTCCTCATCCGGAAATCCTAAAAGATACATGAATCAGGAAAAAAGGTGATTGAGCAGTTTAAAGATTTGGTAATTTTACTCACAAACATAAGACTAAAAGGAAAGCGAGGAACATGTAAAACAGAGTCTAAACAAAGAGAAGAATTTAAAGTGACCGAACCCAAACCAGCAACAGGAGTAGTAGAGCCATCAGCTAAAGTGACACGAGAAGATGTCCCAGAGGGACGACAATCAGACAAGGTAGTAGGAGCACCAGTCAAATGACCAGAAGCCCCAGACTCAATGATCCACAGAGATTTGGAAGCAAGATAAGCAGAAGGTGAATCTGTCTGAGCAAGTGTAGCAGTGGAGGTGGAATTCTGAGCAGACTGATATTGCTGAAATTGTTGATACTCTTCCTTTGGAATAGTAACAACACGAGGAGCGGTACTAGAAGAATACTGTATATTTTCATCTTCAGAAACTGTAACCTAGTGAGCAGAAGAGCGACCATGGAGATCCCAACAATAATCAATAGTATGATTATCAGCGTTGCACTAAATGCAATGACGAGGCCCCCGCCCACGACCTCGGCCACCTCCTCCAGGGGAGCGACCGCCACGACCGGAGTCGCGACTAGATCCGCAGCCCGAATTACGGTTGAACCCTCCTCGGCCTGAATCACGACTGATATTACCACGGTTGACTCCCCCTGATGGCAAGCCACCACGGGTGTAACCACCACAGGAAACTATAGTAACTAAAGCGGAGTGGTCGGATGGTAACTGAGAACCGAAAGTGGAACCACTGTCAGAGATGGTGGCCTGACATATACGACTGAAGACCTCACCAAGAGAGGGTAATGTCCGGTCGCCCAAAAGTTGGGAACGGACGGAATCATAGATAGGCGGCAAACTGGAGAGAAAGCGAGCAACAAACAGAGACTGGCGATGGCGCTCCATAACCTGAATATCAGCAAAGATAGGCTCAACAATCTTGAGCTCCTCACAAAGACCACAAAACTGAGCATAATGAGATTCTAACGTTTGTTCACCCATGGTCAGAGAGAAAAACGATTGATGAAGATCATCCGTCGAAGATTATTAATCCCAGAATACAGCTCCTGAGTCTGTTTCCAGACGTGCTTGGCGGTAGGTAAAAACATCAACGGACCACTAATATGAGATTCCATACTATTCCATAAGTCAGTACGAATATGAGCATCTTCAGATTTTCAGGCCGGAAACAATGGACTGATTTTGAGAGGAGGATCATCAATAAGCCACTGTGAGGTGGAGTCGCCCTCAAAATATACCTCAACAGCTTTAACCCAAAGAGCATAATTCTTATCATTCAGAAGAATAGAGGTAATAGGCCGCCTGTCACGAAAACAGGAAGAACTAGGAACAGTCGATGTAACATGAGAGGTAACAGACTCAAATCCCTTTTCAGTCATTGTATCAAAAGACAATGAATAAGCCACACAGCCAAAAGGCAACCAAATAACCAACGACAGCCTCAATCAATCAACCAAATAACGGGGGATAACAACATAAAATAGTGAGATCTGATCAAATCAACAAGAAGACATATAGATCTCGATAATCAACCGCAAAGCGCAACGAAGAAGGGAGCGAGGATCGGATCGACCATCAATAGCAAAAAACATCGCGAGGCAAGGAGGGCACGTAGGTTAGGGCAGCAACAGGGCAGCAGAGGTTGGTTGGGTGGGCTACGGCGCAAGGCAGCAGGTGCACGGGCGGCTGGAGCAGCAAAGAGGGTAGCAGGAGAAGGCTGCTGGTGGCTGGATCAGCAAAGAGGGAGCAAATGGTGGCTGGATAAGGAAACAAAGGGCTGGTAGCAACAGAGGGGTGGCGGCAGCAGGTTGGGTGGTGGCAACAGTGGTAGGTGGTGTCAGGGGAGGCCTATTAGGGTTTGGGTTGAGGTTTGGGTGATATGGTTAGGGTTTGGGTTGATAGGAGTTTAGGGGCCGATTGGATGCCGTTTTAATTTTTTGTGTGTTAAGTAAAGAGGGTGTGTTAACTAATATGGTGTGTTAAATAAGATGTGGTGGCCCACATTGATGTGATTTTTAAGAAGGGTGTGTTAAATAATATAGTGATTGGATGAAGGGTATGTTTGAAAAGGAGAATGTGTATTAAACTATCAAAAGACATTTTTGCCCCTTGCTATGGATTTAATGAATTATTTCAAAAATAACATATATATGTATATATACGTATATTATAAGTACATAACTACAAACACTTACATATAGTTATATTTATATATCCATATACATTATAATTATATTATATATGTATATATTATACTTATATTTATATTATACTTACAATATAAGTATAATATACTTAAAAAATATACATAAAAAAAATATATATATATATATATGTACATATATAGACTTAAAAAATATACATATATGTATATATACTTAAAAAAAATACATATATATGTATATATGTATATATATTTAAAAATATACATATATATACATAAAAAATACACACACGCTTATATATATATATATATATATAGAGAGAGAGAGAGAGAGAGAGAAAGAGACATATATATATATACGTATAATATATACGGATAATATATAGTGTATATATGTATTTTATATATATATATATATATATATATATATATATATATATATATATTATATTTATATTATAAGTGTATATATATAAGCATGTGTGTATTTTATATATATATACGTATATTTTTATATAAGCATGTGTGTATTTTATATATATATATATACGTATATTTTTAAATATATATACATATGTATAAATATCAATACATACATATAAACATATATATATATAGAGAGAGAGAGAGAGACACACACACACACACATATATATATACGTATAATGTATACGGATAATATATAGTGTATATATATGTATTATATATATATGTTTATATGTATGTATTTATAAAATATACGTATGTTTATAAATACGTATTATATATTATATAAGTATATATGTATGTGTGTATAAATATTATCAGTATATATATATATATATATATATATATATATAATATACGTCTATTATATATACTTGTATTATGTTTAATAAAGATAAGTGTGTATATAAAAGGGTGGGTATTTTGGTAATTGGTTAAAGCTAAGGCAATGCCTTAGTTAGCCTTAGGGGGGGGGGGTAAGGCTAACTAAGACATCAATGGGGGCTTTAATTAGCCCACGGGCTAACTAACACACCTCAGAAATTTTTGCCAATCAACGGGTTAGAGGTGGACCCAGCTTTAACTAAGGCTTGTGTTAACTAATACACCACTTAAACACTCATCCAATCAGGCCCTTAGGGTTTTGGTTGAAAGAGGGTTAGATTTAGGTCTAGGGTTAGGTTTAGGGTTTATGGTGGAATTAGAACTCGCTCTGATACCATGTTATCGAGATGGAAAGGAAAGAGAGAGAGAGAGAGAGAGAGATAAGTGTATCTTAACTTAACTACATTATTCTAACACTCTAACAACGGTTATGGCTAGGATACTCTAAATTATAACACAATTTTGCAAGGATGGTGATAAAGTTTCCTTGGTTACTTGTTTAATTGTTAAAATTCAAATTTGTATAAACACAATAAGAATATTCTATATACTACAAAAATGATGATATTATTTTATTTTACATCTTTCTCTCTAAAGAAAATTTGGTAAAGATTTATACTTTTTTTATTCCAAATAATTTTACACTAATACTATACAAGAAGTGCAACAATCTTACTTTCATAATAATTTGGGATACGTTATATAGAGTATCCAACACATATTCAATACGTTAAGAATAAAAATAATAATTTTTATTTTGGGATACTTTTAGGATATGTATCAACGAGTATCACTATCCGGTGAGGATACAATACAGGTACGACTTCTATATAGAAGTATCCGATAGGGTATCCGTGCCGCATAGTTATCGTTTGACATGCAATTTTCAAGCACGACTAAATTGAACAAATTATATCACCCACCAAAATACTCGGGTTTTCTACTCAAATACCGAATATTGAGCCCGCTGCCCATGACAATTGTTATCTACAAAAGGTAAATATTCACATTAAAACCTGGAGAATTGATCTTTACACACACACAGAGAAAGGACGATAAATCTACTACTTATCATTGCTCCCCATTTTTTATCCACTACTATATATGCACAACCTTTCCCAACCACTTAATATCTATCCAATTCACTTCAGTATGTTTCTGCATGAATACCCTAACAAGAATGATATACAGTATACACGGGAATGCCACCATAACCCAAAAGTTTGCATATATACATATATAGACCTGTCACTTATCAGAGAAAAGCCATCCACATAATCGATTGTACCTGAGTGTATGTATAAGGGTGTGAATTATATTGAAATTGGAGTGGAACAAACTAAAAACACTGGCAACTGTTACCTTATCTGGTGATTGAAGACTGATGAGAGAGGGATTGTGGACCATGGACTATAAACCAGGTTGTCAGAAACCAAGCAGAGGAATCCATGTGACCACCAGTTTCCCCTTTTTTCGAGAAGTACATATTGGAAATCATCCACATTCAAATCCCAAACTCCAAAATTTCCCCCATTTTTCTTTTCTCTTCAGCCTGTTTTTGGCTTCCCAAGTACCACAAGGCTCATAGCTTGCCTTCCTTTGTATAAATGGTAATCCATATGGTAAAAGCCAAAAAAAAAAAAATGCACACACCTTTTTCACAAAATTAACACATTGGAAACATGTATTCTGCAGCCTGAGTACATTTAGGCTGTGTTTGGATCTTGGATCTGCTGTAGGAAAAGAAAATTAGTATGAAAAGACATTCTAACATCGAAAATTTCTCAAACATATCCCCAAAAAAAATCGTATCTTTTCCCCTGCCTCCCTTTTGCCTCCACAAATACAAGACATAAGCACACCTTTAGAAACAATAGCAGCAAGACCATGTACCTGTCGGTGTGCCAGACTGAGAGTCCACTAAAATAGCTGAAGGTCTGGGCAACAGCATGCATTTTCTTAGCATGATTCATGAGTCCCAAGTAACCACAACAGAAAAGGGGAATATATGTTGCCTCCTGTAGTTTGAGAGGAGAAAAAATGGTATAGGGTTTTTGTTATCAAACCCTAACACTGATAAGTTCAAACTATGAAATGACATATTACAATGCGTAACTACCCAACATGGGATTAGGACTAAACACTATTCTAACACTCCCCCTCAAGTTGGAAAATAAATATCCCAAAGACCCAATTTGTTACATAGCAACTCTAACCGTGGTTAAACAATGACCTAGCAAATATATCCGTCAATTGAGCACTCGTATAAATGAATGGAGTAGCTATTACGCCACTCGTTAATTTCTCGCGCACTAAATGACAATCGACTTCAATATGCTTGGTCCTTTCATGAAATACCGGATTCGATGCAATGTGAATCGCAGCTTGGTTATCACAGTATACAAGCATAGGCAACTGCACATTAAATCATATCTCCTCAAGAAACGATCATAACCATACAATCTTACACATGGTATGTGTAATTGCTCTATATTCTGCTTCTGCACTAGACCGGGTAACTACTATTTGCTTCTTACTCTTCCAATTGACAAGATTTTCACCCAGAAAAACACAATATCCAGTAATAGACCTTCTATCAGATGGTCCTACAGCCCAGTTAGAATCAGTGAACGCCTCAACCCGCAAGTGTCTACTAGCTCGATAAAATAATCTATGTCCCGAATGTGACTAAAGATACTTCGTAATTCGGAGAACCACCTCCAAATTTGTCTGGTGGGGAGCATACATGAACTAGCTCACCACACTGACTGCAAACAAGATATCTGACATATAATAATAGGGTAACTTAGCTTACCAACTAATCGGTGATACTGATCAGGATTGGAGAGTAACTCCCTTTGATGGTCATCACATAACTCGACATTAGAATCCATAGGAGTTGCAACAGGCTTAGTTTCCAACAAACCAGTATCCTCAAGAATATCCGTTATGAGAAGCTAATACCTTCCTTGGATCGCGCCACTTCGATACCTAAGAAGTATCGTAGTTTTCCCAAGGCCTTGGTATGGAACTACTGGTGTAAGAAAGGTTTGAGTTCATCAATGCCTTACTGCTCATCAACGCTAATGATAATGTCATCCACATAGACAATCAATAATACTTTCCCCTGATCAGAAGTGAGAGAGAACACAGAATAATCTAATTGACTTTGATGCCTGCCAAATCTTAATATTGCATCAACTTCCCCAACCAGGCTCTAGCAGATTGTTTAAACCTATATAGTGCTTTGCGAAGACAACAAACCTAGTGACGTTTTCCCTGAGCAACAAACCTAAGTGGTTGCTCTATGTAAACTTCTTCCTGGAGATCCTCGTGGAGGAAGACATTTTTGACATCCAACTGAAACAATGGCCAACAAGAGTCACAGCAAGAGAAATAAGAACCCAAAGAGAACCAAGTTTTGCAACGGGCGAAAACGTCTCGGAATAGTAAACGCTATAGGTCTGGGTGTAACCTTTGGCAACAAGAAAAGCTTTATAGTGGTCAACAGTACCATTGGGAAGATAATTAACAGTGAATACCCAATGACAACCAACAGAGAAATAACCAGCAGAAAGAGGAACCAACTCCCATGTGTCATCATGATGAAGAGGAAATATCTCCTCATCCATAGCTTGTCGCCACTCAGACATAAAAAAGGCCTCCTCAACAGTGTTAAGAACAAAAATGAAGGAATCAGAAGAAGTAAAAGCACGAAGGGATGAAAACAGGTGATCATACGAAACAAATTGGACAATAGGATGAGAGGTGCAAGACCAAATAACTTTTCGATGGGCTATAGGATGACAGTCCAGATCTCGCAGTGGAGGTGAAAAAGGAGCGGTGGGCTGAGATGGAACGGCAAACTGTGATGGCGCTAGCAAAACCGTGGAACAACGAGCATATACCTAGAAGAATTTAGGAGAAGGGAAACCAGAGGGTACAACTATAGGGAACACAGACTCGGGCACAGGGAGATCATTGGCAGCGATAGGACTGGAAAAGAACGCCAATGACTCATTAAATGTAACATCAGCACACGCAAAGTAACTCCGTAAGGATGGTGAGTAATATTTATATCCTTTCTGAATGCATGAGTAACCAAGAAAGACACGCCCGAATGGACCGAGGTTCAAGTTTAGCTTGATCATGATCGAAAGCGTGAACATAACACGTGCACCCAAACACTCGAGGGGGTAAGGAGGGGGGAGGACGACTAGGAAGCAAGATCGTGTATGGCATTTGACCACCAAGAACTTTAGAAGGTCATCACTCCAGTACGACTTTGGAACTTGTATTTGGAACAACACTACCCACATAACTTCGGATAAATGTTGAATTTTGCGTTCGGCAACCCTATTTTGCTATGGAATCCGAGCACAAGATGACTGATGGAGAATACCATGATCATCAAAAAACTAAGAGAGAATAGTTTGAAAACATTCTCGTGCATTATCAGATCAAAAAATACGAATGTGGACATTAAACTAAGTCTTTATTTCCATATAAAATGATTTAAAAATAGATTGCAACTCTGATCATTCTTTCATAAGATAAAGGTAATTAACACAAGGAAAATCATCCACAAAGATAACATAATATTGAAATCTAAAGATATTAGTGTTAGTTGTTACGTATTAGGTTATGTATAAGTTAATCCTAACGGGTCTCGGTGACTAGAGCCCATTAGGTTAAACCTAACCTCGCTCACTATTATAAATAAACATCTCGTCCCTCTCTAAAGAGTGTGAGTTTTCCTCTTTACATGGTATCAGAGCTGTGGTAAAGAATAAAAAATAATAAAACACTAAACTTATGCCGCCGCCGCCAGTTACGTACTGATCTTTCCGACGGCATCGCGCCTCCACTGCCATCATCAGCATCCTAGGCTCCCCTCTTCAAATCTGCTGTCGATCTCTTTCGCTGCCTCTTTCTCCGCAGCCGCCACCACCCTCCTCTTCTCCTAGCATCGCCTCCTCTCATTGCCACTACCACCGACTTGCACCCTTCTTCCTCCGGTGCTGCTACCTCCCGATCTGGCCCCTTGACTGTCTGACGCAGCCGCCACCACCCATCATCGCCGCCGTCATCCGCTACCATCACCACCGCACATTCCTAGATCTGGTACTGCCCTTCTTGCTGCTGTGCGCTTCTATCTCGGTAAGGCAGTGGCCTGACCTCTTGATCTGGCCCCTTGGCTGTTTGACCGCCACCACCATCCGCCACCATCACCGCCCCACATCCTTAGATCTGGTACTGCCCTTCTTGCTGTTGTTCTCCTCTGTCTCTGTAAGATAGTGGACTGATTTGCCGGTGTGTTCTCCCGTTCTTGCTTGCTCCAACATCATGCCTACTTGATCTGCATCCGTGTTGCTTCTTGGTTATTATTCTGTTCTTGGTGAATGAATGTTCTGATCTGGTGATTGGTGGTTCGTCGGGCTGATATAGATGTCGAGAGTGGGATTTGTCCTATATCCTCTATTATTGTAGTCATGTCGACTACTGGCTCTTCGCCACCATCGCCATCTGCCCCGTCTACCCAGTCCGTGGTGGCTTGCAAGCCCGCCCGACCTCAGATCTTCTCCTCGTCCACTCGCTTGGTGGAAACCAAGCTGACTGGCTCGTCCGCTTATGTGTTATGGCGGAAGGTCCTGAAGTCTCTTCAAGGTATGGATCTCGATTCACACTTGACAAACTTTGCTCCTCCCGAGACTTCACCTCAGTACCATTCCTGGATTGGGGATGATGCCCACCTGTTTACCTTATTGCTGAACTCCATAGATGAATCTGTTGAGGTGTTGGTCACAAATGCCGATATTGTACGGGAAATTTGGCAATCCTTGTCTGATACCTATTCCACTACTAATGATCTATCCCGCCTCTTTGATGTGATGAAAGGGTTCTTCCAACTCACCCGTGATGGGAAAACTCTTTAGGAGCACTATGCTGGGTTCAAGACTCTTGCTGATGAGTTTGACCGTTTGCTCCCATTTACTTCCAAACCCACAGTATTTCGTCGTTAGCGCGATCAAATTATAGTGGTGCTTTACTTAGCCAGTCTTGGTGGTGGTGACTGTGAGGTTGCCTTGTCACAGATCTTTGCTGGAGCTGATATTCCATCCTTCCCGGAGGCCTTTCGTCGTGTGAGTCGCTCGGTGAGTCGCTCTGATTCTTGGCCCCTACCTCCTGAGTCTGCTGATAGAGTTGCCTGTTTTTCTTCCCCGGGTGGGGCCCGTGGCGACCGTCGGGGCCGAGGCAGGCGTACAGGTGGTCGTACTGGATCTCCAGAAACTCGCACCTGTCATCATTGTGGTATTGTTGTCCACATTCGTCTCCATTGTCCTCAATTGGGCCATAAGCCATCTTCTATGGCTCATGTTGCTACTGGCCCTGCTTCCTCTTCAGCGGGTCACGTGGTCCATATGTCTGATGCTAAGTATACCGGTACACTCAATCTCCTGTGCTCTCTTCTCCTACTATTGGTACATTTATTACAGATAACTCCACCGCTTGCATAGTTACTCCGCACACTTAGGTTATTGACTCTGGTGCTTCAGATCATATGACCGGGACTACAGGTACTCTTTTTGAGTATTCTCCTCTTACTAGGACTAGACAGGTTACAGTGGCCAATGGTTCTTCTCTTGACATTTGAAGTTGTGGCATTGCTACACCCACTTCCTTGATGACCTTGCAACATGTGTTATATACCCCTGACTTTCCTTTTAATTTGTTTTCTATTAGTCGCATTACTAAAGATTTAAACTGTTCCGTAATGTTTTTTTCCTGATTATTGTGTTTTTCAGGATCTGGTGACGAAACGGACTATCAGTAAAGAGAGTGTCAGGGGGCCTATATGTGTTTGATCAGCCGGTTGCCTGTGCCGGGCTCACTTCCTCTGCCTATGATGCTCACTGTCATTTAGGTCATTCCTCTTTAACTAGTTTACACTTTACAGTCTTTATGTCTTGAATTTAATTCTATTTCTCATTTATATTATGAGTCATGTCATTTAGCCAAACACCACCGTGTGTCTTATCCTATTCGTAATAATAAAAGAAGTTTCATTCCTTTTGCTCTTGTCCATACTGATGTGTGGAGGCCGTGCCCCGTTCCTACACCTTTAGGCTACAGATATTTTGTGACATTTGTGGATGACTACTCTCGTTTTACTTACATTTATCTCTTGAGAGCTCGCTCCGAAATCTTCTCTGTTTGGAGTTCTTTCTTCTCTGAGATCCACACCCAGTTTGGTCGTACTATTTATGTCCTCCGTAGTGATAATGGTAGGGAATATGTACCCCATTGGTTTCAGGCACATTTTTTCACACCATGGCGTTGTTCACCAGACATCTTGTTGCAACACCCCCTAACAAAATGGGGTTGCCGAACGCAAGAATCGCATCTCCTAGACACTGCTCGTGCTCTCTTTTTTCGCACAGGTGTCCCCAAACGCTTTTGGGGTGATGTCGTTCTCACTGCATGCTATCTCACTAATCGCTTACCTTCCTCCGTCCTTCGTGGTGTCACCCCTCAATCTGTTCTCTTCCCTACCCTTACTCCTTATAGTCTCCCTCTTCGCCTGTTTGGGTGTGTTTGTTATGTTCGCGATACTCACCCCAGTCTGTCCAAATTAGATCTCCGCTCCCTCAAATATATCTTCCTTGGGTACTCCAAAACTCAGAAAGGGTACTGGTGTTCCTCACCACAGTTGCGTCGATATCTAACCTCTCGGGATGTGGCATTTGTTGAAACTGAGTCCTTCTATCCTCTCACTAGTGGCTCTGAGTCTTCTTCTCCACCTGATGATTTTCTTGTCTCTCTTTCACTTCTCTCGACTCCTCCGACACCGCCCCTGGCCCTAGCACACACCTCTCCCCGGCTTCCTCTACTGAGCTAGTCGCTTTGTCGCCTGATCCAACCTTACCCTCTGTGGATCCCCCAACCCCCCCCCCCCCCCCAAGCCGCCCCTACCACTCTTGCCGTGATCACCCCTTATATGTTACCTCCTACCATGGTTTGGCGACTCCTATTCGCTCATTGATTGTTAGCCTGGACTCTGTGCCTAAGCCCCGTACTCTTGGTGAGGCTTTAGCTTACGCTGGTTGGCGTGCTGCTATGAAGGAAGAAATGCAGACCTTGTAGGCTAATCATACTTGGGATCTTGTTGCTCTCCCCCTTGCCAAGAAAGCTATCGGCTGCAAATGGGGTTTATGCCATCAAAGTGCATCCGGATGGCTCTATTGCTCGGCTTAAGGCTCGCCTTGTGGACAAGGGTTATGCCCAAACCTATGGTGTCGAATACTTTGAGACCTTCTCCCCAGTGGCTAAAATGGCCTCCCTCCATCATCTTCTATCGTTGGCGGTTACTGACTCTTGACCATTATACCAGCTGGATGTGAAAAATATTTTTTTTCACGGTGATCTCACTGAGGAGGTGTATATTGAGCAACCACCCGGGTTTGTTGCTCAGGGAGGGGAACGTCGTGTCTGTCGGCTTCGCCACTCTCTTTATGGGTTAAAGCAGTCTCCAAGGGTCTGGTTTGGTCGGTTCAATCAAGTGGTTACTAGCTTTGAGCTTATACAGTCTGCGAAGAATCATTCGGTCTTCTGTCGCCACCATCCTTCTGGATGTATCATGCTGATTGTATATGCGAATGATATTGTCATTACCGGTGATGATGCAGAAGGGATTATTGATCTCAAGCAATTTCTCAATCAGCATTTTCAAACCAAAGATCTTGGGCAGTTGAAATATTTCCTTGACATCGAGGTGTTGCACGGAAAGAAAGGTATTGTTATTTCTCAGCGCAAATATGTCTTGCATATTTTGTCTGATGAAGGGCTGTTCCAGGCAAAGGGGGCCACTTCCCCTATGGACCTAGGAGCCAAGCTACTGCAAGATACTGGTGAGTTATTTCCTGACCCCGATCAGTATAGGCGATTGGTTGGGAAGTTAAATTATCTTACTAAGATGACTAGGCCAGACATTACTTACCCTGTAAGTGTTGGTAGTCAGTTTACTCAGAACCCACGGGTTCCTCACTGGCACGCAGTCTACATATCCTCCGGTATTTATAAAGCAATCCAGGGAAAGGCATTCGGTATCATAATCAAGAACACACCCGGATAAAGGGATACACCGATGCAGATTAACAAGATGCCCAACTGATAGCAGTCCACCTCTGGATTTTCAGTCACCATTGGGGTAACCTGGTCAGATGGAAAAGCAAGAAGCAAGCAGTGGTGGCCCGTTCGAGTGCAGAAGCAGAGTATAGGGCCATGGCTCTAGCCACTTCCGAGATTATGTGGATTCGACAGATCCTCTCTGAATTACAAGCAGCAATGAATGGACCGACCCAATTATGGTGTGATAATCAGTCTGCCATCCATATCACCACCAATCCTGTGTTCCACGAACGCACGAAGCATATTGAGATCGACTGTCACTTCATCCGCAATGAATACAAGAAGGGCGATCACTCCAAGCCATGGGCGCACCAGTGAACAACTAGCAGATATCTTTACTAAACCACTAGTTGGGAATCGAGTTTCATATATATGTGACAAACTGGGCATGATTGATGTATATGCGCCAGTTTGAGGGAAGGTGTTAGTTGTTATGTATTAAGTTATGTATAAGTTAACCCTAATGAGCCTCGGTGACTAGAGCCCATTAGGTTAACCCTAACCTCGTTCACTATTATAAATAAATGTCTGGTCCCTCTATAAAGAATGTGGATTTTCCTCTTTACAGTTAGGAACATGCATGGGACCCCATATGTCTCAATATACTAACTGAAAATGTTGCGACACACGACTCTCAATTTGAGGATAAAAAAGTGCCCTACGGTATTCACTAAACTCACCGACTTCACACAGTAAAACCGAAACATGACGACGCGAAGGTACTAGTGGTTTCAAACTCTGAAGTGATGGGTGACCAAGACGACAATGTTGTTGATATGGTGACTAATGATTGAAGAGAGAGGACTGAGAATGAACACTATCAGTGAGGTAGTATAGGCCACTACATTCAGCACCACCACCAATCTTCCTCCCCGTTTGGAGATCCTGAAACACACAACCATGAGGAAAGAATGTGACTGAACAATTCACGGACTTTGTAAGTTCACTAACAGACATAAGATTAAAAGGAAAATGAGGAGCGTGTAACATGGACTCTAAAGTAATAGTAGAAGTGATAGATACTAAACCAAAACTAGTAATCTTAATGGTGGAACCATCTGCTAAGGTAACATGAGATTTTTTATCAATATACTAATGGCCAAAAAGAACAATAAATGTACTAGTCATGTGGTCGGAGGCACCAGAATCAATAATCCATGGAGTAAGCATTGGGAAGCATAGCAGTGGAGGAAGAAGCAGTCGATGGAGGTTGAATGGACAAAAGGCTCTGGTACTCTTGCACAGAGATAGTCACCATCAGCGGAGATTGGAGTACGTTGCCCAATATCCTGAGAAGTAGCAACTTGATGAGCCTATGGGAACCTGTGAAGATAATGACAATGCTCCACTGTATGATTGGTATGCCCACAATAAGTGCATAACCGAGAACTACGACCATGGCCAAAACCACCTCCCACTATCGTACGACCACCAAAACTAGAGTTTCGACCATGGCCACGAGATCCAGAGTCGCGACCAAAGACACGAGAAGATAATGCTGAATGATCATAAGAAGGCGCAAATGATACAGGCCCAGATACAGTAGACTAACGGAGGCGATTGAAAATCTCACTAAGAGAAGGCAGATCTCGAGACCCAAAGAGTTGGTTATTAATTGGGCCATAAGTGGACGATACACCCGATATAAACTGGGCAACCTGCATGCACTCACGCTTACATCACATAACGTAAAGATCAACGAAAATTGGCTCACAAATAAGCTTGTCACAGATACTCCGAAATTTAGCATAATAAGTCTCCAAAAATAAATCACCCTGAGAGAGAGAGAGAGAAGAAATCATGTGTGACGGAGATTGTTGACACCAGAATACATCGCTTGTGCCTGTATCCATACTTGTTTGGCCGTGGGTAAGAAGACCAATGAGCTAGCAAGATAGTCCTCTATACTGTTACATAACTCGGAATGATTACGAGCATCCTCTGCTACCCATACTGAATGTTCAGAAGCAATTGAGACAGGAGGATCGTCGATCAAATAGTTATATTGGGACTTACCCAAATAATAAACCTCAAGGGCCTTATCCCACACAGCATAATTCCTCCCATTCAATGATGTGGACGTAATAAAAAACCTTTCCCAATACCAAGAATGACGATTCATGCTAGTGGTAACAATATGACTAGAACCAGTATCAGAATCCGTCACAGACATAGCAGTGAAGAATATCAACCAACTGATCGTTGGAAGCAAGACAACAAATATCAACTCCAAACAATCACAACAAGACCCGAAACTGTTCCATAACACGGCTCAAGGAGGAAATACCAACAACCTATGAACACGCATCAGCTATCCAATAACGACAGGCTCAACAGTAATCATCTACCAAACAGTAATAGGAGTGAACAGATCTACCACAAATTCACCACACTTAATCAAACATAGCGAACCTGAATTCCAAGGGATGGCAAGGCCTGCCTAGAATAGTCTAAAAATCCACATATCAGTTTTCAGATTTGAAAGTTGTGCATCCAAAGAGAGGGATTTGAGAGATCAATGATTGCAACAGCTATCGCACAGGGAGAAAGACATGCGGGGACAGTGAGAGAGAGGCTGTACGATTGTTTGAGAGAGAGGGACTGGTCGATCAGAGATGATTCGAGACGGGGGGAAAGAGACGATCTAAGAGAGAGAGAGAGACCAACGAGGACAGAGATCCTGAAGATTCGCGATAAGAGACGATGGCCTAGAGATCGCAACGCAGCCTGCGAGATCAGCAAATGCACCGCCGCCCGCAACGGCGCGAGGCGGTAGTGGCAGCTGATCAGTTTGGTTTTACGGTTTAGGTATATGGCTTTGATACCATGTAGTTTGAGAGAGGAGAAGAAGTGTATAGGGTTTTTGTTTCAAACCCTAACACTGATAAGTATTATTTATACTATGAAACAACATATTACAATGCGTAACGACCCGATGTGGGATTAGGACTAAATACTATTCTAACACATCCAATTGAACATGTAGGGAGAGATTGCATCTACGTACCACCCTTTAGGGGCTGAGATATTCTGTCAACTCTATTGCTGAATGACAAGCACATGGATACACAAAGGAAATATAAAATCATATAGTTGACACAACTAATCAACAAGAACCACAAGATATCTGGATTTTTATCAAATCAAAAGGAAAGTCTGATACACTGGATATAGGGCCATTCACCAAAATTTTGACTTAATGCCATAAAAGTCTGCTAAACTAACAACAAGGGATAGAAAGAATGCATATACAACCAAGATAGCGAGGGCAGAGGCCGATGAAGCAAACAAGGTCTCAATAAACAAGTTTACCACTCCTGTGAGCACATTTGCCTGCATGAGTAAATGTATATGACTATTAGTTTGCCATCTTATGCTCAGAGGAAGAAAAGAATTCACAAAAGGGACATGCCCTACAAACATGTATCCTAACAAAATACCCATCCAGAATGGCACAGGAGTGGAAATTTGTATCTACAAACATGGTCATAAGTTTGATGTATAGCACTACTCTTGTGAACAATAAAAGAAGAGGAATGTATCTTTCACCAGAAGAAACGAAGCCAGTAGATTTCGGTTGAAAGCTTCTTCCAGCAAAGAAATCTTGTGTCCTGGTATGTAATCAGACAGCATAAGGATTGCTAAAACCTGCGCAGTTGCAAGATATCAGGGGATGGATGCACATCAGTAGTTTGAAACAATGAAGCGCACTCAAACATTATACTATTACCTTTGAGTAATATAGAGAACCTTTTCTAACAGGTGAAGATAAGTTTTGGTATCAGGAAATGACAGCAAGGGAAAATTAGTTTCTGGTCTACATAAGTGGGTTCACATCCCCTCCTAGTAACAATGCGTTTTAAAGCGTGAGGGCTATCGCAAAGAAGACAGTATTGCTAAGGCTTAGGGTGATCAGGTAATGATATCACGTTTACCAGTGCTTCATAATCCTTGCAATGCACTAAAAAGATCATCATGCAAAGAAGCAAACTCAGTCTCCATTCATGTAGACTACTTCCTAAAGATTTAACCCTCAACATTTGTTGCACTTGATCCAAAAGAGGGTAAAAGCTTGGTATGACACGTGGAAAAGTGGATTACACTCTGAAGGAACACACTGGAAGTTAATTTTCTCCCCAAACTAAACTTCCTAGTAGCTCCCGTACGACCGCTGTTGTGTCTTTGTATTCACTTGGTCAGAACAGGTACATCCGAACCATCTAAATGTAACAACGATCAGACGCCCAACATCTTATGAACCTCTGTCAATTGAGTGACTGTTGATAACTGAATGCCAGAGATTCAAATACTAAGATATGTCTACTAGTTACTAAACAAACGCTATAGTACAACACCAGAATTTAATGTATATACAAATGTAAGATCGAAAAAAGTTAATGTGTAGCAAAAGGAAAGTGGTCCAAATCAGTCTTATTGAAGTCCAGTAAGCAAACATAATTCATCGGTGACTAAAAATTCAAATCAACATAAGCAAAACCAAACTTTTACAAGTAGCAGAAGGAAAACAATATATGCCAACTACAATACAATGTAAAAAAATGTAGGAAAAAAACCTTCAAAGGTATATTTTATTTACAAAAGAAAGGACAAATAAAGATAACCTGAAGATTTTGAGCTAGTACAAAAGTAACATAAGCCACATTGCACTGCAAAAGAGCTTTCCATTAGCTTTGATAAGTTTAATATATTAGAAAAGAAAATGAATTCTCCCTCTACGTTAATGAACAACATTGTTCACAAAAGTTCCACTTCCGCAAGTAAACGGTCCATGTACCATACCGTTCTACGTGAAACCCTTTCGACCTTCCTGTCCAGTAGCATAGTCAACAACCTGCATCATTCAGTATGAATAAAATGGTAAATCAACTATAACCATAGCAGACAATATTGATATAACGAAACAGTGCAGCAATGAAGACCTACCAAAACAAAAGAGAGAGAATCCCGACTCTACTTTGTGCCCATTTATTGGATCTCGACACTTGTGCAGAGTTTCCGAAGAAAAGATAGCTTCCCAATTGGACTCCAACCAGATACATTCCCCAATATCCTGAGAAGAAAGGTAATCAACATATTGGCAAGTATCTAGTATGGGAACAAAAACCAGTAACTTGATACAAGTTCACTTTTCACGAGGCAATTTATTAGAAAGGGAAAAGGCACTCAAAGACGAGATTCCATTCCAATCAACGAGTAATCAAGCAGACAACATAAATCCAATTGAAAGACCAGACAAGAAAGTATGTAAGAATTTCACATCAATCCGAGCATCTCTCACCAAATATGCTGAAAAGTCCCTCCTTGTTTTGGCTAATGATGTTTGTTCCCCTTTCATCCGAAAGCAAATAGACATTTAAACCATTCATCAAGCAAACTTGGTAGCCTAAGAAGTCAAAATCAAAAATAAACTTAGTTACAATAAAAGAAAAAGGAAATATGGTTTCTAACAATTAAAAGTAAACAAATGAATATATACCTACAAGAATCAATGCACCAAGAATTCCAGAATATTTGGGAGGGATATTGATTATTGATGTTAGGACTGAAACAGCAGCAAGTGTGAAAAAAAAATTCCAGTGCACTCCATATTCTCCCACGTGGACCTGCAAAGACAAAAATGACATGTAAAAAACCTAAAAGAGCAAAACATGGACCAAGCAATGGCACAACAATATCTTCATGTATATACGTCCTTTATTATGTCCTACAATATGGAATTATAAACTATTTAAATAAGTCTGCATATTGATGCATAACATTGACATTTGACAATCATGTACGAATAATTATTTGACATGTGAAGGCCCAAGAAAGATGGTGTGACATAGGGCTAACAAAGAGGCTACTTCATTTAATGAGGGGACTGCTTAACTCAGGGGAAAGCCCAAATTTGAGTGAGGGCAGTGCTAACTTGGACATAAATTTTGACAGATTTCAGCTAACAGAGTAGCTTCATTGCTGTGTAAAACTGTAATTAAATTAGGATTAGGTTTTATTTCCATATGTAAATAGAATTATAGATTGGTTAGAGTTATAGTTAGTTTAGTCTTCTTTTTACTTGTATAAATAGAACACATGATGAATAGAAAAAAGTATTCTGATTTTATTAAATCTAATATGGTATCAGAGGCAGGAAAGAAAACCCTAAGCTATCGCCCACCACCATCATCGCTGGAATTTATCGGCCACCATAGTTGTGTTTGTTTTTTTCCTTTCGTGGTTGCAGTGTTGCCGCTCTACCATATCGCTGTCTCTCATCACAATCTAGCCGCTCAGCCTCAGTCCGGCAATTTCGGCGTTTTTCCGACAAGCCCAATTTTTTTCGGACAGAACTATCCATCGCGAGGTATTGTTCATCGTGTGCATTGTTCACGCGCGGTTACTGTTCATCGCGAACAATGTTCACCACGTGTTACTGTTCACACCTTGTTCGCGCGCACACTGTTCACGGGATACTGTTCATCGGAGGTACTATTCACGGGCTGCATAGTTGCAGTTTCAGCACTGTTTCTGCACGTTTTTTGCGCTATTTCCGCACGTTTCTGCATTGTTTTAGCATGTTTTCGCGCGTTTGTGCCCTGTTTATTGCACTGCTTCTGCTGTTTTTTTTTTGTGGTGCGATTTGCTGTTTTCTGAGAGCTATTGTTTTTTTACTGCATTCTAGTTTGTTTGGTTGCTATTTTTCCCAGTTTATTGTTGGGTACCCGTATCCCGCATTGCAGTATGATTACTACCAAATAAACCAACAGGTCTATTGATCGTAAGTCCATCCGATGTGATTATTGCCATAACACCGGCCATTCAATGAATTTTTTGTTAGAAGTTACATGGTCGCTCCTCTCGCGAGTGCGAAGGCGGAGTTGGTAGTCGTAGTCATGGTTTCGGGCGTTCTGATCATGGTTCTGGGCGTTCTGATCATGTTGGTGATTTATCTCAGGAAGAAATACATGCTCTCCGGTGTCTTATTTCTCAAACTAATTCTCCATCTGCTATAGCTTCCGCTTCCACAGCTGCCTGCACTTCATCACATTTTGCTCACACAGGTATCCCAGCACGTGCATTTACTACCTCTTCAGCTGTTCCTTGGATCATAGATTTCGGTGCTTCTAATCATATAACAGGTTGTTCTTCTGTGTTTGATTCTTACTCTACCTGTTCTGGTAAGGATAAGGTCAGAATAGCCGACGGGTCATTCTCTGCTATTTCAAGAAAGGTTCCGTTCGCTATTCTCCCTCTTTATTTCTCTCTTCAGTTTTACATATTCCAAACTTTTCCACTAATCTTTTGTCTGTTAGTAGTCTTACTCGTTCTGCAAATTATTCCGTGACTTTTTTCCCTACTCATTGTGTTATTCAGGAACTGGATACGGGAAAGGTGATTGGCAATGGTAAAGCACATGGTGGCCTCAATTTCTTGGACTCTGCCCCTCGTCCATCTCATTCACTCATGTCATGTGATCTAGCTCTGCAAGCAGATATGAGTTCAGCTATTTCTATGTTACATCAGTGGCACCGTAGATTGGATCATCCCTCTTTTGGAATCTTAGAGAAACTTTTTCCTACTTTAGTTAAACATTGTTCTCGGATTCGGTTTTTTTGTGATGCCTATGAATTTGGAAAACATAAACGTTCTTTTTATCCACCTATTAATAAAAGGAGTGATTGTCCGTTTGAGGTTATCCATTCTGATGTTTGGGGTCCTTCCCCTATTACATCTCTCAAAGGTTATCGATGGTTTGTCACCTTTATTAACTGTTATTCTCGTGTCACTTGGGTTTATTTACTTAAATCCAAAGAAGAAGTCTTTTCTTATTTTAAATCTTCTCATGCTATGGTACACACTCAGTTTGATAAGCCAATCAAAATTCTTCGTAGTGACAATGGCACTGAGTATATAGATAGGAGTTTTCGGGCCTTCCTAGATGAAAATGGTATTCTTTTTCAGACAATTTGTGTTGACACTCCACAACAAAATAGAGTTGCCGAATGCAAAAATCGTCATCTTGCTGAGGTTGCTCACTCTCTTTTATTCACTATGAATGTTCCTCAATTTTTATGGGGCGAAACTATTTTAACTGCCACCTACCTTATAAACCGCTTACCATCCAGTGTTCTCCTCTTCAAAACCCCTTTAGAGTGTCTCCCTAGCAGCTTCCATGTCACGATCCTTCCTCCATAGGTTTTTGGTTGTGTGTATTTTGTTCATGCCCATCATTCCTTGGGTGGCAAATTAGGTCCTAAGACCCACAAATGCATTTTTATTGGGTACCCTCCTACCCAGAAAGACTACAAATGCTACGAGCCTTCCTCTAAAAAATTTTATGTCTCTATAGATGTCACTTTTTGGGAATCTGAATCCTTTTACTCTCCTCCTCTTCCATCTCTTCAAGGGGAGTCTATGCAGGAAGAGATTACTACCCGATATAATCCCATTGAGGGGAGCCACTGTTCTATAACTATAGAAACCATAATGAGTGGAAGTCGATATCTGAGCATAATGAGGGGGAGCCTATGTCTAACCACAATGAGGGGGAGCTTATATCTGCTGAAGGTGCAGGAACACATGACAGTGATAGTGATATGGGAGAACAGATACACCGACTACAAACAGCGAACTTAAAAACATACACTAGCCGAAAGAACAGAAAGTCCTCATGTGTGATACCACCTTGTCCATCACAATCACCTCTTCCAGTTCCAGATTCCTCAACGGACCAATCTCGTAATGACTCTTCTCTCATTGAAACTCCCTCTATTGATTCTAACAGTCATACTGATAATTTTCCTATTACTCTTCGAAAAATTTTTAGGTCATGTACTCAACATCCCATTTCCCAGTTTGTTTCTTATAATCGTTTCTCTTTCGTATCATGCTTTTATTTTGTCTCTATCTTCTATATCTATTCCACAGAAATGGCAGGATGCAGTAATGATACCTAAGTGGAAAGGAGTTATGGTGGAGGAGATGACAGCTTTGAAAAAAAATGGCACTTGGGAGCTAGTATCACTTCCAAAGGGAACGAAAACAGTAGGATGCAAGTGGATTTTTACTGTTAAGCAGAATGCTGACGGTACAATTAAGAGATACAAAGCGAGACTTGTTGCCAAATGTTTTACTCAAACCTATGGTATTGATTACGAAGAGACATTTGCTCCAGTAACAAAGATGAACTCCATGCGAGCTTTACTCTCTTGTGCGGCAAATTTGAATTGGCCTCTTCATCAGTTTGATGTGCAGAATGCATTTCTTCATGGTGAGTTAAAAGAGGAGGTGCATATGAATATACCACCAAGTTTTCCTTCCTCTAAGACAGAGAGAAAAGTGTGCAGATTGAAAAAAACCCTTTATGGATTGAAACAGTCACTTAGAGCTTGGTTTGACAGATTTTCAAAGACTATGTTGCAGTTTGGATACAAACAAAGTCATGCCGATCACACTATGTTCATCAAAGGAAGTGTCGGTAAGGTCGTTGTCCTTATTGTTTATAGTGATGATATAATAATGACAGGCAATGATGTAGATGAGATTCTTAGTCTCAAATCAAGTCTGACTCAAGAATTCGAGATTAAAGATTTGGGATCACTGCGGTACTTTTTGGGAATAGAAGTGACAAGGTCTGGTCGGGGTATTTTTATCTCCCAACGGAAATACATCCTTGATTTCTTGGAAGAAACAGGTATGTTGGGTTGTAGACCTGCAACTTCCCCTATCAAGACAAATCACCAACTCAATAGAGACTCGGGGGAATGCACTGATAAAGAGAGATATCAACGCTTAGTAGGCCGACTGATATATTTAGCCCACACTCGACCAGATGTCTCTTATGCAGTGGACATTGTTAGCCAATTCATGCATGATCCTCGTGCTTCACATTTGGATGCAGTTTATCATATTCTGAGGTATCTCAAATCAGCTCCTGGAAAAGGAATTCTGTTTTCTAATCACAGTCACTTACGATTAGAGGCATTCACTGATATCGACTGGGCTGGTTCTGTGGATGATAAGCGTTCTACTTCTGGCTATTGTATTTTCCTTGGAAGAAATTTGGTTACTTGGCGAAGTAAGAAGCAATCAGTGGTAGCCAGGTATAGTGCAGAAGCTGAGTATAGAGCTATGGCTCATAGAGTTTGTGAGCTCCTATGGCTTCAAACCTTAATACGTGATTTGGGAATGATTGATAATGGTCCAATGAAACTCTACTGCGATAACAAAGCTGCCATAAACATTGCTCACAATCCTGTTCAACATGATAGAACGAAGCATATTGAGATTGACCGGCACTTTATTAAGGAAAAACTGACTGAAGGGTTGATATGTATGCCTTTTGTGAGATCCAAAGATCAATTAACCGACATCTTCACAAAATGGCTGGCCAGCCAGCAAGAGTTTTCACCCAATTGTGTTCAAGTTGGGCCTAACTGATATCTTCGCACCAACTTGAGGGGGAGTATTAAGTTATATTTATGTGTAGAACTGTAATTAGATTAGGATTAGGTTTTATTTCCATATGTAAATAGAATTATAGATTGGTTAGAGTTATAATTAGTTTAGTTTTCTTTTTACTTGTATAAATAGAACGCATGATGAATAGAAAAAAATATTCTGGTTTTATAAATCTAACAGTTTCTTTATACACAGCACTACAAAACTACAAATATAGCATATGATCGATGACCATAGACACACCAAGGATTATTTTACCTGATAGTCTACACCTGCTGTGGTAACAAGTCGAGCAATCCCTAGAACAAAAAGCGGACTAATAGATTGAAGAGCAGTTTTGAATTTCCTGAGGAGGGCAACAAAGAAACTCACCATCATTTGCGAGTAAACAACAATTTAAGGACATGACGGTCAAGAAAGTTTGTAAGATAAAAGCATTAGTTTGGAAAAAAGGACCATGCACAAAACCAATGGGCTGCGTATCTGCACTTTGATACGAATTCCATTGCGACCCATTGTTACATCAACCGTTAAGCATTTAATAAATCCAAGTGAATGAGAATAAATAATAGATAGGTAGAAAACAAGAACATAACTTCTTTCCAAACTTACCGCACCTCATATGGAATGCAGTAATTTGCATTATTTATCAAATTGAAATGGTTCAACTAAATTGGTCATTTAAGTGCCTTTTCTATATTTTAGTAGCTTCGTTACTTGGTTAAGTACAGTCTTCGTTTGTTAAACCTTGTGGGTATCAAGAGTTAATTTTCTAGAATAGCAATTATTTCCAATGTCTACATTTCAATTGCATAAAATTAATCAAGGTGAATTACATGCCAGCGATGTCAACATTCGAATGCAGAAAGTCCTCTCTTGAAAAAGATTAGTTTTCTCCTAAATTCTTAAGCATATAAAAGACAATTACTTAAATAAGAAAAAGATTAGTTTTCTCCTAAATTCTTAAGCATATAAAAGACAATTACTTAAATAAGAAAAAGAAAATAACTGACTTACAACTTAGAGAAGCCTCGAGCTTGTCGTGAAACTAATGAGTTTGCTAACACAAATGAGCCTACTCCTAGATCCATCTGAAGCAGTCAGGAAAATTAGATTCCATTGATCCAGTTTTCAAAGTCCATATATCATGAATGCATAAAGCAAGTACAAATAAGTTTTACACAACTACCAAGAACACTAGACTTGCTATTTATTATAACGAGAGAAGAAAAGCAAATAAAAGATATGAATCATACATGGTAGGTCAAAATATTTGAAACTCAAACAACTTTAAGAGAAACAAAGTCATTAGCACTATTACCAACACAAACTTCAACAGAAATGATTGTTACCTTCTTTTTCTGAGAGAAAGGTCAAACAAAAGGTGAAGGATCTCAACAACATATACTTAAAGACAGAAAACATTTTGTACAATCTGATAACATGCAGTTGAAGGCTTGGAAAGTTTCAAGAGTACTTTCCCCCTAGGTTAAAAAAGGGATCATCAAAATGAAGTATCAACAACATATGATCAAAGGCACAAAAACTATTTCCTACTGTCCAACCTGATGTAGTTCGAGGTATGAAAAGCTTTCAAGAGTAATTCCCCTATAGTATATCCAAAAAAAAAAAAAGGGATGGTGACAATCAAGTGAGATCCTTTACATTGGCAAAGAAGACATTCAAAGGGAATATTTCCATCACAACTGGGGTTTGAAGGGCAGCCATGGATACGCTAAGTATGGTTGGAGATAGTTCTTGGGCTATATACATGGAACTACATATCTAACTACTAACGTCATGTCTCAAATCCACAAGCCACGGCAAAAAGGACAATATAGTTATTGTCTAGGTGGGAGGTGTTACAAATTAGCATCAAGGAGGAACAAAAGTTGCACTGTGTGGGCCACTCTTGGAGACTGCGCATCACTAAAGCAGCCATCCCCAGTTAATGGTGGATTTGGATGATGATGCGACAGTGGGAACCATTGATCTTCTTAGCGTGTGTAGTACTATGGGGCAAGTGTAATAATCAATAATCCGACATTGATTGGTAATAGTTTTGGCCTTTTGGGTATACGTGGGCTTATATAACTTGCTAAAAAAGATGTGTTATAAAACCATGAGCATCGGTAGAGTGCCTAATATCGTCATTGTTCACGGCGTTACAAAGATTATCAAGCGAAGGGCTTCAAATTGAAAGTGGAGCAAATGCAAACAACGTGCATTTGAAGGTTTCGTAAAAATTCATACAAAGTCCATTTAAAGATTTCTCTACATAGAAGAGCTAGCATGTGATACAGAGAGGTATATATTCACAGTTTGACACCATAAATAGGTAGAGGGGGTTGATATTGTTAAAATTCAAACAATAAAACCTAAAACAAGTCTATGTACTTCTGAAACAAAAAAAACATACAAGAAGTTTTCTTTTCCGTTTTCTTTTTTCTTAGCATGGCAAGAAGACCAATTTCAAAAGTTAAAAAACGATCAATGCTGATGCAGGTAGAAGGTATCTTACCAAACTAGTACCATAATTCTCAGTTTTACCATATCTTCTAGGAAATATTGTGAAGTCCACAGCTAATATACACAAGCATGTTACAATCATCTGTAGCAATCATCCTTGTGAGACAAAAGCAGAAGATAGAAGGAAAATAGTGTTTAGCCAAATAGACTGAAAGCAAGACCATGTACTCCGAATAGGGACGACATACTATTGAAACCCGGTACGAAGAGATATTTGCTTTGAGAGAATCAACCTCATCTTCCAAATAAACAGAAACTCCATATCTGTTTCAAAGGAAATATGTAAAATTCACTAATTCAATCAATGACTCGATGCATGGATTGGAACTTATTTTTGTACCAATAATTTGTGCAGTATGGCCAAGATACCTATGTACATCAAAAACGAAAATGGAAATCAAAGCAATACCCCAAAACAAACGAAATATCACTAGACGTCCCTATCTTACCTTTTAGCGGCAATAACAAAAATCAGCAGCAACATCAGCAAAACTGCACATATGCTGGTCCATTCTGATAGAACCTGACATCAAAAAATTCTTTGTACCTCCATTTGGTTTACAAACTAGATAAAACCCAAGGTATATGAAGAAAGATAATGGAGCCAAGACAAGAGTTGGAGAAGCTAATCTACTGATGAAAAGACAACAGCAATAACCAAGCCATGTTTAACCCCAACTTGAGTTAATTGAAAAAAAAAAGGAAGCAGTATAATATCACCAAAAGCATCCAACTCAAAACACATATCATCTAACAACCAAACAAAACCTCAATGGAAGATTCACAGCAATTTTGTCACAATGGTACTGGAAATTTAACAGTTTGAAAACATAGCACCCAAACTTGTGGGTATTTGAATAAAAAAGATGTACTACAGTATTACCGAAAGCACCCAAATTAAAGCACAAATATCATCTAACAAAGAAACAAAACCTCATATGAAGATTCATGGCAATCTTTTTCCGGCGACTAAATGTACTAATTTAACAGTTCAGAAAGAATTGCACTGGAAGGCCTCAACTCGCAATTCGCAGACACTTACAGTGAAGAATAGAATCAAAGGAAGAATGATCAATAGAAAATCCAAAACCATTTCTGCCATGTAAGCCCCCAAACTCCTGACACCAACTATAACATCATCGTTCTTTTTGAGTGAAATCTTCGTGGTACTTGTATCTGAAGAGACAAAACAAATAACAAAACAAGCACATCACTAACATTCCCCTGCACATTGTGGTGAATCAAGCATTAAATGAGAAATAAAATGCTAGACAAAGTCCGCTAGAATGGTTTGAAGATGCAAATGGGTATAACCAAAAGCACAGAACATACCAATTCAGCACCCTACCTAGAACATATAAATGGTTTTACTAATGACTTCTAAGGAAGTTAATCTTTATTATAACATAAGTTTTAGTCAGCAAAGCCCATTCTTTTGTTCTGCAAGTTTCCAACCATAAAAAAAACTACCATGTGGCCATCGCCAGTGACAGTCAAGAAAATGCCCATTTCCATTTATCTTACCACCATTGAAATTCCAAACACTATAGAAGCTAACTGCTCCAGTTATAAACCAAGCCAGATTAAGCCTTATGTCCCAATAAATTGAGACTGGCTACACAATTCTGCTTTCTCCATTGACTGTATTGCGGCCATCGCCAGTGACAGTCAAGGAAATGCCCATTTCCATTTATCTTACCACCATTGAAATTCCAAACACTATAGAAGTTAACTGGTCCAGTTATAAACCAAGCCAGACTAAGCCTTATGTCTCAATAAATTGAGATTGGCTACACAATTCTGCTTTCACCATTGGCTGTATTGCGGCCATCATGTCCTGTGATATTTCAAAAACTTAAATCCTTTTGAAGTACCGCCTCTAAGTCATTTTAGTCGTATGCTCCCTTTAGCTGTTAGCACTATCATTTACCATAATCATAGCATTCCTCCTAACTATTGCATCGACTGTCCAGTAGTCATAGCACAAATCCATCAGAAGAGTCTCATTTCAGCTACACTTATCTTAATCGCATGAATCTGAAGTGTAACCATCATTTAATCACGAAATATCCGTGAAGTGTGATACTTCATGTTCACATTCAAATTAAATGCCATCAAGATTAGAATGCTTTACTAACATAGGATATACCAGAATTCAGGAACAATTCCAATACGAGAAAACGTGAACAAAAACAATTTTCATTTAATATAGTTTTGAGGATAATAGAAGTTGGAAACATTCAACACACTCATCAGTCTGTCTTACCTGGTATGCCATTGCAGCGGAAACAACGTCGCAGAAGAATCAGAGTCTGAACACGCAAAAACAGCAGAGACGATTCAACCAAACAGGCCTTAATAATAGATGGAGAAATGAAATTCGCGCACTCACAGGTACAGCAGCTGCAAGCGCGATGATTTCAAGCATCGAAGATCCTGTCAAGTTGCTCACAAACCTGACCAGAAATTACAAACATGAGTAACATAAGAGAAAAACGACAGAGAAAGAATCTAGAAATATACGTAGAGAGAGAGAGAGAGAGAGAGAGAGGAGGGATCAGAGAAATCGTTACTGTTCTTTTAAATGTTTGTTGGGATTGAAGGACTTCACATGAGGATCCATTGTTGAGTAGAATGGGAAGAAAAGAACAGCCCGGTTCAATCTACTAGAGGAGAAATAGAGACAGAGTATTTCGTCGCCGGCGAGCGTCTGACGCCGAGCTGGTATGGCTTACCTCACTTCAATTCTGTTTAACGGGACCCACTCTCCCACGTCCCATGGGCACAACAATGTTGCATCCTTGCTCGACCCGAAACGACCCACCACACTCATGGAAAAGTCTCAAATAGTTAGCCGGATCTGGTAAAATAGACCCCGGCCCAATAAACTTATCCGATCCGTCTTGGAAAAAATACGAAGAAAAACCGGCTGCGAATTGAAATCTTGCCATTAACACAACATCCTTTGACTCTACCTTTAAAAGATCCGATTAATTTCAGTATCAGCGTCTGAGTTCAATTTTGTTCATTCTAAGATGAGCAAATTTTATTTACCCTCTCTTGTTTGGATCATTTTAAGATTTTATTTCAATGACTAAAATTGTCTATTTTATTTTGATTATTTTTTTAATTTGTCAAAAAAAATTTAGCTCAATCGGCTATCGGTAACTATTTTATCAAAAAATATAATTTTAAATTTTTAAAAATTAAAAATTTTGAAATAAAAATTTGGGTTTGTAGGTTAAACACATACCGATATTCGATTGAGTTGAATTTTTTGTAATAACTAAAAAAAATAAATCATAACAAAATAGATGATTTCGATCCTCAATGTGGAATCTCAAAGTACTTCCAAACGACGAAAAATAAAAATAAAAAAAATATGTTCGGTGAACAAAATTAAACTCTCAGCATCTGCTTTCTACTTGGACTTCCCCTCCAAAAAGTATTTTTAAAATCAATTGTGATGGAGTGCATAATCCCTCTTGCAGCCTTTGGCGTTCCCGCTAAAGATACTGTTGGATCGGCTCAATTTGCATACTTTGATAAGAGTATGAGTTTTTTCAGCTTTGAGATTAATTAGAGGCCTGGCTCTCAAAGAAATTCGTTGTGAGATGACTTTACCATAAGATAAAGTTGTGATTATATTTGAATTATATTCTATGCAACTTCTATCAAAATTAGGTTTCTCCGACTTAGAGCATCCATACCAACGTCCTCTAATTTGTTCCTTTTCTATTTTGAAGAGAAATTTTTTTATAGAGCATCTACATCAGACTCTCCTGATTTACTCTTTATTATATTATTGCTACAATCACTCTCTATGTTTAGAGAGTTACTGTATCCTCTTAGAATTTTTATTTTATTTTTTTCATTTCTTTCTTCTGAAATTGAATATGAAAAAAAAATATTTTAATAAAATAAGTATAGAATAGAGAGTATCATACAAGAGGCATTAGAAATATAACTCTCTAAAGTAGAAAATAAAAAATTTCTTTCTAATTTGATCCAAAAAATAAGGAGACTACTGTGGATACTCTTACATTACCAGGTTATGTTTTGTTCTTATTGAAAAAAATTCAGTATTTATCTTTCGTTAAATTTTTCGTATTTTAGTTTGTCCCGATAAGATAAACAAAAAAGTAAGACAAAATATTAGACAAAAATAATTGAAAACATACACTAAGCTTGAAAAAGTTTTCGGAAAAAAAAAAGGCCAAAAGAATGTGCTCATCTGACGAAAAAATTCAACAAAAATAAATAATAATAATAAAAATAAAGTTAGGTCCCTAAGATTATTAATATCTTTGGTAATGGGTCAAATTTGGTCTAAGATAATTAATATTTTTGGTAATGCATGTCCTTAGAAAATTAAACCTTGGTAGCGGCAGGGTTGGTCCTGGGATTTTTTTTGATCCAAACGAATCATTAATATGAGGCCTTCCATATTTAAAATACTACAATAATTTCCAAAAATTCATATTGTGTAAGGACCTGTATTTTCATAATTCTTTTAAAATAAATTCTATGTATTTAACTCATGTTTCGTATCACTAATTTAAAATTTTGCACAACGAAATTTAAATTGTGCTATTTAAATTTGAAAAATACATTTTTCACACTTTGTTTGCATCTTATACATACATACCTATGTGAATAGTTTAAATATGAGAGATACATATATTATACCCTGGTGTGTGTGTGTGTTTTCCCAGACCAATTTTGTTCCCCGCGTTTCCTTCCTTGACCTCACCACTACCTCTGTTTTCTTCTTCTTCGTAGCCTACCATGGCTATCACTTGCATCAAAGGAGAAGACTTCTCCTTCACTCCATTTCTCTTCCTTCTTCCATTTCCCATGATTCCCTCATGAACGTTTGATGAGTTTTCATTCTATTGCTGTAACGACCCACCCCCGCCTTGTACAATACTGTCCGCTTTGGTTGCCCAAACCCCATGGACTTCCCAGTAGGGTCACCCATCCTGGATTACTCTAGGACGAGCACGTTTAACTATGAAGTTCCAATGGGTTTTGGCACCCTCACGGCTTTTTAAAAGGCCTTGTACAAGGAAGGTTCATAATCTTATAAATACCACCGAACTTACATCCACCAAGCGATGTGGGATCCTTGACCACCCATCCGGACGTCCCACTGAGACTCCATCTCATGGACGCCGGCCTCACAGCTGACACCACGGCCTGGCTGGGGTGTCACAATTGCCTATAAATAACAAGCCATTCCTCATTTTTCCTACACACTTTGATTGAAATCATGAGTTTGAGCGTGAGAGAAAATGAGACATCAGTGAAGAAGAAGAAGAAGAAGAAGAAGAAGAAAGAAAGAAAACCCATTTGACGATTCGAAGTCCGAAGCTCATTTTAATCCTTCTAATCAATTCAATTCATTCTCGTTCATCACCTAAAAGTAAGTCTTTCAATCCTTAGTTCTCAATTTTAATATTTAGAGAATGTTCATAAATTTAGAGTGTTTCAATGGAGGAAGCAGCCCTTTCATTGAAGAAGATGATCATCTCAACCAAATGATCCAAAAATAGCCCAACCGGATGAATCCTATCTCTATATCTCACGTTTTATGTAGAAAACACATCTCAACCGGATGGTTCGAAAATGGCCTATCCGGATGAACTTCACCTCTATAAATGGCCTTTTCTATTTTAGATAGATTTTTGTGACCCAAACTTCGAAACAACTATATGAATGATACGAGACTTGGAATGACCTCAAATGTTTTAGAATGATAGATCGATACATTATCTTGCATATCCAATTTGAACCAGCTCATTTAGACTTCTAGAACTCCATATATTGATGTTTTAGTAAACTGTGGCAGATTTCGGCCAAATCTGTTATCGCCATATGTTACCAACATAAGGATACTTCAAAGTCTCAAGCCCTTCAAAGGAGTATTCCTAACAAATTGAACTACGTTCTTTTAAAAATATAGAATCTTTGGAGTCGAATTGTGTAAAGACCCTAAATTTTTAAATGAAAATAATAAAAATAAAAAAAATAAAAAAAAAATTTAATGTATGAAATCGTTAATTGATTTATTTAGTTTGCGCGTTTTTTATTTTAGCCATACATTATATTCATGGATTTGTACATGTGTGTGTGTGTGTTTAGACCCAACTCATGGACTAGGCCTTGACCCAAGCCCAACTTGGTTTAACCCGGTCCATGACCCAAACCCTTTTAACTTGACCCTAAACCCTTTGGATCAGCCATTAACCATGGAACCTATCACATAGGATCATTTTCCTTTAGTGATGATCACCCCCTTCTCCAAAATTATACGTTTACTTCCTTTTCCCAACCAAACCCCCCTCCCACCCATGGTTTTGGTCACAAACCACTCTCTCATTTTCATCATGGCTGAGCAATGCCACCACTCCACTCCAAAAATCTGCAACACACCTTCTTCTCCAATGGAAATCCATGCAAATGGCATTCTTACACTCAATCTCCTTCTTTATACCCCATTGTATTCCTCCTTCCTTGACATAAACGAATTTCAGTTCTTCAGAAGGTTTAGAGAGTGTCATGGTTGTGACTTAGAGGAGAGAAACTAGAGAAAAAAACAGTAGAGAGAGAGAGAAGAGGGAGAACCTTGTTTGGAGTTAAATCACCAAAATCCAAGCCAAAACCTTCGAATTCAACCTTTGATTCTTCAATACCAAGGTGAATGAATCTATCCTAACTTTTAATTTATGCCATTGATCGATATTGAGCTCCACGGAGCTCGGAGAAAACGAAACCCAGTTTTGTATTTTCGTAGAAGATGATGTTGACACTGGTGTCATAGTTTTGTTACACCAGTGCCTCTGCTCTCTGTAGTTTACATTGTTCTGGACTTTCATGGTTACACCGGTGTCATAGTTTTGTTACACCGGTGCCTTGGTTCTCTGTATTTTACAGTCCTGTAGTTAGACCTTACACCGGTGCCTCAGTTTTGTTACACCGGTGCCTTTACCTCTCTGTATCTTAGTATTACACTGGAGAATGGACTTTACACCGGTGCCTCAGTTTTGTTACGCCGGTGCCTTTACCTCTCTGTATCTTAGTATTACACTGGAGAATAGACCTTACACCGGTGCCTCTGAAACCTTACACCGGTGCCTCTGTTATGAAATTTTGACACTTAGTTTCTGACTTAGGCTTTGTTAAGGCAGGGCATGTTCTATGAAAATATACTTATTTTCTATAAATAAATTTAAGTTTTCTTTACTTTAATTTTATTTAATGAAAATAAGGAAGTACCCCCCATTTGGAAACAATGGCATTTACAGAAAATTGAAATTCGATTCGAATCAAAATGTCGCCCTCCCTATTTTAGTACAAAATCGAAAAATCACCCGTTTTCTTCCTATTCTTTGGCCCGAAACTCACCCTAAACTTATGCGTTTGACGCGTATGAATATACCATTGTGCTTAGAAAAAATCAAGGAATCATTTCCGGGACTTTTTATCCCCTAATTCGAAACTTGAAAAATTCAACTTTTTCTATACTTAGAAAAATTTTTAGACAGTGAAAATTTTCAGAAAATTTGAACATCGCCCAAATTCTTACATTACGACCACTACACCTATAATTAAGTTCAGATTATCGTTTTGAAACTTTAGGTATCCTATACCATTATGAGATGACATCTTACTCAAAAATTAGCGTGTTATAAGCTTCCTTACGAAATGAAAGCATGCGATTATTGTTTATGTGCATAGCTTGCTTATCTTGTTCGCTTGATTAATCTTGCATCTCCAACACATCATCATGTTATCACGAGTCTAGTCGTTTAAACGAAATCTAGATGGAGTCAATGAGGAACGTTTGAGGTTAGTGGAGATGACACTCGAGATTTTGACACGAGTCATAAAAAGTCACGAGCTTTGTAACGAAAATCAAGAATTTGATAAACTCTCATGTTTGGTGACTCGAGATTTGACTTACTCCTTGGGGGAGACGTGTTAGGATGTCTTTAGCCGGGATATGGATTTTAGCCGAACTACGTCTGTTACCACCGGGCTGTGTCTTGGAGCCGAGTCGGTCACGTCTCATGTATTTAGCCAAGTTATGTCGTGAGCCGGTTATGTTCGTAAGCCGTGTCGTGTCTTTTCAAAAATAAAACATAGTTGAAGGGGAGGAGTTAGATATTTTCTAAGTCAAGGCACGACATATGGGAGACATAATGCTGGGAGCATAACGGTTGGGAGCATGGGATACGGGAGCCGATGTTTGGGTACACTAGCGCCGGATACGAGGTCAGCGTAGGGGTCGGGACCATATTGGTCGGGAACATCATAACACCACTTTGGAAAATGAAAAGTTTGATGACGGGCAATGCTTGTGTCAACCCGAACTTTGTATTTTGAAAGGAAATTTTGGACACTTGTGAACAACGACAAACACTTATGGATTTAAGTCGGTTGCACGTATCAGAAACTTAGAAACAAGTCATAGGGTTTGACTTAAAGTTACATTGTCGACATTTCATTTATTTAATGTACTTACTTGTTTAATGCTTCCGCTTATTATTTAATCTGATTATGTCAACTCTGATTATTTTATTCTGTTCATAATAATTGATTGAGTGCTCATACTATCTTCATGATCATGCATCATTTGATCCATTGCATAGATTTGAGATTTAGGGTAGTTTTTTTTGCTGAGCGTTAATCGCTCATCTGGTGCAACTTCTCTGCCCCTGGCCTTTCATGCCAGGTGTCGAAGATGACGTTGCTGAGTCCGTTTATCCAGATACCAACGGCGGTACTTTCGAGGAGGATGTCGTAGCCCCGTGGTTCACCTAGATATATTTTGAGCTCTTAATTTTAAATTTTAATGTAATTTCTTTAAATTCGAATGTTGTAATCAAACTTTATTTTGACTAAGTAATAGAAATGTGGTTGACTTTTGATAAATTGTTTTAAATTAACGTCTCCGAAATCCGGGGCGTTACAAATTGATACTTTAACTTTACGTTATTACAAATTGAAATTTAAGGACAAGAATTGGTGATTCCATTTTAGCTTTCTCGGACCCCAGAACCTCTCCTACTCACTCATTTTTTCTTGTTTGGGAACCACATCTGCTAACTTAAGAATGTTTGAGGTTTGTGACCCGTAACCATTATTTTGCTTTGGAACCCAATATTTCAACCGGGTAACCCAAAACTCATCCATCTGGATCAAGCCACCTTCAATATCCTATTTTTCCTTAGAAATTACCTTGGCAACTGGATGGCCAAACTCATCCATTCGGATAAGTTATGCCATTGTTTTGTTTTACTGGCTTAGATATTGAAACCTCAACTAGAGAACTTGGATAATCTATCCGGATGAACCTTGACTCTATAACCCATCTTAATCTAGAACAACATAGTCCAACCGGATGCATTGTATTCTATCTGAATGAACTAAAACACTCAATCAGATGATCTCTACCTCTGGAAGTTATTTTACCTCAAAATTTAGCACTCCATCCGGATCACTCTAAACCACTCAAATGGATGGCTTTTACCTCTAGAAGTCATATTGCCTTGGAAACATGTACTTTAACCGAATGAATTACTCTAACTTATAGGTCATAAACCAAACCTATTAATGAACCGAATGCATTTCCAATGCCTATGAAGTTAGAATCACTTAAACTTAAATCATGCTACTTCATATAGGACATACTTAGATTGCTATTTTAATTTAATGTTACTTATTGCCATGCCATCTTACCATGCGAAGGGTGTTATTTCTATTACATGATCGCATCCTTCCCTATTGTCATGCAATGATGTTATATGTTCGATGCTATGCAATCAATTGCTTGACCACCTTGAAAGCATGAATTAGTTGATATAGATATACGAATTTGTGAAACGTTGATTAGATATTGACATTAGAGTATCCTATGGATACCCGAACTGAAAACTAATTGAGAACTATACTATTGATTCGTTGTTGTGGATATATTCTCTGTGAGAGTATCTATGATTGTCTTTAACCGTGATGCGACTTAAGCCGATCTTTGTCTGAACTAAAGGTGTGATGGACCCAAGCGAAGTATTACCCAAGCTATGTATTTTGGCCATATCATGCATTTAGCCAAACTATGTTCACACCGTGCTAAGGACAAGGAAGTTGCGCCAGCGAATAATTATTTCTTAATGCCTTAAAAAAGGTCCGGAGGTGGCTGCTCAATAGTGAAAATTACCCGAAACCAAACTCATAAGGCAACATGCATGCAACAGGATATATGACAATAACTAAATAAAGTTGAATAGTGAAGCAAGTAGAGTAAACACGTACATATATTATGCTTTCGTTCTTTAATATTTTTAGGAATTCTATTTAGAAACTCCAAATCCTACCCGACTATCTATCATTGGGAACTTAGTTGACATTGACAAATTCTTATCTACCTAGAGCTCGTAGTCTGAGGTTATGTACTTGACTTGAATACTGGCCCGACAAAGAAGGAACCCTTTATTGTTCACTCAGTTCAACCGGTTAGTATGGCCGAAGGTGAAACCTACTGTTTGGTAGTTACACTTTCATCAAACTATCTTTATTTGCTTTAGCCGGAGGACCGATAGGTCGACCTGTTTAGTTTACTAATTGTTGAGCCTACTATCCGATAGTTGCATCTTTTCAAGTCTATCTTCATTTGCCTTGGTTGGACGACCGGTTCAGTTTGCCAGTTGTTGAGTCTTTTGTCCAGTAGTTAGCTATTGTCTAGGATAGTTAAAAATCTTTGGGGCTGACTTTTTCTACTTAAAAAATATTTTTTGATATTTGTTTCATATCCCTAGACATGAATGTTAAATGTTTGATTGAGTAATGATTTAAAAGTGAAAACTATTTAATATATAAAAACTTGAGTATTTGAAATCGATCAAAATATAGTTATAATATATATATATATATATATATATATATATATATATATATATTTTTTTTTTTTTTTTTCTAACACTCTTGTTCTTTTGAAATTTTAGTCTATTTAAAGATTATCAGCCAAAATCGTGAATCTAACAAAAGATTAGCAAAGAGATTAACAAAAGAGACAAAGTAATTAGGAAAATTGATGAAATTTTGACAAAACCCAAGTAACGAAATTGAGACGTAAATGAATTCAATAATAGGAATTGAAAGTAATAGAAACCACACCAAGGCTCATGTGTTACATATTTTTTCTTAAAATAAATTCGTCGCCTCATCGTTAGAGGAGATTAGATCGGCGTTTCTAGATACACGGTTGTTTGACTATTTTAGACTCCACCACTAGAAGCCACTTGGGCGAATCCAACCTGTGTCTAAATTCTCTCACAAAAAACTCTTGTACCGAAACCCAAGAAGAAAGACAGAAGACAAGAGAAGAGAAGAACCAGTGAGAAGAAGACTTGTGTATTTTGGTTGTGGGTGATGAAACCCAGAGAAGCGAATGCCTTTTGTTGGGAAAACTCAGAAGACTAGAAACACTGTTGGGGGAACATATTGAAGAGAAATAGATTAGAGATCAACCCACCTAAAACTATCGGTGGAATTGAATTGATATCAATCGGTTGGTGAAAACACAGCAACTTTAAGATAGTTTTGGTTTTCGGCTTTTCGGTTGGGCCAATCAAAATACCCAAGCCCAATACCAATAATTAACAAACCATTAGGTTTTTAGCCCAGTAAACCATTCAAGGCCCAAACATGCCTAAGTCCCAATATCCAAACCTAAGGTCCATTGAATTTACCCAAGTCAAAACCCATTATTTTGTTATTTAGAAATCTTGGTCCCCAAGCCCAAATAAATTCCAAACTAATCCAGACCAAACCAAGATTACATCTTAAATCAGGTGTTTGATGTGACGGCAAACACATGCATGTCCTCCCATTTAATAAATTAGTTTTTTTTAATCTCGTTTAGTTTTTTAACAGATTTATCTCGTAAAAAATCATACTCAAACTATGTATGTAGGAATCCGTTCCGCCCCTCATAAAAAAAAAATACTAGATTCCTACCTCAAACTTAAAAAATAAAAATAAAAAAGAAATATTGACTCTTCTAAATTTTTTTCTAAATTAAAAATTTGAATACAACTTCTGGATTTATCTGAACATTAGAGAATAAAAGTACCTCGGGTATTGAATTATTAGGTATTTAATTAGGGAAATTAATTTTTCATTTTTTAACAGGTATCCAAGCATACTCTTAGCTATATTTCGTTGTGAATCTGAGCTAAACAACAACATTTGGTTTCAACTACTTTTCATATTGCCGATAAAAAAATAAATACATTTGGAAAGTCATTCATCCATTGTCAAGCATCACACAACTAAATGAGGAAGATTATTTCCCCGTTGCTCGCTTGTAGGAGCAAAATTTCATAAGGCTTACATAAAATAAGCTTATCAGTCATAACAAATTGATATTTCGCCTGCTATACCCTTATAATTATGAATAATGTACTGATGTGATCTACCTCGTGCCCATATGAGTACTTCCTGGTGATCAAAAAGATGAAAGATATAATGAAGAGGGTGAATTAGTAAGTAACAAAAAATATTTATACTGATCTCTTGACATCTCCACCGGAAAAATCCGATACCTCCCCAAAACCACCGTTACCGGTCGACGTTTTACTCTTGAATTCCCCAAATGTGGTGCAACTTCCTGTCCAGTTATGCCCCCTTATAAGTCTTGCGTGCAAATGTTCCGGTAGTCTTAGCGTAAACCTATCTTCCCCACTCCTAGCTATTGAATGCCCGGTGGAATGCGACCTGGAAAATTTTTCCTTCTTTTTTTGTCCATCATCAGTTTGTTCAGAATAGGCGGTGCTAGGCGCTGCTCCCTCGCTTTGTCCTCCTCTATCCTCCTTTATAGTGATGCTAAAACGATCTTCCAATGGCTCATTCTCATGAATCTCGTGCATGGAGTTGTGATAAGCCAGTGGGGTCGGCGACTTTTCCGGCGATTTGTCTAGCAAGTCAAGTTCCCGTCGGCAGACCGGACATGTTTTGTGCAATTCAAGCCAGAGGTCAATGCACTCTTGGTGAAACACGTGGCAACATGGAGTGAGAAGGCGAAGAATGTCGTCGCCTAAGAACTCAGAGAGGCAAATGGCGCATTCTAGCCCGTAATTTCCTTTCCTAAGGTCTTTGACACTGGCATACGTGAACGTGGGAAAAGAGTCAATGATCGAAGGATCGAGACCTGGGCGGTCGTTAGTGCACTCGGGACCCACAGTAATTCCGGCGCCGGTGTTGCGCCGAAAGTACCAAGCGTGGATAAGGTTGTCCAAGAAACACCTGCAGAAGTATAAGGAGAAAAAACCCACAAAGAAGAGGACAAGGAGTATTACGGTGAGTATTAAAGTCACTGGCGGAGAGTTGTTTGGTTGCGTCGTGTTATTGATGGAGTCTGGTGTCATTGCCGAAAAAGAAATGAAGAAAGTTGATTGGGTGGCCGGCAAAATGCTAGCCCGGCCTGGGAAGCGAATTTGCTTTGGTTGGCTGTGAGAAAAGGGTAAAAGAAGGGGTCGTTAAGATTTTTGTTAGCTGGTTTCGTGGCGATTTCGATGAGAGAAATATGGGGGGAAATGCATGTCGTCTAAGAGTTTATTAAAAGAAGAGAGGGTGTGTGAATTTGGGTAGGACTACGTGGACGTGTTAGTTTTTTTTATCAATGGTCAGAATTAGAGACGTTGAACGAGTCCACCTTATAAGAACAAGAGATTTTGTTTCTTCGTAGCAAATCGCATTTATAACCAACTCAATCGATCGTTTCAATTTGTCAGGAGACTCAGGACCTATGATTTTCACATTTTAAGAGGCCAAAAAATTTCGTTCATTTGACAAACTATGTGTTTGTTTATTTGACTAGATATAAACATTAACTTAAATTATATATTTTAGGCGATTGTAGATTCAGTGTTTAATTAAAATTGAAATGACTGAAATTACAATATCTAGATTCAAATAAATTTGTATCCATTTTTCTTAGATTATGCTTCTAATAAATCTTAATTTACCCTTTTACAGAAACTCTTAAGACTGTGTGGAGTGGCTCTACATAGTCTATCAAAAATCTCACCGGACTAAGCAAACCGTGCATGCTTGTGGGTCAGTGGGTGGGAACAACCGCTAATGAATTTTCACGAACTCAACAATGATGGAGCTGTGCATCCGGGAACCGGCGGGTTATGGGTTGCCAGATTTCATCGCCAAATTTATGCTAACTTTTGAGTATTCTTTGGAAAAAATGGAAACTATTATGATTATTTATTTCAACACCATACAATTATCTTGTCCCCTAACATTATTTGAAAATTAATTTATTAATCATTTTAACTGTGCATGATGAAAACTCCCACTAATTTCTAGTTGTGAAAATAAATATTATGTATATTTTCTTATCTCTGTCATTTCACATCAGGTACTGAAAACGATGAAGTAGACTCGGGATATATTGTGGACAATAATGTCTTGAATTGAAAACCTCTTCGAGTATTAATTAGCTCTGTATTTCACTTATGAACAATATTTTAAAATTTGTTACCGTTTTGTCATGTTTTATTCTCCATCCTAGAGAATGTATGTGGTAGCTTTGTAAGCACCTCTTTATTTATGAAATAACTTTATTTTTTTAATTAACTCATCTAAAAATTGAAGCATTATACTAACAAATATTGATAAATGAGCACCTTGACGGTCTAAACATGTATTTAATAGTACAATTTTACTAAAAAAATCTTTTCTATATGAATCTAATATTATCCTAAAATTCTTCTTTAACAAGTTTTAAATCATTAAGACAAACGTTTAAGATGCAATTATTTTCTGCAATCGGAATTTGGAATGCGGATAACGTCGGTGCCAAGGAAGAACTTCCCACAACAATTCAAGTTTTATTTATTTATTTATTTATTTTTTGGGTATTTTACTAGGAGGAAAACAGCTGGAGTTGTGTAGATGTGTACAATTGAGAGGGCCCATGTATCATGAGATCACAATCAAAAGTTCAGTCCACCCGGGATCCACTCTCGAATTCGACCATTAATTTGTTCAGTTTCTTGTTGCTTATCCTCTGCTGTATTGTCCTCGTATCCTGGTTGTCACTGCAGATCAAAGCTAAAATGTGAGAGAGAGCACCGTTGTAAGAAATAAAACATCACAATTACATCCAACACTATTGTTATAAATCGTATAACAAATCACTCACGTTTGAGGTTGCGGGGATTCAGGTGTCAACATTTGGGCAAGCTTTGTGGCGTCTTCGGTGCGGTTGACAACGTGGTTGAAGCACAAATATCGACCGTAGGATGAGATGTCTTCGAATACACAGATGTGGGCATCTACCACGAAATCAAGATCAACGGTCACGAAGACACCATCTTCGTACATCTCAGCCGCTCCTTTCAAATAAGGATTAGTGATCGAGAGATGGGGAGCCATTAGCAATCCGGGATGGATGCTCACCATATTCACCCCTCTGTCCATTGCTAAGGCCCACGCTGTCTTTTCTGCTACCGTCTTCGACATCGCATGCCACAACTGTCAGTCCAGCTCAAAATGTAAACTCAGTAATATTCTTTGACTAACAAAAAAGAACTGTCTAAATAGGGAAAACTGACAACTGAACAGAACATAGTCAACTCAAGGTCCACGTTCAAACCCATTAAGATATAATTACCTTGAATTTACGACAGAAGTTGATATCAGTCCAACTCCTCTCGTCAAAATCTGAGAAAGAAGATGTGTTGGGATCATCCCTCCAAAAAACAGCTGTAGCTGATGAAGTAAAGACAACTTTGTCAATGGTGTCGGTTTGTGCACACGCTTCCAATACGTTGTGTGCTACTCTTACCTCCACCTCTGCCATAAATTCCTGTTCCACAATCATGTTTGTTTCAAAAATTTAATTTTAATATATTTGGAATTGAAAATTATCGTTCTGTATGGAACGCACACCTATTGTAAGTATGAAAAAGTTTTTCAGCATTACGTGGCTTAAATATGTTAGGGCAGCGATGTATTCTGAAGCTACAAAAGCTAAATAATGGAAAACAAAAGAAGACAGTATATAGTATGAAGTATCAACTTACATCATAGGTGGGTTGGTCTTGGGGAGGCTCGAATGAGTAAAACAAACCAGAACAGCCCTTTAATGCCTCAATTATGCTTTGGTAATCAAAGGGGTCCGAATTGAATATCTTCAGTTTCTTGCTGTCACTAGTAACTATATTCCGCGACTCATCATTCTCACCTGAATAAATCCACCCAATTTCGGTTTTTATTAAGCGCTAACATATACGTATATCCATCCAGGTTAAGCCCCTGTTTGGGTCACCCATCTTCTCAACTTATTTATAGGCTCTTTTTCGTGTCCTTGCAGTTATATTGACTTTAAATCCTCATTATTCATTTTTCTTAAATCTCGTTCATTAACAAAAACTAAAAAAACAAAGAAAATGATGAAAAGATCAAAAAAGTACTAAACAAGGAAAATCTTGAAAAGAAATTGTTTTTTCTACAGAGAAGAAAACTGACCGTGGTTCTGAAGGGCTGCATGGACCGTATAGCCTCTTTGGAGTAGCCGATCGACCAGGCTGGAGCCTAAGCAGCTTGAGGCGTCCATTACACATACTGTTTTGGAGTTATCTTCGATAGAAGCTGGCGCCATGAGAAATAAAATAGAGAGAGAGAGAGAGAGAGAGAGAGAGAGAGAGAGAGAGAGAGAGAGATGGAAGTTTGGGGTTTTGGAGAGGCGTTGAATTTTGAGGTTGTGTATTTAAAAGGAAGATAGCTAGCATTCAAAGGAGGCATGGTGAGTAGCTGCTTGTTGGGAAGTGGTTGTTAGCTAGCAGACGACAGATAGAGTGAGAGTGAAAGACGGGACTCGTCAATGGAATCGGATCCTCTCCCCCGTTCCCAAAGGGGAGCTCCATTCCGATCTATTTTTGAGCTTTTTTTAATTCATTTTTATGATCGAGATCGTTCATTTTTTTAATTGTATTAAGAATATCAATTATACTGAAAATCAAGTTGATCGAAAATTCTTTGATACATTTTTAAAATACATTTATCTTGAAAAAAATGAGTTCTAATCAGTGTTGCAGTATTTCTTTCAATATAAATGTATTTTAAAATCATATCAAATGATATCTGTTCAACATAATTTTTTACTTAACTAATTTTTTTTGACAAATTTGAAACAATAAACGATTCCGATCATCAAAATAGACATAGAAAAACTCCCAAAAAAATCGGATTGAAATGTTCAATCTTCGTAGAGTATCCAATTCCTTCATAAATGATAAAAGGTTGTTTGGTAAGAACGTGTGTTGGTACGTAGTATGGCCACACCACCACGAGAATTACCTACTTACTTTATTCTTATTAGAATAGAAAACAACCAAGTGTGTTCGTTTTGAGTGTTTCTGAAACAATTTTTAGAAACAAAATTCTGAGACGTTGTTTGGTTATAAGTGTCTCAGAAACTTGTCTGAGAGAAAAATGTTTCAGAGACACTTTTTATAGAGAGAAAAAGTTGTCTGGGAAAATGTTTGAGAAAATGTTTGAGAAACTTGTTCCAGAAACTTGTTTGAGAGAAAATCTCACAAACACCTAACCAAACATAGCCTAAGAGTTGATAACTTGTGGTGAATAACAAACTTAAATTAGACCATTTATATAACAAAACAACTCAATTTCTTTTAAAATGTCTACTTCCAAATTAACATCATGCAGACTATTTGCTGGAGATCTTGGGGGCCGTCTTAAATAAGAGGAATTCTTAGTTAAGACACTCCCAAAAATAATGCGGGTTCGTTGCCGGTCTTACGCGTTTTTTAGTTAAGGCCTGAGATTGTGTAAGACTCCCATGGGGATCTTATTGAAACCCGAGAGGGGAGAGGGGGTGTTTTACCAAAACACCCCCGAAACAATTATTTATTAGTATCAGTGGTTCTTCATTTAAGGGATTATGCTCCCGAGAGAAAATGTTCTTCATCTTCTCCACACTTACGTAAAATATAAATAAGAGACGCAAACATAACAGGATAAATTAGGAGATAAATATAGCTTTTGTAACAAAATATCAAAATATAAATTGCATAAACAATTACATAAAATTGATCAAAACGTAATTTAAGTCGAATTTAATTTCTACATTCAAATTCCAATTAAAAAATTGTTTTTTACATCGACTTTTCCCTCCTCTCCGTGTGTGTGCGTGCGCGCATCACATATATGTATATATAGACACGCAAATAGAGTAAATTATGCAAGGAGAGCCAAGAACACTAAATATGGACATTTTCGTCTTCCATCATTAAAATAACAATGTTTAAAGGAATTTAATGAAAGGAGAAATCTATCAAATAGTTTATAAAATAAGACATGTCGATCAGGGTAGGTTATTGCATTTGTTAATATCTTCATGAGAGTTAGACACTAGCACATTTACGATAAGAATCAAACAAATTATAGATCACACTAACATGATAGTGTGAGAAATCAGAAGAGACAAATAGGGTACTAGGTTTGGCATCGAACTCTAAACAAAATGTTGTACAAAATAATTTTTACTTCTTTTAAAGTAACAAACTCAGCAATGAGATCCCATTTTACAGGCCAATTCCTGGTATGTAAATTAGCTTTTCTGTTTGAAAATGTTCATTAAACTTGCAAAAATACGTCCATATGTTGCCTACTCTCTCTCTTTAAAATTTGATTAATGTAGTTTTTATCTTAAATTTAAGGTTGCACAGGGGTGGAATTTAACTCTCTAATTCCAACATGCAACAAGTTTTTGAATCTTGGAATTATGGAGGAAAAAAAGGTGTGCAAAGATAGCCAAAATTTTGGCTAGGTTTGAACGCCTATTCAATCGGCGTTTCTTTCTTTGCCTTTGCACAAATTCATCCAGAATTCCAGAAAGCACAAAGATGGTAAAACTTTTGGCTAGTTTTGGGCACCTATCCCATTGGCATTTCTTCCTAGCCCTATGCACAAATTCATGCACAGTTCAATATCCCAACACAAAATACGCAAGCACAACACCGCAAGTCACACTAGCGATTACCCTTTTTTCAGAGAAGATGCTTCTAACATAGCAGATAAAGCTCTCATACAAGTTGCTTTTTCTTCAACTTCCAGGCAACAGATACAACTTAAGAAATTATCAACAGAAAGTAGTCACCTCTAATCCACTCTCCATGCTTTGGTTCAATAATATCCTCAAAAGCATTTTGCAGTCCGACTATGTAATCATCCCCATCTCACATAACGCACGAATTTGCAAATTTAGTGTCCTAAAAAGAATTTTACTGTCGGCAACCTAATTATCCATATCTTGCATAAACTGAAAAGATTACATCAACCATAAGAGAAATCAGACTACCTTCACCTACCTCACAATGACAGCAACATGACACAACTCCTCGATGAAAACTGTGAAAGAGCATAAAAGTAGCAAAACTGTTTCATCCTAGAGCAAACAGAGTTATCCATTTCCACGACGAATGCTCTCTACTGCATGCTAGCACCTTTCAGTAAGTAAACTCCCATTGTTGATGTCATTACACCTTGGGAAATTTACAGCTTAAAAGAGATCAACTCAACCAGTACGCTGGGGCCATCAATTGCAGCAGAACCTTGGGATTGCAAGCTTCAAAATTTACAGCTTCTTAAAAGAGATCAACTCAACCAGTACTTTGGGGCCATCAAATCACGGTTTGCAGCAGAACCTTGGGTTGCAAGCTTCTGAATACGCGACGAGAATTCCTCAGCCTGACAGATATAACATATGTCGTCGTTCAAGCAAATGGAGGGGAAACAATACATATTTTAATGGTACATAGGAATGACTTTTCAACAAATTATTTTCCACAGAAAAGTGAAAGATAACGATTTGTAGGCAAGATATCAACGAATGCTTATGCGGTGCAATATAGAATGAAGTATTCTTAGTTAACAAAGCAGCAAGGAAAAACAAATTTCAGTCTCACCTAGTCATCTTAGCTACCAAAATTGTTAGCTAAATATGATATCTTACTATCAATTCTGATTATATTTAGATACTAACACCAGAACTAAACAACTAGAAGGACACTATAAAGAGAAGTACTGCACAGGATACTAACCTTTTCGTCAATCCACATCAGGGAGCTTAGTTGATTGTTTAATATTCGGACAACAACATCCAATGGAGACATTCCATCAACAGCATCAAGTTCTCCACCCTAAATGATACTAACAATGAGTACTGTCTATTAAAGCACATAGAAAGGTACAAGATCAATGAACTAAAGGCCATTACCTGGTTGGCATTGAGGGTCTGAATAATAGTTTTGATCTGTTCCGCCATCTGTTCCAGTTCCCTCTCTATGACTTCAGCTTGCTCATACCTGAAACCACACCAAGAAAGTACCCCCATAATCATCTCATAGAAGAACGATGAAATACGCCTAATCCAATTCTGAAGTGATTGTAAAGAGTCAAATTTCGAGGATATCCTCCCACTCCCAATCGAGATAAAACCGAAACCTAGAAAGAGTATCTAAAACCAGTTATAAATGATGCATTTGATACGTCGAGTTCACACGGTGTTTTTACGTGGACACTTCCCAAAGAGTGCTACTATACGACAAGAACATAGGCGTCCAGGATGGATTATGTGATTCATGGTCAGGACGGCTTGGTAGTGCTTTTGTATTTTGAGGATATATTGCAGAGAAGTGATGGGTTTAGACTCTAGAGCATCTCTAACAATTTCGCCATTGTGGCACCAAACCTGGATTGGTATATGGTCACCAAAATGATAGCCAAATAATCCTGCTCTAAGGAGGTGAATGAAATTTCTTTAATTTCACTCATCCAATGCAACATGAAAATGTTATGTGCTCGCACCATGAGAGATGGGAAGTTGGAAGTACAGAAGTTTTCTGTTGTTCTCTAAATTACACAACTCAGTACAAGTATCAGAGACAGGTAGTTGTCCAGGTGTTAGATCGGCTACGTTAACTAACTATAGGATACCTGGAACCAATATGACTCAACCAACTGAAAACCTAGTATACGGAAGCAAGAACAGGTTCAGACTGAAAGGTCCAAGGTGATGTGCAATTCAAACTGGGCACAGAATCATAGCATGCCTCTTCACAATTGGTTTAAACCCCAAAACATGGCGAGTACACAAATCCTGACAAAGTTAACCATTTTTGCCAAGATTTGAGTGTCACGAACCCAAGATATTCAATAGTGATGTATCAAATAACCATAGACCCAAGCAACCATTTCATTTTTTAATGGATGAAAACAGTCCTGCTGTCTATTAGAAAAGGCAAAGAAGAACACATGCAACTGTGATAACAAGGATAATTAAACAAGTGCTTACATTGCATCTCGTGTGGATGCCGCTTCATCGTCAAGAAGCACATTGCGCTCATCCTTGTATATGCGCTCAGCTTCTTCCTCCATACTTAGCAGAGCCTTATCAACCTAACCACAAATAAGAAAAACAAAGAAAACAGAGTGCTCATTTAAACGGCCAGAATCATGCATGCACTTGATCCCATTATTGATGGATTTAGGCTAACAACTTAGTTACATAAAGCGGGAGCGGAAACAGGGACAGAGAAGCGGGAGAGCATGCAGAAATTTAGTTAGGAGCGTCTATAGGAAGACTATATCTAAGGTGTTGGGTTAAGAAAGAGAAAACTTTAATTGAAAGTATGGGCTTTCCTTGCAGTGTAAACTGCGATTCCACTAAGAAATAGTCCATGCTTAAAACAAATTGCATATAAAGATACCTCCTGCTGATGAGTCTCAATAAGCTCTAGTTGCTGCTCCAAGTTAGCTTGAGTCTCTACAACTTTGGCCACCTCGGTCTGAACAGCTTAAAGCATTTAAAGTTAGCAGCGACCATTCAACTCAAGCCACAACTTATAAACAGTGCTCATCAAACACAAATAAAGAATGCTTCAAGAGTAAATTCAACTCCAAGAAAAGATGTCATTAATCTAGCAAGTCATTTTCTTGTTAGTAGCCCCATTTGATATCATTTATAAGCTAAATTTTGGATTATGAATACTTTTGCACTACTTACTTAAAAAACGTTATATATGTTGTAAACATGTTTGGTGTACCTTTTTATAAGCTTGAAAATAATTTCAAACTGTTTGGCCAAATAAGTTGGAGAGTAGCCAACTATTAATTTAATGTCTAGATCGCACTTGAAAAGCTTTATATATGTTGTAAACATGTTTGGTGTAGCTTTTTATAAGCTTGAAAATAATTTCAAACTGTTTGGCCAAATCAGTTGAGAGTAGCCAACTATTAATTTAATGTCTAGATCGCACTTGAAAAGCTTTATATATGTTGTAAACATGTTTGGTGTAGCTTTTTATAAGCTTGAAAATAATTTCAAACTGTTTGGTCGAATAAGTTGTAGAGTAGCCAACTTTAATTTAATGTCTAGATTGCACTTAACAGTTCTATAGAGATACTCTTGGAACTAAGTACCTTTTTTCCATTACAACTTCGTTAACTTTAAATAAGCAAAAAGCTATAAACTGAAGCTTTAAATAATCTCACTTTTTTGGGTCATATAAGCTGAACAAGTCATTACTCATACATTCTACCAAATGCCATTCATTAAACTTTTTTAGCAAAAAAGCTAAATAAGTTTGACTTATAAGTGCTGACAAACGGGGCCAGTACGACATACTGATGCAAACAATATGCCAGTTACACTGACAATGGGAAAGAATTTACAAGAGATTACGAAAATCATATTCAATAGCTTATACAACTATTTGGTGAGGTTCTGAACATGGCAAGACTATCTCTTATTAGCTTGGATTTTTCGTTGTAAGTGAATTAAACGGGGTCAAACCTACAAGTCTACTACAGTTGAATAAATGACCACGTCTCGTTATTTGGCGTCCAAGCTCAGTTCCTCTCCATAAGTAATGCGGAGTTCATATTCATTCGCTATCATTAACCCTCAACTTCTCTAAGCTTTAGAAGCTAGTCGATGTGTTGGCAATAAAATAAGAAGGATCCTACATCCAATAAGTTATAGAAAAATAAGAAGGATCCTACACCCAATAAGTTATAGAATTCAAGTAATGCTAATGGACACAAGGTTGTGAAAGTAGCAATGTTTATGCATTATTTATTATGCATTGTTTATGTATTATTTATTTATCTTTTATTACAAGGGTATTATAGTCTTTTAGTCTCATTAGAGTTAATGGGGTTAGCCTATATAATCGTCTCAACCTTGTATTACTTGATGTTCAATCAAATGGAATAGAATAACTCTTCTTTCCACATCCGAACCATAGCTTAAGACCCATTTGATTTTGGTTCAACGGCGGTGATGCCTGCCCTTACTATTGTTCGTCGGCCCATTGCTTGTTCATCGGCACTGTTCAACACTATTCATCGCAATACTATTCATCGATGCTTTTACAGACCTGTTTGCCACTATTTTGTACAATTGGCATTGTTCCGGCACCATTCAAACCTAAGATCTAATTGGTATGGGGAGTTTGAACCCAATATGTTCGGCATCGACACCTTTTTCCTACATTTCTCTCTGGATCTGCATTTGAAACCTGTTTATCACCAGCTACAACTTCTCCTCTGTTTGCACCAATTGCTTTCTCCTTTGCATAAGGTTTAGAGTTTTCAAAATCTACATATGCAATCTGTTTTGCACCAGTCGACTCATCTTCTTTCACTGAATCCGCATTGTTCTCTCTGGATCCGTATCTGCAATCTGTTTTGCACCAATCGACTCCTCTTCTTCCACTGGATCTGCATCATTCTCCCTAGATCTACATCGTTCTCTCTGTTTCCACTAGCCGAAACTCTCGCCGACTACCAGCAAACATCCGACCACCCTTGTCGAATATTCATTGACCCTTGCGGAACTCTGTTAGTCTTCACACCTGCAATTTCTACCAAATCCACATTGCTCGACTCTGTTTCCCGTGATTTTCCTTCGGTTTGTCCCTCTCTTGACCTCGTCTGTCACCGACGACCCTTGTCAGAATCTTATCGTACTCCCGACGACCCTCACCAGACTTCTGTCAACCTCTAGCAACTCAGTCTCATTTTCTACTTGGCAAACTCGGGCTTCTCTTTGCCATCACATCCTGAGTTTGAAAGGGGGTGTGAAAGTAGTATTGATTATGTATTGTTTGTGCATTATTTATTTATCTTTTATTATAAAGGTATTGTGGTCTTTTGGTCTCATTAGGGTTAACAAGGTTAGCCTATATAAATCGTCTCAGCCTTGTATTATTTGATGTTCAATCGAATGGAATAAAATAACTCTTCTCTTTTTCCATCTATCAAGGGTAACACTAAAAATGTCAACCCCAAGGCAATGATATGACTTGAACGCATTGTTTTAGAGAAGGACAAAATCATCATATAAACCCTCAAAGAAAAATGATTTCACAACATTATTACGAAGTTGATCACCTCAAGTCTAAGAAGGATATTCCGATTCTGCAAGATTCTCCTGTCCCACTCAGCTATTGCATTAGCTTGCTTCTGAAATTTCCCAGCACGTTCTTGTAGCTCAGAGTTCCACTCTTTGATAATCTTGCAAAAAAAATATGCATAGTGGTACATCAAAATATATTGGAGAAAAATTGAAACCAACAAAAAATGTTGAAATAAAGGATAAACTTGGCATACATCCTACAAAGAAATCAGGAATACATATGATAGTATATGTGTATGCATGACACACACACACACACACACACACAATGACATATAACGTAAAATAAATATACATATGGCATAAAATGTCATTGTATCACATACAACGACAGATAACTTAAAAAAATATATAAATATGACATACAATGTCATTGTATGTGTTGTACAATGATATATGACATACAATATACACATATATATGTATGTATGTACGACATACAAACAAGGTAATCACCACAAGAAAATAAAATCATTAAGGGAGCTAGAAAATTATATTCTTTAAGCATTTTGCACCAAATCCAAGAAGTTCGTAGGGAAAAACAAACGTAAAAAGACACCATTCAATGAAGAAGAGATTGGCCATATATACCTCCTCAACAGTTTTTCCAGTGATCTCAGAAGGTAATTTTGGAGTAGGGGATATCGTAGTGCTGACAGTTGAAGTAGTCCTACAAGACAACCAAAAAGACAAAGATAAGCCAGACCCAGTAGGCGTTGAAATATCATCAATCAGATTTCAGGCAATCCATACATCTGTTTGGAAGTTTTCCACGTCACAGTTCATATATAGTAAATCTACAAAAACTTCAAAGGAAAGAGCAGAGAGAGGACAAGGTGACCTCATAGAGTTTTTAAGTTTTTCTAGCTAATACCGTTCAGAAGATTAGCAGCTCTTTTTTACCTTTCATAAAGTAAGAATCAAAAGTCCAACAGAAAGGTAAGATACAAAGATAAAGTTTACAGACCCACTAGTAGAAGCTACAGTCAGCGATGCTGATGTTTGGGTAGTAGTAGCACTGGCACTTGCTGTCGTTGCAAAAGCAGATGTTGAAGTAGGTACACCTACAGAAGGATAAGCAAAGTAACACAACAACATAACTTCTTTGTCAGGGGAGCACCATCAACTAATCTAAGCACCTTGCCATTTGTGCCACAAACAATCATAAGTAAAGTCAGGTAGCACTACCAGTTAGTTAACCTGAAGGTATTTTGGTAATTTTGAAATAAAGAGAGTGGTCACTAGAAAGACTTACTGGTCCAGAAAATTAGTGACAGCATGTGCAAAGATACAGAGATATTACAAATAGGACAATAAGCATAGTTTGATATCCAGTGTAAGTGTTCCTAATGTTCTCGAGCAATGCAAAAGCAGAAATATTACATTGCTGGCCATTAGCCACAATCTTGGCACAGCAGATGGGTTGTAAAATCAGCTACTCTCACGCGCTCAAGCTCAAAGGGTAATGGAATCGAACAGCACATGTGCTTGCATCTACCATGATACCCCAAGGCACCAAAAGAAACTTGAGCAATTAAACAGCCTCTTGTACTACTGCTAGTAACACATCCCGAGTCCAACATGAATAAATCTCATGAATAAGTTGCAGTTCATCTAACTCAAGTCTTCATGGTGTGGTTACTCAGGCAGCACCGCTTTAGCCACCAATTCAAAGATTGGTGCCTTAGTAGCTATACACTTCAAGTGCTCCCCATGGTTATGTCTATATGTGTCCCCCAGAAAAAATCAGCAATGAGCATTTACTATTTCACACTTAGTTTAGCTACACAATGCCCATTGACATCAATAAATGGAATTAACATGAGGCAGTTCATTAAACAGTTGCATAACTTGCTTCATCACCAATTGGCGGTAAATATGCCTTCAACCTGCATCTCAACAAGAATGAGTGCCTCTTCTTACCCTAGTTGGATCTCCTTACCACGCTATGACAACTATGCATTGCCAGCAACTCCTGGGCTTTTGCAGCTACGACAAAAGCATCCCTGGTATGAGAAAGTATTTCCAAGAGTATCAGACCGTCCTTTGACAAATGCTAAGAGTCAGTCTGCAGCAAAACTCTTATATTTAACTATAATTCTTCGTGTGATAACTTTTTCATCTTCTTAACTCTCAGTGAACAGAGCTAAACTTCAACAAATACAGAAACCTTTGAAGTGAGGGAAGTTAGCAACTACTGAGTCATTGGGCAAGAACAGAGCAAATATTCAGTGGAGAAGAACTGGTAATTATGAGTCACTGGGGTACACAATGGTTTTGATTTTTTGCATTCTTTTATTTTCCTCTTCTTGCCTTCTAATTTAGGAAATATCAGGTTAGACTACATAATTGCGTCCTTTTAGTGTTAACTACTAATTCTGAAGTTTTTATGGTTCTTCATGTTCAATTGAATTTCCAAATTTCTGATTTAGAGGAAAGAGATGAGAATGAAATACCTGCTTTCCTGGTCAAGTCTGATGAATGCAGTGAAGAACTCAAAGTTCGAATGAAGGTGCAATCTGAAGATGAAGCTTACAGCCTCTACAATGAATAATGCCTTCTTGGGCAAGGGTTTAATGTTAGACAAGGAAATAAGCCCCCAACTATAAGCAATCCTATACGACGACGAGAATTCTTGTGTTCAAAAGCTGGGTATGTGAGTTTGGGAGTATCTATGAAGTAAAAAAAGTAATTTAATCATTCAGAAACAGGAACAGGTTGTGGAACTAAAATTCGACCCACAGTGGAAGATGGCATATGAATTCTTATTCCAATGTTGATCACCCACGAACTTGCAAGTCCAGACAGAGGATAATTTAAGATCTGGAAGAAAGTACTCAAAGCACATGGAGATGTTATTGCTTCAATGGTTGAGGCAGGTACAAAACCAAAACAAGCATATTCGTTTTAGCAGAGGATGTTGGAACTGAAAATGTAGGATTTACTAAGAGAGATTGTTACAATTACTTGCGTATCCAACGAGAAAAGAGTATTGAAGCTGGGGATGGACAAAGTATGATCAAATTTTTCAAACACAAACAAGCTGAACATCCATTATGTTCTAAGGCAAGTGGATGGTTTTCAGAAAAAGATCAAGTCATGGCAAATGTGATAGAGATGATTTTCAACGAGGCACAGCACAGGTTGTTTTTGTGGCATATTTTGAATAATGCTAAACAACATCTTGTTGCTCCTCTTACAAATGCTGATTTTAAAGGTTTATTTTACAAGTGTCTATACACTTGCAAAAACGCAAATGAATTTGAACAAGGGCTTCAATAATTAAGAGATTTGGACTTGAGAACCACTCATAGCTTAAAAGATTGCATGATCTATAGGAAGCGGTGTCCTACTTTAAGTGCAGAGTTTTCAGCTAAATGAAAACCACAAAAAGAAGTGAGAGCATAAATAGTGTATTTCATTAAATCATGCTTGAGTCTATGTCTCTTATGCAAGTCATGGATTAAGATAAAAGAAACACATCAAGATGAAGTAAATCATGACTTTCGAGATAAAAATGGTGCACCGACTAAGGTTAACAACTGGGGGATCTTTAAGCATGCGTCTAGAGTCTACACTCCCGTCTTGTTTAAGATGTTTGAAGATGAGTTATTGCATAGCATCGGACTTAATTGTGATGAAGACGAAGTTGGTTCTATTGGAATAACTTGAGCATACGTCTAGAGTCTACACTCCCGTCTTGTTTAAGATGTTTGAAGATGAGTTATTGGATAGCATCAGACTTAATTGTGATGAAGTTGGTTCTATTGGAACAAATTTCGTCTATGAAACAAGGATGGTAAAGAAGGAGTGCACAATGTTCAATTTGAGTCTTCCACCGATATTGTCTCGTGTAGTTTTTAAGTTATTTGAAGTTGTGGGATTCTGGTGCCGACATGCTTTAAGTGTGGTTCTTGTGAAAAATGTCAAAGAGATACCGACAATATATATATTAAAAAGATGGATGCGAATCCGGGTATGAAGGGAAATTTGGTGGATCGTTGCACAAAGAAGAGAAATCTAGTCACCCATTGCACCTAAGTGAGTTGCATTACTAGCCCATAACGCTTTTGATAAGGCTTCATAAACTCATAAATCCACTAGAATTGTTGAAAGAGAAATCAAGATAGTGGGAATGGAGACTGCTAATTTGCCTAGTGTAGAAAATGTTGATGATCATGCCATAGTTGTAAAAGGCGCGCCTAGGCGCGCGCCTAGGCTCGAGGCGCGCCGAGGCGCACCCCTTGCGCCTGATATGGTCCGAGGCACGGCGATTAAAGGAGGCGCGCGCTTTAGGAGCCTCGGCGCAAAAGGCGCGAGGCGCCCTAGGCGCGTGAGGCGCGCGCCTGTTTGAATTTAAGGTTTTTGGGTATAAATTTGTGCGTCTCTCTCTCTACCTCTGCGCGGCTCTCTCTCTCTCTCTCTCCCGGATGGCGATTCTGCGCGGCTCTCTCTCTCTGCGCGGCTCTCTCTCTCTCTCTCCCGGACCTGCGCGACTCTCTCTCTCTCCCCTGCGCGTCTCTCTCTCCCGATCTGGTCCGAATCTCTCTCTCTGTACGTAATACATATATATCAGTATATATATTAGTATATATATCAGTATATAATCAGTATATATATATTAGTATGTACTGATATCTATTATATATAAGTATGTACTGATATCTATTATAATCAGTATATCTAATGTATAATACTAATCATATCTAATGTATCAGTATGTACTATGTATAATACTAATCATATCTAATGGATTCTATATATATATATATATATATATATATATATATATATATATATATCAGTATATACATATCTAATGGATTCTATATATATATATATATCAGTATGTACATTGTAGTGATATCTATTATATACATTAGATATACATTAGTATATATATATTAGTATTACTAATCAGATGTGTCAAAATTTGTATATACATTATATATAATATTGCATATACTCTAATGTAGTATGTAGTATTTTCTTCACTAGGTGCGCCTCGCTTCAATAAAGCCCGCGCCTCGCCTTGCGCCTCGCGCCTAGGCTCCAGAAGCCCTTTGCGCCTCGGTGCGCCTTTCGCCTTTAATAACTATGGATCATGCTAATGAAGTGCATTGCCCAATTGGTGATAGGCCAGTACTTGATCCTCTGTGTGTTAAAATGAAGGGGTTAACAAATGCTTGAATGAAAAATCAACCAGAAAAGGATAAAAAAAAATTTGAAAAAGGTTTAAATAAGCCTCCAATGTCACAACATAATCTGGTAGCAACTGGTGAGCTTTTCCACTTATCTATTCTTTCATTATGTTGCTAGTGTCAAGGATTATGAAGGTGCTGATGTTGTTTAGGACCAAAAGGAAGGTCAGTGGTTGGATGTTCTCAATCCTCCTTCAGACAGTCTGAAGTGTCTATGAATGTAGTCAGCAACCGTGATCAGACTTGTCCACCTCTAACCAATTAACTCTTCCTACTCAAGTATTGTTATCTTACCACGTACTTTATGAATAATGTAATTAATTCTATGGAAGTTCATAAATTTTTAGCATTTTGTTCTTTCTTCTAGTTAGGTGAATTGTCCAAATTGGGGGTTTAACTATCCTAGTTTCAGCTTTTACAATAATTATGGCTGGGGATGATCCTATACCATTTTAGAGTCAGGTAAATTGATATATACTTTCTTTATTTTTTTAGTTTTTAGAGTCATGTCCAGTTGTAGTTCGATTACTTACCTCCCTAAAAAATGTGGTCCTGTTTCTTTAGGAATTAAGGACATTAGGTTTGGAAATGCAACTAGCAGAGCAATGGTAGAAGGCGGATAAGAAGATACGGAAAGGCTGAAGCAAAAAGATATTATGATTTCACCAATTTCGCATGGATGGTGATTACCGTAAAGTCGTAAGTCAACTATATTTTAATTAAATGATAGCGAATGTAGTTTTTTATTTTTTGTCTTATTTTTTCGTTTCCAAGTCCTGGCGATGGAAGTACGGTACTGTATGGGTGTTACTGTTCTAATTGGATGAGAACTCCTGGGACAGGAAAATTCTAATATTGCAAAAATCACAAGTCTAATATTATAATGATACTTTGGACATGTGTTGTTTACTGGGTGAAAGGGAGACCAAATCAGCATAGGTGACGTGGAGTCCCCGTTCCACCAAATTCTTTCTCCACGGGTAGCAGTACAAGTAACGTTCTCTATCAGCATCTTCCTCTCCAACACCCAGGCCTACTTTCATAAATATTGCCAAGAACTGAGAACAACTTCGACCATGAGAAAAGGGGTCTGGAAATTTGTAAAATATAAAGCTGAACCTTATCTAAATGACTAAATACAATGACTTTTTTCCTTTCAACAGACTGACAACTGTAACAGGACTTGAGTTCACTAGCTCCTAGAATCAAGAATTGATTTGTCGCTCCTTTAAATAGTTCTTCAAAACCAAGTAATAAAGCTACAGATGTCCTCCTTGTCTATATCGAGAACACTTGTCAACTGTTAACAGTTCAGTTAAAAACAAATTCAACTAACAACAAAAGAACACAAGAACACACAACGTTGCAAAGTAGAATGGATTGCCATTACTGCAGCTGAAGAAAAATGTGGGATATCTAATATAAGTTATATGATTCCCTAATATAAGTTATATGATTCCTAACGCTACATCCAGAATCAAATTTGCATATACTTACCATTGAGAGGAAGAAAAAAACTTACCAAACAGGGGAGTGGCAGCTGTCGATTGGGCTTGGGTGGATGAGGCAGGGACCGGTGATTTAGTAGACAGTGAAAAATTTGGAATAGAACTCGTTGTGGCCGGGGGAGCAGCTATGCTAGTTGTACTAAAACTCGGAAACGCAATAGAGGCGGTTGATGAAGCAACTGTGCTAGCAGCAGTTGAGGATGAGGAACTCGCACCAAATACCGGGACTGGAGCCGCTGAAGCAGTCGTAGTCGTAGTAGAAGAAGGAGCCGAAGATGAGGGTATGAAGGTTGGTGGAGTTGAAGCGGTGGTGGTAGTTGTGATGGTAGAAAACAACGGAGAAGAAGTATTTCCAAAGCCGATGGAAGTAGGCTTTGCAGCTGGAGTGCTTGCAGCTTTGGCAGCACTAGAAACAACATTTCCGAAGCCAAATGAAGATAGAGAACCAGAAGAGGCTGGAGTACCAAAGGAAAAATTTGATGAGCCTGTTGATGAAGATGAAACTGCAGTTGTTAAAGAAGAGATCGCCGAAGTCGCTGGAAAAGTAAAGGCAGCAGATAAAGGCGAAGAAGCAGTTGAACTTGAGGAAGACGACCCAAACACATTAGGAAATGAAGGTGTGGTTGAAGCCGTAGAAGAAGACCCCAATAAGGGAGAAGAAAAAGATGCAGTAGATGTACCCGAAGAAGATGATGAAGCTCCAAACAAATTTGAAGCAGCAAATGGAGAAGCAGCAGTATTACCAGTAGAAGCCGAATTCAAAGAGGGTTTAAACAAGCTTGGAACAGTAGTACCAGTACTCACCGGATTTGTAGAAGCCGAATTTGCAGAAGATCCAAACAAGGTCGTCGTAGAAGTCGAAACAGAACCCGAAGAAGACGAGCCAAAAAGTGTTGTACTGGTAGTTGAAACAGAGTTCGGCGTAGCGGATCCGAACAAGTTCGGAGTAGTTGAAGACCCAAAAACCGTTGTACTGGGAGTTGAAAGAGAGCTCGGAGTGGCAGATCCGAATAAGTTTGAAGTCGTAGAAGACCCAAAAAGACCAGAATTTCCAAATGGGGATGAAGATGCACCCGTCGAAGCTGTCCCAAAGAAGGGGGAGGATGCTGCGCTGGTGGCGGTCAAAGCCGAAGAGCCAAATCCCGATGAAAATCCCGAAGCCGGTGCAGAAGCAGCGGAAGAAGCCGGAGAAGGAGCCAAAGCAGACGGCTTGGACAAGCCGAATCCGAAGGAAGGAGCGGAGGCGGATGAAGCGGGGGTAGAAGCAGCGGCACCAAAGAGGGAGGGTGTAGTGGACGAAGAGCTAGGGTTTGAAAAGGAGGTGGAGAATCCGAAGGGCGAAGAAGACGATGCGAATGAGAATGGGGAAGAAGACGATGATGGAGGGTTTGAGAAAGAGAAACCAGTGGAGGAAGATGAAGACGAAGAGAATGCAGAGAAGAGAGGGGATGAAGATGATGAAGAGGACGAAGATGGGGTGGAGGATAATGAGAAGCCCGACATTTTTGCTTATCAGAGCGAGGAGGACTTCTCTCGCGCGGGGGTGTTTCTATTCGTCTGTTCCGAGGGTTTTGAAAATTGGGGCAGAATGTTATTTTCCATGGAACGAGGGTTTTTGGGGGGACATGGAGGGAAAGCACTAATAACTCGGACTGGGTCCGACTGTCCGAGTTATTACAAAGAGCATGACCGGTTAATTAATACGGAACGGGTTCCATCTTCTTCGATCCGAGTGGTAGAAGCAAAGCATGAGTAATTAACTATACAATTTGAGTGGCTGTTTGAACCCATTAATGCCAATGTCCCCGTACTAGTAGAGTCAGTCGGACACACTTGAGTATAATTACCACGGCTAGATTAATAGGACAGAGAGTTTCAATGTCTCCGAAGAAGATAGAAGAGGCTGAAATAGCCGTCTAATGTGAAAAGAGAGACGGAGAAAGAGCAAACTCTGGGGCATCCCCAGGACAAACACTAAGAAGAAGAGCTAAGACGTCGCTTTCCTACATGGGAGGCTCGGGGACTCAAGTTAAACAAGCGGCATAAGGTCACCAATAACAAGCGAAAAGTCACTTGTGAATATATCAACGATGGAAGAAGTTTCGAGCCACGAGAACGGCATGAGGAGGAGACAAAGTAGAGGACAAAGCTGAACATTCAAAGGAAATCCAAGGGGGAAAGTGAGTTAGAGGACGGATGTTGATACCAGATTTTATCTCACCGCTCAGACCTATCATGAAATATGCCATCAAAATGAGTTCGAAAAAGTTTGTGCACAGAACGACCATTTTGCCCCTAATTGGGCCAAGGACATAGGGAATAATTTGGAGACTGAAGACATTTTCAAGCATTGAGCAAGCCCATTAGCACGTTTTGATACTTAGATAACCTCAAAAAATTCAGTAAAGTCTGGGTTTAAATGATCATTTTGCCCCTGGACGGTCAATTCATCAAGAACGAGGTTTAAATGTCAATGCAATCAACCTAAGACATCTCTGCAGCGCGTATAAAGATATTAACATGATCTAGGATCTATACGGGTTGTGCTGGAGACTTGGAGAAAGTTTGAATGCAAACGAGAATTGAGGGGACTTCTAAATCAAGTCGAGACGACTTCAATATCTCAATTTTTATGAAGAATTTTAATATAAAGTCTTTGACATGCCTCAAAGGTCAACTGAATGCCTAAAGAATAAACCTAAAGAAGTTCGGTAAGTTAGCTTGTAAAATGACCATTTTGCCCATTGCATAGACCATGGCTCAGGAGCACTTTTCACGAGACGATACTGTTACATCATGCCATTAATGAGTACAATAGTACTAGTCCATTGGCAGTAACAGAGATAAAATCAAGCAACGTCGATCTTTTTTCGAATGTTCAGAATTGGGTCGCTGGGGCATGATCTATGAGCCAGCATGTTCAGACCTCGAGGGACACATATTATTGACAAGTGCGATAATACAATTCCGCTGGTTATATTTGGAGATCAATCTAACTTTGTTTGGAGGTTCTGGGTTAGAGAAATAACATTTAGGAAGATGCGGGTCCTAGCTACATGTGTGTGTGATGATGTGGAGAGGAGTTGATGACATGACATTGGTTGCTTGGTTCTGGTGGCTTTCCTCCTATGATTTATAAATACGTTTGGCCTTCAAGTTGGAACACCAAACCCCCCCCCCCCCAACAAGCAGCTTAAACCCTCACTCCTTTACACCTCACGAAGCTTTTCCACCTTGCGAAGATTTCCTCTCTGGACCTAAAACTCAAGACCAAAGCTCTCTCTAGAATACTTTTCACGCTTTCACACCTCTCTGTTTCTTCAATCATTCTCTTCCAAATTTGACGATATTAGGCTTTGTAGTCTCGGGATTTCTAGAAGTGGAAGTAAATTAGATTAGTCCTAGTATTAGAATTTTGAGAGAAAAATAAGAGAAAACTTTACCCTAAAGAATTTACACTAGGCATTCAATAGTCAATCGAAAGAACCGGACGATCTAACTAGCATAGTTCATGATAAAGGAGTTGAAACTCACTAATTATGCCGGATTATGGTTTTATTTAGATGTTTAATTGTCTTTTTAAATTCAATGTAATTATTATGTTTTAAAGCAACAGTATACAGGCTGAAACTACCAGACTCTCGACACGTTTCCCTTTCTATTTCTGTTTTTCAATTTGATTCGTGTTTTCTGTTTATTTCAATATAAGTATCACGCTCGAAAAAGTGGCATCTGTGCCTCTTGCTCGGAGATACTGACTACTTAGTTGGTGTATCCTTCATACTTCGTGTATTTGGCGAAAGGGATACAGATGTCAGCTTTCAAAAGTCAAAATTATGCAAAAGTCAAAGACAGACGTATGTCGGCGCACTTTTTGTAGCTTCGAAGTAATATTTATATTTCAAAGACTCCTGGACGAAACTAACATGTTATATAATTTTATTGTCTTACTTGCCCTTGCCATACTTGTCTCTAGGCTTTGTTACACAAATTTTCTCGGTAATGCCATTTACATTGTCGGTATACCGCTTGATTGTGTCGACATCTTCCGGATCTAACATCTAATTCCTAACATTTTTCTTAACCTTTACTGTTTCACGCTATACTGCTTTCCTTATTTTCCGTAACTTTTACTTGATCATTTTGCACAATTTTACTTTATGATCTCCTGTAAAAAAAAAATTAAAAATATGTTACTTCATAACTAATTAATATGAACAATAGTCATCCGCTATCACCGACACATATTGTTCATATCATCTGATTAAAATCTCTATAGTCTCAGAATTCTATAAACACTGTTAAAATTGAGTATGTGGTGTTTTGGAATGAAAACCTGACGGGCTTTACATGTTACTTTTTCGCGATAAACCATCATGACCGAAGTAATATTCACATTATTCTGTAATTTCGACTGTTGGTGAATTGAGTAGTCGGTGAAAGGAATATTCGCAAATAATAATTTCAAGCAAAATGTAATTTGCCTAAAATTAAAAAAATATGAATAGCAACTATGCGATGATACTGATACATGTTGTCCATGTGTCCTAATTTTACTCCCGATAATCTTCAAATTTCACTAATGCTGTTGAAATGAGAATTCGGCTTTCGGTGTTAGAATCGACTGCATAACAAAGGAATGTGAGTTCATAGTGCTCGGCTACATAAAAAGCAATATGGCAAACAAGGAGTAATTGAAACTCAACTGGAACCCAAATATCAAACCAATCACAAATGGTGTGCTACCATTGCGGAAAGGAATGGCATGTTTAAAGTGTTGCCCTCGTAGGACCACTTGGGCCGATCAGGGGACTAAAAACTAGATGTATGCATTCCAAGAACATGAATGCACTTTCCTCAGTAAGACACAGTTGAACCATGATTTACTTAATATAAGTTTAGATAGCCCAAAAATTTCGACATGAAGTCCTTTGATGGAAAACCCTTTTTGAAATCTTTATTCGGTGTTTCATATTTTCATAAGGGTAAAACCCGTACTACCTTTTATTATTAATGAAATGGTTAAAGCTAGTAACTTTATTCCCTTGTACATTGAACTTTATATCGTAGACTCAATAACACGTACTTGGTCAACTTCTTAGACTAGTTTTGCTTATCTTAGATATGTACCTATAGCAACAGCTACCGAGTGCAATAAGGGAAGCACTAGGGCTACGACGAATCAACAACCTTTGAATAACCGTGAAGGCCGACTTTAACATTCCAAGGATAGATCAATTAGCTACTTGTCAAGCGGTGACTGACTACTACAAAGGGGATGGACAACTTAATTTTTGAGAGAGAGACAATACATTATTAAGGGAGATAGATGATATCTAACACCAACTCGCACGCTTTATTTTTACTTGGCAAGTTGACAGCACATAATTGAATCATACATCTTATCACTTGTAGTTTTTCGTCCTCATGTGGAATATTCGATGTATTAACCCAATTTGAACTAGCCTTTTGAACACATTCGGAACATGAGACCCTTGTCACATTGAACTTAATCTGTTGAGGTCTTTTATTCATCTTGCAGTCGAATTGTTGAAAATCACGCAAAATCCTTATGACACTTGTTTCTTATCGAGAGTTTGCCTTAAAAAAATTATTTCGTTTCCAATTCCCTCAAAATGATAAAATTCCCCATTGTAGCTGCACAAACCCCCGCCTTGTTACAACAAGATTTTGTCAATCATTTATATACTATGATTGCCCACAGTTTTGTCAAAAAACTAGACTTAAATGCTTGATTTAAAACGCACTTAGCTGATGTACTTTCAAGACAAATATCTAGAATGGTTTCCATTATCTAAATTCACATTTTTCTCCAAACTATTGTCACGAACAAGTTCATTTTCACCATATGAGATCTCCTTTGAAATTTTGTTCATACCCCTCATTTCATCAAGAACTTCAAAACATCGCAGTAGATATGATGTCACCATTTTAGAGAAATTCTATCTTTTAATCATGAGTAAATCCTCATACTTGATCCTTTGTATCTCAAGCAAAATTTAAAAGTCAGTTGAAAACCTTTCCTTGCATTTTTAAAGAACTTGGGCTTTACCATGAATAAGTTAACCCTTTTCACTGCTAACAAGTATTACAAGACTCTTTCAAGGTACATAATATTCTTCGAACAAAGAAGTAGAGCTACCTGAATCGCTGCCTTCGGATCTACCATTGGAGCATACCCAGAGCAATATCAATACCAGGACGAGATCTTCAGTTTCTGAAATCAAAACTACCACCAGGATCACGCTACTGCTACCACTCATTGGAAGCCGTGCCTATTTCACGTACCAACGCTAAGTGATATTTGATACTCAATACAAAGCACTATTCACAAGGGGCACATCAATAGAAGAAAACCAACTTGTCAACGTCGAAGTACGTCGAAGTATCTACATAAAAATAGGAAACATTATACGCACACATTACCATAACACATCGTACATTCTACACTGAATTTCGAGGACGAAGTTTGTTAAGAGGATAGGTTATGAGGACCTGTATTTTTTAAAAATATTAAAAATTAATTTGAATACATCGAATCTAATAAATTTTTCCCATGAATCATTTTCGCATATCAGTAATACATACATATCATATAATAAAATATATACTACGTATTTCACCTATATCTGAGACATACATCATTCATTTATGGTAGTATTAGTACACAGGTATATGCATAATTATACTATATACTTTGCATATATCATACATATTGTCACATTACATATGTGTATACATATTATCCGCATTATGCACACATTACTTATGTATACTTCCCATGTATATAAATGTACATATGTGTATATATTTATGTTTTGATACATTCATAATGTAGTATACATATATGTATCTATACACACTTAACCTGCACATGCAATACACACACACACACACACACACACATATATATTTCATTAGGTTATATATTGTATTATTTATATACATTACTTATTAGACTATATGTATATATACTCACACACACATTATCCTGCACACACACACATATATATGTATGCATGGATACCTTCCCGAACCAACACACGTGCTATCTTTTTCCTTCCCTACGCAAGCTAACCTCCCCACCCTATCCACTGTGCTCTCCCACCAACCCTCTCACCTCCATCACCAAATGTCATCACCCACTTCAATCCTTAACCTCCATTTTGCCAAACTTTCTCCTTGCCATTTCTTCCCTCAACCTATATATATGTCAGTCTTTCTCTTTATGCTTTCATGACGACTAAAAATCTCAGAGTTAGAGTGATGGAGATTTTGGAGAGAGAGAGAGAGAGCAGGGGACCAATAACAATAGTTGAAGGAAGAAGACCCACCTCCCTCTCCATTACACACAACTTCACAACTAGAGTGTTGAGTGAGAGAGAGACATCCTTGAGGGAGGAGAATAGGAGCAGAAGAAGAAGGAAAAAAGATAAGAGCAGTAGTAGACCAAACAGAAAGTGGGACCCACTGTTCTTGCCTATTTTAACCAAAATCATCATTCTCTGCCCAAATTTCTTCGAATCAAGGTAAGTTTCTTACCTTTGATCCCCATTTGATGTTCTGGAAATATTTAGGGAGAAGAAGACGATGAACAATGGTGTCAGGCGTCAGGCATGTACTCAGACCCGTACTTAGACCAGTCACACGACCAAATTAGCGACCGGTCGCACGATCGGATAACTAACATGTTAGGGCCTTTGGCTATAGTTATTTTATTTGTATATTACACTTGGACCCCTGGATTTATTTCTTATGCACTATGATTTATTTAATTACGAATTTAACCACATTATTTAAAAATTCTAGATCTATGTTTATATAATTACACTTAGACCCTATAGTTTATAGAAACACAATTTTACCCCTATAGTATTTAAATTACATAAACACCCCTATTTTTATTAAAATTACATATTAGTCTCCACTTTTGATAAATTATAGATTTTTCCTCGTAAATTTTATAATTATAATTTATCCTCTAGGTTTTTTAAAAATATATTTAACCCCAAACTTTATATGAAAATCTCTTATAAATTATTATAACCTACGAAGTAACTCCGTATTGAATTTTACTCCGATTAAAACCTCACTTTAGTAATCTATATAGTGAAACCTCGTATTTGAATAATTACATAAATAATTCTAGGTCACGTTACTAAACTTACGTCTTAGAAATAAGTCGCATTAACCCATATTAGGTTAAATCACCATTTTACCTAATATTATTATAAACTACACCATTAACCATGATAGATTAAATTCCAAATGTAGACCTTATGTTATTAATTAAATTGCATAATGAATAAATGCTAATGTTCATAAATTACCCTAAGCTGTATAAATACGTTTTCAAATTTAGTTTTTCCAATAAACTACGTTTTTACCCTAACTTTTGTTAAATACTCTTATTAGGTTAAATTACAATTTTGCCTAAGATTATTATAAACTACACCATTAACCATTGTAAGGGCCCGAAAAATATTTAAATTTTCAATAAATTATATTGTGGGTTACGTTTTAATTTAACGGCTTATGATTTGGGACTTTTGGTTGCAAGGTTCGAATGCGGAGTTTTTATTGGATTCATACGTGTTTTAAAGGGTGTTAGTTTATTAGGGAGGAGTCCCCTTAGACTTTAAAATCTGATTTTTTGCTTAGGGGAAGCTACACATCCCCATTTGCTAGTCATCTCTTTCTTTCTCTTCCTAGAGCTCTACCTTCTCTCTAATCTCACCACCAATCATGTCTAATTCCTTTAAGATATGAGAAGCTTGGAATGTGCTTAATGTGGAGTCAAAGACGGATTGCGATTTAGAGCTTGAGAGCTTAAGAATCAAAGCTAGGAAGCTAGGGTTTCTACCATCTCACCAAATCTTTTGATTTTAAAACTTGAGGTAGGGATTTCTAACCTTTGATACGTGTTTATGATGTATTTGAACCCATGTTTGATATTTAATTCGAGTTTAGAGATAGACATTATTGTGTAGAAGAATTTGAAGAAAACTATCAAAATTGCATAACTGTAAATCGTCCGAGCGTCTGGACGGAAATGTCAGTAGCAAAATTTGGGTTCTGAGCAGAAGGGCGTCTGGACGGACCAGATAGTTTTGGTCTGATTTTAGTTTTTGTTCTATTTTGCTCTGTGGTTCACCTTTTTACCCTATTTTCTTCATACTATGGACGTTTTGTACTATTTTCACTCATCTATGTTGTTTGTGGAATGTTTAACTTGAACGGACATAGAACTAGAGGTCGAGTGTCTACGAATCTCGTAGGACTCCTTAATGTTGAAATTATGAGAGCATACTTAGAAATTATATGACGTGAGTCATACTTGGAAACATTGATAAAATTATATGATGTGGTCATACTTGGAAATAATGATAAAATTATATGACGTGGTAATTATACTTAGAAATATTGGTTAAGTCGAGGACCTGTGAAACATCTGGGACTTTGATAGTACTTGTGTACAATACCTATAAACTTAGGAATGATATCACACTCCAATATATATTTCAGTTCTTGTACTTCTACATTATCGCTTCCTTATTGCACATTTCATATCTCACCTACTGTATCATTTATTTCCGTACATTAAAAAGGGAATTTAAATATATGATACTTATTGTGCTTTATAGCTCATAGTGCAAATCTCTTTGCCCCTGATACTTAATATCAGCTATCGAAGGCGTCTTTATTTAAAAGGGGAAAAAATTCATTGCTAAATAACTATATTTAGCGACAAATTATTTCGTCATCATAGAACATATTTTGCGACAAATTTTATTTTTCGTCGCCTAGACTTTTCGCGTGAAACTATGGGCGACAAAAACTAGCGACGACAATTTTCATCACCAAATCCATTGGCGACGAAAAATGTAACTTTTGAGACGAAATTATTTCGTTGTTATAGACTAATTTTGTTGTAGTGGACGTTGGCAGGGGCCCAAGATACCTAACCAACAACAACGCCATGGCTTATTGACTTTTTCGACTCTTAGTTATATAGGGTAGATGCTCTGTATTTTACTTTTTGAACATTATTTTGAAATGAGATCTACTTTTTTTCAGGTTTAATTATCTAACCTAGAGGATGTATCAAACCAACTTGTACATTTTTTTATTTATAAAATAAGAAATATTTTTTTTATTTTTTATTATTTTATTAACGGTTCCGAAAATCGGCGCGTGACATTCCACCGTATCTTGGGAGGATATTATATCCTGTCTTTATATCCGGATGAAAACAAATAGCCCGTTAAGAATTACGTAAAAATCTGTATGTCCTTTTTATTTTGCTCGCGTTCTTGGCTTGATTACTTTGTTGTGCAATTATGTGTGTTTGCCTCGGCAATTCCATAACATTTTCAATTGACATATCCCATCTATGAAATTTGACTATATATTCTTATTTTTGCTAATTAAGATTTGGAAGGGGCCCAAAAGCCATGAAAACCAAGGGGAAAATTCAAATTCTTTGGGACTTCAAGTCTTGCAACAAGTGCATCAGCTTCTCCAATTTTCTTGGAATTCAAAACAACAAGGTAGCATCTTTGTGTTGCAACTCCATACTGCAAAAACAAAATAATAATAATAGAAAATTCAATATAACAACACATGTAAATGGTAGAGCTGCGTTTGGACTGTCAAAAGAATCTTTAAAAAAAAAAAAAGAATTGGGAATCTTTGTTATTTGGAGGGTACTTTTTTTTACTTTGTGGTTAAAATTTTGAACCTTTTCATGTTGTCTCAATGGAAAATTTGAAACATAATACCAAACTTCCAAAATGTCACTAAGACAAAACAAATATAGAAAAAATCTAGTTTTTGCTTTTGTTTGTTTTTAGCGACTTTTTTGCAAATTGGATTAAGTTATTGTGTCTTTTTAACTACTACAGTCAACTACCGAACAGGCGTCTATTATTGAATTCACCCCAGGCGTCTATTATTGAATTCACCCCACCTGAGAGTACCCATTTGGGGACCAAAAAAATAACAAAAATTGAAATTTCTTTATTTTTTGATAAATTATTTGATAATTGGTCTCAGATGTAGTACGAGTTAAGTAAAAAAGTTGGTAGTGTAATGTATTGCTAACCTCCACCACTAGAATGTAGCCATCATCTTCTTGTGTCCCACTCCCACTAGGAACAAAAATGGGCTCCCCAATGAATCGCCGGCTCCCGACGGACCATGTGCGAGTGGACTCGTTCAAAGTGTTCATTTTCAAGATCGTATCGAACGGAAAATGCGGCAAAGCTTGGCGAGAACCGGAGGAAGTGGCCGCATAAATATATGTGTTTTTTTTCCCAGAGTAGTCTTGATTTATCACAGGAAAATCTGCAGGTTTGCTCCATTGGTTCAACGGCTTCACCCTACAACTTTCACATTTCCCATTTGAATCCAAGTTTATAGACACCTACAATATTATGTTTTTGGGCCAATCAGCAAACGATTGTTAAGACAGATCTGAGATCTGAGATCAGAGAGAGAGAGAGAGAGAGAGAGAACCTGAACAAGGTGAGGCAACAGCTTCTCTGTCCCTTGGTTTAGATTCATCATGGCAGGGTCTAGTTTGCCACTTTGCCAATCATATCCTGTGATGCAAACAAGCAAGAAAATTCTCACGTCACTCAAAGTGTTCAAGTTTGTTTATTTTTTGAGCTATAATGTTTTCCTCTAATTTTAAGTTCCAATGAATTAATTAAGTATTTGAGCCCCAAGTGTCCGAAAGAGGTAAATGTTAGGATACACACTTAATATCCATGTATTAAATATGCAACACTTCTTAAAATTGTATAAAACTTGGTCATATTAATTTGCACACAAAAGTCATAATACCCAATTTAAATTCTTAAAATGTGTACATTATGAGTTTCACGTTAATATTATATTTGAATTTTCGTGGAAATATTAAGAACATCTGTGCAAATACTGTGAATATAAGATTGCTGTAAGGGGTACTTCACATATACACCAAAATGAGAGGTGTATTTTAGTAATTTTCAAAAAACAAGACAAATTTCACTTCAACCTGCTCTATGGTTCAACTATGTATGTGATTTGCGGCCCCAAATTTGAGTAAAAACTTTTTTACTCACATTGTCGTAAATCAGAAGGGAAAATAGTTTTCAAAATTTTGACTAAAAGCAGGAGTCTGTTGATTTGAGTAAATATCAATTTGAAACAAATTTGAGTCAAATAGTAGAGCGAGTTTAATAGAATTTGAGTGAAATTTTGGTTCTGAGTGAGAAAAAAGGGTAATGACTGGGAGATATATGATCCTACCAAACATTTTCTGGAAGTTGAACCAACGGTAAGAGCAACCACTAGCTTGAATTTGAATCTCAGCATTCCCATTCTCGTCCCTCTCTTCAAAAGCATTACCAACATGCAGTACCCACATCTGGGAGGGAGCTTCAATAGGTACTCTCCAATCTCTCTGATAACTATCCTTTGGCTGATCACGGGGGAGCAAATATATGGGAGATTTAGGCTTGCTTGGATTCACCGATAATGCCGATATCATTGGAGATAAGCCCCACACTGCTGCCATTGATCCTGCACTTTGTTCAACCAAACAAAGTAGTACTTACTCTCCTTTAACCCATAATCGAATTTTGTTATGACATCACCCAATCACATAATGAATAACAACTCATACATCACGTGCTACAACATATATATACACCCACATGCCAGGTGAAAGTTCCAATATATTGTAAACGAGCTCCACTAGGTAAACTAATAACGTACTCGGCCTAAGCCCCATGAAATGCCCCCTAGACTGGTCGGAAACATTATTTGTCATGGACTTGGTCTAAACTCGGTCTAATGTTGTACTACTGATCAAGGCTAGGCTTGACCCAGGCCCATAGAACTCCCACACCAGGGATATGGACAATGGGCCTGGTTTAAGCTCGGACCACCTGCTGAAGATGCTGACCATGGGCTTGGTCTAGATCAAGTCCCTTCCAATTTGGTTTGGCTCATTGCTGAATTGAAGCTTTTAGGTGAGTTGATCAACATTTCTACATGTAATTTATTGGTTGGGGAAAATGGCCACTTACCAGGTAGATCAAGCTTAATGCGATTGCCAATCAATATGTAGTGAGAGTCGGTAAATGCCCAGTCGTGGATCATTAGGTGATCGGCAATATTAAACTCTCTCCTTTGAACCAACTTGAAATTAGAATCAAATTCTGCAAATTAAGACACATGAAGTAGTAAGGGCAAAAGTAATATGTTTACATATATATATATGTATATATGTACGTATGTATACGTACATATAGAAACACATACCGTAGAAGGTAAAATGACTGCAAGGGAGTAACATATCCTCTGCATTGCATGACAAGATCATAAGTCTGTTTCTACGAGCATCGATCTTGTAATGGGACAACAATCGCTTCGGAGGCATGTTAAATACTCCTGTTCGATTTAATAAAATATGGGGAAAAGAATGCAATATGATCAGCAAATAATAAGCAGCGGAATTAGAATGTTTATTTGATAGTGATGAAATTTTATTGACAAGAATGCATTGTCATTATTATGTATACATTCAGTCAGAATATGAATCTTTGACAGAAAAAATGCAGAATCGAATTATTACGGCGCAAGGAGAGGATATGAAAAGTTCATTTTATTGTGTCGAGACTATGCATAAATTTTATTATATTTAACAGTACTGCGTCAAATTTTAATATGCACACTTACCTTTTGGTGAGTTTATTATGCTGATATAGTGAGATTTACTGCTTCAAAGAAAGAAAATTTAGGAAAGGGTTTCCGGCTTAGAGAATATTTAATTTCATACAATTCGTTTCTTTTTTTCTAATTTTACATAAAATGACAAGATATAAGACTTTGTTTGACCACCATCGTATCATACTTGACCAAGTCTCCTATGTATTTCTCTCATATTTGTGTTATATTTTCATTCCATTTCAATAAACACATGAAATGATGAAACATAAAACAAATTAACAGAAAGCAGAACGATCGCCAGATCAGAAAGTTCTAAATTTGACAAAAATTTGTGGCTCAAGACAACTTAGGGCATCGCCAAGTCATATACTTTTAAATCTCTGCTTTTGTCGCTATTCCTCCATTTTGGAAGAAGAAAGAACTCCGACCCACCCTCTATTTTTTCCTCTATTTTGGGAGGGTTCAACGGCAGACTCAACAAGGGGAGGTATTATGTGACAACCCTATGGTTCATAATTTTTTTCTAAAGTTTAACAATAAGCCAAGACTTACCGTGTAAACTTGTGACACCCATATGCCATTTTTTAGTTATTGATCAATACAAATTTTATTCTTAGTTGTTAATTTATTTTGATAGTGACACCCAAATTAAAATTCTGAATCTGCCACTTATTCCTTTATCAGAAAATTAAAAAGGACCTCCTCCATTCCGCTATTCAAATTGTGTAAATATAATTTTTGTCTACTTGAGCTTTTGGTGTAAAAATTAAATACCGAGCACATCATTTGTACACTTTATTGTACATTCAGTAAATTTGTGTTCTATTCGTTTTCTAACTTCTCATTAGAAACGGATTAGAAGTACCCTCTGATTGATCACTAATAAGATAAATCGGGCTTGGGCTTTCTAAGGATTTATCTATTACTATTAGAGTTTTATTTACCCTCTCAAATTTCTCATTCTAAGTTGAATTGGCTTTAGGCTCATTGTCCTTATCTAATTAGAATCACTTCCGAGATAATCGGAGTAACTTATCTTAACTAACCGCCTTTTTTATGTCGGTCGAGTTCCTAACCATCTTTCTCAGATTGGTTGATTTTCAATGATCTCGCCATCACTCACGTGAGTAAAAGTATTCTCTTGCTGAGCTATTAATTTTATTAGAAATTCATTTCAGAAAACAAAAGATTTTCTATTTAAGTTTTACCTCCTTTAACTGCCCTACAGCTTTATCTGCTCCGTCCCGAGCTACTAGAGTATGCAAAGCTAACAAAATTTATAGAACAGATATTTTCATCTCGGATAAATATCTCAAACCACCATTTGGAATATGTACCCTTGCATTTAATGCGATGTGACATTTGTTACAACTTTTCTGTAATCGACGCATCTTACGCATGCATAATCTAAACGTTTTAAACCTTTTCACCTCTAAAGTAAATTCACATTTACCTTCTTGTTTAAAACCCTATTATCTTCCTCTTTGCTTTCATTACTATACATTTGTCTTCTTGTTTTCTTCCATCTTCTCGACTGTCAACCATCCTAGACTCCACTTCTATAAGTTTTTTGCTAGTTGAACCTTCGTTAGCTTCTTTTCTACACTTCTGTACCACTGTTCCTCCTTCTTTGTTCGAGATGGAATTTGCGGAAAAATGCTCTCCACACCAGAAAAAATCTTAGAGTTTCGCTAGATATCAAATCCTAGATGATGTGGTTGTGGAGTTTGCTGGCCCCTAAACCATTCGAGACGGAACTACTGACAACAAGCTTCACATCCCACTTATGGCGGTCACAGAGGGTGGGGTCATGTTTCCACACCTATGCAGATCTCGATTAACACCTTTAGGTCGTACTATGGAATATCTAGTATAATTACAACATGCCCAAAGCCTACTCTGATCTATATTACCTTAACTTGTGATTTGGTAGTTTGAAAATTGTAACCCATCTTAGTGACTCAAACAGGGACAATGACGATGATTTTTTGGTAGTTGTAGGAAATTGGAAGTTTGCACCTGACGAAGCCGAGCTCCAAAATCTACACATCTTGAATTGGGAAACCCTGTTAGTACTTAGGTTTATTATGTTGTACATTCTTATCTATCTCAGCATTGACTTTGGTTGGGCTTCTTTTCCTTTCATGTTTTTAGCCGTTAACTGCAATAGAGGAAGGGTCGAAGTCGTGACCAATCCGGCCAGAGTGAACTAGGCCAAGCTGCGAAGGTGCTACTATGATATACGCCGAGCTATAGAGGGTATATCTGAAATCCAGCAACAGCCATAATTGCCGAAGAGCAAAATTTTATAAATGTCCTACAAGGAATTACAGTGACATTCTTGAGGAGACCAAGGAGAGTGACTATTGTCAAACTCGTCGCCGGTCCATCCAACGCACCAATAAGTTTCTCATCATTATTTTCTACTTCCAATTTCTATCCCCTTCGCCAGACGACCTCCATCTTCTGAATACTAGTCATCTAGAGTTGAAGAAGCCTACAAAGCATTCAGAAGAATGGACCCTTCTGATGAATTACCCGACATCCGAGAAAAACTAAGGTTTGGAGGTGCAAAAGTTCCTCCAAAAAGGAAAGCGGCCGAGATCAACAAACCGAAAGTGATCCCTACCCTGACCTCCACCCCTATTGTCGTCATTGAAATTGGCCCTCCCCTCCTTAGTATGAAAGCTGAGTGTGTACTTATTTTTTAATACTTAAACTTACCTTTTCAATGAAAAAATTTTGGACCGTGCATATGTCTAAATGAAGCTAAAACCCGATAAAAACCTAATGGGAATCAGGGACAAAGTCGTCCAAATAAAAACTTTTCCTTTGCTGACATCATCACTAATGACAGGATTGGACGGAAACTTAACGACTGAGTCTAAATAAAGCTAAAACTCATAGCAGAAGGAATGTAATTGTAATTTTAGAAACTACAATATAGGTATTTTAAATTGTCAAAAACTTCATGGGACCAGTTAAGTGAAATTTACCCATTTTTTTATCACCTTCAAAGTCGAGTAAATTTGTGTTTGAAAATAATCAGATAATAGAAGAAGAAAAATAAGAACAGTTTACCAAACAAAATAGGCTTCAACATTGCAGCAGCCAAATCCCAGACGTCTGGTTTGAGTCCTCCGTGGGATGCAGAGTGATCGTCACCGTTAATGACATCGACCTTGCCAAGAGTCTCCAACGTTGTTGATTCAATCTCGTAAGGCTCTCCGCCTTCCCACAAGCACAACACCCGCCCTCCCCACCTAACCACACTTGTATTTGCAACATTCTTCATTACTTTAGTATTCCCAACCATCTTCCCACCTTTCAGCACCGAAAACGGTCCCCGGTGCGTGAACCGCCACCCTCCCGTCTCCGGGTCCCGCTCCTCCACTTGAGCCTCCGTTTTTATGTACCTACACCAACCCCATAATTCCATACATAAAGATAAGTAACAAATAAATTCCTACAAATTTCACCTAAATTATTTTTATTAAATGCAATGGTACGTTGCTGTTTATGCAGGGCGAGTTGCCAATAAGGACTCTGAATTTTAGCTGAAAATATGGCTCTTATAATTTTTATAGCATTTATATATAGGAATTTTGTTGGCTTTATGTCAATGTTTAGTGGAATGGTATATAATATTTGCGAATATTTGATAGTGACAAGTTTTAAAATTTTCTTTTGCATTGTACATAAATCTTGCACTCAACTTTTAAGCCTTTGTTTTTTTTTAAACCTGATTGTGGGACTACTGGACTAGCTGTAAACATTATCTACAGACATATATATTTTAAGTATACTTTATATTATGGGATCAGTAGCAATTGTTATTCAAATAAAATTTTCTTCAGTAGTAATTGTTATCTTTAAATAAGATTTTAATTTTTTCTATTGATCGATAATTTTTAGGATTTATCTTCTTAAATTATTCTTGTTATTACTTTTCGCAGTTGGTTTCATCCCACAAAATTATTATTCAAACGGATTAAACACCTGGCTTTCTTATTTTGCTTTGGGTGCAAAAAAACCTTAGGGCTAGCTCTATATTGATGTTTAAGGTTCTTTCGTTTTAGCTATGTTCGTTTTAACTTGTTTGGGAGATTTTTTCCCAAACAAGTTTCTCAAACATTTTTACTTTTTTCCCAGACAATTTTATCTCTCTATTAAAAGTGTCTCTGAAACACTTTTTTCCCAGACAAGTTTCTGAGACATTTATACAAAACAACGTCTCAGAGTTTTGTTTCTAAAAATTGTTTCAGAAACACTCAAAACGAACACACGTGACTATCGTAGGATTGGACGTATATGCATATATATATATCTATAATATTTTAAAACGTGGAGTGGCGGCTTCTGCTTATCGCCCCTTTACGTCCATTATTGTACCTCGCCATGAACTCAACCTCTCCCTTGGCCCCATCAATGGTGAATGTTCTCAAGTACCCATGACCATCTAGAGGGTGCACCGTGGACCCATGATCATCGGAAAAAAGCCCCGGTCCAGTCAGATAATACGTTCCAGACGGGAAGTCCAATGGTATCGCACCGTCAACGACGCGAAGGGTGACTGGATTGGCCGTCTCCAAGCGTTGGGATACCCAGAGAGACTGATAGTCCCAGAAAGCGGCCACTGAATCATCGACAACGTCCGTGGTCGAAATCAGGTCACTTGGAGCGGTGATCGAGATTGCTTGCCGTACAGGTAAAGAAACCTTGTTTGCCTGCAATGGTTTCGCCTGTGACACCGTGAATATTGGTGTGGTGATATGGCAGGACTTGGCCAGCATTTTTTGGCTTTGTTTGAACATACTGAAGGTGGCAAGAATAATGCAAGTGATCTTAGGTGGATACAAGAGAATTATATATATATATATACACATAGATATATCTCAACAGACTACACCCCACGTCAAATAGTTTATCGTTTGCTCTGTATGAAATTAATTTGTCCGCACTTTGAATTTGCATGGTGGGTCAATGTCAGTCTGCTACTTTGTGTGCATCTTCACAAGGCGGTGGGCCAATTATGCATTGTAATTGGCAGACAAAAATGTAGGGCAACTAGTTTCAACAAAATGCCTCAATTATATTTTCTAGTTGTAATAAAAAAAAAAAAATATAAGATAGTGACATTCTTTGGATCCATTTATAGTATTTAATGACTGTATTATAATTTAAGAATAGTGCCTGGTCTAAATTACATATTTGTCAGACCTCAAAAAGTACCCCTAGCTGGAAAGGCTTTCCCAGTGACAAATGGTTACATAAGTACAATCTTACACCGCACAGAATCACAAGGACAACAATGAAAACTAGAATTTACTCCAAGTCTCTTATATGTATATTTTTGGATGTCAATTTGAATCTTAGTTAACTAAAAAGTCCAATATATATATATATATATATATATATATATATATATATATATACACACACCATATGCAAGTTGATTATAATCATTAATCATCACTGGGTAGAATGGTATGGTTTAGTGATTTGGGGACAATGTATGGTCACTTCAATGAAATACTCGATTGACATTAATGATCATGAAGTGGCACCATAACTATAATGATTAGTACTTTGATACTACTGCGAGCAAAATGACAACAATGGGGCCAAACTCTTTCTTTCGGCCGTCGATAGAGGAATCAATCTGCCGACCTCATACTCTAGAACCCAATTACGATTGGACTCCACAAACTAATATTATTATAGAATCGATCAAGCTCGATCCCTCCAAGTGGTCCTACAGATTTCTCAGGTTCGAGTTTATGGACACACATTAATTTTTTGTTTTTTTAACTTATTAGTAATTAACAATCCTAAGGGGTTATTAAAGTGAAGATCAGGATCAACTGTAAATTCAGACATTTTGATGTCGAACCTTGACAACTACATACTTGGGGCCACTGGAGGTTTGCTCATTCGTTAACTTTAGGGTCCTAATAATAACTAGTCAACAACAGGTGGAATATATACCAAACTGATTGAATATCTTGATTGCAAAGAAAAAAAACTTATTAGTAATTAACATGCTAACGCTATTCCAAAATAATAAACAAATATTTTAGAAGAGAATCTGGTGCCTCGTATAGTAGCAGAGAAAGTGACCACTTGGATCATGATTTAAAACAAGAAAAAGAAATCGTCAGCACTAAATTAATTACATTACAGATAGTGAGCATTGTTGTTTGTTTAGTGAATTTTTTTCAAAACGAATTCCAAAATAAAAGTTAAGTATTTGTCTTAACGAGAGTAATTAAAAGTAATATGAAATCGTAAATATTAAAAAAAGTTCAAAAACATAAAAAAATAAATAAGACCCGGAAACTATTTTTTTAAAATTTTGTTTGTCTTGGTATGTTCGGTTGAGTGTTTCTGAAACAATTTTTGGAGAAAAAACTCTGAGATATAGTTTGGTGTAAGTGTTTTAGAAAAAATCTGGGAGTTAAATTTTTTCGGCGTTTTTAATGTATCTCTTTCTCTCTTTTTTTATAAAGAGATGAAATTGTTTGGGAAAAAAGTAAAAATGTTTGAGAAAATTTTTTCAGAAACTTTTTTGGGAAAAAATCTCTCAAACAAGCAACCAAACACACCCTAGTGAAGTTTTTTTTATACTTTCTCATTGATGAGTCTGGATTGCCTCAACTTAGTATTACACTACTAGTCGACGTCACTCAACCTTTTGAGAGTCAAGTCGCTTGGTCAAGAGAAATCAATAACAAGAGTTGTTCGGCCAGATGCCGCATATGAAGCCTTAGAGCACTCAAAATCTCAAAAATGAAGCCCTTAATAAATGACCCGCTTCTCCCAATAAGAAAAGTGAGTGTGATCGGCGGCCATCAAGGCTTCTAAAATCCTTTCATCTTCAACCCTATAAAAAGGACTACTAGGCCAAGGGCCAGGTATATATGTTTTTTCACGCTTCTTGCATTCACTCTTTCTTAATCAATTTTTAACTTGATCATCGGAGGATCCTTGACCAGAAATCACCATCTGAGTCTCAAAACATGTGTTGTGTGTAGGAACGAACGCAAGAGCGCGAAGGCAACCATCTAATTTCGACATCATCAGTTTGACGCCGTTTATGGGAACAAGTTCAACTTCTTCCTAGAAGAAATAAATTCAACTGAATAACTGAAAGCACGATGGTGACTACGAGATCATTCTATGAAGGTCACTAGGAGGAGAGGCTTCTTAGAACACCAATCTCCTAGATGACCAAATATAGAACTTGACGCAACTAGTAACTGTGTTGGTGGAGAAAAATGAGACCTTGGTCAAATAGCTGCAGATGTCGCTGCTTCCATCGTCATTTGTCAATCGGAAAAACCAATAAATAATAGATCCTGTCTATGACCTCGAGGTCCAAGAAGAAGAAAGCAAAAAGAAGAGGTCAACAGTTGCACCAAAGGACAAAGAAGCAAAAATCACTAGAGGCCATAGGGATTGACCAATACATAAGTTTAGGCGGCGTAGGGGACGGAAATCAAAGAACTTTGCGAGAAAATGGAGGGGATCATGAAACAGATGGGAGAAAAGGGGGCGTAATGGGTGAGAGTCAAGTACGAAAATCCAGTCTCCTTTTTACAAAGGTGGTAATGGCGAGACCTTTCCCTTCAAAATTCAAGATCTCTGAGATGGATCTATTTGACATCTCAGGAGCCCCTATGGACCACCTAGAGACATACAAGGCTTACATAATGCTACACACCATTCTCAACGAGATCATGTGACGAGCTTTCTCCAGTACTCTCAAAGGCTCAACTAGGGTCTGGTTTGGAAAGCTAAAGCCAGAGACCGTGGATAACTCTAATCATTTGAGCAAGTTCTTCATCAATCACTTCTATAGTGGTAGTTGCATCTGCCGACCAGCCACCTACCTCTGAAACTTCAAGCAGAGGAGGGAAGAGTATCTTAGAGCCTACCTCAAGTGCTTTAATGATGAAGCTCTGATAGTAGATGAGGTGGATGACAAGATTATCCTCACAGCCTTCCTGGGGATTGTAGCTGACTTAATTCTTCTACCACGTTTTTGAGTGGCTCTCTCCCAGCATGGCTGAGCTTACGATGAGAGCTCAACAACACATGAATATAGAGGGTGCGATGATGGCATAGAGGGGGAAACAAGAAAAGTCAAGAAAAAGAGCATGAAGTAGAGTTGGTCAGACATCAAAAGGAGATAATGGAATCCCAGTATGGAAGTCGAGATGAGTACATGAGGATGTTATCCTGTCACAAGTAAACTTGGGGTTGAGAAGAAGACTACCATCAGCCAGCACAGACAGGAAGTTGCTCGGGTAAGATAAGCTAGTCATCTGGGCCTCAAACTGTTGGGCCTCATTAAGAGATAGAGTAGATTGGGGGACAGAAACTTCAACAGTTGGACCTGAGACACAGACTCTAGATCTTGCTTGTCTCAACACTCAGTGGGTGGTAAGAATGAACCCGGATGCCTCAATTGTCACATCTCAAAATTCAAGGGTATAAAATGAGTGTAATATAAACCATAACACGAGCCCAATTTAATAAAATCATAATAAATTTTAATCTGTTATATCAATTCCTAGGCACACAATACCCAATAAAAGAATAATTTAACAAACTAGCAAATAAAATTATATACTAAAGCTTTGGGCTACCCTCCAAGGCACTAGCCCCTTGGATCTCCATCATTACCCGAAAAGTGATAAATTGAACAACATAAGCCGAAACTCATATAGAATAACATGCTAATAGCAGAATAATGAGGATTAAAACTTGTTCGACATTAAGAGTGTGTTCGTTTTGAGTGTTTCTGAAACAAGTTTTAGAAAAAAAACTCTGAGATGTTGTTTGATATAAGTGTTTCAGAAACTTGTTTAGGAAAAAAGTGTTTCAGAAACACTTTTTATAGAGAGATAAAGTTATTTAGAAAAAAAAGTAAAAATATTTGAGAAATTTATTCCAGAAACTTGTTTGGGAAAAAATTTCTCAAACCTCTTAAATGAACACACCCTAACACACATAGGTTTTTCCTTAAATACAATATAAAGTTTGCAAAAAGTTTGTTCATAAATTTAACTATTAACCTTCTTTTTTCGTCTTTTGGCTTCCTCTTGAACCCTGGGTTGAGCGTAGCAATCTTCTATCGTTTGGTTCTTTCAATCAACAATTGGTGGTGGTGGTGGTAGTGGCAACTGAGCAGCTTGCAGCTGCCCGGCCAAGGTCTCATTCTGCTGCATCAATTCACTTACTAGTTGTGTTAAGGTTTGTATTGGGTCTCTAAAGGGTTAGTGTTCTGAAAAGCCTCTCTCCCCTGACAACCTCCATGGGATCTCAAAACACAATTGGTCGCGAAAATTGGTCACCAAAAGTGTGATTTCTAACGTGAATTATTTTTTGTGACTAAACAAGTGGTCACTAAATGTATCGTACCTCGCTCAAAAATCAAATAAATTTGCACACTTTTTAACATATTTTTGGTGATCAAAAGTAATTAGTCTCCGAAAATATACTTTTAGTGACCAAATACTAGTAACCAAAACTATTTTCATATTCTTCCATGACCAAAAAAACTTTTAGTCACTAAAAAATCTGCCACTAGTGGTTAAAACAAGTTTGGATGCGAGCGGGTCGCGACCACATTTCTGAACCACTTACATTGGTCTCGGGCCAAACGGACCGATGGCAGATTGACCCGTGGGTCATATGATTGGAAAAAAATGTCGTTCTGATCAGGCCCATTGATCTATAGGCCTTAGTAGCTTTCGGCTTGATTCATTCGTTTTGGTCTCCAAATCAACAAATTTGTCGTTTTAAGAAAGATTTATTTCTTTTTTGTAACTTTTAGTAGGAATTTCTGTTTTAGTCGACGCTTGTTTTAACAACCTTATATTTCTTTTTAGTATTTGATTTTCTAGTCAAATTAATTTTTTTTGTTTTTAATAATTTTCATATATTATTTTTTTAGGCTAGATTAACAAGTCTAAATCTTTTGTTATTTTGTTTCCTAGTTGATTTAGGGTTCTACATCCCTATAAATTATTTTGTAAGCCTAAAATCTAAGTAGTTGTTAATTGGTTAATAAAAATTGAGTGTTTTACTCAATTTGTTTGTTCAAGGATGGAGTATTTCTAATTCAAATAAGGTTTGTAATTGTTTTTGTATTACACTTATCCAAAATATACGCTTCACTGCATCAAGTTTGGTTGCTAAATGCTCTATAATGGACCTAATTGTCTTAAATTGTGCATTTTTCAGTGACCAAAACGCATTTGGTCACGGAAAGTGATCACAAGTGTAATTTCTATCAGTGAGATGTGGAACTAGTACTCACCAATATTGTGCTTTTAGTTCTTTAGTTGAATTTCATTTTGTGTAGTAAAATATTAAACTCCGTTCCCACAGATGCTGCTAACTAATGATGTCGAAAACTGGTTAGTGACCTCTCGAGTTTTGATCGAGGTTCATATACACAAATTCTAAGGTTGGAGTTGTTTTCTAGCAAAGGACCCTCCGACGATCAATTTAGATATCGAGAGAGAAAAATTGCATGCCAGTATGTAGAAAGTGAATTGTGAACGTACTTTGATCTTGGCCCAATAATCATTTTTATAATGTGAATGGTGTAAATTTTAAGGGGGTTGATGATCGCCGATCAGGCTCCTTATTCCTTTGTTGGGAAGAGCGGGTCATTTACTGACGAATCCATTTTGGGAGTGCTCTCAAATTTCATTTGTGGGATTCTGCCAAGCGAATCCCGTGATTGGTTCCTCTTGACCGAGCAGCCTAATTCTCGAAAAGTTAAGCACCAACTGAAAATGTAATGTCGACCGCCTAAGACAGAATAGTCATCCACTAAGTGGTTGAATGTTGAGCAATTGAAGACTGAATACCTATGCTAAGTTGTGCATCGAGAGACCGAGTGCTAAGTCAATTCAAACTCATCAAGAGGTATTGGATGGAATCTTATATAGATAAAGTTCTATATAAGACTCATCCAAAATTTTTATTCACTTAGTTTTAACTTGAATTGTTGAGGAATTAGATTTTATGATTCTAATCTTTTAAAAAAAACACCTAATATTAAGTTGTCACTTGTCCTCATGCCAAGGATTATCACTAATGAGTCATTTGCTTTAATACATAGTATAGATCCTTACTCATTATAACTAATCATGAATATATTGTCTACTCATATTTGAATAAGATTCAATTACTCCCTCCGTCCCGGTTTGTTTGTCTCCTTTTTGACTTTTAAATGTCCCAAAATGTTTGTCCAATTTTAAAGTTGACTTGTGAAAGTTCTCTTAATGCCCTCACTTTTTTAGAAAATTACACTGAAAATTGTGCCATCTCATTTAATGCTAAAATAGTTAAGGGTATTCTTGGAAAGTTAAATTTTTTAGGAGTAATCATTGTGTTCCCTTATTAAGTTGGAATTTCAAGAATTGACAAACAAACCGGGACGGAGGGAGTATAATTTTATTTTATAATAGGAGTTATCCTAACTCCCTCCTCAAACTCAAACTGAAACTTCAATATATAATTAATTCTTTATATAACAAACGGTTAGTGTCGTTCCCGACATTTGGGTTACTCAAGCCGAACCTCAATTTCATTACCAACTTAGTATTAGTTATTAATAATTTTCTGTGAATTTATATTTTTTCCATATTTATAAAAAAAATTATTGTCCAAGCGCCGAAAATTGCTCGAGCCTGAAAGCTTGTAAGCTTATCCCAGAGCCGACCTTGCAAATGATTAATATATGGTTGGTCATATAATTTTTGCCATAATTTTTAGCACACCATGGTAGAATGTGTATTAATGATTCATGACCCTCATAGAAGGTCCTGTAATTTATCGATACGGAAAGTTTTTGGTGCATTAAAAATTTTCATGAAAATTTCACATAATTAAAAATGAATGTGGTACATTTACTTGAATGTATAAGTTTTCAAATCTAAATGAATCATAACTTTTGATTTTAAATTTAAAAATATTTTTTAAAAAAATTCTAAGATCTTAATACTCCTTTTTACCAATAAAAGTAAATATATGTGATCGAGTTGTCAACTTTGCATGGGACATTGAAAAGGATTCCAAAGCAAAGTCAGGTTGACCGGAATGGTCCAATTGCGATGACCTTGAATGGGATGGTGGTAGGGCCCCTGCTTTGGGATTTGAGGTTCAGGCATAATGGGAGCATAGGACGACATTATGGAGTAACAAGTGGCTTAGGGTGTGTTCGTTTTAGGGTGTTTCTGAAATAGTTTTAGAAACTGTTTCAGAAACTGTAAGTGTCTCAGAAACTGTTTCAGAAACTGTTTCAGAAACTGTTTCTGAAACTTTTTCTTTTATAGAGAGAAAAAATTGTCTGGGAGAATGTTTCTGAAACTGTTTCAGAAGCTGTTCCAGAAACTTGTTCGAGAGAAAATCTCTCAAACAAGTTAACCGAACACACCCTTAGTGGCTCATCATTGATGATCAGGTGACAACATATATGTGTGAGAGAGAGAGAGAGACACACACACACGATGCTCACATTTACGTCATTCGAAGCCATTTTTGGCTACTTTCGAGAAACCAATATTATGGAATCGGGGGCTGAGAGCATGTAGATCAAATAAGTAAAATTAATATTTTAGCTAATTTAGCCAGCTAAATTTTAAAAATTTACCTCCAACAGTCCCAATATTAGATTAGGTAAAATGTCTTTTGTAATAGTGCCTAGCCTTAATTTGCCTAGGCATTATTCATAAGCAATACAATATTTTATTTTATTTTTTTCAATACCTCTCCTCCCTAGTCTAATGTAAACAAAAAGTTAAAAAAGTAAAAATGCATACTTTAATAAATAATAGGTAAAATAAAAAGTATTGTTGAAATTTTAAAAGAAAAAATGATTAGCTAAAATAATATTATAGAATGTTTACTAGCTAAATTACCTCGCCATTACTACACATGTTCTGAAGTAGAAACCTAACGATTTGTTTGTATTTATTTGTAGTAATTAAAAAATAAATATTTAAGGCGAGACACATGAGAGTTCAAATTGAACTAGTCCCATCATGAAATCAGTCAGCACACGATGAATTTGAGGTTAAGATCGGAGAAAATTGGCTTCACCAACAAGAAAGATGTGTGTGTGAGGCTCTCATAACCATAAAAGGGGAGATCATGCATCTCCAAAATAATTATAAGAGATCACTTTAACGATTTATATGTATGATGGGCGTGCGCACAATCGTTTGAACAAATAATGAATTTATCAAATGATGAACAAAAAGACTTATTATAATACTGACAACTAGAGTTAAGAAAGAAAAACTAATTTAGGCTTCGGTTAAGATGGCTTGCTTATAAGTGACTATCAACTTATTGTCATCTTTCAGAAACAATTAATTTAAAACAGCCATTTGGTTATATTCAAGTATTTAATTCTAAATATATATTTTAATCTTTTTTGTATGGGTGAATTATACTGTGCTCCCTTAAAATTTCTAACAAATACACTTATTCCCCTCTAAAGTTTCAAATTGATGTCACCGTCCTTCCTTTGCAAACAAATTTGCTAATCCCCCGTCTTCCCCACTTTCTTTTAACATTTGTCCGTTAAAAATACAATTGAAATAAAAAAGATGCCCGTTTTACCCCTTACCAAATTAAAAAGTAACTTCTCCTCCTCAATTCAATTCAATATATTAGCATCTCTTTTCCTAAGAACATTTTAAGACTAATACAATTATTAAAGTTTAATAAATGTGAATTTCTTTGCATTCCTATTTTGATGAATAAAATGGACTTAAAAGGGTTAATCTGTCATTAGTGATTAAAAAAGTTTGATCACTAATTGTATTATATTTGGTGACTAAATTTTTTTTATAACAAATTATGCACTTTTCGATGACCAAAACACATTTGATTATGGAGAAAGTGGTCACAAAATGCATAATTTCTAATAGTGACAACTGCAGGGGGGGTTGTTTGTGTGTCTGGAAGCTCTGTAGATTGGGCTTTGGGCTCCCCCGATATGATTCATGGGAAATAGCAAAAAATATATTCTTATTCTGTCTTAGATTTTGTTTCCCAAGTCAATATCTTCTTATTCTTTTTGTTGTCATCTTCTTATTCCTTTATCTTGGGTGTTTACTCACAACTCGATTCTTTAGTTTGTTTATCTTTGTTATTTCTTACATTTATTTTTATTGTGTTATCCGTTCACCAACACATTATTATTGTCGCTGATCATTTTTAAAATATATTATCTTTTGGCGATGTAAATTGTGTCGCCAAATGTGACAAAATTTTGACGACAATATTTTTCATCACCGAAAGTACGTCCCTAAAATAAATTATTTTTCGGCAATCCTAATTGCATTGCCAAATACGATGACTTGTCGGCCATAATATTTCTCATCGCTGAAAGTATTAGGGTCAAAATAAAATATCTTTCAGCGATGCATATCGCGTCGTCAAATGTGAATATTTTTTGGCGACAATAATATATTTCTCATCGCTGAAAATATAGTAAACTTAGTCATCAAAAATTGTCTCACTAGTCTACTCGGGCTAATGATCAGCGATATGAATTGCCGATGAGTTTGTCAAAGTGTGTCGTCAATATATATTCAACGGCAACGTGTTTTTTAACCTGTCGCTATTTTGATCGCCGTTGTTCCAATTTCTTGCAGTGGTAGATAAGGCTTGGTTTGTAAGGGGTTTGGGCTTCTTGGGGGTACCTAATTTTGTGAATGGTGAAAGACCAAAGTAATGTGGACTTTGGCCCAAATTACCAAACATACGTGCACGCGTTCTCATCACCATTCCTGTAACAAGCCAATCGTCTCGAGCTTTGTTAGGTTCAAACTCGAGTTCGGGTCATTTTATTTGTATAAAATGATTAAATGACTTATTTATCTAATTAAATTTATTTTCTTTCTAGAACTTTTTGGACCCATTCAATTTGGATTTGACCCATTCAAAGACTTCTGACCCGTTTGAAGGCTCATTTACCCCAACAATTTTCTGACCGTTGGTCTTGGACGGCTTCTGACCATTTGGAGACCAAATGGGTGCATCCCATGCCCCATCTAATGCCTCCCTAAGCGAACCAATTTTTCGTAGCCGAAGCAGTGCAACCCATGCATTTTCAACCCGAACTAGTGCGTCATTTGGGCTGGACCACACCACTTTGTTGACTATAAATTGAGGCCGAAACCGTACAATTTTAATCCAACAAAGGGTGGATTTGGCTTATGAAATTTATTTAAATTTATTTTTTGTTTCTATTCATTTTCTTTTTTTTGTATTTGTTTTTTTAACCTCAATGTTTTGTGGTTTATTGGTCCGTCTTGATAAAAGGAATCTAAAAAGTATAAAATTATGTCCAAAAATTAAAAAAATGTCACTAAACACGATGAATTAGTTGTAAAAAAACTCTGTTTTTGATTTATTTTCGTCTTTTCTGAACTTTTTTCAAATTTGACCCATGATTAATAACTTTTCTGAAAGCTCTTGCCGAGATGAACCAATAAATTACAAAAAGCTAAGGAAAAATAAAAAATTACAAAAAAATTTCACATAAGGACGAAATTTTTTTTCAATAAATAGCACAGTCTAAATGGATCCAAAATCATCCTCTTCCATTGCATTCTGCTGCATTTTATTTCCTTCATCGTGAAAGAGTTGCAATACACAAAATCATACACCAAGCTACTTCTACAAGGTGTGATCGTTGCTCCGAAAAGGAAAATGCAGTTCATCTCGTAGCACCATAGAGAGAGGACGATTTTGTTGTAAGGAGGTTGTGTCCAACACAATCGTTAATTAATCGTTCTTCAAGATTTCGAAGTATCGTTTTTATTTCCACAGATTATGTTCGGTACAATGTGAGTTTTTATTGCGATGTTCTTTTATTATTTTTCTTATTATTTACTATATTCTAGTACACCATAGATTCTTAGTATTCTTCCAACAAACCCTACTCTCACCATAATTTTATGGTGGAGCTCAATATAAGTATTTGAGTTTCCTATAAATTTGTGGTGAGAAGTGTTGGAGCTCAATTTTATTGTGAGGCCCGCTATTAAGTGTTTTGAGTTTTGTATGAATTTGTGGTGGGAGAGATGTTGGAGCACCAAATTTCAATATCAGACGACTGGATAATCTCTGCAATTTTCACCAATTTTTTTATCTTCTTCAGTATTTGGACTAAAATATGTGATTAAATTTAGACAACATGCAAGGCCCAGTCTACAAAAACACAATATTAGACTTGTAGAGACGGACGTCAGATTTCAACGTTAAGTAATTCAACTTTAAGAATAATAAATCAATTTTTTTAATACAAACTACAAAAAAGTACTATTAAAAATATTGTAGTAGATGTTTTTCAATCTAACTACACAACTACTACAATGTAGTCATATATATATATATGAATTTTTATGCATAAACCCATGTTTATCCATATTCATTTTTAAAAGAAAATTTACAAAAACTAATGTTAGACTTTTTCATAAATATTCACAAGAGGGTTATTCATTATTTTTTTTAAATGGATGGATGGATGGATGGTGTAAGAGTTTTTTCAGAAACATGTTGGGCCGGATAATTTACATAATTTTAAACAAAATAATTATAGTTTTTTCTTTAAAAAAAGTTTAAATCTCTGATAAATAGTCATCTAGGCTCATCTACCCCCACCCATCCTAGAGATAGATTATTTGAATATTACAATGCCGAAGTTATGAGTTCATTTAAAGTCACCACAAATTAATTAACTAAATCTATTATGGATCCAAACACAGCATGCGGAAACCAATGTTGATCGACTCCATCTTCTTTATTTCGTTCGCATTAGATTCTCGAATGAGGATATGGGGTTTGCTCTTCCTGAGGCACATCAGGGTTGCCTGTGTCTCCTAGCGCGTATGGTCTTGAGCCTCAAAATCTTATTCAACTTGTGTCTATTGTAGAGCTTGATGCAAAAAATAAATCTGTGAAAAATCATGTCGATCGGGTAATTATAGTTGTTGAATAGATTATTATTCTCCGATCGATTTGATTTTTCATATATACTTATTTTATGCACACAGATTTACAAGATGAACTAGTCAAACTATATTTTTTTTAAACATGAGATGATATGCATTAACGAGCACTTCCGATCCTATTGTCTTGGACACAGCAAGCCCCCATGTCAGGGGCGGATTCAGGGGTGGTCAAGTGGGGTCACTTGACCCCCCTCAACTTTCCAATATTTACATTATAGTTTGAGGTCTAAAAATTAGTTAGTGATTTTGCCCCCTCAAATTATGATATTGCCCCAAGTATTGTACTTGAAGTATGAAAATTGACCCAAAAAAAGTATAAAAATTTCACTTGTATCAAGCATTTTATCTAAATAAAAAATAAGTATTTTTAATATGCATAATGTACAAAAAAATATTTTGCATTTAAAAAAGTAATTGATGAATAATGTTTTATACGTCCGTAGTTTAAAAAATATTCTAATCTTTTACTTAACAAATGACTCTTTTCTATATATTTTTTTAAATAAGAAAAATCGTTGAGTGCTGTTTTAAATTAATATGTACGTAAGTTTTATATTTATCTTTTATTAGAAGAATATTTGTCATGTAATTTCAGATAAGATTTTGACCCCACTAATTGAGATTTCTGGCTCCGCCCCTGCCCCATGTCCAAATGGAATGAAGCAAAAGTTAACAGCAAGGCATGTTATTCGCTTTATGAAATGTAAGTTGCTTCTCTGCTTGGAAAGTAAGATTCTTTTCTTTCTTCTTGGTGTTTTTTTACTTTGCATAGATAATTATCAAATTAAGAATCCTTTCGTGTGATTCAAAATGGGTATCCACAATGTTTCATTTGCTAACCTGATTTGTATATTTTGTGAAATTTGTATAAATTAGTCTTGCCAAGAAAGTAAGTTTATCGTCATAAAATGCTTAATCAAATTATATTTGCAAGAAAAATTATTGATCAAAATTTGACCGTCTATTTTTCTTCAGATAAATGTTATATAGATATTCGATCCACGTTATGTTTTCGTTCACCGTAATATAAATTGAGATTTACAAAATAAGATAGTCGAATCTTTACATGGTACTAAGTTACTATCACATAAAAAAAGCCACGGTTATACGCTATTATCGGTGGGATGAAATTCATGATCTTCAATTAATCAAACACTCACTCCAATAAGTTTTCATTAGTGTACTTGTACGGGGAAGGCATTAATTATTCTAGTGGAATGATGAATTGATTGGAGTGGGTTTAGATAATATTCCACAGAGAAATGAAATGAGCTCTAAATAAGAATAAGAATAATATTACTAACACTTTGTACCTCATATTTTATTGCATATTAAGATGACGGTTTATTGATGATAGCTTTCTCACACACACAGATGCATATTGAGAGTGGGGGGTGAAGTAGAGGAGGTGGTGTCACTTTAGTATACGGTAAAACATGAAATACAAAATAAAGTATTAGTAATATTATTGTAATAATAACCATATGTTGGGAATGACTACAAAATTAGAAAATGGGTCGAAAATGATTTGGCATTTGGGGCAAAAGTGATTTCAGTTTTTTTAGTATGAATAATTAGGCATTTAGGTGTTCATTATTTTTTAGGGCGGTCAATGCATTTGTATGGGTAGTCAGATTGGATAAAATTAAACTAGAGGCCCACGAACCTGCTGCGAAACGGGTTTTCAAATATCAAACCGCTACCATCATACATACAAGGCCCGTTTAGATAGAGTATACGAAAGGGGATAATTTTTGGAGGAAATATAAAAATTGACGTTACATATTTGGCATAATTTACAAGAACAAAAATATAAGAAATAACTTATTAGCCCTTCAAAAAAATTTCCGTTAAAGGAATAAAGAGGTATTATTTTTAGGCACCTTTATCCTGTCTCAAAGTTATCCCCAGGTAGTAGCTAAAAACACTACTCGCTCTTTTTTATTACAACTACAAAAACAATCGTATTCTCCATCAAAACTAAGTATTATTTTATTCTTTTTTTAATACTTCATTCAAACTATCTATTTTTTTATTTCTTTCTATAAACATCACATTAATGTGGGCCAACCTTCTAAAAATAATATCTCCTCTTATCTTATTACCTTAATAATTTATTCCCTGAAAATAATCTTTCATCCAATCGGCCTCCAAAAATAAAATGCATTGACCATACACATGTTGTAGATTTTTTAAAATTTAATTCATTTTTTTTTCTATTTGAAAATCTTTCATCTAGAAGAATGAATAATTTATGGAAAATTAATAATAAGATAGAAAATAATATAATTATTATTGAACTATTTGTTAATTATTATTTTTTATTTACAATTTTTATAATTATTTGAATACATGTAATTTTTAAAATTAATCGTTCATCTTGACAAATATTTTAAAAAAATTATATTTAAAAAACTTTTGATCTTGACGAACTAATAATTTATAAAAAATTAATACAAAATAAAAAATTATAATAAGATAATTTTTGTATTGAAAGTAAATTAATAATTAATAAAAAATAAGAAAATTAAATAAAGATAAAAATAATTTTAAAATCATAGGTCAAATTGGTATGACCTTTTTGTGAATTAAATTTGAACTAAAAAATAACTCAAGGCATGGGATTGTCACGTCGAGATCTTCAACTGTTACACTAATGGACATTATCAATTTCCAAAAAATGTACATTATCTTACAGTTTTTAATTGAGCAATTAAACTGTAGTGAGTGAGCACACACATACAACAACGAAGCATGCAAAAATCAATGACGACTCATCTTTCTCTCTTTGATGAAGAGTTTCCCCACTGGATATTTCGGGATGATCAAGTCCAGTTATTATTAATATATATATAAATCATATGTGAATTCAAAGTCAGTTAGCTTGTTCGTAACAATTAAAGCTCTTTTTAATTGATAAATATACTAGTACCGAATAACTCCATTCCGAGAGTAGAATCGACACCCAATCTATTCTCCGGACGGTGCTAGAATGCTTCAACCATTGCCGTCGGAGGGTCATATTCTTTGTGCAATCCACCATCACCTCCCTCATCATCGTTCTCATCCTCTGCTTCCCACATGAATTGGGCGTACGATCCCAGCACCATACTATCAATCAATTTCAGATTTTCACAAATTCAATCCTCATAACCTAATCATATACTGTACATGATGAAGATGAAGTTAGGGTTTACCTGTCGTCGGGAGATGAACGAACGGCTTGATCGAAGTAGAGCTTGGCTCTGTCTTCGTCTCTCTGAGTCTCCCATATCAGCTTTCCGTAGGAAGCCAATACCTCTCCGTCGCCAGGGCTCGCCAGTATTGCTCTCCCGTAGTACTCTTCAGCTTTCACCACATTTCCTTCTACCTTCAAACAGTAAAATCGCGAATAAGCACACAACTACTCCTAACCATTGAATCAAGCATTAGCTCAAAACAAAAACAAGCAAAAATGGAAATCGTAGCTTGACAAGGGACCAATTGAAACATCAATCAACTGAGATTTGATGATATTGATGATGTAGAATTAAACTACCTCGTGCAAGAACCTGGCGTAATTTCCGAGGAGAAGAGAATTCGTAGGGTTTGATTTCAACATATCCTGATAATAAGCGTCGATCTTGCTCCAATCAGCGTTGCCACCAGTGAACTTCCCCGCATTCCAGTCGTCGCCACCACCTCCGTTACCAGAATTTACTCCCTTGCCAATCCCACCGCTGGGAAACCCCAGCTCTTTAACCGGGAAACCATTCTCCCGCCCATAGCCGGCATGATTCCTCCGATCAAATGCTCCAGAAACGTAGTGTTCCTCCGGAATCCTTGCTGTAAAAGATCGCGATCCGAAGCCACTCAGCCGCGAGAAACCGCTGTCGGATCGAACCATCTCGGACTCCGATGATGCCCTCCGTATGCTGGCAGGCGGAGCCAAATGCAGCGAAATCCGTTGCGAAGCAGAGCCATTCGTAATAACTCTCGGTGGACCAGGGACGAACGATGCATGGTTTAGGGAAGGGAACGAACCGGTTCTGATAAGTAAATGTTTCATGGTTTTGGGGATCAGGCGAGTTTGATCTGAGTTAATGAAATCCGAAATGCGGCTCCCCTCATATATGTATGGAAGTTTACTCGCGGGAGCACCGTTGGATTTGGGATTCGTGACTTAGGGGAAGAGAGGGCCTGCAATCGCAGGACACGTGTACAGTTGCATGTGGGGGTTACCTTCCCGGGGGAGTCGGCGGCGGTCGAAATGTGATCAGGTGCAGTGCGCAGTAGGGAGTGGGCTTTTTCAGAGCGTAGACTCGAAGAGTTTCCACGTGTCATGGGCAAACCGTGGGCGTTGAACATTGAGACGGAGAATTATTCAGTGCTCCTGGGCATCTCTCAAGTCTCAACATTATACCAGGGCTATCATCTCCTGTTCAAAGATAAAGCTCACCATATATAGGAATGTTAATACTCCATCTTTTACCTAATGTTACGTAGGTAAATGGGTATAAAAAATAATGGAATTTCAATTTTTGTAATTAATTATGAATCTTATGGTCAGTTATAATTTCTACGATTCATGTATTACGTATTTTTGTTATGAATTTGTGTAGGATTTTTTATTTATTATTCTGGTCAATTACGAACGATTGAGTAGGAAATACATAGAAATATTACGTATTATTTTTCGCTTAATTACAAAAGTATTTAATGGCTTTGAGTCATCAATAAACCGAATTTTCCAAAATCTACTTTACAATCAAATTTGCTAAAAAAGTCGAAGGATATGAGGAAGTGGAAATAATAGGAGATGGGAATGAACATGTACGTTTTTTAAGGAATGCTTCATTTATATAGAGTTTGTACAAGCTTTTAGATTGTTCAAGCACCTAGATATCTTTACAAGCACGATCTTCATGCTTCCACATAGCCTTAGCATATGTAGTCACAAAAATCTCCGGATTTCAAAAATGAGTATTGGGTGTCCAAGACTTTTCAAATGACGTCATGGCTTGCATCAATATATGCTCAACAACGCTTTGATGCTAACGTCTTGACTTGCATCTGCATTCTTGGTGAATCTTTTGTTCTGTTGATGATAATTTGATATTCAAGACTATATATATGATACATCATATATGGGTCCTTATCCTGAGTGGGTTCTATTGGACTTTGATATAATCAGAGAGGGGAGTACGAGAATGTACTACACTGTCCACTTTGTTTTGTTTTGGGCTTACTTGGATGATCTAAATGCTAACTTTTCAAAATTCATTGAAAATATTGACTACATAAAATATCTGGTTAGTGAGGTATTAGTTTAGAATGATCAAAATGCATTTTCATTAAAAACAGAGAGAATACACCGCAAGTTCATAACCCATTTTATATTGACCAGTATCTGTTCAATTTGATTTTGGGCATGATTAATACTCTTGATGAACTTTATAAAATGAACGGTATGAATAGTAAATTATACCGGAAAAGAACACACAAAAATGTGAAATCAATCATTTTTTACGGATTGAAAAGAACATCATTCCTTTTTATTTCCATTATATACCATAGGAATTGTTTTTCCCTCTCTTTTCAAAAATTATAATATTCCACTTGGCATTCCCACATTGCTTCTTCTCATCCCTCCTTCATTATGCTGAAAAAAAGAAAGATTTTACCAAAAAAGCAAAAAATAATAGAAATCTAGAAAAGGAAAAACACTAAAAGGTAGATGGAAACGTAAAATCCAATTAAAATATAGGTATCAAATTTCATACTTAACCCTTAACTAAAGATTCAAAAGAGGTTTGATTTTATTTTCAAATCATGATAATTTAATAAAAGTACTTTATAAGCATTTAGGCACATCATTTTTTCTCATAGATAAAACAAGTTTGTTTTTTTGAATTTATCTTTTAATATCTAAAGTTTAATACAGTGATGAATCAAGCACATAAGTTTACACGGGTTTAGTAAAAAAAAGAAACAAATCATTTAATCACTCCTCATATATTGTACAACAAGTACACCGCTTGTTTATTTACATGTGATTGATACCGCTTATCATTTTGCACATATGCCTATACTTTTAAATCACCGGAATATATTTAGCTCTAGCTAGAGAGAAGATCTGGATAGCATCGAGGGGGATGAGACTAAAGCCCAAAGAAGAATAAACTAACTATGAGGATACCCAACCTAGGGACTGGAGATCCCAAGAACTAGGTTTAAAGGGAAGAACGAATCATAGAATAGTTTGATGATATGCACATGATATCAATGGATATCACTATGTTTCAGTCCATCCCTATGGTGCAAGTGCATATATCTCGTAACAGTTTGAAGGATGAGTTTGTTTCATAAAACTCTTAATGTGTTCTATAGCTCTTATGAGTGGGATGTCAAAGTTACGAGAGCATTCTTGATAGACACACCTATATGAGTTTGGAAGTGAGGCCGCTTCCTGTGAGAATTGGGCTAATTCTCTAGATACTCATGAAAACTGGGATCAAGCACAAGGCCGTTAATGTGCTGGCTTAGAAACTCGTTGCAGAATACTTGAGTATTATGTGTGTGATATAATATTTTGTATTCCTTTAAAAAGCCTTAGTTCAAGACTTTGTCACTATTGGCTTTGGAACAATATGTAGAACACTAAATGTGGGTTCAAGCCATTGGCACCCACATTACGCATAATATTCAGTCTTAACCCAGATTTTATTTTTTGAATTGTTATTTATTTTTATAAAAATAAGTGGGGGATTGTTGGAATATTTTTATAAAAAAATATTATTAGTTTTGAGTAATCAAAAATTGATCTTATATTTATTATGGTTTTAATTGTCCTACCGTTTTAATTTTCTTTGTGTAAATTTTACCGTTTAAAACATCAAAGCATATAAGTGCTTCTTTGTTTTTTACCGTTGGAATACAAATAGCTGTAGGGCTTTATAACTATGTACGTTATGGGATGCACAGGGAATTTTCCAATTGAATGTCATATATTGCTCTCACCAATGCTAGGAGTTATGATCATCAAGTATAAATAATTTACATGCATGTATTACTGGACGTGGAGTAAAAAATTGAGGAGAAAACCTTTTTTGTTGCCTTACTCATATATTTTGAGGAGCGTCTTCGTTTTTTATAGTGTATGTTCTTTGGGTTAAGAAAGTATTGATTTGAGAGTTTCTCACCTTTCAAGTAGTGTAAACTTGTAAGGGTTTTCAACTTGGTGGTTGGGCTTGTTGTATCCTGGGGACGGCGTGCAATTGTAGTCTATTACACCGGAGATCTTCCGTAGACAGCGCGTATCGTCTCAAGAGAGCGACCTAGTCCGCGCCTCAATCTCCACCACCTTCTTGTCGGTAAATTCTTGGTTGAAGGAAAAAAGGTAATATTTCTCCATTTTATTCCAACATGTATTACGTATTTTTGTTATGAATTTGTGTAGGGTTTCTTATTTATTATTCTGGTCAATTACGAACGATTGAGTAGGAAATACAGAGAAATATAACGTATTATTTTTCCCTTAATTACAAAAAAAATTATATGAGTTAATAAATATTAATCCAAATTATACAGTGATTCTTTTTCTTTATTTATATTCTTTATCTTCCTACTCTTCCAAATTGTGTTCCGCAGATGGGATTTGAATTGGTGATCGCATGAACTTTGTAACTAAGAAAATTTCTACAAAAATTATCTAATTTAAAAATTAGTGGATGATGTCAAAAATTAGATGGTGTCTTTTGTGCTTCTATGGTGATTCTTACACACGTCAAGAGACCGCATGATGATTTTCGATCAAGAACTCTCTAACGATCAAGTTAGAAATCAATTGAGCCACGCTATATGAAACAATGTAACTAGGAAGTGGGTAAAACGTGTCAGGTCCAAGGCATGCTAGCCATTTTATAGGGTAGAAGATGACATATTTTAAGGGACATAATGGCTACCGATCACGCTTTCCTTTCTTTGTTCGCAATAGTGGGTCATTTATTGATGACTCCATTTTCGGAATTCAGGGCACTCTAAGTTTTCATTTGCCTGATCTGGCTAAATGAATTATGTGATTGTTTTCTCTTAGTTAAGAGGCATGACTCTTGGAAGACTAAGTTATAGCTAGTAATATAATGTTGAGCGTTCAAAAGATGAACGACTATTTGGTGAGCAGATGAGTACTGAGTGAATGAGTATGAATGACCAAGTATTAACTAACTGAGCATTAAGATATCGAGCACCGAGCTGAGCCAAATCGAGCCCACCATTAATAGTCAATTCAATGGATTGTTATTGAACACTTGATGACTTATAAATGGGAGATCATAAGGCAAAATCAGGACGCTATCAATTACAAGTACAATTAGTATTGTACTTTTGTTCCACGTGTTTTAACTTCAGGATCGAAGTGCCTTCCGAATGACAACGGGCGGGTGACACTAATTGGTTGTTCTCTACGCAAGCTAGAAGAGCAACTTCGTTCTCGAAAATGAATCAGATCAGAATTAGTGGATCATCATAATCCCACAATACCAAACAAAAATCTGTAAGTTCTTTAAAGATGTTATTCACACATATTTCATATGCCTCTAGTGCTATATTTAACCCAAAAGGCATGACATTCTAATGATAATGAGCTCTAGGAGTACTAAAAGTATTTAATGGCTTTGAGTCGTCAGTAAACGGAAATTTTCAAAATCTACTTTTACAATCAAATTTACTAAAAAAGTTGGAGGATATGTGAAAGTGGAAATAATAGGAGATGGAAATGAACATGAACGTTTTTAAAGGAATGCTTCATTTATATAGAGTTTGTACAAGCTTTTTGATTGTTCAAGCACCTAGATATCTTTACAAGCACGATCTTCGTGCTTCCTCATAGCCTTAGCATATGTGGTCACAAAAATCTCCGGATTTCAAAAATGAATATTGGGTGTCCAAGACTTTTCAATTGACGTCATAGCTTGCATCAATATATGCTCAACAATGCTTTGATGCGAATGTCTCGACTTGCGTCTGCATTATTGGTGAATCTTTTGTTTTGTTGATGATAATTTGGTATTCAAGACTATATATATGATACATCATATATGGGTCCTTATCCTGAGTGGGTTCTATTGGACTTTGATATAATCAGAGAGGGGAGTACGAGAATGTACTACACTGTCCACTTTGTTTTGTTTTGGGCTTACTTGGATGATCTAAATGCTAACTTTTCAAAATTCATTGAAAATATTGACTACATAAAATATCTGGTTAGTGAGGTATTAGTTTAGAATGATCAAAATGCATTTTCATTAAAAACAGAGAGAATACACCGCAAGTTCATAACCCATTTTATATTGACCAGTATCTGTTCAATTTGATTTTGGGCATGATTAATACTCTTGATGAACTTTATAAAATGAACGGTATGAATAGTAAATTATACCGGAAAAGAACACACAAAAATGTGAAATCAATCATTTTTTACGGATTGAAAAGAACATCATTCCTTTTTATTTCCATTATATACCATAGGAATTGTTTTTCCCTCTCTTTTCAAAAATTATAATATTCCACTTGGCATTCCCACATTGCTTCTTCTCATCCCTCCTTCATTATGCTGAAAAAAAGAAAGATTTTACCAAAAAAGCAAAAAATAATAGAAATCTAGAAAAGGAAAAACACTAAAAGGTAGATGGAAACGTAAAATCCAATTAAAATATAGGTATCAAATTTCATACTTAACCCTTAACTAAAGATTCAAAAGAGGTTTGATTTTATTTTCAAATCATGATAATTTAATAAAAGTACTTTATAAGCATTTAGGCACATCATTTTTTCTCATAGATAAAACAAGTTTGTTTTTTTGAATTTATCTTTTAATATCTAAAGTTTAATACAGTGATGAATCAAGCACATAAGTTTACACGGGTTTAGTAAAAAAAAGAAACAAATCATTTAATCACTCCTCATATATTGTACAACAAGTACACCGCTTGTTTATTTACATGTGATTGATACCGCTTATCATTTTGCACATATGCCTATACTTTTAAATCACCGGAATATATTTAGCTCTAGCTAGAGAGAAGATCTGGATAGCATCGAGGGGGATGAGACTAAAGCCCAAAGAAGAATAAACTAACTATGAGGATACCCAACCTAGGGACTGGAGATCCCAAGAACTAGGTTTAAAGGGAAGAACGAATCATAGAATAGTTTGATGATATGCACATGATATCAATGGATATCACTATGTTTCAGTCCATCCCTATGGTGCAAGTGCATATATCTCGTAACAGTTTGAAGGATGAGTTTGTTTCATAAAACTCTTAATGTGTTCTATAGTTCTTATGAGTGGGATGTCAAAGTTACGAGAGCATTCTTGATAGACACACCTATATGAGTTTGGAAGTGAGGCCGCTTCCTGTGAGAATTGGGCTAATTCTCTAGATACTCATGAAAACTGGGATCAAGCACAAGGCCGTTAATGTGCTGGCTTAGAAACTCGTTGCAGAATACTTGAGTATTATGTGTGTGATATAATATTTTGTATTCCTTTAAAAAGCCTTAGTTCAAGACTTTGTCACTATTGGCTTTGGAACAATATGTAGAACACTAAATGTGGGTTCAAGCCATTGGCACCCACATTACGCATAATATTCAGTCTTAACCCAGATTTTATTTTTTGAATTGTTATTTATTTTTATAAAAATAAGTGGGGGATTGTTGGAATATTTTTATAAAAAAATATTATTAGTTTTGAGTAATCAAAAATTGATCTTATATTTATTATGGTTTTAATTGTCCTACCGTTTTAATTTTCTTTGTGTAAATTTTACCGTTTAAAACATCAAAGCATATAAGTGCTTCTTTGTTTTTTACCGTTGGAATACAAATAGCTGTAGGGCTTTATAACTATGTACGTTATGGGATGCACAGGGAATTTTCCAATTGAATGTCATATATTGCTCTCACCAATGCTAGGAGTTATGATCATCAAGTATAAATAATTTACATGCATGTATTACTGGACGTGGAGTAAAAAATTGAGGAGAAAACCTTTTTTGTTGCCTTACTCATATATTTTGAGGAGCGTCTTCGTTTTTTATAGTGTATGTTCTTTGGGTTAAGAAAGTATTGATTTGAGAGTTTCTCACCTTTCAAGTAGTGTAAACTTGTAAGGGTTTTCAACTTGGTGGTTGGGCTTGTTGTATCCTGGGGACGGCGTGCAATTGTAGTCTATTACACCGGAGATCTTCCGTAGACAGCGCGTATCGTCTCAAGAGAGCGACCTAGTCCGCGCCTCAATCTCCACCACCTTCTTGTCGGTAAATTCTTGGTTGAAGGAAAAAAGGTAATATTTCTCCATTTTATTCCAACATGTATTACGTATTTTTGTTATGAATTTGTGTAGGGTTTCTTATTTATTATTCTGGTCAATTACGAACGATTGAGTAGGAAATACAGAGAAATATAACGTATTATTTTTCCCTTAATTACAAAAAAAATTATATGAGTTAATAAATATTAATCCAAATTATACAGTGATTCTTTTTCTTTATTTATATTCTTTATCTTCCTACTCTTCCAAATTGTGTTCCGCAGATGGGATTTGAATTGGTGATCGCATGAACTTTGTAACTAAGAAAATTTCTACAAAAATTATCTAATTTAAAAATTAGTGGATGATGTCAAAAATTAGATGGTGTCTTTTGTGCTTCTATGGTGATTCTTACACACGTCAAGAGACCGCATGATGATTTTCGATCAAGAACTCTCTAACGATCAAGTTAGAAATCAATTGAGCCACGCTATATGAAACAATGTAACTAGGAAGTGGGTAAAACGTGTCAGGTCCAAGGCATGCTAGCCATTTTATAGGGTAGAAGATGACATATTTTAAGGGACATAATGGCTACCGATCACGCTTTCCTTTCTTTGTTCGCAATAGTGGGTCATTTATTGATGACTCCATTTTCGGAATTCAGGGCACTCTAAGTTTTCATTTGCCTGATCTGGCTAAATGAATTATGTGATTGTTTTCTCTTAGTTAAGAGGCATGACTCTTGGAAGACTAAGTTATAGCTAGTAATATAATGTTGAGCGTTCAAAAGATGAACGACTATTTGGTGAGCAGATGAGTACTGAGTGAATGAGTATGAATGACCAAGTATTAACTAACTGAGCATTAAGATATCGAGCACCGAGCTGAGCCAAATCGAGCCCACCATTAATAGTCAATTCAATGGATTGTTATTGAACACTTGATGACTTATAAATGGGAGATCATAAGGCAAAATCAGGACGCTATCAATTACAAGTACAATTAGTATTGTACTTTTGTTCCACGTGTTTTAACTTCAGGATCGAAGTGCCTTCCGAATGACAACGGGCGGGTGACACTAATTGGTTGTTCTCTACGCAAGCTAGAAGAGCAACTTCGTTCTCGAAAATGAATCAGATCAGAATTAGTGGATCATCATAATCCCACAATACCAAACAAAAATCTGTAAGTTCTTTAAAGATGTTATTCACACATATTTCATATGCCTCTAGTGCTATATTTAACCCAAAAGGCATGACATTCTAATGATAATGAGCTCTAGGAGTACTAAAAGTATTTAATGGCTTTGAGTCGTCAGTAAACGGAAATTTTCAAAATCTACTTTTACAATCAAATTTACTAAAAAAGTTGGAGGATATGTGAAAGTGGAAATAATAGGAGATGGAAATGAACATGAACGTTTTTAAAGGAATGCTTCATTTATATAGAGTTTGTACAAGCTTTTTGATTGTTCAAGCACCTAGATATCTTTACAAGCACGATCTTCGTGCTTCCTCATAGCCTTAGCATATGTGGTCACAAAAATCTCCGGATTTCAAAAATGAATATTGGGTGTCCAAGACTTTTCAATTGACGTCATAGCTTGCATCAATATATGCTCAACAATGCTTTGATGCGAATGTCTCGACTTGCGTCTGCATTATTGGTGAATCTTTTGTTTTGTTGATGATAATTTGGTATTCAAGACTATATATATGATACATCATATATGGGTCCTTATCCTGAGTGGGTTCTATTGGACTTTGATATAATCAGAGAGGGGAGTACGAGAATGTACTACACTGTCCACTTTGTTTTGTTTTGGGCTTACTTGGATGATCTAAATGCTAACTTTTCAAAATTCATTGAAAATATTGACTACATAAAATATCTGGTTAGTGAGGTATTAGTTTAGAATGATCAAAATGCATTTTCATTAAAAACAGAGAGAATACACCGCAAGTTCATAACCCATTTTATATTGACCAGTATCTGTTCAATTTGATTTTGGGCATGATTAATACTCTTGATGAACTTTATAAAATGAACGGTATGAATAGTAAATTATACCGGAAAAGAACACACAAAAATGTGAAATCAATCATTTTTTACGGATTGAAAAGAACATCATTCCTTTTTATTTCCATTATATACCATAGGAATTGTTTTTCCCTCTCTTTTCAAAAATTATAATATTCCACTTGGCATTCCCACATTGCTTCTTCTCATCCCTCCTTCATTATGCTGAAAAAAAGAAAGATTTTACCAAAAAAGCAAAAAATAATAGAAATCTAGAAAAGGAAAAACACTAAAAGGTAGATGGAAACGTAAAATCCAATTAAAATATAGGTATCAAATTTCATACTTAACCCTTAACTAAAGATTCAAAAGAGGTTTGATTTTATTTTCAAATCATGATAATTTAATAAAAGTACTTTATAAGCATTTAGGCACATCATTTTTTCTCATAGATAAAACAAGTTTGTTTTTTTGAATTTATCTTTTAATATCTAAAGTTTAATACAGTGATGAATCAAGCACATAAGTTTACACGGGTTTAGTAAAAAAAAGAAACAAATCATTTAATCACTCCTCATATATTGTACAACAAGTACACCGCTTGTTTATTTACATGTGATTGATACCGCTTATCATTTTGCACATATGCCTATACTTTTAAATCACCGGAATATATTAAGAGGATTACTAAAGTTTCAGAAAAGTTTTATCGAAAATATCCTAAAATTCAAAATCAAAAAAAATATACTTTGGGGCCACTGGAGGGAACCCTGAAAAGGAGGATCTACCCGGTCGTTTACTTCCAGGGCCTCGAGGATTAGTCGGCAGTTGGTGGGGGACCCCCCTGGCATACCTGCCTTGGCCCTAGTGCCGGCGGATACCTCGGTTAGCAAAAAAAAAAAAATCAAAAAATATGATTCATTTGAATTTGAAAGTCTATACACTCATATAAATTTAATCCATTTATTTTAAAGTTTGATAAATTTTTTTAACAACTTTTATGGAATCAAAAAATTTGTTCCTATCTTTAAACTCACAGCCTTTAGGTCTCTAGAATGTTCCATTAAAATCACGTCCCGAAAAGCAAACGGGGGGTGTTCATATGAGATGGCCGCTAATGCGCGGGAGTAGGATCCCTGTAGTGCTTAGCTCGCTGCATATTTAAAGCCCCCACAAAACGATCTCGTGTTATGAGTAAAAATTAAAGCTTACCAAGGTCCAAAAACGACATCATTTTGGATCCTTTTAGCCCATACCCCAGGGCTTTCTTCCAGACAAGTCCGGGGTCTCTGTAGCCCCTGAAGGCGCAACAGTGGTGAAGTCCCTTGAAACGACGCCATTTTGAGCTGTTGGAGGCCAACTGATTTGAATTCTAAACGACGTTGTTTCGTGTTCTCTTATTCATAACCCCCCCAAGACCAAAACCAAATTGCAATTCATCGTTAGGGCTTTTTCTCACCCCCACCGGCTACCACTGCCAGGCTCTCTACATATCCGTGGCCACCATGCCATGACTTCGTCGTCATCGCCAAAAGCCGTAGCTTCGCCATTGCCTACAACCATCGTATCTTTGCCTCACTTACAACCGCCACACAAATGGAAACAGATGATAGCCCAGCTATTGGCAATTCCTTAAGAGTTAAAAGACGTATTGAATCAGATGGAGAATATGATTATAATTTTGGTAAACCCCCTGCAACAGCTTATCCTATGTTTTCAGAAGAAAGTAGTAAACCTTTTAGAAGTTTTGGGAAAAGATGTTCTTCTTGATGTATTTTCTTTAACCTATCATTTTCTTCTGCAAAACTGTAAAAAGGGTTAAACTGATCTAATCTTCCTAATAACTCTAAACGTCACTTGGATCTTTGCATTTTGTTAAACTCCTGCACCCCGCAATCTTGATTTTAGATTCACAAAGTTTTATATTTTCTGAGGGGAAAAGTGAGTAATGTTACAGAAACTAGCAAGATTGTTTGAAGTTGTCCTCCTTTTTTATTTTATTCCATTCACTTGGGTGGTTGTTTGAAGATTTTTATTAGATTCGTGAAGTGTTTTGAGAACTGTTCAGAATTTTGAGAACTGTTCGGAAGTTTTTTTAGATTCATGAAGCTTAATCATGTTTTTACATTGCAACATTTTAAATTCGGCATATTTTTCAATTTGCTGTCGATTACTAGATACCTTGATTTCCACTTCGATCAGTTTTCCTTCTAAGTTTGTATTGACTACTTAGGATCGAAGCTGTGCAGGTTGATTTTGTTTTAAAACTAATTTGATTTTTGCTTAAGATTTGAAATTCAGTTTGCTTGGTGGAGTTATTGATGGATATGTTTTTTGTTTGTAATGTGTTTGCAGGTTCTGTATTGTTTATCTTGCAATTAATTTTCTCATTTTTCTATCGTAGAGGCTTCTCGAATATGACTGCATATACGCCAAAGAACATCCTTATTATTGGGGCTGCTGGATTCATTGCATCTCATGTGGAGAGAAGGCTACTCCACTGAGAAGGCTTGATAATACATCTTATTTTCCAGATTATGAGGATAACGTGTACAGTATAGAAATTATAGAACTTTTAAGCAGGTTTGTGACTCGATCATTGAAGGCCTTCGGCATTATGAAGGTGACCCTGCAGCGGCTTGGGGAAGACTGGCCGATGCTGTTGGAGAAAATATGTCAAAATGCATTTGAAGAATGAAAGTGATGCGACGTGTGTGTATTAATGTAAAAGTAGCTGTGTGTAGTATTATGAAGTGTTGTATCAATGTTATTCTACACGATATAAGGCTGCTTGTTGGCAAGGAGGCTACTGACTCATGTATTGGTTAGTTAGAAATCTGTTAGGGAATCTCATTGAGAAGTGGTTGTATATAATAAGGCTTGAAGCTTTCCAAATACTCTATTGCTACTTGTAAATAAGCAAATGGGCATTAGTTTTTGATTCTGTGAAGGGCTGCACCAATGTAAAATTCTTGTCCTAATTTCACTTGATTTATGGAATTGAATTTTGACAACATTTCTGGTGCCTTGTTCTTTTCTTCCTTGGTGCCTTCTTCTTTTCTTCCTAATGTTTATAAGGGGGATACAATCTCTTGGTGCCTAAATGCTAATGAAAATATCGCGTTTAGTGTCTTTAAGTTACGTGATAGTAGTGATGATTGAAAACATGCATCCCAAACCAAAAATTTGCAAGTGAACCAAATTTGCAACGAAGTGAAGAACAGAGAAAAATTAAACTAGACTGAAGAACTTTCATTGATTGAGAAGTACATCTGATCGACTTCCTTTTTATACAGATGGTTTAATACATACCAAATAAACACCACTTTTCAAATACAACTCTATAACAAAAGGTTCAAACTGCCAACCAAATATATATCCACTAGAATCCGCAGCAAGTGAATAACGAAAGGTATAAATTAATTGGTCTCTGCAGTTTTTTAACAAAGAATATAGATTCTATTTCTCAAACATTACAAAAATCACCATGCAAGAGTGATACATACATATCACTTTTTTGCATCACTCAAAACAACGTCGTTTTGTGTTGAGAAAAATCCAAATTTGTTTTGAGCAAAATGCATATGAGCCACATTTATTTGCACATCCGGCATCTCATCAAAAATGCTTCCACTTGCAGCTTGTGCTTGGTTATATAGAGTGTTCCTTATAGCTGTCATCCTCTCTGCTGCCGCTACAATTTTTTCGGTGATTTTGTGTTGTGCTACTCGGCTTTGCTTTACTAGAGTGGTTAATTGGTTCTCAACACAGCAGGCCAACTTGGCCAATGTAACAAACAAAAAATGAAACTGGTTTTTGATTGAGTAGTTCACTATAAGAAACTGTTTTTCCAATTGCTGCAAGTGCTGGATTTGGTTGTGAAATTGTTGAAACTGGTTTTGGTGTCATAGTATGGTCCATATCACTTATTCCTTTTTGCTGAAACTGGTAGCAACACTTATTCCTTTTTGTCAAAGTGCTGAAATTGGAATTTGTGAAACTGGTAGTAACACTTGTTCCTTTTTGTCGAAGTGCTGAAACTGGTTTTTGTGAAACTGTTTTTCAATTGTTTTGTTTCGCATTATCTACTCTTAATGTGCCGCTAGAATTTGTGTGTTCTTTTATCATTAAGAAAAACCTAGAAAATATGGACACACGATGCAGTTTTTCGGCAGCCAAAAGTGTTATGCCATTCGAATTATTCTCGATTACACAGATATCTGTTTTTTGTTGAATATATAAACATTTATGTATGTATTTGATTTGTTTTTCCATCGAAGCATTTGTAAATTTGACATTTGTTCATTCCCATGGTTCTATTATTGGAATTGCATACCACTTTAGTTGATGTAAATTCAATTCAATCAGTTAAAAAAAGTTTCATGTAAGTCTATTATTCCCTTGCTGCTCCATGTGGAAGCATCCAATTCAAAACCAATTGGCAATGAATGGAGTGGCCTCTCATGTATATAAGGTTACCCATATTTTAATATCTTAGCGATGTGGGATTGATTCCTTCACACGCCCCCTCACGTGCAGCCCGTATTTAGGTCTGTCACGTGCGCCTCTTTTTGGGTCGTCTTCGTGCAGCCTTTCTACTTGGGTCTGTCAACGTGGGCTTTGTTCGGCCGTTGGGCCTTTTTGGGCTCTGATACCATGTGGAAGCATCCAATTCAAAACCAATTGGCAATGAATGGAGTGGCCTCTCATGTATATAAGGTTACCCATATTTTAATATCTTAGCGATGTGGGATTGATTCCTTCACACTCCAGGTGTTTGATTGAAGTCAACAAGAGTTTGTGAAATCCATTATCAATTTGTCGAAAATGTGTTCTATCATTTAGAGAACCTAGAAAATATGGACGTGGCCTGTAGTTTTCGGCAGCCAAGACGGGGGTTAAAATCTGCAGTTTATAGTTTTGTGATGTTTTCTTTAACATATTAACTTTCTTAAGTATCCGGAATGGGCTGTGTTCTGTGGTTTTGCTGTGTTCTGCATTCTGCATTTGTGCTACTCTCTGGTATATTGTTGCTGCTAGTTTAGTGTGGGATTTGGATGCCAGTTTGGATGGTCCAGGATTGTAGGGAAGTCTATATGTACATGTTTGTTATGCCATCTTTTTCGGTTGATCCCTTCTTGACCGTGCGTTTTCATATCCGGGCTCATGTTATGTGTGATGCCCTGCTTTCAGTTGGTTCCGTTTTTTAAATTCTTCATCTATTAATAATGTCTTTCTTCACCTTTCAAAAATAAAAGATGAATAACCATTTGATGAAATGAGAGCATACACAAATATTCATTTTTTTGTACATACAAAGAATTTAACATACTATTGCGATGAATTGATCCATCATGAAGCAACACGTGATGATGCTTTTACACGCTATGTTCATTCAAATTGAAATATTTTCTTCTTGTGCATGTAGGTTGGTGGGTTGAAATTGAATATCGGTGTTTTGTGACTTTTGATCATAGACACAGAGAGATGAACCAGTGCTGGCCATCACGCTATAGTTGAAGACTTTCATCTTTTTCGGTTGATCCCTTCTTGACCGTGCGTTTTCATATCCGGGCTCATGTTATGTGTGATGCCCTGCTTTCAGTTGGTTCCGTTTTTTAAATTCTTCATCTATTAATAATGTCTTTCTTCACCTTTCAAAAATAAAAGATGAATAACCATTTGATGAAATGAGAGCATACACAAATATTCATTTTTTTGTACATACAAAGAATTTAACATACTATTGCGATGAATTGATCCATCATGAAGCAACACGTGATGATGCTTTTACACGCTATGTTCATTCAAATTGAAATATTTTCTTCTTGTGCATGTAGGTTGGTGGGTTGAAATTGAATATCGGTGTTTTGTGACTTTTGATCATAGACACAGAGAGATGAACCAGTGCTGGCCATCACGCTATAGTTGAAGACTTTTTTTCCGATGTATATTGCTTTTTTTTTTTTGTCAATACTTCTAGTCTCATTTTGAGATATAGATGCTAACTTCATTTGGGTTGGGAATATTTACGGATACGTATATCAGTGTTTGTGCTTGTTGGACATAGTTGAAGAGTTTTCATTGATGATTTTTTTTTTGTCAAGACTTGTAGTATGCAAAAGAAATATAGATTTTAATTTAAAACATCTTTTTTTTGAATATTTACAAGTACGTATATTGTTTCGAAACGGGTAATCAATTATGTTACTAGTTATGCCTTATACTTTTGTATGAGTTTGAATTGAATAAGATTAAGGTTATTGAAATTGCTCATAAAAAAAAATTATCGAAAGCATTCGGGACAGATTGCAAAAATACAATAATCAAATGAAAAAATACCTATTAAAATGACAAGTTGTAATATGTAATGTAAACAACATAGTGTTCTTGAAATGGTAACGCTAACTTTTTATATAGCGTACTAAACATGCTATTAAAAGTTGTAGTTATGATAGCGTGTACAAGAAGATATAAAAAATGTACCTACAGTGACGTTCTAGAAACACTATACAATGTCAACACCTAATATATATAGCATTAACAAAATGCAATAAAAAAGATATGTATAATAGCATTCTGACAATGCTATGGAGTGTTAAGATCTAGTATAGTGTTCACAAAAATGCTATAAAAATGGCCTAGCAAAAAAAAAATGCTATAAAAATGTATCTACCTAGAAAATGCTATAGAATGTCAAGACCTATTATAAAGTTGCTATAAAAACGTACCAATCATAGCGTTCGAAAAACGCTATGGTTGACCTGACTTTTAATAATTTGGGCTACCACAGTATTTGTAAAGAACGCTGTGGAAGGTTGCCATATCGTTTTTGGCATGCTATGGTATGTATTTTTTGTTGTAGTGCTAAGCTTTCAAATTAAATAATTGGTCTTTGTTAATAGGACCTGGAGGTTGTACCGGTCTCTGTCATCTTGTGATGAACAACTCAAAGCAAGAAATCAAGTCTCTAATCTCTCACGAACTTTCAATTTGCCAAAATAACATTGAAGTATAGCCTAGGGGGCTATAAGTACACTTTCATGACATCATCAAAGTGAAACCTAAAAAAATAAAATGCCCGGTTGGATCTGAAATACTGAAATTAGTTAGAAAACACTATACTTTTTTCTGAAACCAAAGCTAAAATGACTCAAAAAAAAAAAAAACATGATTTGGAATATTCGTTAACAAGAAGAATATTCCTGTTGAGTAGGCAAAAAAATTGTGCAGTATGCCGACGTGGGTTAGACACGTGATCTGATAACTCAACATTGACCGCTAATGTGGTGCCTACATGGCGCTGACGTTTCAACTACATCGGTGACGAATCAAATGTTGACTAGGCACTGATCGACTAACGTGGCATATTGGTGTGGCGCCACGTAATCATCTTTAACCTCTTAACCGCACATGTATCAAACCGCCAGGAGTGGATTTGACGCATCAAACGCACCATCTTGCTACGATTTGCTCTACCAATTGTCCCCAATTGGTAATGGAACGAGGAGGAAGTTTGTGATACCAATCGAGGGCAGTTTTATCGAAACCCGAAGCTAATAGCCTACAAATACAGTCTTAATTTCCTATACGTAGAAACATCACTTGGAGAAACACTTTTATGTGCCCCATCGGCTCAGTTCTTTCATTGTAAATATAGAATTTTGGCTTGGGGGGGGGGGGGGGGGGGGGGGGGGGGGGCGGCGGTTGGCAGCACTGCATCTGGTCACATGTTTGATCCAACTGACTACTAGCCGTTCGAGCTTGTTTCCCCACTTTCCCAGTTTTGGTTTTGTGGGAATGAGCCGAACAATCCTTTTCCGTGGTTCTCTTAAAGCCCTTGATCTCCTTGTCTTACTCAGAGAGTTACGGTTCCAAGTCTTTTATATCGCATTCCCCCCTTCGGAGCCTATTCACATACCTCTCAGTCCCTCCTAAACCTCTCTATGCACATTGTACAATCGTCCTCATGAGAACAAAAATCCCTGCCGTCTAAACGGATGTTTCGTGAACCTAGCCTCCCCTTCTTTGGGGCCTGTGGTGAGGATTTAGGCCAGAATTTGTCGTTAGCATGCCCCCTAACTTGATCTTCTAGTATTTCTGTCACGTGGTTTTAACTTTTCCATAGACATCGTCAACTATGAGTGGGTAAATTTTTTACGAGAAAACTTAATTACTCAAACTGTGGTTGAACACTCTAGCACTCAAACTCATTTGAAACTTAATTCTACAAGAGAATAAATCGTCAAAGAACCCCCGTCTCTAGTCGGTGGTAAAACACTCCAATGATTAATTTAGTACTCGATCAAAGAATAAGACTCAATATAATATTTGTAATAACAAATTAGAACTTACCATTACTCCATGAGTGTGTGCCTTTTATAAAGATTCTCCCTTAACATTCTGAGTCATTCCCCATCTCTTAATTCCTCATTAGAGATGGATTAGACTTGCTTATGATTAGTCACTAACAGATAAGTCTTATCCTTATTTCTTGGGCTCTTGCACATGTCGGGATTGATTAGTGCAGGCCGATTTGAGCAGTGATGAGTTGACCATATTACCGGTCGGACATGTACGGTCGGGCTTGGGCCTAGCCTATGGCCTTCGGGTTTTGCTCGTGGTCGGGCTGGCTAAACGAATTCTTTGTCTTGCCGACACAGAATTTACGGCTCCACATCACTATGATCGTAAGTTACATCTTTTTCTACGACGGAAATTCTTAATAATAAATGAGAGTGGTGGTTGTTGATTTCCATGTGCAAATCATGCATGCTTGGTGAGTGGTTGTTTATTTTTGTTGGAGTTAACGAGATACTGATAGCACGCCTAGGCAAAGAAGACAAGGAGCGCCTCAGAAGGAAAGTAAGGCTGAGACTCCATCCTGTCGTGAGAAGAGGTAAGAGGAAAAAGGCTAAGGTAAAGAGAAAGAAGAGGAGCAAAGCCTGTGATGCCTTGAAATCTCGAAACATTACTTTAACCCTTTTAATTTTATTTTATTAAATTAACAAAAGAAATTAAAGAAATTCCACATTTACTAATAAAAAAAGTAACAATAAAGACTGAATGTCGGAGTGTGAAATTTAAGTTGACAAAAATACCCTTTTGATTTTACATTGTTGATGGTGCCGGAAAATGGACGGCGACCTCCCGTTTGACCTTTGACTTCTTGGGCTCCTGCACACAAGTCTGGTGACCAGAGAAGTGATGGTCTGGTCATTGACCCTTGGACGATCAAGTTAGAGCCAAATCATGGAGTAGAAGAAATTGTATGAACCACAAGAATAATTAGGGATCTAGCTAGTAATCGTGTACCTCTATCTTTTGTGTGTGTGTGTGTGTGTGTGTATTTTTTTTTTTTTTTTTTTGGGGGGGGGGGGGGGGGGGATAAATATCTCTAGAAGAGGGGTCCTCGGCTGATTGCTACCACTAACAACGTTGTGACTTCGCTAGGAATATTTCCTTTCCTGTCCTCGCATGCGCCATTCCTGGACTCTCGGGAGAGTCTGTGGCATTGTTTCCAAGATTCTGTGATCAATCAGGGGGCCTGGATTCATTCGGCTTTCGTCCTCTGGTCGTGCTCAATCCGATAGGAGCATGCTATAAAAAAAACTCACATAGTATAAAATTTTGAATTGAATTGTTTGTACATTAATTTAAATATTTTATCATTATCTTATAGTTTATGATTCTTTAATATTTTGTCAAAGCTATTAGTTTGAGTAATAACTGAATTTTAATTTTAATATGGATTTAATTTCGATGATAGTGCTCAGCACAAATAATACGCTAATATATAATAATGAATTTTGTTAATGTGTGTCCTAAGGGTAGATGATAATGTTCATTAAACAACTAAACCCACTTTTATAGGAAACAATAACGGTAGTTGATCATAACTACGTAATATTTACTAATTTGACCACATATCAAAATTTATAGGACTTGTTTTTATACTTAAAATAATATGTCACATAGACATGATGTAATATTTGATGTACAACGTAATATATTAGTAGACTTATTCTTCTTTTTTCCCTCCATTTGCATTTAAGCTCCCTCACTGCAAACCAAGAATATACCAAACCAAGAATCCAAGACCCAAAAAAAAAGTATATGCATCAGAAAGAAATTGACCATAGAGAGAGAGGGTCAGAATAAAAAAAAATTATTTGATCAATTAAATATGTAGGTATGCTAATTTATTTATTTTTTCTATCAATTACTTGATCTGTGTTTCTAATTTTTTGGAGACAGTTGCTTCTCACCCCTCCAGCAAAAAAATAGGGAGGGAGTGTGGCTGTTTAAAGACCAAAGAACCATTATGTTGTCATTTTTTACAATATTGATAATCTTTATTTTAAGGACTTGATTTTAGAGAGAGAATTTAGTTTTAGCCTTACTTTGTAAAAATATTAAAAATTCAATTAACTAAAAATAATATTTAATGATTAACCTGGACTCGATTATTAAAAAAATAAATTATTTTTGTTCTTTTAAGTGTTTCGTGGTACTTAAAAATTCAAGAGTGAATATTTAAGTATTTCATAGTACTTAAATTTTTTTTCATTGATTTGCAAAAAAATTCATATCTCTCATTCATTCATTTTTTTATGTTAAGTGTTTTGTAGTACTAAAATAAATCTAGTGTTGTGCAAATTTTTATTTTGAAAAAATATTCACCGTTGACTAAAATAATATTTAAAGATCAATCGCGAACTTGATTATTGAAAAAAAATTATTTTTTATTTTTTAAGTGTTCCATGATACATAAACTGAAGAAATAAAATGTTAGCAATCTAAGAAGAAAAGTAAACGTGATTTTTTTGGAATATTTTTTATCTTTATGTATTTTTTAATTTTATTAGCTTTCCATCAAATATTTAAAATTATTGATTCACCTCTTAATTTATCTAAAAATATTCGCATTCATCACATGTCGTAATGTGCCCAATGTTGAGGAAAAAAAGTTACCGACACCACTCATTTGAATTCCTTCTATCGTATTTTTAGAATTTTATTCTCAAAAAATTAGTAAAAATTTACCGTTTATTTAAAAAATTATTTAGGAATTAACTGTGAACTCAGAATATTTTGACAAAGAGTTGTTGAATTAAGGTAAGTTGTTTGTTGATTTATATTTTATTGTTATAAAACAAAGTTAAAATCTACTAAATCATCCAAAAATATATATATTCATCACATGTTCTAATCCGTCTAACTTTAGAAGAAAAAAAGTGATCGGCACTGCTTATTTGAACACCTTTTGGTCGTACTTTTTAAATTTTATTCTAAAAAATACTAAACATTTACTATTGTCTTAAATAATTATTTTAAAACTAGCATAAATTGAATCTATATTACGTTATTTTTATTCTTTTCATAACATAAAAATAATTTATGTATCAAATAATTAGTATGTCACGATCCAATACACAAGGTACACTAGTGGGGCAATTAGATCCGGTAGCTTAAGTATTTAAGACATATCATGCGAATTGATATGAATCTTGTGGTATAGAAATTTACATGTAAAACTCCAAAGGTCTAAGTATGTTTTCGATTTTTTTTCATCTTTGTCGTATTCTCAAATTGAACATTTAAATTTTTGCAGGATAAAAAGAATAATATACTCATTTTCAAAATAAAAAGAATAACTATAGACAACTTATTGAAATAAATAAAATAAATATTAACTTATAATAATATAAATTTTCTGATGTTTGTTTTATCTAAAGTACAAAATAGAGAGAATTAGTGTGAAAAAATAAAAAATTACTATGAAGATAAAAAAAAAATTAGTGTGAAGATAAAAATTTTATTTGTTAAAAAAATTTAAAATTTAAACCATAACGAGAATTTTAAAAACTAAGCGCGACCTCCAATTTTATGCATGTTCTTACAAAAAAAAAAAAAGAATCGGTACGAAAATAAAAAGTTGAATTAGTTATTTTTAAAAAAACTTACATCTTATTATTATTATTATTATTATTATTATTATTATTATTATTATTATTATTATTATTACTACTACTACTACTACTACTTATTTAAATTTTATTTTTAATTATACATTTTTTAAAAAATCAATATGAAGTAGTGAAAGGAAGGAGAGTGACAATTTCGTAATTTAGCGGGGGAAAGGGAGTAATAATTTTGTAATTTAGAGGGGAAGGAAAAAGAGAGGGGTTGAAAGTGACAATTTTGAAATTTCAGAAGAAGGGTGAGACATTTGTTCAGGAGGAGTGTGATTTTTATTTTTGGAGAGGAGTGAATAGCAATTTCCTTTTTTGGCTAAGATTTTTTTGTTTGATTTTGTAGATGAGAGCAAGTGGGGATCCTTATTTACAGCATTGTGCGGAGGCGGCGCTTTTGCTAGCGTGGATCAGTGCTAACTCGTGACAAGGTTATTGATATTGTATCGTATTGGTCGGTACGTATTATTTTAGTATAAAAATAGTATTAAGTATCTTTAATATCATATCGTTTTAAATACTGGTTCATATAGGTCGGGTACCGGCCGATACCGGTATATATATATATATATATAATTATATATATATATATAGCGATAAATCCGATACGGTATCTGATATATAACTGGTACCATTACGTACCGTACCAATAAAAAAATTAATACTCAAGCCGATACTCTCTACGATTCTCTCTCGCGCTGATTCCTTTAGGACACATGCTTTTTTTAATCCAGGACTATAGGTTTAGCATAATACATGTAAATAGAGGGAAAAAAGAATTAAGGGGTATTTTGGTTTTATAATAATAAATTATTCTTCTACTTTAATATTTTAATTACTGTTATCATTTTCTTATAAAAGTGATTTTAGTTGATACTCCATTATTTAATAAATATTACAATGCGCTCTTGGACACATATTAACAAAATCCTATAATAATTTTTAGCTGGTGGCATTAATGATTGTGCATAATTATCCCGCCGAGAAATATTTAAGATGTAACTCCTTTTTTGGGGTTTGCCACCATCCAACCACTATTGACCTCATCAAATTTAATATACATATATTTGTCCAACCTTCCTGTTCTCAACTGTTTTCTCCAACATTTATTTCCTTTTTGTCACTTTATTCTTTTCAGGCTAAGCTCAAATTAAATCTATAGAGATGTTCATAAAGGAGAAGAAAAAAAGTGGCTTTTCTAATTCTAATTTTAATTTGGCTTTTCTAATTTTTGTTATAGTTCAGATTAGGGATGGCAACGGGTTGGATCGGGGGTGGATGTTACTATCTCCACCCCTGATTTCCGAACCTATATCTAATCTCCATCCCCGCCCCGATCCCCGAACGGGGACTACTTTTGCCCTCCACCCCCACCCCGAACGGGGAACGGGGATCTCCAAATGGAGATTAGATATCCGAAAATTAAAAAGTTACGTTAGTAATTACTTAAAATTTGAAATAATTCTCATTTTCATCCAAAATAAAAAATAACAAAAGAGAGTAAATAAAAACATGCAAACTTTTAAGCAAAAGTCATTCATTTTTTATAATCTAAAATATTTCAAAAACAACAACAATAACTAATTAAAATAAACATAACATCGTTCCATAAGTTTCAATCCTAACGAAAATAACCAAATGTACTCAAGAATATTGTCATTGAGTCCATTAAAGATTGTTATATTCCTCCACCAATTGCAAAACATGGTTATTTTCTCTTTCTCCTTACAAACCTATTACGTAAAAAGGATAAAAAATCATGGGGCGGGGAGGGCGGGGGTGGAGGTGGGGTGGAGGTGGGGATCGGGGCGGGCATCGGGGTGGAGACACCTAACCCCGAATCCTACCCGGTCCCCATTTTTTTTAAAAATTTATCCCCGAATCCTACCCGATCCCCAAAAAAATCTCCGAATCCCCTATCCATTCGGGGCGGAGAACGGGTAGGAGCGGGTTGGATCGGACGAGATTGCCATCCCTAGTTCAGATCTACCACAACAGTAGTTCTTGGAGACAGTTAATTAAGAAGATAAAAATTAGGGATTAAAAATGTTGGTAACATACAATATCACATGGGGTCTGCTTGTTAAGCAAGTAGGATTTCTTATATACTTATTTATTTTCTAATAAAAATAAGATCATATAAATAATGATGTCCACCCCTAAACAATTTGAATCATGGATCACAATATATAATATGCCCACCCCGGTTAACTGTATATATAGTCTAGAAGATAACAAATTGACACTTGAGATTACTTGGTCCTGGTTCAGTAGGCTGATCATTAGAATGCCGTAGAATATGAGTCGATGCCAAGAATATGTTGTGACCCAAATGAGGGCAAAAGTTTATCCGATGAAATATTAGTTTTCATTAATTCCCTCAGAGTTTTTATATGACTTACATTGTCGAAAAATTAGTCAGTTCGCTATGTATTTGGGGTGGAATAAATAGATCAATGGGCATAATTATGCAATAATGGTCGAATATTTGTAATTCATGTGTCCAAAACTGTTTAATTATGTCCATTTTAACTTATTTTGTGGAGACTAAATTTACCATCATCAAATGGATAATTCAATTGACGAACAAATAATAAAAAATGTCATAGATTGACTCAGTAAATATTAATAACAATAACTTGGTTTCGAACATAAGATATATTAAGAAATAAACCTCTAAATATCAGTCCTTCTAAAACGCTATACGGCACTTGTTTAGAAGTAATTTAGTATTGCAACGCAGTTAATGACAACTGGAATTCACTAGCATTTGCATGCAGGATGGTAGAACACATTTTTAGTGTCCACTATTATCCTTCTAAAAAAATTTAAATAATTGCAAAGCTAAAATCAATTATCAGTGAATCAATAATGAATGAATTAATTGCTAATAAAAAATGAATAGGTGATCATCTCTATTTTCAACTGCAATTAATATTTTTTTCACTTCACTTGTTGGGATTTTGAACTATTTTTAACTAGGGTGCTGCTGCATAAAAGATCCATTTTCTTTTGTTTCCTGTCATTTAATTTCTCAATAATATAATACTGAAATGGGAAAGTTACAGCTACTATTAACGAGTTTTTGTTTTTCAACTAACCCAAACGGGTTGAAGTTTCGGTAGATTTTTTTTCCCTAAAGGCTAAAGTCAAAGGGAATTGCGATGTTTAGTACTTTTTGTATTTTTATTTTTTATTAATCATTTATCTCTACAAGAGAAATTAAAAAGTTATAAAAATTAAGACCGAAATTGAACTACTAACGTTTAATATTTTTTTTATGCTTTCCTTAAAACAATTTAGAGATAATTATCCATCTCAATGAAATAAATTAAAAATATATAAGAAATAAAACTGAGTTTGAAACAATTAAAATAAAACGGCTCTAAACACAATATTGATATCGAATTTTTTTTTATAACTTTTTCATGAAATTTTGGGTATTTCCGGTATAATGTTTTACTTCTAAAATTTAGTTCCTCAAGACAAAGTATCAATATGAAAAATTTAACATGAATCAAATACAAAATTTAGTGAGATAGAAAGAGTACAGAGAGAGAGAGAGAGACAGATGGGGAGCCATTATGGCGGGGGTAGCCGTTCGTTACATCATAAATTCAAACTCCTACTACGGTCAACCGTTCTTGTATTTTCTCTTTGCTCTGTAAGTCCCTTTGGTCAGTTCTCCACAAACCCATTTATTCAAAACAAATCCCATTTTACTTCCAACCCAAAGCACCCACTTCTATATCATACCCAACACCCCCCACCGCCCTCCACCTCCAATTTTGCGACCAAAATGAGCACCCAGTCCCCCTTTCCTGCAAGTGATTCAAGAAGCAAACAAGGAGAAGAGGAGAATAATAAGAAGCCCAAAACAGTTCCGTTTTTGAAGCTGTTTGCATTTGCCGACGCATACGATTACTTTCTGATGTTTGTTGGATCGGTGGGTGCTTGCGTTCACGGCGCTTCGGTCCCCGTTTTCTTTATTTTCTTCGGAAAATTAATTAACATCATCGGAATGGCTTATCTCTTTCCTAAAGAAGCTTCTCATAGAGTAGCCAAGGTATGCACAACTCACAGCTACCTAACATTTCTTACCTATAACTCTATTTCAAATCAATTTTCCACATTACTTTTGTTATGAACTCATTAATTTGGCTTGATGAAACTTGTTTTAAGACTTTTTTCCTAGGAATCAACCCATTTCTAATAAGAGAGAATTAGCGAAAAGGATAAATCTAGGATGAAAATGACGACCCTTTATATTTTCCCCACAATTTTCTTAAGAACACATTTTGAAAGAGCAACCGACAGGCCAGCAAATGAATTACCAAGTATTTATGTTTTCGATTTTACCAACAGTATTTTACTCATTTTATTTTATTTTGCAGTATTCACTGGATTTTGTATATCTCAGTGTGGTTATACTATTTTCATCATGGGCAGGTATGGAAAAATTAATTAGTTTACAGCTTGTTTATTGAATTGGTTGATGAAAATTTAATACAAAAACAAATTCATGTAGAGGTGGGTTGCTGGATGCATAGCGGTGAAAGACAAGCAGCAAAGATGAGGATGGCATATCTGAGGTCCATGTTGAATCAAGACATCAGTCTTTTCGACACCGAGATTTCCACCGGTGAAGTTATTGCTGCAATTACTAGTGACATTATTGTTGTTCAAGATGCCATTTCTGAAAAGGTATATGATTTCATTTCAGGTCATGTATGTGTGTGTACGTGTGTGTTCGCGTTATACATATTAACTTCTAATAAGAGATTTCTTATTTTGTTAAAATACAAACCTCTCATTTCCTGATCAAATTTTAATGATCCGAATCGTTCAATATTTTTAAAACATATTTTTAAGAATACTAACCAGAAATCAGTTCAAAATAATGTCGGGAATGACTTGATCTAATTAATTTTTTATAAAATTATTTCTGTTAATATTTATAAAAAATTGCTTATATATATAGACACACAGATTAAAGATAAAACATGGGTAGGTGGCAGAATTAAAGTTAAAGTTAGTCGTTGCTTAATTTGGTAGAAAACTAATTTCCTATGCATATCTCATATCGGTTTCTACAGCATTGATTGGCTTTTGCTTAAATGATATTGGTACCACAAATATGATCTACTCAAAGTTCGTTATCAAAGGGTCCCAACATTTATGGTTTTCATTTTATCATCTAAAATAACAAAAAGCCACCCTACAATTTTAAATAATTCTTTTAGTATTCATTGTATATTAGTTTCTTTAAGTGTATCAAACTTCAATTATAATAGTGAATTTTTAGATTTTTCTTCTTTTTTTTTTTTTTTTTTTGGGGGGGGGGGGGGGGGGGGGGGAGGAAGAAATATGAAACTTTTAGTATCAACCTGGTTTAGACATTAAATTTGAAAAAAATGAAAGTCTAACTATATTAAAAAGTACAAATGATATATTTGGTATTAAAATTTAGAGTCAAAAGACAAAAAGTGTAAACTAGAAAATTTTAAATCTCTATTTTGAAAAATTGTGTCTTCAAATGTCCTCTGAGCGATTCAAATTCAAGTTTAATTTCGTATTACAGAATAAAAATGGAGATAAGTTGCAGTGGATTCATTCTCCTTTGTTAAAAAACAAATAAAAAATCATTCTTTATTTTGGAGAAATGGAAAAGATAATTACAAAAGGGGTATGGTGCTTAGTAATTTTTGTATTTTAACCTAACAAGAAGTAGAATCTTTTCTTTGATTTTGAAAACGCCTTTTTATTTATTTATTTCTGGGGTTGGTTTGAGACCAGGTAGATGGAAGTATTTATGGGGCGGCTGCATAATTTAGACCCTGTATGTTATAGAGATGGGGTTGGACAGCTGGAATTTAATTTGGCATTCCTTCCTGGATAGCTCTTGAAATCACACTGCCCACTGGCCATATATATCCAACAAAAATTTAAAATCAATGACCTAACAGAAAGCATTCAAGTAGGAAGGGTGGGACATGTAACGAATTTTAATTTTATAAAATTTGAAACCTTGAACATAAAAGAATCGAGTAATCTCTAGTTTGGTCGGACTAGCATGTAACGAATTTTATTATAACATTGTTATTTTTGAAAGTTAAAAAGTTTTTGATTTTCCCAATTTTAGGTAAGTACAGTTGTAGCAAGTATTGCAATCAATAGCTGAATAGCTACAACATTATTTGACACATTTTAGATAAATCAATGGGTGTAAGGATTATTGTGGTATCAGAGTATTGGAGATCTGTTAGAAAGAAGGGTTTTGAATGGGTGGGGTTGGTTAACACAGGTGGGAAACTTCATGCACTACATCAGCAGATTCATAGCAGGCTTCACAATTGGCTTCGTTCGGGTGTGGCAAATCAGTCTTGTTACACTCACTATTGTACCCTTAATCGCCATTGCTGGTGGTGTCTACGCCTTTGTAGCCACTGGTCTCATTGCCCGTGTCCGAAAATCCTATGTCAAGGCTGGAGAAATTGCCCAAGAGGTCATCTCTCTCTCTCTCTCTCTCTCTCTCTCTCTCTCTCTCTGTGTTTGATAACATTTCTGACCCACATTGAAATTTCACCATCTTACTGTGAAGTGAACATTGTCATCATTTGTTATTTTCTAGAATTTGGAGTCCCACTGCTTTAAAGCTTTGTGTGGTTTGTCCACTGTATCATCTTTTGGGCTTTTGACTGTTTCGCAAAACTTCAAGCTTTATTAGAACAAGTTCACAGTAATTTGCATGAAAAATGGCAAATCCTCGTCACCATTGCCTGATATTCGACACTCAATTTTGACCGCTCTATTATTGGTGCGAAATTTGACATCAAATTTGATTTATCGTTGAAGTTTTCACGCCATCTTCAAAGTGTGATGTGATTGTTAAGAAAGAAGAAAAGTGATTATACAATCATAATGGTGGAACAATTATGTTGCTTTTATATAAAATGATATTTTTTTTTTTTATAAATTGATACTCTTTAAAGTGATTTTAGCACCAAGGGATTGGTCATTCTCTTAGCTGATTTTGTGCTAATTGTTTTGATAGCGTTAGGTGACATTTTGCGAAAAAATAAAATAGAAAATCGATTCAACGAAGCAAACACAGCCTGTTTCAGCAAATAAGATCGTAATACTGACCCAAAAAATCGAGGTGCCTCAGTTTCCCTCTTTTCTCACTCTCCTAATTGCTTCTTCTTTTTTGGGGGGGGCAATTTGACAGGTGATTGGGAATGTGAGAACAGTCCAGGCATTTGCAGGGGAGGAAAAGGTAGTGAGATCCTACAGGACAGCGCTTGTGAATACTTACAAGTATGGGATGAAGGCAGGGCTAGCCAAGGGTTTGGGACTGGGGTCAATGCAATGTATCCTTTTCCTTTCATGGGCATTGCTTGTGTGGTACAACAGCGTTGTTGTTCACAAAGGCATTGCCAATGGAGGAGAGTCTTTCACTACAATGCTCAATGTCGTCATCGCTGGACTGTAAGTCTCTCTCCTTGAATTTGTTATTTCTTATGGCACTTTAACTGTCATATGGGAGCTAAATCATTAGTTAGTCCATTGTCACTTTTCCATTTAAATGAGTTTAGAAGGGAGTCCATGTTAATTTGTATGGCACCATTTTGAGTTTAGAAGCGGCCTATGAGTATTCGACTATCCATTTTGAATAACATGATTTTTTCAATCATCTTGGTGTCTGTGAATATTACCTGGTTACGTTGAGTTGGCATAAACTGGAAGCAAGTTCATATTCTATTCCCATAGCTGTGAAATCACCGTTATGGGCCTTGAAGATGACTTCATACCTAATTAGGGTGAATTGTTTGTATTCTTCTGAAGTTCCTTCAATGGCTCTGATGCTACTCCAGACGATAGACTTTCCAAAGCATGGTGCAAATCTGTTTCTAATAACAACGGTTATACTGACGTGTGATCCGTGAAGAGAAGTACACATATCTAGTTTTTCATAAGGCATGTTACATTCTTTTGGTCATCTGAGCATGTCATGTTCGTGCTAAACTAGAAATAAAGGCTTTCGATTCCAAGCTTTCCCTGTAAATTTAACTGGATAAAACAAGATAAGCACATTTTAAATCCTCATTGCTTCCCAGGTCACTCGGACAGGCAGCACCAGACATCTCAGCATTCCTCCGAGCAAAGGCAGCTGCTTATCCCATATTTGAGATGATTGAGAGAAACGCAGTGAGCAAAACTAGCTCGAAAAGTGACAGGAAACTAGACAAAGTTGAAGGCCATATCCAATTCAACGACGTCTGTTTTAGCTACCCATCTCGTCCTGATGTTATGGTATTCGATAAGCTCTGTCTTGATATACCTCCAGGGAAGATCGTAGCCCTTGTGGGAGGAAGTGGGTCTGGAAAAAGCACGGTTGTGTCTTTGATTGAGCGCTTCTATGAGCCCTTATCTGGGCAGATACTATTGGATGGGGTTGATATTAGGGAGTTTGACATCAAGTGGCTCAGGCAACAGGTTGGATTGGTTAATCAAGAGCCTGCGCTCTTTGCTACAACCATCAGAGAGAACATTCTCTATGGAAAAGATGATGCCACCCTTGCAGAATTAAGCCGTGCTGCAAAACTGTCCGAGGCAATCCCTTTCATCAACAACCTTCCTGATAGATTTGAAACTCAGGTATAAGGAAATAAAGACATTTATTGGCATGTAAATATGGGTACATTTGAAAGCCACTTAAAAAATGACTGGCTTCTAATATCTGACAAATATGTTTGTCATAGCCTTTTTACATGGCCGTCACTTTGGAATCTTTAGTAGTGATATGCTCCTGCATGGCTGTCACGAAGATTCATGAAAGTAGAAAAAAGTTTAGTCATAAAAATCTTACCAATGTCCACTTCGAATGGTTCACGTGACTTGTAGAGTTGCCAAAATTTCTTTTAAATGACACATAATAAAGATGAAAATGAGAATATACAGCCAGGGGATTTTTGTTTCAATAGTTATTTTCCTTCGTGGCTCAATGTTAGTCCAGCATTCTATTATGGATGTCCCATAATGCTTTTCCACTTCTAAAAGTCCATGGACAATTTTTTGAAAAGATTTGACTGCATAAAATTTCTATCTTGCTCTGGGAAAGTGAAGATTACTTTCTGAAGCTATGATTTTCAAAAGCCAGTCATTTTGTCTCCTTGAGTAGTTGGTTCCATAGGACAGACCAGCATTTAGGGATTTAGGTACCACTATTTTCTCCTCCCGCCATCCCTAAACTTGAAGAGGCTGAAACGTGAAAATTGATATCCACTAAGTACATGAAATTGGAATCTTGTCATGATCAACATTGAATATTATGAGAACAATCTTGACGAGAACACAAGGGAGAACTTTGTAAGGAGTAATCCTAGATGTTCATTTGCAGGTGGGTGAAAGGGGAATACAATTATCAGGTGGACAGAAACAGAGGATTGCAATATCACGTGCAATAGTAAAGAATCCTTCAATACTTCTCCTGGATGAAGCTACAAGTGCGCTTGATGCTGAGTCTGAGAAAAGTGTGCAGGACGCACTTGATCGTGTGATGGTGGGACGGACAACTATTGTCGTGGCCCACAGGCTTTCTACCATTAGAAATGCTGATGTAATAGCTGTCGTTCAAAGTGGGAAAATTGTGGAAACTGGGAGTCATGACGAGCTCATTTCAAAACCAAATAGCGCCTATGCGGCACTGGTTCAACTCCAAGAGGCAGCTTCCGTACATCGCCCCTCTTCTCGTGGACCTACCTTGGGAAGGCCACTAAGGTACATGTATTAAATTTCAAAATTCTTTTGATATTACATGACAATGATAAGCACGATTCCAAGAAAAGAAGCAAGAGTAATCTATGCTCCACTTGGTATTTTTGACACTAAATCAACAAAATTATTACCAAATGTTGCTCCAAATATATGTTGACACTATAATTTGTCCATGTGCTATGTTTCTTATTGATGCAGACATGTGGGTTCCTTTCTTCCTTATGTAAGTAGTTTTGAGTGGCCTGTATTTGTCAAACCATGCTTTTTGCCTCCAAATCACTGCTCTTTCCATAAACGGTCCGGTTTGGTCTGGCTTGGAGGAGTAACTTGGATCAAATTGAAAATTTCAGTGTGGGATTTTCCAAACCAAAACTGAACCAAATTATTTCGGTTTGGTTCGGTTCCGATCCAATTTGATTCGGTTTCCGATTTGATTGTATGAAGCCAAATGTAAAATGTAATTACATTTTTTAATTCACAAATAAGCATTTCGGACTATTAAGATTATTCATATTATGAAAAAATACAAATTTCTAAAAGAATTGATTTTTTTATTCCGATCAGGATCAATTTTTAGGGCCAGAAAATTGAAACCGGATTGATTTTTTTACAAAAAACAAAACCGGATAGGACTTATCTATCCAATAAAGCTGAACTAAACCATTGATTCTGTTTGGTGTTTAGCCTTACATCAGCTCTCACAACATTAGTATAGCACAAACAAAAATATAGATGTTACAATTGTGCATGTGCACTCCAAATTGAAAGAAATGAGTGCTTCATTCAAAACAAAACCGACTAAAATACAAGAGGAATGAAATTTCCATTTGTTTACATTGAAAAGTGTTTCATTCAAATTGAACCGGTAGAATACAAAATGAATATAATTCTGTTCATTACACTGAAACTATTGGGACATTCTATTTCCTAATGACCAGAATGTAACATCTCATACAAAGTCTACGTGTGTGATCTTGAGTATACAATAAAGTATGTAAGCTACTATTAGTAACTTGGACTTAATCATTTTTGGTTATATTGTTAGCCTCCAATAAGATCCTGGTTCAGTAGTCTACTTGTGGCTTAACTAAAACAAAGCACTAGTAGAATAACAAAATTCTAGGGTTTCAAACAAAAAACAGCAGAATATATCGAAATACTTAAAAAAACAACAAAACATAGCTTGAAATACTTATTTTGAACACGGATTTGATATGTATTTTGACTATTTTTGTTTCATTCTACCATTTACTTGTTCCCTCTTAAGAGAATGAATCAATCTATGAACCTAAATATTGTCTAATTAGCAATTATTACACTTTTATGCACTAAGTTAACATTTAGTTCACGTTACTATACATTTCGTGTCTTCATTTTCTTTTGTCTCTTCTGCAGTATTTTTGAAATGTTTCCATGTTTCTATGCTTGCCGAAATAGCATGCTAAAACGAATTTTGATCCTTGAATATATTTAAATTGGCTCCTGAATTTTGTCAAATATGTATCAACGTGTTCTTCTTTGATCTTTCTCTTTTGCAGCATCGAGTATTCTCGTGAACTATCCCACACAAGTAGCCATGGTACAAGTTTTCAGTCTGACAAACTCTCTTTTGGCCGAATAGGAGCTGATGGAGCAGAGGTTGTCAGGCCAACACACGTGTCTAGTCGAAGATTGTTTTCCATGTTGGGTCCTGACTGGATTTATGGTCTTATTGGCACAATTTGTGCACTTATAGCTGGATCCCAGTTTCCACTTTTCGCTCTTGGTGTTACTCAGGCTCTTGTATCTTATTACATGGATTGGGAAACAACAAGACAAGAAGTCAAGAAGATTGCACTCCTCTTCTGTGGTGGTTCTGTTATAAGTCTTATTGTCACTACCATCACACATCTCTGCTTTGGGATCATGGGAGAGCGGCTTATTCTTCGTGTGCGAGAAAGGATGTTTTCTGGTAAGACTGATCGTAATTTCATGAATGTACTATTTTTTTCATCCTATTCTTTTCTTGTTGGGAACTTATGGAATGGAAAGGAGACTGAAGATTTGATTTTACGCTTCCTGGGATTGTTTGATTTCATTAAGTAATTTTCTTTTGTTTGATTTTAACAACAAATGAGAATGAAAACCGTCAAGAACTAATAGATGAGGAAAGAAGGGAAACAAGTAGAATAAGGAAAGTGCATAGCAGGAAGTAACTATTTGGTTTTCTTGAACTTCTGCCATTAAAAGGAAAATAATTATCTTTTGTACTCTGTCTGTCCTTGCGTTCCAAACACAGTGTTAGTTATGTTCCAAATGACCTTAACTATCAGAAGAAGTTAAAATACTCCTTCATCTGAATACTCGGTTTTTTTTTTTGTTTCTTTTTGCTTAAATTTCCCGTTGTACTTGGTTGCAGCTATTTTGCGAAACGAAATTGGATGGTTTGATGACACAAACAACACAAGTTCCATGCTTGCATCTCGTTTGGAGAGTGATGCAACCTTATTGCGATCTGTGCTTGTTGATCGCTATACAATTCTCCTACTTAACTTTGGTTTGGTTGCCACCTCATTTGTCATCGCTTTCATCTTGAACTGGAGGCTCACGCTTGTTGTTATGGCGACATATCCATTGATCATTAGCGGCCACATCAGCGAGGTATTACTCACTCATCAACTTATAGGTCTACAGATTAAAGCTAACATTTGATGATGTTTATCAGAACTTTTTGGTTCTCGTATTGTCTCAGAAAATGTTCATGCAAGGGTATGGTGGCAACTTGAGCAAGGCCTATCTAAAAGCGAACATGCTTGCGGGTGAGGCTGTGAGTAATATCCGTACAGTGGCTGCATTCTGTTCTGAAGAGAAGGTCCTTGAACTTTATGCTTTAGAACTTATTGAGCCTTCAAGGCGTTCATTTACTCGTGGTCAGATTGCTGGCATATTCTATGGAGTCTCTCAATTCTTCATCTTCTCATGCTATGGCCTTGCTTTATGGTATGTGGTTTTAGCTCCATCTTTTCTAGTAGGTGTTTGAAATAGTAACAAAAATGCTTAGTCCTGTTTAACTTTGTGCAGGTATGGTTCTATTTTGATGGAAAAGGGCCTTTCCAGCTTTAAATCTGTCATGAAATCATTTATGGTTTTGATAGTGACAGCATTAGCCATGGGTGAGATTTTAGCGATGGCACCAGACCTTCTAAAAGGAAACCATATGGTGGCATCAGTCTTTGAGGTTCTTGACCGGAAGACAGAGGTAACAGGTGATACTGGAGAAGATCTACGGAGGGTAGAGGGTACGATTGAGCTAAGGGGTGTCCGATTTAGCTACCCTTCAAGGCCTGATGCGCTAATATTTAAGGACTTCAATCTAAGAGTGCAAGCAGGCCAGAGTATGGCGTTAGTGGGCCAGAGCGGGTCTGGTAAAAGCTCTGTGCTCTCTCTCATATTACGGTTTTATGATGCAGCAGCCGGGAAAGTGTTGATCGATGGTGAGTTGGCTTTCTTTTTGTAGTTTTAAATCTCTGCTTGATTCTTTACCGCAGCTTCTTGGGCAATTTTAGTGTATGGCATCTCGAAACTTTGTCACAGCTTCTATTCCTGCCCTAGGGCCAAGATAAAATTTTGCAGCTGTTTGAAAGCTGACCCCGAAGGTATTCTGTACTTTCGGATTCGATTGCCAGAATCATCTTTTGGAAAGTCCAAAGTTTTCGCCAAAGACCCCTTTAGTTCATGGTAGATTCACTTATTTTCACAAGTTGACTGTTTGTCATCAACCTCTCACAGGGAAAGATATCAAGAAACTCAAGCTCAAATCTCTTAGAAAACACATTGGCCTAGTCCAACAAGAACCGGCTCTCTTTGCCACATCAATCTACGAAAACATCCTTTTTGGAAAAGAGGGAGCCTCAGAAGCAGAAGTAATTGAAGCAGCAAAACTGGCTAACGCGCATGATTTTATCAGTGCCCTCCCAGAGGGCTACTCTACCAAAGTTGGAGAGCGAGGAGTTCAACTATCCGGTGGACAGAAGCAAAGGGTGGCCATTGCTCGTGCTGTTCTGAAAAATCCGGAAATCTTGTTACTAGATGAAGCCACTAGTGCTCTGGATGTGGAATCAGAGCGAGTGGTGCAACAAGCATTGGATCGTTTGATGAAGAACCGGACTACAGTCGTGGTGGCACATCGGCTGTCCACGATTAAAAATGCAGATCAGATATCGGTCTTACAAGACGGGAGAATCATAGAGCAAGGGACTCATTCTAATCTAATAGAGAACAAAGATGGGGCATACTTCAAGTTAATAAACTTACAACAGCAGCAGCAACAAGATCAGCAATAGATGTTTTTTTAAGCAGTAGTATACATTTTTACAGGTTTTATTCGTTTTTTATTTTGCCATTTTTTTGTGACAGTATAATAATTCTACATGTTAGGAAATGATTTCGTTGTGCATTGGGTTTGCTCATTCCCTTGTTCCTTTTCTGCGTGTTGGAGTTTAATTCTGTTTCTAAGCAGAAAGTAGGACAAAAGCAAGTTTGTTTTAAATCCATAGTTTTTGTTTTTCATTGTCTTTTGCCTTTGCCTTATCAAAAATCGTGTTTGCACACATCTGAATACAGATGTATTTGAAACCGATAGATGCACATGGGGTTCACAAATTATTAAGAGTTCCACGTGTATCTAATGGTTCCTAGCATTACTCTTGCCTTATTTAGTGGTTTGGTCTACATATAACTTGTTTTGTTAGTGAAGTCCTTGAAAATATATAAGTTGAGATGGCAAAGGACAAGGTATGGATGGAAAACTTATTCTACCTCCTATTTCTAATTAGGGATTTTTTGCCGTCCCCCCATAGTGGTTGGAGATCGAAGTTTCTTCACATATACTCATAGCAAAACAACATAATTAAAGAAAAAAAATTAAAGAGCAAAGGCAACTTCCAAATCAAGCAAAAGATTAGTCATCACATTCAAGTGCTAAATTAGTGGGAGACTAAAAACAGTAAGGATCACAAAATACCAAGTAAGTAATATCGGTTTTGATGTTACCTCTATTTCTATCTAACAAGTAGTTGTTTACGTATGTTGATGAGCTCAGTTTGACTATGCTCGGGCGAATCCCACTATGGCACCTGTAATTGCTTGGAATCCCGAGGACGATGCCAACAGTTAATGAGTTACACCTCAAGATATGGAAAGAAGGGGTGATCTCGGCGGCCATAAGCCCGCCTGAGATCTGTCTTTCCTCTAACCTAAATAAAAGGACCTCAGGCCAAAGACCAGGTACGTCTACACACCTTACTCTCCCACTCTTATACCTATCATTCATACTATGTTACATGCTCTCTCTCTCTCTCTCTCTCTCTCTCTCTCTCTCTCTCTCTCTCTCCAAATATATATACGATTACTAACTTGATCGTCAAAAGGTCCTTGGCCGGACAACCACACCCCAATCAACAGACTTTCTTGGAGGAACCAAAGCAAGATTGCAAATCATCTCACCAGTTTTTGGCACTATTAGTTTTGCACCATATGCGGGAACGACTTTTCTTTCTCACTCAAAACAAATTCAATTGAAATAACTAGAGATAATGGTAAACACTAGATATCCACCATCAGAGGATGACAAAAGGGCGCAAATTCCCGAAAACTAAACCCATTGGAGGCACGGGTGCAGAACCATACCTAGCTAGTGACGATGCTTGTCGAATAGAATGGAACCCCGGTCCAACAATTACGGGCACAGCCTCCGCCCCCGGTTGTTGATTTGCCAATGGCAGTACACTAAGAGGAGCCTGAAGGCCAAGAGGCAGACGAGCAACTCGATGAAGAGGTAAACAACCATACCACAGGGATGAAGAAGTAAACAGCCTCCCAAGCAGACCCCTTTCTCAGTTGACAATGGGGCTAGATAGTATCCCTTTTTGTCTAGAGTACTGATATTAGGCCTTGGCTTTTTGGCCAGATTCTTCCATGGTCATCTCGTCATTTTTGGCCTCAGCGATTGGTCTCTTTGAAGTTTTCTTCTTTTTCAGGGCTGTCCCAAGCAACATTCATGGTTGAACAACATAAAATAAGAAAAGCAAACCAATCAACAATCAACTCGGTAGTAGAAGTATCCAAGGAACATAACAAGCCAAACACTTGCTCTAAGGATCAGGGCCGATAGACTAGGCGTACAAGACCTTAAAGCCACCAATAAAGAAAATTGATGGCATCAAAAACGGTCCCCCCCCCCCCCTTGAGCCTGTCAAGACAATTGGGTAAAGAGGTAAAATACCGAACAAAGAAAAAGAGGAGGTTAAATTTGCTAAGAGCTAATATTCTGAGCCTAACCCCCAATCTTACAAAGGTATAAAGACCACTTTCAATAATCCTGTTTATAAGATGATATGGTCGCTCATAGAGGAGCCATTTTGAAAGTGGCCACCAAGAACTAGGGGGACTGAAGCAAGAAGAAAATCGAATGTGGTTAGTGCAGCTCATCAAGAACTGCAAGGCATTCAAAGGATTCCTTGAGGAACTCGTAGAGTTCAGCCACCTCAAGAAATATATTGTGAGATCAGACAAAAATGGCAAAAAAAAGATGACCAATTGTTTTGATTCTTTTAAAGGCAATAAGCAGCCATCAAGACAGTTCATATCATCCACGGATAGTTCATCCGGCCAACGAGACAGAGGCTAGGGCACAAAGATGCAGGGCTGGACACCATTATCATGTCCTGGAACTCAGACACGAGAGGCTGAAACCAGAAGACGGGCCAAGTTTGGAAATCTCATTCATAGAGAAGGATCTTCAAGGCATCCAGATCCCTCATAATGATGCGTTGGTAATCATGTTGAAGCTCAACAGGTTTGATATGGAGAGAATCCTTGCTGAGCAGGGGAGTTCAACTGAGATTTTATGTTTTGGAGCTTTCAAGAAGATGGCACTGACCCAAGCTGATCTTAAGAGGGCCAATATTCGTCTTATTGGCTTCAGCACCGAACCAATATGGGAATTGGGTGTAATTGCCTTGCCAGTTCGAGCAGGTAAGGTGACGACTAATATAAGTTTTTGGTGGTGGATGTCTCCTCAGCCTACAAATGCTATAGTGGCCAAGCTATGGATGCACATGATGGGGGAAAGCTGGGGGAAAATATAAAGAGGTAAAACTTAAATAAAAATTATTAAGTTTTTTTTAAATCATTAATTCAATTCTGCATTGAGCTGCTCTCACGCACGTGCCAGTACATATTGCCGATCTAGAACGAATAACAGCCAATTTGAGAAAGATGGTTCATTTGATTGCTGACCTGGGCAGTTCAAGAGTTATTGATCTGAAGAAGGCGGTTACTTGTCTTGAATTATAAATGAAATAGAATCTCTAATATCTCTGAGTAAGGTTCTAATCAGATGTGAAAGATGAATCCTAGATCGATTCAATTTAGAATGAAAAACTTAAGACTGAATAAAACTCTAGCGATAGAAGATAATTTCTTGGAGAGTCCGGGTTTGTCTGTCTCATTAGTGGCCAATCAGAAGATACGTCAAAACTTCATTTTTAATAAGAAATTAGAATCCTAAGAGAATTGAAAAGATTAAGTCATGAAGTCTATAAATAAAGGTATAAGCCCCTGTGAAAGGTACATGCTAATTCGAGATTTAAGCTATTGATTAGAGAGATTTTTGTGAACATTATTCTGACTTAATCATCAGAGTGCATTTCCATCACAGGGAAAGAGGATTCTTTGATTGACAATTTTTGTCTTGCAAATCATAGGTATTAAGAGCGAGAGAGCATAAATTCAATTGGCTATTTAGGTATTAACTTTTCAATTGATTGAGAAAGTCACCCACTTACACTGGAGAACCTCAATAAAAGTCACGCACCATTGGGGTAAATAGTACGATGTAGATAATTGTTACGAGTATTAATATATTGAGAGTTCTCTGTTTATTCAAGTAATGACTTAATCATCGAAGTATCTTCATGCTGACTAGAGATAGAGGTTCTCTGACCATCTATTGTCATGTAGAAATTCAGTTTCATGAAAGATAAATTTGGTTTCAAAAAAGATTGTAAGATATTTTGATCGATTATTAAAGAAGTATTAATTTTTATTATTAAATAATTCACCCACCTACATTTATTATTTTGGATAAAATGCACTGACCTCCGCTAAGGTTTTTGACAATTATAGAGACCTCCTCCCTGAAATTTTAGAAAATACAATCACCTCCTGCTTTTGAAATTATTAAATCAGTATTCAACTGCTTTTGAAACTATTAAATCATTATCTCTCTGCCGTTAGTTTTCATTAGTTTTCGGAAGTTTTTTCCTTAAATTTGACCATTTTGCCCTTCCTTCGCACTAACTCCCTTAATGTTTTTTTCAATAATTCTTTTTAAGGAATTTTTTTGAAATTTGATATTTTTTTACTAGAAGTAAGTATCTCGTAATAATAAATATGTTGTGAAAAAATCTATAACGTTAAAAGGTAAATATTTTAAAATGTTGTATACTTGTTCGGGCATAATAGTAAAAACATTACGATAACTTTTATTTTAGAAATAAATTTATTTTATTTTTCTTTAAATTTTAATCGAGGTATACATAAATTAGTCCAAATAACCTATTTTAATATTAATAAATAAACTTTCTACTTTTTATTGATACGTAGATCAATTACTTTTTGCCATATATTATAAATTTTTTTCATTATGAAAATTCATGCTAGTTTTTTGAATCAAAAGACCAAATTATTTCCCTGCGTAGATTTAAAAATCATTTGCAGCGATTCAAATAAGGAAGCAAGATTTTTAAACCAATGTCAAAATCGTAAAAAGTTATGTACAAAAGAGAAATAGCAAAATGGTCAAATTTAAGCACAAAACTAACGAAAGTTAATAAAATTAAACTAACGGCAGAGGATAACGATCTAATAGTTTCAAAAACAAAAGAGATGATTGTATTTTTTAAAACTTCCGAAGGTCCCTGCAAGTGTCAGAAACTTCAAGGAGTTCAGTATATTTTTTTACCATATATCTGAGACGAACTCCTTGGTTTTAGGAAGCTTCGTGGAAGTAAAACCACATCCAACTTCCTCAGATTAATCAAATTAACTGGAAACTTCTCTTGCTTTTTAACTTTTACTAAAACGCTGGTTATCTTTGTCAAGGAGTATTAAACTTGTGAATTAAGCTAATGATGATGTAAGAAGGGCAGAAAAATCTCCCAGCATATCTCACCACCTTCTTAACTCCCCCATTGACTAATACGAATTAGACTAACGTATGTATTGGTTGCTGTTGGATATATATATATATTATAAGAGATAAACGTCCTTGAGCTAACTCCCTTTAGAAGGTCCAAGTGAAATTAACAGGATTTCTGAGACATTGTTCCTGGTAAACCTGGATTAGTTATACTATATAATTTTATATTATCTAGTCTCTCCTCTCAATTGGCTGCATGTGGAAGTTCAACAATATTATACACAACGTAATTATGCACCTTTTTCTACAACAAGACACAGGCTTTATAACTAATATTGGACGTCATATCTAATCTAGCTACAAGGTAATTTATTTCTACACTCAATCTTTTATATCATTTGTACTTTCTTTTTTCTTTTTTCTTTTTTATTCATATGAATATATAATAATAAATTTTTTATATATATCAAAAGCTGAACAAGTGAAAGGAAAACTAAAGATTGAAATCATTTGTGCTAATATAAATAAAAGGAGTGTAAAATCTAAGGAGACATTCTTTGATGAACTCGATTTCAAATCCATTGAACTAATTTCCAACATTAATATTCTTTTGTTGTGTATAAAAAAATGTTACCAAAAAAATTTAGGCTCTCGCTTCGAGCATCAGAATTACTTATTGTACAAGAAATATTGATTTGTTAGGAGAGAATTCAATTCAACCAGATACTGATAAGTACTTAATATTCAAACAATCGATTTTGAGCATGTATTTACGGGCCTTCAATTGAGTTGAATTTACACGATCTTCTAATAAACCCATTATTACAAAATAAATGGCCTTGTTATCCAAGCGAGACCAACAATATACTTTACTAAACGTGAGTCTGCTTATGGTATATATGCTTACGTTGGGTGAGAGTGAATAAATCGTTTTCAAGTATTATTTATTTCTTGGAATTGGGAAGGTTGTCGTTTTGGCGCGTAAAATACTGATTAAAAATTATTCAATCAGCGTCTAACTGTTCGGACAGTGTTTTACGCGCCAACACGATATATATATATATATATATATATATATATATATATATATATATATATATAATTTTAAACTTAATAAAGCTTTTAGGAGATTTTAAATTAGAAGGATAGAAAAACAAGATGTGACCAAGGAAGCAACATGTCCGTCCCCTTTGGTATTAACGCATACGTTTGCATACGCGTCGATTGTAGTGGAAGCAAACATGGGTTTGACCTAGATCATTTTTACTTTTATTTATAATTGGTGGTTCCTAGTGGGGTGTCAAACGGGTAATTAGTGTTGTTCCCATAAGTTAAAAACATAAATTGCGTATTTTGACCAGCTACGTACTCGTTATGCTTTATTATTGAATAGAATTCCTAACTTCCTTTGCCTATAATCCGATGTTTGCGGTTTGGCAATATTGTGTCACAATTCATCCCAATAATACGTGGGTCAACAATCGATTAATAAAATTAACTCATTAAGATCTCTATAATAATATAGTTATAGAGATTTTTCCTACCATCATTTATGTAGACTTTAACCAAAATCAGAGTTGCATAAACATAAAATAATTGACCATTCAAAATACCAAATGAATGTGCCACCTATCTATTATTGACATTCAAAATGAAATTAAGTTTACAATCCTCGCTTCTGGCCAACCAAAGTTAATCATGGCAAAAAAAATACAAGTAGTACATACTTTCCCAAAATACATTTCAAAAAGTAACAACATTGTTCTTAAACAACAAGGAAATGAACACAACCAAACTACTATCAAGCGTAATCGCCTTCATTCCCATTTCTTGAAATGGTGCATCAACAACTTCTTTAGCACATAGTTATTGTGAATTCAAGTTATGATAAATTTACTAGTTTGTTATGAATTACGCTTGTTCATTTATCAAAATTAATTTCGATATTGTAGCCAATCTACTCAACATATATATTATGTTGCAAATGTCTGTATTTGGGTTCAAGAGACGTAGCCAAGGACAAGTGTCAAACAAATAACTCCTTTCATGTTTGAGCGTTCATACTTATGTTCCATTCAACAGTCACATTATTGTTAGGGCGTGACCCCAATACAACTATCGGTGTGCCATCACTCATATGATCACTTAGCCACGATCCCTACATAATTCTATCACCTCTCAATTCCCATTCCCCTAGCGATCGGGAAATTATTTGAACTATGTAATCTGATACTCATACTTCTTGTTCAAAATCTTTATAGATTAACTTGTGGGTCATGAAGATAACACGACATTTATATAGTCCAAACGTATTTCATGCATAAGATACCAACCTATATGTTTTGAATATAAAACTATGAGTCATTATTGAAATTAGGGTTCATTATCAAGCATGTATTAAAATATCATTTCAAAATCAAAGTAATAGAGGTATAACAAAACTTACCTCAAGCGTGATTCTAGTTTTCAACAACTTCAGCCTAAATTCAAGGTCGTGGTGACATAATTATGCCCGTTTGTCATGACTACGGGCTCATGTTCAGCCTCTCGATCCATGAGGGGCACGAAGGACATTACTAAACTAAGGTCACACATCAATGACTTGTTTCCAGTGTCAGAAAAGGTTCCGATAGATAATTGGATTTTCGGTCAACATAAAGGAAAGAAACTAAAGTACAGTATCCTTCTCTGTCCTTGGTGGCCCGATCAACAAGGGGAGTTATTGGCTAGCAGCCGACCAATGCAAGCTAGTGATCGACTGGTCCTATTACAGAGCTGAAAATCTAGGAATTCAACCTCCATTGGCAGAACTCAAACATTTCACAACTCAACAACAAGTTCATTAATATCGTCGACCATACCTGCAAGTCAACGTACGGGTCATTATCAAGGAACCCATATGATCCATCCAATAAAGATGAGCCAAGGCAACAAGTTAGAGGGCCAATATGGCAAGTCAATAGGGGCCCTGGTCTACTCAGCAAAAGAAAAGATGGGCCACGAGGAACAGTGAGTTGAAAGGGGGAACAGTACCTCCGCGTAGGCTCTTTATCAGCCTTGCGAGGTCAAGGGTCCACAAGGGGGAACACCCCTGCAGTGGTCACCATTTACCCTTCACTAACCCCAATGAGAGTTAGTAGGGGTCCGTGAGAGGGAACACCCTCGCAATAGTCGTCAGCTCCTTCCCTGCCCTTCGAGAGTGAAGGGAGAGCATGATCTCAACACCATCAAAATCCAAGTGATGCACGGAGGGGCTAGCACCAATCAAAATCAGATTCAATGTAGCCAGAGCAAAAATAAGGAGGAGGTTGGAGACAAGATTTAGATAAAATACCAGATTTAGAGTTTTAACCCTAGTGCATGCCTATTCGAGTCACGATGGTAGGACTCAGGTAAGGGATCACGAAGCTAGATGACAATGTAGAGGGAGATGCCAATTACATGGTTCCCAAATCCTATGTACAGCAAAGAATGGGGATGTAGTGAATTGGTGGCCTCAAAGAAGAAAGGATCAGTGTGGGACGTGCCACGAGTGCAAGACCATCGCGAGACCGACCTACATGGCTAGAAATTTTGGGAAAGGGCACATATCAAGAGGATTGGCACACTTGGTATCGAAGTACGAACCTATTGCACGTATAAATACCCAACACTCATGTCAAGTCAACTTATGCTACGATATTAAATTCCTAGTGGGAGACAAGATCTTGGTTAGAGAGAGTTTTCTTAAAGGCTTTTAGTCTTCACTTGGAAGATACCTCCCTTCTCCTTTCGAGGCCCCCTTGGGGACTGAGGTTCTGCCATCCTCCTTGTCCTAGTGTTTGTTTTGTCCTTCACCCTTCCAATATCACCTTCTTTCCTTGGTTGACTAGAGTAAACGTTGTCCCTACCTCTTTGATAATATTGCTTGGAATATTTTCTCAGTAGAATCAATCTCCAACATTTTGATGACTCTACTAGGGAGTTGGTTTAGTGGATGGTCAGCCTAAGAAGTGGTTTACAGGTTTCAGGTGCCAAGATTGCCACTGAAAACAACAAGCAGCATGACTTTTTTTACCATAGGTTGAATGAAGACTAAACCATCACAAATTGCACCATGGCGACCTTATACGCTCTACATGCCATACATGATACTCTGAAATAGCTGGTCATAGGGGTGAAAGAAAAATTGAAAAAAATGAACCGATCAAAAAATCAACCGTTCAGTTCGGTCTTTGGTCGATCTACAATGGGGTTCGATCGGTTTCAATCCAAGAAAAGTTTTCCGAAATATATTCGGTTTGGTCTCGATTTTTTAAAATTTTGACCAAGCCGAATCGAACCGAATCGATATTGGACCAAATGGTATTGTACCGACGACTTGGACCGAACTGACTTGGACCGAACCGAAAGTTAGTGATGTGTTTGGTTTTTGTGATTTTTGATTATGTGGTTTTTACTATTTTGACAGAAAAATAGATGAAGTTTTTTCTTAAAATGTGTCCATTTGATATTTGATGGAAAAAAATTCGAATGGAAACCCATTTGATAATACATTTTCTATATTAGTGGTGAATTTAGACCGAACGGGTTCAAAATTAATTTTTAACATTGCCCATTCAGGGTGGACCGAAATCTCCGAAATAATTTAACCCGTCCCGAACCGAACCGGACCAAAAATAAATCAGTCGGGGTCGATTTGGAAAAAAAAGGACCGGACCGAATCGGTCCGTGAAAATATTGGACCAAACCGACCGACCCCGAATCGATTTCACCCCTAGCTGGTCACCTTCCTTAACACATTGCCCAAGACTATTCTCTCAGTCATCCCACCTGCGGCCTAAAGTCTATAGGAGAACCCCAGACAGATCAATGTCGAGAAAATAGCTGTCACATGGTCACGACCTAGTCATCAACAATAACACCACCCTAGCTCACCTCCCACCCAATTTAATAGATTCGGCGGACCAAGTCTGTGGCCCACTGGGAACCGAGTTTTCCCTTCCATAAACCACACATAGCAGTGCATTATAGCTATTGATGTACATGTCCTCCTCCAACAAGAACTAACCCAAAAAAAATCGTACAATCTCTATCCAACCCAGATATACAAAAATCATACCCCTTAAACCCTCCTATCTCTACCAAACCCTAAGAGCTACAGACTGCCGAAGTTGTCAAGTTCGATGAAAAACAAGGCAACGCACAAGAGCACATAGTCTGTTTCACTGAAACTCTGGGACCATGTGTGATGCAGACCGGGTTGCGTCAACATGGCTGGACCGGCTGCGTCCTCGTAGGCCTAAAAAGGCCTAAGACCCGGACGGGCTTAATTGGTGGAATTGGTCCAATTTCGTTACTTACCCGATTTGGAAGTTTTCGGACGAGCTCGGAATTGGAGCCTATTTAGGGATTCAGTTAGAGATAAATTAGAGATTAGGATTATGTATCCTAATCTCTATCTCTATCTTTATCTCTATCTCTATCCTCCTAGTTAGTTTAGGATTAGGATTATGTATCATAATCTCTATCTCTATCTCTATCTCTATCTCTATTTCTATCTCTATCTCTCTCTATCTATCTCTATCTCTCCTAGTTAGTTTCGGATTTGATATTTGATTTCCCCTATATAAGGGCATGTAATAGGTTTTTTGGGATAGTTTGGATTGATATTGAATTACAGAAAATGAGTTTTAACTCATATCTGATCGTTTAAGGAGGGAGTACCTCTGGGTCGATCTATTGTTCGTGTTTCTCTTGCGCAATTGTTTCCGTTTCCATAGGCTACGCTGCATCAGTTGGTATCAGAGCTCAAGTTCCAATCCTGACTATGGCCGCGAGACGCGCTGGAGGTCGAGGTGGACGAGGAGGTCGTACTGCCGGTGTTGACGAGATCTATGAACGAGATGATGTTGCTCGAGATGCTCGGATGGAGGACGGGTTTCAACGGATAGGGTCGGCGCTCGAGGCACTCACGCAACGCCTTGAAGCCCTAGAAGTTGGAGACCGGACTCGCCGTCGTCCTGTTAGACCTATTCTTCAGGAGGAGGAAGGTTTTTCGGATGATGAAGGTTCCTCCCCCGTTGTTGGTACTGACCAGCAAAAAGGTTGGAACCGTGATCCCGCCCTGCTGTGTTTTCTTCCCGTGGCATTTGGAGATCAAATGTTGCGTGTGAATGAAAGACCGAGGAAAGATCATGCGTTGGAAGGAATTTTTTTTTTCGATGACGATTCGACAATTTCACAACCATTGGTTGATTGGAATTTGCCTCCAATTTACGATGAGTACACAGAGGAAGGGTTCTTAATCCCAAGAGATCAATATTCTAGTTCAACACCAAATGTGATGAGTTTAATTGAGTATTCTGAACCTCCCAACTGCGATGAATATCTTGAATGCATTGAAAAGGAGCTGACAACGAATCCATCAGCTCCAACAATCCCACAAGGACTTCCATTTGAGCCAACTTCGATTTTGGGAATAACAAAAGTTGATGGTGTTAAAGTTGGTAGACATGAAACGATTAATAAATTGGAGTTTCATACAGCAAAACCATTTCTACAATGCAAGGATGCCTTTTGGTTAGCATTTTCAAAAGATCAAGACATGGTCAAGGAGGTCCTGAGCGAGCTAATTTTCTTGTCTGGAAATTCAATCGATTATAAGAGTAAAATGGCAAGGAGTAGTTCAAGACAAGAAGTATTTTGGCCTGGCTTCGTAGTTTCGGTGGAGATTGTTAATGGCCAGTTTTCAAGAGTCATGAACGTGTTCTATTTGCTGGTCGGTCGCAAACCTAAGTTCAAGCAACGAATCAAAGGATGGAAAGAGTTGTTTGGTCACCCGGTGGACCGTTTGTGGGGGATAGTTCCTCTTCTGATGATTGCAATTCGAGGGCGAATTCTTTTCAAGCAGGGGAGGATGATGCAGACCGGGTTGCGTCAACATGGCTGGACCGGCTGCGTCCTCGTAGGCCTAAAAAGGCCTAAGACCCGGACGGGCTTAATTGGTGAAATTGGTCCAATTTCGTTACTTACCCGATTTGGAAGTTTTCGGACGAGCTCGGAATTGGAGCCTATTTAGGGATTCAGTTAGAGATAAATTAGAGATTAGGATTATGTATCCTAATCTCTATCTCTATCTTTATCTCTATCTCTATCTCTATCTCTATCTCTATCCTCCTAGTTAGTTTAGGATTAGGATTATGTATCCTAATCTCTATCTCTATCTCTATCTCTCTCTCTCTATCTCTATCTCTCCTAGTTAGTTTCGGATTTGGTATTTGATTTCCCCTATATAAGGGCATGTAATAGGTTTTTTGGGACAGTTTGGATTGATATTGAATTACAGAAAACGAGTTTTAACTCATATCTGATCGTTTAAGGAGGGAGTACCTCTGGGTCGATCTATTGTTCGTGTTTCTCTTGCGTGATTGTTTCCGTTTCCATAGGCTGCGTTGCATCAATGTGGGTTTGACCATAACTTTCGCTTGCGCGAGATTTTTAAATTCCTCGTTGACCGAGTTTACACTTGATATGACAACCTGACACCATATTCATCCTTACTTGGGAGGATATGGTAAATAGATTTTACACTAAGTTCTTCCAGATACAGGAGAAAGTCACAACTCAATCCCTTATTCGGAAAGCCAGAGCTACAGTGAAGACATCCTAAACTTCATCAAGGGTTGCAAGATTGAGCAATAGATTGCGACGAGCCAATGGACGAGTCTCACCTAGTCAGAACTTGTTCTAAAGGTATCATCTGAGAATATCGTATCTATTTGATAAACATCAGCCTCCCTATCTTTTTAGCCCTTTTATGAAGCCGCACCCAACCTTTGTGTCACTACCAAACTTGCTACACCTGACAGCTAGTGTGCCACCCAGACCTAATTAGTTTGGCTATGAATTTTGCTATAGGCTTGCAGAAGCTATAGGAAGAAGGCTCTCTGGAGTTCAAAAAGAGAAAAGAGAAGAGCAATACTTTAGTCTACCCCTGCAGCATCAAAGCAGCAAAAACACTAGTGAAGGAATGGATGGCCGATGGAAAACTAAAATTACCTGATGTCGACGCCATGCCTATAAGAAGAGACCGTGATAGTTCAAACTCTTGCATATACTGTGGATACACCAAAAAACCAACAAGCGACTATTGGACTCTCATAATATTTAAGAGAAGACAAGCTGCTAACGAACTAAAGATAAGGGAGACTAGACAGAGAGACGTTCGAGAAAGACCATACCCCGGGCATCGAGAAGCCGCTAGAATAGTTTACATGGCAGCCTAGAGTGTCCAAATCCATAGTGAGATGCCAAAGGAGATTTTTCTAAGGGGCAAAAGATGGGAAAATGACATTGCACCTTATGCAATGGGAGGGGCTAGCAAAAAGCAGATCTTATGGTGGTATTGGCATCAAGAGACTTGTTGAGACAAACTTAGCTCTGCTAGCCAAATGGTGGTGGAGGTTTAGGATAGACAAGTCTACATTGTGGTGTAGGATTGTAAGAGGAAAATATGGCCTCTCAAATTCAAGTTGGTTTCCCAATTATACTAATCCTAACAGTCTCTCTGCAGTATGGAAATAGATGTGCAACTTGCAACACACAAATACAAACTTTGAAAACATCATTTCTCAAGGTTTTCAAATCAAGGTATACTCTAGGGAGAACACAAAATTTTGGTCTCAACATTGGTTACAACAGGGGATCCTCTAGGACTTATTCCGTAGACTGTACTCCAATTCTCTGCAACAAAATGCAATGGTAAGTGACCTATGTCCTATAGCTCTTACAGGGCCATCAATATTCCTATTTAGAAGGGGATTATACGAATGGGAAAAGGGACAAATGGCCACTATGCTCTCATACATAAATAATTACCACTTTGATAGAAGAAGAGAAGATCACCTGGTGTGGGCTTGGGATCATACGCAGATGTTCTCTGTCAAGTTAGCATATGCACAGTGAAATTTAGCATCTTTTCATGCAAAAAAGGCCTTTAACTCCATTTGGTTCAACCCATATCCTCCAAAGGTTGAGTTGTCCATTTGGAAAATGGCCTCCAATAGCCTTCCAATGAAAGTAATGTTCGCCAATAGAGGAATCTTGGATGTTTTTGACCATGTTCAAAGGGTTTGTCCCCTATGTGAATTGGATGATGAATCTTCATATCACATTATCCTCCATTGTCGTATATCGTGGGCCATGGGGAATCATCATGCAGTGGTGGGCCGTCTCATGGTGTGCTTCAAGATCTATCAAATTCTTACTGGAAGAAAGGAATGCTCTGCTTCTAACTAAATTGGAGAAAGCCATTTTGAAAGGCTCGATATTTGGCACAGTGTCGGCTATTTGGAAGGCTAGGAACGAAGTTGTTTTCAGCCATAAACAAATTGAGGTGAACTAGGTGGGTGAGAAAATCAAGTGGTGTGTTGCCAATTAGGTCAAATCCAAGTTTATTCTGTCAGAGATCTCAATTGACGATTTTACATATGTTCGAAGGGGGTTAAAAAGATTAAGGTTCGAAGCTAGTGATCAATTAAAAGTGGAGGTTGCGATCCCTCATGTCTGTGCAATAGACAACCGATCTAGCTGAAATTGGGGTGGGGCTGTAAAACTTGAAAAAGTGAATCATTACTATTGATTTTTAAATTTGAAAAAGTTTCTGGGTATGTTTTCTTGATTTGTAGTACTCCTTAATACCTTTAGCCAGGAATACTAAAATTAGGTACATAAAAATTCTTCAAACGAGTCCAATGGAATGAAAGCTAACGAAAAAAATATAATAATTGGTTTATATAAGAAAAAATCTGACATTAGATAATCTAAACCTACCTATTAGATAATGTTGTAGAAAATTAGTTTTTGAAATGTGAATGTCGGCAATAAAATTTACTGCATTAATACACAGAAACAAAAATCTTTCGAGGCGCGTTACGATGTCGCTTTCCTAAAGACAATATTTGTCTCCACAAGATGGTGTGCACAAGGTTACAGCAAACTTGCCTTCAAAATACAACAAAGATAAACTTGTGTTCTTTCCGTCTACGTTTGCAAAATTGGAGATGGACAAAATATCTACGTAGTAAAAATAAAGAAGAACCAGAAAACCACCAAGTATTATTTTCTGCAGAATAACTATACTTTGACTAAATACTTCCACATATAAGAAATTTTTGAGAGAGAGAGCGAGCCAAATTCAAGTAAATTAATTATACTGGAGAAGGCTTGTATTTATAGATGGTTTAAGGGTACAATTAAAAAGTCATAACTTTTCAATCTATAGATGTCATGAAAAGTTACAACTTTTAATTAATAAAAGCTATAATTTTTAATGTAAAATTACATTTGAATAGTCACAACTACCCAATTAATAAATGTCACAACTTTTAGTATAACATTACAATTGAATAGTCACAACTATTCAAGTAGTTATGTTTTTAACAATTAGACACATTCCTTAATTAATTACAACTTTTTAAGTAATTATGCCTTTAACAATTAGACACATTCCTTAATTAATTATATAACCTCCAACGTTAATTCACACCCCTTGGATATGGTCACACTCAAATGTCTCTCAAATTTTCAATGCAACCATTCTAGGAATAAGGAAGATTTTACCCCCAAAAAAAAAACTCAAAATATAAATTCATTTATTTTGAAAATTCCTAATAAATAACTGTGTTGTCTTCTAAAAATACAACTGAGCCTATCTTTACATAAACCAATCTATTAGATAAGAATAATGCTACTGACACTTCATTTTTTACATTATGTTTTACTTCATGTTGAGGTGTCAGCTCATTAATGACAGCTTGCAGAGAGAGGATTGGGGAGGGAGTGGGAGAAGTGGTGTCACCTCAGTATGCGGTAAAACACGAGGTACAAAATCAAGTATCAATAGCATTATTCAATTCTTTAAGTGATGAACAGACTTTGAGAATAAAATAATATACTACACTCTATTAGTATTGTCCTCTCTTTTTTGTTGTCCAAGCATTGATAACAACACAAATTACAGGTATTATAAGTTAAAAACACCCTTATCATTAAAAATGTTGGGTCTCACTCTGTATTCCTCTTCTAGTGTCCAACCAAGTCGGGGAATCAAGCAAATTTTGATAATCTTATCACACCTCAACCTTTGCAAAATCATCTCTCACAAAATATAATTGCTGAAATGTAAGGGGAAAGAAAAAAACACCAGCTTAAAAGAAATTGCACATCATGGAAGAGCAAAGGTTGAATTTTTTTTATGAGAATTGTGTATACAAAATAATATATATCTAAGGGATACATGGAAGGAGACATATTGTGTACATTCAAATAGAAATACGTATTGTAGCATTTCTCAATACATAAAACCATAATGGTTTCTTCTCCTAAAATATACACGTGCTTTTAATTTGAAATATCCTAGTTAGTCCATGCTTGAATGACATTAGTGTTACCTAAACCTACTTTAAATCTTTGACAAAAACAAAGGCCAGGATCATGGTTGCTAGGCGGCTTCCCCCATCTCGTTTGTCTTACTGACTTCTATCATTTGTATTACGTCCCCCCATGCACTTATAAAAACCCACAATATCTTTCCAAGATCTACATTGCTATTCATCCTTCCACTAATATTCTTCTCTCTCTCTCTCTCTCTCTCTCTCTCTCTCTCTCTAGAAAATGGGTAGGTCTCCGTGTTGTGATGAGAGTAGTGGTTTGAAGAAGGGGCCATGGACGCCTGAAGAAGATGAGAAACTGGTTGAATTTATTCAGAAAAATGGGCATGGAAGTTGGAGAGCGTTACCGAAGCGGGCAGGGTTGAACAGGTGCGGAAAGAGTTGCAGATTAAGGTGGACAAACTACTTACGGCCTGGTATTAAGAGAGGAGAATTCACTGAGGAAGAAGATGAGGCCATCATCCACCTCCACTCTGTTCTTGGAAACAAGTACTTATTACTTTCTATATATCACTACAAATTTACATAAGTTTGTTTACATTTAACTACTTTGCATGCACCCTGAAAATGCATGCCTTTATTTGATACTTTGCTAAAGTTGTCGACTCGAGTCGGTGTGTTTACTCAAAACGATTTGAACTCACAGGTGGTCAAGAATTGCAGCACACCTCTCTGGCCGGACTGATAATGAAATCAAGAATTACTGGAACACCCATTTGAGGAAGAAGCTCCTCCAAAGAGGTATAGATCCCAAAACCCACAAACCAATAACAGATCTCAACTTATTAGCCAACCTCTCTCAATTGTTATCTCCACCAAACTTTGGCAATTTGATGAACCAATGGGACAATGCTTTAATTAGGTCACAAGTTGATCCCAATCACCTAGCCAAAATCCAAATTGTCCAAAGCATAATGCAAGCCATTAATACAACCACCCCATTTCCAAATTTGTCAGACCAAAGTACTAGTCTGTTGAGTGATGATCCCCACATTAATATTGCCCATCTTGGAGGAGTACTTAATGGTACAACCACACTCTACAACACTCCTCAACCTGCACCATTTGATTTCCCTAATTTGGGTGAAAATCATCCTCAACTATTTGACACCTATCCAGCTGTTACTAGTAACTCAATGGAATCATTTGAAGCTGGGTTTCAACCGGAATTTGTGGGTGTTAATTATACCACTACTACTCTCACCACTGACTATTCTACTGATCATCGAACAGAAAATGGAGTTCTTCCTCCATTAGTTTCCCACTTTGGGGAGATCATCAGTCCACGTGGCAGACAACTACAAGATAGCAAGATCCACACTCCAACTGTGCCTTTCACCCATTCCCCAAACTCCAACTTATTTGAGGATTGGCAGAAGTTCTTGGATGATGAAGCCCATGGCGCCCCTTGGAAAGACTTACTCGCCTAAAAGAGAAAGAGAGGGGGAAGAGAAAGATTTCATTTACCTCTCTTTAGTTCTAATTTCATTCAGTTTTCAAAATAAAATACAGATGATTTTAATATCTTTTGCAGTTTTTGGCAAAAAGATTATCAAGAATATGAAAGTATTTTTCGAATATTTAATATGATATAAAAGGGTTTTCATCGCGATTTTATTATGAAAAAACAACTTGCAGAAACTGTCAATCAAATAATTTCTGGTAAACAAAAATCGATTTTATAATAGCAACTAAACAGTGGGTTTTCTTTCTTCTTTTTTTTTCCTCTCCTTTTCAGTTCCATTTCCTTTTGGGATGTCAATAAATTCTTTGGAGCTAAAGTTGGATGGCCATCATCAGCAAATTCGTTTCAGAGTGAAAAGAGTTTCTTTACTTTTCTTTTCTTTTCTGTCCATTGATGTTGTAAAAAATACACACTTACGTGTATATAGATATATATGTTATTAAAATTACTTGTACACCTTTATATACAACAATTAATCTTCATTGTAACAGTAATAGTAATTGTTTGATTATATCTGTGTTAGCTAGCTAGGTAGATTAAATGCATGCACTTGATGATCATTTGATTTATTACTTTAATCAGAGTCTTATTTTAACCCCATTTACCTAAACATGTGGTAACGTAGAGTAAAAGAAACTAAGTTAGCGGGTAATTACGTGCATGAAAACGTACGACAAACAAGTTTGCTTACCCCAAATCTTCACCCACTGACAAAAGGACAAAGCATCGTAGTAGATAAGAAAAAAAAAACAATAAAGTAAAACTGTTCAGTTGTGATTTGAAAATGGGTTAGTTGATAGGAAAGAGCCTAAAGCAAGGGAGAAAAAAACAATGATCCATATATGACGAGGATACCCCTTCCCCATTGACTTATGCTTCCTTTCGAGTGTTTCAAAAAGATCCATGTTCTACTACATGGGTTGGCTTGGAATCTTTGGATAACTTTGGACGGATTGTAAAAATGAATTAATTGTCTTGAATGAGTCATGACCCATTTATAATTTTATTAGCTTCATAATTATTACCATATTAAACCCGACTCATTAATTAAAGAGTTAAAATCAACATCTCCATTAACCTAATTATATATGTATATATCTCAAATGACATATCAACTCTTTGTATGTACTATACACAAAAAAATGTGGTTTAGCTTTACTGATTTTGGGTGTCCTTAGTAAATTTAGCGTAGTATTATTAATTTTTTGTATGACATTAGTAAATTTTCATGTGATATTAGTGATTTTGGTGTTGTAATAGTAAATTTTGGTTTGACGGTAGTAAATAAAAGTGTAATACGTTGAATCCGGTGTGACAATATATAGTAGCTTGTGCTATTAGTGAAAAACTTATTTGTTAATATAGGTCAACTCATTTAACTCACTTATCTGAGATGAATCGATCAAATTGTGTTAGGATCTAACCCGTCTTACATTAGGTTGGTTTGGAGTGAATTTAAAAGGGGTTAGTTTATGATCATGGGTTTAGGCCAGCATTGACATCTCTAATCTTTGACAAGTTGTATGAATCAAACGTGCATCAAACGGAAAACCTTAAGATACGATAGAAGGATATCTACACATCGACTTGCCTTTGTCACGTGCCGCAATCAGCGGAGAACATTGACCAAGTGAGAGCTTATATGCCCAATGAAAGCTATGAATAGATAGCCTTGTTGAAAGATAGGAGGATTTCTCCAAGGGAATACAAACAAGACATTTTATCTTAACATTTCGTTGTGTTTACAAGTCTTATTAGTTTATTTACTTATTCGTTTATTTTTTTTATCTAATTTTCTACTATGAATTTAGATAAAATCATGTCTAGAGCCAGATTAAAGATTAGAGAACAGGACAAGCAAATAATAAGATGAGCAAACAAGTGGAATTAGCCAAAAATACCTAACACAATGCAAACAAAGACTAATGATAGACTTCCATTGTGGATGACCTCAAAAGGTAAGATTTGACTACAACTCTATATCATGTCAAAGTCAAACATTCATGTCACCCCTATTTCCAATTTGGTTGAGGCATTGGATGTATCCCCCCCCCCCCCCCCCCCCCCCCTTTCTCTCTCTCTCAAAATTTACGTATAGTTTATTGACCATTAGATAAACGACAAGAAAAGAAACAACTAACTGATGCTGATAGTTTAATATATTTAATGCTTTGTTTGTTGTTTCTAAATGTTATCACTTGGAAAGTCTTGACTATTGGTTTCATTGTGTCGATGTTATTGGTTTCATTGTGAGCCATTAGGTGAAAGAATTTCGTGTAGTTCAAGCAATTTTCATTTTTTGATTTTTTCTTTTTTGGGAAAAGAAAGTTTAAGCAATTTTTGTTATTGATCGGATATAGTTCAAGCAATTGACTTCGCCAAATTTGTAAGATACTCAACTCAGTCTCTCTCTCTCTCTCTCTCTCTCTATTGTCTCACTCACTCACTCTCTCCCCCTCTACGTACGCATTTATGAAGTAAACTTCACAAATTACGAGAGCAATTTTGTTCACCTACTTAAAAAGTAGGTGGATAATACCCATCACGTGATATTACGTTATTGCAGGTCAAGTAATTTTTTTTTTTTTCCTAAAGATAGTTCGAGCAATTTTTGTTTTTGACCGGAAATATTTCAAGCGATTGACTTGTGCAAATTTGTAAATAAGCTAAAGCCTCTCATTATTATACGCATGCAATGAAGTAACCTTAACAAAATTACGAGCACAACTCTTTTTCCTTATAGCATTTTAATTATCCAAAAAGTGAGTAGAGATTGCGGTAAAATTTCGTTTCTCATATCCATTTATTTTTTTAGTTGTAACTCTATAAGGTACATGGTGGATTTGGATTTGGAGACCAAAATGAAGGTGGTAGGAGGATTTTAGATTTCGCGGTAGCCCTTGACCTTATAGTGGGGAATACTTTCTTTAGAAAGCGTGAGGAACATTTAATTACCTTTAAGAGTGGAGTCAATAGAAGCCAAATAGACTACTTTCTTGCAAGAGGCGCAGATCGGTTGCTATGTAAGGATTGTAAGGTCATTCCCGGAGAGTGTCTAGTGGCACAACATAGACTTTTGGTGTTAGATATTGGCCTCAAGGGAAATAATAGACCGAGAAAGGAAACTAGATGCCCACGGACTAAATGGTGGTTCCTAAGAGGGGAGAAACTAAAGGTGTTCAAGGAACGAACATCCCAAGAAATGGAGTGGGGAATGGAAGGCGATAGTGATAGTATGTGGAGGACAATGGCCGATGGTATTAGAAGGATATCGAAAGAAGTTCTCGGAGAGTCAAAGGGGAAAGGTCCAATTTCTAAGGAGACATGGTGGTGGAATGACGAGGTTCAAACCATGGTAAAAGCCAAGAAGGAATGTTTTAAGAAGTGGCAAAAGGACCGGAATGTGGAAAATTTTCAGCAGTACAAGCAGGCTAACAAGGAAGCTAAGAAAGCCGTTAGAGAGGCTAAGTTGAAAGCCTATGAGGTTTTTTACGCTAGACTTGATAGTAAAGATGGGGAGAGGAATATCTATAAACTCGTCAAGCTGAGAGAAAGGAAAGCTAGAGACTTCTCTCAAGTTAAGTGTATAAAAGGTAGCGATTCAGTAGTGTTGGTGAAAGATGAGGATATCAATGATAGGTGGAAGACGTATTTCGAGAAGTTGTTAAACGAGAAACATGAAGAAGGTTTTGGTGAGGAGGAAGTTGACGTTCCTAGCGAGAGAATGAAATACGAGTTTTATCGGAGGATACAAAAGTCCGAAGTGGCCAAGGCTTTGAAGAAGATGAAACCGGGTAGGGCTTTAGGACCAGATGGTATTCCTATTGAAGTGTGGAAAAGCCTAGGTGATTTGGGGCTGACTTGGTTGACAAAGTTGTTCAACAAAATTATTTTATTTAGGAGAATGTCAGACGAATGGAGGAGGAGTACCTTAGTACCTATCTACAAGAACAAAGGGGACATTCAAAATTGCAACAACTATAGAGGTATTAAGTTGATGAGTCATACGATGAAGCTGTGGGAAAGAGTTATGGAGCATCGTTTGAGGATGGTGACTATGGTGTCGGAGAAACAATTTGGGTTCATGCCTGGGAGATCGACCATGGAAGCTATTTACCTACTAAGAAGAGTGGTAGAGAAACACAGGTCAATGAAGAAGGATCTTCATATGGTCTTCATAGACCTAGAAAAGGCTTATGATAGGGTGCCCAGAGACATTATATGGTGGGTTCTGGAGAGAAAGGGAGTAACCAAAGGGTATATCGATGTTGTTCGAGACATGTATGAAGGTGCTGTCACTGCCATTAGATCACCAGCAGGGGAGACGAGTGAATTTCCCATCACAGTAGGATTGCACCAAGGGTCAGCCTTGAGCCCTTACCTTTTCGCTTTAGTTATGGATGAATTGACTAGTCAGATTCAAGAGGATATTCCATGGTGTATGTTGTTTGCAGATGATATTGTCCTTGTAGATGATACTGCTAGCAGTGTTAATACTAAATTAAAAATTTGGCGGGATGCACTGGAGTCTAAGCGCTTTCGGATAAGTAGGAGTAAAACTGAGTATATGGTTTGCAAGTTTAGTGATACCCGAAGTGCGTACGAAGAAAAAGTGATGATTCAAGATCAGGAGATACCAAAGAGTGACCGTTTTAAGTATTTAGGCTCTATTATTAGTCAAGATGGAGAGATTACGGATGATGTGACCCATAGGATCCAAGTGGGGTGGCTCAAGTGGAGAAGTACTACTGGTGTACTGTGCGACAAGAGGGTACCCACAAAGTTGAAGGGAAAATTCTATAGAACTGCTATAAGACCAGCGATGCTTTACGGGACAGAATGCTGGCCTATGAAGAAATAAAAGGTGACCAAGATGAGTGTAGCGGAAATGAGAATGTTGAGGTGGATGTGTGGTAAGACTAGACGAGATAGGATTAGAAACGAAACAGTCTGCGAGATGGTAGGCGTAGCACCTATAGACGAGAAGTTGAGGGAAAATAGGCTTAGGTGGTTTGGACATGTCTATCGTAGGCCTACGGAGGCAATAGTTAAGAAAGCGGATAGGATAGCTTTTTATAGCAATGCTCCGGGGAGGGGAAGACCCAAATTGACATTAGATGCGGTAGTGCGCAAGGATTTAAGTCTACTAGGGTTAAGTGAGGAAACAGCACTTGACAGAACTCTTTGGAGGAAAAGGATTCATGTAGCCGACCCCAATTGATTTGGGACACAAGGCTCAGTTTGGTTTGGTTTGGTTTAGTTGTAACACCTTGGCCTCCATATATCTTTCTTTACACTGTAAAACTTCTATTTAAATACTCAAATTCGATTAATGAAATTGCAAGTTTTTTAAGATTAGCTACAAATGACTATATATATGATTAATTATAAATGCACATTTTCGACTCGAAACTGCAAATTGTAATATTTTCCAGTAACCTTGAAATCATAGTACCCTCCATTAAATAGTTAACCCTTCGTATCCTTCTAAATAACCCCAATGACTATATATGATTTGTATTATGACAAGCAATTCAAACTTATAAATATTTTTAAAGTATAAAAATTAGCATACCTTATTTTAACATGCCAAATATCAGAAGATTCGAAGACATTACCAGAAGGTGTGATAATATTATTAACAGCAAGAGTTGGTATATATAACAGTTATTACAATAATTTTAGAGAGTCCATTGCTTATTTATTTTTTTTCTACATAGAACCCTTTTTAAGTAAGTATGAACTTGTCCGACTCAAATTTTTTGGTACGTTAATAAAATTCCTTTTAAATTAATTTGTTAATCAAACAATATTCAAAATAAATATTTCATTGATTGATAAGGGTCGACTGCGCACAAATAAATATTTCATTTATGTACCTGTCTGGGTTTACATGAGAAATTTACAAGTAAGATACAGAGCTCCTAAGGGCATGGCAACCAAGTCTATTTAATCCTCATCTTTATTGCCCGGCTCTTTCTACTCAGGTTACATCTCTATCTACTCTTCTCCACTGGCATGAAACGAGAAGGACATAGAATTTACTCCATGAGTGATGACACTAATAGAAAGTAATACCCGAACAAGAAACCCTAAGGTATGCGAGCTAAAAACATCAGAGTATAATAAGCAGAGTAATTAAAACAGCAGAAGTAAACACATACGTTCATTATGAATCTTACATTTATGTTTTTCAGATCCTTCAACTCGAGAATCTAAATCTTACCCGCCAACTCTTACATAAGGCATTCAGTTAGGATTGACCAGTCCTTACATGCCCTGGGCTCGTAGTCCAAGGTGACATACCCGACTATATTATCAATGGCTCTACAAGAAAGGAACCTTTTATCGTCCACTCAGATTAATAACTACTACACTGGTATCTAGATCTTCCAACAAACGTGGCATATCAAGTTAGGTATGGTTGACTCCCTAAGTGGTTCACCAATAATGTGACATGTGACACTACACAATGAAGTTGCACACACCTAATTAAAAAGCATGAGGAGTCTAAGCAGTGTTGTTTAAGCTTTTCAGCTAATTAATTAACTGCTAAAGGGCTGACGTGTATATAGAATGTGAAACGAGAACATTTCATGTGCATGGGCGGTTACCCAACTACCATGGATGCTGTTACAGGGTCAAATTTCCTACCGAGGTTCAGCTTGTGGTGGCACTAAACTCCATCAAAGATTTAGTCAATCAACTCGTGAAATAAAAATAGAAAGACAGTCCAAAGACAGTGTTACATGAACCTTTCCCAACCAATGTTATTCACCAAGAATTTTACACTGGAAACCGAACCTAGTTAAACAGAATTTCTCCTCTCTGCCTAAAAACGCCCCAATATTGTTTTTATATAGGTTACAATCAGGAAAAAAAAGTGACTGGCTACACATGAATCATGGACATACCCCATGATCACCATGATCTGCAGTTGACACCCCCAACTGCTTGGGATTTGTGTTGGACCAAGCAGAGCTTGACAGCACGCCACATTTGATAACCGCCTACTAAAACTGCTAAAAACCATCTCTTTGTCAGCTTCCAAAGACACCTATCCCAGTCCAGCTCATTTGCCCACGAAATTAGCTTCACTGCATGATCAATAAGAGTTAACCCAACATGAATATGCCACAAGTCCACGTGTCCTTGCCTACTATTTGACTGGTTGAAATGTCCCACGCACAAGCCCGCTGCCATTTAGCATCCATGCCTCATTCTTCTAGGCCTTCACCTGCATCATAGCCACTACTTGTCTAAGAGACCAATGTTACCACCAAGTTGGCATTATCAAGTTTCTTTATCAAGACATGTCCCCTTCATGTCTTACTCATTATGTGCCCCACCCACGATGTAAACACGGGTGCAAAGTGCCACCCTTGACCCTGTAATAGATGCCCATGTACAAAGAAAAAGAATGCGAGGAGACGAGAGTTATGGATGCAGGAAGAGAAGGAAATTAAACATGGTCAAGTGTGATGATCATGGTCTGATCCTGCATTGAAGGAAAATTAACATCTCAAGATTCAAGCGGGAAATCCAAAAAGAAGAAAGGCACCAAGTTCTTGAGTGGTCTATAAATAGAAGCAATAGTTTAAAGAAAAATGAGCACAATCCTCCAGAAAATTTACTTATTCTTTATATTTGTCTTTTTTTTCATGTACTTAGCGTAGTCATAGTAGCAACATAGTTGTATCTATAGTTTTACTTAGTTTTATGTGCAGTCTATAATAGTATGAGTAGTTCAGTTAGAGATTCGTTCAAAGCAAATTGGATCCCTTGTAATCCTCCAATGTAAGTTTGTACACAAATTTATTATTTGAAGTCAGTTTGTTTCATATTATTGTGATTGTTCATCTTCTGTTTGAGCCTCCATGTCTTAACACTTGTGAAAAATCCTCTTAATTGAGGTAAGAGAATAGATAACATAAACGCGTGATAGTTTTTGGTTTCAATTGTTGTATTTAATGCTCCTACATTTGGTCTGACTAGATTATTGAATTATTTTTCGTCTTTATGTGAAAAAATTTTGTAATTTTTTTTTGTCAACTTTTTGTGGATTATTGGTTCATTTTGGCGAGACCTTTCAGAAAAGTTATAAATAATTGGTCAAATTTTAAAAAAATTCAGAAAAGACAAAAATAATCCAAAAACATAATTTTTTTTGAGCTCATTCGTTGTATTTAGTGACATTTTTTTAACTTTTGGACATAATTTTATACTTTTCAAATTTCTTTCATCAAGACAAACCAATAATCCATAAAACATCGAGCCCAAAACAACAAATGCAAAAAAAAAAAAAATTGAATAGAGACAAAAATAATAATCTCAATAATATAGAGATCAAGGCTAAATGCATTACAAGTCTTTTCTAGAACGCTCGCACACAAATTTACATATGGTCACGATGCGATTTTATCAATAGAGTTAACTGTGAGATATTTAAGAGTGGCTGCTCAAAATGAGCTTGATATCCATCCATACAATCAGGCAATGAATATGGAGTTAGAGGCATTGATAAGTAGAGAATCAAAACTCTCAATTACATAATGTTACACAAAAGGCCAAAATAGCTAGGCCTTACAATAAAAAAGTCCACTGAGGCTTTGGTGAAGGAGATTTGGTATGTAGAGTCATTTAACCTTTTGGGACCAAGAAAGATAGATGTGATAAATGAGCACCCAATTAAGAAGGGTCATATCGAATTCATAAAGTGTTATATGAAGGGACATACCATTTACAACATCTAAATGTTGATGTGCGTCGAAGGAAAGTTAAATTTCCTAACCATTTGGGAATCTTTTTGGTCTCAAAAGTAATTGAGTAACAATTACAAATCACTAAGTTACTAAGTTATAAATAAGGGAGCAAAGCTCCTTAAATGTTCCCGCACAGTTGCTTAGAATGGGGCGCTCTTTTCGTTCTTATTCTAGTAAGGTGGCCTGAGAATGAATTGTATTATGTCACATTGTTCGTCAATCTGGTCAGCTAATTTACACAGTATAGACAAGGACACAGACAAAGACTGTGTACTTGTTACAAGTTTTGTGATTAAGGCAATTTGACAAAGTTTTAATTCTTCGAAAACTTGCACTTGACAAATCATAAGCAGCACAGACCTGCAAAGTTTTAATTCTTTGCTCTACCGACAAAAATGAGGAAATAATGATGACAACAACAAAAATTGTGAGTGCTGAAAATGTGAATTATTGAAAGGTGGATGTATGATTTAATGTTGTGTTTTTCGACTTCACCAGAAACGCAATAATGTTTGAACGAACAAGAGAAGTAATAAAACTGGTTTTATGAACCTCACCAAAGATTTCAACAGACAAAAAAGTCCGAGTAAATTACAAACTACTCCGAATGCAAAAGACGAAAATAATTTGGGTGATCAATGTATCGATCTTTTTCTAAAACCTAATTACTTTATCTATAATAAGAAAAGATAATTACTCTATGTTTTCCTTCTTTAAAATTGAACTGGACATAAGCGAAACTATCAACTGCATTCAGTTACATGTCCAAAATTCAACTAACTGCCTTATGTATCTTCAACTGCATTTAGGTAACTAACTGCCTTATGTATCTTCAACTGCATTCAGTTACATGTCCAAAATTCAAATGATTAACTACCAATATGTCCAAAATTGCTTGTATCTTGATAGACACGTGCATTGAGACATTCAAACATCTTTTTTTTTGGGAATTACATAATGTGTTCGGACAAACTTCTTGACTAAATGGAGTATATGGACTTCTTAATGCTGCCACCTCATCACAATAAACAGAAATTTCATTTGTGGTATAAACACCTGGCCTACACCAAGAACAACAGAAATTCCAGTTTCTTCTTCTTTTTTGGGGAACGTACGCTCAATTTTGGAGTTTGATGTATCGAAACCTAGACATACACTTGCAGTTAGGACACTCGTATAAAACATATACATCATCTAGGATGGAATAGCTCTACCCTATAGGCATCAATTGCAATCTCTTGGCGACCTTTTTACAGCTTCGATTCAATAGCAACTCTTTTCCTCGTTGGAGTTGCAATACTCACTCCTACACTGTGAACCACAATAAATCAAACTAGCATTCATAAGCTAAAAGCACTCTGGTTTAATTAACAAGGTCTACGTGTAAGTATTTTGGTGTGATGGGGGCAAATGTGCAATATCTCTTAACTTGCCGTCCCAAACAAGATTACCTACTGTTTTTTCCCCGGTTACTACTAATGTTTGTAAGTTTTATATAAATTTGCATAAAAATTTTTGATCTAATTATTCATCTCGACAATTAAAAAATAAAATAAATAGTATAAAAATGTACACTCAAATAAAAAAAAATCATATAAAGCAACCACCCTAAGGAATGTAAAAATAATGAATAGTTAACACTTCTTAAAAAAATTATCAAATAATTAATTTAAATAAATTAACGCGAATCAAACAAAATTTAGAAAAAGAAGACAAAATAAACAATGTCAATAATACCTAATAATGTAATCCACGCACATTAATACATACAAAGTGCAAAATGTACGCCTATTATAATCTTTAACGAGAGACATTGAGCAATTAAAATTGAAAAGAAATAAAAAGCAATTTTGTATCAAACAATCAGGCGTTTTATTTTAGGGATGAAATGGATTTTCATTATAACCAGCCAAGCAAAGTAATCGACTTCTGTAACTAAAAGCCATATTACTTTGAAACAACCTAAACTGAGTTAGTACATATAACAGATGACCTAAAGACTTGTCCGAGTAATAGAGTGGATAAATTGTAAACTCAAACATCATGTAGTCGAAACTCAAAAACTTAATAAGGAGATTTGTCCGGTCATTTCCACCTAGAACTCCGAGAACTAGTCGGTAATTTAAGTGAAGACTCTTCCAAATTTTACCCCAACTTAATCCCAAACTAACCAGATAGCTCGGTTATCAAAAAAAAACATATAGCACCAACACTTCCAAACTAAAGCGAAAACAAAAGGCTTGGGTTTTATAGTTTTTACAGTCACATAAAAAGGGAAAACTTACTCGTAAAAGAAAGAATATGGCAGTATTCAGCACAAAAACAAAAAAAGGTAGAAAGAATACAATTGGCCAATAACACTTAATCCTCCCAGCATAAACTTAAGAAGTTTATCTAAGCCAAGTACTTTCCTAAGACATTTATCAGAGATAACCCTTATTTGAATTTCTTGGTTTTCTTATTAAAACGGGTACTCTGAGGAGTCCGGCTTTCCATCTTGCGTTTTTTACCAGTTTCCTTTGCACCACCACCACCACCACCCCCCTTCAGCGCCTTGGCCTTTCTGGCAGCCACGGAAGGTCTCTTTCCCTTACCCACTTCTCTCTTGTCTCCTTTCTGAGTCATGGATTTGAACTTCACTGCCTCAACGATTTTCTTCAGGTGGACTTTCTTCTGAACACCTGATTTACTACCCCTTAGACCCTGATAAGATGTAGAAGCCTTAGAATTTACCTTATTGGCACTGTTTGGGGTCCTGGAGTCTACTGCTAACTTCTTGGTTGAAAAATCATTCGTCCCCCCGGGAGATTGGTTTTTCCGCTTAGATGGTGTGAGAACTGATTTGGAGTGAGAGAGCCTCAGTTCACGATCTCGAAGCTTCAAACCGCGTTTTTTGACAACCAAGTTTGCGGCACCCTGCATTCGGTTATACAAAATTTTCAATCCTTAGGAAAGTAAGATCAACAGTTACCGTACAATTAAAAATTATTGGTTATATATTCGTGTTATTTGATGTCACTCTCAAGCAGCATCTAAAAGACACAATCTAACATTTATTTTCTGGGACAAGGAATTAAATAATTTTGTTTGTACCAACTTTTGGAGGGCTGAATACACGCATGGCAGGCCAGACTCATTGAGGCAAGCCAAAAGTCCACTAAAGGGGGCGCTTGGACATGGGAATCGGGGCTCACTGTTGAGTCCCGAATTGGCTCCGTAGGAATGGGGGCTCACTGTTGTAGCCTAAATCATGAACTGACAAGGATGGACCATACAAGTCGGCTACTGTGCCGAAAATGGAGGACCCAAGGTTTGGATCAGAGCTAGGGAGAGCCCATCACACCCCAGGCTCAGCACCACATATATGCATGAGTGAAGCGCTCGGCCACGTTGCACCGGGTTGCCGTAATAGAGATCACATGAAGCTGTCATAAAATGCAAGACATGCATGAGGCTGTTGGAGGGGCATGGGCCGTGTAAGCGGTACTTGGAGGACAAGTCAGTCATCCTATATAAAGTAGGAAAAGTCTAGGCACACAACCCTCCGGACACAGAGGATGCACGTGGATGTGTTTGTAGTGCCTATGTTCCTAGCGTTACTGTATAAAGTACACGATCTAACTTTAAAACGGTACACCAACATTCATAGTTTTATTCCTGTGTACTTTCTCGGATAGAAACTGACTTGAGCATCGAAGTGCTCTCAGCGTAGCCGAACGAAACTAATGTTCTCGTTCACTCTGCAGGTTGCTTATCTGGGAGGGAAAGTAGACCAGAAGGTGATCATTAGCTTACATGAAGGACAGATCTTCCCTAGCACACTAACAGAGACGTAACTGCTAATTCATGATTAGTTAGTAGCTGGCTTAGCGAATATGAAAGCGGAACCCCCTTTAATGCATAAGAACTGTACCATACAAAATATAAACGCACTAATAATTTTTATTGTTATAATAACATTGGCTTGTTCATTTACTAGTTACAGTTAAAACTACCAAAGGGGTGCCAAGCCTTCCAGCTCAATAGCTATAATGCATCGGTTAATGATAATTGGAACAGAATCTCCAATGTAAAACTTACAGGAAGAAATAAACCTATAGAGGACTTAAAAGACCCCCATGAGATACAATTTTTTCTCAGTTTCATTCAAAAGAAAGTCTTCCTTCTCAAAATTGCAACCATACGTATCTGGATGGCTGAAGGTGAAACAGCAATGGCAGCAAGTAGCTCAAATTACAGAATTAGGAACAAATGTAGAGAAAGACGAGGGGAAGGGAAGGAAGGAAAAGAAGCAAATTGGACTAGCAGAAAGCAGTGAGACTAGCTAAGGAAAAACATGTACAGCTGCAAGTAGGTGAAATATGTGTAATGTATGAACAATGTTGAACATGTCAATTCCAGTCTACAAATTAGATTATCAGCAACAGTTTAGCAACTATAAAGTGGACTACAAGCATGTAGGACACAGCTGGATTACAAGAAACTATATAAGTACAAAGTGCAAGCAGAACCTTCAAAGTTCAATCACTATAAACGAGTTAAGTTAAATAACAAATATATTCCCCACGCTATAACAAATAACATACCCTTGTCTTAAACAAGACATAAGCAATGCCCTTCCCCACACTAGTACCAGGATCTCTGATAACCCGAATGGCCTCAATGCTGGATTCCAGTTCCTTAATACGAGAAAAAAACTGATATACTTCTTCATCCTGTACAGACAATAGAGAAACTACTGTTTAATGATATTGTAAAGAAACAAGAGAAACAAACTGGCAACCTTCATCCTTCAGCTGCTTAGAATGAAAGAATGAGAACAAGAAGGAAAGCAAATTACCTTCACATCAAATGGGAGGTTACCCACAAAAACAGTCCTTTTGTGGTCGTAGAGTGGAGCATTCTCTCCTTTTAGTTTCTTCCGCGGTGGGCATGCCCTGTCAACACGGATGTGATTTCCTCCAACCTAGACCACAGCCAATCACAAATTCAATCAGTTAGTCATTCTGGTACCAAGGTATCTAAACTCACCCAAAACCATGTTGATTGAGAGTAAGAACAGCAACATACCACAGACATATTATGGGCCAAAGAAGCCTGGGCAGCTTGCTCCGTTTTGAAAACAACGTATGCATTAACACTGCAAGACAGGCAATATATGATCCCAGTGATAATGAGAATAGGAAAGAAACAGAGTCAAGAAAAATTATTAGTTGAGTACTGCTAGAAAATTGACTTAAGTCAAACTATCAGTGACAAGAACCACTTCTTACAAGCAGACCAAATTCCAAATCAGTAAGGAACAAAACTGCCTCTCAAAGAATATGAGTGTAATTCCATAACATAATAAATAGAGATGCTGGGAACTGCGGAGAGTTTAAGGAAGTGCAACTCAAAAACAGACGGAAATTTCTGAAAAGGTTCTATTATTGCATAAACAGGAACTCCAGCAGAGAACTAAAGGAAGAAAGAATGAACAGCCACATTCAAGGCAAATTGGCATCCAATAAAATGCATCATGGAAGAAAAAGGTTGAGGGAAAAAGGCGATACTACCTATCAACAGCATCGTTGATTTTCTTCTGGATAATAGCACCCTTTCTGGGTATTTTGGTCTGCCAAAACAGTCAGATGTAAAACGTAGAAATGGTTCAGCACATCATGTTTTGAGAAGGAAACTTTTACCACGTAAAGAAAAAGACAAAAATCTAGGCAGCACCTACATCCAACAAAGGAATGGACCGGATCCTCATAGACTCAACCTCTCCAAACTGGCTAAATTCCTTCAACAAAGCCTTCTTCTTAACCTTAAGTGGTAAATTCCCGACAAATACAGTCCTTATAAGCTTAGCCCCATCGTCGAAACCTTCCTTCGGAACCACCATATCCAAGGCATCCTCGACCTTTTTCCTTTTCTCCCCAACAACTTTCCCTCCCAGTCCTCCCACGCCACCTTCACCATCCGTCCCCACCACCCCATAGTGCTGCGCCTCGTACTCTGCCTCGACATCATCCCTTTTCCGCTTCTTTTTTTTCTTCTTATCCGTCGCCTTCACCTCCATAACCACATTCTGGTTCTTTCCTTCCCCCTTCTTTGGTGGTGCCCCCAGTTCCGTGCCTAAATTAGGGTCTTTTCCCTCACCTATCCCTTCCGACGCGATACCAAAAGTGGGGCTTTTGGATTCACCCATCTTGGATTTCTTAATCTCCAAATGGGTCTCGGAAGTCTCATTCGGAGAACCCGAATCCAAATTAGGTTTTCTCTTCTCTTTGTTCTTCCTTTTCCTCTTCTTCAAGTCAACAAAATTAGGGTTTTCATCCTCGCACTGCGTAGCGTTCCCAACGTCTTTATCCGAACCAAACCCTAACTTCGATGTTCTAATCTCCAAATCGGTCGTCTCATCGATTGAACCCCAATCCAAACTAGGTTTTCTTTTCTCTTTGTTCTTGCTCTTCCTCTTCTTCACTCCAACAAAAGTAGTGTTATCATCCTCACTATTAGGAGGGTTCCCGAAGTCTTCAGCTGAACCAAACCCCGACCCTACTTGTTTTTGCTGGGGTCGTTGGGAAGGGTCGTTGGGTTTCCTGCGGAAAGGATTGTTGTCGGAGAAGATAGAAACAGAAGTATGATGTTCTGGGATAGATCCGAAGAGGGTTTTGAAAATGTTGGAGGAACTGGAACCAGAGCTGGGATCGCCATTGTTATTTTCCGTATTTTTGGGCTTCTTTGCCATTTCGTTGGACTGACGGACGCAACGCTGAGCCGCAGCGAATACGACTACGAGGAGGGGCTAAGAGATTTGAAAATTGACGTATGGGATCTGAGGTTTTGAAGGTTGGAATAGGATCTTCCCGGTCCTTGAAAGAATAAATACTCATTTGGATTTGGTTAAATTATGATTTAGACCAATAATCAAACCGATCTTTGAACCCAACCAAAATTAAAACTATAGGTCCATTTGGTCTGATTGAATTATTGGATTATTCACTATTTAGTTTTTTGTCCTTATTTGAAATTTTTCTTTAATTTTTTGTTTTTCATCATTTTTTTGATGATTGTTGGTTCGTCTCGACAAGAGCTTTCAGAAAAGTTCTCAATCATCGGCTAAATTTGAAAAAAGTTCAGAAAAGACAAAAAATAAGCCAAAAACCGCGTCCGTGTTGGCTTATTTTTCGTCTTTAGTGACTTTTTTTAACTTTTGGACATAATTTTATACTTTTTAGATTCATTTCGTCGATACGAACCAATAATTCACGAAAAAATGACATAAAAATAACAAATATAAAATTTTTTTGAATAAAGACAAAAAAAAGCCGGATAATCTAGCCTGGATTAATCCAGGCCAAATAGACCCATAGCTTTACACTTATATATATAAATATATTTTATATATATATAATATTATATTATAATTATAACTCTTAATCCTAAACCTAAATATAAGCGATGCAATGGGGTTTGAAAAATTAGGACTTGAAAGTTAAAAAATCTAATTCTCCACTCTCCAACTGCAATTGGCGATCGGCGATCGTTCATCCAATTGGATACTATTTCTTTGCATATTTTGCTGTTTATTTTTTTTTTTCCAGTTTTAGTTACGGTTCAGTTCAGCTTAAATATTTTTCAAACCGAATAGTTTGGTTATAGAGTATTTTCTCTCCCCCATTTGGTTATCAGGATTATTTCAGGTAAGATATAATATTCGCGGATGAAGTACGATTATCCTAATAACCGCTCTAATATGCCTTATTGTCATCCCTATGTGCACTCCTATCTATAATGCATCTCACCCATGCATGCATGTAACATATGTGTTTGTTGCCTCTCTGTCTCGGTTTGTTTGTCTAATTTCAATATTCGTGTCTTCTGAAAAATTATCTAAATTGAATAATTTATAATGTTTTAAATGATTATAAAATATTGTCTAATAGAACCAATCAAGATTTATCAAATAAGATCGATATTGAATATAAAAAGAATTATAAATTAAAAGATATAAATTATTTTTTGAAATGTCCAAAATATTAAAAGTGGACAAATAAATCGGGACAGAAGGAATATATTATATAATTCATGTGTGATAAAGTTGGGACAAATGCCCTTGAGATATTGTAAAGGAGAAGAATAGAGATGGGAGAAAGTTTACTCGGGTATAGCTGGGGAACAAGGAGAGGTAAAGAAGCCAGAGTGAGATCTAAACGGCAAGCCAATCTTAATCAGATTGACGTTGGTGGTGATACCTAACTTTGAAAACTAGACCACTCATGTGCACCCTTGCTCACCTCAGATCCATGCAGAATTTGCTTGTTCAAAACTAGCCTCAAGCTCACTCGAACGAATTACAAATTTTCAAATTTCTGAATTTAAAACACAGGAATTCAATTTGTAAAATGAAAATGCATTAATTAATTATTTAAATTGACTAAAAAATATGGGTTATTACAAGCAAGTACATGGTTCCACAAGCAAAAAACCACTAAGGTCATGTTCAGTTGATAGTTTTTGAACTGATTTTTAGAAAAAAAAATATTTTCAGATATTGTCTGGTATAAGTGTTTCACAAAACAACTCATGGTTAGATTTTTTTTTGCATTTTTAAGGCACACACACTTCTCTCTTCTTTTCTCGGCAAAGGAATATTGTGTTTAAAATATTTTGATAAACTGTTGTTAAATTATAGTAAGGTATTTGTTGATTTATATTTTGTTGTTATTTTTTTTATTAATAAAACAAAGTTAAAAATTTCTTAAAATATTCAAAAATATTCATATTCGTCATATATCCTAATGTACCTAATTTTGGAGGGAAAAATGATCGACACTGCTCATTCGAATCCCTTTCGATCGTGTTTTCTGAATTTTATTCTCGAAAAAATACTAAAAAATTTATTTTTTATTTAAAAAATTATTTCGAGATTAAATGTAAACTCGAAATATTTTGACAAAGGTTATTGAATTGTGGTAAGATATTTGTTAATTTATATCTTGTTGTTATTTTTCTTTTTCTTTTTTTGTTGATTGATAAAAATTTCTTAAAATATCTAAAAATATTCACATCTATCACATGTCCTAGTATGCCAAATTTCGGAAAAAAAATGACCGACACCACTCATTTGAATCCCTTGCAACCGTGCTTTTCGAATTTTATTCTCGAAAATTTTTTAAAAATTTACCGTTTACTTAAAAAATTATTTTGGAATTAACCGTGAGTTTAAAATATTTTGATAAATGGTTATTGAATTATGGTAAGGTATTTGTTGATTTATATTTTATTGTTAAAAAATCATATTTCAAATTATAACATTTTAATGAAATATAATAAAAATAATAAATTTCTTAATTAATTAATTTATATTTCAGATTATTCAAATTTTATTATTATATTGACATTTGCATTTATATACTTTATTCAGTACAGAATCAAGTTTAGCACTGCACAAGGGCAAAATAGTCATTTGACAATTTTTCTCTTATCCACCCAACCTTATCCCCCATTTCATAAAACATCCAAATCAAATCAAAGTTTATTCTCCGTGTTTAATTTCTCATCCAAACCATCTACTTTTTAATTAAACCGTTCTATAAATATCAAATTACTGTAGGCACTCTTCAAAAATAATATCCCTCTTATCTTATCTCCTAAAAATAATCCTCCATCCAATCAGGGTCTAAGGGATAAATTGAACTAACATGTTGTGTGAACAATAAGTTTAATTATCTCATTTCATTTAGGAGTTTTAGGGGCCGGTTGAATGAAAAATTATTTCTAGAGGGATAAGTTATTAAGGGAATAAGATAAGAGGACGTATTATTTTTAGAGTGTTGGGCTATATTGATGTGATTTTTATAGAGGGGATAAAAAAATAAATGTTTGGATGAGGTATTAAAAATGAGACTAAAATAGTACTTGGTTTGAATGAAAAATAAAATGAGGTAATAATATTATTTTATAGTTGAAATAAGAAAGAAGGGTATTATTCTTGGCTAATACCTGAAGATAATTTTTTGGCAGGGGGAGGGGTGTCTAAAAATTATTACCCCTCTATCCCCTCTACAGGGATTATTTTTGAGGGATGAAAAATTATCTTCTATATTTTTGTTCTCCTAAATTGTATTAAATGTGTCACATCAACCTTGATATTCCCTCTAAAAATTACCCCTCTTCCTTGTACCCCATTCAACCAGGCCATTAGTCCTACTTGACTTGGGACTAAGCATTCTCATCCCATAGGAACTAACGTGGTTCAGACTCAGAGTAAGTCCTTTTGATTTTTCATATTGTTCTTGTTCTTGTCATGTGAGTATCTGAATAAGAATACAAGTCCAAAAAGAACGATCATAGTCCATTATTTTTTTTCATTTCCGTTACCTTTTTTTTGACTTTTTCCCTCCTTCAACTCTAGCACATTTTCTTCACTTCCTTGAGAAAATAACCACACATAATCAACAACAACGACCTCCCCCCCAAAAAAAAAATTATTCAGTGTTTTCTAAAACATTGTTATTTAATTTTTTCCAAAGAAAAGTGATTTTCACTCCTCTCTAAAGACAAAAAGTACACCTCTTCTGAATAAATACCTAATTCTTCCTTGAAATTTAAAAAATTCTACTCCCCTTCTTTTTCCCTTTTTTTCCTATAAATTACAAAAATAACACTTCCTCCCACATCCGAATTACAAAAATACTATTCTCTTCTATTTCACTATTTTCTATTGTATTTTTAAAAAATATATGATTAAAAATAAAAATAATATCGGTTAAATTTTTAAAAGTCAACACAAATACCAAGACTATTACTATTATTATCTTTAAAATTGCTATTGACTATAAAAACACACATTCTTTAGTTTTATCAACTCAAAATTAAAGCAACAAATTTCAAGGTGTTTAAAGATGTGTGAAATAAAATAAAAAATCCTATGCAAGAACACTTATATTTTTTTGCCCTTATATTCAAATAAAAAAATGGGTGAAAACAAAAAACAAAAAAAATTCATGTACCACGGAACACTTAAATATTTAAAAAAATACTTAAATATTCGCTCTTAAATTTTTAAATACCACATAACACTTAAAAAAAATAAAAATAATCTTTTTTTAGAATTATGATTTTTCCTTATTTTGTTGGATATAGTTTTAATTGGATACAGAAGAGAAATTCAGGGTCAATCCAACTTGAATGAAAAAACGGTCTAATTTTAATTTTGAAGAGGAATTTGAGTTTTAAAAGAATTAAGTTGTAGGGTCTATAAATAAATGCACAGGTTCATCCCCTCTTCCTACTTTTTTGTGGGAGGAGTAAAAAGCAAGTCTCTTTCTAAAACATTGTTTTTTGCCATCCAAATATCCTGTGAACTCTGAAATCTGTAAAGCATTGTTATTCAGTGTTTTCTAAAGCATTGTTATTTGTCATCCAAATATTCCGTGAATTTCGAAACCTTTATAGATTTTTTGGACACAGATGTATTCAAAATCGTTAGATGTATATGAGACTCTCAATAATTTATGAACTCCATATATATCTAATAATTTCAAACACATCTGTGTGTTCTTAAACTTTTTAAACCTTAATTTTGTGTTGATATTTGAAGAGATAAAATGAGACATGGCAGGTCATGAATAGTGTGAGGCAATGCTCCAAAACCACCAAATAAATTCCCGCATCTCGGGTTTTACTTTATAACTAACTAGCATAAAACCCGTGCTATGCACGGGTGATAAATATTTATGACGATAGAAATAATTACTTATATAAAATCAACTAATAATTAAAATTAATAGTAATAAGTAAAAACATATAACTAAAAAAAACACCTAAATAAGCATGGTCATAATGTAAAAAAAAAAAATACCATAAAATCCGTGTCAGTGATATGTACATTTTACACATACACTCGAATTTTGTTTTAACTATTATTTTTTATATTAAAAGTAAAAAATATTTAAAAACTAAAAATATTCACTAAAGATGAAAATAATTCAAAACAGACATATTTTTTAGATTATTTTTGTCATACGTAAATATTTTTTAATGTTAGTTCAAAAAAAATTATTTTTTTTGAATCTTCTTGTCAAGACGAACCAATAATCCATAATAATTGACACAAAATAAAAAATTGCAAAAAAAGGACAAAAATAATTTAGGAAAAAAGTTGGGCCAAATTGATCATCTAAAAAGGACTTAAACTAAACAACCTTCCAAAATCTTAAATCATGTAAAAGTTAGTAAACATGCATAAAAATATTAATCAGTTGGGTTCAAAATTTAAAATTAAACCAGACTGAGTATTACTTTAAATTATTGTCACTAAATTAATGTTGGTGTACCTCTTAACTTAATATTCACTTTTTGTAATTTTCACATCGTATTTCAAATTCAAAATTTTTTACAACTAAAAAATAAAAAAAATAAGAGAATAAAAAAACATATACAGTAAAAGAACATTGATTAATAATTTAACTTTTTTTTCTTTTTCTCCCTTTTTCAGATCATTATACATTTACAATTAGTCTAATTGAGGGAGAAAATATGGACAAAATTATAAATAAGATAAAATACATGGAGATGCGAATAAAAATATTTTTTTCTTTGTCTAATTTTGATGTATTCATTTTTTACTGTCAATGTGAAGGATGCCTACAACATATATGCACAAAAGAGTTGATGGTAAATTCATGCATCTTTTTTATATAAATCTATCATTAAGAGAAATATCATTGTCGATCTAATTTAATCAAGTAAATAAAATTGCATAAAATATTAATCAACCCATCAATTTTAAAGATAAGTGAATTTATTATGGCACGTCGATCCACAACTCATTAATAATAGTAAATATGGCGTGGTTATACAAATCTATTTTGACTATAATTTTATAAATTTAAAAAAAATATAATAAAAATATAATTATAAAAAGTAGTAGAAGTAGGAAAAAATGTGATTTTTTTTAGGAAAATCAGAGTTAGGGGTATGAAAGATATATTATCGTAAAAAAATTTATTTGTTTCTAAATTTGTAAATAATGGGCTAAAATTTTACCAATGTAAGAAAAAAGTATTTATTTCTAATTTCTTTTTAAAAACTAATCTCTGTACAAATTTTTAATTTTTTTTAAATCTATATAGATATGTAGATACATAACTATACGTATATATGTATGTGCTCATATATAGATATGTAGAAAAAATTATGGAAATAAAATATTGTATATGAAATATAGCAAGTGTTTTGAATTCAAATTCAAAAAGATTTATGCAATATCTTTATTTTTGTAAAGTAACATGTGTCGCTTTAAAATTTTGGTAACAACCCAATTAATGTTTGCCACTTGTCGCTTTCAGGGCGACTCTCACGAAAAGTCGCCCTGCAATAATATATAGTATAGATAACCAACTTAAGGGCCCGCTTGGATGGAGGTATATTTTCAGGGGGATAATTTTTGGAGGGGGTATAAGATAAGAGGGAGTATTAGTTTTAGAGGGAGGGCCCACTTTGATGTGATGTTTATAGAGGGAGGGTAAAAAAATAGATGGTTTGGATGGGGGTTTAAATAGGGGATAAAGGGGGATAAAGGGGGATAAGAGGGGGGGATAAGGAAAAAAACTGTTGCTCGTTTGGATGGGGAAAGAAAGAAGGGGGATAATTTTTGGAGGGGGTAAAAGGATCGACGTGACATGTTTAGCATGGTTTGGGAGCAAAAAATGCAGGGGGATAATTTTTTACCTCTCCAAAAATAATCCCCCAAAGAGGGATAAAGGGGGATAATTTTTGGGTAGGGGGGGAGGTGCCCAAAAATTATCCTGGAGGGGAGGGAAAAAGAGGGGAGGGGGTATTATTCTTGGATAATACCCCTTCTTCCTCATTACAAATACAAAATAACCTTATCCCCTATTTTATGCTTCATTCAAATTAAGTACTATTTTATCCCTTTTTTTTAATACTTCATCCAAACTATCTACTTTTTATTACCCCCTCTATAAATATCACATCAATGTGGGCCAACCCTTTAAAAATAATACCCCTCTTATCTTATCCCCTCAATAACTTATCCCCCTTTTTTCGTCCTTATTTGAAATTTTTTTGTAATTTTTTGTTTTTCATCAATTTTTGTTGATTTGTTGATTCATCTCGACAAGAGCTTTCAGAAAAGTTATCAATCATCGGCTAAATTTGAAAAAACTTCAGAAAAGACAAAAATAAATCAAAAAATAGAATTTTTTGTACTTATTCGTCGTCTTTAGTGACTTTTTTAACTTTTAAACATAATTTTATACTCATTAAATTCCTTTTATCAAGACGGACTAATAAACTATAGCAAAAAATAATCCAAATAGGGCCTATAATCCAAATGGGGACTAATAAACTATAGCAAACAATAAATAAATAAATAAAGACAAAAATAACAAATAAATAAAACTATAGCCCAAATGGGAACTATAATCCCTTATCCAATCAGCCTCTTAAATGACTATTTTTGAATAATTTAAGGGTTTTTTAACTTTGTTTTACCAATTAACAAAAAAAAGAAAAAAATAACAACAAAATATAAATCAACAATAAAAAATTTAGTTAAAAAGAAAAAATATATAATTTAGCTCGCGTAAATTTAGTTAACAATAAAAAAGATATAAAGAGAAAAATTTAGTTAACAATAAAAAAGAGAAAAATATAATTTTGGGAGGGGGTGAAATATAAGAGGGGGTAATAGGGGAGAAGAGAGGGTAATAGGGGAGAAGAGGGGGAGATAATTTTTGGAGGGGGAGATTTTTAGTTTCCAAACCATGCCAAAGAGGGGATCCACCCCTAAGTAAACGGAAGACCATTCTTCTCCTATCGCGTGCTTCAGCATCGGTGAGCAGTCTGCGAATCCACCATGAAGAGGGGCGGAAGAGGAAGACAAAACCACTCTAACCAAATCGACGAGAAATGGATTATAAAACCTTTTCCCGATCAAATCCCAGTAACAGCCAACACCAGTCACCAGCCAGGCCTCGGAAATCCATCAGCATCATCTTCAGTGCCTCTCAATGAAGGCACAACAAGCGTAACCCTCTCGGAATTCATCTCAGAAACATCAAAACCCCCCCAGAATTGTCGAAACCAGGCTGGGGTTTCACGAAGTCGGCGTGGCCGTGGGTTCAAACCTCGATTTGCCAACGTGGGTCCACCGAATTCTTGCACAGAAACAGAAGATAGGAGACAGGAAGGAGAAGTAGAAATAAATGAATTGGGTTCTCTACGGGATTCTGAAGAAGATAAAGTGGGTGAAGAAGAAGAAAAGGGAGGCGTGCATGTGTCTAAGTCGAAGAACGATATGAATGGTGAGACCATTGGCAGGCCTAATTCAGTGGAGAGCCTGGATTATGTTGGAAGAAGGTTAGAAGAGTTGCAATTGGGTGTAGCAGAAGCAGAGTTGTCGAAGGAGGAGTTGAGAATTAATGACCAGTTGCAGGAAGATGAGGTAATTTGATAAGTTTTAAGTGCATGACACCTGGTACCTTTTGTCTGACTGTTTATCTTCTCTAGTGCTAGATATTGTTGTCAACTATGTAAGCTGAGGTGTTCGGAATTTGTTTTTTATGACTCAGTATCTGATAATGGAATTCATGCTGCCAACTATTTGATCAGAATCACAACTTAGTGTCTTTTTGGCTCTACAAGTGTGTGCAAAGGCTTATGTGCAACAGTAGTTGTTTCAGTGTGTGCTTCTGTGTGAAGATAAGAGGGTGCCAGGGTTTTTACTTGATTGGAACTCAATAAGTAGTCACAACTTTGATTTCAAGCTCACTATTGGAATGATAAAAGTATTTTGAATGTTTTGTTCCAAACTCAATCGGTAGTCACATAAAGCTGCTCATGTTTTGATGTTTAAATTCCAATAAGTATTGGAAGGCAAAGGTAAGCTTGATATGGAATCAAATGTTTAAAATCAACAGTTGAAACGACTGACTATCAAAGTTTGGGTTCTAGTTTTGTGACAACATTGCTTAGTAACTACGTAAAGGAAAGCTTGACTTTAGTTAGCTGAGAAATGTTAAAAGAGAAAAAAAAAAAACAAAAACTAAAGCTAGTCATGATCTGATAATGTGAGAAAAAGGCTGAGATATGTAGACATCAAAACATTGGGTCCAGCTATGGGATAGAACATCCATGCCTTTTCATTAGAACTGGTGTTTGGTGAGAGAACACCAAGGAAAACTGTTATTTAATAAGTTTATGAGGGAAGTTTCATTCACGAAGCGTGGTCAACGATAACGTTCATACAGAAATGAACATATTGGGGAATAAATGGATAAGATATTGCTTATATTTTTGAGATCCTTAAAAAGATCATGTGATGACATACAGAGGAAAACTCAATATTGTGCCACGTTTAATGATGGAATTGAAATCTGGAGATTCAGTTCATTTTGAATGCAGAAAAATGCTGGTTGTTGGGTCTTGGTATACTATGCGGTGTTGTGCTGTTAATGACACATGTAGAGGACATAAATGATAATTCGTGTGAAGTTACGCCAGGTATATATATGGACTAAATAGCAAGACAAACTATTCTGCTTGTATAGTACGTGGAGGGATGTTACTTGTTGGAAGCTTGAGAAACTATTGGCATAGTTGCGATTCTCCTTGTCAACATATTTTCCAGAGGTGAAAAAGTTTAAGTGTTGCCGGAGTGGCGTTTATAATGGTGCTTGACAAAATATAGGAAATCTCTCTTATTTCCAACCAAAGAATGTACAGAAATATATAGGAAAAAACTAGGCTATAAAAGGAAACTCTCCCAAGACCTAATCCCCTATATTCAGGGATATTAACTACTAGAATACACGTTCTAATTACAAAAAAATATACACAGTTGTAATCACTGATTCTAACACTCCTTCTCAAGCTAGTGAGTGGATATTTTCCATTCCTAGCTGTTAACGATAGACTGAAATGCAAAACCACTCGATCCTTTAGTTGACACATCTGCAAGTTGACCCACAGTTGACACAAATGGAGTACAGATCAGTCCACTACCCAACTTCTCCTTTATAAAATGTTTGTCTACTTCCACATGCTTGGTGCAGTCATGTTGCACAGGGTTATGTCAATCTTAATTGTTAACTTGTTATTCATAGGTCCTTTCCATGCAATTTTAAAGCTTTCAAAATTATTTTCAACCACAAAAGCACACAAACTCCCAATGGCACAGCTTTGAACTCAGCTTTTGTGTTTGACCTTGCAACTACATTCTGCTTCTTGCTTCTCCAGGTCACAAGGTTGCCTTAGAGGAATGTACAATAAGTTAATCTTCTGTCACAACCGATCCTGCATAATCTGCATTCGTGTATGCTTTCAATGTCAATTCATTGCCTCTTCTAAACAACACTCCCTTTACTGGAGTACTTTTTAAGTACTGTAAAATTCGATGTGCTGCTCGAACATGTACTTCTTTTGGGTTGTGCATAAATTGACTCACCACTCCTACAACATAGGATATGTCTGGTCTAGTATGAGAAAGATAGATCAGTTTGCCAACTAATCTCTGATAGGATTCTCTATAAACCACTGCATCTTCTGGAGCTTTATAAAGCTTGTGATTCTATTCAATGGATGTCTCCACTGGTTTACACCCTAGTTTCCCTGTCTCAGTCAATAGAATCCAGCACATACTTCTGTTGGGATAAAAAAATCCCATGTCAAGAGTGGGCCACTTCAATGTCGATGAAGTATTTAACTTGCCGAGCTCTTTAATCTCAAACTCTTGCAATAAACACCTTTTCAATACTTCCATTCCTTGCAAGTCATCTCTTGTTACTACTATGTCATCCATATAGACTAGTAGAGTTGTAACTCCTCCTAAAGCAGAATGTTTGACAAACAATGTGTGATCACCTTGACTTTGTTCGTAACCCAAAGCTTTCAGTACTCTAGGAAACCTGCCAAACCAATCCCTGGGAGACTGTTTTTAGCCCTTGGGAGACTGTTTTAAGCCATAAAGTACCTTTTTTAATTTACACACCTTTTTCTTCTCCGACTCAAATGTGGAGGAACCTCCATATAGATTTCTTCATCAAAATCACTATGTAGAAAAGCATTTTTCAAATCAAATTGTTGCAAGCTCCAGCCACGAATAGCTGCTAAAGATAGTAGGATTCTTATAGTATTCATTTTTGCTATAGGAGCAAATGTTTCAAGATAATCTATCCTATAGGTTTGAGTATACCACTTAGCTACTAAACTTACCTTATATCATTCAAGTGATTCGTCTGCCTTGTATTTCACAGTGAAGATCCATTTACATTCCACTAGCTCATTTCCTTGAGGTAGTTCTACCAAGTCCCATGTTTTGTTCTTTTTAAGTGTATCTATTGCAACCTTCGTAGCTTCTTTTCACTCTTTACTGATTGTTTATGGTGATGATATCATCATTACGGGTGATGATGATATCATACAATAATAGTTGAAGGAGTTCTTACAATAATAGTTTCATATCAAGAATTCGAAGGAGTTCTTACAATAATAGTTTTATATCAAGAATTCAGACAAACTATGATACTTCTTAGGTATTGAGGTGGCTCGATCGAAGGATGAAATTAGTTTGTCTCATTGTAAGTATGTTCTGGCTATTTTAGAGGAGACCGGCTTATTGCATTCGAGACCTATGTATACTCTTATGGATCTCAATGTCAAACTTTGTGTTGATTAGGGAGAGTTACTTTCCAGTCCTGACCAGTATCGTTGACTAGTTGGTAAGTTGAATTATCTTGCCATCAAGCGTCCTGATATTTTATTTGCAGTTAGTTTGGTGAGTCAATTTATGTCTGCACCTCGACTTCCTCATTGGGAGGGTGTTCTTCGCACTGTGAAGTATATTAAGGCTCATCTAGGACGGTGTTTGTTTTATCAAGCCAGTGGTCATTTACGTTTTAGGCATTTACTGATTTGAATGGGGCAAGAGGATCTTCTGACAGGAGATCCACTATTGGCTATTGTGTTTTCCTATGATGCAATGTTGTTGTTTGAAAAAGTAAGAAACAAACAGTTGTTGTGAATTTGTGATATCGAGTGCAGAAACTGAGTACCGTGCTATGACCCACATACAAGTGATATGATTTGGTTACGGTCCTTTGTCGATGAGATAGATTTTGGTGTTCAGTTGCCCGCGAATATGTACTGCGATAAGCAAGCTACCATTCACATTGCATCCAATCTAGGTTTTCAGAAGAGGATCAAGCATATTGAGGTGGATTGCCATCTCATTTGGAAAAGGTGAATAGAGGTATGATTGCTACCCCCGGCTTTCGATAGGAGCTCAACTAAGCCAATATCTTCACCAAGTCATTGTGCAAGCCATAGTTGGAGCTATTGTGTGACAAGCTGGGTCTATTTGATATTTATGTCCCAGCCTGAGGGCGAGTGTTAGATATATAGATATAGTTATGTTTAGGATTAAGGCCATAAGGGTTGTTTAGTCTTTTCCTTTTGTACTCAACTCTATATATGTTAGGTGTGATTAGGGTGTGGTTAATTAATCGCTAAATAATTTTTCCTTAATTTCTGATTACAAGCTGTATCTAAACCTGCACAGTTAAGAGATTGAAGTTAAGAGTTTGTTGTTGTTGCCTCGTTAATAAACAAGATATCATGATCAAGCGATTGTTTGTGATAATTTTCAGTCACTAACATCGTCTCTGCATATCAGGCAGTGTAAGCAATGTGTCCCTCTTGTCCGTTTCAAAGAAATCTTCTTGAACGATGTACATGGAGCACGATCTAACTGAACCTAACAGGTGGTGGTGTTATTGATTAATTGTTTCCCCTGTTGCACTATACCCGATGCATATTTGGTTAAACTTCATCTCTCTAAGCGGTGTTTGCAAAATTTTGAATCTCAATTCACTTTCACCACCCTCTTTCCATTGAGGCCACAAGTCCATATAGACACGGTAATATGGTATTATTATGTCTCCTTGCGATTTTGGATCATGTCAATTGTGATCCTTTTATTCTCCTCACATTTCTCCTTGCTGTGTGAACTCTCATTTTCCACCTTTATGCTACACTCAATCTTACTTGTCATGATGTGGGCTCTCACTTCACACCATGTGGAGTCTTACTTTCCTATGGTTTAAGGCTTTAAGATGGATTGTTCCCAATGTGTTTGCAATTGCTCTGCCTCTACCGTTGACAACAATGATGCCACAAATCAGGTTGGATAAATGGAGTGCTTCTATCATGGGTGATTGATGCCATATGAAGCAGAGTTTAGCCTGCTAGGAACAGCATGTTGAGCAACAAAGAACCAACAGGTTCATGGCAGAATAGAAGAAAAAGGTTAGGATGTGTGGCATCATTGTTGTCATAACCAGTGTATCATATCATCATTATATCAAAACTTGAATGAAAGTTTATGCTTGCGACATAATTCTAAGCTCTAACACGGGAGTTCCAAGTTATTCTAATTGAGATAGCTCCTAATTCTCTCTCTCTCTCTCTCTCTCTCTCTCTCTCTCACTCACGTGTGTGTGTTTAAAGTTTTTAATTTTTGGTGCAGCTACTTGCTATGGAGTCAATTTATGGAGACAATGTGATCATCCTTGACAAAGAGAGCGGCCTACGTTCTTTTCAGGTTCTAATCAATTGTAAGATTCATTATCATGGTCTGAAAGTGAATAATCCAAAATTTATGTGTTGTGCAGATTCACATACATGCTGAAACTTCCAGCGAACTTACTGTCTCGGCAAAACTAAACTCTTCTAGCTTTCTTGAGACCAAAGTTGATGGTTCAGATGGGTTCTCATACTCTTTCAAAGTCCAATACCTTCCACCAATTTTGTTGACATGTATATTGCCCAAGTCGTATCCAAGCCATCTCTCTCCTTATTTTACCGTTTCGGTCCAGTGGCTGGATTCGGAAAAAATTTCCGATCTCTGCTCTATGTTGGATTCATTGTGGGGTGAGCAACCAGGGCAGGAGGTACTATACCGTTGGGTGGAATGGCTACAGACTTCTTGTCTTTCATATCTTGGTTTTGACAAAGAAATAGTTCTTGGTCCTTATGAATTGAGATATACTGGAGATAGGCGTGCAATGTCAGGAAGCATCTCTCCAGATGTTGATATTCCTTCATTGAAGAATTATGACAATCAGCAGCGCCAGGAGAACTTCTGCAGGAACTTGCAAGAATGCTGCATCTGCTTTAGTGAGTTTGCAGGTATTTTTCGACATTTTCTTGACAGAATTCCCATAGAAAAAAGTTTTAAAATAGTGCCAAAAAGAAAAAGTTATTGTCATCCTTTCAACTTACCTTTTGTTTCGGATGCACTGTGGATCCCCTCCTTTGGGAAACACAATTTTGAATAGTTTTACAATGGAAGCAAATCCTACTTATATCAAAACCTCAAGAGTTCACTTATGAATTGAGCAAGTTATTGCAAATTGTTTTTGGATGTTAGTGTACCCCAATTGTTTGTGTGATTGGCATATTACCCTCTTTTTGGAACAAGCAAGCACTTGAATAGGGAGAGCAATGCACATGTGTGCCAGGGTCCAGTACCAAGCTTTGTCCCAGTGGGAGAACTTGAGAATTTAATAAACCAATTTCTTTTGTTTATTTATTGTGTTTGACGAATTGTTAGAACTTCTCATTGAAAATTTGAGTTATTTTTGTACTCACTTTCAGTTATCACTTTAATAACTTATCCTTTGTCTATCAGGTTCAGAGTTTGTTAGACTGCCATGCCAGCATTTCTTTTGCTGGAAATGCATGAAAACTTTCTCTGACATGCATGTGAAGGAAGGAACAATAAGCAAGCTCCTATGCCCTAATGCAAAATGCGGGGGCATGGTCCCACCTGGTTTGCTGAAACGATTGCTAGGCGATGAGGAGTTTGAACGGTGGGAGTCATTAATGCTACAGAAAACACTTGAGTCTATGTCTGATGTAGTCTATTGCCCAAGATGTGAAACAGCTTGCATAGAGGATGAAGACCATCATGCCCAGTGCTCTAAGTGTTTCTTTAGCTTTTGTACCCTTTGCAGGGAGCAACGGCATGTTGGAACCGCATGTCTGACACCAGAGTTGAAGCTTGCTATCTTAAAGGTAATTCACTGTTATTTTGGTCTCTTCTACTCTATGATTTTTCTGGAGTCCCTTCTGGCAAAGGGCGCAACTGCCATGTGGCAATTGGGATCACTCAACACTTTACTGTCTGTTGATCATTGGTGGGTATTTCAAGAAGGCGGATCACTTGAGAAGTGCATCAAATTTTCTTTACTCATGTTGTTCCAGTCTTTTCCTTTGTAAATTCGGATCCATAGTCCTGTAGTAAAGAAACTATGTCGAAGTATAACTTTTATTTCTCTTCCTGCAGGAGCGACAAAATTCATCCCAATTAAAGGATGAACAAAGGCATCGCGAGCAAGAAATGATCAATGAGATCCTTAGTGTTAGGGAAATACTTCGTGATGCCAAACAATGTCCATCTTGTAAGATGGCAATCTCGCGAATTGAAGGTTGCAACAAGATGGTATGTAACAACTGTGGACAGTATTTCTGCTATCGCTGTAATCAGGCAATCGATGGTTATGATCACTTCAGGTTTGTTAATTCACCCTTGCGTAATTTAAGTCGGTTATTTTTTTCTCATATTCATGTTTGCTTGCAGTTTTTCATAATCAAATTTTCAAACTTTTCTCAGAAATTGTTTCCAAAAACAAAAATACTGAGCATTTTGATAGCCTGTTCATTTGTCTAAAATGATTTTTGAACATATGAAACCATCTATTGATGTTTTATCAAAAATGGATTCCTTTTTTCAAAATAAAAACGTAGAAAACAACTTCTAGAAGCTATTTTCATTGTTTTCATTTTCACAGATACCAAATTCTTAAAATTGCAACCACATAGAGCCGCTGCATGATTGTGCATTCGTCAATTTCTTACATAGTTCGTCTGTTCTCAATGAAGGGATGGGGCATGCGAACTTTTCCCCCAAGAAGGGATTCAGATGTGGGAGGAGCAGATGAGGAATGACCGCCAGGTGGTGGGCCAGATTCAAGCTCAACTCTTTGCTGATCGTGGTCATTCATGCCCTACCTGCGGTCAAATCAATGTTAAGGTGTGTGGATTTGAACTGATGGTAACTCACGGCTCTTATATCTTGCTGGATTTGGTAGGGTTTTAATGTTCGCACTTGTGTAGCCTCGACAGATGTGGGTATGGACAAAAGGCCATTAAATGAAGAAAGTATTGGTACATCAAAATTCAAAATCTATAAAAGTGACGATATCTGGATATAAGATCCATTTAGTTGTGGACCATGGGGACAAATGCAGTTTTTTTACAATTAATAATAAACTTGTTTTTCATGTAGTTTTTTTGGAGTTGCATTTTGTTTGTGTCTTTTCATGTTAATGGTGTTAGTGGAGCTAGTGGGAGTAAAGTTAATAAGCATTGTGAAATAATAGAACGGGAGTCAGGTTAGTGAAAAACCCCTAAAGTGGAGATCATGGGTATAGAACATCATATTAGTGTTGACGAGTTACATTTGGTCATGCTATCTATGTATATGTAATTTTAGTCTTTTGAATTATGAGTGGAATAAAACTATTCTAAGGTTCACCTATACTTGCCGTCTTCGACTTTGTGTGTGTGGAAGATCTAGAAGCTCTTGCCTCCCAACAGTTTTCTACCAGTGAGGTTGATTATGGAACAATAGATTCTAATAACGTTGGCCTATGCCGTTGGTTTGCCACTTTGTTTTCCTCCTCCTTTTATTTTGTCGTTGAAAAGGCTGCATTCTCCCTTTAAAACACGGATTGAATAATGGGGTAGTGTGCCCATATTTGTGGAACTAATATAGTAACTAAAACTTGACTTGCAAAAGGAACATGAACTAATATAGTAGCATTACCATCTGTAGTCTCCATGTTCATGTGTGGAGTCACTGCCCTTAAAAATGATGTTTGCATAATTTGTCTGGAAAACTACTGGGTAACTTTCTGCTGTCCCCCTCACGTCATTTTATCTATAACAGGCGGGCAATAACAATCACATTTTCTGCTGGCAATGTCAAACCCATTACTGCTACTTGTGTAGAAAGATAGTGAGGCGAAGCTCTCAGCATTACGGGCCCAAGGGTTGCAAGCAGCACACAGTGGGATAGTTCACATTACACCCTTGTATACTAAAACAAAGGGTAAACCAAAAGAACTTGGTCGTACCCAGATCGGATGCGGCCTAGTTCAAAGAGATGTAGATCTCATATGCATTTTATCTTGTGTCAGTTTTTCCGTAATGATAATGTCATTTGTGTGCTCCCGGCAATTGTAGTTTTGGGATTTGAGAGTTATCCTTATGCAGGTTGATTTACTTAGCTTTATGTACGTCCTTCAGGTGAGTGTAAATTTCTTATGCATTTGGCCCCCAGACAGCTTCAGGGTGCTTGACATTGCATTGTGTGTAAACTGGTCTATCAGCATCCTCTCTTGAAAGCAGCCCATCCTTCTATTTTGGTTGGCTTGTTAAAATGGTCACAAATGCAACAAAAAAAATTGGGGTCGAATATTAGTAATCATACAGTTGAATCACATTTATCTTTCAATTTTAGTCGAATATTAGTAATTGTATATTCATCTTACAATTTTTGTGGATGTATATGTTTTGGGTAAATTGCACTGACCTCTCCTGAGGTTCTTGACAAATGCAAGAACCTTTTCTCAAGTTTTGAAAAATACAAAGACCTCTCTTATTTTACAAAATATTGGACATTTTGTCCGAGCGGTAGAACAGGCAAGCTGTAAACCCCAGATGCTCCGTTCGAAACTCGGTAACAACTATAAAAATCTTGGGGCCACTGGGGGTGTACAAATGGTCGACCCACCAGGGCCTCGAGGACTAGTCGGCGTTAGGTGGGAGGACTCCCCCAAGCCGTTATCCCCAGCTTGGCCCCCAAGCCGTTACCGGATACCTCGGTTATCAAAAAAAAAATATTGAACATTTTCCCCTTCAGAAAACGGTGGATCCAACGAACACAAATTAGGGCTAACCACCACATTCAAGGAAGATCGATAATAAAAGACAAGCTAAGATAGAAATCAAATAGAGAAAAGTCTGATGAGCCTTCTATACGGGGGGGGATTTTTCTCCTTCTAAGAAGCAAACTCTATTAGAAGTTAGTGCCCTACAACTATTCATAGTATAGTGGGGTTGAAGGAAATATCTAGACCTAAGGACTTGCTTTTCGGAAATAATTCAACAGGTGTCATCAAAAAAATATATTATGAAACAATTTATATGGATGAATTCTATTACAACGGAAAGTAGTTCGGTTAATAACGGGGCTTTAACTTCCATCAGAATTTGACAAATTTTGATTTGAAATTTTAAAAATACCCTCTTAATGTCTATAAAAATAGAAAAAATCTTTAAAAAAATCCGTCTCTTCTCTCAAAACACTTCACATGTTATCTTCCTTTCTCCACCTCAAGACATGTGAAATGTCCTCTCATCTTTATTTGTTAATTTTGCGTCTAGTTTTTATAGATTATTAATGCGTCTTGATGAAAGAAAATTAATAATCAAAAAGTTATGTTTAAAAGTTAAAAACAATTACAAAAGACGAAAATAATTCGAAATGGATAATTTTTTTAGATTATTTGTCTTATTTAATTTTTTTTAAGTTGTTGAACACAATTTTGTATTTTTGTCGAGATGAATCAATAGTTTAAAAAAATAATAGAAAATAAAAAATTACAAAAAAATTTAAATAAGGACAAATATACTTTAGTCAGAGGAAAAATATGCTTCAGAAGGGACAATTGACAATTAAAGTGTGTAATTTACACTAATAAAACACATGGCATCTCCATTTTACGAAGAGAAAGAAATCGAATCATCCTAGATTTCTTTTTTCTTGTTTGTTCTTCACAACAACGAATGAATTTTTCATGGAAAACCCAAAAGGAAAAAAAATCAAAGACTTTAGATTTCATAGTTGGCGGATAGCTAGCATCGTCGTGAGTACATAAAAAGACTTTAGATTTCAAAGTCCTAAAAATACTTTTCGATTTAGCTTCATAATGGTTCAAAGATCATGTTCCTTTTTAGATAGTGGTTCTACCTATAAAGCTAAACTTTTCATTTAATCCTTATTTCGATTTTATTTTGCAAGTTCCTATTTAGCATTTTGGTTTATTTTATGTTCGTTTTCGAAAGCTAAAAAAATAAAGAAAGACAAAATGTAACGACCTAATAATTTGTGGGTATTTTATATATTTAATAATTTAATTAATAATTTTTCCTGGTAATTGGTTAGTATTTTACTAGTGTATTAATTATCCTTTTTATGGAGTGTCTAGGTTTGTTGAACCTTCGCGACAGTTATCCAGTTGGGTCGAGGTTATTTGAGTATATTTTTTTTTTTTTGCTAAGTTATTTGAGTATATTATTTAAATTATATTATTTTACTTTTTAATTATTTTTTCCATATTTATCCTGGTTGATGATCATTCGATTGATCGATTTCTTATTCGATTCGACTTCTTTCACTTGAATCCTAACCAGATTCTAATTCTCTCTCTCTCTCTCTATATATATATATATATTTGACCTTCACCCTTTTCGATTTTCACTTTCTGTCAATTTTTTTTGCGTTTTGGGAGATTTTCTTCGTTCCAAGCAAGTATCTTCCTCCCCCCCACCTCCTTTTATCTCCCCTCTTCTCTTCTAATTTTTAAAATTTAGATTTATTATTTTATTATTTATTTCCGCTTATTGAATATTGTGTATTGATGTATGTATACAGATTTGCAAGGTGATGAGGTATGCGGTGATTGACCATTGTGAGATTACGATTGTTAGTTTCTTGCATCAGAAGAAAGGCAATAGATTTGAATCGAAACCTTAAGTATAAACAATTTTAGGTGTATCGAGCGTGTAGCTATCGTATACATGGCTGTTGTAGATCTGGTGGGTAATAGGTGTTGGATTAAAACCCTATGTGAATTGGATTCATGACTTTACGTATTAATTTAATGTCTATGTCATTATTGCATGATTGTTCGATGAATTTTTGATTGTTGAGACTAATTTGTGATTTAATATCCATGGACGATGCATGTCACCTCAACTTGAAATTATGTTAAAATTATTTCGAATCGCATGTGGCAGAATATACCGGATGATGCATATGGTTGTTGGATCATCATTCACTTAAGTATGAAATTGGAACCTAATGAAACGACAGGGCTAAATGATCTCATTGATGTGATAATGAGGGATAATGAGAATCAAACATCACACGGGTAATAAGAGTTAAGGGGGGACTGGTGATGTTCATGAGTCGTGTCAGTGTCAGTGAGCCGTATCATGACCTAAACGTGAGGTATGATGTTTAGAGCCGAATGGACAGGAAACATCGAGTATTAATAAATGTTGCATAAAATAATATGGACTAAGAAGGGGATGTCTGTGAGCCATGCAGTGTTAGTGGATCGTGTTAGTGTTTTGAGCCGTGTCATGGCCTTGCAAGGGGGACAGATGTGTCATGGCCTGGCAAGGAGGATGTACGGAAGTCTAATAGTTAGGAGCATATTGTGTTCGGGAGCCTGATTTATGGGAGCATTAAACAAGAGAAATATTAAAGAAAAAGATACTCAATGCGAAAAAATATGTGCATGCAATTGCATGATTTCTTGTTCATCTGCTTGTTGGGGATATTTATGTGTGCTTGTTAGATATGTGTAAGGTTTGATTTTTTCGCGCCAACTACTGAGGAATAGATTGAAATGAAGTAAACTGAAAAGGAGGATGTAACAGAAGTCACAAAGCCCCAATAGCATATTTTAGCAAGTACCTAGGATGTCCCAAGAATCTTGTATTTGATCTGAACTTATGAACTCATGAAAAAGTTTTAGAAAAATTAGGGGCATAAAACTTTTAAAGTAATCAACCAACATGCAAAAGAAATACTGCTACCAAAAAGAAAGGGAAAACAATAAAAGAAAGAGAGGAAAAGATCAATGATTGGGTTGAATTGATTTTTTGGGAAAGCATAGATCCTAATTTCAGAATTTTGATTGAATCAAAAAGGAAGAAGACACAGAAATGGAGTGTGAAAAGATTAGTGAAGATCGAGGATGAGATTATTACTAGATCAATAGTCCCCCCGTACATGGCGTTAGGGTCATGGTGGGGTTGAGTGGTGGAGTTTGCAATAGGCTATGGTGGTGGACACGGCAATGGTGTGTTCCCCTTTTTCTTTTTCCTCTCTCTCAAATGGTAGCCTGGTGAAGGAAATGGAATTGGGGAAAGAAATTAGGGCCTAATATTGGAGAAATAAGGACATCGTTTTTGACTTGTTTAATTTTTTTTGAATTGCCTACAAAACGACGTCGTTTTGTGGGAATTGCCACGTTATTCCCTAAGGGGCCGATTGGATGGAGGTATATTTTAAGGGGGATAAGTTATTGAGGGGGGATAAGATAAGAGGGGGTATTATTTTTGGAGGGATGGCCCACATTGATGTGATGTTTATAGAGGGGTATAAAAAAGTAGATGGTTTGGATGAGGGATTAAATAAGGGGATAAAGGGGGATAAGAGTGGTGGATAAGGAAAAAAACTGTTGATTGTTTGGATGGGAAAAAAAAAGAAGGGGGATAATTTTTGAAGGAGGTAAAAGGATCGACGTGACATGTTTAGCATGGTTTGGGAGCAAAAAATGCAGGGGGATAATTTTTGGGTAGGCCAAAAATAATCCCCCTGGAGGGGGATAAAGGGGGATAATTTTTGGGTAGGGGGGAGGTGGCCCAAAAGTTATCCCCCGGAGAGGGATAAAGAGGGGAGGGGGTATTGATAATACCCCTTCTTCCTCATTACAAATACAAAATAACCTTATCTTCCTATTTTATCCTCCATCAAAATCAAGTACTATTTTATCCCCCTTTTTTAATATTTTATCCCCATTTTTTAATACTTCATCTAAATTATCTATTTTTTATTACCCCCTCTATAAATATCACATCAATGTGGGCCAACCCTTTAAAAATAATACCCCCTCTTATCTTATCCCCTTTTGTTTTTCATCAATTTTTTTGATTTATTGATTCATCTCGACAAGAGTTTTCAGAAAAGTTATCAATCATCGGCTAAATTTGAAAAAAGTTCAAAAAACACAAAAATAAATCAAAAAATAGAGTTTTTTGTACTTATTCGTCGTCTTTAGTGACTTTTTTTTAACTTTTTGACATAATTTTATACTCATTAGATTCCTTTCATCAAGACGGACTACTAAACTACAAAATATTGAGATTTAAATAACATTTTTAACATTTTTTTAACTTTTTGACATTTTTGTACTTATTCGTCGTCTTTAGTGACTTTTTTAACTTTTGAACATAATTTTATACTCATTAGATTCCTTTTATCAAGACGGACTGATAAACTATAGCAAAAAATAATCCAAATAGGGCCTATAATCCAAATGGGGACTAATAAACTATAGCAAAAAATAAATAAATAAATAAAGACAAAAATAACAAATAAATAAAAACTATAGCCCAAATGGGACCTATAATCCCTTATCCAATCAGCCTCTCAAATAACTATTTTTGAATAATTTAAGGGTTTTTTAACTTTGTTTTACCAATTAACAAAAAAAAGAAAAAAATAATAACAAAATATAAATCAACAATAAAAAATTTAGTTAAAAAGAAAAAATATATAATTTAGCTCGCGTAAATTTAGTTAACAATAAAAAAGATATAAAGAGAAAAATTTAGTTAACAATAAAAAAGAGAAAAATATAATTTTGGGAGGGGGTGAAATATAAGAGGGGGTAATAGGGGAGAAGAGGGGGTAATAGGGGAGAAGAGGGGGGGGATAATTTTTGGAGGGGGAGATTTTTAGTTTCCAAACCATGCCAAAGAGGGGGACCCACCCCTAAGAAGGGGTGATAATTTTTGGAGGGGGGCTTTCCCCCCATCCAAGCAGGCCCTAAGATCCACCGCTGCCATGGTAGGCCCCACTTTCACGGAAACTGCAATTGGATCATTGGCCCACATGAATACGAGGCAGACCCTTGGCCTGCTTTTTAAATGGATCATATCCTTCGACTTGGTGTAGGGCTTGATCTTGTTAGGTTCATGCAGTTGAGTTCCGGTATGGCCCAATTCAACCTCTCTTGTTATGGCCCACATACTTTAGCCCAATTTCCGGCTCATTTGAGAGGGCCCACGGTCTGTAGGCCGCAGCCCAATTCGAGCATACAACTTCAAAGCATAGGCCAGAGGGCCAATGGACTTTCACGCCACATATTTGGACCTCTGGAGGAGAAATTTCTGACGCTAGAGACGTGTAATATGTGAAATACTCAGCCCTCCGGCCACTGATGCCGTTCGGGCTGCGGGAAAATTGGGATCCAATTCAAGCGATTTCATTGTAATTATTTCAAATATATATTCAATTTCTACTTCACAAGAATCGGAACCCGCCGACAACCTTAATTCGAACAGGTAATAGTTCTCGCCGCCAACCCCGTGTCTCTCCCTCCCTCCCTCCGTATCTGTTTGCTGTTTTTCATGGATAATTTTGATGCTAACCGGGATACGTTTGGGTCTAGTAAACAAACGCGCCCAGGAGGAGTATTGGAATGTCCGATTCACACTCCAATAGTGAATCAATTTAACGCATATGCAAGAGTACCACACACTTAGGAGGCCCCTCTTGTTAGCATTTTTTGGGGCTGAAGCTGTGGCTTTATCGGCTTCTATCCAGGCCCGGCCCTGGTTGGGTTTGTTTCAGAATCAAATTTGGTTCAGAGGAGATGCCTTGTATCGAAAAGATGGCCAGTTGGGTATATTGGGGAATTGGGCTTGGTTCAGAGTCAATTTTGCTTCATAGAAAGAACTTGTACCACAGTGCTGTGGCTTTATTGTCAGATGACACTATAATCGATCCTACTCCGGATGTTGAGATACTTGTACCGCATCCGATTATCGCCCCAAGAAAAAGTGTTCATCTTTGGCGTAGGAGGCAGAAGCCGAAGCTGTATCCAGTTATAGCTACAGTGTTAAAGTCCTTGAATTGGCCGTTTGAAAGACAAATATGGTTCTCAACAGCCGTGAGTAAATATGGATTCTCTCATTCAATTCTTGCATTCAGAGTCATCGTTCATATATTTGCGATTGCAGGAATGAATGCAAAACTGTATTCGTTGCTTAGGCATATTGTTCACTACTATGAAAAAGTAGGCCTTGATTTGTTTAAACTGCTGCCTGCCTTGTTGGATTTGCCAAATTATGGTATGAGATCAATTCTTGTGTTTGATGTACTTATAAAGGTTTTTGCAGCGAATTCATTGCTTGACAATGCAGTTGATGTAATTATGCAGACTAAGAAAATGGGGCTAAAACCGAGTATTTCCTCATGCAATTTCTTGCTTAAATGTTTGGCTGAAGAAAATAGAGTGGAATGTCTTGTAAGTTTATTTGAAGAGATGAAAAAGTCTGGACCATTGCCTAATGTTCGGTCATATACCATTGTGATGAACTTTTACTGTAAAGGACAAAATGGGCAAGGTGAAGCTGATGTTAGACAAGCCACTGAAATTCTTGAAGAAATGGAGGAAAGTGGGGTAATCCCAACTGTTGTAACATACAGCTCGTACATTCATGGACTTTGTAGAGTGGGATGTGTTGAATATGCTTTGAACTGTATTCGAGAATTGATACAAAAAGGACAACCTCTCAATAGTTACTGTTATAATGCTGTTATCGAAGGATTCTGCAAAAGGGGTAAAGAAGATGAAGCGTTGAGGGTTTTGGAAGAAATGAAGAGCTGTGGAATTTCACCAGATGTATATAGTTACAGCATTCTAATTCTCGGGTTCTGTAAAAATGGAAATCTCGGAAAAGGTCTTACTTTAATGGAGGAAATGGAAGCCAGTAACTTAAAACCATCTCTTGTAAGCTTTACCTCCCTCCTAAAAGGTTTTTGTAAGTGTGGAATGATGGAAATCTCACTAGAGATGTTCTACAAACTTGGGACTTTAGGTTATAAACCCGATCAGACTGCTTATGACGTGTTGATCAACGGTTTGTGTATGCAGGGTGATCTGGATACTGCACAAAGACTTTTGGAGGATATGATTGATGATAATTTGGTCCCTAATGCTTCTATTTTGAAGAGCCTGATTCAGGGGTTTTGTAAGATGGGCTCCTTGGATAAGGCCTTACTATTCTTCAATATCATGCAAGAAGGGGGGGTGTTGCCAAATGTAGTTACTTGCAATTCTGTTGTCGATGGATATTGCAAGGAAGGGCGTGTGGAAGAAGCTTCGCAACTTATATATCTAATGAGGGACCAAGGAATTCTCCCTAACACGTATACCTATAATGCTGTTATTAGCAGTCTTTGCAAAGAAAGAAAATCAGAAAAGGCATGGGAGATTATACCATTAATGCTTAAGAGTGGTCTTCTCCCTGAAGTTATAATTTACAGCACCATTATAGACGGATTTGGGAAACAGTCAAATTCGAAAAAGGCCTTTGCATTGTATGCAAGAATGTTAAGAGTAGGGATTACTCCGGACACAATTACGTATACCATTCTGGTCAACATTTTGTGCAAGGAAGGTAAAATGTATGAAGCGTATATTATGTTTAAGAACATGATTTGGAAGGGCTTGGATCCTGATAACATTTCTTATACAGCAATTATAGCTGGGTTTACTAAAATAGGAGATATGAAGAAGGCTTCGGGATTGTTTAGGGAAATGTTGCAGAGGGGCCACTTGCCTAGTGTTGTTACTTATACTTGTCTAATTGATGGATTTTGCAAGGCAGGTCGGATGGACATTGCTCACATGTTGGTAGATGAAATGAAGAGAAAGAAAATCTCTGCTGATGTATTCACTTACAATGTTCTCATTGGTGGGTATCGTAGACTTGGATGTCTGGATAGAGCTCATGAGATATTCAAAGAAATGATGAAGGAAGGTATGATTCCAGATGATTTTACGTTTATGGCTCTAGGATTGGATGCTGCTGCGGTTAAGGAAACTTAGGAAGCAGAGAAAATTGATTTGGCAATACAGATGGTATATATTCGGAATCTTTTACTTGTTATATCTGATATCTCCATTTATAGATGCTTAGTTTGTTTTTTTTGGAGTACGTGCTCATCTGTTTGTAGTATTATGCCTTACAGTTTCTTCTTTTCTTGATATGAGTGCATAATAACTTTTGTGTTTTCATAACAATACACTGATTATGTAGTTTTCCCGTGAAAAGTGGTAAAACATGTAATAGATGTTGTGACTTGGCAGGATCACTGCTGCTGTTTTCCTTCTGTCCCACTTCTCTGGTGTGGGTTTGAGTCACAAGAGTAGCCTCTCTGCAAAAAGGTGAGGGTAAGATTATATATACCTATGACCTCTATCAGGCACTCCTCTAAGCATAAGCCTTTTGCATTAGGTAAACATCAATGGAAATATGTATATTTTTCCCTTCTCTACGCCTTCATGAGATTTCTAAAGACGACTGTTTCTCCACCGCTGGCAAATGATTGATAGGAACGGATTGCCTGGGCTTTAGGGTTTATAAGGGTCTTAGAGGAACTAGAAGTGCGGAAAGCATTGAATTGGAAACTGCTATATGATTATCAACTGATAATGATTTTATGGTAGTAATTGTGGTGGTGGTGAAAAGCAAAAATATTTTTTGTCGGCCTACTTAAAAGATTTGCACTAGGGGTCTCTTTGTTTTTTACGAGTTCTCGATTGAATGCTATGCTTTCATAAGGAAATGTAATCTGAACCATGAGCGTTTGATTGATCGTGGAAATATTTTTTAAAGATTGGATTTTAGTAGGAAATCTCCAGTAACTCCAGAATAATTATTATTGTTGTTCTCTAGCCTGCATGGACTTCTCCTGGGTCAAATGCATTCTTGTTTTGCTTTTAGTTTTAAATCTGACACTTTTCCGTTGTCGCGGTGCTTTCTACGTGATTATCTTTCAAATGTCGGCATTCTTTATGCCCATATTCCCTAATTTATTTATTCCATACCGCTCCGTCCATTTCTGCTTTCTGAGTTTGTAACTACATAAGGTTGTTTCTATTGAGAAGAATTACCCAGATTTCGTCTCCTTAACACTTGAGTGAAAACAAGGTGGAACTTCTCACGTCCCCTTTGTACATGTTCCTGCAGCTTGGATAAGTATTGTTGTTTTTGTCTCACTATGGCTGTCAAGCCTCAGCATGTCCATCACTTACGCTATATGGGCGTTGGATGGCCTAGGCAAGAATCAACCACTTCTGAATGCAGCTGTTGCAAAAAACCAGCATTCTCTGTGGGCTTCCACTTTTTCTTCAATTGTAGTCAAGTGTTACCCAAGCTTGAATGTTTCATTATTGTCCCAATTTTTCTATTGCTGCTGCGTTTTTTAGTACACGTGTTATTTTGAATGATAATGTTATCTAAATCAGCTAGGAAGTTGCCCTGAAATCAACTTGTGCCCTCTTCCATGACCACAACTGTCTTGTGCTACTTACATGGGTCAATCAAGTGTTGCAATGTACACGTTTATCTGAACCACCGTACTCTTGTTTTCTCTATTCATTTACAGGTGAAAAACTCATTGTCATGAAATGGAGAGGCGGTACTTACCTTTTGTTGCTGATCTGCAGACTGAGGACAAATTTGGTAGTTGTGAATACAACCTGGTAGGAAATGGAGTTTGATTTTATATGTCCACATGCCCCACCCCTCTTTTTTCCCAAGCCCCCTTTAATGAAAGAAGCATTTTGTTATCAAAATTGAATAAAGCTTAAGATGAAGAGGTATTTAGCAATATGGAAAGCATATTGCCAGATACTTGAATTGATTGTTCTAGTAATGGACGCCCAAAAGGTTTGGGGGTTGAGGACATGGTATCGGGATGCCACCTTGGTTAGTAACCCTATGTATCAGATTTACTATTTAAATATCTCTTTTTGTGAGAACTACCCCTTTTGCTTGTAGGTAATTGAACTTCGATTGATCCAATAATGGATGCCGTAGGAGTTCGCAGGCTGACGACATGGTATTACCAAGACCATCTTGGTAAGTTGGTGCGTTATTGTAAATGTCACCTTTGTTAGTTAAGTACCTTTTGATGAGCATCTACACCTTTTGCTCATAACTCAAACGGTAAATTAAGACTATTCCTTTGGCTCAAATGACCTCGCTTCATTACTCGTCGGAAAAGAAATTCCTCTTATAATGGCCCATTTCCAGAGTTCGTTATAGGACGTACATGTGGAAGCACACTTGATTGCTTTGCTGTTTTTGTTTCTGATGAAATGTTGCAACATTGTAATTCTTATTGGTAACTGGTGAAGCTTATGTTCAAAGAATTTGTTACTATTGAGAGTTGAATGAACACTCGTTCCACGTATGGAGGATAGGAGTAGGTGCATAACAGGCGAAAGTGGTTATGTTGGATCCGGGGTCCCTATAGCCCCTAAAGGGCCGAGCTATTGAAGGCCAACTCCTTTGAACCCAAAACGATGTCTTTTTGGGTTCTCTTATTCCATGCCCTTCTCCCCCAAATTTGAATCCATAGTTAGGGCCTTTTCTCACACCCACCGCTGCCATGGCTTCGCCATCGTATCTTCGCTGTCACTTACAACTGCCGCAGCTTCGGTTGTCACCGCCGCACAAATGGAAACAGATGATAGCCCAGCTACTAGCAATTCCTTAGGAGTTAAAAGACCTATGGAGTCAGATGGAGAATATAATTATAATTTTGGTAAAACCCCAGTAGCAGCTTATCCTATGTTTCCAGATGAAAGTAGACCACCTTTTAGAAGTTTTGGTAAGATGTTCTTCTTGATGTATTTTCTTTAACCTATCATTTTCTTCTACAAAAATGTAAAAAGGGTTAACTGATCTGATCTTCCTAATAGCTCAGAACATCACTTGGATCTTTGCACTGTTAAACTCGTGCACCCCACAATCTTGGTTTTAGATTCATAAAGTTTTTTATTTTCTGAGGGAAAAGTGAGTAATGTTACAGAAACCAGCAAGATTGTTTGAAGTTATCCCGAGAGCGGAGACAGGACAAGCTGGCATAGAGCGTGAAAAGGATAATATATAATACGGATCGGATTGGTTCCCCCGAGGTCAACAGTAAAGAAAAAGGGGGTTAATAAAGTCAGTAATATGGTAAGAGACTTCTTCCTCCGGCATCTTTATGCTGAGCGAGGGTCAAAGCTAAGTCAAGAATAAGTGGATTAGCTCCTCCAGCAAAAGAGAGAGCGGTTGTTCACGGAGGTTGGGCTAAAAAAAATGAAAGATTGACTTTTTCTTTTCTCTGTTGAGATTAGGTTAGTGTTCAGTGTAACCACACGAGTACAAGAACAAAGATGAGTTGGTCGAGTTTCTTCCGTCTTTTTTCCACCAGTAGGCGAAGTCCCTCTGTCAAGTGATTGAGTTGATTCCCGGTTCGGAGCGAGCCCTCTTTTTTTATTTTATTCCATTCATTTCGGTCGTCGTTTAAAGTTCTTTTTTAGATTCATGAAGTTTTTTTAGAACTGTTCGGATTAGATTCATGAAGCTTAATCATGTTTGTACACTGCAACATTTAAACACTGCATCGATTGAAGTCGTTTGTTATCGGCGTATTTTTCAATTTGCTGTCAGTTACTAGATACCTTGATTGCCACTTGGATCAGTTGTCCTTCTAAGTTTGTATTGACTACTTAGGATCGAAGCTGTGCAGGTTGATTTTGTTTCCAAACTAATTTGATTTTGGTTTAAGATTTGAAATTCAGTTTGCTTTGTGAAGTTATTGATGGATATGTTTTCATTTGTAATGTATTTACAGGTTTTGTATTGTTTATCTTGCAATTAATTTTGTCGTTTTCCTGTCATGGAGGCTTCTCTAATATGGCCGCATATACCCCAAAGAACGTCTTTATTACAGGGCTGCTGGATTCATTGCATCTCACGTGGAGAGAAGGAACTACTATTCACTTCTCCAGTTGGAAGGCTTGATAATACATCTTATTTCTCAGATTATGAGGATAACGTGTACAGTATAGAATTAGAGAACTTTTAAGCAGATTTGTGACTCGATCATTGAAGGCCTTTGGCGTTATGAAGGTGAGCCCGCATCAGCTTGGTGAAGACTGACTGATACTGCTAGAGAAAATATGACGAAATGCATTTGAAGAATGAAAAGTGAGCGACGTGTGTGTATTAATGTAGAAGTTGTTGTGTGTGTATTTTCAACACTTGGGAATTGGTTTTATCTCAGTATTACGACATGTATCAATATTATTGTACACGATATAAGGTTACTTGTTGTCAAGGAGGTTACAAACTCATGTGCTTAGTTAGTTAGAAATCTGTTAGGGAATCTCTTTCAGAAGTGGTAGCCTTTCAAATACTCTGCTGCTACTTGTAAATTAGCAAATGAGCATTAGTTTTTGATTATGTGAAGGCTACATCAATGTAAAATTCTTGTTCTAACTTTACTTGATTTATGGAATTGGGTTTTGGCAGCATTTTTTGAGCCTTGTTCTTTTCTTCCTAATGTTGATGGGTTCCTGATATGAGCAATAGAACAGTTCTTGAATGTATTGATATGAGCAACAACATGTATTCGCATAATTCAATTAGTTCTCGCTTGTAGTGTCTTTAAGTTAGGTGATGGTAGTGATGGTTGAAAACATGCATCCCAAATAAAAAAATTGCGGGTGAATCAAATTCGCAACAAAGTGAAGAACTGGAAAAACTTAAACTGAAATGAAGAATTTTTATTGACTAGGGATTACATCTGACCAACTTTGTTTTTATACAGATTATGAATTTTGACATGTGATCTAGAATGCACACCCTTCTGCAACTTTATTGGTGCCCGGCCTTGATTTTAAATTAGTCATATACCAAATGGTTCAATGCATATACCAAATAACATCACTTTCAAATACAACTTATTATCAAAAGGTTCAAACTGGCAACCATATATATATCCACTAGAATACACACCAAGTAAATAACAAAAGGAATAAGCATCATTTTTCATAGCCTTCTTCAATTCTTGTGACAATTACTTTCACAATTCTACAAGAAAATGCCTTAGAACTTACTTACCAATATACGCGACACAATACTTTCAAACTAACACTAATAATTACTTTCAAAATTTGACACATACTTATGTGTGCCTCTTTGGATTTGAACATACAGTGTTGTTGAACAAGAACCATAAATGTGGCATTATTGTAGTTACTCAAAAATCAAAACACATTAGCATAGAGTGGCCTAAAAAATCAGACCATATTCCATCGCCTTTCTAAATATACCATTTACAAAAGAATCCAATCTTCCCTACCATCAATTCACATTGGCATAAGGTGACCTCAAAATTACAAATTTGTTATGAAAGTGCAACAAACAAAATACACAAAGAATTGATGCCCATTTGCTAAAACCCAACTATAAGCAACCTAGTTACAACAATATATCCAAAAACAAACGAAACACAAATGTTGTGGACCACTCAACAAATGGATCCTTCCTGGAAGTTGGATGAAGATGTAGACAGCGTTCTAAGAATGGCTGATCTTGTGACACATGGATCCTTCCTTGAAGGGTATGCTTCTCCAATAGAACATATTCTCAAGCTCCCATCAGAAGTTGCGCTTTGCAAGGCTGAAACTGAAATTCCTAGCAAGTTGAAAGAGGAATGGCAATGGCAACTGTTTTGAGTTAATACCAAGGTGAACATGGGATAATAGAACTTTGAGAAGCCACAAGTTTTTAGATAAGGTTGAAAAACACCGGAACCCAACCCAAACGCGGGGTTTTGGTGCTGTAATTTCCACTAAATGATATATTCTTATATGATATTTGGGAACTGTGAAGGACATTGAATGAAATATCAAATAACCAAAGCAATTCTTCTAATGCAGGAGCTACTTGTGGAGGCTTAACTGATGAAGGCTTAGATGGTGTTCATATCATAATTTAAATCATTGAGATGGTCAATACAAAGATTTTAACAAATACATTGAGATGTTCTGGTGCTTATGTGTAATCATAAAAAAAAACATGAGATGTTCAATACAAAGAAACAGCCTATAACAAGCCAAAAAAAAAAAAAAAATACTATTAAGAAAACAGCCTATAACATGCAAACAAAGCCTCAAATAATATATTTAAATAGTAAAGGAAAGGATCCTTAAGAAAAAATACCATTTTTTGAATTCAAACACCATCATCGTACAAATACCATAACAATACAAATTATCCTTAAGAAATAACTGATAAAAGTGTAGACAAAGACAAAAATGGATCTAAGAGAGAGATTTTCTGTGAAATACAAACTAAGAATTTTTAAGAAAAACTCAAGTTCATATCATAATTTATCGAGTACAATGACGTTTTGGTTTGCAACAGCAACATATTTCACGAGGTTCAAGAAGTACAGGGAGAGAGGGAAAGAATTCCTACCGTTTTTGCGAGGTTGCTAGTGTGGCAATGGCAGTTGTAGGCAACGGCGAAGTAACAGCCATTGTAGGCTACAGAAAAGCGACGGCACGACGGTGAAGAAACATCCGTGGTGGTGGCAGATCTAGAGAAGCCCTAAATCACAGCCATAGTTGGTCTGGAGAAGAAGCTTTGGGTAAAAGGGGTCCAAAACAATGTTAAAACAGTACAATTTGGCTGTTAAAATGTCCGTGAATGGACGATTTGGCCATTTTGTTGTTTTGGGCCTTTCGTGAATGGTACAATTTGGCCCTCAAAACGGCATTGTTTTGAGGGCACTACAGGGGTGCAGCAACCTACTCATTGCAGTAACCCAAATCCAATTATGTTGTCTCACGCTTGTTTAGAGTACATTTGTTAACTAATATTGGCAGATTTCTTTCAGAATTTTGGAGGTGATGGTAAAACATCAGGACTTAAAAATTTTGGGACAAGAAGCAAGAATCTGCTACCACTTGGCTTTCGGCATTAAGTGGCGTGAAGATGTGTATGAACTCGTGGTAATATCTGATGATGTGCATGCTTTCTAAGACAATTCCATGTAATTTTGGAACGATCTGTGGTCCAGATAGCAGCAACCTAATTGGAAAGTGAACAAGACGGCTGATTTGGAATGAAATTTTGTGTGTTCTGTCTTCACATCAAGCAAGCCAAGTTAGTCTCACTAGTTTAGATTAATATAAACATGAAAAGGGCAACAAAAAAAAACCACGGATTTGGGAATGATTTATTCTCTACTCATGCCGTGTTTTGGGCTACTGCTGATGATAAAATACAGATGTTCATTACCAGCTTGGGTGTGGTTGTCTAGGTATTGACAAGACAAGTTACCTATCCATTGAAAGATTAAAGCTAGTTACCAAGGGAGTTAGTATAATGTATTATTTTTGTCCTTCCCAACATGTTATTCTGCAGCCCCTCGCGCACTTCGAAGCTTCTGACAAGGTTAGCTCAATTTGCTGGAGCATGGAGAATTCGGGTGATATTTCATAGCACAGGGGGGTTGCCTGGATGAGCTTACTATGTTTCAAAAGCAGATTATCCACCAGTATGTCCATGTTGCAGATTATCCACCAGTATCTCCATGTGTTCATCATCACGCATTTTCCAGAACATCCTTTTCGTTACTGTCAGTCTCCTCAACTTTATCGCAGATAACTAATGGTTGTAGCATGGGGGTTCGACTTGAACGGGTCAACTCGGGAAGATTTTGTATATTAGATGAGCTGCTAGATTTTCCATCTCTTTTCCGCACCTGGCTCTAGATGTATTCATGAGCATCACTTGTTCAATCCTGGCACCGGAATGAAGTCTCAGAAGTGTATTTTCGTCTTTGTAAGCATCTTCATATTCAGAGAAAAGCTATATGCAGTTGTGTTTGTATATATGGGTCTAATGCACGGTGGAGAATAAATTTTGTAGCTATCATCTTTGCTTTGTTACCAATCTTTGAACAATTGTACACACTGAAAAAGAACAAAAATTTAAACAGAAGTGGCCCCGATACTTTTATGCCTGATAAGATTAGGAGCTTTTGCGTGTTTGTAGGGAGTTTCAAACAAAGAAAGCATCAAAAAAGAAACCAAAAATGATAGGGAGACAAATGAAGATGGACAATTGCATAATGACTTACTGCAGTTCTGGGACACCACACCTAGCATGGATGGTTCATCACTCTCCCCCTCGAGCCAGAGGACTTGAGTACAAGCATGGAGGATCTACTTGTCACCTGTTGGTTCCACTAATCTCTAACCCCTACTAACCCCTGCTACCATCATATCGCTTAAAAAAAAAAAAAAAAAAAGACTTCTGCAGTTTCGCCCAATTGGTATGCAATTTATGAAGAATAATAGTAAATGAGTTGCGCCAGAAAACCAATCCCTTTTTGATAGTTCATAAATGTCAAGAGGCCAGCTACTCAGTAGCTAATAAAGTACCAGGAATGTATAGGTTTGTGCCACTGAACGAATCAAAACAAAATCCAGTGAAAAAATATAGAAACTGAAGGTAGAACATGTAGACAGTATAAAGGAGTTAGGATACAAAAGGAATAGGCATCATACAAGGGTTAGTAAACAAAAGGCGTTAATAAACAAAATGGGGGTCCAGTTCAATTGAACTTGATGAGATCATCCAAGATTTCAAATAACACGAAGCAATGCAGAGAAATGGTCTCCATGCAACTCCTCCGTCATCAGACTTGTTTGCATCCCGTTTACCAAACAAGACGTCGAGATCACATTTGCCCGTCCTATGGGACAATACAAATGGTGGGCCTTTGCTCACACCATTTCCCTCAGTCAAATCACTACAGAAGCTGCTGGCGGAGAAAGCACTTCGCCCGCCTGCAGCAAAGGGGGTTTGATTTCCTAACCTTATCCTGAAGCACGAACCCATTCAAAAAGCAAGCGCCACTAGAAGGCTAAGCGAAGCCAAAGCTTTTGGTATTCAAAGATTCACCTTGACCCTAGAGAAACAATGTGGGGCAACCCATTACACAAATCTTTGAATCAATTCATGAAGGCCTACGAATCATTTCTAGAGGCTTCTTCTTCCTCTGGCTTGACAAAGAACTCGATATAAGCAATACGACTTGGTTGCTGATGTCCAGCAGAATCAACATGCGAATGGGAAACAGATGTTCTCGCGACAGAAACCAGGTGCTGAACTTTCAACATCCCACCTCTACCAATAGTCAACTTGCTTCCTCTATTATCTTTGATGACGCTAGTTGGTATGTTTGAAGTTATCGCGCGAAGGAACTTGTACTTGTACCTTTCCAATATGAAAGCACACAATCAGAAAAAGTAATAGGATAGAAGGTGCTTTTTCTTTTCAGGGGGTTGCTTAATCACCACACAATGGTGGAAATAATGCCACAACTTTTAGCTTCCAATGCATATTTTACATTTCTCATAACACTTTCAGATGTATCTATGCACTTCTCAAGCATTTTAATATACTCTTTACGCATACATCGGTGAAATTCTTTGTCATTGCTCAAAATGGTATCAACAGGTACCTGTAGGAGACTTGATGATCACAATGGAACGCAATCAACAAATCGGTGTTTACATAATACATGAAGTCTATCTGCAGTGAAAACTAACGTCAAAACCTGTGGGAAAAGGGACAATCTCAGCAACAAATACTTGGTCATTTATGGAGTAATAAGCAACACCTGTAAATCGCCATGGCCTTCACCTTTAAAGGTAACAGAAGGGGGAACTGGTTGTAAAGTTATTTGGATACTTGACCCGGGCCATTCAAGATCGTCAATAGCTTCTTTCAAGGCTGCAGACTGTGGTCAAACAACATATATTAGAAGGATCTATCGAGCTTACCTTTAATATAGTAGATTCTCTAAATACAAAATATGGAATAATCAATTATTATGTTGCCTAAACATTCAAATTCTGATTGATAGCAGTAGGAGTGATTAAAAGATCAACACTAACATGATTAAGGGATAATAAACTGTAAACAGTTATGCATTCAAAAACCTCAAGGAGCTAGCCTAGTGGTCAAGGCCAGTGATTTGGCGTTTGCTCCCCCCAAGGCCTAAGGTTTGAAACTGTTGGAAAAATAATTTTAGAACTTATATTTGATTTGTTCAAAATCATTGAGTGAATAAAATATTGACTCTAATTAGTATTGGTTGAAGAAATTCAAATAGAATTTATTTCTTTTGAATTTTATATAATTTTAATGGATTATTAATTAGTGTAGAGTTATGTCTAGTCGATGACATTTATTCAGATGAATAGTTATGTCACTCCCTTCGTGACTATTGGGAATAGTTACGAATTCTTCTATATAAGAGCATTTCCTCCATTTGTAACATGAGATTTTTTGGGGAGACACATTTATAGAGTTTTGAATTTATTTTTCCATTAATTCTTTTGAGTTTTGAGTTTTCATATGAGAGAGTACATAAACATAATTTGGTTCGCTAGGCCCATCGATTGTAGTGCTGCTTCAGTAGGATTCGATCATTTTATCCTCGGAGACATGCGCCTATATCAAAATCGTGAGCACCATAGCGAGGGCGAAATTTGTCTGAAAGACATAGTGTCTAACACTAGATTTAATCCTTTCCATGCGATTTTCAGGTTCTATCATTCTATGATTTTGTTATCTTTGATTTCATTGTTTATGTCACAGTAACACAAAAAATATATACGTAACTTTTCCACCAGAACTTTCTAGTCTTGAGTCAGTTTTTATTCTGCTAATTCGGTTTAGCCAAATCTCATTCACGTGGGGAATTGTTGTAAAATGGTTTAGAAAGAGAATGGTTTTTTGCAATATTTGAAACAAAAATTAAATGGGCTCCACACCTTATTTAATGTGGATCTTAAAGTGAAAGTTGTTAACATTTGATTAAAGATTACATTAATGTAATTTGTTTGCCTAAAACATTAACGGAGTAAATGAAATTTAGCTCTATAAAGGTTCACTTGAGTTTAAGAAATTGAGCTTGAGTCCCACATAGGAAACTTAGAAGAATCCTAGAGGCTAGTGGATATATAAACCCAACTTTGATTCAGGGTTTGGACCCCAAGGGGTACCAAAGTTTTATCTATGGGGGTGGACCTAGGGTAAGTGGGCTTTCGGTCCATTTACCATGCGCACGCGGGGGCCGCCCACTCGTCCAGTCCAGTTCATGGGCCATGGGCTTGTGGGCTTGGGCCTCATTCTATAACATTTTTGAGCCAAATTTATTTAAGTAATTTACTTTACTTAAAATTAATTTTAATTTCTAAACGTAAGGTGCTAGTTCGGACCGGACGCGTCGATTCGGTTCAAAGTGAACAGTCGCGTCCGGTCAGTTCAGTCTGGGCGGACGCAACCAATGATCCAACTAGTGTGATTTTGCACTTGTTCGGCTGCTCTGAAAAGGCTCTCTACTCCTATAAATTCAGAACCCTTCCTTCAGTGTAATTAACTCAAAAAATTCAAAGTGTCTCTTCCTATCATTCTATCCAAATTCCTTTCACTCGTTCTTACGTTCCAGAAAGTTCAAGCACTATGTGGTTCGCTGTGCGCACGAATTGCCGTGCTTCTTTCGTGTGTGTTGGCCATTGTATCCTGGGAGACGAGCATCCAGCAATCGCAAGTAATGGGCAAAGGCGAATGTCGTCTTAAGGAAACAGTGTAGCACTGGACTCGGCCATAAGCAGTATCTTCGCAACCTTATTCATTTCGCAACTAATCAGTAAGTGTTCTAGTCCTACTTTTTTTTTTTAATTTTATTTACATTCTGCCTAACTTAAACAAGTTATAAACATATTAGTGTTATCTATTATACTTTAATTTTACACAAAGATATTTTTGCGGTATACTACAAACAACAGAAACCTCTCATGTGTTGTCAACTCTTACGGGAGTTTGACTCGGCTAATCAGCTTTAATTGGGGGGCCCCGCTAGTCGACGGTGGAATTGTTCCTCTAGTGATTAGTTAAAGTGTGCATAAACTGGTTCGGAACTATGAAATATAAGAAAAACAGTTACACATTCAAGGCCTTAATTGTTAAGACTCGAAGAACTAAGAGCATCTTTAAGAAAGATGTCAAATTTTTTTATTGCCAATGTGGCAATTGACACCTTCAAATTTTTGGACCTCCAACAAAGATGTCAATTTGACTCTTGCAAATTTGACATACAAAAACTATAGTCTCCAACAAAGATGTCAAATGCATATTTTACTATGAAAAAATGCTCCAATAGTAAAAAAGAAATTAACTCCAAATTTATAGAAAACAAATCCTATGAAAGAATGCTCCAACAGTCAAAAAGAAATTAAAATTTAACTACATTAAAAAGAAAAGCCTTAAAAAGTGAAAAGTGAGTTTGAAAAAGTCATGTTTTGAAAAGCAAGGCTGAAAATCTCCACAAACGGTAAAAAAAAAGGTTTAAAAATTAAAAACTCACATTTGAAGCTGCTGCCAATTTGGCAATGAGGAGCCAAAATAAAAAGTCCATGTCAGCTTTGATGTTTTGTTTGGCATCTTTGTTGGAGTTCCAAATGATGTCAAAACAACCAATTTGAAGGTCCACGTAGGATTTGACATTTTTGTTAGAGATGCTCTAAGAGGATGTTTGTTTGGGGATCATAACAGCACAGATAGTACAGGATCTTAAACAGTGGCTAGGCCCAATGGTAAGTTCTCCATTAGTGCCCCTAGTGGCACTGGATTGAGTCATGGAAACAGCCTCTCTAAGAATGGGAGTAAGGCTGCAATAATCTTGCCATCCCCAGAATCTGCTCAAAGTAGAACGAGTATAAAGCCCTGATTATCAATAACGATGTAGGAATAGCTGAAGCTAAATATTAGCCCTTTCCCTACCAAAAAAAGATGGCACTCACGCGTCTTAAAAGACAGGCTCCTGTTGAAATGAGCTCGCTTCCATGAGGAAATCAATATGGCATGATTACTTGAGAAAAACCTGAGGATTAGATGAGAAATTGACTCCAAATATCACCATTTCAAATCGTGGTTGAAGGATGGTAACTTAACTTTAGCCCGCATTGGTTGTTTATGAAAACATTAAGTTTATATACTCTTCACTGTACCCGGGGTTGGCCCCCAAGAGGCATCCAGGTTTTGTAAGTACCTAGCCAACTTTTGTTGGGCAAAACAGCCGAGTCCGTTGCGAGTGGAAAATATTATGCCAACAAGAGAGGGAGAGAGAGAGGGGTGATCCTCTATACTGCCCCAGCTTGGGTTGGGTTTGTCAAAAAACTTGAATAGGTCTGCGTTGGGTTGGGTTGGGTCGCGTTTGGTGAAACTAGCTTGCTATATCCTCACAAAACTTGGATGTGGTGATGTTTGGAGTCAATGTTTTATTGACTCCTTTCATTAACAGTTAAAAACAAAACGTCTCCTCATGGAAGAGAACAGGTTTCAATGTAGACCCATCTTAAAAGACATGTGGGTCCCATCTTTATTTTGACTCAAAGATCACCAAAATGCTTGTGTCAAAACTGTTTTCTCTAACAGTACTTGTTTTCAGAAAATATCATTCCCCTGCAATTCCGGTAAGTGCAATTATTTCCTGCTTATATATGGAGTGGAAGCATATCTAGTTCAATAGACCTTAGGTTGAAGACATAAGAAAAGAAACATGAAAGAAAAAATAATGACTTGTCAGAGCAGTGGCACAAGGTAGCAGACTTGTTCGTGAAATGGAAGAACCTTGTAATACAACTTCAACGTGAAGCTCAAATGCCATGGCTAAGAATTAAAAGTTCACACATGACATCCATAGTTGTTACATAAAAAGTCTCAACATTTTGCATATGATAAGCAATTTGTTTTTAAGGAGAAGCTCAACTCTGATTTTAAGAATATTAAATACTCCTACGAGATTATCTGGGGAAGACAGAAACATACTCATCGTAGGTGAATTGGGATAAGGATAACTATGAGCAGATAAATTTAGCGAAAATCTTGACAAAGCCAAGACCCCAACAAATTTATAGAATCAGGCTTCACTTCTTGAAACTGATGGAAATATACAACTAGAGTCACAGTAAATTTCTCTCTGTCCTCGTAGTGAAGGATTACGTTTCCAATCATGAGAGTTTGGCAATGATGACCTATTTTTCCCATCCTCCGTTCAGGAAGTCATGAAATTATGTGTACAAAAGCATTGATCTTATCCAGTATGTCCAATTCCAGTACCAGCCTTCAACCTATGATCAGTTTGGAAGATATACTTAACGCCTTACACGTAAATGTAACCGGCCTTACCTTGAGTGCTGGTAAAATGAGAAAACAAGTACCTTAACAGTAAAACTAAGGGGGGTGCTTCCTGCAGGTTCAAAGTTGTAGTCCCATGAAACCATATCTGGAATCCTTGTTCTGATCTCGGCATAAATGCAAGCGTTCAATGAATCAAGAGATCTAATATACAAAAGATGCAGCATCGCAGAAGGATTAAAATCATGAATACAGCAATAATCATGAAATCACTTGCATCACACACACACAGTGTGTGTGCGTGTCATTTATAGCAAGCACAGTAAAAGGAATCCTAACTGATAACCACAGGTAAACAAACCAAATCAAACCAAGCCTTAAGCCCCAATCAATTGGGGAACCGGTAACCACCAGTGCGATTTGAAATTTAACCAAGAAATTTAAAGCAAACTTTAGCCCTCCACTTTAGCCAAAACAAAAGAATCTCTCCTTTGTAGGAAAAAAGAACTCGAGTATAATTCGGTGCAGGTGGTGAGGCTTGCCTAATTGGCCGCTGCACCATCTGCAGGCTGCAGCTAATAACTACGCTTAAGTTGTTTCACTCTTTAATCGTGAGTCAATAGGAGTTTAACATGGGACGATAAAAGAAAGACAGGTGACTATAAGACAGTTACGGAACACACTGGATATTAAATCCGTCACTACTCACTTCTACCAGCTCCTCAGAAATCAAATCTGGAATTTGATGCATTGGAGTGAATCCAATGGAAAAGCCTTCACATACGAAGACAAAGTGCAACTGTTTATTTATTAAGAACTGCTCGGTTTTCTGCAAGCTAGTCTAAAATCTAAATGCGCACATTGTTCTACCAAAATAGATGACAAATTTTAATTGAGAAAAGGTTTGTTAATCCCTTACCCTAACACACATTTATTATATATAGAGAATGAGTACACGGTAAAATACACAAATACCCTCACAACACTAAACACACTCATATAATAACTCTTAATACTTCCCCTCAAGCTGGAACATAAATATCACATAAATCCATCTTGTTACAAAGTAGCTCTGATCGTGGTTTGCATAACGGCTTGGTGAAGATATCGGCCAGCTGAGCGTCTGTAGACACGAAAAGAGTGGCAATCACACCACGGTCCACCTTCTCTTGAACAAGGTAGCAATTGACTTCAAAATGGTTGGTTCTCACATGAAACACAGAATAGATATAATATGAATGGCTGCCTGATTATCACAATACATATTAATGAGCAACTGCACACCAAAAACTATTTCTTCAAGGAAGGATCGTACCTAAATAATCTCACATGTCGTGTGTGTCATAGCACGATAGTCAGCTTCTGCACTAGATCGTGCACAACGGTTTGCTTCTTACTTTTTTGAGTCACAAGATTATCATCTAGAAAAACACAATATCTAGTAGTTGATCTTCTGTCAGAGGGTGTTCCCGCCCAACCTAAATTAGTAAATGCCTCATAGATGACCACTGATGTGATAAAACAAACCCCATCCTGGAACCTCCAAATACTCCACAATACAAAGAACGGCTCCCAATGAGGGAATCGAGGTATAAACATAAACTGACTCACCAAATTAACTGCAAATGAAATATTATGACGCGTAATGGTAAGGTAATTCAACTTATCAAACAATCGACGATACTGGTCAGGACTAAAAAGAAACTCTCCCTATTCAACACGCAGTTTGACATTGGACTCCATAGGAGTATCCACAGGTCTCGATCCCAATAAAATAATCTCCTTGTAAAATATCTAGAACATACTTGCGCCGAGATAAACTAATTCTCTCCTTTGACTGAGTCACCTCAATACCTAAGAAGTGTTGTAGTTTGCCCAGATTCTTGGTATGAAACTGTCGTTGTAGGAACTCTTTCAACTTAGCAATGTCTTGCTGATCATTAACCGTAATCATAATATCATCCACATAATTAATCAACAATATTTTTCCCTAATAGATGTGAGGGAAAAGACTGAATGATCTGACTGACACCGACGCATACCAAACTGCAAGACAGCATCACGGAATTTGTCAAACCAAGCTCTCGGAGATTGTTTGAGTCCATAAAGTGCTTTGCGAAGTCAACATACTTGAGTACGCTCCCCTCGAGCAACAAACTCAGGTGGTTACTCCATATAGACCTCCTCAGCAAGATCATCGTGCAGAAAGACATTTTTAATATTGAGCTGAAATAAAGGCCAACCAAGAGAGATAAGAAACCGGACAGAACCGATCTTGACAACGGGTGAAAAGGTCTCAACATGATCAACACCATAAGTCTGAGTATAGCTCGTGGCAACAAGTCGAGCTTTGTACCGCTCAACAAATCCATCTGGATAATATTTGACTTTGAACACCCAGCGACAACCAACTGTGGTTTTATCAAGAGGTAAAGGAACCAACTCCCAGCTCCCACTGTGATGAAGAGTCTACATCTCATCCTCCATAGTTGTCCACCACTCAAACATAATTAAGGCTTCCTAAACATTGTTAGGAACAAAAAAAAACGAAACAGAAACAGCAAAAATGCACAAAGCGAGGGTGACAAGTGATCACAAGAAACATATTGAGAAATGAGATGAGAACTACAAGCACGAATATCTTTGCAAAAGGCAATAGGAAGAGAGTCAAGAGACGGAGGAGGATCTAACGCCAAAGAAAAAGACGGCACGGTAGGCTGAAGCGGAGCAAGCAACACTCTGGAGCGGTGAACATACCTGCAAGGGTTTATGAGGGGGAACTATAGGGAAGACACTGAGATGGATCAGTAGGAGCTATGGTGCACGGAAAATAAGGTAAGGACTCATGAAATGTAACATCTGCACATTGCCACATACAAAACGACGACGAAGGGACGGAGAGAAACACTTATATCCTTTTTTAGTGTGAGAAAAAAAGACACACCAAATGGCTCGAGAATCAAGTTTGTCCCAACTAGGATCCACAGCATGAACATAGTAGGTGTACCCAAAAACCCGCAATGGTAAGGAGTGTAGAGGGCAGTCAGAAAATAATACCACGAGGGATCTGACCCATGAGGACAGTAGAAGGCATACGATTGATCAAGCGACGAACTGTAAGAACAAACATCACTCCAATAGGACTTGGAAACCTACATTTGAAATAACAATGCACGCATAACCTCCGATAAATAACAAGTCTTGCGTTTGGCAACCCCATTTTGTTGGAGGGTCCGAGCAAAGAGGACTGATGAATAACACCATGAGCATAAAAAAATTGAGATAGAGCAATATGGAAATATTCACGTGCATTATCAACACGACACACACGAATACACGTATCAAACTGAGTTTTAATTTTCATGTAAAATGATTGAAAAACGAAAAACAGCTCGGATCGCTCTTGCATAAGATAAAAGTATGTAACACAGGAGAAATCATCAACAAAAATAACATAATACCATGAGACCCAAATATACGAATGTACTAATTAAAACGGACGCGGAACACGACTCTCAATCCTAGGATAAAAAAATATTCTACGATATTCACTCAACTCACAGAATTCACATGATAAAGTAAAAAGACAACTACATGAGGGACCAGTCGTTTGAGAGTGTGAGGGACGAATGACCAAGATGGCAATGATCCTAATATGGTGACACCAAAGATTGTAGAGCAACAGAGCGAGGGTCAACATCATCAGCAAAGTAGTACAGACCGCCAACTCAGCACCACTATCAATTTTCTTCACCGTCGTGAGATCCTAAAAAACACAATCATGAGAGAAAAATGTGACGAAACAATTAAAAGACTCGGTAAGTTTGCTAACAGACATAAGATTAAATGAAAAGCGGTGAACTGCAATACAGAACCTAAAGTAAGAGAAGGAGTAACAGAAACAGAACCCAAACCAATAATGCAGTCGTAGAACCATATACGAGGGTAACTCAAGATGGTTTACCAACAGACTAATGATCAAAGAAAATAGTAGAGGTAGCAGTCATATGATCAGATGAGCCAGAATCAATAACCCAAGGAAAAGTAGAAGACGCAACACAAGCAACAGAAGGGTGAGCAAGCGTAGCAGTGGAGGAAGCATACGCTGAGGAAGATTGAAGGGACACAAGGCGTTGGTACTCCTCTGCAAATAATAAAATATAGTGACCATGGGATCAGCATAATGGGTAACTTGTCTAGTGTCCTCGGAAAGAGCAGCCTGATGAGCCCGAGGGAAACCATAAAGATCATAACACTTCACCGTATGACTAGTTTCTCCACAATTAGTGCATACTCTGAAACCACGATCGTGACCACGGCCCCCGCCCCTTATTGGTGACCGCCACGACTAAAGCTACGACCTCTAGAGTCACAACCTCGATAACCGCGACGACCTCCCCTTGACTCACGACCACAGCCAAGGAAGGTGCCAAAATTACCAAGAACAACAATGGCCAAGGCAAAACAATCAAATGGGGGCAGGATAGCTGGGCTGGTATCCGAAACAGACGACTGATGAAGGCGACTAAAGACCACGCAGAGAAGGTAAATCACAAACCCCCCACAATTGAGAGCGAATGGCATCATAAGAAGAGGTCAGGCCAAACGAGCCATGTAAATAAACTCACGTAGGAGCTGCATAACCTGAATATTAGCAGAAATAAGCTAGCATATATCGAACTCCTCACATATACCATAGAACTGTGCATAGTAATCCTCTAAAGATAGCTCACCAAGAGCTAGAAAAAAATATGTCTGATGAAGATCACATGTCTGTTGCAAATTATTAATACCAAAATATAACTCCTGAGCCTGACGCCAAACAAGTTTAGAAGTAGGCCAGAAAATCAAAGTACCATTGATCCGTGGCTCCATACTGCTCCACAAACAAACACGAATATGACCATCCTCAACATGCCAATCGTCATATGTTGAATCAAACTCAGACTCGGTAGGAGGATCATTAAGAAAATGATACTGCTTCTTGATTATAAAGTACATCTCAACAGTCTTGACCCATGGAGCATAATTTTTGCACCGAAGAAGAATCATAGAAACTAGCAGGACTAAGAGAGTTAGAGGTGACTGCGAAAGAAAGATGACACGACCAACAATCAATAAAAAAATGAACCAACACTAATACTCAATCAACATGTTCATAAGACAGTCTACAAACAAACAAGACCTATCAAGAGATTGATAGAAAACCACAACAAGTAAGGGAGCAAAACATACCAGAAACAAGATCAGAGGGCACAGTCGCAAAAGAAAAGATCGCAAGCAGAAGTACGGCTGGACGACATATGGCGCGAGAGACAGTCAACGATACCCAATCCATGATACAGATCGCAAATAGTCGACAATACTAAGAGAGAACAATCGCGATCAGAGGTTACGAATCGCGAAAGACAATAACAAATCGTGTGAACCAACAGATCGCGAGAGAACCAAGAACAGATTGAGAGAGAACTAGGTCGCAATCAGAAGATCACCATGGAACTAGGTCGAGATCAGAAGATTAGATCGCGAGAATCGCCAACGCAGAACTAGGTTGCGATCACATGGTGATCGATCAACAGTGGTAGGGTCGGCCGATGACAACTGGAGGGGCGGCTGCAAGACGCACAACGGCTGAAGGTTAGGGTTCCGATTAGGATTATGGCTTGGTTGTCTGCTTGTTTTGTGTTTTTTGTTGTTGTTCTTTTCTTTAAGTTGGCTCTGATACCATGTTAATTAAGAAAAAGGTGTTTAGGGTTTGTTAATCCCTTACCCTAATACACATTCATTATATATAGAGAATGAGTACACGATAAAAGACACAAATACCCTCATAACACTAAACACACTCATATAATAACTCTTAACAACAAAAATAATCAATAGAAAAAACCAAGTGAAAACATACTTCAAAAGAAGCTGCATGTCTGGCCCTGGGTATTGGATTTCAATGGTGCTTGAATGCCCAGGAACTGAAAATGTGTTGAGGCAATCCACGAAGAGGCCCAAACTGACTCCGAAACGAGGCCGTCCTTGTGCACTATAATCATAGTGAATGAAAAGCTGCAATTGGAAGTCAACATTTTTATATCAAAGAGAAAATTGTACTTTATATTTTTACAATCTACACCTCTAATTAATTGCAAAAAAATCCACCAACACTTGGGCAATGTTTGGATGGCAGGAATCTTGAGAGGAATAGGAGTATGATTCTGGATCCCTATAATTCCTAAGTTCAGAACAACTGAAATAGAAAATAGGAAAGTGATTCCTGGAGAATTATCAACTCCGGATGGTAATACTGAACTTGGATTGAACTCTAATAAACCAACCTTTCTTGCTCAATCTACAAAAAACGGTAAATTCGAACTGATAGATTTATCGAAAAAAATTTCCTATCTAAGATTCCTAAACTAATCCAAAAATTTGAATGACCTTAACTCAGCAATACATTAGTGTGTATTTCTTCGCTACTAAGATCAGTAAGAACCAACCCCACCACCCCCACCACTCCAAAACCCACCCCGCTTGCGTCTTGTGGATTATTTCGTCTTCCAATCTAGTGTGTGATTCCTAATATCAGATACGTATTCCCGCTTAAAAGTTACAGGCATGCATGATCAGTCTAATATCCCAAAAAGAATATCTTGTCTAAAAGCCTTAAGACCTATGCAGGAAGAAAGAAGAATTACATCGTTGCGAAGTTCAGAAAAATCCCTTACAAAGTGCCCCGATGATGCCAAGAAAAAAAAGAGTGTAAATGTTGTAATAATATAGCAAGGCCTTAGTTTTTAATTTCCTCTTAGGCCTCAAACAGGCTTGGGGTCCAAAACAATCGACCTATTTCATTTTTCAGCATTTTCTCAGCAACCAAGCGGGGGACTTCATATCAAATAAAGTAAATTGAGCTGAAATCAATACCTCGCGTTGTAGATACACTTTGGCCTGAAGACATCTGGATTCCTCAACAATCAAGACTATGCCATGTTCAGACAACTCCACAACCGCGTCCTAGATGCCCAAATTGCAGCGAACAAGAACCGTAGAAAAATCAAACAACCTTGCATAACACTAGAAAATCTGCTCGTGTGTTTGGTCCTAGGAAAATTATCTCTCTTAGAGAAAGGAAAAGGTAATAAGTGAGAGGCGATTTTTGGCACAAACCTGATGACGTTTCCAACGGACGGAGGTTAGGGCGTCGACCACGCCTTGGACGTTGTCCAGCTGACAAACCAGATCGGGTGCCTCTGGCTCTACCGCCGACGAGCTCATCTCCCCTTTCCCGTCAAAAATATGAGGAATTTCTTTTATCAAAGTAAGGGTAGTAATGAGCGGAGTACAGCAGAAGAGTACTTCATCCCTAAACCCAAAATTTTAAAATATTTTTATATTATTTGGTCCAATTATTAACCTCCATTCATTAAAAACATAAAGTAAAATTTAACTGTAATTTTAGTCAATTAAAAAAAAACTTATACATAATTTTAATCCCTAAATATTTTACTCAGGTGGTGGACCTGGTGGTAGTTTGAATTGGACAGCTCTTCGTCTCCGGTCAGTGGCATGTGATTTGAGTGCAATTTATATGTGAGTTTGGTTTAAACTTTAAATAGTCACACCATGTTTTTGTGGTATATTTATTGACCGGTAACAGAAGCACACCATTTTAGATGCACTTTTTAAACACACCATACTACATAATGCATAAATTCAAACAAAGACGTGTTTGAAATTGTTCAATGCACTTGATGTCATTATTATTTTGTGAATTTTATGGTTCACACCATGTATGCAAACTATGATTAGGCTCATATGTCGATTGTGTGAGATAGTTAACACTCGAAGGGAGTTTCATCGAGATCAAAAGGGAGTTTCAATTGAATATCCAATGCGTAGAGGAGAACTTGGACTCAAGACCTTTGTCCCAGTTTCGAATATGTGTCTGTCACACATTCTATTGAACATGCGAACAAAATCAGTTAAGTCCTGAATAACGAAACTCAATTAAAAGAAGGAACAGAACGTCGGTGGGTAATAGTAATAGGTAATCCAATCTATTCCCTCCAGAATAATGAATTTCCAATTGAAATTTGATACTGAACCTTTCTGCAAAATTTCACGGTTACCTAAAGACCAATTTCATATAAAAATTAGTATATATATATATATATATATATATATATATATATATATATATAATGTAAAACCGAAACAAATGGTAACTGATCAGAAGCTTCTTAAGAACCGATCATTACTGTTGAAAAATTCACAAACCGGATAAGCCGAATCAATCATAAATAGAAATCGATTTGTACAAGGCAAACAGAAGGCACGCCAAAAGGGCACACAAACAAAGACAATGGATAAACCATGTGAGGGAGTTTGACAGTTAGTCCAAGATATTCCCCCTTGTCCAATATGGGGAATCAGTTCATTAGATGCAATTTTACACCTACATGGGTATAAAAGTGCACTACAAAGCCACACTTAACAATTGTTCTTTACGTGCACAACATAGCACAAACACTCTCACTAAGATACACTTTTAGCATGCCAACACAAATTCTACTATTACGGTCCGAATTTCGGAGACATTAAATAAAAATTAAATTAACAGCACCAAACTAATTTTTCATAACATAACAAAATAGAGTTTGATTATAATTACTGGAAATTAAAGATTTACATTAAAAATTGAAAATTTCAGAGCTAAAAGTATTTTAGATAAATTCGGGTGTAAGTAGGTCTTCCTTGGGTAAGTTGTCGTCGTTGTTGATCTGGAATTTCGGTTCTGCTAAGTCTGCATTGACACCTGGCATGAAAAGCCAGAGACAGAAAAAAATTACACCATGAGAAATAAAGGTTAACAAATAGTCCTACCCGTAATCTCAATTTATGCAAATAGATCATATGATGCATGATCAAGAAAATAACATGAGCAAGAAATTATAAACAAATATATTGTCGGATGAAATCAGAGCACTGACATTCAATAATAAGTGGAATATGTAATTGTGGATTTGAAATCAAAGTGAAACGCAAGTAATAAGTTCTCTTAAGTCAACCTCTATGACTAGTTCTTAAATTTCTAACATTGGTGTCTAATAACTTTCATACGTGTCCAAAATTTATTTTAATATCCAAGTTAGAATATGTCACTCGGGTAGTCGCAACTTGCCCAGGAGTATCTCAAATCTAAGGTTGACACAAGCATTGCCCTTCAGGTCGTCACAAGCATTGCCCTTCATATGTGATAATTGTCACATTGATAACCAAGCATATTGGAGTCCGTCGTTCAACAAAATTGAGACGCCGATAGCATCAACAAACGATTCAGTGACTTTTCAAAGTTTTTAAACTTCATTTAAAATCTCGTGAGTGACCAAGACCAATATTAACATATTGTTCTAGACTCAGAACTCTCATTTGATCAACTATTCATGTTCATATTCCATCAATGATGTTTATATAAAATTATGGGTTTTTAACCAAACATTCATGAGATTATAGATGTTATTAAGTCTAAGCAATGACAAGGGTAGCATGGATTGATAACTGTTCTTGCATAATAGTTCATCCAAATTGTAAGAACCCGAAAAATTTTGAATTTCAAAAATAAAATAAATTATTTAAATTTATATGTTTGGGACGTTCGATTATATTATTTTTATGTGTTTTGAAATTTTAGTTATAAGACCCGAGTCCAGGGTCTTTGGTTTTATTACCCGCGCGTCACGTAGAATGTTTAATGGATTGGGGACCCATGACTTGTGTTAAAATCAGATTTTGGGAAGGGGTAAGACAAAACTCATTATTTCCCTTATCCCTCTTCCTCTCTCCACCAAAAGCTCCTTCTTCTCTCTAAGCCATCTTTGGATTTTGTCCACTATTTTCGAATTCCTTCGAGATATAGAAAGCTTGGATCGCGCTTGACGTGAAATCAAAGACGAATCGCGATTTGGAGCTCGGGAAGAAAAGATCCGAAGATTGGAATCTAGAGCTTCTACCTTTTCATCAAATCTTTCGATTCAAAGTTTGAGGTATGGATGTTTCACCTCTATTACATGTTTATGATAGGTATTGGTAGTTGAAATCATGGTTTTGATTGTATATTTTGGGTATTTGGACATTTGGACGAGTTGTGAATTGTCTGTACGAAACCAGAGATCGACCAAGGACGTCGCTCCAGCGACCTTGCTTTTATGGAAGTCGCTCCAGCGACTTGTCCAGAGACGCTTACTGACTTTTAGTGCGTCCAACGATTTTTTGGTCGCTCCAGCGACTTGTTGGGCGACTTTAACTGATGATTCTCATCTTATTTCGAGATTATGAACATTTAAAGATATTTTCACTAATCTGCGTGGTATGTGGGACGTTTGACACAAGCAGACTTAGAATGTTTCTGTGAATCTCGTAGCGCTCAATGACGTTGAAATTATATTCTTACGCCTTTATTCATATTTTCGTTTTTCTTTCACTATAAGATTAAAATGTGATTGGCGTGATATGTGATTGGGCGGTAAAGTGTTAAATTGTGAATTTTTATATTGCATTAACATGATGCGATTTCTAGCCTCCGACGGGAGATGTATTAGTTATGTGATGTCTAGTCTCCGACGAGAGATGTACTAGTTATATCTTTGTATAAGGTTTAGCCTCCGACGGGAGATGTGCTAGTATGTTTTGGTATTGTCTAACTGCCAAAGGGTGATGTGCTAGTTGGAATATGACAGCTGAATCGATATAAGAACCGCAAATTGATTGAAAAGCCTGACATACAGTATTGCATTCTAGACTAATGGATTATTTGTCATCCGCGTGTTATTATGAATTGTTCATGAATCATGCCATATCATTTCATATTCATATAATATTGGCGTAGACATTTCTACTGGGCATTTTGGCTCACCCTTTCATTCTTTCAGGTACAATTCCAGAGCCATGACATGGATTGTGTGGATGCATGGTGGTGCATATTTTTGGAAGGCTTTCATCCTAGGAGTTACATAGCATCTTTAGAACTTATTTTTGAAAGATGTAAACTAACTTCTCATTTGTTCTTTCTTTTGTAAATGAAAGCAAATGGTACTGTACTTGTTCAAACTTGTTCTTTTGACTTGATGGGCCGGGAGTGCCACTCATGAATTGTAATATTTTAAAACATGTTATTAATGTTGGATTATGGGAATTATGGTTTGGGCATTATTGAGTAATTGTGAGGTTTAAAAATGGTAAATAGGGCTATGTCTTATGTTTGAAAACGAGGGCATGACATAAATCAAGTAATTGAGCAAGTATGAAGTGAAATCAACCAATAAGAATAATAACATGGATATGGATCATTTATATCATGTGATTGAAAAAGTAAAAATTAGATTCATCATGGCATATATGAGATTATGTATGTAAAGGTTGAATCGTGGTATAAGTTTGTTAGTACTGTATATAGGTTGAGAGGTTCAAAGTTCAATGTTTGGTTTAAGAGAATTTTTGGACAGAATAAAAAGGGTGACTAGAAGGGCATCAGATTAGGATATTAGGTTAGGCCAACAGGTCAGGATATGGCTAACTAGTACGCCTAACTGATTAGGATTGCAGTTTGAAAAATTTAATAGCAAAACCTGACTGGTCAAGGTTCAACTCTAACTAGTCAAGATTGACGGTTGTCCCAATTTTTTTCTAAGTTTTCCATCATTAAAGCTCCGTGAAGCTTATGATTATGATTCAAAACACAAATTAAGGATTTGAAAATGGTTATTTACCTTGTATGAGCTCGATTACACATATAATTGAAGGATTTGAATGGATTAAAGTACCCAATTGAAGAACTTCAAAAGAATTTGACTCAAAAAAATGGAAAACTTCTCTCTCTAAAATGAAATTGAAATTACAAGCTCTCAACTCACTCTATCAATTTCGAAATGCCAATGTAGTGTGCAGAAGACAAAAAAAATGGCCATATATGTAGAAATAGGAAGTGTGAGTTGCAAGGGTTTGCACATGGTGCGCACGGGAATTGATTTTTTGAGAAGAAAGTGGCCACGGCTACCATTGGATGAAGCTCAAAACTTGGAGTGCAAGAATTTCAAAAATCTCTCAAGAAGTTAGTCATTAGGGAGGAAGATATAGGAGCCAATTGGTTTGGCAAGAAATCAAGAAATCTATTTTGCCACCGCCACATTAAAAAAAATAACCAATATCGCTCATTTGAATTTTGCCACTGCCGCATTAAAAAAAATAACTGATACCGATCATTTGAATCCCTTTAAATCGTGTTTTTGAATTTTATTTTTTAAAAAATTTGAAAAATTCACCGTCGACTTAAACAAATATTTTAAAATTAACCGTGAACTGAAAATTTTAAAATAAAATTTTATTAACAAGTTACGTATATAAAACACACAAAAGAATTTAATTGGGACATAAAACTGTGACATTTTGATGCACAACACCCATACTGTGCACAGGTGCACAGCACCTCCCCCATTCTGCACAGCACCTCCCCCATTCCTACCAATGACTCCATTGCTCATTTTTCAAGCCGGAAGGCATATTCGTTAAAAGGGGATTCCAATTTCCGACAAAGCAATAGGGGTAGTCAAGTCATTCAAATATCTTTCTCTTGCCAACCCGGCCCCGACAAGGCAAGCGGTTCGTGTCCGTTAACTTCGCCGTCGCTTTCTATCTCCCACTCGAGTCTCGACCCACCTTTGTCCCCTCCCGTGACCGTAATATCACCCCTTTCTATCTCTCGAGTCTAAACCCTATGGGTTTCTGTTCATCTCATCAATGGCAGATCCAACAACCTTTATGAAACCCTAACGAAATCCACCATCGATTTTCGTCGATTCCGAGGAAATCAAAAAGCAAAACTCCATCTGATTGATGCTTTTCCTCGATTGATTTTTTCCCACCAGCCATATGGACGCAATCAGCAAAAACACCGCGGCTAACGGGGGAGCTCCTGCTCCGGCGCCGATTCCAAATGTAAACGCTCCGCCGCCGTTCCTCGTCAAGACATACGACATGGTCGAGGACCCGTCCACCGACAAAGTCGTTTCGTGGACCCCTACTAACAACAGCTTCGTCGTGTGGGACCCGCCGGAGTTCGCTAGGGAACTCTTGCCTAAGCACTTCAAGCACAACAACTTCTCGAGCTTTGTCCGCCAATTGAACACTTACGTATGTATTTATTTCTTTGTTGACTGGTTCATTTCAGTAGTTTACTCCGTTTATTTTGTGATCGGAGACGTATCAAGGTATTCGTGATGGTAATACAGTCTCACGAGTCACGATGAAGAATGCCTGTGGAAATGCTTTTCAAGCACAACATAATGCATTTGAGATGTTCAACATTATGTCTCTTGACTATTTGAAATCTGGCAACTTGTCCTAAATGGTTTCTACTAAGTTAGCACCTATATGGTAGACATGATTAAAAGTTTAAATCAGATTGCAGTTATCATTTTCTTGGAAGTGTGGTGGCCAGTGATGCACTTCATACTAGTATAGTAGCATGAGCAACCCATTTTTTATTTTTTAGGTCAATGCTTGCATGGCTTAAGCTTGGGCTTCATGTTATTTTTATTTTGGGTTGTTAGATATGTTGTGTTGCACATGCTTTATCATTTACAAATCATCTTTTAGTTGCTTCGCCATAAGTATCTAAATTGAGTTGTTATGCTACTGTAAGTGGTATCTTATTTATTTGTGATGATATTTGGCAAAATTTTGGTAGGGTTAAAAGATACTGATAGTAGACGAATGGAATGTGGTGGCATTTGAAGAATCCAACTTGTCGAGAACACATTAACCTGGTAGTGTGCCCTCCTTAAAACTAATCAAAAAGATTATGGGGTGAAGATGTCAACTAAGCTTCGAGGAGTTTGGAGAAGTTAAGTTTATGGAGCTTTTATATGTACACGATTTACGGACAAACATAACCTATACATCAAGAAGCCTAGAAGCCAAAAAAAACCTTATACCCCATTGTTTTCCACTATAATCCAAAAGTATTTATCGTATCAAATTGGTCAAGGTAAGATTCCACTCACTTGACTCCCAACCATGCAAACTAGAAAGGAAAAGACTGTTAAGCCCATACCTAGTCTTCTCCACTCCATATCTACTGTTCAATTGTCTCTAAATAAGCCACATCAAGCAAAGCAGAGTCAAAATCTAGAGTTTTGTTCTTTGTCTACCCAGTGTAGCCTCAAAACCATTCTTGAATCAACTTTGTCACCGAACCTGAAAAAATCACGACATGCTCCACCATACAAGTACCGTGGCCCAAAGCAATCAGATAGTAAGTAAACAAGTGCGTCGCAAAGTCTCCTTCACTCAAGTACATAGAAAACCCATTAGAAATAATTGTTGTATGACAAATAGGGCTATCTATGGTAATAATCTTGCGTAGAAAGGCACCTTGGTTGCAGAGCCCAAGTGCATCAAATTGATTTTTAGGGAATGCATACTTTAGTACCTTCAATCAAGACTCGATAAAAAGATTTCACTTCAAAAGACCCATTTTTTGCCATAATTCATTGAAAGAATTCTCTCCCACCCTGAAAGCCCGCATGTCATGTAATTTGCGTTATACCAACAACTAGTCCATCTCCCAATCCCTCACCTTCCTATGAAGAGAAACATCTCACGTCAATGTCTTCGCATCTATCTTTAGATCATCCACCACTACCGCACCTAATCCGCTGCCAACTAAAACGTAGAAGGGTCCCTCACCCGCTCATTACCGCACCAAACATGCTCTTAAAATTTGACCCTCCTCATCCCCACTCTCATACTAGTTTGACTGAAGAACTCACCCCACCCTTTTTAGATACCTTCCAAAGTCCCACACCATACGGCTAACAAGCCTCCTGCAAGGACCACTCATCCCAACATTCACCATGCCTAGCATACACCGCTTTCCTCCACCACCTATCTCTTTCACATGAAAATCTCCATAAATACTCTCCCACTAAATCTTGATTGGAAATAGCAAGTCTTCTGACCCCAATTTCACTTCCCTGGTCGGTGAACAGACTGAATTCTAATCGTTCAAGAAATTGATACATAATACAACATGCATGAATCAAACCAAATCCTAACCTCTTACAAAGAGAATACATATAAGATGCATAAAAGACTCCCATGGCCAAATCTCCAACCTAGTGACTTTCCCTCCTCATTTTGTTGTTGTTCCCCGCTGCAAAACATATGAGATAACCCATTACTTTCAAAAGATAATAATTAAATTAAATTAAATAGACAAAATGGAAAAATGATTAAATTAGAAAATGAGGGAGGCGTTTTGATATTTTGGGGAGAGAGAGAGAAGCCATATGGATTTTTCTTGATTTTCTAAATTTCTTTGTACAAGAAAGATAAAATGCCACGTGGCCTACAGTTGCTTAGTATATGGTATAGATATAGAAGTATAGCTATAATAGAAGAACATGGTGTGACTGTTATTTTTAGTGTCTTAAGGATTCTGTAGTTCCATTTTCGGTGAGTAACGAGAGAACCAAGTCCAGGGATGAGAGGAACTGTGTGATTTTTTTCTTGATTTTCTAAATTTCTTTGTAACACGGGCCCTACACCTGCGTAGTAACTAGTCTATACTACTAGACATATTACTAAATAACGACTCAGCATATATTGGTACCCGTATTCAAATTTGGATCAGTATCTGCATATCCTTTGTTTCTATGTTTGACGTATCCGAGCCTTAAAAATATGCACCAAGCCACAATCAATACCTAAGCCTGAGTCCATGTAACAGAGGTGGTACTATAATAATTTCTTCTGCTTGTTTCCCTATTTGCTGTTCTATTATCTTTTGATCATTTGGCATGTTAGTATGGTGTTATCCTTTCAACTTATCCGCTGATTAATGTGTATGCTTAATGCAATAAGCTATTTAGTTTTCCCTTATGACAGGAATCCTTTTCATGCTTGTTTTCCACTCATCAGAAACCATGTTGATTACTTTGTTAGTTAATATGGTGTCATGAGATCTAAAATGTCGATTGACAAACTTAAAATGATAGCGGGGTATGTTTAGATGATGTGAATTATATTATGGCCAAGATGCTGTTATAATATGTAATCCCCGTGTTTTTTCCACTGTGACAATGCAACTTTGGGTTTTTTGTTGGGTGGGTGTTGTGTTCAGTGTTGGCAAAATCGTCACATTGAACTCTACTAAATGCGTTTGTTCAAATTCATGTAAAAAGGTAATTGTCTGAAATCTAATATTGGATAAACATCATTGACTTCAAAAATATTAACCTTTTTCTGATAGCGCAACTTGGATTAGCAAATGAGATGACTCATATGCATGGAGTACTATACTGAATTAAAATTGTTATCTAACACAATAAAGTTGAATCCTAAAAAATGGAATTTGTTTCAGCAATTTAGGTTAGAAAATTGTGAAATGGAAATCCTTTTGTCCATCACTTTGGCACTAGTTAAACTAAGAAAAGTTGTTGAGATATCCAGTTGTTTCTTCATTTACCTCTGCAATGGGAGGTTATGTGGGCTAACATTTTTATGCCTACCCTGAGGAAAGTGATTTTGACTCAGTTTGGACTGAAGATAGGGGGCTATATTTTGATGGGGGAAGTAGATCACTGATAGTGGAACAGGTATTAGCAACAACATAAGATGATATCTATGGGTTGGGGTCTATGATATCCTAAATGCCCCATGGTATAGTGAAGTAAGCCTACTGCGGGGAAAGGAAGCTGGCTGACTGAAGATGGGGATAGATTTTGATGGTTAGATCACTAATAGGTTTGTGCAATGAAACATTGTCATATTAATAGATTTGCATGGTTGGTTTACCCGTGTACTCTTTGGTCAATACCCAAGAAGCACAAATATGGACGCAGGATACAGACACTTGATTTTTCTAAGAATTAGGACAAGAGCACGTTGAGGATACGTTGGATTAAAAAAATAAATGAATATTTATTTATACACATTGGCAAACATCATATAATCATATTACTTTTTGTCAAATTAAAGATAAGAAACAAATAATATTTTCTAGAAGACAAATCATTCAAAAAAGTTGAGAATACAAATGAATACAAAGAAAATATAACTGGAAAGAAGAGGAAGAAACAGAGAAAGAGAAACGGAGAAAGAAGGGGAGATATTAAGAGAAAGAAGACCAGAGAGGAGAGAAATATGTGAAGAAACTTCAGTATCTTAGTCGTTTCTCAATCTCTCTCCCCATGCTGGGTTTAACATAACATGTTTTGTTTTTCTTTTCAAATATGATAATTTTGAACCCCAAATTATTGAGTATTTAGTTATAATTCTGTTTATATTAAAATTTTACAGTTTTGATCCCTTTCTAAGATTTTAAAAATTACATTCCCAAGATGTGTAGTCGGATGCATCCGACTCAAAAAATTATTTAGAAAATTGGACACCTATTTTCACGTGTCCGACACATGTCTAGGTTGTGTCCGTTTCCGACACGAGTTGGACATGGATATGAGAGGCCCATATAGGTGTCCGTGCTTCTTAGGTGGACACACATGGCTTAGTGTGGTAGTGATGGCTGCTTAATTAGGGCTTGATCTGCATGAAGACTAAGAATGTCGAGGTAGATGTCTAATGTTGGCAATTGTTTCTATCTTTAATGAGTGTTGCTCAGTAGTGAATACTTTTCATGGTTGGCCGGTAACCGGTTAAAATTCACCGATGTTGGAAGGTAGTCGTTCATTATCTGAAGATTTAAGTCGACTAATCTTAGTCTGCATTGTGAAATTTTTGCACCTAATTCTTGTTGGAAGTGAGCAAAGATGAATAGCCGCATAAATTCCTTTTTCTTATTCTTTTTCCATTTTGGGCCACTCCAATCAGGGTTTCAGGAAAGTTGATCCAGACCGTTGGGAGTTTGCTAATGAGGGATTTCTCAGAGGTCAAAAGCACCTTCTTAAAAGTATTAGTCGGCGGAAACCTGCACATGGACATAACAACCAACAACCACCACAACCACCACATGGTCAGAGTTCATCTGTTGGGGCATGTGTTGAGGTGGGCAAATTTGGGCTTGAAGAAGAGGTAGAGAGGCTAAAGAGGGACAAAAACGTTCTTATGCAGGAGCTTGTGAGGCTACGGCAGCAGCAACAGTCCACTGATAATCAATTGCAATCAATGGTGCAGCGGCTGCAAGGGATGGAGCAGCGGCAACAACAGATGATGTCATTCCTAGCCAAAGCCGTGCATAGCCCAGTCTTTTTGGCACAGTTTGTGCAGCAGCAAAATGAGAGCAACAAGCGAATAACTGCAGGAAACAAAAAAAGGAGGCTTAAGCAAGAAGGTGTTGCAGACGATCTTTCCGCATCTGGTGGGCAGATTGTTAAGTATCAACCTATGATGAATGAAGCGGCGAAAGCAATGCTCCGGCAGATCATTAAACTGGATTCTTCAATGCGGCTTGAGAACTTCAACGACAGTTCTGATAATTTCTTGATTAGCGATGTTACGTCATCCGACGCATTAGACACTGGGAGTTCTTCGAATCGTACTTCAGGAGTAACTCTTCAGGAGGTCCTGCCATCTTCAGGGCAGTCTTATTTACCAGAAATTTCCGGGATATCTGAGATTCATTCCTCCCCTCTTGCTGCAAACTCCGCAAGGGGTGCAACAGTTCCATTTCCGGCCATGGCCCCCCTGGTTGGAGATCAAGAGATGCCACCTGTTTCTCTTCAGCCGGCAGATTTAGTTTTACCTGAGCTGTGTCCGCTACAGAAAATGGTGCCAGAAAATGGAGAAAGTAGTCCATTTGTAAATTCAATCTCCTTGGGGGAAAATGGGGAAATGCCCTTGGAAATTGAGAATTTTACGGATCCTGAATTTGAATGGGACAGTTCGTTGCTGGGAGATGAAAATCTTCCTAGCATTGGTGATCCCTTTTGGGAGCAGTTTCTCGCTAGCCCGCAAGCTGGGGAGACCGAGCAGATGGACTCAACTTCAGTGGAAGCTCCTCCTCCTGCTGAGGGAAGTGAAGCAAAGCCAGTGGAGAATGTGTGGACGAAAGCTCAACATATGGAACATCTCACTGAACAGATGGGTCTTCTATCTTCAGATACCAAACAAGCTTGACTTTGTCTCACCAAATGTACATTTTGCTTGCAACACCCGAGGTAAATCTGGAAAATACTAATTATAATGTGTTATTATCATGCTCTTCTGATCTTGGCCTTGGGAAGAGTACCTAATAACCCATGTAGCCCTTTGTCCTTCCCTGTTTTTGCGCACGTGGAGAGACCTAATTTCGGTTCACACACACACACACACACATCTTTCTCTGCCAGTTTTCCTCCATGTTTAAACCAAGGGAAATGAACTCAAGCGGGTGGTTTCTGATCTGTTAATATTGTTTGTCCTGTTCCCATGGTTGAATTCAGGCTTTGTACCAAAGGACGTTATATGTGATGGATGCTTAGATATTTTTGTAGTCTTTCTCCTTAGCTCTTTCTTGACCTCTTTCTAACCTGTAAATGCGTTTAATTTGTTCTATCTAAATGCTCATATAATTCTGAATCTTTGTGTGTATTCGGATTCGGTACAACCCAAATAAGGAAATCTTGTAGAAGCTATAATTTCTTGCCTGGAAAATTAAAGGGGCGTTTTTCTGACTAAACTGTGAGCAACTTAAAAGCATAAAAGGAAATCTTGATTAACTTTTCTCATTATTCTCAGCAGCTCTTCCAAGCTTTTTTGATTTTCTGCAAGTATATGTACGTATATTACTATGTTTCCTTTAAGCTTTTGGTAACTAACATTTTGTATCTGCTTTACTCTCGATTTTTGGGCAAAAGTCGTTTTTGGTACTGCGGATTGAGCCCCAGAATTATGTATCTGCCAAATTTGTTGTACCGCACAGACTTGCTGCTTCTGATCACATTGTAACACACCCTTTAAATTGTGGGTCTGGCTTTGGCATGCTTTAAGTGGCCTGCCCTACAATCTAATGCATGGTGTAAAGCAACTGGAACCTGAAAAATACTTCGCTATATTTCATATTTATAGCCCTTATTCAATTGGGACTCGATCACTAACTTGATTGGGTAAATTGCACTGCCTCACTCACCCTGAGGAGGATTCTGACAAATGTAGCAATTTCCTTTCCCTAGTTTGAGCAAATACACGTTATTATCCAAACTTTCCTCTTCCCCTAAGTGTAGATATTTGTACTTTTGGTTGGTAAAAAATTGAAGCGTCCCTGAAATGTTACAGAAACTAACAAGCAATTTTTTTACATAACATACCCTCGTTGTTTAGTGTTTCATATTTTTTGGTCCGTTGGTGTAATTTAGGGATGTCAATCTCGTCCGATCCAATCCGCGCCGCTCCGGTCCCCACCCCGAACGGATCGGGGATTCGGGAATTTTTTCGGGGATCAGATCGGATTCGGGGAATAAATTTTAAAAAAATTCGGAGAACGGGTAGGATGCGGGTCTGTGTATTCCCATTCCGATCCCCGCTTCCATCCCCGCCCTGCCCCATTAACCCTTATTTAAAAATATGTTAGGGGTTTAAGATTTGTTGATTTTAGGTTTTTTACTTTTGTGCTGATAAAGGTATGTTTTACGTTGTAATACATTGAGGCAAAATTATATTGTGTAATATTTTTTGTCGTTTTTTTTGTAATGTAGATGATAGTTTTTGATTTCTCTAGATGTGGTACGGTATATATATATATATATATATATATATATTTTGCTGTTGTAATGTTGTGAGGATGATTCCTCACATGAACAGTCCCTAACTGGGATATAGTTTGCCATTGATTCCTCTTGATTACTCATAGCTTCTATTTAGTTTATGCTCTCTTGTATTTTTTTGTGTTGGCTAGCTACGATGGCTATTGTTTATGACTATGTTAAGTATTGTTTAGAATTTTTACATTTAATATTGTTTGATTTGTTTTTTTTTTTTTTTAATTTTATAGTTTCAAAATTTTCTAAAGTCATAAACTCATAGTTACTAATTTAATTTTTAAAAAAAATTAGTTTTTTTATTTTATTTTCGGATATCTGTTCCTCATTTGGAGATATCCGTTCCCCGCTTGGGGCGGGGGTAGAGGGCAAAACTAGTCCCCAAAGTTATCAATCTCGTACCGGCGAGTATACCGATTTTGTCACTAGTACGGTACGGTACCGGCTGGTATTGGCCGGAACAATAGCCAGAACGGTACTCCAGTGGTCCAGTACCGTTACGGGGGCGGTACGGGATGAGATTTACAACTTTGCTAGTCCCTGTTTGGAGATCGGGGTGGAGATGGAGATCGGATATGGATTCGGGGATCGGAGGCGGAGACAACACTATCCGCCTCCGATTCGGCCTGTTGCCATCCCTATCTGTCCCGTTGTCATCCCTAGTGTAATTGCGTGTGCAGCTTATATCTTTGGCAAATTATAGTAACTCATCAAATTAAAAAAAATAATCGTGACTTTTTGTTTACTTTAAAAAGAAAAAGAGAAAAGGAGCCAAAGCAGTTTACCTGTTTACTCTTCTTCAATAGCCCCCTTCCCTTCTTTTCCTCTTTCTCCTCAATTATTTGTTAGTTTGGGATATGAAGTGCTGTTTCAACATTCGTTTTATCCTATAGGATCGAAGATTAAGTGTTTGGACCCTGTATAAATTTGTGCTAAAGAATGTTATGCGACGATATCACAATTCTAAAATGGTATTATAATACTACATGATGATATCTCAAATGCTTAATAATTACTACACAATAATCCAAGACCTCCCTTTTATACAAATTGCTGAGTGGAAAGAGTATTCTTCCCTTCTAAATTGGAAAATTTTGCATGCCATCTCGGATTATCAAAATTTAATCGGGAACGAAGAGTTTAGGCATTGGTCTAATATTGGTCTAAAAAAGTGTTGGTCCCTTGAGCCTCCCCCATATATATATATATATATATATATATATATATATATATTTTGATAACTTCACGTGTTCTGACCAGTTTATGTGTGTATTGACTAATATTTGAAGGATCAATCTCTCCGTCTACTTACGGGGATCTCAATTAAAATAAAAAAAAAATTCTGTATGAATGAGCTCCATAAAAGTTGATAGCACGTGGGAAATTTTGAACTTGAAATCTAATGATGAAGTAAATTTTTAAGTCTCTCAAATCTTGATCACCAGGTCAATCATTCGGAGTTCTTTTTTGTTGTCAATTAAGGTGACCAAACTCAAGGGTAAAATCAGTTAGGGTTGGCTGGGTTTTGGGAGTTATATAGTATTGAATCGCCTGGTTCGGAAGAGGAAATATTGTAGATTGATCTCGACCGAAATACTTGGGGGATCGAAATTAGTTCAATTCGGTCAGGGATTTCGATTTTTTCAGTTGGGAGCAAGTGAAAGTCTGGTGACATTTTCGCACTCCGGCGAGCAACCCCTTGGGGTTGATGTTTAAAGTTTAAAAATTAGATTTTTAAGTTAAACACTTATCGGTATTTGATTGAGCTGAATTTTTTCTTGATAATTAAAAAAATAAAACAAAATTAGATAAACGATTTTGATCATCGAAGTGAGATTTCAAAGTGTTCCACGAAAGGTGCACAAAGTTTACTTGCCTTATGATGAACAAAACTGAACTCACAAATTAAACTCAATGTGCATGAACCCTACAGTTGGAGCCCAAAATTCCTCCATGCATGCAGGGTTAGAAGTTGACATTGATCTAAATCATTACAAAATTGACACCCCATTCGTTCCCATTGGTTTGGATGTTCGTACTTAACTTTCACTTCAGTTGGGTTCGTAATTTTATGTAACTGAGACAAGATTGAAAACTAGCAAAAAAAAAAAAAAAAATGGAAACCAAAACTGATAAAATCTTTGCTCAGATAAATTGAATTCAGAAAGTTTTGATCAATTTTTTTGGTTGGTTGCATTTTCACTCCTTGGAATTTCTGGGCAATCGTTTCTAAAACAAATGAGACCGTCAAGTTTGTTTATTTATGGAATTTTTTGAATCCACTGCAATAGTTCAAACTGTTTATTTTTTAGAGTTTGTCGTCAATAACGACAACGCAAAGCTAGATATGATTTCAGAATGCATTTTTCTTGAAAAACCCGATCTAGTGTGGCATTATGATTTTTTTTTCCCAAAAAAAGTGAAATTTCGAAATCATATTTATTGGGACTCGATTAATCTGGTTTTTGACGTTGTTAAAGTTCTCGAGGAGCTGTAAACAGTGAACGGTTTGGATCATCAAGATAAACTACACTGACTAGTATATTAAAGGTTTTAAATATCTTTTGTGAAATATTTGGGATTTGACAAACTTGGTCACTTGAAATATCTTGATGTGATGAATTTAAAATTAGACCGTGGCCTGCATTAAATAGTCATTATATTACAGGCTCTGGTTGCCTGATTTTGGTAATTACCCACATGTTTAAGAAGGAAAATGTATTTTGGTAGTTTTGTCACCTGGTGTCAAAATATTTTCACTAAAAATTCATTCATTGACGTGGAAATACAATAGTCGACTTGACACAAATATGTGGTAACGAATGACTAATATTAGAGCGTAACGTCAGGATATCGTCTCAAAACTACTCAATAATTACTCGCTTAATCCATTAAAATAGGCCTTTTAGTTACCTGAAAGATTTGATAGAAAAAGAAAAGAAATCGCGGGTGGCAGCTCCTGGACTTGGGGCAAAACCGAAGTCTGCTCACAGCCAGAGATAGGCACCACTAGAATACCTCACCTGCCCTTAAATTGTGGGATGCATTTCACCCACCATCATCTTCACATCCATGATATAATGGTACTACCGTACGTTTCACCTTCTAGAGTGAGAGTGAAAATATGTCACTAGTCAGAGAGAGAAGGCACCAACGAGCACTAAGCCTATCATTGCCTCCTCCGGTCCTGGCAAAGAATCTCCGGAGTCCTCAACTCTCCCCTTCATCCTCCACATCTACTGAATCCCCTGGTAATGACACCCTCTTTGACCTCGAGAAACTGGTGGTTTTAGGCCACGGAAATGGTGGTATAGTCTACAAAGTCCGCCACCACTGTACTGCATCTGTCTACGCCTTGAAAGTCCTCCGGTTCGTCAACAAGGCAGTGGTGATTCGGAAACAGGGGAAGCAAGAGGCTGAGATCCTCAAACGAATGGACTCGCCGCTCGTAGTGAAGTGCTATGGTGTTTTCAGAAGAGGAGGTGATACAGATTGTGATGGATGTGATCTCTGCTTCGTCATGGAGTACATGGAAGCAGGATCACTGCACGACGTCTTGCTTATGCATGGAAGATTGTCTGAGCAGGCAATCTCATGCATAGCAAGACGCGTGTTACAAGGATTGCAGTATCTGCAGGGAATGCAGATAGTGCACAGAGATATAAAAGCGTCGAATTTGTTGATTAACAGCAAAGGAGAGATAAAGATAGCGGATTTTGGGGTGAGCGGGGTTGTGTCAGGGAAGCTCAATTATATGGGGGGAACACATGCGTATATGAGTCCGGAAAGATTTGATCCAGAGAGGTGGGATGGAGAATATTCTGATGGGTTTGAGGGAGATGTTTGGTCGCTTGGATTGGTGGTGTTGGAATGCCATGTGGGTCACTTTCCCTTGATTAGTCCGGGGCAAAAGCCGGACTGGACGACGTTAATGTGCGCGATTTGCTTCGGTGGGAGGATGGATATGCCAGAGACGGCGTCGCATGAGTTTCAGAGTTTTGTGTGGAGGTGTTTGGAGAAGGATTGGAGGAAAAGAGGGACAGTGAGTGAGCTACTTAGCCACCCTTTTGTCACCAATTCTAGTGTTGGTGCACAAGAGTTGGTTGGCTATGGTTTCAAAGGTTGAGTTTATTTTTCATCCTAATCACTTGAATGGATTAGAGTAGATTTTATTGTAGTTTGCTGCTAGATTTGTTTCTTAGCTGTGGAAAGTTGGGACTTTAGAAAGAGCAAAACAGAATCATTAATTATATCAAGAGTTAAAAAACAAGGACCAATCTGTCAACCAACATTCTCGTGAGAAGAGTAATCTGATATTCTTTCCCAACTGATGCGATCATGTTGCTTATTTTTTATGAGGGACTTGTGGGGCATAGTGTTTTTTTCATTGGCCCTAATTAGGCTTATTTGCAATTATTATCGTGGATGATGATGCTTCCATTAGTCTAATGAAATGTGAGTCTTGCAAAAAGAAAAAAGTTCATAATCCACAATAAGAATAGTCTAATGAAATATTTTTGGATGAACCAAGTCAATGTATTTGTAATGATTGAAATTTATAATTGTGTACTCGTAATGAGATCACCGTTATCATAGGTACTTTCTATTCTTAAAAGTCGATTACAATACTTAATTCAAGATAATTTTGCTTCCCAAGTTTCATATTGAGTTATTAAGCATGAAAATACAAGAGCATCCATGTGAATTTGTTGTGGATGACATTCAAAGTATTTCGAGAAGGGATTTTGAGAATCTGTCCATGGAGAATAACCATACTTTAAAAGAAGTAGAGGATCTTAAAATTGGAACATCCTTCAATTCAGATAATGAAGAATTCGAATATTACACTATTTATGCTCGAGGGAAAGGTTTTGCTATAATTAAAGAAAGAACCTCAAAGAAGGGTTGTGATGGACGAAAAACGAATATAACTTACAGTTGTCATCAGGATGAAAAGTCAATGACAAGGAACTCAAATCTAGTTAAACCCCATCCAACAACAAAAATATAATGTAAAGCGTTAATGGATATTTTTGTTGCCGTTGATGAAAAAGTACGGATGTTGAATTTAATTGAACTAAATCATAATCACGAAATGTGCCCAAAAAAAAAATCTTGATATCTCAAGTTCAATCGGATATCACGACCCATCCCGTAAAGGTTAAGGCAAGTGACCGGCCACGAGTGAAACTCGTAAGGCCCTTTAAAATATACCAGTTTAGGGATTTTCTATCAACATATCTGATATCAGAGTGCGAAAATAAAATTAATTTTCAGAGTTCGATGTATAAAGTAAAGTGCAACAATATAACCCTTATGAACTTACAAACCATGACTACGGTCCAAATTCCTAACCGATCAACCAAATACATTACGATCAAGATCAAACTACAACAAAACATGCTAAGTCTAGAGATTACAAGAGATACTCCAATCCTAATACAACTTTGCAGAATTCAAGCATGGTTAGCATCATTAATTAAAATCTGTTGCATCAACAACTTCATTAGCACGAGGCTAGTGTGAGTCTAGATATGACAAGTCTACTAACTTTAGAAAACAACTCGCATTCTTGAAATTTACTATAATTAAACGCCAACATTATATGATATACGAATCCAGCTTTTAGGCTTGCACTGTAATCATGCACACTTATCAAATGATTATGTTATGTGACGTATGAATTTAGCTTTTAGGCTTACGTTGTAATCATGTACACCTATCAAATGATTGTGTTATGTGATATATGAATCTAACTTTTAGGCTTACGTTGTGTATGGTAATATTATATGATTTACGGCCCACTAATAAATTAGGGAGTAATCTCAAATACAATACAAAAAACTAAAAAATTAAAACGAGTGTGTGTTTTTTTTTTGGGGGGGTGGGGTTGGGGGGTTGTGTTGCGACAGAGAGAGCAAGAGACAGAGGGAGACGGGGTGGGTGTCGACGAGTTGCGATATCGACTCAGGCGGCAGAGAGTTGGATGGTACCGGACCGAAAGATGTTGGTGGACTGAGGTCTTCCTCTTGCTTGGGCGGGTGGGAAGAAAGTAGAAACAACAGAAACGGGGAGAGGGAAAATAGCGTTTGTTGTTTTCCTTTCTGATTATTGTGACGTTCATCTTAATACATATGAGAAATAAACTCGAACAAATGGTCTAATTTACCATGATAACAGGGAAAACTGCAGGGATTAAGAGAGCTTCGACCGAAGGGATTGAGTAGTGTGGTTCTGTTTCGATCTGGAGTTCTTTCCTACCGGAATTGGTTCCCCGTTTCTCTCTCTTCGCTTCCTTGCTATATGGAAGTTCAAAAGCTTGTTCAGTTGCAACTTTTTGTGCTAGTGGGAATCCAGCTGACACTTTTTGCAGGAATTGGATCTTGCACGCACGCCTTTTCAAGCGAGGTTAGTGAATCACAATGCTTCTTGTTGCTCATATTGCTTTTGCTTTTCTAAGGATGGAGTTTTGTTGTCAATTTTTGTTTTTGTTACTGAAGTTCTTTTTCAAGCTGTTTCTTCCAATGCATAAATCCACAACTTGTTTCCTAATGGTGGATTCAGATGCTCACCATTTCATATATCAGTGGTGTTCTCCATTTGATGATCAATTGCAAAACGACCACATCAAGAAATCTCTATTGAATTCAAGAAAGTGGATAGGGTAGAGGTTCTAGAAACGTGCTTGGGTTGATTACATGAGGTCTCGCGTAGGCCCCTCGTTAAATTTCTAGTATTCTGTTCATCAAAGTCGCATGTTTTCAGCTGGATTCCTACATCGCAGTTCCTCATTGGTTTGTTTCAACTGCATACCGTGATTACGTTCTTACTTAGCTCCTAGATTTATGCGAACAAAGGTGTGCAGGTTGAAGTGGAATTATTTCGTATGAACTAATAACTGATCCCATCTTGCATTTCTTTTAATTTCTTGGGTAATCAATTATTCATGATCCACCAACCTTCATCAGCTAATGGCATCCCATCAGGGTGTTACGATTTTGTGGACCCATTACATGCAACGGAAGCACACCATAAAATAATGCACACACCAAATGCAGAGAGAATCCATGCGATTTGCCCTAATGGGCACATCCACGGCCTAGTTACTAGTGAGAGTTCCACTGTATAGCAAGAGTTTACAATGAGAAAAAAAATACCCAACCGGAGCCCTTGCTCAAATGTTTTTACTTTTCTCTCCTTTACCTTCTCTTAATATTTCTATCGACACTCTGCTCTGTGAGAGGTACCTTCGTTCTTTGTGAGAGCTATGCCTTGAATCAATAGACCCTTGTCTGTTTATAGGAGTCTTTATAATACAACTAGTATGAACACATTCTTGGACGGTCAATATTGGCAGGCCAACTTGTTCGCTTTGATTGCAATGTTCCTCATCCAAAATCACATTTGGATGGCAGTCACTTATTATGGAATTCATGACTTGCAGTAAAAAAAAAAAAAGAAACCCTTGCTTCTCACACAACCACAATTTTGTCACATATGAGATGATTATTCCACAAAGGCCTGATATTGCTCTCCTTGTATGCTTCAAAGCATATATTGATCACTCCATTTGCTTTAACCAAGATTTCAAGTACTGTAAAATGCATATTAAGGTGTTGAATTTCAATTTTAGAGTAATGTGGGGGTTGGAAAGAAGGAGAAAAGTTCTACTTTTTCATCAACAAAAGGTCCTGGAAAATATGTGAAAGGGGAAAAATGGTATGAACTTGATTTCTGGTTTTCCATATACGAAAACAGAAACAAGTATGCATTTGAGCTATAAAACAGCAACATGCTTAAGCAATACCAAAACCTTCTGAAGAAAATTTCCCAGCTGATACATTCTCTGCCCAACAAAAACTGCCTAAACATAGTGATTTAAGCAAAATCTGAACAAGACTAAGTGTGCTGTGGGGATCTCCAGCAGCGGTACATCTGGCCAAACCTGCAATCATAAGCCTGATCATCTCTATAATCCCCTTCTGATGCCTAAGGTTGCAGAGAACTAGGGTTTAAAGTACTTGAGAGTGTTTACCCTTGTCATACCACCTCCATTGGGGAATGTTTCGTGATATCATTACTCCTGTGCCAAGGTTCTGTCTCAGTTCCCTTGCTCTCTGCATCATGCCTTCCATTTACATTTGTTTCTCGATGTTAGCTTTGGCTATCCCAGGCTCAGCTCATCACCGGCCCACTAAGGGCGATGGTGGACCCAAAGACAGGTCTCAGTTGAACCCTATGGCGCATTAAGACTAATGTGAGATTAGACACTTAAGATGTCCTCCATGTTTATGTTTATTAGTGTAGATGATAGACCTACGCTATAGAAGGAGAATTGCCCTTAGAAATACGTGATGGTCCTATATGACATGTTCTTGGTGTTTTTGCTGCCTTATTTGGATCTTTTTATTTGTAGCTAACTTAAACTTCTGTCTACTCTCTCTTTCTCAACATTCAGGGGGGCAAGTGTTACTTGAATTCCAATGTCAGAACCCATACTAGAAGTGGTTTTCCTTGTGTAGAGGGTTATATTACAGAATCCTATTTTGAGAAACATGATAACTTCATCGATTCCAGTTTTAAAAATTTCATAGCAAATGAGCTTCCCCTTGGGTTGTGTGGAGTGCTGCAAGAGGAACTCAATCTTATCCCAATGCTACCAGTTCTGCGACGTCGTCTAATTGGTGAAGGTTCTCATCGTCGCCTGTCTTCATCCATCAGATTGAGTGACCAGCTAGAGCTACCCACACACATGTGCAAGGCCATAATCATAGAAAGACTTCCCTCTGGGATTTTTGCAGATCCATTTGAGCTTCAACATCTTCTCCAGCGTGGTGGTAGACTACTTCTGTTTTTTCTTTGCCCTGAAGAGAAGTTATGATTGCAGCTTTCATCTTCATGGTTTATGATGTATGTAATCCTTGATGTAGTCTTTACAGATGCAGCAGTTTTTGGAGATTCAAATTTGGAGTTGCCTTCGGTAGTTTCAAATCAGTCCGTTGTTGAGGTTCACATGGATGTTGATCATAATCTATTATCAGGACATAGCAATGGACTGGAAATCAATGTTGAGGTTCCATTACATGCACGTTATCCGGTATGTGAAAATGAATTCTGGATTTTCTTTTGTTTCTTTTTTAAAGAAGAAGGTGAAACTAATTTTTGAACATAGCTTATGTTTTATTGAAGTTATCCCGAATCTCCTTTTTCCTGGTCAGTGGATGGAAGTTGACAAACATATTTGTTTACCAATAAAGTGGTTGTTATTTACTTATTTTGAAAGCTTGAAAAAAAAAAAATTCACAATGTTGTGTAGTGATTAGCAATTTAGCATAGATGTATTTGTATTCTAAACTGAGAACTACACTCCCACCCTCGCTCCAAACATTACCATGCCAAAAGGGTATAAAGGAAAAGGAAATTGTTGGATAACACAACAGAAAATGAAACATGCTTTATACAATATTCCAGCACAAGTATAACACAGAAGTGGACAATTTGCAATTTGGGCATATGGATTTAAATTGCAACTGTTCAGTGGACGACACAACTTTGCAGGAAAGGTAGTTTCTTTCTTCCACCTTCTTCATCCTTATGCTACACTTTGAAGAGCTGCTGATCTTGAGCAAATATTCGGTTTTAGCAACTCCCGACTCCCTTTAAATTTGGAAGTCTGGCTGAAACTTTCACAAACAATTGCCATAATATGGTTGTCCCTTTTGTGCTCTGCAATTTATCCTCTCCGGAGCCATGCGGACAACAAAATCATCGTAGTCATCCTTGCTTCTTGCCTCTTTCTTTCCGTTTTATATGCATCTGAATTTCTTCAATTGGCCCATGTCAAACCAGTGCTGCTTTTCTGTTCACTCCCAACAGTAAAGTAGGCATATTGCTGACCTATAAAAGCTTGTAACTGCCAAGTTTAGTTTCCTTTCTATGGAATGTAGGTTTTGACAATGTGAGCCAGTTTACTTGTTTGTTTTTCTTCAGAAGTTTGTCAAGTTCATAGCAATTGGCCCTCCGAATTGTGAAGAGTGATGATAAAAGTTGAATCGTGATTTTTTTTTTTTTTTTGCAGAATCCTACGAGTTAGTATGATAACCATTGAGAGAAATGATAATTTTTTAGATCTTAACCTCTTACCTACATTACTTTATCTAAGTTGCTCTGTATCTTCTCTTAGTATGTTAATTCTTAAGTTTTTACTGTGAATTTCGAGAATGTTTCTTGTTACGTTCTTGGAACAATTAGCCAAGTTATGTACTCTTTTAGTGCTCTATTGATATGGAGCTTGTGTATTCACTTTGTTACTTGTATGTGGGATTGCTGCCATATGAGGTGGGTGTGGGCTCTGATTTTATGATTCAATGAAAAATGCTATATGCCGTTGCTGAATGCTGAGGTATTTCATGATGGACATCACAGACTCTACGCAAGGAAATAATTCTACTAATTCTTTGAAATAGCAGCCTTTAAAAAAAAATAATCTAATTTTTACTGCCTTTCGAAGGTACTAACCATTTGCGCTTAGACATTTTTATCAAAGTTTATCTGAAGTGCCTTCTATATGTATCCCAACGAGATTCTTTGCCACAGTCCAAAAGTAAATTTTTCTTTAAAAATAAATAAGCTCAAAAATGTTTTGAAGTATACATGATATAGTCGAAATAACAGTCCCATAATTGTACAACCTTTAGGCAATCATATTTGAGACAGTACAAGAGGTGGCACGGAATCCAGTGCCCTTGTCCATAGAATCCCATATACGTTGTTCGGCTGTACTGTATTCTATTCTTTTGTATGTACATTTACATTTGTTGTATCAACTCTTCTAACAATGTGAAGTAACTGTTCGGCGGCTTATGGCACGATTGTGGGGGATAGTATCTTATATGCCTAGTAAGATGTATTTTAGCAGCTCTATCCTGTAATTGATATTTACTGTACAAACATATGGAAAACTCTTATTTCTCACCTTTTGACACGCTAAAGTATGTAGCCAGTTAAGATTGCGTGGGCACGCCATTTTACCCTAGGGAAATAATAGATGGGTAGTCAATAATCTGAATGTTCAGCCTCTTCTCTTGAACTTGGGATTTCTTTAACTTCAGCAGCTGACAGCTGTATATGCCTCCAGTCAACACTCCTAGCTAAACTGAGGAAACGCAGTGTTCGATATCACTGCTATTGCCTGTTTTTACTGAGTGATCTGAATACTTGCTTCTGCAACCTTGTTTGGTTCCTTATAAAATTCGAAGTGATTTGAATACTTTCTTCTGCATCCTTGTGTCGTTGCTTATAGAATTCGTTTGTTTTGCAGCCTTTAGGAAGACATGGATTTTCGACAGTTGAATTTAGTGCACCTGATCTATTCCTACGCTGCAACATCGAAGGGAAATCCCACGAGGAAAGTTGTTTATTTATGCTGACCGGTAATAGTGATGAATCCGGAACTCTTGTGTGGGAAGTTCCTTGTGGAATTAAGGAACACTCGGGAGTTGTCTCTGTCGTCACCTTTGTTTCAGCTGTTGTAGCAGCTTTCCTAATTGTCTTGACATCCATTTATTATCCACAAAATCAGAAATCAAAGTGATCTGAAACAATCTGTACATCTTCCCATTTTTACGGAATGATTGCTGCTGGATCCAGAACTGGTGCTAGCAAAGGAACTATCGTCTGGAATTACATGATGAACCAGAGTTCTACTTCTTAGCTGATACTTTCTGGGAACTCACCTGAGAGAGCACAGTGGAAGAATAGGCATGGTTTACATGTTCAGAAATCTCAATTTTTTGGTGGACAGTTGAAAAAGTCTCGTATTTATATTTTTAAGATATACTGTGCTGGACCATGATAGCGGGGTTGAAAATTTTATATTTTTTCATACTTCGTTGTCATTTCGAAATTTCTAGAGAGCAGAAACAGGGGGCACCAAATTCACCTTTAGTCGGGGCATGTTTGGAAGTTAATTTGTTTTTTATATTCTTTTTTAAATTCTAGATTTCTATTGTCAATTTAAATGTATTGGTAATTAGGATTTATAAAGCGTTTGGATGATATGAAGAAAATTAATTTCGCAAAAAGATAGTATGTGATTCACTGTGAATACAAAAAGCTTTTCTAAATGTGATTTTTGAACATTTATTTTTATTTGCACATAGTAAATTCAAAATCTGGCGGCCAAGCAGTACAAATTCAGAAATGTAGAATTAAAATGGAATTACAGAGCACCACAACAGGGTCTCAATGGGCATAAGGAAATGTTGAGCCTGTTTTCAAGGATCAAAGGGCGTTAAATGAAGAACCAATGTTACAGTCTCAGAAATTAAATCAAAAATATTTTTTTTCAAATCTAAAATTAATGGCCATTATTTACTTAAATTAATGGAATTATACATATAAATAAATTATGACTATTAATTTTGAATTCAAAAAAATTTTCCTAGTGATCGTAGACTTTTTCTAAATGAAGTACATGCCATGCACTGGCTGTAAATAAGGTGATAGTTTTAGTATAATACTACTAGTGAAATGGGCCTTTGAAAGATTCACAGAGAGCCCTGACATGACCTAAAAGTGACAAGTAGCAGAGCCGGAACAAACCATGCAATTTTTGGAGGGTAATTTAAATTGGAGTCTTATGAATTCTTATAGCGTAGGTTTTTTATTTTATTTACTTTTTAAAGTTATATTTTTATCATATTTTTGTATGATTTGACATTTTTGTCATTAATTTTGAATATTAATTTACCCTCTTATTCTTTTTTAAGTTAGAACATATAATTTCTGATTTGATAGGTTTAAAATCATAGTACTAAATTAGGCTTCAAATATGAAATCACATATGGTAATTATTTTTCACTGAATATTGAGAATATTGGTTGGAATCTTACATCATCGGAATGGTACTTTGCTAATGGTAAGTTTTGATGCTATAGATTTCAGTAGAATCTTGAGATTAAATTATCGGACTATTAGTGATTCATTGGAATATTGATCCTATCTTTAGATTTTTTACGCGAAATCATATAAATATTTTGTTTTTATATTACTCATCATGTATCACATAAATCTGCTACTTTTATGTTCTTGTTCACTGGAAACCGAGTGTTGAGGGCCAGGAGAAAGATTTTATTGTCAAACCTAGAATATTTTTTCGAAGATTGTTAAGATTACACAGTGAGTGAAAAATATTTTATTGTCGTTCTTATTTTTGTAGTACTCATTATGAGTTTGTGAATTTCACCATGATCTGCACTTTGAACCTTGACGATCGCAAAAGAACAAAAAAAATTAGAGTTGCAAAAATTTATCATAATGTGAGAATGTACCTAATGCCAGTGCCGCTATACCTTTTAATTTTTATATTCCTCCTCAGCCATGGCCTGCAGCCAATAAGGAATTTCCACTTTGAAGAACCATAATCGGCAAATCATTTTTCTTTACCATAATATGGTAAATTTATCATAATCTGACCATAGCGTGAAATTTACCATGATATTTGTTTATAGTCGTGAAATTTACCATGATCTGTAAATTGACCATCGCTAAAGATTAAAATTTTTTGCAGTTGTAGAAATTTACTATAATCTACAAATTTACCATAATATATGTTTTAAGTATGTGAAATTTACTATGATCTATAAATTTACTATCGCAAAATATAGACTAAATTTATCATGATCTGTCCATGATGGTGGGCAGACATGGACTTGAGCATCTGAGGTAAATGGCAGAAAGTCAGTGGTCGTTTTCTCCATACTTTCATCCCGTGTTCTCTGTAGGAGTGATGAACTGATATGGAATGCACTAAATGCATCCCCTTTTTTAGGATTTTAGTGCTGAAGTTGCTTAATTTAAAAATCAGGATAAGTTGGGTATTTTCAAAAAAATTGGACCAAAACATAATATTTAAAAATCCTAAGATGAAAAACTAACAAACATTTATAGATGAGACCATAACATAAGTTCTTCATTTTTGTATTATATTGTTGTTGTTGTCGTAGTAAAAAAGATCAATCTCATTGATGATAACCTTTACTAATCAATTTCTTTTGACAATTTAACTCCTACAACATTTGCCGATTACACTCTTGAAATGAAACAAATCAAGAAATAACGATACCATAAAAAAAAGGTTGGTGAGATGAAGTTGGGAGAGGCCATAAAAATTTAAACTTTGCTTAGAGTATTCACATCAGTTTCTCTATTTTTCGAACCAAATTAGGGAGGAATTCTCATTTTTCTATTTTAGAGAGCCAAATTTTCTAATATCTCCTGCACCAGACTCTCTAAATAGGGTAAACAATGACCCTTTTTAATTTTGCATTCACTAAATAAGGAGGCTACAATGATTTTTCAAATATAAGGAGTCACTGTAAATATTCACAAAATAGGGAGGATATCCAAGAAGACTGATGTAAAACATGTTTGGAAAAATTACTCTTCAAAATTGGGAAGGAGAAGCTCAAAGGAGGCTAATATGGATGCTCTTACAAGACCTAAGCTTACTTGATTTTTCCTTGGTGTAAACAACCATAATTCTGAGATACCAGAGAGAAGATTTATGTGTCGCGTACATTACGATATACGATTCCTTCCGGTCATAGAGTTGTGTGAGAAGGAAAAGAAGGAAGTTTTGGGTTAGTCCGTAGAAATAATTATACATCACAAGCTTCTCATTACGAAAATAATGCACCCCGAAACAAAAACACAAAATGAGAACTCTACGAGCTTATTGAACTAAGGATCAAAATAAACAAGGACAAAAGATTTGTCCTTCGGACAAACAGCAAATCCCAACTTATGTTGTATAAAAAATAAAATAAAAAAAGTGACAAACACCATTAAAAGAATCATAAGTTTTTTTTTTTATTGAGGAGATATAACAAGCGGTGCCATTTTTACAGTACGGAAAAGAATCCCCACCCAAACTGCACAAAAAACTACATTGTGTTGTAAACATGCAAAAACTCTTTGATTGTCAGATAAGACTGAAGAACATCAACACTTCCCTCCGCAACAAAGCCTTGGTGTCGCAGCATGAACCACAGAAGTGACCAGTTAAGATGCATCATCTTCTTCCTCGGAAAAACTATTATATCACTCGCATCAACGAACTGGTGTAAGTCTCTGATCAAGCAGCTAGTACTATGACTACGATGAGAAGTACAATGCTGAATATCACCATTAGCAAGCAGGCCTGGATGAAGAAAGAACATCAACATATGATGCATGAAAATGATTACGTATTATGACAAATATTCGTGATGGAGTTGAGAAGAGATGTATACACGCATTCTCTAATTGGTAACTTAGCTCTACTTGAACCTAACAGAGTGCCATTTTCGGGTTAAGTGTTCTGAAGTCACTGAGCAACTCACGACTCACCCAGAAGTATCCTCAATGGCTACAGTGACCCAATAGTAAAGTCCATTCTTATGTACTATCAACAAAAATGCACCCTTTTGGTCATCCAAATACTAAATCTTGAAGGATTAGCGCAGTTTCTGGATGAATTAGTCCATCCAGCCATAGCAATACCCAATGAAGCGAAAGGGTGGTGATGAGTAAGAGAATTGACGACCTGACTAAGATATGTGGTCTATTGGGATATATGTGCTCAGCTATCTTCCTACTTTGGTGCGTGTGTGTTCAACTCAGCAGGTATATTGTATATCTAGCATGACTTGGTCATTTACTCTGCTCAGAATACTGGTCAGCCTCCTAGTATGCTGTAGTATGGATATCACGGGATTTGGAGTGATCTCCTATAATGGTTATCCTTATCCCTTCTTTATTGGATAAGGACCGTTAAGTTACCTTCGGAGTCGTTCCTCCTTTTAAGGAACCATTCCCTTGTTATGCTCCGCAAGGTTATCTAGAAGTAAATAAGGCTATATAAATCCCAAAGGATTGCCCGAGTGGAGATTGGGACGAGCCGTTAAACCTGAACATCCGGAGGTCGAATCTCGTTGGCAACAAGGATTGGGCTACTAGAGATTACCCGGTTGTTAACTTCAGGGCCCCGAAGACTAGTCGGCAATATGTGGGGACTCTCCCAAGCTGTCTAGATACCTCGATTATCAAAAAAAAAAAACTACGCCTATATAATCTAATTCAACCCTATGATACAAGGTACGAGACTCTGTCCATTTCAATACAAAGCATTCCCTTACCATCCTAAATTCTAATTTAGGCATCAAAGGGATGTTGGAAAGATACCACATCGATGTCAAGTATTTAGCAGGTATCAGCGAGCTGAGGACGCCATAAACCATTCTATCAGTTGGAAAGGGCCCATTTGCTTCTGAAAATATCTCGGGTAGTTACTCCTAAGGAGAGTGCACCATTTGCAGCAACAACTCCTTGCACAGCATAAAGGACAATAACCCCCCTATACCACATAAAACTTTCATCATCAGGTGGAAGGGGAGGAATAGTGTTAATATCTCTCCAAGATTGGAACGAGTTTGTCCGACAGAATCCAGACAGAGGAGTGATTGTTATACTGCTTTAAATTTCCGATGATATGTCCAATAGTTTCCTCCGTCATAGTTGAGAGGGAGTCAGTAAAATCAACCCTAAATCCTAACATGAGAATATAGGCCAATAGGCAAGACATATAAAAAAAGGTCCTTCAACTGATAAGGCTACAAAATATATTGCCAACCACATATTCAGAGTCTCAAGCAAACAAAAATTACATTTTACTAATTACCAGTGACGAATTTGATCTTTGTGTCTTTGCTGCTTTGGCCAATTGAGACTTTCCTTGTGCAGTCGCAGCATGAGCGCCCTCAATATTGGAGCCAATATCATCTAAAAACACAATTTCCTTCACTCTTACTCAAATGACCAGAAGAGATAAAAAGCAAACAACCAAACAGTGGAAAGTGCCTGACTTACCAATCATGCCTCCTTGCTCATGGACTAGTACAGCAAGGTCTTTAAAAATCTCATTCACCTCCCCAATTTGATGTTGGATTTCTTGGATCCCCTGGTCCCTCTCCTCAATGATAGCCTCATTAAAGGTAATCTCATTATCCAACAGTAACACCTCTTGTCTGTAGCACAAAAATTATTCAATTAAGGGGACAAATGTTCATAAGGATTTTTTTAAATAAATTTAGGAGTTCATGATCTTTCCATACAATTTTCGAGAACGTGTTTTCTATTAAATCTTCAAGCTTAAAGCGACAAGCACAATAAAAATTGTTGTGCTCTGCGGTTCCAATAACCAATAAAACTTATAGGAATTGCTATTAAGAATTAGATACTTCTTTTTTCTTAGTCTTTCACTTCCATTTCTCCTAATATACTAACTAAAACATCATTTTTAAAAGGTACAACACCTCTGCAGTCTGGAAACCCATCCTCCACAACTTCCCTCCCCAAAAAACAAAGGAAAACACTTGTACAACCCCAAGAGAGATAGATTGAATAGGAGAAGGGAAGCAAATTAACACTAAAGTATTTGAAATATATTACTTCAGAAAGCACACATGCGCATCTAAATCCGTATGTATATGCCTCTCCAGATATACTCAGATATAACTGGAAAGAGCAAAATTAATGCAACTCACCTCCTAGATTCAACAAGAAGAGCACGTTGTTCTTGACCCTTATCTGAACTTATGTCAATCTCGCCAATTGAATAGCTGTTCATAAAAGATAACCAAATGAATAACATAGGCAACATGGGCAAATGAAAGTTTTTCTGACAAAGTACAAGTAATATCGCCTTTTGTCCATATAGAAGATTAAGTAATTGCATTTGATGGTCATTTAAATCAAAATCCAAAATATCCTTTGTGCAGAATCAATCAATGAAGCTGCAAACCTAACTATATGTAAGCGCAAAAGTCAAAACCTCCTGTGAATACCTTGAAGGAAGAACTGTTTTAGGCACAAAAGGATTATATGATGTCTCCCTTTCAGCTGCAAGACGCTGAGCCTTCTGGAACTCTTTCAAAACTGCTTGAAAATCTTTAGCAAGTTTAGCATCTGTAATCTTCTTATTGGCCTGTAGTTAAAGGATTACATTCAGCACCCTGGGCGAAGAAAGAATTGTATAACAGAAGTTTCTACTTGCGGAGTTTGAGGACTCAAGAAAGTCTACTTATAGTTTATACTACAGAAATAGAACACAGAAGACCTTTATGAACAAAGGGTGAGTACTAAAAAGCGAGATTCATGGGTCTGAGGGAGAGAGAGTCCATGGAAAAAGGAAGCTACAAGACAAACTTACACCAACTTCAACACGATGATCAGTTTCACTAGCTTGTTTAAGTTTAGCTGAAGTGTCCTTCACCAACTGCCCAATATGTAACCTTGTCTTGTGCCTGCCAGTTAAGCAAACAACGAATAAATATCATCCAAGTAATAAAGTCCAAAAATGACATGCACGTGATCATTAAAACTTTTGTAGGATGAATAAGAAGGAAAGGGAAGGGATTTGGCTTATTATTGTCGACTACTTTCTGTTGGCATTTACGGACCTTATGGTAGGGTGTGATGGTGTGATAAAAGTCAATTCAGACAAAGCCATATATGGAGACCATGGGCATATTAAGCCCAGCTAGATTGATTTATTTGAAATTTGAGGCTTTAAATCTACAATATAGCCCAAAATAATTCCAAAAGTTCAGCTAAAATAGCAAAGCAACCAATTACAAGCGAACTGCAAACAAAATATCAAATTAGTATCTGTCTGAGATCTCAAAATTTACAATCTGGATAGTTTCTTATTTAATTCCCAACCATGCAAATAAACTTGTCAAAAGGGAGGGAGAGGGCGGGATGCAAAAAGAAGGAAATAGTATACTATATTCTGAGTATTACATCACTTAAGGAAAACTTACGTAAACAAAAAAAAAAAAAAAAACCTATTGTGGGTGGCCACAGGATTCAAGCTAGGAAGCATGGACATCTCATTGTAGGTCATGTACTGGTGTCAAATCACTTACACTCTCTGAACACTCAACTTCCTAGTTTTTCACATCTTCAACACTTATTAAGTTCACATCTTCACGTTCCTGCCAGAAACTGAATGTTCTCAGCAGGGTGACAAGGAAGACGGACAGATAGAGGGGCAATTTCCCTTGAATTGTACATACGGTGTACACCTGAAGTCGTAGATTATCAATCCAATGGAGACCCAACTCATCCATCAACTGCCTTATTTCCCATATGATTATACCTCAAGATGGCACACGAACCAAATGATGCCACATGCCATCTGTAGTAGGCCGAAATACACCACAGTGAGGCCCAAGGCCCACGATCGTCTTCGACCCATTCACGTTCGGCACGAGTGCAGCCAGGCCCCAGAAATAGTCTACAGAGTCTTGGGCTATGGGCGAACAATCCACGCTCGGTCTCTATCTTCGGAAGTTCACTTGTACGTTCGGCATCAGTGTTCGGCAAAATGTTCTAAAAACCGCACCTCTTATCTCTCGGCCGAGAAGCCTGATGTTCTACGCTTGGCCTCAGTACATGGGAACGTGCTCTCCGCTTTTTGAGGGAACGTGTAGGCGTGCCCGCCGGATCTGTGCGGATGTGGGACACGTGACAGCACCTCTGTGGTTCCCGGACCATGACACTACATTCTCGACCATTGCCCACCGCAAGCGGTTGGATTGCTATACTATAAATATTCCAAGGGCATTCTTGCTACAGGTACATGCATACTCGCGCTGAAACTTTACTTTCAAGTTGCTTTCACTTTCCTAAAAAGCTAACTTGATCGTCGGAGTGCCCGCCGGAGATCCAACCCCGGTCGGCATTAATTTAGTGTTGAGTGTTTTGCAGGACAATCGAGAGAGTTCAATACATCCACCCGGGAAGTCTAGTTCGGATTTCAGACTCCACAACATCTATTTTACGTTTTGTCAAAAGCCGAAGTCCACTAGACACTGATCAACGGCTGAGATCAAGGGTTGTATGAATATCAATGGATATTTGACCACACCAAATCACCTCTTTTTCTCTCTCTTCAAATGAATCCCATGATGGGACAAGTGGCAAGTCCATAATTTCTCTAAAAATACGCACTCGTTTAAACAAAGCTGAGGGGAGATTCTGGCCCTAATTTTTAGGAATTGTGCAGTTAAAAGACACTGGGCAAGCCTTATCAACTTAAGAAGACCTTTTTAGCGCCCCTGACTATATCCACTGGCCATTTGACCTAGTCTTATGGCCCATGGTCTTACGAACCAGTGCATTCTTTTACCTATAAATACAAGTTCCAAATTCGAAATTTGGACTCCACGCCAGGGATCCAACATTCAATTTTTGTTTGGTTCAACACCTTTACATGTCCTTTTGCACAATCCACTCAAGTTTTCTTTTGTTTCAAAGCCTAGTCTACCTAGCATTTCCTCTACATTTTTATGCAATTTCCATTTCCATGTACGGCTTCGTTATTTCAGCGATAATGAAGTTTTTCATTTCGGTGTTCAATTATATAGTTGTTCTTCAAGCCATTTACTTTCATTTTCACTTCTCAACTACAAATTTTGAAGTTATCTTTGTTAAGGCAATGGAAGCATCCTTTGTGGCTTATACCCTTAAGCCACACATTCGACACTTCGAAGTCAGACAACGACACTCACGCCTACCACTCACACCTAGACTGTTGATAGTCCCTTTGCCATGATTGGAGGAGAACACCATATGAAGCATTTTTTAATTTACCCCAATGCTGGGGTTAAATGTAATATTGATTTCCCTCCAAGTTCCTTTCCCTTCATAAGGATTCAAGATTAAATCCAAGGTAATCTCAGATTCTCACTTAAATGAACAAGTGTCGTGTACACCATAAGTGATGAATTGGATTCCAAATAGCTGAGGATGAGTTTGCAGTACGACTTTATCTCAGATCAACATAATAACTTGTCCAAATTAGCTTAATCAGTAAGAAAGATGAAAATTTGGTTCATTATGTTTTGCTTAAAATAATCCTTAACAAACAACTAAATTAACATTGATAAAGTCTCCTTAAAACCCATAATTCTCATCCATAACGAACCCAAATAAAATCAAACCCACCAATAACCAATACCCATTTCACTAGTAAAGGTCAATTTTACCACAATTCCAAACCTCAATGATTCCAGTCCATAACAACCCCAAATTGAACCCATTACTTAAACTCACCAAGATCTGAAACCCAATTCCCAAAAAGGGAGTCAATTTTACCATAATTTGGTCAAAATTCCAAAATTCAATACCGAAATATAAAGGACGGTGGCACTTACAGCTTCTCACGGAGCACCGGCGTGTCCTTGGGGGTTCCGAGGGTATTGACGAGCCTCTGGAACGAGGAGACGGCAGTGTTGATCTGAAAAATCCCAGATGCAACGGTTTGCGTGCCATTGACGAGGTCCCGCCTCGAATTTAATGGGCGACCCGCTTCGAGATCCTGAAAGCTCATATCTTTTTATCTTTCCCTCTAATAATTCCCAAATAGTAATCTGTGAATGGGTATCGACAAGGAAAGAGAATTGTGAAAAACCATTAAGACGCTAGTTTTGGGTGTTCAATCTGGCAGCAATTGGACAGACAGGAGGGTGGGAATGGGGGCAAGAATGTGCTGAAAAGAGGATGATAATTGAGGAGCCAAAGAGGAAATTAATGGAGGACAGAGAGAGTTTGAGAGAGAGAGAGAGAGAGAGAGAGAGATTGGAGAGAGCGGGTAAACAAGGTGGGAGCATGCTCGGTCGGTCATATGTTGACACCAAGGTGGTTTGTTTCGGTTTATTTTTTTATTGTTTATGAATTTTTTTTTATTTTTGGACATATTGTTTACTTTTTTAAAATATTTCGTCGATACGAACCAATAATCAAATAATATTAAAATTCATCTAGACGAGATATTTGGCAAAGCTAAACCAAATTCATAAAAGTCGAAAAATAAGCCGAAACAAATATTGTTTAAGTTTATTTTTTACTTTTAGTGAATTTTTTTAGTTTTTAGACAAAAAAATTATACTTTTTAATGAGAGAATTATAATTGTTTAATTTTTTCAAATATTTCATCGTGAAGAACTAATAATATTGTCGGTAAATCAAAAAAATACATAAATATGGTTATTTCGGCTTATTTTTATTCGTCTATGAATTTTTTTAATTTTTAAACTTATTTTTTACTTTTCTAAAACATCTCGTTGATATGAACCATTTATCCGACAATATTATTAGTTTTTCACAACGAGATATTTTAAAAAAGTAAACAATTATAATTCTAGCATTAAAAAGTATAATTTTTTTTGTCTAAAAACTCAAAAATTCAATAAAGATAAAAAATAAACTTAAACAAAGTTTGTTTTGGCTTATTTTTTGCCTTTTATGAATTTGGTTTAGTTTTTTAACATAATTTTTTACTTTTTAAAAATATTTTGTCTATGTGAATTGTGATATTATCTGATTATTGATTCGTATCGATGAACTATTTTAGAAAGTAAAAAATATGTCCAAAAATAAAAAAATTATAAAAGACAAAAAATAAGTCAAAACAAACCATGTTTATGTATAATATTTTTTTAATATTTAGATAAAATTATACTTTTAAATTTCTTGACTAAAAGACGAAGTAATAATTTATTAAAAAATTAGTACAAAATTAATAAATAAAAAATAATTAATAATGTGTGCGTGAGAGGTGGAGGCAAGTGACTGGAGAGAGGGGGGAAGAGGATTGCCAGGTCAGAGAGAAAGGTGGGGAAGGGGGGATGCCATGTCACATTCTGGATTATTTCTGAGTTTTCAATTTTGGGTGGGTAGCATTTTCCATTATCTACTCGAACAATGATACGTACACAGATTTAGAAACAGATGTGTTTGGATTTATCGGATGCACGTGGAATCCTTAATAATTTAAAGACCACACACGCATCCGACGAATCCAAATATATCTGTATCTGAATCTGTATACACAAACTGTACAGATACTTTCTCTATCTACTCATGGTTCATGGCCATCATGGAGGACGTGGTTTCTAGTTGTTTTCCCTTGACTGGACTGCTATATTTTGTTACACTACTGGTCGCTGGAGCACGCAAGTGGTAAAAGGATGATGATCATCATCATATGTTACCACATAAAAAAGATATGTCGTTACATAAAAAAAATTACTCAACTCACTTAGTTGAATCTTGATCGTTCATTTTAGTAATTAATATTTTATATTTATTAAATATTTTTTAAGAGAGTAGTATTTTTTAAAGATTTTTTAAATAAATTTAAACTCTTAAAAATATTTTTGAACGGAATTAAAAATATTTTTGAACGCAATCATAAAAACTATTCTCTACAATTTGCATGTGAGCAGTAAAGAAGTCAATTCCTAAATTACTAATAAAATTGTAGTACAAATACTATATAAAGGGATAATTTGTAATTTGTAAAATACATATGATGAGCTCATTCCGGACGAAAGACCAACCCAGTAACTAAGACCCTCCACAACAACACCGGTATAAACCCGAGTAGCTAGAGACGCTGGGTCAATCGGCATTGGCCAGGATCGACCATGGGCGAGTCGACCAATGCCTCCAAGCGAAAGTGCCATTCGAACATCCCAGATTGACCAAGGGGGCACCAGCGATCACACCCCTAATTACTCGGAACTGCACAAATCAAGCGCAACATTAAGGAAGGCTTGATTTTTTCCTTTATTATTGAGAAATCACGGGCACCTTGACGCCCCTAATCCGCCTAAGACCACTCTCCAATCGGGGGTACAAATACGATGAACAGCCCTAAGACAAGGTGCGCAATGTAACGCCCCATGTATACTATTGACCTAATAATTTGTTGGAGCCTAATCACGTGACCCAAAATACTTAAGCCTAAGTTACTAGTAATAGCATAAATGACTCATTATATATCCAAGACTACCCATGTAAACTTTCGATGTGGAACGAGATGTCACAATTTTCCCATCTTTAAGATCTCGCGTTCTCGCAAGAAGTTGAACACTAGAGTTACCACAGCCTCACTCCGGGTTTGTTCCTTAATGACCAAATAAAATTTCGACCCCACACTTGATCAGTACATGGGTCGCTTTGATACTATTTGTAATGTCTCATGTATACTACTAGTCCAATAACTTATTGGAGCGTAACCACGCGGCCAAAAATGCATAAGTTCAAGTTACTACTAGTAGCATACATGACTCATTATATACCCAAGAGTTCAAGACCACACATATAGACTTCCAATGTGGGACGGGATGTCACACGCAATCTTAACTCCCTCTATCCTATATATTGTCATTTTCTCCACCATACACATTCTAACTTAATTGTCAGAGGGTTCACGACTAGACAATAATCTCTCGATCACTGAACTTGTGTGTAGGAGCCGATCAACCGAGCTTACATCGCTCTACCATTTTCCTGCACCATCAGTTTGGTGCCATATGAGGGAACGATTGTTCTTACGCTAACAATCCAACCGATTAGCTAGATACAATGGTGAACACGTGGTCATCTATTGGAGTGGGGACGAGGAGGCAATGCTTCCCGGAACGATAGATAAAGGGTTGATGCCCCCTAAAATGTGAGCCCCCTAGAGGCACAAGTGCAGAATCTCACCCAGACGGTGGCTACTTTAATGAGCAAAATCAGGCGCTAATGCAACAGTTGCGCGCTAGGGTGCTACCACCGGCTAACTCCCCGGAAGATGCCCATATCGGGGAACCAGAAGCAGTGGGAGCACAGAAAAGACCGCTAGAGGAAAAATTGAGTAGCCACCTGTCGAGAAAGAAGGAGTCTACCGCCCACCCTCAGCCAGAGGAGTATAGATGGAAGACTCTGCGCCGTAAGGGGCGGAGATTATGGAGCTCTTGAAAAAGCTTATAGGCATCCTAAAGCAGATTGTGGATAGGGACCCGGACGGAGTTTGGGGACATGCACCCAGATTGACATTGCCATTCACTAAGGTTGTGGTGGCTAGACAGTTTCCTCCAAGTTCGGACTCCCCACATGGAGTTGTTTGATGGCTCGAGAGATCCTTTGGACCATCTAGAGACCTCCAAGGCCTTCATGGTTCAACATGCGATGCCTGACAAGGTCACGTGCTGGGCTTTTTCCACCACTCTGAAAGGCCCAGCTCGGACTTGGATTGACAAGCTCAAGACTAACTTGATTGACTCCTTTAAGCAGCTCAGCAACCAATTCCTTAACTATTTCCACAGTGGATGATCTTCATCCTATGACCTTGGCACGTTGTTATTTTCTCTTAGGTTTTCAAATCTTATTAGAGGATGAGAAATGATTTATCCTTAGAAACTAAAACGAAGTATTAAATTCTTGATTGGGTGCGCACAAAATACTTTTGGTACATCCAATGCTTGGGTCTGTATCCATCATATTTAGATTTTTTGCCTAAGGAACAACCTCATCCTATAACACATCCTTGTATGAAAATAATTTTCATAGATATATTTTTCGATCAAGAACATAGGACTTTATTCTTGGTTGAGTGATAGAAAAGAAAATAACGTATGCTTAGATTATTGGGAAGTAATTCTTATGACCATGCCTCTCTTTAATTTAACAATTTTCTCTCAGTGTTTTCTGTGTTAAAATATCAAATAAAAAATCTGAACTACGAAAGGTTTGGCATCTTAAACGCCGCAATCTTGCAAGTTACCCTTCCAAGTCATACCTATTATTTTCTTGAGGATAGACGCCGGCCATTCTCCACTATACTAGTTCATTAAGAAAGAGAAGAGTTCGTATTTTAAATGTGATTGACCTCAGAGCCGCAACGATATATGTCATTCCGAGTCGACCACTCCACCACCGTCATGTCCCCCTACTTTAGATCATAGAACTAATGTCGTAGCGAGTCCTTCATTACCTCAGGAAAATAACAATCAAGGAACAAGTCCCTGAAAGCCTCTCATGTTAGCTCTGTTGTCTTATATGTAGTCTTAATTGTTTTCCACCACTAATTCGCCTTAGCTGTAAGTTGATAAGCAGCTAACGAGACCCTCAAGTCCTCAACAATTTGCAAAGTGTCTATCGTTTTCTCCATCTACTCTATCCTACTATTTGCCACAAACAGGTCAACTCTACCAATGAACTCTGTAGGGTTCATTCCCGCATGGCAATCATAGTCGTAGTTCATTCCTTGACTAATTGATCTGATTACTACTGCGCTAATTGTTATATGGCCTAAACCATAGCTCTCACTACATCCTCTCCAATAGCATGTCGCGGTACCCCTGCGACGAGGCACCGTTGCCTCTATTCATGGCTATATGTGGCGGTATCTCTCTACAACATAAGAAAATGACAATAGCCCATTAATACTAGACAAAAGTCAAACAATATATATACATGTAAGCATATAAGCACATAATTAATTGAGTAATACCTATAAGAACATCAATCTGGTATTCCAATTAACTTTCTCGGACCTCCAACTAGAAAACACAGTGACTAATAATTTCTTCTAACCGGATTCACAAGTAGTCGCATGAATGTTCAAAGACAACATATGACACTATCGGAATACACACCACATAAACACATAAATCCTAGGACTCTAATCCACGACTTTATGTATTCGAACCGTACTCTGATACTAAGTTGTCACACCCCGCACTTTAAGGGTATGAAATGAACAATAAATTTGAATACATAAAAGCCAAACCATAATCATAATAATATAAAACTTCTACAATTAGAACTTCTGTCAAAATTAAAAAAAAAAAAACCTCTAAACAATGTACTCAACAAGCCCATAACTATCCCAAAACATAAAGTTAAGTCGAAAACTTCTAACAACAGAAAAGTAAAACTAACTACTGAACTTTGTAAGGCTCTCCCAAGAATCTATTCCCTTGGCTCAACATCATCACATGTAAAACAGTTTATTCATAACACATGAGTCGAAACTCGAGTAAGAAAACATATAACAACCATAATAATGTTGAATAAAACTGGATCGCATAAATAACATATCCATGATAGGCATGTGAACAGAAACATATGATATCATACTTAATGCAACATGTGCACTATATGAGACTCTGCTATCAACGACAACTCATGCACCTACATTGAGACCTAGTTCCATCACATACTCTAAAAGTATTTAACGGTCTTTTACCGCGGGCCTACCCACGGATATGGGCACCCTACAGTGAGTCCATGGGCTCCTCCTGCCCGTCAGGACATCTCCAATTCGATAAGATTTTAACGGTTTTTCACCGTCAAAATCCAAACATAGCATGTTCAAGATAACCATCACCAATGCATGACCACACGAACATGAAAATCACTGGTCCATACCCAACCAATGTGTATAAATAGATTGAAAATAAAAAATGGACTAATTTTACAAAAAAATAAAAAATAAGGATTTCAAGAGGCTGCTCAAGTAGATAGGAGCTCGCTTGATCACTAAAAACATGCCCATTGTCTGAAATAGAACTTCAAAAAATTAAAGAGGTCGATTGAGTGGCTTAAAGCTCGCTCGAGCGACCTGCTTAATTTTACAAGTTCTGTTCTGCACAAATAGAACACAAATAGCACCTCATTTTTTCATCTAAATAGTCCAAAATTCATCCAAAACATGTCTAATCATACATAAACTTAATAACACATAGACATTGTCACACCTCAAACTTTTAGGGTATGAAATAAGTAACGGCGCAACACAAACCAATACAGAACATAGCATAAACTCTAATAACTGAAATAAATCTCCCGAATTCGATAATCAATTAACTATCACACAAGTAAATAATCCATTCTTACTAGTCTAGACATGAACTAATCAAAACAGACTTACAATGCTTGAACAAATAAATAAATAAATAAAGTTTGAACCATCTAAAAACATGAAAATACTAATGCCGAAGTAAATCATAACCTAGCATGCTTAACCATCTTCAAACTCGAGGTCTAAGTCTTTGAATCCATATCGTCTTCTGTAAACTGTTAGTTTACAGAAAAATATAAGTTAGAGCTCGAGTAGGAAGTCATGCTGAAAACATCGACATATTGAATAAAGCATACTCGTATCAATAATATAATATGCATTAAATAACAAAGTAAACAACAGACTAAATAACCATAACGCTATCATGCTCAACATGCGACTCATGTATAATTTCGACGGTCTTGCACCACAGGATACCCACATCGGGAACCCTATCATAGAGTTTACTGGTTACCTCGACCGTCCGGCCACCTTTTAACCCAATAGTTTCATAGTCTTTCACTAAAGGAATTACAAAGACCTCAAGTAGAGTTCACAGGTTGCTCCGACTGTTGGGTCATCTCCTACCCTGTATACGACATTCATGCATGCTCATATGAACCACGATACTCAATTTCAGACTTAAATAGTAGCCATAAATGGACCAAAAGACAAGAAACAGGTCGAAAACTAAAATAAAAACATTCAATTTTTCACAGGTCATTACAGTGGTCAGAAGCTCGCTCAAGCTGCCAAAACTAGTCTACTATCCAAAACAGACTGCTAAAAATTTAAAGAGGTTGCTCGAGCTGCCCATAGTTCACTCAAGCGACCTAGGTAAAATTTCAGAATCTATTATATCGAACAGACCTCATTTTTTTTTTTTTACTTTTGTTTGTGCATCCTAACTGTCTATTATGCTTGAAAACATCACAGATCATGCATGACTCGATCACACATCCAAAACATCATTCATACCATTGAAATAAACACGATTTACGCAATATCTCAATGTAAATCAACATGAAATCTTATCTTATTCGATAAAAACGCAGAATATATTGTTGTGATTGAAATTTTTTCGAATACTCTCTGTACTCGGTCGATCTCGGGCTCTATGTAAAGCTCTCAATGCCCTCTACAACTTTCTAGTTGATCACTTCGCGAGAATCTTTCGTCTAGGTACTCGTTTTCCTTCCTCAAGCAATATAAGATTTTTAGAGAGCTCTAGAAAAGCTGTGAATTTTTATAAAAAACTGATTTTAGGATTTTTCAATCATTTTATAATAGAAATTTGGGTAATTATATTAACCCCCTTAAGCTACTAGCACCCCCGCATCGAGTCCCAACGTTCGAAACTATTACAACTAAACTACAGTTAGTTATTAATCTGAACATTATGAAGTTCTAACTAAGGCCAAAAGCAATAAAAATAAAATATCGAACATCGGGTCCACACAGACATACATATACATATGATCGATGCTTTAAACAACATTAAGACTTTAAACCATGCGCAATCCCACATCGAATATGAAGAATGATCGAAAATCCTAATTATACTCGCATAACTCCTCGATTCTCCCACGTACTTGACTGATCCAAGGCTCCATTAGAAGCTCTCAATAATAGGATCAATTTTTTAGTTATCCATTTTGTGAGATTCTCGTGTCTACTTGTCTGTTTACCCTCTTGAATCAACCGAACAAAACTAGGGCTTGGAGGAAATATAACGAACGCTTATTTTTCTGTAAAAATTGATTTTAGAGTTTCTATGACCTTATGTACCCATTAACTTGGTAAATATACTTAAATCCACAAGTTTCGATAGGTTAAAAATATGCCCAAAACTTCAATACTACCTCAAACGGGCCATATTTCCTCAATTAAAGCATAAAACTGTTGAAATTATAAGATATAAAATTAAAATTTCGGACCGCAAGTCCTCACACATGCTCTACTGATAAGGATCTTTGGTGCTTGTAAACTTTTAAGTATGAAACTGTGATGCTTTTGTAGATGTGATTTTTGGGAAATAGTATTTGTAACGTAGCTTTTTGGGAATTATTTGGCGTGAAATATTTTATGACATAGCTCAGGTAGTTACTGTACCTTGTTCAAGGATGTAAATGGCGTATGTAGTGGTTTATGTTGGTTGAATGCCAATGACAATGTAACGAGGTACATTTGTACAAATCATTTATATCCATATCAAAATCCTTTTTTTTGTAAATTCCAGTGAAAAGTCAGGTTATGCTTATTTCTGTGTTTCTGGGTTAATAACATTGTACTAATGCTTCATTGCTTTGCAGCTATTGAACTCTGGTCTTGAAAAACTACAGATGTTGCATATCATTCCTTCATTAATTACCGTTTACCAACGGATTCAACAGGCTTTCAAAAACACAAACTAGTATTCAAGCACGCTACACCTATTAACATAATACACCCAAACAGTCTAAGATTTTCATCCAGTCCACCTTCCACTTAAAAAATTAAAATTGCAATCAAGATCGTTACAAGAAAGAGGAAACCAATCAACCATATCTTGTTTTTCTATTGCATCCTTCGTGCTTGCAACCTCATCGAGCACAATGTCACTTGACGGGAAATTGTCCGACAAATCTTGCAATACTTGTCTTTCCAAGCGCACATGTTGGGGGGTCGTGTCAATCGAAGGATGCATAAGCTTCATTTCTCTAAATATACCAGAAAAAAATCAAACCATATAATTCAAACTAATAAAATAAAATGGGAATAGATTACATGTAACATCAAAACTTCAAATAGAAAAAATACACCTAAGTGTGGGCAACCAAGGAACTTATGTAAGGATTTAATAGTGTGTTGGATGTATAGATCAAGGCCCTTAAACTGCATGAGCAAATACTTGAATCACTGTGGTTTTGTGGCTTCGTTTGTTCTTCTTCACCTTAATTGTTCTTTAAAGTTAAGAAGGTTTATAAAAGTCAACTAAGATCAATTATGATTGTAGGAGAAAGTTTAGAGTACTAAGAGAGCTTTTCACGCCCATTGAGAAGCCTCTGTTAAGTCTTTTAACCGAGGATTGACAGAAGTGTCGAATTGCGATTTGCTCAGAACTGTGTTTTTTAATTGTTTAAATAAAGAATTCAGAGTTCAACGCAGGAAATAGAGGTGCAAACATAAACCGGAAAAACGGACCGTACTAGTAAATCGAACCAAACTGACGGTTCGGTCCGATTTTTTACTCAAATCGGTTCAGTTCGGTTCGGTTCGGTCCGGTTTGGAGTTTTTAAAATTTATTCGGTTCGGTTTTCGGTTTTGAAACTTGAGGAGCCAGACCAAACTGGACCGGACCGGTTCGAAGTTAATCCTAAAAGTTTTACACTTTTACTTATCGTTTTACACATTTATTTATCGTTTAAGTTTTACACTAATTTGTAAATCTTTGACTTCTATTGGGAGTATTTTTGTTTCTTTTACTTAATAACTTAGTGTTGGTATTGAAAATTTATTTGAATATTAGATGAGCATTCCTCTATTATTTTTCTAGCGGTAGATCATTAGTGTCAATGGTCTTACGGCTCTATACAGTGAACACCTAATAATTTTATATTTTTATAGTTTGCCTTCATTTTTTATATTTTAAAAAAAAAATGAGCTAGGACCATCCGAACCGAAAATCGGACCAAACCGGACATAAATCGGTTGAGCCAAACCAAACGACTTTGGTCCGATTTTCGGTTTCTATTTTGTTCAAACCGGAACACTAGTTTGGTCCGAACTTATTAGTCAAATCAGATCAAACCGAACCAGTTACACCCTTAGCGGGAAATGGGCCACTGAGGTTTATTATGTAATTCTTCGAGGGGAAAAAAATCAATGCAGTACCGTAGTGAAAGTTTGGAAAAGCCAGGGGAGCATTTGTACGTTGAGTAGCCTCGGGACAATTGGAAAATGTGGGTCCCTCTCTAGGAGTCTGAACCGCGTGTCGGAATGCGAATTCGAAGTAACAGACCACAAGCACGTCAACGCCAAACCACGCCGGCATCTAATCTCCTTCCTGTACTCCAGCCCAGAGTCCCACCTTCTCTCTCTCTCTCTCTCTCTCTCTCTCTCTGTGTACATTGCAAATTTCTTTCTCAAAAGTCAAAACATTTTCTATATACATATATCTATCGAGAGATATCTTCAATTTTCGTTTGGACTTGTTAGCTGCGGCGAAGGGGATAGGACAGGGGACCTGCGTATCTCCGGCGGTTTCTTCATCCGGCAATCCCTCATTCTGCTTTTTTGATCTCTGATCTTGTCGTGGACAAACAGCGGCGATGTCGGTTAGTGTTGACGATCTCGACCTGTATTTACTTGCGCATACACATGCTTACTTAATGTATATGCGTAGCTGTACGTTTCATGTCTTTGATTGATTACTTCATCAACATTAGATTTAAATGGCTATTCTTTGGTGTCGATTGTGTATCGAGTTCCTTATTCATGTAAAACTGATAGAGATCCGTTCTACTGTTTTGGTATATAAAAGCAGAATAAAGTGTCTAGATTTGTTCCATCGATTCGTATTGACTAAAAATTGTTGAGCGCTGCTCTTCATTCGTATCACTGGATGTTTGTGTGTGTGTGTTTTTTTTTCTGCGATAAGCAACAGACTAATAGGTTTGCTTTCGATGCAACCTAGAGTGAGCCTGCAAATAGAAAACAAGCAGTTTTTAATCATTATTATGGCATGTCATTTGTGTGATTCATTGTATTTTACTTACCGTAGAAATCTAGTTCGTTTCCTTTAATTGTTTGATTTGATATTGTTTAAGACTTCTTGATTGTTTCACCAGACTTTTTCTTCTATTAGCCTCCTTATTTCTTTGCTTATTACTGCCACCAGATGTGAAGGAGCAACCCTCTCTTTGTAAGTTGACAAAAAAAATCTAGTTCATTCATTGACGGTTGTTCTTAGTTTTTGAATTGTGAGGGGTGCATGAGAAAGATTCGAAGTACGTAGAATTCTATAATGGGGCACAAAAAAGTAATCCTTTGGCTTTTGCGCAAGGGATGGTGAGTAGTGGGTTTATTTTCTTCCTTCTAATGGTATGAGAGCTTATTTTGTTCCTGATAGTTATTTACTTAATCGGTGGATAGAAGCATACTTGGGATTGAAATCATGGGGCATCCTACTTGATCATTTCTACTAATTTAAAGCCCCAGTTTGATTTCTTTTTGTGTAGAAATATCAAGTTGGCTAACTTTCATAATTTCTATGACTAATCCTTTTTGTATCTTCATGTTCCTAGTCATCCCCTCTTTTTGATGAATCCTCTATTATGGTAATACATATATGGTATTCTTCACACATAACTTTTTGGTCACATGTTTATCTTAAGAACTTGGTTGTTGAAAGCTTATCTATATCGTTGTTGTAACGTAGGAAAATCATGGAGTGGAAGATGTATCAGGAGATCTCTTTTATGTCATGATTTTATAGATGGTTTCACATTGAGTTTGGTTGTGCTTACTTTGTGTTCATGCATGATTTTATAAATGTCATTTTAGTTTTCTGTCATTACCTTTTTATTTCCTGTTCAAGGAAAGATGTCTTTCTAGAATTATAGTTGATAACCTTCAGGCATGTCGATGAAATGTTATTCATGTGGTTGCTTCAATAATTGTTCGAATTTTTTAAATATCTTGTTTGGAATTGTCCAGAAATTATTAGGAGCAGCAAAAAGTCACTTGTATAATGCGCTAATGCCTATGAAATACGTGGTTCAATCAATTTGAATATGTGAATAATATCTTGCAAGTGCATCTTGCTTGGAGAGTGATCCCTCCCACGATCAAGCATGTGGCTTGGTTGCATTGAGTGGCATTTATTATCCTCTCTTGAATGGTATCCCTACTTCCGGTTGAGTGGCATCCCAGGAGTATCCTACCTTTGCAGGTCTCAACCTCCAGATCAGTATCATGGCTTTAATTTTGTCTTGCTTAGTTTCCATTCTATGATACCTGAATGCATAATGCTGCAGTTGAGTTAAAGATCACGTATGGAAGAATTTTCTCTTGAAGCATTTAATTGAACTTGGAAGAGTCAAAGATCATCAAACAGTGTTGGAAAATCTTTGTAGTATAAATATTCTTCTTTGCAGCCAAAATTCAATTGAAATTACCTCCAATGTGCGACTAGTATTCTTAATCATCCGCGAGAAGTGATGTCCTACTTGTACAAGTTTTGATATCAAGATGCTGTTTTCATTGTGCTTGTGATGAGTTGGTTAGTACTGAAGGTGATCTAAATTTGTGTGTTATTGTAAAGAAGCTTGTGCAGAACTTCAGCAAAATCTTAAATTGCATAGTGGTGGTAAAGGAGTTGCTAGAGCTCAAAATCTTGCAAAGGAATATTTGGTACTGCATATGAAGCACAGATACGGATAAGACATGATATTGATATGGTGATACGGCAAAACCTGAAAAAATAGGACACAGATAGGTCGGGATTTGGCTGTAATTTTTTTATTTTATTTTTTATAATTATCAATTATGTACTACACATAAAGGGATCTAAAAGAAATAGAAGAGTAATTGAATTGCTACTATTCTTATACCAAGCATATAGCATACGTCAAAATCTTCAATCTTGGGCATATTACTATCGGTCGTGGGACTTCCGGTTCCAGCCATACCCAATATCTTAAAAACAATTACAAACATCGGTAATTTAGTATGCATAATACATCGACATCCTATACTATAAAGTCTAAATGCAACTACTATTATATATGTTCTCTCATATAAGGCTCTATATGTTGTGTGATATAAGGCTCTGTTATATAAATGCAACTACATCAGTATGATATTTACAAATACAAACTCTTAACATCAGGATGTATAAATCCTAGAGCAGTAATGTCTAGTATGCATATAAATATATTCCCTCCTACAGAAATTGAGCAGAAAGAGAGCGAGCGAGCACTCGGAGCAGCGAGAGAGAGCGAGCACTCAGAGCAATGAGAGAGAGAGATTGAACCTGGAGGTCTCTACTGATGTCACAATCGAAGGAACTGGTTACTGGTGTAGGTTTTTTTTAGTCCTGTCTCTATCGAAACAGATTACACTTTGCCTCATATTGATTCGTTATTTTTTAGAACTTCTATTTTTACCCCGGCCGTATCCTAAAAATATTCTGTTGTATCCCTAAAGTATCCGAAATTAAAATGATTTAATTTTAATGCTGGATACTTATGTTCCGTATCTAATATGTATCGGCACGTATAGGTATCCAATAAGTATCCGATACATATCGGTGTGTATCGCTATCCAATTAGATTTCATGGGTACACTCTTGCTGAGGCAATACACTGAGGATTTTAAGGTGAAAGTCAGAGTTCTATGAGAGAAATGCAAAAAAATAAAATAAAATGGAAGGGTGGGCTGGTTGATTCAAAAGTTCGAAAAAAAATTAGAAAATCCAAACTCAAGGTTGCGTTTGTATTAAAGAAGGGAGAATGATGCAGAAGCACAATAATGCTTACTTGGCAGCCACCTAGACAGCCGAAGTGGGATCACAACCAAAGTTAGAACTGATTTCTAGTTTTCTGTAAAGGTCTTTTTCAGTTTCTTGTTCCAGTATCCTGGGGTAACTAGTATAAGGTACTTATGCTTGTGGTTAGATGCACTAAGCTCATTTGTCTATGGTTCTATCTAATAATGCCACGCATGTAGATGAAATGTTATTTCTGTATATGTTTTACTAGTTGTCTAGATATTTGAAAAGTCTTATCGGGAATCGTGTAGAACTTATTAGAAGTGTTGGGAGAGCAATTCTTCTGAATATCAAGCGAGTGGCTTGGTCGAGTTGCTATTCTACTTGTCTTGGCCTATGTCACTTAAGCATTGAGTTAAGACCATAGAAGTCTAACATCGCCTTCTCAAATAAAGGACTTCTGTCTCTGATCATTGTGAATCATGGAAGGTGCGTCGGCAGTGCTCATGAAATTCCCATTTGCCCACATAAGAGGATTGACGGTTCTGTGCAACGTATGATTGCAGAGTGTGGTATCCAGTGGTAGAAAAAAATGACTGCAATCTTTGACAAGATCTGGGTTATTGAGCAGAAAAGAGTTTATTTATGTTCTAAATATGTGGTAGACAGGAAGCACTGTGGTATTTTTGCAATGTAAGGAATCCAAATTGTTTAGTGGCCACATCTTTACAACCAATTACTTCCGTTGAATCCCGTCTTGATGGTTTAGTGACTTTAGTTGACAGTTGACACTTCTAAACAAGAAGGGGCATTTTTATGGACCATGGTTGTTGAGGGGTTTCTTTTTGAAATACATAAAAAGTGCCCTATATGCTGACTAGGTGCAAGGACAAACTGTATGGATAGTGTTGCATATGGTGCACCTTGATCATTATTTGTCATTTGTTATACAGGTAGAAAATTATGTGCACTTGATTAAGGCATAAGGTTGAGAAATGGCATGTAACTTGTTCTTTTTTTCGTCCTAGATCTGAGTATTTGTATTTAAATTGATACAGTAATCTTTTGCTGCAGATAAGAACTGTCAAAGTCAGCAATGTTTCCCTGAGGGCAACTTTGCAAGACGTTAAGGAATTTTTCTCTTTTTCTGGTGATATTGCATATGTTGAAATGCAGAGGTTAACGTCTGAAATAGTTACTCAGTTTTGTTTTACCTTTTCTTCTGCTTGTTATATGGTCTTTAATTTTGTTAGTTGCTTGTGCAGTGATACGGAGCGATCCCAAATTGCATTTGTCACCTTCAAGGATTCACAAGGAGCAGAGACTGCAGTCCTACTTTCAGTGAGTTTAGTTCTCTCTGTGTTTTTTCTCTATGACATGTAACTTGATGCCATATACCCTATACCTTTATTTGCATACCTCATTGGCTGACTGGAAAGATGAAAAAATTCTTCGATGGCACTTTTCACTAATTTGCTGAAGCAAATTAATACACTCTGATTTTCACTTCATGATATATGAGACGTCTTCTTAAGGTTGGGTGTCATGTGCTGCCATCTCAAATTTTCCAGCTAACGTAAGGCTTGTTGGAAAACTCGTTGTCAGAATCGCTGAGATTATTCAATGAATTCTTTGGTTTAGAATGGTTGGTATGTTTTGGTGTAGAGGAGAATGATGAGTTATGTCCTAGCCTGGTGATGCGGATTTTTGTGAATTGCAGCAATATATTAAGGCTAACAGTCTTTTTGTGGCTCCTAGCGGACTTAATTACTAGAATCTTAAGGGTCTTCAAGAGTATATGAAAGGGTAAGGGTCTCAAGATCTAATCGAAGAAGATAATTTAGGATTTAGAATGAATCTAGTTATGAGACTTATAGCGGATGGATGTCTAGAAGTAAAGGCTAAGAAACTGGTAAAAAACCAGATTTCTAACTCTGCCTACGGAAGAAAATGTTGTGATCAAGTTTTACATTAAAATTGGAAGATTGGTTGTAAACCTAATTTTCCAAAAAGAAAAGGACTTTTAAATGGAGGCCATGGACAAAAAATAAACCATTTTCAACAAAGAAAAAGAGAAGTAATAAAGTTTGGGACCATCTTTGGGGCTGGGAATGCTAATATCAGTACCCTGGCTGCTTTACAATTTGAAGGCATATTGGTTGGAGGCTATCAGGCATGGCTACCAATACGCGATATGGATACAATATAGATACGGTGATATGAGAAAATAAAAAATAATGGGATACAATACAGCTAGGATATGGTAGATTGGACCGTATTTTTGTAATGTTTTCAGTATTGTACTACTATGCATAGTCATGCGATTGGTCATACTTTTCTTATGCAAAAGTATTGTGTAGAAGTTTACTTGGTTTTGTTAATTTATTGAAATTCAATTTCATGGAACACACGTATGGCACAATAAGAATATTTAAAAAACTATGAAAAAAGATGATAGTGTGTTCACCTCACTATCCCCCTCGGCCCTCTCTAATAATTAAAGTGTTAGAAACCTATACTTCTGTTCACTCCTGACAATTTACTTTAACACTATGCAAGAACCGTTATAATCTTAATTTGATAGGAGTTCGGATTAGTGAATTACAACCGTATTTTACTGCAATTGGTGCATTGATCTTTGCAGTAACAAACTTTTTGAAGTTTCGGTCAAAAGAGATTTCTGAGGACTGGCATTCGATTGCTGTCATTATATACATCTTGGGGTAGAACACTGACTGGCAAGATCGATGTGAGGACTTTTTTGATAATGGGTGGAGCCACACGGTGGGGAACTATCTTTAGTATGTGCCAACAACTCCTCCCACACCCCCTTACACACGTATAAGGAATTTCTCCGTCCCAACTCACAAACCTTGATTTCGCTACGAAAAATAAGGACAGTATTTGAAATGTGTCCGATACCTCATAAATCAAGAAAATTTAGTTTTAGATATGTAGATAATCTTGGGATACGTAGCCGTGAGGTTCAGGAGAGTATTGGTATCCAAATACGGATATGATGCTGAAATGATTCCCCTCTAGAAGTATCTGTGGTTCATCGTTTGTAGGTCAGAAACTTGTATTATGGCTTTTAAAGGCTTAACGATGCAGTAAAAGAAGAAGATGCATCACACTAGGGTCTAAGTCACGCACACCCAAAAGAAAGATGCATCACACTAGGGTCTAAGTCACACAAACATAAAAGAAAGATGCATCGCGCCCAAAAGAAGCCAATACATTATATCTATTAGGATAGACCGTATTGTTTCCCAATTAGGTTGGTGTCCAAGTGAGTTACAATGGCATCCTTACAGCCTTAAACAAAAATTACCAAGCTACATGTGTAAGCAACATGACTTGGTTAATGGCCAGATGACCCTGTCACCTTGCTTCCGTATTTTCCCTTTCTTGTCTATATTAAATTATCCCACCATCTTCATTTTATCGAAGTAGGAATCAACAAAAGAATTTTATGGGTCTCCCTCATATCCAACCTGTTCCTTCCATTAAATGTATGATGTCTATATTGATATTTGTTATCACTTTGTGGTAGTTAGGAACAGGGGTGTTACTAGAAATTCACCTTATGGTAGGATTTTGTTGCAAATGTATCTGATACTATTTTCTGCATGTATAACTATATACTGGTGTCTTATTTGCAAGATGTAGGAGTTGTTGCCAAAGATAAGCAAGACTTGGCTGGTGTCTGGGTATGATTTTTCTGAATTATCTATACAGCTAAAGAGAGTTACGGGTAAAGTCTCAAACGCAGGGGATTTTGCACCTCCTTATCCCTTAGCTGGGTCTTCCTATGGTTAGGATCTCAGCATAACATTTTTGCCACCTAGTGACGGATTATATAAACTAGTTGGCTGAACTGGTAGGTTTTGCACCATGACAGTCTAGTTGTGCCTGAAATACACAACATAGGTTTGGTTGCACTATGATAGAAGGTACATCAAGAAGGATCATGAACGGCTGTAGGAAGCTTGAGGTTGTCTTGTTAGTGTTATGCTTTCATGCTTGGGATACAAAGAGAGCTTCCTAAATGATGGTCACATAGTACAAGGTAATGGTGAGACCATTGCAGATAGTTTTGATTAAATTTCTCAAGTCTGACAAATGAATTCCTAAGTTGTCATTTATGATGGCTAGCTACTCCTATTTTGTGGAAATGTCTATGATTTTCCCATAAAACAGTTCAACGTGATAAACTCCTCGAATATAAGATGTATCTGTTGGTTTTCTATCAAGAGAACAAATCTTTTGGAGTAAAGTCCTTAATGGGGATTTGTTTGATTAGCAAAGCCATGATCTTGTGAGTAGTCACACTGTTTTCCCCCTAAAGTAGATCTTCTAATCTATATGGTTCAGCATACCTGTATCCATAACCTTTCAAGCCAAGTTCTCCATGTTACGGTCTATGTGAGTTTTTTCTTTTAATGAAATCTTGCTTTATCAATATTAACAGATCAATTGGTTAGGTTTGGCTAGTAGGCTTGTATTCCATTAATTTTCATTTCGCCAACATTTTTTTATCAAGTTCTACAGCGGTTATAGGAGTTGCATGATCTCTTATTCAACTTTTTTTTTTTTTGACTAAGTAAAAAGGTTAAGTTTTTTTTTAGATGTCAGAAGCATTTTAATTGGACTACTTTCTGACATCCGTTAAGTAATGTTAGTTATTCTAATAGATGGGACCAGTCCAAGAATCATTGGCCGATCTTTTATTGGCATTGACATGCCATGTTTCTTACAGGAATCTTGTAGAACTGCACAACACAACAGAATCCTATTGTGAGTTTTTTTTTTATCTCAAGCGCTAACCTTAATTCATTGGAGTTTTAACTTCTGCAACCAAATCCTGGAGATGGTTGCAAACTGCACCTTGGTGATTGTGAACATGTATTATCTTTGAGTGATGAAAGCCAATGGAAAGCATCACAGATACTAGGCATCTTGAATGTATATTCCTTGTAAGACACGGAAGGATGGTACCTGTAGTCCCTTAGTGCATGTTTGGAGTTTGTGAAGCTCTATACCATTACATTTCAGCATCATTGATTTATTGCTCACTGAAATTCAACTTGACCTTATCTGTACCTGCTAAAATGACAAGTGACGAAGAGCAACTGAAAATCTCGATTATTATATTTCTTTCAATGGAGCAATTATTATCAGTAGTAACCTTGAAATTGACCTTTTTTATCAGCTACATTTTATGGAAAATACGATTTTACAAATGACAGTAAAAGAGTTTTTTTTGCCTAAGACATTTAATCTGATCTCAGGGGGCAACAATAGTTGATCTATCCGTCACCGTGACTCCAGATCCCGATTATAAGCTTCCACCTGCCGCTTTAGCACCGGTTCTTGTAAGAATAAATGACTAACCTCTTAATCTTCAATTGCCATAACTGGAAAAAATAATCTTCCCCATAAATCTCGCCTAAAACTGCAGAAAACAGAAAATCAAAATGCTGGTGGATCTGAATCTGCATTTAGGAAAGCAGAGGATGTAGTCAGCGGAATGCTAGCAAAGGGCTTTGTCTTGGGCAAAGATGCAGTAGAGAAAGCCAAGTCGTTTGACGACAAGCACCAGTTGACTTCCACTGCCACAGCTAAGGTTGCTTCCTTGGACAAAAAAATTGGACTCAGCGAGAAAATAAGTGCTGGGACTACTGTTGTTAATGAGAAAGTTCGCGAAGTGGACCAGAAATTTCAGGTTTCTGAAAAAGCCAAATCGGCATTTTCAGCTGCTGAGCAAACGGTCAGTAGCGCTGGATCTGCCGTAATGAAAAACAGGTATGTACTCACTGGTGCTACATGGGTAACTGGTGCTTTCAGTAAAGTTGCCAAGGCAGCTGGAGAAGTAGGCCAAAAGACAAAAGAGAAAGTAGGAATGGCTGAAGACGAAGAGAGGAGGAAAATGGTGGATGAATATGCTCAGATTCATTTATCAGAGTCTCCTAAAGCTTCCGAGTCGCCAAATCTGCAGCAGCCTTCCAAGCCCTCGCCGGCACAAGGTTTGATCCTCTGAATTTGCTATGAACTGTAATATCTTGGTCAAAACTTTTGGTTTATGTAGTCTTGATATCTTTGCTCCTTCATTTGTGAAGTGATCAATGTAGAACAATGTGTTTCTTGTTTTATCATCCTGATATGCATATGGATTGTATTGTGGATAAGAGAGATGCTTTCTGGGGATTTTGGGACTCCCAACTGCAAGTTTCTTTTCTGTTTATAGACACTATATAACACCTCACTTTCTTCCAGAAATAAGGTGGACACTCGGATATTGGCTTTGGGAGTTACGGTATTTTTTTTATTCCACATGTAGATAGATGTCTATTGTGCTACAGGGTATACTCTTCGCCCGAAGAGGTGAAGACATGAACCTCTTAAATTTCTATGTTTTCTGTCTTTGATTTGTGTACTAGTATGCTAACATTTTCATTTGGAATGTCCGAAATCACCATCCAAAAGCTTAGCATTTGCTTCCATGCTTGATATGATGAGCCAAAGAACGGCTGCGCCGAGAACCATGAAGCTAAGGGGAGTATTAATCCAATTAGATGGGTCAAAGCACCATATATAAGCTGTGTGGTCAAGTAATTTAAGAGGTTCCTCTTGCACAGTAGTAAATACATGTGGTTAGATCAGCCATACTCCTGACATTATTTGGCAAAAGTTTCGAGTACTTCACATGTATAGAGTGGGTATTATTATTTCAGTCATGCTCAAGACCACTGCTGGGCAGGTTGAAGTCAAATAATATGAAACGAACTATGACTATCTGCAAGCACCTCTTGTCCGCGACCTTGTTTGCCCCCCCGGTACCTCGCATTTCCAAAATATCTTCTCTTCCTATTAAATAATATAACATAGAATTCGATTTCTATTATACCTAGGAAAAGTCAAAAAAATGGCTGGAACAGAACACACTTTTTAAACCTTAACCACCGCTCAATGGCCTGTGTTGGCATTTTCCAATTTACCTGTTCTGGTATCTATGCTTCATGGTACTGTAGTTGTTTGGGGGATATTATCTGTGTCTTCCACTTAGGCCTTGTTTGTTAGAGGTCAAATGAACAGGTTAAAATTTGGATCCCATGACAATCCAGGTTGTCATATTCGGAGTTTGTTAGCTGTTTTGGATCCTGAATATGATATCGGGAATCCAAATTTAATTTGTCTGGAGGGGAATAAAATTTGGACACTTCTCTCTTTATTCATATCTTATCCTCCTTCCATATACAAAAATACCATTATTAATTACGAGTATGTTATTTATATATTCATATCTATCATATTCTTTTTTCTGAAAAAATATTCAAAAAAAATCTTTTATAACTCTTCATTACTCTATAATAAATTTTAATTTTTATTATATTCTTTCTCTTATTATATTCACTTTATCCATAATTTTAATCGCTGGCAAAGTGTATTTGAGACAGAGAGATCTCCAAGTGGACGTAGAAGGAGTTCGAGACATGTGGATTATAGGATGGGTGAATTATGATTGTGGGGTCGCCTTCACTTAGTGTCAAGTGTACTGTGTATTGGGTGGACAGCCTGGATTGTTCAACTACTGAGGTATTAATAACGTGCAGCCTGGATTGTTGAATTACTACAAGTGTTAAATGATGAGATACTGTCCCCATAAATGCCCCCACCACCACACACAAACACACATTCAAAACACCTGCAGTGGGGTAATGGGGGAGTTCACTCCTTTTGTGTGCAATAAGTCTGCATACACATTTTTTAGTTTGGGTTTTGTTAATATATGCCCTTAGGGCACATGATAAGGATTATTAAATAGCCTAATTATATTTCCACTTCTATTGAAAACAATAAAAGTTATTAATGTCACATTCAATATTAGAGTAAGAAAAAATTTGTGTTCTAGTGAGACCAAAATACCTTCTCTTTTTTCTTTGCGTAAAAAAGAGTTAAAAGTTGACAAATTAAATTGTAACCGAATTTTGAAGAGTAAAAAAAAAAATGTTTAGAATTTTATTTCATTCGATAATTATTTCAAAATATTCGACAATGTGTGGCTAATTTTTTTACCTTTACATTCATTCGATAACGCGATGTTGATTTTTAAAATAGTGTTTAATTCAGATCCCAAATATATGCGCGTGTGTAGAAAATTCATGAAGTAAATGAGAGGTAATCTAATTTTTTTTTTGTTATTAACTACCTTTTTTGGGAGAAATTATATAAAGAATCTTATAGTTTTTTCAAGCTTTACATGTTGTCATTCTTGTAAATAAGGTGACTTGCTTTTAATAATTGTTACTCGCTGATAATTATTAACACATACTTTATTGTGTGAGTGTCAAATTATTTTATTTTATAGAGGTGATGTTGAAAACTAAAATCTAAACCCATTCAGATTGACTGTTCCTCACGTTTCACTACCTTTTATCTCCTCTTCTCTCTCATCACCAAACCTTCCCCTCCTCACCTCCTGTCGTCTTTCTCTCCTCTTTGACTTCCATCCACTCATCCTCCTCCACCTCGAACATGTTGAAGAATGGAAGAAGTCCTTCACAATTTTATACCAAACATGTTGAAAAACCCAATTTCATTCCTAGAGAGTGATTAGATAGATGTACTTAGGAACCAACTTCACTCCCAACAACCACCAGAGAGCGTTTAGAGATCGTGAGCATTTTACAACTGTCGAAAGTTGTAAACATGCAATTTTTTGGATTTTGACATGTAATTTCTCCTACAGTTATTTGGATCAACGAGTTTGAGGTTCATTAAATTGTAAAAATACAATTTTCATGATTTTTCTATTAAACGAGAAAATATGAGTCATCCTCAAACTAATGTTTACGCCAAAAAGGTATTCCCTTTATAACAATAATATATGTGTGTGTGTGTGTATACATATATGTATTTATGTATCTTTCATCCATTTTTGCTTTTCGTTTTCTTTGCTTGCAATAGTTTCCTTTCCAAGCTTCCTGTTCCATTAGTTATTCACCTTATGCCACCCTTTCCCCGACCCATGACTTTCCCAAAATGTTTTTCCCTCCCTATTTATACAAGACTCAACTTCTTCTTCATCCCTTGTTTTTATACAAGAGTTTCTCATATTTTTATGATGTATGTATATATGTATCTTTCATCCATTTTCGCTTTTCGTTTTCTTCACGTGAAACAATTGCCCTTTTAGGCTTTTTGTTCTATTAGTTCTTCACCTTATGCCATCCTCTTCCTCATGACTTTTTTAGAATGTTTCCCCCCTCCCTATTTATACAAGACCCAACTTCTTCTTCATTCCTTGTTTTGTTTCACTGAGAGGAAGAAAGAGAGAGCTCTGGAAAGAAAACCACAGTTGCCTCAACATCATATAACATGTTTCTCTCAGATTTCCGCCTTACCTTTGAGTATTTCCCTCGAAATTGTTTGAGTTAGCTCATGTTTAGTGTTCTAGGACTAATACCTTAGTTTTGAGAGCTTGGAGCTCCAACAATGGAGTTTTGGAATCAATTTTTGACCGCTGCAATTGGACTGGACGACTAGTTGGCCGATCGCCTTAACATGGCTGATCGGTCGGAGGCAAAGATCATGCTACAACTTGTATGCATTGTTCCTGCACAAACTAGGTACCCTTATGACCATTGGAACTTTGTTTGACACTTCAAACTCGTCCCCGACATAAACCCTAGTTTGTATATCATTCCCTTGCACCTCTCGCGAACTGAGAGGCTTGAACATGTGTTCAAGGTCATGCTAATTACACACATGACCATACAACCATGAACTTGAATCCTAGCTTGGGTAATTGAAATGTTGTGTTCTCTTTGATTGAATGCAGGTCCCGAATTCAAAAATGAGTAGCTCGTGAATTGCTAAAATTTTGTGACAAGCTTTGAGGTGAGTCTCATTGTACTTCTTCTCCTTGGACTTTTAAAATGTTGTCTTTGCAATACACGTTTGGCATCAAAGTCATGTTAATGGCATTGTCATACTCTTTTTAAATTACTTCTTGTATTATAAGCCATGAATAACTCTATAAAGATTTTTCATAGAAAAGCATGATCATAATGATACGCAGTCTGACAGTGTTCCTGGTCGCTAGGAAAATGGAAATAACAAGGCGGAGGAATGAGGTAGGGATCATGGGCAGATGATCGTGGGTGACATTACACCGATTGTTATATTAAAGCCGCTCTATAAATAATGGTGACCATTGAATTAAACATAGTATATTTGATCAGTAACAAACTTTATATATTGTCACTTTTCATCGGCTACGGGCTTTGGGATAAAAGTACTGATGGTTGTAACATAAGCCTAAAATATTAGATAGCTATGCTATGAACTGGAAAACTATTTTAATCTAATAACTTGGTATATGATTATCACGACAAACTAGTAGATTAGGCATATCGTGACTCACGCTAGCTTTGTACTAAAGAGTTGTTGATGTAACCTTTAGGTGATCAGATCGATGAGGAAAATACTTGATAGTTGATGATTTTAGTTGTATTTCATTTTGTCAAAGCGTAGAACAATGTTATCTTTTGAATGTAGAACTCACGTTTATTTTGTTGGCAGTTGTGCCATATATGGCCAAAATAAAGGTTGTAAATTTTGAAGTTACTTTTGGTTGACTATAATGGAATAATTTGCACTTGCATTGGGTATTTTAAATACGCTTCTCACTTATTTTGGTTAAAATGATCATGGATAATTGTAATGATTCGAAATTTTAATAAATAGTTTGAGCATTTTATTAATACTCTGATTATATATATTTCGTTTCGTACGCATACATGTATACATGTTGATATACTTATTGTATATTATGTGTATATATTGTAATACCCTTTTTATAATTCTTTTTATCAAGACATTATATAAATAAAATTTTAACTAATAAAATTTTAATATATATTAATTAGTTATTAGATGGCTATACACACACACACTTATCTCTCTCTCTCTCTCTCTCTCTCTCTCTCTCCCTCCCTCCTGTATCTCCCCCTCCCATCACTGCCTCACCCCTGCCACCTGAAGCCTCCCCTACCGTTTGCCACCAGCCACCCCTACCACCATCATTACTCATGGCTACTTCGCTTCCACTCGTCGATGCTCCAAAACTCACACCATCATCTAGAAGAAGCAAGGAAGAGAAGGGAAGGAGGAAAGAAAGAAGAGGAAGAAGAAGGAAGGAATTTCTGACGAAACTTTACTGAACCAAACCGGCGACTAAAATCCGTTCGAATCTCCACCAAACTTTGAACCAATTGTAATTCCCTCAACTTGAATTCATTTTGAGTGTTTTAGTGTAACATGAGGGTTGACGGTGCATTGCCAGAGAAGAACGAGGCAGTTGCAGAGATTGGCATATTTTTCCAAAGCCGGTCACCTAGTCAAATTTCTAACCAGACGCCAGTCCGGACGACCAGATCCCCTACTGGAATTAACCAGTTTTCGATATACTCAATTTTTACCCAATATTTCTAGTTATTATTGATTATACCCTTGCTGTATATAAATATTTTAAGAAATTATCTTATGATAATTAAACTTTCATAGTTGTTAAAGAATTAAAACTTTATTTATTAACCAATTATTTTTGAAATACTTTTGAGTATCAAAAATAAATCATCGTCTAAGTAATCAGCGTAAAATTCACAATATCTCATGGTCAGCAAGTATTTTCGATATACTCAATTTACCTACTCTTTCATTCTTTTTAAAAAATCATAAATATTATAAATCATTTTATAAATATATTTATTTTGTAATGTGTATTATTAAATAAATTTTTATGCTTAGTTAATTAAAAATCTATTTAGTACACATCAATCTTATTATTGCATAATTACCGTTAAATCATTTAAATACTTGCAAAGCATGAGATATTGTGAATTTTACTCTGATTACTTGGACGATGATTGATTTTTGATACCCAGGGTATTCCGTGGATACTCGAATATTGACACACTGATAATGATATACGATTAGTGGTTGTGGATATATTCTCCGTGAAAATATTATGTATGTTTTGTAGCCGTGATGCAACTTGAACCGAGCTTGGACTTTAACGAGAGGTGTGACAGACCCAAGCTGTGTATTACCCAAGCGCTGTAAGTTAGCTGTGTCATGCGTTTAGCTAAGTTACGCTTGAGCCGAAATTATATCTAGTTCTGTCGTGCTCTTTTTAGTCTAACGCTCTTCTAGTATAAACTTTAAACTCATATTGTCCTGTCACGGTAATGATAGGATGCAATGCTAGGGATCACATATTAATTGGGAGCATGACGATCGGAAAATGGTGGTTAGAAAGTACGGTTATTCAGGTGATCAACATCATTATCGTTCAGGGGCACCATACTTGATATGTTGATTTGAAATATATGACGAAGTCATTGATTTAGAGAAATTTATTCGAATAATTGACGAGGTCATTCTTGAAACAATTGATGAGATTATATGACGTGGTTATACTTTAGAATATATTGATGCAAATCAAGAACTCGTGAAATATTTAGAACTCATAATCACTATGATAACTAATCGGATGATTTCAATTATGCTATTTCAATTTAAAGATGAATTTATTGTTTCTGCACTTATATTATCATATGATTTCATTAGATCTTGATTATTTTATACTCTGTCTATTGCACATCATGTTATTATACTAAATATTCAAAAGGGAACTTAAGTTTAGGGTAACTTATTGAGTGTCAAAACTCCTGGCGCAATTTTCTCCTGCTCCTTGTGTTTCATACTAGGTATCGATGACGACGGAGTTGAACGAAATGATACACTGTATGATGACGACCCCGATGAAGATACGGTGGAGTTATGTTTCACCTAACTTAGTATAAACTGCTCTAACTTTAGTTTAAAGTCTTTTGGATATAAAATAGTCTTTTTGAATGTATTTCAACTATCTCTTGTATTAAATCCATATTTTCATAAAATGATAGTATTTTGGTATTTCACTCTTTTAAATTAACATGTCCAAAATTCAGGACATTACAATAATAGCTTTGGAAAATTGCTTAATTTTTTAATTTCAAAGGCTTTAGTGGGTTAATCTCATTGGCCGGTCGCGGCCCATGTATTGTTGGGTTAGGATGTGACATGAAGTGTTTATCTGAGAGATCCAAAATTGAGTATTGTGGAGTAAGGTTACAAAATGAGTCTATACGGGTATTAATATGTTTAGCTTTGTTTATTAAGTTTTTGGATTGCTCGAGCTCGAACAGTGCCCAACAAAAATTTGAAGAGCTGAGTTAATCTAAACTTGAGTCAAAATTGAGCTTATTTACAAACTTTAACAAGTCAAAAATATCGTACATTAATGCTCGCATACGAATCTAGAGTTGCAAACAAAAACTTTATTATGTGGATACATTTTATTCTTATAGAAGTTATTAAAAAAAAAGGTCTCTGTTTTAAACAAATAAAGAAAATTGCTAAACATTAATTATAGTAAATCGAGCCCTTAATGAGTTTTATTAAACTTTTATCGAGCCATTATCGAGTCGAGTCGAACTGAGCTTTGACTTACTTGAGCTTGGCTCGTTTTACAAATTGAGATTGAAATTCTGGCTCGAACTTGTTCATTAACTTAACAAACCGAGCATATTCGAATTGTTATCAAATCGAGTCAAGTTGAGTTCACGAACAACTCGATTCATTTGCAATCGTATTGTGGTTAGTGGAGTTTCTCTCATATCTTAAAAATTGTAAAACTTGATTGGAGATGCTATAAGAAACCCTACTGTAACGACTCATTTGATTTATTCTGTGTGTTTAGAACTTATCCATCAATCATCTATTTGATTTAATAAAAGAAATTAAGGTTCCTTCTCTAAATTATACTCTTCTTGATTAATTTTAAAATAACATGCAATTAGGTGACTAATAATATTCATTTGTTTTTTTATACATTGAAACCGTCAATATGAAAGAGCTACGTGGGAGTCATAGGGAGAGGTTACGTAATGTTAGTTGCTATGTTGATGGAAAAGTTCAAAACCCTCCCTATTATTTATTCAATCATATCACCTATTTATAACCCCAAATCTAACCTATTCCTCCCACCCCCCCAAACCTAAGCATATTCTAGAAACACTTTAAAACTATTACAAACTCACACACTAACATGTGTGTTAGTCCGGACATTTAAGTTGTTCAATTCTGATCTCATTTTGATTGTCCACTTAGTATTAATAGTAAAAAATTTTGATGAATTTTTTTTATATTTATAAAACAAAAATTATTGTCCCGTGCTAAAGGGTTGCCGAAGCCTGAGGACTTTCGAGGCTTACTCCGAAACCAACCCTTGTTTTTATACATACTAAAGATGTAAACTTGTGTATGAAGACCATCCAAAGAGTAATAATTTTATTCGCTCTTATCTTTGGTGACATCGACATTACTCACATACGCGATAAAATTGTGGGTCTCATTCCAAAGGTTAGAATTGTTCATTTAGTAAGAATTAACTCGTTAGGAAATTATGCAAAAATTGAACACAATTAAAAAACTAATAATTACACGACGAACAATTATGATAATCAAAAGAAGACGCACAATATATCTCAGTAAATACAAATAAGGTTAAAAAGATGAGGGTGAATAAAATTATTCTCCGAGGAGGAACCATGTGGGTTTTGTAGTGGGATGTAGCCCAAAGTGTTCCAAATAAAAAATAAAAAATTGGGTATGTAAAGTTCTAATTTAATTTATTTTAGTTTAGCCCCCTCATTATTTAAAGCTTATTCTATTTTTAACTCAAAATAAACTAAATTTTTGGTTCCGCCCTTCCTTCGTCCCACCCGGTATTGAGTGTAAATATATGTGTAAGTTAATATGTGCTTGTACGTTACTCACCCAATGGCTTTTTTCTAATCATCGGATTCGGTGAGTGCAACTGGCCCACAATGGAGACCCTTAGGGCCCATGATAAAGAGGAAGCACATGATGGCACCTCTTAGGCGGTGCCACGTGACATCATTATCAACGGGCATTATCTCATCCCTGTCATCATAATCGTACAAGATAACTCTTCGCACCAAACGCGTAGTTTTCCCCTGGATTTCTTTTTGCTGGACCACTGATTGAATGTACGCACAGGATAGACCCTACCACACCTAAGAGCATCTCTATTTATTTAAAATTGCTCCAATAATTTAAACTCATTTTTCTAATTTTAAATTATCACGGAAGTTAATACTTGAATTTTAAAAAACATTAGTAGTACACAATTTTTTATGCGAGTATAAACATTTTTTTATTATTTATTGTGCTAAATTTGATTTAAGGAATAAAAAAAATTCTCTCTTAGCTTGAAATATAGGCAAACTACTGGAGGTCATTTAAGGGCCCTCATACTAAATAATAAGCTCTTTCTTCTCACTCAAAAGGGAAATTAACGGTATCCTTTTCAATAATTTACGGCCATTTCACATTAGTCCTTCCGTACCTAATCATTTTCTTCGTATTCAAATGGGTAAATTACAGTATTGTTCCTAAAAGACAAGAGAGATTTCACTTTAGTCCTGTAATTTCAATTTCATTATTTTTTTAGCCTTGCACTGTAGATACTCCGTATCCTTGTTTGCTCGCAGTTACAATCTCACTTATTTATTAGTTTAGTTACCTGGAAAAAGTAAATAACAGTATTGGATAAAAATTATAGATAATCACTTATGATCTCCATTTCTTTCAAAAAAAACCTTTTATTTATTTCATAACGTATTATGTTTTCTATATGCAATATGAGAGAGATCTGAAAAAATAAAAGTCTACATGTAAATTGAAACAGGGGAAGTATTTTACCTTTTAACTTATTTGACTAAAAGATTAAAATTATTTTAAATTATAAATTTGAAACCTTTTTGTTCATCTAATGCTCACAAAGGTATAAATAGACAAAATGTCATTTAATTTTAAAATGCCTCAACAGAATCATCCAGAGTAATTTAGATGAATTCAACCACATTTAATCATAAACTATTCACTAGCTTATTCGACCCAAAACTTTAAATTTTTATTCGCAGCATGAGTCGTGCTCTATCTAAATTTTGATTTTCTATTTAATGTATTTAATTTAAAGAAAAATTAAAACACGATAATTTCTAGAGAATTCTCAATAGATAGCTAACATATAAGAAATGAAATCTCACATTAAATATCTGTGTAACAATTTTTATTTTGAGATTTATATATACTCATAATTGTCATTATAATTAAAATTGAGAAGGATTTTTTTATTGAAAATAATCCATATTGATGAGTTCTGTATCCATTTGTATTTTCTTATGTTAGTAGGAAAATAAAAATGGAGATCCAAGAATTGTTCATGAATCTAAAGTCAATAGTCAATAGTTAATGGTTCAAATTTTCCATTAAGTTTGTTTTTTTGTGACTGAAAGTCCACACTTGATTACAATTTGTATTATGTTTAAATCAAAAATCAAAACATCATAATTTAAAATGGGAAGTGATTTTCATACCCTCCTTTTAGTCTCATGTATTCTTTTTTTTTTTTCTCTCCTTATTATACAAAGTTACTAAAATACATTTCTATTGAATAATTTTTATTCTTTTCTCATGTTTAAATTACTATATTACCCTCACAATTAACTAAAAGTAAATAATTTTTATTTTTTGTCTTTATTTGGTTTTTTTGTACTTGTTATTTTTGTGTCATTTTTTATAGTTTATTCATTCGTCTCAACGAAAGAAATTTAAAAAGTATAAAATTATGTTTAAAAGATAAAAACAATTCACTAAAAACAAAAATAAGTTTAAAAAATGATGTTTGAACTTACAAACATCATTTTTTCATATTTTTTTTAAATATCTTGTCAAGACGAACTAATAATTATAAAAAAAAATTGATACAAAACAAAAATTAACTTTTTTTCAAATAAGGACAAAAAAAATCAGACAATAATTCAATAATTATTACATGTTAAATAAATCCTAAGTAAAGAAAAGACTCCAACAAAAATCAAAATTTAATTTTTTTTTTGTTTTGTATAATTTTTTTGATGATTCTCGATTTAAAAAATATATAAAATGATGTTTAAAAACTAAAAATAAATTCAAAAAACACAAAAAATAAGCTCAACGCAATTTTTTCTTATTTTTTATTTATTTTGAACATAATTTTTAAATTTTTTCAACAAGACAAACTAACAAATATAAAAAAAATGACACAAAAAAATGAATAAAAATTACATAAAAATAAAAATAAAAATTATTTACTTTTAATTGATTGTAAAGGTAATATAATAATTTAAACACAAGAGAAATAATAATTATATAATAAAAAGATATTTCAGTAACTTTGTATAATAATGACAAAAAAAAAAAATGAAGATAAAAGAAGAGAGTGTGAAAATCAATTCCTGTTAAAATTTTAACTTGTATGATAACCAAAAACAACGATGGTTGACTGGCGGACCCAAAATTTTTCATTAAAGCCCAAGTGTAACTTATCGCTCGTCTCAACTTCTCCTTCTTATGTATTCTTAATTTATTGAGAGAGTCTGACCCAATCACGGTCGTGTAAATAAGCTAATAGTAAAATGGAACAAATAAGTAAATATACAGTGACAAGCAAACGGCTCCTTATTTCATCTTATTTTTTCCCTTCGCAGATAAATCTTTCTACGCTACAGAAACCAATTAGGGTAAAGTTAACTATATAACCCAAAGTACAAATTCCTGAATTTTACTTAATCACACAATTCATATACGCAAATCCAAACTCTACACAAGTGAAATAACTTATAAGGGATGTGTTTAAGCAAAACTATTGTTTTACTGATTATTTTTAAATTTTTTTATCAAATCTGTTAAAAATAAAAAATTAAATTTTATGATCAGAAGGACAAAAAAAAAATTAAAAAAACTTTTTTTTTACTATCTTCAATTTTTTTATGTTAATTTTTTAAATTTTGAGGTAAGTTTTATATTTTATATTTTTTCGTTGGCGAGAATAAATAATTTAAAAAAAGTTTAAAACCAATACTTTTTCATAAACTTTTTTGTTAACTCTGCCCTATGAAGTGACCACTGTCGCCAAGTAAAGTAACGGTATCTGTAACAGTCGTACTCTCCAGCTGGAAAACCCGAACCGCAACACGAGATGCTGTAACGGTCCAAAATTCCAGCTGTACTCCTACAATATCCGCGCATTTTCACACCTAAACGCTAACGTAGGCCTCCTCACGCGCGTTTGTTAGCCGTCTCACAAGCAAATTTATCATTTCGCGGTATTATTTCAGTAAAATGGAATATTTCTAGAGAGCACACGCGCTAGGTTGCGTACACAATACAACAAATTTACATGCATAATAGCATGTACACGCGCGGAAAAATGGTAGTATCACTGAGTTCCCACGTGCGAGCTCCACCGACGGAGTCATACTTGTGATCTCAGGAGAGGATGGGGAGAGGCATATCCGGCGAGGGAGGGAGAGAGAAAGGGGTTTAATACATGACCGGAAAATGAAAATCTAGAAATCGCCCATTTTTCGGTGAAGCCGAAATTTCGGACCATGTTTTCCGATCTCCTGTAAGTTTCTCAGACTACGAATCGCCAAAACATCGCTCTTTCCGATCTCCAAAAGTCCTCCGGAATCCCCAGTCTCGGTTGAACCTACAGAGCACAAAGCAGAGAAATTAAACTCGACAAGAAACAGGACAAACAAAAACATTTTTGAAATGAAGAGAACTTTTTCCTCTCAATCGGCATTGATCATTATACCTATAGACTTCGACAATCGAGTAAATCCGCTGAACTGAGCCAAATCTGAAACAAACATCACAGAAAAAAGTAAGGAAGAAAAATCTCCTAACGATGACTCGATGAGGCTCAACCGAGACCGTTGATTTTTACTAGTGCTTTTTACCTTTTTGAGACGGATCGTGAGAGGAAAGGTAGAGAATGAGAAAGCAAATAACGGTGAGAATCGGAATGGCGTGGATGAATTTCTCAGGTTTCGGAGGCGGCGATTTGTGAGGTTTCTGTGACTTGTCCTTGTCTTCGTTGTCGGCGGCGGCGGTGGTGAGCGAACATGCTTGGTCCTTCCGCCTCGGGTCTTCTCCCGTGAGATTGTCTTCCTTTGCCCCCAGTATTCCTCCATTACTGTGGAGCTTCGAATTCGGTGAGCCGAGAGACTGCCTTTGCATGTCTAATGTGGAGGGGGAGAAAGAGATTTGTAGAGAGAGAGAGAGAGAGAGAGAGAGAGAGAGGGTCCGTGAGTGAGAGAGGAGCTACTGCCCAAAGCGTGGTTTGGTTGGCTATCGTCACCTTGTTATTTGTTAAGCATTTTACGGGATTGGATTCTTTATACATATCCCTAAGTTCTTTCTACACCCCAGAAAAAATTGTATAATTGAATTGTGTAAACAGGAGGTCTACGAGTAAGTTTTGAAGCACATATCAAGATACATATATGTCAAGAATTATTAGAGGGCATGTGAAATTTATATTATATTAAAGAATTTTATATACATCGAACGATTTCAAATATATTCATATTTTAAATATGTATTCCCAAATTTTGGTATGAATCATTTTTTAGTGTTCCTAATCATCCAACTCTTTTTATTTTTTATTGGCCTACCATTTTATTTGCTTATTTTTTGTCTCTATTTGTATAATTTTTTTCAAATTTTTGTGAATTATTGGGCCCTCTTGACAAAAACAATTTAGAAAGTATAAAATTATGTCTGAAAATTAAAAACAAATTTACTAATGACAACAAATAAGCCAAAAAAATCATGTTGCTGAATTATTTTTGTCTTATTTAAATTTTTTAAAATTTAATTTAATATCTATAACTTTTCTAAAACCTCGTGTAGAGACAACTAATAATTCTGAAAGTTAAAATTACAAAAAAAAAAAATCAACTAATAATGAAAAAATAATTCAATAAAAAAGTCAAAAGTTAATCTTGGACACTCTAAAAAAATTAATGGGTCAAATATAGCTGAAAATAATAATCAATTATATTTTATATAAAAAATTTTCGTTTTAAAATTATTTCTTCATTTGTTCTGTATTGAATTTGATGATTCGAAAAGTATTGGGCTTGTTGAATGTAGTTGCTACTATTGCTTGAAACAAAAATATTTGTTCTTTTTACTAGTTTTGACATTTGCTCTCAATTAGTTTGAAATGACTTTGCAATCTCCTTTTATGTTGGAAGGTGTTAGATTGTTAAGATCCGTCAATCTGATTTGATACACTCTTAAGATCAGAGTGGTACTTGTTGTCTATCTAAGAAGCAATTCATTAGTCCTACCGATACCAATTGGTAGGCACTCTAATTCTTATGCTAGGACACATAAAATACAACACAAAAATTATTGTACTTATAATTGATTGCATACCTTATTAGGTTTTATAGTCTCCTTAGTCACGTGTCCTTAAATCGGTAGTGAAATCATCCCAATATTCTTTCCCGAATGATCGAGGATTCCATTATAAAGTCCTTCCATTATTTTTGGTTCTCCAAACAGAATTTGTTCCATGAGCCTGTGACTTTCATATTGGGTTTCTTACTATAATCCTAAAGTTTCCATACCTTGCTCTTTGCATAAGGCCCGAATTCCTTCCTGCCATTTCTAACAATGGGTTAGAGCCTAGCTTGACCACAGGCAATGTTGCTGATCCAGCTCATTGTCTAGTCCTTGGGCCATGCCTCGACTTTGGTATCTAGTATGTTCAGACCGTTTATTAGCACGAACCACCAAAGCATATCAGCCTGGCTAAACAAGGGAATCCCAAAAATTTTGCTCGCTACAATAGCCTTTGACTAAGCTTCGACTTGGCTGACAATTGGTTGCCAAGATATGTCGACCCTCAGTCCCTTTCCGATGTGAAGTGGGATTGACATGTTGGAAAAGTTGATGTTTTTGACACACACTATGTGTCACATGGGGAAGGCTCAGCAGAGGTGAACCCCACGGCGATAAGATTCGTGGTGGGAGGCCCGACGACGTCAGGCCCTGCAATGGTGAGGTCTATGGGGGAAAGCTTAGTCGTGGTAGGGGGAAACCGAAACAAAGTGGTGTGCGGTAGTAAACTGGCCAATCTTGAACTTCGGTGACAAAATGACCCAGTTGTAGCCCCCTACCAAAACTGAACGACACCCCTAAACAAATCGATGGAGACTGTCAAGGAACAATCGCGGTGCAGGTGAGGGGCTAAGTGCCCCATATCCGAATTGTAAATGGACTTGATCTAGACGATATACGGCGAATGACGGACCCTTCTCGCTCATACCTAGAAGCAAACAATGACAGACGTGCATGAACATAGAGCTCGAAGGAGAATCGAGCCACAGAGTGTTCGTCAAAATCAAGGTGCCTCGCATCACAACATAAAAGGAATGAATACTGACTTGAATACTGACCCGGTAAGGAAGGAACCTTCTACCGTTCACTTAGGTCAATAACTACCTCACTCTAGTTAGATTCGACCGAATGTGACGTCACCAAGTCAGGTACCAATGAATCTTAGCCTCTTCCTTTTAATCGGCTTAAGGACGCCCAAGACACTAGTTGTCACTCCCTCGGGGTACGGAGCTGCCTTCGCAAACATCCCCGAAGTTACACTCAACTGTCTCTAACAACTCCTCGTTGGGGTTCCTTATAATGGGACGATGCCCAACAGCCAAACATGGGACGGCGCCCAAAAATCAATAACACTACCACGATGGGTCATCCAAATCGGTTTTACATCTTTCTATTATCGTAAACTTACTTGTCTCTACACAATTCTACTATATTATAATGCACACTCAACACCTTCCACTACTTTATCTAAGTGTCATTCGAACAGTATCCCTAACATTCAATTTACATTTTCTCCAAAGTACAATAAATGTCAATTATCAAAAATTGGACAACATAACAATTACAAATTAGAGCATTACTAAATTTTTCAAAAGCTCAACAACAATATACAATAAGAGCCCATCGGCATAACAACACTAATGAATATCATAATAACATATATGATTTAATAAAATATAATCAACAAAAAGCATTCCTGCTCATACAGAATCTCACAAAAATTTGTGAACATAATTTAAATACAAGTGTATGCATGTGCAAAGTGTCGTGTGAGGTTCGGTACTATTTAAAATCGTTTGTGAGTAAAACTCAAACGTCTCGGGATAACATTAGGACAAGACCAAAATACACACATGATGATATTGTTTTTCATAAGTGTTTAACAATAATATTTATATAAGTATATGATAATAGATGGAGGCCTTAGAGAAGTTTTTTTTTTTTAATGACAAAATCTTCATGTTGCTACCTTTGGAGGAGGATTATTTATGTATTCATGCGTTATTTAACTGAGAGTAAAAGACCAGCTTGGTTCTCATTCTTATCTTTTCGAGGATCGAGCTGTACAACAAACGACAACTTTCAAGTGATTGACTTGAAGTTTATATAATTAAATTATTAGTTTACTCTTATAAACAATTTAGTAGACAGCTGCGATTCTGCAAATTTAGCCAAGCCGAGCGAGCGATCGGATTACAAATACTAGGTTTCTAGTTTCTTTTTAATTATTTATAACTCAAGGTTTTTGACCGAGTAAGTAGATACGTATCTTGATTATTATTATTTTTTTTTAACAAAAATAATTTCATTGCCTACAAAAGAGGTCCAAATAAAGTCGGGAGAAAGTCTCATATATGAATTGACTATTCAAGAGTTGATAACCTAAAACTTAAGAAAAAAAGGGTAAACTCTCAATCAGATAAGTATATAATAGAAGTTTCACCAAAAACCCTTAATACGACAGTCTTTAAAATAATTGCACTCCTTCAACTTGAGCAATAAAAAGCTTATGTTGTCCTTGTACCTAGACAAGCTTAAAATTACTTATGCATCCAGTAAGTAGCAAATATCATGGATAATCTCATGGCCACTGCCACATAAGGAGAAAATGATGGTATTTCTGCAAAGTTTAAAAAGATCAACCAAGACTTAAACCTAAGTAAAAAAAAATAAAAGGATTGGTACTTAATGAAAAGAGAAGTGCGTACAAAAACTAATTAGAATTAGCAATCCCAACGGCAAAAAGACGGAAATAGAAGTGAGATTAAACATGGAACATAATCTCTAAAGGTTGGTAGTAATAATCCCTACCAAAAACATAAAATAAATATATAAATATATAATCTAAGGGTTGGAGGTAAAATTCCCTACGAGATGCATCCGAAACATATCAATATATAATTTAGGAAGACTGTTAGAACATACTGATTATTATATAATCTACTAAGCATGTGCTATATAAAAACAAATAAAAATAAAGAACACAACCAATTTATTTTTAAACAAAACAAACAGTATATGAATCTAAGAGTGGTAAGTACGAAATCCTATTTAGAATGCACATATTAAGTGGGAAAAAAAAACAGCAAAGAGCGACGAACGGAATTGGAATTGAAATATGAGAAGTCAATGGTAGTCGTCTCCCTCTCCCAGAATCCTATCTCTCTCTGATTTTGTTAGTGAGTGAGTGATGAAAAGAATGATGGAGACGGATCGAGAAGTATGAGAGTTTGCATGAGGTATTGCAAAGAATTTCACGAAGTTTAAGGTACGGAGAGCCCTTTGAGTTCTAGGTATTAATCCGAAGATTTAGAATAGGATTATGCGTTTTGTGATATCAAGAGTTAATAGAAAAAGAAATGGCTGAATCAGTTTTCCTAGGAGAAGATTAATATCAATTCCAAAGGTCACCATGGAACGTTACAACTCTAAGAGGAAAAAAATAATTGGGTGGAATGCGATCAATCATTCCCCCATCCTTGTGATGATCAACACCGTTCAACATGATAACTTATAATTATATTTATAAAGAACCTAATATTAATAATTAGAATGATATGAAAATTATTTATCTTTTTATTTTTTTTTGTTTTATAAAAATGTATTATAAGATTGACAAATTATTTATTAAATTTTAAAAATTTTGGGTCATTACAAAAAGATGCATGTCAAAAAGATTAAATGTGTTCATGATAAATTTATATCACATTTCGTAGGTAATCAATTTTAGATTTTCAAAATTTTTCTTAAATTTATCACACTTCAAACAAATCTACCAAAATTGTCCTTGAATTTATCATATGTATATAATATATCATGTTTTCATACAAAATCATGTTAAATTTATATGTGCACAAAATATATCACGTTTTAATATAAATAACATGGTAAATTCATGTGATTTTAAATCATCATGGTTCAACAAATTCATCATCTTGTCTTCCAAATTTATCATATATTATTAAAATTTACCATCATATCATAATTGGAATTCATCAAATTTACCATCTCCAAGTTTATCATCGTAATATTATAATATAGCTTCAACAAATTTATCATCATATGTGAATATGAACTTATAATCAACACCAAATATACCATGAAAATAGATTACTAGCAAATAGTTAGGGATTTTTTTCTCATCTCTTTCATATTTTTTGGTACAAAATCATTCAAGTGTTCAACCATTATCACCCTAATCGAATGCAAAAATAAAAAATAAAATAATTGTAGAACAAACGATATTCACCACGTAACAAGAAATGTTCTTGAAAAAAGCTGTTTATGTTTGATGGTGAAATCTTTCTTCCAATTTGCAGCAATTGATCTTCATTCCTAATTTAATGGCAATGACAATTTTACTGTAAAAATTGAAAGGGACAGAGAAGACACACATTTGATGGGCAGAGAAGAAAAACATTTGGAAATTTGGAAACAAGAGGGACCTGTGGCTTGACTGGCTTCTGAAGTAAAATGGGCCCACAAAACGGCCCAATTTAGAGATCACACAGTTACCAACATATGTGTTGATGACGTCTGCGATGATATGTTTACATGTCGGTGACGGTAGCACCGAGCAACAAGCCGAGTGAATAGGATCGAATTTTCTGGGCCGCCCTCAAAACGGATCGCTGACTTCAGAGACAAAACCAAAACCAAAACCAAAACCAAAACGAAAGCAATCAAGAAGACCGAAACTAGAAGAAAATAAGATAGAGGAGAGAGATTTGAAGAATATTAAGTCACGTATAGAGGGAGGGAGGGGGAAATGGTGCTATGGGAGATCACATTGGGAACGGCTTATTTTTTGGGTTTGAAACGGACTTATAGGCTTGCGCTGAAGATTCAACGTCGCCTTATTCGCCCTAAGTACCCTAAGATCCGTCAATTTGTTCAAAGGTAATGGCTTTCTATTTCATTCTCTCTCTCGCCGATTTTTCTGTTGTAGTTACTTTCCAATTTATTTCGAGCGAAATTGCTTTGTATAGGAGTTGCAGTTTCTATGAGTTATTGATACAGATATAACTGAATATTCAACGAGATGGAAGATCATGTTAATAATGCAGCCTTAAGGTGGCTTTGTTTGTGGTCAAGTCTGTTGCATTTTCTTTTGTTTTTGGGTTCGAAGTTAATGCTTGCATTAGTTGGACTGGGATTGTTACTGATAAATTACTTTTAGAAAGGTTCAAGACCTCGGACGATTTTATGTACGTTAGAAAGTTTAGTCTCATTTAGACCAGAATGGATTGATGTTATAGTGAGCCGAGGAGTTTTTAAATTGGGGCTTGGCAAATAGCTAGGGGATAACGTATAACATATTGTGGAACTATAGGTAGTGTTTGGTTGTTGGATTGGTTTTGGGAAAGAAATGGAATGAACATTAGTTAGTGCCCGGAATGGAATTGCCATTTAATCCACATTGGCGAACGATGATTTCGGGAAAACAAAAGTTGGAATGAGCACTCCATGTTGGAAATTCGAAGGGATGTGAATGAAATAAGACACTGGAGGGTCTCACAGCGACCGGAAAGTCTCATTCATGCACACCACCCAAAGTTCTCTATGTCTCCATTCATGACACGCAACTCAAAGGTTCATCCGTTTCGGCAGCTCAAAGGTTCTTCGGTTGCTATATATTCAAATGTCATCCATTTTTTTGGGACAACTACAACAATGAAATTACGGTCTACCATTTTTCTTCCTATTTTTGAGTTCTTTGTGGGAGATAGAGGTAGACTGTAGGTCCGATAGGCAGGCGAAGCTTGGTATTCCTTCGTTCAATTGAGCCGTTTTACCGTGGGAGATAGATGCCAGTTGTGATCCTCCAACACCCACAGTGAGACAACGATTCAGTCTTAAGGGGACTGTGAATCTATAGAACTCGGTTCGGTATCATGTGATTTATGTTATGTTTTACAATTTACGATTGTACTTCTTTTTATTGATTATGATTTGTAATTTTCGCCTTCGATTATCAATATCAATGGAATCGAAGAGTACTCGGAATTTTCAAAAAAACATACTGGGCCCTTTCCACTCTAGCTTTATTTTAGTAAACCCTATAATGCCTTTATGAATGTTGAAGAAAACGTTTCTTCTTGTCTTAGGTTTCTATTTTGGAATTAATATGGAAGACGTAAGAGATTTATGCCGTATGATACAAGTACGAAGGAAATTTCCAACACACTCAAAATGCATAAGATGGTTTTGTGATGGCTAGAACGGGAATTGTTCAGGAATTCTAGATGTGTGGGTTCATGAAATTAGATACAAGAATATGCTTTGAACATGCTCACCATTCTTCCACATCTAATAGGAATTGCTTTGATAACTTTCTAAAATTCTTCTCCTTCGCAACTTTAGATCAGATTCGACTGCACTTTATATCTTCACTAGGACTCATCTCATGTCTATTTTCATACTTTGACTATACGGTGTACCATTATTTCTCTTGTTGTTTATGGTAAATCAAGGCAATGTATTTACGGCCAACATCTGTGTCCATTCTCTTTGAATCCAACTGTAGGCTATTGTGCTATTTCTCGAATTTCCAATTGTATTCCTTATCAAAGCTGTAGTCATGATACCAAGTTCTTTCTACGCTAACTCACTCTTTCCACCTGATAAGTGGTAGGAATTTATGAAATAACGGTGAAGTTGAAAGAACAGATTTCTAAAATGGGTTACTATGTCCCTTAAAGCTGATAGCATTTGTCTATTGCTGAAGGTAAAAAGAAAGGGAAGGCAAGCATTGGTTTAAGCTTGAACCTTTTTATTCATCGGAAGGAAGATTTTATAATGCCTATCTAGATGAAGACCAATCTTGATTATGGTGGAAGAAACTGTAGATTTATGGTGCTCAACAGGGAGGAGCTAGCCTCAGGGTCCCCTGAAACCCCCAAAATATTTTACATTTCTTTTAATAAGGGTTATATAGACGGAGATAATTATGACACCAATAAAAAATTGGTTCCTAAAATTGTTAATAAAGTTAAGTTGATCCTCAGTTCAAATAATTTTCCTTGCTCGTTGAAATTTTATCCAAATTGTTTCAAACGTTATAATCAAATTAAGTATGTGGGTATTCTAGTTCTAGTTATTATAGGGAAAGGATAGAACGATTTGACACAGTGTATTCTGGAAGGAAAGAGTATAATAATGAGGGTGCATTTTTGTGGATAGCTATCAGTTCTGCGCCTCCCGAACAAAGATCCTAGCTCTACCACTGGTGCTCAAACATAAGGATAAGGCATGCTAGCATTAGACTGGTTAGAGTATGAAGTATGAACAAGGTCACATGAAAGGTTCTAAAAAAAGAAAAATTAAGATTCTATATAATGACTGAATTTAACATTCATGTACTTTAAAGTGCTTTAATGTTTTAAGGTGAATATGGAAAATTTAAATGAGTTTCTATTTGAGAGAAGTCACACATTGAGGATCTTGCTTATGCTGTTGGTTGTGGGTTCCTATTTTCCCTGTCCTAGTTTAGCCACCCAATAGGTTCCTATTTGAAGCTAGATTGACATAAGATTTGGTGTGGAATGTTGTTAAAAGAGACTAAGCGGTATGGAAGAGGTGATATGTATTCAGGTTATGCTCATTTTGATAGAGATTATTTACTAGTTTGTTGTTTTGTTGTTTGCCGCATTTCTGCATCTCATCTGTGGTGACAAAAGAAGCAAAAAATAGTTGCAAGAGGACTTTTATGGGGATGGATTGTTAAGGAATTCAAATAACACAATGGATTGAGATATGACTTCGTCCTATTAGGGAGGGCTAAAGTTTTTGAATGGCAAATATTTTTTCATTGAGTGATGGTTGCTGCTCTATGATGTGGTTCAAAAAAAGAAAAAATTGGTCCTGCACTGATACTGAACCATTATTTTTTTTTTTGTCATTTGAACCATGTCTATATGTTTGGTAACTCTACGTTAATTTGAAGAACTTGATTTATGTGCTAATATAATCGTTGTGGACATTTTGTTAATATTTAGGATGTGTAACTAACCATATTTATTTTGGCCCTTCTTTTGTCTCTCTCTCTTAATCTGATTTTCATCCTTGCGCAATGTGTATGCCCTAACCGTACAAAGTAAACTTTTGAACGCCCATTCCTTGTGTCGGAAGTGTTTGTTTTTGAAACGACCATGGGCATGTACTAGGCTAATTTGAGCAGATAAATATGAAGTTTGGTCTTAATTTTGAAGGCCTCACTCTTCACAATTAACAGAAAGACCGAACCCACCAAATGTAAGATGCAACCCTTTTCCGAGTTTAATATTTCTGGGAGCAACTGAGGGAATATATACAATAATATTGGATGAAGTTATCTGACCTATGTACTGGGAGCAGGATATTAGCAACTCAGCTCAAGGAAGAAATTATGCAGACAATGGAAGCCTCTTTTGACTTTTCTATATACACAGAATTTCCTCGTTCTTTTTTTCTTTAGTTTTCTAGAATATGTTCCGACCACATATGTGGATTTGTACTGCAAATAAGGGTGTATGATGGTTTGGAGTTCTGCAGAACCAATTCTTGAACTAGTTTCACTTCAACACCTTCGGACTTGATTGCCAGTTTTCCTCTTGCTTGCAGTTACCCTTCATTTCACTAGGACTCCTTACCCTTCATTTCACTAGGACTCCTTTTTTCGCCGTTTCCGTTCTGGGTGAATTACACCTGTTGAATTTTCGAAGCATGATGATCTCTGGAACTCTCTAGATGAAATGTCTTGCTGTTTTGCAGGTTTGGGTGATACAGTGTTGCCATTCCTTTTGCTTCATATGGATATAGTGCTTGTATAGTGTCCTTTCTCTTTAATTGGTGTAGTTATTCAGAAACCTTACTGGATTGCCTTTTAACTTATAATTGCTGCTGTTTTAATGCTTTCTCAAGATTTTTTTAGATTCATAAGGTCAGACACAAATTCAAACTACCCAATTTGTTTTTGCCATGCCACGGCAATTGCACCCATGTCGTATGTTGCTCACTTGTTTGGTAGTGTGTCTAGTATAAAGTATTTGTGGCATCATTATATTAGAGATATCATGTATTAATACCTTTTTTCTTCGTTTAACACAGAAGAACACGTGCTGCATTTGACGTGGCACTAAAGGTCCACCAGAATATACAACAAAGAGATATCGAAGTGGGTCGAAGTCTTGGCAACCGCATCCTTCGGTATCTTGACAAGATGAAACCATCAGCTCAGATACGGGGTACCACGTGTGCAAAACCTCCCTCAGGTGGTAATTCTACCACAAATATGACAAAGCAGTTAACCAATTCTTATCCCAACAAGAAGACTTCTAGTGGCTTCAGAGACTCTGATAGGCATCTGTTTACCTCATCAAGAAGTATATGGCCTAAACCTTTTCCCACCATTGGAGTGATGATGAGGCCAGCTAAGCCTGCTGGAACTAACAACCCACACAGGTATTTGAGCTTCTATTGCCCTGAAGCGTCAAGATTTGGCCAAGGAAGAGGGGGATTCGAGGGAGTGATTCGGAAAGACATAATGCAGTGGATGTTGCAGAACTAAGGCTGATGGATATACGTTATGTCATTTGCCTTTGTTGTGGAATTTGTTGAGTTCTGAGTTCAATCTCCGGAATATGCCATTTTTAAGGTGATTATTGTTGGGAAAGAAGATGCAAAGATCTAGAGAACTGCTGGCTTAGAAGAGAGAACTTTTTATTGCGTCTATTTTCTGGGTTCTGTATGTCTCTTTGGAGACATGAATTGTTATAAGAACTTGAAGTTTATAGAGAAAGGAGATGATTTTAGTGTCTTTTTTAGTAAGTTAGTCTTTTAGACATGGATTGTTTTTAGGTAGTGAGCATAAGTGTAACAGCTGTTGTAAGATGCTCGGTAAGAATGTTTTTATATGAACACTTGTGCTAGCAGAGTGACAAGTGAAGATGTATCATAGATTCCCAAATGATTTGCAAGGAAATTTTGGTTAGGAAATCCTGGGATATCTTTATCTACAAGAATCACAATGTATGGTAAGCTTCTTCCATGTAAAAAATGCACTCTCTGATCTGGACCCAGGGAAACTAGGGTGCTTTTTGCTGTTCCATGTTTCTATACGTAGGCTATGAAGTATATCAAAGGGGAAAGAAATGACAGCGTAACTAAAGAATATGTTTAACTTGTTCACTACTTCATCTTATTCATTTTTTTCCCTTCCCATCTATAAATCCCTTGAACCCATTAATTCCAACACTGCCGTCAACAAATAATGAAGGGAAAAACAATTTCAAGCAGTTGCAGCCCAATCCACAGACCATGCAAATTTTTAGAGCAAGAAATCAAAGAAAGCTATCCTCTTTCTACTCAAAACCTTGTTCCCCCAATTAACAAATCAGAATTAAAAAAAAAAAAAAAAAAACAAGAAGTATGGATTGAAGAAAAATATCTGCACAATGTTTCTTTGATCTACTGGTTAAAACAAGAATTCAGTACAATAGAAAAGAAAATGAACAAACCTACAAAGGTTAGTCTAGATCTTCAGTTTCTCCTTCTCAGCTATACATACTCGTAAACCAAGCATACAACAAAGTTCTCTAGCTCAGGTGCTGATTTCCTGCTACAACACTCGCAAAAAAAAAGCTTACAACATAGTTGAGTCCGTATCTCAGGTTTTGCTTTTCGGCTACTAAACATTAATGGACAAAGTACACAACATGTAAGCCAGAAAAAGAAATTTTCTTACATAAAGTCTGTGTTAAGGTGAAAATCCTAACCCTTCTAGCCAAAATCGTGTATGTGCTATAGCCCGTAAGGAATATCTCATGGATCATCAGCAGAATTAGCAGAAAGCTATTTGTTCAACTGAGTCACAATTGCACCCCATCTGCCAATGTACACCCAGAAGCCGTCTGAATCACAGCTGTTCAGGTTTTTTTTTTTTTTTGTTTTTTTGGTTGACAATTCATGAAAACGTATCAGCCCCAGTTCGTATTGTTTTAAAACCTATTTTGTCCTTCAAAACGTTAAAAATAAAAGCAACACAAAAAGTTCCTGCTGTGAAACTGTTGTCAAAGTAACTGAGAATAGCACAATTTTCAGCAAACTAAACTGAAAAGTTCTTGATAAGCAAATTCACATTGAAAAGGATATAAAAACGAACAAAAAAAAAAACCTAATTCTTGTGTTTTCATCAGTTTTATTCTCAAACTTTTGTTTATTTATAGTCTCTTAAGTTTATTTCAGAAAAATTGGACAAAGAAAGGAAGGTGACAAGGGTAATGAGAAAAATATGCCAAACAGGTCAGAAGTCCTGCACTTGCATCTTAGAGCAAAATCTGAACAGTAAAGATTTGCAGGAATGCCGCCTCAACAAGTTCCTTACAACAGGCAATTGTGATGCATGCATCTCCTCGGATTAACAAAAGCAGCCCAGACCATTGCTGATTTTTTGCTGAACACTATTGCTTCCTGGCTTGTCATAGCAAGTTTCCTGCTTCCAAATTAAATTACCTGCAAGAAGAGACCAGCCCAATCAACATTTTAGTCAGAACAGATTTCAGCTTGAAAGTCACTTGACACAAGTTGATTCTTTTTGCAGATCTCATTATTTAGTTTGTTGGACGCTTAAATTAACTACAGCATCTCTACTTTGATATTCTACGGGTAAAGTAGAAAAGGAATGTGGAAACCCACTCGTCTGAATATCCATGGATCAGCAAATGCTCTCATCTTCCCGCCAGACCAGTTTTCCATCTCCCTCCCTTGATCAACAAGAGATCCCAACTCGGTACAATCTAAGGCATATTATTTCTTATTAAAAAAATCCCTCTTAAAAACACCATTACCAGATGAGAGCAAGGTGTTGGCAACGGGCACATCTAGGTAATTGTTACTTTGTAACCACCATTTTAGCTACAACGTATCAGGTTTCAGTTATACTTTCAATCCTTATCCACATTGATTAGACCATCCAAAAACCATAAAACTCCAATCCTTAACCTAAGCTATAATTTACTTTTTCACAACAAATATAAATACCACAAAAACATCTCTCATCTAATTTATTTTCTCGCAAACCTTAAAATTCCTTTATGCAACTCTTTGCTCTCATTCCAGCATCAACCTAAGCAAAACAATAAGGCTTATGTGAGAAATTTTTAAGTGAATGAATAATTAAATAGGTCAATGGACAGTAATGTTGAACAATGAAAGGAAAGGGTGAACAATGGAAGGAAAGGCTGGGGGAGGATATCTACATATGCTCAAAGAACTGCCAGATTCTATTACAATCAGATAGACATAATCCAATTTCGATTTTTCTAACCAGAACAATATAAAACAAGAGCGTGATGACCAAATAAGACCAAAACCAAGACAAATAAAGACGTAATCCCAATGAACGGCTAATGCCATTCATTAACCTACCGCTCCAACACAGCTCCACTGCTTTTTCTCTTCCAGTAAACTTATAGCACCAGTTTGAACCCCTTTGACAAGAAATTAACCCTGAGAAACAAAATACAACAAATGAGGTACGAACTTACATGAAGTCACCCAGAAAGAGGCATTAGATTTTTTACCTCTTATTATATATACCACAATGAGAGCTATAAAGCAATTGGAATGCAATATAACTTAATCATACAAATACTCCATGCAAGCCATACATGCATGTATCTAGCTGATCAAACAAAAAAATAAACAGTAACAAAAATGCAAATAACATATTTCATAACGCGTGTATTTCCTTATCATAGGGCTTGTATAACATCTTCACAAAGCCAACAAGAGTAGCGAAATTATTTCCAAAGTGAACAAGCAAAAGCAAGATAGACTAAAACCATGTCAACTAGCTTACATATTCTTTTCCTCTTGTTCTTGCAGCTGCTTCACAATGATTTCACTTCCATCACTCAGAGGAACAAGGCTTCCCACCCACATCTCCACTTGTGAGAAGCTTTGTAACTGACGCACCCTAACATTATTGATCGTCTCCCTTCCCAGGTCATACCAAAGAAGCCTCTGACTGTCTTGTTCCAATAGTAATTCCTCACCACTCTGTGAAATAGCAATAGGCCTCACATATTGGAAAGACCTAATCAGATCCGGTTGCACAACTGAAATCAACTTACTCCATGAATCCTTCACTCCGTAGTCTTTCATCACCCATATATCAACCCTATCCAAGTAATAGAAAAGCAACGAAAGGCATTCCCCCAAGCTCTGCAAATTCATATAGAGATTCCCATCCGCGTACTCCGGCTGTGACACTAATTTATACTCCTCACTGCCTAGATCAAACCCAATAATCGAACCAGGATTAGAGGCCTCTGGTTCTTCCGCCACAACCCAGTGCAAAGCACCACCAGCTAGTACCCCACCCGTTCTTTTCAAACTCCCGTAACGAGGTAGCTTCTCAGCCCTATGCCATGAATTTGATTTCACACTATATACCTTAACTTCGAAATCAAAAGAAGCATCGTCAATCCCTTTGAGCATCACAACCCTCACCACCTTGTAATCATGACTAACACTATCATACCCAAAACCATAAATCCGACTCTCGTAGTAACTAGACAAGTTTTGGATCTCAATCGAGGCGTAAGGTAATCTCCTCGACTTCCGCGTCGACGGATTCCACAAAACGAGGGTATCCAACGTGTTCGACATACATAGCAACCCATTGCAAGAGCCCCACACAAAAGTCCCGTAGTCCTGACACCACAGCGGGTGGTGAGTTATTTGTTCGACGTCCACTTCAGATCTTCCGTAAAGCGAATCAAAGTCCAGCGAGCTGAGGTGGTTGTCTTCTCTCAGTATGAGACTACGATTCGTTTTGGTTTCGTATGATCGGTTCAGATGCAACATAACGAAATCCGGGCTATCGATTAGTTCACGCCACGATATAGATACGCACCTGAATCGGACAAGCGGTTTCACCTGCAACCGGGAGAGTATTTCGGTCAGCACCTCCTCCGGCAACTGCGACATTGATTACGGTTTCAGCAGGAGAAAAACTGGAAAATATCCGACTGGATTTGAGTGAGTGTGTGTGTGTGTGTGGATTGGGCGAAGAAATGGAAGTCCGAAGAGGAAAAAGGGCTGGCTTGGGCGAGAGCGTGGATTCAGGTGTACGCAAAGGTATGCATGAAGGCTTCGACTCTGGGGGGGAGTTTTAGGTTTTCTCTCTTAGCAGGCTTTTTTAGGAATTCAGAAGCCGCTGTGCAATAACGTTCTTTTAACGCGTAAAATATTAATTATTTGTTCAGTAATATTTTACACATTTAAATGATATTATTTTGGTATCCAATACATGCACAATAGAGGGGCCGCTTTTATAATCCGTCTCTCACAAACTCATCGGTTAAAAAAAAATCATAAATCGGATGTAACTTAAGAAGGGAAATGATTTTTAAACATTCTTTTGTTTATTTGTATTTTTTCCTATTATATAAAATTATTAAAATATTTTCCTATTTAAATATAAGAGAAGAATATAAATTATTTAATAAAAAATAGTTCAATAATTTTATATAATAAAAAAATAAGTGAAAATAGACCGTATTCGTTTAGTTATTTGGAAATTTTTTTTCTAAATAAGTTTCTAAAAAATTTTTCCAAATATTTTTATTTTTTTTCAAACAACTTTATTTTTCTATAAAAGAAGAAAGAGAGAGAGACACCTCGAAACTAGCGAAAAAACTTATCTCTCAAATTTTTTTAAAACACTTATACCAAATAATATTTCAGATTTTTTTTTCTTAAAAATCGTTTTAAAAACAAATGTGTGAAAATCAAACCCCATTAACAAAATATATTATTGAATAACAAATTAGATCATATCAGTCTATTTTTCAATTATGTTTATTGACATCCAATTAAAATATGCCACCGACTTTTTTTCTTTTCTTTCTCGGTGTCTCCAAGGCATCATCAGCACCACTAACCGGAAGACGCGTGGGGACTAACTACCGTGTAGCAGAGGAAAGACGCGTGGGGACTAGTGAAAGATGCCCAATGCCTTTTATTAAAGAGATCAGGCTACCCACCCGCTTAATGAGTGATAAATACATATAGACATAAATACATATAAGGCCCTATGGCCTCTAGTATTTATTTATTTTAAATTTTTGTTTTTATTTTTTTTTGTATTTGTTATTTAAATCTCAATATTTTGTAATTTATTGGTCCTTCTTGATGAAAGGAATCTAATGAGTATAAAATTATGTCCAAAAGTTAAAAAAAATTACTAAAGACGACGAATAAGTACAAAAAACTCTATTTTTTTTATTTATTTTTGTCTTTTCTAAACTTTTTTCAAATTTAGCCGATGATTGATAACTTTTCTAAAAACTCTTGTCGAGATGAACCAATAAATCAAGAAAAATTGATGAAAAACAAAAAATTGTAAAAAAATTTCAAATGAGGACGAAAAAATTTCAATAAATAAACCAATAAAAATCACAGTCCGAATGGACCCTAAATATAGATATTAATACATATTTTACAAATATTTATGTATATTCACGAAATTAATACATAATTTATGAAATTAATATATTTTTATACATTATTTAATGTCTAATGAGTAGTGATTAACATTTTCCTTTATTAAATTGACACAAAAAGTACATCTTTTTCAGTAAAATGCACTGACCTTTGGCTTCCGTAAATATTTGATTATGGGATTTAAATTGCATTTTCTTCTCTTATTATATAAATTACTGAAACATTTTTTTATTAAATAATTTTTATTTTTCTCTTGTGCTTAAATAAAAGAATATTTTAATAATTTTGTATAATAGGGAAAAAAAGAAGTGCAAATGAGAAAAAAGATATTTTTTGATGATGTAAGCAGAAAATTTTTTCTAAATATCTAAAAATTCCTTAGTAATATATATATAAGAAGGCACAAAAATGACCCTAAACCACATAATTTCTATATCTATCTTCACCTCACTTTAAATTGGACAATGTTAAAAGTTCAGAATATTTGGGCCCAAAAGATCCCCACAATGAAAATTCAAGTTCAAACTTTGTCATCATATTTTTTTTCCCCTGATCAGATTTGAGCCAAAACAATAAAATTTATCAAAAAAAAAAAAAAAATTGGAGGCCATCCTCTTGTGAACTCATTCCCCCTCTCCCCCCACTTTTCTAAATTTTGTGCATGTTATTTTCAGATCACATATTGAACCTATGGCCAAGTTTGTTCGTTATTTAAACTGACATTTTTCTTCACTTTTGAACATGCTAATTACAGTGACAAGCAATTCATCATGGGGTTTCATCTAAATAAAATTTAGGGGAATTTATATAAAATCCTCTCCACCTATCGCTCAGTATCACTTAACTCCTTCAATCTTCTAATTATCTTAATGTCCCTCCCAATCTTCTCAAATGTCATAGTAAACTAACGATGTTAACGGAATCAATAATATTACGTAAATGACCCCATCATCAACTCCCAAAACAACATTGTTTTGAACTAAGAAGAGAGAAAAATCGACCAAAACAACGTCGTTTTGATTTTTTCACCATTTACAAATCTACAAAAAAAAATCCTAAGTATTTTTTCTCAAATCTCTTCATTTCCATTCCACTAACAAGCAACCTGATGATGCCCTTTGTGTTGCAGTGAAGTTGGATACAGTGGAGGCATTTTGTTCAGATAGTCATGAATTGGTAGGATGTTTAGACTTTTTTCCATTTTCTTCATTTCCATTACATTTTCTACAGACTAAACAAACGAATCTGCCATGGCCGACGACTTGGGCGCCGCCGTTGCTTTGTAATGCACCGCCGTTCGCAGGCCACCACACTATTTACACCTTGTCCGTCTTGACCTCTGAATTGTAGGACTGAGAAACCCATTTGCAATGCTTCCAATTATAGCTAAAATTCCTACAGTTTCATCAAATTTCTTGATTGCAGTTTAGCATCTCCTCCCATTATTGCAATCTCTACAACTTCCATAGAGAGAAATCTAGCTACATTGCGAAAACTAAGGATTTGCATGGGACCGCCATAGATGTTCATCTGTAAGGGGTAAATTTTTTGGGTTTTCATTGATTTGAAGAACTGAGTTTGGTTGAGGGACATTTATGGCAATAAAAGGTCATGTGCTATGCACGGGACATCTTTCCATCTCCTTTCGAAATGGTATCATTTAAAAGGGATCGATTGTTATAATTTAAAAAGATCAGGGGGACTTTGAGACAGTTATAAGGTTGAGAGGTTAAGTGACACCAAACGGTAGATGGAGGGGGTTTTATATAAATTACCTTAAAATTTACTTTGATGAGTTCGAAATGATTTGACACAACACTCGATTTTCCTATGCTCAATTATTTTTACTAGTCGTCCATCACTCAGTCATTCAATAATTGTTCGGTAGTGAAACAACCGCTCAACACAACATGAACTACAAGTACTCAGCCTTTCGAAAATCGTTCTGCTCGACCAGAAAAACAATCGCAAAACCCGCTCGGTGAGAACAAAGATACAACAAATGCATTTGCCCCAAAAAAGAAAGATTCAACAAACGCATAGAACCGAAATACATCAAATGCCATTTATGTAACCATTGCAGCAGTTCCATGTCCATTGCAACAGTTCCAACAAAAAATTACAAAACAGAGGACTGATATCCACTTCCATTGCACCAGTTCCAAAACAGAGATCAACTGCGTAGTGGAGTGTGCAGAGGCCGACCACGGTCAGAGAAGGAGGAGCAGCCAATTACTTTGATGGAACAACAGAAGAAGGTGAGAACCTTCGAAACTCATTAGAGGCAAACTCAAAAGAAGCAAGGAAATGAGGAGAATGAGTTGATTGTTGTGGATGATGATGCTGAGAATGCAAGGGAGTTACGGGTTTGAGAGAGAGAGACCTCCAAACCCCCTCCATCAATTTTTCGTAGAGAGGGGGAGGGGGGAGGTAAAGGGGGAATACATAAAAGTTAATATAGGAAATACAAAGTCATGTGGCCGTACATGACTATTTTCCGTCTTCTTCTCTAACGTCATTGATAGGTCATGACGTGCAGACTGAGCCGGTTAGTATTCTGGTCGGTCGGTAAGCAATTCGCCTCAGACATTTTGTGGTCTGCTCAGTTCGGTCTCCTCAGCTCAGCCAGTGTCTCGGTCTCCTCAGCTCAGCTAGTGTCTTGGTATCCTCAGCTCAGCCACTGTTTGACCTGCTCAGCCCAGCCATTGTCTGACCTATTCTGCTGAATAACTCTCCACAATTCCTGGGATCTATCTGCCTAAAACGGATCGTTCCACAAGGAAAGGAAGATCCCAAAGATCTCTCCACATCTTGCGCACCATCTCCACCCGCTCCCATTATTTAAGGCAAGGGTGATTGTTGGGGATTCAGTTACCAAATTAAAGGCCACTAGCCTTGATTTACTCCACCAAATCAGGAGTGGACCACGTCCTTTCCTAATTTGTCTCCAACAAGATCTCTATATAATGGAGGCAGCTCTATGGTACAAGGTACGAACATTCTGCCCAATTTTACCCATACCTTCTTTCTACATTATTCCTCCATCCTCAAGCTAACTTAGGCATCGGAGGGGTGTTGGCGAGATACCACACCGGTGTCAAGTTCTTTTTGCAGGTCTTCCGGGGACGATCTTAAATCCGTTTCATCAGTTGGCGCCGTCTGTGGGAACGATTAGAAATTTATTGATTGATCGGATTTATGGTCTTGACCCGCTCAATGGCTTCCAACGATAACAATGCTCATTCTGCTCCACCTGTTGCAACCGCTGCTGATTATCAAGCCCTCCGTCAGGACGTGGTGACGTTGACGCAAGGGATGCAGCGCATTCTGGAGCAGAATCAGGCCTTACTGCAGCACCTACAACCTGAACCTCCTACTAGAGATCCACCACCGCCATTGGCCCCGATGGCTGATCCCCCTGCCCCAGGAATGGCTGGCGTAGACTTTGACGTTACTGGGGGGCATGGAGAGACCAGCAGCCATGCGGCAGCGCCGCATTACGGAACTTTTTCCGGTTCCACGTGTCCTGAAAGTCTTATGACCGATCAGATGCGCCAGATGAAGACACAGTTGGATAACCTGACGAAGCAGATGAAGGCCAAAGCTCCAGCCTCTGTGGATGAGTTGGTGCAGACCACCGAACTTCCCTTCACTGCTGAGGTGATGGCGGTGCCCCTCCCGCCAAAATTCAGAGTCCCTCAGATCGATATCTTTGACGGGACAAGAGACCCTCTTGATCACCTGGAAACTTACAAGTCCCTTATGCACCTTCAGGCGGTACCTGACGCCATTATGTGCAGGGCCTTTCCCATCACTCTCAGAGGAGCCGCTCGGATGTGGTTCAACAAACTTGCTCCCAACACAGTCAGTACTTTCAAAGAGCTCAGTCGCCTCTTTGTAAGCTATTTCATTGCTGGTCAACGATACAGGAGGCCAGCCACGTACTTGCTCAATATTAAGCAAGCTAAGGGGGAAACACTTAGGGAATTCACGACCAGATTCAACAAGGAATCCATGCAGGTGGATAATGCTGATGATCAGGTAGCTATCGCGGCATACATGTCAGGGCTCAGACCAGGACAGTTTTTGTTCTCCTTATCTGCAGAGCCACCGACCAACATGGCTGAGCTCATGCTGCGGGCTCAGCGACAGATGAACGCAGAGGATACCCTTGCTGCCCATCGCAATCGCGAGAGGGAAGCTTCTGCCCCCCAGACAGGGCCTCCTCAGCCAAGCAAACGAAGGAAAGAGACTGGGCAGTCTAGGATTGAGGACTACCCGAGAGGGAAGAGAATGGACAGAAGAGATTCTCCCCAGAAGGGGAGGCCGGATAGGAGATTCCAAGACTATACTCCCCTGGTCGCAACGGTCAATCAGGTGCTGCAGGAGATAAGTGAGTATCCTGAGCTCAAGTGGCCAGGAAAGATGAAAACACCGGCTGAGCGACGTTCTCGCCAGAAGTACTGTCGTTTCCATCGTGATCATGGGCACGATACGGATGACTGCATTGAGCTAAAGCAACAGATTGAGGGGTTGATCAGACGAGGGCGTCTCCAACGATTTGTTCGTAAGGAAGGGGAGTTTAATCAAGGAGCAGGACAAGCTGCTGGGCCAGCTGATCACAGGCGTGAGAGGACTCTTCCTCCTCCTCCTCCTCATCGCCCCGTAGGGGAGATAAACACGATTTCTGGGGGACCAGGAGTTAGTGGGGATACCAGGGCTGCTCGGAGAACCTATGCCAGGGAAGTGTTCAATGCAGAGAGACCAGCCAAGCGCACGCGAGTGACGGATTCAGCCATCCAGTTCACGGCAGAGGACGAGGAAGGAGTACTCTATCCTCATGATGACCCATTGGTGATCACAGCTCTCCTCGCCAACTGGACAATGAGGAGGATCCTCGTGGATACAGGGAGCTCAGCAGATATCCTCTTCTTACCTGCTTTTGAGAAGCTGCAGCTGGGGAGAGATAGTATTAGGCCGGTGCAGTCTCCTTTGGTCGGTTTTTCGGGAGAGACTGCCCATCCCTTGGGCACGGTGTCCTTGCCTGTCGTGATTGGAGATGAGCAAAGGAATGCCACTGCCTTGGTGGATTTCCTGGTGATGGATTGCCCTTCAGCTTATAACGTGATACTGGGTAGGCAGACTCTCAATAAGTTCAAAGCAGTGGTTTCCACATTTCATTTGAAACTCAAATTCCCTTCAGCTGGTGGTGTTGGAGAGGTCAGAGGAGATCAGAAGAGGGCAAGGGAGTGTTATATCACTTCGATAAAGACAAGAGAAGCCCTTTCAGTCAGCGGGCTTGACACAAGGGATGAGGAGAAGCTCCGGCAAGGAGAACCGGTTGAGGAGCTAGTCGAGGTGCCTGTGGTAGAAGGACAGACTGAGAAGACGTTCCGTTTGGGTTCAGTTCTGAGACCGGAGGAGAAGGCTGCTCTGGTGAAATTCCTAAGAGATTATGCAGATGTCTTTGCCTGGTCACACAGAGATCTGCCAGGCATAGATCCCAGTATCATCACTCATCGATTAAGTGTGGACAATGCTCATCGTCCAGTGAAGCAGAAGACGCGCACGTTTGCTCCAAAGCGCAATGCAGCCATTGCCGCAGAGGTGGATAAATTGGAGGAGGCTCAGTTTATCAGAGAAGCGAAATACCCAGTATGGGTATCCAATGTGGTGCTTGTCCCTAAGCCAAAGGGAAAATGGAGAATGTGTGTGGATTTCAAGGACCTTAACAAAGCCTGCCCTAAAGACAGCTTCCCCTTACCTAGGATTGATCTCCTCGTGGATTCTACAGCTGGTCACGAGTTGCTTAGTTTCATGGACGCTTTTTCTGGTTACAATCAAATCCAGATGCATCCCGAAGATGAGGAGAAAACCTCCTTCATCACGGCTAGAGGACTCTACTGCTACAAGGTGATGCCCTTTGGGCTTAAGAATGCTGGAGCAACCTATCAGAGGCTAGTCAACCGAATGTTCAAAGAGCAGATAGGTCATAATATGGAGGTGTATGTCGATGACATGCTGGTTAAGAGCCTGAGGAGGTCAAGTCATGTGGAAGACCTCAGAGAAGCCTTTGAGGCGCTGCGAAAGTACCAGATGAAACTCAATCCGAGCAAGTGTGCCTTTGGGGTCAGTTCGGGAAAGTTCTTGGGATTCATGGTGTCCCAGAGGGGTATAGAGGCCAATCCTGAGAAGATCAGCGCCATCCTTAATATGGAGTCTCCCAGGGGAATTAAGGGGGTGCAGAAGCTCACGGGGTGCATTGCAGCCCTCAATCGTTTTGTTTCCAGAGCTACCGATAAATGCCGTCCGTTTTTCCAAGTCCTAAAGAAAGCTTTCCATTGGACGCCGGAGTGTGAGATGGCCTTTCAAGAACTGAAAGGATATCTGATGACTCCTCCCCTCCTCAGCCGTACCATAAGGGGGGAGGATCTATACATTTACTTAGCTGTCTCACCTCACGCAGTGAGTTCAGTACTGATAAGAGTGGAAGCCAACATACAACATCCAGTCTACTATACTAGCAGAGCATTAAGGGGCGCTGAAACCAGGTACCCTCAGGTCGAGAAGATGGCCTTTGCCTTGGTAACAGCAGCAAGGAGATTGAGGCCTTATTTCCAAGCACATCCCATCAAAGTTATGACCGACCAGCCGCTTAAAAAGACGTTACACAGTCCTGAGACATCTGGGAGGCTGATCCAGTGGTCTGTGGAGCTGGGGGAATTTGACTTGGAATTCTGTCCTAGAACAGCCATTAAGGCACAAGCCCTTGCCGATTTTATGGCAGAATTCTCGCCACCAGATGCTTCAAATGCCCTACCAGCTGAACCAGTGAACCCAGGAGCTGAGGAGCCAATGGGCTGGTTCCTCTATGTTGATGGCTCTGTGAATACAGAGGCCAGTGGAGCAGGGATCATCTTAATTTCTCCGGACAAGCTCCAGCTTCTCTATGCCATCAGATTTAATTTTAAAGCTACCAACAATGAGGCTGAGTATGAGGCACTTCTGATTGGGCTCAAACTGGCAAAATCCTTGGGAATCAAAGACCTTACTGTGGGTAGTGATTCCTAGTTGGTGGTAGGACAGGTGCTGGGAGATTATGAAGCCAAGGAAGACAGAATGAAATTGTACCTAGATAGGGTCCAACATCTCCAGAAAGCCTTTGACACTTTGAGGCTGTTGAGGATTCCCCGTGAGGAAAATGCAGAAGCAGACCAGCTCGCACGACTAGCCACAGCTCGAGATGAAGCCCTCAGTCACCTTATCCCAATCCAGAGAATGGAAAGACCAAGTGTGGAATTACCTGTGCAGGAGGTGGCTGCTGTTGACTACAAAGATTCTTGGGCGAGCCCCATTATTGATTACCTGGAAAGGGGTGTACTGCCCACTGACAAAGATTCAGCCAGGCGACTGAGGTTAAGAACAGCTAAATACCTGTGCCTAGATGGAGTCTTGTATTGCAGAAGTTATTCATTCCCATTGCTAAGGTGCCTGACTGCAGAGGAAGCTGAATATGCTATGAGAGAGATCCATGAAGGATCCTGCGGAAATCATTCTGGGGGCAGAGCATTGGCACAGAAATTGGTCCGAACAGGGTATTACTGGCCTACCATGCAAAGCGACGCAATGCAGATGGTCCAGAAGTGTGAGAAATGCCAGAAGTTTGGCAACATTCTTCACCATCCTCCCACTTTGTTAACTCCAATCCCCTCTCCTTGGCCGTTCGCCCAGTGGGGATTGGATCTAATTGGGCCTCTTCCTATAGGCAAGGGACAGAACAAATTTGCTATTGTGGCTGTAGACTACTTCACCAAGTGGGTGGAAGCTGAGCCCCTTGCCACTATTACTACGAGGAAGGCCATCAACTTCATCTGGAAGAATATTATCAGCAGGTTTGGATTACCCAGGGTGATCATCACTGATCGTGGCAAGCAGTTCCACAATGACCAATTTCAGGAATTCTGTGAGCAGAGGGGAATACAGGTCCACTATGCTTCCAAAGCGTATCCTAAGGCCAATGGGCAGGTTGAAGTCACCAACCGCACAATCAAGAAAAACCTGAAGAAGAAATTGGAAGCTGCAAAGGGAGACTGGCCAGAGGAGTTGCCCAGTGTCCTGTGGGCTTATCGAACGACCGCGCGCACAGCGACTGGAGAAACCCCTTATTCTTTGGCTTATGGGGTGGAGGCAGTAATTCCTGTAGAAATTGGGCTGCTCAGCCACAGAACTCGGGATTTCCAAGAGGAAGAGAATCGACAGGGACTCTTGGAGGGATTAGACTTCCTAGAAGAAAAGAGAGAAAGAGCAGCCATTAAAATGGCCACTTATCAACAGCAAATGGCCAGATTCTACAACAGACAGGTCAGGGAAAGAAGTTTCAGAACTGGGGAGTTGGTACTGAAGAAAGTAGATCCCACGGGGAAGAGGATTGGGCATCTGGGGCCAAATTGGGAAGGTCCTTACCAAGTAACTGAGCACGTGAAGGCTGGGGCCTATCGTTTAGCTACGTTGTCAGGGAAAAAGCTCCCCCAACCCTGGAATGCTGAGCATTTAAAGAAGTATTTTCAATAATATTGGCCAAGTGTTTATCTTTATTGTCTTATTTCGTTATTATTTCCTTGTCCCATCTTTGTATGTAAACAGGAATTATCAAATTTATTACAAGTCCAGTCAAGATGGACGGATTATTATGAAGTTGTCTGAATTATGTCTGAAGATAACTAAACATATTGGTTGAACAGCCTCGTCTGTTCAGAACATGTCCTCCGAGACCATGTACCCAAGCAGCCTCGCCTGCTCAGACATGTCCTCCGGGACCATGTATCCGTGCAGCCTCGACTGTTCAGAACATGTCCTCCGGGACCATGTACCCAAGCAGCCTCGCCTGCTCAGACATGTCCTCCGGGACCATGTATCCGTGCAGCCTCGACTGCTCAGACATGTCCTCCGGGACCATGTATCCGTGCAACCTCGCCTGCTCAGACATGTCCTTAGGGACCATGTATCCGTGCAGCCTCGACTGCTCAGACATGTCCTCCGGGACCATGTATCCAAGCAGCCTCGCCTGCCCAGACATGTCCTTCGGGACCATATATCCGAGCAGCCTCGACTGCGCAGCCATGTCCTCCGGGACCCTGTATCCGAGCAGCTTTGCCTGCCCAGCAAACGAGCCTCAGAGGCAAGCAAAGTATTATCAAAAATGAATTATTCAACTGAAGTATATTTCTTAAGTTGTTGCAAGGATTGTAAACTGGCCGACATCGCACGCAGAAATACAGAGACAAAAGAGAAGAATAAAGTTATTCATTCGACTGAAGCTTGACAGATGAAATTGCTCATTTCTATTCATTAAAGGGTTTTTACAAGTGTTGTGAAAGCAAATACAAGATACAAAAAAAAAAACTAATTATTCAGCAGGCCTGGGAGCAGGAGGCTGGTCAGCGAAAGGGAGCTGGCCTTGGGCAGGAGGATCGACCGCCTGATCGGTGCTAGGAGGCGAATTCCTGAGAACTTCCTCAGCAATCTCCTCTAGCAGCTGATCAGCTGCGCTGAGCCAAATCCCCTCGGCTAGGACCACGGCTGGGTCGACCATGGCCAGGGGAGGAGGAACTTCATCGTCGCCAGTGATGTCTATGATGGCTGTACTGCCTTCCTCTCCCTGGGTGATCATGAGCTGGCCACGATCGGTTGTCCCTTCCAGGAGAAGAACCCCAGCATGGCACTGCTCCTCCTCTTCTTCGGAGACCTCCTCCTCGGCGTCCTCCTCCAAGCCAACGTCCTCAGCTGCCGGCTTAAAGGAGCTCAAGTCTAGCTCGGGGTAAGCTGAACCGATCTTCCTTTTCAGGGACATGAAGCCACCGAAGAAGTACTCGGTCATCAGGTCAATGAACTCCGGAGAGTCTTTCAGTTGATCCATCTGAACTGACCGGGTCCGTTCTTTCAGCGAGTTGAGCTCCACATCCTGTTCCGAGAGCAGCTTACCCTGCTCGTCGCATCTCTGGACCAGGTCTTGGACCTGCTTCTGCTTAGCCTTTAGACCTAGCATCGCATCAGCCAGGTCTTTCTTCAGGTCGGCCACTCTGCTTTGCTCCAGGGCCAGGCTGTCCTCCAGCTGAGAAGCCCGCCTCTCGTGGGCTGAGGAAGTCTCCGCTAGGCTCGAGATCTGAGCCTCCTTGAGGGAATTCTCGTCCCTCAGCTGAAAGATTTCGTCCTTCAGCTTTGAATTGGACTCTCGGAGCTCAGTCTCTACCCTCTCACTCTGTCTCTGCTTCTCCTCCAGAGCAGAGACCGCCTCTTCATCGTTCAGGCCCAGCTGCACCAGATCGGTGCTGTAGACTGCAGCCTGCAACACGGTAAAAGCGGGTATTAGGGCTTGACAAGTTCGCTGTGGCATGGAGAAGGGAAAAATATTTACCTTAGCCAGATGCATGAGGAGTCGGGCACGCTTCTCATCAGCAGCTTTCCCTCTCATGATCTCCCGATCCTTCATAGTTGGGAGCTCGTTCATCATATCCACAGCGTAATCGCAGCTCGTGAGGATGGATAGTTCTGGAGCTGGAGGAGGAAGCTCAACCTCAGGTGCGGCCATGGCTGAGGAGGTAGCCTCCGTATGTTTCCTCTTTTGACCATGCTGAGCTTGCTCAGTCATGGGTGGAGGTGAGGACGCTCTTACTTCTGAGGTCGTGACAACGACATCCTCAGCCGTCAGGACCTGCTCTTCAGGGGCAGTTTGATGATCGAGGACGTGGACGTCCTCAGTCTCACTCCTCCTGGATTTCTTGGCAGGAGGAGCGGGGGGCTGTTGGTTTTGGAAGGTTACCCCCGAGTCCACAAAGGTAGAAGGATCTGTCAGAACCTTCTTCTTGGTCTTCTTAGGGACCCTGGTGTTGGCCCGCTCGGCCCGTTCAGCCATTGCTGCCAGCTTCTCAGCATTCAGCTTCATCTCGTCTTCTGCTGAAAATACACAAAAGACAATGGTTAGATAGCTTCATCTAGCAGAAGGATGGAGCAGAAGAGATACCTCTCTCTAAGGCAAGGGCCTCACGTGTGGGTTCGGGACCGAGGAGGTATCTCGCCAAGGTTTCCGGAGTGATCAGGACTCGATGATCGCGCTCGGGATAGTCAGCTACGGCCTTCAGTTGCGCTCTGACCTCAGCAGTGATTCCCGGTCTTTGTTTTCCTGTTCAGAATACAGTAAAGAAAAGTCAGCCATGTAGAGCAAGATAGATAAAAAGCAAAGGAAAAACCAAACAGGCGCGGAAGGTCAGTGCTCACGGGATGGATGAACTTCTCCCCAGAACACGCGGATCTTGGAAGCACTTGTTCGCTCTTCCCAAGCAGGGAACTCCCATCCCTCCCCTGAGAGGAAGAAAAACTTGTCTTTCCACCTCTTGTTGGCTGAGGGGAGGCCTTCGATTGCAGGAGCTGTGCTGTCCCTCCGGGAGAAGTACCACCATCCCTGAGCAGCCATGCTCACTTGGTGGCAGTGGAGAAAGGCTTCCGGGGTCAGCCTGGCCTTGTCCTCTGTGGCGGCTGCCCAGAGCACGCTGCAGCTGACCAGGATTCGCCAGGCGTTGGGCAAGAGTTGTCCTGGGGATAGCCCCAAGAACCAGAGGACCTCCCTTATGCAGGGATGGAAGGGAAGCCTCAGCCCGGCCTCGAAATCTGCTACATAGAGGCTCAGCTCATCGAACCGGGGGGCGTTCGCCCTCTCGTTCGGACCCGGGACTCTCAGATGAACTGAAGCGGGGATTTGGTACTTCACCCTCAGGCGAGATCAGCCTCGGTCATCGTCGAGGCTATTCGGTCGGCCTCTATAGGCCTGAGGTGTAAGGCCACACCTCAAGGCTCTGGGCATTCTACGGGATTTGTTGGTTCTGGACGGTCAGCCTGGGTGGCGTCCCTTCGTGAAGGGGTTGGTACGGACATCCTAACCTGTACTCGCCTAGAGCCCATTCTATGGAAATCAGGGACGGCCGGTTTAATGATGTCAAAAATATCCCGGTAATATCGTGAAACGGCTGGGGAGTGGACGAATTCTCCTAATGAAGGGCAGTCGGAATGGTGGTGCAGATAACGACAGAGCCTGAGGAAGAAGAAGGCCCAGGAATGTCCTAAACCCTAGGGTCTGGAACAAAATTGTTACCAGCCAGAATCGAGAAAGAAAACGGCACAAGCGTACCTAGAATACGAGAACTGCGGTTGTCTGAAGCGAGTGGCAGAAGGCAGTTTTCGGCAGGAGTTCGCAAGAGACTGGGTATGCTGTTGAAACGACGAGAGAGAAAAACCCTGATAAGTCTTAACAGGTCCCTTTTATAGAGCCTCCATAATGAACCTTCAAATGTGAACCGTTGATTTAATACACGTGGCACTCCCAGATTAAACGCCGCCTCCAGGCACTCAAACGTTTCTGACACTGCATTAAATGTGGCGTATGAACCCAGGCAAAGCATGAGCCGTCATGATTCAATGCACCAGACCGTTGATATTTCCTCTCTCAAAGCAGGCCAACCGTTCGGAAATAGGGGAGTAGCTGATAGGTCATGACGTGCAGACTGAGCCGGTTAGTATTCTGGTCGGTCGGTAAGCAATTCACCTCAGACATTTTGTGGTCTGCTCAGTTCGGTCTCCTCAGCTCAGCCAGTGTCTCGGTCTCCTCAGCTCAGCTAGTGTCTTGGTATCCTCAGCTCAGCCACTGTTTGACCTGCTCAGCCCAGCCATTGTCTGACCTATTCTGCTGAATAACTCTCCACAATTCCTGGGATCTATCTGCCTAAAACGGATCGTTCCACAAGGAAAGGAAGATCCCAAAGATCTCTCTACATCTTGCGCACCATCTCCACCCGCTCCCATTATTTAAGGCAAGGGTGATTGTTGGGGATTCAGTTACCAAATTAAAGGCCACTAGCCTTGATTTACTCCACCAAATCAGGAGTGGACCACGTCCTTTCCTAATTTGTCTCCAACAAGATCTCTATATAATGGAGGCAGCTCTATGGTACAAGGTACGAACATTCTGCCCAATTTTACCCATACCTTCTTTCTACATTATTCCTCCATCCTCAAGCTAACTTAGGCATCGGAGGGGTGTTGGCGAGATACCACACCGGTGTCAAGTTCTTTTTGCAGGTCTGCCGGGGACAATCTTAAATCCGTTTCATCAGTCATCGATTCGAAAGGGATCGATTATGGCATTTGAAAAGATTTTTTTTTGGGGGGGAGGGGGGTATTGGGACAATTAAAAGATTAACAAGATTAAGTGAAACTAAGTGAAAGATGAAGGAAATTATATGTAATTTACCCTTGCCTACCTACATTAGATTTTTTTTGTCTCTTGGAACAAGGCTAGTTCTACTTTGCTTTGCATGATAATCTCTTTTACTTTTCTCCTTTTCTCCCTCCTTCCTAATCCTCTTAACATTCTATGACATTACTATCATTAAACCATGAAAATTAATACCTTGAACTTGAAATTAACTGGACTGCTTAAGTAGCTTCTAGATTCTCTTTGATACCATCCTTTTCTGCTCTTTCTTCATCAATCTCTTCTATCCTAGCTATTCTACTCACGACTTCTTCTTCTTCTTTTGCATTTGTAGATATCCCAACCCTCTTGCATAGATTCCATGTCATCTAAGCTTTTTTGAGGATCAATCTATTCATGTTGAGTGACTAAGAGATCGTAGTTGTTGTAGCAACTCTAACTCTAAGCTATGTCCTGACTTTTTGGGTTTTGTATCATTTCTTCAAGATACAACTTAGAGACTCCATAATTTCACTAGTTGCCCAACTCTTTCTTTTGGTTTTTCCTCTTCTTTGAGGGCTTCATTTGCTTATGCCCCCTCTTGCTCATCCTCGTCCAATTCACTAAGGATATGTGCTTGATCCATTATGTCATGCACATGATTAATTTGGGTATTGGGCCTTACTGTGTGGCCCAAATCTTGTAGTCTTGTTTAAGGTTCATAACCGGATGTCTGTGAGTCATTACCCCTTTGTTGGAGAATGGGAAAATGGTTTCTTCTTCTTCTTGAGCCCTTATAACCCCAACCTCATTAATGCCTTTGTACTTTTGCAAATCCTTAGACCAATTTGAAGTTGATTGCTCTCTGCAACCCACGAAGGTGAAGAGCTGTTATGTCCACTTTTATCCAAATCCTACTCTTGTATCATCACTGATGTCTTGTTTTCCTTTTGATTTTGACCTTCATCCGATTGGACCATTCCTCATCTTCTCCATCTCCTTAATTCCACTCCAATAATCTCCCGATGATGGTCTTCCTTTCCAGTCTTATATCCATTATAGGAGTTGATGGAATTAATCTAGACAATAACTTATTCTTCTCTGACCCTGACATTAAACAATGAACCTCTGCATATCAATGTAATGGTTTGATTGATAAAATCCGTACATGTCATAAGAATTTCTACTTTCCCAACTCAGAAATCCAAACACTTTACTGTTGCATCCTCTAAGGAATGCACCTCCCACCGTTTTGACTGGACATTATACTAATGGTTCCATCTTGTAATATTTGGAATCCATTGAGAAAACTAGCCATATTTATTGTCATTAAAGAAAAATTCCATCTCAGACAATGAAGGGAACGTAATCATGACACATAGTCCACCTATTGGCCTAACTAAAATATTTTGACTTAATTTTATGGGCTTCTTTCTATAGCTTCATGAACTTGAATGACCTGGGCTCTGCGATTGCACTTCTCCATAACCTGTCCTTTCCCTCCTGTCGGACAGAAATCAATACTTTTGCCATCATCTTAGGTTCTAATTGTCCTTTTACCATATCTGAATAGGACTTCTCTCTATTGGAATGGACTTGTAATGGTTGTTGATAGTTGGGGGTCAGTTGAAGGTTTCTAATGAGAGTGGTTATTGATGTAGGTCCCCTTGAAGTCCTTTGTTCACGTTGTTGAATACCTTTTCCTTTCCTCCTCTGTATATACTCCTCTTCTTTCCAGGGATAGTTTGCCACCTTGACATGTAACTTATTGCCCCTTACCACTCATTTCTTTAATTGCCTGAGTAGCCTCCTTCCCTAACTGGAACCTAACAAATCCATTGGATTTAGAACGTTTAGCTGAAATGGTTGTGTCTGTAACCGTTCCTAGATTCCTAAAGATTGATATATAACCATTCTCCATCTATAGTGTGTGGTAGGTTATCCACAAATAGAGTTCCACTTGCGTTCCTAGGTCCTCCCTTTTCTTGACCTCCTCCCGATGGTATTGTTGCTGGTGATGATTTACTTCGAGTAACCAATATCCAGTACTTTCCCAGCCACTCCATTTTTGCTCCATCTCTTGCCTAGTTAAATGGTTGTCGTTCATGTACATTCTCTCTCTCTCTCTCTCTCTCTCTCTCTCTCTCTCTCTCTCAAGAGCCATTCCATGTCCACTAGAAGTGTTGTTCACTTTTAACTAAAAGTGTAAATTATAAAACGATACCAAGTGTAAACCATAGTGATGCTTTATCCAAACGAGACTACCATGGAATCAACGATGTAAACAACATACTTTAACGTCAAATTATACTCGCAGACTCTTCGTAATTGCACAAAAATGACAGGGAAACAATGGTGGATCAACGGATAGTATGCAAAATCAAATACCGAGCATGCACGCACCTCAAACATAAAGAGATAAAAGACTTTAACTTCATTCGATTAATCGTACACCAATAGCGAATTTTTTCCGTATGTAGGAGATTACAAATCAGATAATCACCCAAATTCATTTTAATCCAGTACCTCACTCTGCTTTCTTCTCTGTTGTACCATTACAATCAGAGGTCAGAATCTTTTATAGCGTCAGGAATGGAAAGTTCTCTGCCATCAATGGCAGAAGATGAGAGTTGCGAGTTCTAGCCATCAATCGGAGAGTTAGTGGTTGGGAGCTGGGAGTTGGGAACTCTCCTCTGCAATCAGAGAAAAAAAGTCAACAGCTTAGAGAAATACTACAGACCAAAAACTTCAAACCACAAATAAGACTGCAAAATCAACAAAAGTAACATCTGTTTTTTTTTGGTTATCTTGTTGCGACAATAAAGGCAAATCCATCACCTGAAAATTATCGAAAAAAGACAGGTACCTGAAAATTCCAGAAACTTCAAACCCACGAATTATCAAAAGCAGCCGAAGTGATCGCCTGAGAGAACTCCTGAAAGCTAATCCGGCCGTCCCCATCTGTATCCGCTTCTCTGATCATCTCCGTGAGCTCCTCCGCCGTCAAAGCGTGTCCGAGCTTCGCCATCGAATGAGCCAACTCTGCCGCCGTTATATAGCCATTCCCATCGCGATCAAACATCCGAAACAGCTGCCCCAGCTGCTCCTCTGTGTACGGTGACTTCGCCGGGAGGAGCTCCGGCGCCACCAGCGACACGAACTCAGAGAACTCCACGAGGCCGTTGCTGTTGGTGTCCGCTTTCTGTATTAGGGTTTCGAGCTGATCAGGACTCGGTTTCAGACCCAGCGATCTGAGTAGAGATCCGAGTTCTAGCTGAGTTAGACTTCCGTCGTTGTTCCGATCGAACGATCGGAAAATTTCTCGCAACTCTGCGAGCTGTTCGTCGTCTAATTTCACAGGTTCCGTGCTCATTCTAACCACCACCTCTATCTAGCTCTCTCTCTCTCTCTCTCTAAGTGTGTGTGTCTATATCCGTGTGATGACTATATCGAGTTACATAAATCTGTTCGTATGCAAAATCCATTTCGCATCATTCTGGCATAAAATACCCAAATTCAGCTGCCGATAAAAAAAAAAATGCAAATTGAGCTCTGCTTCTCGCTGGGGAGCAGATCCAAGAAAGAGGTATATTTTCCCAATCAGATCCGTGAATTCGCCCAACATACAGTCTAAATCAAGCGCGCGCGCTCTCTCTTTCTCTCTCTGAGATTGCTCTTAAATTACCTTACTTCACCAGATCCGAATAGGCAGCCAAATAAAACTAAATCTACGAACTAATCGGATCGGGATTGAGGAGTTTGATGCGCCTTTCTCTAACGCTCAGGGGACAGACAATATCCTACTCTCCATTCAATTGGGAGTGTGAGTTGGGCTTTTGTTTGCGAGTCAACACCGACACAACGACGGTATGATACAAACATCAATTTTCGTATTCAAATTTTAAATCAAATCAAATTTCACGAGAGAATTCCCAAGGAGAAAATAAATTAAGGCATCAAATATGGCGCCAATCTCGTGCTCTGTCACCACCGCTGAGACTTTGTCAACTGTCTTTTAAATTTTGGGAGAAGTAGGTTTCTCTACGACACCGAGTCTCGTTCCAATCAGATTGTTTCCTTCAACGGTTCTCCGCCACATCATGCTTGGAGGCTATGAAGAAAGATGATAAAAAAGTGAGCTGCTCAACCATAGATCCACCACTTGAATCTCGTGCATTACATATGGGACTTTAATGGATTAGGGGATCGTGCAATGCACAATAGGATGTGTTGCGCATCAAAACGACGTTATTTTAGTGCGCAAAATATTGTCCGAGTAGTAAAAAATTGATCGTCAGTGTTTTACGCTCCAAAATAACATCGTTTTGACATGCAACATGAGCTATTGTGTGCAATGCACAACAGCCTCCTCATTTCCGACTTTAATGTATTATACGGGTTCAAATACATTTGTATTGTGATATTTATATTACTGGCGGGCTGCTCGTGCCTAATCACACTTGACCAAAAATTAAAAAAAATTCTTATCGAAAGACACTCACAACATTATTTTTCAAATTCCTATAAATTTTTTTTGAAAATATGATACCACGTAACATCCAATTGAACAGTTTGACTCAATTAACATTTTGAAAAGCAAATACAAACATTATTGATGTCTTTTAAAGGAAATAAAAAATTGCGCCCAGACGAGGTAGAATCTGGAGGTATGGGAAATGAATAGTCTTTTAGCTAAATAAAAATTGGCTGCATGGAGTGTTGAAAATCAACGAAATAGAAAATGGGTATAGCCATTGTTGGCACAGAGAGAAAAATCATGGTCCAAAACTGCATGCAACCTTCAATACGAAGCTGAATCAGCTAAAGCAATCAAAAGTATACACAATCTAATCCAAATCTGTAATAGTGAACGAAAATATAATAGATATAGTAATACCAGTTAGCGTAGCAACTTTCGTCCAACACCTGGTATTGAAACTAAGTAATAAACTAACTATCAATAATTTTTTTAAAAAATAAATTGACCCAAATCACACCATCGTTATAGCAAAACTATGGCGTGTAGAAATTTAATCTTAACCAAATTGATCAAACAAAGACGACTTATCTACATTGGTGCTCATGTAATAAACGTGGAATTGCCCGTGCATTTGGTTGTAATTCCCTGTGCCCAACACATTCTAACCACATTTAAATTGAGCCAAAGGAAACATAAACACCGATAAAATAGTAGTTCCTACCTATTACTAAAAATTAAACTTACTAAGCCCATGCCTAACACGTCTCACGACACATTCAGAAAATGACTTAAGTGAGAGATATTTGAGTCATTTTTTGTTGAGATGAAAGGCAGAATGACTTGACTACATTCCTGTAGTGACTCACCTCACTATAAAGACTCCCAAATCCAAAAAGCCTCAATCAAGAATAAAGAATAAAGAACAAAGAACTCAAATCTGCTCGATCCACTTTAATAATCAAAATTATTTATTTTATAAATTTCATCAGGAGCACTAATTATGTAAAAAATTATATTAATTAAACTGAGAAATAGTATGTGATTGGAATGCATATATGATTATACAAAGTGGATTTGGCCACATTTAATCAAAACCTTTAACCTTAGTTTTATAAAGATAGATCCAATACCGATCAAATACTTAATGAGTATCTGATTAACATAATTTTTTACATAATTATTGTTTTTTGACGATGTGAAAATGAACAATTTCAATCATTGTAATGAGCTCAATATAAATCTATATAAATCCGACTGTATAATGCAATTCCCAGAGGAATGTATATCCATAAAAGTCATAAGGTATGTTTTGTTAGGGCATCTTAAATGGCAGTAGTTATGTTTCGTAATCCATGCTAGTTTTTCGGATCAAAAAATTAAAGTATTTTCGTGCATATAATTCAATATTTTTTTTGCAATTCAAAGAGGTAAGTAATATCTTTAAATTGATTCCAAAATTTTAAAACATTATGTTGATGAGTCGTAATAAAATGGCTGAGCTGACCATTCTTGCTCAGCTCAGCCTTATGTGCTCTGCTCGGTCGGATGTGATCTGCTCAGTTCAGCCTTATGTGATCTGCTCAGCTCAGCCTCATGCAATCTGCTCAGCATAAAGATATGCAGGCATAGTCAGGCATTCTACTCAGTCGGGACCTCCTCCCCTGAGTAAGTCGCCTCCTCTCAAGAAGAGAAAGCGCCTGTTGCGATTCCTAAAAACTCTCCACTGTATGCGGAGAATCTTCATTAGATCCCCCAATCTATGATAAAGATAACGATGGAGATATACACTTACAGAAACAAAGATAAGCACCAGTTATTCGCTTCACTAATTCAGGGAAAGATCTTGATCCCTTCCTACAAATTCGCCAAGGAAATCTCTATATAATGGAGGAACCCCTACAGTACAAGATACGAACATTCTGTTAAGATAATTCTCCTTGCTTTTCCATACGATTCCTCCTCCCTAAAGCTAACTTAGGCATCGAAGGGGTGTTGGTAAGATACCTCACTGGTGTCAAGTTCTCTTTTGCAGGTCAGACGGGAAGACGATCAAATCTGTTTCATCAGTTGGCGCCGTCTGTGAGAACGATTTCTTCTATATTACTGGTTGAAACGAATTTATGGTCCTTACACGCTCCATGGCTTCCAATGACAATAATACTCCTCCTGTCGCAACTAACGCTGACTATCAAGCCTTGCGCCAAGACGTTCTGACGTTGACGCAAGGGATGCAGCGTATCTTGGAGCAAAACCAAGCCCTCCTGCAACGTCTGCAGCCAAATCCATCTGCTGGAGATCCTCCACCTCCACCTGCTCCAGTGGTTGATCCCCCCATGCACGGAGTGCCTGGAGGAGACATGGACATCACTGGAGGGCATGGTGAAGCAAGTAGCCATGCAGCAACACATCCTCATGGGACTCTTTCTGGTTCTTTTCTCCATGAGGGCCTTATGACTGATCAGATGCGCCAAATGAAAGTGCAACTGAATGGACTGACAAAACAGATGAAGACGAAGGCCCTTGCCTCCGTTGAAGAATTGGTGCAGACCACAGAGCTTCCATTTACCGCAGAAGTGATGGCAATCCCACTCCCGCCAAAGTTTAGGGTTCGATACGTTCGATGGGACAAAGGATCCGCTCGATCACTTGGAGACTTACAAATCTCTCATGCACTTGCAAGCTATTCCTGACGCCATCATGTGCAGAGCTTTTCCCATCACTCTCCGAGGAGCCGCTTGCGTATGGTTCAATAAACTATCCCCCAACACGGTGAGTACCTTTAAAGAGCTCAGTCGACATTTTGTGAGTTACTTCATAGCTGGCCAACAGTATAGGAGGCCAGCCACCTACTTGCTTAATGTCAAGCAAGTGAAGGGAGAGACTCTTAGGGAGTTTACCGCAAGATTTAACAAGAAGTCCATGCAAGTGGACAATGCGGACAATCAGGTGGCCATAACAGCATACATGTCGGGTCTTAGGCCAGGGCAATTCTTATTCTCCTTGTCGGCTGAGCCTCTAACCAACATGGCTGAACTCATGCTGAGAGCCCAACGGCAGATGAATGCAGAAGACACCCTTGCCGCCCACAGAAATCGGGAAAGAGAAACCCCAGCAGCTGTTCAGACAGGTGGTTTTCAATCGAACAGAAAAAGGAAAGAGGGTGGTCAGTCGCGGACTAATGACTATTCTAGGAGTAAGAGGGCTGACAGGAGAGAATCCCCCAGAGGGGACGACCAGAGAGAAGGTTTCAAGACTACACTCCCCTGATTGCCACAGTGAACTAGGTATTGCAGGAGATTAGTGATTATCCTGAGCTAAAATGGCCAGGAAAGATGAAAACTCCAGTAGAGCGTCGCTCTTGCCAAAAATATTGTCGTTTCTATCGTGATCATGGACAGATGATTGTATTGAGCTCAAGCAGCAAATTGAAGGATTGATTAGACGTGGGCGTCTCCAGCGATTTGTACGCAAAGAAGATGAGTCCCATCGGAGGGCAGGACATGCAGCTGGACCAGCTGATCGTGGTCAGAAAAGGACTCCTCCGCCACCTCCTCCTCATCGTTCGATGGGAGAAATAAATATGATCTCTGGGGGACCAGGGGTTAGTGGAGAAACGAAATCCACTCGGAGAGCTTATGCCCGAGAGGTGCTCAGCACGGAGAGACTTGTGAAACGCATGTGAACGGTTGTCCCAACCATTCACTTCACTGAAGACGACGCTGACGACGTGCTTCATCCCCATGATGACCCTTTAGTGATCATTGTTCTCCTCGCCAATTGGACTATGAGAAGAGTCCTTGTGGACACAGGGAGTTCAGCTGATATTATCTTTTTGCCAGCCTTTGAAGGGTTGCGACTGGAGAAGGATAAAATTAAACCTGTACGGTCTTCTCTAGTTGGATTTTCTAGAGAAACTGCCCATCCCATAGGGGTTGTCTCCCTGCCTATCATGCTAGGAGACGAGCACAAGAATATCACTGCACTGGTTGATTTCCTAGTGATGGATTGCCCTTCAGCTTATAACGTTATACTGGGTAGACAGACCCTCAACAAATTTAAGGCGGTGGTCTCCACCTATCATTTTAAACTCAAGTTCCCTACACCAGACGGTTTGGGCGAAGTCAAGGGCGACCAGAAGAAAGCAAGGGAATGTTATATCACCTCCATGAGATCAAAGGAGACCCTATCTGTTAGTGGGATCGACGCAAGGGATAAGGAGAAGCTCCAACAAGGAGAACCGGTCGAGGAGCTAATTGAGATACCGACCATAGAGGGGCAGAGCGAGAAGATATTCCGTGTTGGCTCAGAATTGGGATCAAAAGAGGTGGCTGCTCTTATTGAGTTCTTACGAAGTTATGTGGATGTTTTTGTTTGGTCGCATAAGGATCTGCCCGGGATCGATCCCAGTATCATCACGCACAGATTGAATATGGACAGAACTTGCCGTCCAATTAAACAGAAAATGCGAACATTTGCCCCAGAGAGGAACGCAACCATTGCTGCAGAAGTGGAGAAGCTAGAGCGAGCACAATTCATTCGGGAAGCCAGATATCCCGTATGGATCTCAAATGTAGTTCTTGTGCCCAAGGCTAAGGGAAATTGGCGCATGTGTGTAGATTTCAAAGATCTCAATAAAGCATGCCCCAAGGATAGCTTTCCTTTGCCCAGAATTGACTTACTTGTGGATTCTACGACTGGCCATGAGCTGCTCAGCTTCACGGACGCATTTTCTGGTTATAATCAGATTCAGATGCATCCAGAAGATGAGGAGAGGACATCTTTCATTACGGCTAGAGGGCTCTACTATTATAAAGTAATGTCCTTTGGACTTAAGAATGTTGGTGCCACCTACCAGAGGCTGGTCAATCGTATGTTCAAGGATCAGATTGGGCGTAATGTTGAAGTTTACGTCGATAACATGCTGGTCAAGAACCTGAACAGATCCAATCATGTGGAAGACCTCAGAGAGACTTTTGAGGCTCTTAGAAGATACCAGATGAAGCTTAACCCCAACAAATGTGCGTTTGGGATCAGTTCAGGAAAGTTTTTGGGTTTTATGATTTCTCAGAGGGGTATAGAGGCCAACCCTGAAAAAATATGAGCAATTCTCGACATGGAATCTCCTAAGGGAGTTAAAGGTGTGCAAAAGCTTACCGGATGCATAGCAGCTCTCAATCGTTTTGTCTCCAAGGCAACCGACAGATGCCATCCATTCTTTCAAGTTCTAAAAAAGGCCTTTCACTGAACTCACGAGTGTGAAATGGCATTCCAACAGTTGAAAGAATATCTGACAATACCTCTTCTGCTCAGTCGCACTAGGAAAGGAGAAGATCTGTATGTTTATTTGGCTGTCTCCCCTCATGCTGTTAGTTCGGTGCTCATACGCACAGAAGCTAATGTACAGCATCCTGTCTACTATACCAGTAGGGCCTTAAGGGGAGCAGAGACAAGGTATCCCAAGGTTGAAAAAATAGCCTTTGCCTTGGTTACAACAGCAAGAAGACTGAGGCCTTATTTTCAGGCCCATTCAATCAAGGTTATGACCAACCAGCTACTCAAGAAAACGCTCCATAATCCTGAGACGTCAAGGAGATTAATTCAATGGTCTGTGGAGTTAGGAGAATTCGATCTTGAATTCTATCCCAGAAAAGCCATAAAAGCCCAGGCCCTTGCTGATTTTGTGGCAGAGTTCTCTCCCTTAGATTCTGCAGATTCTGTACAAAATGATGAGCCGAGCACAGAAGTTGGTGAGCCAATGGAGTGGATACTCTATGTTGACGGGTTTGTAAATACTGAGGCCAGTGGGGCAGGCATCATCCTGATCTCTCCTGACAAGATCAAGTTGCACTACGCCATTAGATTTAACTTCAAAGCCACCAATAATGAAGCTGAATATGAGGCGTTTCTGACTGGGCTCAAGTTAGCCAAATCCTTAGGGATAAAGGAGCTCATTGTTGGAAGTGATTCCCAATTGGTGGTGGGACAAGTGTTGGGAGATTATGAAGCCAAGGAAGACAGGATGAAGCTTTATCTAGACAAGGTAAAACAACTCCAGAAAGCTTTCAACACTTTGAAGTTGCTGAGAATCCCTCGCACAGAAAATGAAGAAGCAGATCAGCTCGCTCGTTTGGCCACAGTTCGAGAGGAAGCGCTGAGCTGCCTCATTCCAGATATAAAATACTGTGAGATGGTGATCATAAAAGAGAAAACACCAAGAAGAGGAGATACCTCTCTCTAAGGCAAGAGCCTCATTTGAAGGTTCTGGGCCGAACAGGAACTTGGCTAAAGTCTCTAGTGCGAGAAATACTTGGAAATCGTGGTCAGGATAATCTCCTACCACCTTCAGCTGCTCGCTTATCTCAACAGAGATCTCAAGCCTTTGTCTCCCTGTTCAGAATCCAGTAAGAAAAGGTCAGCTATAGTATCAAAAATTTTAGAAAAGAAATGATATCACAAAATAAAATTTGAAAGAACAAGAGGCTCACGAGAAGGATAAGACTCTCCCCAGAAGCAACGAATCCTGGAGGAGTCAGTCCACTCTTCCCAAGGAGGAAATTCCCATCATTCTCTAGAAATGAAGAAGAATTTATCTTTCCATCTCTTGTTAGCTGAAGGCAGACCTTCGACTAGTGGATGTATTCCATCCCTCTTTGAAAAATACCACCACCCTTGAATGGACATGCTAACTTGATAGCAGTAGAGGAAGGCTTCTTTGGTCAGAGTGGCCTTCTCCTCTGTTGCAGCAGTCCAGAGCACGCCACAACTAACCAGAATACGCCAGGAATTTGGTAATAGTTGCCAAGAGATAACCCCAGGTACCATAATATCTTCCTCACACAAAGAGGAAAGGGCAGCCTTAGCCCAGCTTAAAAGTCAGCCAAATATAGGCATAACTCATCTAACCTAAGGGTGTTCGCCCTCTCGGTCGGTCCTGGGACTCTCATCAATACTGAATCAGGAATCTGGCATCTCGTTCTTAATGCCATCAACTCTTCCTCAGAGATGCTTGAAACTATCCGGTCAGCCTCTATAGGCTTAAGGTTCAACGCCATGCCTGAAGGTGGAGGAGAATTAGTTGTAGTCGCCTGGCTAGGGCGAGATGTCTGGTCTACATCTATTTCTTTCTCTAAATCTGAAGAAGTTGGGGTTGAAGACCTAGACGGTTGCCTACGGGATGCCATTCTATGAAAATGGGGTATAGCAGGACAAATAATGTCAAAAATGTCCTAGTAATAGTACTGAACGACTGGGGAGTAGGCAAACTCCCCAAACGATGGACAATAAGGGTGGTGATGCAGATATCGACACAACCGAAGGAAGAAAAAGTTCCAGGGATGTCCTAAGCCTCTAGGGTCTAGAGTGAAACTATCGTCAGCCAGAATCAAAAGTAGAGCGCGAACGTACCTAAGAGCAAGAATAGCAGGCTTCTGTATGAATGGTAAATCTCAAGATTTGGAATCGAACACAATGACAGAACTCACAAGCTTTTGATGGCTGCTGGAACAATGGTGGAGAAAGGAAACCTCTGGGAGTTCCAGCAAACAACTTTTAAAGGCTTTTCATGAAGCGCCTTTAAATACAGGTCGTCGATCATTCACACGTGTCATGCCCAGATTAACGCCGCGTATTAGACTCTCAAACGTCTCTGACATTGTATTAAATGTAGCGTAAAATCAAGGTAAATCCAAAACCGCCAAAATTCAACGTATTAGACTGTTTGTATTTCTTTTCGTAGCAAGCCAACCGTTCAGAAATAGGGGAGTAGCTGATGAGTCATAATAAAATGGCTGAGCTGACCATTCCTGCTCAGCTCAGCCTTATGTGCTCTGCTCGGTCGGATGTGATCTGCTCAGCTCAGCCTTACGTGATCTGCTCAGCTCAACCTCATGCGATCTGCTCAACATAAAGATAGGCAGGCATAGTCAAGCACTCTACTCAGTCGGGACCTCCTCCCCTGAGCAAGTCGCCTCCTCTTAAGAAGAGAAAGCGCCTGTTGCGATTCCTAAAAACTCTCCACTGTATGCGGAGAATTTTTATCAGATCCCCCAATCTAAGATAAAGATAACGATGGAGATATACACTTACAGAAACAGAGATATCACCAGTTATTTGCTCCACTAATTCAGGGAAAGATCTCGATCCCTTCCTTTCGCTCCACTTATTTAGGGAAAGATCTTGATCCCTTCCTACAAATTCGCCAAGGAAATCTCTATATAATGGAGAAACCCCTACAGTACAAGGTATGAACATTCTGTTAAGATAATTCTCCTTACTTTTCCATACGATTCCTCCTCCCTAAAGCTAACTTAGACATCGAAGGGGTGTTGGTGAGATACTACACCGGTGTCAAGTTCTCTTTTGCAGGTCAGACGGGAAGACGATCAAATCCGTTTCATCATATGTATGAAAGCATTTTATTTTTAAGAATTTTGACAACAATTTATTTTTTTGTGACTTTTTTGAATTGGTGCAAATAAATTTTTAAAAACATGCAAAAAATACTTTAATCTTTTGATCCGAAAACATAGGAAAAATTTTCGTAAGGAAGAAAGTTGATTATAATATATGAAAAAAACATATATTTGATACACTTATCAATAAAAACAGAAGTTTATTTATTTATCTTAAATTATGTTCAAACTAATTTACTTGCATCTCAATTAAAATTTGAAAAAAAAATGAAATTGTATTCTTATGAGGTACTTGAATAAGATGGAAAGGGTCATAACCCATAATGCTCTTAGAATTATATTTTTACGTGGTTATTTTTAAACTAAATAAATTTATTTCAAAAATAAAAATTCTCCTATGTTTTTACTATTACACCCTTATCAAACAAGCCTATAACATTTTGGAGCATTTTGTCTTTCACCTTTATAATTTTTTTTTACATATTTATTATTTTTACGAGGTACTTGCAAGAAGTTAAAAATGTCAAATTTCAAAATTTTTCTTAAAAAAAAATTATTAAAATAACATTAAAAGATTGAGTTTGAAAGAAAGACAAAATGATCAAATTTAAGGGAAAAAAATAACATATACTAAAAACTAATGGCAGTGGCAAGATTCTGAATACCGTATCGACTGATTATCGATTTTTCTATTGATAAGGTACGTACGGATACTAGTCATATACTGCATCGAATTTATCGCAAGTATCAATACACACACACACACACGAGAGAGAAAGAGAGCGCCAAAAAAAATTATTGTTTTTTTGTGCAACTATCAATATATATATACCGGTACCAGTCAGTATTAGCCGGTGCCCGACAATATGGACCAAAATTTAGAACGATGCGTTATTAGAGGTAATTTGTACCGTTTTTATGTCAAAAAGTACGTAATGACCAGTATTGTACGGTACAATATTAACAACCTTGGGCAGACAAGATCCTTGCATTTGTCAATAATATCAGGGAAAATCAGTGCATTTTACCCAAAGAAATATGATGCTAGTCCCGGTTATTACTGTCAGTGTGTCACAACCCAATGCAGGCCGGCACAAGCCAATCCAATGCGGCAGCACAGCTTGTCCAACATCCCATCTGCCGTCTTCTGCCAGCAATAAGCAAAAATGTCAATATATTAGAAGTCCTGCGAATATCATATATGAAGTTCTCCCGCATCGTATATCATCCACACGAAAGAAACAAATTCATCCAGCCAACCCAAAACAATCTGGCACTTGAGCTCAGTTTGATTTGGTTTGGTTTATAAACCTCTTAGGAAAGGGGACTAAAAGACTGACACGGTGTCCTGCGAGACTACGAGTTAAATTTGACTATTATCCATTTTCCAATGGAAAAATCTGTGTACACAAATTTGTCCGGAACTATTAGATGCATACAAAATTTTTGAATTATTGAGACCCCCACGTGCATCTGACAATTCCGGACATCCGGATGTGTCCAGAAGATCTGTGTCCCTAACATTACTCTTTGCCAATTGTAGTGTTCATTATGCACCATATAAGGCACAACAAATTGAATCCCTAATTTCGCCCGTCAAAAGAAAGTAGTGTACAAAACAGAGGATATACAATATTACTATAATACAAACAGGTGGGATACATGAAATATAATCTTTACAAATGAATATGATGTAAAGACCTGGGTTACTGTTCTAGAAGAGGACTCCCTTCTCTAGCAAGCACAAAAAGGCCGCCATCCCCTCTTGAGATCCGAAGATCCTTGTCAAGGTAGGTTGTAAGAAGCCAGGATTTTGTTCGCTCACCCGGAATCGAAACCTTCAAAGGAGGTTGACCAGAAATAGCACGACCAATGCTTACCAGAGTCTCTTCCACAGGATTAAGAGACTGACGCAGAGGAGACAAATTGATGCTCTGCCCAAATATATCGACGTTCTCTGGCAGATCGATACTTGACTTGATCACTGGAGGCTGAAATGTCCCTTCCTTAAATTCAACCTACAAGATTGTGCCCAAAATTGAACTTATTAAGTAAAATCTCCATTTTATTAACAAGTCTAGAATATTATCTCCAGCATTTTGGGATCGTTTGATTGGAGGAATTGGAGACATTACAGGAGATGTAATCCAGAGGGGTCTATAATTCCGGTATTTCGTGCTGCAAACTGCGATAGCATTACATCTCCGAAGGGCCCTCCATATCCCGTACGGACATGGGATTACACTCCTCTCCATCTTGAGAGTATTGATGCGACTGTTTTGTTCTATTTCTACATAAAACTTTAGGTTTGCATGAGAACAAAATAGGAAGTGCATGCTACAATTCCAACCAGAACTAACACCTTTTTCCCCTCTCCTGTTTCTATATCCCAAGAAAGATTTTATCTCTAAGCAAACAAACGAGCCCTTCCACATGATAGAAATATTTTGCTTTCAATCCATGTTTCATGTTCGCTAACATTTTCACCACTTTTATTTATATATCTTTCAACAAAAAGAAGAAATTTGCTTGGTATAAACCACAATTTACTTCCATATCAATTATAAAGTATTCTGGGAAGAATCAAAGTTCCTTCCAGATTCGATATAGGATATCTTAATATCTCCTCTCATTCCCATTTAACGAAAAAATGATGAATTGGTTTATTGTGAGATTAAAAAGCATTTTAATAAATACTTTGGTAAATATTCTCTAATCCTATATCGTATTTCTGAACAAAACAGAGAGTTTCACAATAATTTAACAATAAGGATATGCTCAAAATAATTCAATATCTGTTCTATTTTTACCCATTTGCTCCAGATTTTCCAGAGCAATATTTGAATTTCTTTTTGTCCAAATCCAAATGCTATAGTTCAGCCAAACTTGTCACTTGTCATCAACAAGATGACAACCACAAAATGATCTTCCAGTTATCAAACTAGAGTGTATTTGTTTTTCCATTTTCCTATGGATCACGGTCAACTGGGAGTTTTATCATGCTTCTAACAAGGATTAAGGAGTACCTGTATTCTTGAAGGAGTCCGAACTTCAAAGCTGGCAGAGGCACTGAAGGAGAAAGTGGCAAAAGGGCTGGACAGCGTAATAGAGTTCTCTATGGCAGCGATACTAGTGTTAATTGCTTGGCAAATCCTTTCAACCTTCAACAAAGGTATAGCGCCCACTGCCAAAAGAGGCAACAGCTCAGAAAATGCTGTGTACCTGATGATCAGAATGTAATATAAGAACCAACTCAACTAAACTACCTTCAGCTATACAATAACCATACTACTCTCCAGGATTAAATAAACATTTGCCAATTGTACAACATTTCGAAACACCCGACGCAGTTTTAATGAGACTCAATTTCCCGATTGATACCAAATACTCCCTGTGATCCAGGCAGAAGGCGTCTAAAACAGGCACTCATCAATACAGTTACACATCTCAATACCTCTAGCTTTCTCATGTTCCAACCATCTCCACATCTAAACGATGCCAATTTGTGTCATTTCAGCTAAATTATCTTTGTATTCTTTTGGCTGAATATAATAATTATCCTGAGCCTCAGCAAGCACAAAGTTCAATGTCTGCTACCCATGTCCTATGGTTTCATCAAAACAGATGGGGTGCATTCGTGTCTGTCTAGGGTTTTTTTTCCCCTGATTAGAGTTGGATTACCTAATTAGACTTGAATTAGGGTTGGAATAGATTACGGCTATAGTAATCTCTATTGTAAAAACCCTAGACATCATATCAAATAAAAAAAGATCGCTCCGCTCCCATGGATGTACCCGGTTTTTGAGAAACCATGTAAATCTTGTGTTGGTCTCTTTATTGTTTTCGTATTCTATATTGTGTGTGTGATTATTGATTGCGCTTACACGATGCTTACTAGAGTATGTGTTCTATTGCACCAAAATATATTTACCAAATATCTGCTTCACCAAAGAACTAAAGATAATCAATTGATTGTTGTATGCTCTCAGTGTTCGCAACTTTCAACTGACATCCACATGTATGGATGGATGTAACCATCTATAGATATGTTACCATTCCCTCATCTTTTTAAAACAGCATTCAATGCTCAAGATTCAAACAAAATTCATACATCAACTATAGTACTGTGGTAAGTTCATGCATTAACACTATAAAAGTAAAACACTTGACATAGTGCACAAACTTGAATGGATTAGTAATCCCTGTTGCACTCATCACTGAGCGCCATAATCCTGCTATTTCACACATCAGGGAAAAAAATGGACAGCCTCCAAAGGTGCTTAGGTTTGTCCATCAAACACCAATCTTCATTTAGGGCCAGCCCTAGGCACAAGCCCACCAGGCCAGGCCTACGGCCTCGCTTTTGGGCCCAGAAATAGGGCCCAAAAAAACCAAGCAAAATAATAAATATTTTTTTATGTCAAATTTAATGCGAATGCGCTGTTCTTTCAATGGAAAAGAGTCCTTGTTCTACTAGAAAGGTCGCAAGTTCAAACCTTGCTTATATTTTTTTTGTGCCTAAAAAGGCTCGCAATAAAAACTTAAAATGAAATGGGCCTCATGGACTGTTGAACCCGAAACCATTGAGTCAACACTAATCTAACCGTGCACCACTAGTGTTCCTAATGAATTACTTTTCACGAAGAATTATACATATCTATACGTGCATAAATATACAGTACCCATATACATGTCTTTTTTTCAAAGTCAATTTAATCAATGTGCCGCTTGCATGCCACCTCCTTTCAAGGGAGGGAGTCTTGCACCGCCTCTTTTGCCCTCGATCCGGGAGGTCTCCCCAACCTGAAGGGGGTGGATGGCCGCTTCCAAGTACTCCATTTCCTCTTTCATAGCTAGAAAGGAGATAGTCTTTCTCGCCTAGCCGAGCCTCCAAGCGCTCAACATAGGACTGAGTGTGAAGGTCGAGTGAGGGCCTAAGGATGGGGGAACTGATTCTTTCGATGCACCCCCGGTTGTCGTCTTCACAACCCCTGGGTCTACTTGATCGTCCTTTGAGTGGACTATTGTCACCATCATGTGAGAAGAATGATCGAACAACTTTGATCGAAAAGAAAAGTTATAGAGGACTCACTGTGGTCGCCAAAATGTGGAGTCTGAATTCCTTTTGTACTTCTCTGGTTAAGCTCAAATGTGATCCTCGCTTAAACTACAAAACAATGAACTCTAAGCTAGTGCTGACCAGACATGAGTCTCCAGAAGGCACTTTGATGCTTAATTCAGTCCTCGTTTGAGAGAAAGGAAACCCTCGTGTGTACCTAAGAATGGAGTGCCTTGGCCCTATTTATGAATAAATCTGCCAAAGCACTTAGTACACGGTGCCGAAAATACTGCGCCGTGGGCTGCAAGCCAAAGTGCTTCCACCACGTGCCCCACATCCGTGCGAATCGAACACCACCTCGCCACATTTGGCAACCACAAATGTCCCCACGTCTTTCCCGGTAACTGCCTGCAACGTGCGCAACACGCCTTGCTCGGGTTGTGCCGAGCATCATCATGCCCAAAGTAGCATAGCCGAGCAGTGCCTTTTGAGGAATTACCCCATGAAACCTACTAAACACCGTTTGTATGAGGAGGCTCAACCCAATCTGTGGTCGTGCGCCCAGACGGGCTTGAGGCACGCTAAATGGACTCATCGAACCTCACTGCCTGGTATCAACTGGTCAACGGCAGGCTCGATCTAGCCCATCTTTAGCTGAAATGGGCCGAGCATGTGTGGCCAAAAGCCCAACCTTGTGCACATTTGGCCTACTACATAGTGAATCAAGCATTTATACACTAGCAACTAAAAAATATTTAGTAATTCATGAGGAGATTGTAAATAATCGGCAAAACTGCAAATTGACCATTGTCAACCGACCTTAGGAATATACTGTATTCTTCACATCTTGTCGAATTGATCCCGTCATCAATATCCCTCTTAGCTCCTGGGTCTTTAGTTCTAGCAATCTTATTGTACTTGATTGATATTAAACTACCAGAAACAAAATTTCTCTCAACAATGCCAGCTGAATTTTTTGAATTATCTACCATCTAAGCCTGTAGGTGTTAATTTATATAAGATGAAAGTGTCTATCACAAAACTGTATGACTTAATTCAGGTAAATTGTTCAGAGGTGGAGTTCGATTAAGCACAACAGATTAACCCTATCTAGCAATGGTCTCTTAGGCAGTGGTCGGTTCACTGGAATGAAGCTGAATGGAGTTACCAATTTAATTTCAGGTTCATTCCAGGGAACAGAACATCAGAAATGTAGTCGTCATTCACCAATTCAGGTGATTGGCCAAGAGATGATCATTTCAGTCCTTCTTAAAACCATTCCAGCGAACCAAACACTGCCTTACTTTTAACTACGCTGCCTCACCTGTCAACACAACCACCAATCAATAAACCAGATAGATACACATGGAGATATATGTGACAAAAATAATAGAACCCGCAGTAACAAACTTACAACAAGACCCAATTCCCATCAAGAAACTCCACAGCCTCCATCGGCGCTGGAGTGGGATTCGCCGCCTCCAGTTGATTAACCAACTCCGACACATCTGCCCTCACCTCCGTAGAAGCCCGAAACCCTAAATCCATCCCATAAACCGTATCCACCAAACACCTCTTCAACTCCATCAGCTTACCGTCAACCTCATCCCCCGCCGGTGCCGGCGCCGGACTGCCATTAGTGGAGAAGACACGGTCATCCCCACCACCAACACCAACAGCTCCCCACTCATCGTCATCCTTTGGAGGATCAGCGTCTGAAAACCTCGTCGGAGGCTCGGTCTCCGGCTCAGCCTTCTCCCCCCACTCGTCAACATACCCCGCCGCTTGTTCGTCGGGAGGTGATTCTCCGGCAGCGTAGAAGCGGAACGTGGGGAATCTGGGGTTGGAGGTGGTGGTGGTTTTGGGAAGAGGAGAGAAAGAGATGGAATGGGGCTTGTGGGTGCTGCTGGGGAGGAAGGATAGAGCCGGGTTGGGGCTTCTGGAGAGGAAAGAAGGAGGTGAAGTGAGGAGCAGAGCCATATTTTGGAGGTAGAGATGCTATGAGTTCCGTGTGGAAAGGGAGGGATGGCTCGCTGCGGGGAGTAGTGCTGAAGAAACCACGTGGTTTTAATACAATTTGTAACAGCCTCTTGATCCAATTCTACGGAACGGCCATTCTAGTCCATTCAAATCAACTATATAATGATTAATAATTTTAAAATGCAATCAGTTCGGTTTTAATCGATTTTTCAGTGTCAAATCTCAAAATTGATTAGACGGAGATGTAAATTATGGGCCCTGAACCCAACTGAATTCGGTTCGGCCTGAAGTCAGTTCGGTCTCAATAGGTTCAATTGGTTTAATTTTTTTTTTTTTCAATTTTTTGGATTTTTCTGACTGGGCTTTTTTTTGGCAAAAAAATATTTTGGTCTCTAAAAAATATTTAGTCATGATATTTTTTTTAACTTACCTTTTCTTAGAAATTCTATAAATCAAGTACTAATTTTTAGGTCCATTTATTAGGAGTTACAAGTTCCAATTTCCACGTTCTCGGGTTCCAATTGAAAATGACAAAATGACAATTACATGTGAAGCCCTTAATTCAATTCTTCTGTGGATTCGATAACCAACAAAAACATGGGCCATAGCATTAATTCAATTCTTGAAACCCTTAATTAATCTTAGTCTACTGTTAGTCACGAATCATAGACTAAAAACATGGGCCATGCCTTCTATTCAAGCACTTTAAATATTGTTTGTCTACTGTTTTTTCAAAATAATAATCATGTTTGTCTACTGTTTTTTTCCAGAAAATTCAATAACTTTAAATAAAATACAAGTCAATAAAAAGAAGAGCCTAAGAGGAATCAAAATAAGGAAATCAATGAACCCCTTCACACTTCTGATTGCACAAAACAAAATTGATCACACGAAGAAAATCGCTCACACAAAGAAAATCGTTCACACACAAAAAAAAAAAAAAAACTTCCGATGACACAAAAACAGTTCACACAAACACTTTCAATTGCCGATTACACCTCAAGTACATACCTTCCCGTAATTCGTACAAATAATCATCCTAGATCACAAAAAGGATTTATAGAACAATGATGAAATAAAGAGGGTGAGAGAGAGAGAGGACAAGAAAGAATATGAGAGTGGAGGAGGAGAGATACTGAGAGAGAGATAACCTGAGAGTGAGAGGGAGAGGAGTATTCAATTGATCAAATCAAAGGGTGTCTTGTGGTGTGTTTTAAGGGCTCGTTTGTTAAACGTGTTAGACCTTGGGATGGGATTATCAGTCCCATGGGTTTAGTTAGCCGCTGTTTGGCAAAAGCTTTCAGCCTGGGATGAAGAAGACGATGGGACGACGAAGGTGATGAATAGTGCATATTACTAATACCGCGTGAGACACGGTATTATCAACCCAATCCACCGTTGAAGAAAGCGAGTTACCCATTTGGCCCTAGCCGCTGTTTCAGATCTGCAGCTCGTCTTCTCCACAGGTGGTTCATCCGATTTTTCTACATTTGTGATTTGTTCTTAAACATGTGATTCATAGTTGTTCGAATGTGTTGGTCTGCATCTCATTCATCACTGTGGTGCTCGATTCATTGTCGATTTCTTCACAAATACACACTTGGAACATCTGATCTGCATCTGGTTGTTCGAGTTTATGGTTTTGTAAACCTGTTTTTGTTTGGAAAACATTAGAAATTTGCTGGTGTTTGAGTCTCTCTCTGTCTCTATATCTAAAGGGGTGTTCTGAGGTAAATCTGCTGCACCTGTTTTTTGTCTCTGGTTTACTTCACCTCCTTGTTAGATTCCTATTAAGATCCCGAATTAGAGACCCAGATGATTTAGACAATGCCACTGCTATTCAAGGTCAGTTACAAGAGCTATTCCAGCTCCATAATTCTGGCGTTGAACAATCATTCATAGATACGCTCCCTGTTTTCAGCTACAAAGCAATTATAGGTGGGAAGAAAAACCCATTTGATTGTGATGTTTGTTTGTGTGAGTTTGAGCCAGAAGATGAGCTTAGGTTGTTGCCCAATTGCAGCCACGCCTTTCACATGGGATGTATAGATACATGGCTCTTGTCTCATTCCACATGCCCTATTTGTAGAACTAGCTTACTTTCTGATTTCTCACGAAATAGCCGTTGCTTTTTGTCAAGAATCTTTGTTCTTCAACCTTGGAGTGGAAGTGCTCGTGGAAATGTCTCTGATATGTTCATATTGATATGTGTGCGTATACATATGTTTGTGTGTGTGTGTGTGTGTGATGGGTTTTGTGATATGGGTTTAGGCTTATTTACTTCTCTGTCCATGGAATATGAAGTTTAAGGCCACTGATCTTAGATGTTGTTTTTTCCTTTGTATGTCCAAAACAAATTTAGTTAAAACCTTGTTTGTGCTTTATTAAAAGCCTCTCCAATTAAGGAAAAATTAACAAGTTTTGGGCTATTTTCACAACTCCAAGGGACTCTCTGTTTTTCTAGGCTAAGTGCCTCTGGCCCTTCTACCTTTCTAAATTTAGGCAATTCTATGTCATTAGCTACCATACAGAGTACCGTTTGGAGAAAATCCATGAAAAAGTGGCAAGCCCACCAAAATGCGTAATAGTGTACAGTTTAGGTAGTAGTGTACAGTTTAGGTAGTAGTGTGTGCAGTTTAGGTAGTAGTGTCACAAGGTATATTATTAGGGTTGATTGGTATAGGAAACATGTAAAGCTCCCTTAGTAAATACTTTCCCCAAACTATAGGACGTCCAATGGATGAGTTTATGTCTCGAAAATGAAATTGATTGTGAATTTAGGGAGATATTCCATGGATAAGTTCATAATATTGTGTAATTTTAGAATTGGTCAGAGTCCAGTGTATGTGTTAACGATGTTCGTTTGATTGACTTGTATAATACATGTAGAACAATGGACAATGAAGGCGAGATAGATGACATGGATGAAATGGTAAATGCTTTTGTGGCCTTACAACAAGTTGTTACATCCTTGAACTATGCGTGCGCCTTTTTCATGACCATGATACACGCCGCCGTGGAAGGGATCCAACGTAGGGATGTTCTAATTAGAAATCCACATCCATTCCATACGCAGTTAGACCGTTTAAACCGGTTGGTAAAAAATAGTGAAGAAGATTGCTTTAACCAACTAAGAATGAGTAGACATGCATTCATGCGACTATGCATGATGGCAAGAGGCGTTGGGTTGTCAGATTCAAGGTATGTGGTTGTAGAGGAAAAAATGGCGATATTTGTATGGACCCTTGCCCATCACAAAAAGAATCGCCATATAAAGTTTGACTTCTTGAGGAGTGGCCAAACAATAAGCAAATACTTCAATGAGGCACTCAAGGCTGTGTTGAACCTCCATAATATTCTACTTAAAGCCCCAGAGCCAATTCCTCCTAATTCCCATGACGATCGATGGCGGTGGTTTCAGGTAAGTGTTTACCGTAAGGATAGTGCATTAAGTCAATGTACTTTTACCATATGTGAAAAGTAACATGTAATCATATTTTCATAGAATTGTCTTGGAGCACTGGATGGGACCTATGTAGATGTCCGCGTTGCAGCTGTTGACAAACCAAGGTATAGAACCAGGAAGGGTGAAGTTGCAACAAATGTGTTGGGTGTGTGTTCTCCGGATGCCCAATTTATATATGTAATGCCTGGATGGGAAGGATCAGCATCTGACTCTAGGGTGCTTAGAGATGCTGTAAGTAGAGAGAATGGCTTGAGAGTCCCAATCGGTATGACCCTCGAATTGTTAAAATTTTGTGAATGGTAAAATTAAAACTTTCTGATTACATGTGAGCCTATTTTTTGAACAGGTCATTACTATCTTGTAGACGCCGGCTATACTAACGGGGAGGGCTTTTTAGCACCCTATAGAGGGCAACGTTACCACTTGAGCACGTGGAAAAATGGTCGTACTCCTACGAGCCCTCAAGAGTTTTTCAATATGAAGCATTCTGCCGCTCGTAACGTGATTGAGAGGTGTTTTGGAATGATTAAGGCAAGGTGGGCTATTTTGAGGTCTCACTCTTTTTTCCCCATCAAAACACAATGTCGTATAATCACTGCGTGCTGTCTCCTGCACAACCACATCAGACGGGAAATGGCAACTGATCCATTGGAAGAACATGTTCAACAACAGTTAGACGCGGAACCAATGGAGGTGGGGGAGGAATCTATTGATGTCGTAGAAGCGACAGACCAATGGAGTGAATGGAGGACCGCATTAGTCACACAAATGTACAACGAGTGGCAGGCCAGTCGGTAGATGGGCGTTGATATAGTTAGGCCGCTGAAGTTATTTTCTATGTTTGTAATAACATTCTACGACTTTGTTATTCCATTTCAGACTTTCAGTGTATGCATGTTGTATGGACTATGTTATGGACTTTTAGACTTTGCCTTTCAAAATGTTAATGGACTATGTTATGTGTGTGTATGCATGTTGTATTGCTAATACCTAACTACGTAGGTATGTCTAAGAAAGCATCTGCGGTGAAAGCCACAAGGCGCTTTTGGAACAAACGTGAGGAGGAATTCTTGCTAAACACAATGAAAGAATTGATCGCTGAAAACGCTACATGGAAACTGGACTGTGGGCAAATCAAAGGGGGCTTCTATGGGGAGTGTGAGAAGAAGATAATTCTAAATTTCGCAGGTACTGATTTGAGAGGGCACCCTCACATTGAATCAAAGATAAAAATTTGGCGGAAACAGTATAACCACCTCCAAGACATGCTTCAAACGAGTGGGTTCGGATGGGATGACGTGGAAAAAATGGTCCTAGTGGATAGCGATGATGTGTGGGAGAATTACGTTAGGGTACGACACTTTAAACTTATATCCCATTACAAAATAGTAGTACTTATCGTTCACCTGTATTATTATGTTAGACATGATAATAATTTGTTGTAACCACTTACAGCGTGTCTCCGATGCAAAGGGAATGAGAAATAAGCCTTTTCCTTACTACGATGATTGGCTCAACCTGTTTGGCAAAGATAGAGCTAATGGAGATAACGCTGAGGCTCCAACTGAATCTACTGCAGCAATGAATAGGGAGGAGACACCGGATGAAGGGTATTACTCTCCTGTATTTGACTTTTCGTTGGGGCCTGATATGGATTTCACCATGTCTCACGGTACTCCACAAGCTGCTACACCATCTGCAGCTGCTACACCACCTGCCACTAAGATCAGTGGAAAAAAAAGACCCCGTCCCAATGATGAAATCTTGAAAGGACTATCGGAGATGGCTGGAACTTTTGGGACCCTTTTCGAAAACACAAACATCAGGATGGCTGAGATGGCGAAGGGGATATGCCATGCTCATCACATGTCCAATGCTAGGAAGGAGGTGTATGATGCTCTTTTAACTTTGCCACTTGAATCTGTACAACGGTTGAGGGCTGCGACCATGATAGTCGACAATCCTAAACACGTTGATTTGTTCTTCAGTCTACCTGAACAGCAAAAGCTCGAATGGACTATCATGCTCTTGAATGGGCTTTTCTAGGACCTGTGTTACTTACGGTTCATATTTTTGTGTGAAACTTATGCAGACTTGATGTATTCGTCATTGGTGTTTTGTAACTTATTGCCAATGATTAGTTACGTTACTTGTGCAATGCATAGGCCTACGTAGTTGGCTTTTGGGACATGTAATCGGTCCATCACCTATGTATTTAGACACGTAATCTGCTTTTGGGACATGTAATCGGTCCATCACCTATGTATTTAGACACGTAATCTGCTTTTGGGACATGTAATCGGTCCATCACCTATGTATTTACACACGTAATCTGCTTTTGGGACATGTAATCGGTCCATCACCTATGTATTTACACACGTAATCTGCTTTTGGGACATGTAATCGGTCCATCACCTATGTATTTAGATACGAAATCTGCTAATGTAATCGGTCCTTGTAATCTGCTGCAATGGAATGGAACTTTAGCCTATGCAATGGAACTTTTCCTTACCACTGTTGTTTCTGATCTGATGTTTAGCCTTAAGTGGCAATGCTGACCATGAACTTTCTGTTTGGAATGTGTTTAGCCTTAAGTGGCAATGGGTTTAGCCTTAAGTGGCAATGCAATATGGCTAGGATATAATCTGATCTCCTGGGTTTAGCCTTAAGTGGCAATGGGTTTAGCCTTAAACTGATCTTCAGCTGGTATATCTGCAATGTATGTTTGAATGTCCAATGTATGTTTGCAATGTATATCTGCTGGTATGAACCACTGATTTAATATGTTTGATCTCAAAAACTATGGTCAGCATAAGTTATCAAGCTACCATAATATGGTATGTGCTGGTCTGCATGGTATGTGCTGGTTTAGGTTCAAATGTGCTGCAATAAGATTGGAACTTCTCCATGGTTATTTTCCATATTCGGGTTTGCCATTGTGATATGATATTCTCATTGCTTGGCTATTTATATTAACTTTCGGAGACAGAATTGTAAGAGAATATAACGATGTTCCAATAGACCTGTTTAATGGACCAGATTAGGTAGGGGGTTGGTTACATCTGTGAGGACCACATCTTTGGCGTTTGAACGAACAATTGGTCGAGTAATTGCTTACCTGTTTGATAACCAATTCTCAGATGTCTTTTTTTATTCCATTCTGATGAGCATGAGCATGTTCATGAACCTCTTTTCTTGTTCTTCAAATTGGATTTATGAATCCATGATTGACTACTGTGTTTGATTTTGTATACTTTGGGTAAGCTTGTAAAAGATAATTGTCGTGTTATTCGATTAATATGATATGCTCCTGGGTTTTCATTTTTCATTTTTCTGATAGTTGGATGACTAACAAGACTCATGAATTGTTTTTACTCTATTTTCAAGCTAATACACTGGAAACTTGTTTCACAATCTGAATAACATCTTTTTACTGTTTCCTACACATTGGTCCTACTTCAGGAGTGTTTCACAATCTGCTGCTTATGGATTTATGCTAGGTCTGGTTTATGCTACTGCTGCTGATATGCATTGGCCGCTCATGTTTTTTATGCCATTTATTTACTTGTTTGTTTATTATTATCTAACCATAAATATGTTTTGTTGCTTCGTATATGTTGAATTTTGTTTGAGGACAGGTTAATTTTCTACACCTGCGAATGGCAGCTAAAAAATCCTATTACGTTGTGTACGTGGGACGTACTCCAGGAATTTACGACTCTTGGGTAGCTTGTAGCCAACAAGTTTCCGGATATCCGCGTGCAATATTCAAGAAATTTGATACGTTGGAGGAGGCGAACACTGCATTTCTTTCCGACTACACTTCCACAAGGCCTATTGGAACGCCTGATGCCGCAATTGACACTCAAGTCCCGTTATTATCAGCGGTTGAACAAAGTGCCACAAACACCGACCTTGCTACGCACAATTATGTGATGGGACGGTCACGATGTGGCCATAACCTTGCTTGGTTCACTCTCGGTGTCGCTATGTCACTCTTAGTCCAATGTATTGTATGGTACTTTTTCTTCTAGTGATAGTAAAATTGGAACGATCTCTTTTGGTTTGCTAAAACTCAAGAATTAATCTTCTGTAATTTGCATAAGCAAAAATATTGTCTTTTTGAATGTGCTTATGTATATTTTGGAATTGTTACTGTCAATTTCAAATTTCTTTTACCAAATTTTCCTCATCAATGCAAACAAATACCGATCTTTCATAGCTTGAAATTTACCGTAAGGATAGTGCATTAAGTAAATGTAGTTTTACCATATGTGAAAAGTAACATGTAATAAAACTAAGAGAAGATAAATAAATAAGTAATTAAGTAAATGTAGTTCTATTTAAATGGGTCTAAATTAGTATAAGAAGATAAATTAACATGTAATTAAGTAAATGTAGTTCTATTTAAATGGGTCTAAATTAAATAAAACAAATAAAATTTCTCATATTTTAATTTTATTTATTTCCTAAGAGATAAATATATAAATAAAACTAAGAGATTACTCAATTTTAATTATTTGGACCATGAACTTTATTTTTTAATTCTTTTGGAATGAGTAACATAAATAATTTTTACATGAGGGCAATTTGGGAAATTATGTAATTTAATCCCATCCCTTCCTTTTGCAAACAAACACCAACCCAGCATTATTAATCCTATCCCGAGTATAAACAAACATACAACACAGTTTTTAATAATCCCTTGGTATTACGAATCTCATCCTAATCCCACCGTCTTACGAATCCCAACCTACTAAGAAGTTTATCAAACGAGGTGTTTAGCTTTGTATAGTGGAGCTTGTTTTTTCATTTTTACTTTATTGATTGTCGTGTTTATTCGATGGCTACTTGCCATTCTGTGTTTTTCTACTTCTTTCTTGTCTTTTGGAATCAATGACGGTTTTCTTTGAAGCCTATACTCTTAGTTTAATTTCCTCTGTATTAGTTTCAAGAATTAATACAACTTTTTTTTGCTGAGAAAAAAGAGAGAGAAGAGTGAGGTTGGAGAAATGTCAAAAATCTAAAGGGCCTCAACCTCTATTTAGTTTTAACTTTTAACGGCTAGGACTAGAAGGAAAGCAACGGCTAGAATTTAAAGGGAAAATATTCGGTTTGGTTGGTTTGGTTACAAGTAGACTGGAACTAACTGAACTGAAAAACCGAAATAAAAAATTTAACAAATCGGAATCAAGGGGGAAGGGGAGAATTTATAAAAACAATAAAAAATTTAACAAATCTTTTTAGTTATTTTTCAACAAACTCTCTTTTAGTGAAGCATGTCTCTTTCAACAGACTTCTTCATTGTATTTTTTGTCCATTTTTAAACAATAATCTCAATGATTACCTTCCGTAGTTTTTTTTTTTTTTTAGTTGCTAATTAAAGAGATTGTTGAAGGCATATTGTGCTTCAAGTGGTGGTAATAAAACTGGGTGGTGAAGGCAAGGCGCACTCTAGAAGGGGGAAGAATCTCATTAACCAGGGTTCAGGGGTTGCTTTCACTAATTACTAAAGACAATACTATTAAAATTGACTAAGGTATCCATTTTTAAAAATATGTCATTAAAAGAATCTGAAATAATTATTAATGTCAGTTTATAAACAAAACTGTCATCTAATTAGCAATTCCTTTTATGATGTCGCTTTTGAATAAAAGGGACATCGAAACTAAATAGTAAAAATTTTATGTGAACCTTTTTAATGTCAATTTTGATTAAAACTGATATTGAAACAAAATAATTTTTTTATAATGTCAGTTTTATTAAACGTGACATTAAAAAAGTTCTCATAAGATATTAGTTTTTATAGAACTGTCATTGAAAAATTAGAACAAGTAATGATGTCAGTATACAAAAAAAAAGAAAACTGTATCACTAGCTACTATAATAGTGCTTAAATAAGATGTCAGTTTTTACAAACCTGTCACTCAAAAAATCAAAATAAGTATTAATGTCAATCTACAAAAAAAATTATCGTCACCAGCACAATAGTGTTTAAATAACATGTCAATTTTTACAAATCTATCATGGAAAAAACTAGAATAAGTATTAATGTCAGTCTAAAAAAAACTGTCATATAATTCCCCTTTATAATGTCAATTTTGATTAAAACTGACATTGAAACAAAAAACTCGCGTAAGGTATTGAACACATATATTAAATAATGGTGTTTTAGTCATATTAAGTAGATAATAGTGTTATTTTTTTATGAGACTTTGTAATTGTCTTATTTATATTTAACGATGATAATTATAATCTGTCATCTTACATTTTTTAATGTCACTTATAAAATGTTATCTATATAGATATCAATGATAGTCTGTAACTGTCATAAAAAATTAAAAAATTTTAATGTTACCTCCATAGATGACAGTTATAAAACTATCATCTTTCATATTTAATATTTAATGATAATTTTTAATTGTCATCTTTTTTAATAATTATTGTAGTAGTATTTCACTCCAAAAATGCTAAAGACACATCACTTTTGCACATCGCTTTCACACATCACTCAAAACTATGTAGTTTTGTATTGGAAAAAAACCATATTTGTTTTTGACCCATATCGCTGAAAACATATTTGGGTCTTCCTTAACATAAAACGACGTAGTTTTAAGTGATGTGTAAAAGTGATGTGTTAAAATAATGTGTATGTAGCACTCTTGATTTCACTCTGTCATAGACTCATAAATATGCGCAGGTGGAGTGCGCAGTCAACCACTATCCATGGCCTCCTGTCCTGCAAAATGAGCTTCCCCACTAGGGGGATCACGTCTTAAATGCATTTCCCATTCACAGTCAGGGCTATGAAGTTAACCATCGCAACAGGAATCCATGTCCTGCCTGTCACCCCAGCCCGCGCTGGCTGATGATACGATGCACCCGTTGTGCGCAGGATAAAGACCGAACTGCCCCCTTTTGTACTTTGGTTTTTTTTTTTTTTTTTGGGTGGTAATTCAGAATATTTATGAGTCTAAGATGATAATTAATTTAAAATAATAGTAGTGCAGGCACAACAAGACAGGCAAGATCATGTGATACTTGGGCAAGAAAATGATAATCTGAAGAACGAAAATTACCGGCTGCAGTCGTGCTTCAGAGTATTATTTGTCCCAACTGTGGTGGTCCGACAATGCTGTGAGACATGGGTTACCATGAGCAGCAGCTTCGACTTGAAAATGCTAGGTTCAAAGAAGAAGTAATAATTTTATGGTGCACTTATAATTTCACAAAGGCCAGTGACACATCACATTTTGGGTACTATCCTAATTAAAATATAATTTTATTGTATTTGTTGTGGAACTAATATTTAGATGAGCTTTATTATATACTTGTATAGATATTCATATTATTTTGGTAAAACTTCATAACATCGAGGAATAAAACAAACCCGTGTTTCGATTTTAAAATTGATGTGATTCATTTATGCACAAATGGTACAAATTCTTTTATAAATGTGGAGCATGTATTGTAGAATTTCTTATTAGTAGTGGAGGCTGTGGAGCTGTAATTGTTGGGGATGAAATGAAACATTCTCCATTGTCAGGCGAAATGCATGTTTTTCTGATAATTTGTCAACATGGTGGGAACAAAATATGGTTTAATTTGTCAACAAAACGCTTCAATTTGACTGCTTTGGTTTTGGGAAACAGATGGTATTGGGAGGGAAATAATAATGCTAGTGACACTTCATAGTTTACTTCATTTTATACCGCATGCTTAGGTATCAAACAATCATAGGGAATTGGAGCCTATCCACTTATTTGAACACTCCATAGTTATTTGCCACATATACGTGCGGTATAAAATGAAGTAAACTATGAAGTGTCACTAGCATTGTTCGGGAGGAAAAATGTTATTTTGATAAATATTGAACGTTATTCTTTTTCTTAATTTTTTTCGTTTTTATTTGAATTTATTTTGGACTAGGAATACTCTTGATCTCGAAATTTTAAGTGTTGTTCTATTTTATTGTTTTACAACTCGGACCCTTTTTTTTGGCATTTCAAGCATTTGTGTTGGATATACATTGATGAAACGGATTTGTGATCGTCCCCGGCAGACCTGCAAAAACAACTTGACACCGGTGTGGTATCTTGCCAACACCCCTCCGATGCCTAAGTTAGCTTTTGGATGGAGGAATAACGTAGAAAAACTGTGCGGGTAAAATTGGGCAGAGTGTCCGTACCTTGTACCATAGAACTGCCTCCATTATATAGAGATCTCGTTGGAGATAAATCAGGAAAGGACGTGGTCCACTCCTGATTTGGTGGAGCAAATCAAGGCTAGTGGCCTTTAATTTGGTAACTGAATTTCCAATCATCACCCTTGCCTTAAATAGCGGGAGCGGGTGAAGATGGTGCGCAAGATGTGGAGAGATCTTTGGGATCTCCCTTTCCTTGTGGGTCGATCCGTTTCAGGTAGATAGATCCCAGGAATTGTGGAGAGTTATTCAGCGGAATAGGTCAGACAATGGCTGGGCTGAGCAGGTCGGACACTAGCTGAGCTGAGGATACCAAAACACTAGCTGAGCTGAGGATACCGGACTGAGCAGACCAGAACACGTCTGAGGAGAGTTGCGTACCGACCGACCAGAATACTAATCGGCTCAGCCTGCACATCATGACCTATCAGCTACTCCCCTATTTCCGAACGGTTGGCGTGCTTTAAGAGAGGAAATATCAACGGTCTGATGCATTGAATCATGACGGCTCACGCCTTGTCTGGATTCATACGCCGCATTTAATGCTGTGTCAGAAACGCTTGAGTGCTTTGGAGGCGGCGTTTAATCTGAGAGCGCCACGTGTGCTTAATCAACGGTTCACATTTGAACGTCCACTATGGAGGCTCTATAAAAGGGATCTGTCAAGATTTATCAGGGTTTTTCTCCTCGTCATTTCCACAGCATACCAGGTTTCCAAGGACTTCTACCAGAAACTGCTTTCTGCCATTCGCTTCAGACTGTCGCCGTTCCCGTAATCTAGGTACGCTTGGGTCGTTTTCTTTTTCGATTCTGGCTGGTAACAACCTTGTTCCAGACCCTAGAGGTTTAGGACATTCCTGGGCCTTCTTTTTCCTCCGGCTCTGTCGTTACCTGTATCGCCATTCCGACTGCCCTGTATTAGGAGAGTTCGCCTACTCCCCAGCCGCTTCACTATATTACCAGGACCTTTTTACCATCATTAAGCCAGCCATCCCTGATTTCCATAGAATGGGCTCTAGAAAACCACAGATTAGGATGTCTGTACCAACTCCTTCGCGAAGGGACGCCACCCAGGCTGACCATCCAGAACCAACGAACCCCGTAGATCGTCCAGAGCCCCGGGGCGTAGCCTTACATCTCAGGCCCACAGAGGCTGATCGGATAGCCTCGACAGTGACCGAGGCTGACCTCGCCGTCCTGAGGGCGAAGTACCAAATCCCAACCTCAGTTCATCTGAGAGTCCCTGGTCCGGACGAGAGAGCGAACGCCCCCAGGTTCAATGAGCTGAGCCTTTACATAGCAGATTTCGAGGCCGGGCTGAGGCTTCCCTTCCATCCCTGCATAAGGGAGGTTCTCTGGTTCTTGGGGCTATCCCCAGGACAACTCTTGCCCAATGCCTGGCGAATCCTGGTCAGCTGCTGCGTGCTCTGGGCAGCTGCCACGGAGGACAAGGCAAAGCTGACCCCAGAAGCCTTCCTGTACTGCCACGGAATAAGCATGGCTGCTCAGGGGTGGTGGTACTTCTCCAGGAGGGACAGCTCAGCTCCTGCAATCGAAGGCCTCCCTTCATCCAACAAGAGGTGGAAAGACAAGTTTTTCTTCCTCTCAGGGGAAGGATGGGAGTTCCCTGCTTGGGAAGAGCGAACGAGCGCTTCCAAGATTCGCATATTCTGGGGAGAAGTCTGCCCATCCCGTGAGCACCGACCTACCACACCTGTTCAGTTTTCCTTCCACTTTTACCTATCATGCTCTTCCTGGCTAACCTTTCTTTATTGTGTCTTGAGCAAGAAAACAAAGACCCGCGATCTCGGCTGAAGTCAGAGAGCAACTGAGGGCCGTGGCTGAGTACCCCGAGCGTGACCACAGAGTTCTCATCACTCCAGAGACTCTAGCGATCTACCTTCTCGGTCCAGAACCCACACGTGAGGCCCTTGCCTTAGAGAGAGGTATCTCCTCTTCTATGTTCTTCTGTTAGATGAAGCCATCTCACTCTGACCTTTTGTTTGTTTTTATCAGAGGACGAAGGGATGAAGCTGAACGCCGACAAGCTGGCCGAAATGATCGAGCGTTCGGAGCGGGCCAATACCAAGCCCAAGAAAACAAAGAAGAAGAAGGCTCTGGTTGACCCTTCCACATTTGTGGATTCGGGTGTGACTGCCCAGAGGCAGCAAACTCAGGCTCCTCCTGCCAAAAGATTGAGGAGGGACGAGGCCGAGAAGGTCGTCATCCCAGAGCGGCAGACTGCTCTCGACGAGCAGGTCATACTTGATGAGGAGGCTATCGCTACAGCCTCCGAAGTGGAGGCTCCTGCAGCCCAAGACCTTGCTGAACAAACCCAAACTCAGCAGGGTAAGAAAAGGAAGAGCAGTGAAGCCTCTGCGCCCGACGCTGAACTACCAGAGCCTGCCCCAGAACTGTCCATCATGCTCAGTAGCAGGTACTCAATTGGCGCAATGCATGAGCTGGCGACCGCGAAGGATCGCGAAATTCTAAGGAGCAAACCTTCCGAAGAGAAGCGTGCGCGGCTCCTCGTCCTCTTGGCCAAGGTATCCATCCTTCCCTCCTCTTTCACATACTTTCTCAATTATCGACCGGTTCTAATCTTTGTTTTTACTGTGTGGTAGGCCTCAATCCTCAGCTCCGACTTGGTGCAAGAGGCGGTAAACGAGGAGGACACGGTTGCTGAGCTGGAGGAGAAGCTCAGACAAGGTGAGAAGCTGGAGTTCGAGCTGAGAGAGTCTAACTCCAAGTTAAAGGAAGAGATTTTCCAGCTGAGGGAAGAGAACTCAGTCAAGGTGGCTCAGCTTGCGAGCTTAACAGAAGTCTCCTCTGCCCACGAAAAGCGGGCATCCCAGCTGGAGAACAAACTGATCCTGGAGGAACGCCAGGTGGCTGATCTGAAGAAGAAATTGGCAGATGCCATGTCGGGTATGACGTCCCAACAAAAACACGTCCGAGAGTTGCTCCAGAGATGCGATGAGCAGGGCCGGTTGCTCTCAGAACAGGACGTGAAGATCAACTTACTGACAGAACAGGCTCGGTCAGCCCAGATGGATCAACTAAAGGACTCTCCGGAGTTTATAGATCTGATGACCGAGTACTTCTTTGGGGGCTTCATGTCCCTGAAGAGGAAGATCAGTTCTGCTCATCCTCAGCTGGATTTAAGCACTTTCAAGCCGGAGGCAGGGGACGTCGGCCTGGAAGAGTTCGATGAGGAGGAGGCCTCCGAGGAAGAAGAAGAAGGGGACGATGGCCATGCTGGGGCCTTACTCAGGGAGGGGACAACCGACCGTGGTCTACTCAGGATCACACAAGGTGAAGAAGGCTCGGCCGTCATAGAAATCCCCGAGGATGACGAGTCTCAGCTTCCTCTGCCCGTGGTGGACCGCGCCGTTGTCATGGCTGAGGGGATCTTGGAGTGCGCGGGGGGTGCCCTTATCGACGAAATTGCCGATGAAGTCTTCAAGGAACCCTCTCCTGCAGCAGACCAGGCGGCTGACCCTTCAACTCAGGAACCACCCCCTCTGGCTGACCAGTCTTCGGCCCCGGAAGACAATAATTAGTTTTTTCTTTACTTTAGTTTTTTTTCTTGTATCTTCCATTTGGTTTCACAATGCTTGTAAAAAGATTTCAATGAATAGAAATGAAGACTTTCATTTGTCATGCTTCAGTCGAATGAATAACTTCATTCTTCTCTTTTGTCTCTGTATTTCTGTATGCGATGTCGGCCAGCTTACAATTCTTGCAACAACTTAGGAAATATACTTCCGTTGAATAATTTCTTTTTGATAATATTTTGCTTGCCTCTGAGGCTCATTTGTTGGGCAGGCAGAACTGCTCGGATACAGGGTCCCGGAGGACATGGCTGAGCAGTCGAGGCTGTTCGGATACATGGTCCCGGAGGACATGTCTGGGCAGGCGAGGCTGCTCGGATACATGGTCCCGGAGGACATGTCTGGGCAGGCGAGGCTGCTCTGCTCGGATACATGGTCCCGGAGGACATGTCTGGGCAGGCGAGGCTGCCCTGCTCGGATACATGGTCCCGGAGGACATGTCCTGAACAGACGAGGCTGTTCAACCAAATATGTTTAGTTATCTTCAGACATAATTCAGACAACTTCATAATAATCCGTCCATCTTGACTGGACTTGTAATAAATTTGATAATTCCTGTTTACATACAAAGATGGGACAAAGAAATAATAACGACATAAGACAATAAAGATAAACATTTGGCCAATATTATTGAAAATACTTCTTTAAATGCTCAGCATTCCAGGGTTGGGGGAGCTTTTTCCCTGACAATGTAGCTAAGCGATAGGCCCCAGCCTTCACGTGCTCAGTTACTTGGTAAGGACCTTCCCAATTTGGCCCCAGATGCCCAATCCTCTTTCCCGTGGGATCTACTTTCTTCAGCACCAACTCCCCAGTTCTGAAATTTCTTTCCTTGACCTGACTGTTGTAGAATCTGGCCATCTGCTGTTGATAAGTGGCCATTTTAATGGCTGCTCTTTCTCTTTTTTCTTCTAGGAAGTCTAATCCCTCCAAGAGTCCCTGTCGGTTCTCTTCCTCCTGGAAATCCCGAGTTCTGTGGCTGAGCAGCCCAATTTCTACAGGAATTACTGCCTCCACCCCATAAGCCAAAGAATAAGGGGTTTCTCCAGTCGCTGTGCGCGCGGTCGTTCGATAAGCCCACAGGACACTGGGCAACTCCTCTGGCCAGTCTCCCTTTGCAGCTTCCAATTTCTTCTTCAGGTTTTTCTTGATTGTGCGGTTTGTGACTTCAACCTGCCCGTTGGCCTTAGGATACGCTTTGGAAGCATAGTGGACCTGTATTCCCCTTTGCTCGCAAAATTCCTGAAATTGGTCATTGTGGAACTGCTTGCCACGATCAGTGATGATCACCCTGGGCAATCCGAACCTGCTGATAATATTCTTCCAGATGAAGTTGATGGCCTTCCTTGTAGTAATGGTGGCAAGGGGCTCAGCTTCCACCCACTTGGTGAAGTAGTCTACAGCTACAATAGCAAATTTGTTCTGTCCCTTGCCTATAGGAAGAGGCCCAATTAGATCCAATCCCCACTGGGCGAACGGCCAAGGAGAGGGGATTGGAGTTAACAAAGTGGGAGGATGGTGAAGAATGTTGCCAAACTTCTGGCATTTCTCACACCTCTGGACCATCTGCATTGCGTCGCTTTGCATGGTAGGCCAGTAATACCCTGTTCGGACCAATTTCTGTGCCAATGCTCTGCCCCCAGAATGATTTCCACAGGATCCTTCATGGATCTCTTTCATAGCATATTCAGCTTCCTCTGCAGTCAGGCACCTTAGCAACGGGAATGAATAACTTCTGCGATACAAAACTCCATCTAGGCACAGGTATTTAGCTGCTCTCAGCCTCAGCCTTCTAGCTAGGTCCCTATCAGTGGGCAGCACGCCACTCTCCAGATAACCAACAATAGGATCTGCCCAGGAGTTCTTGTAATTGACAGCAACTACCTCCTGAACAGGCAACTCCACACTTGGTTGCTCCAACCTGTGAATTGGGACGAGACGACTGAGGGTTTCTTCTCGGGCTGTGGCCAGTCGTGCAAGCTGGTCTGCTTCTGCATTCTCCTCGCGAGGGATCCTTATTAATTTCAATATATCAAAAGCTTTGTGGAGACGCTGGACCCGGTCTAAATATAGCTTCATCCTATCCTCCTTGGCTTCATAATCTCCCAGGACTTGCCCCACCACCAATTGGGAATCACTGCCAACGGTAAGCTCCTTTATCCCTAAGGATTTCGCAAGCTTGAGCCCGATCAGAAGTGCCTCGTACTCAGCCTCATTATTGGTGGCCTTGAAGTTGAACCTGACGGCATAGAGAAGTTTGAGCTTGTCTGGAGAAATTAAGATGATACCTGCCCCGCTGGCCCCTGTATTCACAGAACCATCAACATAGAGAACCCAACCTACTGACTCTTCGGGCTCCACGCTGGGTGGTTCACTTGATGGGGAATCTGAAGTATCTGAGGGTGAGAATTCAGCCACAAAATCAGCAAGGGCCTGTGCTTTGATGGCTGTTCTGGGACAGAACTCTAAGTCGAATTCGCCCAGCTCCACTGACCACTGAATCAGCCTCCCCGACGTCTCGGGGTTGTGCAGGGTTTTCTTGAGCGGCTGATCGGTCATAACTTTGATTGGATGGGCCTGAAAGTAAGGCCTCAGCCTCCTTGCTGCTGTTACCAAGGCAAAGGCCATTTTTTCTACCTTAGGATATCTGGTTTCAGCACCCCGCAAGGCTCTGCTCGTATAGTAGACTGGATGCTGCACATTGGCTTCTACTCTGATTAGCACCGAGCTCACTGCACGGGGCGAGACAGCCAGATAAACGTATAGGTCTTCTCCCTTCCGAGTACGGCTGAGGAGAGGAGGAGACATAAGGTACTCCTTCAGCTCCTGGAAGGCCATTTCACACTCTGGAGTCCAATGGAAGGCTTTCTTCAGGACCTGGAAGAACGGATGGCACTTATCGGTGGCCCTGGACACAAAACGATTGAGGGCCGCGATGCACCCAGTGAGTTTCTGTACCCCCTTAACTCCCCTGGGAGATTCCATATTAAGAATGGCGCTGATCTTCTCAGGATTGGCCTCTATGCCCCTCTGGGACACCATGAACCCCAGGAACTTTCCTGAACTGACCCCAAATGCGCACTTGCTGGGGTTGAGTTTCATCTGATATTTTCGCAGTGCCTCAAACGTTTCCCTGAGATCTTCCACATGATCTGATCTCCTCTGACTCTTGACCAGCATGTCGTCGACGTAAACCTCCACATTGCGACCTATTTGTTCCTTGAACATCCGGTTAACCAGTCTCTGGTATGTGGCCCCTGCATTCTTGAGTCCAAAGGGCATCCATCACCTTGTAGCAGTAGAGGCCTCTGGCTGTAATAAAGGACGTTCTCTCCTCATCCTCAGGGTGCATCTGGATCTGATTATAGCCCGAGAATGCATCCATGAAGCTGAGCAGCTCATGGCCAGCTGTGGAGTCGACGAGAAGGTCAATCCTGGGTAGAGGGAAGCTGTCTTTAGGGCAGGCTTTGTTAAGATCCTTGAAATCCACACACATCCTCCATTTTCCCTTTGGTTTAGGGACGAGCACCACATTGGATATCCATACTGGGTATTTAGCTTCCCTGATAAACTGAGCCTCCTCCAATTTATCTACCTCTGCAGCAATGGCTGTATTGCGCTCTGGAGCAAACGTGCGCGTCTTCTGCTTCACTGGGCGATGAGCACTGTCCACATTCAGCCGATGAGTAATGATATTGGGGTTTATTCCTGGCAAATCTCGGTGTGACCAGGCAAAAACATCCGCATAGTCCCTTATAAATTCCACCAGAGCACTCCTCTCTTCTGATTCCAGACCTGAACCCAATCGGAACGTCTTCTCAGTCTGCCCTTCTACAACAGGTATCTCGACGAGTTCCTCAACTGGTTCTCCTTGCTGAAGCTTCTCCTCATCCCTTGTGTCAAGCCCACTGACCGAAAGAGTTTCCCTTGTCTTTATCGAAGTGATATAACACTCCCTTGCTTTCTTCTGATCTCCTCTGACCTCTCCAACACCACCAGTTGTAGGGAATTTGAGTTTCAAATGAAACGTGGAAACCACTGCTTTGAACTTGTTGAGGGTCTGCCTACCCAATATCACGTTATAAGCTGAAGGGCAATCCATCACCAGGAAATCCACCAGGGCAGTGGCATTCCTTTGCTCATCTCCAATCACGATGGGCAAGGATACCATGCCCAAAGGATGGGCTGTCTCTCCTGAAAAACCGACCAGAGGAGACTGCACAGGCCTAATACTATCTCTCCCCAGTTGCAGCTTTTCAAAAGCAGGTAAGAAGAGGATATCTGCTGAGCTTCCTGTATCCACGAGGATCCTCCTCATTGTCCAGTTGGCGAGGAGGGCTGTGATCACCAATGGGTCATCATGAGGATAGAGTACTCCTTCCTCGTCCTCTGCCGTGAACTGGATGGCTGAATCCGTCACCCGCGTGCGCTTGGCTGGTCTCTCTGCATTGAACACTTCCCTGACATAGGTTCTCCGAGCAGCCCTGGTATCTCCACTAACTCCGGGCCCCCTCAGAAATCATGTTTATCTCCCCTACGGGGCGATGAGGAGGAGGAGAAGGAAGAGTCCTCTCACGCCTATGATCAGCTGGCCCAGGAGCTTGCCCTGTCCCTTGATTAAACTCCCCTTCCTTACGAACAAATCTTTGAAGACGTCCTCGTCTGATCAACCCCTCAATCTGTTGCTTCAGCTCAATGCAGTCATCTGTATCGTGCCCATGATCACGGTGGAAACGACAGTACTTCTGGCGAGAACGCCGCTCAGCCGGTGTTTTCATCTTTCCTGACCACTTGAGCTCAGGGTACTCACTTATCTCTTGCAGCACCTGATTGACTGTTGCGACAAGGGGAGTATAGTCTTGGAATCTCCTATCGGGCCTCCCCCTCTGGGGAGAATCTCGTCTGTCCGTTCTTCCCTTCTGGGGAGAATCTCTCCTGTCCATTCTCTTCCCTCTCGGGTAGTCCTCAATCCTAGACTGCCCAGTCTCTTTCCTTCGTTTGCTCGGTTGAGGAGGCCCTGACTGGGGGGCAGAAGCTTCCCTTTCGCGATTGCGATGGGCAGCAAGGGTGTCCTCTGCGTTCATCTGTCGCTGGGCCCGCATCATGAGCTCAGCCATGTTGGTCGGTGGCTCTGCAGATAAGGAAAATAAAAACTGACCGGGCCTGAGACCTGACATGTATGCCGCGATGGCTACCTGATCATCAGCATTGTCCACCTGCATGGATTCCTTGTTGAACCTGGTTGTGAATTCCCTGAGTGTTTCCCCCTTAGCTTGCTTGATATTGAGCAAGTAAGTGGCTGGCCTCCTGTACCGCTGACCGGCAATGAAATAACTTACAAAGAGGCGACTGAGCTCTTTGAAAGTACTGACGGTGTTGGGAGCAAGTTTGTTGAACCACATCCGAGCGGCTCCTCGGAGAGTGATGGGAAAGGCCCTGCACATAATGGCGTCAGGTACCGCCTGAAGGTGCATAAGGGACTTGTAGGTTTCCAAGTGATCAAGAGGGTCTTTTGTCCCGTCAAAGACATCGATCTGAGGGACTCTGAATTTTGGTGGGAGGGGCACCGCCATCACTTCAGCAGTGAAGGGAAGTTCAGTGGTCTGCACCAACTCATCCACAGAGGCTGGAGTTTTGGCCTTCATCTGCTTCGTCAGGTTATCCAACTGTGTCTTCATCTGTCGCATCTGATCGGTCATAGGACCTTCAGGAAAGGTAGAACCGGAAAAAGTTCCGTAATGCGGTGCTGCAGCATGGCTGCTGGTCTCCCCTTGCCCCCCAGTAACGTCAAAGTCTACGCCAGCCATTCCTGGAGCAGGGGGGTCAGCCATCGGGACCACTGGCGGTGGTGGATCTCTAGTAGGAGGTTCAGGTTGTAGGCGCTGCAGTAAGGCCTGATTCTGCTCCAGGATGCGCTGCATCCCCTGCGTCAACGTCACCACGTCCTGACGGAGGGCTTGATAATCAGCAGCGGTTGCAACAGGTGGAGCAGAATGAGCATTGTTGTCATTGGAAGCCATTGAGCGGGTCAAGACCATAAATCCGATCAATCAATAAACTTTTAGTTCCCACAGACGGCGCCAACTGATGAAACGGATTTGTGATCGTCCCCGGCAGACCTGCAAAAACAACTTGACACCGGTGTGGTATCTTGCCAACACCCCTCCGATGCCTAAGTTAGCTTTTGGATGGAGGAATAACGTAGAAAAACTGTGCGGGTAAAATTGGGCAGAGTGTCCGTACCTTGTACCATAGAACTGCCTCCATTATATAGAGATCTCGTTGGAGATAAATCAGGAAAGGACGTGGTCCACTCCTGATTTGGTGGAGCAAATCAAGGCTAGTGGCCTTTAATTTGGTAACTGAATTTCCAATCATCACCCTTGCCTTAAATAGCGGGAGCGGGTGAAGATGGTGCGCAAGATGTGGAGAGATCTTTGGGATCTCCCTTTCCTTGTGGGTCGATCCGTTTCAGGTAGATAGATCCCAGGAATTGTGGAGAGTTATTCAGCGGAATAGGTCAGACAATGGCTGGGCTGAGCAGGTCGGACACTAGCTGAGCTGAGGATACCAAAACACTAGCTGAGCTGAGGATACCGGACTGAGCAGACCAGAACACGTCTGAGGAGAGTTGCGTACCGACCGACCAGAATACTAATCGGCTCAGCCTGCACATCATGACCTATCATACATATTTTTCGTTCTTGTAATTTCATTTTGCATAGTGGGGGAGAAGGTTTGACTTTTGTGTGGCTCTTTGGAGTGAAACGCTCACTTATAATTCCTCCATGTGGCCAAAAACAACCGACGAATTCAGAGGCGTTGATCGGTTTCTTTCCCAGCACAATTAAAGCCCCGCATTTAAACCATCCTGTAGGAAGATCAAATTATCCCCCAAAAGAAGAGTGAGAATAGAGAAGCGAAGAAAAAGAGCTACAGAGGAGAGAGAGTGAAAAGATTGGGGTCCGTCCGGTGAACCCCAGCAAGCAAAAGCAGATCTAAAACGACCTTTTTAATTTCTCTCTCAACATTTCCGATGCACACCAACGCTGAGGTATTTACTCTCTCTCTCTCTCATTTTTCATTTTGGTTTCCCTTTTTCCAATCCTTTTCAACTATCATGGCTGTTATGGTACCCAACATTCCTTGAATGTTTTTTTTTTATCTTAAAGAAATAGTGTAAAATGTTCTTTGGAGAATTGATAAATGACTTTCTCTACTTTCTTCACAAAGAGAAATTTTTTGCTAAACCATCAACAAAAAAAATGGAAAGTTATGCAAAAATAAATTTAAAAACTACAAAATTGAGTATAATAATAAATGTTCTTCTCTTGTAGGAGCTGCAAAACTACTTGCTTACTATTTTTTACTTTTAATAAAGTAAATAACTTTCATTAGATATTCTAAAATAAAAAAGATATACTTTCTCTTACGACTTAATAGAAGGCATTGGGTATCTTTTTCCCCGGAAGAGGCCTCTCTGCTGCACGGGAGTAGTTCCCACGCGTCTTCTGATACTGGTGCTAATGCCTTCGAGATAATGAGAAGGAAAAGAAAAAAGTAATATTAGGAACACAGACGGTCCGGACACATCTAAACACAGATGTGTTCAGAATTTTTGGATACACGTAGAACCCTATGTGTACAGACTTTTCCAAAGGAAATATGTCGGGGCATATTAGGAAACTTCTCGGAGGAGGCTCCAAACCCCTCCTAATTAAAAGTGAAATGGTCTTGTTTAATTCGGTCAAGTAGAGAAATTCGTACCAAAACGTCAATTCCGGTTTAGGTTATTGTAAATCGAAATAGAACCAAACTATTAGGTTTTGTTCGGTTTTTTTCAGCTTCCATTTGGTTTCGATCCGATTTCGATTTGATTGGACTCGGGTTCAAAATTTAAAAAAAAAATTAAAAAATTAAGAGGCTTATGTCAAATAGACCAATTCATTTTAGAATCACTTTCGGATTTGATTCGGCCTAGTCTAAATTTAAAAAAAAATTCTAAAAAATTAAAGCTCAACATAATTGATATTAAACCACGCTAAAATTAAAGTGCAGTAAATAAATCAAAGTCAAAAGAAAATGGGTAATTTAAATCAGGGTCCAATTTACCCATGCGGCTTATGTTTTCATCCCATCCACTTTTTGAACTTATGTTTTAATCCTATTTTTGTATGGTTTGACAAATTTGCCATTACTTTTGATGGGTAATTTACCCTCTTATCCTTGGGTTAGTTAATTCTTGATTTGTCAAGTTTAAATTTGTAGCACTAATTTAGGCTTAAAACATGAAATTATAATTATCTTTAGTAATTATCTTTACCGGAAATGGCAGTTTGAGATTCATAATTATCTTTAGTAATTATCTTTATCAATTTATGAAAATATATCATGACCTACAGGTATTGTTCCTTACCTGCAAATTTACCATGGTATGTGTAAATTTACCATAACCTGAAGATTTAGTATTTTACCTTTCAAATTTACTATGAAATCTGTCAATTTATCGGATATTGCATATTACCTTCAAATTTACCATGATATATGCAAATTTATCATGGACGGCAGATATTGCTCTTTATATGTAAATTTATTATGACTTTCAAATTTACCATGATATCTAAAAATATACTAGGTGTTGTTTTTTTTAGCAAATTTATCATGTTTTCTGCTAACTTTTAAATTTACCATGATATCTGAAAATGTACCATGACCTTCAAATATACCATGTCTGAGTCAGTATCATCCAAAACAAAAGTGTATTCCAACGATTTGTATCTTATCCTAGCCCCTAGTCTGATGAAAACCATTTGACTTCCGTACGTCGTCCTTTTTCGGTAGCAATCAAATCAAATTCGTACTCTGTATTCTGGCACTGGCGGTCGATGTTCCGTAGATGTGGTGCGGTGTTTGTATGCGATTCCGATAAGTTGATGGATTCCAAAACCCTAGATCTCTGGTGTTGTCTTAAAATGGAGAATTGTTGACCCTTTTTTTTGTCCCATAATTTTGGGAGAGACAAATTCGATATTTGAGAGAGCATTATTAATGGCGTGTTTTTAGGAATTTGCTACTAACCTTGGTTAATGTCAAGATAAGGGTAAGTTTGGTATTTTTTTAAAAAAAAGACCAAAACTTAATGTTTGAAAGTGTATAGGATAAAAAAATAACAAACACTTAGAGATAAGACTAAAAAATAAGTTTCCCAAAGAAAAACACCTGGAGACTTAAAAAAATGTGTAAACTTAGATTTTTAATTTTTTAGGATTTAGTATAGGAACTAGTTCGGTTTAGTTTTAAGTGACTAAAATAAAAAATCAAACAGAGTTTTTTTTTTTACAAAAAATTCCATATCAAATCAGACTGGACTAATTAAATTAAAAAATTAGATCAAATTATCAATTGGATTCAATTTTTCTTGTTTACTTTCACCCTAGTTGTCATTGTCAACTCCCCTTGACTTTTGAACTTTTTTGGCCTCTTGCCAACTTGCGAAATAAATTTCAATAAAAAATTAGCTATTTGAAAATATAATTTCCTCTGACTGGTGTGTAATTACATTGAATTGGGTTGGTGGGTTCCCCACCTGCTTTCTTTATACCACTGACGAGGATACACCACTTCCTACACCGGAAGACCTAATTTTGTAAGATTCGCCAATTTCTACAGTAGAGCTAGCTCCTCGATCGTGTGATCTTCAAACTTGGATCTCCTCTCCAGATCTTCACCTGAAAGTTCCTCCTTTGATGATCCCAGACGGGTTCTACAGGGCGCTTGCAATTGAGAGATGCTCCTGGTTTTGGTAAGACATTGCCCCTTGCACGAGTCTATAATTTAGTATTTTAATTTCGAGCTCATAAAAGTCTAAAACTGCTTATAAAAATGATAGGCTTCTTATTGATGATTGAGCAGTTCAATAAATATAAATATATATCTATCTTGAAAATAGACTGGTAAAACAGATATGATCTAATTTATTATTGAGTAATATATTTTGATTATTTATTAGTTAACATCCAATTTACGATTTTTTTTAGACGATGAGTTCGGGTGAGAACTCGAAAAAAAGAAAATCTAAAACTGAAGGGACTGGACAGGTAGAAAGTAGAAACTGGAGGGCAGTGGTTCCAAACTTCCACACAGGCGTTCATCGGTTTCTTTCCCAGCGCAGTTAAAGCCCCGTATTTACATCATCTGATAGGAAGATCGAATTATCTCCAAAAAAGAAGAGAGAGAGAGGGAGAAAGAGGGAAATGTAAGGGTGTAATAAGTTCAGTTTTGGTCCAGTTTTCCGGCATGAAAAGATCAGTTCAGGGTGTAAATTACGGCAACCAATTCCGACCAAATTTTGGTTTGAACTGAAGTCAGTTTGGTCGGTTTTTCGAATTTTCCAAATGGGCCTTTATTTTGTGCTCACGAATTTTTTTTTGACTTTAGTCATGAATTGTTTTTTTGGACCGAGTTGATGAAAACGTGGGAACTTTCATGTTTGAGATGAGGTTGAGTTAGAGCAATGTCGAACGAATTAATTCCAGTGGAAATAGCATGTGATTGTGGAAGCAATTTCTGAGTGAATTTAAAACTAACTGACCCAGAAAACCTCCGTTCTTCCATATTACTGTGGTTTGATCCTGTGGAAAATACCCATGTTTTCACCAACTTCGGTTGTGCTGGAAATACTAAAGTTAATAATCTCCTGATTTCTGAAAATCCCCATTTTTTCTACCTAGGATGTAGCTGCAGCTATTCTAGCTAGTCTTCAACTGACCACTTTGTGATGCCTTCTTGTTTTTCATCCTTTTTAATCTTTGTAATTTTTTTTGAAGATTAATAAAGTGAAGAATGGGGTCTTTCCGGTGAACCCCAACAAGCAAAAGGAGAGCTAAAACGACCTTTTTAATTTGTCTCTCAACATTTCCGATATACACCGCCACTGAGGTATTTACTCTCTCTCTCTCTCTCTCTCTCTCTCTCTCTCTCTCTCTCCTCTTGGTTGTTTCCTTTTTTCCAATCCTTTTCAACTATCATGGCTGTTTTGGTACTCTTAACACTCCTTGAATGTTTTTTCTTCTTCTCAATTTATAGTATCTTTTACTATACCCCTTTTCCTCATTTTCTGAATAATGATCTGAGTGTTGAACCTTGTAGTTTCAGCAGGTTTACTTTTACAAATTTTAATGAAGAACATAATCATCAACTGCATGTGCGTTTAGATTTGTTTCAGTGAAGAACATAACCAAACCCTAGGCATGAAAATTGATAATTTGTATTTCCTAGTAATTTTATATTCGGCTGAAAATGGAGAATTACAATGTTTGAAGGGGGCAGGAAAAATGTATGGTGATTGCCAAGTACTGTCGTCAATGGGAGGGAATGGAGTGTCATCAGACTCCATATTTTCATCGGCGATCCAAAACCCTAATTTCAACTACATGCCAAACATCTCTTACCACACTTTTTCTCCCATCATACCGGTAATTATATACTTTTTTCCTTTCGAAATCGAAGAATAGCATCTCTCTCTCTAGAATTATGTTGAAATAGTGGTGGTTTAGTGGTTTGTTGTTTTTCTTAGAAAGAAGAAGTAGGAGGGATAATGAGAGGGAAAGACGAGATCATGGAGAGTGGATCGGGGAGTGAACACATGGAAGGGCTTTCTGGGAATGAGCAAGAGACCGATCAGCAACAACAGCAAGCTAAGAAGAAACGCTATCACAGACACACTACTCGCCAAATCCAAGAAATGGAAGCGTATGTAGCGCTCTCTCTCTCTCTCTCTCTCTCCTCCAAATTATGATATCATACGCACACGTTAGTTCTGTAAGCACCCGCAATCGCCTTTATATATACCAATGTTAAGTTAACCTAATATGATTTGTTTATCAGAATGTTTAAGGAATGCCCACACCCGGATGACAAGCAGAGGATGAAACTCAGCCAAGATCTTGGCCTCAAACCCCGCCAAGTCAAGTTTTGGTTCCAGAATCGACGAACCCAAATGAAGGTGCGCATGTTAGCGTCATCCCACCTTCATTATCCTTCTCTCTCTCAACGTCCATTTCCACGGTACCCCTAACGTAGCCAGCCGTAGGCTTAATTGATTCTCAGTAATAATTTAATTAATGTTTAGAATTATAATGTCGTCATCATTTGTACTTGTGCCATTATCATATATATATATATATATATATATATATATATATATATATATATGTTATTTAGGCAAGAAACTTGACAACTAAGAAGACAGCAACGAGGTATTTTATCACATAATATCAGATATCATCGTACTTTTGCCAAGATACTTAACAAGTAAAAAGATAATAACACTCTCTTTTTAATATTTTATGTGAATCAAATATGACATTTAACATTATGCCATTAATTTGTCTCATTTATACATCAGTTTAATAGAGAATTTATATAAAATCTTAAAACTAATCCTAGTAATTGATCAGTACGTAACAACTATTTTGAAAGAGAAATGAAGGCATAAGATTTGAAATCAAAACCAAGAATCAAGGGATAATCTTGGTAGTTTTTTTTGGTTGCTAAAGAGAGTGTTGAAGGCAGATAGTGTTTGAAGTGGTAGCAATAAAACTGGGTGGTGAAGGGAAGGCGCACTCTAGAAGGGGGAAGAATCTCATTAACTAGGGGGGTTGTTTTCACTGTCTGTAATCCATAAATATGCGCAGGTGGAGACGGAGTGCGCAGTCAACCACTACCCATGGCCTTCTGTCCTGCAAAATAAGCTTTTCCCCACTAGGGGGGATCACGTCTTAAATGCATTCCCATTCGCAGTTAGGGCTATGAAGTTAACCATCGCCACAGGTGTCCATGTCCTGCCTGTCACCCCAGCAAGCGGTGGCTGATTATATGATGCGCCCGTGGTGCGCAGGATAAGACAGAAGTGCCCCCCTTTATACCTTTTTGTTTTGTTTTGTTTTGTTTTGTTTTGTTTGGTGGTAATTCGGAATATTTATTTGTTGATGATGGTAATTAATTCAAAATAATAGTAGTGCAGGCACAGCAAGACAGGCAAGATAATGTGATACTTAGGCAAGAGAATGATAATCTGAAGAATGAAAATTACCGGCTACAAGCGGCGCTTCAGAGTATTATTTGCCCCAGCTGCAGTGGTCCGGCAATGCTGGGAGACGTGGGCTACGATGAGCAGCAACTCCGACTTGAAAACGCTAGGCTCAAAGAAGAGGTAATTACTACTTTTAATGTTTTTTTTTTTTTTTTTTGGCACTATATTATTATGTAGTTGGTGCTATATATGAAACCATAATTTATGTAAACAACTGTGATATACTATATAAAACTTCATAACTTAAAAGAAAAATAAACTAACGATAACAGACATGTGTTACAAATTTAAGATTGATGTGATTCATTTATGTACAACTTCTTTTATGATTTAAATTATGAGTAGATATCATACGTATCTAAATGTGGAGCATTTATTGTAGAATTTCTTAGTAGTATAGCTGTATTTTTTATTTTATTTTTTTGATATAGTTGTTGGGGATGAAATGAAACATTTTCAAATCTCAGGCGAAATGTATGTTTTTTTTGATAGTTTGTCAGCAGGTGGGACCTCTCTTGGAAATAGGGTTTAAAAGTTTCCAACTAGTTAAGATTCTGTTAAAGAAACGGTTCAATTTGACTGGTTTGGTTTTGGGAAATGTATGCTATTTTTTTTTTTTTAGCTTTTTCATTCTTATTTTAAAAATTTTGATTTTTTTTTTGTGTGGCATCAATTTTTTGTATAAGCAATGCTACTAACACATCACATGTACATAAATTTATACATCATGTTTATGTGATATTCACTAATTTCTTGGAACTCTTTTTTACACTTTTTATAATATTATTAGGCGTAGCGCAATTTGGTCAGTCTGGTTTGGGTACATACGGCCATAGGTTCAAATCCAAAAGTTAGAAAAATAAAAAATTATATCAAAAAATTAAAAATAATTTAGAAAAGGAATGAAAAATAAGTTGAAACATAATTTGTTTAGACTTATTTTTCATTTTTAATGATAGCTTTTTAGATTTTTGATATAATTTTATATTTTTTAGATTTTTTTCGTCAAGATGAATTAATAATTCATAAAATTTAATACAAAATTAACAAATACGAAAAAAATAAATAAAGATAAAAATGCAAAAAAAAAAAAAAAAAACCCAAAAAGCCAAATAGAGGCCTAAACTTGTCAATTTTATTTTCACTGTCTCTTTAGTTTTTTTTTTAATTGTTATCATATTCCCGTTAATATTTTGAATTAATTGTTCATCTTTGTAGAAGAAATCTAAAAAGTAAACGAAATATGGTCAAAGAGTCACTAAATATGACAAAAGTTTAAAAACAATAATTTATTTATTTATTTATTTTTGTCCGTCTAGTTATCTAGACTATCTTCAATTGCGGTTTATATTTTCATACTTTTTTTATTCACCTTTTCAAGACAAATGAATGAACGCAAATTTTTTAAAAATATTAACTGGTTTTAATAAAATTAATAATGTAGTCGAAATTTATTATATATAAATGATATTTACATGCATAAAATACACATACACACGCATGAATTGGGCACCTCACACTAGAACATGTCTGATTTGGGAGGCTGACATACACTCCACGTCTAGTTGTGTGGTTTTATCAATGAGAAATGTAACTAACACATCATTTTGTACACTAAATTTATATTAAGTTTATGTGATATTCACTAATTTGAATACAAATCAAAATTTATGGGATTTGCTTTTACACTTTATAGTTAAAATGACATGTTACGTAGGCATAATATATCATTTGATGTACAATTTTGTTCACCCTGTTTTAAAGAGAGTGAACACATTACCTTCACTCTCATTGGTTGAGATGGTGTAGATCCCGCCTTTTCAATACACTTTTTGGTAATGATTTAACCATCTCAACCAATAAGAAAAAAATAATATTCACTTTAGAATAAACAAAATACATTTCATAACTTAATGTGTTAGTAGAGTTTATTTTTCACCAATTCATGTGAGAGTAATTCATTACGGAAAAAAAGTAATGGGAAAAGTATGTTGATCGCAGTTCGAACGAGTATGTTGCCTAGCTTCGAGATACAGTGGACGACAAATCCAAGCAATCGGACAAGCTCCCCCTCTCCTTCCCCCATCCTTGGACTTGGACATGAGCATCTACCCCAGGCATTTCGAAGATGACGACTCTATGCCTAATTGCAACGACATGATTCCACTCACATTCATGCCCGAAAATCCCCCTTTGGGAGATCTCATCATGGAAGAAGATAAACCGCTGGCTTTGGATCTCGCCATGTCTTCCATGGACGAGCTCCTCAAGTTGTGCCAGACAGATGAACCGCTTTGGAACAACCACAACGGAAAACAAGTGCTTAATTTTGAAGAGCACGCCAGGATTTTCCAATGGTCGATCAACCTTAAACCGAATGCACCCAGTAGTGAATTTAGGCTGGAAGCCACCCGCGACGCTGCTGTTGTTATTATGAACAGTATTACTCTGGTTGATGCTTTCCTAGATGCTGTAAGTCCCTTTTAACCAATCAACATCTGTCGTTTCTGTGTGTGTGTGTGTGTGTGTGTGTTTATTTATATAACTTGAAGCATTTCCCATGATTTTTCTTATATTTTTTTTTTCCCAATGGACTGTTTACCAGAATAAATGGGTGGAGTTGTTCCCTTCCATAATTTCAAGAGCAAAAACTCTTCAAATAGTAACCTCAGGGGTCTCTGGACAGGCAAGTGGCTCCCTTCATCTGGTGAGTATTTTACCGCTAGAAATCTCTATTTTTTTTTTTTTTTTGAAGATTTATGTATATGATTCGTAGTTTTATAGATAAATTACTAAATCCGATTTTTGTGTGTGTTTTTGGGTAGATGTATGCGGAGTTGCAGAGTCTGTCTCCTTTGGTGCCAACGAGAGAGGCTCATTTCTTTCGGTACTGCCAACAGAATGTAGAGGAGGGAAGTTGGGCAATCGTTGATTTTCCATTAGAAAGTTTCAATGAGAATTTTCAAGGAACTTCCTTCCCTAGATACAAGAGAAGGCCCTCTGGTTGCATTATCCAAGACATGCCCAATGGATACTCAAGGGTCACTACTCTCTCTCTCTCTCTCTCTCTCTCTCTCGCTCTCTCTCTCTCTGTATATATATATGTTTCGTATCTATTATCAATATAAGTTTTACAAAAGTGGTGCTATTCTGCCTTTTTGTCTCTGATTTAGTAGATTGTTCATTACTCTGTCTTTTTTCCTTAAATGTATGATTATAATTGCTTGGTATCATTATTATTATTTTTGTTTAGTTCGAATAATTTGGACAATTGTTTATATAATAAAACGACAACAATGCAATATTAATTTGTTAGTACTGTTATATAAGAAGATAAACAAAGCCATATGATCCGAATAACACAAACTTCTAGAATCGCCTTTGACAATAGTAGTGAGATATTTTTTTAATAAGAAATTGTAATTAAAAAAATGCAGGTAACGTGGGTAGAAGATGCAGAGGTGGAGGATAAATCAGCCCATCAGATATTTGAACAGTTTGTGAACAGTGGAATGGCATTTGGAGCTCAACGCTGGCTAGCAGTGTTGCAGAGACAATGCGAGAGGCTTGCTAGCCTCATGGCCAGAAATATATCTGATCTTGGAGGTGCATACCCCCCATTTACTACTACTATTACTTATTTGTATGGAGAATCTGTCTAGGTTCAATTAAAATCACATTTGGACATGATTTAATGGCAGTGATACCGTCACTGGAAGCGAGGAAGAACTTGATGAATCTAGCTCAGAGGATGATAAGGAGTTTCAGCGTGAGCATAAGCACTTCCTGCGGCCAGTCATGGACTGCCCTTTCGGACTCAGCGGATGACACTGTCCGAATCACCACGAGAAAGATCACAGAGCCGGGCCAGCCCAATGGGCTTATCCTCAGTGCTGTGTCCACTACTTGGCTGCCCCACCCTCACTATCGGGTTTTCGATCTCTTGAGGGATGAACGCCGCAGAGCTCAGGTTTCATTATCTTCTTTTAAATGGAAAATCTCTATTAGTTGATAATTAATATTCTACGTACTCTCGTTGATATCCTTTGTTGTAATGCCTGCCACACAAACAACTCAGTTTTAGGTATAATTTTCCTTTCCATCCTGCCTGTAGTTGCTTGTCCTCAATGAAACTATGCTTCTCCTATGATTGATATTCTAATTTTACACTGAAATCACTGTTCTCACTCTGTTTCCAAACCAATTGGTCCTCCCTTGAGTTTGTAAGCACTACCATATCCAATCTTTGTTGCAAGTTGGTTAGCACATCTCTTTCCCAAAATAAAAGCCTGCTTCTAAGTTTCAGGTCCCACCCAGAATTGGAACCTTATCTGGCAACATCACTCACTTTGTCTTGTTTTTGAATAGATGCCGGATAGAGAGTCCTGATACGCTTCCTTTAAAGTTTCCTGGCCCATCCATACTTGTTCCCAAAACTCTGTATTGTTCAGTTCACCTTAATTGCAAAACCTTCCTGGCTTCCTTTATTTACCTGCCCATGCTAGAGTTTTGATTAGCAATAGAACAGATATCCTGCCACAATCAAAATGCCTGACTCATTCTGGGTAATTGAGGTAGCCATATATCTCCTTCCAGTCTATACTTTGTACAGATTACTTTGGTCCACAATGCAATTTTGTCCTCGTAGAATTTCCACCACCACTTGGCCATTAAGGTTGGTTAAACTCAACTAACTTCTTGATTCCCAAACCTCCATATATACCTCTTGCCTTTTGTGATGTTCTCCCATCTAAACATGTGCATCTTCTTCCTGTCATTGAAATCCTATAAGAATCTCCTCCAAATTTTCTCCAGTGATCTTGCCACAACCATGAGGATTTTGAAGAGGTTCACGTAACAGACATAGTGGATTTAACCAATGTAGGCCTACCAACACTTGTCAACGGCCTTCTTTTCCATAGAGTTAGTTTTTTCTTAGTTATGTCCAATAATGGTTGCCATGTATGGATCCTTCTTGGTTAGCTCCCAATAGCATGCCAAGATAGTTAAAAGGAATGGACACCTTCCTACATCCCAATAGGTCTGCCACTGTGGATATACATCCTCCTCTCACCCTAACACCACATATGGAGCTTTTTTTTGGTTGAGTTTTAGCCCAGACATGATTTGAAAGAATTTGAGGATTCTTCTGATGTTTTGACTTGTTCCATGTCATTCTTATAAAAGAATGATTGTGTCGTCAACAAACTAGAGCAAGGTGACATTGCATCCATTAGAGCCAACAGAAATTGCAATAATAAGGCCACACACAATACCTCTTTCAAACAAGATATTCAAAGCTTCCACTGTGATATTGAACAGAAAAGGTGAGATGGGATTTCCCTGTCTAACTCCCTATTGTGGCTTGAATTCTGAAGTGGGTGAACCATTGATGAGTGTTTGCCCTGGTTTTGGTCTCTTGCCAACCAAAGGGCTTTCATTATGTTGTTACCCCTCTTGACATCATTAATGAAATTTCTTTTTGCCAATTAGAAAAAAATATTCTTGTTAGAATTAACTGATCATTATTTTGTGCTGATGTGTTTTGCAGCTTGATGTGCTTTCGAATGGCAATTCATTGCATGAGGTGGCACACATCGCAAATGGTTCTCATCCAGGGAACTGCATTTCTCTTCTTCGAATTAATGTAAGTATATATATCTTACAGTCGACCTATATTTCTTTTGCTCTGCACTTGCATTTATCCTGCATTTGCATTCCAAGGTATTTGATCTAAATAAGGAAGGTGTACAAATAACTCATTTCACGGTATAATGATACTAAGTGTATCGGATGAAACGTAGCGAAAACCAAGTATAGCATTCATCAAATTTTTAGAGAATTATGAAAATTGAGACTAAAAAAATGAATACATGCATAACAACCAATGCTCTACGTAGTGATAACCATTTAACACCTTGCTAGTATGGATTGATTCTTGTAATTCGAACGAGGATCACTTGCGGATCTGGACACTAAATCATAGTGAAAATGTATTGCTACTTGTCTTTGATCAGACCCATTGTTTTCCCCTGCAATTTCTCTATTTCAATCCCTGTAATGAAACTAGTTGGTTATATTTGACGTTAGGGTGGCCAAACCACTTGTTTCTCTCTGGAGTCTTAACAACCGAAGCAAAATATATCCAGTGTTACCTATCTCTAGGACCATTAAGATTGATTTGTACAAAATGTAAAACTATAAGCATATTAGTATCTAGTAAAGTTTCTCCTCATATATTAAAATGTAAAAGCTTACACCCACCAAATAGTTATAGTATGTGGAATAATATTGTGCAAGAACCAAAACACACACACACACAAAGAGTCTTGTGGACAAAGATATTTGAATCAGTCGCTCATTTTGTATGAATGCATGCAGGTGGCAAGCAACTCGTCGCAGAACATTGAACTGATGCTACAAGAGAGCTGCAGCGACCACTCCGGCAGCCTCGTGGTTTACGCCACCGTCAACGTCGACGCCATTCAACTAGCCATGAGCAGCGAGGACCCTTCCTGCATCCCCCTCCTTCCTTTGGGTTTCGTCATAACGCCCCTCGGACCTCCCACCACCACCACTACTAACAATGACGAAATTAACTCAATTCCCGCTTCTGGCGACGGGAACTTGCCTGACTCCGGCTGCCTACTCACCGTCGGACTTCAAGTTCTTGCCAGCACAATTCCAACCGCAAAACTCAACCTTTCCAGCGTTACTGCCGTTAACAACCTTCTGTGTAACACTGTGCACCAAATCAACGATGCCCTTATTGGGGGCAGCGGTGGCGACAGTGGCGGTGGTTGTCCTGATGACGGTGGCGCTGTCGGCTCAGCAGCAGAAGAGCCGGAAGCTGCTGCACCCCCTGATCAAACAGATTAGGGTTTTATATCCTAGTTACCCAAAAGCCCCATCTGTCTCTCCTTGCCCTCGAACAAGGGTATTTTTTCCATTCGCTTACATTCCGTTAGTTTCCCAGTAGGGTGTTGCTAAATACACCCATTTGGAGTTGCCTACACATCCACTTTCGTGAAAGCGCATTTAATTTCGCGATGAGGGTGGGTGTGGAAAGAAATTCTGCGGGTGTATTTAGCAACACCTTTGCATTTTGCCCTACCTTAAGGGTCTTCGTTTTTTTGGTGGCTGTGTTTATGGAAAGAGATAGGGAGGTTATGGGTAACAAAGGGGAGAAAACTGTGAGGATAGTAGTATTGGTAAATTCGGTAATGGTTGTGGTAGTAGTAAATAAATTTGGTGAAGTAGGTTTTGGTAGATGAGAGAGAGTAGTGTTTTAAAGAGGGTGGTTGGGGAAGTCAAGAGCGCACCAGATGTGATCCATGCTGCCTGCCTGGTGAAGCCTAATATTGCATAAATTATGTTGTCATCAATGGCCTCTCTCACCAGTCAACAGCAAGGAGGGTGGTGGTTCGGGAATTGACTTCTGCTCTGTTTGTCTTTCTTCTATTTCTTCAAACTTTGATATCAAACTCTTTTTTCTATTCCTCATTCGTCGTTGTGGTTTTTTTTAATTTCTTATAATGATCGATTTCCATTTTTATTCTATGGGTACTATTTAATGGGAATCTACTTCATCACCAGTCAGTCCCCTAGACCAAGATCCAAAATGCCATTGTCTTTTGCTATTCCTCATTCAACCGTACTATTCTGCTCATTGAAATGAGCTTAGAAGAAACAACGCAAATGGACGATAACTTTCTTGGGTAAAAAATAAAACATTTTCTCCTTCAAGGTTCTTTCTTATCCAATAGATCGAGCTTGAATGTCCAACACTCATACATGTGACCCTTATCCATTAACAACATCTGCCGTAGGCCTACAAGGACCAAACCTAACTGGAGGCCCAATTATCACCTTTCAATTATTACACGTCCCATTAATTGACTCAACAATTGAACTATTTTTTTTTTATAACTCAAGGTGTTCCCACTTTCATGCGTATTTCGAATAGTCATTGTAATTATCGTTTTATTATTCTACGGTTTGTATATCTTTTTATTATAGGTGACCTTCCAGAAGCATTATGGGTTAATGAAACAAACACATCAAACGATTAGGGAATAAAATAACGGCATTGTTACAGAAGAAACTGTATATTCGGCTTTAAAAAAAGGTTCAGCCCATCAATAATTAATATAGATATATTCTGAGTTTGCTTTGCCTGCAATTTTTAAAAAACTGCTACTCCAAACTTTGGCAAGTGGGTGTTAAATTATTCCCCAACAGATATGGGCCGGCCAATTGAACAATTTAGGCACACTTCGCTAGTAGCCTAAACCCAAACAAGTAATTCAAATTCGACTCGTATTTAATTCATTTCGTATTGATTTACTAGGTTAAATAAATTAAGCATGACGATATCTAGCAGTTTTTTTTTTAAGCTCAACAGTTTTAAAAATCATTAGAGATTGAAGAACAAAGTAGAAAAATCAAATTCAAACACATTTTTAAAAATCATTTTAAGCAGTAGTTGTATCCCTACAAAATTTATAGCATGTTTCATTTGTCCCCTAAAAGAATAGCATTAGTGCCCCCTTAATATCTGAAAATTATTAAACCAAAATCACTCTCGTAAGCTTCAAACTATGGAAGCTAAACCCTTAATGAATGTCCTTTACTGATTTATCTATTCGAAAGTACGAAATTAGTGCCTTTTAATTTTGTAAACAAACCCATCTCTAATGTTCGTGGAAGTTGGATTGAAAAAACATTGTTATATTGTGAAGAAAACATTTTTAAAATTATAATCAATATGTGCCCTTCTTTGGTGAATTTTTAGATCTGTCACTGCTCATCTTAAACGTATCATGCAAGTGCTATTCGTGCCAAACCTACGTCTCAAATACTTAACAATTTTTTTTTTTTCAAAGTGACATAATGTCGTATTGTAGTGAGTAGAATTGGCGGGATAACCCGACCCCTCGGCCGAGGATGAACTGTTCGGCTAAGATGGCGACCGGTTAAGAAAGACTGTATGTCCAGGGTTCGTTTAGGGGCAAGAGAGTGGGCCAAGTCGGCAACTGGCTTTTTGCCATATCGAACTCCAACCTATCCTCCGAGCAACTACATGTGTCTCTCGTGTTTATGACAAGAAATTATGACATGGATCCTATTATAGAAACCCTTACACTTAAAAGTAATAACTGGGTGTGGCAGCAAGCAATTAGGTAAAGATTCGAAATGGAATCTTCAATAAATCATGAGAGGATTCCAGGATTATTGAATTACCAGTATTCGAGGTGTGTGATGGCTTATATATATGGGACTTTGAGAGAAAATAAGGTACATAATCAATTATAAGTACAAACACTTTTTTGTACTTTCATCTCATGTGTTCTAACTTAAGTATCGGAGCGTCTCCTGACTGGAAATAACTAGGTGACACTAACTAGTTGTTATGTGCGCAGGCTATAGGTGCTATTCAAATCTTGACTGCAAATAGTATAAATTGAGTGAATCTTTCAACCCACAATTGGCAACTATGCTAAGCATCAAGTCTCCTTTCCTTAATCTACAAAATGATAATTTTGACATTGTTGAAGGAAATTATGACAACTAGGATCAACATGAAAGTTTCCATCGATCCACTGGCACCAAAGGAGAAGGGCGCACCAATCCAGGAGGTCATGTTTGAGGGTGTACAATTACCAAAGGGGGGTCCTGAGACTGAACACTTAAGAATACATTCAACATTAATTGGAACAGGACCTGAAAAAAGAGGGATGAAGCCCTCAACAACCTGTGTTTAGAGGTGATTCAACTCCGAAGGAAAGCCCAGTGCAACCAAGATTCGTCAACCAACCGGGTCCAAAAGAGGGCATGTCCCAGATCCAAAACCCTCCCTCGATACAAAATCAAGAGTAGATGAGGCATGTACCAGTGCATTACCAATTGGGAGCACGCATTGACGATGCCAACAATTGTGCCGGTGAGAAATGGAGTGCATCATTGTACGAGTACTCTGATGCTTGATTGACAGTTGGGCATGCACCAAGATGAACGAAGCATGTTGGCATTCCAGCGGCTAGGAGACTAGGAGGTGAATAGAAGTCTGGGAGAGCGTGAGCGTCACCAATTAGTTAGTCGTACTACCACGCGATTCGATTGTATTGAGAAAAGACTAAATAAGTGCCCCAGGGAGACTGTTTGTGACCTGGTCGAGCGAGCAAAGGGAGCCGATAATCAAGGCCTGACTCGTGGTGCCAGGCCAACTTGGTTTAGATCAAAAGTTGTTCATCATCGGCTCATCTTGTTTTCATTCACAAGCGAGATAGAATCAGTTAAACCCTCACCAAGCTTTGCACATTTAAAGTTTGACAAGTATGAACCAAAATTGATTCATACACCCACTTGATCCATTACCGATAGATTATGTCTCTCCATTCCACCAATGATGTCCTCATGTGTAAATTTTTCCCATCTAGTCTCGGGGAGCTTGGTCTCTTCTAGTTTGACAAACTTCCAGAGGGATCTATTTCATACTAGAAGAATCTGTGCATGGCTTTCTTAGCCCGGTTTATCACAAGCACTAAGGTAAAGAAAGAGCTAAAAGTGCTACTCAACCTAAGAAAAGTCAAGATTGAGCCACTCAGACAGTATGCAGCTCGGTATTGGAAATATACAACAAGATTGAGGAGTACGATCCTAAAATAGCAGCGGCATTGTTCAAACTCGGCATTTTTGGATGCTCCAACTGACATGGACGAGCTCATGAGCCAAATCTAGCTACATGCACGGCTGGAGGAAGCCAAAGAGGAAAGAAAGCAAGTCAAACAGAGTGCCTAGACTAAAATTAGTGGGAGTAGTGAACATCAAAGAAAAACCAATGTCGTCCGGTCTAGGGAGAAGAGGGAGACTTATTCCTACGAATTTGTGTCCAGAAAGATTGTATTTAAGATCCCTCAATATTAGCTCTTTTTAAAAAATTGAACACGTGTCGTATTTCAAGTGGTCAAATAAGTAAATGAGTGAGCCAAAGATGAAAAATTAGAGGTTGTGCTATTCATACAATAAAGACCAAGGGCACTTTATTATAAATTACCAAAAGTTCAAAGCCCACTTGGAGGGACTGGTCGTTGTAGGGCGTCTAAATGAGTACATTGACGAAGAAAAGACAAAGACTAGGATACCAAAAAACATATCAAGAGATGGTGAGATATAAGAGATCTATACAACACATGTGATCCGTGGTATGGTTGATTGGGTACTTGAGGAAAAGCTTAAGGTCGAGTTGCGGCAGGCAATTGTAAGGAAGGATATTATGAGAATTGAGCCAACCCCAAAGAAGAATCAAATTGAGATGGATCAAGTAATCACATTCACTGACAAGGACCTTTAGAGTGTTTGGCATCCTCACAAAGACACTTTGGTGATATTAGTAAGGATGGCCAATTACAGAATAAAAAAGGTGTTGGTCAACCTTGATAGCTCTGTCAAAGTCATGTACTACGAATTGTTTCGAAAGATGGGATATTCAAAGGTAGAACTCCAACCAACCAAAATCCCCTTAGTCGGATTCAACAAGGCTCTGGTCTAGCCGCTTGACAAGTTTGCCATCTCGGTCCTTGCGAGCTCGATAACTCTGCCAATTGAATTTGTTGTCATGGATGTGCCCTCCCCATACAATGCTCTAGTCGGCCGAGATAGGGTTTACAAACTAGGGGACATGGCTTTAACTTACCATCAAGTTCTAAGATTCATCGGATCAAGCATAGTAAAGAGCATTTATGGAGATCAAATGGCTGCAAAACAATGTTATATAGCTATTGTCTAAAGCAAGACAATTCTAGAACAGGTTCACTGGGTTGATGTGCTAGACGCTCCAATCTTAAAAGAGTTTAGCACCTCAGTTGCCAATAAAGCAATAGAAGATTTGATAATATGGAAATGGAGCCGTTCAAAGAGGCCGAATCATCTTTGAACATGTTTAGATTATTCTTCCACCCAGGACTTATTGTTGGCCCTAGCAAGAGAGGGGTTCAAATTTTCAGAAAGAGTTTGGATAGATGATGACATTTTTTATGCTTCGGTGGTAGAGTTGGATGACAATGTGGTTCAAAGATTCATGGGGCCTCTGCCAACATTCACAAAGTGCTCCATCTCGGTTGTTTCATCGATATGAAGAGGGTTGAACGATTGGGTAAAATACTATTGACTTTAGTTGTTGGTTCTTACTTTTCCTGCCAAGAATTTCTGGAGGGGGTGAGTGTAATGAGGGAGGAAATCAAGAATACCTTCAATCAAACGTTTTTTGATAGAATATGAAAGGCAGCAGCACATTTGGCTAGGTCGGATTGATCTTTTAGCTCTTCGACTCAATTTGGGTTTGCAAAATCAAAATGGGGTCAAATTTGCACCTATATAACAAAATGAAAAAATAATTGTTAAGTGTGGATTTGACATTGACCTAATATGCCTTTCTTGCATGGGACGGGGTATAGTCTTTCTTCATCATGGCCGAATTCAAATTTGTCCAGGACAACAAGCACATCTCTGGAATACTTATCGGAGTTAGAAAGTCCTATAATCAAAGTCGTATCTCGGTCGGCTCACAAAGTGATATCTCATTGAAACCTTATTTTAATTGCTAGAGTAACAGTCGAACAAATTGCATAACTTAAAATCCAAATGGTACCGCTTGACCATTCGAGCTACACTTATGACTGTCCTAAAGAAGTTAATTGTCACCTAGAGGGTGAAATTGAGCTCGAAGAAGACTTGGCGAAGGAAGGGATGGAGTGGGAACTAAACTCTTATAGGGATATGGATTCGGTTCGGTTAAGAAACAATCTACACCCAGAGACTCTAGTGCGAGCTTTACATCGTCTGGCACCTCGTATTGTTGTCTGAAGAGTTGCATCGATTGTTCGGTAGCAAAGTGAGCTCGGTACCGGTTGGCAAACATTTTGAGCGCCGAAGGAAACCTATCAAGAGTGCACAGGTGGTTCAGTTATGAAGCTTCAATTAAAGAAGATAGGATACAGAAGCATCGGCGAATCACCAATCGAAAACTCTAACCAAAAACCTATGATGCGGCGTGGTCACTGGAAAAAGGTTGGCATGACAGTTGTGCACTACTGTTCAAGAGTGAATAGTGCCCCTAATCTTTTAAACTCAAGGAATCCTAGAAAAGGGAATGAAAACAAAAAATAAAATCGAAACTGAGATCAAGGAAGCAGGATTTACCTTAGATCGTGAATCAAAAGCACGTTTCTCGATGGGAAATAAAGAACATATGAGAATGACGAAGAGTTACAGAGAGTTAAAAGATGAAACGTGCCTGTCTCTCTTCCCATAGATATATATTAGAGAAAATAAAGCGGCATTCAAAAAACAAGGATACAAAATGATCGACCTATCACTATGTGCCACGTGGCATGCCCTCAATGGAAGGGAATTAATGCACCTAAACCGATGAGTGCGAAACGCAAATTGATCTGACCATTGACCAACCCAACAATGACGCGCGGCACAAGTGTTAAAGGATGACAACTTTATCAGGTTAACCATTCTTATCAACCAGTTATCAGTCAAGCCGACGCTCGGTTGAGCTATTGTACAGGGCCAAATTGATAGGACAACCTAACTGCCAGGGCGATGACAGACTGTTGGGCCGAGATGGCAATTTGTCGGGACAGATTGCACATCTAGGGTTCGTTTAGAGGCAAGATAGTAGGTCAGGTCAGAAACGTGGCTTGTTGCCATGTCGAGTTTCAACCCATTGCCCGAGCGACTAGACGCGTTCCACATGTTTATTGGAAGAAATCCAAAAAGGAATGGAGAAGTTATGACAGAGATCCCAATTTGGAAACCCCTTCACTTAAAGTAATATCCGAATTTGTCAAGCATGCAGTTAGGTAAAGATTAGGAATGAAATTTTCAATAAATCAGGAGAGGATCCCGGGTTTAATTAATTATTAATATTGGAGGTGCGTGATGACTTATATATGAGACTTTGATAGAAAATAAGATACACAATCAAGTACAAGTACAAATATTTTTTTGTTTTCATTTCACGTGTTCTAACTTAAGCATCGAGTGCCTCTCAGCTAGAAAAAAGTGAGTGACACTAACTATCTATTTTCTATGCAGGCTACATATGCTATTCAGATCTTCAAGACGAATCAGATCAGATTAGTAAATATTTGCAATCCCGCATTTAGTATTATCCAAACAAAATTATTTAATTAAGAGGTGATTAAAGAATTGAAAACCATGATAAAAAGTTGATTATCCAGTCCAAAAACATTCCTAAACCATGTTAGACCGGAGAGAGAGAGAGAGAGAGGTGGGGCAGAGTAACATTTCCCCCCAAGGGATGGGTCGGTGACCCAGTCCATCTGATAGAGAGTGAAAGGAAAATATAAAGACTTAGAAAAGTACATTTCTCCATCCAAAGCTAAAGGTCCTTCTTCTTCTGAAAATTGTACGTTCATCAAATCATTTGGATATAGAAGAACAGCCAAACAAAAGATTTTATATTTGTATATTTCTCCCCCACTTGATTTGGACAAGAAAGATGCTTGTCGAAAGTCATGGTCCACTCCTAGTCCTCAGTACCCCATCTCAAACATCACTATCCACATCCTAATCAAGTCAACTCTCATGGAATTTCAGAAACTCGCTGTACCCATTTCTTGCACTCTAATCTATCATCTTTCACTTCTTTCTTTCATCTGGTTTTTTTTTTTTTTTGGTTAAAGATATTTAATTAATAAGGCACAAAAAAATATTATAGTTCTTTTGTTGTATGTACATATAAATGAGAATATTTCTTTGTTATTTTACTGGCCGGTTCTCGTTTGTAGACTCATTATGAATCTACCTTTTTTATGTATCTGTATTGATTTTCTTGTCCTTGGTCTGGGTGAGAATTTCACAATGGAAGTGTGTGAACTTCACGGTGGAAATGTTTAGAATGATGGAGGTATTATTAAAAAAAAAAGGTCAAAAGTGCTTAAAAAAAATTTATGTCCATCTATATTCAGGGGCAGAAGTACATAGAGACCGTGAGGGATGGGGAGTTGTGGGCCCCTCCAAAAATTTTAAAAAAGTTTAGGACTTATGTATTTTAAAAATTAATAAAAAGAATTTTGTTTCGCCCCCCTTTCCCAAATTATATTGGGCCCTCTCCCTTTCCGAAAAATACAAAATACAAAATCTCAACCCCCAAACGTGGAATCTTGGTTCTGCTTCTGTTTGGATTGAACTTAGATGGCTGTAAATACTAGACCGGATAAATCCAATTATGGTATATACTGTTAATTGACTGTTTAAATAATGCAAAGAGGGGGCAAAAATGCTGTTTGCAGGGAAGGACATTTTGAATCTCCCACCGATGCGTTTGGAAAGTTAAACTATTCACGAGAATAATTAAACTATTCTCACAAATAATTTAACTCCTCAAAAAAATATGTGTATAATTTGAGATACCGCTTCATGCAAATAATATTAATTCCTGAAGATCTGTTAATGGAATGATTAGAAAACATGAGATGCTGAAAGTGATTCCTTCCAATTTTCCAAGTACCAAGTCAATCTTAGCCACAAAATTGTGTCTCCAGATTTTTAAATAATTTTGAAACTGAAATTTACTATTGGTACGTACGTAGATGGGTACATGAAAAATGAGAGAGACTTAAAAGTTGGGAACTGAGATTGCTGTAGCACAGAGGTGCAATTATTATTTATTATAGCATTTAACTGGAACAAAGGGATGTTTTTTTTTTTTTTGTTAACCGAGGTGTCCGACGGCTTGGGGACCAGGCTGGGATTGCCTGGGGGAGCCCCCCACCTATGCCGACTAGTCCTCGGGGCCCTGAAGTGAACGACCGGGAATACCCTCCAGTGACCCCAAGTTTTTGCAGTTGCCAAGTTTCGAACTCAGCATCTGGGGTTTACAGCTTGCCTGTTCTACCACTCGGACAACCCCTTGGGATTGGAACAAAGGGATGTTGCTGGTCATTACAGCTATCGAGATCAAAATATAGTTACTAAAAAAAACGAACCATTTCGGTCCGTCGAGAAAATACAACGATCGATGTTTGATACAGCAGAAATGATGATGGAGTCGGCCGCTGTGCACTCTAATTCTCTCTTAAGCATTTCGCTTCCTATTGCAGTAATTTAATGTTTTTTGTTTTTCATGAATATGATATTTTCTTTGCAAACAAAGAAAACGAGAGAAAAAAAGAGTTGAGATTATGCAAGTGGTAATATATATCATTTTGTAATGTAAGACAAGAAGTTAAATACATACGTTGAAGACCACTTGATCAGCTAGACGAGAAATAATATTATTTTATCTCACTTATTTATAAGTTGTTATTAAATAGTCTTGTGGTCTGAGTCATTGTTGCATTTCATAACCTAATTTTATTGTTAACTTATGTTTAAGTTATTAAATTTTGAATTTTTAATAGCTTTCTAATTTATTTTTATGAATTATTAGTTTGTCTTGAAAAGATAATATCAGAAAAATAAAAAATATATATGAACCAAATTTGAAAAGAATTCAATTCAGAGGATTAAATTACTTTCGTATTTAATAAATTATTTTAAGTTTTTTAATAAATATTCAATTATGTTACAAAGAAAATCAAAAGAACGTTCTTTTTGGCCGTATTCTCCTTCCAGAATTGACTAAAATCCCAGCAAACAAAATTTGAGAGACTTGTCTTAATCTGAATTAAAATACTTTGAGTCTGAACCGGCTTTCTAAAATATTAAAAAAAAAACACGGTTCAAGGTTGGCCCTGGAAAAAGAAGGGTTGACCCGGCCATAAAAATTGTTTTCAAGACCCGACAAAAAAGTTCATTTGATTCGAATCGAAAATAGTTTTGTTAATCTGAATCATCGTGAAATTAGGTAACAAATTTCGACCAATGTGAAGAGGGCTCATTATTTAGATGTTTATAATTGAATTATTATTATTAATTATAAAAAGAAGAAGATGCTTTAGATGTAATGGAAAATCACACAAAGCACGATGATGATCATGGGAGTGAGGGAAAAATTATATTAATCGAAAAAGGAACAACAGACAAAGTGCCAAAACAAAGGAATCTACTACACCCAATACATACGCCAAATGCCCAAATGCCACTCCACTAATGGTCTATTTCTTTTTATCACTACCCCAAGTCATATTTCAAAATTCTCAACAATCCTTATATAATGCAAACTACCTGTTGTGCGTAAAGGCACAACACAAATGCTGTGAATTTATTGTCGGCCTAAACTCGATGATTTCGATTATTCATTTTTATTCATTGCATCAAGTAGGTGATTCACATAAATCGTTCAGTTTGATTTGATATTAGTATTCATACAATCGAAGTGTATTTTATTGTCATTCTTTTTTCATTATACAATGTGTTGTAAGGATGTAATTTTGTTGACCGAAAACGACAAACAAACTCACAGTAACAAACCAGATCTAAACTTACATATTGAGAAAAACAAATAAGCCAAAGAAGAGGGGAGGGGAAAAGAATTAAACTCACCAAAAGATTTATGTGATTGGAAATTGTAAAAATGACAACAACAGTCAAAGTGCTAAAATGTGGGGCTGTGTGTGAAACGGAAAAGTGAAAAATTAATTCAATGTTGTATTTCATAATTTTTTTAGAAGCACAATTTGTTCGAATTTATCAAAATAAATGGGTTTTTAGTTGAGTATTCTATGAAGAAAAATTTGTGCTTGAGAAGACTTTTTTAAGAGTGTTGAGTTTTGTCCCCTATTGCTTAGGTGAGAAAAGATTACAAGGCTTATACATGGGAGTTTTGTCATATTGCCATGCGCGCGAGCGTGACAGTAGGTTGTGTGACTGTAATGTGACGTTTGATGACGCACTTTGATGGTGCCCTTTCTTATTGTGACTTGACAGTGTACGCATGACAGTTCAGTCACGCAGGGTGTGCCTGTTAGACTAGATGTGGCCCATGATTCATATCGGACATACCCATCCAATTAGGTGAGGGCGAGTTCGTCTGAAATGGTGCAATCCGAACCGTAGGATCTGATCAAATGGCCATACGCGAGAAGTTGTAATCTTAAGTGATTGAATGCATCTGGGTATATAAATAGAGCCCAGACCACAGCTATTTGACACAGATATATTTCGAAACTATCACTCTATAAAGTTGTTCTTCTTGTGTTGTTAATTCGTACTCTTCATAAACGAATTTAACAGTACCTTGGTTTATTTGATTTTATTTTTGACTTAGTATTCTGTCTATCATTCGTTTGTGTGGACATAAGCAGAAGATTATTCGATCGAGTTTTGTTGTATCTTCGAAACATATCGTTGTAATCTAGTGCACACCAACTGGAGGGGGACAATAGTATTTTTTGAAAAACGATATTGTAACGCGTCTCGAAACAAGTTCATCATATTGTTCATATTTTGAAGGTCCCAGATTCTACAACAACAATGGAAAAATAGTATTTTACAATGGCGTAAAAAATTCTACAATAGTTGACACAAGATTTTTTTAAGTTGGACAAGTTTGATGGCGGTAATTTCAGGCATTGGCAAAAGAATATGCATTTCATACTCATGACTTTGAATGTCGTGTATGTTCTCACAACCCCTATTCAGAGGAGAAAGAATATGAAATATTAGAGGAGACTCGGGTGAGGATGAAGTTCAAGAATGATGACTACAACTGCAAGGGTCATATCCTGAATGCACTATTGGATTCATTGTTCGATGTGTATTCTAATATAGAAACTGCGAAAGAAATGTGAAAATCATTAGAGGGCCATTATCTTACAGAAGACGAGACAAGCAAGAGGTTTTTGGTTAGTCAGTTTATGAATTTCAAATTGATAATCAACAAGTCTATGATTGATCAACTGCATGAAATTAAACATATCTTGAATCATTTTAAGATTAAAAACATGAACATGGATGAATCGATTGTAGTACCATTTGTGATCGATAAACTCTCTCCTTCTTGAAAAAACTACAAGAAAAGTCTTAAATACAAAACTGAGGATTTTACGTTAGAACAATTGGCTGTCCACCTTCGTATGGAGGAAGAGTCAAAGCATCAAGAAAAGGAAGAACTCGAGGATAATACTTCCAAGATTCATATGATGGAGGAAGAAAAAGGGTCCAACAAGGATAAACAGAAACATAAATTCTAGAGAAGCAACGACAAGGGAAATTACCCGAAAAGGAAAAAGAAAAAAGTGAAACGTTGGCGTTGCGGCAAGCCGAAGCACTTCAAAAAGGATTGCAAGTCCGAAATGAAGAAGAATCCAGAGGCATCGGGATCAAAAGGTAATTTTTTGGCTATTTTGTCTGAAATTAATATTCTTGAGAATGCTGGAAACTAGTAGATCGACTCAGGTGCTACAAAGAATGCACAAAATTAACTTTGTGACCAATTTCTTTGTCAGCCACATTGTCTCGGACAACTTTCGGTCTAACACGATACATGATTATACATTCCAAAAAGAGAGAACAGATCAAATAACGCTTCTTGACCGAACAAAAAACTGAACTAAATAAACAAACTTATCGAAAGGGCAGATCAGAGGGCGTTACAGTGGAATGGCTTCATCTCAGTCGAAGTGGTCTCGCATCCATCGACAAAAGTACAAAATGCACCAGAGTGCAAGCCACTCTGTGATCCTCAACGCTGTTGGAATTCAACAACGACCTCTTATCAACCCTCAAGTCAGGCTTCCATGGGCGAGCATCGTCTAGCCGCTCTGCGTTAGCAGCCGCCTTTTTTGATTCAGACAAAGAGTTGGTCAGAGTAGGAGGTCGTCTTTCATATGCTCAGTAGCGGCCAACACTCGCACCTTCTTTTGGGCCAAGGTGGAGGACTATCGAGGAGGTTCGAGGTTGTGCAGGCTGAGGATGACGTCGGGTGGGCCTATGTGAGAGACCCCTACGCCAGCTATCCCCTAAGGCTCTAGGAACCCCTCTGCATGTTGGCAAGATGTTCCATGCCGAATGAATCATTGACTTGTGTCTGAGCAGTCGATCAATTCTGGGATCTTGGTACCAATCCTTTTCGTATTTTGGTCATGAAGTGTGTGTCAGTAGTGAGGAAGAAAGTTGGGCAGAGCCTCGACAAAACGGTTCTGTGCTAAAATTGAGATTCTTACGCTAGAGTTTGTGGATAAGATTTGGTTTCTCGAGGAGGAGATTCCAAAATACAGTTGATAATGAACCGACGTGTCTACTTTTAAATATTTAGACATAACCTGTTATACTTAATTAGTTGGGTTTGTCATGCAGTATTTTCTATTTAGTATCACAATCCATGGAGCAATTTTTCTGCTCTTGATATTTTATGACAGATGTAAAAGAGCAGTCAAATATGCAATCTAAGCAGGAAGAGCCAAGCTATGGAGATGAAGGTTTTAACGAGACCCGGTTACCGTACCCATAGAAGCTCTGTACTTTTAAATTTCAGTTAAACCCAGTTCAGGTATTGGACTTTACACATGTACTCTCCGCAATTGTTTTTACTCTCAATAAATCAAGTTTTTTTTAAATGTTTGATTAATTTAACAAATCAATTTTAAAAGGTTTTAATAGCGTGCCAAGAAATCGAGGAATTACAACTTTGTTAGTCAAGAGCCACTGAGCAATGTGTCACCCCTTGATTGACTGTCTAACCACGTCTCGAATTACATTGATGGGCATCAATTAGGTGGGTTGGATTTGGGTTGTGTGTTGCGCTCTCTAAAGGTGAAATTAATTTCACACTAATTGAACCAACCGAGAAAGTTGACCGAAAAAAATCAAGATTTAATCAATTCAAAGGGTTCAGTCAATTTTGATTCGATAATATAGATTTCTCTGATTTTTTTATTTGATTTCGGTTCACTAGATTTTTTTTCTCAACTGACCAAATGGAACCAAGCATAATAAGTATAAAAAATTAATTTTATCATTAAATATGATAGCTTTTGATTATTTTTTATTCATTCAATTTATTTATTTTAACTTTTTTGATGTTCTTCATCATGCATCTAGCCCTTTAATTTCCAATGAGTTTAAATTATGTTGTAAGTTTTACCACTTAAGATTCAATAAAGATGTCACTTTGCAGGATATGATTGCATTGTGTATGATTTTGTTAATTATAAAACATTACCTTATAATAGGTCGAATTGAACAAGCTTGGAAGACAATACTTAAAAATCATTCACTTTTGGCTTCATTTGACTAGTTTAAAAAACTAAATGTTTTAATTGTTTAGTACCAAAGTGCCGACTTGCGTATTTTTTCTACATTAGTGAAGATGTCATCAAATATAACCCTAACAATTTAGTAAAATATTCAAAATACGCAAAAAGCTCGACTTTCAAAATTTAAACATTTCAAATGATTTAGAAGTTTTACCTTAAATTTTGTACAATTTATAAAAAAAAAATAAAGAATTTAGATATTTCAAATAAACCTTTATCAATAGGCATACAAATTTAACCTAGTTGATTACTCACAAATACTTAAAAGAGGCTTAACCTAGGGGTACTACCAACCCACATCCAACCCTCAACCCCCTACCAAAACAAGGGCGACAAAACTAACAAGAGGATCAAAGTGAAAAGAACCTCAACCTCACACGAAAAATTATTGTATAATTATAATGCAAACACAAAATAAGATTAGTCACTGTTAGTGGGTAAAAATTCATTTACAGTTATGGCAACACTCGTTTCTCTCTTTCTCACTCTTAATTTTTGTGATTTGCAAGACAATAAACCATCAAAGAATCTTTCGTCTTTGTGGCAGGAAAGTACTCTATTGATTAAGTCAGAACTTATCACAAGAAACTGTCTAATCCATGTCTGTGATAATCAATTACTACGTAGCTCCCACCTTAGGTGTGCATCTTAATTTATAGACTTTTCGATCTGTGCTCTACCGAGTTTTTAATTCCTTATTAGAAATGGACTTGAAATACTTTATGATTGGTCACTAATAAGATAAATTTGATTTGGACCCTCTAGAAACTTATCTTCTACTGTTAGAGCTTCATCCAACCTCAAATTCTTCATTCTGAGTTGAATTCGCCATGGACTCCTCGTATTTATCTAATTAGAACTACTCCCGAGATAATCGGGATTCTATCCTATCTCTAACACGATTCTATTAAACGCATTTCTCAGGTTGGCTAACCTGTTAACTGCTTTCTCAGGTCAGCTAAATCATAACAGTCTCGACAACATACATGTGAGCAAGAGCATTCGTACGTCGAGCTCAGTTTTCACTAATTTAACTAGTAAGTAAAACTCAATAAATCTTATGTAAGTTTTATCTTCTTCAATTACCCAACTTTGTTTGCTCCTTGCTAAGCTACTAGAATAGGCAAAGCTATTTGAATCCATCAAACAAATATTTTCTCCTGTGACAAATTTCTCAAACTCTCACTTAGAATTCGTATCATTACATTTAATGCAATTACCATCCATCGCAGACTTTTCGAAAACCAACATTTCAAACGAAGTAAATACCTTTTTCCCAAAAGGTAAACTCACCATTACACTTTTTTAAAAAACTTTACCTTGTTCGCTACTAATTATCTTCATCTTTCATCTCTCATTTACTGTTCTTTGTTCTTTCGCCTTCCTGAGTTTTTCAATTTCCTCAACATTTAACTCAAAGCATCTCTCTCGCCTCTAGTATGGGAAGTCCCATGGGTTCGAGATCCTCTCCCTTCCCTTGTGGGGTCTTGTGTCTCATCTCTAGTCACTTATTGTGATGGTTCTTGTGGTACTTCGCGTGTTCGTTCTTGTTGTGCATCACAAGTCAGGTCCATGGTGAAGGTAGTTGTCTCTATGTATCATTTGAAGGTGAAGTTCCTCAACTTGGATGGTCCATGGGTGATGAAAGGGGATCAGAAGGTTGTGTAAGAGTGTTAGTTTACTTCCATAAATCGAGGGGCAAGGAGGCCATGTTGATAGATGAGATGGAGCTGGTAAGCGATGAGGAGAAACTCAAACAGGGCGAGCCAGCCGAGGACTTGGTTGGGATAAAATTGGAGCTGAGTAACAATGGTTGTATGGTTAGGATTGAATCCAGTCTTAGTATAGAACTTCAAAAAGGCCTGATGGAGTTTCTCAGGAAAAACTAGGGCATGAAAACCACCATTCAACCTCTGAAAAAAATAGAGTAACTCCCTCCCTTCACCTCTTTTTCTTCAACCTTTGAAAACCACCATTGAAGCACCCTTAAGCTCTAACCTTCAACAATCTAAACCAAACCAAGATCCAATTTATTCATCTTCATCCTTAGGCTTTGAAGGCCTTAGTCGAGCTCACCAACACTCACTTTAAGCTAGACCAACTGAATAAAGGTAGAATATCAAAAATTGGTTTTTTATCAAATGTTGTTTATAACTTGTTTCTTTGAATCAAAACATGTTTAGAGCCTTAGGATACGTAGATATCTCTTAGTAGTATTAGTTGTTAGACCATTCAAGCCTTGGAACAAAGAAAGTAGAAAAAAATAGGTTTCAATAGAGGTGTTGCAAACTACAAAGTTTAAGAGATGGGTCGCTCGAGTGCACTCTAGGCCCGCTCGAGCTAAAGATCATTCTCTGTAGTAATTTCACAACATGCACCGAGATACTGCAAGCATTATTTTTTGTCCTTAGTTTTTGGGTATAATTTTATACTTTTTTGAAATCTCTGACGAACCAAGAATCATTGAAAATTGTCACAAAGCAAAAAATTATAAAAAAATTTCAGTAAAGGACAAAAAAAAACTAATAAGTCAATAATTACCACAGTCCAAATGGACCTTGAGTGTCTTAGTTGACTTTTTTTTATAGACCATAGCATAATCGTTGAGTATGAAACTTAGATTAAAAAATCGACTCGCATGAACCTAGAAATGAACACTAGGTTAGATTTGGATGTGACTTACTTGCTAAATGTACACAACGAATGAACATGAAACCTAACAGTAGATTTCAACGATGGAATGCATGCTTAGATATTGTTGTTATTTTAACGTTAAAGAATATGTAAGCATAATTGTCATTATCATTTGTTCTCGAAGTTTTTGATGATGATGGGTAAGGGATGTGTTGACCCATGGTATGACTTAAGCCAAGTTATGTCTTAGCATGCTAGGTTCCGAGCCCTCTTTGTCCTAAGTCGTGTCACTGGTCTGTGAACACATAGTGACATACAAGAACAATGTACGAGAGCTTGGTATATGAGAGCAGAGCATTGGGATCATAGTGGATGAGAAAATCAAAGATGTGAGACCTAAGTTGTTAGATGATTACTGGGTGGGGATGTCCTAACCCGTGCGTGTACCTAATTTAGGGAATTAGGCATGACAAAAGCGTATGAAAACTTAGTGTGCATGACCATCACATATTTTATTAATAGAATCTTTGTTTAACATTGTTGATATTTCCTTTTTATCTCTTATATGTTACTTTTCACATCATGAGTTTAGTATTTATCTCAAATGCCATCATGTCATGACATATCATTTGGATAAATGATAGGTTTTGTTTATTTTACTAGGTTTTAATCACTCAAGGTAGTAAGTTGCCCTCCACGATAGATTTACATGAGGAGGATATTTTTATTATCCCAAAGACGTTTATGCCCATGCATATATCATTGAGACGGAGGAAATGGTCGAGACGTGGCTCCATTGATAGTCTTAATTAGCTCTGTACTTAGTCATTTTTTAACCCAATACTTATTTTGGGAAATCGAAAACTTTATTGATTTTATGAAGGGTTGTCATAATTTCAGAGTTATGCACTAGACTATCACTTTTAATTTCAAAAGTTAGAATTTGTTTTGTGATAAGTTATTGTTTCTGGATTTATGAGCATCACACTCAGTGAGGACCTTACCTAGCCTGGGTGATTCCTAATATTGTACTAGCGAAAAGCTAACAGCGAGAGACACACTTCTAATACAAGTGTGCTATGTAAGACACACTTCTAATGTGAGCGTGCTATTATGAGAAAGAATATACCTCATTCTTAACGTGGGATAGGGATATCAACACTCCAACACGATCACACTAGTTAGGTCTTATTCCTATCAACGACAGAGAGATTAGCCCCATTGAGGCTCTCAGACTCAGAATATATATGCACACTAAGATCTAGCTAAAAATATATGGTGCTCTTGTGAACACTAGACTCAAGTATTCATTTCACCTAAATCTTATATATTATTGATGCAAATATCAGAGGAGCTTTGGTTGATACCACACTGGTGTTTTATTTATTTGATTGTAGGTTTGCAATTGGAGGAGGCAATATCAACTGTGTTATCAAACATCTATATTATTCTAATCGAAGTATACTCATGACAAAAGAAATAAATGATTAAAAGTTTGATCATTTATTATTTACCGGCAAATATATTTCATTTAATTTGTTACAATGTTTGATTGATGTAATTTTCTCCATGAATAATAAGCATATTGAGTATGATAATATATAAATGGTTGAAATTTTTGGAAAAAGTTGTAGAGAAGAGGGTGAACAAAACCCTTATCCACATTGGTTGAGAAGATATAAATTTTACCATTACAATATACATTTTAAAAAGAATAAGGTTATTTTTTAGTGAGATTCATTCTCTCTTAACCAATAAAAATAAAAATAATATTTATCTTCTTTTAAATGAGGATGAACAAAATCAAAATTAAATGAATTCTACTATTATATGAAACGAGGAATCAGGATCTTGATTTGAGGCTGGCCATATGGGTCAAGAACTTTCGCAATTAATGAACTTACGGTCTACATTTCCAATCGAGCCGCGTTCAATTACCGCTGACCGTCCAAATAGAAAACGACAAAGGCGATTAACCGCCCGATTTGGTAAATTCCAACACCGTTGTACCGTTCATTAATGCACGTGATCACTCCCGCCTTTTTTTCTTGCCGCTTTCCGAAATCTGACCCAAACAGAACCCTTCTCGTCTTCGGTATCACCGTCCACTGAATTGACCGAAACAGCCTTCCATAGCCCAAAATTGCCCACTAACCCAACTTCTTAATTACTTTAATTAACGTCTTTTGCGGGACTGGTTATGGAATTAAAACAGAACGCCTCGTACTAGTTGAACAAACCTAACGACCACCACTGAACCTTCACAATTCACACCTTCTTTGCCTTTTCCATAATAAATTAGATAAATTCCATTATTAAATAGGAAATCATTTTGGTGTGAGTTGTGTTTAAAACCTTTAAGTTATCCTCTCTCTCCTCTTTTTCGGTTTCCCAAGGCAATACTACTACTTGTTTAATTTCGTTTACTGTTCCTCTCTCTCTCTCTCTCTCTCTATACTTAGATAGATGTAACTTCCTTCTGCCGGAATACCTCTTCTCTTCGTCGGTAAAACACTCGTTCGCCGGCGGACGACCTTCGAAATATCACTGGGGAAATTGTCTCCATTCTCTCTCAGGCTTTAGTTTGGCGCGCGTGGAGTTGGTGACTCGGTTGTTTGAATCGGCCCGATCTCTGAGTTCGACTCTGTTCCCGGTTGTTCGCGAGAATGTGGTAAGCCTAAGGGCCTCTTGAGACCATTCATGGCCGAGATCGTCGCCTAGGTTTTGATTTCTGAGGTTTTGATGCGGTTTTTGGTGTTTTGCCTTTTTGGTTGGTTTCTTTGTTCGGAAAAGTGATAGAAGACGACGAGACGTCCCCGGAACGACTTTCGGAATGCGATGGTAGGTGATTCGGCCTCCACTTTGTATACATTATAGACGTATACGTACATACATTTATATGTGTATGTCTGTCTGTCACTTGTTCTTTTGATTTGCAATCTATTTGACGGTTCTTTGATCTGTTTCAGAGTTTTTGGTTCTGAAAATTGTCTGCTATTATCTTGAAGAGTTTTCTTATACTATTTTTAGGTCAATCTAATTTAGAAAAATATGATTACCCCATAAAAATGGAAAAATAAATTGTTTTGGAATTTTTGTTATAAGTTTTCGTGTTAATTTTCCTTGGTGTTCTAGAACTCGTAACTGATGAATCCGTTCGCTTCTTTCATGTTAAAATATATTCGTACTTTTTTTATTTTGTATTTTACACATGTTTTTGGTATAGGTAATAATTATGTGGATTTGGTTATGGATGGTTTTTGCTTAGAAGCACCCCAAGATCGTCTAATTTGTGCATGATTTGCGTGGATGTGACAAATGTAGAAATGGTCAAAATACAGGACTACACTTCACCAGTGCATTGACCATCACTTTACCATTTAATATTTTTTCTTTCGATATCAATTTGGTTTTCATGTTTTGTAATAACCTCAGCTTTACCTTCCCCAAATAAACAAATCAATGAGATTAAGAGGAATTATCAGCTTTGAACAAAACCTTGTGGAGATTTTACCTTCTTTCACAGTTAGTGTCTGATCAGAATCCATTTAGTTTTGATACTGATGCAATAGTATTTGAAGCATAGCTACTTAAATTTAAGAGAAGTTTCTGCAAAAAGGTTTGTAAAACGTTTCAAAAACACCCATCACAACTGAAACAAATTGTCAAAGATTGACGTAAATGATAGTTAAAACTCCCTAAAAGGCTTTTCATTCCAATTTTTTTGCTACTGTACTCCAGAATTTTAATGATTCTGTAGATACTGTTTAGCACTGATGATATTCCAATGGATCAGCAAGTATTCTGATACAATGCATTGCCTATATGATTTCCTTATACACAATTGCATGGCTAGCCGGTTCAATCTTTGATTCGCTTTCACCTCTACTTTACCATGTTACTTTGGGGTTTTTTCGTAATCCCATTCTCACATTGGCCACTGCAAATTGAAGTGGTCATCTACTGTAACACAAAACTCGTTCCAGTAATAACTTGCATGTGATGGTTTCTGACGTGGTAGTATGTGCTCGGATAAGAGAATTGGATATTATTTGAAACTGTCATTTCTCTGCCACCTCTTACTTGCTATTGCTGAAAATTGATGAGGTGGATTGGTAGTTCCTGTTTAATTGCCTTGTGGTTAACTATTGTTCGGTTCTTGTCCTTCAATTGTTAGGCAGATTGTGAGGAAGGAAAGGAGGCTCGAAAGTGAGGGGATTGAGAACATATCATTTGGGTAGGAGGTGAAAGTTCAGGGATTATGAATGATAGAATCAAATGAACCCTTGTTAGATCGGAAAATCTTAAGGAAACAAGGAGACTTCACAAGGCATTTTCCTTTTTGTCCTATTATTGGAGTCTAACCCAATATTCACATAGAAAATTGTATTTTTCGTTTCTTTCCTCCTTACTCTTTGACCTGAGGGCGATAAGTCAACGGTGTCCCAAATTAAGCTGTCAGAAAAGGGCTCGAACGATGAGTATCAATCTAAGCACACCCCTCACTTGTGACTTATCTCGCACCTGAAGACAAACCAACTGAGTTTAACGATGTGAATGACCAAAGACATAAGAAGGTGTATAAGGGAAGAGATAATGCGGATAACAGGACTTGAAAGCTTGAACTCCAGAAATTAGAGCCCTGATACCCATGATAGATTACCAATTGTCCCCGGGGCTTGAACTATTCTTTCAGATCAAATCAAATAGCTTAATGCTTTCTGGTTAAACCATATCTTTCCTATTTTACCTACTTCATCTGAATTTCGCATTTTCTGGTTAAACAAACTTTAATTGTATAGCTACGACACTGATATTGACTTGCTGAAAAGAACACTCTCAAACTTTAACTTCGGAATGATATTGATCATATGCACATGCATATTCATGCACTATGTTTATAATTGCAAAAGCAAAATGCATTTTGAATTCTAAGATTTGTTGAAAATGTTGAGAGAAATACAAAATAGTAGTAAGCTATTGAAATATTAAGTACGCTGACAGAAAGAATATGAAATGACGTAGAACTCGTTTTGGTGACATGATTTTCATGGTCTTAGTAGTTAGAAGCGCGTGATTTTGGTAATTATCTTCCTTGATTCTTGTACTCCTTATAGTTGCTTTAAATTTGTCCTCTTCATTTATCTGCAAACAAACCTGTTCTGTTCTATTGCCATATTCGGCAAACAAACGTATTATGTTCTATTGTAATCACGTTAGTAGATAAAGGGCTTATAATAAAGCTAGAAGACAATGCTAATTGTTAAAGACTTGCGAATATTTGATATATCAACTTTCCCCCTTTCATTATTTTGACGTACTGCCTTAACCCTAGTATTTGGGCTCAACTTCATCGATTTTGTTCCAACATTGCAGTTTGTTAATGATTGTGGCTGCAATAAAACCCGTAAGCTGCCATTACTTCCAGTCTGAAAGCTACGTGAAATTTTGATCTTTCTCTTTCGTAGCATGACGTAAATGGCGTTTATATTTTTCTTATTGGCAGCCTTTCACTTTTATGAAAGAAAACTAAAAGGTAAACATGATAACGTCCTTTACAGGCAGTGACACCTTTTTTTACCCCCTTCATTTTTCTTCTTGTGCAAATTTTATCTCATTTATGATGTTCCTTTGAATGTCTTAAGTACAAAGTACTTTCTCAACTCTCCGACATTTTCCTTATCTTTCGCAATGCCAGTAATTTCCCCTTTCGACCAAAATTTGAAAGTCTAGGAAAATAATATTGCATACCTTTGGAGGTTGCTAAATCTTCAGATTTAATAACCTAATGGTCTTAAAATTCCTTGGGATGCTCATAAAGCGCATAAAATGAGAAGATAGATTCTTTCTTGTCAACTTCAAAAGCCTTGTACGAATTGTATGGATTTCGTTGTGAATGTTGAGCATAGTTGTCAGAATCTTATGATTCACAATTCGTGTAAAATACATGCAAATCTATAGGCTATTCTATTTTGGAATATAGAATTGGTGATGCTTTCTATTCTTCACATTTTGATTTGCAATTCAAGATTCATGTGATTTTTCAATTGTTTGCTGCTATGCACTTTCTTTTTCCTTGCCTGTGGGATTGTGTGACACTACGGATAAAGCAATGCTGCAATGCAGTCGGTTGTAATGTTGAGGAATTGTGTTCGTTTTCCTACGTATTTAGATCTGGAGAACTAGTGAGAGTTAGAAAGTGAGGATAGTTTTAAGGAAATTCCCAAGGACTTGTTGAAGTCCCCAAGTTTCTCTGTATATCGTTTTGTGTGTATATTGTTGTGATTTTGTGTAATACGTTAAGTCCTTCGCAGATGTAAAGCAGTCTTCGTTAAAGGGCAAGTTTTGAATATAATCTGATGCTGCCTTCTTGCTACTTTCAACCCAGATTTATTGCCAAAACAAGGATGACAACAATATGTCTAGACTTCTAGTTCTGATGCTGCTAGGCATAGAAAACAAATAAAAGAGGGTATCGGATGCAAATGTTTCGTTGATGTAGTGAGGAAAGAAGCATTCTGGTGTAATAAGAAAAGAATAATACAATCAAGAAGTTGTTGAAGCCTCACTTTGGCTCTATCTCCACATCCATGTTATGAAAATGTGGTGAAACTCGGTTTTCCTTTTGGAAGTAAAAGATTTAATTGGAACGGAAGGTATTATATGGCTGTCACTAGCACAAAACCAGATCTCTGAATATAGTCATAGTGTTTTACAGTTATCACCGTTTATATTTGTCAACCAGTCGGAGACTGGGATTTGTTTTCAGCAAAACTATTGTGATCATGTCATTCACCCCCCGATACTGTTATTGCCACTAGTCCAATGACCATGTTATTAGCTTTGTCGTAGCTAGTTATTATGTGCATGTTGTATTGGTCTGTGTCTTGTATACAAAATAATCTCAAGCTACTTCTGTTCTATGGATATACTTGGTTAAACCATTATCTGGCAGTTGTTAAAAGAAGCATGTTGAACATGAGATTTACTCTTATATCCTTTTTATATTCGCTTATCTGATGTGAATTCTATGTACCTACTTGTGTCAGGTGGAAGGAAGGGTTTGTACGTCCCGAAAGGATAAGTTAGAATTTTTGAAGCGTAAAAGGCTTCAACGTATGAAATCCGAAACTTTGACAAATGCTACAGATGTCGCTATCCTGATGGCTAGAAGTGGAGGAGATGCTTTAAGAGCTTCAGCTTCACACGGTATAAGATTACACGGTAATGCAGAGACATTTTCAGGATTTGGTGGGGCTTCAAGTGGGAAAGACGCTCATCGAAAGAGCAAGGTTGCTAAGTTCAACTTGAATGATCTCGAATGGACTGAAAAAATCCCTGTGTGTCCCGTTTACTGTCCCAGTAAAGAGGAGTTTGAGGACCCTTTGGTTTATCTGCAAAGGATAGCACCAGAGGCTTCAAGATACGGTAAGGTCTCTTTTGAGGATATGCTGGTACTGCATACTTTGCTCTGTATCAATGTAACTGATTGAACCTCGATGCATGTTGTGTTTAGTTAGACTGTACGAGTTTTTTATTTTCTGAACAGAAGCCTCCATGGTCTGGAAAGTTTTTGCATCCTCTGCAGAGCTTGAGTCAGGCTACACAAAAACATCTGTGGTGTATGTCCTATAATCGAACCAACACAACCTGGGATTGGGCTGGTTCTGTTCCAATGAAGGTCCCAGTTGGGTTATGGGTTGAGTGATCGGGTACCCAACTAACATTGACACTGTGGCCCCCGTACATGTGTATATAATTTTTACTTGTAATTGTGTACAGAGCTTCTTATAAGATCATAAAACATTAGAGTATAGTTAATGGGCCTAAAAGTCAGAACCATGATCAAGTCTAGAGTGCACATTCCTAAACAGTCATCACTTGTAAATGCCTTGTAAGAATTACAGTGATAGTGATATGTTTCACGTGCATCATAGTGATGGTATACTTCTGCATTCATTTTTGTGATAGTAAATTTTTTCTATTGAATATTGTGAATCTTATGCATACAATTACACATTCGGGTCTCAAGGAACAATTTTATGCTACAATGGGCATCTATATGATCCTTATCTCTTATATAATCTATGTTTCTGGTTTCAGGTATATGCAGGATTGTTTCTCCATTGAATGCATCTGTTCCTGCTGGTGTGGTGCTGATGAAGGAGAAAGCAGGTTTTAAGTTTACAACTCGAGTACAACCCCTCCGTCTTGCCGAGTGGGATACTGAAGACAAGGTCACTTTTTTCATGAGTGGAAGGTGAGTTCTCATACTAAGTGGTTATATGAAATCTTCACTGGATGTAATCGAGTTTTGAGTATGACTCTTGGCATTTCAGAAACTACACTTTTCGTGATTTTGAGAAAATGGCGAACAAGATTTTTGCTCGTAGATACTGTAGTGCTGGAAGTCTTCCTGCCACATACTTGGAAAAAGAATTTTGGCATGAAATAGCTTGTGGAACAACAGAAAGTGTTGAGTATGCTTGTGATGTTGATGGTAGTGCGTTTTCATCTTCTCCCAGTGATCAGCTTGGGAAAAGCAAATGGAATATGAAGGTGTTGAACCTTGATCTTTTTGTCATTTCTCTCCCTATATGGTTTTCTCCCAAGAGTGGTTCTTTTGCTGAGCTTAACATGAAAAGCAAGTTTAAAAATGAAGCTTCAAATTACCTGACTGGTCTAATTAGCATGTCATCTTTCTCTGCTGCTCCATAAAAGAGAGGGTTATGCTTATATTCCCATTTCCCTGCCCTTCTGTTTTCTTCTTCTTTTTGTGTTTCCCCTGATCGGACTAACCTTTTCATGCGCCTCCTTTTGTGTGGTCTCTTTTTTCATAGTGAACAAGGTTTCTTCCCTGCTTTTACAGAACATTTTGGCCGTCTTTTGGTAATAAAAACATGAGCCGTTTTGCTATTTTGCGTTTTTTTATTGAGCAAATCTTTTGTTTACTATTTAGTATGTACTTCTCTACTTGCTGCCCTTTGTCTTCTTCACCAGTTAAAATGGTTTCACCCTTCTTTTTCAACTTATCTTTGGCTGTTCTTCTGTTGATCTCTGATGTCGGTTGTTTCTTTGAGGTATGTGGTTTATTATCAAATATGGCACCTCCGACTTCTCCTCTGGCCTTGCAATAACTAGGGATAATCCATCCAGCTCTTTATGCAGATGAATATCTTGGTGTTCCCAACCAACTAATAGATGACAATTTCCAAGCTTCCTCTACCCTATGGTATTCGATGCATTCATACGCTTTTGAAAAGGATACTATTGTGCAATCATACGATTTAAGTGGCTTGGCTTTTCAGAATGGACATTATTTTGGGACAAATGAAAAGGACCTTCAATATGGAGTCATTTACTTGTGTTATTTTGTTATTCCATCCCTTTTTCTCTGCTTAAGTCAATTTTTACTCTATACACCCCCTTTTTCTTTAGAAGACACCGCGTTTCTTGTTATATTTTCTCTTGTCCCCATTTGACTATATTTTTGTGATGTGATGCCTATACCACTTATGTTGCCTTGTTCTCATGTGTTGTTTACCTTTATGGTTCAGAAACTTTCTCGCCTGCCCAAGTCTATATTGCGTCTTCTAGAAAATACAATTCCGGTGAGACACTTTTCCCTTCATTTGGATCTTCTCCCTCTATCAACATGCTTGTTTCTGTTTCTCATTAGTGTTGTGCTCATTTTTTTTCAGGGAGTTACTGAACCCATGCTTTATATTGGGATGCTATTTAGTATGTTTGCTTGGCATGTGGAGGATCATTACTTGTATAGGTATATGCTTACATGAATGGTTCTTCTCTGAAGAGTTAAATTTCTGCTTAGACTGAACTTGATGTTTACTTTACAATTGTGTATACTTGCAGTATAAACTATCACCACTGTGGGGCAGCAAAAACTTGGTATGGCATTCCTGGTCATGCAGCGTTAGATTTTGAAAAGGTGGTTAGGGAGCATGTTTATACTAATGACATATTATCAACTGATGGAGAGGATGGGGCGTTTGATGTGCTTTTGGAAAAGACAACCTTATTTCCTCCAAATATTCTGCTAGAACAGGGTGTCCCAGTCTACAAGGCTGAGCAAAAGCCTGGGGAATTTATAATAACTTTCCCAAGAGCATATCATGCAGGATTTAGTCATGGTAAGACGTTCAAAAGTCTCTCTGTTATTGTGGTCTTTTTACTCTTCTCTCTTTCCCTGCTATTCTTTTGTACTCTCTGCATTTTTCCCGTTTAAATAATTTATCCTTTTTACCGTTCATTTCCAAATATTATTTCAGGTTTTAACTGTGGTGAAGCGGTGAACTTTGCCATTGGTGATTGGTTCCCCTTGGGGTCCATTGCAAGCCGACGTTATGCTCTTCTTAATCGGATACCTCTCCTTCCTCATGAGGAGCTCCTTTGCAAAGAAGCAATGCTGCTTCATACTAGTTTGGAACTTGAAGATCCAAATTATTCATCTGCTGAGTTGATCTGCCACCATAGTGTTAAAATTTCTTTTGTTAATTTGATGCGGTTTCAGCACCGCGCTCGGTGGTGTCTAATGAAAGCGAGGGCATACATTAGTTATTCTCCAATTTCCCATGGAACCATTCTATGCAGCTTATGCAAACGCGATTGTTACGTAGCATACCTTAATTGCTACTGTTGCTTGCATCCCGTATGTTTTCGGCATGGTATGTTGGCTCTCCAGTTTTGATTAATCTTTTTGAGATGGTGCTTTTTTGTTTTCGTACTGAGTTACATCGATTGTGGTGAAATGCAGAGATTAAGTCGCTTGACTTTCCTTGTGGAGGCAACCGTACTCTGTGTTTAAGGGAAGATATTTGTGATATGGAAGCTGCAGCCAAGAAGTTTGAGCTGGAAGATGATATATTGTGCAAGGCTCAACAACAGTTTGCAAATGGTGATGATTTGTTTCTACTATTAAATAATTTGCCAACTGCTGAACAGGATGCATACACTCCTTATTGCGAGATAAACTCAGATCTGAGCCAAGAAATTGCCGGAACTCGGGATCTGACCCAACACCTAGAGTATGCTACTAACAGAGAGCCTTTTGTGAGCGACGGTGCAGAAAATATTGGAACTGAAGCATCAGATGCTTCTCTTGCTTCTGCTGCGTCAACACTTTGTTCTTTTCTAGAGTCAGTAGAAAACGATTCCATACGCAACAATGTAAGTTGTGGCTCCTTTATCAATTTGTAGTCTTGTATTTGTCATCATGTTGTTGGCTGTGAGCTATCATTCATGGCATGGCTATTCAGAAAATCTTGAATTGTGCCTGAAATATAACTCCTCCGTATATTCCCGCAGGTACAGGGTCATTCTAATTTTAATCTAGGAGATCTTGTATCCAAAAGGCCTTTTAAAGATAAACAAATGCATGAATCTTCACAATCGTTGAGTAATGCATGTCTGGGTACACAACAAGGTTATCTTCAGGAGAGCGTTGAGTCTGATTCAGAGATGTTCAGGGTTAAACGTCGTTCTTCTGTCAAAGTGGAACAAAGAAATGAGGGTCATGCCATCTCTTCAAATTTTGAACATCAGGTAGAGTTGGCTGTTATTTCCTTATCTTAGCATGTTATTTCTTTGGTGTTGCTTCTCTTTTCTGGATAGTTAATATTTTATCTGTTACATGTTAACAATGAATTCTCAAGAGGTGGAGCTTATTTGTTTGCATAGTTTCATCTACTTCTCTGAGGCATTGTTCCCTGATATATGTGTCTGTTTCTATATCCTGAGGTTTGAGAGCATGAATGTCCATTAACTCTATTATTTTGGGAATGCACAAACTGGTTTTAGGCTTCCCATCCTTTCACTGAATCACTGATGCTAATTTTACGTTGGCATCTAGGCAAGTGGTTTCATGACTTGGGTTGGCCTTCAACTTATTCCATCTGAGAGCTATTAAAATGTTTAGAGGTGAACCAATTGGGACTAGTTTTAACTTTGACAGCGTTTCTTAAGCTTGTTAATACCCTACTAGCATTTGAAATTTTTCTGAAATTAGACCTAGCTCTGTCCCATGGACATATTTAACCATTACTAATATAGAATGGATTTATTTTAACTGGCTAAAAAATGGAACTTATAAAATGAAGAAAGAATCTAGAACCGTAAACTCCTCAACATATGCAAGTACGATTGTAAGTACAATTAAGCTTTTGTACTGTTTTTCTTCATCCCTTTTTGAAAATGCACTCTCACTATATAGATTCAATACATTCATTTTGTCCTTTCTTGTATAATAAGGCACTTCATCCTCACAGCTGTGCTGTAATGTTTCATAGAGCATTGAACCACCATCCCAAGCTATATGTTTGGGCCATCATTTTTTATAATGACCTGTGATGTCAAAACCAAGTTGCATCCACACGTGAGGATACCATTCGGAAACAGTACACTTACCATTGCTGAACATTTCATTACCCACGTGCGGATCTACTACCATTTCTTGATTATGTGATCTTGTTCTCCTCCGCATATTTTAACGTTATTACCTTCTCTCGATATAGTCCATGCTGTGGTAATAATTTGGCACGTGTTTATGAATGCAGGGGCTTAAGCGTCTAAAGAAACTCCAAGACAAGGGAGGAAGTCAATTGGTACCAGAAGAGTATTCGATATCTGGTGATTTAAACAGGGACGTCTCTTCCAGCAAGGAAGCTTCATATGATGCTAAAGGGGACACACTCGCCAGAGGAAGGATTATTCCCGTCTCAATCAAGTTTAAGAGAAGTGTCAAAGAGGAAGCAGTGAGTAACTGCAGAGAACACCAGAGAGATGATAAGTTACACCTCAAATTAGGTAGGACACCTAGGGAACAACCCTCTATAGAGATTGGGCCAAAGCGACTTAAAGTTAGAGGTCCATTTTCTAGATCCTGACTCCTCTAACGATCTTTCCTCTAACCGGGTTCTAACAAAAGGAGAAAATTGACATTGGGAGCAGCGGAAGAAAAATTAACCATGTTTAGATGAACACAAGAAATTAAAATTCATTCTTTGTGCAGGCCTCGAATTAGGGCGGAAGAAAAATTAACCATGGTGATTCTTGGAGGTTCTTGGGCCGGGGTATTTTTATCGTTTGGCAGGAGAACTTTATTTTTAGCAGAAAGTAAGTAGATTTTGGGTAAGTGACTTTTGGTGTAAATTTGTCTTTTTTAACAAGCGAATTAGTAGTTTTTTTTTTGTGAGGAAAGAGGGGTATTCCCTAGTTGTCCTCTTTGTTTAGTTTAGTTTTGTTAGTCTGCTGCCTCCTTTGTTAGGGTTCTTTATTCTTTTGTAGCATGTGGTCATTTGTGGCTTGGACTACTTCAATAAGTAATGCAGAAATCCTTTTTGAGTTTCTTCCTTATTATGGGGTACTACTTCCGAATATCTTTTCTTGTTTTATTGTGAAACCTGGTGCTTCTTTCTCAACTCGTGAATATCTTCAGACTTTTTAGTAAATGATAGAAATCTTTTGAGCTATTTTTCATTTGGTGAAAGATTATGTTTAAATTGCTGAAATGCACGGGCTATGTTTCCTCGTGCTGCGTTTTTTTTCCTTTGGTGTTTCGTAAGTAGGTTAGGTTAAGCCTAATCTTCAAGAGATTATTTTTGGCTTTACTCAAAAAATTCTCTTTCACTAAATTTGCGTTAATTTTTTGTACATTATTAATTTATTTTGACGAGAGAATTAAAAAATAAAAAAATTAATTCAACTTAATTGTGTCTGTTTTTACTTATCTTTAGCAATTTTTTTATTTTCTAACAAAATTTTAATTTTTAAGACGAACTAATAATTCAATAAAACTTTTGCTTTGGGCCCCCAGTTTTGGAAGGGCTCAATTATATTACATAGGATTGTGATTTTGTAGGAAGAAGTGGACCCCATAAAAATATGATTTAGTTAGAGAACACAATTCTCTTAGCTGTGTTCGTTTAGAAGTTTTCAAAATATTTCTTGAAAATTTTCTGAAAATATTTTGGAAACTTATTTGGGAAATTTTTTTCCAAACATTTTTATTTTTTCCCTAAACAACTTCATCTCTCTATAAAAAAAAGAGAGAGAAAGAGAGCACCTCAAAAACGCCAAAAAAATTTAATTCTTAAGAGTTAAATATTTTTTGAAACACTTACACCAAACATCTCAGAGTTTTTTTTTCAAAAATCGTTTCAGAAACACTCAACCGAACACAGTCTATTTTGGGCTGTAATTTTAAAACCCAAGCCCAATTTATTCTTTCGTTCAGGCCCAGGTTTCCGTAGAAGCCCAATACATGACTCTGTAAGCCCAAGTTGCTTTTGGTTTCTTACTTACTTCTTTACAGCACATATTTCACAAACGAAGTCATGATATAAACAATAATACATATCCAATCATTTCATGAAGAATGAATTTTTTGTCGCTGACAGAAGAACAACGGATTAAACAGGATAAGGCAATCGGTAAGAGAAGCCTGACATCGAGATTGATTTGAACAAAATTTCGGGTCTTTTCATTTAAAAGAAAAATCTTAATTAAAGAAGACTCCTCCTATCTAAAATGTCATTACCATATCATTTCAATTAAAACTTATTATAAAAAACTAAGTGTATGTTTTTTTTTTTTAATGACCAATCACAGCATACTAAAAAGTGCTCCACATGCATGGTGTGGGTTAAATAAGTCCACAAAACATTCTGTTCCTTAACTTCCATGATAAGAGCACTATAGTTCAATCTGATTGGCTCTTGCCCCCTTAGTACTATAGTGTAATATCACAACCTTTAATTTGTGGGGCTTGCTTTCTACTATTATCCTTACATATTCACCTTTAATTGTGGAATACAAGAAAGTTACACAAATTAATTTAATATATACTAAACTGAGAATGAAACGAGGCATTGTAAAAAAAAAAAAAAAAAAAAAATTAAAGAAAAATGTTAATGGGTTCTTGTCAAAATCTGCAAATTTATTTCTATCACTGCTTTCAATAGATTTGTTGGCCACTTTAGTATGAGCTTCCCTTGCTCAAAAGTCTTTGAAAAGATTCAACATGTTTCAATCTTTTGTAGTTTTTTTAAATTTTTTTTAATTTCCATCAGTCATAGAATAGGATCCTATACCTATTAACAATGACTTACATAGAAAAAAGAAGCACTTACTACCTAAAGTCATGTTATATATGCCAAAATGATTGGGAAAATCTTTGCTTTTCTAAGGTTGGTCAAGTTTCTTGTAAGTATATATACATATGTCCATGTTGGGAAACCACCACTTTGCACATTTCCAATTTCTGAAGTATTCAAAAGTCTTATGTATGAGATTGAATATTATACGGTCTCTTTATTCTTAAAGTAAGAAAGATAAAAGTAGTGGATACGCATGTGTAACAATTCTATTAAGTCTTGCAAAAAAAAAAAAAAAAAAACAATTCTATTAAGGGTTTCTCAAAGGATTTTCTGTTTGTTGAGAACTAGACAAGTAGAATTTAGACGAGTCGGATTCATAACTTGGTCCAGCTCCATCAAAAGAATGAGAATTATAGATGGCGTTAGCCAATAAATTGACTCCTATAAAATGTCTACCTATTTGGAGTGGTATAAAATTAGTGGGCGTTTCTCATCTTACGCCTGGTCCAAGAAATCGAAGTACGCTCTTAACCACCAAACAATGTGGTTGGAATTAGGAGTGAAAGGGTACTCGAAAGCGAGTTGAGCCCTAACGAGTCCTTTATTTCATTCAAAGTCCATAACAAAACATACCATAGGCAGAGAGGGACTGGAACACATCCTCTTAGAGTGAAGTAAGTTATAGGGTTGGTGTCGGTTAGCTGATCGAAGGAGGGAAGAACGAATGTTAACACCTCTCATCTTATGAGTTCCGACCAAGGGGAACCATTAGTTATCGGAGGTGAGGGCTAATGTTAATTCAGTTTAATTTATTTTATTTTTTAAAACATTATTTTTTAAATTGACCCTCAAATAGTGAAGCAAAAGGTTTTTTTAGGTCTTAAATGGTAAAAATGAAAACATAGGTTTGATCCCAATAGTTTATTTTTACATACCTTTTAATACCGATAAACTGAAATCAAAATAGTTTTCTCTGACTTCAGCTTTTTTCCATGTATACCCACTATAAGAACTTGATTTAGTCCCAAATACCTTAGTTTTTTTTTTTACTCTTTTGCACTCTATGGGGTCAAATCAAACTTTTTTTTAATAACCTGATATTTTTAATAAATAAAATAATAAGATTTCTTATTAATTTCTATTATCATAATTATTTTGGTATTTATTAATTCTTTTCAATAGTATACTTAATTATTGGTTTGGAGCGCGAGTGCATGTGTGAGAAGTATGTTCACGAAGGATTGGAACATAAGTCTTTCCTTTACTCTTAAGTTTGCAAGTTGACAGATTCATTGACAAATACCTTGAACTTTTGCCCTTTCATTCCAAAAGTCATGACCTTTCAAAACCTTGTAACCCTTTGGTTTCTTTTCAACTCTATATATACACCCTATTGCCCTTTCTTTTGCACATCCAAACATCTCAAGCAAATTAGCGTGAGATTGAGAGAGGCTGAAATTCCATCAAACTACACCCATTTTTTCGTCAGAATCATCATTCGAAGTAGGAATACTTATCTACAACCTTCGATAGAATAATATGATAGTTTAATCGTATTAAAATCATCTCCGTTGCATTCTGATTCGTAAACCCAGTTTCGGGGGCAGTTGACCGATCGCTGAGTGTGGTCAACCGGGAGGGTGGTCGACCGGCTAGTGTTATTTTCTGATAGATTGCTATTTTGTTCAACTTGGCCGACTTTAACTTATATCTATACACTAGCACTTACAGAAGTATACACTTTTCGTATTAACTTGTCCACGGATCTTTGTGGGATTACATTAGAGCATGATTGCTAATTTGTCCATAATTTGTTCAAATTATATTGAATTGTTGATTTTTGTTTTGTTGTGGAGATTATGAGATTATGAGATCCTGAATTTAAGATTGTGTTGATAAATTACTTCTTGGTACAAATCATAGCCTTTATGCTGGAAATTTGGCATTGTATATGTGGGAAAACTTAGAGTCATATGTTAGGGCTATTGGATCAAATGACACTTGTGACATGGCAGCGCGAGGATGTCGAAGCATTCATTATAACTGAGTTCATCTGTAAAGACAAAGTAAGTCAACCTAAATGGAAAGAAGATCTGAAATTGATTTGAGATGGCCTGTGGTGGCAGTTCAATTTGGATTTTTGACCCATGTGTTTATGGGGTAATTATGCCAAGTTGATTATGATTTGATTATAAAGACTCAAACTAGGAGGTAGGTGTACACGGTTAGAGGTGACTTTGGAGCCGTCTGTGATTGCAGCTCCAGACCCCAAGGGAGTGGCGGCTAGTGTCGTAGGCGTCCTTGGGCAAGTAAAAGGGAAGGGCTAAGGTTCGTTGGTATCTAATTTGGTGAAGCACGTTTTCAAGGACTAGATAAAGTGAAGTAGGTATTGATCTGAGTAGACGGTAGAAGATCTCTGCCTAGTTGGGTCGCTATTTAGTTGGGTACATAACCTCAGACTATAGGTCCCGCGGTAGTAAAGACTAGTCAATATCAACCGATTGCCTATGCTAGTATTAAAAGGTAGGATTGAATTTCCGAGGTGGTAAATCTTAGAAACTTAAATATAAGATTCATAACAAACCTACGTGTTTCTTTCCACTGCTTATTACTCTGTTTATTTTGTTTTATTATCTATCATATTGTTGTATCTTGGGTTGTTTGTCAAGTAAGTATTTTTGCTAAGTGTCACAACTCATTGAACAATTTCTCTGCCCGACAAAGTAAAAAAACAGATAGAGATACCATTGAGTAGGAAGAGTTGGACTAGAAGACCGACAAAGTCAACAAGACCTGGTTGTCATATCCCTAGAAGTTTTGTACATTTATTTTCATGTAAACTCAGAAGGATAATTTTGTAATTTCAAATACAATTGCTACAATAATTCTTTGAAATAAATGAAGAATTTCTTTCAAAACATTATATGTAAATGTTAAAAGGGCATTTTTGTCATCTCAAATATAGTACAACTACAATTAATTTTCAATAAATGAGGGTATTATTTTTAAACTATTTATTCTATTTTGACAAATAATTCTAAAAGAGTTTTAAATAACATTGCCGAAAATCAGGGCATTGCATTTCTTTTGAATAGTTTCAAATTTTAACCTACTGAAATTTGCAGCATAAGAAAATAACATTTAATTTTTTCTCTCTTTGGCCTAGCTAATCCACAGTTAAACATAAGAGTCAGGGACAAAACTACATGGAGACTAGAGGGTTCCAAATCCCTCCAAAAATTTCAAAAACAATCATGATCTAGGTATAAATTTTTTAAAAATTATAACAAAAATTATATTTTTATCCCTCCCTAATTACATTCTGCTCTCCTTCTCTCCCTTTTTTTTAAAAAAAAAAATTTTGAACCCCAAACGTGAAACTATAATCCCGCCCCTAAATAGGGTTACAATATATGAAATTAAGACATTCAGGTATTATTTAGAAGAGTGACAAACTACTTGGAGCTTTCCAAATTCCAAAAAAGGGATTTTATACCAATCAAGTGCTCTTTCTAGAAGGGAAAATCCAGAGCGTATAGGTCTAGAGAGAATATAAGCGAATGTACGTCCAAAAATTGTCTTTAATTCCTAACTACCAACTCTTTGAAATCTTGTCATTCGAAACATTTGAAGACACAATTTAGGCCTCAGGAATTGGTCAAACATATACACCAATTGAAAATTATGCCCCTATAATTCAGTTTCCTTTGTCAATTATTTGACTTTAATGTTAATTGTTATTCATCACGTTTTGATGTTGCCAAATTTTATACTCATCCCATCTTGTCAATATGTCATGTCATTTTTTTTATACAATTTATATTATAGATTGAACTACTGAAATCGTGTTTTAATGTTTGATAAATAATAAAAAGATACATATTCGCCAGACTTAGATACATAACATTTAAGAGATATAGTGTCGATAATTCATAAAAAGAGAATAAATTAAAGTACAAATGTTAAATATATATATCGGTAGGAGTCAAGTGCTTTAACCCTTTCTCCCCTCCCATATAAATAAAATATATGCTTCCATACGTGCAACAAAAGTATCCAAAATATTTTGCTTTTAGAATTATTTTGTTCAGTAAAAGAGAATTTATTAATTTTTTTGTGATTTGAATTGTTTTTGTCATTTGTTAAATATAATTGATCAAAGCTTCGGGCAATACTTGGAATGTTAATCGCTCACTAGAAAATTTGTGGGCAATTCCGTAAAATCACTAGCAGCTACTGCAATTAGTATATACTATGTAGTGTATCATTTAAGTACTTTTGCTTGGTCGCTTGCTTATGAAAGATAATTAAAGAAATAAAATTTGACAAATCAAAGTCATATATAATATATAGGGACCGAATCCGAGAACACATAAAAAAATATATTAAAAGACACTCAATCTCAACCATTAAAACCAACGACTTACATAGAATAGGATCCTATACCTATTCATAACAATGACTTACATAGAAAAAGAGGCACTTACTACCTAAAGTCATGTTACATATGCCAAAATGATTGGGAAAATCTTTGCTTTTCTAAGGTTGGTCAAGTTTCTTGTAAGTATATATACACATATATCCATGTTGGGAAACCACCACTTTGCATATTTCCAATTTTTGAAGTATTCAAAAAGTTGTATATATGAGATCGAATATTATGGTCTATTTATTCTTAAAGTAAGAAAGATAAAAGTAGTGGCTACACACGTGTAACAATTCTATTAAAATTTTTTTAAAAAGAGTTCCTATTTGTTGAGAACTAGACAAGTAGGATTTAGACGAGTTGGATTCATAACTTGGTCTAGCTCCATTAAGAGCATGAGAATTATAGACGGTTTTAGCTAATAAATTGACTCCTATAAAATGTCTACCTATTTAGAGTGGTATAAGACTAGTAGGCGCTTCTCATCTTACACGCGGTCCAAGAGATCGAAGTACGCTCTTAATCGCCAAACAATGTGGTTGGAATTCGGATTGAAATGGTACTCGAAAGCTAGTTGAGCCCTAACTAATCCTTTATTTCATTTAAAGTCCATACCAAAACATACCAAAAGCAGAGAGGGATTGGAACACATCCTCTCAGGGCGAAGTAGGTTATAGGGTTGTCGATTAGCTGATCGAAGGAGGCAAGAGCGACCAAGATAATTTCTGCATAGGATAGGTAACTTTTGACCTTAAACCTTTCCTTGTGAAAGTCTATCGAGTTCACTGGCTGATAAGTGAACAGGATGTCTTAAACTATTTTGTCGTTTGTGTAAACCGAGACAATAAACTCCACACAAGAACTTCTCCTGACATAGTTCAATTCTCAATGGTGTGTTTGTTTTGGCCATGAATACACGTTCTGGTTCTACAAGTGTTTTAAAAATTTTGCCTACTGGAATTCTTATTGAAGCGGTCCCACTTCACACTTACATAAGTGACCTCTTATCATGAGTAACTAAAATACTTCACCAGGAATTCGAATTCCACTGCTTAGGAGTCATTAAAAACATATAGCAAATATTTATCCTTTACAATATCATTATCGCACCATAAGAAAAGGCAGAAGTATAAATCTCCTCAGTGATCTCCGCACCACAGGCGATTAGGTTGTCTCATTGAACCTTGATCTTGGGATCTTTAGTCAACAAGGTTGGTTGTCCATCACGATAGTTTTTAGCGTCATAGGATTTAGTGTCATTCGCTTTGATGCTTTAACAACTAGCTCTTGGATTAGTCCTTTGGTAAGCAAATCCGTGATATTGTCCTTTGACTGCACATAGTCAATAGTGACAACCCCAATTGAGAGTACTTTTCTAATGGTATTATGTCTGCGACAAATATGCCTAGACTTACCATTATACATATTACTCTGTGTCTAACTAATTGCTAATTGGCTATTGCAATGTACACATATCGCAGGCACAGGTTTCAACTAGAGTGGAATATCTTCCAAAAATTGGCATAGCTATTCATCCTCTTCAGTCGCCTTGTCAAGAGCAATGAACTCTGACTCCATCTTAGATCATGTTATACACGTCTGTTTTGAAGATTTCCAAGACACAACTGCACTTGCTAGTGTGAAGACATATCCACTCGTGGACTTGAAGTCTTTGATATTAGATATCCAGCTTGCGTCAGTGTACCCTTCTAGTATTGCTAGATGTCTAGTATAGTGCAGCTCATAGTCACGAGTGTACAGAAGGTAACGTAATACCCTGATTATGGCTTTCCAGTGGTTAACGTTCTTCCCTGGATTACTCGTATATTTACTCAGTTTGCTCACCGAGTAGGCAATATTGGGCCTTGTACAACTCATCAAGTACATCAAATTTCTAATTATTTGAGAATACACGAGCTGAGAAACTCCTTCACCAAGATTCATAAACAAATGGAGATTTGAATCGACAGGGGTCTTGGCGATATTCGTATCAGACTTATTGTATGTCTCGAGAATCTTATCTATATAATGATTTTGAGACAATACAAATCTGTTAGATGTTCTGGCTATCTTGACTCCTAGAATTACATCTGCAAGGCCTATATTCTTCATGTCAAACCTCAACATCTTCTTGGTAGATGTGATAATCTTATCATTACTACCCACAATAAGCATGTCATCAACATACAGACACAATATGACATGGCCATTGGTATTGTCTTTAACATAAACACATTTATCACACTCGTTGATTTTGAAGCCATTTGACAACATAGCATTGTCCAAACTTCTTATGCCATTATTTCGGAGCTTGCTTTAGACCATATAAAGATCTAACCAATTTACAGACTTTCCTTTCTTGCGCTAGAGCAAAAAACCCTTTAGGTTGTTCCATATAGATCTCTTCATTCAGATCACCATTAAGGAAAGTTATTTTTACATCCATCTGATGTATCTCGAGATTGCGCAATGCTGCAATTCCAATTATTATCCGAATTGATATTATTCCCATCACAGGAGAATAAGTATCAAAGTAATCAAGCCCTTCTTTCTATCTGTATCTTTTGATAAAAAGTCTGACCTTATACTTATCTATTGATCCATCTGCCCGCATCTTCCGTTTGAAGATCCATTTGTAGCATAATGGCTTAGAACCTGGAGGAAGATCCACCAGTTTTCAAGTATGATTTTGCAGTATGGAATCAATTTTACTTTTAATTGCCTCTTTCCACAGAGGTCCTTCAGGAGAACTTACTGCTTCCTTAAAATTTCGAGGTTCACTCTCCAACAAATATGTTAGAAAGTTAGGACTAAGAAAATTGACATTCTAGCCCTTTTGCTATGTCTAGGTTCGTCTACAACCTCTTCCTCTTAGTTAGGACTGCTTTCTCCTACAGTCTCTAAAGTTTGTTTTGGCGAACTTGCCTCTACAGTGGACACAGGAACACATGTTCAAAGAATGTTACATTCTTAGACTCCATGATCGTGTTTTTGTGTATATCTGATATCGCAGATTCATGCACAAAAAATCTATATGCACTACTATGATGTGCACAACCGATGAACACGCAATCAATGATTTTAAGACTTATTTTCACCTTTTTAGGTGTAGGTACTACCACTTTCGCGAGACACCCCCACATTCGTAAGTACTTATAGGAAGGTTTTCGACCATTCCTAAGTTCATACGGAATTTTATCAAGTTTCTTTTGCGGTACCTTATTCAGAAAATAATTTGCAGAAATAATTTTTCCCCACATGTTCTGTGGTAACCCAGAATTAATCAACATGGAATTCATCATCTCCTTTAAGGTATGATTCTTGCACTCAGCAACATCGTTTTGCTGAAGTAAATAAGGTGCAGTGGTTTGGTATATGATTCTATGTTGTGCATAGAATTCACCAAATAGTGCTTCGTACTCACCACCTCAGTCACATCTAAGCACCTTAATCTTTTTACCAAGTCGATTCTCTACTTTAGTCTTATAAAGAACAAACTTAGCTAGAGTTTCATCTTTGCACTTCAATAGGTACACATAACAATATTTAGTGCTATCATTGACAAAAGTAATGAAATACTTTTTACCTCCTCTAGTTTGCACAAATTTGATATCACACACATCAATGTGGATCAAATCTAGAGATTCAGAGTCTCTTTCAATAGTCTTGAAATAAGACCTCATCATCTTAGCTTCCACACAAGTTTCACACTTATATGATCTATCAATGTGAAATGTAGGAATGTGGTCTAAGTTAATTAATCTACGCAAGGTATTAAAGTTAACATGACTTAGTTTACCATGCCATAAATTGAAAAACTTGAGCAAGTAAGTAAAATGAGCTTTTATTTTATTATCCTCTTTGGGAAACACAGTCATTACATTGAGCTTAAAGAGCCCATCAGTTACATAATTCTTCCCCACATAAATCCCAACTTAATACAATCTGAAAGCTAGGCTTGTTGAGCAGCAAGTCAGATACTAGGTTCTTGCGTATGTCTAGCACATACAGAACCTAGTTGAGAGTCAACTCTCTCCCTAAAGTCATCTTCAGAACCACTTTGTCCTGTCCCAGAATGTTGGAGGTAGCCGAATCGCCCATATAAAGCTTCTCACCATCAGCTCGGACTTGAACCAACTAGGTTCACCTCTTATACCACAGTAGACAAGTTGATATTAGTCATATCTCTTGAAAGATCTTCAATCACATGGGCTTTCTTGGGATTTTTCTTAGGTTGGCGACAAATTGCAGAGCAATGTCTCACCTTATCACAGTTATAGCATTACCCTTGAAACTTAGCCTTCTGTTTCTTGGCCATGCCACTCTTAGGTCCCAATTTTTTACTCTTGCCAGAATGCCCAAATTGCTTGCCTGACATTTTCTTTCTAATTCCAGAGCTTTGGCCATGTTGCACAATATTTGCCTTGGACATATAAGAGGAGCGTAGGTTCTTGTCCATACTTCGGTTCTCTTCTTCAATCCGGAGCTTGACCCAAAGAGCTTCCAAGGTCATCTCATTGTTCTTGAACATCAAATAGCTCTTGAATTCCTTCCATGTTGAGAATCAGTTGAAGTTCCTGGACCTGACTATCCAGATTCTTCGAATCCACCATGGTAAAATCCATGAACCACCCATCCACAAACTTCTTGACATAGGCACCTTCGATCTTGTATTTCTTGTCTAAGGACTCACATTGCTTCTTTGCAGATTCTACCTCACAATGGATGTTGTACAAAGAGTTGTCCAGAGCATTCAAGACATAGTTTCTACACAAGAAGTCAGCATGCTTCCAAGCATCTAGCGCTAGCATAGTCTTCTTATCAGTCTCATCTTTGTCCACAATAGGAGCATCCTCAACCAGGAACCTTGCAAGGTTCAGAATAGTGAGATAAAATAATATCTTTTGCTGCCACCTCTTGAAGTCAATACTGGTGAACTTTTCTAGCTTGTCAACATGGGTGAATGGAACATTCGTGAGAGCAACATTTGCAAGGCTTCCATTCCCATTGGCATTTGCTTGGCCATTGCCTAAACCAATAACCTTGGTTTGGACATTGTTTGACCCAGTAACATTGGTTTGGGTATGGCCTGACCCAGTCACATTGGTGGGCACCTCCTTAGTCGACAACTTTGCTGAAAAATAAGATAAAAAATTCATAAGTGAACATATCTTAAATAAGATGACAGAATATAACAGAATTCAACAACAATTAAAAATTATGACCAAGTTCTGTTCAACAAGCACCATGCATCAGCATACCCGCGAGGTCCAAGGGGGCATTGCCCCCTAGCGGGAGTCTGAGGGCAGCGCCCTCAATGGTGTTCGACCTATCTTCCAATCCAATCTGTCTGAGTACTGACAATATATTCCACAACTACCTAGTACAAAGGCTAAGTACAAAAACCGGCCACTGGCTGTGTACTTCAGGCCAAGCACACCAAAGGTTGCCGAGTACTTCTGACCAAATTGACTAGCAGATTAAGGGACCTGTCTGTAGTGACCACTAATGGTCTTGGCCGAGCAGTGTCTAGGCCAAAGCCGAGTAGACTGCTCCAGAGGCCGAATGACTAGATCTGACCTCGCATGGTCTGGCCGAGCTGAACCCAAAAGGTCTTAGTAGTCTACCATCAAGGTTGACCATCGATCTGGGGCCGAGTCGCACACAACTGACCATGGCCAAGTAGATCTTCATACAACCGAGGCCAAACCGACCAATTCACTAGACCTAGTCTGAACCTCTACCACTGGCTAAGATAGATCACAGCGCTGTAACCGAATTGACAGCCAATCCAAGATTAGAGCATTGAATTGGTTTTATAAAATTCCTGTCCAGATCACAAGTATTCATTTGACAATAAACTAATCTGCACAAAAATACTAGTCCAAACAGAACATATAATTTTTGAAAAAATCAAGACATGAACAAATCACAAGAAAATTGATTTGTCTAGTATAAATCCCCGCTACAAATCTGTCTCAAATATTATTTCGAATATGTCACAAAAAATTTCTAATAACAAAACTAGAAAATATTTTGGTGAACCAGAATTTGAAGCAATCAATTTAGTCTTAAGCTTGTAGGAAAAACATAATGCAATAGATTCGAAAAGACAATCGAGAATCTAAAAAATATACATCTATTTTTTATTGGGAACAGAGTCAACAATAAATACAGAATTGAAACTACAATATAATACAAGATCGAAATACAAAAATAAATACAATGTTACCAAATTGAGTCTTGTGTTTAACACAGTTCCCTTAAGACTGAATTGCCGACTCACCATGGGTGTTAGAGGATAGTTTTGGCGCCGTCTCCCAGGATAAAACAGCTCCACGAACTAGGTAATACCTAACCTCGTTTGCTTGTCGAACTTACTCGTGCCTAACTCTCTCTCACTCGAAAAATGAACCCAGGATAGACAGAATTTCGTTAAATGTACTACTGCAATAACAAAAACAAGCTTGGTATATAAAGGCCTTTGGGTTACTAGTAATGAAAGGATTAGCGACGAATGGAGCAAGAAATGGAATGGCCTTTAGATGGTACATGAATGGCCTTTGGTTGATATATGAATGACCTTTGGATAGTACATGAATAAGACATCATGGAGCATTATGGTGACTCTTGGGGTGTAAAACGACCGAGACTTTCCGGTTGTCGTTCATTCATACCCTTCAAATTTCGAACAATTAGTTACTAGAGGCGAGGACTAATGTTAATTCAATTTTATTTATTTTATTTTTTAAAACATTATTGTTTAAATTGACCCCCAAATGGTGAAGCAAAAGGTTTTTATAGGTCTTAAATCGTAAATTAAAACATAGGTTTTATCCCAATAGTTTATTTTTACATACCTTTTAGTAGCGATATAAACTGAATTAAAAATAGTTTTCTGTGACTTCGGTTTTTCCATATATACCCACTTTACGAACTTGATTTAGTCCCAAATGCCTTATAATTTTTTTTTTTTTTTTTGCACTCAATGGATTTAAACTTTAAATCATATATATCGTTTGAATAGGTTCAATTTTGACCAACTGAAATTTGCAGCATAAGAAAATAATTAACATTTAATTTTTGCTCTCTTTGGTCCAGCTAATCCACATGAGTAGTATACATAGAGTCAGGGACGGAACTACATGGAGATCGGGGGGCCAGGATCTCCCCAAAAATTTCAAAAACTATTACGATGTAGGTATAAATTTTGAAAATTATAACAAAAAATTATATAACATTGTCTTTAATTACGAGAAGGGAAACCCAGATTGTATAGGTCTAGAGAGAATCTAGGCAAATGTACGTCCAAAAATTGTCTTTAATTCCTAACTACCGACTCTTTGAAATCTAGTCATTCAGAACATTTGAATATACAATTTAGGCCTCAGGAATTGGTCAAACATATATGCCAATTGAAAATCATGCCCCTATTATTCAGTTTCCTTTGTCAATTATTTGACTTTAATGTTAATTGTTATTCATCACGTTTTGATGTTGGAAAATTTTATACTCATCCCATCTTGTCAATATGTCATGTCATTTTTTTTCTACAATTTATATTATAGATTGAATTACTGAAATCGTGTTTTAATGTTTGATAGATAATAAAAAGAAACATATTCGCCAAACTTAGATACATAACATTTAAGAGATATAGCGTCGATAATTCATAAAAAAAGAATAAATTAAAGTACAAATGTTAAATATATATATCGGTAGAAGTCAAGTGCTTTAACCCTTTCTCCCCTCCCATATAAATAAAATATATGCTTCCATACGTGCAACAAAAGTATCCAAAATATTTTGCTTTTAGGTTTATTTTGTTTAGCAAAGAAGAGTTTATTAATTTGTTGTGATTTGAATTGTTTTTGTCATTTGCTAAATATAATTGATCAAAGCTTTGGGCAATACTTGGAATGTTAATCGCTCACTAGAAAACTTGTGGGCAATTCCGTAAAATCACTAGCAGCTACTGCAATTAGTATGTACTATGTAGTGTATCATTTAAGTACTTTTGCTTGGTTGCTTGCTTATGAAAGATAATTAAGTAACTAAAATTTGACAAGTTAAAGTCATATATATAAATATATAGGGGCCGGATCCAAGAACACATAAAAAAAATACATTAAAAGACACTCGATCTCAACAATTAAAACTAACAACTAATATTAAAACACTGTCTTTCATCTCTCTCATTCTTTACACGTTAACCCTATCTCTTTCCTCTCTCGTTGACGCTCTCTCTCGCCCCTCCCCTACACCTTTTTCCCTCCCAATCTCCGGTGAAGGCAACTCTTCTCCAGCAAAGCCAACTCTGGCGATCATAATTTTCCTAAGACCTTCTAATTTCACATCAGTCGTTAGTTTTAATGGTCGAGATTGAGTGTTTTTAATGTATTTTTATGTGTATCCAGATTTGGCCCTTGCTCTGTGTGTGTGTACATATACTTCAGCATACATAGAGTCTTCTTCTAATGAGGGATTCCTCATTTTAGTAACATAAGAACCTCTCATTTCCTAATCAAATTTTGATGATTAGAACCGTTCAATATGTTTAAAATATATTTTTAAGAAATCAATTCAAAATATTATCGGGAAGGACTTGATCTAATATATTTCTCATAAAACTGTTATTGTTAGCATTTATTAAAAACGGTTTAGATCAAGCTCTTCCTAATATTTTTTGAAATGATTTCTCGCGGATATCCTTAAAAATATGTTCTAAACACATTAAACGGTTCGGATCATCAAAATTAGATAAAAAACTTGAAGGTTCTCATTTTAGCAAAATGAGAAATCCCTCATTAGAAAGGGACTCTGTGTATATATATGTATACATGTGTGTATACACACACATATGTACATATATATACAAGTATTATGATATATATTTATGCATAACTTATACCATACATGTGTATGTTGGTAGATGTATGGACATGAATGAGATAAAAAAATGTGTACGAAATAGAATGCACATAAATAATTTTAATATGTGCCATTAAAAATTCTATTGTGTGAGATTTGTTGAATATATGAAATTTTAAATTAATCGTTCAAATTTTATTAGTCTAAAAAAATACGGGTCCTTACATTTTGATAGCCCAAGCAAACAACGTCAGAGCTGAGGACGACTTTAGGATATATATGAAAACATTGGGGACCAAATTTGGGCAGTAGGTAATTTAGGAACCCGAGAATGACACTTGTCAGATACATTTGGGACCAAAAAAGAAAATAAGCCCAAATCTTTATCATCTTACAAATCTTCCCATTGTTTTAAGAATTATGTCTTTATGTGCACATTTTACTTTTTTAATGCTTAGCCCGAAACAATCTTTTAAGAATTATTGAGTCTAAGCTCCATTTTTAAGAGTTCAGGATGTATATGGACTAATTCCATCCTTCACTATCAGGTGATTCGATTGCCGCAAAAAATAAAATTTCGTAAAAACTGGCTCTACAAGAGTTGACCATACCTAAAAAATTACAAAACTGAAATCTAAAAGGGAACAAACCCTTTGACTATGTTTGGTTCGATGGAATCAATGTTATAATGAAATGAAATAGAGATCATAATGGAATATTTGAATAGAATGCAATTGGAATGGTCATTCATTCTCATTTCCATATTTGATTAGAGTCAAGAAATTAGAATTTGACTCGAATTTGATATTTTGGTCTTATTTTTATAACCAAGAGTGCAAGAGAAAAAAAATATATAATTTACTCATTCTCGGTATATGATCTCTCTCCCATCTCTCTTTAATAATTTCTTTTCTTAACAAACAATCTTTGTAAAGATTGAGTCAATTTTTCTCCCTCTAGGAATTTTTTCCTAACAATCTCTATAAAGAATGAGTTGATTGTGTGTGTGTGAGGGAGAGAGAGAGACCACTTGAAGATCTCAATGAAGAGTCGGTCAAGAGAAAGAGCATAAGCGGGGAAGGAGAGAGAAGATATTTTAATTTTTCTTATAATTGCAAAATTGATATGACCTGATAGTTTATGTATTAATAAAGGCATGAGTGTATTCGTCTCATGACCAAAAAAATATAATGAAATGGTGATTATTTGAATTTGTAAGGGAATGATAATTTCTTTATTCGAGTGAATCGTGATTCAAATCGGAATAATATTTCTTTTAATTCTTTATAAACCAAATATGATAGTTCTGATTCCAGTGGAATAACTATTCCATACAGCGTCAATGCCATCCATCAAACATAACCTTAAGTACTCCTTTATGCCTATGAAAAAGTCGCAAGACTTGATTACCAGACTAATCAATCCCGGTAATTTATAGAGTCAAAGCATTAGTTAGAATGACGAACTAGGACTAGCCTAGCCTAATTAACCAGCCCCTCTTAAATTCTCGAGTGAGAGGTAAAGGGGTTAAAAGTTCTCAAACCCAAGAAATGGTCGCTACTTCATTGTTAATTATTGGTCCACCTTTGATGCTCAAACAAACAAACTCCCATATATTGATGCCACATACCCGACTATCTGGTACAACCGAGTTAAGTGTTATATATATATATATATACACACACATATACAGAGAGAGAGAGAGAGAGAGAGAGAGAGAGAGAGAGCACCATTATTGTGAGTCAATTATTTTGGGACAAAGTAACATTCACCTTACTGTTCACGTCCTTTTTCACTGCTATCCCTTATTTTCCCTCACAATATATTCTTGGCCGAATCCAAAGCAGTGCAGATGCAAATTCTTCTAACCAAATTTTTGGGTCCATAACAAACATATATTTCATTTCACTGCCAATTTTGTGGGTGCAAAAACATAGGGTCGTAAAATGAGTAACGTGTTGACCCATGTGCATTCATTAATGGCAAACGATGGCCTGAAAACAGTGACATCTCATATTGTCCTCAAGGATGGAGCCAAAAAAAAACAAGTGGTGCCGTCGCCACCCCAATATTTTTTCCTCGTATCTCAACACTATGTAGACCCGCAATCTCTAAATTTTTAATTCAATAGAATTAAACAAGAGCATTTCAATATCAATGAATTCCTAGCTATGAATCACATATACTGCCAAAAATAGTTCTTTGCGTAATCCGAAGTTTAATTATATTTTTGTGTATAAAAGAGTTGCTGTAAATTATGACTTTGTTTTCTACAACATTAAATTTGGGAGTAGCTGAAGGAACATAGACTACTACCTCGTAAAATAAATTTTAAAAATTATAATATTAAATTTAAATAAGAGATTGATTTGCAATGGTGTACAACACTTCTCATCACAATTAACTATACCTATTAATTATTTTTAAATAAAAATTCTTGCTCCGTCCATTTATATTGATAATGACTCAGTATTTTTCTTTCCGGCATAATTAATAAGCTAATTGATCTATTATTTTTAATAATGCCACAGAGATTAGATAGAACCTTAATCATATATGACTAATTTAGTCAATCGCGTGATTTGATCACCGTTTATAATTAAGTTAATATTTTATCTATATATAACATATAACTAATTCAATAAAATGATGATTATGTACTACCATATGTCAAAAAAAAAATGCTCAACAAGTGAAAAAATCTTAGAAATCTTGGACTAGTGTCATAACAATTAATTATTCGGTATCGCTACCTCATATCCTTTCGAGACTTGAGGCACTACTTGACGGAGTTCTAGGAGCACTGGAAATTTTGTTGTCTCATGACAGCTGTTCTATACGGAAGCTACGGACCAATCAGGTCAACCAAATATTTGGACAACAATTTGGTATGAATAGGATTATCGTCGACCAATTTAGATGCTTCCAACGCTATTTTTTCTAACTTATTTTTTTAAAATAAAATCCAAATAAAAAATTCAGATTTCCGCGCCCTAGTTGTTATTAACCCTGGATTAGTTGACATTGATCCAATTAGTCTGTTATACTAATCTGCCATTTAGTAGACTTTTGAAGTATTCTATTCCCGTTAAGAAACATAAATGTCAGTCTTCTCATCGTTCCACAGCATACTTATATATATATATATATATATATATATATATATATATATATATATATATATATATATATATATATATATATATATATATATATATATATATATATATATATATATATATATATATATATATATTCACACGATTAAATAATAATAAAGCAAACACATTAACACTGGGGAACATAACCAGTAGTACTATTAGTCTTGGAAATTAATTATTTCCGATGCTGTCGGGAACCCAAGGAGGCCTTAAAAAAATGATTGTTATTCAAATTGACTATATTTAAATAGATCATAGAATTTTTTTTTGAATAAACTCGTCACATCACAACAGTTGAATTATAAAATTCATCAACGTTGACTAATTTTGAGAGAACAATTACACCGTCGACTAATAAGGAGCCTATTTATAAACTAAGATAAAACCCTAGGGCGAAACAAATATTAACAAACTGAAAGTTCTAAATCATAAACTTACATGGAACCAAGCTCCTAAATATAAGGGATGGATTATCTGTTGGCTCAAATATTCTCCAAGACTAAATTCGTGCGTGAGCGTGCCAGAAAATATTTATAATTATCCATTTCAAAATTTTTTTAAATGTGACAGTTGAATCAATAACTAGCAGACATTTGTACTATCTATTTTCTTATCTCAATAGAAATTTTATTTCAAGTGTTGACATGTATAATCTCAAAACTAAAAATAGTAAATGAACAAATCATAAGCAATGTGAAACAGACTAATTTCGAATGATAAATTTGAGGATAAACTTACACTCGAAGGTTGTAAAGAATCTAATTTGTTTCGAACTAATGTGTTAACTGAACTACACCTACTATTACGAGTTATGGCTGCAACTAATTACAACTATTGCTACTATTGCTGCTTTGACTACGCTAATTACATGGAAAAAAGAGAAAGAAAAGACAAGTATGAAAAATAAATAAATTTATGTGGGATCATTCTCTTTTTCTTTTCACTCTTATTCCTATTTATAGACCATCGAGTACTTGACGTCTTTTCTTCCTTGAGATTTTCTGCTTGAATCTTTTATCCTTCAATGTAAGACTAGACCATGATCGTTATATATATTCGGCTGTGTTCTCCTTCTGTTCTTGCATTCATGATTCACATCTCCTCACATCCCCCTTTTTCATAGTTGGGCATGCATGGCACAATTGGGATAACAGTCCATGCACATGAAACGTCGTCACTTCACATTATGCGCACGTTAGCCTTCTAGCAGTTAATGAACTATCCTAAAAGCTCAAATGATACCGTTTGGACTCCTCACTTTCCCTAATCGGGTGCGAACACCTCTATGGAGTAATGCAACACGTTACATCCGTATTGACAAACACATTACGATGTCAACCTATCAAGCCAATCCCTTGCCTTAGTTATTGACCTCTCATACTCCAACTCATGAGACTATAAAATTTCACTCCAGCTAGCCTCTCTCCTTCTCTTATGTTTTTTTTTATAACACAGAGTGTTGGAATTAGTTTACACATAACTCGATTAATTTCTAAAGAGCTAAGTTCATCATCCATTAATAGTGGCTCATTTGAAGATGAGGTCAAACTTCACATGGACCGGCCTAAAGGAGTTAATATCATTTAGAAGATTTGAACATGGACCTACAAAAGAGCAAGACTCATAAGCCCTTAGGCAAATCGCTTTAGCTTCTTCTTTTTCTTATACAAGGCTAGAATTACAGGCTTTCATATATTAGAACATGTTAGAATAGGGGCTTAGGAGTCATTATATCCATTGATTGGGCATCCAAACCATGTGTGTCCCCTTAATAAGCTAGATGCAAACCCATTTCAGGCTTGTTATGGGCTTTTTCCAAACATGAACCACCCCAATCGACCAGCTTATTTTCAAAGTGAGCCTGGTAAGGAGTTTATTTAGACTGACGTTGTTATTATATTATTATTAAATTATTTTTGGTTCTAATTTAATTTTTTTTTTTAGATTATTAGCTTATTTTCGTTTGTTAATGAATATATTTTAGCTTTTGGACATAGTTTTTTGCTTATTAGATTCCTCACGTCGAGACAATTTAGTAATTCATAAAAAGATTAATGTAAAACTAGCAAATAAAACAAATTAGATAAAGACAAAAAAATTAAGAGTCATGGGTCAAATATATTCTTCTTCCAACAAAGAGTCGTAATGACCATAATAGGAAAAGAAAAACTAACAAAGTGAAGCTTATTCTTTCTTTTGCTCGGTTAAGTAACGAAAACAAGTAGACTTATAAATCATCAAAATAATTTTTTTTTTCTTTGCCAGTTACTCACGACAATTGAGTATAATATTAAATAATAATCATTTTTTAATTCAAGATCTAAACATCGTGTAATATACTAACGAATTAAACAATGAGTGAAGTACATGAACATCGACCACGCATGAAAATGAAGGCATAAAATAAAACATTCTTTGGTAGATGACAAATGGGTTTGTGGGTGAGTTTATCCGGTCAAACCCGGCCCAAAATCCAAAAGCACTAATGGGCTTCATGCCTCATAAAGGGGGTTAGTTGAGTATTTGACCGTCTGTTAAATGAAAGGGGGTTGGGTAGTGGGGACCCCCCAAAGACAAGTTCACTCTTGTGCCAAATGCAATGTCTGAAATAAAATTTGAACAATGCTACTAACACATTACGTTGTACATCAAGTTATACATCGTACTTACATAGCATCTACTAATTTGAATACATATCAAAATTTATGGAACCTGCTTTTATATTTTGTCTTATAATGTTATGTCATGTAGCCACAATGTACACTTCGGATAAAAAATGACAGAACTCTCCATCTTAGAGTCAAAATGCCAAATTTTGGCAATTAATGTAAGTCTTGGTCCTGAATTTGACAATTATCAAGCTTGCAACATCACCTTCAACGTGCGGGAAAGGTAGTTGTAAAAAAACAAGAGTGATTACGACCGAAAGGGTATTGCATTGGTGGTTCGGTCAAGTTATTTTTGACAAAATAATAATCAAAAAAATAAATTTGATAATTTGTGTTTTTGAACACAAACGACTTAAATTTGATGTAATTAGATGGCCAAATACAATTATATACATACATGTAAGGGGGGGGGGAATGCCTGTGGGAAAAAAAGGAAAAAGTAGAAAAGGGACAGCAAAAAGCAAAGTGGAGTAACAGAAATAGGCAAAGCCAAAGGGTAACGCTTACCGATGCCTATAGACAGGGTTAAAGGCATTTAAAGCTTTTGATCATCTTTTGCAATGTAAATATATGCCCTCAGATTATTGATTCTGCTTTTCTCTCCTATATATTTTACATAAAGTAACCCACGAATTTTTGGGGTTTCTCCGAACTGTTTTCAGGTGCACATTCGTGGTTGCTTCACCAGCTTTCTTCAACCCTTTGTTTTTTTTTTTAATTAAAAAAATAAAAAGGAAAAAAGACTTTTGAACAAGTTGATATATAAACCAAGACAGTTAACTTAGCGGCTGACAGTTGCATAGTTGTCATTATATGTAGTTATGTTGTGAATTTAAAACAAATGATGAGGTGGTTGACGTCACGGGATGGTTTGGTGTGAGATAGTGTAATTTCGTGAACATAGGGGGAAAAAAAGCAAAATAAAACCAAGGGGATAGACAAACCTATAACTTGGAAAAAGAAATAAACGTGATCTGCCCTTTCTCAAGTCGACAGTACCGTGGACCGTCCTTTTAAAGATCGACACTTCACATATAAGATCGGCAATACGCACGTTCGCAAGAGTGCCACTTTACCGAGATGAATTATCACTTAATGAAAAAGTCAATAATCTTTAATTATTTAAGTTTTACCTCCTTCAATTGCCACCAATTTTGTATGCTCTTGCCGAGCTGATGAAGTAGGCAAAGCATTAGCTTTCCATGTTGCTATTCCCTCATCGGATTCACACCTCAATCGCCATCCAAAATTCGTACCATCCGCATTAAATGCGACTGACATTCCTGTAGCTTTTCTTAGAAACAACGCGCATTTCTCACACGTGTTGCCCCATCCGTTATCAAATATCTCCTTTTTCAAAAATGGTTCTTACCTTTGCAAGTTACTTTACCCTTTCCTTTTCTCTCACTCTTTCCGCACTCTTCACCGCCTCTTCCTTTCCGTCATTTTTACTATTTCAGTCTCTATACTCTTCATGACTTCTTCGACATTCTTGTAAGTCCTTGTACAAAAATTCTCATTTTTGCTTGTTTCTCATTATGTTCCTCCTATTTATCCCCATTTGTTCTCCAAATGGGGATTTTCCAAAAATTGTTTGCCACTCTGGCAGAGATAGAGGAATTATGCTACCACTACAACATATCGGATGATGTCATAGTGGAAATCAACAAATTAGAAATCCACCCTAAAATCCGTCAGGAGGATATCATTCACATCCCCTAACAACCATCATAGAGGGTGGGGTTCGATTTTCCCTCCACCCATTAATTGCTTCGTAGGTTTTATCTGGGTACCATGTCAACCCTATGCAAATATCTATCAACACTTATCGTATAATCATGAGCATCATTAGAATAAATGAGTTGGTGAACATCAACTTGAACATTTGGGACATCCAACACAATTACAACATGGTAAAGCACAATGTTGATTTGTACTGCCTCAAAACTCACAAAGGTCGAGAAAAAATTATAACTCACCTCACAGAGTCCAACCGAGGAAAACGATGACGACTTCCTCATCATCTCAGGTAATTAAGAGTTTGGCCTAGATGAACCTGAGAGCAGAAGAGTCATAATCCCCCAACATTACAGAAAACGTCATTAGTCACTTATTTTCTGTGTTTCTTCTTCTTCTCAGTACATATTCTTATACCTGAGCTACACTTCTTGATTTTGCAACAGTGAATTGCAACAAGAGCATCCACAGACAATCGCTTCCCCGATCTCCTGAAGTCCTAGTCTGGTACAACCCATCCTACCATGGATAAATAAAGGATAGAGCTCCTTAACCGTCATTGCAGTTGAAGGTGACGCTCTAGAAGGCATCGCCCTCCCCTGCCTAAGAGAACCTTACCGCGTGACTGTTGCTGGACAAATTCCTGAAGTCATACCCAGCTAATTAGAAGGTACTTCCACTTCGGGATCGTCCACTGAATCTCTTCCTCACGACGTATGGAATTTAGTTTACAAAACCGAAGAAAAGAAAGCTCATCCAGTCTTTCCTTGCTTGCCTACTAACAACTCAGATAAGAAGAATAGCTGATAGCAATATTGGGCTTTGTGCCTGAGAACAAAATGCAGAGAATGTTGAAGACATGGCTCAAAGAGGTGGTGTACCCAAACTGAAAAATCTAATCAAACTCAAGAAATAGCCCAAACAGTCCCAAAGAAAATCCCGAAGCCTCCTCGAATCATCAAAGCTCCCACCTCCTCCTCTGCCGACCTTGCTTGTCACCTCTGACCCAATCAATGTCATAGAAGAACATGTCCCTCCATGCACAAAGAAAGGTTTTTAACGGAAATAAGATAAAACTGCCCTGGATCTAGGCCACAACTGTCGACAGTGAACTACCCATCACTTCTTCTGACAACCTAAGGAATTTAAAGTTTACCCGAGCCATAGGCGAAGCAACCCTTCTCCCCAAGGACGTGGATCCTATGAAGGAAACTAACAATATGACCTTGATGGAGATAGCTGATTTGCACTCAATGGTGCATATATTTTATGTCGAATTCTCTTAATTTGCATGCGCTTATTGTTTATTGGTCGACTTTTATGTGATATCATCATTTAACACATGTTTGGGATGTTAGTGTGCAAAATAAGTTTTATTCAGGAGTTTTCGAGGTTCGAGGAGTAAATGGAAATCAGACGGACAACCACAGGCCGAAAGCTAAACTACCGGTAGTGAATGCAGTACTACCGGTAGTAAAAGACACTGACTTCTGAAGTTCTAAAGCAAAGCCTGGAATTACCGAAAATTGAAGAAGAGCCACTACCGGTAGTAACATCAGTACTACCGGTAGTAAAACACACTGCCCAGATTGAAGAAGAGCCACTACCGGTAGTAACATCAGCACTACCGGTAGTAAAACACACTGCCCAGATTGAAGAAGAGCCACTACCGGTAGTAACATCAGCACTACCGGTAGTAAAACACTGCCCAGATTGAAGAAGAGCCACTACCGGTAGTAACATCAACACTACCAGTAGTAAAATACGCTGCCGGATTTTGGAGAAAATCAGAAACTACTATGGTAGCATTATCATACGGGATTTTCTTTCTTTTAGGGGATAACTCTAATCTCAAAAGATTACCCTTATCTCATTGATTGGAAAGATTTAGATAAGGATAATCTCAAAAGATTATATTCTTATCTCATTGTTGGAAAGATTTAGATTAGGATAATCTCAAAAGATTATATCCTTATCACATTTTGGAAAGATTTAGATTAGGATTATCTCAAAAGATTCTCCGTATCTTATGGTTGGAGAAAAAAGTCTATTTAAGGGGACTTTCGCTAGAGTAGAGCGGACTTTTTTTACTTCTTCTTTATTCGTCTTTATCATTAATTTTTGAGAGAATTTTGTGGGATTTACATTTCTGTTTAGCAACCATTTTAAGGTATTATTATTGAAGTCATCTTTTCTTTTTCAAGTTCATCTCGTTCTTCATTTATTTTATTTATTATTAATGGATTCTATTCAAACGATGAATAGCTAATCCTTCCGGGATTCGATTCAATGGTGAAACATTGAATCGCAACTCAAGGTAATTTAAATCCTCATGCAAGTTCTTCAATTTATGATTATCGTTTTATTAAATCAAAAATTATTTTGAAATCGATCAACTGTTCTTGTAAGATTTTTGCTTATGTGTAGACAAATTCAATTTTGGCACACATAATTCTTAGATCCATACAAGACTTTTTGTAAGATTTTTGCTTGTGTGTAGACAATCTCCATTGGCACACACAATTCTTAGATCTACAAAGTTTTGATTTGAAAACATAATTTTCTTATCTTGATTATAAAACAGTAATCAATCTTTCCTGATTTTTTTATAAACCCTAATTCTTCCATTATCCGACGAAGGTTCGATGTTATAGAACCGGAGTTGAGTTATATTTTGAGGATTAGATTATTACGAGTTGTGATCAATGTGGATCCCGAGAATCGGATCTTGTTTCTTTAATTTTTCGTCAAATCATTTTTAAATCTCAGTACAATATCTTCCACAAATATCTCAACTACTTTCTTCTTTCTCTCCCGATAACCATCTAAACACTCATTCCCTGTGGATTCGACTCCGGACTTCCGGATTATTATGCTACAACCGATCAACTAATCCTACGCTTGGGATATACATTTTATTGACACCGGTTGACGACAAGCAATAGCGATTGCCCATAGTCTCTTCATAAGTAACTCAACTCGGCTACTTTGTAGTTTTTAGAATTGAATTCTGATCCCATATTCTATGTTACTATAACTTGTTTCCCCTGTTATGCCCCCAGGCCTTGTAGATGTTCTGACTTGCCTAAACCATCACGCCTCCAAGGAAGCACTGCTCAGAGCTACCAAGGAGAAAGCCAAAGAATTGAGAAAACATGTCGAGAATTTCAAAGAGGAATCTCAAACCAACCTCAGGAAAGCCTTAGATGCCACTGCGAGGTCGGTGAACTAGAGGCAAAGCTCGTCGAAGAAAAGAATACTTAGTGTATAAGAACTCAGTGAATACGAGTAGAGCATTTGCGATCATAGTGAATAAGAACATCAAATCTATAAGACCTAGGTTGTTAGATGACTACTGGGATGGGGATGTTTTGAACTGTGCTACTTCCTGAGCCAAGCTAAGTTTAGTTGTGCTTGTCTTCAAGTGGTGTCTTGTACTGAATTTAGTGAATTAAGCATGATGGATGAAAGAAAGGGTAATTGAACTTAGTGTATAGGAACCCAATATACGGAATCGTAGTGTATGGGAGACATCAAATGTTTTATTAATCAAAATAAGAGTACACTATTCAAAATGAGATAGCAATATTTAATTAACTTATAAATCTGTCAAAAATGTGTTCCAATCAAAACTAACCTAAAAATCTACCAACAAACGTATTTATATGTAAAAAAGCTCAAGTTAATTATCTTCTAAAACTGAACTAAAAAAATCAAAAGATCTACCAATAATGCATAAGCAACAACTTGCAATACGATCCAAAACCGCAGGAGTTGTAGAATACTAGCAACAAGCAGAAGCAGTAGTACCTATCAACATAGGATGATCCACACTAATCAAAAGTTGATGAAGCTCGATCAAAAAATGCCTTCATTCGAACTTTAATTGAATTTGACCAAACACGAAGATTGCAACTTAAAGCTTTAAGTTGAGAATCCAACATTCATTAGTATAAAATCATATGAAGCCATGAGATGAGGATCCAACATTCATTGGTATAAAATCCTAATGGAACTATAATGGTTACAACACTGAGCACAATGACAAGCATAACTAGAAAAACACAAAACAGACCACAGTAGAAAAGCCGTTCAAACCACAAAACAACATCACAGGAGGTAGACACAAAGTAGCACAATAAAAAGGGACATGAGTGAAATCATCAAATCATTTGATGACTAGCAAATTATAAGAGATAATGCAAACAAATATTGTTATTTCTATATTGAAAAAAAAAATACCTTCATATACGTACATGTAAAATGTACCTTACAAATTTGTCCATCTATTTTATCAGCAAATCAGAAATTAAATTTATCATAATTGCAATTTATGTTGGTGATCTAAATCTAGTAAGAACTCCTGCAGAGCTCATAAAAATTGACGAGTATTTGAATAAGGAGTTTGAAATTAAGGATTTTGGCAAAATAATATTTTTCCTCGGTCACACATGGTGATGCTATTATATTAGCGCCATGTAAAGCAAACATTGACTATCACTTCTTTTAATCATTTGAAAATCATCACAATCCATGAATTAAGCAAGCTAAGAATATTGCATATGGTTGATATGGATGATTCGACATATTCGAGAACAAAGCAAATTATCTTCAATCAAACAACCTAGCGATACTATATGAAGTTAATTCAAAATGTAGTACTACACAGATAAAAGATGGCTACAATATCAAAGGAGAAAGAACAAAGTGCGTATCTCCCAAATTCTTTTATATACATAAATTTCAAAAGAATAAAGATATTGATATCCAACAAATACATTTCAATGAAAACTTGACGGATTTACTTACCACAGCACTGTCGAATGCAACGTTCAAGAAACTAGTTCAAAATATTAGCTTGTGTCAAGAGTTGTCATGTGTTGTTGAGGGGGGGAGAAAATAACTTGAAGATCATTTTACGTACGATTGTACTCTTTTTTCTTCGTCTAAGAATTTTTTCACTGGGGTTTCTTTAGCAAGATTTTATTGAGGCAATCTAAAGGCATAAATAATAGTCACCTAGAACACAAGAACAATGTACTATTTTTCCTTTGTTAAAGATTTTTTTGTCACTATGGTTTTCTTAACAAGGTTTTAACGAGGCAAGTTTTTAGTGTGCAATTATCCAAGGGGAGTGTCATAATATGGCTAATCTTCATGGTGAAGAAGACATGGCTGATCTTCCAAGTGAAATAAGGCATTGCACGTAGCATGAGCAGCAATAAACACGACACACATTGTGATTGATAATAAATTACAACAAGTAATAAATACACATCAGTCTTTCAAGTTCATATATTTGCAAGAACAAGTCCCTCGAAGTTCATCTATAAATTGTAATCTTTGTTCTTAGTTTCAATCATTTAGGAAGGGGAAAAAAATACTATTGTCAGAGCACGAGAAAAAAGATAGTGAAAAACATATCAATAAATCATGGTAATTTTGAGGCACAATAATTTTTGAAGAAATTATCTTCTCTTAATTTGCTTTATTTCTGTAACACTTTGTATATAAAAACACAGTAGTAATCACTTTCTTGATAAGTGCTAGACCAGTTATAGACATAATTGCCCCTACAAGGGGTAGGAAAAGTAACTTTGACTTTTCACTTCTTAGCCATTACTATCGTGTAGTAATAATATCTTTTACCTTGAAAAAATCATACATTGATTTTGGGAGTCGCGTAATGCCTTAACATTCTTTCTCATTGGGATGAGATTCAAATTGAAGTGTACACATTTTATGTGAATTTTTAGTAGAGAAATATGTTAAAAGACTACGTGATGATGTTCTAAAAATATTAAATAATTACTCTTCTGTCATGGTACTAAAAAGACAAAATGAGTAAGAATATATTAGGGGTCTACAAAAAATTCGAAAGAAAACCGCTAAATCAGACTGACCGGACCGAATCAGTCTTTTTGGATTGATTTTGTGGTTTAGTAGATTGGTTATGGTCTAAAAAAATGAGAACTAAATATTATAGTTCGGTCAATGGTTTCATAATTACAAAATTGTAGTTCGAACTGAACCAGACCAATTATATATATATATATATATATATATGGGAAAGACTAAAGAGACAAACACTTTTTTAAACCAACATCTAAATTTTTCATTCATAATTAAATTTTAATGATCCGAACCGTTCAATGTGTTTCAAATATATTTTTAAGAGTACCTGCGAGAAATCAGCTCAAAATATTACCGAAAAGGGTTTGATCCAAACAGTGGTTCAAAATGCTGACAGAAACTGTTTTATGAACCAGAACCAAACTGGATCAGTCTAATGGTTTTGTTCTGGTTTGGTTCCATATGTGTAACAGTGTGGTTATGGTTCTTGATTCTTTGGAATCGTGAAATATAATTTAGTTTCTAGATTCTTATAGAACCGGTCTAATCCGGACCATGTACATCCTTAGAATATATATTGTAATGATACACAAATCACTCCCCCACACAAGATAGTGTTAAAAATCATAACTCATATTTACAAAACAGTTTTGACATGTGGGAAATTCTGTTTAATCATGCTCATCTCTAGAACTATTGCATAATCCAAAATTTCAACTTAAAGATTTGGAGAGAGAACATGATCAACCAATACAGGTCATTTCAGTATCAGTAGTACGTTAAAAGTATATTACAAAATTCACATACTAGATACAAGTCTCACATAAGTAATATAAGTATATCGAATAATTTTTTCAGTTCTCATAGTCCTTAAGTTTTGGTTAGAAAAACAATTATGAATTGTTGACTGGTTATTACTCCATATAAAGTTAGATTTGTACAAAGATTTATTGTAAAATGATATGTTAATTTGATTTTGAAATTTCAGACAAAATACTAGCAATAAGTGACTTGTAAGTTATTAATTTCAGAGATACCCTCACCACATAATTTAGTGAGTCCCTCTCTATAGATTTGTTGTACTAGTATTATAAGGTTCCATTTTTCAAGGACATATGACCACGCTAAAAGCTTACACTAAAATTTCCTTTTTCTCCTTCAAACAAAAACAAAGGAAAAAGAAAATAGTTAAAAGGAATCAAGTCTCAAACTTATTAACTTCTTTTCCCTTCTTTCTTTTATCTTTTTCTCCTTTTCTCACTCTACCCCCACGTCCACAAAAAGAAACAATCTCTCTCTCTCTCTCTCTCTCTCTCTCTCTCTCTCTTTCTCACACTCAAGTGTCATTTTCTCACATATACTTCACACACAAAGGAAACAACCATTCCCCTCATGAGTCATACCTTGTCATTTCTTCTCTCTCCCCTCTCAACCTCAAATCTCTGCAACTACTCCCTTCAATTGATCCTCTCGAACCCCCATACCTGAAACAAACCCCAGAATCTCTCACCTCCAAATTCAAAACAGAGATCATCTTAAGTCCTGAAGAAACTTCTCTGATCCCCTACCGTACCCTATTACCTCCCCACCCACTGATCAACCACAAAGAAAAAGACATTAAAGGAAAAAAAAAAACCCTAAACGATTAAGACAGACAAGGAGAAGAAGCAGATAAAAAAGTGTTTAAGAGGGTTAAGGCTTGTTTTGTTGGAGGAAGATGGAGCTGTTTCCAGCACAACCAGACCTATCTCTACAAATCAGCCCTCCAAACAGCAAACCCACATCAGGATGGAGTAGTAGGAGGAAAGATCAAGATGAACATCAGATGGATTTGGGTTTTTGGACAAGAGCTTTGGACTCTTCTTCAATGGCAACCAAACCCGAAACCCGGTTTGATCTTTCCCTCTCCAATAATAGGGCTTCTGAGCCCAACTCAGCTCATAATTTCCCATTTCACCCCAATAACTTCATTCATTCCTTTCAGCAAAACCAGTACGACCACCACCAACAACAGCCACAGCAGCAACAAGGGCTTTTTAGTCCAGAGCTTGGTTTTTTGAGGCCCATAAGAGGAATTCCAGTGTACCAAAACTACCCTTCTTTCCCATTTTCCAAACAGTCATTGAACAATAGTATTTCGCTGTCACCATGTCCTAGCACTGCGGGTGGTACTACTACTACAACCACCACCACTAGTACGAGTCCAAGTGGGTTCTTTGGCCAGTCTCAAGGGGTAATTCGGTCAAGAATTTTTTCGAGGTTTCCGGGTAAACGGAGCATGAGAGCGCCTCGGATGCGGTGGACCACCACTCTTCATGCTCGATTTGTTCATGCTGTTGAGCTCTTGGGTGGCCATGAAAGTAACAATCTTTTTCTCTCTCTCTTTCCCCCCTCTTGTTGTGTTTTGTGTGTGTATATAAATATTCATGTATATTTCTTCTTCATAATCCATAAGTAAAGTAAAAAGAGGGGAGATAAATGTAATCAGTAATTATGATTAATTCATGATTTTTTTTCTTCTAATTTTGGGGGGGTGTAGGAGCTACACCCAAGTCAGTTCTAGAGCTGATGGATGTCAAAGATCTCACCTTGGCACATGTCAAATCCCATTTACAGGTAAATGAAATTGAACTCACATTCCCTTAATTCCATATATATACACAAATAATATACAGAATCGGCCACAAAAGTGAATGAATGGACTAGATTGTGCAAGATGTGTTCATCAATCTTGTTTATTCATGTGCTTTTTGTGGTCGATTCTGTGACGGAGTTTTATGTGCGGTTTATTATACAAATATTCTTTCTTCATAGACGTGAATTGGGTTTCTCCTTTCATTTTCGTAGGTGTACTCCCTACAAAGAAAAGAATACTGTGGTTGTCTTCTATTTTGGTTTCAACTTTCATTGATTTTCCTGCTATTTTGTACAACTCCCCTTTGATGATGCAGCTGAAAAATGGTGCCTTTTTGCTAGCAAGACTTGCATTTGTACAGCCTGCATTAATATAAAAGGAAGGTGTTAAATCCATACGTTTCAAATTCCAATGTTTAATTTCAAATCCTTACTATAACTTCTTTTTCTACTAGATCTGATGGTTCTGTAAGCTACTTATGCAGCTTTTTTGCTTGGAAGAATGAACCATCCATGTAGAGAGAGAGAGAGAGAAAGAGGAGAGAGAGAGAGAGAGAAAAAGAGGGGAGAGAGAGAGAGTCATTCATTAATGTCAGAAAATCAAATAAGACAAACCTCAAGGAATTCAAAGCAGTCTATAATTTCTATTTATTTTACTTTAATAACAAGACATATAGAGAAAGGCAGTGGCAAACAATTAACAAGTACAGAACACATCATTTCTCAATGATATATACTATATCTCTTAGGGTTTGTTAACCACACATCCTTCAACCATGGTTTATCTTCAACACTACTGTACATGCACATGCTTATACAATGTATGTAAAGCTCATAACCCAAAAGTTGTTCATCATTTACTTTGTACTTGCAATGTATATATGTCTTACTCTAAGCATAGAGAATGGTATATCAGCATATTTTCTTTTCTTTTTATTTACTTTACTCTTTTTCTTCTTTTTTTTCAATTTTCTCATATGTTCGGTGATCATAGAGTAATATGTTGTCCTAATTAATTTTTGGGATTACTTAAATAAACGTTTTCAGATGTATAGGACAGTAAAGACAACCGATCGAGCCGCGACAGCTTCTTCAGGTTAAGATTTGAATACTTGTATAACTCTTACATGTATAACATTGACTCAGAATTTTATACGTAGACCAACAATAATTCATGGCATTGATGAATTGTCTTGTTGATTTTCTCATAGGACAATCAGAAGTATATGAAAATGGGTCTTCTGGAGATACTTCTGATCAAGATATGATGTTTGAAATTCAAAACCCTAGAAATTCTGAAACATCAATACAGCAGGGAAGACCCTATTTGCATCAAGATAAGGATTATCATGGCCTTTGGAGCAACTCTTCAAGGTGAATATTATTCTTGACCATTTTTCCCAAATACGAATTACATCATTTTTTACTTAGTCTCCGCTCTCTTTAATTAGCAACTTTAGGAGGAGTTTTATTTTCTCTTGGTAATGGAGCTGATTCCAACGACCTAAACCTTTGGTTCTATGGCCGCATTGTAAACCGAAGCCCTCTTCCACAACTATTATATAAAAAAAATCTCTAGTAGAGATCGAGGTGCCCCAAAAGACTTTAATTACTCCTATATATATCCTCATATTTCCCATTACTATAACCATTTTCACCTGAGCTTCTCGTTTTAAACCATATGGTTGGGTATTTGGTCAGTTTGGGTATACTCCACCTGTTGTCGACTAGGCATTGAGACTCTGAAATTAACAACCGGACAAACCTCCAGTGGCCCCAAGTATATGGTTACCAATGTTCAATCTCAAAATGTCTTAGTTTACAGCTCATTCCGATCTCCACATGTTCCGTAAATAGAAATTAAGGAGAAAAAACATACAAACATGATATTGTACCCAAAAATTAGTCTATTCCTAGGACGCACTGCAATTTGACTGCCAGTAATTGTGATTCATTTGTCCGTAGCGAGGCTCCTTCATGGAGGAACTAGCCACTTTTGATTTGACCCCATTTGATATAGTCAACCAAAAAATGTAGAAATATTTTCTCCTTTTGGATTTTGTGGTCTCAGATAATGCTATTGAAATGCCCCCCTACAAATAAGAAAATTTGTGACAAAGCCAAACCCCCATGATGGGGGTAGAAATTTTAGACCCAAAGTTGTATATTATGCCCCTTGAAACTTCCTCCATTCAGTCTGTTTATTTATTTATTTAAATTTTTTGATGGGTTTTCAGTCTGTTTTGCTATGGGTAACGGCCAATCACACGTGTTGGTCGCAATTTTATAATTTAAATCACCACAAAACCCAAATTAATAAAGGAAGGCCAGTACAAGGTGAGGTGACATACACAATTATGTTAAAAATATCAGCGACTTTGCTTACCGGCTAATGCGAGTCCAATCTTAGATGATTGTATTACTGTGATATTTCTTATGGAGAATTTCTGTGCGGTTTTTGATCTCGTTAGGTGGGAAATTCATTTTCTGTATAAACTAAGAATTAAATAAAATGAAAAAAGAAAGCTTTCTTGTCTCAGTGATATGCAAGTATGGATTTCCACTAAAAGGAAATATTCTCTCTGATATTCGGCTGTTTTGTTTTGTTTTCTTTTGTTTTGTTTTGCATCAGGGAAGCTTGGTTGCATGGCACATCAAGGGATTGTGGAGAAAACATAACAACAACAACAACAACAACAACAACAACTCCTGAGGTATCATTCAGTTCTCCATTTACCAAAACAACCCTCCCTTTACTTTATTCTACTTCTCCCTGCATTATGCTATCTCGTAAAGTAGAAAAAAACAAAACAATTGAGATAAAATAAGTTTTTCAGAAAGATAGATTAGTAATTTGAAAATTCAAGGGTTAATTTTGTCACAAAATGAACAAAGAGATCAATCATTAGATATAAACAGCTTTAGTCAATAGAGGCAATGATTATGTGTATAATTCACACTCTTTAGTACCTCGTACTTGACTACCCACTTGGCACAAATCAAATGGATTTCTTATCCATTCAGGAAGATAGTGTATCACAGTATAATATATCTAATGCCTAATTTATGGGCAAGTATCCACTATCCACATGCACAGGGGATTTTTTCATAACTAATAGTGTTCAGATTAGTTCACGCACATTAATTAAGGTCTATGCAAAATACTGATTTTATAAGAGTCGATAGTACGTACATGTGAGTTTTCAAATCCAAATTCTTAATAGAGAACAAACTCGTGAATCTCAAGATGGATTAACCGGTTGATACATTACAAGAGACATATTATCGGTATATAATCAAAGTTTCACGTGAGACACATTACCAGAGACGTTAAAGAGTATATATGCCCTTAGCAGTACTCTTTCATAAATATTCTCTTATTCCCTGTGTCAAAATGTCCTTTGATTCTCTCTCAACACACTTCTCTTATGCTCTACTGCTTTTTGTTTTCTCTGATTTGTGTTTTATTTTTATTTTTATTTTTTAAAAAAATACAGAAGGAGATGGATCCAAAGTGCTTGAGCTATGAGAGACTATCAGATGTAAGCTCTTCAAATATTTCAGAGACAAGCCCCAACAAGCCCAATCTGGAGTTCACCTTGGGCACACCACATTGAGTTAGTCCATCAATATATATATTATATATTTATTTTATGAGAAGGGAATCAGGTACTTTCTTGGAAAATCACAGAGAAAAAGAAAAAGAAGGGAAAAGGAAAGCTAAAGAAAGACAAGGAGACAAGAAAGACAGAAATCAGCAAGAGGAGAAGGGTGGAAAAAAGCTAGCTGTTGTGAGATCCATATATGTCATCATATTATATTCCTACGTAAATATGAGATCTAATTGATTTTGTGTGTTCTGCAGTACTTAGAGAGAGAGAGAGAGAGAGAGAGAGAGCTACATATCTTAAAAGTATGAGGGTGGTCCTTGGTAATTGTAATGGAGCACTTTACATTTAACAAAAGCAGCATAATTTTACCAACGGAATTGGAGAGATATCTGTGTTTATTCCTAGGCATTGGCACATGCTTTACACTTCCCCTACAGAGGATGAGAAACAAAGGATACCATGAACTAAGAATAGCTGGAAAAATCAATACAAAAGGTAAATTAATTAATTAATACAAAAAGAAACAGACAAGATCAAAAGAAAAAGTGTTTTGACATTTATTCCATCCCTTTTTCTGCCCATTAATAATAATCAATACATATTTAACTTTTATATGCATAAATTTGTCTGTGCATATACTTTTGTTCAACTTCATCGCCCAATTAGCATAACCTATCTACCTATTTCCTCATCCTTTTCCATCTCTTTTTCACTAATAATTGTCTCTCTATCAAATATATATACGAAAAGTTTATCTTATTCTAATCGTGTGGTAGAGATTATTCGAGCCATGTGGTAGGAAACATTACTGGATACTTGACTCGAATAGATAAACAACTGCGAAATGGTTAAGTAGCTAGGGAGAGTGAGGCAAAATAAAGCAACGTAAATTAATTACATCTTTTTTTTTCCTTGAAAGAGAAATTCATGGAAGAGAATGACAGAAATCAAGAGGGATATCACAAAAGAAGGGTGGGTGAGTATAGGACTAGAGATAGCTTTTCAAGCTAGCCAGTGGTACAACCATTAGCTATTTGATTACACCAAGAAGAAGAGAATCTGTATCGAATTGGCATTGAGCGCTAAGATATTAGATAATGGTTTTGATTTCCCCACTACTAGAATAAGAACAATGCTACGTAAGCAAATTGTGTACATAAATCCGAACACAGATGTTTTCAAATTCATCGGATACACGTGGGGCCCTTAATAATTCAAAGGTCTAACGCGCATCCGACGGACCCAGACATATCTGTGTCTGGATCTGTATACACAAGTCTGTGTACACAGACTTTCTCCTAGAATAATAATGTTGTAATTATAATTTTTAAATCATAGTTGATTGGACCGTAATTAAAAGTTGAAATTTAATCATACCACAGTTTTTTTTATCATAATTAAATATTTATCTAAACTGATATTAAAACTAAATAAACGTAATTAAATGTTATAAAATATTCTTTTTAATTAAAAATTGTAATTAAATGTTGTAAAAGATTACGCTTTTGATAACAAATTGTGATTGAATCTCAAATACAAGAATACCTCATTCACTAATACTATATATTTAATTGTACAATGCATTTAGAGCATAAAATTAAAAAAAAAATCAATTAAACAACAAATTTAACAAGAGTACATGTGAAGTCTAGAATCCACGGATTAGACTTCTTGCTTAAACTTTGTGAACATTTTGCTAAGCTGCAAAAGTACACAAACACTAGGTTAGTGCTGGTCGTGATTGGATTTCCAACGGACACTCTAACGATCAAGTTAGTTTTCGGTGAAGAGAGGGAGCAAACCAACTTGAAAGTATAAGAGTGCATGTGTGCGTACTTGTAGTTAGAGTGCCCTTGAGATATTTATAGAGAGGGAGCCCAACAGCTACCTGAGGCTTCAACTGAGAATATCACGTCGTGGTTCGAGAATCATAGTTCGGACCTAGTATAGATGAGCCTAAGGCCCACTGTTGTGAGAATTCGGCCTACCACAATAGCCCCACAATTCCTCTGCTCAGTGCCGACTGACGAGAGGAATTGATCCTTGAAGGCTAGAGCGCAATCGCCTAATACAGCCCACTCCTCGAGAATGTCGAAGGCTGTAGAAGGGATAGGTCACCTGAACTGTCGCTCGGGGAGATGTTGCTACGTATCCCTGATCCAATAGTCAGAAGCAAAACACTTTGAATTCCCACGTGTGTCGTTTAGAAATTCATGCCATGGTATAAATAGGGGGAAGGCTTAGAGAGAGAAATATTTAATTACTTACTCTCTCTCTCTCTCCCTCTCTCTCTCTCTCTCTCTCTCTCGATCTCGATAACTTTTGAAGCTTTAAGCATTCCAATTTTATTCGAACGATCCAACCCAAGTTTCTAATAGTTTTCATCAATCTTTGTCTTTCATGTATGAATACGTAGTGGTTTGTACTTAGATCTTCCTCTTTCCAATCGTTTGTATGCATTTTGTGATTGTTTTGTGATGTTTTTTAGAAAAATGTTGTACTATAGTTGCCTGGATAGTCACATCAGCCCTGCAATTTGGCCAAGGGCTTCGTTCTTCGGCCAAAACCTTGCAGACATATGTCCAGCCCTAATTGGGCCAGTCTTGAGTACACCGAACCCCAGTTGAGTTAGTAGTTTCTATTTCATAGGATGTTCATGCCCAAAACAGATTCTGTCGGCTGCTATCATCCAATACCGAGAGGCCAAGGATGAGCGAATCCTCCTAAGCATCCGGTGCCGAGGAGATGTGTTATATCCGGCTCTTGCTGAGGGAATTCTTCTGCCGAAAGATGCTATGAAGCTGCCAAAGGATCTAGAGGAGGTCTTACTCAGAGTCGTCGAAGTATATTGTCAAGGTATGCCTGACCTCTTCTCCTTGGGGTTTTTCATGTATTGATTATTGTTTGAATATTCCTGTGACACTATAGGCATGCCAACACTTAGTTTCTATGAAGACTGGGCTTCTAAAGAGTGTGAACCAAATCCAATGCCTAAGGGCTCTTCACGAGAAGGAGGTGGAGGAGAAGGGGAAGATAAGGGAGGAAAGAAACGTGGCACAAGCTACTGTCACCAGACGATAAGGCAATGGCCCTTGCCCTTGCTTTACAAGCCAAGGAGGAGGAGATGGCAAAGAAGATCGATGAGGCAGACTCACAAGCTATAATGATGGGTATGCTGAGGCCGAGGGGAGATACTAACATTGATTACAACACAAATAATGTAAGAAATACGGAATTTCATTGAATAGTCAAAATATATACAAGGAAAAGGCCATTTGCTATCAATTTTAATGATAATACTTTCTTCAGTATTTGGGCACTTCACGAATGAGGAATGGGAGTCCCGTCTAGTCTTCCAGCTTGTGGAAGCCGACTCTAGCAATGTTGGTCACTTGGTAGGAACCTTTTGAATTAGGACCGAGCTTGTTCTTCTCTTTTGCACCGACCAATTTCCGGAGAACGAGGTCGTCCAATTTGAAGGGTCGAAACCAAACCTTCTTGTTGTAGCCTTTGGATAACTCTTAAGCTATTTGAATTCTAGCTAGCTGAATCCCTCTATTCTTCAGCTAGGTCCAAGGCAGTGGAGATGGACTGGTCATTGATGTTCGATTGAAAGTTCTCAGCCCGCATGGTACGCAGGTCAAACTCCAACGGTATGATTGCTTCCATGCTGAAGGCCAATGAATACGAACTCCAACCCATTGACCGACGAGGTCTAGTGCGATAGGCCCAAAGGACACTATATAGCTCCTTGGCCCACCTGCCCTTAGCTGCCAGGAGTTGCTTCTTGATGCCCCCGAGAACAATCTTGTTAGAGTCTTTGGCCTGTTCATTGCGCTGGCGATAGGAGGGGATTGAGTTGAAGAACTAAATCTTGTATTCGGCATAAAAATCCTTGAAGAGATCCCCATGAATTGTGTGTCATTATCTGATATAAAGGCGTACGATATATCGAACCTTGACATGATATTCCTCCATATGACCCTGTTGATGTCTCAGTCTTCGATGGTGAGAAGGGGTTTGGTCTTCACTCATTTGATGAAATTGTCAATGACAGTGTTTAAAAACTTGAAGCCCTTAGGTGCCACCGGGAACTTGCCAATGATATCCAGCCCTCACTAGGTGAACAACCAAGGGCTGGAGAGGGAGTTGAGCTACTCGCCAAGTTGATGGAGGAGAGGAGAGAAACTCTAGCATTCATCACACTCCCTGGCTAACTTATCTGCTTCTTTTTCATATTTAGCCACTAGTACCCCTATGTGAGGGTTTAATGTGTGTGTGTGTGTGTAATTTCTATTTCTAAACTTTTAGTTGGGTTGTTTGATAAAGCCACAGCCTTGGAACAACAATCTATCTGACTTTCCTTTGGTGGAGCGAAGGTGAAAGCGAAAAGTCATATGGTATAGAATTTTGATGGGAAATCATCATGTTTTTTACTTTACTTTCCTTTTGCACCATTACACAGGGTTTTGGAAAATGGATATTGAAGTGCTTTGAGAAAGGGAAAAAAACCTTGGTTGTTACTGATTAAATCGAGATATTAGAATTTAAAGGGCTTTTCGGTCATAAGTCTAACGAATTTTGAATACCGTCAGATCATTAAAATAAATTTTAACTCTTAAAGTCCATTATATTACATTGGACCAAAAAAATCTCATGTTATTCAGAACAACCTCAGTACTAAATTATAAACTGTAAAACTTATTTATTTTAATTTGAACAGATAAATTCACAATAGATAAAAGAAATTTTACTTTGTTGCTAATAGATAGATAAATTTATTGATTTTGTACTGCGTTTTTGCCAAAGTATTGCCGAAAAATGTCTCTGGCGAAACATTTCTCTGGTCATCGAGTTGACAAGAAAGAGTGACTGGTGGTAGTCAAAAGTGGTGGTGATGATAACGTGGTGGGAGTATATAGATTAACGGTATCTAGATTGTATTAATCAAGCTTGAGTGACTTACGTGGACCCGAATTGTTTGACTGGGTGATCAAGATTTAGGACTTAAGAGTGTATCCCATCCTTAGGTCTCGGATGATATCAATTCTTATGCGATCAATCATACATGACTTTGCTCTTATTTTAATTAGACTATAAAGATTTATTTATTTTTGTTTGAAATAGTTAAAAGGGTTACAGTATTGGAGGAAAATACAACAACAAATGTCGCACATTATAGCGGGTGATGAAATGAATTTGTTATTAAATAGATAGCGTTCATAAGAATGCTAATTTATAAGTCAATTCTGAGCTATTAAAAGGTCTTCACATTTTATAGCAATTTTGGAATCCTATAATAAAATTATAGTATCAAATTTTCATAGTATTTTTTATATGTTGTCAACACAAGCTACAATATCTATTTTTATAGTATTCTTGGAACGCTATAAATAAAAGCTGAAGGAGGTAGAACTTAAATAAAGTATTACTGAGTTTTTTTCTTAATAAATTTAATTCTTCGATAATGAGATGCTATCACGCACGTTCACGCGTGCCGATCTCGTGAGAATAGAGCTAACCTAGGAGAAGCAATTTAGTGAGTAATCGAGCTAAGAAGGGCGGTTCATGTAGCAGTCGACCTGAGAAAGACAATTTAGGTGGTTGCCGACCTGAGGAAGACGATTACCAATCTCGAGATGGAGATAGAACAGAACCTCTAATATCTCAACATAGGTTCTGATCAGATGAGGATGAAAAGTCATAAGTCGGTTCAACTTAAAACAAGGAATTTGAGGTTAAATAAAACTTTAATGGCAGAAGATAATTTCCTAGATAGTCCAGGTCGATTTTATATCAGAAGGTAATTCTACTTCAACTTCTAGTGAGGATTTAGAGCCCTAAGAGAATTGAAAATTTTAAATCACAATGTCTATAAATAAAGGTGCAGAGCTATCGTGAAAGGTACATGCTAATCCGAGCATTAGCAATTGCTTAGAGAGATTCTTGTGATTCTCATTCTAACTTAATCATCAAAGTGTCTTCCTGTCATAGCAGCGATGGGTTGTTTAAAGGTTTATGATCTTCTAGATCGCAGCTTTCAAGAAAGAGAAAGAACGTAAATATTGTCGGTTATTGAGGTATTAATTTTCTACTCGATTGACGAAATTACCTCACCTACAATTGGCACCTTCTGTGAGAAAGATCTCATGGCAAGAACACACGAAAAGATGTATTAAAGGGAACCACAGGCAAAAAGAACTCTAAATCTCCGCCCCCGGTTCCACCCAAACCAAAGGATCCTAGAAAAGACATACCAAAAAATTCCCTTCTAGGATTAACAGGGAATTTATCTAAAGAACAGGTGCAAAATCCACCTCCACCACCATCGGCACCTCTAGAAGCACCAGAGAATGAGCCTCTCGGGCGAAGGGAGAGGATCCCAGACCAATGGAGGATCACACTCAAAAACACGAGACAAACAAGATAAGGAAGACAGTGACTGAGAAAGGACATGGAGGCGGGACTCTGAAATAGAAGAGATGATGCGCTATTTACACACGATGGAAAGATAAAATAGGAACCATAGATGGACAGAGGGGAACTGACGTTAGGAAGACATTCCCTGAAAACAACCATGAGGAGGACATCCCCTAGCGGGAGACATTCGCAATAATGCTCGAGAAAAGCAAGCTTCAAGTGGCGTGTGCTGAGCTTGGCCAGACCCCTCCCCCCCCCCCCCCCCCCGACATGAGAAAATGACTAAATCAACAACTGGTGGCACGCCTATCGGATCACGAATCCACCAAGAAGGACTTGCAGTAGTTGGCTGCATCACCGTTGTCAAAAGAAACAAAGGCAGAAACGTTACTCAGAAAGCTAGTCCTTCTAAAATTCTATCTATACAATGGCAAGATGGACCCAATGGGCTATATAAACGGATTTCTCCGGCCATGTTCGTCTACTTTGGTCGAGAGAACCTGTATTGGTGAATATGTGAAAATCAAGAATACAAGATAGGGACACCAGTTCGAATGCCACTGTAACATGGAAGCGGAGGGTATTGGGTGATCATTATAAGCAGTGGAACATGTAGTGAACAAGTAGGTTCGTTAAATGAATAATTGGTTAATTGGTGGTCGTCGAGCCATGTTTTGTTGGCCGCCATGCCTAATGTTATGTTATGGGCATCATTCTAAGTTTGTGCTCCATGTGAGTTTGAGTCCCACCGGCGCCGCCCCGTTTGATTAAAGACCCCAACTAGAAGATGGGTGTATTCGATTAAAGGTGACTTCGGGTTGCATCTGCATTGACAGCTCTAGGCCCTGAGGGAGTGATGGTCTTGTCTTGGGCGATCTTAAGCCCATAAAGGGGAAGCGGCTAAGGGTCGTCAGTACATGACTCGGCGAAGCCACGTATTTAGTTGAATCTAGATAGAGTGAAGTAGGTATTGACTCGAGTAGACAGTAGAAGGTCTCTTCCTTGCCCCAGTAAGGACTTGTCAATATCAACTGAGTACTCTATTCTAAATAGTTGGGCAAGAAGGAAAATGAGAAAAACAGTATTCTTAGAAACTTAAAGAACGGAAGCATAATAAACGTATGTGAAATTTACTTATGTATTTTATCGTTTCCATGGTTATGCCCGTCCTGTTGTTTATCTATATCTACGGGTTAGGTTTTTTGGTCACCTTTTCCCTACTGGGTTTCATTACTTGTCGGTGCAATTTCTCTACCCTTGGTATTTCATACCAAATGCTGCAAAGCCGTTGGAGTATCCACCCGAGTTAGAAGAGTCAAAACCTGTTGAGAAAGATTATGGTGACGTCTGGCTATCTTATTCCTAGTAGCTCTGTCTTATTTTTATTTTAAAATAAAAGAATGTAAACCCTGAGGGCTATTTATGTCTTTTCTACTTTTGCACTTTTAAAATTCTTAATTATCTTTATTTCTATTATGGTAATAAAAAGAAGGGTATTTTCGTAATTTATACTTCAATTGATTTAATAATTGAATAAAAGAATTTAAATAATATTTTGAAAAATCAGGGTGTTATAGACACAAAATGAATCCTAGTCGATCGACCAGGGTGGATTGATGGATGTTGATGCAGGTAGATAAAAGAGGATGAAGAAATTATAGGAAAAAAATAATAATCTACAATTATTATTTATATTTCTAGAAAAAATTAAACAGTACACAATACGGATAAACAACGGAATAAAAACATATTGAAAGAGCAAACTGAGGTCAGTGATTTTCACAGTCTCCTTAAGACAAATTGTGTTGCCTCACCGAAGTGCTTGAGGTTCTGTTTGGTATTCGCCTTCCAGGATACAACAGTTGACGTCCGATGTCTGTAGCACTTTTTGAAACACGACTAGAGAACTGACTCGTGATTGTACTCTCTGAAGAACTCAAGGAACTTGAAGAACACGAAGAACAATTTGAGTGTGGAAGACAGAAATTTAAAACTCTAAAATTGTTGGTGTATTAAAACCTAAAGAAGGCTGCTCAATTTACAGATTAAAGGAAAGCTAAAAAATAAATTGTGTAATAAATTCATAAATCAATTTCCAGATTTAATTTTCAAAATAAATTTTGTGATTTTATTCTAAAAGTAAATTATAAATTTAAAATCATAATAGATTTTGAAGTTATAATTCTTCAAATCAATTGCAAAATTGATTGTAGAATATTCTTTGATTTAATAACCAAATTAGTATCACCATGTGACCCAAACAAAATTGGACTCATGCCCAAGCAAATAAATTCAAACTCTTGGACTATAAAAAGATAAGTCATAAGGCCTTAAGGACCATGCCACGCCAAGCCCAAGTCCAGACCCATGGATGTCGACTCAAAGTCCCAGCACGGTCGGAGCGGGTGGCGGCGACGGTAGCTCGCGTGTGGTAATTTTGAGCCAAAACCCACATTATCGAGGTCCTCTCTCATTCGAAAAACTCGGTACCCCCTAAGCGTCCTAACCCTTTGGCAAATTTGGGACCTATATAGGCAACACATAAATTGTGTTTTTCTGATGTGGGACTAGGTGACTTATTACCTTTCCGCATACTACACATGGTGCATATTTTAAGAATCAATTTCTCAGTAAAACCTTAATGGATTTTATTCATTTTTTTAAAGGTTTAAATCCCTCACTTAGAAGTACACAGACCCACTAAGAACTACCTCATGTGGTCTTTGGATACCTCTTAATTTTTGAGACAAAATCACCAAAAAATTATAGATTAAATCCATTTTTTTCAACAGAAACTATACTGCGGAAACATAAAAGGCAGAACACGGACAATTTTTCTATTAAATCTTTTGTTTTGTGTATGTATATATGTATAATTGAAGTATTCAATAAATAATTTTTAGCATAGACAGCATTGTAGCAATTTGCGAAGTTCATGTTTATGACCAATAGATTTCCTTGAAACCCATCGATGATTACAAATTTAATTGACATTCATATTTAGTACTAAATTTAGGGGTTGGACTACTTATTTCCCCAGGCAAGATTTCACCCAGTGCCAAGGTGACCTCCCAATATAAACCAAGAAAGAAATATGGTCCATCTGATTGACTCAATCACATATATCGAGTCTGAGAAAGATGAATGGACTTAAAAATTATGGTGTTTGATATATAATTAAAAAATAAGGAAATCTGAAAAATTATGCAAATATCAAATTTTCAGTTCTGACAATTATAAATTGACAAGTGAAGGGATGAGCTGTAATTGTCATGTCTAAGTTTCAAATTAACTGTAACATAATTTTTATTATATCAGAAATAGCCTATGTCATGTCTAAGTTTCAAATTTAGAGTATTCTAAAAATTTCAATACATGTTATTTCGAACGTGATAGAAATTCTATTGTAGTTTATTTTGTAAAAAAAAAATTATGAACTTAAAGTTTTAATAAATTAACTAAAAGCGTTTGAATAATTTTCATGATAGAGGAGCTAATTACATCATGGTTTTAAAAGTAGAAGAGGTTGAAGTATTTTTTAAAGTAAAGAAAGGGTTAATCTATATATGTCAAAAAAGTCTCAAAGAAGGTTAGTGTAATTTATCAAAAGAGAGTAACCCTGTAACGATCCGACCTTTTCAATATTTAATAAATAATCTTGAATTATTTATTGAAATTCTATTTGTATTTCATGGTTGATTTTATAATAATTAGTTTAGTTATTCAATCGAACGTCATAAATTTCAAGGGCACAAGTATAATAGTGTGGCAAGTAACATCAAATTATTTTCTTATTCTTCTTCTTTACCCAATTAACTCTTCAGTTCTTGTTATTATCCATGAAAATTGAAAACCCAAAAGTCAAGTTTATCCTTCCCTAATCCTAATCATATTTCTTAATCAGGTTCACTGAGATCATTGTATTTTTTCCTCTAACCCTTAGTATTCAATTCCTCGTTTTTTTTCTCAACTTCTTGATTTTATAACCTTATTAATTACAATCTTATCTTTTGGAGACTTTTGAAGTCTGGTATTCTCTTTTTATACGTAGACATGACTATTTCTTTCTTAGCCTCTTTTCCTAACTAAATTTGTCTGAGCCTTTTGACTTTCACACTCCAACCCTCGGTCCTCCCAACCCTATAAATATGACATCTTCCTTCTCATTTTTCACACCCAATTAATATGTTTTCTTGATTCTCATACCTCCATAATATTTTTCTTAGCCATTATGCCCAACCATAGAACTTTTCAAGTTCTTTCTATAACAAAACTCTAGTATGCACATATTCAACAGTCACGATTTTTGTTTGAGGTAAACCAAAAGTATGATACTATACGTTTGCAATCTCTAGATAATTTTATTCATATCAAATATTTGTACTCATTTGATTATCTTGAAAATTATTGTTGAATTTTTTTAATCAAATCGTGGTACAGTATATTGCATGATTGATCATCATAGATCTGATTGGTACATATGCAAGTTCATCGAGTCACAGTAAGTTAGTTGTTATGATTAATTGCTCGTCGTGAAATCAAGTGTATTATTGTGCGAACTCGAGGGGCGCATGCGTATTAAATTATTTATGACCTTAGTGGTACCTGACATGTACCGAAATATTCTAGATACGAGATCTAGTTACGGACATTATTGAAAATTATTTCGCTTTAACTTGTGATATTCGCTTATTGATCCTGTTTTATTCAAGTCCTTGATTCTTTCTGTACATGTTTACCGTGATTTAATTTTTTTCAGTATTAGAGCAGATTTAGCAACAACCAGATAGAAGTATTTGAAGATATTATTATTTTTAGAGACATTATCATTGTATAATTTTTTTTATTTTAGGACCTTTTTAATGTTGCCAAGAAGAGAGGGATCACAAACTTGTAACTCAGAAAATTATTTAATGTTTGTTGGTTATATTAATTAGTATTTTTGAGATTTCGCCACGTGATATCAATCAAGATTCTTTTCTATAATATATTAATATTGACATGACATCAATATCTAATGAAAGTATGGAGCACCGCGTGACCCATCCACGTACTAAAAGAGTGTCAAATAATTACACTTTACACTCCATCATGTGATTTCCTAAGTTCTTTCATATCAATGTGGAAGACAAGACAAAGCGTAGAAATTAAACTCATATTAATGTTTAATGAATGAATAATTTAAAAAAATCACATGTCGGTAATTTAGAATTAATAGTACTGAATAATTATTCCACCCTATACTGTGAGATATATATACACACACGAACAATACAATACTACAATAATATATATATATACGGACAATACAATACTACACAATACATACAGACAAACAAATGTATTGCACGTATCTGGGGAAGAGAGAAAGAGAGAGGGAGGGGTGTGTCGTACTGGGGGTGGTGCAGCGACAGCAGCGAGTCTATAGCAGAACAGAAGGGGTGCAGAGTTTCAGACCCAAAGAATGTCAAATTATTTAAGAATGATTACACTATCATTCATTCTCGGTCGACGATACACGACACGTGTCTGTATCTTGTCGCATTGATATCGACGAGATTCGAGCCTAAGGGCCGTCAGATCTGATTGAGTTTTGTGAGAATGACGCTCTTTTTGGACTTACCTTGTTTTCACCCAATAAACCAAACGTTCAATAAATTTTGGCAGGAGAGAGAGAGACAGAGAGAGAGAGCGCATTTGATTTTGAGTAGCTCGAGGACGTTGCATGAAAAAAGTCGTAGTTGGAGGGCCCCACCTGCTGCTATAAAAGAAAGCTTTACAGGAAATTTGCATATTGTAGGGTCAAGTTTCAATTTTGCCCCTATCCTTCCATCAATAACCTCTTAAAATATATATAGATATTGAACAAGTAGTGCTACACCAAGTTTTTTTTTTTTCAGTGGTCTCTCTAGTTATCACCAACTAGCTAGTAAATAATATACACATAATATTAAATAAATCTAAATATATATTTATAAATATTAATATATATTTATAAATATATTATTATAAATTATTATAGGACAAAATATAAAAGCAAGTCTCATTAATTTTAATATGTGTTTAAATTAATAATTATCGCATACGCATGATGTGTAACGTAATGTGTTAGTAGCATTACTCTAATTTAAATCAAGTTTTTTGTTTGGAACGAAGTAGACACATTTGTGGGTTACACGAGCAATGTTTGAATCATGTTTTTCTCGATGTTATTCAACTTCTTTGGGCCTTTTTTAGCCTATTTTTTTTAATATTATGGTCACTATTTTTTGATCGCTTTTCTCACATTTTATCAATTTTATTTTAAAATTTTAATTAATTATTCTTCTTAATGTAAGAAAAGTCAAGAAAGCTAAAAATTATAACAAAGAGTGCCAAACAAATCATAAAGTTCAAAAAAGTTCAAAAAATATAATTTTTTACAATGTTTAACGTATTTAACATCGTCTTATCCATTTCCGATTCTTGTTATCGAAACGAATAAGGGGACGCAAAAAATTTGCCGAATAACACTACAACAAATTGGAGAAACAGCGACCAGAATAGCGACATACTAGATAACACATCGCTATTGAGTATGTATTGGCGACACACTTTGACAAACTCATCGGCAATTCTTGTCGCTAATCATTAGCCTGAATAAACTTATGGGATAATTTTTGGCGACCAAGTTTGCTATACTTTCAACGATGAGAAATGTTGTTGCTAAAAAGTATTTACATTTGGCGACGCGAGTTGCATTGGCAAAAGATATTTTATTTTGTTAACGATATTTTCGGCGATGAGAAATGTTGTCGCCAAAAAGTCTTCATGTTTGGCAACGCGATTAGCATCGCCGAAAAATAATTTATTTTGACGACAATACTTTAGGCGATGAGAAATACTGTTGATAAAAAGTCTTCACATTTGGCGACGTGATTTGCATTGCCGAAAGGTATACTTTTAGCAATGAGAAATTTTGTCGCCAAAAAGTATACTTTCAGCGATGAGAAATATTGTTGCAAAAAAGTCTTCATATTTGGCGACGAGATTAGCAACGCCGAAAAATAATTCATTTTGGCGACAATACTTTCGGCGATGAGAAATCCTGTCGCCAAAAAGTCTTCACATTTGGCGACGCGATTTGTATCGCCAAAAATTAAACTTTTAGAGATGAGAAATATTGTTGCCAAAAAGTATAGTTTCAGTGATGAAAAATATTATTGCCGGAAAAACTTCACATTTAGCAATGCAATTTACATTGCTGAAGGGTTGTGGAGAATAAATTAATTTTAGTTACCAATAATTTTAGACTTTTAGTTAATAAAAAACAGAGTGAATTAAATTGAAAGGTACTTGTGGCCATCTCACCAATAATTAAAATAAATGGTTTTAATAATCACTTTATTGGTAACAAAAAGTTTCTTTGAAGTATCGCAAAGTAATGTCTTTCATGTACTTCTACCGTAACAATTCTGAATTGATTAGCATTAATTCTCTGCATGAAGTCTGGATATGGTGCTTCATGATGGGGCTATACCTATATATTGGGAACCAGAGATGTTCTTAGCTCGAATTAGGATGTCCCTCCAATGAACATTAAGCATTTAATCTCCTTTAAGTAAATTAGTTTGGAGGTGGGTAATCGGTGTAACATTTTTTTTTTTTTTTTTTTGCAAATGAAGGAATGAAATGAAAACTAAATAATGAGTACCTATCAAACAACATAAGAGTGAAAACAGTAGAAAAATGATAGCTGTTAAATAATGAAAAATTTATTATACAAGATAAGCATATTTGCCTAACCAATTCCTATACAGAGTAATCACGAGTTATTGTTACATGGAATTAAGTAGAGTAATCGTAGCCTTACAGTGTGATGTTGTTGCTGTAGATTATAGGTTAGATTAGAAATAACTATGGTATTACAACACATTAGCTCAGTTAGAAATAACCAATTCCTAATAACACACCACACAAAATGGGCAATATGCCAACTGGTGTAGAAAGAACGATAACTATTTGCATTTGGCCCATAGTAACAGAAATCGTAAGTTCTCATAACACTAAACAGAAATCGTACTTTTGGAGATCGAAAATTGAAAATAAAAAATAAAAAATGAAGAGATTAACCTTGGGCATTGATCAAAAACAGAAAACCCACTTGACAAAATCAAGATCGTAGATTGAGATTAACCATGACACTGATTCCTGGGAACAAAATCAGAATCGACACAACGCCATGTATTTACCTAGATTCGGAGACCCAATGGTGGTGGTGGTGTTGACCAGCACGGTTGGTGAACAGAGAGAACGGATAGCCACGACTGGTGATTAGGAGAAGACGACTCAGTTTAAGGTTCAAAGGTTCTAGCAATCTAGGGCTTTTCTATAATTTAGGCGCCAAGTGTTACCTAAAAATTACACTCAATCGATAAAAGATGAGAAATTTTAAAACAACAACAATAAAAGTGGTGAATGCTACAATGTGGTTTATTGAAAGCTATTCAGTATGGTTGTTGGCTCCAATATATAAGAGAGCCAAATTTGTGCGTGAGCATACCAAAAAATGAGTGTAACTAGCCTTTTCAGGGAAAAAACTTTTACTATAACATTTAAAAATCAACATTCACTAGGCGTTTGCATTGTCTGTTCTCTTATCTCAATAAAGACGATTTTTCTTAAGTATTAACATGTGGTGGCTCAATACCAAAAATAGAAAATGAATAGTCACAAACAATGTGAAATAAACTGTGGACGAACAGTAAATTTGCAAGCAAACTTACAAAGGAACAAAATATCCAAGTTGCTTCAAATTGAATTGATATTACAAACTACTCATGTCGTTACAGACTACACTTAAGCTAAGTACAATACATATACAACTAATGCTAAGGCTACTGCTACAACTATTGCTACATTAAGCACATAAAAAGGAAGACAAAGTATGAAAAAAGACAAGTGCTTGTATGTGGGTTCGTACTTCGTTTTCCTTTCACCCTTGGTTCTATTTATAGACCACCAGTGTTTAGCACTACTTCTTCCTTGAATTTTCCCACTTCAATCATATTCTTAGCTTCCTCCTTTTTCTCATGATGCATGTCCTACCACCTTCTTTTTCTCTGTTGATAAGCATGCATGGCAGTTGGAATAACTGGCCATGCATGTGAAATCACATCGCTTCGCATTCTGTGTGTGTCAGGCTTGCAATAGTCAATTAAATGTTGCCAAAGTTCGAGCGACGCCTTTTAGGCTTCTTACGCATTTCATCAAGTACGAAAATTCCAAAAATGCTACATCACGCATCGCATTTTTACTAGCAAAATTATTAGAGTGTTAACATACCCCATACACTAACATAAGTTAAGCCTTTAGATTATGCTGGTGGAAATACTTGTTCCACACCCAAAAAAAAAAGTTTATGAGGAACCACAACCCTTTGTTTTTCCCAACTTTGCAATTCCGATTCTAATCTCTTAGTATTTCACCTATAAATACGAACAATTAATCTCGGGTAACTCATTTGCCTTCTTCCTTACTTTATCATAGATGCGCTCAAAACCATTAGCCAGACTATTCAAATCCATTCATAGGAAGCTGGGACGACAACTTCCCTGCTCCTTAGCCTTGCCCAAGATCAAATTGGGATCTTTCAAACATAACACCTCCATAAACCATAATACAGGTGGTTATGAATGGAACGAACCCTCCAAAGGGTTTATATCATTCTCGCTCAAGAGTAATAAGCCTATACCACTCTGTCTTTGTCAACACAGATGTTCATCTTAGTCCTATGGACTTTTTGTACTCTTCCTCATTTGGCCCTAACTTTCTTCGAGTGGTTGAGCTCAAGAACAAATCTAACCTTCTCATTTTTAAAGACCTGAAACATCAAGTTGCCATGCAAAAGAAAAAATGGTCTGATAAAGTCCATGCATCCATTACCCGACTAGGTACGTTGAATTTCCAGACCTGGCTCCATTAAAGGACGATGCCAATTGATTCAAAGAAATAGCCGATCTTCATTGCGGTTGTGCAAAGTTCAATTCGAACTACCCCCCTCACCAACCTCAATGGACACGTCAAAGAAATTAAGAAACTGCTGGCTACTTTTGCTTCCCAGCCCTTCAAAGTGCTACTCGAGAACATTTCTCCACTTAACTTCCTCAGACTTGTGAGGTCATTGCGGCCTTTGATGCTGGATGTATGACATCTTATGAAATTCGTGCATTTACGGTGCATTTGCCAACTCTACTAACTTCGCTATGCCGTCATTATGGGGACAATCCCTTCGAGCATGTCTAGCACAAATACCATGACATGAAGGACTAATTACAACATCTTCTTTAGAAGATCCCCAATCTTGAATACATGTTGTTTGACCTACCCGCACTTCGAAAATATCACAAGGTCGTATTGCAAAGTTCATTGTAAAGGAAGCTAAACTAAAGCAAAAAGCCAATCTGACAGCTCTAGTCTTTCATCTAGTGGCCAATAAATTGTTTAAATACCAGGCCAGTGAAGAATTAAAAAATTAGAAAAAGAATTCCCCTCTGTTACGTGGGAGAAATTCCACGCTCTGGTGACTTGGACATTCTCACACTATTTTATGGTCATCCCTCGTTATTGCTGGGAAACTTCATTGCTCGAGTAAATTGAAGGAAAGAATTCAAGCTTTTAGGCCGTAGACATTAGGACCTTTTTTTATTTGCTCTCTTTTTTTTTGTGTAGCTTTAGCCCTTTATTCTTTTCTCGATGTGACTTTATTTGCAATGTCAATAAAAAAAAATTACTCCACATGTGTGTCATAAAATATTTTCCAACCAACAATACAAATTTATTGACTTTGACACTTCTATCAAAGTAAGCTTTTACGAAAATTCATTGTAGCACATCTGATTCGAGTATTGTCATCATCATTATACCATCAACCCACCACGGGTTTGGAATCAAACACGTGGCAAGAGTAAGTAATGGCTCCACCATGCTTGCATCACTTGCTTAATCACTCTGACATCAATTTCGAAATGTCCCTCAATATCCTGGTAGTAAGTTCCAGGCGAGGAGGGAGTTCTTAAGTTGCTGGCCTTTCATGAGTAAAGTTTCATATCTTGTCGCTCTCGTCAACAGATCAAACAAATCATTAAACTCAACATCACCAGTTTTAACTATTAATTTATATTCTAAACCATCTCTTGCCAATTTCACAATTTTTCATTGAGGAATATATAAATGACATCTATTCATGACTTGTTTGAAATGAGAAATGAATTGTTCTACTATTTTTGTTAGCTCTTGTTTTGACTCAGACAAATCTACCGCAGAAACTTCAGGCTTTGTTATAGAGAACTGAGAATGGAATTGATCTTCCATTTTCTTCCATGTCGTTATCAAAATGGCTTGATGATTAACAAATCATGAAAATGCGGTTCTCGTAACCGAATGAGAAAACAGTTTCATTAATTTGATAAACATCCTTATTTTCTAATACCCATTTGTAGGGTGAATCATCAAATGCATTCTATTTTCTTCCCGAATAAGTAGTGATAAATCTAGGATTCTTGATCCCCTTGAAAGCATAGCATTATCCACCCATGGTGGGAAACGTTTTTTTAGCCATAAATTTTTTGGTTGGTCCTTCTAAGACCAAGACCGTACATTTCTTGCATTTATTCCATGATTTGAGCCCTATTAAATACCATTAGGTCATGGATAGGGTCCATTAATTGTCGATTAACAACTGGAAAGTGTTGGGGGATTTGGCCATATCATTGGCCTGGAGGAGGTGTAACGCCTATCGTGGGATATGCAAGCATTTAATGACCTTTATCTTATGCCAAAACAAGTCTATGACCCAATTGAGTCCTATTTGCACTAGTAAGAACACTTACAAAAATAGGAAATGCATTTTTTTCATTTCAAAAGTTGCCTTCCATCAATCCCTTGACCTTGCACTGCCTCTGTTCCGTCTAAGGCGGGTGACGCTGCACACCTCATTATATAAATGAGGTCCTACACACCCTATGTCTGAGGGTTTGCCCTAAGTTGACTGCCTTGTAAGACTGTCACATCTAGGTTTACTACTTGTTCGACTGATTGACCACCTCTTTGGCCATGAATGTATTGCCATGAGTTTGGTCATCTAGAACCCTTATCTCTAGGCCTAAAGGATTTCCATCAAAGTGAACATTTTTCTCTCAAAGAGTGTCACTAGTGAGTTCATTCATGGTGTGTTCCTTGTTCTTTCCCACCGAAGCCATGACTTCTGGTTTAGCAATTTTTTCCTCATTCTAGTGCCAAAATCTTGTTGTCCAAAAATAGCAGTCGATCGATAGGGGATGAAGAATTTTAAGACAATAACAACAAAAATGGTGAATGTTGGAATGTGATTTGTTAAAAGGTGGATGTGTAATTCAATACCTTGTTTCAAAACTTCACTAGAAGCACTCAAAGTTTGAAATCAAACAAGGAAAATAAATGACAAGAGTGATCAGTGTGTCGATAACATCTAAAACTTAATTATCTCTATTTATAATGAGGAATGATAGCTACTCTGTCTTTTCCTTCTTGAAATTTGAATCAAACACGGACGATTTTATGGGAAAAAATTGAATCATATTTGGTATAAACAATGAGTAGTTAATTTATCCATTTGTTAAGTTTAGCTCTTAGTTGATGCGAATCGATATTTCAAACTAAGGAAAAAATGGTTTTATTCAATTCTTGCAGAAATTCTGTCTAAGACAATAATAATAAGGGAGAATATTGCTTTGAAATTTACAAGAGAAAAAAACAAAAAGAGCAAAGCAATATAAGGGAAACTAACAAAATCATAATACAACAACTATGAGCACTATCTGAGAAATGGATTTTGAGGCGACATTCTCGCGGGAGCCCATATTATTCTTCCCGATGAATGTGTGTGTGTGTGTGAGAGAGAGAGAGAGAGAGAGAGAGAGAGAGAATTTGGTGCAAGAAGAGAACAAAGAGCACATAAAATGAGGAAAAGAAAACTACACCTTTTAAATTGCAAAAAGTTTAGGAATACAAATACATGACACAGATGTGTCCAAGGCCATTGAATGTACGTGAAACTCTTGATAATTTGAGAATCTAATTAACGTGTATCTAACGACTCCGAACTCAGCTGTGTTCAGATATGTTGTATTCTTAACATTACTCTTTAAATTGACGATGACTTCCCACTAACGGAGATGTCATTTTACAGTAGTGTGTCAAATTAGTAATTATTCAATCGTCTTAAAAATAACGTCATGTAATGTCCAAACACACTTCTTTATTAAATTTTTACTCGACTCATGCTTTAGAACTACACCACGTAATAGTGTTTCAAAATCAGTCAATAATTTCTTATAAATTAGACAAAAAGTAATTATAATATTTCGTGTCGACCAAATGTAAATTGATTTGTATTGTGCATGTACAAATGGTGATGCGTACAAAACAGGTTGTGGGAGCTATGTATAAAGAGAAATGCTAGTATCCCATAATTAGATCCCCAAAATATTCCCGAATGATGATGTGTCAAGTATCCAAAAAGAGTGTTGCAAGTGTCCTATGTATGAGAAATAAAGAGATGTTGACACCTCATCATTCCGAAATATTTTTAGAATCTCATTCTGACATTTTAGCATTGCTCATGTATAAAGGATTCAAGGAGGAGAGAGAGAGAAAGCCTAATGATTTTGCAATCCATTGCTTTATGATTGACGCCTCGCTGACTATGACCAGTGACAAAACTGCCTACTGTGCCACTGCCTGCCCTATCCCTGCCCCACTGCCCTCATATTGTCTTTCATTTGCAGCCTTTGGTTTAATGTATCTAACATCTACGGGCAATCCCGGGCAGCTCTCTCTCTCTCTCTCTCTCTCTCTCTCTCTCTCCCTCTCTCTCCCTCCTCTGTTTAGGTGGGATGAGGGAAGAGGACTCTGATCGCGACCATACTGCCCCACTAATAAGGGCAGTCCTGTCTTTGTCTGTTGGGCATTCAAGGCTGGTTCTCCTCCCACTTGCGAACAAAATTACTATTTTCTTGACTTAAAAACATTTTTAAAGTCCTCTAAATCGAACTTGGATCATCCTATAAGACACTAGTGACAGATCATAATCATAGACAATCATAATAGTCAAAAGAAAAACAATAATTTTGAGTTTAAGACTGAGTTTAGATTAAATTATTTTTTTTTATTAATCGAATGAGTATTTTTCATGTTTAAGGTTGTGTTTAGACTTAATTATTTTTTCGTAAATACAATGAGTATTTTTTGATGTTTTGTTATTTTTTGTATAATTTTTTATTAAATTTATTGTAATTCTATATTCGGCTCTATCAGAGAATTGTCAAAAGTATTAAAAATATGTACTGAAATTCAAAAAAAATAGACAAGACATCCTTAAAAATACAAAATAATAAAAAATTGTTTTTAAACAAAATTTCTCTTTAGTGAAGTCGTTGAGAAATTTTGGTTTTAATCTTTTACTTGTTGAATATTTTTTACGTCAAAACGAATGATTAAAGTAAAAAATTTAAGCAAACATAATAAATGTTTAAAAACGACGAAAAAGACAACCACAATAACAACCGGTTTGTTAGAGGTTAAAATTTTAGAAGGGATAAGGAGAATATAATAAGAGGGGGCTATAATAAGAGGGGAGATTAATATTTACTTGGTTTGTTTACTTTTCATATAAGGGGAGATATAGATATGATTGGTTTATTTTGTAGTTGATGTGAGTGGATATGAAGGGTGAATAATATAAAATTGTGATAATTTTCTATTTTGCCCTTATACAACTCTTTTGTTGTTACTAGTAATTTTCTTGATTTTTTTTATCCATTTGATTTGTTTAAATGAATCTAATGTAATTCACTGTTGAATGGTATTCCACCATTTCATGTGCAGGATGCACCCTCTGATTGTTTCCTCCTTCTTCATTTTAGGAAGATTTGAGGAGCATTCGAACATATAAAAATAAAATCCGTTTGTAATTAGGGCTTTATTTTCTTACCTGAACAATGCGATGTTGTAGAATGATGAAAATCAAGAATGGTAGTCGGAGATCAAAGATCGGAACTCGCCTTGCTTCGTTGTCCAGATCATTCTTATCTCTCTCCCTGACCCTTGATTGTCTTGCTTTGCTTCAGTCGTCTCTCGCTCTCTTTCCTTCTGTTTTCCCTCTTTTTTTGAGGCTGAATTGGTAATAAATACATCCCTGATAAAGTTTGGACACCCATTTACGTGGCCATATTTAAGACAGAACTGAGGGGATATTCTAATTCCTGGATAACTTATCCAGGGTCCAAAGAAACATAACAAAGCCTGGATTTCTTTTTCCCTGTATTATCTTATCCAGCCCAAAATATATCCACCTTATTTGACTGGTAACAAACAGGCTGTAACAGTTAACAATCTGAATATCCATAACCAATTTGTCTCGAAAAGTCCATATTATATTACTAATCACGGTCCTTTAGAGGTGGGTGGGTGTGTGTGCGTGTCTATATATATATATATAAGGAATGACTCCATAGACCAACACTTTTTTAGACCAATATTAGATCAACATCCAAATTCTTCATTCCTGATTAAATTTTAATGATCCAAACCGTTCAATGTGTTTAAAACATATTTTGAAGGGTACCCGCAAAAAATCAGCTTAAAATATTACCGGAAATGGTTTAATCCAAGTAATAGTTCAAAATGCTAACAGAAACTGTTTTATAAATTACTGCTTAGATCAAGCCCTTTCCGGTAATATTTTAAGCTGATTTCTCGCGGGTACTCTTAAAAATATATTTTAAAAATATTGAACGGTTCGGATCATAATTACACCAACGTCTAAACTCTTCGTTCCCGATTAAATTTTAATGATCCGAACCGTTCAATGTGTTTAAAACATATTTTTAAGGGTACCTGCGAGAAATCAGCTCAAAATATTACCGGAAAGAGCTTGATCCAAACATTGGTTCATCAAACAGTTCCTGTCAGTATTTTGAACCACTGCTTGGATCAAGCCTTTTCCGGTAATATTTTGAGCTGATTTCTCGCGGCATATTATATATATATATATATATATATATATATATATATATATATATATATATATATATTAACAAAGGTGTGTACATGCGCATGTCGGGAACGATAAGTTTTTAAGTAACCACACTATTTGTTATGTTTTGGGCTATTTGTTTATCTGGATATAAATAGTGAGATATTAAATTCTGTGAGAATATATGTGGATATAAGACTAGATATAAATAAAAGAATATCATGTGTTTATTTGGAATGAATATCCAAAAATATAGACTTTGATATGGTATGATTTGAAACTTAATTTTCTTTTTTACTCTTGCAATTATTATATGACAATATTATCTTTCAATTTATTTACCTACTAGTTAGCTTTACAAAGTAAAAAATAAAATTTAAACTAAAAAATGTTGGTTAATTACAACAAAAAAATATTCCAATTAAATCTTTGGTACATTCTTCTCTCAGCCATCTATGAATTCTAGTTAAAGATATAATGCTTAAGGTTCTAACCTACCACTTGAGCCTCCGACATTTGGCATAGCCATTGCCCCACATGACAATTAATTATTTTGTAGTCGGCAACCCAAAAAAAAAAAAAGGAAAGCCGATCTTTTTTAATAGTTTTTTGTTCGTATCAATTTTTTTGTAGATTATTAGTTCGTCTTAACAAAAAATTTTAAAAAAATGAAAAAGATAGGAACCACAATTTAAAAATTTAGAAAAACAAAACAATATAAATGTGATTGTTTTTGGATTGCTTTTACTTTTATTTAATTTTTTTAAGTTTTTGATCATAGTCTTTTACTTTCAAAGCTTTTCTTGTCAAGACGAATCAATAATTTATAAATTCTAATGCAAAACCAACACACGTGATTTTTTTTTAATAACACGTGAAAAAAGATTGGACAAATTGATAGAATTATATTCCTTTTGACTTAAATAGTTAAGATAAATGAGAAATTATAAAAATGGATGAAAAATTAATAACAAAAATAAATTTTCCTAACTTTCCAAACATGCCGAAATGAAAAAACATTTAAAAGAAATAAAAGTAAAAATTAATTTTTCAAGAAAATTTGTAATACCAGCCCTGCAATTGGTATTGTATATCCCAAGATATAATCTCTTCCTGAATATTTAATCACATATCTCATAAATTAAATAAATAATTTGTGGGCCACTAAATTTTGTGTTCTTATCCTTAAAGACAAATAGTCTCTTTGGTTGGCTAGATGGGGGTGACTACTTTATGGACCCATTTTTAATTTTTGTATCTTGTGGCGTTGGGCCTTGAGCTCAAATAGTAGGGATGATCGATGGTTCAAACATGGGATAAGACAAATCAAAATTGTTTCATGACTGAAATATTAGGAATTCGGGGGCTTTGCTGTGCTTTGTTATGTTGCGTATCAAAACGACGTTGTTTTGGAGCGTAAAATACTGTTCAAAAATTATTCAATCAGCATCTAACTATTCGGATAGTATTTTGCCGCCTATGCGCAATGCACAGCAGGGTCTTGTCAAACAAATACGAATATCAATATATATTTTATGGATATTAATACCCATTTTATAGATACCGTTATACTTTTTATACATTATTTACTACATAATTAATGGTGTTTAGCATTTTCCATTAGTAACACTGAGGAGAATGTGATTTTTCTTTACTAAAAGTGGGCCTGTTGTGCTTTCATGAGGACTACGGTGGGCCTTGACAAAACGTTCGGAGGGGTCTGTGTATACGCAGAGAATTGCTGGCCGCTACTTGTTTTTCAACTTATTATGAGTTGGGTAACCATTTAATAAATAGAGCCACTATTTAGGCCTTTTCTTCTGATTTACTATCCTACTTCTCTTCTTATAAATACTTTGTTTTTTATTGTTTCTAAAAATTAATTTGAGCAGATTGTTTTTTGTGTGTTTTGTTGCTAAATTGATTTTGTCGATCTAGAGATTTGATATTGCGTGCACTCCATTCTCAAGATTGGCATCGGATTCATGTTTCGTGTTTGATTTTGTGTACGTGTTTGAAGATCTGAGACATTAACTACTTGTATATAGTGTATGCAAATTGTACCGAAACTGAATCTGTGGGTTTAAGGTTATAAGCTATTCGAGGATTAATTTCTAATTTCGAAGTGAGGTGATCATTGTGCTTATATACTTGGTTTGAGGTACGAACTTTGGTGTTTGTAGCCAAATGAAAATAAAGAGCTTTTTAACAAACACTAATTGCTCTCTATGGGAAACTTAATTTATGTTTATGTGGTTATCTTTCTCCGTCTCTCAATTGAGCTTATTGTTGGGCTGGTTATTCAGAGCCAGTAATTGGCTATCCGAAGAAAGGAGGGTAAATTAAATTTTTTTAATATCCTTATTAATTATAAGCAAGTTCTGACTAATTTCAATAATCTTACAATGAAAATAACTGAATTTTCACTGATTACTCTCTTCTTTTTTTTTAACTTTTTAATCGGTTATCAGGTCATTGGATTTTCCTATTTCCTAAGTGAACTAAAAAGTTTGTAACATTGTTGAGAAAAGTTAAAAACTAAAGTTATTCACCAATATAGGTTTTAAAAACTTAAAAAGGTGTTTGTAACTTAGAAAAATTAAAAATTTACGACAAAAATTAAACTTATTTTTTAACTTATTCACTGATTTAGGATAAAAATTTAGTGGATAAAAATTAAAAAGGTATTTCTAAAAATAAGTTACAAAAGTGTTTCTAAAAATTAAAGTTATTTTTTAACTTATTCACTGATTTAGAAAATAAATTCTATTTTGGTTAAAAATTAAACTTTTTTTTATATCATTGTTGTTTTTGAGTAGATACAAAGAAAAGTAAAGCATTCTCAAGTACAAAAAGTTTTACTATTTTTAGTGGATTTTGTAACATTACAACACCTTTCACAATTTAATTTTGTTGAATAATTAAATTATTTTAAAATGGTGAAAATAGAGTTGGGTGTTGATTTTTTGTGTAGATAGTTTGTAAAGCTATTTTTATCATCTATTTGTTTAAGAAATCCAGTAATAACAATAATAGATATATCAGATTTGACTTTTTTTATTTATTAGGTTTTTCAAGGGTACCATTATTAATGTGGGAAATTCGGTCAAAAGTCCATAACAGTGAACTTTTAGCCCCATAAGTTCATCTCAAACTAAATTACAGGCAAAAGTTCTTTTGACACATAAGTTTCAAAAATACCCTTCTAATAAACTCGCGATAACGTTATCTGTTCGTTAGATATAAAAGCGATAATTTTATTAGATAAAATTATCTGGTAGTGTTTATTAGGTAAATTATTTATCTCTTTTAACAGATACCTTAAGAAATATCTATATCTGTTAGTATTTATCAGTCAATATTTTTATCGATTTAAGCAGATACATTAACAAATAATGTTATCTGTTAGTATTCAAAATAATAATGTTATCAGCTAAAATTATATATTTTATGTTTTTAAATTTGACTAATAAATATATCAAATCAATATATAATGTTATCTGACTCGCTTAATAATTTTATGTTTTTAAATTTGACTAATAAATATATCAAATCAATATATAATGTTATCTAACTCGCTTATTAAGAAAATAACTTTATCTTTTAGTTTTGAAACGATAATTTTATTAGATAAAATTACCTATTAGTATTTATCAGTTAACATCATCTGGTGCTTTTAACAGATATCTTAACAAATAATATTAATTGTTAGTTTTCAAAGTAATAATGTTATCAGATAAAATTATTTCTTCATGTTCAGGGGCAAATCCGTTTATAAAAGGACCTCATGTATTAAAATTTCTCAAACAAGACTCTGACTCATAAATTAAATTAGCATGTCCTTAATAAGCCAAATCAGCCCAGATTTATCTTTTTAACCAATTTTTCGTATTAATTTTTTTCTGAATAACATAACCAGACATTTGTTTTTGGAAATTAAAAAATAAAGAGAATTTAAAAACTGTATTCATTCAATTTCTCTCACCCATCGAGTGGAAAAAAAGTGACTTTGATTTTATAAAGTGTACCAAACATTTTGGTGAAACCTAATCTATACATATAAGAAGGTAAATTTGATTATATAAAGTGACTTCTTGTATAATATATGATTAATCTACAAATTATATAAACTCAAGACAAAATTTGAATCCCACGTCGATTTACTAATTCGCTCACTCTTTGATAATTTTTTCATCTTTATTTTTTTTAATTTATTTGTCTAAATTTTCCTTTCTTTACTCATGTTAACAAGAACAATTGAAAAAAATAAATCAACTTTTTAAAAATTTAGGACGAACAAAAATAAAGTAAAATTATCACAGGTAAAATTAATAAAACAGCATAATCAAAACCCAGGTTCAGAGTTCAGTCCATAATAAGCCCAGATGCCTGGGCTTTTACTCAACGATGGAAATGTTTAGAAAAATAGAATTAAAGATACAAACATGGGCCCCCAAATGCCCTCAAACATTATAAAAGGCCACAGTATTTTTGGACTTGTGTGTAGTTTTTATTTTTTTTCAAATCGCGAGATCCAACTGTTTTGCGTTTTTAAAACTCTCCCATCTTCAAATATTATAATTCTTCGATCTTTGAACTCTTAAACTGCGTGTATGTCATTTGTAGTTGCGATTTGATTGATCAATTGATGTAAAATTGTTTGGTTGATTTTATTAATCTCTTATTTAGGAAAAATTTTGTGTAGAGTTTGATTGATCTTTTATTGCAAAGGAATTGAAATACTGATGGGAGGTTGATCTATTGAGGCGAGTAGTTGTTATTGGAGATTGATCGATTGAGATAAGAATTATATGTCTATGACTTTCTTTATTAGTGTGAGCTTGTTTATTAGCAATATGGATGTACTGTATATATTGTATGTGAGTTTGTTGTTAGTGATGTATTTGGGCCACAATTAATTTGAGTTGTTTATTAGTTGTGGGAGGTGAATAAACCTCACAATTGATCGGGTGAAGTCCGAGCACTAATTAGGGACTAAACCAAGGAGTAAGACCCCTTTTGACATCTCGCACAATAGTCGTCTCGGATAAATACCATCTCAAACAAACTCCTTTCTCGGATGATAAGTTGATCCGAAGCAGCCCACCTTGTATCAACCATCTCCTAATGACAGATCTCAAATAATATCATGTTGGACAAAAGGAAATCCTAGTCGGCACTGCCTACCAACACAAAAGCACACCGATTGATCCTATAATGTGTCAAATCAGCCCACGATCGAGGATAGCGAGTGCAGAAAATAAACTTGATTGCATCCACAAAAATGCTCAACGGATCCCTAAAAGTAAAGGCAAATATCCATTAGCAAAAGGGTTAATCACTAGGAGAACTTACGCCAAGTTGATCAGTAAGCTAACCTATTTTCATGTACCAACCCACTGTAAGCATTACCTTACGTACTTGCTTTCTACATTCATATTTGCTTGGTATGACATCTGTTCCACAAGATCACCTCTTAGAATTGCTAACTTAGTCATCAGAGAGCATTCCGACCACTTGCTAGGGTGTCTTTGATTGGTTATTCTTTTTGCAGTCAGGACTTCTGATCAAAATAACCGGTGAAATACATTTGACTCAACTCTCTTTTAGGTCCAAAAGGACTCATGCGGGAGTCCCATAAATCAACACCCCATAATTAGCGACCATGGTGGGAGCTTGAAAATTGAGTTTTGCCATTGATGTAGTAGTGCCACACATTTTCACCTAGTCTAGCAATGTCAATGCGCGTAGGAAAGCCCAACAACTGGGAGGTGAGGCCCCTCGTAAAGAAACAAATAGGGTTCACCAGCCTACCCCCAATCAGCGACAACATACAAGTACAATAGGAGTCTGTCAGGCTAAATGAGGCCACGCTAGCCTATTTGGATGAGCAAGGCAAGGAGCCTCATTGCCTTAGGAGAAAGGTAGAATAGATCGAACAGTCTCCCAATGCAAAGCTCAAGAGTAGCAAAAAAGGTCAAGGATGCTTGACGGACAAGAAATAGGCCCACTCCAAGAAAAGGGGTTGAGGATATACTCGAGAAAGGTGCCAACAAGACGAGGAGTGAAGGCACCATTCTTTCCCTGTGGGGGAGTCTTGGGCTCACAAGTCAACTGAATGAGCTTAGGCAACTAGCCAGAAGTGCAAAATCTCTTACGAGTGCATCAAGAACGACAGGTGCTCTGAGTCAAGAGATCGGCAAAAAAAAAAAAAGAAGAAGTCAAGTAGAAGACAAAGACGAACATCTAGGGTAAACCCACACTAATGAGCGAGCTCAAGGATGATGGGGCGTAAACCACCTTTTCTTGGTACATAATGAGGCCACTATCCTTGCGAAGTTTAAAATGTTAGCGTATGCACTCTACGATGTGGTCAGCAATCCCCATGATCATGTCCAACACTACAGCCAATCCATGATCCTTTATGGTCACGATGAAGCACTCATGTGTTGGATACTCCCCTCTAGTCTCGGAGACCTAGCCTTGCGTTGTTTATATAAGCTAGAGCCGAGCTTTATCAGCAATTTCAAACAGCTGAGGTCAAGCTTTGCCGCTCATTTCTTCCCGAACCAAAAAAAAAACCAAGACCATGTAGGGATTAGTGAGAATGAAAATGGCCAAAAGGAGTACCTAAAGGCTTGCACAAAAATTCACCACAACAAAATAGAATTACTGAACGAAAGAGCAGAACTCTTAAAGAAATGATGAATGCATTGTTGATTAGTTCAAGATTATCACAAATTTTGTAGAGGGAAGCTCTACTCTCTGCAAATTATATCCTAAATAAGATCCCATAAGAAAACTAACGGGATGCCTTATGAATTGTAGAAAGGTCACAAGCCTTCCTACAAATTTTTAAGGTTGTAGGGTTATTTAGCTAAGGTGACGGTTTCTACTCCTAAGAAAATAAAGATATGACCAAAAATCTTTAATTGTATTTTCATCAATTATGCTAACAATAGTAGTGCATATCAATTCCTTGTTCATAAGTCAAAAATTCCTAAGATTCGTGTCAATACTATTATAGAATCTAGGAATGCTACATTCTTTGACCATGTATTTCCTTATATGAATACACGAATACCGAGTTCACTTTAGAAAACTGAAGATATGAAAATTGACAATGAATCAATTCACGAAGAAAATGATGATGATGAGCTTAGACGTAGTAAGAGGGCTACAACGTCAAAATCCTTTGGTTGAGAGTTTTTAACATACATGTTAGAAAATGAACCTCAAAACTTTAAAGAAGTTATGTCATCTCATGAGGCTCCTTATAGAAAGAAGTTGTCAATAGTGAGATTGAATCCATACTGCAGAATCATACTTGAGAACTCGTAGATCTCTTCCAAAGTTGTAAACTTTTAGGATACAAGTGGATTTCCAAAGAAAAATAAAAGCAGGTGGATCAATAGACAAGTATAAGGCGAAACTTGTAGTCAAAGGATACAGACAAAAAAAAGTTCTGGATTACTTTGATAGATAGTCACTTGTTACTAGGATAACATCCATTTGAATGTTAATTGTCTTTGCTGCATTAAACAATCTCGAGATATATCAGATGGATGTTAAAACAACTTTCCTAAATGGTGACCTAAATGAAGAAACCTATATAGAACAATCGAAAGGTTTTAAGGTTCCTAGGAAAGAAAACAAGTGTGCAAACTTGTTAAATTATTGTACGAGGAGTTATATTAAGTTTGTCAAAAAAATATTTAAGAACGAATGAAAAATTCTGACCAAAGGTTAGCACAAAATCTTAGTAAGAAAATCTTTGTCCCACGTTGGTGGGTGGGGTAAAAGAATATGAAATAACACACAACTTTTGATAGGACTTGGCACATAGGGTCATAGAAATTTTGTGAACAAGCGAGCGTGTGCACTATTGTAGATTTAATCACACACGCATTGCCATCACCGCCATCTGTCCGACCGATCGAACCGGGACAAGTTGGGTTGGGTTGCGTCAATAAAATCAAAATGGGCTCGAGGCCAATGACTTATTTTATTGTACTACTTTTTATCTTATTCGGATTGGGTTCAAACCCAAATGACTTGGTTTACTAATTATTATTTCTAAACTAGACTTAGAAAAAACTACTGAAAGGTTTCTCCCAAAAAAAAGTCTTCAATGGTTGTGATTATTTGCTCCCGATGCGTCCCCGAACAGTCCCAAAGTCTTTCCGATTAGTGACCTGATCCTTTCATTTGGTCACCATTTTAACTATAAAATAGTCTTTCTCCTCTTATTTTTGGTACTATAAAATTCAGAGCATTTAATAAGTATTAAAGGCGTATTTTACATTTGATATTTTGAGAGTTCTACATAAATTCGGCACGCTTGTCGGGCAGATTGAAATTGACTTCTACCCTTCACTATTCATTGTATCCTGTGAAGTATTCGTTCAAAAAATTCATCGGCACAATCTTGGGAAGGGGGGAATTTTGTTTTGAGAACATAGTAATTATTTTACTAGCCTCAATTGTCAAGTTTTAAAATTCTGAAATTGGTGTTGCAAATTTATGTGTTCATTTTTTTTCCTTCATTGCGTTTCATCATTATATGGTTAAGTACGAGTTCTTACATTTAGGGCCCGTTTGGATGAGATATAAGGAAGGGGGATAACTTTTACTGGGGGTATAAAGGTTAACGTGACATATTTAGCATAGTTTGTGAGGACAAGAATATAGGAGATAACTTTTCACTCCTTCAAAAATAATTCCCTTTAGGTCTCATTTTTGTCAGGAATAATGGGAAAGAATGTGAAAGTTAACTTTCCTGTAATTTTTTTGGTGTTCAGTTATCAAGAAAATTGTGGGATCTACATTTAAAATTTTTTCAGTGGAATTTATTTTTTCTCAAATCATGTTTGACCAAATTCACAAGATTATGCGTCGTGAAAAAGTGTTAGAAGCCACACAAAAAATGCCTAAAAAATGCACCAAAAAAGTGACGTCAAAATGAAGAAAAAAATGACGCCGGTACAAATTCTCTCTCTCTCTCTCTCTCTCTCTCTCTCTCTCTCTCTTTATGAATATGCATACAAAAGATGACTCTTAACGACGATTATGTTGAGATAAATTTTATTACATACTTGTCGTCAGGGGCGGATTCACCCAAGGCAACGGGAGTCACGTTACGCTCCTGAAATTCTCTCTCTCTCTCTTACCATTTTGGGTTTTTGGTGAATAAAATTTTATTTTAAAATTTTGAATTCGCGGTTAATCTCGAAATAATTTTTTTGAGTTTATGGCTTAATTTTTAGAATGTTTTCTAAAATAAAATCTAGAAACTACGACCGAAAGGAGTTTAAGTGAGCGGTGTCGGTCACTGTTTTTAATGCAATATATTTCTTTTTTTTTGTACTTTTGTTACCACCGCATTAAAAAAATTGACCAACACCTCTCATTTAAACTCATTTCGATCATGTTCTAAGAATTTTATTTTCAAACAACTTCTAAAAATTTATCATTTACTTAAAAAAATTGAGATTAACTGCAAATTCAAAATTTTTTACAAAAAAATTAATAATGTATGTGCATAGTACACAAGAGGTGTTTTATTTAAAACTCAAAATGGTACTTTTTTCTCCTGCATCATGTGTGTTTTGCTCACAGCACAATACATATCTCATTCCTATAATTTTTTACATGCAATCTAAATTTAAGTTTAAGCTAAATTTGCTTTCTTTATATTACAGTGTGACTTCTAAGAATTTATTTCAAGTTTATTCTAAATGAGTGACTCTACTGTATGAAATTTCTGAATCCATCATTGTTTGTCATAATTTTAAACTTATAAGTGATTTGTTTCTTAGAAATATTTATTTATCTTATTTTTATGAGTTACTATTATTATTGGAATGAAAGTACATATGTTTATCTTGTTATTTATTTAACTTTATTGAATAAAAGTACATATTTTTTATAATTAACTTGCATGACGATATTTTGAATTATATAAAGGAATTCATGATTGTTGAAATGACAAAATTTGAACACATAATGACTAGTTACTATGTTTTCAAAATTAATTTTATTAATAACTAGCCGTTGAACTTTGCAAATGAACACATGAATTTTCATTTTCTTAAAAAATTCATTTGTTAAATGAATATACACAAAAAAAATATTTTTTTTTTACTTCACTTCACTTTTTTCAAAAATATCTTTCTCGTATAACTTTCTCGACAACTGAACAGAGCCTAATAGAAAGGTATTATTTTTTAGTCTTCTCCCCTATCCAAAAGTTATCTCCAGGTATTACCCAAGAATAATACTCCATCTTTCTTATTACAACTACAAAATAATCGTATCGTCCATTTTATCTTTCATCCAAACCAAATACTATTTTATTCCTTTTTTTAATATTTCATCCAAACGACCTACTTTTTTATCTTTCCTCCATAAATACCATATCAATATGGACAAACTCCCTAAAAATAATACCCCTCTTACCTTATCCACTCAATAACTTATCGCCTAAAAATAATAGTTCATCCAATCAGCCATAACTTTATCCCTGAAAATAATCATTCTAAAAGGAGAACAGTAAGAAAAGGAGTACAACTATGACAAGCATAGGTACAAACCAAATTGCAGTATTTAGTTATAGCTTTATCCGCTCATTTCTAACGACGAAGCAGAAATGGCAACGACGACGACTACTCTCTGCTTCTTCTCTGCGAAAAACCAAATCAAGAAAACCTCCGAATTATGCCCTCCGAAGGCCTCTCTCTTACTCTGTAAACCTAACTTCTCTGCAATTGCGAGTAGTCTTTCTTCTTCAAATCCCCTTTTTTCTTCTTCGACTCATTTCGTTCTCCTAAAGAGACTCAATCCCTTCCTCTGTAGCAAAACAACCTCCACCATTTCCACAAGCACCACTCATTACGAGGTACTATTAGAATATATGAGGTTATTGATAATTGCTCTGTTGTTGTTCTCAAGCTGAGAGTATATGAAAGGAACATGTTCGAATTCTATTTGTGTTTGCGACCTTAAGATGTAATTTTTTAAAAATTATTTGAAAATAAATTGACTATGTTTGAGTATATATTGTTGTTCCTCTGGTGTTTTTTTGTCATATATAATATACCCGTGGACGACGCATGACTCTTTACTTTGGGGAGGCAATGAATATGGGGTGACGAAAATTATGTTTTTCAGCTAATTTAAAGGTAACTTAAGACAAATTATGAAGAATAGTACATTGCACACATACTCTTATTCTGCTATGTATTTGTTTGTTTATACGTATTTATGGTTCTCATTAACAGTCCTTATTCCAAAATGGATTGATGAATGTTTACCAGTTTCTAAAATCTAAAGGTTTTTAAAAAGGCTGTGATAAGAGTATCACTTGCTGCTGATCTACCATATTTGGTGTGAGACAAAACAACTGATCTTGGTGCCTAATTTGGGTTACCAAGAACGATAAGACACTGGCAAATAGCAAATTGGAACGCACATTACGAAACATGGTACACCTTCATTCCAAGGCAGTGAATTGAGCGATGAAAGGGATCCCAAAGTTTTTTTTCCCTATCTGTTTCATTTACATTTTAGATATTAAACTGACTCCATAAAGAAAGGAGCTTTGGCAAGGCAAAATGTATACAAAATTAGTCATAGTCCCCATGGAAATGTGTTTCACACGCTTAATTTTGAAGCAACACTCTTTCTATTTGATATTTATTGCTTGAAGGAAGTACATTCTAGTAAGAATATTGATAGAAGCCAAACTCTATCGCACAATTAGGGCAAGTGGTGTACCGGGGTCCCTTTCCCAATCCTCGTACCTGATCAATCCACATCCTGATAGCGTAGTGCCTTATTTTATGTAGTCTCTTAGTTTATTTGGTGGTTCCCATCTGGTTTTTTATAGCTTCTGTATTGTTTAAGTAGAAATTTTCTGTTTTTCTTTTTTTTTTGAGAATCTCATTCTCTGTGTTGTAAGCTGGTGTAACTTGTTTGGGCTTTGAAATGAATGTGCATTTACTGGGAGACGAATATGTCTAAATGAGTTTCCTGAATATCTTGCCATCGTTTTTTTTTTTTTTGTCATTGTATTTCCTTTTTGCATTAACCTTTACTGAGTTTCATGGAGGTGATTGTACGTGATTATAGAGTACTTCAGAAAACCAAAATTTAGAACAAAGGTAAATGATTTAGCTTCAGAGAGGTGCCCTGTAGATCCCGCTAGCCGATTTATAGGTATATTTCTATGCAATTTAATGGTGAATCTTCTGGAAATCATCTATGAAATCTCTAGCATTACACTAGTTACATTATTATATCTGCAGGAGTGATCTTGTGAGACCGATGCCGTTACCCAGTACTTCTGTAGTCATTCTTATTTCAAGTTAATTGTGATTGTGGCTGGAAATCATACATGAACTCTCATCTCATGCAATGGCCTTTTTTTATGCATTTCACAGGAGTAGTGTTCCTCGTGCATTTTTGTACCCAGAGATGCTAGAGTTGCTAACTATTTTACTCACCCATGGACATTCTTAAAGCATTATTAAAGTTGCATGGTTTCTGTTTTTGGTGTTCTTTTGAGACCAGAGATGCTTGGTAGAGTTGATAACTATTTACTTTCCCCTTTTCATTCAAGCATTATTAAACTTGTGTGGCTTCTTTTTTTGGTCTCTAACATAATAAAAATAAGAGATCCTTTTTCATCTCTTAATCTATTTCTGCTCTGGGATATGAATTACGTTACCAACTTGGATTAAGCCTCGACAGACAAGTCAAATTTATGTAAAATGCAGTTTTTGGATGGCCCCACTGAGATGGAGTTGAGACTAGAACTTGGGAACCATGCTCTTGAAAGTACAAGAGACATATTTGTGGATGCCGATGAGAGCTCTTTAGCAATCAGAGTACAGCACTCTGGGTCTCTCTGGACTCTGATGGAAACTACTTGTCTGTATGAGAAGATTAAGCCTGCTGAAACAATCTGGTCTGTGCTTAATCAAGTATGAATTTTCTTAACACCAATTATTACAAGATTTATACAGAAGTCTTTTTGATCACCAGGTACTTGGATGATGACCAACTGGTTGTTAATTTGAAGAAACATGACCCGGAATTAATATGGCCAGACATTATCGAGACATGGGAGTCCCTCAGTGTAGGAGTTATGCAGCTCTTGGCAGGGATATCAATTTACTTAGTCGGGGATTCATCTGAAATCAATGAAAAAATTGCTCGAGAACTAGCTATTGGTCTTAGGTACTACCCTTATATTCAATGCAATTCAAAGATCATAAATTGATGGTCACCTACTTGAATCACCCACCGTGCACCAAATCTTTCCACAAAAAAGTAAGTAGATAATTAAACAAGGAAGTAACTCTGGCATGTATCTAATTGTTGTACATGTTAGCTTTTTCTGTGGAATTTAACCCGTATGGATTCTTTTTGTGAAATCTTGTCTCTTTTGCTTTAAACGTTATCAAAATCACAGTAGTCTTTATGGGCATACTATTAGGCTTTTTAAATTACTCTTGCTTGCAATAATTGACCTCAATCTGTTTACTCGACTTTGTCATATTTAAGTAATGGAGATTGGAGGGTGTTTATAGGGACTCATCTCACTTTGTACATGATGAATATCTCCTATGTTTTAAGCTTTGTCCTCTTTCATTTGTATGCGTGGCAGGTATACGCCACTTACGACAAAAGAGCTGCTGGAAACATATGCCCAGCAAACAATTGACTCGTGTGAGTGTGGTTGTATTGTTTTACTCAACTGATTTGTGCTCATCCATCCTTGGGTTTGTAACATAAGTTCATGATTAAGAACAACACACACACTGTGTGTGTGTGTACACATTAGTCACATTCAAGAATATACAGTCGCTTACCTTCTTGCGATCTCACTTACATACACATATGTAAGTTTGTGTATGTTTACATATTAGTCACCTTCAAGAATATACAGTCACATAGAAGGTGTAATGATCAATGACAGATAGCTTAGCTTCTTCGGATCTCACTTTGTTTAATGGTAATCCTGGTCTCATATTCCTGGTTTCCAGAAGAACATGTTCTTTTCCTCTTCCTTTGAACATAGAATTTTGAATCTCCATTACGGTCGTCTACAATGCATATGAAGTAACAGTTAAGAGGAAAAGAAAGCTTTGAAGAAGTGGAGGATGACATACGGTCTCAACATCTTCTTGGTTGACAAAGAGCATGCGAGAAAACATAGGTGGTTGAAGATGATACAGAAAAGAAATATGTCTGCCTTGTTTTGAGCATTGGCTTGAATGGAGTTAGTGTAACAACTCTGCTCTTCTTATTAATATTACGATAGAATGTTTTACAAAGATCTTGTGAAGAAAATCTTTAGACCATATGGCACGTGAAAGGCCATGTCGTCTTTTATGACTGCCCCTTGTTTAGTGGATGTTTTGGAGGCGAAATCGAAACTGTTTATCGTTATGGTGTATGCATTATTAAAATTGTGTGGGAGATTGCTTTGCCGTGCTTATTTTCTGGACCCAATACTTCATTTTGATCCTCCAAATGAGATGATGATGATGATGATGATCCTTGTGCTTGTGCTTGTGTTGTTTAAATGAAAAAACCTCGAAGCTTTTTGAAGTTGCGTCTGCTTCAGATGGATCCTTATGTGAAGTAACATGTAAACTGCTCAATGTGACTTTCATTGCCAATCTTGCAGTGCATTAACAAGTCTAAATCAATTCCAGGGGTGGTTGCAGAGGGGTCTGACTCTGTTGCAGATGCAGAAAGTGCCGTGTTAGAAAGCCTCAGTAGGTATGGCCTTTGGCTTGATTTGATTTTTTATTTCTGTTTATATCTGAAAAATTCAAAAACTTTTGCATGGTTAATTGGTTATCTGCAGTAACGTCCGTGTTGTCATTGCAACTTTAGGAGGGCAGCATGGTGCTGCTGGAAGAGCTGATAAATGGCAGCATCTTTATGCAGGATTTACTGTCTGGCTTTCTCAGTCTGAAGCAACAAGTAAAGTGTGTTAACATTTCGCTGTATTGTTTCATCTGGGAAAGCTATCCAGTGCTAAATTTGTTAGCTGTTAGGAGTTCAGTCATCTTTGGGCCCCGTAAAAGTTATATATGCACTATTGATGCTAAATCCACCAATTTGCCAAATGTATTAGCTTTGATCTGGGTGAAAAAACATATATAAACATCATACGTGTGGTCTGTCTGGGCAGGAAGCGGAAAATCTGGACCCAGTAACTCATGTAACCCTGCGTAAGATAGGTTCAGGGTAAATGCCTAGATAGTCAATCTAATCAATTCCATTTTCTCGGTCTCTTTAATTGTTTAGTAATTAGTGAATCCTATTTATGGGGAAAAACTATGAAAATAGTCTTTGTATCTTCTGACTTACAAAGACTGATCCTTGGTTGCTTTATCTGGTCAATGAACTGAATTATATTCTATATAGTGATTCCTGTTTCAAATTACTGCAGATGAATATTCAGCAAAAGAGGAAGCCAGGAGGAATGTGGAAGATGGTAGCCAAGCGTACTCCAAAGCAGACGTGGTAGTCAAGCTTGGGGGTTGGGATCCCAACTATGCTAAATCTGTTGCTCAGGCTTCCTTGAGTGCCCTTAAACAATTAATTCTCTCAGACAAGAAGCTCCCAGGTACCTTATCAACCCATATTGAGTTCCTTACATAAGTATATTTTCTGAATTAATTGTCTGAGCATGATACTTGTGACTGCTTGCATCGAAAAGGGTACGCCTAGAAATAGTGATGGGCCTTCTACAGTTTGTGCAGCCGTAAAGCATCTGTTCTAATTTCTACCCTAAGAAAGGGAAATTATCCCAACTCAAGATTGTCGGAACAGAAACTAACCGTGCTACTTTTATATCAAGCCTTTTGCAGTTCATGTTCCTCTGCCCGGATGGCATTACTAAAGAAATCAGTCCCTTACCTTGGGAAACTTATACAAATTTCTATATAAACAAATGCAAATAAAAGAAACCTTTTGGAGTATTTATTATTTTGCAGAAGTAAAGGAAATAACATGTTCAAAGAAATAAATGATAGTACCTAGTGTAGTGTTGATCCCATTAACCGATGGTATCAGGAGGGATAATACTGTAGGCAGACTTAACCCTTGGCTTTTAGTTACACGAAGTTGTTTCTTTTGAACTTAATGCACGTTCCTATACCAAGCAATGCCCTTATATTAAAGAGAACGCAATTCTGGAATCTTTGTTTTCCTTCTGTTGACACACCGACCAACTGGTGCTAAATGAGGTGGTTTGTACTTTTGCCATGAGAAAATACTATTGCATCTTGTTGTGACCTCTATAATTTCTAATCTTATACAGGTAAGAAAAGTTTATACATACGATTGGGATGTCGAGGTGATTGGCCAAACATCGGGCCTCCTGGGTGGGACCCATCTACCGGAGGCGATACCTCTCCTCCTGTTTCGTAGAACCAATCATGTACAAACAACGATCCAATGTATTTCCTATAATGTGAATCATTCTTGTGTCTGTCTCTGAAGCCATCAAGCAAAGGAACTTGTGCCTCTGTAATTGAGCTTGCTACTTCTGTAAGTGCAGATTTTCTTCAGCAATGTACCTTACACTTGTATTCTCCAATTCTTTTACCTTCACTCTCTGGGCTTGAAAATGTAGAATGTTCCTCAAAATTGTTTTTTTCCCCAAGTATAATTTCCTGAAAATACGTTGGACGTTTGCATTTTATATAACCATGAGTCTGTACATATCCTCATTAGGCCACACCAGGAGATGGTGCTTTGATATCTTGTGAACTGTGATGCCCTGTGTCAAATAAAATTTTGAAGTAAATATCCTAAATGGTCGAATCCAAGAAAAGGAAAGAAGAGTCATAATCTGAAACTGAAATTTGTCGCTGTTCGTATTCCTCTTCTGGTCCTATTCGTTGCGGCCGAGTCATAAACTACTTGGATGTGATTAAATTTTGCAGACCCATGGCATTTGAGAGAAGGAGTTTGATAAAATTTCTGGAGTTCACAAAAAATTTCGAAGGCTATGGTAACAAGGGAATCCAAAGAAATTATCATTGCCGATATCAATAATACTGAAGTGATTTTGGCTCATTTTATTACCTTTTTTTTTCAAGACCCACAGAAATGATAAGCAGTGTATTCGGTTCTCTAGCCCAAGTTTCATTTACTGAGAAAAGTAAAATCGTAGACACCAATTAACATGAGTCTAATGACTGTTTGTTCGCTACAGGAAAAGTTTTCAAAAAACCAAATGCCAGGAACAAAACAATGCACCAAAGCCTTTTAATAATCAGTTTTGTTAGTCATCGTCTATTAGGATTAACCAAACAGGATAATTCATAAATTGAAACATATCACTAATGAAAAGAGATCGGGTTTCTAATTTCTGATTTCTTTTGGTTCTTGGTACATTTCTAGAAACCAAACAGGATAATTCATAAATTGAAACTAAATCATAACGAAGCAAATATCAATTTTATAGTTGAAATTATATTTTTTTTCGAGTTAAAGATCGAGTCGGAGATTGAGGATCGCCGTAGCCAGAGTTGGGTTTGTCGGAGTTGGAGAGAGGAAAAGGCGTTGGTGTTGGTGCTGGTGGAGGGTGGAGAGGAGGGGAGAGAGAAAAACTAATGGGAGAAGAGAAAGTGTTTTAATCTCAACAGTTGATTTTAATGGCTGAGATAGAATCTTTTTTTATGTGTCTCCAAATCCGACCCGTGTATATATATATATATATATATATATATATATATATATATATATATATATATATATATAGGGTATTATTTATTATCGCTTTCTAGGCGATAAATAATATGGATATAATACCAAAACAGTTAGAATGCCAATACACAATTCACAGACATTAATACGCATGGAAGAATATCATTTACAATTTTCACACATTTTGATGCACTTGCTACATATTATTCACTAGCATTTTCCTATATATAATACCAAAAAACAAGTTAAAATATTAATACCCAATTCACGAATATCAATACACACGCGAATATTAATGCGAATATCAATTCACATTTTACACATAATTGATCCCCCTCAAGACAGTGATTAGTATTTTTCTATAGTAATTACTATTGAGTATGAATCCTATTGAATTTCTTCTCTGAACTAGCCTAAATTCGTCCTTTGTCTAAGTTACAAAACAATGAACTGTAAGTTAGTACTGACTAGACGTGGGTCTTCGGAAGGTACTCCGATTCTTAAGTTAGTCCTTAATCAGAGAAGAAAAACCAATTAAGTGAGTCCAAGTATGTCGCGTGTACCTAAGAATGAAGTGTCTTGGTCCTATTTATAAAGGGGCCTATCAAGGCATGGAGTACACGATGCGGAGAATATCGCGACGTAGGCCATACGTCATAGCACTACTTCCACGTTTCCTGCGTCCATGCGAATCGGGCACTACCCAACCACGTTTGGCAACTACAACATCCCCACGCCTCTTTCGGTAATCATCCACAACGTGGGCAGCATGCCTCACTCACACTATGCCGAGACATATGCTCACGGTGGCACAATCGAGCGGCATTGGGGAATAATCCCATGAAGCTTCCCAATATCAGACTGCATGAGAAGGCTCGGCCCAATTGATAGTCATGCGTCCAATAAGGCTTGAGGCACGCCGAGTGGAATCGTCAAACCTCTCGGTGCAGTATCAACTGGCCCAAGCAAATCAGTCCAACCCATTTCTAGGCTGAGATGGGCCGAGCATGTCGTAGGCCCAAACCTTATACGTATCCAGCCTACTACAATAACCTCTCAACTCCTCTGCACGGCATTAGTCAAATGAGAGGAGTTGAATATCTACAGGCTACACTTGTGACAATCTGTACCGAACTCTAAACCAAAAGTTGTCATATTCCTACACAGGCCACGTGTCAATTGCTGCTTAGACCCCGCACGTAAAGAAAGAAATGGCAGGGCATTGTGGTACTGCACATCCTTATCAAGGACACGTGGCTATCTCCCATTGATTGTACCATCACGTCTGTTGAATAGATCGTTGGCAACTGAGCGGACTGGTCACGCGAACTAGCATGCCTCTTAATGATGCCAAACGTCACCCATCAATTGGATGAAGCTAAAACGTTTTGTTTCCCACCATTTCACCTCAAAAATCATACCCGCTTATAAATACTTGAAATTCTAGAGAGAATAAATCACTTCATCTCTCTCTCTATGCAAAAGCTCTGCCCAAATTTCATCATAGCTTTTCTCGATTCAAATACGCAACAAATCAATCTTGTTTGATTGATCTAGGTAAGAGATCCATCCAATCTTAAAAGTTTCAGCATTCATTTTTTGCATAATTTTCTCGGGTTTATTGGATTTTATGGTCGATCTCATCACATCATTGAGTTTCATGGCTTGGGGTCGTCACATCAGCCCTAGTAGAGCTGACCGAACATTGAGTTGACATGCTGAACCCTCGACCATCCAACCGAGAAATCTGTAACATAGAGTTCTTTTTCTTCTCACAACACCCGTGCACTCTGTTTGGTAGGATATCTGAGCAAGAATTTAAATCGGAGTCCAAGTAGTGAGGTCCAGCAACGACTCAACTATTCTCACATGTCTCGTCTAAGGCAAGTGACTTGGCAAAAGACTCGGATATTGAAATGACTCGGTACACAAAACATTTCACCAACAATGGAGGTCAAGCGATGTTCAGAGATGCCTACAACATACCGAACTACATTTATGTTGACCTAGTTGCAGTGAACCAACGTCCTCGGGCCAATAAGTGGCAAATCATTATGACACTCATGGCACAGGAAAAAAAAAAAAAAGCAGCGCGGGGGGGGGGGGGGGGGGGGGGGGGGGGTTTGTGGTGTTGTGTTGTGTTGGTAGTTGTTCGGTTCCCCCTCTATTGCTTTTTTAGGCAACTTTGTCTATCCTCAATCTTACAACGTCTCATGTCTCTACAAACTTCTATCATATCGTAATGGGCATGGCCGAGCTGGAGGAGAAGTTCGGGAATGCATTCGAGATCGAAGACTTCTTTAGTATCTACTTTGTAAGCACCAACCGGGTTTCCAAGCAAAAAATTCTCTTTGTTTGGCCTGGTTTCAATAAACTGATCACCAAATTCTTAAATTCATATAAACATGTCAACGAGTTCATTACCGTGAGGGGAGACTTTGAGTTCGACTTCTGCCAAGAAAGAGAATTTCTAGTACTGAGAGTGATAGAAGAGTCAGGTAGATTTAAATTCTCGATTAGCCCCTGTATAATGAAGGATGAACCAATTCTGAAGCCGGCTCCATGAAGCAAATGGAGAGGATAAATGCCCAAGACAGTGGACTAGAGGAGAGTGCCTTCAAAGCTAGGTGGCTTCGAGCCATAAAGGAGGCTCACGTGTCAGTCGAGTCGAACCTCTATGTTGATATCCCTCCTTACCAAGCATCGGTTCCAGCTCCTACAGCCCCCATTCAAGTGATTATCGAAGCCTCTCCATCCAGATACGAAGTCCCAATGCCGAATGGCGAGGACATGATTGTGAATGTAATTGAAGGGAATGATCTACCACCGGCTCAAGTTTGAGCTCGGGCTTTATAATTCAAACTTTTTTATTTATTTCTGAACTTGTTTACGACATGTGGTCGGCACCTAAACTCGGAAAAATTCTGTGGCTGGACAAAATGGTTTAGGACAGTCAACAACTTTCTCTTTGCTTAGGCCGAACTGCCCAAGTTTGTAAATACGTTAATGCTTGCCCTCTTTCCTTATGAATGCTCTGAATTTGTATGCATATTTTATTTGAGATTAAGATTGAATTTTCCCTCGGATAGTGACTATTATGTGCATATGAAATTGTTCGAAAATTCCATTGAGAGATGGCAATGCCACTGGTATGGAATACCCCAGGGTGTAAACCACTGTGTTATATTTGAAAACTTCACAATCATCGAGTGTAAGTCATAGGAGTCGGGAAATTCCACCGGTATGAGGTCCCTCGGTCTAAAATCGAGGTGTGAGACTTCAAAAAATTTCCAAGGTTCTCCAGTATTGGCCGTGAGTTTCCAACAATACCACTCCCATGCCCGCCGGAAAGAATGACAAACTATGAGTGCCCGGCAATGCCACCGGGCTAAGTTTGAGAAAATATAAGACAACAATACTATCGTGTTTGAGTAGTCGGTACAACAATGTATAAAACACGAGATAGAACGAACCAACGAATTCATTTCAATGAAACATGAAATATTTACAATTGATAACCAGGGCCCTTGGCCTTACAGAAATGGATTCAAGGGTAGTACTTTTTAAGATTACGTGCATTCCATGACCTAGGGATTGGGGTACTGTCTAACTCCTCCAATCTATAGGAGCCAACCCTCACAATCTTGGTTACTCGGTAGAGACCCTCCCAGTTGGGATCAAGCTTGTTAGACTTCTTACTGCCAATCACGTTTCAGAGGAGAGGTCGTCCGATTTGAATGGCTTTTGATTGAACCTTTTAATTGTGTCCTAGGGACAATTCTTGTTGATAAGCAGTTATCATGATCCTTGCCGAGCATGCTCTTCGGCCAGGTCCAATGTCATTAATACGGCCTCGTCATTAAATCGTGGAGCCGAATCCTCCAACAAGATGATTGTCGATAGCATAAAGAAGAGATTACTAGAAGCCAAGGGAAGATGGGCCGAATAGCTGTAAAATTTAATTTTGTGTTCGGCACAAAAGTCTTTAAATAAATCTCTCTAAAATTGGGTCCCGTTGTTCAAAACGAAACTGTATGGGATGCTAAATCTAGAAATGATATTTCTCCGGACAAAATGTTCGATGTCTTGATCTTTGATTGTAACCAGGGACTAGTCCACCACTGTGAAGTAATCTGTGATAGTGATGAGAAACTTGAAGTATGTCGGGTGCCACCGTGAACTTGTCGATCATGTCAAGCCTCCGCTAAGTGAATGACCAGGGACTTGTGAGAGGGTGGAGGTTCTCGGCTAGCTAGTGCAGAATTAGTGCAAAACATTGGCATTTGTTGCATTCCCGGACCACCTTGTCGGCTTCCTTCTTCGTGTTCGACCACTAGTATCCTTGAGTGACTGCTTGATGCACTAGTGATCAGCCCCCGAAAGGTATCTATAACTATCAGTGTGTGACTCTTGGAGTACGGATTCTATTTGGGCCGGGTCAACACATAACAAGTAAGGTCCAGAGAAAAAGCATCGGTACAGCTTGGGGCCCGGCCCCAACCAATATTGGGCCGCCTTGGGACATATCTTATAAGCTTCTCTTTAGTCTTTAGGTAGCATGTTGTCACAGAGGTAAGCTATGATGGGGTGCATTCAGCTAAGAACAAGGTCGACACATGATAGGTTCAGCCTCCTCATCAGCCTCAATGTTAAGTTGACTAAGTGTCTCGATGTTGACAGATCGTTGCCACCCAGCGTCAAGTGCCGAAGCTAAACCTGCTAGGGCATCGGCATGCGCATTTTTCTCTCAGGTGACCCGTTCGAGGTTGGACACTTTGAATCTTGACACCATGGACTTTGCTTCTTCAATGGACCATGATATTCGATCATCGCAAGCTTCATATTCTCCGAAGTGTTGGTTGACCACCAATTGAGAGTTTACAAGGAAGAAGAATTTCTTGCATTTACATACTAGTTAATCCTCCCCCCTCCCCTCTTGTTAATAGTATTTTAATTTAATACTCAACATCATCTTCTGAAAGTGGTGGATCAAGATCTTGGTTGAATTATTGATTTCAAAGGTATTCGACTGAATCAGCTTGAACAATTAATTCCAATGGTATATCAAGAGAAATTTACAAGAAGAAGAATTATGGAGGAAAATATAGTGAAAATTTTTGTACGCCACTTCTAAGTGGAATCCTTTCCGGTGTATAGACATATGGTAAGTGGAATGCTTACCAAACAAGCATATTTCATTCTAGATGTCTTCTTAGATTTTACGTAAAGATGCATGAATTTTTTTTTACCTATGTTTACTTTATTTGTAATTCCAAAAAAATCCTCCAGACTTCAAAATGATAATTTGGTGTTTGAATCTTGTTATGTGACGTCATGCTTTGTATCATTATTTTCATAGTAATGTTGGCATCATTGCTTACATAGGCATACTTGGTTAATCCTCCATTTTGTTAAGAATGTTCTGATATTCAACATCATCTTCTAATGGTGGTGAATCAAGATTCTGGCTAAAATGCTGATTCCGAAGGTCTTTAACTGAATCAGCCTGAACAATTAATTCTAATGGTAGATCAAGATTTTTTCTTTTTTTGCAACCTATTTAACGGAAGGTCTACTTCTCTTATAGTTTCTGAGTTCTTTCGTATGTTATTAGGAAATGTGTAAAAATAGACGTATCCCATCTGTTATTATGAATGGTCCAGGTGGTTCCTTTGATATGAGAAGCCAACATGTTCACTGGATTAGACAACCTCAAATCCTAAAAGATCTGACATCTATGGTCCAAACCCAGTTTAAAGGACGTAACGGCAATGGTCGGATTGCACTCCTAAATTTTATTAAACATCTCCCAATACCTAGCTGCATATTGGAAAAGAGATTCATTTGCCAACGTCCTCAGGCCGAGCAAGGAATAAACCTCCTTTACTTGTCAAGTGCCTGTCACGAACCAAATGAGGAAGGCAAGTGACAGCTCCTTGAATGTGGATATGGATTTGGTTGGAAGCTTGTAGGACCATAACAAGCCGAGTTCTTGAGGCTAGATGGGAATAGCTTGCACATGAGTGCATCGTTCGTATTGTAAAGGGACATCATTTTCCTAAAGTGCACTAAATGGGTGTAGCCATCCGTCTTTGGATCATATTTTTGGAATTTAGGGGGATTGAACCCCTATGACAGCTTGACCGACTCGACCTCCTTAGTGATTGGGAAGGAGATGAGCTGCTGGTGTATAATGTCATAATGAGACCGCGTCAGCTGAACCACCTGCTCAATTGGCCTCATCTGCTTGTGGTCGAGCTTGTCTCGAAAATATTTGTATCCCATGCAATCCGACTGAGGGGAGCATTCATGTCGACTGTGCTGACGAGGAGAATGGTCCCTCTGTTTTCTCTCATGGCGATCCACGTGGCTTTCATGAGTTGTAGTTTCTCTTGAGTCGGGACTGGTCGGAGATACCGAATAGCAAATGTTTACCGAAGGCACCCCAGCCTTTTGTACACAAAGATTTGCTGTCAACCTTGACGCTCGTCACACGAGTGGCAATTTGGGACATGGCTACGACCACGGTGTTGGTCCCTATCACTATCTCGATGCTCAACGTTGCCATGATTGCATAGCCGTTCCTTTGTTGTTGCCCTATGCTTGTCGTGCCCCCTTCTTTTGGGAGAGAGGGTCATGCTCCGCCTCTTCTGTCCCCTGATCCAAAAGGCCTTCCCAGCATGATGGGGCTAGATCACGGCCTTCAATTGCTCCATCTCCTCCTTCATAGCTAGAAGGAGCTAATCCTTCTCGCTTAGTCGAGCCTCTAGGAGCTCGACATAGAGCTGAATATGGAGGTCGAAGTGAGGGTCGGAGGGCAAGAGCACTACTTCTTTTGATTGAACCCTAAACATCAACTCCATAACTCATCCGAGAACTACTTGGTTGTCTCTTGAATAAACTGTAGCCCCCATTGTGGGTGAAGAATACTTATGTAACTTAAATGCAAGAGTAGTAGTTGGAGGATTCCCCCTATAGTCACCAAATTGTGGAGTCTAAATCACTTTGAACTTCATCATTGCTAAAAACGTAGCCCAAATTCATCCTCCACCATTGCTAAAAACGTGAACTATATGTCAATGCCGACCGGACGTGCGTCTTCAAAAGTCACTTCAATGCTTAAATAAGTCCTTGATGAGAAAAAAAAAAATTAACTAAGCAAGAGTGAATATTTCGCGCCAAAGCATGGAATAATGGAGCCGAGAATGTCACTGCGTGCACAGCACAGCGTTACCACCACATGTACCAAGTCCTTGCAAATCGGTGGCTTAGCAAGCATGTCTGGCAAATGCAATGTCCCCACTTCTATTTCAATAATCGTCTGCAACGTGGACAGCACGCCACACTCACATCGTGCCGAGCCCTATGCTCACGGCGGCACAGCCGAGAGGAATTCCTTGGGAAATAATCCCATGAAGCTTCCCAATACCGAGCTCATGAGAAGGCTCGGCCCAATAGGTAGTTAACAAAGCCTACCACTGTAGCTGAAGCTTTTTGGCTAGTGATAAGGGTGATGTGATTGGAGTTTAATCTTGTCGATTTGATTATCTATGGCATATAAAATGATACTCTTGGCCAAAGGATTTAGAAGACAGGCATAAATATTCTTCTGAAATCTTTCACAATTGCATAGCATATGGGTGAGGCTACCAAAAGGTCAAAGTTTCCTCCCGCAAAGCAGGTTGAAGGACACAATTGACTTGAATTACCACACATCGGTTTATCACCTATACAATATAATAAAGCCTCCAGTTGGTTTTTGGTGTGCTTCAAGTCTTGGGAGAATAGTATACAATAATTTATATGAATAGGGGCTTCTTGGTCTTGGAAAATTAAGTCGTGCAAGTAACGCGTTTGTGCAATAATTCAGACCACACGCCTTATTCTTTATCCTTTTTCTCTACTACACGATTATTGATTTCAAAAAGTAAATCATGACGACGTTGAAATTAGATCTTTGAAAGTGAAAGCTCTTGCAGTCGTGGGGCAACAAAAGTCTCCCATCAATACGTAGGTTGGGATAAGAAAAGTAGTCCACCTTGAAAAAAATGGAGGACTGAGAATGAAGAGAATAGAAATGATCCACATCCTCTAGCAAGTTAAACCATGTCAGTAGTTTCATTAGTGAGTGATAATAATATCCAACTCATCCCTGAAACAACGTATCCAACTGCCCACAACAACAAAATTCCAGTTGCAGAAGTTATGAACCAATCTTAAATAGTACTCCCACCCAGTGAAGAGCACAAACAGATTCCTGCAACCAAGTTAAACTTTTTTTAAATATCGTGTGGTTACTCCGACATAAATTAATTGCCACCCAACTGGCAGTACAACTAGGAACAATGATTACTATTCATTTGGACTTAAAACTCATGTATTTTAGATAAGAATCAGTTCAAATGTAACTATATAAAAATATATCCTGTATAAGAAACAGGAGAGATGCTCGCTGCACTAGTTTTAAAAGTCCATATTTGAAAAGCTTGGTTTGGGGGGGGGGGGGGGGGGGGGGGGGGGGGGGGGAGGAGTATCAAGTTTTGCAACTAATAAAAGAAAATCTAGATGGGAAAAGCCATCCTAGTCAAGTACACGTGAGTTGTACTCTGAAAAGGATTCGGCTAATTACCAGGGGTGAAAACATCCGCTTCTCTACAATCCAAAATCAGGCTGCAAGAAACAATCGTGTTTCAGCCGCCCATCTTGACTATCAGTGGTCTAGATTTGTCAGACTCATTTAAAAAAATCTGAACGAATTACAAATAATTTTGGAAGGTTTGATATTACACAAACTATTCACTTCAGTTCAAATCGAGATAAGCCAAATCCTTCTAAAAAAGGATTAACCTGTTTCTCACACTTAGTTTCCCACAACTGGGAGAAACAGGCATGATCTTGTGACCCGTTTATGAGAATGGACAAGTGAATCCCATATAAACAATAACAAACATTAGCTGGTTTGCTTCAAGAAATAATCAAAAGTTGAGACAAAGCATTAAACACCATGCTTTAATAGCAAAGTCAAAACGCATTAGTTCAATAAGTTCGATAAAAACCTTAGTCTACGAGAGAAATACAACTAAAACGCAAATACCATATACCTAAGCTATGTAGTTTCACAACTTCATGCCAACAAATTCCAACGGAACGCAGTAAACACATACTCAAGATCATTGGTGTAGCCAAATAACAACTGGTGTAAAACTGCCTCAATGTTCTTGCTCCTCCTTGGGCACTTTTGGTGGGCATGTAAAATTAGGCGGTAACTGCAAATAAAAAGACAGGGAACAATCATTCTCAACCCTGTTAATTCTTCATACATACGCTACATCACACAACAATACTCCACTCCTCGTCGTGCTTTATAATGAATATGCATACTATCTTCACTCATAGGTTAACACGGAATCCCATGCCAAACAGAAACGGACCACCAATTAGAAACACGCCACCAAAAAACGGTAAGGGAAAAAATCCTCCATTGATTCATGCCTGACTGTACCCCACACATAGATATGAGCATGCAAACCGGTATACAAACTTTTATGTATATACCAAGTTTATGTAGGAAAGAAAGCATTGCAAATGTTGTACTGCATCAATCTTTCTGGGTATACTAGCAACAGATTGTCCTTTTATTGATGTTAAGCAAGCTACAGTACCGAACACAAATTAATAAGCAGTCTTCCAAATTAGCAGACATAAAATTATTACCATCTCCTGCAAACTCTTATTTTGGCATGAATCCTACAGCTATAGGTTGCAAACCTCAAAAATCAAATAATGCCCCAGTCAGCCATTACTGGTCAAGTGAGACATATAGTATAGAATGAATATTACCTTACACTGAAGACCATTAATTGTAGTCCTCAACAACTGATCCCCAACTGCAAATCTCAACTTTCTAACAAACACATCACGACTGATTTTCTTGCTCTAAAATAGTCCAACGAGGGACAAAGAAAGTAGGACAAAAAAAGAGATGAAAATTAGACAAACTTTACTTGATACAAACAGAAGAAAATACAAGATTGTTTAACATACCCTGAACATGTTATACTGAATATTAATCCATTCCATTTCTTTAGGAGATACTTTCCTGGAGATGGCATCAAATAGCATAGCAAAAGGCATCCAAGGGGATTTGGGAGTCTTGGAGGTGCTTGAACCAACGCTAGTGGCCTTTTCCTGAGATACGTCCCCAAAATTTTGACGTGGATGGGAATTCCTCTCCTAGGGGAAAAGACATAACAACTATAAACAATGGAAAATCTCCTAAATAATGAGAAGTAGAAACCAAACACTCCAAACATCGATTGGCCACCATTTAGCGTTACACTATCAATTTTTTTGCTAAAAGAAATCCCAAATTTTAATGAAAAGAAACAAAATTAATATCAAAGACAATCAACGGAAGGGTCCTGAGAAGTTTTGTTAAATAATCTGATTAAATTTATTTGGCCAACCAACACAATGGCCTGAAAAGTGAAATCGAATCCCTACAATCCATGAGGTTCTGATAACATGTGAACACTTACCAATTCAACAGAAGATGAATCTAGCTGACTTTGACCTTGATGCCCCTCAGAAGCTGTGACACATTGGCTTTCTTTCCGATCCACGGCTTCTGTACCAACATTACGAATGTCGACTCTTAAGATGTAGAGGTGCATGATATATAAGTAGAAAATTGGTAAAATCACCACCAAGAAAATTTAGTATTCATACGCCTCAACCAATAATGTGTCCCACTGGCCCACAAATCCAGATAGCATAATAAGAAAGTGGGTTTCTTCCATCACAGTGTAAGGAGACTAATCAAATGACATTTGTGAATCCAGTGGTGACACATGAAAAAGGTCCATAAGAACTTTCCTAAGCTTGAATAATAAATCGCACGTTAGCCTTCAATCAAAGAAACATTAAAAAAGGTATCAAGTAGCACCTCCTGCACCCTGGGACATCTTGAAACTGACCGCGTATTCTGGATAGATGTGTGTGTTCATATTCATATTCCAAACAATATAATGACTTGGATTTTGAAGATCATCAACTCCACTATCAAAGTTCTCACTAGTGGGATGAAATTGTGTAGATCCAGGATGAATAGGTTCTACATTCCCCAGTATGACGCGGCAAAACACCATGTGGCTTACTCCATTTTCATCAACATCACAATAACTTGCACTGAAAAATAAAAAAAATGAATACGTCTCCGGAAGGAAATAGGGGCAAAAGAGATTATAAAGATTATATTTCTGTAAAAAGGAAAGAACAAATATCTATTGAATAACTATTAAGCCAAGAGCTTACCATAACTAACCTGTTGGTGCTTATACTGATCCAAATAACAACTATAAGAGAAATTAGGGGTACATGCAAACCTGGTGAGGGCACACTTCAAGGGTGTGAGGTGAACTCCGACACCGAATGGTGCATTAATTTTGGGTCCACAATGTGCAAGCCCATACATCATGATGCTAGACCGAGCATCTTTTGTAGAAGGAAGCCAACAAAACTGAACATTTGGATCCCCACGATACTTCTGGGTTATCTCAACCTGCTTTCGAAAAATTTCCCAACGGGACTCCATCATTGTACTAGAGCATTTGATGATATCCAGTATGCTTGCATCTAAGGAAGGGTTCATGCCACCGATGAACATGTTTTTCACATCATCTACATCAACAGTTTGGAAAACATCTTCAATTTCAAACTTAGGGGATAAAATTTCACCAATCTGTTGAACTTCCTCAACCACATCTTCCATTTCTGCACCACATTTTTGGTTGTCATCCTCATTAGCACCTAGCTCATAATGATCACCATTACGTTTTTTCTCAATTTTAGGCCGCTTAGCACAGATATTTGACTCTTCAACGCATTCCTCCGAATTGAAGCCATTAACTCCATTTACTTCAATTTGAAGATGCAATTTGATTTCAGATGTCCCATTTGGACCCACAAACATAACCTCTTCATCTTTCTCTAACTCGGAATGGTTACATTCACACACTCCACCATTATCAGAGTGTAACTGAGGGAAAAAGCAGCCACCAGCTTCATCAATCCAAGCTATAGGTTTCAGGGAACCTGTCTTCAGATCTACTTGAATCATATACAGGATATCCAACATTAAATGGCATCCATTGAATCGCACTTCAATTGCTGCTTTCTTCATTCGAAAATCTTCCCTGACCATCTCAACAAGATACTGAGGGAAATCATTCCACTCACTATCCTGATGAAATAATAAACGCTGTGGGACTCCACTTTTCATCAAATTAGAATAGTTCTGAAGTAAATATTTCCTTAAGTGCACCTTGCTTTTGCATCCAACTGATCTTTTCCTCTTGCCAAGCTTGCTAGGCAATGAGGTATGCTTAGACTGAAATCGAAATACCTTGTTACTTGCTTCAGTCACATTTGCCGCATGGCGAATTGCCCGTCTTCTATTGATGACTCTACTGCCATTTTCTGATACATTGCCCCACTTTGGTTCCATTTATCTACAATGAAAACCCTATTTACAGACTAAAACCTACAAAGCTAACAGGTACTCTTAACTCTTCTACCAAAAATCCCCAAAATATGATGTCGAGGAGAAATTGCAAACCCTGGAACAAAATCAAACTGGTTAAGACACACCTGCAGAAACAAACAATGACAAGAAGTATGACGAGTAATATCAGGAAACCATGAAAACTAGACCAGATGCCCCAACAGTCATACATCATAGGAAGCAACAAGTCCAAGCCAAGCAATAAACATGCAACCGTTGATGGAAACTGATTCTTATTTGCTTCTTCAATCAAAGATGGGCAACATATATGATAACAGGATTCAATAAAGGATCTGGATCCTCTCCACTTCCCTTACAAAATGAAGAGGTCCCTTGCACACTACCAGGTGTTGCCACCTTAAAACGCAAGCATAAGAATGGTCCAGATGAGAAGTCTGGAAATAGCATCGTCTCGTGGAACTGACCTCAGTTTCCCCGTCAAGTTATATTTATCTGACCCCTTGTCCCATCTCTCTTCCCCAAAATTGGTCCTAGACCGAGATTCTCTTTTTTCTCCTCATCTCGATTTGTGCTTTAAAGTCTGCGCAATCCCACAGACAATCCGTGGATATTTCTAAATAAATTACCCTCATTCTCTCCATTGACCAGCCCTTCACTTATTAGGGGGAACAAAAGGTGAGTGGTGTAACTAGCATAAAAAGTGATCGAAGCACATACTTCTATCACCGCTATAAAATCCCTCCTCACGCTAATACCCATTATTTTTTGTGTCTGGACATCATATGTGTATGTGTGCGTACACGCCCAAGTTGCACATGTGTGAAAAAATTATAAGCCCCAATGCTATTACATTGTGCCATCTTCTTTCCTTTGTTTTGCTTTGAATTTAGTGTATTAGCTTTTAGATAAAAATAGGGAAAGCTATAGAGACTACGCTAGGAAAGACTTAAACTTAACATGCAGTAAGAGAGGCGTGACTTAAACAGGAACCATGAATGAACCACAGCCGATGTGCACCAACAATGTTCTTTTAAGTTTCAAACCAAACAACGTAGTATGATACAATTTCAAAATCTCCAATACAGTTGGCCTTATCTGGTGCATTCATTTGCTAAAAGATGACACGACGACTGAATAGTCAATGAAATGAGATCACCACTTATACTTGCAAGGAAAAGAAATTTTGTCCTTCCACAATAACGGCCATAAGTAACGTAGCACCATTCTATAATGGGATTTGGTGGAGGGCAACAATTACGACAATGTTAATCAGTTGAACCAAAATTGACATGCCTTATGGCTAATCCAGCCATTCAGACAAACATGCCTACTTTCATAGTGTCCAACATTCATATTCACAGGAAGAAACAATTCCAACCGAAGAAAAATATGCAAGACGATAGAACTAATTTTTATTTCCTTCTTACTTCTCGTCAGGTTTCCAAAAAATAAAAAGAACCATTGAACAACATAATGCCTAACGGACTTCGCAGTTGGCAACATTACTACAGGAATGTTTATCAATTGACATAAAATTCGCATGTGTATGGCCAATATGGCAACATTAAACTATGCAATAGCCATTAGGAACAGTTAGTTTCATCTTTACAGTAGTCACAGCTCTGCTGCTAGAGAAGGGCCCTACGTACTATCTGGGCCACATTTTGCACTTTTTTCTTCACATAATAATACTTTTGCGACTTCCTGACACTTTATCCAGCCTGGATACATTAACATGGCAGCTACACTCTTGAACTCAGAGATAGTTGCTTTGATCAGACCACTGAGATGTTTTTTTCTTCTTTTTCCTAAAAATGGTGCAGTATAGCGCTGTTTTAATTTCTTAATATGGGTTTTGTAAACTTTTGAAGATTAAGAACTATGGCGATTGATTCTTGGACCCAAATTTAGAATGAGAAGCCACACACAATACATTATACAGTATGAATTCTTATAGTTCTGATTTCCTTTTGTACTACCTAAAAATATATCACGTCGAACAGCATTTATCAGCTCAAAAAGTACAAAGCTTCAATTACTAAAGCTTGCTATCATCTTTTATATGTAGATCATGTTATTAGTGTTATAATGTCTGTTAGAAGCCTCTACAAAAACTTAAAATGGGTAAAATAGGGAATTGGGTAAGCAGGGCGAAAAGAAATATCAATGAGTTTTCAAGCGTTTGCAAGTGATTAAGAAAATCAAGGGAGATACTCCTGATGCCATTATACTCCAGCAGCATCTGTTACGCCAGCAGATACCACTTCAAGATCATGCTTGATGCAGATCGTTTATCTAATAATATCTTCCCTAATCCGGTAAAAAAGATAATCGCGCAGATAATAGCTGTTTGTTAATGCCATCACTCAAACAAATTAAATTGCACATTGATACCACTCGAGAAGAATCAAATATCCACCCTTACAAAACTCAGAGACAAAAATTTAGAACATGAAGCAATGTACAGCACATTGTACAGTATGAATTCTTATAGTTTCAATTTTCATTTGTACTTCACCCACACATATATCACATGTCAAACAGTGTTTATCAGCTTAAAAACTACAAAGCTTAAGTTGCATAAAGTTTACTACCATCTTTTATTTGTAGATCATGTTTTTAGGTGTCATGATGTTAGTCAGAAACCTTTACAAACACTCAAAAGTGGGTATAATAGGGAACTGCACAGAGCAGGGTTAAATATGCTTATCAATGAGTTTTCAAGTGTACTACCATCTTTTATTTGTAGATCATGTTTTTAGGTGTCATAATGCCAGTCAGAAACCTTTACAAACACTTAAAAGTGGGTATAATAGGTAACTGTGCAGAGCATGGTTAAATATGCTTATCAATGAGTTTTCAAGTGTTTGCAAGTGATCAAGAAAATCAAGGGCTATACTCCTGATACTGTTATACTGCAGCAGCGTCTATTACACCAGCAGATACCACTTCAAGATCATGCTTGATGTACACCATTTATATAATAATATCTGCCCTAGTCCGGTAAAAATGATGACCGCGCAGATAATAGATGTTTGTTAATGCCATCACTCGAAAAAAATTAAATTGCACATTGATACCACTCAAGAAGAATCATATCCACTCCTACAAAACTCAGAGACAAACTATTGAAGCACAAACGAACTTCTGTAAAGGAGGGGGTAAAGATAAGGAGCTTCTCATTATAACACACAGTAAATACAAGAACACTCACACTACCAATTCCAAAGGTAACAAATAGAATATAAAACAGAATTCCCCAAAAAGAACTTGGAAGAAACAAAAAAAAACAAGTCATCTATGTTGCACCATGCATGTGAAAATAGCAAATCATGCATTTTGGCAATCAATAAAAAGACTTGATCGAAAACCACTATTTTAATGCAGCAATAGCCCAAAACGTCAATAAGTATAACTTGTGAATTACATATTACAGGAAAACAATTTATGATGCAATCAGCTTTCAATCTTATCCAAAAGAAAGAGTATCATATTGAAAGCACATCAGTGCAAGCGCAACTATACCGAATTTTGGAAACTAAAAATCATTTCTGTACACGTTTGTCTTCTCCCAGCAATCTGTGTGACTTCGACAAGTTTTGTTCCAACCAAGATCTCCCACGCAGCTCCAATAGTTATAGTCTTCTAAAATGCAAAGTTTTCATCAGTATAAACCAGGCATATAATATGTACGATTGGAGACCTACCCAAGTAGAGAACATAAATAAAGTAGCACAGGAAAAAATTGTGGCACCTTCCCACTGAATATATTCTCTTTGAGAAAAAGAATAAATCCATAATTACACAGGCCAGTATTACATTCACCTCATTTTTCTGCTCTAGTTCCACCCAGCCATTTATCTTAGTCATAATGTAAGAGGTTCAGATACACAAGAAGGTGGTGTATCCACTTACCACAGAAACCCACCACCCCTGACAAGTGTCCACACTTTCTAAATGTGTGTTTGCTGTTATTTCTAAGGTTTTCCTGAACGGGGCGCACTTAAAATACGTGTCCCTAGCTTAAAAACACATGATCCCTAGCGATTTTTGAAATTTTTCGACCCCGACACACCTAAATACACTTCCCCTCACTTAAAAACACACGAAACAACCTTACGGGTTTGAAAGAAACTAAATTGGATATAGACACCTTTAAATCCCCCTTCCTTTTTAGATTTTTGCATTTTAGAATTTTTAATACCAAAACTTCAAATTTGATTGTCATTTCCTTTTCTAAATAAAGATTAGGTCTTTAAAGCACGCATACTTAGTATTATGATGCTTGTGAAAATAGTTACATACTGTCCATATGACAACATGCAGATGTAACTAAAATGAAATGATATCTTTTTTGAAAGTCATTAAAAAATGGAATGATTATATAGCTTTTTTCACGACCACATACAACAGAGAGTCCTACTGATTAACGCGCTCCAATTGTGTCTTAAATTTTTAACAAAAAATGAAGCATCGCCGAGTCCATCTCATGTCGTATCACGCTTCTTAGGTTATAAAGCCCTCAATCTTTCTCATTCTGAAAAAAGAGAATAGGTTTCATGTGATCAAAAGTTCAACCATGCCAAGCAACCGACTTTAATTTCAACCATACAGAATGACCTTAAATACGTTTGCCTTAAAACTTTCGCACCAGATGTGTATATGTATATTTTAAATTAAATTAAACTGTAGAACATACACAATTCCGAATTAGACAAAAATATACGTAGATTTATGGAGATAAACATGTATTTAAACCAAACAATTCACAAAACTTCAATTTCCATAAGATCGAGAATCTAAACAACAATAACCAAAAAAACTTAAAAGATCGTCGAATCACTAAATTCCGAAACTTTATAACAGGAAACTGAAGGCGAAAATTCACGATCCCGCGTAAAATCACCAAGCAAAACACACGGATTTTACGACGATTGTACCTCAACCAAAAAACAACACACGAGTATCTGACCTTTTGACTTACTCAAAAATAATAAAATGCGCAAAACAGCATCTTATTGCTCTTAAGACTCAAAATCACACCGATCTGAAAATTCCTAAAGCATCCGCTAATTCGAGCGGAATAATTGGACGACAAAAAGCGAAAAAAATCGTAGATCCATATACGGAACGAAAGATCTATACCTACTCGTGAGTAGAATCAAAAACTGCATCGATTTGCCGCCGTCAACGTCGTCGTCTCAGACTCGAGATATGAGTGAGCGTGATCTGCGGTGAGAACGAGACGACGACGTCAAAAGGCAAAGGAAGAGACTGAAGCCTGTGTGTTCATCGATTTGAAGAGTCTTCTTTGATATTAAATGTGATGGCGCTGGAGTTGCTTGGGCGGAAAGTAAGAGCAGAAAAGGAGAGAGAGAATTTTAGAGAGAGAGAGAGAGGTAGCCGACCTGGAAGCTTCGGAGATGAGATCTAGGGTGTCGTAACAGATGGTAAAGATCAAAACGACATCATTTCGGAGGAAACTGATTTGAAACGGCATCAGGTTATGTGGGGAAAGTCTGTTCTGTGGTCACGAGCGGCCAGTTTATCATAACGAAAAAATCTAAAACGTAACCAAATATGAGCAAAAACTTTAAAAAAATCATCAAACGCGAATAATTTCGAAAATGATTATTTTTTTGTAATTTTAATTTATATTTTTTATTTCTCCAATCAAGACTAATAAAACATATTAAAAAATAAGAAATATTAAATTATGCCGATTGTTTTTAAAAAAATAATAATAATTTAGCCATAACCAAAAGTTTAGAAAAAAAAAATCACAATTAAGGAATAAGGAAGGGATTAATAATGGAACAATAGTGGGACCAGCACGATGGAAATAATTGTGGTTTTATGTTGACATATAGTAATATCAATCAACATCTTCCACCCACCCCTTTTGTGAAAGTATCTCCTAACTTTGAAGTGGTGGAATATCGGGACAAGATAAATACAAGGATCAATCTCAATTTAAGGTGTAGTAAGAATAATAATCTCAATAATATTACTGCCCTATTTGGCCAAAAAAAATCTTTGGCTTATTTTTTGTCTTTATTCAAATTTTTTTTGTATTTGTTATTTTTATGTCATTTTTTCGTGGATTATTGGTTCGTATCGACGAAAGGAATCTAAAAAGTATAAAATTATGTCCAAAAGTTAAAAAAAGTCACTAAAGACGAAAATAAGCCAATACGGACGCTGTTTTTGACTTATTTTTTGTCTTTTCTGAACTTTTTTCAAATGTAGCCGATGATTGATAACTTTTCTGAAAGCTCTTGTCGAGACGAACCAACAATCATCAAAAAATTGATGAAAAACAAAAAATTAAAAAAAAATTCAAATAAGGACAAAAAACTAAACAGTGAATAATCCAATAATAACCACAGACAAAATGGACACTTTTAAGTGTTGGATTTTGTTCCATCCATCGATATTTCAAGAGGCACTTATTTTTTAGTTCTATCTACAAGTATTCATTAATTTTTTATGTCATCTATTTTTAAAGGTTATCTTTTGGTCCTTTTTTTAAAAAATATTTAGAATACCTTAGTTTTTAATTTTGGACAATTCGGATATTAAACCAATAAAAGGAAATTATGTATAAGAAACTTACTATAACAGTTTCTTCAATGTGGAATTTTTCTTTCCTATCCTAGTGCTCTTCTTACTTTTCGATCTGTTGAGTTGTATTAGTCTGTAAATCCTCTTAATTGGGTTGGTATCTTACCAACCAATATTGGATTCGTTCCCCTCTATTAATACAATCTTTAGTCACCACCAAAATTGAATTTTCGGAACAAAGAATTGTAGAAAAATGATGACCTAAGATTTCGATTTGTGAAGGACTTGAAACTACATGTGATAATAAATTTGCATAATTAATGGTTAATTTATTAGAATTGATCGTAAATTTGCTGACATTCAAAATTGTGATGGTAAATTTGTATATATTTCTACATGTGATGATAATTTTGCTTACCTGATGGTTAATTTCTTAGGGTCGATGGTAAATTTACTGTCCTCTATAATTGTGATGGTAAACTTGCAAATCTAAGGGTTAAAATACTGTAAATTATTTTGTTACTTGAGATGATAGTAAATTTGCAGTTCTAATGGTAAATTTCTATAAATCTAATGGTTAAAATGCTGCAAATCGTTTGTTATTTGAGATGATGGTAATTTACAATTCTAATAGTAAATTTTTGCAAATCCTTCGTACAATGTTAAACCAATATAATTCTACAACGGATGCTAAAAAGAAGAATAACAATAAACCAAACTTCACTAACCGCAGAATAAGGACCGACTTCTAAAAGTATTCTTTATATTTGACGATGAAATTCTCCTTCTAACTCGCAATACTTGATTTTCTTCTTTATATGCTTGGAGTTTTTTTCGATTGATTTGGGAGATGAAAACAAGAACTTCAATTTCCAGTGAACCAATATAGGAACTTGGAAATCTCAATGATATAGTATGAGGAATATACCAAAATTGAATCCTGCAATCGCGGGAATTTTTTCATTCAGCATTTAACACCGGAAACCAATAAAATCGAATTCCCGTGAACAGAGAACACCAAAAAAATTATGTATAACACTTCCTAATATGATTCCAATTAGTATCTTTTGGATTCCAGTGAATATGTTTTACCATATTTATTTTCAACTTTCAAGTTTAATTTACTGTCATGTTTTTCAACCTACCAAATTGGAAAATATATGTTTTCAGTTAAAAAAGATAAAAAGGTAAACTGACAATAAAAAATAATAGCAAAAATGTCAAACCATGTAAAAATTGGATGAAAACATAACTTGAAAAAGCTGATGAGATGAAAACATACGCAGTGTGAGCTCATAGGACTCTTATTTAAATTTCCCTTATTTTTTGTGCTTCAATTTAAGGATTCCTCAGCCCCAATAAAATTTTACATTTTTAACTAAAAGAGTTGATCTCGTAGGTCCCCTTAGTTATGAATTTTGTAAGTTTATTTATTTGTTTTTTAGTTCATTCAAAAAAAATTAGCAAAATGCATAGCTGAAGAGATTCGATGGCTTCACACCAGACTTTCTAGTTTGAAAAGGTCGGGTATCAAAGATATTTATGTGAGCCCAAACTAATTACCATCTTTGGAAAAGAAAGAATGCAGAGAACAACTCTTTTCTTTCTACTGATTTATGAAAACTATTGAGGCTAATCATTCTATATTGTACAGGGAGAACTAACACTTCTCCCTTCATTAGTTTATTTTTTATAGGAGTGCCTTTTGATTTTTGCCTCTTCTCGCACACCTTAGAATGGTTATACGGTTGTTAACGTTATAATAAAGTGTCTTTTGTAAACTCTAAAAAAATTAGTTGAAAAAATCGATTCAAAATATTATGTAAACATATATGTAAATAAAAAAATAAGTACAAAATCTGGCATGTAATTGTAAGAGACACGTAATCATTATTCTTAAGTATGTTATTGTCCACCCACAGATGATCAAAAGGCAATCAACTTCAAGATACAACTCATCACAAAGTCAAATTTATCAATATTTGCATCCACCAATGGGCTAATAAACTTGTCTCTTATTGAAATTTCTCATTAAACACATATTAAAATAATACGGGGAAGCATAATATATAGAAAGAGTAAAAAAATAATAGAAGAATTGTATTTTTCCACCCTTAACATCCGTAGGTATATATTGTCATAATGATGTTTATTAGTAAAAGTCACAATTATTAGTATAAAAATATTTTATAAAAGACGTAATTTTTTTAGTAAACCATAGGAGCTATAATTTGAAACTTAAAATGTTTCTACAATCCTCCACAGATTTCAAAATTCAATAAAGTTTATGATAATGTCTGAAAATGGTGATGATTCCTTGCCTCGTCCGCCAAGTAGCTCATACACACAAGTCCAATGACTAGGGTGGTTTGCCGGTCGCAGATCATCTGACGATCTAATTAGAATTAATATCAATATGAATATGATTGAGTTATGAGTGCATACCTCTTCCCTTATTTTTCCGTGCTTATTAATTTCCAAGTGAGTGAGGATAATGAGTGATCTATGGGTCGTGATTCCAGAAGTCGCATGATCAGCGTTGATTCCTCTTGCGTCATCCGGGGAATGTTAACGGACCTGTGGCGCCATTGGAGGGATTGAAAGGATCTTTTGGAAGAGTAATCTTTGGGTCAATGCTTAATCTGAGCCAAACGGCCTTACTAACTGCGCAAGTGGAGGATATCCTGTCGGTCTTGGCTTGCTGCTGGCGCGCCCGGAAATTTCACAAAATCTGGTATCAACAGCTGCTTTGGTCGGTCTTGGCTGACTGCTTTGGTCGGTTTAAGGCCCATTTATAGTCTCTTCAACAATCCTTCGTTCCTTAAGTCACAGTACATGTTGCGACACAGGGGATGATTGTGCTTTTTCGTCGATTTGAATTTCTCATTAAATGGGGAGTCATTCTAACACACACAAGGGGCTAAATATGGGTCATACTCACGAGTCAATGGGTCGCGGTCAAGGGACCTGCGAGATCTACCTAACACAGACGAGTTAGGACAACAATTCAGAACGCTAGCATGCCAAGTCAGTAGCACCCTTTGTCTAATTAGTAAAAGTGAGAGGTGCCGCAAAATAGGGCACCACCGCAAGGGCCAGGAGCCCGTGACAGAAACACCCCCTAGTAGTCAACTTGGACTTTTTACCTACCCAATGAAGAGGCAGGGGGCCGCGAGGGGGGACACCCTCACGTTGGTCATTATGGACCCTCCGCCTACCCAACGAGGGTTGGGAGGGGGTTGCAAGAGTGAACGCCCTCGCAGTTGCCGTCAATCTATTTGCCTACCCATCGTGGGAGAGGAAAGGGCCACAATCCAAGCGTCACCAAAATATAAGGTGATGCACTAAAAGGCTAGCAACGATCACGACAACGTGCAAGATTGTAATGACCCAAGATTTTAATACATAGTTCGAGCATTTTTTTAAAATGCTCCGCCTATATAAATTTAGTACGTGTGCGAATGCATATACATATACTTGTTTCTTGAAATTAATAATTTTTAATGTATTAATGGTATATATATTACATGACTTATGACATATAATATTCATATTATATATATTATATAGTCCCCTTCTAATAAGGGATCTCTTATTTTACTACGGTATGGACCTCTTATTTTCTAATTAGATTTTGATAATTTAAACCGTTCAATGTCTTTAAAATATGTTTTTAAGGGTACCAGCAAGAAATCGGCTAAAAATAATATCGAGAAATGTTTGATCTAAACAGTTTTTGATAAATGCTAACATGAACAATTTTATGAAAAATCGAATGGATCAAGACTTTTCGGATAATATTTTGAGCTAATTTCTCGCATTAACCCTTAAAAATATGTTTTAAACACATTAAACGGTTTGGATCGTCAAAATTTGACCAGAAAATAGGTTGTCTGCACCGTAGCAAAATAAAAGATCCCTTATTATAAGTTTACTCATATATTATATGTTAATATATATATATAGACACACACACACACACACACACACACACTCATGCATATCCATGTCTTTCTCTTTCTCTTTCTCTCGTATTCTCTCAGCTCCCACTGTCACCCCTCCCGACAGCCCTTCACCTCCCTCTTCCATCCAACCAACACCAATCACCACCCTACTCTGCTGCAGCCACCCTAAACCTACCCAAATTTCCATCCATGGCAGCCTCCACCAGGGCCGTTGGATGCCCGAAAAACCCTCCAAACTATTGATTTTGTCCCCTCCTTTCACTATAAAAGGATGCTCCCCCTTTCAGTTTACACACATCATCTTCAGCAAAAGAAGGGAAGAAGGAAAGAGGATGAAAGAAGGAGAAGAACCATCGTAGCGTCGCCGCTGTCCCCGGACCAATTCGCAACTGAAACATCTTGAAACATTATCAGAATTTCGAACCAATATAAGATTCCTATCCTAGAGTTCTCGATTTAATGTTTCAAGTTGTTTTGAGGTATTTCGAGGCATTAAGGAGCCTCACTGGAGCCTCGCTGAAGAAGGCCCAAATGAAGAAAAAGAACAGTAAAAAAAGGAGAAAAAGAAAAAAACAAAGTGTACATGAGTTTTTTTTAAAAAATTACACTAACACCACTAGTTTTAGTTCTAATCCTAATTAGTACTTACATCTCTAAGATTTTATAAAATTTTATTTATTTTTTTCCTCTTAAGATATTTTAAACTACGTTTTAATTCTTTAAATCATGTTTTTACCTCACAACAACATTATGAAAATAAATAAACTTTTATTAGTTCAAATTAAAGTAATTCCTTCACTTGGAACAACCTATATTAATTTATAAATTGTATTATATTTACTTCACCTCGGAATATAGTCATGAAGTGATATGGAATTATTTAGATAAATAATAGACTAGGGCAACATTGGGATATAAACTATGACCATATAATTATAAGTTAATTTAAATTCACACATCTATTATCTTTACTTTATAATTATCATGTTAATGAAATTATTATCTTTATTTTTCAATTAAGTTAAATTTATGGAAAACTATGTTTAAATTAATAAATTATATTCCTACCCTATATTATATGTAATAAACTCTGAGTTATTTCAAAATTAATAAAGACATTAGCACGGACTTGTAACTATTTTACTATAAATATGAATTATGTTATTCACATACCAAATTATATTGTTGCATGGCTATCTCTTTAATTATCAAATTCTAGTATTTTTTTTTTTACAATCTTTACTTGATAAAAATGCAAGTCAAGATATTATAAAATATACTCTAATTATTTGGACGATAATTAATTATTGATACTCGGGGTTTCCTGTGGATACCCAAACGTAAACACATTGATAATGTCATATGATTAGTTGTTGTGGATATATTTTTCGTGGGAATATTATGTGTATCTTACAGCCGTGATGCGACTTGAGCCGACCTTTGATTTTAACCAAAATTATAATAGACCCAAGCATTGTAATTTAATCATGTCATGCATTTAGCCAAGTTATGATTGAGCTGAAGTTATATCTAGTCCTATTGTGCCCTTTTTAGTCTGATGTTCTTCTAGTATAAACTTTAAAATCATATTGCTCCAGCACGGTAACAACAGAATATAATGCTAGGGATAACATATTGATTGGGAACATGACGATCGAAAAATGGTGTGGTTGGGGAGCATGGTGGTTGAAAAGCACGGTTAGTTGGGTGGTTAAGATCGTTATCGTTTGGGAGCACCATACTTTAAGACTATTAATTTAGAAATACTGATTTGAATATATGACAAGGTCATTGATTTAGAAATGTTGATTTAAATTATAATGACGAGGTCATTCTTGAAACAGTTGATGAGATTATATGACATGGTCATGCGTAGAATATATTAATTCGAGTCGAGGACTTATGGAACGTTTGGAATTAATATATACTGTGACTTCAATTACAATATTTCGGTTAAATCTTGTATTTATTGTTTTTACACTTATTTTATTGCATGATGTCACTAAACCTTGATTACTTCTATACGTTTACACATTGCATATCATCTTAATTCTCTAAAACATTAAAAAGGGTACTTAAGGGTAGGGTAACTTACTGAGTGTCAAAACTCATAATGCAACATCCTTCTGCCCCTGGTGTTTCATGTCAAGTATCAACGACGATGGAGCTGGACCAGATTACCCACCGCACAATGGCGTTTATCTCGAGAAAGACACGGTGGAGTTGTGGTTTATTTAGACTAGTCTTAAAGACTGCTCTGACATTAGTTTTAAAGTCTTTTTAATATAAAACAGTCCGTTTGAAATGTATTTCCATTATCTCCTATACTCAACTCTTATTTAAATGAAAGGATAGTATTTTGGTTACTTATTCTTTTAAGTTAACATGTTCGGAATCGAGGGGCAAGGGGAGGTCGGAGACGAGATATAGATAAAATCCTAGAAGTAAAGTTTCAACTCTAGTGCGTGTCTACTCGAGTCACGATGGCAAAACTCGGTTGAGGGGGCCGTGAGAGCTAGATGACCATGATGAGGGAGAGGTCGAGTACGTGGTTCCCAAATCTTTTTTATGGAAAAGAAAGGGAATCTAGTGGATTTGTGGCTTCAAAAGAGAAGAGGTCATTGCGAGGCCGATCACAAAGCCATTGCAGGGCGACGACCATCGCGGTCAAAGGTTGCATACGAGCATCTGTGGTTCGGTAGATAGGGGTACAAATTTTTCCATGAGGGAGAATAAACTAAAGGAAGAAAGAGAATCTCCCAACTCAGGTTATGTAAATTACTAATGTTAAGCAAAAGGTTAAACCAAAAGCTAAAGCAAAAGCAAAAGTTCATATGCTTTTGTCTCAGTGGATTAAATAACATATTTATATGCAATGCATTTTTAGGAGAATCGGTTGAATGAGATGACTTCTCAATGGTGAGAGACGGAGATGGGACTAGGGGGGGGGGGGGGGGTTTAAAGTTCACATTCATCAAGATAGAGTCTTGGGCCTGCCTGGTTATGCTAGCATAGACTCTGCTGCTATTGAATGCCTTGCTAGTCTTAGTGCTACTTCTGTAGCTGCAACAAAGCGCTTAGAAGGTGATGAAAATGATCTTTTCAGTGCTCATCTTGTGCAGTTATAGAGTCAGCTTTGTCCTTCTCTCAAGGAATGTATAGCATACAAAGTCTCACCCTTTCAAATATGCATTCGATTAACCGGCTTCCAATTACTACAAAAAAAAAAACAAAACAAGAAGGGCTTGATTAGCTTAGATAATATGGAAAGAAAGAGAGAGAATTCAAAAGAGACTAAAAAGAATAAGGAGAATGACCTGCCAAGACCAATCAATCAAATCAGTGGCTCTACTTTTTATTTGAATGTTGTCTTGAAGGCTTACACAAAGAAAATCAATTTTTCACGGGATTGCATATAGAGAGCAAGCAAGGGGCACATGTCAAGAGGGTATTGAGACACCTAGTTCTAGATTACAGACCTAATGCGCCTATAAATATTCGACACTCGTGTCAAGTCAACACATTAATGTGAGATTAAATTCCTAATGGGAAAAAATGGGTCAATTTGGACTGTGGTATTTATTGAATTTTTTTTATTTTTATGTGAATTTTTTATAATTTTTTTCATTAACTTTTTATGATTCATTGGTTATTTTGATAAAATCTTTCAGAAAAGTTATAAATAATTGGCTAAATTTTTAAAAAGTTCGAAAAAGACAAAAATAAATAAAAAACAGAGTTTTTTTTAGCTTATTCGTTGTCTTTAGTATCATTTTTTTAACGTTTGGACATAATTTTATACTTTTTAGATTTCTTTCATCAAGACGAATCAATAAACTCCAAAATATTAAAGTCAAAATAATAAATACAAAAAAAAAAGAATAGAAACAAAAAATAAATTAGGCCGCCGAAACCCAATATCTTGGCTAGATAGAGATAGCTTTCTCAAAGGCCTTTGGTCTCCACTTGAGAGTTACCCCTACCTCTTTCCTAGGCCCACTTGGGGACTGAGATTCAACAATTCTCTTTCTTTTTTAGTATCTACCTTCTTCTTCACCATTTTCAGACCACCTTATTTTCTTGACTGAATAGAGTCTATTGTCCTTACCTATCATACAATATTCTTTAAAATATTCTCTTTGCATAGTCCATATACAACATATAGTGTATCGGAGTGGATTGCAAACATTTAGATGCTTAAGTTTAGGTACAAGAGATTTAAGAGCATAATTTTTTTAATAAAAAAGTTTAAAAACACAATATTTTATACACAAATATGAAAAGACTCATCTAGAATTGTTCGATGCATGTAGAACTCACATTATTGTGAAGAGTCTCACGTGCAACAAACGATTCTAGATGAATCTGTATCCAATTCTGTGTATGAAAGTTATATTCTTGGACTTGCTCTTCTTAAATCAGAAAGGAGAGTGATTTAGAGGGGGAGAGAGAGACAAGTAGACTCAATGAAAAGTCTTGAAACATAAATGTGTTCAAATCGTTACATGTATGTGGGATCAATTATTAATGAGGGCCCTATATGTATCCAGTAGTTCCAGATACATCTGTATTTCTAGTATTACTCTACACTCAAAGGGTAAGGGAGAAATATTATAGACTTCTAATAATCACGTGACAAATTTCCAAGTGGGGATTACCTCGAAATCATAAAAATTGTGTGTTCATGTCCAAAAGACAAAGGGATTCCACACCAATCCTCAACTGTATGGAGGTAAAATATAATTTATGCTAATTAATATACTATTTAAAAAGTAATTTATATTATGTGGACAGTAAGAGTCCTTTTTTAGTCAAAATCCAAGCATGATTAAAAAAATTTAAACTCGCTTTGTTTGACTCAAACTCGTTTTCAAATTAAATCTTATTCAAACATTTATCCAGATTTAGAGATACTAAAATTTTTATTTAATTTTTTAAATTTTTTATGTAAAATTATAAGTATGAAATTTGTTTTCAATTTAATTTTGTGACGTGAGTTTAAGAAAGCTTCGTACTAAGAAATTTTCGCATTTACTCAAAAATTTGCTTTGAGTGTTTTGGAATTTTTTTTGTATTTTTATATTTTTATTTTTACATTTTAGCTATTTAAAAGTACATTTTCAGAATGAATTTTTATTTTAGACTTTATAAGTAAAAACTCAAAAGAAGTTTTATTTTTATTTTTCATTTAACTACTTTTGTAAAATATATTTTACACATTTTTTAAAAATATTTTTTTTAATTCAAAATTTATTCTGATTATAATTTAAAAAATAAAAAATCATAAAACTAAAAATTAAAAGCTGAAAAATAGATTTCCACCCCTAGATGCCGGAAGATGGTCTAACGAAGGTTTACGCAAATTTAGAGCGAGGGCAGGATATGCTCCAAGGCCTGCTTGTCGAAAACAGAACTGTGTAGTTGGACTTGGAGTCTTTGAATCCACCGGAGCGGAGCATTCTCGCTATGGGGAAGGAAGGCGATCTCTGGGACGATTCCGCCCTCATCCACGCCTTCGATGATGCCATATCCAAGTACAAGGTTACCATCTCTCTCTCTCTCTCTCTGAGCGCGCGTCCGCGGGGGTTTGTCATGGACGGAGACTGTTTGATTAAGATAGACGGACTGAAAAATTATAGCGTGTTGCGATTCCCACATTCATCTAACTAAGAACCATCATTTTCATATTTGGCCTCAAGCCACAGATATGCGTACATTCACAGAGTTAGGAAATGGGCAAGGCGCATTATTGGAAAATGAGAGCAATTTCCTTTTCATTTAATTGCATATATTGGATGTATGAATGTATATCGAAGTAACTTAAGTGTTAAGACTTCATTTGAATAGACGTAGCTCTGCTTGTTGACGTGTATTATTGCTCAACTTATGTAGCAGGATGTGGGTAAAATTATCGTAGTGACGGTGAGTGAGTGACAGTTTGTTAAAGCATCCAACTCAAAATCAATTGGCAGTGGCTCATGTACTAATTTTTGAGGTAATAATTAATCAATGTGAAACAAACTCTAAAACTCTTGCACATGAGCCTGGGAGGCACAAACAACGGAACGATCAAAACACAAGGATCATAACGAACAAGGTGCACTTGAGGCACAAACAATGGAACAATCAATCGAGTGAGTTTTGTCCAAAAGCTCCGAAACTCTAGCTCTGATACCATGTTAAACATCCAATTCAAAACTAATTGGCAATGAGTGAAGAGGTCGTCTAGACTCATATACTAATTTTGGAGGTAATAATTAATCCATGTGGAAGAAGCTCCAAGCATGTTTAGAGTAATAAAATGGAAGATATTTTAAAAAGAAAAGAAATGGTAGGGAAGAAAGAAGAGATTCTAGAACTGGATGTATTGTAGGATATGATGGGTAGTGGTGAATTGGTGATTGGGACATTGGAATCGGTAATTGAGGTGATCAAAATCGCTAAAAATTGTGATGCGTTCGGCTTGTAGGTAGGACTGGAAAAAGAACCAAGCTGCTCAGCTCAATATATACACAAGCAAAAGTCAAGCTTGAACACATTTTGGAAGTTCCGATTTATTTTGATTATGTTGGCAGTCGGCAGTCGGCACAATGAGCTCTTGATTGAAGTTCATTACAATACAATTCACAGACTGGAAGCTGAGCACATAGTTAGTTTGTATGTTGCGTCATTTCGTGTTTACCACATAATAAGGTGAAAAAACATTAGTGTCAATAAACTCTTCCTTTCTTGTTTATATTTGCCTCAGAGTCCAATAAGATGATCACCATAGATTTCTTCCCTTTAGAGCGTAAGTGCTGCTATTCGATAGTGCTAGTGCGTCATTAGCTTTAATCATGGTTCAATGGTTTAGTGTTGTTCAATTGTATTTTGTGTAGGACGCAAATGTAAGAATTGCTTCCTTGCCTTGTATAGCTCTTAAAATTTTCAAAGCTTCACATTGATTTCCTTGTTTCGCATCTCATCTCCTCATGCTTACCGGCCTCCAATCTCAGTTGCAACAGGTTTGGCCACAGCCTTCTTCTGATGCGATTCTTTGCATTTTCTTTTTCACATCTAAATTGTGAATCTTGTCCCCCTAAAGTCCTAGAGAACAGCCCAACCATGTGCTGATTCTGATTGGTACACACGTTAGATGGGTTAAGTCAGGTTTATAATGAAATTTCTATCTCGAGGAAAGTGCATGTATCCTGTTGTAGGCTTATATCCCCTCTTGGGAGGGATGCCTTGCACATTTGATAAGGTAACATAATGTGATAAGGAGACCACAAAACTAGTTCCAAGATGTCAAGTCTGTATGGTTACAAATAATGGTTGGAGGGAGCAGGACGGACTACATGATATGTCAAAGAACAGTTTGTCTTGCATGCTATTACAGAGTAGGAATGAGTTCTTCATGTTAATGTCTTATAAAAACAAGAGTTAGTGTGCGAGCATAAAGTTTTGGCTTTTCAATCTCTATTAATTGTTGTTTTATTCTGACTCTTTTTGACATCTCATCATCCTGTTTGATTTTGATTTCTACCGTCAAATTGTCTCGACAGACAAATCTCTGATGCCCTACTATTTTTTCTAGGTTATGCATGGTAGAGGACTATCCGACAGCTCCAAGACAGGAGGAAAAATTGTGGAATACATTGAAGAAAGTTTATCAACATTGGTCGATGAAAGTCACGAGGCTAGAAGGTCAGCCAATATACCCTCTTGGAGCATTTTTTTTCTTGCTCGATCTGTACTTCTTTCAAGTTTGGGATTGGAAACTTTGATTTATGATTGAAGGACAAGTTTGAACTCCGAGTTTGTCTATGTTCTTGAGCTTGTGATATAAACACTATTTACAAGTTCCCTTGGTTGTTATGGATGATTAAGGGGTGAGTATCGTCAAGAGACCGGTGATCGAGAAGATCTAGATCCTCTAGGCCTGCAGAAGAATGCGTCACGCATGAATGGAGACAAAGGTGTGAAAATCCACCATGTACAATTTGTAACTGTTCAAACCTTGGAGGCCAGCTCACGCGAGCGTGGCTAGGTCCCATGTCAAAGTTCTATGTAAGGGATACGTGGCTCTCTGTGTTTGGTTTGAAAATTTGGAGTTAACAACCACTAGTTGTCAAGGCACCAAAATCCTCATAGGCCTCACAAACTGTAAAGGTGATTGAGCGAGCTCCTCAGTTATGGGAGTTATATGGAGTACGCCACATGTATTTGTATGGAATGTTTTGTAATGAAGATTTATATCTTAAGACTAGTTAAGGTGCAACTTGAGGCATGGGGAGTCCCCGGACCTTGCTTCCGATTTAGACAAGCGTGAGAGTGTTAGGGGTGAACTTTGAAGATAACATTAATGATAGGTATCGGTAGTATAGAAGGGACATACCTAGGTAGAGGGTCAAATTAGCAGAGGGTACTAAACATGGTCAGAGTGGGGACCTCAAGTAGAGATTCACGTAGTCAAGCTGATAGCCAAGGGATTACATGGAGTGGGGTTGGGCAAGCTGAGTAAATGTGGGGTCCTAGAGAGGAAAGTGGAGATAAAGATTGACTTCTCAGTTCTAACTCATAGGATGAACAAATCAAAGTTGTTGCATAATCAAGCTGAGGGTACCAAGTTTGTCATCATGAGTGGGAATGAAACAAAGTTGGAGTAGGCAATAGTATTGATAGAACTGCATTATCACTCCTTTCAACTAAACATTTGACCTATTTCACTTTACCCATTAGTTTTTAGTTGAGGGGTGTTATACAAAGGTTGGATGGATTCGATTTGCCATTTTTGGAACGCCTTATAAGAAATAAACCCAAAGGAGATGTTCATTCTATTCAGATTAAGCTATCAATTGAAAACAAAATCCTACCACATCAATAGATTTTATCTCAGGTTTGAATCCACTTTTTTTTCTATTAGTTTTTTTTCTAATACTCCACTCTCTCTCTCTCTCTGACTTTTAACTCTTTGCAACATCTGTTTTTTTCTATTCTGCTATAGAACAAACATTGTCATTTTTTCCAACAAAGAATCTCACTTCACTCCCTATCCTTCAAAGCGGCCCATCTCTCTCCACCAACAGCCAAATATGAGACTCTGCAGTTTGAGTTCACTTATTCATACAACTTTAAAACCCGTTCTCCCTCTAGCTTTATCTCTCATTTTTTTTCTCTGTTTGTAATATCTATTTCCTTCATCACATAGTTGTATATGAGTTTTGGAGGGTTTGGACAAGTGTTCTTTCATTAATCGAATGGGATACCCCCTCAACATATGCTAGTTTCACTAAATACTTTCTCGGGAAAAGCAATCATGATCTCTCTGTGCTATTTAGATGATTCTATCCCCCTCTCCCTCTCCCTCTCCCTCTCCCTCTCCCTCTCTTTACTGTTTCAACTATTCTCTCTCCTCTTGAATCATCTCCACTCATCCACGCGCCCACCGCGTACAACGTTAAAACCTTTTGGGATAGAGAACAATGGAATCGTGGATAGAGCACTATCATCTATCTTTGGATTATCTCTCTTTCTCTCCATCTTTGTGATGTCATTCACAACCTCTGTGCAATTTTGGGAGGAGGGAGAGGGCTTAGATAAATATTTTGTCTCCTGCTATTGGGGATACTTTCTTGACGCCGAGGGCTTCCCCCAAGCATGGGATTTTCTTGATATTTTTGTTGGTTGTCTTGTATGTCTAATAAGTTATTTAATTGTTGGCATGTTCCAAAATTGCATAGAGGTTGTGAATGACTTAACGAAGATGGAGATAAAGGGTTCCAAAGACAAACGACAACCCTATATAACAATTTCGTGGTCTCTGGCCCATAGATTTCTAATGGTGCAGGTAGTGGGTGTGTGGAGGAGTGGAGAGGCTTCCATAGAGAGGGAGAACAATTGAGAGGGAGAGAAAACAAAACCATCAAAATAGGAGAGAGATCATTCATGCTCTGCATGGGAAAGTGTTTAGTAAAATCCGTATATATGCTGATGTGGTGTCCAATTCTATTGATAAAAGGACATGTCCAAACCCTTCAAAATTTGTTTGCAGCTTTGTGACGAAGTGACTTACGCTACAAAGCCTTTAGATTGGCTGTCAGTGGAGAGAGATTAGCTGCTTGAAAGATAGAGAGAGAAGTGAGATTTTTTATTGGGGAAGAGACGACAAGTGCTCTTTTGTGGCAGAACAGAGAGAAATAGACATTGCAATGGTAAAAGAGCAGAGCAGGGGCCAGAGAGGGGGAGGGGGAAGAGAGAAGAGTGGAGCATTGGAAATATTTAAGGGAAGAAAAAAGTGTATCCAAAGATGATATAAAACTGTTGACATAGTTCCGTTTTCTTGTGATAGCTTGAAATCTTAGTAGACAAAACAATTTGCCTTGGTTTTTTTCTCCCATAACCCGGTCCAAGAATGATAAACTGAACCTATCCATTGTTTCTCCAAGTTGCAATTTGTTTTATTAGTAGTTCCCCTGTACCTTCTTATCCGATTTATTTGTAAGGTAATTGAGCTAAATAAAGTCATGAACATGTTATATTTTGCATATTTAGTGAAACCAATCTGTGTACTGCCAAAAAAATATTCGGTGGCTTGCTCGACAACTGTGCATATCCTTTTCCTTTGTTGCTCAAGTGGGGTGCTGGTGTCACATTGACCATAGGGCTTGAAGTAACATGCACAACACAATGATGCAGTAAGTCAGTACTTAAAAAGGGTTCTTTGACAACTTGAAATGCACGGGAGAAGCAATTCTTTGTAGTCCAAGAACTTTACATTGATAGGTGACCTTGCATGATATTTGGAGTTCCACAGCATGGTCTCGTGAGTTTGTAAAACTCTATTAGGTGGGGAGAAGTGGAATTTTTTAGCCTTGTACGGTGGGAACGGCCCACCTAGCCAATATGACTATTTAGAAGATTTTGACTTTTTCTTATCATCAAACTTTCAAGGATTTGATGAGCTACTGTCCCATAGTATTGGAGATGCAGCTCACTTCATTGGTCCACCTTGTTATGTAGATTCCTTTATGATATTATTAGTCAACAATGGTCGTTGATCTTATCCCATGATCACATGAAAGTATTTTAGGACATGTCATGTCCATCTGTTTGCAATTGTGTGCATGTCCACCAGTAGGTGGGTCCCCTATGCTGTCCCTTTCCTTGGCCTGCAGAGGTTTGCCAAGTCCTAGTAGATAACTTGAATTCAGGATTCAAATTGTTAAAGCATTCAACTCAAACTAATTGGCAATGAATAGAGATACCATCTAGGCTCATATATTAGTTTTGGAGATTATAATTAATCAATGTGGAACACACTCTAAAACTCCCTGCATGTTCAACTCTGACCTGCACGTGGAGAAGTAAACAAAGGATTCATTGCACACGAAGTATACGAAACAAAGGTACACTTAAGGCACTAATAATGGGTCAATTGACCAAGAGAATCTTGTCTAAAAGCCTCCAAAACCCTAGCTATGAAACGATGAGCATCTAGTCAAAACCAATTGGCAATGAATGGAGAGGTGGTCCAGGCTCATATACTAGTTTTGGAGGTAATAACTAATTAATGTAGAACAATCTCTAACACATATAATGCATTTGACTAGCTATTTACATTCAGTTCCAACTTTGCCAACTCTTTACCAATCGCTTCATTAACGGCTATTTGGTAAAATCTTCTAAGTTATACGTAAATTTGGCTTGCTTTTGCTCATTATTTTCATTTGAAGGCGGAGGTAGAGTTAAGCATCCAGGTTTAGACATTTAGTGTGTCGGCGCTAGGAATGTAGTAAGGGCCTTCTGGAACTCCTTGAAGGAAACAAACAGAAGTTTTTGAAGGGGAAAGATATGGAATTGAGAATAGTGGAGGCTCAAAATTGCCTGCAACTTTTACGGTGTGCATACTTGGTTCATTTGGGCATCTGATTGCATGAGCATGCACTACTTAACTGCAATTGAGAATTATCTCTTTCCTTTGGAGTGGGATAGAGACTTGGGAAGTTCTTTGTGAGGCAGGTTCTCATACGGCTAGAAATCAAATTCATCCGGTGGGGCTCATTGTCAAAGTGACAATTGGCTTGGTGAGTAGGGACTGGAAGAGCAGGGTAATGCATACACTATAGGGAAGAAGAGTTGACGAGCATTTCTTAGACAGAGATATGATGGGAGCGTCACTTGTAGCTTTCTTTTGTTCTTCCTTTCTCCTTCTCATTACCCTAGGAAAGAAGGAGAGAGAAGTGACTTGCATGTGGCAGAGACTAATTAACATTGACTTTATGCCTTCTCATTTTCTGTACTTATTTCTATAATTGTTTGAGGCCCCTCCATAAGAAGTATTCAGTTTTTCCTTTGGTGAAAAGTTTATGGGTTTCGAACATGAATGAATCTTGGTGTATTTTCAAAATATGAACACAAGAAGTTTAAACCATGTACGAAATTGAATTTGGGATCCGAATTTCGGGCACTGAATTCCTTGTATCAATTCTTCATCGCAGTTCTTCTAAGTGGATGTTATATTGCAATTTTGAATGGGAATTTGAGCATTGGAGTTGAAGTTAGAGAATAGTTGAATGTAAGTTTTATCCAGTGACCTTATTGCTTGAGCAATCGTAATTGTCATAGTGAATTATTGTATTCAATTTACTCTACTATAACGTCTCACTTACCACTTAGCAAGCTAGGACCCCAGGTTAAGTAGAAAAGGAAAAAGGAAAAAGGAACAATCATATTTTGCACTATTTAAAACGTGGTTTGTGTACTAGGTTGCATTCTCTTCTTGTCATCCTGCAATATTTTGAAAAATGAAGAAGCGAAAGACAAAACATAAAAGGAAAACTAAGATCCAAATTAGGAATAATAAAATAGAACTTTTTTTTCTTTTCGAAAGTAGAATTCGATAAACTATAGTCAAACATAATAAAGCCAATAAAAAAGAAGGGATAAATTCAGGAGTGGTCATTATAGAGGTTCCTTCTGCTCCTAGAGGATGTTGAGTACTATTCAAAACTCAGAAGAACTACGTGTGTGGGTGGTGGTGGTTGTTTGTGGGGGGGGGGGGGGGGGGGGGGGGGGGGGGGGGGGTGTTGTGGGTCATTGAATAACTAGAAAAAGCCCAGGCTCACTTATGGAAAGTGGAAATGGAAGCAGCTCAGTATTGGGGGAGGATCTTGAGTATCATTAGCTTTTGAATTTGATGAATTCAACTTCTGAGACTTTGGAACAATTTGAAATGACAAAAATGAAACCATTCATTTTGAACATAATAACGATTGTTGAAACCCTTCCACGATTAGTTGATGGCTGTTTTACGCCGTCTTCCAACTGACGGGACATTTAATCAAACAGTGCCTCTAGATAGACTAGTTGGCAAGATAATGGTTTGTTCTTTTGATCTAAAGTTCCGAATCGGAACCTCTATCTCTTAGTTCTCCAACTCAACAATTCAAATGCTACTCTTTATGTATGTAGACCTGAACAAGCAGATGATAACAGCAATGTTGCATCAAATATCACAACAGAAGTGGGCAAGACTTCCAATCTTCCGGAAGACCAAAAAAACTATTATGTGGACTCATTGGCCGAGGAACCAAACGTAGTTTCGACATCTTCTCAACATGCGCAAGATGTACATCAAGACTATTCAAATACACAAGGTGCAGGAGATTATACCCATCTACTGAACCAGTATTATGAGCTTGAGGAGCAGAGACAAAAGATTCTTCAGCAACTTCAGCTGTTTGGCAGCTGGGATTACCAAGGTTCTAGGGCACAGTGGGAACAGCCAGTCCCTACAAGCCAATCTTCTTGCCCAGCTGTTGTCGCCTCATGTTGTCCATATGTTGGTCAGTGTCTGGTGGCTCCATGTTCTTTTGGTGGGACTTGTGTTGGTAGAACTTGTGAGGCGTCTTCTGGAATAGGTCATAATGGAAAGTCACCTTCTTTTGAAGATGATGATATTACCAAAACAGCGATGGGAGTTGCAGAAAGAGCACTGTCCTCCTTGAAGATAAAAGCTTCTGGTATGTCAGACATTCATGATTCTGAGCACTATTCTACCTGTTTTGACATGAAAATATCGTGGTTTTAGTGAAGCCGTTAAGATGGAAGTTATTAAAAATTTGCTCTTTTTGTTTATGGTTTTGAAAAAACTTGGACAAAATTGCCGCTAAAAATCTTTTCATTGCAACCACTAAATGCTTGGAGCGTTTGATTCTTACCTATAGTTGCAGTTTTCTTCCTTTATTCCCTTCTATAATTAAATTATTTCCCAGTTTGGAAATTTAGTTTTTTTGTTTGTAAAATAGGAAAATTTTCTGAATGTTTTTATATAAAGGTGTGCCGCTAGTCTGAAATTTCTGGCTCAGCATTGTACTGGACAATGTTTAACTTGAGCGTCTATCAAACTTTATGGGGCATGCAGCGAAAAACACAACCTTTCAAAAGGAAAAGGTTAGTAAAGAAGGAAACAAAAGAAAAGAAACAGGAAAGAGCAAAATGCAAAGCACGGGGTTTTCAGGCTGATGTTTAATATACCATGATTAGTTATGGCCTACTTGACCTCCAGTGACGAATCTCATTATTAATTGGTTATGTCAAGAAGTTAAAAGTAAGAAAAGTGAAAAAAGAAAAGCAGACGAAAGCTGAAGTTGCTGATGGGGCTAAGTCTGTCCTTTTCTATTGAGTACCAAATATTAAAGGTGCCTAGTATTTTGCTGTCTTTTTGGTAACCTATTCAATAATCTGATAATATGAACATCCATGTCTCTGCAAGGGATGCGTTTAATTTAGTATCTTTGTATGTTATTGTATTTGTTTTTGATGGATTGTAGAGAAAGCAGAAGAGAGCGATGAAGGACAAGCGAAACAAAGTCCCATATGTGAAACAGACCTTGCTGATGTTTTTAATGCTTGGTATTCTGCAGGCTTCTATACTGGCAAGTAAGTTTATTCATGCCTTTCTTCTAGATGGAGCCACTTATTATGCCTATTTCATTGTTCATCACCTGATACTGGAGACATTGCCAGATTATTCTTATTCATCAAAGCATCATGTTTTATGTGCGAGGAAGCTGGGGAATCAGTGGAGCACCTTCTTATTCATAGTAGGATGGTGGAAAAGTTTTCGTCGTTTGATGATGTTTTTTGTGTGGGAGATTTCGAATTCGATGACTGATTTACTCCATTGTTGGAGAGGTTGCAATCTTGGCAACTGGCAAGAGGAAAGGGCTGGCCCCTTTATATTGATTTGGTGATTGTGGAGGGTGAAAGAAAATAGGCTGTTCTTCTACTAAGTGGGGGCTCCAGTAAATAATGTGAACAGTAGGATCTTAACTACATTGCAACTTGGGTCATTGGAAAGGTGTCGCCATCTGTGGAGTCTTTGATGGTCTTCACAGGGGCAAAATTGATTTTATATTGTGCCTTTGTACATCCTATATACTAGTTTAGGTGCCACTCTGAAGAAAAGAAAAAGAAAAGAACTTGTCATATCGAAGAGCAAGTATATATACATGTTAAATACATGTATGGTTCATCAAACTAGGTGAAGATTGAATGCCATTGCACAATAGCTTGGTTGTGCCACTGTTGCTGGTTTGACTAAATATGCCTGTCTGATTCATTGCATATAAGTTTGCTTGACAATAGCTTTTGATCCTTAAAACTCCCGAAATTAAGTTCTCAAGGGTTAAAACTGAGCATTATCATGTAGGTACCTGGCGGAGCAGTCTACTGGCAAAAAGCAACATGAGTAGGCATTCAACTGCATCACCAAGCGGAGACAGTGAGTAGTCTGATACGCCTTATGACGAGGATAGTTTGATATGTGTAATGAAGACTATGGAATGTCGTTAGCATTTGTTACATCTTGTCCATCTGGACACGCACATTCAGCTCAATGCATTGGGCTTTTCATTACAGCTCATGGAAATTAAAAAATATAGCGTGATCAGCAGTTGCAACAAAGTTATGATTCGGATGTTTTGCTTTTAAAATGGACAATGATGTCGGAATATGATTTGATCAACTGGTTTTTTGTTTCATGCTTCTTAGAGGTTTATGTACTGTTAGGTTTATGGTTTGATCAATTGGTTTTTTCTTCCCCAATATGAAGTTAAGCAATTCATTGGGTACATTTTCTATTATTATCTGAGCGTCAAAATTGCTGGAATGTATCCAACACCATGTTGAGCAGCTTCATGTGTACTTGCTGTTGTTTAGAAGAGAGAGAAGTGTATAGGGTGTTAACTAACCCTAACACAAGACAATATTATTTATATTAATGAGTTCCATATTACACGACTAAGATAGGTGATGTGGGACAGACTTAAACTACTAAACTAAACATATTCTAACACTCCCCCTCAAGCTGGAGAATAAATATCAAAGAGTCCCAGCTTGTTACACAACAACTCTAACTGCGGCTTGAACAATGATTTGGTGAACATGTCAGCTAACTGGGCACCAGTAGACACATATGGAGTAGCTATCACACCACCAGTCAACTTCTCACGCACTAGATGACAATCAACCTCAATGTGTTTAGTTCCCTCATGAAAAATCGGATTGGAAGCAATGTGAATAGCTGCTTGATTATCACAATACAATTGCATGGGCAACTGAACACTGAACCCAATCTCTTCAAGAAACGACCTCACCCATACAACCTCACATGTGGTGTGTGCCATTGCTCTATACTCTGCTTCTGCACTAGACCGGGCAACCATTGTCTGCTTTTTACTCTTCCAATTCACAAGATTTCCACCAAGAAAGACACAATATCCAGTAGTAGATCTCCTATCAGATGGTCCTCCTGCCCAATCAGAATCAGTGAACGCCTCAACATGTAAGTGTCCACTGGCACGATACAACAGACTACGTCCTGGATGTAACTTAAGATACTTCACAATTCTGAGGACAGCCTCCCAATGTGGATGACGAGGGGTGGACATAAACTGACTCACCAAACTGACTGCAAATGAGATATCCGGACGTGTAATGGTGAGATAATTTAACTGACCAACTAACCGACGATACTGATCAGGATTATGAAGTAGCTCCCCCTGGTCCACACAAAGTTTGACATTGGGATCCATAGGGGTCTCAACATGCTTAGCTCCCAACAAACCTGTATCTTCAAGAATATCCAGCACATATTTCCTCTGTGATAAGCTAATACCTTCTTTGGATCGGGCCACTTCAATACCTAAGAAATACCGAAGTTTTCTCAAATCCTTAGTATGGAATTGCTGATGTAAGAAGGTTTTTAGCTCACCAATACCTTGCTGGTCATCACCAGTGATGATAATATCATCCACATATACAATCAACAATACTTTCCCTCGAGCAGAAGTTAGAGAAAACACAGAATGGTCAGTCTGACTACGATGCATGCCAAATCTCAAAACAGCATCACTAAACTTGCCAAACCAGGCCCTAGGGGACTGCTTGAGGCCATACAGAGCTTTGCGGAGTCGACATACCTGAGTACGCTCCCCCTGAGCAATGAACCCAGGTGGTTGCTCCATATAAACCTCATCCTGAAGATCCCCATAAAGAAGTGCATTTTTAATATCCAACTGGAACAATGGCCAACCCAGATTCGCAGCAAGAGAGATAAGAATCCGAACAGAACCAAGTTTGGCAACAGGAGAGAACGTCTCGGAATAATCAACACCATAAGTTTGGGTGTACCCTTTGGCAACCAGACGAGCTTTGTAGCGCTCAACAGTGCCATCAGGAAGATATTTGACAGTGAATACCCAACGACAGCCAACAGTAGTCTTACCAGCAGGAGGAGGAACCAACTCCCAAGTGCCATTATAATGAAGAGCAGACATCTCATCCTTCATGGCTTGCCGCTACTCAGACACAGACAAGGCCTTTTGAATAGTGGTAGGAACGAAAACAGAAGAGACCGAAGTGGTAAAAGCACGAAGAGACGGTGATAAATGATTATAAGAAACAAACTGAGCAATAGGATGAAGAGTACAAGACCGAATACCTTTACGGTGGGCAAGAGGACGGTCATCAAGAAGATCCAGATCTCTTAACGGAGGAGAAGGCGGAGCGGCGGGCGAAGGTGGGTCTGCTGGCTGAGGTAGCGCTGAAGGAGGTAACTCTGGTTGAGATGATGCTGGCTGGGATGGCACTGAGGGAGATTTAGGGCGACGTACATATACCTGCAAAGGGGTTGGTGGAGAGACAGAAGCAGATGGGACAGCTATAGGTAGCACAGACTCAAATGCAGGAGACACAGTGGGAGTGTTATGCTCAGAATAAAAAGGAAGTGACTCATTAAATGTGACATCAGCACATACAAAATGACGACGCAAAGATGGAGAAAAACATTTATACCCTTTTTGAGTTCGAGAGTACCCAAGAAAAATGCACTTAATGGACCGTGGGTCCAGTTTGCTCCGGCCGGGATCAAGAGCATGAACATAGCAAGTGCACCCAAAAACCCGAGGAGGTAATGAGTGGAGAGGACGGTCGGGAAACAGGACCGTATGGGGTATTTGACCTCCAAGGACGGTGGAGGGCATACGATTGATCAAATAGCATGCTGTAAGAACTGCGTCACTCCAATATGACTTGGGAACCGTCTTTTGAAATAACAAAGCACGCATTACTTCTGATAAATGTCGAATCTTGCGTTCGGCGACTCCATTTTGCTGTGGAGTTCGAGCACAAGATGATTGGTGAAGAATCCCATGATCATCAAAAAATTGAGATAGAGTACTATGAAAAAATTCGCGCGCATTGTCAGAACGAAACATACGAATGCAAGTATTAAACTGAGTCTTTATTTCCATGTAAAATGACTTAAAAACAGTCTGCAACTCAGATCTCTCTTTCATAAGATAAAGGTATGTAATACGAGAGAAATCATCTACAAAAATAACGTAGTACTGAAAATCAAAAACATTGGGCACCGACATGGGCCCCCAAATATCTGAATGCACTAACTGAAAAGGACTCGACACACGACTTTCAACCCTAGGATAAAAAGACACTCTATGATGTTTACTAAACTCACAGATTTCACAAGCTAACTCCTTAAGAAAACCACATGAAGGCACTAGACGCTTCAAATTCGGAAGGGATGGATGACCAAGGCGACAATGTTGTTGATATGCGGAGTCTGATGACTGAAGAGCAATGGGCTGGGTAGAAATGGGATTGGTGAGATAATACAGACCACCATGCTCAACACCGCCACCAATCTTCCTCCCCGTCTTGAGATCCTGAAATACACAATCATGAGGAAGAAATGTGACGGAACAATTTAAGGACTTTGTAAGTTGGCTAATGGACACAAGATTAAAGGGTAAACGAGGAACATGCAATACAAAATTTAAAGTAAATGATGGAGAGACAGGAACTGAACCCAAACCAGTAACTTTAGTAGTGGAGCCATCTGCTAAGGTGACATGAAAGTTTTTATCCGAAGATTGACAAGTAGAAAAGAATTTAGAAGTACCAGTCATATGATTAGTAGCACCAGAATCGATAACCCAAGGAGAAGAAAAAGATGATGCAACACAAGCAACAGAGGGACCTGTCTGAGCGAATGTAGCGGTGGAAGGAGAAGCTGTCGCAGCGGAAGATGGAGTCGACATAAGACGCTGGTACTCCTCTGCTGAGATAGTCACACTACTGTCGGTAGAAGATAACCAACAGTCTCGACAAATCAATCCAACAATTATAATATCCAACTAACCAACAACCACTTACTAAATGGAACCACTGGAAGTATGCATCAAACAACCCAAAAGGAAAACGACTAATAGAACATACCAACCAAACCAGACCACAAGCAACGATCACTGAGGGTAGTTTTCGAGTAGGCCGAAACAGAGGCAAACATCAACATCAATACCTGGAACAACACGAGCAGGCCAAAACGAGCAGGCCAAAACAGAGGCAAACATCAACATCAATAGCCGGAACAACAGGCGGCAAACAGATCAGACGGGGCTGAACAGATCAGACGAAGGCAACAAACGGGGCCGAAACAGGGCCAAACCAGGCGGCAAACAGGGCCAAACCAGGCGGCAGAGGCTGATGATGGCTGATCAGTAGAGGACGCCACCATCAGTGATGAAACAGAGACTGATCAATGGCGAATAATGGTGGCTGATCAGTGGCGAAACAGAGACTGATCAATGACTGATCAGGAGCGGAAAGGTGGCTGGGCGGAAAGGTGGATCAGTGGCTTGGATCAGCGGCTGAACAGCAATAGCGACTGCTGTAGGCGGCTGGAACATCTAGGGAGAAGACGCCAGGGATAGGTTTGCGATGGCCGAAGATTAGGGTTTATGGATTAGGGTTTATGGATTAGGGGTGGCTCTGATACCATGTTGTTTAGAAGAGAGAGAAGTGTATAGGGTGTTAATTAACCCTAACACAAGACAATATTACTTATATTAATGAGTTCCATATTACACGACTAAGATAGGCGATGTGGGACAGACTTAAACTACTAAACTAAACATATTCTAACAGCCAAACTGCTTGGTTACTGTTTCCAAATGGAAACAGCATTAAATAGAATAAGGCTCTAATTCAGCTTTTTCCATGGAATATATTTCCTACAGAACGACTTTTATTTAATCTCTGGCATAAAGAATTTTCTTTTCCGGTACGTTTTGAATAGAGGAAGGGAAAATTTTTAAATGAAAAATTCAATGATAATTATGTTACAGAATTACACCAAAAGCAAAAAAAAAAGGTGTTTTTTTTTTCTTCTTTCCTTTTCCTCTTTAATAGATTTTTTTAATATGATCCAGTTGTTTAATTATCCTGCTCTAATGGACATGAAAAAAAGCCAAAGTTATTTGACAAAAGGAGCAAACAGGTAACAAATACAAAAAAAAAAAAATCATAAAAAAAGCTAACTATGAAGACATCTCAAACGGAGCCTAAGCTAATACAAGCACCAGCTGCAAAAACTTTGGCCCAATAATTTGTATTAGAATTTCAAGGTTTAACATTAGACAGGACATGAATGTACCATTTCAAAGGGTCACGGAACCAAGCAATTAATGTTACTTGGACCTGTATGAAAAAGATAATGTATAACGTTTGGATATATATGGTATGTATCAAACCCTCACTTTGGCTGCAGCCTCCTTGATTTGCTCTATTGTGAAAATGCCAAAGAAGTCATCATCAAAAACTCCATTTATGGCTGCAAGTGCAACATCGTCAACACTAACAGGCGGTGCCAATAATAGATCAGAACCTGGGAGTGAGCTCAATGGCTTTGTGAAGTTTTCAATGCTACTCAGCAATCTCTCCAATGGTTCCCCTACCAAATCCAGAGGGATCTCAAACCCATCTACCCGCCTTTTCCCGTATATAAAACCTGGTCTTAAGACCACACCTGTCAAGTAGAAACCAAACCATAGAGGACGTAAATAGAGTGAAGTAAGCACATAAAAGGTAAAATCCTTCGACCCTTCTCTAACAATTGTTCTTTTGACAAGTGGTTCAGAAATTAAGAAGTGAAGTTCAAGAAGTACGAAAGAACGTGACTTGAGATAGTTTTTTTGGCCTAGCTAACAACATTTATTAACCACCAATTTTGCATTGGCATCATAGTCAACAGAAGCCAATAAATATCAATGACCGGTTTAATGTCATGGATTTTGGCCAGAATGAATGAAAGCTGTAATGGGATGATTGTATACCTGAGGAGGGATATTTGGAGAGAACCTCTGATTCTGCTTTCCTTTTCCCGGTGAAGTATCCAGACGATAGTAGAAATGATGGTAGATTATAATCATGCACGGAAATCAAGATGAACTTGGGAATTCCTGCAAGGAAAATGAGAATATATACTGGTCAGCGACTCGGCACATCTTTCATCAAAACATCACATCAAACAGTCAGATAGATGAGAAATGTGAAATTGGCGATGCACATATTGATGAATCTGGTATACTTACGAAAAAAATGAAAAATCAAATAAAATTATTTTATGGAACTCCATGTTTCAACGTTATATTAGAAGATTACCTTCACCGGATAAATGACCCACATAGCCAAACCCAAGTTAATGGGAAACAGCTTAAATCTAGTTTGGCTTGGTTTCTTAAGTAGGTTCTCTTTCTAATGTTGCTCAGAGCAATTATGAAGAATGGAAAAAGAAGTCATTTCATATTAGCATTCATATCAGGAATTGGGGACTTAAGAAGTCCTTCTGACAAAATGGAGAAAATTTCTGCTATGATGATCTGACATACACAAGTCATCACGTCTTTGCACTTCAACAAGTATATCTAGCTAGAGTTCCTATGTTATATACAAAGGAGAAGGAAAAAACTAGGTTCACACTATAGGTAATATAGTTTCTTATTTCCGGAATGACGATTATCCAGGTTGCTTATGTACTAATTATGACAATTGCCCAGGTAGAATGCCTGCCCCCCTTTTTTGTTGACTCAAGGGGTTCCAAAATTTGATAGCTAGCTTTCAAATGCCTGATGCAAAATTATCAATTGAGACCTAACTGTGTGCCCAGATACACAATTGATTAATGGTGCTGTTGCCTGTTGGGACAACTAGCAAGAACAAGATTTATGTACCTGCTGCAATCCAAATACTAGTGGAAGTATGTACACAAATTAAAAAACTTGCATATAGGCTACACCCCAGAGGACATTGCTATGGAGCAATGAATGCAGGAAAGCAGTGATATTCTGTATTAGTAATAGTCTAATAGAGGGGGCAAAGGGAAATTAAGATCCTGAATACCAAGTACGATGAAAACCAACAATTTCTTACCATATTCCTTTGCAGCGGTTACTGCAACAACATTAGCCTCGCCATTTATCCTTTGCATCTGTTCCTCACTACCGAAACCTCCTACTGTTGAAACCACAGCAGTAGCACCAGGAAGTACTTCATCCCAGTTTGCATAGAAAACATCCCCTGCAAAATAGCACTCTTATTCACATCAACTGTGTCCACTCTTTCGAGTTACTGCAGAGTATCTCAGAACATTGCCTGAAAAGAAAATCAATTGTCCATAAAGCTATTTATATGTCCACTGCACTTTTTAACACCTTGTGAATAAAATCTTGTCTCATTTGAACTACTAAATGTACGGTTCTAATGCACAATACATGCGCCAAACAATGAAGGAGAAAAAATGGCCTGCGGAATTCAGAAGCTCGTAAAGTAAGCCATGGTATGGCGAGGGTAACTGGCCTAAGGCTGGAACTACACCTTACCTAATACTATACCTTACACGCTTCTAGAATCAACATATAGCTTCACACCAGTATACATCTAGCCAACGTCGACTACGATATTATGCATCTTTTGTCCGTCCAAACATTTGCAGTGATTCCCTGAATGTTTATGGATATATTTTCCCCACACACCAGAGAACCGAGATGTTCAGTATGATCTCCATTCAACTTACTGAACACTACCTAACAACATATAGAAATGTCCACCGAACTTGTCATATTAACAATTGCTGTCAAAACTACTGAGTTTTGCGTAACACAATGAATTTCAAGATTCAATAAAAGCCCATTGAAGAAAAATATAAAACGAGCATGCCTGGCATCCAAGTGACCTGATCTACCCATGAATTTGTGTAAGAAGGACGCCCTGACCTGAAAGCATTTGGAAAAGCTTAAGATTTCAAATTTCAAAAACATAAGTTAATGCCATATAAATCTCCACAAAACGATCTGAAGTTCCTTCAAATGCGATAAACCAGATTAATAAGGAGGGAATAGTAAGTAGAAAAACCTAAATTTGGAATGCATGGTATTGTGCATAAACATTCTCACACCTGCTTAGGCTTATAACCTCTATACCCTTGGATACTGCGGCCTTGCATATAGCAGAACCAACAAAACCGCTGCCTCCTAGGACTACAACCTACTAAAAGAAGCATTTTAGCACAAAGTAACCTGTTAAAAATACACTTAATTGCACAAATTCTTGCAATCTAAGAAGGGAAATGAGTAAACGCTTCATACCCGCTCAGTCTTAACCTCAGCAACGACATCAATCGCAGCCGAGTTAGAATCCTCCTTAATGCTTGCCTCTGCATAACTGCACTTCACACCAAACCTGCAAAAACTAAAACTAGAGAGGGACACATCAACATCATTGTCTTAAATATGAAACATGTGAATATAACACCAAATCCATCTCTCTCTCACACAGAGAGAGAGAGAGAGTTGCTCTACAATTTCAACCATCCAAATAAACTCTACCAGCTGGGAGTTCAGGATCAAGCTTTAGAATACAATACAATGAAAAGATCTCAAAAGCCAAAAAAAGAGGGATAAATTAACCTGCTTTGTTGACTAGCATTCCTTAGGAAGAGTAAAGCAGGTTTCAAAAATGCATGAAACTAGACACGGTGCTATTACTTTATTTAGTCACCCCTTATTCGTTTGTCTTATTCAACATAAAGCAGCATAAGAAAAGGAGTTTATCCACTTGCATGACATTCAATCAGACCTCAAATCTACAATGGCATTTTTGCAAAGTACTGCACAAATTAATGAAAATGTGAATCAACATTATTTTATGCATTACAATTCTGCATAAGTAGTGATTGGAAATCCATAAAGGTAACTCAATCACTTGACTGTCACTATTCAACACCCAGAGCCACAAACCATATAGAAGCAAGAGGACTTTATCGCATTCCACCAATGAATCATCTCCTTCGTATAAGTTTCATCATTATCCAATGCATGTACTGTAAATTTCTTTCCAATCCCTCCATAGAAAAACAAAAAAACGTTATTTGTTTGAAACAAACATCATTCTCTCACTTAGTAATGACATTGGCAAGTCAAGGTTGTGAAAACTAGATTCTTTCCACCAATTGTTGAGGACAATGCAAGAACAACATTAGGTAGAATAACTTAGATGTTATATGTGCAAATTGTAAAACCCACTATTTGCTTTCATCATCAGCAACTATAGGTTTAACTACCAGCCAAAAAAATAGTAGTCAATGAACAGACGAAATTCCAATAAAAAGCATCAAAACTGAACAGCAATGGCAAATAATTTCATACGAGCGGCACGGCCCACTATTTATTAAAAGAAAACACAAATCAAAAGAAATCACAAATAAAAAAAAACAGCGATAATCCATCTGTACCGCATTTTACTTTTTGTATATTGGTATAATTAGGCACAGAGATAGCTCACCGATTATTAGAGGGGAACTGAAAATGGGAGGAAGGGCGAGGCGGTAACGAAGCTCTCTTGAGAGAAGGACCAGGAGTGAAAATGGCGGCGCAGGACGAGAGGGACGACATACCGGCTGTGTACAGAGGCCACAGGTGAAGTGCAAATTGGACAAATTTGCTATTAGTAATGAATCATGCAGGGAATGGTACAATGATCACGTGGGCTGGCGCCCTTTTGTCTTTGACACCTCATCCCCCCGTCTCTCTCTTTCTCTCTCTCTCAAGGTTAGCAAATTGTTAGCAAGTAATATTTGTTGAAATTTTTTTATCTTTATTTTTTTATTTTATTTGCTTTATGTCAAATACTTAAAATTATTTATTTGTCTCTTAAATTATTTAAAAATACTCACTTTCATCATATGTCATAATGCGTATAACTTTGAAAAAAAATAATAGACACTATTTATTTGAATCCATTTTAGTCGTGTTTTTCGAATTTTATTCTCAAAAAATACTAAAAAATTACCGTTACCTTAAAAATTTATTTTGGGATCAATCACGAGGTCGAAATTTTTTGATAAATGATTGTTGAAGGGAGCCAGCCCCCCACGTGATCAGTGTACCATTCTCAGGAATGTTAGCAAGTAATTTTTGCCTCTGATCCTCGCCCCTTCTTCTCTCTCTCCCTCTCAAAAGATCAACAAAATGTTAGCAAGTAACTTTTGTTAAAAAAAAAATTATCTTTATTTTTTTTATTTGATTAGCTTTACGTCAAATACTTAAAATTATTTATTTATCTCTTAAATTATTAAAAATACTCACTTTCATCACATGTTCTAATACATCCAACTTTAAAAATAATGACCGACACTGCTCGTTCGAATCTCTTTCGGCCGTGTTTTTTAAATTTTATTCTAAAAAAAATACTAAAAATTTAACGCTGATTTGAAAATTATCTCGAGATTAACCGTGAGGTAGAAATATTTTGATAAAGGGTTGTTGAATTATCATAAGGTATTCGTTAATTTTCTTTTTTTTGTTGATTTATAAAACAAAGTTAAAAATCTCTTAAATCATCCAAAAATATTCACATTCATTATATGTCCTAATACGTCCAATTTTAAAAAAAAATTACTGAAACTACTTATTCGAACGCCTTTCGGTTGTGCTTTTCGAATTTTATCCTTAAAAAAATACTAAAAATTTACCGTGAACTTAAAAAAATATTTCGGGATTAACCGTGACCTCGGAATATTTTAATAAATGGTTGTTAAATTATGATAAGATATTTGATAGAGGGTTGATTTATAAAATATTTTGATATAGGGTTGATTTATATTTTGTTGTTATTTGTTGATTTATACTTTGAATTGAAATATTCTGAATTCACAGTTAATTGTGAAATAACTTTTTAAGTCAACAATAAATTTTTAATATTTTTATGAGAATAAAATTTAAAAAATACGACCGAAAGGGATTCAAATGAGCAGTGTCAATTTTTTTTTTAAATTGAGTGCATTAGACATGTGGAGAATGTGAATATTTTTAAATGATTCAAGAAATTTTTAATTTTATTTTATAAATCAACAAAAAAATAACAACAAAATATAAATCAATAAATATCTTACCATAATTCAACAATCTTTTATCAAAAAAATTTGACCTCGCGGTTAATCCCGAAATAAGTTTTTAAGTTAATAGCAATTTTTTAGTTTTTTTTTAGAATAAAATTTGAAAAACACGACTGAAAAGGATTCGAATGAACGGTGTCTGTCATTTTTTTCCAAAGTTGTACGTATTAGGACATATGATGAAAGTGGGTATTTTTAAATAATTTAAGAAACAAATAAATAATTTTAATTATTTGACATAAAGCAATTAAAATAAAAAAATAAAGATAAAAAATTTCCAACAAGTATTACTTGCTAACATTTAGCTAACCTTGAGAGAGAGAGAGAGAGAGAGAGACGTGGGGATGAGGTGTCAGAGGCAAAAGGGCGCCAGCCCACGTGGTCAGTGTGCCATTCCCTGCTTGATTCATTACTAATAGCAAATTTGCAAATTGGACACGGGGAGAGAGGAGGATGATTTTTTTCCACCTCCGGATCTTCCGGGTTTTTTGCCCCAAACCCGAATTAGTTTAGTTTTCTGGGCACTGGCCAAATATATAGGACATTATTTTAGCTAATTTTCTTTGGAAAACTAAAAGAAAAAGAGAAACCCGTGCTTGGGGATGATATCCATTTTAGCAGGAAAGGACACCCACCCACGTGACTTACTTTCTAAGTTTTACCCATGGTTAAGTTTAAGTGGGCCCCATAGGTTAAAAAAGGACCAATCATAAAGGAGGTATTGTTCACCTTCATTTTGGGAGGGTGAACAAAATAATTCTCAAATATATATGATAACAACAACTCTAGGGGCTGATTGGATGTCGTTTTAATTTTTTTTGTGTTAAGTAAAGAGAACGTGTTAAATAATTTGGTGTGTTAAATAAGATATGGTGGCCCACATTAATGTGATTTTTAAGAATGGTGTGTTAAATAATATAGTGATTGGATGAAGGGTATGTTTGAAAAGGAGAATGTGTATTAAACTATCAAAAGATATTTTTGCCCCTCGCTATGGATTTAATGAATTATTTAAAAAAATAACATATATATGTATATATACGTATATTATAAGTACATAACTACACACACTTACATATAGTTATATTTATATATCCGTATACATTATAATTATATTATATATGTATATATTATACTATATATACATATATACTTAATATATATATATATGCACTTAAAAAAAAAATATATATATATACACACACACAAACACACATTATATATACTTAAAAAATATACATATATGTATATATACTTAAAAAAATATACATATATATATGTATATATATTTAAAAATATACGTATATATATATAAAAAATACACACACGCTTATATATATACACTTATAATATAAGTATAATATATATATATATATGTATAGAGAGAGAGACACACACACATATATACATACACGTATAATGTATACATATAATATATAGTGTATATATATGTATTATATATATATATATATGTTTATATTTTATATGTATGTATTTATATTTATACTTTTATATACACACACTTATAATATAAGGATAATATATATGTGTGTGTATTACAAGTATATATACTTATAATATAAGTATAATGTATACGTATTATATATTATATAAGTATATATGTATGTGTGTATAAATATTATCAGTATATATATATATATCTATAATAATAATATAATATACGTATATTATATATACTTATATTATATTTAATAAAGATAAGTGTGTATATAAAATGGTGGGTATTTTGGTAATTTGTTAAGGCTAAGACAATACCTTAGTTAGCCTTAGGGGGGTGAGGCTAATTAGGAATTTTCTAGGAGCTTTAATTAACTCACGGGCTAATTAATACACCTCATAATTTTTTGCCAATCAACGGGTTAGAGGTGGGCCTAGCCTTAACTAAGGCTTGTGTTAACTAACGCGCCACCTAAGGCCCCATCCAATCAGGCTTCTAATTCTTTATTTTATTTAGTTAAAAGTATAAATAAATAAAAATTTCTATTTTGTCAAGTTATTTTTTTATGTGTGTTATAACTCAACTTTTTATTTTACGTAGTATAAAAAAAAATCTCTATTTTGTTTACTAATTTTTTTATCTACGTATTACAACTCTACTTTTTGTTTTATTTAGCCAAAAGTATAAAAAAAAATGACAATTCCTATTTTCCTTCTTATTTTTTGTATTTATATTTCAACCTTCTCTCTATTTCTGTTATTCATCCCAGTTAACTTCATCAATTGTGAAAATATAATTTGAGATTTGCGAAGTGAAAATAAGCTGATTACATTTACTGAGACAAAATAACTAGCTCAATAAATAAATGGATTGAAAATAAAAAAAATTAATTTAGTTATTATTGCTAACAATTCATTACTGCTAGTGGGTTGGAGATATTCTATGGCACATGATATTGTTGTATCAACCCCTTGCGGTCCATTTGGATGGGGATAAATATGACTGTCTTAATTAAGAGCGTAGATTTGGTAAAGGGGGATCCGAGGACCTGTTGTGCACTCCGCATAGTAGCCCCCGTGGATATTGTAAAGGGAGTGCGATTAATTAAGAAGGCATTTGGTTGAGGTTTGTAAGAAGAGAGAGAGAGAGAGAGAGAGAGAGAGAGAGAGAGAGATTATCTTAGAATTGGTTTGATTGAGGTTAAAAGTGTGGATAAGAGTGAATTGTTATGTAGATTTTTAGTTAATTGACGTTATTGCCCTTATATTTTATACTTGTATCATACTTGATTTTATTACAAACAATATGTAAAAATGATATCCTACAATTTACTACTTTAATATAAATACTACTTACTTTATTATTTCATTTGGCCATAATCTAATATTTTTAATGAAAATAATTTTAATATTTGAATTTTATGATTAAAAATGTGAAATTTAAAAATCATTTGCATAATCGTTTTTGTAATTGTGGTCCATCAATTTGTATTATTTTCTTTCGCACCCAATAACTAATTTCGTTTGGGATAACATTATAAAATAAAAATTGAACACACCCTTCGTTCTTATAAATCTAACGAGTCAATTTTCGTATAGCTAGATCATCGTATGGTTTGATAAATAACGTTGAAATTAGGCAGATATTCATTAATTTTAGAAATTACAAGTTAATGTGTTTACAGAAAAATTTCAATCATCATGTTTGTAGGTACAACAATCGTCACCGATTAATTTTATTTCGATATCTCATGATTGCTCTCATTTCTCTGCTTAAATGATGGTTGAGAAACTTTCGTAAATATGTTAATTTTGAATTTTTGAAAATAATGACTATCCGACTAATTTTATCGTTAATTATCAAGATTCATAACGGTCACAATACACATTTTTTCCCCCTAAACTACTATACAATAATAAGTTAACATGCTATCCACGAAGTTATCAAGCAAAATATAAAAAAATCAAATATGAAGATAACAATCATTGCTAACTCAAGATTGACAACATTGTCTATCGTCGGTGCTTCGGCAAATGCATAAGATACTTGAATCGGTGGAATTGTGCAAACGGTGGATGGGTTACCTCGATGGTCGCTTGTTCCACACCATGAATGCTTCATGAGCTTCTTTGTACATCCTAAATTTCTTGTGACGACAACCATTAATGGATTCATAAGCTCCCCCCAACGGACACGAGATAATACTACGTACCTGTCATTGATTGTCCTTTTTCACCAACACCAAGAAATGTTAATTTCCAAAACGAATGCAAATGCACGTGCTATTAGATGTGCGTGACTCAGATCACTATCTTTGATAACATAAAGGCATACTTGGCTGCATTTTTTATGCTCCGCCAAGCATACCGATTGGCCTTCGGTGTAGAAGGCGTATTGCTCATCATAGCCCAATTATGGCCTATTGTCCAACGTTCATTTCACTTCCAAGCATGTGGAAAAGGTTTGCCACGAATGCACATAAGATACAAATAGCCAAAGAACAAGATGCCAATAATTATGGTTGTAACTACCGAGCTTACCCAAAAAACAACATCATTGATAAAGGCTCCGAAATACATCATGGCTCATGCAACACATCTACGAAGGCTCATAATCATAGCCCATGAGAATGAAGCATCCCAATGACCCATCAAGGCTTATAGTATGTTTACAGTGTTGGTTATTAACGAGTTCTTTGTTTATTCTCCAATCTAATTCACACACACAAACACACACACTGTTTTCACAAACGAACACAATCGAATTTGCAAAATCTACCTGGAAAACAAGTTCTAAATCAAACCATATTGTAATGAACTTCCCATTTGACAAAAAAACGAACTAAACAAAATTGAAATAAAAAATAGTACCACAACAACCCAGTACCTTCACAACCACAACAATTCAATACCTCCAAAATCCACAACAACCCAGTATTGTGAAAACACAAGAACCCCATATCCCACTACGAAATAAAAACCAAAACACAATTAACTGTTGTGAACACAAAAATGAATTGAAAGAAGAGATTAAAATCATAGAACATAACACAACTCACATAACGTGAACAGAGAGCAATATAAACCAACGAAAAACCCTAATCCCACCAAAAAAGAGCGAAATAAATAAAGACAGGAATCAACATCAACAAAATTCAATTTGGAAACAACAACACAAAAACCCCTCCAAAACTATTTCCAAACCCTTACTTGATTAATTTTTTTTAGAAATAATTTTTCTACATCAATTTTTTTACAAATGAACGAAGTTTTAAGATTTTATGTTTCTCCAATATTTATAATGAAAAAAAAAAGTTTCTTGTAAATGGAGTTGGCTTCTTAGACCAAAACTAATTAGAATATTCAGAATATATGACTACGATTTGGACTAGGTAAAAATTTCAAACATTAATTGAATCAGAGAGTGACAACTTTGACCAAAATAGATCAAAAGGCAAAGGCATCAAAATGTCATTTGAATCACTACCCTCCTTTTCTTTATGCACCAAATTAACCCCAAACTCCCTCAGAATCTCCCTTCTTAGTTATAAACTTCAGGTTTCTCGTTGGAACAAACCAGGTAACTCTCTCTCCCTCTCTCTCTCTCTCTTTCATACACACAGTGCATCAGTGTTGATTCTTAGATTTTGGAGGCCCTTAAATGATTGCTTCTTGGGCTTCCCTTAAGGCCGACTCTACATACACAAAAGGGCATGACTTTTCCTATAATGTTTAACACATGCCTACTATAATTCTTTAATTCGTTGAAATGAGTTAAGATCATAAATGAACTTATAAGGTTGGTGAAGTAGAAAGAAGAAGGCCTAGTATGTTTCCCTTATAAAAATAAAAAATTCATTTTTTAAAAAAAATTGCTTTGTAATTTGTACTTTTTGTCTTTAGTATTTTTTTTTGAAATTATTGTCAACTAATTTTTACTTTTTGGGTAGTGTTTTACCTAAAAGCATAATTTTTAACAAAAATATTTCAAAAAGTTCACTAAAATAAAAAGTTAATAAAAGTCAAAATACAAATCAAAATTGGCTAATTTTTCATTTTAAGTGAACTTTTTAAAGAATTTAGTTATTACTTTTCAAGTGTTTCTAGATTAGGTGTATTCAAAAAGTAAAAAAGTTTGATAGAAATTTAAATTAAATTGAGATAAAAGTTACCAAATCCTATATAATTATAAACATAGACAAGAAATTAATCTCTATGGATTATAAAGATATGTTATATTTCTCATTCGTTCATTCTTTCCAGCAGCATAGAGGAACTTGATCGATCTTCTTGTGTGTAGGGCTATCTATGTCTTTTTCAAATGAGGCTATGGATGTCATTTTACAGTTTCCTACGATTTTCAAAATTACTAAGACTTTTTATTTTTAACTTTATTCCACTTGGTACGAGATAAGACTATGGAAAATTGCTGTGGTTACTGCTTGTAGTACTGATGTGTACAGATCTAACAATGAGACTCATTTCTCTTTCTCAATTCCGGTTGCCCCTCTCCCCTCTTCTCTCTCTCTCTTTCAATTTTCATTTCACCCTCTCTCTCTCATCTTGTAAATTAGTTCTATCACCTATCTCTCTCTCATATAAAATAAAGTTAAAAAATTATTATTCATGGCTACATATTATAATCACAAATTGAAAAATAATTAAAAATTGACTATTAATTTTACATTTGTTAATTTACCGTTATTTTTTCTCCATCTGATTTTGATTTAACTTTTTGCTCTCTGGTATTCTTTTAATTTTTTTGCATTTGTTAGTTTTGCATCAATTATTTTGATTCATTTTGATAAAAATAATTAAAAAATATATAAATCAAAATCTAAAAAGATAAAAAAATAAGGTGTGTTCGTTTTAGGGTGTTTCTGAAATAGTTTTAGAAACATGTCTCTGAGACGTTGTTTGGTTATAAGTGTCTCAGAAACTGTTTCAGAAACTGTTTCTGAAACTTTTTCTTTTATAGAGAGAAAAAGTTGTCTGGAAGAATGTTCCAGAAACTGTTTATGAAACTATTCCAGAAACTTGTTTGAGAGAAAGTCTCTCAAACTCATAACCGAACACACCCAAGCTAAAACAAATGTATTCTGAACTAATAGTAAAAAAAAACAAATTTATTTATTTATTTGATATCCTAATTGGATCTTGATTTTTTCGAGAATTTACAAAGAAAAAATAGTAATTAGGATATCAAATAAATAAATTTATCTCCTTCGTTTTCGTATCTTATCCTTTCTTGACTTTTTTTCTTTTTAGCAAATGTACAAACAATTTTAGTCTATAGATCTAGATACAAAGTCTTCATTATTTTGTAACCTCTACCTGCATCAGATAGTTCAGAATACATCCGTGTTATAGTATGTGCACAAGAGCTTGTGTTTACATACTCTCTAATTCCAAATTCCTTTTTAATTCATTTTTCATCTTTTTGGAAGTTTTTTAGATTTTGAATATAATTTTGCATTTGTTATTTTTGACTATTAGTCCAGAATACATTTGTTTTAGCTTATTTTTTGTCTTTTTAATTTTTTAAAATTTTGAATGTAATTTTATATTTTTTAAATTATTTTTGTCAAAACGAATCAATAATTTAGAAAATAATTGATGCAAAACTAACAAATACAAAAAAAATTAAATGAATACTAGAGAGCAAAAAATTAAAGCAAAACCAGTGAGAGAAAAAATTAAGGCAAAAATAACAAATGCAAAATTAATAGTCAATTTTTTTATTATTTTTCAATTTGTGTTTACAATGTGTAGCCATGAATAATATTTTTTTTAAAAGTTTTTTATAAGAGAGAGGAGATAGTGATGGGACTAGTTGACAAGATAAGAGAAAGAGAGTGAAAGAAAATTGAAAAGAGAGAAAAAAGAAGAGAGGCAACTGGAATTAAAAGAGAGAAATGGGTCCCATTGTCAAATCTATACGTAGCAGTCTACCAGCAGTACCCATGGTAATTTCCTAAGACTAGACATGAATGTGGGCTAACATCCACTTTAATCACATCAATGTTCCCCATTAAAACCCTCCAATCTTGGCATCTTCCTTTCTGGATTTGGAGAGTTGTAGTTCATTTTCTGTAATGTGTGTAGCGCGGATAAAACGATATAGTTATGTCCGTTTTATTTTCGAAACTATATTGTTTTGATTCCATGCATTTGGATAATAATTTATGTGATAAGTTAAAAAAATGTAGTTTCGAGGGTATTGTGAGTAATACTACGTCGTTTTACACGCAATACACTCGCACTATGAGAAAGTCCACTATAGCCTCCACAAATCCTCGCATCTCATTAGGTATGTAAAAAACTGTTCACGAGAATGCAAAAACTTTTACTATTAAATTAGTACAATATTAACATCAAATATGGGAGCACAATATTTTGTTTCAATGATTTACGTGAACGTTTTTAAGAGAAAATTTAAAAATTGAAAAAATCTAAAGACCATTTTTATGTGATGATGTTGATTTTTTTCTTCTAATTATTATTGTAAAACAGGGGCTTAACACGTGAAACACACGTATTTAGTGTGTGCGTGTGTATATATATTATAGATAGCTAAATAATACAAACTACGAAGATGCAAAACTGATGTTTTCTCCCAGCGTTGCCTTCAAGAAAATGTTGAAATCATAGTATGTAATTATTGCAAATGAGAAAAATATTATTAAGCGTAGTGTACTTTATAATTCATATGGTTGCGCTCTTGCAACCAAAAAAAAAAAAAAAGACATTTGTTTTCACCTATAAAAATGCAATGACTAAATATGGTGAATTTGAAAAACGGGGAACCGGACCGGACTGAAAAATTGGACCACATAGCCGGTTTAAGAGCCAAATATTCGATTCGGTCTGATTTCGGTTTGAAGCATTTGAAAAACCAGAGTTCCGGTATGATTTTCGATTTCTTGTCAAAATAGAACACAAAGCATAAGTCATTTTTTTCTTTGTCAAACATGAGTATTATACACATATTATTTTTGCATATCACTTAAAATTACGTTATTTTGTATTGAGAAAATCAAATTTGTCTTAAGCGATTTGAGTAAGAAATATATTTAATTTTTTCTCAAATTAAAATGAAATTATTTTGAGTGATGTACAAAATAATGTGTGCAGCATTTTTGCTTGTCGAAATTTCTACTTCGCATCTTCTAATTGGTAGCAACACAAATCTTTGAAGTACACATGGTGGTACTATTATGTCAGAGGGTTGCAACGTTCATACTTTTCCCAAAGTTTAAAACTTGAAGTTTGGGAGAGCGTATTTGGATCTTAATTTCAATTTAATTTTTGTGATTTTAATCGCTCACTCATGAAAAAAAAATTGGTGAAGCATAGGTCGCACTAGGATTAAATACAATTTATTCAATTGACTAGTATAATTAAGGCTTAGTGGGTTTTGATTTCCCGGCACAATTTTTTTCGATTTGTCGGTTCGGTTTTAGTATTACCATTCATTTGATTAAACCGCAATAACCGAATCTATTTTTTTAGTTAATCTTATCTGTTCACTTTCTCTATAATCTAACAGTAATAATAAGATACATTCAAATCGTAATTAATCTTGCAAAAATGTCGATTACTACTAGTCAAACTAGAACATTTCAAACTTCAATATTTTCTGTCTCACGGTCGTCCTCTGCCTTGCCCTCTCTTGGTTGCCCCCTTCTCTCTCTCGTTCTATTTTTAACAAATTACAAATCCACGAAATCCAAAAGACATAAATCACTGCGAAACAAGGCCCATTTAGAGAAAATTGAAAAACCATACAAACTGACTTTGTTTCTTATTAAAATTCGATTGAGGTCAATTTGCAAAAATTTCTCCCCAAATCGATCGATTTCGTTTTTTCGCGTTGAAGAACTGATCAAAACTGAACGATTACACTCCTTTATAAAACAAGCATTGGTGTGAAGAATGGGCCCACAGGGCCACGGTCTCCATACTCGTAGCCCACAAGGCCCATATTGGTCACACGTGTCCCGATAAGTTTCGCTGGTTTCAAAATTCAATCACGCACACACAAATACAAGGCGATGAAAAGCACGTGCGCGACTCGGCTCCGCCAATACACGAGTACTAGTCTTATTCTCTCTCTCCTCCAAGAATAGAGAGATTCTCTCTCCTCCCGCCTCTTTTCCCCACACACACTCTCTCTCTCTCTATCTACACACAATACTTTACCTCTTCAGCAGACTATGTTGATCCCCTCTGCCTCGCCTCACAGATACTTCGTCACCAAAGCTAGGGTTTCGTTGTCTTCTTCTTCATTACTCTCGCCTTCGAAGTTCGACCCTATTTCTTGCTCTTTGGCGGGTCGATTGAGCTTTCGCCGGAGGTGTCCGCGCGCGGTGCTCTGCTGCTCTGCGAAGGCGAGAGGAATGGCGGAGATGGTGGAGGACAATGAGTCGGCGGCGGCCTCAACCTCCGGAACCTCCGGTTGCGATAAGAGCGCGATGGAGCTCGGCCTTTCACGTTCATTTCTTGATGTCCGGACCGACGAAGGTCAGTTCTCTGATATACTGAGCCCTTATACATGACTCATGCATTTATTGCTTGGCTAAATACGCTGTGCTAATAGTGTTTAATGTTTCGATACATGTGTTTATATGCGAAGCATGCGATTTATGTGACTAGCGATGCGGCTTGATTCGGATTGTTGATACATGACGCATGCATTTACTTCATCACTAAATCCGCTGTGTAGAATGTGTTTTGTGCGCTTGTATGCATGTGTTTCAACGCGCTATGCGTTTTATGTGATTACAGGAGCGTCTTTTTTCTGAATTCTGTTTAATTTCTCTCGGTCGTTGTTTCAGTTTATTTGTTTATGTGTTGTATACAAGTGTTCTGGCATTACGCAATTTATGTTATTAGAGGAAAGTCTTGATTCTTGATTCCTTTTAATGAGTATGCCTTGCTGTTTCATTCATTCTGGAAACTCTGGACAAATTAGTTGTGCTTTGTTTGATATATTGACTATTTTTTGATGGTTTTGTTGATTGATTCCTTTTTAATTGAATGTATCTGTAATGATTGGTGTATGCTAGTTACAATGATACCTATGGTATGTACACACTACATTTATTTTGTTATGGATTTCATTATATTTCTGCTGGTTTTGCATGTTGAAGGGGATGAATTTCCATGAATCTGGTTGTTTAATGTATAGGGGTGGGATAATGGAAGGCAATCTTGATGGTAATCTGGTTGGCGCTTTTATAGACGACAAATTATCTATTGCTGGATATTCTTTTCTGTCTTGGTGTGCATCGATCCAAAGACTTGATTGTTCACAATCCATTAAAACACGACGAATCCAGTATCGGAAGTTGTTTTGCGATACCATTGTCTATTTCTAAATTGAAATTTGCTAATTCTTTATCTAAGTTCCATTTGATCTCTACTTTTTTGTTTGTTAATATAAATCTTGTTTCTTTTATTGTTATTTTATTTTTGTAGGACTTGATTATCTGTCTTAAGTGAGAAAGCGGCCAGCTTGCAGTGTTGCAAGTGAGGTTTCTCTCTCTTATTTCATTGAAAAAGGGTGGTGAAAAAGGGATGTGAAAAAGGCTTCAAAAGTTAAATTTCTATTTGAAAGTGATCGCTCTCCCACCCCCCTTATAAGAGCTGCAAAAGGGGGTGAACCTTGAGCTGTGGTTTTATTGGATATGTTACAACTTACAACTAGAATCTCTGTCTAGCTGTTCACTTGAAAAGCTCCAAATCGCATAGTTTACCTACACCTAGCCCGCTCATGGAATTTATATGTCTCCAATGATCAGAACAAAAGGTGAAATAGAAAAGGGACAAAATATGACTTAGCAACTCTCTACGTCTTAAAAGTCCTCCTATTGTTTTCCCTTCAAACAGTCCTACAAACATCCAAAGCAACTTGCAACACATTTCTTCCTTCGGCTTTTGACATGCAAACTTGAATGTGTAAACATGATTCATAAAGAAGGGAATACCTAAGTAGCACAAATATTGAAAGAGAAGAAAATTCCATGTCTCTCTAGCCAGTGGACAATGAGGAAAATATGGATATGGCTACATTTTCACTTACCTTCGTATATTTCTTGGTGGCAAAAGTGCCATCAATATTAGCTGGATCAACAACATGTACATGTATGTAGAATATCACGTGCTAGTATGGTTGAAGAGTGTAAGTTCTACTAGCTCGCGTGCTGTTCGCGGCCGCCACCGCCGCTCGCGTGCCGTTCGCCGGCCGCCACCGCCATATCCAGGTGGTTCTGGATCGTTGATCATGGATCTGTAGTCTCTCTCTCTCTGTGAATTTGTGGTCTGTTTCTCTCTCTTTGTGGATTTGTAGTTTTGTCTCTCTCTTTCTAGATCTGCAGATGGTGGTTTAACAGTGCAGTCTACAGTTGTTCTTTGTGATATCTACAGTGAGTACAATGGATCTGCAGTGAGTACCTACAATACTTTGTTATGTGCACAATGGTGTTATGTGGCTCTAAATCTCATTGTTCTTTGATACTTTGTTATGAACACAGTGGTATTTGCTTCCGCTGATGTTGGGTAGATGATTCAAGTCATATATGTCATTGTTATGTGTGGTATTTACTATTCGTGAAACAATTTTGGTTTTTTGACTCTGTGGAACTAATATTGGTGATCTTCTTTTAAGTAACCGTTATATATATTTGTTTCTTTGATTGAGAGTTCTTCTTTATGATGTCTGCGATGGATTCAGATACTGGCTCTAGTCCCACTATTACCCCTTCTCCTATTATTACACACTCGGCTCTTCCTTCTCAGTATCAGGACCGGCTGTCTATTACCTCCACATCATTGACTGGGAGGAATTATGTTCTGTAGGCTAAAGTTGTTGAGGTTTATTATTTGGGGGAGTCTCAATATCACTATTTGACCGATGTTCCTCTCGACTTCAAAGCTTCTGGGTATTCTGTATGGGTAGCTCAAGACGCCTGTATTCGTTCTGAGTTGTGGAATAGTATGGAGGACCATATTGCTAGCTTCCTGATTTTCTTGCCCACGGCTAAACAAGTATGGACCCAATCTCAAGAGATGTACTCTGGTGTTAACAACTTTCGTCGCACGTATGATCTTCATCAGCCCTTCTTCTCTCTCTCTCAAGGAGATTCATCGTTGGAGACTTATTGTGCCAAGTTTTGCAGCATTTGTGATGAGCTCAATATTTGTGAGCCGCTTTCCGCAGATCTTCAAGTTATGCGCTGTCAGCGTGAGCACATGCAGGTTGCTCGGTTTCTATCGGGTGTCTCATCTACTTATGACCCAGTAACCAGCTCTTGGGGTCTCGTGATCTACCCTCCTTCAGTAAGGTTTTTAGTCGCCTCCGTCAGTCTACTGTATCTAGCTCTGCCTCTTTCGCGCTTCCTTTTGATTGTTTTGCCTTAGCTTCCAGTGTATCTGGTGGTCCTTCTTTTATCTGTGGCTGTGGTCGTGGCCGCGTTTTGGCTCTCGCAAACGTGGTTGTGTTCCTAATTTTGGTGGTCGTAGTGGTCGTCCGCTCGTGGGAAGTGGTTCTAGCTGCGGGTGTGGTACTCGCTTATGCACTTATTGTGGGGGTACTAATCATACTGTGGAGCACTGTTATGATTTTCATGGGTTTCCTCAAGCTCATCAGGTTGCTACTTCTCAGGATCCTGGGTAGCTTACTCCCATCGCCGCTGACAGTATGGTGACTTTCTCTGCGGAAGAATACCAGCGCCTTGTGTCTTTTCAGTCTCAATCGGTTGGTTCTACTTCGTCTTCCACTGCTATGCTTGCTGAGATTGGGCCTTCTGTTGCGTGTGTTGCCTCCTCTCTTCCTTCTACTCCGTGGGTTATTGGTTCGGGTGCCTCTGACCACATGACTGGTATATCTATGCTTCTTTCTGGACGCCAGTCTATTGCTACACCATCACATGTTACATTAGCCGACGGTTCCACCATTGCGATTACCGGTTTTGGTTCTGTCCCTGTCACCTCTACTATTACTTTGGATTCCGTCTTACATGTTCCTCGTTTTTCCTTTAATCGTATGTTTGTTAGTAAACTTACAAAGTTCTTGAATTGTTCAGTAACCTTCTTGCCTCATGATTGTGTGTTTCAGGATCTCAAGACGGGAAAGAAGATTGGTGGCGGTGATGAACGTGGTGGCCTATATTACCTCACTGATGGTGCTCCTACCCAGTCTGTTGCTCATCAGTCATCCGAGTCACCCCATTAACATCATTGTCGCCTTGGTCACCCATCGCTTTAGAGTTTGAAAATGCTGGTGCCTTCCTGTCGTCAGGTTCAGGTCTTACCATGTGAGGCCTGCGAGTTTAGTAAACACCGCCTTGTGTCCTTTTATCCTCGCATTGAGAGTTGTGTGTCCCAACCTTTTCAGTTAGTACATTTTGACATTTGGGGTCTTATGTGGGTTCCTAGCATTTTTGGCTTTAAGTATTATGTTATCTTTGTGGATGAGTTTTCTTGTGTTACTTATCTGTATCTTATGAAGGAACGATCCGAGTTGTAATATGTTTTTAAATTATTTTATATGGAAAATGTTTGTAATATGTAATATGTTTGTAATCATTTTATATGGAAACAAAGATTCAATTTAATGCCTGCGTTCGTATCTTTTGGTCTGATAATGCACGCGAATATTTTCATACTACTTTATCTCAGTTCTTTGATGATCATGTCATTCTTCACTAGTCATTTTGTGTTTGGACTCCACAACAAAATAGGGTTGCCGAACGCAAAATCCGCCATTTATTTGAAGTTATGCGGGCTCTGTTTTTACAAATGCAGGTTCCCAAATCTTACTGGAGTGATGCTGTCCTCACCGCATGTCATCTAATCAACCGGATGCCTTTTTCTGTTCTTGGTGGTGAAATTACTTCCAGGTCTTGCTTCCTGGCCGTCCTCTTCACCATTTACCCCTTTGGATATTTGGGTACACGTGTTATGTTCATGCTCTCGACCTTGATCAGGATAAACTTGATCCTCGGTCCATTCGATGTATCTTCCTTGGTTACTCCCGGACTCAAAAAGGTTATAAATGTTACTCCCCATCCTTACGTCGTTCCTTTGTCTGTGCAGAAGTTACCTTTAATGAGTCATTACCCTTATTTTCGAGTCCCCTCACTGCCGATGATCTTTCTGCACCAGAGTCTGTGTTCTATCGCTGTCCCTTCTGGTCGTCCTACTCCTAAACCCTTGTAGGTATATGTTCGTGGCCCCCTAGTTCCACCAGCACCTCTACCATCCGCAGTTCTACCTCAGCCCACCGCTACGTCTTCCCCTCCGCTGCGAGATCCGAATAGTCGCCCTATCACCCTTCGCAAAGATATTCAGTCTTGCACTTCTCATCCTATTGCCCAATTTGTTTCATATGATCACTTGTCTCCATCTCTTCGTGCTTTTATTTCTTCTGTTTTCTCAATTTTTGTTCCTAACACTGTTCAGGAAGCCTTATCTGTGTCTGAGTGGCGGTAAGCTATGAAGGATGAAATGTCTGCCCTTTATCATAATGGCACACGGAGTTGGTTCCTCTTCCTACTGGTAAAACACCTGTTGGTTGTCGTTGGGTCTTTATTGTCAAGTACCTTCATGACGGTACTGTTGAGCGTCATAAAGCGCGCCTTGTTGCCAAAGGGTACAACTAGACCTATGACGTTGACTATTCTGAGACATTTTCACCGGTTGCCAAATTCGGTTTTGTTCGGGTTCTGATTTCTCTTGTTGCGAGCCTTGGTTGGCCATTGTTTTAGTTGTATGTCAAAAATGCCTTCTTCCATGGGGATCTCTAGGAGAAAATTTACATGGAGCAACTACCTGGGTTTGTTGCTTAGGGGGCGCGTCACCAGATTTGTCGTCTTCGCAAAGCACTATACGGAATTAAACAATCTCCTCAAGCCTGGTTTGGAAAGTTTAGTGATGCAGTATTACGCTTTGGCATGCATCGCATTCAGTTTAATCATTCTGTGTTCTCTCTTAATACTGATCGGGGGAAAGTATTATTAGTTGTCTATGTGGATGACATTATTATTACCGATAATGACCAACAAGGCATTGATGAACTCAAATCATTCACACCAGCAATTCCACACAAAGTATTTAGGAAAACTGATACTTCTTAGGGATTGAGGTGGTGCGATCCAAGGTTGCTATTAGCCTATCCCAACGGAAGTATGTCCTGGACATCCTTGAGGATACTGGTTTGTTGGGAACTAAGCTTGTTGCAACACCAGTGGATCCCAATGTCAAATTATGTGCTGACCAGGGGCAGTTATTTCTCAAACTTGATCAGTATCGTCGGTTGGTTGGTAAGTTAAATTATCTTACTATTACCCGTCCAGATATCTCGTTCGCAGTTAGTGTGGTAAGCCAGTTCATGTCTGCTTCCCATCACCCAATTCGGAGGCGGCTCTCTGGATTATGAATTATCTTAAGGCACATCAGGGACATGGTTTGTTCTATCGAGCCAGTGGACACTTGCGGGTTGAGGCGTTAACTGATTTTGATTAGGCTGGAGGACCATCTGATAGATGGTCCACTACTGGATATTGTGTATTTCTGGGTGGAAATCTTGTCAATTGGAGAGCAAGAAACAGACAGTGGTTGCCCGGTCTATTGCAGAAGCAGAGTATAGAGCAATGGCATACACTACGTGTGAGATTGTATGGTTTCGATCGTTTCTTGAGGAGATAGGAGTTTGTGTGCAGTTGCCTATGCTTGTATACTGTGATAACCAAGCCACAATTCACATTGCATCAAACCCAGTATTTCATGAGAGAACCAAGCATATTGAAGTTGATTGTCATCTAGTTCGTGAGAATTTAACATATGGTGTAATAGCTACTTCATTTGTATCTACGGGTGCTCAATTAGCTGATATGTTTACTAAGTCTTTGTGTAAACCATGGTTAGAGTTTCTATGTAACAAGCTGGGTCTTTGTGACATTTATTCTCTAGCTTGAGCAGGAGTGTTAGAGTAGTAGTTTAGTGTTATCCCACATTGGATAATCATGTATTGTGTTTTATCCTCACATAGTATAAATAAGACTAATGAGTGTTGGGGTTAATTAACAAAATCCTATACACTTTTGCCTAAATCCAGTTTCAGGTGGTTTGACTATTTTTTGGACAAGCTACTGTAGAATCTCTGAAGTAGTATAAAAAATTTCATATTATCTCGATATGTATCCTGGTACTTAGAACGTCCAGCCTGTTTTATGAGGTAGAACAAGGACCACTCAAATTTGATACCGGATTCATGTGTATTACGCGGTGACATATTGAAAGATGGGTCTTAAACCGGTACCCAAAAATTATAAGGTAGCTCCTTGTATTACCACTTTGCTTTTGATACTGTGATGTCGTAAGTTGCAGTAAAATCTGGATAATTTACTGCTGTCTTATGTGGTCAGTGTTTAATGTATGTGTAGATCTGCTTTTTGGAATAAAAAAGGAAGCAAAAGCTGGACGGCTTCCTTCAAATGTTGCTCGAGGAATGGAGGAACTATATCAGAGTTATCGCAATGCAGTAAATTCTCTAGATTTCATGCTATTGTGTTCTAGAACTTGGGATATTTCTGATGTATTTCTAATTTTGTATTTTTAGAACTGCTTCACTTCTGATCGTTACTTGACTTGGCATTTCTTATTCGATATATTTCTATTTCTTGCGTCTTTACAAACACAAGCTAAAAATGTATACATGCTGAATTCTGAATAGCTCTAGCTATTAGTGGGAATGCCCATAATTTAGTGGTTTTATTTTTGACTTGTTCCCATTTTTCTCTATGCATTACCTTCTATTTTCTTTCTCAACAATGTGATCCACCGTTTCATGTTGATTGTTGTTCAGCTTCATTGTATTTTGTTAATTAAGCAATATTAGGTTCTGCTATAAGTTTGATGTAACTGCCATGTACTCCGATAGTGCTGCGACACATCTATTATGGCTCCTTTACTTGCATCCAAAAATTTCTCAGATCTTATAACTACAGAGAAAAAAGTCGCAAGGTTTCTTATAAAATAGCTAAAACTGATTAATTAAAGCATAGTATCCTCCAATATGAGTTGATGTTCTTATCTATGTTAAAGCATGTCAATTTCCCTCTTCTCGGATGCTGAATGAGGCCTAGTTCTTTCCCGCCGCAGACTGCAAATTACAAAAAGGGTAGGATCCAAGCTTGCACAAAACTTTTCTGGACCAATAGTTTCAGCTGGTTAAACGGTCTAATATAATTTAATGTATATCGTTTTCTTTAATTGTCTTTTCAATGTTTGTAGGAGCTACATGCATTATCAGGATATGAGAAAGCTAAACATAATGTGGTATTTTATCAAATGGTTATTTATCCAACGATGAAGTATCCTTTGATGATAACAGATCATGTTTTTTATTTGTTCGAAGGCTGTCTCCTCTAATCTCATGTTACTTGGTACTTATTTTTCTTGCTGCCACATCTTTATTCCGTAACTTCTTTGCCATGCTCCAATGTTTCAGGTTTTCCAAAGTGGAGTCCCCAATGCAGATGAGATTGTTTTGTCAAATATGACTGTCGTACTTGATCGCATTTTCAAGGATGTGGAGGTATCTGGAGTTTTGTACCCTGTCAAGCTGTTCATCTCTTCTGCTGGTTTTGCATTTCTGAGTGTAACCATAATTTTCAGGACCCTTTTGTCTTCTCGCCTTATCACAAAGCTATACGCGAGCCCTTCGATTACTACATGTTTGTTAAAAACTATATTCGTCCATTGATTGATTTCAGGTTAGTATATATCTTTTTGTGCATCTTTTGTCTGCTTCCTGCGTGGTTTGGAAATCGTCGAATAGACATCTACTAACATGAAGTTGAGGCTATGTAGTTGAATCTTGGAAATGTGATGGTGTCCTACATTATGATTGATGTTTGTGCTTGCATCTATATATGGTTTATTCAGTTAAAGGAAAGTAATAATGTTGGCATGTGGACCAGGGACACTAAACAAATATGGCGTTACCACTGCCAATGCGCGCTAATAACTTGCTAGTGATTTAGGTACCTTGAGTTTCATACATAAGCCCTTTATGGCCTCGTTTCGAGGAGGTATTAAATTTGGGGGTGTTAAATAAGAGGTGGGAGTAAAAAAGGGTGTTATTTAGGAATGTGTTTGATTGAGTTTTGTAATAAGAGGGTGATAGGAAATAATGTTGAATATTATTTCATAACTACTTTTCTTGAATAATAATACAAGGGTTAGGGCTTATTAAATAGAACCCTAATAAAAAAGGGAAGACGGCTAAGCCTAGAAACCCTAGTGATAAGAAAAGATCTAGGAAATCCTAGTAATAAGAAAAGACTATAATGCCCTTAAATGTAAAACAAACATATATGCTGACAGCCCCCCTCAAACTCGGGACGTGAGAGCGGAGAGAGTCGTGAGTTTGCCAAGGAAAAAGCGAAATCGAGCAGCTGTGTGAGTCTTGGTGAAGAAGTCGGCTAGTTGAAGGGAGGATGGGACGAAAGGGAGGAAAATAGTGCCAGCCTGAAGGTGTTGGCGAATGAAGTGACAATCAATCTCAATATGCATTGTATGCTTGTGAAAGACGAAATTATGAGCTGTTTGGATGGCGCTCTTGTTGTCACAATAAAGGGGTGTAGGGGAGTGGAGGTTAACACCCATGTCTGATAAGAGCCAACACAGCCAAACCACTTCAGCAGTAGCCTGAGACATGGTGCGATATTCGGCTTCAGCCGTGGAGCGGGCAATAATAGTTTGTTTTTTGCTCTTCCAAGAGATGAGAGAATCCCTAAGAAAAACACGTAAGCCAAAAAGTAGATTTGCGATCAATAACATTGCCAGCCCAATCAGTGTCGGCATAGGCCTAAAGAGTTAGACCTGAAGTAGAAGAGAGAAGTAAACACTAGTAGATGGTGCAACAAACATAGTGCAGGGTACGTTGTAAGGTTGCCTAATGTGTAGTCCGAGGAGCAGAGACAAACTGACCGACAATATGAACGGCATAAGCAATGTCAGACTGAGTCACAGTGAGATATACCAAACAGCCGACCAATTCACGATACGTAGTAGGATCATCTAGAAGACTACCATCAGAATTAGAGTACTTGGCATAGTTGTAATGGGATTGTCAACAACCTTGTCGTCGGTGATGTGAGCACGATGGAGAACATCACTAGCATATTTGGTTTGTGATAAGAGATAGCTCTTTAGAGAGGAAGCAACTTCAATACCCAAGAAATAACGGAGAGGGCCCAAATCTTTCATTTCAAATTCGCGCAAGAGATGTGATTTCACCTCACTAATAGCAGCAGAATCAGAACCAATAATAATCATATCATCCACATATATCAGAAGAAGAACCAAGCCAGTAGAATTGTGACGAAGAAATAGGGTGGAGTCGTGTGCTTGGGTGAAAACCAATCTTGAGAGCAACGAGTGAAAGCACTCATACCATGCACGGGGAGATTGTTTGAGACCATAGAGAGCGCGGCGAAGTTGACAAAGCAGGTCAGAAGAATAGGATAGTCCTGGAGGAGAGCGCCTATAAACTTCTTCCGAAAGATAGCCATTTGAGGAACTCATTCTTAACATCCAACTAAATGAGAGGCCACTGATGCACGGCTGCCACTGAGATGAGAGTGCGAACTGTAGTCATTTTTGCAACAGGGGCAAAGGTCTCCTCATAGTCAATCCCATATTCTTGAGTGAATCCTTTTGCATCTAAACGGGCTTTGTAGCACTCTAAGAAACTATCCGAATGAGTTTTGATTTTGTAAACCCATTTGCAGCCAATGAGGTTTTTACCATCCGGTAGAGGGACCAAATCCCAAGTGTGAGTAGTATCAAGAGCAATGAGTTTGACATTCATGGCATCGACCCAATTCGGGTCTTTACAAGTTTCTTCATATGACATGGGTTCAAAATAAGAGTGGATTCGAGAAAGAAAGGAACGATATGAAGAGGAAAAATAGGTATTAGTAAAGCCAAGTCTTACCGGAGGACGACGATCACGAGTGGGATACCGTGTTGGTGATGGATCGGGATCCGAAGGGGCAGGAAGGGCGGTAGTAGAGCTAGGAGGAGCTGGAGGTGGTGTGCGGCGACGAGAATAGACTAAAGGGGAGGGTAAAGACAGAGTAGTAGGAGACGAAGCTGAAGAAGCAACAGGAAGATCGGAGACATCAATATTAGAGATATATTCCTCGGAGGGCACATTAGAGGGGGAGGGATCTAGATGAACCAAATTTGTGTTGGCAACGGGTATAGAGGTAGGTGGGGGGTGTTGGGGGGGGGGGGGGGGGGGCTGGGGAAGTGGAGGGGAAGAAAGGCAGACGCTCGAGAAAGGTGACATGATGGGACACATATAGTTTCTTGGTCATAGGATCATAACAGCGATAACCCTTTTGATTGATGCCGTATAAAAAAAAACACACAAGACACACCGAGCGCTAAGCTTTGTACGATCCGGTTTGGGAAGGAGAACAAAGCAAGCAGAGCCAAAGACACGGAGAAGAGAATAGTTAGGAACTTGACCATAAAGATGCTCATAAGGACAAATACCAGAGAGAAGAGGGGTGGGCATTCGATCGAGAAGATATGTGGCAGTGAGCACAGCTTCACGCCGAAATGCAGACGGAACAAAGGATGAGAGAAGAAGAGATCGAGCAGTGTCAAGGAGGTGATGATGCTTTCGCTCAACTCGACCATTTTGGGCCGGAGTGTCAGAATAGGAAGACTTGGTGAATGACCCCATGAGTTGCTAAGAAATCGGTAAACTCAGAAAGAAAGTATTTTCCACCCAAGTTAGCCCGAAGGATTTTGACGGAGATAGAAAATTGAGTTTGCACTATCGTGTGAAAGTTGTGGTAAATTTTGAAAAAATCAGATTTGTGTGTCAACCAATAAACCTAGGTGTATCGACTATAGTCGTTGACGAAAGAAACATAATACATTGACCCACCCTTAGTTGCAACGGAAGAAGGACCCCATAAATCAGTGTGCATAATTTGAAAAGGAGATGTAGCGATAGATGCACTTGTATTAAAAGAGAGAGCAGACATTTTTGCAAACTTACAGTCACTGCATTAAAAAATGTCACTAATAGAAATATGACCCGAACAACTTGACTCAATTGAAAAGTTCAAGCGTTCACTAGACAAATGCCCTAATCTAAAATGCGAAAGATAAAACGGAGAGGATTTTTCATCTAATGAAACGACGATAAAACAGTGGAAACAGGCTCTATGGGAATAAGCAAGCTCTCTAGAGTGTGATCACCAACTCTATGGCTTGTCCCAATCTGTTTCTTGGATGCCCGATCCTGTACAACACAACTAGAAGAAGAGATCAAAACGTCAAAGTCAGAATCAAACAACTGACTTGTAGAGATAAGCTTAAAGATAGGTGAGGAACATAGAAAACATTGGGGAGGGATAATGAAAGCGATGGATGAGGTATGATAGAACCGACATAAACAATATGCATAGGAGAGCCATTTGTAGTAGCAATACTAATGGGATTACCGGAAGAAATGCAATTACTAAGAAACGACAGATGAAGAGTCATATGATGTGAACAGTGAACACCCAGAATCAAAAATCCATGTCATAGGTGATATACTTGAAGTAGGAGGATTAGGCAAACCTGAGGGAGTGGTAGTCATGGCAAAAGCTTGTTGAGATTCCCGTTGGGTTGCAGCCATGAAATTGCTCAAGCAGTGGGGCAATACCAGAGGTAGGAACTGAAAGGGCAGTCGAGGGATGATAAGATGACGAGGTAGTTGAAGAGGAGGGGGTGCACCCATTGTGTTGTAGAAGCTTAGGACATGCATTCTTCCAGTGTCCCTTTTGATGGCAAAAGCTGCAATGATCCATAGCAACCCAGGGTTTTGGCTGGCTGGTGACCCGAGTCAGATGAGAAGTGGAGTGGGCAAGAGAGGTACTTAAGTCAGATTAGGCGGGGTGGCAAACACGGACTATGAAGGAGATGCAACTATAGCCATCTTGAATCTAGTTTCTTTGGCACCATCCACTGAGGGTAAAGTAGAGCAATGAAGAAGAGCTCCTTACGGGGTTCAAACTGATCACGAAGTGCCATGAGAAATTGAACTAGTCGTTGTTTCTTGCGGTACTTAACATAACAATCAAGAACCTGTAACTGAGCGGGTTCCATAAGAGCAAGTTGATCCCAGTAACTTGTCATCTCGTTGTAAAATTCCTGAATGAATTTATCACAGTTGGGTAGCATACTGAATGGACATCTCAAGTTCATACTGATTGGCAAAATTGGAGTCAAGATACATACCCTGCTAAGTAATTCCATACTTTTTTCACCGTGTCAAGTTTCAAGAAATTCATAGCGATGCTTGTTCAACAAAGTTATGGCACAAAGTAAGAATTTGAGCATTTTCTCGTTCCCATGTGGCCAAGGCTATGGCGTAACCATTAGCTTCGGGATCTGGAGGCTTGGTTATAGAGTCGGAGATATGCCCCACATTCCTTTACCGATAATAGAGTTCTTCATGACACTTGACCAATACAAATAATTTGATCCGTTAAGACATATACTGATAGTTTGCAATTTATCCTCAGACATCATGGACATCATAGCGGTGCAAATAAATAGCAAGCTCCTCACAAATACAGAGATCAGATATAGAGGTCCAACCCAGAGCTGGACCTAAGACAGTAAGTTGAAGAGGAGAAGAACTCATATCTATAGTTTCAACTATCTTTTACCTTCAGAAAACCAAAGAGGATGAGAGAAAAGGGAGAGGCCAGATGTTGAGGGCTAAGAGAACAACCCAGAGAACCGCGAATCCGGTGGCAGCGACGGCGGCTACGGTGAAGGCAGTGGGCGGCGAAGGCAGAAAGGAGAAGTCAGTGGTGGAGGCAAGGAATGCAATCTTTGAGTTTTTAGATGTGGGTGAACTCTGATGTGGGTTGAGAGGGACGAAAGAACGATCTATGGGAGAGGGAGGAAAACCAGAGGTCGCTGGAGAGATGCAAATGCGGCTATCAAGTTAGCTCTGATACCATGGTAGGAAATAATGCTGAATATTATTTCATAACTACTATTCTTGAATAATAATACAAGGGTTAGGGCCTATTAAATATAACCCTAATAAAAAAAAGAAAGATGGCTAAGCCTAGAAATCCTAATAATAAGAAAAGATCTAGGAAACCCTAGTAATAAGAAAAGACTATAATGCCCTTAAATGTAAAACAAACATATATGCTCACAGAGGGGACAGAGTATTTAAGACGAGGTTTGGTTGGGGTGTAATACGGATAATTTTATTAAATATAGTTTGTATGTCAAAAAAATGCATATAAATGATTTTTTGATATGGTAGTCATTTTACTTTTTTTTTTTTTAACATTTATTTAAGAACTCATATTATTTATATCAATATGGTATTATTGCCCTTGTTTTTTAAATAGTATGAATGTAGTGCAACATTTTGGAATGAAATATTGGTCTTTTAAGCACAACATTTGAACGATGCAACGTGGGTTGCAATGTAAGCAATTGATTACCCAAAAAATAGCACCAAACCAAGGCAACAAAAAGGGTTGCTATGTAAAATACCACATTACTGAAAAAAACCACCATCGTGATGGTTTGGGTAACACAACCTTCTCAAAAACATCACACCATCTTAGTTGGGCTTATGCAACCCTCACCCATTGTAGCCTGGCAACCATGCGGGAGTTCCATCCTATCCTTCCCAAAAACCCAAAAAAACAACAAAAGATTAGAGTATCAAAGTTATGGGATACACAAAACCAAATGATAATAGTCATCACATGACCAAGGAGTGTATATGTACCTCGAGCAAGGCGTAGATCCATTCTTTCTAATCTTCATCGAGAATGAGGAGGAAGCTCTCGACTCGTTACCGGTTTGCATGATAACCGCGCAAGTCTTAAATCGTTGTATTGGAGTGATGTTTAACTTCTTCAAGTTGTCATACACCTTTCTTTTTGTTGTCACAACTTTTCCTTCGCTTCGTTTGGGTAGTCCATTGCCTTCATAAGGCTGGACAACATATTTTGTGTCACATGCAACCATGTTCCCAGTGACGGTCTGAGTGGACTTTTCTCCATCACCACCCTAGAATGCTTCTTCCCCCTCTTGGTTCCGGCGTTGCTAGTAGGAGTTGATCCATTCCTGTTCTCGAAGAAGATAGCGTCACCAAACACGCCGGTCTCGATTACCGGGCTATAGTAATCCCTGAATATTGTTTTCGGCTCCCCCGTTGCTTCTAGATTCACCGCCGAGTCTTGTGCGTCCTCGGCAGACTCGCCCGTTGCTCTATCTTTCCCAAATAAGACAAGCCAATCATGGTAGTGGGGGAATGATTTTCCATTGAATCCCTTGGCTTTCGGGTGTGCCTATTCGGAAAAAAAATACTAACGTACCTCAAATTACCAATATATTCAGGAACTACTTCAAGCGGGATTGAAAAATTATTACCTTATCGCACTCATCCCATACGAAAGGCGTGTCCACTTCGATGCACATGTATGCCTCGTTGCAACCAAAGCCACTAATTTAGAGGATGTCTGAGAGTGTATTGTATTGGATTTTCATGAACTTGACCTTCGATTTGATGTGTGGTTGTGCCCTTATTGTTGTCAAGGGACTTCAACATTTCATTTTCAACTTGTACGAAAAAATCAGGTTTGAATCCATTGTAGGCCTTCCATTTGTCACAAAAGATCTCCCTCGTGCATTTTATTAGGGCTGCTTCCTCTTTCCATGTCCAAGACCGTCTACTAAGTTTGTCCTTCCCTGCACTCGTTTCTATAACATCTTCGATGTTTTCCATATTAAGCCCCGAGTATGATTACAAGTACCAAAGAAAATGATAAATCAAATGCAAAGGCGATTTCAAATTACAAGAGTATTGAATTAAATGAATAAAAAGTTACATAATCGGACAAAGGTAAATATTATGCCAAACACACAAATTATGTAATAGAACATGCCAGTTATTACAGATAGCTTAAACATCTTTAGCTAATTGTAGCTCGATATTGATGCTACCTAGTCATTGTACATTTGGGTTGCCATTACATCCCTCCAATATACGTCCACTCGTTGCTTGGCTCAATAGAGCCGATGTTATCTTCAATTGTCATCCACTATGTTTTGTGATTCCAAGTTGTTGTACTCAACCTTTGTTGGATCGACGGGAATTTCTTGTCTAATGAAGTTGTGGAGAAGACAACATGCTGTCACAATGCGACACTACCTTCTAACGGGATAGCAGAAGTGGCTCCTCAAGATAGCCCACCTCATATACAACACCCCAAAATTTTTCTCTATGATGTTGCTGGCCGAGGAGTGCTTGATGTTGAAGTATTCATCCTTTGATGTGGGTAAATGCCCTGGCCTCCATATATTAATGTGGTACCTTTGTCCCCTGTAGGGTGTCGGGAATTCGGGACAATTGCTATAACCAGTATCAACAAGGAAATAGTGACCTGAAATTAACATCATGTATTAATAACTTGACCAATTTTATATTTCAGTGTTTGCGGATTAAACTTTATGTTGTCTAACCACTTACCAATTGGGACTCTCAATCCATTTGGCCGAGTCAAAGCATCATGTAGAATTCTTGAGTCCGTTGCAGACCCTTCCCAACCGGACAACGCGTAAATAAATTGCTCATTCATACCGATAGCACCTAATACATTGGTTGCCATATCACCCTTCCTGGACCTATATCGCGCTCTATCGGCAAAAGGGGGATGGGCGTTTCGTGTGTCACGTCCAAGGCACCGACGCAATTCTATATCAACATCACAACAGGGTTAGATTTATGTATAGTTAGGTTAAACATTTGACTATTAAACAATGACAGACATTATTTACCTGAAACCAGCTCCATTTTATCATCACTGGGATCGTCCGGTATTGGATCGCCTTGGGTACAACACATTATATAGTTTCAAGACCGCCTTTAGGACTGCATTGAAGTGAATGCTAATAGTATGCCTTGGGTACAACACATTATATAGTTTCAAGACCGCCTTTAACACTGTCCATAGTTGTGGGTTTCTCCATGCTACTTGTTTGCTTAATCTTGTCATCCTACCATATGCAACATAGACAATAAACAACTGCACAACAAACGTACAAAAATTAAACACAACAACCAACGAATCAAGCCCAAATTGAAATAACCACATAACCAAACAATAACAGCCACTGTACAAATATATGTCACCAACAAATCAGGCCCAAAACTAAATATGAAATACATAGACAACAATATCAGCAACGAAACCAACTCTACTACATAGACAGACTAATACAAACTCCATAACAATACGAAAATGAGTGTTTACTGATAACTTCAACCTATGGTTAGCCGAAACCAAACAAAATCAGCCAACTCTACTACTACATGGACAAACAAAATACCACAACAATACCAATCTGAAAACATCCAGTATTTTCAAATTACGGTCAGCCACGAAATCAGAGAAATCCCGAATGAAAACAACTTGAATTGAATTGCAAAAGGTTCAAATCTATACCTCAATCGGTTTACCGCGAACACCAACCGCACAACTAGAGAAACCCAAACCTTCGATAGACAGTGGACCGACGGTGTCACAACGGTATAGGTACGATGGAACAAAGTAACACGAAGCAGAGGATAAACAAGACTGAATCGGCTGTGGATCTTCAATACTGTACTTGAATTGATGGTCGTGCGGCAGTGAGAAGGTATGGAGCTAAATCGGCGAGGGAGTCAAGCAGCAACAATGGTGAGAGAGAGATACAGAGGGAAGGTTGGAGAGAGCGAGAGAGATATATAGAAGGAACCACTCGAGTAATAAGAGAGAGAGAGTGTAGCCTGCCCTTCCTAAACCTGCCATTGTGTCCTCCAAAAAGAACTTTTTGAGGGCTAAACAGTCATTAAGGGTAGGGGTATTAAATAAGAACACCCCCAAGGGGGTGGTATTTAACAAGGCTTCTGAGGTGCTAATTGATCTGGAGTATTTAAGACTGTTTTCCCAGCCAAATCCTGGTTTAAATAGGTGTTAAATAACACCTCTCCTAACACCTCCAACCGAACGGGCTATTACAGAGTAGAACACTGTTTTGATTTGAGAGGTAAAGGGTCTTTGTCATTAGCTATGTTTGTTTCCTTTGTTGGGCAAGTGATAAGTTGTTTCTAGAGCATATGCTTCATTTGGGTACCTTGCTCTTTGTTCTCTATTACTGAAGTTCAGGTTGTAACATTAATATATTGGGACATAGTCAACTAAGGAGATTGTTGCAACCTTTTTCTTTATTGTAACACTAGTAGAATTTGTGAGGAGATAGGAGAGAAAAGAAGGTGGAGGAGATTTTTGACTGGGAAAATGCAAAAAGCACATTTCTTATGCTCCACACGTGCATGGGTCGAGCTCCTTTATATGACATCTTTCTTGCCAGGAAATATTGAAATCAGATAGTTTAGGGTGGGTCTTTAAAGTTCTTTTATACATTAGATGGTTGAAGGATTTTGGAGAGTGGGTCTTTAAAATTCTTTTTATAAATCAGATGGTTGAAGGATTTTGGAGAAGTAAATATCCATTTGTTGAACTTCATTTAGAAACTCTCTTTCACTTCCTTGTAGTTTTGCTCTATTCAGGCCCAGTGAACTGTTGCAGTGATTACCTTTGTTTAATCAATGTTGATAGGATGGTCATTTGTTTCCTTAGTTCCTTTGAAATTGTTCTAATACAACACAAACCAAACCCCCCTCCCCCCCCGCAACCGCACACACACACACACACACAAAAAAAAAAAAAACCAACGCATGAAGATGGGAACTTGTAGTGACCTCGACCTTCACTAGAATTTTCTGAGTATAATTTGGAAGTTTGCACGAGGAATTTGGTTGTACAAGTATATTTAGGAACAGAAATCATGACAACCCCGTGGCAAACCTTTTTGGTTGATGTCCATCGTTGGTACTTGTTGTGAAACTAGAGAAAGGAGAATTGTATTATTGAGTGATAATGTTACAAGGGGCCAATACATCAATATATAGAGAAAACCTAGAAACCCTAGGTAACCCTAATTACATGAAAGGACAATAATACCCTTGCAACTAAACATTAATAACAATTTAACCATTACTATTCTAACACTCCCCCTCAAACACATGATGCGAGCATGGAGAGCATTATGGGTTTGCCAACATGAAAAAGAGATGCTCCAACTGATGTCTTTGACAACTTCGATTCCTCGACAACTTCGATCTCATTAAAGAGACTAATTTTGGTACCCAAACAAATGCAGTAGAATATAACTAACAAAGAAATATGGGACAAGTTCTCCCCCTCACATGCGAACCCCGAATCGCACGGGAAGAGAGAAACAAAGGACCCAACAAGGATCACAACAAGGTGCCACACGGCACAACTTGGGGCCACTTGGCACACCAAACGGGGATTTAACAACCAACCAACAAAAGAAAGACTTGTCTATAAATTCACCAAAAGTCTAAACTGCAGGGACCAAAATCAAATATTGCAAAGTTTGGGAATCAAACTATAATCAAAACAAACTTGAGGGGCAGAAGCAATTTCTCTTCGAAACCCTAGTTTCCGCTACCAGAGATTTCCATCTCACTGGAAGAGAGGGCGAAACAGCAAACACCAAACTAGAGAGGGCAAGAACAGATAAGGGAACCAGAGGCGGAAGAAACAGAACCAGAGACCAGCGGGTGAGAAACCAGAGGCGCGGCAGATGGAGGCGGACAGCATCAGAGGTGGAACAACATCAGAGAGTGCGGCACATCAGGAGGGTTCGTGAAAACAGAGACCAGACGATGGCAACCTGGGGCAAAGTCTTTTAACAGACTTCCGGAAAGCAAAATTGAACCACTTATCAATGTGACGACAAAAGGTTTTGCGAGTAAAACAGACGTGAAGCTTGAACTTGTTGACAACAGGACCCTGATGCAGCCGGCGGCAAGGCATAAGCCGCCCGCCGGAAAGCGAGTATTCCACAGGCCTAGATCTTATGCTCTGATACCATGTTGTGAAACTAGAGAAAAGAGAATTGTATTATTGAGTGATAATATTACAAAGGGCCAATACATCAATATATAGAGAAAACCTAGAAACCCTAGGTAACCCTAATTACATGAAAGGACAATAATACCCTTGCAACTAAACATTAATAACAATTTAACCATTCCTATTCTAACAGTACTCTTTATGCAAAAATGATATATTCTTTAAAGTGCAACCAAAATAATAGACTAACTGCATAGCTTACACAATATCAAGTCAAGCAAATCCTAATCGCAGTACAAAAGGAAACCATTAAAACCTAAAAGAAACTATAATATGTACATCCTAAAAAATATTTGCATTTACTAGTTACTTGTTATAAGGAAGCCCAATGCCGGAGAAAGATTGGGGGGATGCTGGCGTGTGTTGAGTCGCACCTCAGAATTCTACATGGGAATCTAGGATATATAAATTCGAGCAATACACCCTAATAATTTTACTGGGCTAGCCCTTTGGACAAGTTTCCTGGAGTGTTAGCTGGTGGTTGGCTACTCACTACAACATGTATCATACCAAAATCTCATTCTGTTCGCCCGTCCAGTTGACTTGCTTATTATCTTCATTCCAACTTTTTTTTATAAAATGTAGTATTCCTATTCCATAACAGCACGCACTTAAAAGTAGTCAAAATTTGGATAGGAAGTAATGTGAAATAAATGCAGAATGCAATTTGATTCTCCAAGTGTCTTTAATTAAATTCTTACCTTAATATGCCTCTTGGTTTTTTTTTTTGGACCAAGGGGGTGTAAAATGGATCAGGATATCCAAGCACCCTTCTGTACCCCTATTTTACCATTTCTTCGTGATTGTGAGCATTAAATAGTGAGAAATCCATCAATAAATTAAAGGGTAAAGTCCTTTTTTATCCCTTGTGGTTTAGGCATCGTGTGGATCCCTCTCTGACTTTTGAATTTGACCACATAATCTCGACAGTGTTTTTGGACTATATTGCACAGTTAGAAGTTCCATCCTTACTAACAGATTGTGTTCCTAGCCCAATATTTAATCTAGGGTAAATTACTCCAGTGGTCCTTGTAATTTAGACTTTATGTTACTTTCATCCCTACCATTTGAAATGGTTCGATTTTGACTTTCAATTTACTTTTGTGTCAATCAAGACCAATCGTTAACGCCTGTTTATTTCATAACAGACAAGTCAAATTTGGACTTGTTTTAAGGGCATTTTTGTAATTTAATTTTTAAAATTATTTTCTTACCTCTCTCATCACACTCAATTTCTCACTCTCTTTCTTTCTCTTCTCCCTCTCTCACACACATTAAATGCATTGATCTTCCAAAATGCTATCCCAAAAATCTCCTCCATCATCAAAACCTTAACATCTGATTTAGTCATCTACGGCATCAACCAGAAGTGGACCGCCACAATCCTCGACAAACTCAATATCCCGGTGTTTGAATTCTTTACGAATGGTGCCGCCGCCATGGCTTCTCTCGCCCGCCACACGTTCTATAAACCTGGAATCGAATTTTCGTTCTTTGAAATTAAACTCAGAGGATTCCAATTTCCATGAGACCAAATTCAACCAAGTACTCGACGATGCTTTCAACGAAAGGAATCATAAAAAAATTCCCATTGTTGGTACGAAAATATCATTCAAAATTTTTTTGCTCAACACTTTTGGAGAACTCCAAGGGAAGTACATAGATGGACCCAAAAATTTTAGAAGATGAACCAGGTGACTCCTTCCCATCAAAACATCAGAAATGAAAGAGGAAGATGATTAAGAAAAAGAACCCAATTGACATGGAACAGAAACAGATTGGAGAGAAAAGCTAACTAAGCGTAACTAATTTCTTTGGATGAAAGCTAACTAACAAAGATCAAAAGTGAAATACCGACAGATTTGCAGATAAACAAACAGAAAGTGCAAAGAAAAGCTAAGCGTTTTCTTCGGATGGATCAAGAAAACTCTCAATCAAACAAAATTTTAGAGGGATTAAGAAAAGCTAACTGAGCATGAAGTTCTCAAACTCAATTGTTGCTAAATCAAACACGTAGAATTCTAAGTGAGGCCATCTCGGCCACTGGAGTTGCTAGGAGAGTTGGTGTCGCTGAATTCTGATAAATCGGACAAGAGGAATTGAGCCTTAACCATGGGTCAACACACTTGATGTGGAAGAGGTGGCCGCAGTCGTACATCAGGCGGAGGACGTCAGTGTCTTCATAGTCGGCCAAGTAGATGAAGCAGCTGATGACAAACCCGAAACCCCGACCTGACGAAACAAAACCTTCGAAACTAACAAAGGTCCCAATTTATTGCCAAATTAACAAGAAGAAAATCAATCACTTGCCAAACCTAATAATTTATTTCTTCATATGCAAATGGGAGAGAGAGATATATTTACAAGCCAAAAATCCAAAACCAATTTCTTCGAATGCGATTGCGGTTGTGTTTGGGATCAATAGACATCTCCAGAAATCCCCTCTCCTTCAAAGCCTTCTTAATTACCGAACCCAAATGTTGTGATTCATTACTGACAATTTGGAATTGAGAGACTGTGTGTGTGGTGAGAGAGAGATACAGTGGACAAAGAGAGAGGAGAGAGAGAGAGAGAGTTGAGAAAGTCATGTGGAAAGAGAAGGAAAAAACCTGAACTTACCTATTTACCCTTTGAAATAAGTCAAAATGACCCTTTCCGTTAAAAAGAAACGGACGCTAATTAATTGACACAAAAACGTAAATTAAAGATCAAAATCGAGCAATTTCAAGTGGTAGGGACGAAAGTGATATAAAGTCTAAACTACAGGGACCACTGAAGTAATTTACCCTTTAATCTTTAAAGTGTCTTACTTTTTCAAATATGACGTCACAATACCCTTTTAAATAAAGCAATCAAGTTGAACCTCTCCTCCCCCCCTACATCATTCGCTGTTGCTACCTCTCAACTGTCAATCGCCATGTATCACCTCCATCCTCCTCCCTTCACCAACCATATCAGAGGCCTTTGGGGTCTTCAGTACATTTGGAGGATTTTGAATAACTCCAAACACACGTGACCATGATTTTTTCAATTGGAAAGAAAATATACTATGATTTCGAATTGAAAAAGAAACCCTTTCCTCAACAAACTTCAATTCTAAATTTTTAAGCTTTCTCTCTTCTCAACAAAACCCATTTTAAATGTACATATAAGCGCGCCCACAGTCTTTGTTCTGAAACACAGCTCGGTCGGGATTTTTTTTGGGGTGAGTTTTAGGGCATTTTCGTATTGTTCAAGAGCACTCACACAGTCTTTGTTTCGAAATCTCATGTTGCCTTCTTCTTTCAGGTCATGCTCTCTTCCCAAAATCCACAACATTATTAGTTTTTGGGAGTGGATTATCAGCTACGGAATCTTGGTTTTCATTTTCATTAACCTTCTTTTTCTTACCTCTAGATTTTCCCATAAAATTCTCACACCCACTCGAAATATATAATCTGGAATTTAGACAAGAAACCAGAATAGATATCCCGGAAGTATATCGAGATAATTAGGTTGCATGTGCCATCCACTTTATTTAAGGAGTGGTGTTTTGGAGTTTTTGTTTTTTCTGTTATCGGAGTTATGTGTGGGATTTAGTCCAAAAATCATATGAGGGTTATCTGGTCAAAGTTCAAAAGTCAGGGAGGTGATTCGCACGATACTTAAACCGCGAGGGGGTAAAACTTATTTTACCCTACATTACAACTCACCTCTTTGTCTCCTTCCAAAACCGAATCAAGCAAAGGCAAGTTATTTTCTTTCTGTTGCAATGATCCTGCTCAAGGAGGTTCTATTTTCTTCAGTATTTGGGCTAATTGATCAAATCTCTATATCTTCCCTTTTAGCTGCTCTCTAGTCGTTTCTTCTCACAGGCTCGGCTAAAAAGAAATCAATCAAAAGTCAGTGGTCCTGGTTCCAGGGGAGGGTCTGGGTCACAACAGGAAGTAAACAGCATGAGTTGACATGTTGTAAGCTGTTCTAACCAGCAATTCCATTTTTCAGTAAACCTGATAAATAATGTCAGAGTTTTCTGAAAGTACAGCTCTTTAAGGACTGAGATTGGCAGAGCATTCACTCTTTATCTTCTGGTGCTTTCCATCCTTGAAGAATCTTTTTTATCATGGTTCCTGCAATACAAATGATTACTTACTCAACAAGGTCTAAACTTCCTTCTACCGGTCTTGTACTTGTTATGCTACAATAATTTGATCTCTGTAGATAGCCATTGGACATCATGAGGAATCAGAGGCATCCTAGCTAGTATAGTCAAATACCCTTTATTGATCATTTATTCTTTGTTTTTTAGGCTCTTCATACGAGTGAAATGAAACAAATAACACAATATATCAGGATACCCGCCAGATTGTCATCATGTCTGGGCTGAATGCCTGCCTGATGAGAATTGAGCCATCAAATATCTCTTTCTTTTCCTTTTTTCACAACGTGCTGGGCTCCCAATATCACAAGACAATGTTCATAGCCGCTGCCTCTTTGTATGGTTGCTGCAGCTTGTACGTCCAGGTTATACACGGTCTTTCATATTTCCTCTGATCATTGGCAGTGGAAACTCCTGGTGTCGGTATATGCTTTGAGTCTTTCCTTCTGTTATTCTTTTATGTGCTTACTAATTTGTTACTAGGGATCATGCATTATTGTGTAACGGTCATCCATCATTAAGAACTTTATATGATGAAAGAACTATGCGCATAAATTGTTCCTGTCCTTCGGTCTGACCATCTGTCTCTTCAGGAGTTCATATGTCGGCAACATCTCCCTTTTCTATGAAATGGAAGAGAAGCTTCAGCAGGTGCCTAGTTTTACTGTTGTCCTTGCCCTTTTCTTTTCTTTTGGCATTTGTGTTGTTCTGTGATCATATTTGGTGCTGATCCCCCTGCCACATCCCACCCCTCTTTCAGGGGGGGCACACTCGGCTGTAGTGGCCTCCCTCATAATCGATGACTTTGTCCATAAGAGATCATGAAATATTTACAATAGAACTACAATGTTCCTCCTTTAGAACAAAACAAAGGAACTACTACGTGGTCATAGGAGTTTTAGAACAAAAATACAGCATGCCATATTGTTCAAGCTTAACACCTGTTTTGAGAACAAGCATGGAGTAACTACGCCTTACATTTTGGCTAAGCGCTAAATCACTTTCTTTGTGGTAATGATGTCAATGGTTTTAGTAGCTCACCTGAAGAGTAAAATATTAATGCTGCAGTAATTCTTCTCTTATATTTATATGCATATGCATGCATTGTTTCAATCCTAAAAATAAGGAATGTAAGGATTTTTTAAGACTAATTAATTATAGAATAAGATGATTAAATATTCAGCCTGGAGTGAAGTTAGTTTTTCAAAATATGTATTTGTTATTAGAGTAGTGGTTATTAAGTAACTGAATTTCGTTATGCAAATGCTATTATATTCAGTCTTCTGGTTCTAGGTTCTCTGTGTGTTTGAGACACCCTTTTCCTATGCTACTGGTATTGACTAAGTTGAAATTACATGCCTGGATTCTCCTCTCTTTTCTAGATGCTTGTTCTGCTTGCTGTTGTTTTGCTTCCATACTTATTGTTCATGCCATTTTTTCGCTGTCCTTGATAAGATGTAATCGGTACTGGAATGCCATGAAATGCAGGGCCATAACATTGTCTTGATCTCCAACCACCAAACTGAAGCAGATCCAGCTGTTATTGAACTGCTGCTTGAAGCAACACAACCACGTATAGCTGAGAACATGGTGACTTTTTATACAGGCTACTGGTGCAACATATGTGCATTTGAACTGTTTGTTTGAACTAACCTAAATATTGATGCAGACTTGTGTGGCTGGAGATAGAGTCATAACCGATCCTCTTTGCAAGCCCTTCAGCATGGGAAGGTGCTCAAAAGACTTTTTGCTGTGCAATTAATACAATTATAGTGTAGGACTCATTTCTTATTCCTACCTTCTAGCCTTTACTTCTCTTTCTCTTAGGAATCTCTTGTGTGTATACTCGAAAAAGCACATGAATGATGTTCCTGAGCTTGTTGAGATGAAAAGAAAAGCGAATACGAGAAGTTTAAAGGAAATGGCTTTGCTTTTGAGGTATGTGTAGTTTTTTCTTTAAATTTTCTCGGTGATTTTTATCTGTATACTACTGTTTCCACCCCTCCCAACACCCTGAATTGGAGGTATCAAATGTGGGGGGCAAGTTTGCACGTGGTTGTCATGGGGGCATGTATGCATATAGTTAAATAATGGTGAAAGTTCCCAGAATCTGGATTGACTGATATTGCAATCTGAAGGGAAGATTTCTTTTTTTGTGAAATAATTTTGTTATACATGAACAATTTTTGTTATATCAAAGAAAATGGGACAAGCCATGCATAAAGGAAAGAAAAGGAGCATAAGGGATTGTTTTTATATCCATATAACTGGAAAAGAAATTTGAGTGAAAGTGATTCTTTCCGAAGAATTAACCAAAATGGCAAAATCAACTAAACAATGGAAAGAATGCCAACCCCCCCCCCCCCCCCCCCCCCCCCCCCCCCCCCAGTCCAACTATACAGTTGTTGAGCACAGGCATTATGAGTTTATATAATGGCTCTTCCACTCCCTGACAAGTTCTCTGATTCCTCTCTACAAAGAATTCTGATCAAACACAGTGGCTTTCCACCACCGCTTCCATCTTTGCCTCCCCGCCCGTCCAACAAACTCTGAGCACATTCTTCTGGAATACTGAATCCGTGCCCAACAAATCCAAAACCAAGCCACAGATTTCCCAAGCCACCTTACTATGAATAAGCAAGTGATCAAGCGATTCATCACTGCATTTACAGAAGCAACACCAATAGTCATAAACTAGCCTCCTAATCAAATTGTAGATGGTCAGACGCTTCTCACCAGGCACATTTGAAAGGGGAAGCAACCTTAGGAAGACCAATTGTCCAAATTTGTATCATTAGAGGTTTTACTTTTATCTTCCTTGCATCTCTACTAGGCTGAATTAGTTTGGTAATGTTCCTTTTATCATGCTCAATTTGTGTTGAAGAAGTTTTATGACTTCACTTGACACCAGGGGTGGATCACAAATAATATGGATTGCGCCAAGTGGTGGAAGGGACCGCCCAGATCCTACCACAAAAGAATGGTATCCGGTATGATTCCAATCTCATCAGTTTTGGAAAATATAAATATTGGAAAATTGAAAACGAGCATAACTTAAAACAAGAGACATGTACCCTTTGCTTCTTTATCATGTTTCTCTCATACAATTCGGGTTACTTATGGCTACTTTATGATTTGGAGAATCATGTTTTCTTTTTGTATTGATACTCTTGTTATTTAAAAGCTAGACTTTTTCATGACACTTGATTTTAACTCATAGAAAAATGTCTGCATGATATCATGACAAAATATCGTACCTTAAGGAAATTTTATGTTAAAGTGGTTCTGCGTATGTTACTTGGACACTGTAACAGATATCAGTGTCCCGGAGTTTGCATCTTCAACTTCCCATGTGCTCATGCATCTGATATTGAAATGAGTGTATGTTTGTTCATGTACTCTGTTCCTTCCATACTGATAAAAGAGGTTCAGGCACCCTTTGATGCTTCTTCAGTGGACAACATGAGAAGGCTCACAGAACATGCTGGTGTTCCTGGTCATATATATCCCTTGGCAGTATTGTGTTATGATATCATGCCTCCTCCACTCCAGGTACTTGCTTACTCCTAACATATTAGTTCCTTATAATTTCCATATCTCTATATTTACAAGAAATAAACTCTTTTAAGGTTGAGAAAGAAATAGGAGAGAGAAGAGTAATCTCGTTCCATGGAACTGGATTATCGGTGGCACCCGAAATCAGTTTCCATGAAATTGCTGCTGCTTATGGAGACCCTGAAGAGGTTTGTCCTTTCCTTTTCCTTTCCCTAAATGGATAATAGCAGAATGCTTGTTATGAGGAAGCTAAATTTGCTTTTTTACAGAATGTATGGTGACGATTTCCTTCATGCTTATCTTAATCACAACCACACTGAATCTAGAGACATATTTTAAGCCTATTTAATTGCTAGTGCATTCTATGTTCGCAATACTACTGATTGACAGAGACATTTTAAATGCCATCACCTTCACGATGCCTTACCAAGTAGGAGACGTAGCCTTCCTGGTGAGCAGTCTTTGTTAGTGGTAGTCAGTTCCATCTAGTTCTGCAACAGGAGGCATTTTACAGACAGAGTTGACTGTTGAAGGGATATTATTATGTTTATTGCAACTGAGCCATGGCAAGGTGGTGGAAGTTTGAATGTAAGATGAAACTCACATAGCTAAGAGCCATTTACTAGGTGTTGTTTCAGCCATTGCGGGGTGCTGGGAAAAAAAGACGGGGTATGGGAGGAAAGTGTTACCGGATAATATCGTGAGATCTCCTTGTGCCTCTTAGACCCAAACAGATCAAGTGAGGGGTAGTATAACAGGGTACCGGATTTGTTTAGATAGACTTGGATATGAGTACAAAATAGCACATCCACTGAGACCTAAAAGCTATTTACAGGTTGAGGAAGCGCAAGGGACTTGTTTTATGACACCATTTGACTCGACTTAACTTCTATAAAGATTTGTTTTTATCGTTTTATGGTCTTTTTCCTTGCTTTTTGGGTTTCAGCTTTGGCTTATTTCAGCTAAAATGGGGACTTGTTTTATGACACCATTTGACTCGACTTAACTTCTATAAAGATTTGTTGTTATCGTTTTATGGTCTTTTTCCTGCTTTCTGGGTTTCAGATTTGGCCTATTTCAGCTAAATTGTTATTCAGATGAGAAGACAAAAAATACCCCACCTGCCCCAGCCTCCTTTTCCTGGCTCAAACTTTTACACTATCCTCACTTGATACTCCATCATTAAAGATAGGCTTGTGAGTTGCGAGTGCTCCAAAAATGCCTTTTAAGTGGCTTTAAAAAAATTGCATTAGAGTTGAAGCTTCAATCAAAATCAGTGTAGCACCTAAATCTGTGAGCATGATGGCTATGTTATTATCATCTTAATTTGCTACTAATAATTTACTTTGTCTGGTCCTTCCATAATTTACTTTTTAGATTTCAGTAGATGTTATTGTTTTTCTATTATTACTTACCTATTACACCATCATCAGCAATGCATATTAGAATCCGTTTAAGCAGTGAGCTTATATGTGGTCTATTTTGATTTGTTTTGGAAGCTGACTCTTCTCTATTGCAGTCAAAGATGGCATATACTCGGGCCTTATATGAATCTGTTGTGGAGCAGTACAACGTGCTAAATTGTGCTATACATGGCAAAAAGGGTCTCGAGGCTTCAGTTCCTACCGTCTCACTGTCGCAACCGTGGAATTAATCATCCGCTCCACCATATTGTTTTGCTTTAGAATCAGGTAATTCATCTTTATCCTCCACATTTTATCCCCTCAGCTTCTCTTACTTTAAATTAGTGGAGCTACTTATAGAGGGAAGAGTCACTTCATTATGTTATGTCTTTTCCTTTCCCTTTTAAATCCAAATGCAGAAGTGGAAAGTTTAATGAAAACGCAAATAGGATATAAAAGGCTGAGATATGGCGTGTTATTTTGCAGGCTAAGACAATTATTTTGATGAAAGTTGTATAGCTTGTCAACGAGTCTGCCCAGCCTTCAAACAATCTATGAACAAGTAGAGGGAGGAAGCCTTTTTTCATCACAGATATCACGTATCGAGCTAAGCTTGCCATTTTTAACGACTGTTTCTTACAAGCTCGTTTTTTGTTTTTTTCTTTTCTGGAGATAAAATCAACAGATTTTCTGAGTTTTTTTTCAGCAGGTGCGTAGTGTACAGTTTAGTCTCACTTCCCTTATAGAATCAAGTGAATCATTGAGTACCCAGTCACATGTATATACCTATATTGTGTACCTTATGTTGGCAAGGTAATTGCTCAGTTTAGTTCATCAATTTTTTCCTCCTCAAATATGCTGAGTGAATTGAGTGTTTCTTCTTCCTGATGGATTGGTCTAGCCATTATATGTCTTCTTTGTTGTCTTTTCCTTTATTCTCCAAAATTTCTCCGGCTTCTTGTGGCCTCTCGTGGTGGGAACAGAACAATAGGGAAAGACCCGGTCGAATTGCCTAGGGCTTGAGGGCGAGCTTTTATTTATATTTTGGACCAAACAAACAAGCCCATTCTTGGGCTCGTTTGTTCGACCGGAAATGAGCCCATAAAGAGTTCAAAATAAATGGCTTTCTCCTAAGTGGTTTGAGTGGTCAAGAAGTTCAATTTTTTTCTTAAAAACTTAAAGATACTGTTCTTTTAGATTTTTCTTTCTTTCTTTAGTTGCTTTTTGAACTTCTTTCCATATTTGGTAAACATTTTAAGATTTTCAAGATTTTCTCGCCGGCCGGGATAAATTAAAAGAAGTATAATCCTTATTAGGTATTCGACATCTAAGAGAAAATTATGAAACATGAATAGTTAAGCATTTTTTGTTCTTCTTCTTGCAACTTTTTAAAGTTATGGAAACTGACATAATTTTTTTACCTACACAATATGAAAGGAATTTATGGAAAGGGAGTGTCATCAGGGATGAAACTAAAGGGTGTTCACATCAAGTTTGTCAAATGTACTCCTTCAATTTGAGGGGCAAGTCTTCTTATTGACCCCTCACATCAGTTTCTCTACCATTTTTACCTATTTCTGAAAAACTACAATACCTCCCTAGTTTTAAGGAGGAACTGTACACTCCTAAGATTTTTGTTATTATTATTTTTTCATTTCTTTCTCTCCTATTGTTTATGGCGCCAGAAAAGAATATGAAAGGGAAAAAAAATATTTTAATAAAATAAGAATAGAATAGAGAGTCTGATGTAGAAGACATTACAAAATATAGCTCCCCCAAGTAGAAAAGTGAAATTTTCTCTTTAATTTAGTGCAAAAAATAGGAAGACTAGTATGGATGCAAAGATTGATGTGTTAAAATGATATTGTTTTGACACGCAAAGCATTTACAAAAAATTCTATGGTCAGTGCTCAATTATTCAGTTAGTATTTTGTGTGCTAAAATGATGTTGTCTTGACGCGTAATATGCTTAGCTGTATACAATGCACAACAGAGCCCTCAAATCTTTTGCGGCTGGTTGAACAGTACTATCTGTCTGCCAATAAATTCACCCAACCGGTGTTGTCGTGTTGATATGTTTTGCTAGACGAGCAACACTACAATTTTCAAAACTTTTCTCGAATTTAAAATTAATGATCAAATTCAAAATTATTAGATACTTAAGTGAATTTTATCTATCGAATTAAAATTCAGAAATATCTTCGAAAAAAGTTTTGGATAAACAAAAAGAATTTCCCTGCAAGCTATTTTGATTTTGACACGTTTTGAGCTATAAAACTAGTTTTATACGCTTCCGTGTCCCATTGGAAACTAAATGAGGACATTTGGTTAGAGGGCCCTCTCAATAAAAATAAGATGTTGAAAAGCGCAAAGATAAAATCTTTGGGAGGATAGTGTTTCCGGTAGGAAAGTGGATCTCATGGGTCCCTCCTCACTTTTTTTTTTGGGGTTCTGTTGAGGGGATTCTGTACAAAGTTATTAATCTCGTACCGACCAGAGTACCGATTTTGTTATTAATATGGTACGTATCGGTACCGGTATGTACTGGCGTACCATTTTAAATTTATCGCTAAAATTGATATACATATTTTAAATAATATATTTTAACAAAAAATATACTAAACATAAAAATAAAACATCACAATTTAAAAATAAATCACCAAATATAAAAAAAAGGATGATTTTAGCCTCAAATTATGCGAAATTATCCAAAAAAAATATTAATTAATTTTTTATTTTTTAAATACAGACCGATACGGTATGGTATTGGTTGGTATTGCTCGGAACAATCCGGAACATGCCAGATCAGCCCATAACAGGACAGAACAATTGTCAGAACGGTACTTCAGTAGTTCGCTACCATTACGAGGGATTGGGGGGACCTGCTGTGCACTTGGCTGTGCAGTGCAATGAAACTGCGTAGTTTAGTGTTCCAACCAAATTTTTTGTGTGTGTTTTGTGCACGAAACCTATTAAAAAAAATTTATTTTAAAATTTCGAGTTCACGGTTAATTTCAAAATATTCTCTTAAGTCAACGGTGAATTTTTCAAATTTTTCTGAAAATAAAATTTAGAAAACACGACCTAAAGGGATTCAAATGAGCGGTATCAGTTTTTTTTTTTTTTAATGCGGCGGTGACAACAGTAAAAGAAAACTACAAAAATATATATATTTTGCCACCGCCGCATTAAAAAAAATAACTGATACCGCTCATTTGAATCCCTTTAGGTTGTGTTTTCTAAATTTTATTTTCAAAAAAATTTGAAAAGTTCACCGTTGATTTAAACGAATATTTTGAAATTAACTGTGAACTCGAAATTTTAAAATAAAATTTTTTAAATAGGTTTCATGCACAAAACATACAAAAAAAATTTGATTGGAACACTAAACTACGCAGTTTCATCGCACTGCACAGCAGGTCCCCCCAATCCCATTACGAGGACAGTACGAGATGAAATTCACAACTTTGGTCTTCTATTAAAAATTAGGATAAAATACATAATAAAACCTCATAGTTTTGCAGGATACCCAAACCAAACCCTAAAGTTTTAACTTTGACACCGTAAGGGTCTGATTGGATATATGATTATTTGAAAGAATATAAGTTATAGAGAGGAGATAAGATAAGAGAGAGTATTAATTTTGAAGAGTTGACCCATATTGATGTGATGTTTATAAGAGGATTAAAAAATAGATGGTTTAGATTATGGATTAAATAAGAGGATACTATTTGACTTGGTTTAGATGCTTTATGAAGTGGGTGGATAAGAAAAAAAATTATCAAAAAACTATTTTGCCATTTAATAGTGTTGAAGTTGATTATTTATTAAGCTAACTAAAAATAATTAAAAACCCAATATATGTAATGAATTTTGGATAATGTGAAATACTAAATAAACAATTAACAAAAAAACTATTTTGGGAATATATGTAAGGAGAAAATAATTTTATTAAAAGATCTAATTGTTAGTATCATATTTTATTTCTTTAATTATTATAATTGAATTAATTAAATTGAACAATATAATCTTAACAATTATGACACTATTTGAACGAGTCAAAATTTTCATAGTATTAATAGTACAACTTCATTCGGAATAAAAAAAACGTGCAAATATTACACAACAAGCGAAACCTAAAAAAAAAATTATAGCGAACGATATTTTTGGAACATTGTCGTTGTGGACATTGGTTTGACCTTGTTCCACCATTGTAACTGTGGATGTCAAAGCACCATCACTTGTTTTATATTTGGTTCAAGAGAGTGCTGTTTTGTTAGCCGGTATTTGTTTTTATGAAACTTCAGCAATGCTATCTCAGTTTCATCCAATGTGTTGTACCTTTTCTTCATGTTACCCGGGTATCCAATAACTTGGATTTCAGCTTCCTCCTAAGTTGTGTAGATTTTCAGATTATGACCAACAAAAACCACCGAGTAGTACTCTATATATTCACTTACCATTAAAAAAATTAATCCAAAACAACATCGGTCACATTTAAATGGGAACCAATAACACGACTTCGCATGTAAGACTTAGTAAAAGATTACATGGCTCATATATTTATTTCACCTGCACGCAATGCACTAGTTCACTACAACTTATGTTACCAAATGGTGATAAGCATTGGCGGTCATAAGTTGTTTCGTCATACGATTGTGTTGCCAAAAAATTGTATGTTTTGTATCATCCAATGTTTTGAATACCGGATCGGTTTGGGTACCGGTTTTTCTACTGGTACGGTACGTACCGGTACCGGTCATATACCGGGTACCATATCGGATTTATTGCAACTATCAATATATATATAAATTATAGAGAGAAAGCCAAAACAAATTAATTTTTTCTGCAATTCTTAAAAAAAAAAAAAAAAACAAATCTGGTACCGGCCAGTACCGGCCGATATGGCCGGTATTAGCCGGTACGGCCGATATCCGGCCGGTATTGAGAACGGTACGGTACTAGAGGTACTTGGTACCGTTTTTTTTTCCAAAATGGTATGTACCGGCCGGTACGGTACGGTATCAATAACATTGGTATCATCATCTCCACAAAAAGGGATGAATGATTATGATAAAGAAACGATTGCTTCTTTGTAATCCAACGACTAATTTAGGGTCTGTTTGGAGGCGAGTACAAACATTCAAGATTTGCAAAACAAACGGTGTTGCAGTTGCACACACCTGCACTCACACTCACACTGGACCTATACTGACCACACTGCAGTTGCACTTGTATAAACACACCTGCACTCAGATCAGATGCACTTGCACACACTTGCACTGGACTAGTTGCACTAATTCACTCACACACACAAACACACTGGACCAGCACTGGACACACTACACCAGCACACACTTCTGCATTTACACACACATAATCCTTGATGAACTGGAGTTGCTATACATGCACACTACCACACACTACTGCACTGGACACACATACACCAACACTTGACATACTGCACTTGCACACTGGTGCATTCACACACACTACTGCACTCACAATGGACGTTTACATGCACACTAGTACTCACACTTGCACACACCTACACCGGCACTCACTCACACCAGCACTTGTGCGTACTTACACACGCACCAGTGTTGGACACAGTCGCACTCACATGCACTGCTGCATTCGCACACATTGTCCCAACACTGGACACATTACACTCACACTTGCTACACAAACACCAGCACTACAATGGTGCACCTGCACTGAACACACTACATTTGTAGTTGCACTCACACACACACCAACACTTGCACTAACACTAACACCTGTACTTGCAGAACACACACACCAGCAGTAGACACTTATTGCAATTGCACGCACTGATGCACTCACATCTGCAGTTGCACAAGACACTCACTGTTACACTCACACGCACACACTAGCACGTGCACGTGCACAACACACACACCCCACCATGCTGGAGTCACAACTGTACTTACACACACACATGCACACACTGTTACACTCACTCACTCACACACACACAGCCAGCAGTGGACACTCACTAGAGTTGCAAACACTACAATTGCACTTGCACTTGCACAACACACACGCGCGCACACACACACACACACACACACACACACACACACACACCCTCGCAAACTGATGTACTTTCACACACACAAATTGCTGCACTCACACGTGCACCTACACAACACATACACACATTGCTGTACTTAGACATACATATGTACAAACGCGCACACACACACGCACGCACACACTAGCCACAAGCTGCTGCACTTCCACACACACAAACTATTGCACTCACACCTGCTCTTACATTCACACATTCACCAGAACACACTGGTACCTCCACACAGGCACACACACACACTGACACGCGCGCGCGCGCGCACACACACACACACACACACACTACTGCCCTTGGTTGAGGCAAACAACCCCTCCCCCTATACTTGCACAATAAACAACCACATGTGCAATTAAGATGGGCTTAGGAATCACATACATAACAGTCATTATTGCCTAAATTCAATTCATGAGAATTTAAAAAGTGCAGCTATGATATGAGTGTGCAAGTGCAGTGTGATAAGTAAAGAGTTCAGAATTGCATTATCATTGCCATTCAAATTAACAAATCAACAAGATCAATGTTGTATAAGTGAGGACTCAGGTATAGAAGTACAATGCCATGAAGTAGGACCAACCATTGTATGAGTTCGGTGATAATGAGATTTGGCAATTGCCAAATTGCTACCATATCTTCCACGGAAGTTATCTTGACTAGTGGCAGAGTTGACCCTGAGGGGGGCCCAAAAGGTGATTGCTTGAAAAAAACTCAAAAAATAAGGGAACCTAACTATTTAGGTCTCTTTACCGTATTTGGCCCATTTTTTTGGTTTTAAGCTTATCTTTATATAAAATAGGCCCAATGTAAAGCTCAAAAGGCCAAACAATTATGGTAGCAATATTAAAATAACCAAGAACTTGAGGGTCAATATTGAACAAACAGAAGTGCCCGCTTTATTCGACCCATTTTCTTTCATATCCTATGGCTTGATAGATGAATTCAATGAGAGATTTTGGGCTGCTCTGGATACTGTTAGTTTGCTAAAAAGCACAACTGCTCACTATCCCCTCTCTACAACTTTTACTCCGACCTTTTCGAATTTTGCCTATAAATATGAACACTTATTGCAGGGTTATTCATTCGTCTTCCATCTCTCTTTATCATGGGGACTCTTGAAACCATTGGCCATACCTTTGAAATTATTTCTATTTTTGAAGCAAATGCTCCTATGGCTGTTAACATCCCCCAGCTCTTCGACCTAACCCTCAGGAAATTAGGATGACAAACTTTTCATCCCTGAACCTTTCCGAAGGCTAAGTTGGGACCTTCCGACTGTTACTCCCCCTTAGACCATTATTCAGGTCGTTATGGATGGCACTAACTCTCTTAAGGATTTTCATCATTCACACTCGAGAGTGACGAGCCTTTACCACCCTTTATTCTCTAAGATAGATGTCCATTTTAGCCTCATGGATGCTTTGTATTTCTCCTCCTTTCGTCTCAACTTCTTTCCATCGATAGAGCTTGAGTACTCACCTAAACTTTTAAGCTTCCTTGAGTCGAAGCACCAAGTTATCACGTAGAAGAAAGAATGGTCTAACAAGGTCTACCGAACTCATTATCCTACAACACACATTGATTTTTCAGCTCTTGATCCTGTCGAGGATGGCGCCAACTAGTTTAAGCAAATAGCCGATTTATATAACGGCTGTGCAAAGTTTCACTCCAGGTACTCGATTTATCCTGCTGACGTTGATGGGCAAGTATGAGAAGCCAAATAACTACTGGCTGCATTTGCTTTTCTCCCATTTTAAGTACTGTTTGAAGACATCCTTCGAACAAACTTCCTGTGGGCTTGTGAGGTGCTTGCAACCTCTGATGTTGGACACACAATTTTCTGCAAAATTTGTGCCTTGACCACTCATCTCCCAAATCTTCTGAATTGATTGCATCACCATTATCAAGACAATCATTCTGATCAGGTTTGGCATAATTACCATGATATGAAAGACAAACTTCAACATCTTTGATTCAAGATTCTTGCTCTCGAAGGCATGTTAGTCAAATTGCCTCTGAACGCTCCCAAGGCTCTTCAAAAGAAACATAAAGTCGCGTTGAAGAAGTTCTCTATAAAAAAAGTCAAACTTAAACATAAGGCCAAAAGAACAGTTCTAGCCTTCTATCTATTGGACAATAAAATGTTTAAACATTAGGCCAATATAGAGAACATGAAAAAACAAAAGAAATTTCTTGACTTTTCTTGGGGGACATTTCATATTCTGGTCACTTGGACCTTTCCACACTACTTCAATGTCATTTCTTGTTATGGCTAAAAAACCTCATTGCCTAAGTAGGAGTCAAAGATGCTAGTCCAAATTTCTTATCTCGCATGCTTATTTAATGGCAATTATGCAATTTATATATCCTTGATGATTGGTTCTTAATTAGCACGTGATTAAAATATTTGGTCAACGTTAAAATACTTGGGCAAGTAAATGATGAATTGATAATGAACCAAGTACTCTCGAGACACCATACATCACATCTATATTCGCATGTATATTTGTGCATTGTGGTGCGATTACAATATTATTCAATTATGATAAAATACTTGAAAATTATGAATATGGTCTGACTTGGACTTAGGGTCTTGTATCCACACTCGATCGTGATGTATGAGAGCATAGTCCTAAGAATTGAATTGCCGTAGTGATCACCCTAATCTTCTGACGTGTAATGCGTGAACTGTTTATGCTGTTGATGCCTCAGTCGTTGTTACGATGAATTTTGACATGCTCCTTGTTCAGTAATGCATGCATGCTCAACTTATGTTTTATGATACATTTGATGGATTATAATAAGACAAATATCACGTATTATGGACAACACGTGGCAATTATCACGTGTTTACGTGACCGACAACTCAGTTATTAAAGACAACATGCCTTGACAGGCTTGATGGATTATTGATAGATATTATGGAACGCTGTCGGCTCTCCAATTACAGAGAACAAGTTATGACATGCTTAATGAACATCACGTGCGTAAATTGTCAGCGCCCCAATCGTTGTGATGATAGGCTCTGGCGTGCTATTGAAAAATATAATTGATTTAGAATTTTACTCTTGAACATTTTAATATTATCTTAATTATCAATTTCAGTTATATTTTATTTTCGTACTTATACGTTACTACTTTTCATATAAATGGGTATCATTTATTTTGGTCATATACATAAATTGAGACTTATGGGTAAAATTATTTATTGAGCCTCATAGTTCATGGTGTAATTTTCTTACTCAAACCATTTCACGCTAGGTATAGTGAAGACGGACAAGAGGACCGAATTTCCAATCACTAACGACATCAATTACAAGGAGGATCTGATTGCACCGTCTTTTACTTACACTAGAATATCTTTAGTGATATGCAATCCTATTTTTGAATGTATTTTTTTTTTTATAGTAAATTGTAGTTCCAAACTTGTATTTTACCATTTATGTAATGAAAGCTTGGATTATGATTTAGTCAGTTCTCTTTATTTAACATCTCCGGAAGTTGGGAGTGTTATAGTATATAATATAGATGTCTAGACACGCGTAGATTTATATGTAATGTGTGAGACTCGTGTGCATCTAATAATTCTGAACACATGATTAGTGTCCACATAAATGTGTATGTAACATTGCCCTTCATTATGCAAGGATCACTACCATTCAGTGTGTTCGGTGCATGCATCTAAATGGTTGCAAGTATCACTCTTGGCCTCAAGCTAGCGTTAACAAAACTTAGAGAATGCTTGAATACAAGAATTTTTTGTGAAAAGACGTGTCCACATTCGCCCGATACATGTAGGATTTACTAAATAACAAAGGTTATATATGCATGAAATAATTTCGAACACATGTATATTCAGATGCATGTATTAACATCAACATTCTTCGCAAACTTATTATGGCAAAACTGCGTATTTAAAAACACTCGTGCAAGGGTCTGGAGATTAGCAAGGATTTTGCCCCACGTGCCTTAAGCTGATCTTCGAATCTGCTCAAAACTTTTACCGAGAAGAAAGTATAAAAAAAAGGGGGAAGAAAATAGCTTTTTCCTGAATTTGTGCCCTTTTGTCTCTTCCTTTAGGTGGGTTGTTTTCATAGTATAAAAGGGGGTGATAACTAGCACTTTACCCACTGTATCTTCCAAATAGTTTATTCATGAGAAATCAGAAAACAGATTCTTCTTGTTTTTGTGTGTGTTTGCTTCGTTTCGTGGGTCACAACTTACAACAACATGAAGTGATAAACTAACTGACAATCTTTCTGTTAAAATAGTATATCAAAACTACTTAGGATGCATGCACACATGCATCTCTACCCCCCATGCATGCAGGCCAGGACTGGTTTGGCTTCTATTTTAAATTCAACATCCCAACCATTGACCACTGCTTCTTTCATACCTTGTTTTACTGGACCTGGGCCCTGTTGTGCACAATAGGGTACGCTAAAATGACGTCGTTTTGACGAACAAAATACTGTATGAAAATTTGTGCAAAACACATTGTACAGCAAAATCTCCCATTCCCATTTTACTAGACCAATCTCTGCTCCAGTGACTTGATATGCTTTAGTTTGTTCTAGCTAGCTAGCTTTAAACCCAGCAATGGTGGGATGAACCCGTTCATATAGTAGGTTTCATACCTCATTTTTTGGAGGATCGTGTTTCTGTTTAATGTGTACATAGTGAACGGTCCAAATTATTGTTGTGGATTCTAAATGATGTACAACAATTGAAAGGGAGTATAGCTCCATTTACTTGTTTGAAGACTTTTGCATGAAATATGGAATCATATCAATCATATTGGAATCGATAAAACGTGTATACACAAGCAAAAGTGGTGCCCATTTCTTTTGCTTTTCGGGTAAATGTCAAGTAAGCCAATGATTAAGGTATTTAGGAGTGTGAAAAAAAAGATCGTCGCATCAAATGGATCTCCTTGGCCTCAAAAAAATATGAAAAAATAATGAATCACTCAAACCAAATTGAATCGGTTATTTTTTTAGTTGATTTCTAATTAGTTTATTGAATTTGTCAATTTTAGTTGATTTCTAATTAGTTTTGGTCCGTTCGACTTTAAAAACTAAATAATTTAGTTTTAATCAGTGTTGGTCTGTTCTATAAAGCCATCCTTAATGAGAATTTCATTGACAAACCACACACGTTCTAGTATTCTATTTTTATTGAGTTTGTAATTTAGTTTATCTTCTTTTGGGTTTAGAGACTCTGTAGATGATTTGTGGAAAGAAATCACTAGTTAAATATGTAATGAGTGAATAGGTGTTTAGGTTCGGGTTCTCAAGAGTTGCATAAAGAACTTTGAATCAGGATAAATCAACCGATTAAGTTTGAATATCGATTGAGAGAATTAAGTTGATCGAATGGACGCCGATGAGACTAAATTGGAATTCAAAGTTGATTGATCGGACCACGCTAGAATTCGAAGTGGATTGATCGAATGTTGAGCAAATGTTGGCCGGACTATACGAGACAAAAATGGATTGACAAATGATTAATCGAATTCTGGAATTGGTCGATTGATTTTTGAAAATAATCGATCGATTTCATCGACTACTAGATCTATAAACATGCACGAACTTCTCTTCTAATCTTATTAAGCACCGTACACTCACTCAAAAAACCTATTTTGAGAGCTCTTCAACTCTAGAGCGTGTTCTTGAGTGAATATAGGAGAAGCTTTCAGATCTATGATATCTGATCTTCATCTTCTTCTCTAAGAGTTGTTCTTCTTTAACAAATTAGTTCTTTGAGTTCTATCAACGGATTTTTGAAAGGGATGCAAAAGGCTTGAGAATTGAAGGTGACAACAATCTTGCACGAGTGTGGTAAATGAGGATTCTGCAAGTAGGTCTTAGGATAATTCGTGAAGATTCATAATCACTGAGTAGGATCTTTTGTAATCACACGATATTTTTCAGTCCATGGTTCCATCTTGTGTTTTTTACCCGTTCAAGCGTTTCCACATAATCTTTGGTGCTCCTTATCTCAACACATGATGAGGGAAACTATTCCCTTAAAGTTCGAAATGCCGGCCTTCATTCTCTACGATGGGTCCAGCGACCCCTATGACCATGTCTAGCACTATTGTCAAGCTGTGATCTTGTATGATTAGACGAGGTATCTATCTATACGCGTGTTCTATAAGCTAGAGCTGGGACCCATCAGTAGCTTCAAGTTGCTAAAGTTAGGCTTTACTACTCGGTTCGTCTCAAGTAAGAAAATTCCAAAGACCATACATGGGTTGATGACATGAAGATGACCTTAGGAGAGTGCGAAAGGGCTTATGCTCAAAGGTATTGGAACTACTACAACGAAGTGGAGGACCCCTTGGAGGTCTTCATTATATGCACCTTCAAGATGGGGCTCCCGGTGAATTCCGAGTTCCGAAAGAAGCTGATAAGGTAGAAGGACACCTATGAGCCCTAATAATAGATGAGTTCGCAGACGTGAAATACAAACTCTTGGCTAAAAAATAGGAGAAAAAGGAGAATAAAAAGGAAAAGAGAAGCAAAGACAGCAGTTAGAGGGACTAACAATAAAAAATTGACAAGTTCAAGAATGGCAAGAATGATTGAGAATCAGACCAAAAGAAGGATGATGAAATGAGGACGAAGTTCAATCTACCCATCTTTAAAATCCTCTAGCAAATCGAAAAGGAGGCATATTTTTGAACCCCAAGAGTGATGGAGGGAGATCCCAAGCAAAGGGTCATAAGTTGTATTGTACCTCCCGCAGAGATCATAGTCATCTGGTTGAGAATTGTGTCTCCCTCAAGAGGCACTTGGAGGACTTTGTACAACAAGGGTGCTTGAAGTAGTATATTTCTGGCCACCAAATTGAGGGAAAGTATGATAAGGACAAGGAAGAAGGCGAGAGGTTAGATTTTGAGCCTCTGATCATAGTGGTATTAGTTATGCACTCGAACTCGAGAAGCTGGCCAAGCTCAAAATGCAAATCCACGAGGGGATAAGCAATAGAAAAGTGCTCTAGGTGAGCATGGTGGACATAGGTCGGGCTACCATCTCCCGAGGTAGTAGCATCTCCTTCATTGAGGAAGATAAGAAGGGAGTTGAGCACCTGCACGTTGACCCATTGATATTGTCTTTCCTAATCAATGGGTCCAATGAGTGCTAGTGGACTTAGGGAGCTCATCAGAGGTGGTGTTTTACAACACTTACAAGAAGCTCAAGCTCAAGGATTATACCTCACATAGTTGAAGACGTCGTTTTATGGATTCAATGCTAGTTAGGCGTTAATCGTTAGGAAAATCCTTCTCCTAGTTTAGATAGCCTACATAACAAAGAAATGCGAGTTCTTAGTACTGGACATCCCATCCATACACAACGTCATTATAGGGAGGGGAGGGATCTCCAGTTGGAAGGTAGTACCTTTCACCTTATAACACAAAAGGCATCAAGAAGGTGAAGACAACCACTCAGTAGCTCAAGAGTGCATTCTGATGGTGCTCAAGAATGAAGAGAAGGAAAAATAGATCCACATAATAGAAGTTTCCGACCAGCCGATCCTAAAAGAAGCACTAGATGATGGATCAATTGAACAAGGTCGGAATCGACTCCAATTATTCTGAAACGTACTTGGTGGGTGCCTCCCTGACCAGGGAGGAAGAGTTGACAATGGTGAGTTTCTTGACCAGGAACATTGAGGTCTTTGCATGGACACCTTACAAGATGCTTGAGTTGACCTAGAGGTTGTAAGCCACTGACTCAATATCAACGTTGATATGTTCCCGGTGAAGCAAAAGAGTAAGAGGTCAATCGTTCAGCACACTGATGCCATAAACAAAGAGTTGGAAAAACTCCTCAAGGCACATACTATCAGGGAGGTTTTGTACCTTGATTGGTTGTCAAAGATGGTGGTAGTGAAGAAAAAGAATAGAAAATGAAAGTTTTGCATGGACTTCACAAGCTTGAACAAAGCTAGTCCAAAAAACTCCTTCTCTTTGCACAAGATTGACTAGCTCGTGGAGTACTGTTGGCATTAATGGTCAACCTTTCATCTTTCCCTATGAGGCAAATGTCGTTGAAGAGTTGACAAGAAAGTGAACTTAAGAACGAAAAGGCAAGAAACGTTCAGAACAGCAGAGTAAATGCTAACAGATTGCTTAGAAAAAGTAAAACAACTTGGCCTTACTCGATTGATATATGAGTGTTTGAGCAGCTGAAAAGTTACTTCTTTTTTTTTGTTGAGAAAATTACCAAAAGGAACGCCAAGAAGCACATCACATTTAATATTGGGGTGCAGTCATTAGCAAGCTGATGATGACAAAGAGACAAACCATCAACTCACCTCCTTAGTTGATTAGCTTACTGCCTGCCGGGTCAAGACAAATTGTGATTGAGTGACAACAAGCTAAGGGAAATTTGTGACAGGTAAATATATCTCATAGTCGATCAAAAGACATCTGAAGACTGACAAACCATTAAGCCGAAGACTGGGCCTCGTCATGTCATCTCAATAGTAATAGTCCCCAATAAACATTGTCTCAAACAAAGACCTTCTTGAATGTCAGCCATATTGGGTGCTGACCATCTTATAATATTGGGTCTCGGGTGACATTACGTCGGACAAAAGGCGATCTTGGTCGGTGCTACTGACCAATTGAAAGGTACATTGATCAGTCTTATGATGTGTCAAATTAGCCTACGATCGAGAGATGCGAATGCAGAAAATGTACTCGAGTGCATTCATCAATACACTCAACTAATTCGTATGAATAGGGCAAGATCCACTAGTAAAGGGGATCGATCACTTGAAAAACTTATGCCAAGTTGATTATTGAGGTATTGTTAGGCACATACACCAAACTATTATAAGCAACACTTTTATATATCTAATTTTCTATACACTTTGCTCAGAAGAACACCTGTTCTACGAGTTGACCCTCCTATAATTTTTAATTTAGTCATCGGTGGACATTCTAACCACTAGTCGGAGTGTCTCTAACTAGTTGCTTATTTTGCATAGGCCGTATGAGAAAAACAACTCATGGTGCATATTCGGGTGAATCTTTATCTTTCAGCTCCAAAAGGATAAATGAATGAGTCTTATAATCCAACACCCCACAATTGATTAAATATGTAATTAGTGAGTGAGTGATTAGGTTTTGGGTCCTCCAGGGTTGCTGAAAGAAATTTGAATTCGGTTAAAATGATCGATTGAATTAAGTGGATAGATCGGACATTAATCATACCACATTGGAATTTGAAATTGATCGATCGGACATCAATTGGACCACACTAGAATCTGAAGTCGATGGACTGAGCATCGAGGGAACGTTGGTCGGACTACACTAGACAATGGTGGATTGACAAATTAATTGATTGAATTCTAAAATTAGTCAATCAATTTCTAAAAATGATCGATCGGTTGCTATCAACTATTGAATCTGGAAATATTCACAAACTTTTCTTCCAAACCTAATGAGCGTTGTATACTCACTCAGAAAACCTATTTTGAGAGCTCTTTAATCCTAGAGTGTGTTCTTGAGTGAATCTTGAAGAAACTTTCAGATCTATGGATCTCTGATCTTCATTTTCTTCAGTTCTTTGAGTTCTTTCACTAAATTTTGGAAGAGCTATCGAAGACTTGAGAATTTAAAGCAACGAAAATCTTGCACGATTATGGTGAATGAGAATTCGGCAAGTAGGTCTTAGGTTAATTGGTGGAGATTCATCATTGTTGAGTGATATCTATTGTAATCAATTGGTGTTTTTAGGAGCATGATTTATTCCCCTGATTTTGTATCTATTTTAAAGATTTTTTCACATAATCTTTTGTGTTCCTTGCTTTAATTTAGTTACTACTTTGTGATATAATCAGTTTATAACTCGCAAATTGAATCGATGAACAAACTTAGGAATTTTAGTATCGACTTCAAGATACAACAATGCTAATAAGCTATCCTTCCTCATCCATATGTAAGAAAACCACTCTAAAGTTTCTTCTCCTCGGCGAAGAAAGATGAGTTTCTCTCTCTCTCTCTCTCTCTTATGGAGGCTTATGTTCTCCTCAGATTCTGGAGGTCTATGAAGCTTCACGGGCAGAATTCTACATTTCCTTATCCTATTTACGATTGCAATTGTTCTTTTTCAAACCATATTAATTAAGAATATAAAAAACAATATTGTATTAGCATATATTGAATTGAACCGAATTACTTCAATGCATGATATTTTAGTCGACTATTTGTCGGTTGATTAGCTAGGTTCACAAAAAATAAAAAATAAAAAAAGTAATTGTGTGCAGAATTATTTGAAAAACCAAACATTCCATATTGCTTAGATTCCTAAAGTAAGCTATCTTGTTAGTATTTAATTTTATTATTGTTATTATTTGAACTCCATTATTTTGTCAGTCCGGACCGTCACTTTTTGTTTTTTTTTTTTAAATCTAAAAATAGCGTTTCCATGGCACGGACTTTAATGTTCAATGCAGATTTTATTTATATAAAACTAGATTTCTTTTTCACTTGTATATACTTTCTGTTAATATTCTGTTAGTAAAAAAATTTTATACTCCAAGAAAATATTTCATGAATGATATTCCATATATTTTGACTTTGACTAATAGCAATGTAACCGAAGGTGCAAGAAATATTTTACAAAATAGCCGGAATTAATTGATGCTCACGGGAGGTTTATATGATTCACAACTCATGCGATTCTATTGAAAATATGTTATGAACACCCCCCAAAAAAAAGGGAAAAAACTACGAGTTATGTATGTTGGCGAGTCCCATATCGCTTATGTTGGTTTTCCTTTCTCTGCTTATAAGCCTTGGACAATCTTTACCTTTCAAGCCGATTTTCAAGGTTAAGTTAGGCCCATGAGTACTTTCTAATATGGTATCAGGGCTGAGTCCGTTATGCACTTGGATCCTATTGTCCAACCCTCAGTTGTCCTCACATATGCATTACATGCACGCTTCGCACAAAGGAGGGTGTTAGCGAGTCCTATATCGACTATGTTGGCTCTCATTTATCTGCTTATAAGCCTTGGGCAATCCTAGCCTTTCAAGTTGGTTTTCAAGGTTAAGTTAAACCCATGAATTTCTAACAACATAAGATCGGATCGACTATTAATGACTCTTTAGAATAGAGACAGAATAGAGACCGAACGACTATATGAAGAATAAAACATTATTTCTCTACAAAAACATTGTGCTCGTTCCTCATTACAGAGGGAAAAACGCTGGGCTTGATTGGTTTGGACCACCAACCACTTGCCTCAATGATCACGTTTTTAATATCTAGTTCTTTTCTCATGGACAAATTCATGCGTAGGTATATGGTATATGCGTCAAACCAAAAAGGGAAAACGCAATCATATTAATTTGGGCAACTATATTCAGTGGTACTAATTAACGACAGCACTAATTATTATTGCTTAATTTTAAAGGCTGTAAATCGTAAATTTTCCTTCACCTTTTCCTTCCCAATGTCATCAACTAGTACTCCCACTCTCACCATTTCCATTGAATAACAATTTACTTTGGGAGAACTATTTTATTAAGAAACTTTTTGATGATTAGTCGTTCGAACAAATTCAATGAATGAATTTGTCAAAATTTGTAGCATTTATGGAATTTATCGCACGTCTCGTGTTAATAATTCAACCAGTTCATTTTGTTAATCTTGATGTATAGACCATATTCATGCAATAAAATGATATCTATAACATTGAATTACATTCTCTTAGAAAGAAATGGATGATCTACTCATAAGCCTATATAAATTGCACAATATAAATTGTTAAAATTAGATTCGTGATAGACTTCACAAGCTCCTCAAGTTCTCTCGAACCTATCCAAGGACATGGAAGAAGTCATGTCGAATTAAGATATGTCTAAATTTACTTTTTCTTCTCTTCATAAATTTAAAAAAAAAAAAAAGAGGCATTTCGCAATGAAGAATAACTTACTCGTAGCTCTAACATTTTATTCCATAATAATGTCTTACTACGGCATTTTACTTGGGGAAGGATTAATTTTAATAAAGTAAAAATGATGGCTATAATTACATGGAAATCATAGTAAATGGTTGACAACCCATGTTAGTGACACACAAGTTACATCATCTTCATAATATCCTTTTTATTGGCACAACAGTAATTATATCTATTTGAACAAGAGTAATCAAATCTCGTACCGTTGAGCATACTGTCGCGCCCGAAAATTTCCCGGTCCCCCTCGCGAATATGTGAATTCTTTGAACGGGGCTGAATAATTTCTCGACTTTTAATGCGACGTTTAATGAAAATTATTTAACAGCTGGGACTTATTTAAAAACTCAGAGTCGCCACTTGACATGAATTTAGGTGTGTCAAGTCACCCTCTAAGGCCATTTTCAAAGAAGATGTCCTTAGAAAAATAATTTAATTTTAAACTCAGAAATATGATTCTGTTTATAAAAATGACTCTTTTTAAAAGAAAACTGGTCTTTGAAAACAGAGATGGGTTCGGGGATTTACTGTTACGAGTTGGGAAGGTGTTAGGCACCCAACATCGCCCTTTCGGTACTTTATTTTCCCAAATAATTTTATTTTATTATCCTTGGCCAAATTTAATAAATATCAAGTGATTGTTGTATAATTGGATCAAAAAGTGAAAACAAGTGCGGGGACAGGACCCCGGCTTACGCAATTTTACTTTGGTGACAAAAAAGTTGGAACGGGTATATGTTAAACTTTGACCGAAACATGATACGCAAATTGGTATCTGCACGTCATGTTTCTATTCCCGGAGTGCCAGGTACCTTAAATCCCTGGCAGGAATTTTCAAGTTTAACAATAATCCGATTCCATTTAAAGGATCGTCATGTCAACTCTCTTTTTTGGTTTTAATTATCTACAATTTTTCATCCCGACAGCTACACAATCACTGGCGGTCCAAATTGCAAATTTTAATAAATGTCACTTTAATCACGATATTCTGTCGTGAAAAGATAACGTGCATTGCCCGTTAAATTTTCGTCCCAAAAACACTAACATGGGCTACCTATGTCACCCGCGTGTTTATGGAATTCCGAGATTATCGGGATTTTTAACCAAGTGATATGGATAATGTGTCAGCGTGAACTAACAGCACTATTCATATAACTTAGCCCAGTAACGAATTTTTCCTTTTGTAAAATAAAAATAAAAGAAGATAGCGGTATCTGTTACGGGGTACGGGAAAGGGATAAAAAAAAAGAAAGAGTTACGGGAGATCGGGGAAAGGGAAAAGTTAGTAGTTAGTTCCGACAGGGGCCGACGCAATCGAGCGATATGCCGGAGTATTATTTTTATTTAAAGTGATTTTTGCTTAAATCAAGAAAGGTAGTTGGCAGAGCCAAACATCGACTTTCGTGATTTAGCGGGCTAAATCCTGACATTCTAGAACTGCGGACTAGAGATGCGGATGCCCAATTAATATTGACATAAAAAAAAGGACAGAAAGAATAAATAAAAATGTTCTGACATTCTAGAAGTGCGGACTGAGAATTTCAGGAAAAGGACTAGAAATTCCAGAACCGCGGACTAGAGATGCGAACATGGCTTATAAGCCTAACTTTAATACTGATAACAGAAAAAAAAAAGAAAACGAATTTACAGAAGTTAAATAGACAGAACAGGCAAAACTTGTGTTGAAACGATTACCTTATATTCACTGTGAGCTCGGAAATTACAATGGTAGGGGTGAAAAATACTTGAACGCCTAAATAAAACCATAACCTGGCATAACGTGGAATTTTAGAAATTCTTGTTATCCCGAGCTATGCTGATATAAATGGTCGCTCAAGCTTCACCGGAGCTTGAAAAGAAAATTGGGCAGAATTTCCCCTTGCCAAAACTGAGCCTAACAATCCTAAATGTGAATATCGTTCTCTGTATCGATAGTTCAAAACTAAAAAGTTTAGAACGTATCGGATGAAGAACGCTCGAATTAGAAAAAATGGGCAGAACTTCCTCTTGCTAAAACTGAGTCTAGCAATCCTAAATTTGAATATCGTTCTCTGTGTCGATAGTTCGAAACTAAAAAGTTTAGAACATATCGGATGAAGAACACTAAACCTCTCTGAAAATTCTGTTCCTAAACTCTTGGATTTTATTCCGATTTCTCTTCCTAAAAATCTTCTTATTTTTTCCTCTATCAGAATCCTTTCCTTTGATTTTCCTCTGATTTTTCCGATCCTCCTTCTGTCTTCAGAACCCGGGTATTTATAGGCAAACACTTGCCCTTTGGATGCACAAAAAGGGAAGCAGCTGCCCCTTCGATTCAAACGAATAACGGCCGGCTGTTGTGTGAACCAATCACGTTAATACTTCAGCCGAAGAAAACCGCAAGAAGAACCAATAAGCCCAAGAATCGTCACCGGCCGTTAAATTGACGAATGGTGATCCAGCTGATTCCGGCCGCCGAATATCATCAAGCCCGACGATCAACAACCGAGGCAAACCACTTGAACCGGACAAAAACCGGACAAATTAGTCCAAAACCGGGCAGAAAACCCACCGAACCGGCCAAAAACCGCGCAAAAACCGGATGAACCGGACCGGGTCTGGAAGCCGGGCACGGCCCAAATGCCGTGCACGGCCCAAAAGCCGGGCACGGCCCAAATGCCGGGCACGGCCCAGGCGCCGGGCACGGCCCAAATGCCGGGCACGGCCCAGCCCAATTGGAGAGAGAGAGAGAAGAGAGAGAGGAGAGAGAAAGAGAGAGAAGAGAGAGAAATATCCGTGAGAGAGAGAGAGAAGAGAGAGAGAGCGCCGGACGCGTGAGAGAGAGACACGTGGCTGAGAGAGAGTGTGTGCGCCACGTGTCAGTGTGTGAGTGGACAGATAAAAGGGGTGGCTGAGTGGGGAGGCAATTGGGTGTGGGTGAGACATAGAGAAGCCGACACGTGGCCGCTCGGGAGAGGGCCATCTGGAAGGGAGAGAAATAGGCGGTGGATTTCCAACCAATGGACGGCAGCCACGTCAGCGACAACCCAGAGCACGACCGCAGCAGATCAAAGGCCCAAGCCGTGCACGGCATTCAAGCCCCACGCGTCCCACGCGCCACGCACGGCGTTCCAGTCGTGCACGGCTGGCGCGTGCGCACCACGCGCGCGTGGCTGTGCGTGTGTAGCTGACGTCAGATCTTCTTTTAATATTTACGAAAATGCCATTGCTTTATAAAATGCCTTCGCGCGCTTATTTTTAATCTTCGGACGTCCAAACGAACTCGGATTTGATCACGGATACAGCCAATGGACTCGTGTTATCGAGAGGATCATTTTGAGTCTAATATTTTATTTATGGGCATGTCGGCTCGCAAACCTAATTCCCAAATAATCCCCGGTACACTGCTTCCATTCTTTAAAATGCCGTTTCTTGAGCTACCGAACTCAGATTTGACCGTGGATACAGCCGATGGACTCGTATTTCTGTGCTGATCAATAACATGTGCCTCTCAATGTCCGAACATATCAGCTCATAAATTGTGCCTCCGAGACCCCGTTCTGAGCAATCAAAAATCGTCGGCGTTATCCGATTTTACCCCAATCACTGTCACTGGACTCGTGTCGTCGTACTGATCAATAGTATGAGGGTCTCATGGCTTGATGAAGTGGTCTCGTGAACAGTACTCCCGAACCCCAGACTGTGCAAGGGCGAAATAGCCTTTTTGTGCACAAATTCTTTTAAACCCATTCCGATGGCATTTTTCATAATAATTGAGCGGTGAGGCCAAAATCTGGTATCAACAGCTGCCCCTCTTTGTCTGCACTTGGCGAAGTAGAGGGTAGACAAAGAATATGAGATGCGGGATTTTGTCTCACCGCGATTGAAATTAGGTCATGCTGCTCTGTTTTGAAACTGCCATTGACGACTGCTCCGCTCTGAATATCCAAGATAGCATCCGTGTTATCTCGAGAACTGATGTACTTGTCTTCTCTCTTTCATGCCTTGTCCCGAGTTCGTGCAGGCGGTGAATTCTATTGGCATCTCCGTAGCATCCTTCGAGGAAATTCTGCCCTGAAAATAATAACTTGCATTATTACTTGAAAACATTGGAATTTACTAGAACAAAACGATTTTCAAAAATTCGATTTCAAAAGACTACTTGTAAATCAGGAACTTTTTACTAGAAAATCCTTGAAAATTTGATTTTAGGATTTGAGAGATTTAGAAATTCGATTCTAAGCTGAAAATCTGAAAGATCCTATAGAGATTACGACTCTAAGACATCTGATGAGAAACCCTTGAGAATTTGATCTCAGGGTTTGAGAGACTTAAGAATTCGATTCTAAGCTGAAAACTTGAAGATTCTATAGAGATTACGACTCTAAGACATCTGATGAAAACCCTTGAGAATTTGATCTCAGGGTTTGAGAGACTTAAAAATTCGATTCTAAGCTGAAAACTTGAAGATTCTATAGAGATTATGACTCTAAGACATCTGATGAAAACCCTTGAGAATTTGATCTCAGGGTTTGAGAGACTTAAAAATTCGATTCTAAGCTGAAAACTTGAAGATTCTATAGAGATTACGACTCTAAGACATCTGATGAGAAACCCTTGAGAATTTGATCTCAGGGTTTGAGAGACTTAAAAATTCGATTCTAAGCTGAAAGCTTGAAGATTCTATAGAGATTACGACTCTAAGACATCTGATGAAAACCCTTGAGAATTTGATCTCAGGATTTGAGAGACTTAAAAATTCGATTCTAAGCTGAAAACTTGAAGATTCTATAGAGATTACGACTCTAAGATATCTGATGAAAACCCTTGAGAATTTGATCTCAGGGTTTGAGAGACTTAAAAATTCGATTCTAAGCTGAAAACCCTTGAGAATTCTATAGAGATTACGACTCTAAGACATCTGATGAAAACCCTTGAGAATTTGATCTCAGGATTTGAGAGACTTAAAAATTCGATTCTAAGCTGAAAACTTGAAGATTCTATAGAGATTACGACTCTAAGACATCTGATGAAAACCCTTGAGAATTTGATCTCAGGATTTGAGAGACTTAAAAATTCGATTCTAAGCTGAAAACTTGAAGATTCTATAGAGATTACGACTCTAAGACATCTGATGAAAACCCTTGAGAATTTGATCTCAGGGTTTGAGAGACTTAAAAATTCGATTCTAAGCTGAAAACTTGAAGATTCTATAGAGATTACGACTCTAAGACATCTGATGAAAACCCTTGAGAATTTGATCTCAGGGTTTGAGAGACTTAAAAATTCGATTCTAAGCTGAAAACTTGAAGATTCTATAGAGATTACGACTCTAAGACATCTGATGAAAACCCTTGAGAATTTGATCTCAGGGTTTAAGAGACTTAAAAATTCGATTCTAAGTTGAAATTTGAAAATTCTTGGAAATTCAATTCCAAGATATAATTTGAGTAGAGTCTTTGAAAATTTGATCCCAAGACTTTCAATGCTGTCAATCTCCTTTTACATAGGAAATTTTCTTTGGCTCTTTGCCCAATTTGCTCTTGCATAAATTCTACTTGTCTGTTATCCTTTGGTTGACTTCTGGGATGTCGCCTTGTTGGCTGGATAATGAAAATGCTTCTGGGACAATGTCGCCTTGTTGGCTGGATAATGAAAACGCTTTGTCAATTGGACCCTCTAGGTCTTTGTGTTTGAGAGGCTCGTAAGCTTTGTGGGATTTTTCCCTTTAGCTTTCCCTTCATGCATGTCAGACTTTTGTAGTCTGAGCTTCAATGGGAGTTTGACATCAGGTTGCTGAGGACTGCACTCCAGTGTATGCCTTATCATGGGGTCAGGACTTTCAAGCCCTTTTGATCCACTTCTGTGTAGCAGCACAAGAAATAGCGACTGCAGCTAAGCGAGTCTGACTTTCTGTTTGCAGATTGTTGTTTCTTTTCTTTCTCTTGAATATCTGCATCTTTCAATACATGTATCCTGCATGGTTAGGCAGCTTTGTTCTCTTTTCGAGATTAGCATGTACGTAAAAGAAGTGTTGTATGAACATGTATGCTTCTCTATTCTTAAAAATTCATTTTGAAATTTGTACTTACTTGCCAGTAGATTATCAGAAATACTTACTGGATAGCAAATAACAGTTTATTGGGCTTTGCCTCTTTCGATCCATGAAGCTTCACAATCTTAGCACTAGTGCATCGCATGGCTTGGCTCGTGATTTTCAATCTCTAAACTCATGGGAACTTAAACTGAGTCTGCTCCAGACAGCGTTTCAGACTTCGGTCTTGCTGACTTGTGCGGACAAATGACTTCGGCTCCTTGTTGTCGTTTTTTCTTCTTTTTCTTTTTTTTTTTAAGCCATTTTTGCCACCACTGCCCTTTCAGGTTTTCACCGATGCCGGCTTTTCATTTTTTTGCGCTCCAGCCCCCTTTCAGGTTTTGACTGTGCCTTGATTGCCCATTTTTGCCATAGCTCCTTTTCAGGTTTTCACTACGCTGGACTTTGTCGATTTTGCCATAGCCCCCTTTCAGGTTTTGACTATGCTGACTTAGCCGATTTTGCCATAGCCTCCTTTCAGGTTTTGACTATGCTGGCTTTTTGTACTTTTTTTTTTTTTGAGGATTTCAACCTAATTTCAACTGAAACAAATATTCTTTGCGCATTTTGATCCGTCGAGCATTGACAGAAATTTCGTGAGAAAGAGGGAGAGAGAATATCAAATGGCCCTTTATTTTTGTTGGCCTTTCTGCCTTTATTTTTGCCTTTTGGCTTCTTTTCTTTTTTTCTTTTCTTTTTCTTTTTTGGCAGTGGGGTTATCTTTTGTGCCCCTTGTTTTTCAGAATATTCATATGAAAGAATAGAGAGAAGGAATTTCAATGCTCGATAATCAAAATAGCCACTCGGAAAAAAGTGTTTCAATTAAAATTAGATCGGAACAAGTGTTCTGCTCACAAATTGTTCTTTCTTCTAATTGCCCCAGTATGTAGCCTACAATACTTTCGAGTGTTGAGGCATCATCCACGACCAGTATGAGTTTGGTGGACACATCAGGCCTTGTGAAATTCCTTTGATTGTTGTGTAACAGTCAAACTCCAGCCCTTCGGTGTTTTTCTTTGGAATAGCTGATAAGTAGACTCATGAATAGGCATCATCTGCACTTGATCTTTCAGAGTTCCTCTTCGGTGAACTTGAATGTCATTCCTTTGGAGTAGCTGATAAGTAGACTCATGAATAGGCATTATCTGCACTTGATCTTTCAGAGTTCCTCTTCGGTGAACTTGAATGTCATTTCTTTGGAATTGTTCTGATCTTCTTTGATTATCCCAAGTAAATGACTGTTTTTTCTTTGCCTAGACCTGGATGGCGATTCTTCCCATTGCTTGCTGATTACTCAAGACAAAAGATCACTTCTTGCTTCAGATTTCTGAGCTTTTGGTTTTTGAATTTTGATCCTTGCATGTTCTAGGACCAGGAAGCACGTCCTTGTGTTCTTCTGATAATGAAGTGAATTTGTCCTTCTGCCATTTGTCCAAGTTCAGTCACTCTTATTTCTTCCAAATGGCTTCTGTTTCTTTGGTATTCGAGATTTGCCAGTTATCATGTGATTCTTTCTGTTAGTTCATTCCCTTGTTTGGAAATTTTACTGTTTGGTACAGATCAATCTCAATCCCCATGAGTTCGAACATGTAGTCTGAAGACAAGGTCATGCTCGTCTTGTGCTTAAGATTGTTTATGCTACTTGGATCGAAATGACAAATTTTAAGGTCCCTGAAATAGCAAGTTTTGCAAAAAATTAATTCTTTTGATTTGACAGAGAAGCATATATGAAAGCAACAACACAAATTTTATCAATCTGCTAAAAGCTGGATAACCATTGCAAGATTCTTCATGAATTTGAAAGAAACAGATTTTCATAGTGAAAATTTAAAACAACAAAAGCAACATAGAAAGTGTGAACATAGACTTTGCTCAGGCAAGTCTACCAAAACTTGAGAACTCTAAACAATCTCATGGATCCTTCAGGATGATTTGAGTTGGCATTGCTGAGTCTCTGTACTGTCTTTCGTTTCAAAATGGACTTCCCAGTCTTTGACGCTTTCTGCGAAAATAAATTGATCATTTCTTGAATCAGCAAGACCTGCCCCAGTTGCAGTGCCAACATCTTCTGAAATAACGTTCACTCCCTAATGGTTAGGGAGTGGGTTGGTGGTAACATTTGGAGTCGCTGGTCTCGCCTCTTCTAGGCTGATAGTTTGGGAATCAATAAGGTCCTGAACCCTATTTCGGAGAGTCCAGCAATTTTCAATATCATGGCCAATTTGCCCTGAGTGATAGGCACATTTGGTATCCGGCCGGTGTGTAGGCGGTAATTGGTTTGGTAATGGCCTTGCCGGGATTGGGTTTAAGTGACCGGAGGCAACAAGCCGGTTTAGGACCTCAGCCATAGGTATGGCAATGGCCGTATAATTTCTTCTCCTAGGAGGGGCCCTCCTTTGTTCGGGTGCAGGTGCCCGGTAAAGATTGGGTTGGCTCGGGCGATTTGGCACTGGATTGGGGAAATATGAGGGGGACTGGTGTGTGGCGTTTTGGTATGGTGAAGGCGACGGAAAAGGTGTTTGGAAATTTTGTGGGTATGGAAAAGGATTTTGGTTATATGGGGGATGATTATATGGTGGCGGCTGGTTGTTTCCTTTGTCATATGGGATGACAACAGCAACTTCGGGTTCCTTTCCCTTCTTCGGAGGGAACTTCTTAATAGCGGGGGTGGATAAGCTGACTGTGTCGGCTTCCAGCTTTGTATAAGGATCGAGAATCTTTCCCGTCCTAATGCCATCTTCTATCATTTCCCCTTGCTGGATCATCTCCATAAAAGAGCGTCCAATGGAAGTACAGAACTTCTCATAATATATCCCTTTGCAAGTTTGGACAAAGAGATGGACATATTCGGTGTCAACCAGTGGGGGGGCCACTTGGGTAGCCAGATTTTTCCAGCGCAAGGCATATGCCCGGAATGACTCCTCAGGCTCTTGCTTCATTCTAATTAAAAAGAGTCGGTCAATAACCAGCTCAGCGTTGTGGTGATATTGCTTTACGAACTCCTGGGACAATTCAGCCCAAGTTCTGAAGCGACGAACATCCAGCCTAGAGAACCACTGGGCTGCTGGCCCTACCAGGCTGTGCTGGAACAGTTGCATCATTAGATTTTCTGGGTGGGGATATCCACATAATGCCCCGGCATAGAGCCGCAGATGGGCCATTGGGTCGCTTGTTCCATTAAACTTGTGAAAGTCAGGTATCCTGAATTTTGGTGGGAGCTGCATCTCTGGAAAGAAGCACAAATCTGAAAAACTGGTAGGGTTGTAAGCATTTGTACCCTGAATAGCTCTCAGGGTCTCCTCCATTTGCTGCATTTTTTGCTTCCAGGCCGGGTCTGGTTCCTGAGGAGGATTAGGGTTCCCCTGCTGACTTTCGCAATCTTCATGGACTGGCATGAATGGCATAACTGGAATAACAGGTGCTTGCTGCTGATGTGGCCCTACTGAGGGTCCTGTTGGCACTGCCCCAGACGGGAGTGCGGTGGCAATAGGATTAGGCACACTCGGTGCTGCATGGTTCAGAGTAACAGGAGTCCCGACCCCGGCTTGGTGAGTCAGAGAGGGGGCTGCCCCTTGGTTGTACAACGTTGTGAACATCATCTGTAGGTTCTCCATATCCCGTTGCAGAGCATTGAAATCTTCAAGGGACACAGTCCCCTGAACGGGTAACTGCGACCGGCTAGCCTCTTCTGCCATGGCCCTGGATCTTGACCTTGTGATAATAATTCTTCTAGGGGGAGAAATAGAGCGAGCCGTGCTTCTTATCACCTTATATTCACAAAACCAAAACACCAAGTTAGTTTGGTGTCCACAGAATGGACGAGTCCAAAATGTACTACTGGTTAACAGTTCCACCACTCATATGGGCTTATATACTTTTCGGAGTTTAGCCGGCATTTTGGCATGACTTCGGTATATAATTTAAAATTGTGATAGTATCTAGCCCATATGAGGATGTTTCTGTACCCTAATAGTACGTTCTAGACACTTAGTCTAAAATAATTTGGAAATGGAAGTTTGATGTTTTCGAAAAATTTTGCCTTTTAACATAATCAACGAGGACTCTCTCCAATTTTCATGAATGTTCCTACCAGGTTTTGGCTTGACTCTTTTTTGAGGAAAACTATATGCAGCATGACGGCTTGGTTTTTGCTAATGCATTTCTAGCATGGTTTCACGGTTCCCAAATCTTCAAACCTCCGGCCCCCGTGAAGGGTACCATCTTTGGTTGGTGATTTGGTTGGAGTGTTCTTTTCAGTGAAAACCGTCTTTGGCTACAAAAAAGCACCATTGACGATTGTCACGTACTTCGAACCCCCTCCTAATCCTATGGGTAAAAATAAAAGGTAGAATGGAGATTAAGAAGAGAGTTGGGTATGTTGTGCTGAATGTAATGTATGCATGTGCTGAAAATTTTGTTTTTTTATTTTGTAAATATTTGGAGAGAATCCTTTCAGAATAATGCAATGCCCTGCAAAACAAATATTAGTAACAAGATATTTATGCATGTTTTTTTTTGGCAAAAGCGCACCTGAAAGACAACCACAAGAATAATGTTAGTAACAGGCCAAGGATAATTCGAAAAAAAAAATTTTTGGGAAAATTTGAAAAGCCGAAATCCACTGATAAGGAAGAATAAAAAGTTTGCAAATAGTACCCCTTTTTAGCTTGCGTTACACCGTAAGTTTACCCAAATGGGGTAGGTTAATGGTTTCCGCTAAAAAGAGCCACTATTTGCAAATTATTTTATTAATCCCTAAGTCCCCAGCAGAGTCGCCAGCTGTCGCGCCCGAAAATTTCCCGGTCCCCCTCGCGAATATGTGAATTCTTTGAACGGGGCTGAATAATTTCTCGACTTTTAATGCGACGTTTAATGAAAATTATTTAACAGCTGGGACTTATTTAAAAACTCAGAGTCGCCACTTGACATGAATTTAGGTGTGTCAAGTCACCCTCTAAGGCCATTTTCAAAGAAGATGTCCTTAGAAAAATAATTTAATTTTAAACTCAGAAATATGATTCTGTTTATAAAAATGACTCTTTTTAAAAGAAAACTGGTCTTTGAAAACAGAGATGGGTTCGGGGATTTACTGTTACGAGTTGGGAAGGTGTTAGGCACCCAACATCGCCCTTTCGGTACTTTATTTTCCCAAATAATTTTATTTTATTATCCTTGGCCAAATTTAATAAATATGTAGTGATTGTTGTATAATTGGATCAAAAAGTGAAAACAAGTGCGGGGACAGGACCCCGGCTTACGCAATTTTACTTTGGTGACAAAAAAGTTGGAACGGGTATATGTTAAACTTTGACCGAAACATGATACGCAAATTGGTATCTGCACGTCATGTTTCTATTCCCGGAGTGCCAGGTACCTTAAATCCCTGGCAGGAATTTTCAAGTTTAACAATAATCCGATTCCATTTAAAGGATCGTCATGTCAACTCTCTTTTTTGGTTTTAATTATCTACAATTTTTCATCCCGACAGCTACACAATCACTGGCGGTCCAAATTGCAAATTTTAATAAATGTCACTTTAATCACGATATTCTGTCGTGAAAAGATAACGTGCATTGCCCGTTAAATTTTCGTCCCAAAAACACTAACATGGGCTACCTATGTCACCCGCGTGTTTATGGAATTCCGAGATTATCGGGATTTTTAACCAAGTGATATGGATAATGTGTCAGCGTGAACTAACAGCACTATTCATATAACTTAGCCCAGTAACGAATTTTTCCTTTTGTAAAATAAAAATAAAAGAAGATAGCGGTATCTGTTACGGGGTACGGGAAAGGGATAAAAAAAAAGAAAGAGTTACGGGAGATCGGGGAAAGGGAAAAGTTAGTAGTTAGTTCCGACAGGGGCCGACGCAATCGAGCGATATGCCGGAGTATTATTTTTATTTAAAGTGATTTTTGCTTAAATCAAGAAAGGTAGTTGGCAGAGCCAAACATCGACTTTCGTGATTTAGCGGGCTAAATCCTGACATTCTAGAACTGCGGACTAGAGATGCGGATGCCCAATTAATATTGACATAAAAAAAAGGACAGAAAGAATAAATAAAAATGTTCTGACATTCTAGAAGTGCGGACTGAGAATTTCAGGAAAAGGACTAGAAATTCCAGAACCGCGGACTAGAGATGCGAACATGGCTTATAAGCCTAACTTTAATACTGATAACAGAAAAAAAAAAGAAAACGAATTTACAGAAGTTAAATAGACAGAACAGGCAAAACTTGTGTTGAAACGATTACCTTATATTCACTGTGAGCTCGGAAATTACAATGGTAGGGGTGAAAAATACTTGAACGCCTAAATAAAACCATAACCTGGCATAACGTGGAATTTTAGAAATTCTTGTTATCCCGAGCTATGCTGATATAAATGGTCGCTCAAGCTTCACCGGAGCTTGAAAAGAAAATTGGGCAGAATTTCCCCTTGCCAAAACTGAGCCTAACAATCCTAAATGTGAATATCGTTCTCTGTATCGATAGTTCAAAACTAAAAAGTTTAGAACGTATCGGATGAAGAACGCTCGAATTAGAAAAAATGGGCAGAACTTCCTCTTGCTAAAACTGAGTCTAGCAATCCTAAATTTGAATATCGTTCTCTGTGTCGATAGTTCGAAACTAAAAAGTTTAGAACATATCGGATGAAGAACACTAAACCTCTCTGAAAATTCTGTTCCTAAACTCTTGGATTTTATTCCGATTTCTCTTCCTAAAAATCTTCTTATTTTTTCCTCTATCAGAATCCTTTCCTTTGATTTTCCTCTGATTTTTCCGATCCTCCTTCTGTCTTCAGAACCCGGGTATTTATAGGCAAACACTTGCCCTTTGGATGCACAAAAAGGGAAGCAGCTGCCCCTTCGATTCAAACGAATAACGGCCGGCTGTTGTGTGAACCAATCACGTTAATACTTCAGCCGAAGAAAACCGCAAGAAGAACCAATAAGCCCAAGAATCGTCACCGGCCGTTAAATTGACGAATGGTGATCCAGCTGATTCCGGCCGCCGAATATCATCAAGCCCGACGATCAACAACCGAGGCAAACCACTTGAACCGGACAAAAACCGGACAAATTAGTCCAAAACCGGGCAGAAAACCCACCGAACCGGCCAAAAACCGCGCAAAAACCGGATGAACCGGACCGGGTCTGGAAGCCGGGCACGGCCCAAATGCCGTGCACGGCCCAAAAGCCGGGCACGGCCCAAATGCCGGGCACGGCCCAGGCGCCGGGCACGGCCCAAATGCCGGGCACGGCCCAGCCCAATTGGGGAGAGAGAGAGAAGAGAGAGAGGAGAGAGAAAGAGAGACAAGAGAGAGAAATATCCGTGAGAGAGAGAGAGAAGAGAGAGAGAGCGCCGGACGCGTGAGAGAGAGACACGTGGCTGAGAGAGAGTGTGTGCGCCACGTGTCAGTGTGTGAGTGGACAGATAAAAGGGGTGGCTGAGTGGGGAGGCAATTGGGTGTGGGTGAGACATAGAGAAGCCGACACGTGGCCGCTCGGGAGAGGGCCATCTGGAAGGGAGAGAAATAGGCGGTGGATTTCCAACCAATGGACGGCAGCCACGTCAGCGACAACCCAGAGCACGACCGCAGCAGATCAAAGGCCCAAGCCGTGCACGGCATTCAAGCCCCACGCGTCCCACGCGCCACGCACGGCGTTCCAGTCGTGCACGGCTGGCGCGTGCGCACCACGCGCGCGTGGCTGTGCGTGTGTAGCTGACGTCAGATCTTCTTTTAATATTTACGAAAATGCCATTGCTTTATAAAATGCCTTCGCGCGCTTATTTTTAATCTTCGGACGTCCAAACGAACTCGGATTTGATCACGGATACAGCCAATGGACTCGTGTTATCGAGAGGATCATTTTGAGTCTAATATTTTATTTATGGGCATGTCGGCTCGCAAACCTAATTCCCAAATAATCCCCGGTACACTGCTTCCATTCTTTAAAATGCCGTTTCTTGAGCTACCGAACTCAGATTTGACCGTGGATACAGCCGATGGACTCGTATTTCTGTGCTGATCAATAACATGTGCCTCTCAATGTCCGAACATATCAGCTCATAAATTGTGCCTCCGAGACCCCGTTCTGAGCAATCAAAAATCGTCGGCGTTATCCGATTTTACCCCAATCACTGTCACTGGACTCGTGTCGTCGTACTGATCAATAGTATGAGGGTCTCATGGCTTGATGAAGTGGTCTCGTGAACAGTACTCCCGAACCCCAGACTGTGCAAGGGCGAAATAGCCTTTTTGTGCACAAATTCTTTTAAACCCATTCCGATGGCATTTTTCATAATAATTGAGCGGTGAGGCCAAAATCTGGTATCAACACATACCAATTTTATTATTGGTACAGCACGGGACAAAATGAATAAGAGTAACATAAAAGTTGGTGATTTTATCCCAATTTATGTTTAATATCCAAAAACAACGTTATTAGAAATTAAAAAAAATTACTTACGGACCAGCACCAGTATTGGCTGGAACAAACCAAAATGGTACGCCGGTGATCCGGTACCGCTTCTGGGCCGGTACGGGGCAAAATTCATAACATTGATTTGAGTAAAACCCACCAACTGTTGGGCCCTACCATGCTCTAATTAAAGCAAGTGATCGCGTTGGTGTCTGTGGCAGATCAAATCAGGACAATCAATGAGCTGAACTGAGTTGAAATTAGGTTGGTACCGACCTGAGCCTGAGGTCGGCATCTTGAGCAGGTTGGGCCGAGCTTAGACTAGGTCCATGACTCGTAGAGCATCCTAGGTAGCCCATGGGAGCAACTTATGGGCCAAACTCGAGCCCAGACCTATGACCTAGTCGGAGTCGTTTACAACAAACCATAGTCCACTGTCCACTTGGTCGGTGGCTATATAGGTTGTAGCACGTGAAGTGTGAGGTGGGATTCTTCTTGTGATTGGCGCTGATGTCATAACAGAGTTTAGTTATGAGTCACTATTAGTAGGGAGTGTGCTTCGCACATGCCAATATAGGCTTGGGGCTCAAGCCAAGATATGTATATATGGTACATTACTTGAAGGATTGAGGTATGCACAACCTTCTAAACTCTAACTTGGTACTTTTTTTCTTCTTGTCTTTCAAGTACTGACTTTGGCATCAGAGTACTTTTTAGATAAACTTCGGCCAGTGGAGCACTGGCCTTGGTTGTTTGTAGATCTAGGTATCTAGGTTTCGGAGCAGAACGAACTCGTGAGTGGAATCGTTACAAAGACTAAAAGACTCCACAATTGGTGACAACATTTGGCTAGCTGGTCTCGCAACCTGCTGCCATCGCCAGACACTGCGACCCTGGATCCCAACTCCAGGATCTTATTGAGAGACTCGAAGCAAAGATGAATGGGAAAGACAAGCTCATTCATACCATTCAACATGAGGTGACTAGACTTGGGATGGAGGTCCGTTCACAATAGCTTGGAGATTGTTCTCTTTTTGCTATGCATCGCAATCACCATCATTCTCCAATGTTAGACTACCACCACTCAAAGAGGAGGATCTCAACGAAAGACAGACTTGGGGAGCACAACACTGCAAGGTACCGGGATGGTAGAAGGGGTGAGACTCGTGAGGAGCGCATTCCTGCGTCCAATCGTCGTGCTCGCGATGTGAGCCTCTATATATTCCAACACTTTTATGGTTAAGCGATCCGTTTGTGGCTAGTTTCCTTCCCAACTATACTTGTAACAAGACCAGTAACAAGACGTCCATACACAAAATCTAGCTAGAGAGGAACTTACGCTTTAAAGAAAGAAGACGCGAGGAGCAACAAAGGCGTGAAGAAGATCATGCAGCGACTCCGAATCAATAGAGAGAAAGTCGTCTAGTGGAAGATCATTTTTTTGAAAGGCAATCTAGTGGAAGATCATGACACCTCATAGTTCAAGCCATAGCTCGGCTAAAGTTGCATCACGACTAATAACACTCATAAAATATTCCCAAAGAATTTACAATTCACAACCGTTTCAGTTTCATAAGTTTTAACAATAACGCGAAGTTTGGGTATTCACATAATACCCAATTTTCGAAGTTCAACTAACATTCTAATTCCAATGTCCATGCTCGTATCGAAACACTAATCTAGAATCATGCTTCAAGTATAATGATGTGTGTGATTTGTATAAATTGAACACATAATGACATGACAGGGTAAAATGATGTTTATGTGAGATAAGGATAAAACATGAATAATCTAGATTGGGGTCTATGTGTAATTAAGTGATACTAAGGTAAATAAAAATATTTATCATGTTCTACAAGGGTTGAAGATAATTTCTAGTAAAAGTTTATGACCAGTTAGGGTCATTGTGATCGGTCAAAGTGAAAAGTGCGACATGTTAGAGTGTCACCATGAGACAAAAAATGAGATACAGAAAGTAATCGTGACTGGTCAGAGTAGAAAGTGTGACCGGTTAGGGTGTGTCTTCTAAGGCATAAATATGATACAGGAAGAGATCGTGATCGATTAGAGTGTAATTGTGACCTGCCAGAGAGTCATCTTCCTCGAATAATTTTTTGGTTTTCTCTGTTAGAGCTTCGTGAAACTTTCTTGAGATCATCAAAACATTAAATTGGGGTCAAGTGTGAGATGACTTACATGAATCGAAGGATTAAACCCTGATAAAGTTGATTGTAAATGAATTGAAGGGGATTGAAAAGAATTTGGGTTTCTGTTTCTTCTTCTTCTTCTCTCTCTCTACTATAGACCCACTGAAATGTAACGTCTCATTTCTCACAAATGCAAATCTTTCTCACTCTCTCTAAGTTTGGTAAAACGTGGGAAAGTTAGGGGAATATGAGATCCAATTTATAGGGGGAAAGAGAAGTTTTCCATGGTTTTGACAGAAAGTGGAGCGAGGGAAAAGAAAGGTCAGCTGTATATAGAGGTGAGGAAGGGGATGAGTTGGAGTGTAAAAATGGTGCAGTAAGAGGAGGTGGTTGGATTTAGCCGTTTAAATTGGAAGAAGGCAGGCGAAATGGGATATGCTGGAGATGTAAGGATAAATACAGGAGTGGGGTGATCTGGTGTAATGAAATTCATTGAGGATGACGGGTTGGATTGGGTGTGGTGGAGTATGTGGCATGCCAAAGTATTAAATGCGTACCATACAATGATATGTATAAAATACATACACGGTGTATAGTATGATGTATAACATATGTATAAGTACACGTGTCTAATGTATGTACTTGATATATACGCAACATGTATGTAGTATGTCATATAACCGTTTGGTATACTAATTAAATATGCGATAAGAATTAAAATACGCAAAATAATTTTGAATTTCTAAAATTAAAATAAGGATACATAATTTATTTATTTTATTCAAAAGTTTTATTTATTAATAAATTTTAAAAGTATGGGTCCTTGCATGTGATGTCGCCAAAATGGCCTACATGCAACGACAGAATATATTTAAGACCCTAGAATTGGTTATAGAACTTTTTATTGACTGCTATATTTGGTCGTAGTAGTGATTACTGATACAAATATAATATTAAAAAAGTTAAAATTTCATAAGCATTTAATGAATATGAATACGCATTCAATTTTTTTAAAAAAATACTTTTCATAGCTATGAATACCTTGTACCCGTTATCAGCTGTTTAAAAGGATTGTTAATATTTTCCATTGTCTATTGCTTATTTGAGATTATTGATGCTGGAAAAACTCAAATGTTATTCTCCCTGTTCTATTATTTTAGTTTTTATTTTTTTAAATTAGATTTTAAAAAATTACTGTATGTAATTTTAATTGTTTTTTGAAAATCGTATCATCTTAAGTTGCCAAAAGTCCCTGTCTATGGTACGATCACAAATAAATACAAAAACACATTCATAATTTCATATTTTGTCGGTATTCCTCAAAACACCGTAAATGTTCATAGACTCCCACGTGGCCCCTACTGAGGTGAGGGTGCACCATTAAGTTAGAGATGCAGATGCAGCAGACTGTTGTCAGGTAGGAATCAAGTGGTCTTATTTGAAGGAGGTGTTTGGTACAACCTTCAGGTCTGTCCTGTGGGGCCAACTATTTCTGGATAAGATAATAGTGAGTGGCAGTAAATCTTTTGGAGCTGGATATTATTTGAATTTTTTTATTAATATATTAATTGTATTAATAAATTTCGGTGATTGAATATAATTTTTTGACATAATTGTTATATTTAAAAAAATTTAAAAAATGATTTATTTAATTATTTAGATGAGTTCGAAATAAATTCTTAAAGGGCTTGACCTGGACTCTCTTGTCTATTTTAAGGAAAGGAAAATATCAAACTCCAAAACAAAATAGGGAGAAATGATTTATATTTTTAAATTTGGTTTGCTTATTTATTTATTCAAAGTATGGCCTTTCAATTATAGGATTTCTTTTTAAATAAAAATCAATTGTAAAGTTGAAGTTATAATTTCATCCTCTACTTTTTTTTGAAATCCTTCAAAACATTTACTACAATATTTTGGACAAGTCAAAATATTTTTTAGAATCTCATATCTTTTACCTCTTATCTATTTTTGAACATTTTTCTTAACTTTTTTGTAATCCTCTCTCTCTCTCTCTCTCTCTCTCTCTCTCTCTCTCTCTATATATATATATATATATATATATATATATATATATATATATGAAATGAAATGAAATGAAAAAGTTTGCCAAAAACTTACTTTCCTTGGGAAGAAAAAATGATTAATTTGCAAAAATGTCAAGTTGATGACTACAATCATGATAAATTTGGCATAGTCAAAAGCATTCTAGATTTATCATAAAGTAGTCACTAAATACAAAATATGATAATTGTTGAACATAGAAAAAATATGGAATTGGTCGACCATGAATATAATAAGTACAGAACAAGATCAATTTTTATGAGTGATGAATTATTACTATAATTAATAGTCTGACAATAATATATCAAAAAATATGGAATTGATTCATAATAAAAATGGCAAAGACTAATTTTTATGATTTTATTGATCATGATCTCATTTAAACAAGATCAATTTTTATAAATGATGAATTATTACTATAATTAATAGTCTGACAATAATATATCAAAAAGGCTGACAAATGTGTATAGAAAAATATAAATCGTGGCTTACAAGTTTTGGATTGCAAATATATATGTATTCGTCTTGCAAATCTTATTTTTGAATCCTAACAATATTTTTTTAAATCAATTTTGAACAGAATGTTATCAACGTCTATTTTTAAAAATTCAAAGCTATTTGAGTTCTACATATCTTATTAGTTAAACAATGGTACGGTGGAAAATCTTAAGTCATTAAAAAACAATAAACTCTCAAAATGCTTTTATGAAATGATGCACCTATCAGAATTTTAAGACAACGATATAACTTTTCTTTTGTAGAAAACCAAAGTATTCCATTCTATTTATGATTGGGCTATATAGCAAGTAAGAAAATTTAACTTTTTGTCTTATATATATATATATATATATATATATATAGAGAGAGAGAGAGAGAGAGAGAGAGAGAGAGAGAGAGAGAGAGAGAATATTTTCTTAAACTTAAAATAAAGTTATTATTTTATGTTTGAGTATTGGATTAATAATTATTGAGTATTTTATTTTGTTATGGAGTAAAATCGGAAATTTTGAAAGTTGGGGACTTATTTGAGCACGTGTTAGACAATAGGGGTTTTGGTGTGTTTTACTCGATAATTAATGTAAACATCAGTATTTTAGATTTATTAGAGTCTAACATTATACTGAGCATTTTGAGAAGTAGAAGAAACCCTCTGGAGCCTCCCAACATTACTCGAGAGAGAGATTGATTGAGAGGACATGCATCGGGCATCCAAGATCGTAAAGGACGCAACTAGAAGCATCAAGCATTGATGTGTTCATGTCAAGAAAAGAATCAATGCGTTCTTTGGTTGAGAATTCATCTTCTTAAGTTAGGATTTTAGTTAAAAAAAACTTAATTTAACATCGTTTAATGCGTTACATGTCGATTTGTAGTGTTAAAGATAGATTATGTGATGTTGTTCATGGATCAAAATGTTGAGTTTTAGGATTTTCTCGCAAAATCTGACGTATCTTGCAAAATCTATTGTTTTGCGTAATATGGGATGACTGATCAAGGTAGTGGTCTGACCGGAGGACGTGTCAAAATCATAATTTCCAGTGGCTTAGTCTAACCAGCCGGGGTGAGATGAAGACCAGTCAGGGTATGAGCCAAAATATTCCAGTAGCCAAACTTGACCAATTAGGATTGAGAGGCAACTGGTCAGGATGAGTTTTCAATTTTAAAACAGTGACCAAACCTACTGGTCAGCGCTGGGAGGCAACCAGTTAGGATGTATTCTCAAAACAAAGTAGTGAACCATCCTGAATAGTCAGGATAATTCCTCGACTAGTTAGGGTCATGCCTGACCGATTAGGGATGTAATTGTGACTGAATAGTTTTGTCTAGAACCTTATTTTCTAAAAACTCTTTAATGTCATGAAAATTTCATGGAATTCTCTTTTTATGAATTTGACTACTAAATGAATGTCTTTGGCATACGATAGTTGCAGATTTTAGTTTGATGTTATTTCATTTGCATTATTCAGCTAAAAGAATATAAGTTAATGTGCATGATTGTGTTGTTGTGATGATTACGCTTACTGGTCTCCATGGGCTCCATAGATTATCGTCGGTGAAAGGCCATAGAATCTATTAGCCTCCAAAGTTGACTTGGATAACCTTTGGTGAAAGGCCGTAAAAATATATAGGTTCTCATGACTGTCATGGGTTGTCATCGATGAAAGGAAGTCAAAATATATTAGAAGTAAAGTGGATGCGTTGATAGGTTACATGGTCTTATATTATTTGTCTCTTATTATTATGACAGAATAATTTGTTACGTTTGGCATGATGTATTGAACATCTTTAAACCATGTTTTATCTAGCATCCTATACGAGTTTCGGCTTATATTTTGTTGTAAAACTTTCTATAGAAACTGACATTGAACCCAAGTGATAGAGTTTCAAGTGGAGTTGTGTAGTATAAGATATATGTTTTCTTTATGTTAGACTTATTTTCTTGGACATTTGAAGGCCTTTTTATGATTATTCATATTATTTGTTTTTACAATAGATGTAACTAAAAGCATATTTTTGGAGATTTTAATTATTTTATGGGATCTTATTTGACTTTATACTACTCATTTCATAACTCGGATTCGGAGTGTGATAACTTGGTATCAGAGCATGGTTCGAATACCTAGAATCTATGGGATAGGTTTCTAGGGAGATTATGTTCTTATGTGGAGTTATGCTCCTCGAATATCGTGCCTTGTCTTCAGACGTCCATGTGACTGCTCAAAAAATTCGGCTAGAAGAGACGCCCAATCATGTGGAGGTCTGAGAAAATTAATTAAAAATTGGGCTAATATTCTTGTGTGCCTCTCATTACGTGATTATGTGCTTATGTGTTATATGTTTACGTGTTTTTCTGGTGTTTGTAGTTGACATTGTCCTCTTTTGTCAGAGGGTTATGTTGCTGCATTGAGATTGTGATACAGACATGGGTGCAACATCTGTTTGAGGTTTACAAGTAGAGTTTTTGGATTTTGCCTGATTTGTATTGACACCTGTTGGTCATGTGAGGCGGTGATAGCTGATTGTAGTTTGTCCCTTGACCAATTTTAATTGTACCTGAATGATGGTTGGGCTGTTCAATTTATTTTGACATATCAAAGGAGGGATTATCGTGTGTACTGATGCAAGAGGGCAAGGTTATGGCGTACGATTCCTGATAGCTGAAGACTCACGAGCGCAACTACACAACTAAATGATCTTGAGTTGGCAATAGTGATTTTTGCTTTCAAAAGTTAGAGGCATTATTTGTATAGTGAGCTATTCAAGGTGTTTTCGGATCACAAAAGCTTAAAATACATATTTACCTAGAAATACCTAAATATGCGCCAACGGAGGTGGATGGAGTACACAGAGGATTATGATTTCAATTTGCAATACCATCCGAGTAAAACTAATGTTGTGGCAGATGCATTGAACACGAAATCACTTCACAATTTGGCTAAACTAACCATCTGGGACTGGGAGTGGGAAATGTTAGGAGTGATTGGCGAGCAAGATCTGCAACTCAGCTCGGATGAAGAACGGGCAGCATTGTGTGGTATTGTGGTTCAACCGTCATTGATATCAAAGGTAATTGAAGTACGACGTGAGGATGTTGAGGCTCAGTTGTTTGAGATAGCCTAGCTTCATATGAACAGGTTGATGGATGAGTCCTGCATATTGATCAAAGGTTGAGGTTTGCGGGCAAAATTTTTCCGAACTCATGCTATGAGGAAGTACTCCATGAGTTCCATCACTCTCGTCTCGTGGTGCATCCGAGTGGTACAAAGCTGTACCAAGACTTAAGACGACTATATTGGGGGAAGGGTACGAAGTAGGATGTGTTTCGTGAATTGTATCTGGGTGCTTGGTCTGTCAGTAGGTAAAGGCCAAACATTAGAGATCGGCTAGGTTGTTACAGCCTTTACTAATGGGAGAATGGAAGTGGAAACATGTGACTATGAACTTTGTGACAGAATTTTTAGGTCACCAGTAGGTCATGATGCAGTTTGGATAATAGTTGATCGACTGACAAAGACCACGCATTTTCTTCCTATCTGTATGGTGGATACGGTGGAAATCCTCAATAAGTTATACGTTCTGGAAATCAATCAACTTCATGGGGTGCTAGTATTCATCGTACCGGATTGTGACCCCAAGTTTACATCACTATTTTGTTAGGTCTTCAAAGGGCGCTTGGTACAAACTTACATATAAGTACTGTCTTTCATTTGCAGACATACGGGCAATCAGAACATACCATTAAGATTCTGGAGGACATATTACATTCTTGTATTCTAGACTTCAGTAGTTCATGGAAGGATCATTTACCACGGGCAGAGTTCGCTTATAACAATAGTTATCAGTCCAGTATTGAGATGGCCCCGTATGAGACTCTATATGGTAAACCATGTCAATCTCTAGTGTGTTAGGTTTAGGTTGGAGATGGTATACTATTGAGACCGGATTTAGTGAGGGAAATGATCGAGAAGATATTTAAGATACGACAACGACATCTAGCCGCTCAGAGTCATCAGAAAAGCTTCGTAGATCATCGAAGGCGGCCTTTTACCTTTGAGGTGAGTGACCATGTCTTTCTTAAAGTCACTCTCAGGAAAGGGTTAATGAGATTTGGCTGCAGTGAGAAGTTGTCACGCACTTTATTGAGCCTTTTGAAATTCTAGAGAGGAACGGAGAAGTGGTATACTAACTCGCCTTGCCACCACAACTATCGAGAATTCATGATGTGTTTCATGTATCAATACTGTGCAAGTACGAATCGGACCCATCACACGTGTTTGACTGAACTAGGCTGGATGTTGAAGACAATATTTCATACGAGGAGTGACTCGTGGAGATTTTGGATACAAGAGAACAAGTCTTGTGTGGGAAAATATGTGTTAGCCAAAGTATTATGGAGGCATCATGGAATTGAAGAAGCCATGTGAAAATGAGAATCTAAGCTTTATTTCAAATATTCGGAGCTGTTTACTTTTTAGCCATGAATGTCGGGGATAAAATTCCTGTAAGGAGGGGAGATTATAAGGATTGTGCCCAGATTTGGTATTGGGTTAATGATTATTGAGTGTTTTATTTAATTATGGAGTAAATTCGTCATTTTTGAAAAGTTTGGGACTTAACTTGAGCATGTGTTAGAGCACAAGGGTTTGTGGTGTATTTTACTCAATAATTAATATAAATATTAGCATTTTAGAGGGGTTGCCTAACATTATATGGAGCATTTTGAGAAAGAGAAAAAAAAAATCCTAGAAAGTCTTCCAACATTATTCTAGAGAGATGATTGAGAGGACACACACCGGGCATTCAAGATCGCGAAGGACGCAACTAGACGTATCATATCGGGTGTTGAAGCGTAGATCAAATCGGGTGTTTTTGCACACCAAGTACTGAAGACGGGAGCAAAGACCTTAAATAGCTGGCCTATAACAACGCCGAGGATGAAGACTTCATAAAACCTTGGTTTACATAGACTTTGCTCATTATTTTCATTTTTTAAATATTTCCAGTTGTAATCAATTTTTGTATAAGACTTTACTTTTGTATTCAGTATTTTTTAACTAAACTTGTATTTTTACTAATTTTAATAAAATGACAAGCAAGTGAATTTTTAAAAACTCTTTTACTTAACATTTCTGAGAATCGGGACGTTATATGTAAATAAATAAGTTTTAGAAACATGTAATACAAATCAATATTTAATTAAAAAATTAAGGATATTTATAGTAATATTCAACCAGAAGTATTTTCATGAAGAAACTAGTGCTAAGAAAAAGTGCGAAGAAAATAAATTCATTGCAATGTGTCACATGAAAGGGTGATGGGCTCCCTTTATACCTCTTAAAACTTTATCTTTTGAGTTTATAATGACAATTAAATTCTTCATCCCGGCGAGTAAATGACATTTTATTTTAAGTACATTGGACGATAAAAGTGTTCATATACTTAAACCATTCATTTTTATGTAACTATATGTATTTTGATCACGAACTAATTAATATTCGATCGACTATATTTTTTTTATAAATATTTACTGTTAAAAATTTCAAGATAAATTGGATTTGGAAGGTCATGGGCATGGGTATATGAGCAAGTTCAGAAATTAGCATCATTTTTTTTTTTTTTTACTTTATACCGTGTTAAATACCAAAAACTACAATATCATTGATTGACTATTTTCAATAAAATCCTTTTCTTCAGTATTGTCATTGCCTTTTTGACAAAGTTTTCATTAATTCGTATCAAAATTACATTAGTTTTTTAGATTAGCCAGGCAAAGAAAATACAAAATTTAAAAAATCTAAGCAAAATCCCTAAAAAGTACATTAAATACGATTTTTTTTAAAAGACTATTTTTTACTGTTGATGAAAATTTTCTATAAAAATCACAGAATATCAAATAATAATTATTATATTAAATAAAAAATAATTTATTTCAAAAAATCACCCTTAGTGTTGTTTTAGTATAACATCAAATTTTGATTATTTGAGTAAAGCTGTTTATTTTTTATACAGATTAATTAACTTGAATGATTCAAGAAATTTGAAAGAGTAGTGTCAAAATGGCTTTTGCCATTGTTCATAGCAGCAAATAACAATTGAGGCTCTATTTGGTCAAAAAAATTTATTGGATTATTGACTAGAATAAGAGCTAATAGTGTTTGGATTAAATTATTCATCTCAATGAACAATCTCATCTTCGAAGACCCGTATATGGATTTTGTTAAAAAATTGAAGGGTGCGAATGAAATGAGATACCGGAAAGTGTCAACCTAAGGATCTTACATGTTATACACTCCAAGAGTCATTATGATGCTTCATTTAATCTAACATCCAAGGGATTTGGGAGTTGAAGGATTTGGAAGGCAACTCATATTTATTTATAAAGCTCATTCACGTTTTTTAAGATTATAAGAAATTCTATGTATATTTTCTTGTTCTATAGTTGTCGTTTTTGCAAGAGAGATAGATTAAAGTCCAACTGGCAATCGTAAAATCGATGTTTTTTTTATTATTGATAAGCAGTTTTCATCCTAGAAGATAGACGTCGAAGTATTCATTCAACACCCACCATGAGATGACAATTCTATTTTAAAGGATCTGTGTATAACACATGATTCGGTTTAGTATCATTTTCGATCTATGTTTACGTTTTGTATAGTATAATCTGTTATGTATATTTTTTATTCAATTATCAATGGAGATGGATATATATATTTTTAAAAGTCCCAAGGTAAGTAAGAGTTTATTTCATATAATTTTTCTATAAGTTTGTGGATTGTAATCGTTGGAAGCTGCAAAATGATTCAATGTCCTTGAATTATGTACCGAATGCTTTAAGATTATCCACATTGAGAGGTGTAATCTTCTTTCCGAATTTATTTTCCTCTCAAATCAAAGAAATAATTTAATCCAAATAAATTAGATTAAATTAAGTTTTAAATTGTTCTTATAATTGTCAATAATTCAGTAACACGGAAAGGAAGCGAGTGTAGTCGCTTTCCACACGGAAGTGAGTGAGTAATGCACGGAAGTCTTGAAGGTCTGTGGCATAGGTCCAAAAATGTCCTCCTCTACCACAGGAAAACAGGGAGAGTGACATACACGTACTTCCTTCCCTTTTCCCCCCTCACCATTCATTAATTATTGACCACCACTCCCTATATTTCTCCCAAACCCAAAACTGACACCGTTTATAATCAATTAAAGACAATTCACTTCTCTCTCTCTCTCTCTCTCTCTCTCTCTTAAATTCCAGACTACAGTCACTGACTGCACCACCTGCAAGCAAGAACATGTTCTTATTCTAGTTTTAGCTTAGACGATCAGATTTCCAAACCCTAGAGAAAACTAGACCCTTTTACCACCGGGACCCTATTTCACTCACCCTCTCACACATCATAAGCCCAATATTCTCAAACCTTTATACATTAGCCTCTCACTCCCCCATTCAAAACCAACCTGTAAACCTCATACCCACACACGCAGTCTCTCTCTTTCTCTGTCGCCACATCTGTACAGTGTACATGCGTCACATAGATATGCACATGCATTTATGAGCTGGGCATTAGATGACCTTGCTGGTGGGGTGGTGGTGGTGAAATGGGGTGTGTCGTATCTCAGCTGGCGGCCAAATTCGCCTTCTTCCCTCCCTCGCCGGCTACGTACACCGTGAAGAAGTGCGATGGAGGCGGCAAGCTGGCGGCTGTCTCAACGGTGGGGTCGATGCCGGTGCCGATCGGCGGCGACAACGGATCCCTCGACGTGTTGTTGCTCAACACCAAGAGAGGGAACAGAATCGTAGCGTTTTATCTAAAAAACCCCTGTGCTCGGCTCACGCTGCTTTACTCCCACGGCAATGCGGCTGATTTGGGCCAGCTCTACGATCTCTTTGTTCAGCTAAAAGCCAATCTCAGAGTCAATCTCATGGGGTCAGCATTTCCTTTGATCCCTTTGTACATATGTAGCTTAAATATCTCCCTTTGTGATTTTTGAAATATCTTTGATTTGGGTATGGTCAATGTTCTAAATATTCCCCCCCTATGTATGTATGTATGTATGTATCAATATATGCATGTATGCATATTATATATATATAAGTTAGGTAGAATAGTGAATAATTTTTCCATAGTTATGGGTTTGGAAGTTAATGAAACTATAGAAGAGTTACTGATGGACACTTTTGATGTGAATCACCCTAAATTTATGCAAAACCGGAAGTGGTGTCCTTTATAACAAAACAAGAACATATTTACATTAAGTTTCCAGTAAATCTTACATTTCCTCTAGTTAATTCGATTTTCTCCTAACATTCTAGTCTATTAGGATAGGTGTTGGGATTAGATCTGCGAATTTGTTAGCTGTATTGGTTTAATTTCTGTTGAGACCTGGTGGGGTTCTTGTCTTTGGTACATTTTATCTCGAGAGCAGTATGAAAAAGTGAAAGTAAAGTTGGGAATGATTTGGGATTCTCTTGCTGTAAACCGTCTTTGTTGACCTTTTAATGTTCCTCATTTTCACTATCTTTGTATATAAAGTGAACTTTTACTGTTGTATTTTGCGTAGATTGAGGATTCTCTCTGCGTGCTCTTTTATTGGGGATTGTGCCTTTTGGTCTTACTTTCCAATAATATTCTCACGTTGTCATTCAAGACACGGTTCTTCTGTAAGATTACATCTTGGATTCTTTGTCTTTTTCTAATTCTCCTTTTGGATCTAAGGTTTTTTTTTTTAATAATCGAGGTGTTTGCTCAGCTTGGTTATACCCCCGACTAGTCTTTGAGCCTTGAAGTTAATGACCGTACAAACTTTCAGGGGCTCCAAAATTTGTTGTTTTCAAGGTTCTACCTCAGGAGTTCTGGGTTCTCAGCTCATCCCAATCTCCACTTAGACAAACCCCTGTTCCAAGAGTCTTTGGCCATTTGTTGTTAATCAGGCACGTTTGATTGCTGCATTATCTGAGTAGTTGTCCTGGATTGTTAGTCCATGGACTAAATGAGAGAGGCCAATCTGTTGTTTGCGTAATTGGTATTTCTAAATTCATTCCATTTCTTGTTTGATTATTTGGGCAAGTAACTGTGTTAAAGTATTAATAGACCATTAAACCCCCTTCTATATCTCACATTTCCTTTACTGCCGCCACCTATTTAACTTGTTTGACAATGGGATTATAAGTATTGCCCACGAAGGGACTATAGGACCTATTCACAACAGAAATGAAATGCCAAGTCCAACGCTCTCTTCACAAACCCTCCCTCTCTTCAAAACTTGCCAACTTCAGTGGATGGATAGTTACTTCTGAATATTCAACAATATTAGGGTCATTTCATTTATCAAAAAAACAGACTAACACCTTGTAGAGCATCTCCAGCCCTTACTAAAATGTTTACTCAAATTTGAGTGAAAGCTTCATCTGTTATGAAGTACTCCCATAGGTAAACTCAAATCTATGCATAAATTGAGTAAAAGCATTATTAATGAGTTGTAAATTTGAGAGAAAGGAACTAGCCTTAAAATTTTGAGTATAAATTTGAGTTTCTCTTGATTTGAGTAGAAATTTGAAATATGGGGTTGAGTCAAGTACTGGAGTGAGTTTAGTAGGTTTCTACTTAGATTTTTGTCCTTTGTAAAAGAAGGGTAAGGAACGGAGATGCTCTTACTCCCTCAACATACCAAACTTGCACTCAAAACAGACTATCACCTTGTATAAAACAGGCCGGCATGCCATTGTTCTACAGCCCTAGCACATACTGAACGTGCTTTAGCACATTTGCAACTGATGACTTCAGAACACAAAAGGAAAAAATAACCTGATTATTTTGCTTGATCGCAGGTGAGAACACGGTAGACGCTAGGGTTTCTTCTCCTCTCTGGTTTGAAAACAATGGAGTGTGGGAGGGACAATTTAATTGTATCCTTATTTGGTGTAGGTGTTCTTTTCTAAAAAGTTTCAAGAAGGTAAAATATGCTTTTAGTTCGAGACAACCATTTGTCCCCCAAGTCAATACCATCCCCAGCTGGGACTGCCTAAGCCAGCCAACAACCCTGAAATAGTTCATTTAGGTTGTAATTCCCTCCTTTTGACTGCAATCAAACGCAGTACTAGCCTGGACTAAGTGGGATTAGTCCAGTCCGAAGAAGAATAATTCTGCTTTCAAATGTACCCATTGGGTTAATAATTGAGGAGATATGAAATCCCACTCGACAACTAATCCCATCGGACCAATTTTAAAGGGATTAGTACTATCGCAGCTTCAAAGTATTTTAGTATACTCATGTTCTTTTTTTTTTTTTTTAATAGCCTTTAGTATACTCATGTTTCGCTAGATTGGTTATCCAATTAATATGTAGTCTCACTACTCATTGTTGCATTCGAAGGCCAAAAGTGCAGTCCCTTGGATTCACGAGATTGGTTATCCAATTAATATGTAGTCTCACTACTAATTGTTGCATTCGAAGGCCAAAAGTGCAGTCCCTTGGATTCAAAATTTATCACAAAATTATACTTTGCATGGTGGAATCTTATAATAAAAGCCCAACATGATACTGAATCCAGTTTGCACCGAGTTTCAAGAAGTTATTTCCTTTTTTGTTTTTGTTGTGTGGGTGTAGTATTGAAGTAATTTTGTTGGTGTGCAATGCAATGGGGGTATGTTCTCCTCACAATAATGCTTTAGCAATTTCCCTTCTATTCTAATAGCCCAATTTTGATATGCAGGTACGACTATTCTGGCTATGGAGCTTCTACAGGCAAGGTAGGCTGTTACTCATAGTAGATACCATGTGCAACATATCATGGTTCTCTGTTTCAATTATTATGCCTTGTTTCTTTAACTGTTGGCTTTAACTCCTAACAGTTAGTAGTTTCTATGTTTTTTTCAATCAGGAGCACAATATAACTGAATAGTAGTATGTACAGGAGTACTATTTTACAATTTCTCCTTATTACAGTGATAAATTTGGAAGCCTGAAATAATTACTGAGTGAATCATAATTGAAATTCGAGAAATTATCTGGGGCTTTGAATTTGGAAAGGATGGTCTGGATGTTGGTGCATTCATCTGAGGAATTAAGTAATTAAAGGTTTTATTGTTCATATCCTTGGCTATTTTAGAGATAAACTGAACATTGTTTATTTGTGATCTTTTGTTGGTGTCTGTTAGTGGAACCTCCAGAGTTTAGTTCCAAAAAATTAATTCCGAGAACTTCTGTCATTATCACAATGCTTTAGATGGTCACATAGTTGTTGACTAACCATAAGAAACAACTATCATTGGCGTCCCTGTGGTTTTGAATTGTTGGGTTAGGTCCCCATTTTTTTGGGGAAAGTGAACTTGTTTAGGTCATTGTGAAATACTTTTCTGAAAACAGCTCATTCTTTGGTTCTAGTGGAAGTTTTCTCTTAACTTTTCTTTTTGTCTAATCCAGCCAAGTGAATCCAACACGTATGCTGATATAGAGGCAGTGTATGAGTGTCTTCAGACAGAATATGGAGTTAGCCAGGAAGACTTAATTCTCTATGGACAGTCAGTTGGAAGTGGACCAACATTGCACTTAGCAGCTAAGTTGCCACGGTTGAGAGGCGTAGTTCTGCATAGTGCCATTCTTTCTGGTCTTCGTGTGGTGTGCCATGTGAGATTCACTTTTTGCTGTGACATATACAAGGTGAGAAATCACAGTTTGTGTTTATGTTGGAGGTATCGGATACCCCTTCTTTTGATGAACAATATGTCAAACAGACACGTGGTTATCACTAACAGATTGATTAACTTTCTCAATTGCATTTGAAAATTCTCAATCCCTGAGGAAATGGTGCAAGTTGTTAAGTTTGATATATTGTCTCTGTGGTATATAATCACCTTTGTGTTGTACAATTTTAATATCTTCTTGTTGATCATATTGATTTGGTTAATAGCATGGTTGTGACTTGTGAGCATGTTATGCATCGTGTTTCGCTTGTTTTTGCTAATGACTCAACCTCCTATTCTTCTGCAGAATGTAAACAAAATTCGGAAGGTGAAGTGCCCTGTGCTGGTGATACATGTAAGTACTTGGGATAGAGCCATTTTAGTTTTGGTACACACAGATTGCTCCTATTTTGACTGAAACTAAATTTCTGCTACATGACTTTTGGATTTTTATTGGAGGAATGACTATGCCTTAGTATCTCTTTCTATTTCAGTTACTCCAGTTCATTGCATGATTTCATCACTAGCAGCAACTTTCCGATCTCAAGCAAAGCTTGTTAATGATTTTTACACTTATTGTCTCCCCCATCTCCACAGATTGTTCAGACGGGACACTAGTAGCTTTTTTATTAACCATGAACTTTTGGGGATCAAATGGTTGGAGATGGAAAACAAAGTCTCACCCTTGTTTATCCTTTATTGAGCCATGTTGATTTGATTTTTGGTTGACAAAAACTTATTGCTGATCAGAAATTACACATTATTGGTAGGGTGTGTGCATTGTGAAGCATAGTGCTACCATTGTATACCTCTGTCGTAAAATTTTGAAGTCATATAGTAGAAGCCTACGAGTATATTTTTACTTGGAGGGAATGCAATTGACATGCAAGAGAACTGTCTTTTTTTGCAAATCTTATCTTTCAAATTTCTTCTGGTCCCTATTCGTATACATAAAGTGCATGTGCGTAAGATTTGTAGGTTTGTGTTGGTAATGCAAGGGTCACTTTTGATACAGCAATTATCCCATATTTTAAGTTCTAGCTACAAGTTAGCATTACTTTCGATGCGATATCCTTTCTTCGATTTTGTTGTCAGTTCATTCCTCAGGTTGCCTGTCACTGCATCTTCACATTGTTTTCTAACAGGAATGTCTTCTGGAGTGGCTTAATATATGATGAACTTAAGATGAACTTGTTTATTGTAAATGAATATGTGGTCATTTAGCCGTTGATCATGTTGGACTACTGAGTGAACTGCTTGCTGTGCTCAGTGCTCAGTCGAATCCTTCCTAAAGAAAAATGATGAAATAGATAAAAGCAGCCGTACCAACCTTAGAACCTGTCAATTCTGTGTCTGTCTGGTCCACCTCTTTTTGGACCTGTATAGTATTTGGCAAAGTCATTCATGTCACTCTTTTGAAACACCAAAAACTGAGCATCCATTAACAATATTGCTGTGACGGGTAAATAAGAGAAGGAAAAAGAATGACAAAGTCACCACATAATGTTGTAACGTAGTCCCTCTACCTGAGATTAGTAAACAGTTCTGCTTCTTTATTCTTTGTTCCAACAGTTGCCTCGTGATGCTTAGATAACGAGGGTTTGATCAAACATTTTCAGGGTACAGAAGATGATGTTGTAAATTGGTTACACGGAAATGGATTGTGGAAAATGGCAAAGGACCCATACGATCCCTTATGGATTAAAGGAGGTGGTCACTGCAACTTGGAGCTGTACCCAGACTATATCCGCCATCTTTGCAAGTTCATCCAAGAAATGGAGAACCTAACGACAGAAATCCGCCTGAGAAAAATTAGGCAAAACCTCCGATTGAAAAAGAAGTCTAACATTCGCAACAAAAATGCTATCAAATGTTGTCGGATTAAATGTTGCCGGATAAAATTACGACGGCCAAAATGCCCGGGATGTTTGAAACCTAGCTGCATAAAAGGTTGCTGCCGACCGAAATGCCCTGAATGGAAATGTAGATGCCCAGAATGGCAATGTAAATGCATGGAGTGTCGATGCAAATGCCTTGAATGTTGGAGACCAGGTTGCTTGAAATGTTTGTGCTGGCGATAATTAATGGTTGAGTATACATAGCAATTTGGTCGGAAAAGAGGGATGATGAAAAGTAATGGTGTTTATATTAGATTGCTGAACTAGCTAACACCCCTCAAACATGTGCAGTAGTGTGGTAAACAAGAGTTAGAAGTAACTCATTGAGAATTGGAAGGGATACAGTTTTATTACATGGTTTCATGATTAGAGTTGCTTTCCTGGAAGTTTGCCATTTAAATTGCTGTCTTGAGAAAATATTGTTTTGAGTTTGTGAAATGATGCTCGATCAAATGCATACTTATTAGCTATCTGATGGTGCTGTTTGGATTGTGAACTTTTACGATGATATAAGGTGTGATGCTGTTCTCAGTTGTGAAATGGCAACCATGTTTCTTGATATCTTCTTGGAACAATAGCATAATATACCTTGCCAAAACTTTGGTGTATGTTTGACGCCTGGTTTGTTCCAAACCAGGCGTCAAACTACACTCAAAATCTTACTTCAGGGTTCTTTTGTTTGACTCAGATGTGGATATCGAATTGGATGATATATTTAAGCGCACACAAATTTGATGTCTGGTTATACATAAGATTATGAAAAATGTGGTATTATTATTAATCTTTTTGTTATTCAAGCTCCACTTAAATTTGTACATTGTACAAATATAAATTTTTTTGATATTGTACTCTCTTTCGTTCTATTCCATCGCGTCTTCTCTCTTCCATCTTTAAGCTGCAATTGCGAACCTTATCTGCAACTTTTCATGGAAGTATTCTTCACTCTCGCTTTCAATTTCACATCTTGATATCCATCTATACTTTCGAAGCTTGATAATCTATATTTTCCCTTGTTTTTTTTAATATTCAGAGACCCTTATTTGTTTTTGTTTTTTTGGCTATCATTTAGATTTCTCTTTTTTTTTTTTGGCTGGGAGGCTATATACTATGTTTTTTCATTTTCTGTTTTTGCATTCACTGGATGTTGGTATAAAAATGGATATATGGGTTGTGTGTATAATAGTCTGCGAGCTTGTGGTTGGATGGTTTTAGCCTTATCTTTGTATGAATTTGTGGAATTTCTTGCCTGAATTTTGAGGAAGCTGTAGTGCACTTTCCTATAATGTGGTAAAATTACGTAGTTTTGTCCGCTTAAACCTCAAAACTACATAGATGCTCTTATGAAGTATAAAATTTAGAACGATTTAGTAAATACAGTAATCTGATCATGATGCTAAATGGATATGCTCAATGCTAGCTTTACAAATTGACACCTTTATTGTGTGTCCGAAACTCAAAGAAAAGGCAACACAAAGGGATGAAAATGTTGGCTACTCTGTGGTCACCTAGGTGTGAGTGAAGATGCGGGGTGAACCAGGATCTGTGGCCTCAGCTTGAACAGATGGCATCAAAACTCAAGGAAAGATAATAATGGGCATGAACAAGGATCTTGAATTAAAAAAAAAAAAAGAACCGTTTTATTCTCCCACGGCTCTTGGCCTGCAAAATCACAAGCCTTTCTGTGGGCTCCCCCTCTAGAAAGGACCATTGGTCGACATTCAATGCGCGTGCTTTCCATTCAGATTTAAGTCTATCCCGAGCAACGAAGCAGATACATGCAAACCAATAGCACTAGTTTGTCGTAATTGGAAACTACGTACACTGTTCGAGAGCTAAGTTACAATATAGAAACGTGTTAGGCACCAATTTCGCCTAACGTCCCTTAGATTAGTCTCTACTAACTTTTTATGAAATTCTTTAAAAAAAATTACATTAATATCATAACTAGGACAAGGGGACATGCAATAGAAGATAAAGTGCGGTAAACCAATTGGCACGCTTCCAATGCTAAATACATGATATAAATACTAAAAAAGAAAGCACAAAATGTACCCAAACTGTTCCAGAGAGTAGCATACACCATATCTATCTTGGTGTACCGCAAATTCACACATCATACGTTAGTGAGCCGATAAAGATAGCTACAATATTTGGTGTAGAAAACATACCTCAACTATTGAGCCTGGATATTTTACATTGAATTGAGAGATAACTTTTTTTTAAATAGAGAGAAAAACAAAAGAAAGAGAATTTTCTTTACCTTAATCTTCATTGAACGGAGGAATAAATACAGATACGGTGATCAAACCTTTCTTCCTTCTCACACCCAAAATTTTGCCAAAAAATACTGACTTGGGTTTTGACAAAGTCAAACTTTTGAAAAGTCAATTATTTTTTTGGAGCTTTGAAAATTTCACCTAAGAAGTCTTCTCTGATTAGGCTACGTATTGACAATGACCAAGTGTTTTGCAAGTAGGGTGTAAGTCGATTTTCTATGCTACTTTGATAAATAAGTACAATCATCTAATTAAATTAATCAATACTATGTTATGCGTGTGGTTAGTCAAATTTACTTAACCAAATAATAAATACATAATTAAATTGATAACAACGAAGTATACCGTTATAATGACCGTCTACTAAGTTAAATATCATAAATTTTCACCGTCTGAATTATTTAAGTAAACAATGTGAAATTTCCATCTTCAACATCCACTAGGCACCATATACGGATTGAAAATTATTTAAAATTTTATTTTCCGATATTACTCCTAAAGTTATTTGATCAAAGAGTTTGAGATTAACTAAATTATCAATAATACCTTTTTGGTCCTAGGATTTTTTGAGAATGTGAAATTGTAAGCAAACCTCAAAAAAATGTTCACACTAAACAAAGTGTTCCCTTTGGGATGTGATATACACACACAACCACAATGGTTCACACTAAAAAAAAAGGGATTTTTCCTTTATGATAATATAGATACAGATATATTTCTTTTGGGGATGACATACATATATATATATATATATACATATATATATATATACACACACACATATATATATTTACATATACATATACACATGTGTATGTGTATATGTATATATACACATATATATATTTACATATACATATACACATGTGTATGTGTATATAAGAATGGACTTACATCGCCTTTTTATTCCTCGCCTACCAGCCGGAGCCTTTTCCAACACCAACAATAACCGTGGCTTTTTCTTTTCCTTTTGAATAAAGCGGAGTTGGGCGAAGATGGGGATAAGGAGTAAGGATGGATCAAATCTTCTTTTCCCACCCAAAGAAAGGCGCACTGGCAGCTCGTAGTCGCGGCAAACGCACTTTGATTGTTCAATCATTAATAGGGGCCTTCCAGGAATTGACCAAGCAGTAACCGGGGATCAAAGTTCCATTGATTCATCTATCTCAAATAGGGAAAAAACGGAATCAAGAAGTGTATATATACACATATACACATATACACATATATATATACACATATATAAGTGTGTATATATATATATATATACATATACATATATAAGCAATTAGTGTCTACACGATGCGTGAGGTCGTTAAAATAATTTCTAACGTTGCAGTATTTTCTTTTAAATATACTTGAAAAATTCTTCTCTTTCCGTCCTTCCGTTCCCCTATCTCTTTCTCTCTACAAATTTAAGAATTCTCCATCTCTACTATGTTTCTTTCTCTTCTCATCATTCACATTGGGCACTAGCTAGAGATTGAAGATAGTGAATAGTTTTATAACTGCCGGAAGTTATAGACGTGCAGTTTTTTCAGATTTTTATTTTAATATATTGTCCCTATATTTATTTGGATGAAAAGAGTTTGAAATTAATTAAATTATCAATAATACCCTTTTGGTCATGGGATTATTTGGGAATGTGAAATCGTGAGCCACCATCAAAAAATAATTCACATCAAAAGAGGAGTTCTCTTTATAATATATACTAGAGGAGGGAGCACACGTAATGAGTGTGCAAGTCAAACCTCATCAAATATATAAAAAATATGTACCATGCTAAAATCGCTTTGATCGTCGCACCATGTTAATTGAAGTCCATCTCTATCTTCTGTGTTTTCATGTTTGTTCTATCTGTTTTTTTTTTTTAAAGTTTTCTAGATCAACATCAAAGGTGATCACAAAGTTGTGGAGAATAAGTCAAACTAATTGTTGAAGAAAATGTATAGAAAAATAAAAGATGGAAGAACGTGGCAATCCATGATTGGCAATTTCTTATGAGTAATAGAACGACAAATTTTGTCCCGACAGTTTAGTTCTCTGTTTTTTTTTTAATTACATAAAAATAACTTTTATAGTGGATAAATTTGGTAAGTAAAAAAATATGACAAAGCTTCGAAGACACCAAATTATGATCTGCCTTTATGTATATTAGAGGTTGGATCACACGCAGGCAAGTCGAACATAATTAAATACATGAAAAGATACATATCCGGATGCTATCACTTCGACCGTCGTAGACCTAATTTGAATTTTAGAGGAAAAAATTGGTGAAAGTAAAAAATTGTACATATTTAGAGAAGTGGTTACAAAGATAATGAGCGTGAAGAATTAGGATAAACCCTGAAGAAGAAGTGGGTAAATTTTAACTTTGCCCGGCAATTAAATATTCTTTATCATTTTGTTAATGTGTGAAAACAACTTTTATTGAAGGTAATTTTGACAAGAAAGCTTTTACAAAGAAAAGACACACACTTGTAGCACAAAGGGCTTGCTAATACGTTAGTCATTCTTATGTTCCCAAATATGCTTGTTTCAACAATGGGTTAATTACACTTTACCCCTCCAAGGAGTAATTACACTTTAACAATGACAAAAGTATTAGCAAGCCCTTTGTGCTACAAGCTAGTGTGTGTGATTCTAATTGTGGTTTTAGACTTTTTGTATTCAAAATGAAATTGTAAAAAAAAATCATTGAGATTGTATTTAGATCCTCAAATTGCACAAGTATTGCTGTAGTGAAAAGCAAAAGAAAAGGGGAAAGATATATGACAAAAATAGAATGATAGAATAGAATGTATATTTAATCAGCAAGCCATTGTATATATGGTTTTGCCTTTTAAAAACCATAGTTGTGGTAGAACAATCAAAACGGTTGACTTGTAAAGTCGGGTGCCGGTCCTAATATAGAATTCCAACATCAAGGAAAGTGCCCCCCACTTCATTATTTTCCTTTTTTACACATAAATTCATAGGCCTACCAGGTATTTAATCAGCTGCAAATATCTTTCCACCAACCCCCACCCACATCTGCTCATTCCGCTAAGTCAAATCCGTTGACTATCTTGCATATGGAAATGACAATCAACAAAATCTACGAAGCCACTCTCAACCACAAGAATACTGAAGAAACCAGCAGACAAGATTGACTCTGGCCTTCTCCTATAATACCATGTCTACTTTTTCATTACTGTACCTCAACTCAGAATAAATCACCGCCCAAAAACTATGAATCCTGAAAAATGGGTCTTCAATTTACTGCTTCCACTTATTTTCTTCAGATTTTGCAATTCCATGGACACCATAACTCCAACCCAATCCATCAAAGACGGCGACATTTTAGTATCCAGTGGCGAAACCTTCACACTCGGGTTTTTCAGTCCAGCAAATTCCACTCACAGGTATGTTGGAATATGGTACAACAAGATTTCGGAGCAAACTGTTGTTTGGGTAGCCAATAGGGATAACCCAATAGATGGTACATCCGGAGTTTTATCCCTCAACCGGGATGGAAACCTTGCCATCTACGACAATACCCGAAGTTCTGCCATTTGGCAAACAAATGTATCCGCAGTTTCGTATTCAGCTCGACTCTTGGATTCGGGGAATTTGGTGTTGTTCCAAGGAGATAGTTGGAGTAGTGGGATTGTTTGGCAAAGTTTCGATATCCCTACGAATACCATGTTGCCAAACATGAAGCTTGGATTGGACCGGAGGACCGGTCATGAACGGTTACTCACAACGTGGAAGTCGAGAGACGACCCGGGTACAGGAGATTACTCCTATCGGGTTGAACCTAGCGAATTGCCCCAACTAGTGCTGTTCAAGGGCTCAGCCCGAGTCTGGCGGATACCTGCATGGTTAGGACACAAATGGGTTGGTGAGCGCAAGGCCGCGCCGACTTTCATATTCAACGGAACTTATGTTGACAACCAAGACGAAGTCTATACAGTGTACAACCTGATCAATGCGTCGAACGTGTCAATGTTGTTCGTGGATGAATTGGGTTCTTTAAAAATGGTTACGTGGCTTGGTAGATGGGTTGAGTTCTCTTCAATCCCTAGGGATAAATGTGATAATTATGGCCGGTGTGGCATGTACGGTTACTGTGACTCGAACAATGGGCGAGAGTTTGAGTGCATGTGTCTCCCAGGGTACGAGCCCAGGTCAGCAGAGGAGTGGTATCTGAGGGATGCATCGGGTGGGTGCATCAAGAAGCGCGAGGCAATTTCTATGTGTGGCAATGGAGAAGGGTTTGTGAAGGTTGCATATGTAACGATTCCAGATACATCCAAGGCACGTGTCAGGAGGAGCCTAAGTGTGCATGAGTGCGAGGAGGAGTGCGTGAGAAGTTGTTCTTGCATGGCTTACACGACTGAAGCAGGAGGAGGAGGGAGAGGAAACTGTATCACGTGGTATGAAAATTTGATGGATGTGAGAAGGTTTCCTAACGGGGGACTAGATTTGTATGTACGGGTTGATGCGGTCGAATTTGGTATGTCATTTTGTGCTAAAATTTCTAGTAGTTGGTTACTTCTCTAAACCCTATGTACCATTATTTACAAAAATCAGAACTGCATCTTAAAGATTCTCCATAAAAATACCAGAATACTGCATTTTGCATTTAGTAATGTCATTCTGCAATTGAAACCCAAGGCTATTTAACTCAAATGCAAAAACAACTGGGACTACGGGTATATATAGGCAAAAGTTTACAGTGAGTGGCAAAAAGATAGCACATAGGCAGTTTAGCAATGAATGATTTTCCAAGAACATCGTAAGCATTTAATATCCACCACAGCATTGTGATTTAAGTTTCCGGAGACTACTTGTTACCTTTCTGTATTTGGAAACTTAAACTACGGAGATACTTTTTACAGAAACAGAACTCCTTGGGGCATGGAAACACAAACTTACGGACATGAATATGAGTAAAATTTGTGATTTGATGAATCAATGTCCAATGCTTTCATTTATTCAGCTCAACATAAGGAATCTAGAAAACTCAATGGAAAGAAGGTGGCCATTGTGGTGATATCTGTTGTCATGACATCAGTCCTAATTCTCTCCTTAGTTGGTTGGTTGGTGACGAAGAAGCGAAGAAGAGGTAAGCAATCACTCTTGTATTTCTTAGTATATTCTATTATGTTCTTTCTGTATGGTTGTTTTGGTTGCTTCGAAACATAGATCTATATTTTATGATGCTATACAAACAGGAAAAACATACAGCAAAGTCATACAAAATGATGTGGTTGAAAGGGGGGATTTGTCCCATTATTTTCATATCCGTATAATAAATACTGCGAAGAGAAGGCCCGGCTCCAAGTTGTTTAAAAATAGTGGCATTGAGTTTCTCAACCTCTATCTCTCTCAATGAAGAAGCGTAATTGTTTCAAAAGAATTACGTTTTCCATCAGCTTTTGTAACCTTAGTTTTGTTTATGGTCATCAGAGAAGGAATCAAACACTAGAGCATTTGCCCTGTCATTTCAGGGTGACAGAGTATTCAACTCATTTAGCTTTCTATTTCCTTGTGTTTTGCGGTTAATTGATGCAGGGATAGACATTGAAGACAGTGATGAAGAAAACCGAGAATTGCCCATCTTTGATATGGTCACGCTTGCAGAGGCAACCAACAACTTTTCTGATACAAATAAAATTGGAGAAGGGGGTTTCGGGTCTGTTTACAAGGTAAAAAAATTTCAACCTAATTAAAAGTTGGAACAATGAAAATTCACTATAAAAGATCTAAAATCTAGAGACGTAGAAAGCAATCATGATGAAAAATGACTACTGTGTTGATTACCATAGGGGCATCTATCAACTGGAAAAGACATAGCTGTCAAGCGGCTTTCAACGGACTCCGAACAAGGTCTTAAGGAATTCAAAAACGAGGTTATTTTGATCGCCAAACTTCAACACCGTAATCTAGTTAGGCTTTTGGGATGTTGCATCTGCGGAAAAGAACGAATGCTAGTCTATGAGTACATGCCGAATGGAAGCTTAGATTCCTTCATTTTTGGTGTGCCCAATCGACCTTCCTTTTTATTTTCTTCTGCGGAATTCATATTTGACCAAGAAAAATAGTTCTACAGAAGTTGGTCTGATTATATGACCTACAAAAGAATTAACAAACTAACCAGAAAGTGATATGAATTTTGTGCAGTTGCAGAAATAACAAGGAGCAAATTACTCACATGGAGTAGGCGCCTAGATATTATAGTTGGGATTGCTCGAGGAGCTCTTTATCTTCATCAAGATTCGAGATTGAGAGTCATTCACAGGGATCTTAAGGCTAGCAATGTGCTACTTGATAGCGAGATGAATCCTAAAATTTCAGATTTTGGCCTGGCTAGGGCTTTTGGAGGTGATCAGTCGTCGGCAAAAACAAAAAGAGTGGTCGGAACTTAGTAGGTGACCTAAGTCATGTTCCCTTGTTTAACGTCTAATCAACCTTTACCACTAATTTCTATATCTTTGATAATGTTATGCAGTGGTTACATGGCTCCGGAATACGCAATCGATGGCCTATTTTCAATAAAATCAGATGCTTTTAGCTTTGGAGTCATAGTTTTGGAGATAATGAGTGGCAAAAGGAACAGACAATTCCATCATCCAGACCATGATCTTAACCTTCTTGGACATGTAAGTTCATAGACAACGAAGATGATATCCTTTCATTATTCTCATATTTGTCCACATTTAAATTCTAACCATACTGAGCCATTATAGGCATGGAAACTTTGGATTGATGGAAAGGCTTCTGAGTTAATAGATCCACTAATGGAGGGTTCGTTTCCAGTGTCTAAGGTGTTGAGATGCATACAGATTGGTCTCCTATGCGTGCAAAAATGCCCTGAAGACAGGCCGACTATGTCCTCTGTGGTCTTAATGTTGGTTTCAGATACTGTAGTTATGCCGCAGCCCAAGCAACCTGGTTTCTATATTGAGAGGAGTCCCAAAGAGGCGCAAGATCATTCGCCAGGCCAAAGTTGTCTTAGCATCAATGAAGTAACCATGAGTCACATAGAGGGTCGATAAAGATTTTCATATGGAAAAGGATTACTGATAGCAGAAACTCACAGATGGATCCGGCTGGGATCAGTCAGGATTATGGTAGGCCCGCCATATTACCTAAACAGAGCCAAACGTAGACTTCAGCTTTGATATACGTCTATGATACACAACGTCCTCCCCCTTATTAAAGAGAGAATATTGGCCATTAATCCCTCAGTGTTGCCTTAAAATGGGGTTGAGCCAGAATGTTTGTGTATCTATTTCCGGTCTGTTCAATCTTCAGTAACTTGTGTGGGTCGGCTATATTTTTGCATTAAAACTCTTGATCATTAATTTTTTACTTGCATGGAATTACTTGGTACAAACAATATTGAACATCAGCTGCTATCAGTGGTAGTATGAGCGATTAATCACGTTCTACAAATATGAATAATATGTGTAAAATAAGGCTGCAACGTGTAAGTAGATCGTATTCTAAGAAATTTCACATCCTTCCAAGAGCAAAACATTATTAGTGTGCAAAAGCATGATAAGGTGGCCTAGTCATTATTATAATTACTTTTAACTTGCTGCAAAAGCTTATCTAGCAAAAATCCTTTGGACACGTTTTTCTGGTGGGTCTATGAAAAAGTTTGTGGAAGAAATTGGTGAAAAGTGGCATCTTCTAGATGAATTTGGAATTATGCCTTACCTCCTCAGAAGTTGAGTAGATGTTTGAAATTAGTGATCATTTCCCAAGCTGGACCGGAGCCTGAATGACAACGATGTTCATTTTGGTTTTTTAAGTCTTCGTTGCTGAATTATTTCCCAGTTGTTGGGTCCCTTGAAAATCACAAGTCAATCACCTAGAGCAATCAAAAGAGAACTGTTAAACGCGTCACAAACGAACTAAGAGGAAAACTATAAAAAAAACTAAAAATCACTAATCATGGACATCATTTGGGGGGTGAACTTCAGATTTCATACCCAAAACACATAAATGTGGGTCACAAAAAAGATTGTAGAGGCATCCCTGACCAAATAAAAAGCTGCACGTTTATTGAAATGAAAAGATTACTATACTTCAAAATTCACTTTCCTTTAGATTCTGCCAAAGACATGCCCAATAGGTTTGACTAGTAATTTAGTAGTACGTTATTTCTGTTAGATGTTCTGATTAATGAAGGTCCCTTGAAAGTACTATTTGCTTGTATCTGAAACAATATTAGTCCAGTAGGAGTAAATATTTAGTGGTATTGGGTCACTGCTACGTGATGCCCTTCATGTGGAACCCATACATTTAGTCATCCCTCTCATGAATGTGTGGTGTAGTGAGTTGGGGCAAGTTGGGGCACATGTGCCCAGGAATACTCAATAATAATTTTCCATCCCATAGTCCCAGAGCAATCAAAAGGTCATGCTAAACATTTGACAATTCAATCAGTTCTATATAATCACATCAACCCATTTTGTTTCCTTTTTCCAGGTTGTTGAGTAAAATCTACTGACTATCTTGCATTTGGTATTGACTATAATATCCAATAATCCAACCTCAACTATAAAAAGACGAGAAAATTGACTCTGTGCTATTCGGGCATGTCCCTGAATTTACCCACTTAACAAATGAAACAAATTGCACCCAGAACAATGCATCCTGAAAAATGCATCTTCGATTTGTTGCTTCCACTTCTTTTCTTCAGAATATGCTCTTCCATTGACACCATAACTCCAAACCAGTCCATCAAAGATGGGAATCTTTTGGTGTCCAATGGTGAGACCTTCGCACTTGGGTTTTTTAGTCCAGAAAATTCTAATCGTCGGTATGTTGGAATATGGTACAACAAGATCTCAGAGCAAACTGTTGTTTGGGTGGCCAATAGAGAGAAACCGATCAATGGTCCCTCTGGTATGTTGCTTTTCAGCAAGGATGGAAACCTTGTCATCTATGACAATAGCCAAAACGTTACGCACTGGAAGACAAATGTTTCAATTGCAGAAATGGGGACAAGCAGTTCTTATTCAGCTCGGCTCATGGATTCGGGGAATTTGGTTTTGTTCCGAGGTGATACTGAAAGTAACGTCGTTTGGCAAAGTTTTGATCATCCAACTAATACGATGCTACCAAACATGAAGCTTGGGCTGGACTTTAAGACCGGTCTCAACCGGATCCTCACGTCTTGGAAGTCGAGAGATGATCCGGCTACAGGACAATACTCCTACAAGGTGGAACCAAGTGGGTCACCCCAACTGATACTGTACAAGGGCTCAGTCCGATTATGGCGAAGCATACCCATATTGATCAGTAATGAAATAAGTAGTAGATCCAATATGACGGACGGTTTCTTATTCAAGGCTAGTTATGTTGACAATAAAGATGAGCTATCTACGATGTATACCCTGATCAACGACTCAATTGTGTCAACAAAGTTTGTAGATGAATCAGGGTCCATACAAATGGTCTCATGGCTTGGTAGATGGGTTGGGTTCTACTCGGTCCCCGAGGACCAGTGTGACAATTACGGACGGTGTGGAGTTTATGGTAATTGTGATTCAAACAATGGGCGTCAATTCGAGTGCACATGCCTTCCAGGGTATGAGCCTAGGTCAAAAGATGAGTGGTACTTGCGGGATGCGTCGAGTGGGTGCGTGAAGAAGCGCGCGGCACTTGCCATGTGCGGGAACGGAGACGGGTTTGTGATGGTTGCAAATGCAAAGATCCCAGATACATCTAATGCACTTGTGCGGATGAGCTTGAGCATTGATGAGTGCAAGGAGGTGTGTTTGAGAAACTGTTCTTGCACAGCTTACGTTGGTGGAGGAGGGGGCATTTGCATCACATGGTATGGAAATTTGGTGGATGTAAGAAGGTTCCCTGATGGATTACAAAACTTGAACGTACGGGTCGATGCAATTGAATTAGGTTTGTCATTTACCCCCTCTTATCCCCTATTACCCCCTCTTATATTTCACCCCCTCCCAAAATTATATTTTTCTCTTTTTTATTATTAACTAAATTTTTATCTTTTTCTCTTTTTTATTGTTAACTAAATTTACGCGAGCTAAATTATATATTTTTTCTTTTTAACTAAATTTTTTATTGTTGATTTATATTTTGTTGTTATTTTTTTCTTTTTTTTGTTAATTGGTAAAACAAAGTTAAAAAACCCTTAAATTATTCAAAAATAGTCATTTGAGAGGCTGATTGGATAAGGGATTATAGGTCTCATTTGGGCTATAGTTTTTATTTATTTGTTATTTTTGTCTTTATTTATTTATTTATTTTTTGCTATAGTTTATTAGTCCCCATTTGGATTATAGGCCCTATTTGGATTATTTTTTGCTATAGTTTATTAGTCCGTCTTGATGAAAGGAATGTAATGAGTATAAAATTATGTTCACAAGTTAAAAAAAATCATTAAAGACGACGAATAAGTATAAAAAATTCTATTTTTTGATTTATTTTTGTCTTTTCTGAACTTTTTTTCAAATTTAGCCGATGATTGATAACTTTTCTGAAAGCTCTTGTCGAGATGAATCAACAAATCAACAAAAATTGATGAAAAACAAAAAATTACAAAAAAATTTCAAATAAGGACGAAAAAAGGGGGATAAGTTATTGAGGGGGATAAGATAAGAGGGGTATTATTTTTAAAGGGTTGGCCCACATTGATGTGATATTTATAGAGGGGGTAATAAAAAGTAGATAGTTTGGATGAATTATTAAAAAAATGGGATAAAATAGTACTTAATTTGAATGGAGCATAAAATAGGGGGATAAGGTTATTTTGTATTTGTAATGAGGAAGAAGGGGTATTATCCAAGAATAATACCCCCTCCCCTCTTTTTCCCTTCCCTCCAGGATAATTTTTGGGCACCTCTCCCCCTACCCAAAAATTATCCCCCTTTATCCTTCTCTGGGGGATTATTTTTGGAGGGGTGAAAAATTATCCCCCTGCATTTTTTGCTCCCAAACCATGCTAAACATGTCACGTCGATCCTTTTACCCCCTCCAAAAATTATCTCCCTTCTTTTTTCCCCCATCCAAACGAGCAACAGTTTTTTTCCTTATTCACCCCTCTTATCCCCCTTTATCCCCCTTTATCCCCTATTTAAACCCCCATCCAAACCATCTATTTTTTTATCCTCCCTCTATAAACATCACATCAAAGTGGGCCCTCCCTCTAAAACTAATACCACCTCTTATCTTATACCCCCTCTAAAAATTATCCCCCTGAAAATATAACCCCATCCAATCGGGCCCTAAGAGATAAGAGGGGGTGATAATTTTTGGAGGGGGACATTTCCCCCATCCAAACCAAGCCAAAACCCCTAATAAGGGGTGATAATTTTTGGAGGGGGGCTTTCCCCCCATCCAATCGGGCCCTTAGTGTTAAATTCGTAGTCTAAAGCATCTTCTCTCATATGATATGGGTCACAATCTAGAACCTCATGTCTGGGCAATTTTTGTTTGTCAGGATCATACTGTTACTATATATTGTTTCCTGAAGGCAACAAAAACCAATTGTAGGTTGCTCTCTTATTAAATTATATCCAGAGTAATGCATATAACAAGAAAATAATAAGAAAACTAAAAACAACATCATGTCATGGATTTGGGACCGGCCATAATAAAACAAATAATCCATCAAGATAAATTCAAGTACAAAATGTCATTGCTACATCATTCTGATTGAAGATTCTTTACATTGATGTAGAATAGCATTCTGCATTTTGCGCCAAAAAAATTCAACAATTCAGGGGAGGCTACTTTATTAAAACCCAAAAACAATTGAGGTTATAAAGGTAAAACCCTAAAATAAAAGGCAACAAGATTACACACAGTCATTAGTCTAGCAATCAAGCATTTTAACATCATAGGGATCTAAAATCAACCAACAACTTATGGTAAATGAAATTGTTTCACTTTCGTTAACCTAGAAATGACTACATTATCATGCTTTTGTTATCTTTTAATATCTTCTCAAAAGTAAAAGAAAAGTACTGTCTCAAGCAAAAAGGTACTTTTTGAGATTTGATGAGTTGATTGACCATGATTTCGTCTATTCAGCTCAACAATTGAAAAAATCCAGAAGTCTTAACAGAAAGAAGGTGGCTGTAGTGGTGGCATCTGTTGTCTTGACGTCATTCTGGATTATCTCCTTTGTTTGTTGGCTGGTGATGAAGAAGAGAAGAAGACGTAAGTGAAATAGCTTTCATATATCTTGCATTTCTACTGCATTTTCCTTAATTCTTTTCCTTCAATTTGGTTTGGTTGCATAGGAACATAAATCACTGTGGGGTATGCTAATGCAAGCCAAAAAACACAAAAGCGTACATACCATTTATATAAAATAATGTGGCTAAAATTGTGGGTCTCTGACCCTGAAAACAAAGACTACAAAAGTTCTGCATGAATTATTTTTTCCATTAGTATTTAAACCCTCCTATCCTTCATGGGTATGAGCAAAAGAATCCAGTGCAAGATTTATACTCAAGTTGTGTGATATTCAAAACTAAGTAAACTTCGAAGTTTCTTTTCTTGGGTTCCTTATTTCAGGGTAACCTATTATTGAAAGCCATCAGCTGATTTTCTCTCGTGTTTTGTGATTAATAGATGCAGGACTCAACATTCAGTACAGTGACCAAGAAAGCCTAGAATTACCCATCTTTGATATGGACACAATTGCAACAGCAACTAACAACTTTTCTGATACAAATAAAATTGGAAAAGGTGGTTTTGGGTCTGTGTATAAGGTAAATTTATTCCACTGCTCACCTTTTTCAGTGGGCAGATGAAAGTGCTCCAAAATAGAAGGAAAGAGTTGTAAATTTGGCATGATGATCAAAATAAATCTTGTGTTGATTCCTATAGTGTCAGCTATCAAGTGGAAAAGGCTCAAAAGACGCAGCTGTCAAGCGGCTCTCAAAGAATTCCACCCAAGGTCTTAAAGAATTCAAAAATGAGGTTATTTTGATTGCAAAACTTCAACACCGTAATCTGGTTAGGCTTTTGGGATGCTGCATCCACAGAGAGGAAAGAATTTTAGTTTACGAGTACATGCCTAATGGAAGCTTGGATTCCACCATTTTTGGTTTGCCCTCTCAACCTTCCTCTTTTGTTTTCTTACTCGTAAATTAAATTTGATAAACAAGAAAATAGTACTTATCATTGAAGTTTGTCTAATTATGACGACATATCAGAATATAAACAAAACTAATTTTATGCATATCCGGTTTCATCAAGCAGGTCTAGAAAAGGCAGGAAATAAATTGCTCACATGGAGGATGCGCTTGGATATCATCATTGGAATTGCTCGAGGAGTTCTTTATCTTCACCAAGATTCAAGATTGAGAATCATTCATAGGGATCTTAAAGCTAGCAATATACTGCTTGACAGTGAGATGAATCCTAAGATTTCAGATTTTGGTCTTGCTAGGGCTTTTGGAGGTGATCAGTCATCGGAAAAAACGAAAAAGGTGGTCGGAACTTAGTAAGTGGGCTAAGTTATGTTTCCTTGTTTTAACCTTAAAAGCTTTATTTAATACTTGAAAACTAGCTCAATAAGTTAGTTTGCTTGCCTTGCAAGGTCGTGGGATAGGAGAGAGGCCTACTCTATCTTGAGGTCATTTTGCACTAACTTATAATTTCTTTGACAACATAATACAGCGGCTACATGTCTCCAGAATACGCCATTGATGGCCTATTTTCGATGAAATCTGATGTTTTTAGCTTCGGAGTCATAGTTTTGGAAATAATGAGTGGGAAAAAGAACAGACAGTTCCAACATCCAGACCATGATCTTAACCTTCTTGGACATGTAAGTTCATCAACAAAGAATATGATGTCTTTTCACATTCCTCATATATCTCCATGTTTGATATATAATAAGTATTATATTGAGCCATTTCAGGCTTGGAACCTTTGGATTAAAGGAAACGCGTCTGAACTATTAGATCCTCTGGTGGAGTGTTCATTTCCAATGTCAGATGTTTTAAGGTGCATACAAATTGGTCTCCTATGTGTGCAGAAATGCCCGGAAGATAGGCCAAGTATGTCATCTGTGATCTTAATGTTGATTTCTGAAAGTGTAATGCTGCCCCAGCCCAAGCAACCTGGATTTTATATGGAGAGGAGTTCCAATGGGAGACATGATTGTTCCCCGGCTCAAACTCAAAGTTCTTCTAGCATCAATGAAGTGACCATGACAAACCTAGAGGCTAGATAAACATCTTGTCATGAGAAAGGATATGTAAGCCCAAAATGAGGGATGTGTTTGGCTTGGACTCGGCCAGTGTTATGGTTGACAGACCATATTGCCTAAATTTGGAAGAACTGGGATATGGGCTTAAGAACTCATGCTATACGTCCAGAATACCAATGTCTCCCAGCATTACAATGCTCCGACTAGGCATTATTCCACCAGGTTACCTTTTGGTAAAATGGTGTTGAGCTATAATGTTTGTGCATCAATTTCCCCCCGTCTCCATCCATTCAATTTTTGCTAACTTTTTGCTAACTTGTGTAAGTCGGAAATCTATTCATGACTATTCCTCACAGCTTTTCAATCTTTACAGTACTACTTAACCCCAAGGTCCCAAACAATAAGAGTAAACTGTTTTAATGAAACGAGGGGACGAAGTATACTTGTTGACCTCAGAGATCAATTGTATCCTGCATGTATGAACGTAACCATAGTAGTACCCATTGCAACTTGGAAAGAATTTTCGTTCAAAGTAATTTCACATCTCTCCAGGAGCCAAGCTTCAGAATATATGTCTATATATATATATGCATATGTAAAGCGCAAAAGCTTGATATTGTATCCTTACCAAACTCTATCAGCAGTCTTTCTTTATTATATTGCTGCAAAAGTGTATCTAAATCCAGCACGACAAATCCTTTATGATCCCTCTTCCATTGGGTCTACGTATTTGTGTCCAAACATTTTGGGGACAATTTGCAAGTCAAAAAACTAATCAGATCACAAAAGTGTTGAGACTTGGCCAGAACAATTGGTTGTGGTCGCTTAACGTACTTCCAAATTACTAATCATCACCCTGGCTGGACCAAAGAATGGATGATAATTAACGAATGTTTCCTGGTTGTTGGCTCCAATGAAAATCACAAGACAAGGTCCTAAAGCACTCAAAAGTGTAACTAACAACAACAAAAACTCAAACTGACTAATCATGTTGCCATTTGGGTTCACAAACACTCAAATCCCCTTGCAAGCAGGAGCAGAGCCAGGAAATTTTTTGAGCTGTGGGGTCAAAGAATAGAACTATACGAGTACACGAATTTGTTTCCAAGAATCGTTTGTACTTAGTAGAAGTTAAAGATAATTTTACACACGCATTTCTTTTAAAAATCACTTCCTAACATTAGGAAAAAAAATTAGGAACAACACAGAATTCACTAAACCAAGTTTCTCAAATTGGAAAAACATATTGACTACAATTTTGTAAGAATTGATTTTTCAAACAATAGTTTCAACAGAAGCTAGAACAAAAATTTAAAAAAAAACACTCCTGGCTTCCTTCTGATTTGGGAGATTTACATGTGATTTATGCTGAGAAGAAATGCGTAGGAGTTAAAAAAATTACGTACCACTTAGGAATTTCTAAGTTTCAGGTTTTTAAAATAACTCGGGGCAAAAGTAAAAATTTTAAAATCGTGTCAAACTAACAAATTCTGGGAAAAAAATATAAGTTGCACTCTTGAGAAATGAGAGCAAGTAGGGTTAGCTGACCCCACTTGTACCTTAGTGCCTCTGCTACTGCCAGCAAGCTTCTTATTCAAGAGCCCACACACATCAACGCAGATCACAACATGAAAGCCGCTGCAATACATTCACTATCAGTTTCAAGTTTTCAACGGTCATGAAAGACGTCTAGACTATTCAATCATTTCCATCGTTATTATGCGTTCAACCCAACGTTTTTTCTATACAATCACTGTATGTTGCATCTCTGAATTCAAATAAGGTCTTAAGGAACTCAAAAATGAGATAATTTTAATGCCCAAACTTCAACAACCTAATCTAGTCACGCTTTTGGGATGTTGCATCTGTGGAGAAGAAAGAATCTTCGGTTGAGTGTTTTTGAAACGATTTTTGAGGAAAAAAAACTCTGAGATGTTGTTTAGTGTAAGTATTTTACAAAAAAAATTTGAGAGTTAAATTTTTTTGGCATTTTCGATGTATTCTCTCTCTCTTCTTTTATAGGGAAATGAATATTGTTTGGAAAAAAAGTAACAATGTTTGGAAAAAAATTCCCAAACATAGTTCACAAAAATTTTCTAAAAATTTTTAGGAAAAACCCAACCGAACACAGAGTACATGCCTAATGGAAGGTTGGATTCCTTTGTTTTGGGCTTGCCCTCTCAACCATCAATTAATTCTTCCTTGGAATGAAGTTCGTCTAAGTGTAATAATCTACAAAACACTTATATAACTAACCAATAAAATTATGTATTCTCTGCAGCCACTGCAAATGGAAAAAACACGAGAAATAAATTGCTCCCATTGCCACATGGAGTAGGAGCTTGGACAATATTGTGGGGATTGCTCGATGGATTCTTTATCTTCACCAAGATTCAAGAGAATCAAGACTGAGAGTCATTGATAGGGATATTAAGGCTAGCAATGTGCTACTTGATAGTGAGATGAACACTAAAATTCAGATTTTGGCCTGGCCAGGGCTTTTGGAGGTGATCATTCATCAGCTAAAACAAAAAGGGTAGTTGGAACAATGTAAATCACTTCAGTTATGTTTGCTATTTTCATTCCAGCGAGATTTAGTTACCTATCTGAATTTCATTTTACCCTACAAGATTTTAAACTCTACAATAAGCAGCATGCAGAGGTCACATACTCCAGAATACGCATTTGACGGGATCTTTTCTATGAAATCAGATGTTTTTAGCTTCGGAGTCATAGTTTAGAATAATAAGCAGCAAAAGGAACAGAAAGGCATCCAGACCATGATCCTAACCTTCTAGGACATGCAAGCTAACAGGGGAAGAAAGTCCAAACTACATAAGCTTCACAAGCCAGCAACTGAACAAGTCCAAACTACATATAGAAAGTACATTTAGGGAATAGCTGGATAATAAAAAGTTGACCTCGGGGAAGTGACATAATCTAGCGCAACCACCCCCACCCCCACCCAACCCCCCCCCCCCCCCCCCCCCCCCCCCCAAAAAAAAAAAAAAAAAAAAAAAAAGAGATGTCCGAAACTAGTCACGTATGCGTTTCGGATACTAATACACGCCCGGATACGGCAAATAAGTATCCAGCATGGAAATTAAATTACTTTATTTTCGAATACGTGGTGGATACTTTTGAGATATGGCAGAGGTAAAAATAAAAGTTTTAGAAAAATAGGCAATAAATATAAGGGACAAAGTGTAAAAATACATCTGTACATATGTAATACACATCTTGTTCTTAGTTCGCGATAGGGAGAAGTTCTGCACTTCAAGTTCAATCTCTCTCGCCCTCTCCCTCTGCTCTCTCTCTCTTGCAGCATATTTTGACGAAGACACAGAACGAAGAATGTGCATATTTTGATGTTACGTTGGGACTTTACTTGATCGTCGAAGGACTCATCAGCATCTGTTTCTCAATCCTATAATAGTTTACTGCTCGATTTTTGTAGGATTCGTAATTAGAAACTTGCTACACTCATTTTCTATGAAAACGTTGAGAACAAAGAAGCTTTCTTATTTACATATAAACTTCTCGGTTGATATTAAAACACTCGAGGGTGCTGATATATTTGAAATTGCAAGTCCTTCCCTTGATGAGCCGTGTAATAGGCCAGATGTGCACAAGTATAGGCCTTAGACCAAATGCATGCTCGGGCCATCCGCATTAAGGTCAAGCTAGGTCAAGCCCAAGACAAACTAAATCATACCGGGTCGTGAGGTTCAGTAAGCCCATCTGGTGCGTCCCAAGCTCTGTCAAGCACACAACTCCGAACTAGGCCAAGCCTCCTCGTACGGTCAGCAGACATGATGGCTCATGAGATCAATCCCCCAAGTGACACTGCTCGGTCGTGTCGCCGAGAGCTTGATGCTTGGCACGGCCAAAGCATGGCTTGTTCCCTGCATTGTAGGCAGTTGCTTGGGAAGACATGGGGATGAAGCGATTGCCATACATGGGGGTCGTTAGCGCTCGATTCGCACAGACGTGGGACACATGGTAGAAGCGCCGTGACTTACAGTCCACGACATGACATTTTCGGTTAGCCCTCCCGGTGCTCCATTGGGATTTTCTATAAATAGGTCTAGGGTGCTCTACTCTCAGGTACGCACAAAATACACTCTCAAGCTTTCAGTTGGTTTTACCTCTTCCTCACCGGAAAGCTAACTTAGCCATCGGAATACCCACCAGATACACAACCCCGAGCAGCATTAACGTGGAGTTTAGTGTTGTTTTGCAGTAACACGAAGGACGGTGAAAGTTCAAAGATCAATGAGAAGTCAGAAAAAGTATGATTCAAACTCCACAAGCCAGATATGAAAGTCGTGATATTCACCCATGAAGGCGAAGGAATGAAATTGATAATTTAATGTTGAATTTTTTTTTTTGTGTGGATAAACATGTTGAAGTTGATATGAGTAGAAATTAGTATGAATTATCACTTTTTTATTTGGACTTTTTAGTACTTTTAGTAGCTTTCTTTCTATTTTAAATAACTTTTAAAAATTGACATGTGCTAAATGCCTTGTATAATAGTGTTATCAATTCAACTATTCTTTTATTTCTTTTGACTCCTTTGGATGCATAGTACATGACCGATAAATGTAAACAAAATTAATTTTTACAGCCGTATCTATAATGTATCCGTATCCTATTTTTATATGTTGCCTATCGCATTAACCATATCGTGTCGTATATGTACCCCATAGTGGAGTAGTTTTTGATGCATGTCAACATCCCATGGCAGAAATATCACGGTTAAAACTATATTTTCTATGAAAATTACGGGAAAAACAAAGAAATCTCGAACATCGGCTAGCATTACTCCTTTCACCAGTTACTTGATTACCTGGACAATATTAATACAACCATCAGTATTTTGTGCGTTCATACTGCCCTGAACAAGAGGCCATTCAAATGGTGAAATCAACTTCTAGAATAAAAAACAATTTCGATGAGGAGGTGATTAAACGACGAAGTTTCTAACACATGAGATTTGTGATTAAAAAAAAGTTGGGAATTGGAAACCAAAACGGCCAAAAATATGCAGCACATGGAAATGGAAGCGGCAATTAAGTACATGAATAAGGACTTAAACGGTGGTGCAATGGAGGGCGGCGCCAACGAGATGGGGAGTTGTGACAGACAGCTGTGTAAAACATAGAGTGAAAACAGAGAGACAGACAGAAAGAGAGAAGACATACGTTTCTGTGGGCGTCGAAGTGCCGGAGGAGTGGTGGCGACGGCGGCGGCCAACTACGATGCCAGAGAGATACAGACGAGGGAGGGAGACCGAGTGAGTGATAAATTCACCTCCAGGCAGTGCCGGCCCCGACAATTGGGTTGCCCGAGCCCAGTCTTAAATTAGTTGCCTACTCAATATTATTAAGTCATAATAAAATTAAAAAATGTATAATCAAACAACAAAACAAGAATAAAAATAAAGTTACGTTACACTTTTAAGTTGAATTACATAAAAAATTCAAAATCAAAATGTCATAGTGCTTTATGATTAGCACGATCCAATTCAAAGAGAACAACTTATTCTTGCATTTTTTGAAACAAATTTTTTAATTAAATTATTATAGTTTAACTTATTCAAGTATTTATTGTCAATTAAAATCATAGACAATTTACTTAATCTCTCATGTGGCATGGTAGTCCGAATGTAAGTTTTTATTAATTTCAAATTCGAAAAGCCCCTCTCCATCGAAGCATAACAATCTACAATTTTTGTTTTCCATCTATTTTTTTAGGTTATTGGGTTGTCTCGACAAGAGATTTAAAAAATATAAAATTATGTTCAAAAATAAGAAAAACTTAGAAAATACGAAAAATATTATTCATATTTAGTAAAAAAAAAAAGAATTAGCTTTTAAATATAATTTTATATTTTTAGATTCTTTTTTTTGGGGATGAACTAATATTTCACAAAATATTAATAAAAAAACAAATACAAAACACATTGGATAGAAAGGTAATTAATCTATTTAAACACAACGTTATACAAAGCAGTACAATAACTATAAATATATTTTAGGATATCTTACTTTTTTTTTTACACGGTAGAATATATACCAAAAATATAGTGATACATATGTTATACATATTTAATATATTATAGTCATATATTATATTTTATACAATGAGTTCAAAGTAAAAGTTGCAAAAAACTGAACATATGTTAGTCTTTTATATGTATGTTAGTATAATGTATTTAATATATTATGTGTATATCTAAGTTCATCTATACGTTACATAATATATATATATATATATATTCCATTATATTTATATATGATATACATATCTAATATATTAAATACATACTATTTCTCTTATTAGTTTAGTTACTAGAATGAAAATATATGTTTATATTCTTATTTGTTTAATTTAGTGGACTGCAAATACATATTTTTTTATTATTTAAACTTGCATGACGACATTTTGATTTTTATGAAATAGTTTTATGATGATTGAAAGGAAATTTTTGAAAATATATGCTTTTAAAATTAGTTTTGTTCACAACTAACCATTGAATTCAAAAAAAATATTCCCAGTGTTTTTTTTCTGATAAATGAACAAGTGAATTTTTTTTACAAGATTTTTTTGGTAAATGAACACACACAAAAATATAGATTTCTTTTTATTGCTGCAAAAGTGTATCTAAATCCAGCACGACAAATCCTTTATGATCCCTCTTCCATTGGGTCTACGTATTTGTGTCCAAACATTTTGGGGACAATTTGCAAGTCAAAAAACTAATCAGATCACAAAAGTGTTGAGACTTGGCCAGAACAATTGGTTGTGGTCGCTTAACGTACTTCCAAATTACTAATCATCACCCTGGCTGGACCAAAGAATGGATGATAATTAACGAATGTTTCCTGGTTGTTGGCTCCAATGAAAATCACAAGACAAGGTCCTAAAGCACTCAAAAGTGTAACTAACAACAACAAAAACTCAAACTGACTAATCATGTTGCCATTTGGGTTCACAAACACTCAAATCCCCTTGCAAGCAGGAGCAGAGCCAGGAAATTTTTTGAGCTGTGGGGTCAAAGAATAGAACTATACGAGTACACGAATTTGTTTCTGTAACGCCCCAACTTTTGGCACGTTAAATTTCCACGATAAAATTTTTTTTAATTTTATTTAAACCACTTTATAATCAAAATAAGTTATCGCAAGAAAACTAACTTTTATTTAATAATAAAATTCCAACAACATTTAAGTAAAATAAGTTGCAAACTGAATTGACCAAAATACCCTTTCAGGTTTACAAATTTATTAAAGTTAAACTAAAACTTGAAACAATTCTATGGGTAAGGCAACCAGGTGAAAATCTCCCCTCCAGTAGCCTCCAGTTCTTCCGACCCGAACGGTTCCTCTATAGGTACTCCTACATCTGGCATGAAACGCCAGGGGCAAAGAAGTTGCACCGATGAGTAATGAAACTCAGTAGGACATATTACCCGAAAAACCAAACCCAAGGACATACAACATACAACATACAACAGTTCATATGGATAAACAATAAATGACATCACATGCTGATTCCAAATAAAAATAAGCAGTAACACGTCGAGTTAATTATGCTCTTTTCCGCTTTCATTATCTTGTTTAAGTGGGACGACGCCCTGTCACATGGCACGACGGCCGGAGCATGCACGTGGGACTTTATACCCCTTAGCACACCTCGGGGCTTGAACCCGGTAAGCAAGCTGCATGTGGGACTGGTTACCCCTTAGCATACCTCGGGGCTTGAACCCGGTAAGCAAGCTGCATGTGGGACTGGTTACCCCTTAGCATACCTCGGAATGACATCCGGTAATCCACCATACACGTGGGACTGGTTACCCCTTAGTATCTTCGGAACGACGTCCGGCATCAACCATACATGTGGGACTGGTTACCCCTTAGTATCTTCGGAACGACGTCCGGCATCAACCATACATGTGGGACTGGTTACCCCTTAGTATCTTCGGAACGACGTCCGGCATCGGGCAGCACGACGGCCATACCCGGCATAACCACAAGTTTCAATCTTCAAGTTTCATTTAAATTGTTCTCTACAACTAACAGCGCACTGGAATTTAACATCTACACATGTTAGGCATCAATGCATTGTAACAAAGTTCTCAACTCACGGGATCCCATAAGAATTCGAATACATAATCGAAGCATAGTGGATACATGTGAGAGTGTTCATGCTGTCTGGTGAACATAATACAGAATATAATCATTGCCGATGTATTCTAATGTTAAGCTAAACATGCTGGAATTCTGCTCTGTATATCAACAGGTCGCTCGAGCGACCCTACCTCGCTCGAGCGGCCAAAACAAGCCCACTGTCCGAATTTGAAACTTAAAAATTTCTGCAGCTCGCTCGAGCGACCTCCAGCTCGCTCGAGCGGCCTATTAAAAATTTTTTTTTTTTTTTTTTTTTTTACGAAAATTCAAAATTTTCATAACAACCTCGCTCGAGCGGTCCAAAGCTCGCTCGAGCGAGCCATCGTCTTCCCCAGATTCTGGAATTTACAGAAACTGAACCTTTCATACGAATAAAACCCTAAAAATTCAATAGGACAACTAACAGATCCTAAAATCATGCAATAACCACAAAATTGAACATCCTAAGGTTGGTAGGTAAGCAATCCTACCTCAATTTGATGAAAATGTTGACGATTAGGACGAATTTTGGCGAAGAAAGTTTTGACCCAACTTTCTCTCTCTTCAAGAACACCTTCAAAATTCTTCTCGATTTCTCTCCCAACACCTCACAATACTCTCTCTAACCTTCTGAATTTCGATTGTGCGTCTAAACCCAAAGATTAGACGTCCTATTTATAGATTCGAGAGAAAAACCCCTCTTAATGTTCAAATTAAACCCTAATTCAATACTACGAAACCCCCAAATTGAATTCCAAAAAAACCCCTACTAATTCGTCATCAAATTTGATTTAAATCCGTTTATTTGCCATTAAAACGAAAAGAATCCGATGTTTATTCGTTAATTAATCGGAAAATCTCATTCAATAACCATGAATACGAAGAAATCCCAAAAGATGTCATTTTCGAGGTTGCTGGAAATGATAGCTCGCTCGAGCGGTCTATAGCTCGCTCGAGCGGCCTATTAAAATAATATATATATATATATATATATATATATATATATATATATATATATATATATTTTTTTTATTATTTTTTTTTTTATTTTTATTTTTTTTAAATTTTTTTTTTTAAAAACTCCTAACTTAAATAGTGAAACACTCTAAGTAAATATCAAATATTAATTTTAAACTATTTTAAAATTACGGATTATTACAGTTACTTGTAGGGGGGCTTTCCCCCCATCCAATCGGGCCCTTAGTGTTAAATTCGTAGTCTAAAGCATCTTCTCTCATATGATATGGGTCACAATCTAGAACCTCATGTCTGGGCAATTTTTGTTTGTCAGGATCATACTGTTACTATATATTGTTTCCTGAAGGCAACAAAAACCAATTGTAGGTTGCTCTCTTATTAAATTATATCCAGAGTAATGCATATAACAAGAAAATAATAAGAAAACTAAAAACAACATCATGTCATGGATTTGGGACCGGCCATAATAAAACAAATAATCCATCAAGATAAATTCAAGTACAAAATGTCATTGCTACATCATTCTGATTGAAGATTCTTTACATTGATGTAGAATAGCATTCTGCATTTTGCGCCAAAAAAATTCAACAATTCAGGGGAGGCTACTTTATTAAAACCCAAAAACAATTGAGGTTATAAAGGTAAAACCCTAAAATAAAAGGCAACAAGATTACACACAGTCATTAGTCTAGCAATCAAGCATTTTAACATCATAGGGATCTAAAATCAACCAACAACTTATGGTAAATGAAATTGTTTCACTTTCGTTAACCTAGAAATGACTACATTATCATGCTTTTGTTATCTTTTAATATCTTCTCAAAAGTAAAAGAAAAGTACTGTCTCAAGCAAAAAGGTACTTTTTGAGATTTGATGAGTTGATTGACCATGATTTCGTCTATTCAGCTCAACAATTGAAAAAATCCAGAAGTCTTAACAGAAAGAAGGTGGCTGTAGTGGTGGCATCTGTTGTCTTGACGTCATTCTGGATTATCTCCTTTGTTTGTTGGCTGGTGATGAAGAAGAGAAGAAGACGTAAGTGAAATAGCTTTCATATATCTTGCATTTCTACTGCATTTTCCTTAATTCTTTTCCTTCAATTTGGTTTGGTTGCATAGGAACATAAATCACTGTGGGGTATGCTAATGCAAGCCAAAAAACACAAAAGCGTACATACCATTTATATAAAATAATGTGGCTAAAATTGTGGGTCTCTGACCCTGAAAACAAAGACTACAAAAGTTCTGCATGAATTATTTTTTCCATTAGTATTTAAACCCTCCTATCCTTCATGGGTATGAGCAAAAGAATCCAGTGCAAGATTTATACTCAAGTTGTGTGATATTCAAAACTAAGTAAACTTCGAAGTTTCTTTTCTTGGGTTCCTTATTTCAGGGTAACCTATTATTGAAAGCCATCAGCTGATTTTCTCTCGTGTTTTGTGATTAATAGATGCAGGACTCAACATTCAGTACAGTGACCAAGAAAGCCTAGAATTACCCATCTTTGATATGGACACAATTGCAACAGCAACTAACAACTTTTCTGATACAAATAAAATTGGAAAAGGTGGTTTTGGGTCTGTGTATAAGGTAAATTTATTCCACTGCTCACCTTTTTCAGTGGGCAGATGAAAGTGCTCCAAAATAGAAGGAAAGAGTTGTAAATTTGGCATGATGATCAAAATAAATCTTGTGTTGATTCCTATAGTGTCAGCTATCAAGTGGAAAAGGCTCAAAAGACGCAGCTGTCAAGCGGCTCTCAAAGAATTCCACCCAAGGTCTTAAAGAATTCAAAAATGAGGTTATTTTGATTGCAAAACTTCAACACCGTAATCTGGTTAGGCTTTTGGGATGCTGCATCCACAGAGAGGAAAGAATTTTAGTTTACGAGTACATGCCTAATGGAAGCTTGGATTCCACCATTTTTGGTTTGCCCTCTCAACCTTCCTCTTTTGTTTTCTTACTCGTAAATTAAATTTGATAAACAAGAAAATAGTACTTATCATTGAAGTTTGTCTAATTATGACGACATATCAGAATATAAACAAAACTAATTTTATGCATATCCGGTTTCATCAAGCAGGTCTAGAAAAGGCAGGAAATAAATTGCTCACATGGAGGATGCGCTTGGATATCATCATTGGAATTGCTCGAGGAGTTCTTTATCTTCACCAAGATTCAAGATTGAGAATCATTCATAGGGATCTTAAAGCTAGCAATATACTGCTTGACAGTGAGATGAATCCTAAGATTTCAGATTTTGGTCTTGCTAGGGCTTTTGGAGGTGATCAGTCATCGGAAAAAACGAAAAAGGTGGTCGGAACTTAGTAAGTGGGCTAAGTTATGTTTCCTTGTTTTAACCTTAAAAGCTTTATTTAATACTTGAAAACTAGCTCAATAAGTTAGTTTGCTTGCCTTGCAAGGTCGTGGGATAGGAGAGAGGCCTACTCTATCTTGAGGTCATTTTGCACTAACTTATAATTTCTTTGACAACATAATACAGCGGCTACATGTCTCCAGAATACGCCATTGATGGCCTATTTTCGATGAAATCTGATGTTTTTAGCTTCGGAGTCATAGTTTTGGAAATAATGAGTGGGAAAAAGAACAGACAGTTCCAACATCCAGACCATGATCTTAACCTTCTTGGACATGTAAGTTCATCAACAAAGAATATGATGTCTTTTCACATTCCTCATATATCTCCATGTTTGATATATAATAAGTATTATATTGAGCCATTTCAGGCTTGGAACCTTTGGATTAAAGGAAACGCGTCTGAACTATTAGATCCTCTGGTGGAGTGTTCATTTCCAATGTCAGATGTTTTAAGGTGCATACAAATTGGTCTCCTATGTGTGCAGAAATGCCCGGAAGATAGGCCAAGTATGTCATCTGTGATCTTAATGTTGATTTCTGAAAGTGTAATGCTGCCCCAGCCCAAGCAACCTGGATTTTATATGGAGAGGAGTTCCAATGGGAGACATGATTGTTCCCCGGCTCAAACTCAAAGTTCTTCTAGCATCAATGAAGTGACCATGACAAACCTAGAGGCTAGATAAACATCTTGTCATGAGAAAGGATATGTAAGCCCAAAATGAGGGATGTGTTTGGCTTGGACTCGGCCAGTGTTATGGTTGACAGACCATATTGCCTAAATTTGGAAGAACTGGGATATGGGCTTAAGAACTCATGCTATACGTCCAGAATACCAATGTCTCCCAGCATTACAATGCTCCGACTAGGCATTATTCCACCAGGTTACCTTTTGGTAAAATGGTGTTGAGCTATAATGTTTGTGCATCAATTTCCCCCCGTCTCCATCCATTCAATTTTTGCTAACTTTTTGCTAACTTGTGTAAGTCGGAAATCTATTCATGACTATTCCTCACAGCTTTTCAATCTTTACAGTACTACTTAACCCCAAGGTCCCAAACAATAAGAGTAAACTGTTTTAATGAAACGAGGGGACGAAGTATACTTGTTGACCTCAGAGATCAATTGTATCCTGCATGTATGAACGTAACCATAGTAGTACCCATTGCAACTTGGAAAGAATTTTCGTTCAAAGTAATTTCACATCTCTCCAGGAGCCAAGCTTCAGAATATATGTCTATATATATATATGCATATGTAAAGCGCAAAAGCTTGATATTGTATCCTTACCAAACTCTATCAGCAGTCTTTCTTTATTATATTGCTGCAAAAGTGTATCTAAATCCAGCACGACAAATCCTTTATGATCCCTCTTCCATTGGGTCTACGTATTTGTGTCCAAACATTTTGGGGACAATTTGCAAGTCAAAAAACTAATCAGATCACAAAAGTGTTGAGACTTGGCCAGAACAATTGGTTGTGGTCGCTTAACGTACTTCCAAATTACTAATCATCACCCTGGCTGGACCAAAGAATGGATGATAATTAACGAATGTTTCCTGGTTGTTGGCTCCAATGAAAATCACAAGACAAGGTCCTAAAGCACTCAAAAGTGTAACTAACAACAACAAAAACTCAAACTGACTAATCATGTTGCCATTTGGGTTCACAAACACTCAAATCCCCTTGCAAGCAGGAGCAGAGCCAGGAAATTTTTTGAGCTGTGGGGTCAAAGAATAGAACTATACGAGTACACGAATTTGTTTCCAAGAATCGTTTGTACTTAGTAGAAGTTAAAGATAATTTTACACACGCATTTCTTTTAAAAATCACTTCCTAACATTAGGAAAAAAAATTAGGAACAACACAGAATTCACTAAACCAAGTTTCTCAAATTGGAAAAACATATTGACTACAATTTTGTAAGAATTGATTTTTCAAACAATAGTTTCAACAGAAGCTAGAACAAAAATTTAAAAAAAAACACTCCTGGCTTCCTTCTGATTTGGGAGATTTACATGTGATTTATGCTGAGAAGAAATGCGTAGGAGTTAAAAAAATTACGTACCACTTAGGAATTTCTAAGTTTCAGGTTTTTAAAATAACTCGGGGCAAAAGTAAAAATTTTAAAATCGTGTCAAACTAACAAATTCTGGGAAAAAAATATAAGTTGCACTCTTGAGAAATGAGAGCAAGTAGGGTTAGCTGACCCCACTTGTACCTTAGTGCCTCTGCTACTGCCAGCAAGCTTCTTATTCAAGAGCCCACACACATCAACGCAGATCACAACATGAAAGCCGCTGCAATACATTCACTATCAGTTTCAAGTTTTCAACGGTCATGAAAGACGTCTAGACTATTCAATCATTTCCATCGTTATTATGCGTTCAACCCAACGTTTTTTCTATACAATCACTGTATGTTGCATCTCTGAATTCAAATAAGGTCTTAAGGAACTCAAAAATGAGATAATTTTAATGCCCAAACTTCAACAACCTAATCTAGTCACGCTTTTGGGATGTTGCATCTGTGGAGAAGAAAGAATCTTCGGTTGAGTGTTTTTGAAACGATTTTTGAGGAAAAAAAACTCTGAGATGTTGTTTAGTGTAAGTATTTTACAAAAAAAATTTGAGAGTTAAATTTTTTTGGCATTTTCGATGTATTCTCTCTCTCTTCTTTTATAGGGAAATGAATATTGTTTGGAAAAAAAGTAACAATGTTTGGAAAAAAATTCCCAAACATAGTTCACAAAAATTTTCTAAAAATTTTTAGGAAAAACCCAACCGAACACAGAGTACATGCCTAATGGAAGGTTGGATTCCTTTGTTTTGGGCTTGCCCTCTCAACCATCAATTAATTCTTCCTTGGAATGAAGTTCGTCTAAGTGTAATAATCTACAAAACACTTATATAACTAACCAATAAAATTATGTATTCTCTGCAGCCACTGCAAATGGAAAAAACACGAGAAATAAATTGCTCCCATTGCCACATGGAGTAGGAGCTTGGACAATATTGTGGGGATTGCTCGATGGATTCTTTATCTTCACCAAGATTCAAGAGAATCAAGACTGAGAGTCATTGATAGGGATATTAAGGCTAGCAATGTGCTACTTGATAGTGAGATGAACACTAAAATTCAGATTTTGGCCTGGCCAGGGCTTTTGGAGGTGATCATTCATCAGCTAAAACAAAAAGGGTAGTTGGAACAATGTAAATCACTTCAGTTATGTTTGCTATTTTCATTCCAGCGAGATTTAGTTACCTATCTGAATTTCATTTTACCCTACAAGATTTTAAACTCTACAATAAGCAGCATGCAGAGGTCACATACTCCAGAATACGCATTTGACGGGATCTTTTCTATGAAATCAGATGTTTTTAGCTTCGGAGTCATAGTTTAGAATAATAAGCAGCAAAAGGAACAGAAAGGCATCCAGACCATGATCCTAACCTTCTAGGACATGCAAGCTAACAGGGGAAGAAAGTCCAAACTACATAAGCTTCACAAGCCAGCAACTGAACAAGTCCAAACTACATATAGAAAGTACATTTAGGGAATAGCTGGATAATAAAAAGTTGACCTCGGGGAAGTGACATAATCTAGCGCAACCACCCCCACCCCCACCCAACCCCCCCCCCCCCCCCCCCCCCCCCCAAAAAAAAAAAAAAAAAAAAAAAAGAGATGTCCGAAACTAGTCACGTATGCGTTTCGGATACTAATACACGCCCGGATACGGCAAATAAGTATCCAGCATGGAAATTAAATTACTTTATTTTCGAATACGTGGTGGATACTTTTGAGATATGGCAGAGGTAAAAATAAAAGTTTTAGAAAAATAGGCAATAAATATAAGGGACAAAGTGTAAAAATACATCTGCACATATGTAATACACATCTTGTTCTTAGTTCGCGATAGGGAGAAGTTCTGCACTTCAAGTTCAATCTCTCTCGCCCTCTCCCTCTGCTCTCTCTCTCTTGCAGCATATTTTGACGAAGACACAGAACGAAGAATGTGCATATTTTGATGTTACGTTGGGACTTTACTTGATCGTCGAAGGACTCATCAGCATCTGTTTCTCAATCCTATAATAGTTTACTGCTCGATTTTTGTAGGATTCGTAATTAGAAACTTGCTACACTCATTTTCTATGAAAACGTTGAGAACAAAGAAGCTTTCTTATTTACATATAAACTTCTCGGTTGATATTAAAACACTCGAGGGTGCTGATATATTTGAAATTGCAAGTCCTTCCCTTGATGAGCCGTGTAATAGGCCAGATGTGCACAAGTATAGGCCTTAGACCAAATGCATGCTCGGGCCATCCGCATTAAGGTCAAGCTAGGTCAAGCCCAAGACAAACTAAATCATACCGGGTCGTGAGGTTCAGTAAGCCCATCTGGTGCGTCCCAAGCTCTGTCAAGCACACAACTCCGAACTAGGCCAAGCCTCCTCGTACGGTCAGCAGACATGATGGCTCATGAGATCAATCCCCCAAGTGACACTGCTCGGTCGTGTCGCCGAGAGCTTGATGCTTGGCACGGCCAAAGCATGGCTTGTTCCCTGCATTGTAGGCAGTTGCTTGGGAAGACATGGGGATGAAGCGATTGCCATACATGGGGGTCGTTAGCGCTCGATTCGCACAGACGTGGGACACATGGTAGAAGCGCCGTGACTTACAGTCCACGACATGACATTTTCGGTTAGCCCTCCCGGTGCTCCATTGGGATTTTCTATAAATAGGTCTAGGGTGCTCTACTCTCAGGTACGCACAAAATACACTCTCAAGCTTTCAGTTGGTTTTACCTCTTCCTCACCGGAAAGCTAACTTAGCCATCAAAATACCCACCAGAGACACAATCCCGATCAGCAATAACGTCGAGTTTAAGTGTTGTTTTGCAGTAACATGAAGGACGGTGAAAGTTCAAAGATCAATGAGAAGTCAGAAAAAGTATGATTCAGACTCCACAAGCCGGATATGAAAGTCGTGATATTCACCCATGAAGACGAAGGAATGAAATTGATAATTTAATGTTGAAGTTCTTTTTTTTTTGTGGATAAACATGTTGAAGTTGATATGAGTAGAAATTAGTATGAATTATCACTTTTTTTATTTGGACTTTTTAGTACTTTTAGTAGCTTTCTTTCTATTTTAAATAACTTTTAAAAATTGACATGTGCTAAATGCCTTGTATAATAGTGTTATCAATTCAACTATTCTTTTATTTCTTTTGACTCCTTTGGATGCATAGTACATGACCGATAAATGTAAACAAAATTAATTTTTACAGCCGTATCTATGATGTATCCGTATCCTATTTTTATATGTTGCCTATCGCATAAACCATATCGTATCGTGTCGTATCTGTACCCCATAGTGGGGTAGTTTTTGATGCATGTCAACATCCCATAGCAGAAATATCACGGTTAAAACTATATTTTCTATGAAAATTACGGGAAAAACAAAGAAATCTCGAACATCGGCTAGCATTACTCCTTTCACCAGTTACTTGATTACCTGAACAATATTAATACAACCATCATTATTTTGTGCGTTCATACTGCCCTGAACAAGAGGCCATTCAAATGGTGAAATCAACTTCTAGAATAAAAAACAATTTCGATGAGGAGGTGATTAAACGACGAAGTTTCTAACACAGGAGATTTGTGATTAAAAAAAAGTTGGGAATTGGAAACCAAAACGGCCAAAAATATGCAGCACATGGAAATGGAAGCGGCAATTAAGTACATGAATAAGGACTTAAACGGTGGTGCAATGGAGGCCGGCGCCAACGAGATGGGGAGTTGTGACAGAAAGCTGTGTAAAACATAGAGTGAAAACAGAGAGACAGACAGAAAGAGAGAAGACATACGTTTCTGTGGGCGTCGAAGTGCCGGAGGAGTGGTGGCGACGGCGGCGGCTAACTACGATGCCAGAGAGATACAGACGAGGGAGGCAGACCGAGTGAGTGATAAATTCACCTCCAGGGAACGACATCGTTTTTTAGGGGGTTTTTAGCAAAGTTATCGTACCCGCAAACGTACTTATTTTATTACTAATACGATACGTACCGATATCGATATATTTTAATGTACCGTTTAAAATTTTATCACTAGAAAAATAATATACATTATTCAAATATTATTTCTTAATAAAAAATCATATTAGATATATAAAATAAAACTTTCACAACTTATATATAATTAATCAAAAAATTATCAATTAAAATTTTTTAAACGAGTATGGTACAATTCGTAATAATCCAATATTGTGACCAAAACAGTACAAAAATGGATCGAGGTCAGTTCGGTACAATATCAATAATTTTACTAAATAACTTTAATTTGTAAAGAGCAAATATATTAGGGTTAATTACACTTTATCCCTTCAACTATTACTCTTTTTTCCTTACTCTTTTAATCGGGTTACAAATTATTCCTCTTCAATTATGAAATCATTGCACAATAGGCATGTCGCTAGGTAAAAAACATGTGATTTTTACATGATTAAATCAAATGGTCGAATACTCTTAAAAATACTCCAATAAGATTGAAATACACATAAATGATGCACACACATATAACAATAAAGCTCCATTAAAGAAAATAAAGACTTACAAATAGACAGATATAATTTTTTTCGAAAGTTTTTTTATTTTATTTTTTTGCTCTCCTCTTTTCATGTTCCCAGCCGTAGGCCTAGTTACTTTTCCCTGATCCTGTGAATGTCATAAGCCGTGAGTTTCTTCTGATGTGGAAATTTTTTCTTTTCTCGACTTATTACAATAATCTAGGCTACCTGTACTAGAATTTTTGCTTAGTACACTTATATTGTGGAAACTGTCAACAAAAGAGGAATTCTATTTTTCCAAGGAGAGAAATTAATGAGTCCCATGTCCATTTTGCATGTGTTGATTAACGGCCAAAATATGTTTTTTATTTTTTTCTGCAAACTAGATATATAAATTTATAATAAAAAGATAATAAATGTATTTAATTAAGCACTATACAAAACTAACAATTTGTGATATTGTGAATTTTGTATGTTAATATTTTGTGCTTATTAAAATCTACTATAACACTAATAGAGACAAGTGGAGTTCGAATGAGCTAACTAATATGCGTGTTCAAGATGATGCAAGATGGAGAGAAAAATAACATCACAATTTCATTGGCACTCAGGTTGATACGAAGAAAAACGATAAGAAAAATAAATATCCACCAAAGAAAAAAGTGGACTTGAAAAAAGTAATTAGGCTCATGAAAATGATGATTTTGCTTTCAAGTGCCATTTTTTGGTGCAAAAAAGGACATATAAAAAGGTATTGCAGCAAGTGTAAGATTTGGTTTGAAAAGAAAGGTAACAAATTGTCTGTATCTTTTGAATAAAATTTTATTTGGACTACATTATTTTTCGAATATTTTTTGTTTTTATTTTATTTTTTTTGATTTGTTATTTTTGTAAATTATTAATCCGTTGGATGAAAAAATCTAAAATATATAAAATTATGCCTAAAAATTAAAAAAATATCACTAAAGACAAAAAAATAAGCTTCAAAAAACACTATTTTTATAATTATTTTTATTTTTTCTAAACTTTTTTCAAATTTGATCTATATTTATAACTTTTCTGAAAGTTCTCGTTAAGATAAACCAATAATCTACAAAAAGTTAACGAAAGTAAAAAAAAAAATTCACATAAAAATGAAAAAATAATTTAATAATCTAGTCAGTCCAAATAAATCAATGATTTTCAATTTCATATCTCCACGCATAGAATTAAAAGATTCATGAAAATGAAATTTTGAAAAATGAACGCAACAATGCTCTTTCTTTTTTTTATAATTCGGAAAGACTATTGCTACGTTTATTTTCGGCCAGAATCCAGAAGTACAAGATCATCACGATTTCCATCCCCAGAGCATTGCTGCGTTTGTTTATATTCTATATGAAATTCTGTCCAAACAACTACAAAAAGAAAAATCCCAAAGAACTCACTTGGGAAGTTTACCAAATGATGGGTTGGAGGGGGAGAGAGCAAACACATTGCACCTCCACGTGAATGGAGAACAAATAGGAAATAGAAAGGGGGTGCAAGCAATAGAGCAGACCACCCAGGGCTTTCATACAACAAAACCATTAGAACATTCAGAACGACAAAAAACAAAGGGCGCCCAACCATTGGAGAAAAAATAATGAACAATAACACCGTATTTTCTGTATCCACAATAGACATAGAAAGATGAACACAACAATAACAGGGGGAAAATAACACCATCAATACCTATACGTACAAATAAGACAAGGCCTTTGAAACATGATTTAGAACATACTGTAACCGTTGTCATCGTCACTCATCCGAATGTAACATACTATAGCTAAAACAAAAATGAGGTACGATCCAAGCTGCATTCCCAGGGCTCCCCAACCAATAACACCGGCATGCTTTAAGATAGCTGGTATGGCGATGCTGCCAATGGATGAAGCTCCAGTCAAGAATTTACAAGCATCCACCCAGCTGTTTGATCAGTTGTTTTAAATCAAGAAAGACTTAAAAGATTGTTTCTGACGTCAATGAGAAAATCAACTTAAAGGAGAAAGGCCTTAATCTATACATCAATGTTTATGGAAAGAAACCTAACCCGCTTGAAGATTCGGAAAAGAGAGAGGAGGTGTTGGAACCCCCAAAAAACAGCAAAGGCATAGGAAGAAGCACATACATCAGAGCTGCGAGTAGATAATTTTGGCAGAATGGTTTCAGATAAAAATACAAGATGCAAATGCCAAATCGTATCTCGATTTAACATCAACTTTAGAAAACTTGAATCTTACTTTTTCACTTAACTAGTTGGGGACATACATCGGAAGTGCTAGTGCCAATATAAGTGATTATGGTATTCTATTTGATGACAGTGACTGCTGGGTAAAGGATAAAGACAACCGTGTGGCAAAATTTCCCTTGTAGCTGGTCAATTGTTAACTGTTAGGTGCTAATTTTGAAAGAGGAATATATCGTTCATGCTCATAGAATGACTCAAACCCTTATGATTACTTCTGCGATGCTTGGATAATGGGTTTCTGGAGGGAAAGAAAAATATAAGAAACTAATCGCATCTAGAAACTAAGAGTAGTTTATTACTTCAATTTCCCTACATTTTTCTTTCCCTTGTTAAATCCCTCCATAAATCCATGGTCCAGACTCATGCTACAGACTTCTATCAACACAGCAATTCCATCTTCAGAAGGTGCGTTAAATGCCTAAAAAGCACAGGTTATTTCTACAAATAAACAAGAGGAAAACCAGGAATTCAGAACAATAAAGGTCGATAAGCTTTTCATTGATGATAAACAACTGAAAGCATGATGAAGGTCCGAAACATATCCATACCAAAGTGGATGCAACATGAAAATTCAGGAAATATTAAGCACGGCTAAAGTGCTGGTATACCTAAAGGAGTCTAGATCTATGTAAAGTTCACATGTCGAACTCAACCACAAAATCTTTAGCCACAGAATGGTCTTTGAATACCATAATCTTCACTATGCAATTTTCATTAAGAGAACAGAGAGTTTCATGGGGGCAGGCGCCCGCATTACAAAGAACCAAGTTTTCTAAATGGTTGATGAAGTCTATTTCCAACATTTCAAAACCCACAAGAATGAACGGACAATTCACAGTCAAGGAGCCCTTTTGAATTGCCCTCAAAGAACCTAAGGATTTCATATCAACTTGAAAACCTTCGGATGGCGGTACTTGCATGGTTGCAAGGATATTGTGTGCTCATATAATCTCACATAAATCATGATTCGAAATATGAATTACTAAGGTAGTAAAGCCTAAACAATTCTTTTTCAGTTGAAGGACACCAAATAAAACATGACCCATCCCCATACCTGTAAGCATTGGCCACCAGTTATCGTACAAAGCACATGCCTGCAACATCATGCAAGTAGGAGTAAGCAACTAATAATGTTTTTCTTGCAGGGATTGTGCACAAATGCATATATCTAATCCAGATCAGCTAACATGAAAAATGCAACTAACCAAAATTTGCAACACGATTCCCCCAGAGACCAAAATCGCCAAGAAAGCAAGTTTCCCAGTATGCAAACAGGCTCTCACATAACCTGGTATATCTGCCATAATATGACTTGCCCCAACTGGAACGACTGCATAAAATAATGGGGAAAACATTAAACGAAAACGTAATCTAAGCCGAATAAAGATACTGAAAAAATAACAGCTTAGAAGCGATGATTACGGGTGATGGTGAACCTATGAAGCACGGATACGAATACGGGATACGGATACAGCAATACAGCAAAACCTAAAAAATAGGATATGGATACATTGGGGATACGGCTGTAAAAATTAATTTTTTATAATTATTGACCATCTACTACGCATAAAAATGAGCCAACTAGGTGATTTCCATACTAAAACTTTGTTTATCTACCAATAATAGGAACCACACCTTTCCTAAATTTAAGGTCTGTATTCGACATACACAGTTGATCCCCTATCCAAAGAACTAGGTAATTTCCAAGAGAACCCATACAATACCAAATTTCAAAAGAGCCTTCATTACAATAATCAAGGGAACATTCTTTCAAGTGTTGACCATAAATGTGAGATTATAAATGGCAAGATGCAAGGGGAGGGGCTATTGATGAATTTATCTCATCAAGCACTAATTACATGGGACACAACGTAGTACGAAGTCTCAATATTTAAGTGCAGAATACTCATGATCAAACTCCCAACTGGTCCAAGAGCACAAAGCACTAAGTTCCAGTGTTATGTAGTAGATATTTAAATTTGGAAGTCATTTCTATTGCAAGTTTATCATTTACAAATCCCTTTTCATTCAGGAGAAAGAAGAAAGACAAACAGATATCTGATGGATGATTCATGATATAGAGAAGCCTTGTGCTAAGAATTAAGCTGATGGGTGAATTACATGGATGGCAACAGTGTATCGGCTGCAATAATTTGCATTTGAAAAACAAAGGAGAAGTATCTATAGAGCCACAAAACACAGCACTGAATTGGGTACAATAACTGATAATTTACATCCAATTGTTGACACTACATATCTTACTTTCGTAAACCCTCAGTACTAGCAAGTTCTTTGCTACTCAAATTAGTACACTGTCTAAACAATAGAGAGTTTCATATGCATCTCTGCACCCTGATTCATTGACAATTAGCACATCACTACAAACAGATTCAAGGATTGTTTGCCTTTGATCATCATTTCACCATTGAAGCTAAGAGAAGCTGTAGAACTTGCTAAAGAAGGAAGAGAAACCCTTTCTGTTGAATGTACTCTCTCTTACACGCAAGAGCTGTATAGCGCTGTATATGTACAGAAGAGAAAAGAGAGGGAAATAACAAACTCAATAGATTCAAATAAAACTTTAGCTGACGTATTTTTCACACTAACTCTGCTTGACTAACATCCCCTCTCAGACGAATGGGGACTGGAGTAACCATGAGTTTGGATGTTAAGAAACGAAATCAATAAACAGCCAAAGGTTTGGTTAAAATATTAGCGAGTTGAGTGGAAATGCAAACAAGGTTAATCACCAATTGCTTGCTTAACACTTTTTCACGGACAACATGACAATCCAGCTCCACATGCTTAGTTCTAGCATGAAAAATGAGAATAGAGGCCAAGGCAGAGCAGTTAAATTTTCACACCAGATGAGAGGGGGATCAACATGAGGAATGGCCAATTCCTGAAGCAAATGTTGAAACCATGCAACCTCAAAAGCTGTGTGAGCCAAAGCCCTGCACTCAGCTTCAGTACTGGACCTATTAGTGTGATGTTTTTTAGCTGACCACAGATCAAGATTGGGAGCAAAAAATATACAAAAACCACGGGTAGATAGTCAATCAATGTGATCTCCAGCCCAATCTGCATCTGTATAGGCAGTGAGTTGCAACAGACAAGTTGTGAACTTCAACCCTTGATGAAAAGTGGCTTCAATATATCTGCGAATCCTCTTCACAGCAGTAAAATAAGTTTGAGTAGGATTATGCATGTGTTGGCAAGCAAGACTAACAGCAAGAGAAATCTCAGGCTTGGTGAGTGTAAGACAATGGAAAGAGCCAACCAGAATTATAGGAGTGAAAATTTGAGTATAAATAAGCAGAGCCTGGCTTAATGGTGGTTTTTAACTGCAGCTGGGGAAGGAGAAGGTTTACAGCCAAGAGACCAGCTTTAGAAAGGCAAACCGTAGCATACTTAGTCTGGGACAAAAACAAATCACTGCCAGAGATAATGACTTCAATATCTGGAAAAAATAGCGAAGAGGACATAGGTCCATCATAGCAAACTTCACACTTGGTTTTGTAATAAGATCAGATAAAAAACAGAGTTACTCCCAGGAACAATAATGTCGTCAACCTAGAGGCAAAAGCACTATGAAAATGAGGCAGTATGGCAAAAGAAAAAAGAAGCATCGCTGCATCAGACTTCCTATTGGTAAAACCAAGAGACTGGACAAAGGAAGAAAACAAGGCATACCATGCAAGAGGAGCTTGTAGAAGACCTAATAAAGCATTGTTCAATTTCAAGATCAAATGAGGTTTGGTGGGACCCACGAAACTTGGGGCTGCCTCATATACACATCTTCCTCAATAAGACCAGGTAAAAAGACATTGGATGCATCTAGTTGACAAGAAGCCAATGAAAACGAAGAGCCAGACTGAGAATAAGTTGGTTGGTTGTTTGAGCATGATGAAGGTTTCAGGATAATCATTGCCTTCCATTTGTTGATTACCATGAGCAAGAAGCCTTGCTCTGTAATAAGCATCAGAAGTCAGAACTGTCTGAGTGCCTTTAATATTGTAAATCCAGTGACAACCAATCAAATTAGCATTAAGAGGAGGAAACAAAGTCCATGGCTTGATGAAGTAAAGCATGCAATTCCTCATACACAACAGTTGCATCCAATACAACATGTTTGTGTGCAGCAGCAAAGGTCCTAGGTTCCTCAGAAGAAGAAGAGGAGACAACAATCAGAGTAAAAGGGTGTTTGGGTTTAAGAATACCATTGCTGGACCTAGTGAGCATAGGATGAAAAGATTCAATGGAAGAAGGAATAGCAGGTGATGAAGAAACAGGTAAAGGAGCAGGAATGGCAGACATAGGTGGTGTAAAAGGAGACGAAGGAAGAACAGAAGAAGAATAAGTAACTGACGAAAAAGGAAGTAGAAGCTCTAGGAATAGGAAGGAGAAACAGAAACAAGAAGCACATCACAAGTGATTAAAGAAATATCGAAAGTGCAAAAAGAAGAAGAAGAAGAAGTAGATGTAAGGGAACAATAAGGCAAATCATCTTCCAAGAATTTAACATTTCTAGAGGTGTATATTTCACTAGAGACGGGGTCAAAACTGCTAAAGCATCCAACTCGAAGCCAATTGGCAATGAGTGGAGAGGCCGCCAGGCTTATGTATTAGATTTGGACGTAATAATTAATCAATGCGTGGAACACATGTGACACCTTACCCACACTTGGAGAGGTAAACAACATATCTACAACACACGGAAACAATATCACTTAAGGCACAGGCAGTGAGGCAATCAACCAGAAGAGTATCGTCCGAAAGCCTCCGAAACCCTAGGTTTGATACCATGTTAAGGCATCCAACTCAAAACAAATTGACAATGCATTTGTATGACGTACGAAACTAAGTAAAGTTTTTTAAGTTTCTTTTCTTGGCTCCTTACTTCAGGATAGCCGAATATTGAATCCAATCAGCTTGAGAGTCATTCATAGGGATCTTAAGGCTAGTAGTGTGCTACTTGACATTGAGATGAGCCCTAAAATTTCATATTTCGGCCTGGCTACGGCTTTCAGAGGTGATCAATCATAAGGTAAAACAGAAAGGGTGGCCAGAACATAAAGTGACTTTAGTTATGTTTCCTAGTTTAATTCAGCAAGATTTAGTTAAATGTCTAAATTGATTTTAGTCTACAAAATCTAAATTCGATGATAAACGGCATGAAGTGGTTTATGCCTGCAGAATATGCATTCAAAAGACTTTTTCCTATGAAAACAGATGCCTTTAGCTTTATAGAGTCATAGTTTTAGAAATAATGAGCAGCGAAAGGAATAGAAAATTCCATCATCCAAACCATGATCTTAACATTCTTGGACATGCAAGTTCGTAGGTGACAAATTTTATCTTATTTTCACTTTCCTCATATTTTCCGGTCTTTGAAATCTATTATCTTCCATATTCAGTCATTTTAGGCATGGAAAGGCTTCTGAGTTATTCGACCCTCTAATGGAAGGTTCACTTCCAATGTCAAAGGTATTACAGTGCATAAAGATCGGACAGGCCAAATATGTAATCAGTGGTCCTAGTGTTGGTATCAAAGAGTGTATTTTTGCCCAAGCCCAAGCAACCTTGCTTTCATATGGGCAGAATACCCAAACAGATACCTAGATCATGATTCTTTGGTACCTTAATAAAATGAAGATCCATAAGACACCTAGAGGTTCAACAAAACATTTTCTATGGAAAATTATCTGTCCCGATACGTCCATGGTACCAATACCTATCCCCGATATTAAAGAGGGAATAGTTACTCAACCTTTCCTAATCTGTGTTCATCGGGCTCTGTGTATAAGTTTCTATTTGTTTAGTGTGACTTTACCAAGTAGCAAAATATGGTATTTGTTTGAAAGTGAAATATCAACAAGTGTGAATATGTATGGTTGTGGCCACGCAATAAACTAAAACTTTGATCAACAAGAAAAACTCAGCCTACATAAAGGAATACATATCTATTTCTACAACACCGAGGGCTAGGAATATGCATACCAGGGATTTACACTGAATACCTTCCCATCTGCAGGGAAGTGCACGTCCAAGCGACAATACAACTTCTCCCCTTAGCCTTTACTTCCTGAACATGAGACAAATAGTGCAATCGTTTAAGCTTCAAAACCAGCAACTGAAGAACTCAAAACAATATAAACAATTAAAGTCTACAGAATAGCAGGATAACAAGAAGTTGACCTCGGAGAAGCAACATAATCTAGCACGAAAAAGAAAAAAGATGCGATCAGTATGGGAAAATTTGTAATGCATATCAACATCCTATGGCAACAAAATCACGGTTAACTCGTTTCTCTATGAGAATTACAGAAAACAAAACCTAGCATTACTAATTCACCAGTATTTTGGTCGAATTCTCGACTATGTTACTCCAGCCACAACCAGTGTCTTATGCGTTCATGTTGCCCTGAACAAGAGGCCGTTCAAATAGACAAATTTGCAGATACAACTTCTAGAATAGAAATTTTTCGATCTGGAGGTGATTCTCAAACTACGAAGTTTCTAGCTGATCAGAATTACAATGGAGAATTAGTAATTGGATACGAAAATGGCCAAAAATACGCAACAGATGGACATGGAAGAGTGAATTACGAGAACAGAGTAGAGTGGAGAATTCAGATCTGATGCAGAGTGACGAAAGCTGAACCAAATACGTTAATAAGCAATTAGAGCAGCTTTGAAACCGGATTAACAAATTCTGGAATAATCAACTTAATTGCCGACAAAACAATCTCATCCACGGGTTCCTGTGATATTATTTAAAAAAAATAAAACACGCTTGATATTTTGTTCTTATATGAATTTTTTTTGTCTTTTGGCTAGATTATTAATTTGTCAGAGATTTTAAAAAAGTTATAAATATTAATTAAATTTGAAAATTTTCAAAAAAAATAAAAATAAAAATAGAATCTTTTTTTATTATTTGTCGTTTTAGTATTTTTTTAACTTTTAAACATAATTTTATACTTTTTAAATTCGTTTTATTGAGATGTACTAATAATTTACAAAAATTAAAACAAAAACAACAAATAAAAAAATTGAATAAAACAAAACTAGTTATTTATTGAATTCCTACTTTATCCACATTAATCAACTTAATCTATACTAATAGATATGGGCTACCTATTTTGATATGAACCTGAAAATAAAACTCCGTCAAAAAAATATTTTTCATTAAAGTCTCTACTATAAAAACAAATTACATTCATTTTTAGTATTGCATATCAAAACATAACCCTTGAAATTCATAAAATTCATATTGCTTATCAAAACAAATAAAAAATATCAATAAAGTATGAGTTTAATTACTTTTGTGAGATCCAGTTTCCTTGCTACATTGTACAAAATATACCTTGAAATATAAAATGTGCATCAAACTACCTTTTTATTTTACTTTTAGAAAAAAAGGAGGAGAAAGTTTTTTATGTGAATAGAAATGTCAAAACACCTCATTAAACAGTTATGCAATAGTAATACTTTATCACCCTGCACTATGTGGGGCAAGACTTTTGTCTATTACCAAAATTTTAAAATTATAGTGTAATTAAATTTTTTTTATATTTAACATTCTAATCCACTGCCAACCATAGCTTCCCATAATCGTTGTCACTGTCTAAAGTGAAAATCTTACATATATCAATTTATTTGCAGAACTTGGATAAGGTACATTCGAAATTTTAAAAAATAATAGAAATATAGTCTAAAAGAAAGCAAAATGTATAATTTCCTAAATTCCACTATCCACGTCACATGAAATAAATACACAAAATCTTAAAAGTCTAGCCCTTTTTCACTGTATGTTCAAGATTCGATTTGAGTTCTTGATTTCAAACAAACAGTGAGTGTTAAGCTCGTAATCAGTTGTTGCCACTGATTGGTACATCTGATACTTGGGTCGATATCCTTATATATTTTGACGTAATGTCATGAATGAGAATCAAATTGAGAAGTGAGAACATGTCTTTTATAGTTAATTATTTTCCATCAAAATATTTTCGATCAATATTTTTTGGCCTAAATTCTTGATTGAATTATAAAAAGAGAAGATGTTGTTTATCTAAATCTAAGGTGAAAGGATTCCAAACGATCTGACATGCTTTCTTAATCAATCAATTTCTTATTTTAGTTAAATTTTAGCTTTAGATTATAAATTTTCCCAAAATTCAAGACTAACATCCGAAACACTACAACTACGAGTTCCCATGATAGCTTTTCTGTTGGTCTTCGTGGATTGATACTCTGATTTGCCATTCTACTAGATTTTCATACACCTGAGGCAACGATCAATTTTTAATTAAATACTGATTTGATCAGTACATCAACGACAATACTCTTTTGTTAGTGACCAATGAGGTTAGGTGGTAAAGCTTGTGCATGTCAGGGAGAGCCAACGATTGCTTCTTTGTCCCATGACTTTGACACATTATGCATGGATCATGAATCTTCTGTGGGGCAGTCATGACAATTCTTAAAATGCACCGATAAAAGACTTGAGCACACAAATTGAGATATTTTTGCATGGTAAGTTTGACATGTCTTGGATGATTACTATAGCCGGTAGCAGTGACTTTTGTATTTAAAAAGTCTAGGAAAATAGATATTTTCGAACACATTTAAACAAATGTATTTAGAACCGTTGGATGCACATGAGGTTCATAAATTATTGAGGATCCCATGTGCATCAAATAATTTTGGACACATCAGTGTTCGGATGTGTCCAAAATATCTGTGTTTGTAGCATTACTTTTGTGTTTCCCTACTTTTGACGATTATTTTCTTTTCTGCCTTCTCCCTTTAAATTGCTAGGAGTCGACAAATAGGTTTTCAATCGAAATAGAAGAGTCTATGTTTGATTGTGAAAAACTCTCTAGATCTATGAATTTTGCATATTGTGCTTTCTTTTCTCTTGTTATTTTTTTCTCGCTTTGAGATTTTTCACATATATGTATATTTTATGCTTTCTTGCATTCTTTAAATTATTTATATATATTGCATAATCAAATATAGTAATTCAAATTAATTTAGAGAATCGGCAACTTAAAATTAAATAACTGTAAACCAGGTACAATGCATTTGTTTAGATATATACTTGCATATCTTTGGATTAAGTCAATAATCATGGAAACATATGCAAGCTGAATTAACAAACACACACCAATAGTACAACAACAATATCATTACATGACCACGGTTGAGCTACTCAGTGCTTGTGGTTTCATGAGCCTTCAGTAGAATCGGAAGACCCCTTTTCAGGAGACGGAGTTAACTTAAATATTATCCCCTCATTTGGTATTAATGTCTTCCATTGGAACTTCGTCACCAAATTATAGAGAAACACTAGTATCTGTAGTCGGGCGTACTCTTTGCCAGCACACATTCTTGGTCCTCCACCAAAAGGTACATATGTATATGGCACATGTCCATATCCATCAAACCTAGTTGCATCAAATTTCTCTGGGTTCGGAAAGTATGTGAGATCTTTGTAAGTTGAGTGACCACTCCAGAAAACCTAAAAAATAACAAATTGTAGGAAATTTCAATAATAGTAAACTCACCTAGACAAAATAAACATAGAAGTTCGGTATTGAGAGCCTTAGTTATGTTAAATGAGTGCACACCCATACAAAATAGGGGAATGCTTTGCGTACGGATTTTTATGCAAAATCTTGTCATAGATGTGTTTGAAGTCGTATGATGCATGTGGGTCTCCACTATTTGCGGAGCTTGAGTGCATTGCATGGTTTCGATTAGAACTGTGTGCGAATCTATGTACCAAATAGGGGCGATACTACCAAGGGACAAGGAGGGGCACAGGTCATATCTCTTCAAAAATCTATCCTTTCTCTCTCACTACAGTCTCTGCTTCTCCCTTTTATATCTAGTAAGCTCTATGGTTTAGGGTTTCAATTGAGAGAAACCAAGTTTAAATTTTGCTCGGATTTAGCACAAAAAGTCAAGCTAAGAGGGAATTTACGAGTGTCACACAAACGATTTTGAGAATCTTTCGCAAACTTGGGGTAATGGTTCTGAATCTCTATTTAACCATTTCCTTTCTATAAAGTAAGAGAAGAGAAATGGGGCTTTTCACAATTTTCAACCAAAAAAGTGTGGTCCTAAAGAGTTATTTATATATGATTGGAGACCCGAACATTCCGTAGCCCGCGAAAGTCTGGAACGGCGAAGTGCAGTATGTGCAAAAGTTATATATTTTAATGTTCAGACTTTAGTACTTTAGAGTGTGGTCCTATTTTGTTGTATTATATTCAACAATCAAAAGTTATATGTTTTAGTGGTTATACTGTTACCGGAGAGGGTGACCACTGTTACCAGATAGACCAAGAGACATTAGCAACGACAGAGAGGAAACAACACCTGTAACCAGCGACTAGGTGAACAAGCACAATAACATAATGCAAATCAACTCAATGCTAGACAGAGAGGGAGACTGAACACAGCGATCAGTCCAGTGCACAACATTGATCAGACCAAAAAAAGAGATGCCAGATCTGGACCAGACATGGCGAGACGAGAGGTCAGATCGCGGCGGCGCCGTCATGGAGCACGGCGGCTGGGTGCGATGGCATCGGCTAGTGGCGATGGTAGGTGTGGCAGATGGGTATTAGAGTTTAGGAATAAGGCTCAGATACCATGAAATGGAAGTGGGAAAAGAGAAGGTGTATAGAGCTTTGTTAAGAAACCCTAACACTATTAATATTATTTTTTATTATGTGACTACACATAACAATATGAGATTACCCAGTGTGGGATTATAGTTAACTACTATTCTAATAGTTTTAATGTTGTATTAGAAGCTAAGAATCTTTAAGATCTAAACTTTTGGCAGAAAAAAACTTTTCCAAGCAAATGCCCTAGATTTTTTTATGGCAAAGTTGTTTATTATCAAAACAAGCAGACCTACAAGATCAATGGGTCATACACTAGAAAATTGAAGCACCTATCCGTAAACACCAACTGGCCTAACTCAACGGCTAGGAGAGAAAGCGGACAACTTTGCAAGTAAAAGAAAAGACATAATTAAGCCTAGACTAACTCAGAAATTTGATAATCAGTGCAGATCAATCTGTTACAATCAGTTTAGGAAGACATCTCCATAAGAACAAGTAAAAGCTCTAATCTCCTCCATCACTTTACGAAACACATCTTGAATCATTTATCTTCTGTGTGTAAATAAGTAATCTTATTCCATATATCTTTCTAACAATAGCAGCCTATTATAGCCTAAACATACTCCATAACTAAGCCTGGACTAAATCAAAAATTTGATAATCAGTGCAGATCAATCTGTTAGAATCAAATTTAGGAAGACATCTCCATGTGAACAAGTAGAAGCTCTAATCTCCTTCCTTACTTTACGAAACACATCTTGAATCATTTATCTTCTGTGTGTAAATGAGCAATCTTATTCCATATATCATACTAACAGTAGCAGCCTATTATAGCCTAAACAAAGTATGTTGTGGTGATCTTCCACCTTATGCACCTCCGTAGTGCTGGTAAAACAATGTAATTTCATCCGTTTTGTCGTCGAAATTATGTTATTTTGACCCATGCATTTTAATAACAATTCACAGGATAAGTCAAACCGATGTTGTTGCTTGGACAAAACGAGCAAAATTATGTCATTTTGTCCACGCTACACCCGCACTACAAGGCCTACACCACAACCTCCAATCCCATCTTATTGGTCCATCAAGTAAAATCATTGAAATAACAACGCGCACAAGCCTAAACAAGTACGATGAGCAGCTAAATATGCAACTATATGTGCTCATCAAACCCCCCCCCCCCCCCCAACTTGAGGGTTGCTAGTCCCTAACAATCAAAAGTCAAGAACAAGAAGGAAAATGAAAGAAAAATAAAACGGTTGCAAAATCTCCCCGTATTTTTCAAGCGTTTGGCAAATGCCGGTCAGTTGTTCCTCATCCATTGCATACCAAATCAACACTAACTTTTCTGATCTCATACATTCAATCCATGAATTAAACCGAACAAGCTTAGCTATCGTGTCATGCAAGCTATAGAAGAACATGTTGAGCTTTGATTCCAATTCTCACAATTGATTTTCGCTCAGCAGAATCTCAACAACTCATATCCCTTTCGATATATGCAACAATAAATGCATAGCGATGTAAAAATGCTATGCATTCCCAGAAGATTCAGCGCATGATCTATTTAAACTACAGAAAGAACAGCAGTAACTAAACAAACAAAAGGAACTATGTTATGTAACAAACCATGCAACATACAAATGCAAAAGAAATAGAAATTGATTTCAACACATGCAAAAGATCAACCGAGGGCTTTCATTAGCTTCTAAAATCCATGGATTACAAAAACTGGGTTAGCTTTCAAAACGAATGCCATCTCCAAAAAATGGTTAGGGTTAGACTACCCTAAGACGGCATTGACCTAACTATAACCCTAAGACGGCATTGACCTAACTATCCCCCATGGTTTGTTCCGCTAACCTTCCAATCACATAAACTAAACTAAAGTAACCAAGAAGAACTACATTATCCACCGACTCTAAATTAACACAAAAACATGCACTGTGTCTAAAAACTTGCAACATCCCGGGCATGGTATAGTGATCAAGGGAAAGGTGGTGGTGTGAAAGCGTCTAATGGTCCTGCTGGTCCCTTCCCTGTTCCTCTTCTTCATCCTCCAAGTCAATGATTTCTACAGTTGACGGCTTTCCCAATAGATCCCCCTTTTCTCCCATTCCTCCTTTTTGAATTTTTTCTTTGTTACTGCCTCTGTTATACCCACCAAGTATCGCAACATACATCCTTGTTAATTCAATTTCCCTTTAACTTCCTCCTTAAATTTCTCCACTGATGCCCTGAACATCATGTTGACCACCCTCTCCTTCAACATTTCATTGTGTAAAACCTTCTGTGATGCACTAAGCCCCTGCTACCTAATATATATATCCTTAAACCAATGCTCCCATAGGATTTGAGTGGCTTCCAGCATGCGCTGTGAGGGCTGTGGGTCAGATGCTCGTGGTGGTGGTCCAGTTGGTTCGGAAGATGATGTTGCTGCGGGAGGTGATCTTGGAATATGTGGAGGTGGGGTGGTACATGGTATTTCACTGGTGGTAGTGCGGGGTATTTCAGTTCCGCCTGTGCTTGGGCTTGTTGGGATAGGGGTAGGAATTGGTATCTCTTAGCTTCCTGAGGGTATCTCAACATCAGGTGCTTCATGGCTCGGAGATGGTCGGGCTTCTTTCGATTTCAGGGTGGCGGATTTGGAAAAAAACTTGCTCTTTTTGACAGAAGTTTCAGTAATCGGTCCAGGACTCGGTTTTAGCAAAAATTCTTTATCCTCCTTAATCCCCTCTAGGCTGCACAAGATGGTAATCATCACCGGGAAGATGACATTGGCTTTGGCCTGGGATTTCCTAAAGTAGCACATCTCCCGAAATGTGACCTGGCCGAAATCAATAACCTTCCCCGTCATCATTGCATGCATAAACCAACTGGTCTTCGGTGGGGGCTTTTTCTCTTGGGCTAAAGGGTATAGATTGTATTTTACTATCTTGTTCAAAAAACGATAGTCCTCATTCAACTCTCCCATCACAAACTGGCCTTCGTATGTCGAGGGATCCTCTAGAACTTGGTTTATGTAAAAGGGGGCGTTAAAAGTGTCGGGATCAAAAGCTATCCTTGGGATTTCAACAGTGGCAGGGTCGGGGTTCGGGCAACCAAGGTATTGATTTATTCGGGTGGACGTCACCAAAATGTCTTTACCCCTCACACTAGCCTCAATCCTCATATCCTCCTGTTTCTCTCCTACGATAACCATAGTCCTATAGAACTCCTCCACAAACCTACGAGAATATCCATCTATCTTCTTAAAAAATTGCCACAGGTCCCTCTTTTCCAACATGTTAATCACAGCTTTTTCCATTTTAAATTTGTGCCGGAGTACTTGCCTTTCATTCGTCAACCCCTTGTCGGCTAATTTTTTACTCCACTCTGTTTCCTCTTCCACTTCCTCTTGTCCTTCTTTCTCTATTTGCTCTACCTCCTCCTCAACTTCCTCAACTCTCTTCTATTTTCTAGTTCTAGGTTTGGTGACTCGGGAAGCTGGCTCTTTTCGTTTGGCATTAGCTTTTGGCTTTGGTGGTTGTTTAGTGGGTTTAGAATGGTTGGCTTGTTTTGGTGGAGCTTTGGCAGATTTCTTCACAATAGCAGGAGTTTTCAGGGGCCGGTTAGTTTTGGATCTTTGCTTGGTCCGGGGTTGGGCCGGCCCCTTCCTGTTGGAGGATTCACCTCCTCCTGCTGTGGCCCTCATTTTAGCAGCTAGAGCAGGGGACATGAATTCCCCTGAACTCTCTTCTTCCTCCTCAGTACTCCCAATGTATTCAGTCCCTTCTTCAGTTTCAACAAATGGTTTTGTGGGTTGGGTTATCACTCTCCCCTTGTTGGGGTTCCTCTTGGTCATAACGGAAATCAGAAAAGAACTTCAGAAGACAGGGAAAGAGAGCTTACCCCCAACAGATCGCAGAAGACCAGAAAAACACTAGTTCTTCGTTCAATCACAGCAAAACCCTAGTTCTCCTGTTGCTTTGGGTCTCGGCAATGGAAGAGGAGAGGGAAGATGGTGAGGTTTGGTGGCGGAAAGCTCAGTCTGCAGCCATTTCCTTCGAATCACCCAAGAACACCTGTTTGCCCTCCTGACATCGAGTAGAAAAGAAATGACATGTTGGTTGGCTGTTTATAGGCTCAAGGTTATTTTTGGAAATTCCGGTAAAAAACTTCGGATTTTTTTGGGTGGCCTAGGGTATTCCGGAATGTGGTGGAAGGTTACAACATCCGGATGACGTTGAAAAAATCCGGATGCTTTTGGCTACTGGTTTTTAAGTGGTTCTTGGCTAACTGAAACATTCGGATCATTATTTTTCTCCTTTTTTGTTTGCCAAAAATGGTTTGGGGTCAAGCTTGTCCGGATGATTTGATCGGAATGTTTTGGGTGGTCTAGGCCCTAGGGTATTCAGGAATGTAGTGGAAGGGTACAACATCCTGATTTGTTGAAACAATCCCGATTTTTTGGCTACTGATTTTTAAGTGGTTCTTGTCTGACTGAAACATCCGGATGGTTATTAGAACATCCGGATTATTATTATTATTAATTTAGTTTTTTTGGTCAATGCTTGTCCGGATGTTGTCCAAGATGTTTATTTTCAAAGGCCAAACATCCGGATTGTTTGGAAAAGTTTGGGATGTTTTTGGGGATGTTTTCTTCCTTGCTCGACCACACGGGCCATATACTCCCAACACCTTATATCACCGGTTACCTATGGGTTTAAACAATGGACTGGTATTGATACACCCCTTTCTAGTCAAGTAATTGTGTTCTAAACTCTGATTTTTGCATGGGGTTATTACCTCTTAACTTCCACACATCAGCAACAGAAGACTTCTTGCTGGTTTGAAATAAAAGATGCCTTGTCACCATTTCACAAATCTACCAGAATAGTTTACTTTTTCCCTGATCCAAACCATATTTCGCATTTAATCAATCCATACTTCGGTTAGGAGAGTACAAGGAGATACAAGTGGGAAGAATTTGGCCTGAACAAACTAAAAAACACAACCCGAAAATAGAACCAAGTAACCTACTGCAAAAGTGAGCACACAACAGCTAACCTAATACGAAAGTGAGCACACGAGCTTGATGACGAGCAAACATACAAGATTTAATCCAAACCAGCTTAGTTTATGCCAAAGCATGGCACCAGCGTTCGTTGAGACTTCTGATCCATCTGATTTGACTGCATTTGAGATCCACATAACCGCAATGGGACTTCTAACAACATGTTTCTTGCTTACCCAGGACATGGATCCAAACACCGTGTCTTCAATAATGTTGCTTCTATTCACTTCCGTGAAGGTTTTGGTCTCAAATTTGATTTTGTACGTCTGCTTCTCACCTACACTGTTGCAAGTCAAGATCTCTGATTCTACCGTTATAGTGACCTTCTCACTTTCTGGATTAACGATGTTGACATGATAAAGTTCTGGCAGCAGCTTGCCCACACAAGTAACCATTCTGGTTAGCTCCTGAAGCTTAATTTCTGGTCTAAACACCACCGAGAAGGATGGGTAGTTTAGATTTCCTGGCAAAATAGCTAACCGAGAGCAAGGATCGGGTATGCCTACGAAGATCATCATCTGATCTGCAGTGTAATTTAAGCCGCAAAGAAATGCAACGTAATCAGAAACATCAACATCATAAACCAGTCCCGGATCTGCTGCTCGCTCTAGATTGATATGTCCAGACCCAATCCTTAGTGCAGTAGCTGGCTCCATTTCATGGTCGAGAATTGGAAGACCTCTATTGTCGATGGTGTCAGCCGTTGTCATCATAGCCGATTGAATGGCTGCTGGAGACCAACTAGGGTGGGCTGCAAGGAGCAAAGCAGCCACCCCAGCGACATGTGGGCAAGCCATTGACGTCCCAGAAAGAATATTGAATTTGGCCCTCCTTGGATCGTATGGAGATTCGGACAGAGCTACATGAGGAGAAAAAGATGCTAAAATATTCAAACATGGGGCGAGAATTTCAGGTTTAAGAATTTCTGGAACTAGTGGATTCGGTCCCTTGGCCGAGAAGCCTGCAAGTTTTGGTGCTCTCTCTTTTCCCAGGCTCTCTTGATCGTTATGGAACTTGAAACTTGCTGTAGGTTTCACCATTTTGCCAATGTAAGTTAGAATCATGGCTCCTTCCTTGGCACCTACTGTTGCATCGGGAAAAGGAAAGGGAATTGCTAGTAGGGTCTCTCCAAGATTTTCTGTTTTAAGTTGAATAATCCCTACACCACCTGCTTCCATAACAATTTCTGAAAAGTCAAAGGAAGACGAGCTAGGACGAGTGCAGACTATAATCTTCCCCACGAAATCATCAGAATTTATGTTTGAGGAGTCACAGAGGCCAACATACACCAATGGAGAAGCATATGTTTTCATGGCACTTGAGGAGTAAAGAGATGAACCCTCGTAGGTTTTGCCGTCTCCAAGCAAGATATCCACCCTAAAAGCACGATCAATTGATCCTGCTCCAATGGTGGTTAACCACGGGTCTGCGTTCGTCACTGAATAGGACAAGGGACCGGAATTTCCTGCAGAGCAGGTCACAAATATCCCCTTCTCCATGGCAGCAAACCCACCACGAGCAATAAAATTTTCATGGTATGGACGTTCTGCTCCTCCTAGTGAAAGGGACAATACATGGACACCGTCCTGTATAGCACTTTCCATAGCTGCTAATGTGTCGAAATCAGAGCACCTGTTGCTTACACAGGCTTTATACACAGCTATTCGTGCACCGGTTGCAATTCCCCTTGCAGTGCCGTCGGCGAATTGAAAAAGATTGGCATACTTGACAGAGGCACCTGCTGCTGTAGACGCCGTGTGCGTGCCATGGCCATCTCCATCCCTTGGAGAGTGATAATTACTGCCAAGGCTTTTTCCTGCTGAGTATTCAAGATTTTCAAATCCCTTGGTGAAGTATTTGGCCCCAATCAATTTCTTATTGCATAAACTTGAACTGAAGTCTGGTGCATTTTGGCAGGTCCCCTTCCAACCAGAAGGCAGTGCACTTAACCCTTCATCCCCAAAACTTTCAGCTTCATGCCATATGCCAGAGTCCACCATCCCAATGATAACATTATGCGCATAATTCGTCTCTAGCCAAAGACCACTATCCGCAGTGAGGTTTAGAAAACTTGGTGATCGGGTGGTGTGGAGATGCATAGTTGCTTGGTCCTTCAAGACTGTTATGATGCCTGGCATGTTGGCAATATGATCCAATTCTTCATCCGACAAAACTGCTGCAAAGCCTCTCAAGGCCTCGTAGCTGTAGAAAATTCGATCATTCAACCACTCGACTTCATCAGAAAGCGAGGAGATAGTTGAGTGATGATTCACGAAAACTATTTAACTTGAGGTGGTAGTTTTCCCCCGAATAGAGTTCACGAACAACATGACAAGGGCAAGAATAACTATTTGACAAGAAGTCATTGCTGAAATCTGTTCTTGGAAAGAGGAAGACAAGTAGATGTAGAAGTAGACTTGGAGAGTGTTATGATGCCGATGTGCCTGTGTATTCAAGCTTGAATATTGACAAGTGAATGGAACAAAATTGCCTCTCAAGGCTTGATACACAGGCACACCGGCATCATAACACTCTCCAAGTCTACTTCTACATCTACTTGTCTTCCTCTTTCCAAGAACAGATTTCAGCAATGACTTCTTGTCAAATAGTTATTCTTGCCCTTGTCATGTTGTTCGTGAACTTTATTCGAGGGACAACTACCACCTCAAGTTAAATAGTTTTCGTGAATCATCACTCAACTATCTCCTCGCTTTCTGATGAAGTCGAGTGGTTGAATGATCGAATTTTCTACAGCTACGAGGCCTTGAGAGGCTTTGCAGCAGTTTTGTCGGATGAAGAATTGGATCATATTGCCAACATGCCAGGCATCATAACAGTCTTGAAGGACCAAGCAACTATGCATCTCCACACCACCCGATCACCAAGTTTTCTAAACCTCACTGCGGATAGTGGTCTTTGGCTAGAGACGAATTATGCGCATAATGTTATCATTGGGATGGTGGACTCTGGCATATGGCCTGAATCTGAAAGTTTTGGGGATGAAGGGTTAAGTGCACTGCCTTCTGGTTGGAAGGAGACCTGCCAAAATGCACCAGACTTTAGTTCAAGTTTATGCAATAAGAAATTGATTGGGGCCAAATACTTCACCAAGGGATTTGAAAATCTTGAATACGCAGCAGGAAAAAGCCTTGGCAGTAATTATCACTCCCAGAGATGGAGAGGGCCATGGCACACACACGGCGTCTACAGCTGTAGGTGCCTCTGTCAAGCATGCCAATCTTTTTCAATTCGCCGACGGCACTGCAAGGGGAATTGCAACCGGTGCACGAATAGCTGTGTATAAAGCCTGTGTAAGCAACAGGTGCTCTGATTCCGACATATTAGCAGCTATGGAAAGTGCTATACAGGACGGTGTCCATGTATTGTCCCTATCACTAGGAGGAGCAGAACGTCCATACCATGAAAATTTTATTGCTCGTGGTGGGTTTGCTGCCATGGAGAAGGGGATATTTGTGACCTGCTCTACAGGAAATTCCGGTCCCTTGTCCTATTCAGTGACGAACGCAGCCCCGTGGTTAACCACCGTTGGAGCGGGATCAATTGATCGTGCTTTTAGGGTGGATATATTGCTCAGAGACAGCAAAACCTACGAGGGTTCATCTCTTTACTCCTCAAGTGCCATCAAAACATATGCTTCTCCATTGGTGTATGTTGGCCTCTGTGACTCCTCAAACATAAATTCTGATGATTTCGTGGGGAAGATTATAGTCTGCACTCGTGCTAGCTCGTCTCCCTTTGACTTTTCAGAAATTGTTATGGAAGCAGGTTGTGTTGGAATGATTCAACTTAATACAGAAAATCTTGGAGAGACCCTACTAGCAATTCCCTTTCCTTTTCCTGGTGCAACAGTAGGTGCCAAGGAAGGAGCCATGATTCTAACTTACATTGGCAAAACGATGAAACCTACAGCAAGCTTCAAGTTCCATAACAATCAAGAGAGCCTGGGAAAAGAGAGAGCACCAAAACTTGCAGGCTTCTCGGCCAAGGGACCGAATCCACTAGTTCCAGAAATTCTTAAACCTGATATTCTCGCCCCATGTTTGAATATTTTAGCAGCTTTTTCTCCCCATGTAGCTCTGTCCGAATCTCCATACGATCCAAGGAGGGCCAAATTCAATATTCTTTCTGGGACGTCAATGGCTTGCCCACATGTCGCTGGGGTGGCTACTTTGCTCCTTTCAGCCCACCCTAGTTGGTCTCCAGCAACCATCCGATCGGCTATGATGACAACGGCTGACACCATCGACAATAGAGGTCTTCCAATTCTCGACCATGAAATGGAGCCAGCTACTGCACTAAGGATTGGGTCTGGACATATCAATCCAGAGCGAGCAGCAGATCCGGGACTGGTTTATGATGTTGATGTTTCTGATTACGTTGCATTTCTTTGCGGCTTAAATTACACTGCAGATCAGATGATGATCTTCGTAGGCATACCCGATCCTTGCTCTAGGTCAGCTATTTTGCCAGGAAATCTAAACTACCCATCCTTCTCGGTGGTGTTTAGACCAGAAATTAAGCTTCAAAAGCTAACCAGAACGGTTACTTGCGTGGTCAAGCTACTGCCAGAACTTTATCATGTCAACATCGTTAATCCAGAAAGTGAGAAGGTCACTATAACGGTAGAACCAGAGATCCTGACTTGCAACAGTGTAGGTGAGAAGCAGACGTACAAAATCAAGTTTGAGACCAAAACCTTCACGGAAGTGAATAGAAGCAACATTATTGAAGACATGGTGTTTGGATCCATGTCCTGGGTAAGCAAGAAACATGTTGTTAGAAGTCCCATTGCGGTTATGTGGATCTCAAATGCAGTCAAATCAGATGGATCAGAAGTCTCAACGAACGCTGGTGCCATGCTTTGGCATAAACTAAGCTGGTTTGGATTAAATCTTGTATGTTTGCTCGTCATCAAGCTCGTGTGCTCACTTTCGTATTAGGTTAGCTGTTGTGTGCTCACTTTTGTAGTAGGTTACTTGGTTCTATTTTCGGGTTGTGTTTTTTAGTTTGTTCAGGCCAAATTCTTCCCACTTGTATCTCCTTGTACTCTCCTAACCGAAGTATGGATTGATTAAATGCGAAATATGGTTTGGATCAGGGAAAAAGTAAACTATTCTGGTAGATTTGTGAAATGGTGACAAGGCATCTTTTATTTCAAACCAGCAAGAAGTCTTCTGTTGCTGATGTGTGGAAGTTAAGAGGTAATAACCCCATGCAAAAATCAGAGTTTAGAACACAATTACTTGACTAGAAAGGGGTGTATCAATACCAGTCCATTGTTTAAACCCATAGGTAACCGGTGATATAAGGTGTTGGAAGTATATGGCCCGTGTGGTCGAGCAAGGAAGAAAACATCCCCAAAAACATCCCAAACTTTTCCAAACAATCCGGATGTTTGGCCTTTGAAAATAAACATCTTGGACAACATCCGGACAAGCATTGACCAAAAAAACTAAATTAATAATAATAATAATCCGGATGTTCTAATAACCATCCAGATGTTTCAGTCAGACAAGAACCACTTAAAAATCAGTAGCCAAAAAATCGGGATTGTTTCAACAAATCAGGATGTTGTACCCTTCCACTACATTCCTGAATACCCTAGGGCCTAGACCACCCAAAACATTCCGATCAAATCATCCGGACAAGCTTGACCCCAAACCATTTTTGGCAAACAAAAAAGGAGAAAAATAATGATCCGAATGTTTCAGTTAGCCAAGAACCACTTAAAAACCAGTAGCCAAAAGCATCCGGATTTTTTCAACGTCATCCGGATGTTGTAACCTTCCACCACATTCCGGAATACCCTAGGCCACCCAAAAAAATCCGAAGTTTTTTACCGGAATTTCCAAAAATAACCTTGAGCCTATAAACAGCCAACCAACATGTCATTTCTTTTCTACTCGATGTCAGGAGGGCAAACAGGTGTTCTTGGGTGATTCGAAGGAAATGGCTGCAGACTGAGCTTTCCGCCACCAAACCTCACCATCTTCCCTCTCCTCTTCCATTGCCGAGACCCAAAGCAACAGGAGAACTAGGGTTTTGCTGTGATTGAACGAAGAACTAGTGTTTTTCTGGTCTTCTGCGATCTGTTGGGGGTAAGCTCTCTTTCCCTGTCTTCTGAAGTTCTTTTCTGATTTCCGTTATGACCAAGAGGAACCCCAACAAGGGGAGAGTGATAACCCAACCCACAAAACCATTTGTTGAAACTGAAGAAGGGACTGAATACATTGGGAGTACTGAGGAGGAAGAAGAGAGTTCAGGGGAATTCATGTCCCCTGCTCTAGCTGCTAAAATGAGGGCCACAGCAGGAGGAGGTGAATCCTCCAACAGTATCTCAAACTGAAGCCTAAATAACACGACATTAACACGTGCCTCAATAATAAAATCAAGCTTGCTTCGAAGCCTAAAAGTATCTAATCTCAAACTGAATACCAACTTAGAGCCACTTGACCCCACATATGCCACTATCATAACACATGACTACCCACACGCCCTCATCAAAACCCATGACCCCTCGAACCTCATATCACACCCCACAGCCCCACACATGTTCCATTCCGCAGTCCACGAGTACAACACAATGCCCCATATGTCTCCTCAAACGAGTCCACCACTATGACATAATACTCCATGTTCTATTCCACGGATTTAACAAGTATATAAGAAAGAACGGATAAATAAGCCGTAAATGCCCTTCACAATGTTCTTGGTTTCAACTAGTCTATAAATCCAACAAAAGGCACAACAACCCTTTCCCAAAATTCACAAGAATTTAACATAACCCCACTTCAAGCTATTATGAACAACTTTCATGCTAAACGCAAAAACTAAAACATGTCTTAAATCGAATAAACACACTAAAGAGAATCATACGTCCACTCTATCACAATTTACGAAAGTCGCTAAATACGAAGATCTAACCGTCCGAATGTGTCCGTTCTTGTGTCTAAATTTAGCTAAGACCTTAGGCTACGTCACGGTAAAGTTCTGGGGTTAATCTACGTTACCAAAAACTCTAGAAAGACCCGGGAACTGGTCTGCCCAAAAACAGCCCAGAAACCATTTCGTCCAACTGTGAACAGTTCTGGTATATTGGCCGTAACTTCTTATCCCGAACTCCGATTGAGACGATTTATATATGAAACTTTAAGAGAATTTCGAGAGCTACAACTTTGTAGTTATACACTTTTCCCAATTCGGCCTCGAAGTGCCTCAAAACGCATGAACAGAACAGATTCGTGCTTTAAATTTCCAGATTTTCGTTTTGTTCATTGTGTTCTTGGTGTTCTTGGTAAAACCCATCCTAAAATCTCTGGAAAACAGCCCAACTGACTTCTCACTCCAAAATAAACATAGGATTCAAAACTAATAACAACATCACAATGTATTACACAACTTAAATCAAGAGTTTAACATGATTCCTACCTCAAAATCAAGCTTCCAAGAAAATCTCTAGCCAAGAGCCGATCTCCTCCATTACTCCGCGAGACCCATCAATCCCGAGCTTAATACGAAGCCCTCGTCGCGTAGATCATTGTTCATTCTTTGTGTTTCTTGAAATTCGGAGTGGAAGTCCTCCGATTTCTCCCAAGATCAAAAAGGGAAGAAGAGGGAGTGAGAGAGAGAAGCGTAGGAGAGAAGATGGAAGAGAGAGAATATGGTTTGGTAAAGAAAAATCTGATTGTTATATTATAAAAGGGGTAAATTACACTTTCTCCCTATATTATACAACATGCCAAGATCAAGTACCAAGACTATATTACACACACATGGTTTCCCCCAACTCATATTACCCAAGTCATGCATTATCAAATATTTTATCACGCTCCGAATTTTTAATTTAAAATGAATAATTTTCTGGGTCTTTACAAATGAGGGCCACAGCAGGAGGAGGTGAATCCTCCAAGAGGAAGGGGCCGGCCCAACCCCGGACCAAGCAAAGATCCAAAACTACCCGGCCCCTGAAAACTCCTGCTGTTGTGAAGAAATCTGCCAAAGCTCCACCAAAACAAGCCAACCATTCCAAACCCACTAAATTACCACCAAAGCCAAAAGCTAATGCCAAAGTCAAACGGAAAGAGCCAGCTTCCCGAGTCACCAAACCTAGAACTAGAAAATAGAAGAGAGTTGAGGAAGTTAAGGAGGTGGTAGAGAAAATAAAGAAAGAAGGACAAGAGGAAGTGGAAGAGGAAACAGAGTGGAGTGAAAAATTAGCCGACAAGGGGTTGATGAATGAAAGGCAAGTACCCCGGCACAAATTGAAGATGGAAAAAACTGTGATTAACATGTTGGAAAAGAGGGACCTGTGGCAATTTTTTAAGAAGATAGATGGATATTCTTGTAGGTTTGTGGAGGAGTTCTATAGGACTATGGTTATCGTAGGAGAGAAACAGGAGGATATGAGGATTGAGGCTAGTGTGAAGGGTAAAGACATTTTGGTGACGTCCACCCGAATAAATTAATACCTTGGTTGCCCGAACCCCGACCCTGCCACTGTTGAAATCCCAAGGATAACTTTTGATCCCGACACTTTTAACACCCCCTTTTACATAAACCAAGTTCTAGAGGATCCCTCGACATACCAAGGCCAGTTTGTGATGGGAGAGTTGAATGAGGACTATCATTTTTTGAACAAGATAGTAAAATACAATCTATACCCTTTAGCCCAAGAAAAAAAGCCCCCACCGAAGACCAGATAGTTTATGCATGCAATGATGACGGGCAAGGTTACTGATTTCGGCCAGGTCATATTTCGGGAGATGTGCTACTTTAGGAAATCCCAAGCCAAAGTCAATGTCATCTTCCCAGTGATGATTACCATCTTGTGCAGCCTAGAGGGGATGAAGGAGGATAAAGAATTTTTGCTAAAACCGAGTCCTGGGCCAATTACTGAAACTTCTGTCAAAAAGAGCAAGTTTTTTTCCAAATCCGCCACCCTGAAATCGAAAGAAGCCCGACCATCTCTGAGCCACGAAGCACCTGATGTTGAGATACCCTCAGGAAGCTAAGAGATACCAATTCCTACCCCTATCCCAACAAGCCCAAGCACAGCCCAATGCTCATTTATTTTTTATTTTTTAGTTATATACTTTTACTTATTATCATTAATTTTAATATTAGCTAATTCTACTTAAATAGTTATATGTCGCTATAAGTGTTTATTATCCGTGCATAGTACGAGTGTCATGCTAGTATATTATATATAAGGGAGTTCTAATAGTCATTGGCATTTTCCTTACAAACTAGAACTCATCTATATATGTACTGTATACTACACAAGTGTATAACACACAATATATTTTTTTATAAAAAAATTAAAAAATAACACACATAAAAATATATCAACACTAATATTTATCTACCTTTTTCATTTAATTGTACTTCTACATACAAGAAGAAATTTTTTTAATTTTTTTCACATTCAAACTTTCTTTCCTAAGTAATATTTACATTAATGTCAAATTTTAATTCAATAAGAGTTTTACGTATTTGTGCCAAATATCTCGATGTCCTGTCTTGTACAATTGGAAGGGTACTGTAAATAACCATAAAATAGTAGCAAAAATACTCAAAAAAATTAGGAAAAAGGGGACCTAAGTATCTTACGTTAACAATTCCGAAAGCCATACAAACATCGATCAACACCTCCTGTTTAGACCAATAACAGAGAGCCCTGCGGGTTGATACACTTCCTATCTTACCTTGCACCTCCCTTATCAATGCCATTTTTATAGACAAATTATTCACTGTTCCTGGAACCAATGGCGGGACTAGGGGAGGGCTGTCCTGGGAGGCTGGGCTATAGCCCAAGTGAGTTATCCAGTTTTCTCTTCTTCTTTTTCTTTGTGTAAAATTTTAGTAGTTCAAGTAATTTTAGTCTGCTTCATTATTTGCAATCCATTTCAATTTTAAACCGGTTCAAAACACAATCCTACCCAACTCCATCCTAATTTGTTTTAACAAAACAAAGTTCTAATTTCAATGGAAAGCTTGGTTGACTCAAAGCTCTATCTTCAAATGAATTTATGAAAAAAATCACGTGGTAAATAATTTTAATAATTCTTCTTGCGGGTCTCTCTAGTTTGGTGTTAAATTTTGTTGATTTTGGGAAAATTTTGTGTTTCTAATGTATTGGAGCTAAAAAATGATACAAATAATTGCAATAGAGTGGATATATATATATATATATATATATATATATATATTCGTTAAAATTTAATAAATTTTAAGTTAGTCCAAGTAGATTACAATCTTGGTTCTGCTCAAATTTCTAGATGGTTCAAGCTAGTATATGATCTAGACCACAACTTATAACAACTTGTACTATATTTGCTAATGAGAAAACTGCTCAACTGAAAGGAATGAAAGATGTAAGCCCTTTCTACCAGTGACAGAGACTCAAAACTCATATCAGGAATGGATAGCATTGAACTTGAAGCATAGTGAATACTGTATGCTCATGTTGGGCGCAGACCAGGTAGGCCAAGTCTAGCACCCTACTGGGACGGAGACCAGATGGGACAAGTTCACCATCCCATTGGTGCTTGGACTTGCTACGTGGCGTAAAGAAATAAAATTGCACCATCACTAATACCTGTAAATTTTGGTGAAAATCCCAACAGCTCAAAACTTGGTCTGTTCCCTTGCCACAATCAGAAGGTTTGTAGTACAATGTGAAATTCCCATAGAGTGCTTCCTTTCATTTGTTTCTGAACCAAGGTCTCCTCTTGATCTAGTTCTTCTATTCGGAATCTCTTTCATTTCAGTCTTATTTCTTGAACTATTAAATGGATACCTCCTCGAGGTCATACCGCATGATGAGCCTCTCCACAACCTTCCGTCTCAGGACTTGTCTCCTATGCAATTCTTTCAAAAGAAATCCTGCGAGCTCCTTTTCCTTTTCATAAATAATGCCTTCCACAACCAACGTATAAGTCGTCTGATTAGGCATACAACCCTTCTCAATCATCATCTCATAAGCATCAAACGACAAATCTGTTCTCCGACATCTGCATAATCCACGAATAAGCGTGTTATAATTCTCCACATCGAGCTTGAATCCGCTCTCCTCCACGATGATGCATATCTGCAAGGCCTCGTCCAGCATTCGTTCACTGCACAATCCTCGAATCAAACAAGTATAGGTCAATGAATCAGGAGTAAATCCGCAAGTTGTCATTTTATACAGAAGCTGCAATGCGGGATAGGTGTTTCCTTTGTTACACAAGCTTGAGATCACGTTTCCATAGAAATCGTGTACGCTTAACTTCTGTTTGTGACTCATGCTTCGAATTATGGAGAAAGCCTCTTGCACTTTATCTTCTGAACACAGTCCAGCAATGGCATTATATGTTCCCTCGTTTGGAGCACAACCCTTACACACCATTTGGTCAAGAAACTTAGTTACGTTGTCTACGTTCCCTTCTCTGCATAGTTGAGAAACAATCGGGTTGTAGGTAATAGCAGTTGGTCTGAATGGGGTCCTAAACATTTCATCTAACAGGTTAAGGGCATCATTGGTTCGGCCCTGATAAGCGAGTGAAGAAATTATCATATTGTAAGTAATCGCATTTGGGGCACGATCCTCGCCCACCATTTCTGCTAGAAGTTCGTTTGCTTCTTTCCACCGCCCTTCTTTGCACAAACTCTTCAACATGATATTATATGTCACACTATTGGGAGTAAACCCCTTTGACGGCAAATCCCTAAAGAGTTCCATGGCCTCGTCGATTCTATTTTCCGCACACAGCCCTGTCAACAAAATATTATAAGCAACCAAATTAGGTTTTCCACCCTTTGCAATTAACTCATCCAAGAGTTTCATTGCTTCATTAACCCCCCTTTCCCTACAAAAAGCATCTAACAAGACTGAGTGAGTGAATTTATCTGGGACAAAATCCTTCTGCATAAATTTGTCTAAAAGTTGCAAGCTACGATTCAGGTTTCCGCAATCACAAAGCCCTTTAATGAGAGAATTGTAAGTGATAGTATTGGTCCGATACCCCAATTCCTCCATTTTCCCCACTAACTGCATCGCTTGCCCAACGTTCCCTTTCTTGCACAGATTGTCCACCAAGCGAGTATAAGTAGATGGATCCGGTAAACAACCTGAACTAACCATCAACTCCATCACTTTGGTCGCCTTTCGGAGTTTGCTCGATTTACAAAGATCATACAAGAACTGAGTAGCATGAGAAAGTTCCGGCCTGTGGCCCTCCTCAACCATATGTTGGACGTAAAGAAATGTATCATTAAGTCTAAGATCCCTGGCTCTAGCGTCATTCGTGCCAGACCTCCACTGGGGCAGTCTGAATGCAGTTTGCTTTGGAGAAATTGTTTCCTGGGTAGTTGTTCCAATAGCTTTAGGGAAACTCTTCTTGTTGACGAAAAAAGAACGGAGATTCGGGACTTGGGAAAAGAACCCACAAGATTTTCTTGCATTTTCTGAAGGTAGGTTTGTTATAGGGGACACTGAATTCAGCAGGGCAGCCATGAAACTTGGAAGAACCTAATAGGTAGTGATAAGGGTTTTGAACGTCTTTCTCGGCACGAAACCAGAAAGCGAAATACGGAGAATCAGAATCTCAGTGTGTGTATTTGCTTATAGGTTATTGAATAACAAACACATAGCAGCTAATAGAGAGATATAATCTTAGTGGCCACCAGAAACAATACACTAAACTTTCAACATGAAAACAGAGGGAGACAGAGAAAGAGAGACGTGGGGTTTGATTCTTACACTGGGAGTTACTTGTGGGTTCCAATTCTGGACTCTTCGCAGAAAAAAGAGATGGAATGGCGAAGAAATCTCTTATGAAGTGAAAAAGAACTACGTTGATTGTTTAAGGGCGTTCGGTCCTTCTTGTTCTCGGTCCTGCGTTTATGTCCACAACTCCATCCCCTACTTATCCGAATGCGGTGAAGAGAGCTGCTAATCGCCCCCCCTGCCGGACAAAATAAGGGGGGGCCCATGGTGAACTTTACAAAACAGACCCTCATATTTCATGCTTTGAGGGAGCTTGTTTGCTGTTTTAAAAGTGCTCAAATTTATTTTTTTAATTTTATTTTAAGTGTTTTTGTAGTATCAAAATAAATTTCATGTTGTGAAAGTTTTTAATTTGAAAAAATATAAAAAATACTATTAATTAAAAATAATATTTAAAGATCAACCGCGAGCTCAGTTGTTAAAAAAAATATTATTATTTTTAATTTTTTAAGTGTTTCGTGATACTTAAAAATTTAAGTACAAATATTTACATATTTAAGTGTTTCGTAATACTTAAATTTTTTTTATTTTTCTCACCTCATTTTTCATTTGAACATAAGGACAAAAATATAAGTGTTCCGTGATACGAAAACAAGATATAAAAAAATTTGAAATATCATTTGTAATTGTCATAAATATATTACGTGATGTGTTATTTTTTTATATTCCACTCTAATAATTAGTACTTAAAAGTTAGATTTAACAAAATAAACAAGTTAAATAAATGTTATATACTTTTTTTCCAGTAGTATTTTTATAAATTAATCAGTACTTCAACTCTTAATACAATGTCCATTACAATACAATTGTGAAATATAGAGTACATAGCAATACAAATTATAATCAATATTTTCTCCACCCGTTACTTGAGACCACAAATAATTACTTTTTCAAAATCTCAAATAAAAATTAATTTACACATCAAATAATTAGCATATCACGACTTAATACACAAGGTACATCAGTGGGGTCAACCACATGCAGTAGTTCGAGTATTTAAAACATATCATGCGAATTAATATGAATCTTGTAGTATAAAATTTTATATTTAAAACTCCAAAGGTCCGAGCATATTTCCGATGATTTTTCATTTTCCATGTCTCGCGTTATCGGATAAAATATTTAAATTTCTACACTAAAAAGAATAACATACTCATCTTCAAATTAAAATAATAAATATAAACATCTTATTGACATACATTAAATAAATATTAATTTATAATAATATATCTTCTCTTGATATTTGATTTCTCCACAAAATACAAGTCAAAAACTTAGAAAAATAAACAATTAGAGTAGGAGAAATTAAAAATCAAGTCTCTCATTTCTCTTTCGTTTTCTCTATTTATAGGTGTGAGAAAATACGTAGACAAAGAAAATACATAATAAATAAATTAATGAGAAGGATTAAAGAAGTATTGAGAAATGAAAAATATATGACACACTGAGAAATAAAATTTGTATAAGGTGAGTTTTACATACTTCTCACAATATTCCAATTGAGAGTAATTGTTCAGTGCTTCATACTCTAGTTTTTTTTACAAAAATAAAAATTTAAGGATTTATATTTCCAAAGGCTTGAACTTTGGAGAAATTTTACTTCTTAAACTACATTACAATTTGATTAAATTACTTTATGTTTATTATTTATCATCATCTCCTCAAATTTTTTTATTTAGTGAACTTATTTGATCCCTGCAAAATATTTAAGTAAATTAGAACACAAAATTCTAATAAACATCTAGTTTAAGAATAACAATACACAATAAACTGTGTACATCACCAAAAAATACACAATAAACTTTGTACATTACAAAAAATACATAATAAACTGTGAATTGGTTAAAATAAATTTAAAATTTTAACTATATCTTAATTAGTAAATTCTAAGGTTTATACGACATCCAATTTTATGAGTTCTCACAAAAAAATAAAGAATTAGTGTGAAGATAAAAAATTTATTATTTAAAAAATTAAAAATTTTAAACATGGACTAATTAATATATTTTAAGACTAACTGCAATCTCTAATTTTATAAGTTCTCACAAAAAAAATTAAGAATTAGTGTGAAAATAAAGAGTTCAATTAGTTAATTTTTTTAAAAAATATGTATTATTATTATTTAAATATTATTTTTATTTATACTTTTTTTTATTAAAATCCATATGAAATAGTAAAAGAGAAAGAAGTGGCATTTTTGTAATTTAATTGTGAAAATGGAATGGCAGTTTTGTAATTTGGAAAGGAAGAAAACGGACAATGGCATTTTTGTAATTACATGAAAAGAGTTGGGTGGTTGTTGAAGAGGGGTGTGACTTTTGTCCTCTGGGGGGGGTGAGTAGCAATTTACTGCGGTGAATTCATGAGGAACACGCGACAAGCTTGCGCGTATTTGAAGCCCTTCCATTCTCATAATCTTAGGCATCGTTCGACGGGGGCAATTCGGGGGAAAGCGAGTAAAGTTATCATTGGACTTGGTTGGGTTTTCTTTGCTTTCCTTCAATAATTTGTTCAATGTTTTTTTTAAAAATTTGTTCTTTGACTTATCCATCCTCAATATATCCGTTATTGTGTATTTTTACTAAAAATATTCACCGACTATAAATTGAAGTAATCAAATTTAAATATTTTTCTATTTGCTTATCGCTTAGTAAAAAATAAACTATAAGCTTGTTTGGATTGATGATCAAAATAAACTTTAAGATGGTTGATATGGGTGAGGCAGCTTATGTTATTGGCATAGAGATCTTTAGGGATCGATCTCGAGGATTGTTAGGGCTGTCTCAGAAATGGTATATTGATCGAGTTCTTGAAAAATTCGGTATGCAGTTTTGCTCACTCACTGATGCACTCATTGTGAAGGGTGACAAATTCAACGAAAATCAGTGCCCAAAGAATGACTTGGAAAGAAAGCAAATGGATAACGTTCCATATGCATCAGCAGTAGGGAGTTTGATGTATGCCCAGACTTGCACTAGACCAGATATTAGTTTTGCAGTTGGGATGCTGGGCAGATATCAAAGTAATCCGGGAATGGAACACTGGAAAGCAGCGAAGAAGGTTATGAGATATCTTCAAGGAACCAAGGACTATATGCTTACTTACAGAAGATCGGATCGTTTAGAAGGGATCGGATACTCGGACTCAGATTTTACTGGTTGCCTCGATAGCAGAAAGTCAACATCAGGTTTTGTTTTCCTGTTGGGTGGTGGGGCAATCTCGTGGAAGAGTGTGACGCAGTCCATTGTTACTTCATCAACTATGGAGGCCGAGTTTGTGGCATGCTTTGAGGCCACAGGTCATGCATTATGGTTGCGGAACTTCATTTCTGGTCTTGGTGTTGTCGACTCAATTGCCAGACCAATGAAGATTTATTGTGATAATTCCGCAGCAGTTTTCTTCTCTAAGAATGGAAAGTATTCTAGTTGATCGAAACACATGGAAGTAAAGTACTTGGTTGTTAGAGAAAGAGTCAAGAAACAACAAGTGTCTATAGAAAATATAAGCACCACTCCCATGATTGCTGATCTGTTAACGAAGGGATTGCCACCAAAGACATATAAAGAACATGTTATTAGGATGGGTCTTTTGGGCAATCCATGATACATGAGTGGTTATTGTTTCTATGACATTTCTTTTGCAAAATAATAGTATGTTTCTGATTTTTCTGTTTCCAATTATGTGTGCACATATTATGTTGGATATTATTGAACAAAAAATGTCTTGACAAGACAAATTATAGGGGCTTTATTTTTCCAAATCAAAGACTGTGTTATTGAGGGTTATCAATGTTATGGTGCATAGAAGGGAATATAACACAGATGTTATACAACCGCTATGACTCGCATTAGTGATTTGAGATAATCACAGTATTACAGTTTTAGTTAGTTTGAACCTATTGGCTTTTACAAAATTCGTGATCACGTGTCAATATTTTTAAGTGTGGAAGTCCATTTGAGTTAATTTAATAAAATTGCATATTTTACAAACAAAATTACACTTCTGCATCACAATCGGCTTAATGGGTCAAGTGGGAGAATGTTAAACCCATATTAAAGGTGACCCATTGGCCTACACCTCTTTTTGAGCATTCCTTGTTGCACTTGGACTCCACATATTTGATAAAACCAATATAAGATAAGGTTCATCAAAACTAATTATTATTTATGGAAAAATATATTTGTGGATAATTAATTAAGAGATCTTGATGGACTAGGTGTCTTATAATATTATATCTCTAAGCCCTCTTCTCTCCTCTATAAAAGGAAGAATACCCAACCCTTGTGAGTATCAATTTCCATCAATAAAAGATTACTGGGTTATTCATAAGAGTTTGAGACAGAGAGGAGAAGGTGAGCCGAGAATTAAAGTTCAAGTAAGGGGTTTCTTTCCTTCTACATTCAATGACGAATAAAGGTATGTTTAATATTATTTTCTTGGGATGTATTGATTCAAGATCCTATCAAAATTATGTTTCCGCATAAAAGTTTAACCATAATTTTATCTAACATATCCATCCTCAATATATCTGTTATTGTGTATTTTTACTAAAAATATTTAAAATACAGAGAACCTCACCGACTATAAATTGAAGTAATCAAATTTAAATATTTTTCTATTTGCTTATCGCTTACTAAAAAATAAACTATAGGCTTGTTTGGATTGATGATCAAAGTAAAATATGAATAAATTTTTCTTTTGGCAATTGCCTCTATATTAGGAAAATGAGCAGTAGAGGAATCAAATAGATTTTTCTTTTCTATTTGCCTCTACATTTTGCTTTCAATTTGTGTACTGCTCAAATCATAAGTGTGTTATTATTTTTGTCTTTTTGATCAAAATGATTGCTTATCCTAGTAGTTAAATTTAGGAGTTAGTTAACGTTGAGATTAAATTTAGTGTCTTTTAATATATTTTTCCTCACCTTAAAAGGAAAATCAAGAAAGAAACTTCTATGTAGAACGAAGCATGAGAAACTTTACCAATTGCTATATAAAAAAAAACTTAGTTAAAAAATACTAAATTGTTGACCAAATTAAATTTTATTGAAAACTCTATCGGCTTAAGTAAAACTGGACAAAATTTTGTCTTGAGTCCTTCAAATTTTTTAAAAGGAGGGACTAAAATTGTTTTGTAGTGATTATTAAATATAGGTTTAAAAAATTAAACTTATTTAAAATAGACCCATCAAATTTGAGAACAATTGAATGAAAATAAAAATATTTATTTATTTTTTAAAAAGTTTAGGACAGTAAAAAAATTGAAAATAACAACTCTAAAAAAATTATTTTACCCGAGAGAGAGGATGACAAAAATATCACTTTAGTGCATTTTGTGCTGACATTAGTGGGTTCCATTACCCAACTAACGGCATGAGAGGTAAGTGCAGTAGACAACTAATGTAAAAAGGAAATAAGTACAATTTCAAAAACTATTGAGGAGTGTATGTAATTGACAGAAACCTCAGGGGAGGTAAGTGAAATTTACCCTTCTTAAAACTGCTCCCAAGCAGACAAATATAAAAATGCACATAAATTGTAAAGAGCAATCATCCAAACACCACCCCAACAACCAGATATATATAGAGAAATAGAGGGGAGGGGGTGTGTTAAAAAAAAAAAACTCTTGTTCGGTGGCAACCCAAACCGACTCAAAATTAAGGCCGCTCTGTGTGACGATCAATCAAGATTTCTTCTTGTAATCCGACAAAGAGAGCAACGGGAGGAAGAAGAAGAAGATGATGATGATGAGAAAACCGTCGAAGCAAGGTGCAGAGAACAACCGTGGGATCAGTGGTCACATGTTCATTCTCCATCAGCGCCTCTACCATGCCCTCAGCCTTGGTCTCAGGTCTTAAGAAAAAAGAAGAAGAAAAAAAAAAACAAGACCCATATCTTGGATTATAAATTACGTTTTGTTTCCTGTTGTTTATTTAATGAATTGGCTATTGTTCTGGTGACATATGTTCGTGTGTATGTCTTATGTGTGATTTTAGTAGAAATTCTCGTTCGTGGAGGAAAGGTGTTCAGATTTGGATAGCTGTTAGCCTATTTGTTCTTGTGCTCTTGTAATAGCACAGGGCTAAACTGTAATTGGAAATGTCCTGAATTTCTCAAAAGGACTTGCATTACTGTCATGGGCTCATGGCACTTGGGTTTGATCAGTCAATGTGTCAAGTTCCAGTAATCTTCCTTGGTTCCAGCGTGTTTAATGAGGACATCTTGTAGGTTGTTCAAGGGCTGTTTTGATTCCCTCGTTCTATCCTTTATCTTTGTGGTAGTAAAGAATTTCAAGATTTTAGTCTGTGGGACTGTTGAGTTCTGTAATTCGTACCAAGTTGGTAATTTGGGATCTTTGTACTGGGTGGAAAAACAAAAGGAAACTGCATGTCTTTGTTGTTAGGGCATTATTGTCTGGCCTTTTTCTTTTCGTCCGAAATCTGTGCCATTGTGAACTTCGGTAGTTTGGTTCAATGATCAGCTATCTTGAAGCACAAAGTTGATATTTGTCTACCTCCCACATTTTCAAAGAATGATATATGTCATCTTTTGAAGGTAAGAAGTAAGAGCATAGTCGGAGGGGCTGGAAATAACTGTCATTTGCACGCTCACTTTTTGATCATCTCATTGCTTAGACGGGCAGTTCATGCTAAGAATGTGCAAGTGGAAAATGGAACTTCTTAGGGCATTTAATATGGTTGTAATAATTTGTGTGACTATTTACAATGGCATAATAGTCCTAATTTTGTGTTTCTGTGTTTACTCTAATTAGTAAATGTTAGATACTGACTGTGGTTCATATTTGCCTGTTTGCTGGTAGAATAAGAGTGTAAAAAGTTCAAATCTCTGTACCTAATATCTTTATTTGGTGTGCCCTAATTTTTTACTTTTGCATCAGCAGATCCCATGATGATAAAGGAAGGAAATGGCACTCTTACGACATTGAGATACAGAGGCTTGTACTTCGCTCGATTGATGCATTTCTCGATTCTATTTCTTCTGAGACATTACAGCATCCACTTGTAAAGGTATGTTTCAATATCCAATTTTGGAAAACGTTAAGACAACATTTGTAAACTAATTGCGCTTTGGTTGGCAGTAGTAGAGAGTTTATACTTCATAGTTATATGTCATGTACAATATGGCACTTTGGTGTTTGTAGTATTATCCTTTGCATCTTTGTTGTATTTCTATCTAGCCAGTCAAGGAAATTGACAGTCTCCTTATTCCCTTCTCTTTCTAATGTTTATTTTCCTCTCTAGTTAGGAAAATCCTAGACATTCTTTGGTAAGCATGGTTACTTTCAAAATATTGGTAAAAATATCACTATGTTACCTGAAAAGCCGATCGTACTGGTACGAGAAATGGAAATGGGAACGTGGTACGCCGCGTGCCTAAATTGTGGTATGCTAGGGGTACAATGTTACAGATAAGAAAATTAGAACTTAAGTCTTCCACATGGTAAACATCTAGTAAAACTTACGTAGTATGTGTGAAATTATTCCTACGAAACACATTTCTAGGAGTATAATGACCAAATTTTTTACATTTTCTCTAACCAAGATTTCACTATCTAAATTTGTACCTTAATAGGTTGAGTCTTAGGGAAAACATTGGGGATTGCTTTAGACTTTGGAGCGGTAAGTATACCGTTTAGAATGGAAGTGTACCATGTTTTGGATCGTCCGTACCCAAACATAATTCGCTAGGGTATTAGTGTTCCATAGTTACATAGTACTATCATTACCAGTCATAGGTTCTTAGCCTTTATGTGGTTTGCATTTCAGAGAAAATTGAGCAACCAATTGTAGATATTATTATAGTTTTGAATGTGTACGAGGGCATTGTTTTACAGATATTAACAAAAGCCGTACCTCCTTCTATTCCATTGAAACTTCAAAAAAGCATCGAGAAAAAGAGCACCAAGGATGAACTTTTGGGAAATAGGAGGGGGGAGGAAAAGCTTCGATCGGAATATGGATGAGATCAAAAAAGCAATCATTTACTCACTAACGGACAAGAGATGTCGATAACGTGATTTTGACTGCCTGGTTTTCAACCTCCTTTACACATTCCGAGAGCAAACCTGAGTCCTGACTAGGTTGTTTGCTGCTTAGAAATCGAGGCTTGTGATTCACATGGTTCATTGGGTGTTCGCTTCTTGTTGAGAATGTGTAATAAGTAATGTCTAGTGAACCTATGGGCAACACGGTCTGCAATAATGGTGTTAAATCATCCAACTCAAAATCAATTGGCAATGAGTGAAAGATCACCCTGGCCCATGTAGTTTTGAAAGTGATAATTAACAAACATGGGACAAGCTCTAACCCGCCGTGGATGTGGAGAGATAAATAAAGGATCCTGACCATGTTTATCATTACAAAAAAGTGCAGTTATGGTATATAAAGAGGGGACATTAATCTCAAGATCTTGCCCAAAATCCTTTGAAAGTTGGGTTTTGATACTGTCGAGAAATATATTTTCTGTGTATTCTTCTCCTAAGAGAAGGCACAATATATATAGAACAGTGTACAGAGTGAATCCCTAATTTATCTCTAACTGAATCCCTCAATAGGCTCTATTATTCTATATCTCTAATTTATCTCTAACTGAATCCCTAAATAGGCTCCTAATTATATGCCTACTATTTACATAGTCAACACTCCCCCTCAAGCTGGAGAGTATATATCATGAACACCCAGCTTGTGACAAATAAAATCGATGGCGACTTTGGGAAGAGCTTTGGTGAAGATATCCGCGAGTTGAGAACCAGAAGGAACAAAGGGAGTTGTAATTTCCTTTGACTCCACTTTCATTCGAACAAAATGACAGTCAATCTCGATATGTTTGGTTCGCTCATGAAACACTAGATTATTAGCTATATGAATAGCAGCCTGATTATTACAGTAGAGCGGAGTCGGATCATGAACTGGAAATCCAAATTATTGAAGTAGTGTGCGTAACCAGGTCAACTCACAAGCGTATGAGCCATTGCTCGATATTCTGCCTCAGCATTTGAACGTGCCACGACTGATTGCTTCTTACTTTTCCATGTTACAAGATTGCCCCCTATAAAGGTGCAATAGCCGGTGGTTGAACGACGGTCTGCAGGGGATCCTGCCCAGTCAGTGTATCCTTCAATCCGGAGGTGTCCAGAGGATTTATACAGAAGCCCTCGACCAGGAGCATTTTTGAGATACTTTAATATACGAATGACTGCTTCCATGTGAGAGCTCGAGGATGAGTCATAAACTGACTAACAATGCTGACTGCATAAGATATATCCGGCCGAGTAATAGTAAGATAAATAAGTTTACCCACTAACCTCCGATACATCTCTGGGTCGTTAATTAATTCACCATCATCAGGCATTAGTTTGAGATTAGTTTCCATAGGAGTGGCCACAGGTTTAGAACCAAGGTACCCTGTGTCTTTTAGAAGATCAAGAGTGTACTTCCTCTGGGATAGACTGATACCTGCTTTAGACCGTGCAACTTCAATTCCAAGAAAGTACCGGAGTTTACCCAGATCTTTGGTGAGAAAATTAGAACAAAGATGACTGATCAAAGTCTGGATTGCATGACTATCACTTCCAGTAATTACAATATCATCCACATATACAACTAGAATCACAATGCCTTTGTTGGTGCGGTTGAAGAAGACAGAGTGATCAACCTGACTGCGAGTCATACCATGAGAGATAACCGTATTGCTAAATTTATCAAACCAAGCTCTGGGAGACTGTTTGAGTCCATAGATAGATTTGTGAAGATGACACACAGACTCCCCCTTGGACCCAAAACCGGGTGGTTGAGCCATATAAATAGTTTCAGATAAATCCCCATGTAAAAAGGCATTTTTAACATCAAGCTGATGAAGGGGCCAAGCAAGATTGGCCGCAAGCGAAATAATAATGCGAATGGAGTTGAGTTTGGCAACAGGGGAAAATGTCTCGGTGTAATCAAGGCCATAGGTTTGAGTGAAACCTTTGGCCACAAGGCGAGCTTTGAGACGCTCAACAGTGCTATCAGGATTGTGTTTGACGGTGAAAACCCAACGGCAACCAACAATATGGGCCTCAGAAGGCGGGGGCACAAGAGTCCACGTATGATTCATGTCCAAAGCACGCATCTCTTCTTGCATGGCAGAGTACCATCCAGGATGAGAAAGAGCATCCTAGTAAGACTTGGGAACAACAACCGAGGAAAGAGACACAGAAAAAGCGCGGAACGAAGGAGATAAATGGTCATAAGAGACGAAGTGAGAAAGAGGGTGAGAAGTGCAAGTACGCGTACCTTTGCGGACAGCGATGGGAAGATCAAGAGTGGGGTCCTGTGACGGTGGATCTGCAGACGGTGAGGAAGATGGCGGGGGAGAATGAGAAGTGGTCTCAGGAGAGATTGGCATAGGTGGATGGTGTTGGCGCCGAACATAGACCCGAGTAACTGGCGAGTGAGCTGGAGGGAGTGCAGGAACACCGAAAACAGTAGTTTCAGGATCATCAACGGGGTGACCGGGTCTGGAGAGAAGTGGATCCTGTAAATTGTGGCCTGCTGCGGAATAGTAGGGCACATCTTCAAAGAACGTGACATCAGCACTAACAAAGTGCTTGTGTAACGAAGGACTATAGCACCGGTAGCCTTTTTGAGTACGAGAGTAGCCAAGGAAGATACACTTATGAGAACGGGGATCCAATTTATCACGACCGGGTTGTAAATTATAGACAAATGAAATACACCCAAACAGTCGAGGAGGGAGAGGAAATGGTTCAATTCCAGGGAACATAACCTGGAAAGGAGATTTGTCGTGCAAAACCCGAGATGGCGTGCGGTTTAAGAGAAAACTGGCAGTAAGAATAGCACCCCCCAGAAAGTTTTAGGAACATGCATGTGTAGCATAAGAGCCCGAGCAATAGCAATAATGGGGCCATTCTTGCGTTCAGCAACCCCATTTTGTTGAGGAGTAGTGACACATGAGGGTTGATGAATGATGCCACGAGAATCAAGGAATTGTGTAAAGGGTTTAGAGGTGTATTCCTGGGCATTATCACTACGGAGAACAAGTAATCTGGCATTAAATTGATTGGTGACTTCAGCATAAAAAGACTGAAAGACGGTAAATAACTGAGAGCGATCTCTAAGCACATATACCCAAGTCAACCGAGAGAAATGATCAATAAACGTGACAAAATATCGAGCACCACATAAACCAGTAGTTCGAGACGGTCCCCAAATATCAGAATGAACAAGAGCAAAAGGTTCCAAACTAGATAGTTCAGTGCGTGAAGGAAAAGAAACTCTACGATGTTTACTAAGTTCACAAGTATCACAATTAAAAGTAGACACTGTAGGTAAAGATGGGACTAATTGGCGGAGATTGGCGGATAACGGATGTCCAAGATAGCAATGCCACTGGTATGGTGTAGTGGTGGAATGAAGAGCAGATGACTGGAAGGAGCCGGTCGGCTGGAGGTAGTACAAGCCATTCTTCTCATATCCCCACCAATCCTCCTCTTCGTCTTTAGATCCTGAAAGTCACAATAAGAGGGATAAAAGGTTACCGAACAATTGAAGGCTTGGGTGAGGTTGTGAATGGACAATAAGTTAAACGGAAATTGGGGTAAGTATAAAACAGAAGAAAAAGTGAGACCAGAGGCGCAGTAAGTGCCAAGGCCGTGAACTCGAGTTTTAGTACCATTGGCAATAGTAACATATGATGGGGTAGATAGATAAGAGATATTAGATAAAAGAGATATATTACCTGTCATGTGATCAGAAGCACCAGAATCTAAGATCCAAGGTGCATGAGAGGCAGAATAGAGACATGTGCTACCTGATGCAACAAGGGTAGCAGTAGAAGAAGAGGATGCAGGGGCTCGGTGGACTATTGAATCATACTCAGATTTAGAGATAGTGATGCTATCTGAAGTGACAGGCTCAGATGGTTCCCCTGCAGATGCAGCCTGATTAGCCCAAGCAGGCTTGCCGTGAAGTCGCCAACAGAATTCAACCGTGTGATTAGTCTGATGACAATGAGTACATCTCTTAGAGCCGCGGCCGCCTTGCCCTCCCCGGCGACCACCACGAGTTGAGGAACTATTATGATGTCGGCCAGACATATGATTCCCAGAATCACCAGAGGGGGGAATATAACGCTCAGTGGGAGCAGCAAGAGCGGACTGAGGAGGATTATCCGGGATAGAAGAGTGAGTGGCAGCGCGGCGAATACGAGCAAAGGTCTCTCCAACTGTAGGAATATCTTTACCGGACAAGATCTGAGAACTCAAATGAGCTAGGTCGGGTTTGAGGCCGAAGAGGAATTTAGCAACCCGAAACTCCTCCCTGTATTGTTGTTGTTTCACTAATATCCAGACCAGCATTGTGCTAACGTGGACAGAACAGGGAGAAGAGTCACAAAAAACAAAGTCCCGATATTCTGGAAGAAATCCAGCGGGTATAGCAAGCTCTGGCGACCTCCGACGGAGCTCCGGCGACCTCCGACGGAGCTCTGGCGAGGGCGGCTGATGGTCGGTAGGTGGAGATCAGGTGACCAGATCGTAGATCTGAGGCGTCAGTGGTCGGGAAGCGCAAAAAACGGAGCTCCGGCGATTGGAAAGATTCGACGCAGATTCGGCGAGGCTCGCCGGAATGTAACGAAGCTCCGACGAAGAGAGACGAACGTCAGAGAAGGTCCGCGGACGAGCGGCGAGGGTCGGCGAGGGTCGGCAAGTGGCGGCTGAGATCTGGGTTAGGGTTTATACTGTTCTGAGTTAGGGTTTGGTATTTCTGATGATGGCGAACGAGGTAGACCGAGAAAGAAAGATCGAGTACGAGATATTCGATCAAGTCTGATTAGGGTTTTGAAACCCGCTCTGATACCATGTCGAGAAATATATTTTCTGTGTATTCTTCTCCTAAGAGGAGGCACAATATATGTAGAACAATGTACAGAGTGAATCCCTAGTTTATCTCTAACTGAATCCCTCAATAGGCTCTATTATTCTATATCCCTAATTTATCTCTAACTGAATACCTAAATAGGCTCCTAATTATATGCTTACTATTTACATAGTCAACACATGTTGAAGTATTCAACTCAAATACTGACTAAATGGAGCAACTGAAGGATCAAAGACGAACTGAGCGGAGATGTGGCACAGGACACTTTGAACCTAGTTTTTTCGGCAATAAATTCATAAATTCTTCCATCAACCGAGGTTGAGGGAAACCCATGCAAAATAACTCCATGAAGTGGCTCAAACTGATCTCGAAGAGCTATAAGAAACTGCAAAAGACGTTTCGCATGGTTGTGCACATAGCTATCAAGTAATTGCAAGTCTGTAGGTTCTATAAGAGCTAATTGATCCCAGTAATTAGTCATCTCTTTATAAAGTTCCTAAATCGATTTGTCCTTTTGAGTGGCACTCTGAATAGACATTTCAAGCTCATATTGCTTAGCAAAATTCAAGTCTATTTCAAGCTCATATTGCTCAGCAAAATTCAATTCAAGATTCGTAGTCCACAAATAATCCCACATTTTATTCGTTGTATCATATTTAGAAAAAATCATGCCAATACTTTGTTCTACGGAGTTGTGAAACCATGTAAGAAACTGAGCATTCTCTATATCCAATTTTGCAATTGCAATGGCATGTCCTACTTTTGGTTCGGAAGGTTACAGTACTGAAGCATCTACATATCCCCAAAATCTCTTACAACAATAAAAATTTTCATGACATTTGACCAATAAGAGTTATAGTTACTAGTCAACCATATATTGATAGTTTGCATTTTATCCGTCGACGTGATGAAAGTAAGCAAAATCAAAATAGTGCAAAAATCAGAACAATGCGGACTTAAAAATCGAGTAAAGAGGTCCGGCGAGGGTCACCGGAGTACAAGAAGGGTCAAGCAAGGGTTGTTGTCCATAGACAATGTCGGCAGAGGTTCGGAAACAACTGAAAAATGTGAAGAACAACTCAAATCTAGTCAAACAGAGGTTATCGGAACTCCCAGAGGTCTTGCGAGGGTCGTTGGAGTACCACGGTTGTTTGGCAAGGGTGGTTGAGTGCTCGTCGAGGATCATTGATGTCCGGCGAAGGCTGTTGCATGGTCTGATGTCAAGCAGCCAACAGTATTTTTCCTTCAAGACACGAGAGAGAGGAAGAGAAAAGTGTGATCTGAGAGAGAGAGAGAGAGAGATTGTTGCACGATCTTCGGATCTAGGGCTGCTGCCTATGCAAATGATACAAACGATGCAAATCAATAGGGCTCTTATTCCATGAAACGAGAAAAGTTTTTTCTATTCCGTTAGATAAAATTGAATAATAATACAAGGCTAAGAATGGATTGTATATGCTAATGCTATTAACCCTAATGAGATCAAAAGATTACACTACCCTTATAACACAAGAGATATAACACTACACCATAATTGATAAATAACACTAAATAAAACTACACCACTTCCACAGTAGATTGGGTGCAAATCCAATCTTTTAGCATATATGCACTCAGTGGTAATCTGGCCAAAACCTCAAGGTTAGTAGGCTGAGTTGTAACTACTGGACTAATGGCCGTATGTTATGCAATTGTAGTAGTGGAAGTGATGGAGTATAAAAGATTGACTGACTGATTTATTTTACTTGCATTGGCACATCACCATGGAGAAATGGGTATCATGGACAGACAGCAAAATTGTCAGAGGTGTAGAAACTCAGTTGATAGTTCTATTTATTGGGCGCTATCCTACATTATGCATTGTTTTCCTCGTGCAAGATGTGTCTAATTAATACATTTATAGACATGAATTCTATCGGATACTTCTGCATCTTGTTGTACTGTCCTCTACTAACTGAGTACTTTCTCCGTCCGTTTGCCTTTGTTGTGGCCTTTATTTGCAGGAGTCTATTGCTGATATGGTTGGGGCACTGGAAGCCATTCTTCAGATCACAAATGAAGCCACTTTGAACTTGGCATCAAATGTGTCTGTAAAGATGGTCAATACGATACCCATTGTAATGCTACAATCTCATGTATTAGTTCTTGTTCGCCGTTTAACATCATTGTTAACTTCCCATCAATTGCAAACTGCTGTTTCGTGTGCCACTGCTTTGAAGATGATCTTCTCAAATCTAAGTAGTAATAGCGAGGGAGAAGTTTGGGAGATCTTGAAAGAAAAAAACACAGTACCTCACATAGTCAGTAGAATACAAGATTTATCAGATGGAACTGCAGCAAACGGATATTATGAGGAGATGATTTCTCTTTTGAGTAAAATAGTGTGGCGGTGGCAACCTTGTAGGTTTTGTGTATGGAATGATGCTAAGTTGATGGAAGTCTTGGGGGTCATAAGTCTCAAGCCTGATTTTTCGGTTAAAATTGCAGTTTTGCAGTTATATTCTGCTTTAGGTACTCATGTTGTGGGGTAAATTTCTTTCTTTATTATGCAGAAGTTCTTTTTTCTGGTTATACTTTTAAACATGTGGTAAAATATTTTCGTATTCTTAATGCCAGCTTTATGTGGTAATGGAGTGCAAAAGCTTCTAGAAAATGCAGAAATAGTTGTACGTGTGATGGTGCATTGCATGGGCATGCTGGATTCTATTTCTGCCCAGACGGAGGGATTTAAATTAGCTCAACGTCTAGCGGTATTAGTAGTGGCTAATGCCTTTTGATTTCCTCTTCAGTAGTATCTACAAAAATGTAACATTTCCTGTCATTATTTTCTCAGATAAATGAACATGGTTGTTCAAAAATGATGGCATTGTGTTGTGAACCCCTTGTTAAAGCCATGATCAATGGAATGACAAGTTGGAGCTCCCATTCCGGAGGGATTACTAAAGACCAGATCTCTTTTAAAACGGAGGCGTGCCGGTTGGCTCTCATCACACGTTTTGCCGGGGGGCATCACAATTATTTCTGGAAATTAGGAGTCGACAGAGTCCTCCTTAATCTACTAGGACTAAACAATTTTCAGAACATCTCATCATTAGAACAGATGATAGCTGCAGCTCAACAAGGTTTGCATAAAAATCATCTTCTTGTCTTTAGGCCGCTTGTCTGGGATATTCTTGGAGGGCTTGCAGCACACTGTCCAGAAGATTTCAGTCCCAGGATGCAAGGAGACGAACTTTGCATTGACGTCCTTATAACATGTGCATGGTAATAATTCATCCATTACCATCACCCTTTCAAGTTGCCTAATTATTATTTTTACTATAGCTTCTTGATTGCTTAATTCTATCTAATTGGTGGTGATTGTAATTATACTAATAATGGCTCTTGTGATTTTCACAGTTTGGCTTTTGTGGACTCGATTCATAACACAAGGCAATCGCACCAAAATAATATATATGATCTAGTTAGGGATGACTCAGCATCTAGGTCAGTTCTTATGATGATCTACTCTCCCTCCAAGTACATTGCTTCCCATGCCAGATTCTTAATATCTAAAATACTGAGACCCAATGTGAAGGAGCATCTTAAGTATTTGTTGGTTAAACTCAGTCAGCCAAACAAGCTTGGAATGCCAAATATCCTTCAGACCATCATATACTTGATGAGTTTGACTTGTTATGCAGGTCTACCAAGATATCGAAAGCATATTATAAAAGGTCAAGGAATAAATACATTAGTGGCTTTCATAAGGTGGTGCATAAGCAATGATATCCATATGAGAAGGGACATACGTTTGCATAGTACTCTCCTTGAGAGGACTTGCTGTCGCAGCACTTATAACGATGATTGGGAGGGCAAAGACGCTCCTTTGCTCTTTGCTTTGTGGGGACTAGCTGAGTTGATGCGCCATTCCGCTTCTGTGGAACCTCGTCTGGACATATTTACTGCTCAAATGGACTGTAATGAAACTCAATTAGTTCATGTACTTCAGGGGATATGTAGTGACACTTATAGCCCTGGACCAAAATGGTATGCGGCATACATTCTTTGTTCTATTGGACATTATGGATTCCCAAATAAACTTGGCGAAAGAATTGCAAAAACGTATAATGAGAAGGAATTTGCTGATTTGGAACTCGTCCTTACAAATGGGGAGCCTTTAAGGGTTCATGGTGTCGTTTTAATGCTGCGATGTCCATCATTATTGCGTCGTCAAGAGTTTCCCCTTATTGAAAGAACACCTGATGGTTCTCTTGTTGGAAAAGATGTGGAGAAGTGTGGAAGGCTACAAAAACAAGTTCGTCTATCAGCTCATGTGGACCGTGAGGCACTGCTGAAGCTGTTGGAATATGTTTATTCTGGCTATTTACAAGCAGGAAAAGAACTTGCAAAGAGATTGAAAGTTCTTGCCAGGCATTGTAATTTGCATTTTCTTTTACGATTGCTTTGCAAAGAAAGTCCAAAATGGGGCACTCCTTTTCCATCCTTTGGTCTTACTTTTGCTCTTGAGCTGGCTGGACATCATTTCTCGTAAGCCTCTTTTACACCTTCCTGTTTCTCGACGAAATAAGTGTAGCTTGATCTGATATTTCTTGGATGTGTTGGCATATGACGCAGTAGTTCCAGACTGCCAGTAGTAACTGCTTGATGGCTTGTATATATCTTTTTAGATTTAAATACAGAAATTCCATACTACACAGAGAGGCAAATGTTTAGGACCACCATAAATGATATGCAGTATATCTCGCGGAGTCAGTAATTGGAGAACATCTTCATTGATCAGCTTTCGACCGATTGAATTTGGACTTGAGGAAAGTGTATATAGGCAAAATAATTTTGGAATGGCAAAGGTGCTTTGTAGGGCTAAGATTATTTATATCGGTAGATTAAGGTTCCAATCCTATCTGTCTTTTATTTCAGGGACATTGTCTTGGAAGCTAAAGCAAATAATGTGGCGAATTGGACATGCCACGCTTGCTCTGTATCGGTTCCACATATGCATGTTCATAAAGTTATATTGTGGTCGAGCAGTGCTTTTTTCCGGGGCATGTTTCGGTCAGGGATGCAAGAAAGGTGCACACAAACTACAGCTATTCATATTGTAAACATGCATTCATATTTTCAATGCATGAGTTACTTGAAAGACGAGTATTCATAGGAATATTTACTGGTTTTTTAATATGCAACTTAAGGTGACTCTAACTTGAGTGTTCCTATTTGGAAATTGCTATCGAAGCAACTGGATTGCCACTATGAACTTGCACAAGAATTTATCATCCGTGGAAAGTTGTTAGTTTAACGTGAAAATTCATGGTCTCTGAAGTTGAACAACAGGAAGTCATGACTCATGACTGATAACTATACTTTTAAACATATGGTCAGAGATCACCTTTGTGTTTGGAATTAGGTTTAATGTGAATTTTCTATTTCAACCTGTTGTTGGCGGGCTGCAGAATAACTCTTCTGCTTTTCTGTTCCATTAAACTTGTTCTCTAACTGAATGTCATTGGTGAAGATGAAAAGTTGGCTAAGCGTGCATCTTGCACTTATCAGTTACCTCTCATCTTTCAGAACATTACTCGTGTATCTCAAAAACTTTTAACAATTTTCATGACTTGTATTGTTTTTTGGGGAAATTTTGTTTGACATCAAATGATAAAACGTAAAAGGGGTGTTTTATGTGCGCACAAACAGAATGTCAAGTACTCTAGCATTATTTATTCATGTATCAGCATTTAAGTACTTGTGGACGAAGTTTCATATGGCTGTTGATTTCCATAATGTTTGTATTAAGTAGATTCTGATGATTAACTAGTATGTATCGATCTATTACTTTTTTTCATCGCTTTTCCATTTACCAAGTCAGGTAGCTGGAATTTTGCTGCTTTTGTCATACTGTTGCATTCCTTTCTCTCTTCCTTTGTTATATAGTTATTCTTTCACTTTGCCTCTATAAGATTTCTTGTTTATATGCTGACAGTCGGTCCAAAAGTATAAAGGCTCCAGTTACTTGGGAGGCCCTGGTCAAAGTAGTTAACTGGTTTTACTCTGCTGAACTGCCCAAGCCTATTTCTGGCTGTTTATGGGATAACTTGGATACCGAGGAGAAGCTACATGAGCTGTATCCGTACATTGAGTTTTGTTGGCTTGCTGAATATTGGTGCTTGGGAGATGATATTCACCAACATTGCACGAGAATGGTTGTATCTAGTTTGGAATCCGCCAGACATTTATCCATCAAAGTAATCCAATTTGCTGCTAGCCTCTATCAAAAGAAATTGGCTGAAGTTGCGGCAAATTGCATGGCCCCACTTTATCATCAACTGCGCAAATCTGGTGAACTCGAAGAACTAGATGAAGAGCTGGCCGAAATGGTTCGTGCTGCCTCCGTTCGCCTTTCTCAGGATCGAGGTCATTCTCATTTTTGAATTGATATGTGATGTATTTTTTTCTAGCTTTTCATGGGGTAATAGGTACTAGCATGTGGTAATCACAATGTGAATTGTGATTGGAGCATCCTTCTTGTGTTATCTTGGTAACATGAGTTGTGAACACCTTGCCTTTTTTATGGTAGAGAACATTGAGCCCGTAAATATATAGCATCACATTTTATTGAGGTTGACGGCCTTTTACTGATACTCCTTTTGTTGAAGTGGAAGACGTTTTGAAATATGTGTGTGCGGATCCACATTACCATTATCACCACCACCCGCCATCAAATGATTTTGAGGGTTTCAACTAAACACGATGAAAAAAATTTCTGTTGTTTTCCTTGAAAAAATGATTTCTAGGAAAAATTTCCCCCTCAAAACAACGGAAACGGTTGCAATTTTTTTAATGATTCTTTGACTCTAGAAGATTTTGTTAAGGCATCAACAAGCAAAAGATTTTATTGAAATGCACACAACATTCACTTAATTTTGGTTTACGATTATGGTTAGTAGTGATTGAAACAGCAGCTCCGTAAAGCATTCCTCTAGGCAACAAACTTCAAAGTGAATCACCGCTCATATTCAAACCCCGTGTCCTCTTCAAAACACATTAATCACCGCTCCCTCTTGTGTGGCCATTAAATACTAGCACAGGTATGCAGCACTGTGCAAAATCACAGTATGAGGAAGACTCACATGAGCTCAACGGCATCTCCTTACCGAGAGCCCTTGCAGCATCTCCCCCAATAACAGCAGTGTCAGGCGAGGAAGCCTCCATGATTAACTACTGAATAAAGGTACTTATTGAAACACTACTTGGTCAGTAGGCCAAAGAATGCATCTAAAGAGTCCTGCCAAAAGGTTCGATTAGGCATTCTACTGTTTCCGAATTGTGATGATTGGTTGCCCTCTCAAGAAAGGATTTCAGGATACTGGAAGCCCAGTCTCTGGCTGAACTTCCAATGGGGCAGTCCGTAGGATGCTCTGAGGAACAAACCACGGATGCAGGACAAGCACCTAGGGCTTTAAGCTCCATGCCACCAAAACACAGGATGAGACGCCCGAATAGGGTGATAGGTACTTCAGCTGCTCCCAGATCAGTCAGGAGGTCGCTGAACAAGAACCTCAAATCAGAAAAAATGGGCATGCATACTACTCGCCGTGGGAAACGAGAAGCAGAAGTTACCTTGAGAGAAGCACCAGGTCCTTGGGTACGAGGTCGTGCTTGGGAGCTAAAGTTGTTTTTGCCAAGTGGGTCAACCAGTTGAAAACGATGCTGCCAGCCCTTCCAGCAGGACCTGCCGCCTTCTTTTCAGCTGGCTTCCATCATCTTGCAGCTGATTAAAGTAAAAATATCGGTTGATATCAACTACATCAAGGCGCAAACACAGGCCGTCCTCAACCCTCAACTCTAGCTGCAAGCATCGGCTCCTCTTCCAAGTGTTTCTTGGATAGTACTTGGGGGGTCAACCTCGGAGCGTCCTGTAGCTTACGGTTAATACAAGGAAAGGCAACCCTCCCAAGAGCATCGACCTGGACATAAACATGTGGCTCAGGAAGCAAGATCCCTGAGGTGAGTTGGACAGAAGTCACCTGCTGACTTTTTTGCTAGACGTAGTGCCCCAGGCCATCGAAAACATGCACGCACACCAGGCCATCAAAAACACGCACGACATGGTTAGGCAATTGCCTGCACAGATAGCGGATTTCACTGTTTTGGATGAGATTTACAAATCACTCAAAATACCTTAACCCCATTGTATAACCCACCTCACAAATCACTCTAATTCCTGCTGCAAATCGAACTCTCGAACTATATATTTATATAGGGGTTGTGAGAGCTTCAGCCATCAATGTATTTGATGGAGGTTAGGATCTGGGCCTTCAAATTGGAGGGGGTTAGCAGTTGGGATTTGTGGAGCTGGGAAGCCACTTTTTACATCTGAGCCACAAAAGTCAACAGCCTGGTGGTAGAACTCGTCCAAATCAACTGCTGCTTTTTGGCATTGGTCTTCGAGGTCTTTGATCTCTCTGTTCATCATCCATTTGTTTTATTGCTCATAAGTCTCTTTTTAATTCCATAAAGACAAGCAAAACATCCATAAATCATCACTTGTCGAATAAATATATTATATCTGCTTCATATAGTGGATCTACTTCACTAAAAATACAATCTACAAAGTAATTTGACTTCGGGAAAAAAAAATGTAATTGGAATAAGAGACGAGCAAGGTTATTATTTTGACAGAAACGACCATAATGTGATAGTGAAAACTATGAAAATTTGTGTAAAAGATAAATAATACGGTTGGAGTAGTACAAAAAGAGTTCTTATATAAAATGATGCAGCTAATTTACATACAAATTTGGCTTGTAGGGAGAGTTTGAAAGACAATTACATTTTTACTTTAGTCATTATGAAAATTGCATTGACATGTGTTGACTATTTAGTTAATCTGTTACAAACAGAATGAAATATATCATTTGATAACGGATAAATTTCACCTAACTCTCTTGATAAATGCACACACTTTTTTTGTGATTCTGATAATTGCACTATTCTCCCTTATTTCACAAATTATTCTTTCAAAACCCTCTTTTCGTTAATTTCCGTCAATTGATTGTTAGAAAATGGTTGTGTCATAAAATTCTCTCTCTCTCTCTTATATAATAATCACTGCCATCTATCTATTTTTGTATTAAATTAAATTTTTTATTAAAATTTTTCGTTCCTTTGTTATTGCGTTAATATATATCTCATACATGTCTTCCCTGACTTCTGTTGTTGCCAGGGAAGTTTCCTTTATGAAATCACTGTAGTTTATATAATCAGAATTCTCTCAATCATATCCTATCTCAGCTTGAGCAGGTTTTCCGCAATCCCCTGATCTTAAATTCCAAACCGGTCAGCTTAAAGTATGCTCCACCTATTACCGATTAGTCCTTGAGACCCTAAAATTGACGACCGGACAAACCTCCAGTGGCCAAAATATGTAATTGTCAAGATTCAATCCCAAGATGTCTTTGTAGCTCATTCTGATTTTCACTTAAACAACCCCCATAAGTTTGCAAGGATATATATGATGGTTACCAGTAGTACATGTGCTCAAGTTGTCTACTTTTAGATATCGTAACTTCTATTAAATTGCAAACAGAAACTCAAATGTGCAGCCAAATAGCCCTTCAATAAATTTGTTTAATCAAATTAGAATACAAGACAATTCTATAAAATCAGCGACGAAAGAGACAATTTATGCTAATCATCAACAATCTGAGCCCAAACCTGTGGCTTCTGAACCGTGGGATTACTTCCACAGTGCAAACATTTTCTCCGGAATCCATTTGCTTTGGTGGCATAAGAAGACAAAGTAAGCCTTGTTTGCTGATGCAACAATTCCTCTTCATAGACATTTTCTCCATAGACAAGTAGACATTTGAATAATCTTTGGAATTCGTCGAATTATGAGGCTTCAAATCGATCTCCGAAATCGAAGCAATCTCAAATGCCAAAAGACAACCGGAGAAACCTCCAGCATGAGCACAGTGGCGTAGAGCCAAAACGGAGAAGTTGCCAATCGCACTGAGTCCATCTGTGGAGCACCAAATGGAAACCGGCTTTGATCTGCAATTGTCGCAGATACACGATTGCACGTGCTTAGGAAGAGTGGATTGGCCGAGTGCACGTGCTAGTCGCAGAACAAACAGAGTTTCACCAAATCGGCTTTACAGTACACCATGAACGAGAGGTTGGTGAAATACGAATGAAGGCAAAATGAATAGTTAACATTAATTTTATCACCGTAAGCAAAAAAGTAGCAACAGGTAGGTTTAGAAAATATACTTTCTACAACAAGAGAGAGCAGTGCAATTGTCTGAACCGTAGGAGAGGATTACATTAACCATTTAAGGAGGAGATATACATGAATTGGCAATTCATCCGTCTAACACTGTGATATATACCTCAAAAGACATCAATTTTCCAATGACTGCCCAGACGTAACAAACCCACAAAATACCAAAGAATTCTAGTCTCTTGGAAAATTATTTTTGTAGCAAATTGTTCATGCAATTTGTACTTCGAGAATCAATATCTAGACACCTACAAATGGAAAGAGCATGTATGTATACACATTAAAAAGGAATCCTGATCAATACGTAATTTGGTTATTATCATTTCAACCTACAGACATCAAAGTGACTAATTTTTTTGGACAAAAAAAAAATTAACAAATAGAATCTCTGTACTGAAAACCCAACCAAGTTCGGAATTATGAACCAGAAACAACAATTGTTTACAAAATATCACATCACTTTATATGGTAAAAGCAATATTGCTCCTCTAGCATTACCCTCCTTTCACAAAAAAAAAAAAAAATCACCCCAACATCATTCTTTGCTGATGCTCAGTAGTCGGTATATATTTCTAGAAGAATACACTTGCAAATACACAATGCATTACCGAATGTAAAAGTGGCACTACCACGCACAGTCTGACCCATTATTGTCTTTCATTTCAACTAGAGTTTTCAGCAGCGACGCTGCAGTATCACAAACTCACTCACAAAGAAGGCGAGCACCATAACATGCGCAAGCATGTATTCCCAGTTCAGCAAGTTCATAATCCTAGCGTATCAACAAGATAAGAAAATGCCGCCCAAAAGAAAACACTTGGTAAGTACAACTTGATCAAGTTCTATAATTCTCTCTCTGAAGCATATTTATCAGCCATTTTCAATACATTTTAAGACGATAAAAGGACTCACAACTACAAGTTTTAACAGGATATACGAGTTTGACTCGAATTTCAAACTCTAAATACAGTATGAGATCGTCAGCCGTAAAAGACTGGTTGAACCAAGCACGGACGATGACATTGGATAAGCAGATCCTGAAACTAAAAAGGTCAGGTTTCATGAAATTTGGACTCCATTTACTACGTAGAACAAGCCATTTTTTCCTAATTGGTTAGATTAATCCCCCAGAAATCATTCATCAGCCAGAAAGCTGGAATTTCATTTACCACTCGCTAGCTCTGTTTGCTGTATACCGTTGCCAACATGATGTTCATTCCCACCAGACCTAGGATCTTCTTGCCCAGGAACCTCCCCAAGTCTCTCCTGCAGAAAAAAAGGAAGAAAAAAATATTCAACAATTGCACCAGAAAAGAAAAGATATAATAGAAATCAAGGAAATGTGGGATTAGTACTTACAGAAGTGACTTTTTTCCACTACTGAAAGCAAAAGAGGCAATAAAGATGCTTTTGGTTTCCTTTAAAAATTACTAGTTATTTCTTGGCCAAAGAAGTTAATTATAGTATGGGAAGCAAGGATTTGGCTTTTCCCGCGTATAAGTTCCGCATGACTGCAAACACAAGAGCCTTGACTCAACTGTCCACAAAAACATAGTGGTAGTTTTTTCCACAGAACAATTTTCCCATAAAAATCTTCAGTCCTGCTGCAGCAGCAAGATTGCAACTTCCCATGAAAATGATCTTCCAAGAAGCCCAACCAAAATAAAGTACACATGTTAACGAAATAAGTCCATTTCCGATACAATTTAACTCCATTTAGAGGTATTCATTAAGATATTTTGCCTAGCATGCACATATTATCGTCCCCACAATTTGAAGTCAATTTGCAATCTTCTTGGTGTAAAAATGACCATACAATAACCAAAATGTTAACCTCACATTGTAGATGCATTCTCTTCATACAACTACTACAATATTAACCTCGCCACGAGAGATGCATTTCTTCATACTACAACAACATTAACCTCACCTTGAGAGACGCATTTTCTGCGAGAAGCTGGTCATACTCAGTCCTGATGCGACTCATTTCTGATCTAAGAGTGGCATTTTCTTCTTTCAAAGCTTCAGCACGCTGGGATAGCTCATCACATTCTGCCTGTATCAATAGCATAAATAAATGTAACACAAGTATTTCAAATTAAGAACGTAGCAAACCAGGATGAACATACTATAAGGAACAAATGATTACCTGCTTTCTCAACCTGGATCGACGAGCAGATTCCCGGTTGGACTGCTTCCTTCTCTGTCTTTTAAGCTCTCTTTCGTCCTGGAATAAAGGACAAGAGGAGTCAAACCAAGACGATTATAGTAATAATAAGGAAATCAGGATCCGGTATTTTTAAGTTCCAGCTTTCGAGAGAACAATCATGTCGCTGCAGTAATCCAATTCCAGGTAACCGCATATATGGTAAGACATATACAAAATCAGAGGGAGAGAGAATAGCTTATCATAGGAATGGAGGCAGACAGAACATGATCATTTCTTCAAACATGATGCATCTTGGAAACATATGAACTCAGCCATAGTCCCTAGTCAGTCAATATACTTTACCAAAATTCAAGTGCATAATTGCATATAGATCATTGCAGCGAAATATACTGTAGAAAATAAGCTAAAGCGTGAAGAACCTTCCACTGACAAGGAACTCATTAATTCAATCAGTAAGAGACAGAAACCCGAGTAGCGCTACCATCAATGCGGAGGAAAACTGGCTCCAACAAAGGAAATAAGCCTCTCGTAGACTAGAATTCAATTTATGCAATTAATTAACTAGAGAGGGCAACATCCTACACCAAGGACCAAATTATCCATGAAAAAACAAAACCAATAATCAAAATGAACCAAGTTGGATCTACAGAGGGCAAGCAATCTTCTTGAAACTCACTTCGGCCCATTTAGCTACAAAACATCGTTTCAATTTCTTTGATTTGTTCCCCCTCCCATACCAAGTCATTTACTTCGAGTGGATTATATCATAGTAGCCTTATAGACCATACATCTTTGTTGCATATATCCAGCTAATAGGTTGGAGTATAAATTGCAAATATACCGTAATACTATTGAAGAAAGACAAAAACCAGCATCCCTCCACTTCTGTAGACAAAACAGTAGAGAGCCAACTCTTACCTCTAAGAAACCGACTAAATAACATCATATATGCCACCATATAGTGGTTTAAGAAAGAATAAATTACATCAGTTAGAAAATAAGCCAGTTTTGTGTTCCATAGTGGAGTGAGTGAAGAGGAAGGCTGACATGGAGGAGGAGCCATAACCATACAACAAACAATGTGTATTCCAAAGATCAGACACAAAACAAATGTTTGATATCTTGAGGATGTTAATGCTAAGATTCAGAGTAAATCAAGTGAATTGGGTTAAACTTCCAAAATCCCAGACACAAAAGATAGGAAACTAGAGAGAAAGATAACCTGTAACCACGGCTGTGATTGAATACTCTCCCTTGATCCAGCAGTGACCATTTCCCCTGCAACTGGAGCATGAGGTACATTCCCATTCAATGAATGAAGAGCGGCAGGATTTGCAGCACCCCAATAGTCCATACCGATGTTTAAGTTAGTGGTAGGACCAGGGACACATGATGGCACGATGGCCATTGTGTGGTTCATCATTACAGGAGGTGTATTTGGTCCTCCATTTTGAGAACCATGCATAGCTCCACCACTTTGAGATGCTTCAGCTGTAACAAAGATATCCAATAATTTTCATGAAAATCAACGGGAAAAACTCTAAAAGTTGTGACCAATTGGAAGGAACGTGCTTACAGACGAACCTTCCAAAGAATCTTGCCTGGATCCCGACTTCATTTGCGAGTCCTGCCCAAAAATCATAAGAAACAGGACAGATAAGTGAAATTATATGGCTCATAGAGGAAATGGTCCTGCTATATGTTAAGCAATAAACAATCTAATCCTACCAATATAAGCATCTTAAAAGGAACCCAACGATATGGGACTATCTCTATAAATACAAGTTTATCAAAACTCAAATCTCCATACAGCAAACACAATAATCTATTAAGAATGAAAGCCTTAAAAATTAAATTTGCAGTTTACTGCAGAAATTGATTGATGAAAAGGAATGGCTGCCCACTGCGACAAAAATAACAACTCTTACATAACCCGTGTCACCAGGATACCTACATTTTGAGACTCTGCATCACTTCCTTCACTTGAACCTTCACTTCCACTTTCAGCACTACACCAAAATTTAGCTATGTCAGTAACAAAAGACTAGTAACAGTGGCAAGGCCAGGAGTTTGATATCTGTGGGTCAAAAATTAAGAATAGTGCAGTGGCTTGTGCTTCCCATGCGATCACTGGAAGATATCAAAACCCAAAAATCTTAACTTATTTCTCTTAATAGAAGCAATATACACAAGAGCAGCAACCTACTCTGAATTTCCAAAAACAAAAATTTTCAATTTTCAATTATCAATTGGCAATACTTTCATGCTAAAGAACAATGAAACAGCATATTCTGGGTTCCAAATTGACCAAATGCTTTCAACTTTCACGTTGGCAATATTTGGAGGTTCTTGGGTAATTTCCTACATTCATGGGGTCAAGAACGTAAAAAATATCTCGAACCCCTTATCAAAGTACTCTAGCAATTCCAATGGAAGCAGGGTCAAGTGACCCCAGTTTAGCCACAATACCTTTGCCATTGAGTAGTAGAGCAAAGTGATCTATAGTCAATAGCTTAGGCAATAAGCACAATGAAGCAAGAAACCAGCAGGGACTTCTCAAGCCCCAAGGCAACCATGAATATTAAATAGATTTATCAAATTTAACATACTGACAACATAAACGACTACTTTCATAATCTTTCATCAAAGCTTCCCATTATAAATGGGGCTTGATAAGCTGCCTTTCATTTGTCTCACTGTTTTAGGTCACATCTGTGATGTAACGAACCAAGAAAACTTCTTCTGGATTGTTGATGTGGTCCGTGACACCAATGGGAGGAACCACTGGAAATTCGACCACCAACGGGAGGAACCACGGGAAATTCTCCCATAAAGCTCATCAAATATGGGACACATTTTCAACCAGAAAGAAGATTCAGATGGTGGCTTCTCCATGCTTGATTGACGCATTTGGCATGAAATAAATGTCATCTGATACGTAGGAGGCATGCAGAAGTATATGAAGAGTCTTATCAGCAGTTAGCATTTTAAATAGGTTGCAGGGAGGATGACCTTACGAATAGATTTTTACAGAATCTTGTTGGCGGCATAGAAGCTTTTGACTATTTTTATGTGCTCTCTATATCCATGCACCCTTTTTTTTTGGGTGTGATTTACAAACTTTTATTGTTACTAGCAATAAATGAAAGCTCCCTCTGAACTTATTTTTTCCAAACCCAATCTTGAAAAGCTTGATTTAGAAAACAATGAGGCCAATGAATCAGTTTTTCTAATCCAAAGCACAATCAAATAGTCCTCATAACAATGAAGTGCATACAGACCACTAGACATGGAATAGTTACAGAAAAATTATGGCCATACAGATCATCACCCACAAAGCTACGTCTTACCTTCTGGAGCAGACTCCATTAGCAGATGCACCTGAGGTTTTACAGGGTTCATTTGTTTTTCCAGTAACCATATTTAAACTGTTCAAACTTCCCTTAGATCTCTTAATGGGTAGTTTCTCCTTCCCCTCAGATAGTTTGCCATCTGCTTCCATGCTACTATGAGTATTACCCTACGTGCAAATTCAAATGTCGTTCAACAAACGATACCAGAGGCCAATAAAAAATCTACTCAACAGCAGACAAAGTAACATTGGAATTCAAGTAACTCACAGAAGCCTCAGCTATACCATTAGAGGAAGGCATAGGGAAAGGACTGAAAGGGTAAGATCCCTGTCACAGAAATATGGCAGTCAATGGCATCCAGACATTAAGGGCATGATTTTAGGAGCTGAAGTAAAAGAAATTTCTAAAAATTACCGGCGGAAGAGATGGATGAGCATATATCCCACCATGAGGATACATAGCAATGTACGGGTGCGGTGGCGTACCATAGGGCGGCATAATGTGCTGCATATAACCGCAAAAACCAGTAATGCAGAAACACACTATCAACCGTAAAACCATAGTTACTATATACAGTATGTACTAACATTATGGGGGTCTAAAGGTGAGGAAATTATCACCCTCCCCCAGTCAACTTCATTCCTTTCCCTGACATGCAGCCAGTACCTTTATTCCAACTGTCATAAACCAAATTTCCGGACTCTTATCGTCATGGCAGACATGGCCCCCATCAAATCTTAAAAACACATAATGAAACCTGAAGCATACTCACGCACCCCAAAGACCATGCAGTAATTCCAATATGACCCTGAGTAATGGCATAAGAAACACCACCAGATCTCTTTCCATCTCGATATCAAATATCAAATGTATGGATCAGCTAATGAAAATGATTGGCTGTCAAGCAAGCCACTAGGCAAGAGGATATGAAGGTTAAAGCTGTCATAAACTCATCTGCGCTTGCTTATGAAGCACAACCAAAATCCACTAAGATCGAGCTCATGTTATAAGCCAGACAGCCCAAACCAAACCTTTCAAACTTAATGCTCTAAGAAAATATGCACATGATTGCAAGTTAAAAAGTTTAGATCTTTGAAACTGTGGGCCCAAATGAAAGTTGGACAAACCACATTTTATGCTCAGTTAACGTCATAAATCAGCTTTAATGGTCTTGTTGAGACTTGAGCACTTTCCAGATTTACCAGCATTCCATAAACGGATAAAAAGTTCACTAACCCAACAAAAAGCTTAGTTTGGCTCATTGAATGCTATAAGATTAAACTTATGATGAAAAGTTTCACTGTCAAATCAACCAACGCATTAAAGCAATCACTAAATGCTCCCATATCCACTAATTTCCCATGTCAACAATCCAAAATACAAATCTCTATACTGAGCTATATCTAGTGCAGTGAAGGTATGGATAGAGTCAACACTATCAAAAAACCAACTAATACAAGGAGAAATATACCTGAACTCCCCACATGTAGGGGTGAGCTTGAGGGCTTGATGGCAAGAACCCAGGGTGAGGCATAGGAGAATATGCCTGTTACAAACAGATCTATATCATAGCTGCTGATATCAAGCTTCTTAAAAGAAATAAATGACATAAATGGAGGGTTTTTGATGGTGGGACCTGAAAACCGGACCAGTCTGGGTTAGTTGTGCCTGTGGGTGTAGATGAAGATTGTTCCTGAACAATGCAAGAATACAACAAAACATATAATCAGCAAAAATAACGCATACGCATAAGGAATGACGAGAACAACAAAAGCATACCTGCGCGATAGGCGTCTTCGGCTCCTTGGCTTCTTTTGCAGGTGTATTAGTTTCACTGCTACCCATGATGATGTGTTCAACTGGACCAAAACCCCGAGAATTCAAACCATCCTGCAATACCAAAACTGCATTACAACATGGGCATTTGAAGTTAAAACCAATTCCAAAGCCTATAATGTAAGCCAACTCTACATAATCAAATACCAAACAAAGAGAAAACATATACATATTAGACGCATGCGTCTGGATTCTTTCCAGTTCTATACTGAACTACGCTAGTTTCCCAAAAGAGAGAAAATCATGCATATCTCCATCGTTTGTCATCCGATTTCGCCCAAATAATAAAAACTGGAACTCAATACAGAGACAAAGAGCTAATTTTAGACGATCAAAAACATGAGAAGAAGAAAAAATGAGGAACAAAACAGAAAAGAGATACAATGAGGATAAATATTTGAACTTTATAATGCAAGTATTACCACTAAGACTTATATGAAATCCCGAGACAACAACGAACGGGTGAAGGGTCCAGGAACAATCTCGAAACAAATTCTAGGGCAAACTTTAGAAATCCATGGACGGCAACCGAAAATGCAACGATAGAGATTGACAGAGAAGGCAAGGGTTTAATCGAGCTTCTGTTAGATCGTCTGTATATGTTCTCTCTCTCCCGCTTCTCTTTCGCTCGCTCGCTGGCGCTCGGGGGGCAATGGTCGGCCTCGGAACAGTCTCGGAACAGTCGAGGGGCCAAAAAAAAAAAAAAGACTTAGCTTGTCTGCAGTTCGATCCCCAATTGGATTTTTCTGTGAAGTTATTGTATATTGTGGGCCATGAATAGCTCTGTCTCATTCATCCTACTAATAATTAGTTTTTAAACTACTAAAATTTTTTTGAGTAATTTAAATCAGGATTTTATTTAAATATGCAACGTTGATTTTCATCACATTAAAATTTTTAAATTGTGTATTAATTCTAATTTTATATAACTTGACGTATTTGTTATTATTTTGAGTACTAAGTTTATTTTTTTATTTTTTTATTTTTTTAAAGTAATATCATTTAATTCCTAAATTGATAATTTGAAACTATGTCTATTTATATATGCTTGAATTTTGGAAACAAATGTAGTAAATCATATTTGGTGAATTATGAAGACAATCAATGAAAGAATTTAAAAGATTTTCGAAAATACAATCACCAGATTCATTTATTACAAACTTGAATTAGGAAGACAATCACCAAAATAACCAAAAAAAAGGGTAGTCAATAACATTGTGAAGTAAATAACTTAAATCTAATAACCAATAACTCAAGATAAAAGACAGATAGTGTGATAGCCAATAACTTGAATCTCATACATTTTTTTCTGAAGACATTTCTTGTTATGCAATGAGTTTCTTTTATTTTATTTTTGTTCCATCTTTTTGACATTCGTAGGGTGATAGTGATTAAACACTCATATAGTTTATATGCAAAATATGACCAGATGAGAAAAAATTCCAAGCTATTTGTGTTTTCATGGTATATTTTACCTTTGGATTTTTCATGGTCAATTTGTAGAAAGTAGAAATTCCGTTGAGATTCAATGATAATTTTGACTAATATGATGTTAAGGTGATAAATTTTGTAATATTAAACTTGATAAGAAGATGGTAAATTTGTTAGGCATGTCTAAATTTATCATGATGAAAATATAATTCACTAAGAATTTCACGATGATAAATTTGGTCATTAAGAATTTGGTTAGTATGTTTTCATTGTATATTTGTTCTTGATTTTTTCATGATAAATTTATTTAAAAAATAGAAAGTAACAGAATGTTATTGAAATGTAAATTTGCTCATTTTGTTAATATAATGTCATTATGGTAAATTTGGGACATGAAATTTTTTGATAAATCTATTTGTCACACCCTCAATTTTAAACATAGTAATCATAGCATATCGTTTAAATTCTCACCAATAAGCCTAAAATATTCTATTCATAGTCATTCATCTTATCATAGTTAAAAATGTATTACAAATCAAAAGGCCCAGTCTCATATATCAAAATGTCATATCTAACAGTTTAAAGTTATGTTGTTTAATTGCAAAATAGATAAAGGATATGTAAATTACATAAAACCTTTCAAAAAGAGTTTATAAGACACTATATAAACTCTATTTATGTAGCTCTAAAAAATGATGCATCATCTCATGCACTCCACGCATTCCATGTTAAACTCTCGACAGGGTACCTAAAAATGATAAGGTGAGCTACACAGTATAGTAGAAAAATCTACACCAATATTATGAATATATGAGATGAATTGACATGCTACACAACATCAACCAATAATATAAATATGAACTCATGTGAGATATTTCAAGATATACATACCTATAATATCATCAACCTATCCATTATTTCATATGACTAATTCATGATTCCAATTTCCATTATCAACGTATCATCGTTCATTGTCATATTAATACTCATTTACGTTTCGCCTGAATGGGATAACAATATCATGACACGCACTCTAAGTACATTTACAACCAAAGCCAATAATCTCATTCATCCTCCTAATATGCTCATGGATGATGCAAGAACAATTTGTCACCTTCTAACACACTCTCGAATGAGACTAAACATATTTGTCATCTCCTAACACATTTTCGAAGAAAGATAGTAATTGAAAGTCAATCTCCTAGTACATTCCCAAATGAAGCTAAACAAGTGGCATGTCGCCTCGTAGCACAACCCCGAACGATACTAGCCATATCTCTGTACCTTTCTCGTTTTATTTTCTTTATTCATGTTTTCACAAATCCAAATATCTAACATTATACAACATATGTCTACAAATCACATGCAATCCGGCAATTAACAAGAAGACAACATTTCATAACATAAAAGCGATATCCCAACAAAATGATAATAGAAATAAGCAATGAAAGTTTAGAATAGTAACCATATACTAACACGTCATAATCAATATATCTGCATTATATCCATGTCAAATTCTCATAATACATCTCATAGTCAAAGTCATTCTATTGGAACTCATTATGAACTCACATACGCACGTCAATCACGAAGGATAAGGCATCTCAACATAAGGGGATATCAAACCGCACTCTATCTTGATCTACATACAACAAAACATCTCATGGCGAGACAAGCTTACCATCTTCCTAAGGAATAAGGGAACTGGACATGACATCTCGCACAAAATAGGTCATCAAACCATATTTTACCTCAAATCACTCATGGCACGACGATTACGACAAGTTAATGCCTATCACTCTTCCATCTAACAAGAGAACTCCTTGCGACACTAAGACAGACTAGACCATCTCTTAAAACGAGAATAAGAAGTATAAACTCAAAGAGGAAGAACCTCTCACACAACCATCTCACCACAATACCCGAACCAAAGTCAACACGACGATACCTCACTAACATGGTCTTGGCCTGAGATTAGGCAAATGGTTCTCATACGAAAAAAATATAAAATAATGGCAATATCAGCATGGGGTCATCTTCATGAGAAGACATACTTTTCAACTCAACTCATTTCCTATCGAGTGATACTGATTAATCCCGTTATGAGGGTACGTTACATAACTCAATCCAATATTTTCTATCTTCAACAAAATATCATAGGTTCTTGTTTAATGTTCCGAAAATACCTTTCGTTACATTAGGTTACAACATCGTCCATGTCCGATCATAATATTATTCAATCAATTAATAAAAAGTTGTCAAATTCCGTTAAACCCCTAAAGTCAATTTTACAAATTATTCAAAACATAAGTTATCTTGTAATACAACATCTCTCATTACTTAATCATGTATAACCACCCCAACTCATAAAACATGACATAACGCACTAAACGATGGTCCAAAAACATAGACACGTCATCCCAAAGTCCATAACTAAACTCTCCATATTAGGCATAATCGCTCGAGCGAGGTGATGGTCGCTCGGGTGACCTACAAAATAGTAGAGGTCAATAAACAAGTCGCTGGAGCGACAACAAAATAATATAGGTTGCTAGAGCGATGAGAAAGTTGCTCGAGCAACTTTAGCGATTTTAGAAATTTTTAGAAATTGCAGATCGTATAAATAGATTTTTCTACTCTAAATTATCAATGAAAAATGCGATCAAAGCACCAAAACATAACATATATGCATAATAAGAGTGAAATCTCCCTACCTCAAGTTTCGGATCAAGTTATAGAACTCCGAGTGTGAAACTCTAACTTCTAAGTCCTCTTGAACTTCCAAGTCCTTTTGCATATTTTGCTTCCACCTTTTTAATCCTTCTGATATCTACCATCTTGGCATTGCGATCCTTTGTATTGGCTTTTTTATTCTTAAATTTTGCACAAAGATGACCGAAAGTCGAATCAATATCCTCTCCTATCATTGAGTCTGACTTTTCTCTTAGTTTAAGTATTATACTCTATCTAGCATGTATCTATGTTTTACCTACAATAACACATCAAATAAAATCCGAAATAACAATCTACACACATTGAGGGATTGATTGTAGATAGATAAACATAACATCATGCCACATTTTACCAATTATAAATTTACTATAAGCAAATTAACCATCAACACACATAAGATTACTTACACATCAGTGCTATGTAAATTCAATCTCAAGATAAATGCACTTATAGACTCCAACTCTAGAATTCCATCTGAAACTACAGTTAAAAAACAAAGACAAATAAACATGGTAAATTCATACAAATCAAATTTTGATAAACATGTTAATTTTGGAACTCGAACAATGTATTCAACAGTCGCAACATAACACCCCAAGGACCTACGATTTACATACATGGTAAATTTGTTAGAAACATGAACGATTAAAAAACACAAAGTGTATCGAGATTACGGATATGAATTTCATCCTAAACACAAAGTATATATTTTTCCGATACGAAACATGAATGAATAAAAAAACTTGCAAGTTACTTGATACACAAAATGTGTATCTAGATTAGAGATAACAAAAGAACGAAAGACGCACTAAAATTTCATTCACAATCTCTCTCAAATAACCACTAGTGTCTTGGTTTCCTGTAGCATATGCAAAAGTTATATTAAAATCTAAAATCCAATTTCAAACTCATGTTCGGAAAACAATCTATATGTTTGACGATTGGGAAAGAGTAATTGAACCTGTTTATCTAATATTTTTACACGCAACATGGTAAATTTGGATGAAATGATCGACTGACAAAAAAGTGTCGATGATGCGTCAACCAAATCAGTATTTACAAAGGTACGGTGGAGACCTTCCACCTTCTTGGACACGTGTACGATGATGATACAATCCACCTTCCAACTTCCACTAGAAATGTATTACGCGGGAAAAGACAAGGAATGGGGAGAAGATACTGCGATACCAAGAATAATAGAGCTTCTACTGCAAACATACAAAGTGTGTTAAGATTTTATACTAAAAGTCATGATTTTATGTAATATTTTTTTGACGAGAGTCTTTGTGGACAATATTAGCATTATATCATATCATATTGTGCATGTGTGTCTCTTATTTCATATAGTAAATAATTTAGTGTGTAGAGTTTGACTTACACACAGAGAATCCAATTATCAATTCTTATTGAATATGAGTTTTTAGTTCACAGTCTTAGATGAAATTAGACACACCATCAGTAAGACTGTAACACAATATTTGAAATCTTAGATCAAAACACTATGTATGGATGGTATAAATTGCCTAAACAAGAATTCTTGAACAACAAAGTTCAGATATTTTAGTAGGTCTGTTTTGATTACAGGAAATAGTATAATTTTAACTTATATTGAATAAGACCACTTTGAGATAATTGTATTTATGTTGAATATATAATACAATTCTTACCTCTTGGTTATTATAAATACTTGTATTTTTAACCTAAAAATAATTAATAAATGTATACATTTAATATTGTTGACTTTAATTTATTATAGAGTGAGGCCTTGTAGGGTAATAATCTCGATGAGTTGGGTTACAATATTAAGTGTATGAAAACTGTTAATTATTAATGGAATTTACGTCTCTTTATAGGGATTGATGATATCTTCTTGAATAAGCTTATAAGTTTCGATTATGTCAAATCCTGCATGTAAATATTAGTATCCAACATAATAAATAAGTTAAGTGGAAAGTTTTAAATACTTTTATAGATGTTGGTTAAATAAATTGTCAGTAATTTATTTTAATCAACATGTATATGTAATCTTAATTAACATAAGGAGATAAATAAATATTTAATAAAATGGAACTCGAAATATAATTTTAAAGTATAAGAAGGGAATTGAATTATAATTCTGTAATAGTATGAATTGTAATTTATATAATTCGAAATTAATCCGGGTTGGATAAGGAATTCTGAATTATATAGGAAGTCTACCCCATACTTTTTATGGGAGTCTCTATAGTTGCCTTTATATACACCGCTATACCTTTTAGATTAGACACATAACTTAATATTCGAAATATTGAGAGATATTCTGTGAAGACAATAATATTATATTTTTAGCACACACTTAGTATGTGATCAAGGTGTAATAGGATTATGGCAGAAAATCTCAAGGTCAGTCGAGCAAAATTATTCCAGCCGTGCTCAAAATTCGATTAAGATTAAATTTTGAAGATTATTGAGATCAAATCAGAGAAATTTTAAAGGTATGAACCCTAGTTCCGCTTAATAAAATTTCATACTTTTTTGGGTATAATCTGTGTGCATTTATTACCGTGTCTCGAAAATCGATCCATAATAGAGGGGTACTCAAATCATTGGAAGGTTCTAGAGCTTCTAATAGAAATTGAGTTTTTTGTATAATTTTAAAACATGCACTTGAGCTATTAAAGAGTTAAGCTCAACGTAAAAAAATACATATTAAATAGAGCTTTAAAAAAAACAAAGATTATAAAAAATGCATATAACAAAATAATTACAAATTATAAAAAATATAAATTATAAAAAAATTAATATTTTTTATTCTAGTCCGATTCGATCTGCTCTGGTATTTAGAGCTGAAAAACTAAAATTGAATTGAAATTTTTTACAAAACATCAAATGGAACTGATCTAGCTAAAAAATCAAATCAACTTGTCAGTTCCATTTAATTTTTTGATTTGATTCGATTTGCCGGTTTAACTTTACACCATTCGGAATACATTCGTTAGAAAATGTATTTGATAATTTTTGATTTAATCATAGTTGTTTATCCTGTACCATACCGGTTTCGTAGCGGTATCAGACCACCAACATATTGTTCTCGTCTGTTTCAATGCGTTTCAGCATATTCCTACTGATACTGGCCAGTATCTTACTTAGCATTCCATATATATATATATATATATATATATATATATATATATATATACACACACACACACACCCACACACACACTAGCGCGTTCCCGTGCCTAAAGGCACGTAGCAAACTCGTTATAAATTTGCAAAAAACTCATTAAATTGCATTAATTCAATTTTAACTTCTTACAAATTAGCTTTTAAAATATTTTTTAATTAGAATTTAAATAATTTAATAACTATAGTAAAAAATTGTATTACTTCATCCAATTGATCAATCAAAGTTTATTATAATAATTAAGGTATTTTTTACAACATAATAAGTAAAATGAGTTTGAAATTAATTATAGCGCATACATGTGCCCGTGTCTGAAGGCATGCAACGAACTCATTATAGGCCCACAGCAAACTCATTAAATTGTATTAATTCAATTTTGACTTCTTACAAATTAGCTTTTAAAATATTTTTAATTAAAATATATATAATTTAATAGCTATAGTAAAAAAATCATATTACCTCATCTAATTGATCAATCAAAGTTTATTATAATAATTAAGATATTTGTTACGACAAAGTAAGTAAAATGAGTTTGAAATTAATTATATTTAGATAAAAATTCGTACATACTTGAAGGCACTTAATGAAAAATTAAAAACTTTTAGGTTGGCACTCGATAAAAACTGAATACACTAATACTTGCTCATTAAACAATAATCAAAAGATTATATGTAGAAGACATTACATGTTGCTATCGATTATTAGCATCAATAATTTACTTCTAGTCTTAGGGCTTTTAAAATGCAAGGTCATTACCATATTAACTTTACCAACAAAGAAAAGCAAATTAAACCAACTGAAAACTATCTCATGGAGTCAGAATAGGTCACAAATTAAACCAACTACACATTGGGTAACAGAATTTTCAAATAATTGAAGAAAATTGAAGGTAACATGTAAAATTTGAAGCCATTGAATCAGAAAGTAAAGGCAACTGAAAATTTGTAGCAAACCAAACCAAAAAATAGGTTTTCAAAATATTAAAGCAAATGAAAACTCTGAAGAAAATCAGAAGTGGATTTCCTAACATAGAACATCAATTTTGATAAAAATCTCCAAAATTTTAAAATACATACACGAAAGCCTTCATACTTGAATTTTGATAGAAGGTTCAAATAAGGCCTTGAAATTCACAGACAAAAGATATAATTAAAGCCTTCATACCCTGAATCATGTGTCCAAAACAGAGACTAACTGATACAAAAATTGTATTACCTAGTTTTCATATGAACTTTCAAACTTAATGTTACAATGAAATTAACATATCAAATTAGTTTCATCATCCGCTTTTCTCTTAACAGTTGTTCTACGTGAAATGACAATTTAATCAAAATACCATCTAATTCACAAATGGAAATCACAATAACATTCGTAATCTTAGCTCCTGTTATTTGCCCATGAAATTCATTTTTCCTTGGCAAGAAGCATCTATGCAATTAAAAAACCATATCCATGGATCATTTCAAAAGTGGGAGAATTATCTTTGTATTAAAAGACTGAATTAATAATTTTTTTACATAATTGGACATAAACTAAAACTAAAATTATCTTATTTTATATTTGGTAATTTATTTTTAAATTATGCGACTTTATTTTATATATTTAATGTGATTATTTTTGTTAAAAAATATTATTTGATAAATATATATTAATTTTAATAATAAATTAAACATCAATACGTATTGTTCGGATAATAAAACTGGTCCGCCCACCCGTACGAGATCTTAACTTTGGATACAATACAAAATGCAGCATGGCCGCCGCACATTGTCATTTTCCTTCGCCCCAGTCCCTTTTCTTTCCTATAAATCTGACACCACTCCATCAGTTACTCTTTAACTCTCTCTCTCTCGCTCGCTCGCACCGATTCCATCGATGGGCGAGAAAGCGAACCATGACTCAGAAGAAGCCGTCCGCTTCAAATCCCTTGCAGAGCAGAAATACTCCTCCTCCAACCTCAAATCAGCCCTAAAATATGCCAAGCGTGCCCACCGCCTCTCCCCCACCCTCAATGGCCTCTCCGAACTCCTCACCGCCTTCAAAATCCTCCGCGTCGCTGCTAAGTCGTCCTCTACGTCCACCACCGTTTCCGGCGGCGGGCAAACACTCGACTGGTACAAGATCCTCCAGATCGAGCCCTTCTCTCACATCAACACCGTCAAGAAACAGTACAAGAAGCTCGCCCTAACCCTTCACCCTGACAAAAACCCCTTCCCTGCTTCCGAGGAGGCGTTTAAGCTTGTCGGGGAAGGGTTCAGAATTTTGTCGGATAAGATTAGGCGGAAGGAGTATGATATGAAGCTGAGGATCGCTATGCAATCGGAAGCTACGGAGGGACGCGGTGGAGTGGTGGAAACGGCAGTGGATGCATTTTGGACGGCGTGCTCGACTTGTCGGTTGTTGCATAAGTTTGAGAGGAAGTATTTGGGGCATAATTTGATGTGTCCCAGTTGTAAAAAGAGCTTTAAGGCCATTGATTTTTCGGAGAAGGTTTCGGCGGCTGAAGAAGATGATACGGTAGGGACTAGGTCTAGTGATAGGATTAAGGATAGGGCTAGGAGTGTTGAGAGGTTTCCAAGTGGAAAATTGAAGCGTAAAATGAGTAGTGTTGAGGAGGTATTGGCGAGGTCAAGGCCGGATGAAATGCAGAGAAATGTGAAGTTGAATCTTAATTTGCCTAGTGGTGGTAGGGTTGAAAGATCAAGAAATGTGAATGAGAAAGAGGAAAGGGATGCTGGGGTTGGGGTATTGGAGAAATCGAAGTCCAAGAGGGCAGATAATGGAGAAGAGACCATGACATTAGCGGAAATGCAAGCCTTAGCACGGCGAAAGGTTAATAGGGAGAAGGAAAAAAAAAGGTCCAAGAAAGATGAGGGAGAAACGGAAATGGAGAGCCAGAAGGTGAAAGACAAGAAGATGAGGCGTAGTGCTTCTAAGGGTGGGCATTTGGAAAATAAAGGGCGGAGATGTTTTAAGGGTGGAGATTTACAGAATGAGAAATGTAGAAGTAAATCGAAAAGTGGAGATTTGGAAATAATGGCAGTCGAGGATTCCGATTTCTATAATTTTGATAAAGACAGAATGGAGAGGAGTTTTAAGAAAGGGCAAGTATGGTCAATTTATGACGATGATGATGGAATGCCTAGGCATTATGGCTTGATAGATGAAGTTATTTCGGTGAACCCTTTTGAGGTGAAGATGAGTTGGTTAGATCTTCAGACTAATGGAGATGATGGTCTGATTTGTTGGGAGAAAATGGGAATTCATATTTCTTGTGGGAGGTTTAAAGTTGCAAGGAAGACTTCAGTTGATTCTGTCAACATTTTTTCTCACATTGCAGATGCTGAAAGAGCAGCGAGAGAGGTGTATAGGATTTATCCAAAGAAGGGTTCTGTGTGGGCACTTTATAAGGAAAAAGATTTAGAAAATGAAGCGAGGAGGAACTCTTCTTTGGATAGAGGGGGAAGATGCTATGACATAGTTGTTTTCTTAACTAGTTACAGCGAGATACATGGGTTGAGCATGGCTTACCTTGAAAAGGTTGAGGGGTTCAAGACAGTATTTAAGAGGAAAGAGATTGGTTGTCATGCTATCAGATGGCTTGAAAAAGATGAAGTGAGGATGTTTTCACACCAAATTCCTGCTAGGAAGCTTTCCGGGGAAGAGTCTGCAGATCTTTCAAAAGACTGTTGGGAACTTGATCCGGCCTCACTTCCTCCTGACTTGCTTACCATTGCTCTGCGCAAGTAGTTCATGCCTTTCTGGTGCTAAACCAGCCGATGAGCTATAAGCTATGTATGTACATTTGCTTGTTTGTTCTATGTGCTCTGCATGAAATATCTATGAAATTTGGGGCAGATACCCTTTAAAAGGGAACCTTTTTTCTTTCTTTGTTATGGCACATGGTTGCTTAATGTTGTTAGTTGTAGTTTTGTTGGGTTATGATTTAAGATGACAATTATTTTTGTCCTTGTTGTCATTAGCTTTTGGTCTGGATTTGTATGATGTCCTTCCTCAATTATTGACTGGCCGGCTTTGGGGGAAGGAGTCCATTACGTTTGCCTCTAAAACCTTTCCTTTGGCAGCGTATTTACTCTTCTATTGCATATGCAAGTATATATATGTTCATGCAATGTTGTAGATTTACGCAGGATTGTTATGATGTGGTTGTGCGTCAATTACAATTTGCCATTTTATGGCAAGTCACCCCGTGCCATGCACGTTGCATGATTCTTTTAGCATTGCCATGATCCAAAGTCCAAACACATGCAAAATGAAAAGCAAAATAGGAAGGTCCACGTAGATATACTGACGTACATTTAAACTACAATATTTACTAACACAAAACTTGTTCAATGGCAAATCTTTAGAATGATCACTCAAAGTCATATATACGTATCTCATGAAAAATTATATCACCATTACCATATATACTGTTTATGTGCATTACAAACCTGACCTGCAAATAACAAAGATGCATAAGCCCCAGGGGTATGAAAAAGGGGACTGAAGTACTGAACATGGACCCTAGAAAGAGGTAACATGTATGATAGTTGCTCTGCGCCCCAGCATGGGCATACTCAATGCGTTTTTCACCTGTTCACATTCAGATCCGCAGCCATGTGTTTCTTGCATACGAATCAGGTATTACATCCCAACACATAAGTACCTCATTCGTATTTCATGTTGTACTAAAGAAAACATGAGTACTGAATGATCTCAATCTCAGATGGTTAGTAAAAGCAAAAGCCAAGACTAAAAACCATGGATTATAATTGACTTCAGATACCTGAAGAAGAAAAGCATCTCTCTAGCATCAATTTAGTTGTTAATTTTGCAGCCTGTTGTTGACTGAAATGGATAGGCATCCCTTAGATCTTTCATTCATTCATTGATGCTGCAGCAGGAACGAAACCCGTAGAAATTGGTAATGCGTTGAATAGAGAGATCGATCTAAATTTCCACTTTTTGGTGTTTTATGGGTGATTAAGTAAAGCGTGATTTTGCGATTGGAAAGTGATTTTAGTGGTTAGAGAATTTGAGACTATTGGTTTCATTTTCAGAAGGAAATTTATAGTACTTAATATTGGGTAAACTACAGAGAAATTGAGGAAAAATATAGGATAGTATCATGTGCCACATAGGATAGAAAAACGATGAGACGACTTCTTTTCTGTACAGGAAACTTTAGCACTTCAGTATATAGTATACATTTGGTCTTAGTTCTGGCATCTATGCCAACAATTTCAAGTCTTTACGGGTTGTTTGTCGGAGGTAGGGTTGGAATCGCTCCTGCTCGATCTGGTTTTGCCTACTTTCTCTCATAAACCGACTAAATTTATTCCTCTTTTCATGCCAAATGAATTTTCTTTTGATCACTTGAGAAGAAGTAGAAGAGCAGAAACTGAAACCGGACCAAAACTCAATTTGGAATTTTTGGTTCCGTCAATTTATTCTGGTTTTTGGGTTTCAGAAAATTAAGGAAAATTAAATTGGAAGGCAATCATCCTAGTTAGTCAAGAATCAAGATCAATATGAGAAAAAACAAATCAGGCAAGTTGAAAGTCAGCTAGATAGAAAAGGGAGAGAGAGAGCTTCCACTTACAATTTGATGTCCACTGACAGCTTAGTTTCTAGTTGACTATCAATCGACAGTTGCAGAAGTTAGATCGGCCAGTTCCTTCCTTTGCCATTGAGGATTCGACTGTGGTAACATTCAGTGTTTGAGGTTCTGGTGACTGTTGAGGGTTAGATTGAAAAACAGTTTTGAGTTTCATCCGTAATGTTTGTTGAGAAGGCGGTGCTTAGTTCCTAGAGAAAGAAAGGTGAATGGCAGTATGAGGGATTAGGTTTAGTGGGGATGAGATGGATGCCCGGTTGTGATGATTTGTAGGGTTAAAACTTGAATGGTGTAGATTAATTTCTGTTTTACCCTTTATATATACACCTTTCGGTTTGGTCCGGACCTTTCAGTTTGGTCCAGTTGAAAACCGACCAAGCTATATTAAAACCACGACCTACCCGATAATCCATGTTTTCCAAATTGTAAAATTGAACTGAACCCAGTGTTCGAAAAATGGGGATAATCGGCCGAGCAAGAAGCAACGGATTAAGCAACTTGCGCGATTGATCGGTGATTAATCGGTAGTAGGCTACCCACCGATGCGACTACCACAAATCACCTAGGAAAATCGTTTGGTCACCTAATCAAGGTCTAGGCGCTGGCTAATCGCTGACTAATTGGACTAGCCAATTCGTCAGACATCAATTAATTGGGGTCTAGGTGTCGACTAATCATCTAATCGCCAACTAATCGGTTAATATTGTTTGAGATTTTATGTGTAATGTGTGACTTATTTTCATTTTGTTTAGAACCTTGGACTTTGTAGGAATATTTATTTAAAAAGGAAAAAAATTGACTAATCCTCCCAGGCCGATTAATTCCCGATTATTAGGCCTAGGTGCTAGAAGGTCCCCCATAGCCCGACTAGCGCCTAGCGATTTTTAGAACCTTGACCGAACCATTACTCCTTTGAACCCCAAACCAAATTGGTTTTTTTCCAGCGTTTTTTTCTATTTTAAATTTCACCCTAGTTAGAGGGATGATTTTTAGGGGGATATAGCATAAGGGGTCATATGTTGGGAGATATGATAGAAGGGAAAATGAAGAATAGATGGTTTGTTTAGGATATTATATAGGAGGAGGATGAGTAGATGCTTGGTTTGTTTTGTAGCTGAAAATGGTGGATAAGTGGGTGAATGATGAATAAATGTGGGAAATTCCTTCTCTGGCCTTGCTTGATATTTGAAATAAGCGGGTGGACGGCCATTTTACACTTCTAGATATACAAGGAAAAGGGGGAGGCTGGGTATTGTATATCCGGCTTCTCCCTGATATACAATCCCTGTGATATTAGATCCCATTTCTATATCTTGCTCGCAAACACTAGATATAGACACCTCTGGATATATAATACTATCCCTCTATATCTTCCTCGCAAACTGCTGCTCCTTTGCTAATGTGTTGCTTCTTATTTGCTTGCACTAATGACTAGCATGGGATAATTCATAGATCTTTGGGCTTTGATTACCAAGGAATAGAAACTTTACAAATAAAGCCCGAGGATTGGCATTCGATTGCTGTCATTTTATATGTATATGGTTACAATTATCTACGTTCCCAATGTGCCTATGATGTAGCACCTGGCGGCCGATTAGCTAGTGTGTACCATCTTACGAGAATAGAGTACGGTGTAGATCAACCAGAAGAGGTCTTCTTTCCTGAAAATGGAAAAAAAAAACCATTCGTATTCATAACTCAAGTTAAATAACTCTTAAATAGCTCAAAGGAAAATCTTTAGTTTAGGAATTTCATTTATTGAGTGGTTTTTAAACCCCTTTCCTTTTTGTTTGTCTTGTTTAAAATCGATTTGGATTGAATTTTTTATGGTCCAGTTATTGAGACAATGGAAAGGGTGTTTCCTTGTTCTGGGATCCTTTATATTGCTAATGTGTTGCTTCTTATTTGCTTGCACTAATGACTAGTCATCTACACGCCACCAAGAGGCCTATTACCTAAGACATTCTGTTGTGGTCTACACGAGGATGTCCTAGTAGATGATTCAGTCAATGGCAAGACTGCTTGCAATTCAACCAATTCCAAGTAGCACTCTAAGTAGGGTTTGCCACATTATTGCCTCTGCCATTTCTCTTCTTTCCAGTCTATTTGTTGAAATTTACTTATTCCATATGCTATTGACTAAATGTTGGAATCCCTATTATTTTTTCTGGGCCGAGATGGAGATTCTGATGTTGTTTGTGGCTAACGAATTTTTTCCTGGCAAAAAAATTAGGCTGCATCTATTGTGGTTTTCATTTCTGTTTCTTATATTTAAATGCTAAATGTTTAATTTCCTTGTACTTATATGTTTTATTACTGTTTTAGTTTCTTTATGTTTCTTCTATCTTTTTTGTGGAGAAATTCTGAGCTTCACATTGTTGTAGACAGCATTTTCCTTGTTTCAAAGCTCTGGAGAACATCAAAACGAAAGAACGTGCTGTTCATGCTTTTCTCTGTTTTTTTAAAGACAAGTATGGATTTTTGGTACTTGTTTACCATCATTTTTAATCCGTTTTCAGACTCCATGACTTGCTTACAATCTTGTAAAAACTGGATAGGTTTAACTTTTTGTCTCAAAACAAGGGCTCCTTCGGTTAGACTTACTTTCTTCCGACGAACTGCTGTTTTCTCTTACATCTGTTCTTTGCATTTAGTTTCTATCCGTTTTAGAGCTATAATCTTGCATATTTTCATCTCGGGTGGAATCAAGATTGTCTGCTGGAATACTCCATGAAATTAGATGGCCAAATTACAGATATGTAATCCAAGAAAGGGTCTAGTTACTATATTTGACGTCCATAGAAACACCGGAGATTATAAAGCTTGTTTTTATGTGATTTCCATTAGTGGCATAAATTCCAGAAAATGAAATTTGGAATTAATTATACGAGAAAGACAACCAGAATGTAGTTTATGGTAAGAGTTCAATAGCTTAGCAAGTTAAGAAACTTTGGTTCTCATTGATAGTTTATTCCATTCTATTCTGCATAGCAATGAAAAAGTCTCCCCTATCTGGTGAACGACATGTGTTGAAGGATCACCCCATTTTTTTATTTGTAGAATCATGTTGCCTAATGTTTCTTGAGTTCAGGTAGCATTATAATAAAGGGCATATTACACTTCCAACTCTTCACTCGATACCCAAAAGTGAGAGGCCTTCTCTAACTGCGGTTACTCACTGAGAAACCCCTGCGGGTAAGGCTGAGGCTGAGATCCACCGACACTGTATGCAGCTAACACTAGTTTCTTTAATGTGGTGATTAACACAAAGGCCTCGCCTGATCCAATACTCTGGGGTTTAGTGTTGGTTTCTTAATCTGGTCTCTTGGTATCTATGACTCAATACTGGTTTGTGGCTTGGCATGAAGCAAGAAGAAGACTGGAGTCACAAAAGAAAGGCAGTGGCTATATGATTCTTTTGTCTGATATTTCCCTGCTGATATGTATTTCCATTTGATCCGTTATACCTTGGTTATCAATGATGAGTAGGGATCTCATTATCCCTTGATCTGCCAGACGCTTTGGAACTAGTTCGATAACTCTCAATTGGTTTGTGATTTGGGATTTTGTGTGTTTGTGATTTATTTTATTTGAGCAACCTGCCGCTTGGTGTTAGGATTTTCCAGTGAATATACCTGTGTTTGACGGAAAATTTGGATAGTTACTTATTAGGACTTAGATACATATTTTAACCATCAATGACTAAATGGACGCAATTTTTTCTGGGAACCAAAATGGTACTTCAAGAGTACTTTGGGGACCAGTATTAAAATTAAGCCCTTCTCAAATTAGGAATCAGATTAAAGATTGGTAACTGCAGTTCCCCCACCAATTGGCTACTACGAGTATGCAAGTCTTGGGTATTGTGTAACATCAACAGCAAATTGCATTTTGCTTTGGACGTTGTTTCACTGGGGACTTGCATGCTGACGGTCAAGTACTCTCATGTATATGACGGAAATTAACTGAAAAGATGGCTGGAGAAAAGTAATATGTACTCTATGCCGCTTTGCCATGCCATGCTGATTTAGTAGATCTACCAGACACGGGTCACAACAATTGAAACATGAGAGTTATTTGCTCCTTTGCCAGCTTCTAGGTTTGAGGGGAATGTGGAATATAGCAGTTAAAGTGTAGTTTTATATTTTAGTCCTGACAGTTTTTGTCCTAATAGCAAACCAATAGAATTTGTTTTTCCTTTGAAAATTACTTTTTGAGTAAGTCTTTTCTATATTAAAATAGGTATTTGGTCGTTTAACATTGTTATGGTTTATTGCTTTAATTAGTCATCATGTGCAAGTATTGACCATATCGTCCAGTCTCGTGTAATTAATGACCAGTTTCTGCAAAGTGATATCCTTCTCTCAAAACATGCTTCGTCGTGGCCATTCCTTTGCCAGAGCCTCTTCATTTTTCATTGCTGTCACGCTTGAAGGTGTCTACAGAAGTGGTACAGGTATTTGTTGTTGGCTCGCGATTCCAGTTTTGGAGTTGAGCTGCTAAGGTTGCTGATTCGTTAATGTCTGACTCGGGGTGCACCCTCTGCATGATGATCTGCCAAAAGCTCTTTTGCTAGGTTTCTTTAGGTTCTGATGCGTAATGTCTGTCTGTGGTTTGTTCTGTTTTCTGTTACATAGATATGTTCTAAACTTTATATGTACTTCTAATTGTTCTACATGTAATAATGCGATGTTCTTCTTGGTGCCAAAACCAGAAAAACTTGTTCCGTGACACACACACATATATGTAATATGTGTGTGTGTGTATTTAGCAGAAACTTGCGTCCTTTGCAATTGCTTTGTGAGGGTAGTTACAGGGAGAGAGTCTCTTCTGCATCAGCTGGACTGCTGCTTGGCAATCACTAGTAGGAAGACGCAGAGACTCCCAACTGCTAAGATGATAAGTTCTCTTGTTGCAGTCCGCTGACCAAAGGAAATTAGAGAAGATGGAGGACAATGTTTTACACACATAGGAAGGAAACATTTAAATAGACATAGAAGATGAGAGATAAAGAGAGAACAGAGTTAATGAGAGTGAGCCTATCAGCTTTATTGAGAGGAAGGGCTTGGGGCATCTACTATGGATATTAGGAAAAATTCCCTTTTTTATTGCAAACAATATCCATTTGTACACCCCAAGTATTTGCACGCTGGAGGGGAATTAGGAATACCAAAATGAGAGCTCAGTAGGGAAATGATATGAGGAGGGGATTAGGGGCTCACAGAGACAGTGGACTTTTGAAAATTAATGCATTGGCCTGATGTTGAACTAGGACCTGCTTTAAAGAAGCAACGTTGTTTTGGTGTTATTTTGAACACAAATTGCATAATAAGCTGAATACAAGGAGGAAATCTCTATATACCAATGAAGAACCCTTTTCAAGAAATCCCCTTACTTTAGAGCTGAATAGAATGTGGATGGATTTAAGGGTCATTTCCTGAGCCATGGTAAATATTATCAGAAATGAGTCTGGCAGGAATCAAACCATTTTGAAAGGGATGAACTTTTTTTAAAAAAAAAATGATGACCAATTTCTGCCTATTTGTAAGCACTTGGGAAATTATCTTACATCGAACATTGCATAAACTACTAAGGATGAACTGGTCCACAGTCTCACAGTTTCTTTATATTGGGATCAAAGCAATGAAAGTTTTGTTGACCTCCTTCAACAAGAAATCATAATTCAAGAAGGAATAGAGAGCTGTTGAAGTCACAGGAACTGAAACAGTGTGCCTACATTTTTGGAAAAAAATTTGGAGTGGGGTTCCATCAGGTCCTGGAGACATAAAAGAGTAGTCATTTGAAATAAAGCGTCTCTCAACCCATTACCATTTTAGAGTCCTGAATCAGAAGCCTACTTTGATCATCTGAGAGAGAAGCCTACTTTGATCATCTGAGAGAGTGGAAAGACATAAGATCAGCTAATGAGGTGGAAAGGGAAGATGAATAGAAGTTTTTTGAATGCTTGTTAAAAATCTGTCTAAATTCCTCTTCTTCATAAAAAAGCTGACCCTGAGGGAGAATATTGCTAATTCTCCTTCGAAAAAACAGATGAAGCTTATGTAAAGATGGCAAGCTTATCAGTTGATGAAATGGGCCAAGTGAATAAACCTCTATTATTTGATTACTGGTCTCTAGTATTATTTTAGGATCACAATCTCTTCTGCTTTTACAAGTGCATAAAAATAACCAAGGGCACAGTTTTTGTAGCATGATTTAGATGTGACTTTTTGGGAAAGGGCAGTCAATGAAGAAAGGAATAGATTGATGAGTCTGTTGGTGACAAAGGAGACATGAAGCCCAGTCAATCACACCCTATTCCCCCATGTTTATGCCTGGTAACCAATTTTTGGTTTTGTTGATGGCTGTTACAGGCTCAAGGGTGGCACTTTGCACCTGTGTCTATGCACCGGGCGGGGCACGTAACGAGCAAGACATGACGGGGACATGTCTTAACGAGGCGACTTGGTGGTGACATTGGTTCCTTAGACAAGCAGCAGCTAATAATGCAGGTGAAGGCCCATAAGATTGAGGCGTGGATGCTAAAAAGCAGTGGGCTTGTGGGGCATTTCAATCAGGAAGACAGTGGGCTAGAACATGCGGGCTGGTAGCATATTTGTGTGGGCTAACTCCTATAAAACTTGCAATCAAAGCTAATTTTGTGGACAAATGAGCTGGGCTTAGACAGGTGTCTATAGAAACTGACAAGAGGTGGTTTCTAACAGTTTTCTTAGGTGGTTACAGTAGTTACCAATATATGGTGTGCTGTCAAGTTCTGCTTGGTCTAGCACAAACCCTAGTCAGTTGGGGGTGTCAACTGCAAGATCATGGTGATCATGGGGCATGTCCATGACCCATGTATAGTTAGCCACGTTTTTCTGATTGTAATCTATATAAAGGCAGTGCTGGACACTTTTAGGCAGGAGAGTAGTGTAGAAAAATTATGTCTAAACTGGCTTTGGTTTCCAGTATAAATTCTTGGTGAATAACCATTGGTTGGGAAGGGTTACCGTAAACACTGTCGATTAGATTGTATTTCGTTTTTATTCCGTGAAATTGGCTAACTAAATACTTGGTGGAGTTCAGTGCCACCACAGGTTGAACATCGGTAGGAAATTTGACCCTGTGATAATGGCCATACGGTGTAAGCTTAAAATCAGGCACGTCGTTTTGGTCTTCTTCTTTTAAATCCAAAACTCCAACAACACAACCCTAACTATTTTCTTTCTGTCTTCTCCCATTTTTCTTCCATTGAATCACGACGAAACTTAATTTGGGTGCACTGGCTACTCTAGATTCGAACAATAATCACGACGAGAAAGACAGAGTCCAAATCATTTGGAGTTCTAACACTAGAGACATGAAGTACTCCATCTCTCTCTCGCTTTCTCCCTCCTTCATTTGATTTCTCCTTTGTATCTGTAGTAGGACGAAATATGCAATAGTGGGCTTTCGGTCCACGATCACCCTCGGCTCATTCGTATTAGGCTAGGAATGGGCTCAGCCCAAAGATCCAGTAGCTTGTCTTCATCACACAAACCAAGGTGCCCTAAATGACCCTCGACATCGGCTTTCAACTAAGCAGCCATGCATCGCACTCTTGGTTCTCAGCCTTACAATGTCTAAGGTTCTACTCTCGGCCACACAACGTGGAGATGTGCTCCTTTCGTTTCGGGAGAATGTACAGGCCTGCCTGCCCAATCCGCACAGATGTGAGGCACGTGGCAATACCTCCTCAGTTCGGAGACCACGACGCTACATTCACAACTGAAGTCCCTGGTAGGCAGTTGGGTCCCCATTCTATGAATACCCCAATAGTATTCCTACTACAGGTACAGATATGCTCACGCTAAAAATCTACTTTCAAGTTGCTCTTATTCTTACTAAAGACTAACTTGATTATTGGAGTGTCCGCTAGAGATCTAACCCCGATTAGCACTAATTTAGTGTTGAGTGTTTTATAGGATTAGTTAGAGGGTTCACCATATTCTTTTAAGAGGTCTAATTTGAATTTCAAACTCCACAGTATCACTTACAAAGAGAACCTATTTTTTGAAAACAAGATTTCTCATGATTTAATTGAAGCTTGATATGATTTTCAGTGATGGAAAAAGATTTTAGATTGCAAAATTTCTTTTGATGATTAATCTACATTTAAGAATCAACCTAAAATCCACCCTCTTTGTCCACCATTCCATGGTGAGAGAAAGACGTACAGAGAGAGAGAACAAGAAACAATTAGAGAGAGAATAAAAATGAAGAAACAGTGAAGTGTTATTAGTAGTTTTGGATTTGAAAGAGGACCCAAACCACATTGTTTTGGTCTAGTTGGAAGTTTTCCATACTGGGCTTAAAACGACATCGTTTCTTTGACTGCAATTAGTACAAACGCTATAATATCTACTTTAAAAAGTTTAAGAACACAAATATATCTAAATGTGTTTGGAGCTGTTAAATGCACAAGGACGCCATCATTTTTGACCAAATATATTGTTTTCCTAAGATTACTCGTAGCTCCCTATCCGAAAGCTTGGTGTCTGTGTAAATATTACTGAATTTTTTAACGAGGCTTCTAGCCACTTGTCCTGTTCTAATTGGTAGTCTTTTATACCAATCTACAAGTACCTGCCGCGGCGAACCATAGAATAAACGCTCCTTCTCTCTCATCGCCGCTTGTCAACGATTCCAGAGCTGAATAGGGAACAGTAGATCTCTTCGCTTTCTAAAACACTGTATATTCCTATATAAATCACAAATCTATTCATAATTTCATATATATCCACGGTCGCACAAATATATCCTCCTTCCCTCCCCCTGCCGCAATCGCTATTATCATCAGTCACCAATGGGTTACGAAGACCATCCGTAAGTTTCTCTCTCTCTCTCTGAAATTAGGGTTAGGTTTTCTGATATTTAATCGACTTGGTATAATCTTCAGGTACATCGACGAAGATGGTGAGCCGCTGATGGATTTCGATGAAGACATCCAGTCCGATCCTGAACCCCAACAAACAGGCGACGATCGCAACCTTATCGACGACGACGAAGATGATTGGCGTAGGGAGGAGCGGTCGCCGACGCCGGTCTACAACGAGTCTGACGCCAAATCGAAGCCCCGAAAGCGACTCATCAAGAAGAGCTCAACAGCGGCCAACGAAGGGACTCCCGATTTGGGATTCGATGACGATGATGACGTGGCGGCGATTGAGTCGGAGAACGATGAGCCGGTGTCTTCTGTGGGTGGGAAGAGAAAGAAGTATTCGAAGGATGGTATTGGGAGTAGTGGTGGGAAGAGGGAGAAAAAAGGGAAGTCGGAGAGGAGAGAGAGGGAAGGGAGTGCGAAGGGCGCATCGTCGAAATTCAAATTGAAGAAGTCGGGGTATTCGGGAGGTGGGAAGTCGTCGAGGGATCAGAATGGTGACGCTGAGGTTAAGGAGATGTGGGATACTATTGCCGGCGGTGATTCCGAGGTAGTACCCTTTTGTGATTTGTTCATTTTGTTCTGAAAATTCTTTGATTTTGCTGGGAATGCATTCCATTGCCTTTCTCTGGTTGCGGTGGTATACTGTAAATGTTTCTGCGGGTGTTAAATTTTTTGACTGGATAAGAGCATCTCCAATGGTTTCTCAAACCGAAGTGATAACTTTTGGTTTGCTAAATTGTCAAATGGCTGCCATTTTTTTTGCCTATGTTGCTCCAATTATTAAATAGAGACTGTGTGAGAAATTTGGCTAGAGCCATTTATGGGACCCTTCAGGAGGGAGACAGAGAGAGACTAAATTTTTTTGCCAAGCCATTATTGGCTATTCATTTGGCTTAGGGTTGGAGATGGTGGTTTGAGAGATCTTGCCAAAATTATGTCCTTGGCTTAGGGTTGGGTATGCTCGAAGCTTTAATTTTTTTGGGATGTATCGTTTTTGATGCTAGGTAAGAACTTAATGATTCTGGCATCAAGTTAAGCTTAGGAAGTTGGTGATAGTGAAAGTTGTCCACTGCTCTCGTCATAAAAGGCGTTCAATGATTCATCTGGATTTGTTTCCTACAGAATCTTTGGTTTCTACAAGTTAGGGGGTGAGGAAAAAAAGAATACTAACTCCTTGCTTGTTGTCCTCTTTACTATTTTAGCCTGCCTTGTGAAAGTCTGTTAGATGTATACGTCAGCGTTTTGTAATTTATGCCACGAAGATTGTTGTAGTGGCAATGTTTCTAGGTATTCATCTTGTGCTGTTCCTTTTTTCTGTTTCATAAAGGTTTGTGTGTAGCTTAATCTCTTGAGTCTTTTACAATTTAAGTTTGTTTGCTTTTCAGACAACCATAAGGTTGAATGCAAGGTATGTGCAAGATAGTGGTAATGTTCATAGCCACTTTTAAACTGATAACATTCGCAGCAAATAGCAATATAGAGCTGAGGTCTTCTGGCCTTGTCGTTTTGTATAGTCCGTACGCGAGCTTATTATGTTCTTTGTGCGTCATCTTTCTATGATGAAAGGCCTTCTTATGGAGCCTCTCTGTTTCAGAAGTTTGTTCCTCAGAACCTAAATATTTCCGTTTAATTCATTTTATTTTATTGACAATATTTTCATTTTATTGGAATAGGATGATCACGAGGGTGTTAGGAACCTTGATGATGATAACTTCATAGATGACACTGGTACCGATCCTGCTGACCGGTATGGAAGTGATTATGGACCACGTTCTCCTGGTGATGCTCCGCAGGTCAGGATTTCGGTCTTTAATTTCATTACTATCTACATAATTTACCTTTATTGTTTTTCGCCTGACAACATGCCGAAAGTTTCTGGAAAGGTATAAGTTTTGTTAAAATCCTGTGGTGTGTTATAAATTTGCTAGGCAGAAGAGGGTGAAGACGATGAGGAAATCACAGAGCTCTTCAAGATGGGAAAGAAAAAGAAGAAAGGTGAGAAAAGTGCTGCGGAGATAGCAATGCTAGTTGAAAGGGTTATGGCTGAGCTTGAAGTTGTTGCTGAAGAAGATGCACGGCTGAATATGGAGTCTAAACCTGCTATTAATAAACTCAAAAAGCTTCCTCTTCTTACGGAAGTTCTCTCAAAGTAAGATGATTGCCCTTCATTTTTCTCATTGTTAATTTTTGGCACTTTATTAGGTATGTTCCTTAATAATTTCGCATTTCTACTCTTTTTGATGTAGGAAACAACTTCAACCAGAATTCATAGATCATGGAGTTTTAACGCTTCTAAAAAATTGGCTCGAACCCCTTCCAGATGGAAGCTTACCAAATATAAATATACGTGCAGCAATATTAAAGATCTTAACTGATGTATGTCCTCCACTAGTGTTTTTTTAGCAATTGCTATTGGTTCTGTATGAAAATTATGTTGTTGCTTTCATGCAGTTTCCAATTGATCTAGAGCATTTTGAGAGAAGAGAGCAATTGAAGAAGAGTGGTCTTGGGAAGGTTAGTGTTCAAGTTATGTGGCAATGGTTGCACATCAGTTATGCTTCTTGCGTGGCAGTTAACTGTGAACTGTTTTATTTTGTTGTATGCAGGTTATTATGTTTTTGTCAAAGTCTGATGAGGAGACTACGTCGAACAAAAAATTGGCGAAAGATTTAGTTGATAAATGGGTAAGTGACTTTTTTTCTTGAATATGGCCAACACTGTTCCCCAAATACACACTCTCTCCCTCTACCCTACACCCCCTGACACCCACCCCAACAATGTTCAGTCTGTAATTGGACCTTGCCTTTTACGTAGGTATCTTAGGATGTCTTTAAAGAATTACAACACCACATTTGTGGAACAGTGTTTCTATTACCTTTCCTCACCATTTGAAAATTTGAATTAACAATGCAGAGTCGGCCAATATTCAATAAGAGCACAAGGTTCGAGGACATGAGAAACTTTGATGATGATAGAGTTCCCTTTCGAAGACCGTCTGTGAAAAAGTATCTATTACCTTTGTCCAATTTCATTACTCATTTCTTCATTGACCCCGCTATCTTGATCTCGTTGTTTCCATTTTAAACAGACTTATGTCAACAAAACAATCTAGCCTTACATGTGCATTGTCTTGTTTATTTTTCTATAGGCCTTCTAATAAAGCTTCAGGGATGGAATCTAGAGATGATGATCTGGATTTGGCTGAATTTTCACAGTAAGATGTGACAAAATTTATCTGTTTCAAAATAGGCAAAGTTTGATTAATGTATTCATATTCTCTGCACCATGTTTTGATTGTCAACACTGAAATTTATGAGGAAATACAGGGAACGGAAGTCTAGCCAGTCCTCTTCCAGACAACATGCTTCTAGGCCTGAAGCCATGCCACTGGATTTCATTGTTCGCCCTCAATCTAAAATCGATCCTGATGAAATTAGGGCCCGCGCTAAACAGGTTGTGCAAGATCAGCGCCGTCTCAAGGTTGGTTTTCTTCTAACAAGTACTTCACTTCAATTCTACGAAATGAGTATCTTTGAATGCCAAACTATTAAGTTATTCGAGTTGATGCATGTGTGTTTAAATCTGATCTATGACTAGTGCAAGTAGTTGCTTTCTTTTTCTATTTGGGTATGTACATATATGATCATAAAAAGACAGTGCAACTTTAATTTGTTACGCGCTTGAAGCAACATACCGCGTTTACCCAACGTGAGTGCATATTGTTTGAAGACAAATACTAGCTAGTGCTCTCTTTTTCCTCTACAAATTGTTCACTTACGGGATACTTGGAGGGAAGTCTTGTTCTTGCGTAATTATTCTGAGTCAGTTGCATATTAAATTTCTTGGGAGTTTACCCACCCTATTGCACATTACTTGGGGTTGTACTTTTCTTTCTGGGGTGTTGTGCATGTTTTGTTGTGTTGACTCTGGTGGGTATTTTGGAAATGTGTTTGTAGTTTTCGTAGCCAATTTCTAAGAGCTTGCATCCTATATATATTGCAGATGCAAAAGAAGTTGCAACAATTGAAAGCACCAAAGAAGAAGCAGCTTCAAGCTACCAAGCTTAGTGTGGAGGGCCGCGGCATGGTCAAATATCTGTAGTTTGTCTTATTTGTTGAGTTGCTAAGAACGAATGGTGCACTTTTAGTGCATAATAAGTGGAAAGACTGTTGTTTGGCGCTGAAACTTCCGGGTGCAGTCTGTGAATAGCTGCATCTAATGTCTTGTCCAGAAGGCAGGCTTTGTCTGTGGGATCTGAAGCTTTATGCAACAATGGGAAGGACTTGTGTATGCAGCTTCAAGCTCGTTGATGGATTTCCAGAACGTCAGAAGCTGATCCCTCCGTAATCATCACTGGTTATTTAATTTCTCACTGCGTGCTATCTGACTTAAAGAAGCGTGTTCTAACTTCGTGCTGGTCATGTAATAGGGTGCGTCATTAAGAATGACAAGAAGTTATCTTTTATAAATGAAACAAAATGCTGTTATTTCTAATAAATATATAAACATTTCGACCCTCGTTGGAGGGAAATGAATCAAATGATTAAGTTGCCAACTTGAGTACGTTTGAGATTGTGATTGAGGACGGAATTCCAACAAAGCTATTGGCAGCAATTTCATTAGTTTGGCTCTGGTACAGGCTGTGATTTCAGGGCATTTGAATGGACCTCAAAAGTTCAGTAAAGAGTATCGAGTTGTGTGTCGAACTAGTATTGGGTAGCAGCTCCCATGTAGGGTACTTCTTCGCTATAATCTTTGCAATGGTAGGCCTACCACGGTCGCATTTAACTTGTAGAGCTTCCAAGTTGATCGTGCATGCGAAATATTAGCTTAATCGGCTTTCGCTGGTTATCTCATCAAACTGCTGTCTTATGGAAAGTCTATGTTCATATACTAGTTTATTTCTTTCCAGGCAAAATTGATTTGATCAGTTGAATATAAATGTTTGTTTAATTGATTTTTGGCATAAATATATACCCAGAATGATTTATAGAACCAACAAAGTCTCATATTTGTGTGGTTAGTTTTTTAATTAAAAGTAACCTATTTTGCAGCAGAATAATATTTTTTTATAAATAAAACTGTTCAATTTTTAAATATTTAATTATTTGTCAGCAAAACCGATCGAACTTTTAAAGTAAATTAATAGTTTCAAAACACAAACATTCGAAATCATCAATTGCAGTCAAACCAAAACCTAAGCCCAAACAAGTGACATTCCAGGCTCGGGGACTTTCGTCATATTTCACCTCTTGAATTTGCTCCATCTCAATTTGTTCCTTGATAGATGACGTCAAATGCCAGGGCAACAATTTTCTCCATGAATGATAATACTTAGTAGAATAATCAAACTTTACCCGTAACTTACAAAAATTCACATAATATCTCCAACAAGCATATGAACAATAATCACAGATCAACATGACATTCTTTTCGCATTGAGTTGATTTCTATTAATATTCCTCTTGTTTGATGCTCCCATGCACCAGGCTCCCATACGTGGCACTACCATATGTTAGGCTTTTGTAATCATCCTCACAAGCCATTACACGACTCTAAACACTAACACAACTCATTGTTATCTCACGACTCACCAATACTCGCATGACTCATAGATATTCACTTCCCAGCCTATATTATTATATGCAACTAATGCTCGATGTTTTCTGTATATTAGGCCCATGAACGTCATCTTCAAGTATGGGTCATAACACAGCTCACAGACACTAACACGGTTCAAGAATGTCATCAGTTTCCCTTTAACCATTATTACCCATTAATGATTGATTTTGATTATCTTTCATTACCGCAAGAATGAGATCATCTACCCATGTTGTTTCATTAGGTTCCAATTTCATACTTAAATGAATAATGAGTCAACAATCATATGCATCATGCGATATATTCAACATCAGGCAATTAGATTAACATCAATCAAATCTAGGTCACATGCATCGTCCGTGGATACTAAATTACGAATCAATCTCAACAATTAATAGTCCATCGAACTGTCATGTAATATTAACATAGTCAATGAATTAACACACAAAATCATAAATTCAGTTCACCTAGGGTTCATATCCTACGTGATCCATCACCATTTAATCACCAGATCTGTACCACAACTATGTATACAATATTTATACACATGATACCCTAAATTAGATATATACGTAGGGTTTTACGTTGCCTTTCTTCTGACGCAAGAATCTGAGTATTGCAATCGCACAAATCAAACACTGCACACTGCACCACCCCTGCAAATCTGTCTTTGTTCATCAAATAACTATATTCAATACTTAAAAATAAATAATAAAAGTACTAAGTCTAAAATATTAAAATGAGAAAAAGAGAAGAAAGAAGGAGGGAAGGGGGAGGGGTACCTGCTTGGAACGGAAAATCTCCCAAAAACGAGCAACTCGAAAATTCAACAGAAAGTGAAAATGGGGAAGGGTGAGGGTCATATATATTGAGGAGGGAAGAATCCGAATCTGATAAGGATTCGAATGGAAGAAGTAGAATCGAATTAGGATTTGATCAATTAGATGATCACTAGCTAGGATAATTACGAATAAAACAATTAAAGGTATAATTGTATAATTAAAATAATATACTCGGATAATTATGACCCAACTCGAATAATCCTCTCGAAGGTTCAACGAACCTAGACACTCTGCATGAAAAGATAATTACGCTAATCAAATAAAAGATAAAATATAGAAATTCGTAACTCGAGATTATTAAAATATGAAAAATATCTACAAATTATCGGGTCCTTAGATAGTTGGACATGATGTTCTCTCATTCCCAAGTAGATTTTTCTAGTCCTTGATGATGCCAGAGAATCTTGAGCAGCTTTAACTTGTTCCTTTGAAGCACTTTCTCCAAGTGATCTAAAACACGAATCGTTTGCTTTTTGTATGTTGCATCGTCATTCAGTGTGTGCTCTTTCCAGCTAAGAATATGTTCTGCATGCGCTATGTATTTGCATAACATCGATACATAAAAGACGTTGTGCACTCTGGACAATTACGACGGTAATGCGACACAATATGCTACTTATCTCACTCGTTCAAGAATCTCGAACGAACAAATAAATCTGGGTGACAACTTTCCTTTCTTCTCGAAACAAATGATTTCCTGACACATTGTAATCCTCAGAAAAACATGGTCTTCGACAACAAATTTCAAAGGTTGAGGAGTAATCATTGGCGGATTAAGGGTCTTAATCATGTTAAGGATCGATTCCCAAGATCCAGTGATGAACACGTACAGATTATACAAAAAGTATATGAAACCCTACAAGACGGAACTAGGATTTATACCTTCGAGATTCTCTGGTTTGATTTCGACAACCTTCACAGTTCGATTCGACCAAAGTATGAGGACGGTTGGAATAATTTTGCTCAACTGACCTTGCGATCTTCTACCGTAATTCTATTGCACCTTGATCATGAATTGAATGTGGGCTAAAAAAGGTGATCTCCTTACTTTCACAGAACCTCGCTCAATATTTCGAGTATTAAGTTGTGTATAATTTGAAGGCATACCGGTGTATATAAAGACAACGATAGAGACTCCAAGAAGAAGGATGAGCTGGTTTTCTATATAATTCAGAATCCTAATCCAACTTGGATTAATTTCGAATTATATAAATTACAATTTATACCACTACAAAATTATAATTGCAATCCCTTTTCATATCTCAAAATTATATTTCGAGCTCCATGTTATTAAGTGCATATTTATCTCCCCACGTTAAGATTACAGATACCCATTGATTAAAATAAATTATTAATAATTTATTTAATTAATATCTATAAAATTTCTTGGGACCTTCCATTTAACTTATTTGTTATGTCAGATATTAATATCCACCTTCAGAGTTTGACACAATCAAAACTTATAAGCTTACTCAAGAGAATATTATCAATTTCTATAAAGGGACGTGGATTCTATTAATAATTAACAATTATCATACACTTAATATTGTGACCTAACTCATCGAGACTATTGACCCACAAGGTCTCACGCTATAATAAATCAAAGTCAACAACATTAAATGTATATATGCATTAATTATCTTTGTGTTAAGAGCACAAGCATTCATAATAATCATGAGGTGTGAATTGTATTACATTTTCAATATAAATATAATTACCTCAAAGTGGTCATGTTCAATACACACAAAGTGTATTAACACGGTGAGTTGAAACTATATCATTTTCCATAGTCAAAACAGACCTACTGAAATACTGTGTTACAATCCTATTAGTGGTGTGTCAAATTCTACGTAAGACTGTGAACCAAAGACTTATATTCTACAAGAATAGATAATCTAATTTTTTGTGTGCAAGCCAAACTCTACACACCAGATTATTTACTATATGGAATAAGAGACACACATGCACAATATGATATGATCTAATGCGAACATTGTTCATAAAAATTCTCATCAAGAAAAGAAATAACTATTTAATAAATAATTTAAACAAATATTAATCTATTATACAAAGTCATAACTTTTAGTATAAAATTCTAACAAATTAGTGCCCATGCTTCCTTCATCAAAGGGGGATCGTATCTTTCTCGATGCTACGCTTGATTTGCGTCGTATTGAATAATCAGGGCGCGATCTCTGGCATAGTGTAGCTGGTCGGATATGTTTTCCCTAAGCTGCGTTGGTTAGTTTGCCTAGGCCCGAATCTAGCAGAGGCTGACCGACCAAGGGTACTCGGTTGGTTGAGCATCTTGGTTCAATAGGTCGGTATGATGGATCCTAGTTACTGGTTTGTCTTTGTTCCAGACCGGGCTCATCAATTATTATCACCACGAGGTCATCATGTAGCTATTGAACTGTTTGAGCGTATGATTTTGAGGACCTAACTGGTTGTTCTTCTATCCTTCTCTCCTTCTTTGTCGTACCTATCGTCATGACATCTGGAACCCCTTCTGTCACAAGACTTTTGTAATGTGCTTTATGGGACGAGTTGGATTCCCTCCTCCAGCAAATCCTCCTAATATCATATGTATTTTTCCAATGGGCTAGATTGGCTCATTCGTCGGTTGTCTAGGTCTGTCTTTATTTTATCCTCAAGGCCTCTTGGGCTCATCACGATTTTGTCGCCTACGACGAATCTAGCGAGCCTCTCCCTCTGGAACCCCTTCTGTCATGACATCTGGAACCCCTTCTGTCACAAGACTTTTGTAATGTGCTTTATGGGACGAGTTGGATTCCCTCCTCCAGCAAATCCTCCTAATATCATATGTATTTTTCCAATGGGCTAGATTGGCTCATTCGTCGGTTGTCTAGGTCTGTCTTTATTTTATCCTCAAGGCCTCTTGGGCTCATCACGATTTTGTCGCCTACGACGAATCTAGCGAGCCTCTCCCTCTGGATTAAATCTTCAATCTGCCTTTTCGTGTCGAAGCACTCGACTATGTCATGGTTGTGATCTCTGTGGAACCCGTAATATTTGCTTTTGTCCTTCTTCTTAGGATCTGACCTCATCTTCTTTGGCCAACTTGCTTTTGCATCATTAGAAATTTACATTAAAACTTGGTCAACCGGGACATTGAGTGGTGTGAATATCTCAAATTTGCCCCTAATCCTCCTTCGTTCATATTGACTTCCACATTGAGATTCCCTTCGTTCTTTTTGGTGCTTGATTGGTTTCGGCTCAGGTTCTCCCATACTAACCTCTAATGCTTGTCCCTTTATGTTAATATCATTATGTCCCTCGCATTCTAGGCCCTGTCATCCGCTCGGACATGTTCGAAGGGGGATTCTTAGAGAGGTGGTAGAAAAAACTGGGTCGATTGAAATCCCCTCATGAATGTTGTACGAGTAATCTTATTGTTTACCAAGTCCACAATCATTGTGTTTTCATTAAAGCGGTTGAGGTAGTCCCTAAGTGGCTCTTCCTTTCTTTGCTTCATGTTCAGAAGGTAGGTAGTCAGTCGCTACAGCTGGTGGCCACTGTAGAAGTGGCCAATGAAAAGCTTGTTGAGGTGATCGAAGTTATTTACATATTTATGATTTCAACTTCCTAAACCACACGCTGGCTGAGCCTTTGATAGTCGTTGGGAAGGATCAAGACATGATCTCGTCTAGTACAACATAGAGGGTCATGTAGGCTCCGTAAGTTTCCAAGTGGTCCAAAGAATCTCTCCTAAACTGTTGAAAAGTTCTAACTGCGACACTTTGAATTTTGGTGGAAAGGGTCTTGCCATTACCCTTTATGGGAAGCGGGAACTATTTTTTTCACTGACTTGTCGTTTGCTTTGTCTCTCTTTTCTCCCATCTGCTTCATTATGCCTTCAAGTTTTTTGCAAAGCTTGTTTTTCTTCATCCCTTGTGCTACCAAAATTCCAGTATTAGTAAGTCCTTCTGGGTTGCGGTGGTTTTCCTCCATTCAATTTGTGTTCACTTCTTTCGCTTGCCTTCTTCCTACTACTTGTACCCGGCTCTCATTGTTGAGATCTTTGATTGGCTTATTTTGCCGATCAGCAATTGACAATGGTGGCGATGGAGGTTGCGTTCGACGTCGCGTCGCTATGGGTAAGGGTATGTATTTGGGCCTTCAAAGGGTTAGGGTTGTGAGAGACCTCTCCCACTAATGACTTGTTTGGGATATGGTGGATCTGGTAGTCACCATTGTGTGTTTGGTCCTTCAGTTGAATTTAGTTTTGTAGAAAAAATTGAAGATCTTTTCCACAGATGACACCAAACTGATGGTGCAAAAAACTAGACAGCAATTTTCAATGCTCCTACTAGGATTCTTGCAGTCAAATCCAAACACCGAGGTGTGTTTTTTGGCCGCAAGCCCTTCGACGACCATGTTAAATCATTGGTATAGGAGAGTATGACTAGAGGTGAAACTGATTCGGTTTGGTCTGATTTGCTCCAAAAACTTGGACCAAACCGATAATTTTAGTTTGAGTTTTTGTAAATCGAAACCGAACCAAACTATTTCGGTTTGGTTTTTCCGATTTCAGTTTGGTTTCGGTCAGATTTCGGTTTGGTTAGACTTAGATTCAAAATTAAGAAAACTTCTAAAAAACTAAGAGGGCTGTGTCAAATGGATAAAGTCCGGAATAGTTTTTATTTTAAAATAAAATTTTAATTTAATTAGGCCTAAGTCTAAATTAAAAAAACTTCTAAAAAATTAAAGCCCAGTAAAATTAATATACAAAATTCTAAATCATAATAAAATTAATACCCCATAAAAAATCAAAGTAAAAAAAAAAAACTAGTTTGAGACGTAAAAAAATCAAATATGAAACTAGATTTTTTATTTTTTAGAATTTAGTATAGGAACCGGTTTGGTTTGGTTTCTAGGTGACTAAAATCGAAAATCGAACCAATTTTTTTTTAGAAATCTCAAACCAGATCGAACCGAACCGATTAGATTAAAAAATTGGACCAAACCGTCAATTCAGTTCGGTTTAATGGTTCAGTTCGGTTTTCCGCTTTAAACTTTCACCCCTAAGTATGACCGTGTATGTACTTTGATAGTAGCTAGAGAATGTACTTTGGCCACACTGCATCGGTACCTTTTATAAGATGAGTGTGGAGGATATTTTGGGACTTGACGGCCGTCAATCCCGTCCTCCGTTCCCTTTCGAGAGGAATGATCCACTTTTTGCGGGTTCTATTTTTAGAATGCGTTGCTTCATTTGCGTGTATCTTGTCGATCAATTTCAATAATGGTTCCTCTTTACCAAGCAGCATGATTCAAGTAACTGAGTGCCAACTGGCGATTCATGGTCTATTACTGAATGAGCGCTTGCTTCATAGTGTCGAGTGTGCTGAGCTAATTAAAGCTCATCATATATATCAAAGAAAGATTTTAATTGGACGATATCAATTGACTTTCTACATGTATAGCTAAGTTCCAAAGAGGAACCATTTCAATATCATGGAAAAATTATTTCCCTCATCGATCTTTCACAAGATATGATGGCTACATGACTTTTTTTTATTTGACTTTTTGATATTGTTAGTTGTATGTGAAATTCTTATAGATTATTGAGCTGATTTGATAAAAAAATCCTAAAAAATTAGAAATTCGGAATAAAAGTTTCAAAAAAAAATCCCTAAAGGCGGAAATAATTCAAAACAAACGGATATTTTTAAGTAAAAACAAAAATGATCCGGAAATAAAATTACTCCACATCCAACCATACTCAAATTATCAACATCAAGTTCAGATCTGATGATCACTAAAAATCGCAATGCAAAAAAGAAATATAAAAAAATATAAAATATAAAAAAGTATCGTTATCTCAACCCATTTAATAATGATTTAAACAAAGACAACATCAGTAACCACCTCAGAGCAATTTCTTTTTTTGCCGACCTTGGGCTTTGTCTGCCATAACGTGAACAATTTTTACGTGAAAATATAAAATAAATGATTTTCCGCAAAAAAAAAAAAAAAATTGATATGTTTATTTTCGTGGTTGGTCAACATATTTCAAATATTTTTCAAAACATCTTTACTTTCCGTGTCATAATTTTGGGCAAATATCATGAAAATAAAAATAACAACAAATAATTTCAATTTAGTGGAAAGCAGTATTAAAATTTCCTGAAATATGGACCATAGGCATAGAATTCATATTGAAATCTATAACTTTAGCCCTTTGCATAATGAATCAATTTGCACCGGATGATTAAATGAGTTACTCTTTGATGATTAAACAAATTGTACTAAATGATTAACTAACTTGTTCCTAGGTAAATAGAAGACTCGCACTTGATGATTAACCAACTTGCACCACATGATTAAATAACTTGCTCCCTAATGATTAACTACAAACTTGCGCCTCATAATTAAATGACTTTTTTTTTTTAATATCTCAAGGTGCCCAGGCCAATTTATGTGCATCTCAACTAATTCTGAGAGGCCAATCTCACCGTTCACTAGCGAGAGCTCACTTAAAGTCAGGATAAAGTCCTATATGGACTGATCCCATAAGAATTGATAGCACTTGAGAAGTTTCGAACATGATACTTAAAAGAAAACACACCTCTAAGTCCTAAATTTTGACCACCAGGCCAACCCTTTGGTGTTACTAAATGACCGATTCCTAGATAATTAGAGGACATGCTCCAAAAAGATAATATGACTTGGATCTGATGGTGAACCATCTTGCACTAGCTAATTAACTGACTTGTTCTTAGGTAATTAGAACAAGTTAAAGCTTGACGATAAAAAATTATTTAATATTTTTAAAACACTATCGCGAACCCTTTTTTCATCACAAATTTGTATGAAAATGATCTAAAGCGTCAGGTGACGGTGCACAAAATCATCAAATAATTACTCATGAACATTTTGATAATTGGTTCCTTTCGTCAAGAGGAACCAACGAACAACTAAAAATTGATGCAAAATTAAAAATTACGAAAAAAATTCAAATAAGAATAAACAATAATCTAATGAACATCACAGTAGAAATGGATAGGGACTAGCTTATTTGATTTGATATTAATATCGGATTCAACTATATACATTCGAAGTGATCATATATTTAATGTTTGCTTAAATTTGTTTACTCGAATTAAATATTAACCAGTTATATAATCTTGTTAAGTATGAGATTTGCGATACTTTAAAAAGTATATAACTACTATTAATCCGGCCGGTTTAATAACATAACCTACCTAATTATATATGTTCATTATCAATTTCCCTCAAAGAGGTATAATTGGGTAAAATGCACTGACCTCCCCTGAGATTTTTGACAAATGCAGAAACCACCCTTCAGGTTTTAAAAAATGCAAAGACCTCCTCTATTTTACAAAATATTAGACTGTTTTCCCCCTTAAGGTAACTTCTGTTAAATTCTAACAGATTTTAATTTGGAATTCTAAAAATACCCTCCTAATATCTATAAAAAATAAAGAAGTTCTTTAAAAAAAAAAAACTCTCATCTCCTTGAACACATCATCTTCCTTTTTTCACTATACAGAAATCTTATAATCTTAATTTAATTTTTTTGTATTTATGCATTTTGTGTTTAATTGTTATAGATTATTAATTTGTCTTGACGAAATAAATTTAAAAATTTAAAACTTATGTCTAAAAATTTAAAAGTAAAGTTCACAAAAAAAATTAAGTAGCGATAAAAAAGAGTTTAAATTTATTAAGTGTATTTAACAAAAAAAATTTAATCTTATAATATGTATTTAAGTTTATGCTCCTCTTTGTTAAATACACCTAATAAACTTGAATTTTTTTATCGCTACTTATTTTTTTTTGTTTTGCTTTTGAATATTTTTTTGTCCGTTTTCGTAAGCTCAAAAAAAATTAAAAAAAAACAAAAATAATCTAAAATTTTTGTCCGTTTTGGATTATTTTCATCTTTTTGAAACTTTTAGACATAAGTTTTTAATTTTTAGATTCATTTCGTCAAGAGAAATTAATAATCTATAAAAATTAAATGCAAAATTCACAAATATAAAAATAAATAAATGAAGATTATAAGATTTTCATACGATGATGAAAGGAAGATGGTGTGTGTAGTGTTTTGGGAGATGATAATTTTTTTTAAGGACTTTCTTTCTTTTTATAGACATTAGGAGGGTATTTTTAGAATTCCCAATTAAAATCTGTTAAATTCTAAAAGAAGTTACCTTTAGGGGGAAATGGTGTAATATCTTGTAAAGTAGGGGAGCTCTTTGTATTTTCCAAAATTTGAGGGGAGGTTTTCAGGGAAGGTCGTGCATTTATCCCGGTATATAATTTGACTAAAAGTTTATTATTCCTACTCTCATACTAGATATGATGCAGAAAAATATGCTTTCAAGGCAAATAAGTTCCTCTTTCAAGCTCTCATATTATCTTGTATTCTGCATCCATTCCATTGGAATATTGGCCAGACCAGCTTTTGGGTTCACAAACGATACAGACCGGGAAGCTTTGCTCGCCTTTAAAGATGAGATAAAAGATGATCCTTCACAAGTTCTTAGCTCATGGAATGATTCCATCCATTTTTGCTACTGGAAAGGAGTCACATGTGGAGTTAGGCACCAAAGAGTGACACTCCTGAATCTATCATTACTTAACTTGGTTGGTTCCTTGTCTCCTCACATAGGCAACCTCACCTTCCTTGAAGCAATCAATATTTCCAATAACTTCTTCCATGGCACGATCCCTCCTGAAATCGGTCGTTTGTTTCGCCTGCAGTATCTCAGTTTTGATAGTAACTCTCTCGAGGGGAAAATTCCCATCAATCTGACTCGTTGTTCGGAACTCCAACTCATTAGTTTGATAGGAAACAAACTTGAAGGGAGAATTCCTCCTGAGTTGAGCACTTTGTCTAAGCTATATGGACTGAGTCTTTCAAAAAATAATCTCTCTGGAAATATCCCTCCTTCACTTGGAAACCTCTCAGCCCTTCGTGTCCTTGGCTTGGCCGGAAACAGTCTTGAAGGAAGCATTCCAGTCGAGCTTGGACAACTCTCATACTTGTATGCCTTGCAGTTGTCTTCAAATAATCTTTCAGGCATAATACCTCCCCAGCTCTATAACATCTCCTCCATTCAAATTTTCTCCATCACCAAAAACTCCTTAACTGGGAGTTTTCCGGCGAATTTAGGTTTGACCCTCCCCAAACTTCAAGTTTTTGTAGCTGATTTAAACCAACTTTTTGGGTCAATTCCAGCATCACTAGCCAATGCTTCAGGCCTAGTTAAAATAAGCATCGGAGACAATAGTTTGACAGGGCCAATTCCACTGAATTTGGGAAGCCTTCAAAATCTGCAACTGTTAAGTCTTGCTGGTAACCCTCTTGGACGTGATCAAGCCAATGATATCAGCTTCATTACATCCTTAACTAATTGCAGCAATCTAAGACTACTGAGTTTATCAAGAATGGAGATTGGAGGACAATTACCGAATTCAATTGGAAATCTCTCCAGCAAACTCAGTTTAGTGTGGCTGGATCAGAACTATATATCTGGAACCATACCTCTGGAGATTTTGGAGCTTACCGGGTTAACATACCTGACTATAGATACAAATATGCTTACGGGTAAGATTCCTGATTCCATTGGAAAGCTTACAAATTTGCAATACCTCTACCTTTTCACAAACAACATTTCTGGTGAAATTCCTCCCTCTTTTGGAAACATCACCACGTTAAGCATACTTGTTTTGGAGGAGAATATGCTGGAGGGAAGCATACCTAAGTCTTTGGGCAATTGCAGGGACTTGCAAGGACTAAGCCTTGCACAAAACAGTCTCACCGGTGTTATACCTGAAGAAATTGCCGGTCTTGCTTCCCTCAATCTTGGCCTCTTTCTAGCTCATAACTTTTTAACAGGGCCATTACCACAACAAGTGGGTAAACTGGTAAACATGGTTACTCTTGATGTCTCAGAAAACAGGCTGTCTGGTGAAATCCCAAGCACTCTTGGGAACTGCCTGATGTTGAATTCCCTGCAAATGGAAGCAAATTTTTTTGAAGGAATCATTCCTCTAGAGATGAAAAACTTAAAAAGCATTCAAATAATGGATCTTTCTCGAAACAATCTGTCAGGGCAGATTCCTCCATTTCTTGGAGAGTTGAAACTGCTTACCAATCTCAATCTTTCTTTTAACAAGTTTGAGGGTGAAGTTCCAAATGAAGGAGTTTTCAGAAACACAACCTTATTCTCGGTTTTGGGGAATACAAATCTATGTGGAGGGGTCAGTCAACTACAATTGCATGCTTGCCCATCCCCGTCAGAGCAAAAAAAGTCATCTGCAAAACCAATTGTATTTCTCGCAATCGCCTTTTCTCTTTTCATTATTTTCTGTGTTTTTGCCTTTCTAAGTCGAATGAAAAGGTTAAAACAACAACCCTCTTCGTCCGCAGAGGAGCAGAGCCTGTATCCAAAACTTTCTTATGCAGATCTCCTTCGATCTACCAATGGATTCTCTTCCGATAACTTGATTGGGAAGGGGAGATATGGTTCAGTATACAAGGCAGTTCTCAATCCCGGTAACCTGATAGTTGCTGTGAAGGTCCTCAACCTTCAAGTGAGTGGAGCAGATAAGACTTTCTTGGCAGAATGTGAAGCATTAAGGAACCTCCGCCACCGGAATCTGGTCAAGATCATCACAACTTGCTCGAGCTTAGATTCTGAAGGGAATGACTTCAAAGCTTTGATATTCGAGTTCATGCCAAATGGGAGTTTGGAGAGTTGGTTATATCAGAGTTCGTCTCAGCAAGATGACACGCGCAACTTGAGCATAACCCAAAGATTGAACATTGCAATCGATGTGGCCTCCGCATTGGACTATCTTCATCATCAATACGATGTACCGATTGCTCATTGCGATTTAAAGCCAAGCAATGTTCTTCTTGACAAAGACCTATGTGCCCATGTTGGGGATTTTGGCCTAGCAAGATTTATTCTAGCCGGTACAGGAGAATCCAACCAGGCGCAAAGCACTTCAATGGGGATTAGAGGAACAGTTGGGTACGTTGCTCCAGGTAATTAAAACATATACTTCAGTTATCACACATTTAAACTGATGGTTTTATTTCTTTTCTATTTATTTCCTTTTGGCCCCGTTTGTTAAACGTGTTAAGACTTGGGATGGGATTATTAGTCCCATGGGTTTAGTATGCCTGTGTTTGGTAAACCAAAAGGCCTGGGATAAAGAAGACGATGGTATGAGCAAGCCGCTCACTAGCCCGTATTAGTAATACCAGGTGAGACCAGGTATTATCAAACCCATCCACCGTTGCTGTTGTCGAGTTACCCATTTGGCCCTCTAGCCAACGTTACTGCGAAATCGCCAACGATGAGCCTCTACGACGAGAGCTTCGACCTGAAGGAGATTCAGAGGCTCGAAGGACACACCGACAGGGTCTGGGGTCTCGCCTGGAACCCCACTACCGGCGCTGATGGAGTTCCGGCGGTGCTGGCCTCTTGCAGCGGCGTAAGGCAAAATTAATTTCCTTCTTATCTTCTTTGACAATTTGTATTTGTTTTTGGTCTATGTTTGATAGTTCTTTCAATCTGTTGTTCCATTGCTTCCTGGTGAAATATGTGATAGATGAAAACCAAAAAGAAGTTAATTATTAAGATTTCTTATTACTGCGTACAAGAAAAGAATTGGCAGCAGTCTTTGTAGTGGTAATTCTGTATCATGTTGATCTTGCTTTCCCTCTGAATGCCATTGAATTGTAGAGTAGGAAGGGAAGAAAGAATCCTTAGTGCAATATTTTCTGTTTTATTTCCCAACAAGCGAAAGGGAAAATTTGGAAAAACAAAACTAAAAGAGCTCACATCACTGTAGGCCCAATACTTTTCATAAGCTCATTGATCGGAATGTTTTACTTTCACTGTAGGTTCACTCTTGGATGTTGTATGTTGACAGGAATGTAATGTAATTGACCTCTGATTTCGGTACAGCAGGGTTTATTTTTCCGGTTTCTTAGGTCTAAGCTTTCTATTCAATTCAACTGCTGAAATACAGAAATGTTGGGCATAGAATTCTTAACACTTTCTGTTTTGAATTTTGGGTAAAAATGTCTTAACACTAATGTGGATGGGACCCAGAATGCTCAAATAAACCAAATGCAAAGTAAATGGACTTAGAACTAATTTGTCTCAAGTGTTTAGGTGAGTATAGGTGGTTTTAATGATTTAAATGAAGATTATATCATGAAATATTAGAGGGTTGGGGAGCAGAATCAAGAGGAGATTTCTATCTAAATTAATTAAACAATGGAGGCCAGAGATAATGTTTGTTCAAGAATCAAAACTGGAAAAACATTGAAGCTACAGAAGTTCAGAGGATTTGGGGGAGTGTAGAAGTAGATTTTGCAGCTGGTTTCATTGTGCATACTGGATAAGTGGTTTCATTGGCCACTGATTTGTTTGTAATATGTTTAACCTGCTTCTGTTTGTAAGTGGTTTCATTGGCCACCGAATTATGAACACACTGATCTTTAATGCCACACTGATCTTTAACTCCAATTTTAACTCCATGTCGAATGTTAATATGTTTAATGTTGGGCCCTGTCCTTGAATGAACCACTGAATGAACCACTGATATAATGTTGCCTTGGCTAGATCATGATCTGCTGTTTTGGTAATCTGCTGCATAAGTTTGTATGTTCATCATGTTCTGGGTTTTGGTAATGTTCTGGGTTTTGTTCATCATGTTCTGGGTATGTTCATCATGATAGCAGTACTAATACCAGAACCAGCCTAAGGTGGTAAAAAGATGGTTATATTTTTCTTGCTGTCATGGTCTCGCAGCACATACTGGTGTATGACATTGTGAACTTGCCAAAGGACAAATGATGCTAATTTACTTTTTTTTATGGGATCATACATCTGGATAAGTGCATCTACGTTCTGGTTTTTATGGGATCATACATCTGTAGAAGCCATCTCCACTTAGAAATTCTCGTCCTAGATTAGGTGATTACTTACCGTTTAATTGTGTTCTTTATTATTATCTAACCATAAATATGTTTTGTTGCTTCGTATATGCTGAATTTTGTGTGAGGACAGGTTAAGTTTCTACACCTACGAATGGCAGCTAAAAAATCCTATTACGTTGTGTACGTGGGACAAATTTATGACAAATGTCAAATTTTTCTATACAAATAATTATTTGTTAAACATTTTTATGGTTATATAAATTTAAATTAGGTAAATATAAATTAAAAAATATTGCTCAATTTATATTTTGTTAGCCGTACACTTGATTTTCTATTTCTTTTCAAATGTCAAGGCAAGGGTAAAGTAGGAAAACATGTATTTTAATCCCATCCCCCCTTTTGCAAACAAACACCAACCCAGCACTATTAATCCTATCCCAAGTACAAACAAACATGCAACACTGGTTTTAATAATCCCTTGGTATTACGAATCCTATCCTAATCCCATCACCTTACGAATCCCAACCTACGAAGAAGTTTATCAAACGAGGCCTTTGGGTTTTGAAAACTCTTTCCCTCTGCTAAATATACAGAATACGGACTGGGTGGAGATATATCAATACAAGGTGATTTGTACAGCTATGGAATCTTGTTACTGGAAATGATGACAGGAAGAAGACCTACAAGCAGCATGTTTACAGACAATGTGAACCTCCATAGCTATGCTAAGATGGCTCTCCCGCACCGCGTAATGGAAATTGTCGATTCTAATATCATAACGGAAGAAGAGGAAGAAGGGCCTAGTAAGTGCAGCCAAAGTAGAAAAAGCAATGAAACAGAGGAATGCTTGGCATCAATACTTCAAATTGGAGTTTCTTGTTCTGCTGAAGGGCCAAGAGACCGAATGCCTATAAAAGATGTTCTTGTAGAACTACATAGGATCAGAAATGTGATTGTTCTGGTTCAAAGAAAGTGTGAGGAGAGGGAGGAGATAGATGTAAAGAGGAATTATCATCATCAAGGTTCATTTGAATGAAAATGCATGATGCAGTCTGAGCCCCCAGCTAAATATATCTTTTGCTCTTGGAATTTTTTTCCACTACATTGATTAAGAAATTCACAAATTATTTTACATATTTTATCTTGCTCAATTTTCAAATAAAAAATCCTACACATCCCTTCTCTCAAAAACTTCAAGTTTTAACTACTCTACGAGCCAATAAGTATATGCTTTCGTCCAAATTTACACGTCCATATATAATTTTCGTAGACACCGGCCCACTAGTGTATATACATACACACACATATATTTCGGTTCTAAAATTTCAAGAATTAAATATACTAACATATCACATTGTACTTTTAATTATACATCATGTTTATATAACATGTTACACAATTCATATTTTAAATATAATGTTTAAAAATAAGTCTCATAAATATGTGTTCAAATTAATAAATTTATAATACGCCACATTACGTAGATTTAATGTATAATTAGATATATAATATGATGTGCTAGTATGCTTGCTCAAATTCTAATCGATCAGTCGGAACCCTTCCCCCATGTATTTGGTATAAATCGATTTAAATCGAACGAAGCTCTGATACCTCAAATATTTCTGCCTTCTTTTTCGCTCCACCATCTTCCTAAAATCGCTACAATAACTTATTTCTCGGAAAGTTGAATAGGAACTCAAGAAATTTTGGTTGCAGCAGTCCGGCAACGATAACATGTAGCTCTCTCTTTATATCTCTCTGTGGTTATCTATTAATCCTTCTGTTTGGTGTTCTTCGTGACAATTTTAGATGCATAAACATCATAGTTTTCGGGTCTAGTAAATACAAGTGTTGGACAATTAGGGGGACGTCGCCGGCCCTGAGTTCAGAGGATACTATGTTTTTTCTGCATAATTTATGCAGCCAATTTTATTTGTGGTAGTGAATGTATTTCAACATCTAGGGGGAGTTAGCCCAAGATTGTTTAGACGCCTATGAGATAAATACCTTTGTTATGAGTTGGGTTGAGTTGGGATGTGGTTAGCGCAGTTTAGAGTTTTCTAATATGTGACAAACCAAATTTGACGTAGCTAGTAGATAACGAGAGTTTACATATTATTATCCCGGTAGCTATACTTGGACACAGGATAGCAATCTCTTGTAAGTTGTAACTATAATCCCAAGGGTTGGTTCAGTGGGAGGGGAAAGGGGGATTAAGGGCTTCCCCCGAGGTCTCGAGGTCGAATCTCACAAAGGCCAATTGCTAAGGGCCACTGGATATTTGCATGGTTCTTAACTTTAAGGCCCTTAGGACTAGTCGGCATTTCAAGTTGGGGGTAATTCCAAAGCTGATATCAAAAAAAAGTTGTAAAGATTGATGTAGCAGTTTAAAGGTGATTAGTAACATGGGTAGGTCAAATATAGAAAACGATAATTCCATATGACAAATAGTTATTTAGATTGATTAGACTTGGGGCAAAAAAATAGAAAAGAAGTGAAATATTGCAGCCGTTGAATGGTCGTTTTAGACATAGATAAGAACACACATTGCAGCAGAAGAAAAGATGAACAGAAATCTTTGTCGTCGGTAATGAATGATACTAGTCTTTGTTATTCCCATGTAGTGCAGTTTTTGGTTTCTTGTTTTTTCCTCGAGTTATGATATAAGTTCTTAGATGTCTTCTCTTCAACGTGTCCTTGCTTTTATTTGAGATACGCTTTGGAAGTCGCATGTTCGAAGTTTAAGTATAGAGAGGGTTTAATGGAGTAGTTTTAGTATACGAAGAGTTGAAAATGGAATTAAATGAGAATGTTATCTTCTGACTATTTTCCTTTGACAAATTGGCCTAACAGTGATTAATGCTTATGCAATAATTCTATCTATTTGACTTGAATCTGGTCATGAGCATGTTTAATATTTTTCCTTTTGGGTGTGAAGCACAGTTTTTAATGACTAATGCGATACTTCCGCATACTGCAGCAGGCTGATTGAGGAAAATGATTTCTGAATTAGTCAATGCCAATCCCACTGTGTATGAAAAAAAGGACCGTCGAGTTAGAATTGCACCTGGTGATGTGGATGAATATTCTGTGGAGCCCATTGACCAGCTAGAAGTTTTTGATATCCTTTCAGATTACCGCATCTGATTCTCTCTCACTCCACTATTTTTTTCTAGTTCTTATCAGAATTCACATCTTTCTTTGGTAGGCTTATTGTTGAAATTAATGTTCAGATATAGAGAAATGTACTCGAGGCGAATCTGTAGTTTGTGTGTGTGGATCATACTGATTAAGCAAAGGGTTGAAGCTCCTAATTCCTAACCAGCTTCAACATCTTGTCTACTACATTCCTTTACCCTAACGGTATGAAAGAGAGGAGAGGCAAACGTAAGAAATGCATGCAAGTTGCTGGCTCAATTTTTTTATATAAATTTGTATGTTGAACTTTTAAAGAAATTTTGATGATCAATGGCATATTGCAGGAAATAACTGTGGAAGAGATCCATTTCATATGTGTGATATGACTTTCACAATAACCAACTGTTGTAGTCAATAAGTATCATCCATTGGTTTTATACGAAAGTTTCAGGTTTTTTATGCACCTCTAGTGGACATGTCTACGCATGCATGTGTTTAGTTGATAGAGGCTTCAGTCTTCACGTGAAAAGTTTGAAAGTGGAATTTCATATATTCCAGTTATCATCTTTACTTGTAATCCTTTTTGTGTTCACGTGTGCCTTTTAGTACAAACTCATCTACCCCTACTTAAACGGCCTTCGTCCTAATTACTGGGGTCAGTGACCGCAATTCCTTCTTTTTTGCGAGGATTTCTAGCGTAATCTTTATAAATTACAAGAAAGACATCTGGTAGGTATGTATGAATATCCATGGGGGCTCTGGGTAAGTGGTTAAAACTTGACTTATTAACCATGAGACCTTCGGGCAGCCACTTTGTGCATATAACTCCAAAGTTTTTCTTTCCTTTTCGAACATAGAAAAAAGCAAAAGAGCTACAGGACCTCAACAGAGGTATCCTAGACAACATAGAAATAAAAGCACTAGGAGGACATGAAACCCAGTTGAAAGGAAGCTTTTGTTTGAGGAAAGATGCAGCAACCCAGTTTGCGGCCCCATTCATTTCCCTAGGAATCCCAACAAATTTGATCAATGCTTCCCTTGATAGCTTCATGGTATCTTGAAAAATGACGGCTGCATCACAAGGAGGCACATTCTTGAATACACAGAGATCAATTGCTACTTTACTATCCTGTTCAGCTTCAATGTTAGACATATTCATAGCATTATTGCAATGGCCATCTGTCATGCTAGCCTGATAGCACGGGTTTCACATTGTAGAACAGAGGAGGCATGGATCTGCTGAACTCGGCCATCTATAAGCCCTCCATAGTGGTCTCTTACCACCGTGCCGCTCTGCCTCTGAACTACTTTTAAAACTAGCATCACAACTAAATTGACCGATCCCACTGGGGGAGGGGACTCTCTGGTGCTACGGTTGGAAGTGGTTTGAGGAGAGGAGCTAACATTGGTTGAAGAGAATTCTCCCCTAGCAAATGTAGTCGTCTGGATAGACCAGGTGTAGTTTCTCGTAGATGCGTGAATAATGCACCGTGTATAACGTTTTGGATCGGATATTATATTCTTTCGTTTCGAGGCTTGTTCTTTGAATGCAGCACTAACTCTTATCATATAATACAAGGGAACTACATGGTTGTGCAAACTCTCTACTTTCCTTAACTTTCTTACATCATATTAGAGACATAAAAGATCCCGAGCATCCTTATTCCTTGGAAGAGCTGAAAGTAATAACAGAAGATGCAATTGAACTAGATGACAAGCGCAACTGTGTGAGGTAAATTGCCCTTTATTGCTGAAATTTTCAATTCTCATACTGGTTCTCACTCTCCGGTCCTGTAAACTAAAGAAGCTTCCCTGATTCAGGGTGACATTCACTCCAACAGTTGAGCATTGCAGTTTGGCAACGGTGATTGGCCTCTGCTTGCGAGTGAAACTCATGCGAAGTCTGCCTTCACGTTACAAGGTATCTCCTTTATTCTGTGGTTTGCTTGGTTGACTACATCCTGCCTCTTTGTTAATATCGCAAAAGATGAATACTTACAACCTCCGAGTTTTTTTAAAGACTAGCCATGTTACTAATGAAGTCTCTTATTTGTGGGCTATAACTGCTCAAACTACTACTCTTTCTAGATAGTTTTGAGTTTACATCTGTTTTTCTGGATTTTACTTTGTCTCAGCTGTGTGTTGTTTGTCTGACGATTTTTTAGCTTTTTTTCTCGTGATACCAATATTTTATGAATCTTTATGTGAAAGTAGAACATTTTGAACCCCTTCTCTGCCACATTTATGTTCATTGTTGCCTTACATGCTCTTAGATGCCATAAGGCAGTATGAACGTTTTCCGAGCCATGCTGGTTTTAGACAAACGTCTTTCTTTGGTTGTTGGCTTAGAGTTGGCAGAATGAAGTCATTGCTTACTACTTGCAGGTTGTTGTGGAGAAACCCAAAAGGCCACATTCTCATACATTATAGATGTTGGGATGCATAAGCTTGCATTTTTTTTTTCCAAGATTGTGGTCATCACGAGGAGCAGGATTATACCTTTGAGAGGATAGTATAAATATAATGGGGGTTTCTTTATTTTCTATTTTTACTTTCGAATAGGACTGCTAAAGTTATGTCGTAACATATTAGCTTTATTACAGATGGTGTCGTTCTATTAAAATTGATGAATAAGAAATACATAGCTTCCTGCTTTTACTTTGTATTATGGACGAGGGTATTTGATTGAAAAATATTTGTAACCAAGTGGCACTTTCACTTTGATTGAATGTGAAACAGTTAACTACAGTATGGAAAGCTGAATTACTCATGTTTTACTTTCAACAACGTCTGGCTTGGATGCATTTAACAGTTTTGAGATGCCCTTCAATTATCTATAGGTTCCCATCGTTTTTGCTTTTTCGCTTTTTTGGTTTTGACATCTCTTATTATTCTTCCAGGTGGATATCAGGGTAGCACCCGGAACTCATGCAACTGAAGCTGCAGGTCTCTCTCTCTCTCTCTCTCTCACACACACACACAGACACACACACGCACACACAACCTAAGATATTCATAGCACCTTGTCAAGAATTAAGAGTTTGCACCAGACATCAATTCCTTCTGGAATCACCAAAAAAAGTTCTCATATACTTGAAAAACGAATAATTCAGTCTAAACCTCCATCTTTGTGATTATAAATTTCATTAACCCCATACAATCTTTCTTTGAGCTTCAGAGACAAGGAAAAGTCCTATTAACTTAGTTCAATCAATCCGACATCAACTTAGCAGTGAATCGTGAATTTATCATGGTCATAGTCTCTGAAAACTCTAGTCTTTTTTTATGACATACGTTGTTCCTGCTTTTATGCTGGCAGTAAATAAACAGTTGAATGATAAGGAACGGGTGGCAGCTGCGTTGGAAAATCCCAACCTTGTAGATATGGTTGACGAATGCCTGGCTCCATCATACGAGTGAAGACTAAATATCCATAACGTGGTGTTTGATGACATCGGAGACTCTCCCTGAGATCATGTCTTGCTTTACATACATACACAATGTCCTATAATAGTCATTAGTTAGTGACATGATCCTTGTAATCTGATTTGTTTATTTGTTTTTTTTTTTGTTCTTGTTTATTCAGATTTCTTGCATAAATTTTGATTATTCCATAAACTGTCACTTCTAACTTGAAATTTGAGAAAATTCTGCATTGGGAATTAAGATGAATGTTCAGTTATTCAAAGTTCTTTCTGAATTCCTCGAGGCAAGCTAGCTGATCGAGAAAAACTCCCACCCAAATTGCTTCTAGTTCCGAGCTGCAAGAACTTAGCAACCATCATGGTCAGTCTCATAGTGCTTCTATTTCTGAGTTGCAAGAAGTTTGCGACTGTTATGGTCAGTACCGGAAATGAATCGTCATTTTCCTTACAAAACCGCCCCCAGTGTCTTTACATTGGACAGGATTGTAAATTCCTTGCTGCATTTTTACCTACTAGTCACTGAGGACGGTTGCCGTCCAAGCATGCCAATTGATGACCAGACGTCAAACGTGAAATGATGTTTTCTCTGGTTTTCTAGTGAGAAAGAATGTGAAATTATCACACACTAAACATTTGGATAAACGAAAATGCAATCCATTGAACTAAGAAGGCCACTTATTTCCAATGTATCAGAAGGTCATCAAAGCGAAATCAGAATAATGTTATAGAAAATAATCAACTCAAAATTACAACGGCGTACAAAAAGCACTCTCTAATCAAACACTAGTTGAACCGAACCAGGGGAGACCACTATATGGAAAATTTCACGCCCTCATCGTCAGCTGAAGTTCCTTTGAAGATGGCAAGCTTCCCCTTGTGTTCTAGTAGCTTCAAAGCTCGCATTAGTACTGTGCGGTCAATCCCATGAAGCTCTAAGCACAGCACAGATAGAGAGAGATAAGCACAATATTGAAAGCACAATAAAGCACCACAATCTATTTCCGTGGAATTTAATACAAGACAGCAATATTTGAGGATGAGGGTGTAGCAAGGGCAATGAAAAATAATTGATCTAATGCTTATTACTCTATTTGAGTGAGGGTTTTTAAGATAATATTAGACATGTTTTAGTGCAAGACTTTCGTTGCAGAATATAATTGGGGAAAAGGAAACTGCATGCCCAGACTCCACGTTGGCCAAACCCCCTCTCAAATGTCTGTGTGTGAGAGAGAGAGAGAGGAATACAAAATCAATAAACACAATTAAGATCCAATTATTTGACAGAAGATGAGGTATCAAATTTTGAGCAACAAGAAGCCAACAGCTGCAAGCGAAATGAAAAGCATAATCATTCTGCGTAAGACAGTGTGAAGTTCCATCTTCATGAGATGGTTGCAATAATCATCATAAATTATCTTTGACAAGTATAGATGCCATTCATCATCTTGGGGAACTATGACAAGGTGCGTCACCAATGGTAATCTAGAATTTTTTGCTTAACACTATCTATACTAGTTCGGTCTTAAGCTGGCTTCGAAGAGTTTCTCAGTGAAATTTGGCAGCACAGAGATATGCATAAAGCCATAACAAAATGGAAAATGAGTTGACCGGTCCATAGAATCTGACATACAAGTTTTTAATTTTTATGGAACGCACCACAAGAAGTCCTCCCATTCTTATTATCATAGTAATTTTTTTTTTCATCAAGTTCGATCAGTTCGAGTACCTTCTTTCCAGTTATTTTTCTTTTGCCTCGACAAATTGCTCATTAAATCGAAGATCCACACGCAGCCTGAATGTATTATCTACATACAGAATCCTATTTCCAAACGGATTGTTTCAGTCGTAGCATAAGATTCTTCTCATTTTCCTTTACATTATTCTTATCGGAAGTTATTTTCGGACAGCTGCTGATTAACTCGTATTAATAGGTTCTGTATTACCTTAAGAGCAGTAGTAAGCACGGGGTTCAAAGAGGGAACTTTAGGTTTACAGTTTACCTGTGCCACGGGATTCAGTCCCTGTACGAATTTCCTCAACTGTCATTACGCTATCTTCCAAGCCATTATCTTTCACCTAATCAAGTACTTTCAAATAACATTACAATAAGTAAATCACTAGTGTAACAAGCACCCATGAATAATGCACATGTTCTAATCAAGATCACAAAGCTACTCACAAAGCGTAAAATTAAGTCAGCCCAATCTTGAATGCGGTGCCAGAGGATAAGACATTTCCTATGTCCCTTATCCATCCATTCTGCACGTCCTGTTAAGTGAAGGCAAAATTTTAACATACTAAATGCTACGTTTACATGCAAGAGGAGGATGTTCAGACTTCAATAAGGCACTCAAATAGGAGATCTTAGGAATACGAACAAACCTTCAGAGACTAAGGCCGAGAGAAATAATTCCCTAGCTTCATGGCTTAGAGACCCTGAATTGCCACAATGAAATTGAAATCCAGCAGCAACAGATCAAGTGAGGAAACAAAAAAATTCCCTCAGATAGCCAAAAATGCACACAATAGCACAGCTTCTTTTGAAATCTAAATGGTAGATCAAATAGAATCTTTTAGTAAGTTCTACTTCTACCTGTAGCTAAATTATTTGCCTTCAGAATCTTCATGGGCGTTTAAAACTTCAGGTTATCTAAATGATTGAATCTTAATGTCCGGCATTCCTAGTGGTTTAAAAGTTTTACTCTTTCTGTTTTTATGTTTCTATAGATGATAAATAAAACATAAATGGAATGCAAATTGATCTAATCCACCCTTTTCTTTATCTTTTGGACAAAACTTTCAGCTACAGAACAAAGCCTAAGACAGATGAAGAAGACATTATATCTACTAACTGAAAACAATCTAGTACACTTACGGTCTCCACAGCAGTTGAGCTGAGCGGAATCCTGTGACTCCAAGAATGGAGTGTAACATTGAAAATACCACCCACGTTAAAGCATAACCACTGCTCAATGGAGAGCAGAATTTCGTACATTAATTTCTCCTCAAGCCAAATAACATGCATATAGACAAGAGCCATAACAAATAGAAGACGACGAAGAAATATCATTTTCCCCCCTCCCAATGCCTTGAAATCCCTCATGCAGTGGTGTTCTACTCGTGGTTATAACACACAACTCATTTGCTTTTAGACAACGATCAGATATATGTTTAAATTGCATGAAATAAGCAGGTCAACCAAAAAAGAGAGTAACGAGGAGAAAGGACTTGCTTTCAATTCCAGAATTTGTAAACAGAGGAAAGTCTGCCGGTTCAACTATAAAAATCTTTTGGGTTCTGCAGTAATCAAGTATCAGTTCCTTCCAAAGTTGAATCTGCTTCTCTCGCGTGTCCTTAACTGGCTGCAATCTAGACAAAGAAAGAAGAAGACATGCAAATGAACATTAATTTTCATCATGAAACGTTCGAGAGTGAAAATGCCAAAATGAGCAAATTTCATACAATGGCCAAAGTATAGATGAAAATGGAAACCCAACAAGTCAACAACGTACGAAGGGAGACTCTGTAGTGGAGACCAATACTCCTCAGTCCTAGGATACTTGTTGATACGTTTATCTGACATCTCTCAACATATCCATCTTTGAAGTAATGGATGCTCTAAGTCAGGTATCTGAAGTTCTGAACTTCTATTGCATGGACATTTTGGCACTTCTTGCTTAGTATTGGAGTACATATGATAAACAATGCAATTGGATCACTCATCCATTCTCTAAATTAGCACAAGCTTAGACACAAAATATTGGGCTCGCTTTTATCTTTTTTAGGAGCCAAATTTAGCTATTCCATTGAGGATAATCTCACCAGTATGAAAACAACCCAACCACCAGGGGAGGAAGAAGAAGCTTAGAAGCTAAAGTGCTGAAAGGTACAAGCTCTGTTGTCTCTAAATAAAAGCAACGCCATATACAAACTAACTAATGTTATAAATATCAAATTAGGGAATTCAGACAATTTCCAAAATGCCTTCTAGTTTTGGGATCCCAGTGAGAAATTAATAAATAATCACAAATTAAGGAAAATAAATAATCTTTCACACCAAAATGCTGAGGTCAATGCTAGATTGTACTTTCCCAGTGGAACATTCATGTACTTAATCGTAAATCCATGTGCAGCAAGTGTCTCAAAGCCAATAATCAATGACCTATCAAGCAAAGGAGAGCAGTATATTACGTGAAGTAAGGTGGATAGTTGAAGAAGTTGGGCAGCTTGAAATCTCCCAATTTCTGCATCTTTCTCTACCACTTGTTTGCTTATGAATTACCTAATATTGCATCTGTTCAAGAGAAGATAAAAGATTGAGGATAAAGAAATAGCAACTCAATTGGTCAAAGCAGCCAACATAACTGAATTCAAATTTCATAAAGAACCAGTTCTTTCTCCTAATTTATCACTTCCATTATTAACCAGACCATAAATACAAGCAGGGTCGGCCCTGGGCAGGAGCCTAGAAAGCCACAGCTTCAGGACCCACAAAAAAGCTAAAGGGAAGGTCCTAAAGTTTAATACTTATATTTCTGGAGCCCACGATATTACCCATGAAAAACAACAAATATTAACGAGATAGAGGAACGGATAGAGATAGACGGCGAATCGAAGGAAAGAGCGAAAGAGAGAGAGAGAGAGGTACCTGTACTTATCGTCGCCGGAGCCGCCGATCGTTGCCGTAGTTTGATTTAGATTAAGATTTTGTGGGCGGTCTGACTGATCAATTTGTAGTTTATAGTTTTGCACACGTACTTTCTAGTTTTGCAAATTTTAACCTACAGTTAATAACTATCACAGATTAACCCCTAAAAACTTCTAAAATTATTTTGTTAACCACATAGATCCAAGGCGTATCCTTCAATTTTTCTATTATGTTCAATTTTTACAAATAATTCATCAAATATTTTAGTTACCCAAAAGTTTTGATTGAAATATACTTCTATTTCTTTTGTCTTGTCTTTTTTCCATATTGGTAGAACGAATTGAGGATAAGGGAACCTTTGACCTAATTTGCTTAATTTTAGCTTATTTTGTCATATTTGAACTTGCATTAATCTTGAGTTTTTTTTTAAAATTATTTATTTATGAAAAGAATATAAAAAATTTAAAAATATAAATTAAATTTAGAAAAATAAAAAAAATCTGCTTGTTTTACTTTATTTTGATTATTAATAAATTAGTTTAATTTTTTATCCCAAATTTTTATTTAAATTCGGTGAGGACTAATAACTAATTCAATTAAATTTGACACAAAATAAATAAAAGTTGTAAAAAGACAAACCAAAAGCCGACCGATGAGGACTAACCAAAACTTGTACTGCCTTTCGCCCATGGTCCCCAAAACGTTCCAAGTCGAGAAAGAGTGGATCATTCCGTCCTTGCTTATTGGGTAGCGAGGATCATGCAATGTAACGCCCCAACTTTTGGCACGTTAAATTTCCACGATAAATTTTTTTTTTTGGTTTAATTCTATTTAAACCACTTTATAATCAAAATAAGTTATCGCAAGAAAACTAACTTTTATTTAATGATAAAATTCCAACAACATTTAAGTAAAATAAGTTGCAAACTGAATTGACCAAAATACCCTTTCAGGTTTACAAATTTATTAAAGTTAAACTAAAACCTTAAACTAATCTATGGGTAAGGCAACCAGGTGAATGTCTCCCCTCCAGTAGCCTCCAGCTCTTCCGATCCGAACGGTTCCTCTATAGGTACTTCTACATCTGGCATGAAACGCCAGGGGCAAAGAAGTTGCACCGATGAGTAATGAAACTCAGTAGGACAGATTACCCGAAAAACCAAACCCAAGGACATACAACATTCAACAGTTCATAATAATAGACAGTAAATAACAATACATGCTGATATTGAATAAAAATAAGCAGTAAACACGTTTGAATTAATTATGCTCTTTTCGCTTTCATTATCTTGTTTAAGTGGGACGACGCCCTGTCACATGGCACGACGACCGGAGCATGTACGTGGGACTGTATACCCCTTAGCACACCTCGGGGCTTGAACCCGGTAAGCAAGCTGCACGTGGGACTGGTTACCTCTTAGCATACCTCGGAATGACATCCGGTAATCCACCATACACGTGGGACTGGTTACCCCTTAGTATCTTCGGAATGACGTCCGGCATCAACCATACATGTGGGACTGGTTACCCCTTAGTATCTTCGGAACGACGTCCGGCATCGGGCAGCACGACGGCCATACCCGGCATAACCACAAGTTTCAATCTTCAAGTTTCATTTAAATTGTTCTCTACAACTAACAACGCACTGGAATTTAACATCTACACATGTTAGGCATCAATGCATTTTAACAAAGTTCTCAACTCACGAGATCCCATAAGGATTCGAATACATAATCGAAGCATAGTGGATACATGTGAGAGTGTTCATGCTGTCTGGTGAACAAAATACAGAATATAATCATTGCCGATGTATTCTAATATTAAGCTAAACATGCTGGAATTCTGCTCTGTATATCAACAGGTCGCTCGAGCGACCAAACCTCGCTCGAGCGGCCAAAACAAGTCTTCTGTCCGAATTTGAAACTTAAAAATTTCTGCAGCTCGCTCGAGCGACCTCAATCTCGCTCGAGCGGCCTATTAAAAAAAATATATATATATATATTTTTTTTCGAAAATTCAAAATTTTCACAACAACCTCGCTCGAGCGGTCCAAAGCTCGCTCGAGCGAGCCATCGTCTTCCCCAGATTCTGGAATTTCCAGAACTGAACAACTTCATATGAACAAAACCCTAAAAATCAAATAGAACTACTAACAGATCATGAAATCATGCAATAACCACAAAATTGAACATCCTAAGGTTGGTAGGTAAGCAATCCTACCTCAATTTGATGAAAACGGTTACGAGTAGAACGAATTTTGACGAAGAAACCTCGACCCAGTCTTCTCTCTCTTCAAGAACACCTTCGAATTTCTTCTGGAATTCTCTCCCAACACCTCACAATACTCTCCCTAACCTTCTGGATTTCCGATTGTACGTCCAAAACTCGAAGATTAGACGTCCTATTTATAGATTCGAGAGGAAAAACCCCTCTTAATGTTCCAATTAAACCCTAATTCAATACTATAAAACTCCCAAATTAAATTCCATAAAATCCCCTACTAATTCGTCATCAATCTGATTCAAATCCGTTTGTTTACCATTAACACGAAAGAATCCGATGTTTATTCGTTAATGATTCGAAATAATCCCATTCAATACCCATGAATACGAAGAAATCCCAAAAGATGCCATTTTCGAGGTTGCTGGAAATGATAGCTCGCTCGAGCGGTCTATAGCTCGCTCGAGCGGCCTATTAAAATAATATTTTTTTTTATTTTTTATTTTTATTTTTTTATTTTTTATTATTTTTTTTAAATATTTGTTTTTTTAATTTTTTTTTAAAACTCCTAACTTAAATAGTGAAACACTCTAAGTAAATATCAAATATTAATTTTAAATTATTTTAAAATTACGGATTATTACATGCAATAAGCCTCTCTCGACTCTTTGTTTTCTCATGCTCTCATATCGTGTACTATGGGGCACCCGAGAAACTTCTTGTTGTGTTGTTTGATGCCCACCAAAGTACAGACTCTACTTATTTACTACTGACCTATTCTATCCAACTCTTCCTATTAGGACTCACCAATGAGCGAAGGAAACCATCGGTATGAAACTCGAGCAGAAAAAGAAGGTCCTAAATATGAAAAGGTTCTCGTTTGTTTAGTAATGGTTTGGAAGGGAGACTAAACTAAAGGAAGAAAAATAATCTCCCAATTTTTTTTCCTCATTCTAATTTTTGAAACCCTCTAACTCGTGACGAAAGCTTGTAGTATTAGTTGAGAGATTATATCAAGTCTCCCCAACTGCTCATTTGGCTTCGGATGGTTAGGCCTTTGATGTCTTTGACGACGATAGGAACTATCCGATGAAGGAGTGAGAAAAGCTACAACAATTCGAAAAAGGTATGGGTTCCAAGAAGCAAAAGGACTGAAACGAGTTATGAGAGAATATAAAGAATCGCTGAAGATTAGGAAATAGTAATTCTAACCTTAAATTTTCATACATACATAAGCATGTGTAATCATTTGTGGACAAATATTTGTGTCATGGATATTTGTACTACTTTTCCTAAGCACACAAAAGAAAATTACACTCTTTATAGTGTTTATTCACCTTTTTTTTTTTACATAAGTGGGGGCAGAACTCCGTAATAGTAAATGAGCTCAATTGAATCTATGGATTGAAAAATGAGAAATTCTGTGTACACAAATTCGGATGTATCTGGATCCGTCAGATGTACGTGGGGCCCTTGAATTATTAGGGCCCCACGTGCATTCGATGGATCCGGACACATCTGTGTCCAGATCTGTGTACACAGTTTGTGTACGTCGCATTGTTCTTGAAAAATTCCTTTAAAATATGTGTGTGTGTATATATATATATATATATATATATTTATTTATTTATTTATTTTTATGTATTTCAGCAAATTTGTTCCACAAAATATTATGTATTGTTCCACAAAATTATATATATTATAAATACGGGTGTGTTTGCTTGATGTTTTTGGAATTTTTTGAGAGAAATATTTGTGAACTTTGTTTGGAAAATAATTTTACAAATATTGTTTGGTTTGTATCCTAATCATTGACAATTATTAAATCATTATGTTTGTCAATGATTAATATATTAAATAACCATATTTGATCCTTTTTGGTTGTGTTCGACATAGTTTATTGATCCCTTTTGATCACGATCTTTAAATTTTATTTTCAAAAAAAATTAAAAAATTTAATATTGACTTCAAAAAATATTTCGAGATTAATTGCGAACTCAAAATTGTAAAATATATTTTTTGAGTTGCTTTTCACCCCTCCCTCCAAAAAATAGGGAGGGAGGTGTGACTGTCTAAACACCAAAAAATTATTTCTCTTGCCATTTTTTATAATATTGGTAATTGTTTTTAAGGACTTGAGTTTAGGGAGAGAACTTAGTTTTAGCTTTATTTTGAAAAAATATTAAAACTTCAGTTGACTAAAAGTAACATTTAAAGATCAACTGTGAACTCAATTATTAAAAAATTAATTTTTTTGATTTTTTAAGTGTTCTGTGGTACTTAAATTATTTTTTTTACCCTTTTCTTTGTTTGAATATAACGACGAAACATATAAGTGTTCCTTAATGCAAAAAAAAATATAAATACTTCGTAATGCACAAAAAACGCTATTTTTATATTTAATTAAAAAATTTAAAAATTAATTCTCCATTTAATGCTTGTATTACATTTAAATCAATTTAAAATCTCATTTATAATTATCGTAATTATATTACGTGACGTGTTAATCTTTTTATGTTCCACTCTAATAATCAGTACTTCAAAATTATATTTAATAAAATAAAGAGTTTAATAAATGTTATATACTTTTTTTGTGCAACTAGTATTTTGATAACTAACCTCATCAGTGATAAAATTCAGGTCTGTAGCTGCGACAGTTGTGGGAGACGCTCATTTAGCCTACTATCTAAACTTGAAAAGTTATAGTTAGCTATGATGTTCTGTGAGTTAGAAACAAAAATAGATGTTAAGAAATAAAACTCATAACTTATTTTATATCATGTCATTTTTATCATTTTAGCAAGTAATTTCATCATAGCTATAAATATAACACAATTAATGAAATTCCCAACTTGAGATAAAAATTTATTATTTGTGTAAAATTATGCCCATGGGCGGCCGTGATCGAAATACATTAAATAAATATTGATCGAAATACATTAGATAAATATTAAACTTACAAGAATAAAATTATAGGTTGGATGATTTCTCTATCGGATGAAAATTAATACCTCACTTTCAGTAGGAATAATGCTCTCTTTTATAAGTTCATTGATCTGGAAAATAGTAACTTGTCAAAAACTTCATCGCCGACGTGGAGGGAAGACACTTCCATGATTAAGTCAGACAGAAATCACATGAATATCTATAAGAACAAACTAATATTTTATAGTAGCGTATAATGCATACATTTTTTCATTAACCTAGACCTTTATTTATAGACCGTACAACTTAATCTTCCTAATTCTTTTAGGACTCAGATTTCTTTTCAGAATCGAAATTGGACTGTCTTTTCATTCAGGTTGGATTGACCCTGAACTCCTCATCTGTATTCAATTAGAATTATATCCAACCAAATCAGGAAAAATTATAATTCTAAAAAAAATTATTTTTGTTTTTATTTTTTTAGGTGTTCCGTGGTACTTAAAAATTTAAGGGTGAATATTTAAGTAATTTTTTAAATATTTAAGTGTTCCGTGGTACTTAATTTTTTTTTTTTTTTGTTTTCACCACTTTTTTTGTTTGAATATAAGGGCAAAAAAATAAGTGTTCTTGCACATGATTTTTTTAATTTTGTTTCGCATCTCTTTGAACAACTTGAAATTTATTGCTTTGTAATTTTGAGTTTATAAAGCTAAAAAATATGATATTTGTGTAGTCGGTAGCAATTTTAAAGATAATAAAAGTGATGGTCTTAGTATTTATATTGACTTTTAAAATTTATTTTTGATCATATATTTTTTTAAAAACCTAATATGAAAGAGTAAAATAGAATAGAATGATATGTTTGTATTTCGGAGAGGGAGAGAGGTGTCATTTTTGTAATTTAGAGGAAAAGAAAAAAAGAGAGAGAAAGAGAGTGACATTTTTAAAATTTTAGGGGAATGATTGTATATTTGTTTACGGGGTGTGATTTTTATTTTTGGGGAGGAATGAAAAGTAATATATGTGCACAAAACTCAATAAGAAGAGAGAGAAAAATAGGTTTAAAAATATCAAAACAATCTAATTCTGAATTTGTTTTCTCAAATACTTATATCAAATAACATTTGAGAGAAATTTTTTTTTTCAAAAATCGATTAAGAAACACTCAAACGAACATAGACTTAATACCAATACATATAAATTCTAGATCCGCTCCTAATTCGGTCAATTTGGCCTGTGGTTATTATTGGATTATTCACTGTTTAGTTTTTTGTCCTTATTTAAAATTTTTTTTTAATTTTTTGTTTTTCATCAATTTTTTGATGATTGTTGGTTCGTCTCGACAAGAGCTTTCAGAAAAGTTATCAATCATCGGCTACATTTGAAAAAAGTTTAGAAAAGACAAAAAATAAGTCAAAAACAGCGTCCATGTTGACTTATTTTCGTCTTTAGTGACTTTTTTTTAACTTTTGGACATAATTTTATACTTTTTAGATTCCTTTCGTCGATACGAACTAATAATTCACGAAAAAATGACATAAAAATAACAAATACAAAAAAAATTTGAATAAAGACAAAAAATAAGCAAAAAGAAAATTTTTGGCCAAATAGGTAGTAAATGTAACAGAGCTGAATCAAAATATAAGTCTTTATAAAGAGTAAACAAATATGAGTTGGGGTAGCTAATTTTGTTTACATTGACTCAGTTGCCCCAGTGGCTTGGAGATGCTCTAAGTAACACTAACACACTCATCAGCACTCTTTTCGGAGCAATACAAGCCCAGGTATCCCTTCCTAATCTCAGTGATGTCGGCTCGCCGTCTCCCCGGTCTCCTAACCTTTGAACTGAACAATGACATGTTTGATCCTATGCAGTTCTGCAAGAACATCTTTAATATCCAATCGGTCTTTTGGCCGTTCAGCAGAACAAGAAACTCCAATTTGAAGGATTGATGCCAAACACTCCTCTATTTCATTGCCTTCAGTACTTTCGCTGGTCCTATTAGATCCTTCTTCCTCTTCCATTATGATTGTCGGATCAGCAATTTCCATCACTTGGTGCGGGAGAGCCGTCTTGACAAAGGTATAGAGGTTGAAAGTGTCTGTAAACATGCTGTTGGTAGGTCTTTTTCCTGTAAACATTTCCAGTAAGAGGATTCCGTAGCTGTACGAATCACCTTGTGTTGATATCTCTCCACCCATTCCATATTCTGCATTTTGATGGGCGTAAAAATCAGATTGAAATTGGGGGGGGAAACAAAAAAAAGGAAGACCGAGAAACTTGTAAACCACTTCAATATTTGCAAGCATACGAATTGAAAGATACGAAACAAGTAGCGAGTAAACTAAGCTTGGAACTAATGCAATGCGCATAATTAGAAGCCTTTGCGAAATTCGCTATCTAATTTGGATAAAGGTACTAAAAATCAATGGGCAACGAGTCAGCAATTGCAAGAACAATGTCAATAAGCTCCTCTTACAGCGGTAAATCAGATACCGATTATTTCTACTGGCATAAATGGTTATCTTGATTCAATAGAAAAGTAAACTTCTTGTTAAGATACATACTTGCATCTTTCTGCCAGTAGAAAATGACAAACTGATGTTACGTCCAACTTAGTGTCATCTGATACTTGGTAAGCAGACTGTACCTCTGAGTTTAGAAGAACATCATATGAGTGGTGAGGCCTAACCTAGGGAATAAAATTTAATGTAACAGAGTTAGTGGTAATGTTTATGGTAATGAACTGTCATGAGTCAGTCAATTATATCAGGATATAAACTCAGTTGCATTGTATTCTATTGTATCAATGAGAATAAAGCTTGAAACTTCTTTAATACTAACTCGTTAGCAAAATAAAGACTAAAAGAACATTGACAATAAATTCAGGCAACGCTGCTAGGAAAGAAGATTAGGTGTATAATTTTTGAAGCATGTTTGATTACCTGGAGCAACATACCCAATTGTTCCTCTAATCCCAACTGAACTGCTTGCTGCCTGGTTGGATTTTCCCGTGGTAGCAGAAAGAAATCTTGCTAGGCCAAAATCGCCTACACGGGCGCATAAGTCGTTGTCAAGGAGAACATTGCTCGGCTTTAAATCACAATGAGCAATGGGTATCTCACAATGATGATGAAGATAGTCCAACGCAGAGGCCACATCGATTGCAATGTTCAACCTTTGGGTTAGGCTCAAGTTTTGTGTGTCATACTCAGGGTCAGGCAAACTCGGATATAACCAGCTCTCTAAACTCCCATATGGCATGAATTCAAATACCAAAGCTTTGAAATCATTACCTTTGAAATCTATGCTTGAGCAAGAGGTGATGATCTTGACCAGATTTCGATGCCGGAGGTTCCTTAATGCTTCACATTCTGCCAAGAAGCTCTTGTCTGCTCCGCTCTCTTGAAGGTTGAGGACTTTCACAGCAACTATTTGGTTACCGGGATTAAGAACTCCCTTGTAGACTGATCCATATTTTCCCTTGCCAATCAAGTTATTTGTAGAGAATCGATTGGTAGATTGAAGAAGATCTGCATAAGAAAGTTTTGGATACTGGTCCTCCTTCGTCGAGGCCAGAGAGGGTTTTTGTTTCGACTTTTTGACTCGATATAGAAGAGCAAAGCCACATACTGCTAAGAAAATGATGGAAAAAGAGATGGAAATTGAGAGGATTGCTGCTTTAGGCGGAGAAGACTTTTTCCGTTCTGAGGGGCATGCAGAAAAATTCAGCTGGTTGACCCCTCCACAGAGATTTTTGTTCCCTACAACTGAGAATAAACTGGTGTTTGTGAAAACTCCTTCATTTGGCACTTCACCCTCAAACTTGTTGAAGGAAAGATTGAGATTGACAAGTAGTTTCAACTCTCCAAGAAAGGGGGGAATCTGCCCTGACAGATTGTTCCGAGAAAGATCCAAGAATCGAATGCTTTTTAAGTTTTTCAACTCGACAGGAATGATTCCTTCAAAAGAGTTTCCTTCCATTCCCAGGGAATCCAACATCAAGCAATTCCCAAGAGTGTTTGGGATTTCACCAGACAAGTTGTTTTCTGAAATATCAAGAGAAGCAAGGTTTACCAATTTACCCACTTGTGATGGCAACGGCCCTGTTAAAAGGTTTTGAGCTAGCATGAGGCCAAGATAAAGGGAAGAGAGACTGACTATTTCTTCAGGGATGCTACCGGTGAGGCGATTTTGCGCAAGATGAAGTCCTTGCAACACACTGCAATTACCTAGAGAAACGGGTATGTTTCCTTCTAACATATTATCTACTAAAGCAAGAGCACTTAATCCAGTGATGTTCCCAAAAGAGGACGGAATTTCCCCGGATAGTTTGTTTGAGTAAAGGTAGAGTTCTTGCAAATTGGTAAGTTCTCCAATGGAATCAGGAATCTTACCTGCGAGAAAATTTGTATCTATAGCCAGATAAGTTAACCCTATAAGGTGTGAAATCTCCGGAGGTATGCTTCCAGTTATGTAGTTGGTATTCAGCCACACTGAACTGAGTGTACTGGACAGATTTCCAATGGAACGGGGTAATTCTCCTCCAATCTGTATGTCTGACAAACTCAGTTTTATCAGATTGGTGCAATTTGTTAAGGAACTGATCAAGAAGCCAAGATCATTGGCTCTATCAATTCCGAGTGGGTTACTAGCAACGTGGAACAATTCCAGATACTCAAGGCTTCCTAAATTCAGTGGAATTGGCCCCGTCAGATTGTTCTTACCAATACTAATTCTAACTAGGCCTGAAGCATTGACCAGTGATGCTGGAATTGAGCCGGAAAATTGGTTTAAATCAGCAAGGAGAAGTTGGAGGTTTGGGAGGGTCAGACCTAAATTTGATGGAAATCTACCAGTTAAGAAATTGTTTGTGACAGAGAAACTTTGGATGGAGGAGATGTTGTAGAGCTGGGGAGGTATTATACCCGAAAGTTTATTTGAAGAAATCTGAAAAGCATACAAATTTGAGAGTTGTCCGAGCTCAGCTGGAATGCTTCCATCAAGACTGTTTCGCAACAAGCCAAATACAGTAAGGGCAGAGAGGTTTCCAAGTGAAGGCGGGATCTTTCCAGAGAAATGGTTTTTGGAAAGACTTAGTACACGTAGCTTAGACAATGTGCCCAACTCAGGAGGAATTTGCCCGTCGAGATTATTTTCTCTCAACTCAAGGACTTTGAGTTCCAAACAACGAGTCAGATTGATTGGAATTCCACCCTGAAAATTGTTGGCAGCCAACGGAGAGACTGCAGGCGAAACAACCCACCTATTTCTTGAGGGATTGTGCCTTGAAAGAAGTTATTGGAAATATTGATTACTCGAAGGAAGGTGAGGTTGCCTATGAGGAACCAGCCAAGTTAAGTGATGATAGATTCAGGAGTGTCACTCTTTGGTGCCTAACTCCACATGTGACTCCTTTCCAGTAGCAAAAATGGATAGAATCATTCCATGAGCTAAGAACTTGTGAGGGATCACCTTTTACCTCATCTTTAAAGGCGAGCAAAGCTTCCCGGTCTGTCTCGTTTGTGAACCCAGAAGCTGGTTTGGCCAAAAATCCAATAGAGTGGATGCAGAAGAGAAGATAACAAAAGAGAAGGAAAGAGGGAATTAATTGCATCGAAAACATGCTTGTGTGCACGAGATATAGTTTGAGAGTATGAAGAAAGAGCTTATAGCTAGGCAAAGCATATATCTGTTTTTCTGGAATAATGGCTATGTCATTCCTACTTTATAACTGCTGCAGGTGTAAATGCGAACTTGACATGGCATCGTGAAAGATTCTTGATATTGACTGTGTTTATAAGTTGTAGAAAGTCAAGGTCCCACAAGGGTGTACCACATTATGGATTTCTATGGTGTAGTTAAAGATGGATGCATTTTTACTGTTGAAACCCCGAGTTGTGCATTTTTACTGTTAGTTACAGTCCTTGTGGTTCATTGGTTATGTGATTCCATAAATGTGGTTTGTTGCGTACTTGTGTGGCACTTTTTGGTGCAAACTTTTGTAGTGTTTGTTACATATAATTTTAGAAATTAATATCCCGAATCATTATGATTAGTTACGAAAATATGGTGTTAGTTGTTATATTGTGGCCAGTTCCAAAAATTTTAGTTTAGTATGATATTAGTCAATTGATGAAGACAGTCAGCTAATCTTGTAGTGGAGAATATTGATCGAAAAAGAAAGAAAGAAAAAGAAGCAGTGGAAGAGAGTCACACTATTGACTGTTTGACATCTTCAAGGATTTTCCAGAGCTTAAGTTAGTTATAATGGGCAAGTGAGTGAATTGAAAATTAGTTTCCAATGTTTTGGGTAGAGTTTGCATTCATATTTATGTGTGGAAATGCTCGTTGGGGGGGGGGGGGGGGACCAATCACTTCACTAGAATGGGTGGCTGAGCTAAACAAAGAGATTGCAGCGAAGTTCAACGGGTGGAAAGTTCATGGAAAGAGGCAAGTAGGAAGGAGAGAGACAGGACTGGCGTTAGGCATGATTTTCCCAAATTCAAGACTTAGCTTTGTGTGGAAAACTTGTTGGTCGCAATCAATATGACCTTTACTTCACGGCGTTTTTTTTGTGCAGGACTATTAATTGAAATCTCATTTCTCCACACAAATCTTATCTCACTCACATTGCAACTTATAAATTTATTTTACAGACAATAGATTAATTAAATAACAGGATTTTAATTACTCACTAAAAAGAGCTCTAAAGTACTAGTATAATTTCCATATTCAACTTAGAGGGCGTTTGGGGGGAATTTTATGGCTAAATTCAAAGACTTTGATTGTGGATTTCAAGTGTGAGTTTGAAAAATTCACTCCAAACAAGAATAAGAAGCCAAAATTTAAAAAGTAAGTTTGGAGGTATTTTTTTAAATTATCATTCTGAATTATCAAGTTTTGATAATTATTTTTCCTACTATTATAGCAAATTACATAAATACAAAAAATGTATAAATATATTACGTATTTAAATTATATATTTACATACGTATTTATTTATACGATATATACATATTTTGTGGGGTATGAATTTATGGAACTCTCTCACGAGTTTTGTCTGAGGTAGAGAAATAGTCTGAACGTAATCGATCCCGCATACCTCCTAATCCACAAAAGCCCTAGCTGTGCAAGAAAACAACCCATCAGGTATAGCCGAAATGCCCTCCGATGGTTAAGTACCAGAATGAGAGAATGCTCGTAAGATGGCAATCTTGCCCATCACAAATATGTAGGGGAAATCAATATTTAAAACGAATGCTTACAGTGAGTTTGAATATGAATATATGCTCGTAGGATGGCAATCTTGCCGATCACAAATATGTAGGGGAAATCAATATTTAAAACGAATGCTTACAGTGAGTTTGAATATGAATATGGTTAAAAATATGCTTAAGTGATCAATTTAGCATGAATGTTATCAAATGATCGATTCTCTTTTCAATGACCCTTATTTATAAAGATCGACTGAGTATTATTCTGAACAAACTCGAGTGCTTGCTGATTTGACGTACTATGAGACTGATTGACATGATGAATTTATTAGTTGAGAGAAGAATGTCTGATTGTTTTAATGGATTATTTTTGTATTTGATTTTCTAAGAGAAGACAAACTCTAGTGCCTAAAGTGAAAATCATGTACAATTTAGATCTTACGACCCTGATACCGTGTTAGAGTATTTGAAAAGAGAAAGATATTATTGAATTGAGTTTTTAACATTATACAAGAGACAAGCCTTATGTAGGTATATTATAGAGTGATCTCCAAGCAACTTAGTTAAATAAGAAAGAAAATTGTATACAATTAAGGAAATACACAAACTGAAAAATTAAAAAAAGAGGAAATATGTGAAAGATATTAACAGTTGCGGTCTCCCCGGTCTTCCATCAGGTCTTTTTGTGTTTATTATTATTGAGTCTTAATTAGTTTAAGAAAAACTCATGTTTGTGTAAAATTCTCTAGAAAATTTTAGAAAGCAAGTCCAATAGTTGTAATGTAAAAATATCTAGAAAATGAGTTTAATAGTTGTTATCTAGAATGTCGTGGAAGCGGGTTAAGCCCTTATAAATATGTAATCTTTTTCAAGGAAGATGTGTGCGAAAAAAGAGAGAGTTTAATAGAAAGAAAAATTTAAGAAGAAATCTTCTCCTCTTCTGCTAAATTTTTATTCTTTGATCAAAAGAGTTGTCTAATTACAAGCCAACAAAGTGATATCAGAGCTTAGTTGTTTAACAACAAGCTGGGCGTGGTGATTTAAGTCGGAAAAACAAATTCCGAAGAAACCGAAGAAGACAGCAAATTCAAGCAATCAAGGTGTTGACATCCAATAATCTTCCGTTTCACTTTAATTTTGAGAATGGTGAGGAATTGAGAATAATGAGGCCTGTAGTTATAGGAATGAAAGGCAGGAGATGGCAGGGAAGAAGGTGGAGCAGGTGGCTTGCTGCAGAACCAAATCTGGAAAATAGATTTGAGTATGGAGCAGGTGAGGGGAAGATTTAGGGGAGAAGTGTGATGATGGAAAGTGGAAATGTATCCACTGTAGGTGAGTCTAAGGTATAGTGCTAGGTGTTGCTAATATGTGGGGTGCTACAAGGTATGTTGAGTGTATACGTCATGTATAAATCACGTACTAAGGGCCTGTTTGGGCGCCACTTTTTCACCTTTTCTCATTCTCGTTTTTTCATTTTGAGTGTTTGGGCGCCACTTTTTCAAAACACATTCTGGGAACGTGTTTGCCATTTTGGGGTTTCCAGAGCTTAAATGGAAAAGTAGATCTAGGGGTACTTTTTCCATTCTCGTTTTGGATTCTCGTTTCCATTTCTCCATTCTCAGACATGTCTACCCTTGGGCCGTTGCCGCACCTGCTTCGCTCCTACGCTGCTTCGCCATAGTCTCTTGCTTTGCTCTTGCTGCTACTAGTCTCCTGCTTCGCTCCTGCTTCGCGTGTAGTTTCCAGCTTCGTTCCCGCCTCATCGGTCTGATAAGAGAAAGCCTCGCCTTCTTCAAGCTCAGTCTCTTCCATCTCTGAACCACCACCAAACCCTAGTCCTACCCCTTCCTCCCATCCCTACTCCCCACAGAAATCATCCAAAATTACAACCCAGGCCAATTACTCACGTAAACAAAAAAATAACAAAACATCCAGCTGATCAATTACTCACTACAACAAAATAAACCCTTTTATCAATCGAAGAAAATCGAAAACCCACCAAAACCCACGAAAGAATTTCCCCGAATCGTTCGAGATCTTCGATTTCACCAACATACAACTCCAACAGATGTTCAGAAATTAATTAAATAATACTCGCGAAAAAAAAACTGTCTTCCAAGATCTGTGGTCAAAATTGGATGGTTTGACCCACTAGCTTGTATCATCTTGTTCGATCCCTGAAGCCCAAATTGATGAGCAGAGAGACAGAAAGAGAGGAGGAAGGAGACAGGAAGAGAGACTCTGGTTTTGGTTTGTTGCAGCCGCGTTTAATTTTCTTTCCTTTTATTTTCCTTTCGGTTCTTTGGAGGAAAATAAAATATTTTTTAAATGTCCATAGAACCCAAGGGCAAATTGGTCAAAAATAAATTACAAGTCTTCATTCACTAAGGGCAAATTGGTCAAAAATAATCTATAACTCATTTTCAACATTCTTCTCCCAAACACTACTACTTCTGCAAAACACATTCTGCACATGTCTCCCAAACACTTCTCCAAATTCAAAACTCATTCTGGCCATAATTCAAAAAACTAAAAAGCCAAAAAACCAAAACTCAAAAGCTAAAAAATAGGCTCCCAAACACCCCCTAAATATGAAATCAAATTATGAACGTTTTAAAATAGAATTTAATTCTCAAAAAGTATTATTATGAAATTAAATTTAATTGCGTCCTTACAGATTGTGTCGGCTTTATTTTCTTTTATAAATAAAAAAACTACATTATGATCATGATTTATGCATAATAACAAACCTCATTCTGTCCTTTTAGAAGCTATAATGTCCAACTTAATGTGGAAAAAATTATTGTTTTTGTAAGCACTCCCATTAAGTCCAAATCTGATCCTTTGCTAGTAGAAAAATCATAACAATTTCACTTGAATTCTAAAAAATACAAGACTATAGCTTAAATAATGTAAAAATCATATCCAAAAAATGAAACAAATCTCGATTTTTACAGTTAATTTAACTGCGCCTGACACAGGTTAAGTACTTCAAAATGGGAGTTTGTTGTTGGTCGTTGCTGAAGAAATGGGAATCTGTTAGCCGTCATAAATTGTTGTAAAACAAACCCAACTGTCTGATCCACTACAAGTAGAGAGAGGATCTTATTAGAATAAAACAAATGTAGAGAAGAAGAAGAAGAAGAAGAAGAAGAAGAAGTATCTTCTCTCTCACTCTAAGGAGAGAGAGGATCTTATTAGAATTAGTTTTCATGCTCCAATTTGCTTCAACCAACTAGGGACGACTACGGGACGGATCGGGGGTGGATATTACTGTTCCCGTCTCCGATTTCCGAACCTTTATCAATCTCCATCCCCGCCCCGATCTCCAATGGGGAGCTTTTTCTACCCTCCACCCACGCTCCGAACGGGGAATGTAAATCTCTAAACGAAGAATGAAAATTCGAAAAATTAAAAAAAGAAACTTATTTTTTCAATGAATATAATAAAGCTATAGGAGATGTTTGAGAAAACCACCGAACTGCCAGAGGAACAATCGCAAGAACCTGAGTTTTCTTCATAGATGTTGCTTTCGTAGATGAACTATGGGGCTCAAATATGGGTTTTGAAGAACTGAATAAAGATTTAAAAAAAAAAAACCCAACAGTGAGATGATGTGAACAACATAATGGAATGATAGAAGAATGGATAATGGTGATAGGAGAATTCCACATAAGGGATTTGGCTTACAAACATGGGGGGGGGGGGGGGGGGGGGGGGGGATACATATCTCCGAATCTTACTTGTTTCCCAATTTTTTTTTCAAAAGTCATCCCTGAATCTAACCCGATTCTCAAAAAAATCTCTAAATCTCCGATCCGTTTAGGACGGGAAACGGGAAGGGGCTGGTAGATCAGATGAAATTACCATCCCTACAACCAATCGACTTGTAGAGCACCTCTGTAGGGTCAACGTCTCCCCTGTCATTACGATTCTACAATTTACTTGATAAGGTCAAACTTATTTCTGTGATAATTTTCAAAAGCAGAAATGATTAATGAGAGCTAGAAAAAAGAACTAATTTGGAAAACAAATTCATAGTATTGAAATTTAAAGTATATAAAAAAATGCAGGAACATATATGAAAATAGCAAGGAAAATAATCCACCAAATTGCTTTAGATAGTTATCAAATTGATAAATATTATTCACTCAATATATATGGAATTTTTATAAAGTAGTTATTTTAAAAAAAATATCATTATGATACTTAACCAATTTTACTTTTAGACCAACCCATACAAACGTGTGATGCCACTTTAATTTGCTTCAAAGTTATAAGGAAACATCACGAATGTCATACACAAATGTCATCCATTTGCCTTGCGACTTATTTTTCTAAGTCAAATCATTCATCTATTTCTTTAAAACAAATGTGATCATGCGCTTCGCTCCCTCTTTCCCAAAACTAGAAAAGATGGCTTAAACAACATCAAAGCATAAAATCATGTATTTAAATAGCTTCTTACATTGTCCCCCAATCTAAAATAATTATGGAGATAATAAAATTTAAAAATAGACCAAGATAAAAACAAAAACAGTTTGTCATATCTTAGGATGAACTTGTTATCTGTATCTCGTATTTAGCCATCGTCATTGTGGTGGTCTCCTTGTACCAACACAAATTAGTTTCATAACTTGTTGAATAGTCTAAACTCGTACTAGTATTAGTAGGTGGATTGAGCACATTTATCTCTTAAGAATACAAATAACGAAATGGTTTAGGAGGTGGCATGATCTCTACTCCACCCTCCAACATTTTCACCACAACACTCATCGGCGGCCTAATCTCTGGTGAATCTTGAACACACCACAATGCCACCTTAGCCACTCTTTGTGCTCTCTCCCTATCCTTCTCTTCGATTGCACATGAAACTATCATTATTTCCAACTCACCTTTCTCATATTCATCCCAAATATGTTTCGGAAACCAATCTAGGCTATCACCAGACCCCGCTTTAGTATTCCTCCTTCTCCCTATAATTTCGAACAAAAGCATTCCAAAGCTGTAAACATCGCATTTGGATGTAATAGGGTAATTTTTGAAAAAAAACTCGGGAGCCGAATAACCAGGGGTCCCTTTATATCCTGTAGGAGAGTCATGGGTATTATCTCTATTGCAAAGCTTAGCTAGGCCGAAATCCGCAACCTTAGGGTTGAAATCGGCATCCAATAGCATGTTACCGGGCTTGATGTCATAGTGGATGATTCTCTGTTGACACTCTTCGTGAAGGTAAGCTATACCTTTGGCCGTCCCAATCGCAATTTCATGGAGCTTATTCCACTCAAGTCCTTGAGCATCATCAGCAAACAAGTACTTGTCAAGCGATCCCTTTTCCATGTACTCGAACACCAACGCACTCATTGGCCGATCGTAGGAAAAGCCGTACAGCCTGACTAGGTTAGCATGGTAAGTCCTTGCAATAGTGCTCACCTCTTCCATGAACTGCTGCTCTGCTCTTTTATCTTTTAAGCTCCTTTTGAGGACCTTTACCCCGATATTAACTCCATTCGGAAATTGTCCTTTGTAAACTATCCCGAAGCCCCCAGAACCCAAAACTGTGGAATAATTGTTGGTGAAGTTGCGTAACTGTTGGGCTGTGAATCGAACAATTTTTTCCTTTGCTAGGTCTTGGAGGAACCTCTCCATTGTGGGTGCGTCGATTTTCCAAACTGGAACAACATACAAGGGCGGCGGTGGTACCGTAGCGACGTCTTGTTGCAGTTCTGACACAATTGTCCTTCTCATTTTCCTTGCGCAAGCGCACGAGATAGCGACAATTATTACGAGTATTACCAGAGTCACTATTACTCCTGTAAGTTGAAAATCAGTTCATATCAGTATGTGACTATAAAATTTTAATTTTCTCTTTTGAAAACATTATTTTGTTCTGTGAATGAACTAACCAGCAGCTATAGTCCCTCCGTTGGCGCCAGACATCTCTGTGGCATCAAAAACACTTGGGAAACTTAGACAAGCAAACATCAAATAAGGTGGTCTCAATTTTACTACAACCACACGTAAATACATACATTCACACATGGTGTGGGTCTCCCCACTCGTAGAGTTTTTTATTTGTTTGTGTAAAGTCTAAAAAGGGTTCTTGAGTGTTAGGGAGCTAATTGTCTTTTTGATATGATTATAATTTTTTCTAAATTATAATCAAAATTTCAAAATATATTTTAATAATAATGTACATAATAAATTGTGTAAAAGGGTAAAATGTGAATTTGTATACAGAATCTAAAAGTCTCGTGTATATATATGACTAGCTTTTGAATTCTGGACTTATTTTGTATAAAACATTTCAGCTAATAAATTCTAAAATTACCTCTCAAACACCCATAACGTGAAAATAAAAAAACTATAATCTAATAATGAAGTGTCCAAACACTCCGCCACTACATGTTCCTTCATTTTAGGCTAAAACTAACTGGGCCAAAAAAGTACTTTAAGGCCTCATTTAGTTCTGAGACTAATATTTCTGGAATTATTTGTCTTGGTATTGTATTAATACTAGTCAAAATTTAATTCTGTGTTTAATTTGGACTGAATCATTTCCAGGATATTCGACTCGGACGTTTAAGATTTTTGAACAGAGATGCTTTGATGAAATTGTGTGGATATATATCTGTGTGGGGGTGGTATGGTGGGTGGGTGGGTCGTGGTGGTGGTTGTGATGGGCAACGGCGACGGTGACAATGGTGGCGGTGGCAATGGTCGGAGGCAGTGAAGCAATGATTGGTACATACAGGATTAAATTAATCCCACTCCTCCCCCTAGAATAAAATAGTACTCCACATATAAATATTATAATAATCCTAAGATTATTTGTCCTGGTCCAATTTTGGAGAACCAAACATGAGATTGCGTAGGATTAGGCACAAATAGTCCAATTCCACGCACCTACTTCGCTAATCAAACAAGGCCTAAGGGCATTTGTTACGTTTGACTTTCAAAACAAGTGTTTTAGTTATCTAGTTTTTATTCTCTCGCAATAAGTAACTTTTTTGGCTGTAATTAATGTTGGAATATTGTCATACAAAAAATCGTTGGATTACGACAATTATACTTGTATTAATATGATTAATTTGTAACTCTAAACCACAAAACTGCAGGATTATCATACACGCTATGCATCAAAACTTAACCCTCTTGAAAGCTGTAATTGGGTGGAATGATAACTTACCAACATTCAGGCAAGGCTACTCTGAGGAAACTCTTCTTTCACCCCTAAAATGCTGCACTAACACAAGCTCACCCAGCAGAAACACTGCCCTTTTTTCTGTCTCTCCTCTTCCCTCGTCCTTTGTTAACCGAGAGAGAGAGAGAGAGAGAGAGAGAGAGAGAGAGAGAAGGTGTGTGGTGTCTTCATGGAAATGAGATGATGCGGAGAAGGTTAGTGGTTTCTTCCTGCTTTCACAATCAAAGAAACGGTCAAACCAGAGGCAATTCAACTTTTTTTGATCAGCCAGAGACAATTCAACTTAAAAGAAAAATTGGTAACAGAGGACTAACCGACAAATTGCATGAAATGCTGCAGGCACAGATAAGTTAGGAATTTGAATGTCTTGGATGCTAAGAGGGAAAAAAAATAAAAATCAAAATCAAACATATGGTTGAGGGGCTGGAATAAGCTTGGTGGTCTTGGTTTCTTTGTCGTTTTAGAGTTAAACAACGAGATTGCAGCGAACTTCAACCTGTGGAAAGTTCATGGAAATAGGCAAGTAGGAAGGAGAGAGACAGGACTGGCGTTAGGCATGATTTTTCCAAATTCAAGACTTGCTTTGTGTGCATGGAAAACTTGTTGGTCGCAATCAATACCACCTTCACTCCACCGTGTTCTTTTTTTTTTTTTTTGTTCTGGACTATTAATTCAAGTCTCATTTCATCCACACGAGTCTTATCTCATTCACATTGCAACTTATAAATTTATTTTACAGACAATAGATTAATTAAATAACAGAATTTTAATTACTCACTAAAAAGAGTTCTAAAGTACTATTATAATTTCTAGATTCAACTTAGAGGGCGTTTGGAAGGAATTTTATGGCTAAATTCTGTATTTTCGATTTTGATTGTGGATTATCAGCTCTATTTGGTCTAACTAATTTATTTTTTGTCTCTATTCTTTTCTTCTTTTTTTTTACATTTGTTGTTTTGACATCAATATTTTGTAGTTTATTGGTCTGTCATGATGAAAGAAATCTAAAACGTATGAAATTATGTCTAAAAGTTAAAAAAATATCACTAAAGATGACAAATAAGTTAAAAGAAAAAAATTCTGTTTTTTATTTATTTTTGTCTTTTTCAAATTTTGTCCATTAGTTTTAACTTTTTTGAAAGCTCTCGTCGAGATGAACCAATAAACCATAAAAAGTTGACGAAAAACAAAAAATTACAAAAAAATTTCACATAAAAACAAAAAAAATTCAATAAATACCATAGTCCAAATGGGTCCACTTGTGTGAGTTTGAAAAATCCACTCCAAACAAGAATAAGAAGCCACAATTTAAAAAGTAAGTTCAGATGTATTTTTTTAAATTCTCATTCTGAATTATCAAGTTTTGATAATTATTTTTCCTTCTATTTTAACAAATTATATAAATACAAAAAACGTATGAATATATTACGTTTTTAAATGATTTAGATACTTAATTATTTGTTTATATGATATGCACATATTTGTGGGGTATGAATTTACGAAACTTCTCCACGAGTTTTGTCTGAACCAAAGAAATAGTCTGAATGTAATTGATCCCGCATGCCTCCTAATCGACGAAGTCTTAGCTGTGCTAGAAAACAACCCATCACGTATAGCCAAAACGTCCTCTGATAGTTAAATACCAGAACGATGAAATGCTCGTATATGGAAATTCTGCCGAGCACAAATAGGTAAAGGAACTCAATATGTAAAACGAATTCTTACATTGAGTTCGAATATGAATTATAATATGCATGGCTAAAAATATGCTTAAATAATCAATTTATCATAAATGTTATCAGAGATGATTGATTCTCTTTTCAGTGGCCCTTATTTATAAGGATTGATTACTTTATTCTGAATAAACTCGAATGCATACTGATTTGACATATCATGGGGCTGATCGGCATGATGAATTTATTAGTTGAGAGAAGAATGTTTGATATTTGGATTATTCTTGTATTTGATTTTCTCAGAGAAAACAAACTCTAGTGCCTAACGAGAAAATCATGTACGATTTAGACCTTATGACTGATACCGTGTTAATATATTTGAATAGAGAAAGATATTACTGAATTGAGTTTTTAACATTATACAAGAGACGGGCCTTATGTAGGTATATTATAAAGTGATCTCCAAGCAGAAAGTTGTAGACAATTAAGGAAATACACAAACTACAAAATTAAAAAAAGAGGAAATATGTGAAAGATATTAATAGTTGCCGTCTCCCTGGTCTTCCGTCGAGTCTCTAGAAATTTTTAGAAAGTAAGTCCAATAATTGTAATGTAAAAATATCTAAAAAATGAGTCAAAGAGTTGTTATCTAAAATATTGTGGAAGTTGGTCAAAACTTTAAAAATATATAATCTTTCTCAAGGAAAGTTTAATAGAAAGAGAAAGTTTAATAGAAAGAAAAATTTAAGAAGAATTCTTCTCCTTTTTCGCTAAATTTTTATCTTTGATCAAAAGAGTTGTCTAATTGCAAGCCAACACAGTGATATTAGAGCTCGGTTGTTCAATAACAAGCTGGATGTGGCGATTTAAGTTGGGAAAACAACATCAAGTATAAAATCATGTCGTATTTAAATATTTTATTACATTGCCCCCAATTTGAAACGCTTGTGGAGATAAGAAAATTTAAAAGTAGACAAAGGTAATAACAACAATGGTTTCTCATCTCTTATGATAAACTTGCTATCTGTATCTCATACTTAGCCATGGTCGGTGTGGTCATGGTCTCCTTGTACCAATACGAATTAGCTCCAGAACTGGTTGAATTGTCTGAACCGTTATCAGTATTAGCAGGTGGATGAAGCTCATTTATCCCTACAAAATACAAATAATGGAATGGTTTAGGAGGTGGCACGATCTCTACTCCACCCTCCAACATTTTCACCACAGCACTCATCGGCGGTCTAATCCCTGGTGAGTCTTGAACACACCACAATGCCACCATAGCCATTCTTTGTGCTCTCTCCGTATCATTCTCTTCGATTGTACACGAAAGTATCACTGTTTCCAACTCACCTTTCTCATATTCATCCCAAATATGTTTGGGAAACCAATCTAGGCTATCGCGGGACCCCACTTTAGCATTCCTCCTCCTCCCTATGATCTCAAACAAGAGCATTCCAAAACTGTAAACATCGCATTTGTATGTGATAGGATAATTGTTTAGAAGGAACTCAGGAGCCGAATAACCAGGGGTCCCTTTATATCCGGTAGGAGATTCATGGGTATTATCCCTATTGCAAAGCTTAGCTAGGCCGAAATCCGCAACCTTAGGGTTGAAATCGGCATCCAATAGCACGTTACCGGGCTTGATATCATAGTGGATGATTCTATGCTCACATTCTTCGTGAAGGTAAGCTATACCTTTGGCCGTCCCAATCGCAATTTCATGGAGCTTATTCCACTCAATTCCTTGAGCATCATCAGTGAACAAGTACTTATCCAGCGATCCTTTTTCCATGTACTCGAGCACCAACGCACTCATTAACCGATCGTAGGAAAAACCGTATAGCCTGACTAGGTTAATATGGTAAGTCCTTGCAATAGTGCTCACCTCTGCCATGAACTGCTCCTCTGCTCTTTTATCTTGTAAGCTCCTTTTGAGAACCTTTACCCCAATCTTGACTCCATTAGGAAACTGTCCTTTGTAAACTACACCAAAGCCCCCGGAACCCAAAACGGTAGAGTAATTGTTGGTGAAGTTGCATAATTGTTGGGCTGTGAATCGAACCGTTTTTTCCTTTACTATGTCTTGGAGGAACCTCTCCATCGTGGGTGCATCGATTTCCCAAACTTGAACAGCATATAAGGGTGGCGGCGAGACTGTAGCGACAGTTTGTTGCAGTTCTGACACAATTGCCCTTCTCATTTTCCTCGCGCAAACACATGAGATAGTGGCGATTATTACGAGTATTACTAGGGTCACTATTATTCCTGCAAGTTGAAAATCAGAAGATGATATATATTACTATAAATTTTCATTTTTTCTATTGAAAACATTTTTTGTTTCTGTGAATGAACTAACCAGCTATCCATCCGATGGGAATGGATGTATTTGTAGACATCTCCGTGGCATCAAAAACACTTGCAAAACTTAGACCAGCAAACATATCAAATGAGGTTCTTGAGTGTTAGGTAGCTAGCTAATTGTTTTTTTTTTTTTTGACATACGTACTGGATTGAAGATTATAAATCTTTTTAAATTATAATAAAAAAATTTCAATAAAAACGTACATAATAAAAAACTAAAAATTAACTTTAGGTAGCCAATTGTATTTCGAAAACAACCTACATAATAGATTTTATCAAAGCGTGAATTTGCATAGAAAAATACAAAAATCTCATATGTATATGACTTAACTTTTGAATTCTGCATTATCTCACTTATTTTGTATAAAACCCTTAACTGGATCAAAAAACAACTTTCAGGGAATTTGTGATGTTGACTTTCAAAACTTCGTTACTCTTTCAGTTTTCTCTTTTTTATTCTCTCGCAACAACTAACTTGTTAATTTTGGAATATTTTCATACAAAATGGTTCGATTACGAAAATCTCAATGACGAGGTTGATGACAAGATTTAAAAAAATTGTAATCTGATTTGGAGCTCTAAACCACACAAATGCAGGAAAATATACTATGGAAGGATACTAATAAATTGCAATATTATCTTCAAAATGTAAACAGCTAATTTATTTCCGCAGGATTATGATATACATCAAAAACTTTTAATCCTCTTGAAATTAAGCTATAATAATTGGGTCGAATGATCACTTACCAACAATAAGCTCACCCAACAGAACACTGCCCTCTTTCCTGCCTCTCTTCTTCCCTCATCTCCTTACTTAAAGAATAGAGAGAGATCAGACAGAGAGAGAGAGGGAAAATACAGAGAAGGTGCATGAGTGGTTTCTTCCTCTTTCACAATCAACGAAACTGTCAAACCAGAGACAAGTCAACTTGAATATTTTTTTGTTTTTGGATCCTAATAGCATCTCCAACCCTATTATTTCCTTACTTTATCTAGCCAATAATATAAAAAATACAATCTCTACTTTGTCTACTTATTATTATTATTATTATTATTATTATTATTATTATTATGTATCCAGCCCTATTCTATTTTTACTATCCATCGAAGTTAAGTTAACCAATTTTGGGAAGAAATTTTTTAAAAATTATATTAGTAAATTATCTAAATAATTAATATCCCAACTCTGCATGAATATATACACCGCCAATTGGAAAAGTAAAAAAATATTATGTAGCGAGAGAGAGAGAGAAGACTACATATGAAGTCTGGCCATAGGTTTCTTCGTCGTTTTAGAGCTAAACAACGAGATTGCAGCGAAGTCCAACCTGTGGAAAGTTCATGGACATAGGCAAGTAGGAAGGAGAGAGACAGGACTGGCGTTAGGCATGATTTTTCCAAATTCAAGACTTACTTTGTCACACTCCAAAATGGAAGATGTGATCGTCTGTGAACTACAAGGTTTCAACTTGCAGAACATGCAGCTTCAAAATAATAAAAATAATTAAATTATTAAAGAATGTCGATTGCCAAAAGACCAAGTTTCCATTTCACAAAATTCCTACCAAATGTTTCAAAGTAACCATGAGGCATATTTATTTCACGAACTATCCAATAAAAATGTACCTCTAAACAAAAAATAGAATAACAAAATCTAGTCATTACCAAGACTTCAAAGATAATATGCGGAAGCAAATAAATAAAATCCTAACACTAAATGTAATGTCCTATGGAGGTCAATAAAACAAATCCCACGATACCGTCAAAGTCCTTCCCTAACGTCCCGACTCGCATGAAATGATGTGGAATAAATCCATTAGCTGAAAGCTCAGTGAATGGCAAAACATGTATATTACAATAAGTTTTTAAAAGAGGGATTAAAATAATTTAAGTTATCGGCATAAAATAAGGCATAAGAATGTACCACAACCAAATAAAATAAATAATGTTTCATTTAACTAATAATAAATCCCAATGATGATCACAATCAGATATCCGACCAAACAACAAGGGGAACCACAAATACCAAATAGTACCAAATGCCAGTGAAATAAATAACTCAAAAATTGGATCTAATATCATACTCAGAGTCAACATGGGTAGGCAGCCCATGGAACTTTTTCCTAAGATGATCCGATGAAGGTCACTAGGACGCACTAGGAATTTTCCTTTAACCGTTGAGTATTAGGGTCACCCGGCCTAATCCGAGAATCTTCCCTAATGGCCAGAGTCACCCGCACATAGAGGATTAAATTTCCCTGGATTTTCAAAATATGTTCCCAAATAATATCCACAAAGTTTCACCAAAAAGACCATTGAGAGAATTAAACAATTTATCGAACATTAACCATATGCCTTTTGAACAACCAAACACCAAATATGATTTTCAATTCATAAAAAAATAAATATAGCTTTTAAAAGAATAATTTTTTTTCAGGAAATGGATAGATTTCTAAAGTACGTAACTTAGGTGCTGTTTGATAAAACTGAAAGCTGAAAACTTAAAACTGAAAATTAAGCACTGAAAACTGAATACTGAATTTTTTAAGTATAAAGTTGTTTGTTATGTACTGAAATTAAGTACTGAATTAATTAAGTTGTTTGGTTTGCACAAAGAGTTGAAATTTAAAGTTTATTTATTTTTCAACTTATCCCATAATAGGTCTTACGACACACCAAGCCCCACCTGATATTGTAGGCGTGGTGGGGGTGGTCGGAGGGTGGAGCGATGGTTGGTACAATGGTGGCAGATAGCGATGGAGGTTAGCGGCAGTGGGGGTTAGCGGCGGCGGTCAGCAGTGTGGTGGTAACGGATAGTAGTGATGGTCAATAGTGTGGTGGTTAATAGCGGTGGTCGGCAGTGTGGTGGTGACGGGTGACAATGATGGTTAGTGGCAGGTGGTGGTGGTGGTTGTGGTGGTTACGGTAGTGGTTAGTGCTAGTGGTCAGCAGTGCGATGGTTAGTGGTGGTGGTTAATAGTGTGGTGGTTAGTAGTAGTGGTTGGTAGTATGGTGGTGGCGGGTGACGGGTGTGGTGGTGGTGGTTAGTGTGGTGACAGTGTGGTTATTGCCAGTGGTCGGCAGTGTAGTGGTGGCGGGTGGCGGGTGGCGGGTGGCGGTGGTGGTTAGTGACGATGGTGGTCAGTAGTGTGGTGGTCAGTGGTGGTGGTGGAGGGGTGGCGGTGGCGGTGGCAGTTAGTGGCAGTGATGATTAGTGTGGTGGTGGTGGCGATTAGTGCCAGTGGTCGACAATGTGGTGGTAGTAGGTGGCGATGATGGTTGATGACGGTAGTGGTCAACAGTGTGATGGTTAGTAGCGGTGGTCAACACTATAATGGTTAGTGGCGGTGGCGGGTGGTGTTGGTGGTTAGTAGCGGGTGGTATTAATGTGCTGGCTAGTGGCAGTGTCGGTGGTGTTTAGTGCCGATGATCAGCAGTGTGATGGTAGCGAGTGGTAGTGGTGTTGGCGGGTGGCGGTGGTGGTTAGTGACAGGTGCCGGTAGTGGTTAATGGCGGTGGTCGGCAACGTAGTTTAGTGGTGGTGGTGGTGGTGGTGGTGGCGGCGGCGGCGACAACGGTTAGTGGCAGTGGTTATTAGTGTGGTGGCGGTGGTGGTTAGTACCAGTGGTTGACAGTATAGTGGTGGTAGGTGGCGGTAGTGGTTGGGGACAGTAGTGATCAGCAATGTGATGATTAGTGGCAGTGATCAGCACTATGATTGTTAGTGGCGGTGGCGGTGGCGGTGGCGGATGGTGTTGGTGGTTAGTGGCGGGTGGTGTTAGTGTGGTGGCAGGTGGCGGTGGCGGTGGTGCTTAGTGCCGATGATCAGCAGTGTGGTTGTGGCGGGTAGTAGTGGTGGTGGCGGGTGGCGGTGGTGGTTAGTAGCAGGTGCCCGTAGTGGTTAGTGGTAGTAGTCCACAAAGTGGTAAACATATATTTTTTTTTTTAAATTCTGTTGAGTGTGTTCAGCTTTTTGATTAAGTAGGGGGGTAGCTACTTAATTGTTTACTCTTTGTTTTTGCTGAAGACTTAATATATTAAGTTCCTCAGAATTTCGTTATCAAACCAACTTAATACCTTTTTACTTAACCTATTCAGTTTTAAGTGCTGAAAATGGGTTATAATAATAGACCCAAATAAAACCCAAATAAACTGTAAAAAAAAATACTAACCTGTTGCAAAATCATATCGCATAGAATCACTTGCTAATACAAATATAAAACCCAAATAAACTGTAAAAAAAAATACTAACCCAACCTAAATAAATTAATATAATAATAATAGACCCACCATCTGTCCATCACATCTAAAACTAGTATATTATGACAACTAATATTATATAGCTAAACAATGAATTCCACCAACCCATTGATTAGCCATGCACCCCAATTTCTCTCGTGCTCCCTATCTCTCTATTTGTTAAAACGCCATAATTCTCCCAACAACTTCACTAATGCCAACCCACTTCCACTATATGCTTCTGTTCTCTTTCTTCGTCTAAGCAGTCTCCGGGAAGAAAAGAGGGAGAAAAGACAAAAGAAATTGAGAAGGTTTAGTTCATGAACTTACCAGCAGATGGCTCAAGAAAAGTCTGCGGCTATTGCCTATTACTCACCTTTCAGATAACCCTAACCTAAACAAAACCTAGCCTATCGATCTATTTATAATGGATGGCTAACTAATAGGAATAATTATTTATATAAAAAGCATGCTATCATTTAAATATATATAATTAACTTAATACAATCCTTATACTAAAATTACAATCATGCCATTAATGAAAATAATGTAAATAAAGTATTCAATTGGAATTCCAAACTATAAAAATTTATCATTAGCCCAATAAAAAATAATTTTTCAAACAATTTCGTGCCATAAAACGATAATCAAGTCTCTAGCACTTCTAATATACACAAAATAGTTATCTAATGTCCAGACTGAAAAATTTTAAATTTTAAATTTTAAATTCCAAATTAAATATTAAGCAAAAGTTGAATTGTAACATGCTTTGTGTGGAAAACTTGTTGGTCGCAATCAATACGACCTTCACTCCACCGTGTTTTTTTTTTTTTCTATGCGGGATTATTCAAGTCTCATTTCATCCACACGAATCTTATCTCATTCACATTGCAACTTATAAATTTATTTTACAGACAATAGATTAATTAAATAAGGTTAAATAGCAGAATTTTAATTACTCACTAAAAAGAGTTCTAAAGTACTAGTATAATTTCCATATTCAACTTAGAGGGCGTTTGGGGGGAATTTTATCGCTAAATTCTGTATTTTAGATTTTGATTGTGGATTATCAGCTCTATTTGGTCTAACTAAGTTATTTTAATTTATCTTTTGTCTCTTTTTTTTTTTTTGCATTTGTTGTTTTGACCTCAATATTTTATAGTTTATTTGTCCGTCTTGATGAAAGAAGTCTAAAAACTATGAAATTATATCCAAAAGTTATAAAAATATCACTAAAGATGACAAATAAGTTTAAAAAACTATGTTTTTATTTATTTTTGTCTTTTTTTTCAAATTTTGTCTATTAGTTTTAACTTTTTTGAGATTTTTCGTCGAGATGAATTAATAAATCACAAAAAATTGATGAAAAATAAAAAATTGCAAAAAAATTCACATAAGGACGAAAAAAAATTCAATAAATACCATAGTCTAAATGGGTCAACTTTACATAAGGACGAAAAAAAGAAGAAGTTAAATGTATAAACCATGTACTGAATATGAAATCAAATTATGAATTTTTTGAAAAAATTATTATTTTTGTAAGCATTCCCATTAAGTCCAAATCTGACCCTTTGCTAGTAGAAAATCATAACAATTTCACTTGAATTCTAAAAAATACAAGACTAGTTGAAACATTTAGCTGACAACTATAGCTTAAATAATGTAAAAATCATATCCAAAAAAGAAAATAAATATTGATTTTTACAATTAATTTAACTGCGGCTGACACAGGTTTAAAAGTACTTCAAAATGGGAATCTGTTGTCATCACAAATTGTTGTAAAAACAAACCCAAACTGTCTGATCCACTACAAGCAGAGAGAGGATGTTATTAGAATTAAAAAAAGAAGAAGAAGAAATATCTTCTTTCTCACTCTAAGGGGAGAGAGAGGATCTTATTAGACTTAGTTTTCATGCTCCAATCGCTTCATGCCTCTATCTCCAAGTGGCTGGAAATTAAAGATGGTTTAAACAACATCAAGTATAAAATCATGTTGTATTTAGTTTGAAATACTTGTAGAGATAAGAAAATTTAAAAGTAGACAAAGGTAAAAACAACAATGGTTTCTCATCTCTTACGATAAACTTGCTATCTGTATCTCGTACTTAGCCATGATCTGTGTGGTCATGGTCTCCTTGTACCAATACGAATTAGCTCCAGAGTTGGTTGAATAGTTTGAACCGTTATCAGTATTAGCAGGTGGATGAAGCTCATTTATCCCAATAGAATACAGATATTAGAATGGTTTAGGAGGTGGCATGATCTCTACTCCACCCTCCAACATCTTCACCACAGCACTCATCGGCGGTCTAACCCTCGGTGAGTCTTGAACACACCACAATGCCACCATAGCCATTCATTGTGCTTTCTCCCTATCATTCTCTTTGATTGCACACGAAAGTATCACTGTTTCCAACTCACCTTTTGTTATCTAGGCTATTAATAATCTGTAAAATAAGACAGAAACAGAAAACGACAGGTACTTACTTGGTGTTCGGAGCGAAGCGATTTGTGGAAGCGTTATAGCAAAACACGAAAACTTACTGATCGAGGTTTGTGTTTGACACAATCTCCTTAAGACAAAATACGCCCTCGCTACGGTGCTACGAGTTGATTTGGCGTCTGTCTCCCAGGATGCAACGATCAACACTAATGGTAGCAGCACTGCAAACCACTAGTCTGTCGAACCAGAATGTGTACTGGACTCTCTCTCAAAGAACAGAAATAAAGTGCGAACAAGATGCTATGAATGCAAGGGGTCTGAAAAATAATTGTATTTTTTTAATTCGGACTGATTCAGCCTTTATTTATAGGCTGCAAAAGGGTGCAACTCTGGCTAAGAGTTGCACTGGTTCGGCCAAATAGGTGCACTGGTTCGGTTGGGTAAACCGATCCGGTTAAGTGGTATTGGTTCGGCCCAAGGGACGCATCCGTTGGGCATAACGGTCAGAAACCGCCAAACGGTCAAAAGCCAATGGGCCACGCGGGTCTGAAACGAAACGGGCCAAACCGGATCTAATTAAATAAAATTCTTATTTAATTAATTAAATAATTAATTTAATTAAATAAATTCCCAACAAAAAGAATATTATCTAAATGACCCGAACCCGAACCGGCCCGGCTCGGCACGGCCGGCCGGTCGGACGGACGGCGGCGGCGCGCGCGCGCGTGTGTGGTAGTTTGGGCCAAAGCCCATGCTACCTAAGTCCTTCCCCATCCACAAAAGTGGGGTGCCCTTGGGACCCAAACCCTTGAGCAATTTTAAACTATATATACCACATGAATGTTCCACATTTTTCCTATATGGGACTAACACTATTTTCACCCAAAAATACCAATCTTTGGAGCCTACTTTGAATTCAATTTTTAATTCACATATAAATGGTTTTGTCCAACCAAATATACAATCTTAAGCTCCATGTGTATGTAAACACATTGCCACTTAGATTCACACATAAAGATATGTGGAATCCACTTTTATTTTAGCTTAAACTTAGCTAAAAATATGTCGCCAAACCATTTTTTCCAACAGTCCCCCACATGAATGAAATTGAAAGATACGAAATGCAACAATATGCAAATTCTGAGAGAGTACAATTAAAGAGAGATTCTGCAAAGGATAGGTAGCTGTTGACCTTGAACCTTCCCTTGTGAAAGACTATCGGGTTTACTAGCTAATCAGTGGACGCGATGCCTTGAACTGTTCAGCCGTTGACGTAAACCAAGACAATAGAATTCACACAGAATATCTCTGACACAAACTGGTTCTCACGGTTGTGTTCATTTTGGCCCTGAACAAGACCTGGTCATTCATGAGTGCTCTAGAGAATTTAGCCTTGTCAATTCTCATAGAACCGGCCCCAGTTCACACTCATATAGGTAATTCTTATTAAGAGTATCCTGCTATACTCCACTTGTTTTGTCAAGATATAAGAATCATTAAAAACAAAAGCTTAACCTTACTCACGATGCAGCATCACTATATTTTTTCCATCATAGGAATAGGTGAGGAGGGATTCTCCTTAGTGACTCTGGTGAGTGCACACATAACTTGGTTGTCCCTTTGAACCTAAATCTTGGGATCTCCGGTCAAGTAGGTTGGGTGTCCATTATTGTGACTCCAAAGTAGTAGGCTTAAGTCCCATTCCCCTCGATGAATTATACACCTGCTCTCTGGACAATCCTTTAGTTAGTGGATCCGCAATATTGTCCTTTGATTTCACATATTCGATGGAAATAACCCCACTTGAGAGCAGTTGTTTAACAGTATTGTGCCTACGACGAATGTGTCTAGACTTACCGTTATACATATTACTCTGTGCCCTGCCAATTGCTGATTGGCTATCGCAATGGATACATATTGCCGGCACAGGTTTCGGCCACATCGGAATATCTTCCAGAAATTGACGAAGCCATTCAGCTTCTTCCCCTGCTTTATCCAAAGCAATAAACTCTGATTCCATTGTTGACCTAGCTATACAAGTTTGCTTCGTAGATTTCCAAGATACGGCTGCACCTCCAAGGGTGAAGACGTAACCACTAGTAGATTTGGAATCCTTTGTATCCGATATCCAGTTGGCATCGCAATATCCTTCTAACACAGCAGGATATCTAGTATAGTGTAGACTATAGTTTACGGAGTATCTTAGATATCTAAGAACCCTAACGATAGCCTTCCAATGATCTTTGCCAGGATTATGGGTGTATCTACTTAATTTACTCACAGCGTACGCAATATCTGGACGTGTGCAGTTCATTAAGTACATTAGACTGCCAATAATTTGAGAGTACTCTAACTGAGATACACTGTCACCCTTATTCTTGGGTAGGTGTAGACTTGGATCTACAGGTGTCCTTGCAGGACGTTCATCGTACTTGCCGAATTTACCCAGTATTTTCTCAATATAGTGAGATTGTGACAAAGTATATCCGTCAGATGTTTTAGAAATTTTCATTCCTAATATAACATCTGCGACACCCATATCTTTCATGTCAAACTGTTTGTTCAACATTCGTTTGGTAGATTTAATCATTTCATTATCACTACCAATGATGAGCATATCATCAACATAAAGATAAACTATGACATAACCTTTGCTCGTGTGCATTATGTACACACATTTGTCACACTCGTTTATCTTGAATCCATTTGACATCATTGCATTGTCAAATTTCTCATGCCATTGCTTCGGTGCTTGTTTTAGACCATAGAGAGATTTGACAAGCTTACAAACTTTAGTTTCTTTTCCTGTAACCACAAACCCTTCAGGCTGTTCCATATATATCTCTTCATCCAGATCACCATTCAAGAATGCAGTCTTGACATCCATCTGATGGATTTCAAGATTACACAATGCTGCAATGGCAATAAGCATTCGTATAGACGTGATCCTAGTTACAGGTGAGTATGTGTCAAAGTAATCAAGCCCTTCTTTCTGCCTGTAACCCTTGACTACAAGTCTGGCCTTATATTTATCAATTGAACCATCTGCTTTCAACTTCCTTTTGAATATCCATTTGTATCCAAGAGGTTTACTCCCTGGTGGAAGATCCACTAGTTCCCATGTATGATTTTGCAGAATGGATTCAACCTCACTGTTGACAGCCTCTTTCCATAGAGGTGCTTCAGGACTGGACATTGCTTCCTTAAAAGTCCGAGGTTCATTTTCTAATAAATATGTTAGAAAATCTGGTCCAAACGATTTTGAAATTCTAGCCCTTTTACTACGTCTAGGTTCTTCATCATTCTCAACATCTTGATGACTATTTAACGTAGCATCAATAGTCCTTTTGGATGAAGTAGCCTCGTGTCGAAGCCTTTTAGGAAATACATCTTCAAAGAAATATGCATTCCTAGATTCAATGATAGTATTTTCATGCATATCTGGAATTTCTGAGTTGTGTATCAAAAATCTGTACGCACTACTATGCTCAGCATATCCTATGAATATGCAATCAACAGTTTTTGGTCCTATCTTCACTTGTTTAGGTACCGGAACTGCTACTTTTGCTAGACACCCCCACACTTTCAAGAATTTATAGGTAGGTGCTCGACCTTTCCATAATTCATACGGTGTCTTATTGATTTTCTTTCGGGGTATCTTATTAAGAATGTAGTTTGCGGAAAGCACTGCTTCCCCCCACATGTTCTGAGATAATCCAGAACTAATCAACATAGCACTAAACATTTCTTTCAATGTTCTATTTTTGCGTTCAGCAATACCATTCTGTTGAGGAGAATAAGGAGCAGTGGTTTGATGTATAATGCCATGTTCTTTACAGAATTCACCAAAAGGTGCATCATACTCGCCACCTCTATCGCTTCTTACAACCTTGATCGTTTTGCTAAGTTGATTTTCAACTTCATTCTTATAGACTTTGAACATTTCCAAAGCTTCATCCTTGCTTCTTAGCAAGTAAACATGACAGTACCGAGTACTATCATCGATAAAAGTAATAAAATACTTTTTACCGCCTCTTGTTTGGATTGACTTGAAGTCACAAATATCAGTATGCACTAAGTCTAGAGGTTCAGTATTTCTATGTATAGACTGAAAAGAAGTTCTTGTTAATTTCGCTTCAACACAAATTTCACATTTATGATTTGGATCAATGTTAAACTTAGGCAAACATTCCAAACTTATTAGTTTTCTTAAAGTTGCAAAATTCACATGCCCTAGTCTACCATGCCAAATATTAGAAGATTCCACGAAATAAGCAGAAGATGTGATATTTTTATTCATAGCCAAAGTTGGTACAACAGTCATTACATTTAGTTTAAAAAGCCCATTGCTCATATACCCTTTTCCTACATACACCCCACTTTTAGTGAGTACAAACTTGTCAGACTCAAATGCTAGCTTAAACCCATTCTTGCTCAACAAAGATCCAGAGACTAGATTTTTACGAATGTCTGGAACATGGAGCACATTGTTGAGAGTGAGTTCCTTTCCCGAAGTCATCTTGAGTATCACTTTCCCTTCGCCTTCGACTTTCGAAGTAGAAGAGTTACCCATGAATAGTTTCTCTCCATTGGTCACCTCGTTGTAAGAGGTGAACATCTTCCTATCAGAACATATGTGACGGGTAGCGCCAGTGTCCACCCACCACTCTTTGGGATTAGATCCCACCAGATTCACTTCAGAGACAACTGCTGAAAGATGCATGTCTTCAACATTGTCGGAGAGAGTCTCCACTTCGGTCACATTGGCTTGTGCAGGTTTCTTACGAGCGTTCCCATCCTTTGGCCTGCTACGACAGTCCGCTGCACGGTGTCCTTGTTTGTCACACTTGAAGCACTTCCCTTGGAACTTGTACTTCTTGTTTTCTCCACTTTTCGAGCCTTGACTCGAACCTTGGCCAGAATGTTTCCTCTTCTTGGATGATCTTCCTTGTTCCACCACATTAGCCTTAGCCAGCATTGAATTTTTTCCGGTCTTTTTGTCAGAAACACGGTTATCCTCTTCAATCCTCAAACGAACTACAAGTTCTTCGAGTTTCAACTCCTTGCGCTTGTGTTTCAGATAGTTCTTGAAATCCCGCCAACCGGGTGGCAATTTTTCAATAATTGCAGCAACCTGAAAAGATTCACTGAGAGACATACCTTCGGCATGAATATCATGCAGAATGAGTTGGATTTCTTGAACCTGACTGATCACCGTTTTGGAGTCACTCATCACATAGTCCAGAAATTTACCGACCACGAATTTCTTCGAACCGGCATCTTCTGTCTTGTATTTTTTATCCAAAGAATCCCAAAGTTCTTTAGCCGTCTTGAGTGGACTGTAAACATTGTACAATGTGTTGTCCAACCCGTTGAGGATATAGTTCCGACATAAAAAGTCTGCATGTTTCCAAGCATCTACCGCTGCAACACTCTGTACATCGGTATTATCGTCCGTCAAAGTAGGAACTTCTTCACGGAGAAACCTCGTAAGGTTAAGAGTTGTAAGATAGAACAGCATCTTCTGCTGCCATCTCTTAAACTCTGTTCCATTGAACTTCTCGGGTTTCTCCCCGTGATTCATAGGAACCGCAGTCGGTATTGCAACTGCCACTGTGGGTGTACGAGAAGAAGCGGGTGTAGGAGTTTCTTGCACTTCTGACATTCTTAAACCACAAAACGAAATACGTTTTGTAAATGTAAAGCAAATAAAATAATGTCGCTACAACAACCAGAATATAAACTTGTTTATAAAATTCTGTCAAGAACAGATTTGTAATAGTCTAGAAAAATTTATATTTTGTCTTAAGATTGTTATCTAGGCTATTAATAATCTGTAAAATAAGACAGAAACAGAAAACGACAGGTACTTACTTGGTGTTCGGAGCGAAGCGATTTGTGGAAGCGTTATAGCAAAACACGAAAACTTACTGATCGAGGTTTGTGTTTGACACAATCTCCTTAAGACAAAATACGCCCTCGCTACGGTGCTACGAGTTGATTTGGCGTCTGTCTCCCAGGATGCAACGATCAACACTAATGGTAGCAGCACTGCAAACCACTAGTCTGTCGAACCAGAATGTGTACTGGACTCTCTCTCAAAGAACAGAAATAAAGTGCGAACAAGATGCTATGAATGCAAGGGGTCTGAAAAATAATTGTATTTTTTTAATTCGGACTGATTCAGCCTTTATTTATAGGCTGCAAAAGGGTGCAACTCTGGCTAAGAGTTGCACTGGTTCGGCCAAATAGGTGCACTGGTTCGGTTGGGTAAACCGATCCGGTTAAGTGGTATTGGTTCGGCCCAAGGGACGCATCCGTTGGGCATAACGGTCAGAAACCGCCAAACGGTCAAAAGCCAATGGGCCACGCGGGTCTGAAACGAAACGGGCCAAACCGGATCTAATTAAATAAAATTCTTATTTAATTAATTAAATAATTAATTTAATTAAATAAATTCCCAACAAAAAGAATATTATCTAAATGACCCGAACCCGAACCGGCCCGGCTCGGCACGGCCGGCCGGTCGGACGGACGGCGGCGGCGCGCGCGCGCGTGTGTGGTAGTTTGGGCCAAAGCCCATGCTACCTAAGTCCTTCCCCATCCACAAAAGTGGGGTGCCCTTGGGACCCAAACCCTTGAGCAATTTTAAACTATATATACCACATGAATGTTCCACATTTTTCCTATGTGGGACTAACACTATTTTCACCCAAAAATACCAATCTTTGGAGCCTACTTTGAATTCAATTTTTAATTCACATATAAATGGTTTTGTCCAACCAAATATACAATCTTAAGCTCCATGTGTATGTAAACACATTGCCACTTAGATTCACACATAAAGATATGTGGAATCCACTTTTATTTTAGCTTAAACTTAGCTAAAAATATGTCGCCAAACCATTTTTTCCAACACCTTTCTCATATTCATCCCAAATATGTTTGGGAAACCAACCCAGGCTATCACGGGACCCCACTTTAGTATTCTTCCTCCTCCCTATGATCTCAAGCAAGAGCATTCCAAAACTGTAAACATTGTTGGGGGGGCAAGAGCACACACACACTCACAATATGAAGAAGGAGACAATATAGAAGAAAGACTTAGAATAATTTCATTCACTCACTATAGATTGACTAGATTACATGTTAATTTATACTAAACATAAAATGTAACTCTATTCCTAATTAACCACCTTAGTGCTCATAATCATCCACTAACTCCATTATTCTCATAACCACAAAATAAACAACCAATTACTTTGTGTAACTCTCACCACTATGACTCTTGAAATACTAATTAAAAAATATAACTCCCAAATGAATAAAAATAAAGTTTACTTATTTCCAACACTCCCTCTTAAATTTATTTTTTTATTACTCCAACCATACTCTTTAATTTGCAAAAAAATCTTCTTTGAGTGGCTTGGTAAAAATATTAGCAACTTGATCTTGTGACTTGACAAATTTGAGTTCCACCTCCTTCTTGGATACACACTCCGAATGAAATGATATCTCGTATCGACATGCTTGCTACGATCATGAAACACCAGATTCTTGGCCAAAGCTAGTGTCGACTTGTTGTTAATGTAAATCTCTGTTGATTTCTCTTGAGGCAAATGGAGCTCCTTCAACAAATTTCTAAGCCAAATAGCTTGACAAACACAAGATGTTGCCGCAACATATTCGGCATCACAAGTAGAGAGTGTAACAATAGGTTGCTTCTTCGAACTCTATGCAAACGTCGTCTTTCCCATGAAAAAGACAAATCCGATTGTACTTTTTCTATCATCCAAATCTCCGGCCCAATCACTATCACAATAGCCCACTAGGTTGAAATTGTTAGAAAAAGAATACATTAACCCAAAATCAAGAGTACCTTTGAGATAACGTAGTATTCTTTTTGCCGCTTTAAAATGAGTCATGGTAGGAGCTTCCATGTAACGACTCACAACTCCAACACTAAATAGAATATCCAGTCGGGTACATGTAAGATATCTTAAACTTCTAACAAGACTCTTGAATAGAGTAGAATTCACCTTCTCACCATCTTCAAATTTGGACAATTTCATTCCAACCTCAACAGGCGTGCCCATCGGTTTGCAATCTTCAATCTTGAACTTTTTTAGAATTTCCTTAGCATAACCTTCTTGAGATATAAAAATATCTCCATCCATTTGCTTCACCTCAATGCCAAGATAATAAGCCATGAGCCCAATATCCGTCATCTCAAATTCTTTAGCCATTGCTTTCTTTAATTCTTCAAACATCTTCGGATTATTTCCTGTTGTTACCCAGGAAGCAACCAAAGAGGGGGGGGGGGGGGGGGGGGTAAATTAGGTTGCACTAAAAATAAGTATTAAAAATTCTTCGATCCACAATAATATGAGATAGAACCAGATAAATAATCAAGCACACAATATGTCAATCAAGGCATAAACAAGGATAAGGAAGAGAAGATACAACCGATGTATAGTGGTTCGGTCTGAGCTTGTCCACTGCCCAGCCTAGTCCACTCCCTAGGAGTCACTTTGATCTACTAGAATACGAGCAACTTTGGGTGTCATTCAAACCCTTACAATCCCTCTTCCCGTTAGCTTTCCCGAGGAGCTAACCGAACCGCCGAATCTTTATACCCAGATTCGATTTCCCAAGGTTTGTTCTTCGCAAACCTCACACATACATCAGCAAAACAGAAGTAATGATAGAGACAAAGTCTCACACAATCCGTACAGAAGGAGAAGAACAATGAAAGTGAACTTTGCTGGCTTATCTCTCTCCTTCTCTCAAATAAACTCACTCCAAGAATCAATACAAATTTGTAATCACGTGAGAATGGTAGAGAGTAAATTTCTTGTGCAGTAGGAGCTCTGTAAATCGAAGTAACCTCTGTATATTCGGCCAAGAGGTTTATATAAACCCTAACGCGTAGAATCCGAACGTTTGAGGAGCCTCTTGATTTCCAAAATTGTTGATACGATCTTCCAACCTTCCAAAACTCTCTTAATCGACCGTTTGATCTATTTGGGGAAGGATATCATCAACCAAATCTTTGAGACGCTTGAATCTGAGATTTTCCGCGCAAAACAGCGACCGGTCGACCGCACGATGGTCCCGGTCGACCGCCTGGTCCGGTCAACCGCCTGTTGGCTCCGGTCGACCGCATAGCCCGGTTGACCGCAGGTATGGGCCGGTCAACCGTACTCAGTAGCTTTTGAAAACCTGTCATTACCTTATCCAAAACAACTCCAAACATGATCATCATAAATGTAATAGTGATTTCAAAACGAGTAGCGTTCGATGATTGTTCTATGGTCATGGTACGCTTAATCTATGATCTAGATACTTACGTGTGAGTACCACTTTTCATGCATCAAGTGATTATGTGTAATTTTCATATTTAGTCTTGGCATCATCAAAATAAATAAAAAATGCGAATACACTATTTCTAACACCTGTGAAAATCAAATCATCCACATACAAGCAAGCAAAGAATACATCCCCATTTTCATTCACCTTAGCATAAAGACCATGTTCATGTAGACACTTGGTAAAACCACGAGCTTGAAAATAGTTATCGAGTCTACTATTCCAAGCTCTTGGTGCTTGCTTCAATCCATAAAGTGCCTTGTTCAATTTCAATACTTTATCTTCATGATTTTTCACCTAATATCCCATGGGTTGGTCAACATATACCTCCTCTTCAAGAAAACCATTCAAGAAAGCGGATTTCACATCCATTTGATGAATTTTCCAACCATTAGTAGCGGCCAAAAAAATAATTAATTGAATTGTTTCCAAACGGGCAACGAGGGCAAATATTTCACCATAATCAATACCTTGTCTTTGTTTGTAGCCTTTTGCCACCAACCTAGCTTTCTACCTTTTAACTTCTCCTTTAGCATTTCTCTTTATTTTGTATACCCATTTGACTCCAATTGCTCTTTGGTCTATCGGAAGTGTTGTGAGATCCCATGTACCATTTCTTTCAATTGCTTGAATCTCCACATCCATTGCATCTCTCCACCTTTTGTCTTGTACCGCTTCCTCAAGATCTATAGGTTCACTATCGAAAAAGAGGCAAAAAAGTGTCAAATCGCTAATTATTGGAGTTACCTCTTCCGTAGTGTCATAGATATCTCGAAGGCTTCTGATACGAGATGGTCTTGCACTTGAACTCGATTCGGATGACGAAGGACTTGCTTTTGCATGAGTTGGACCCGGTGGCGATGGTAATGGAGAAATTGGCTCCAAAACATCATCTCCTTGCTCTTCTTCCTCCAAAAAAGGAAAAAAATCATACTCTTCTTCGGAATTACTCCAAGCTCATTCACTTTCTTCATCAAACTCCACATCTCTACTAATCACAATTTTTCCATTACTTGGATCCGCTTCTCATCCGCTACATGCACATAAGCAATACTCCCAAAAATGCGCAAATGAGAGATACTTGGCTTGAATCCTCCACATTCTTCTTGCAGCGTTTTGTTCTCAACACTTCTAGTAGGACACTGATTTAATAAGTTGACGGCACAATCAACGGCTTCCGCCCAAAACTCCTTCGGTATTTTTTTGCTCTTCAACATACTCCGAGCCATATTGAGAATAGTTCGGTTTCTCCTTTCAGCGACCCCATTTTGTTGAGGTGATCTTGGAACCGTTAGAGGATGACGAATTTCATTTTCTTCGCAAAAAATTTTGAATTCATTTGATGTGAATTCACCACCTCTATCGGATCTTATTGCCTTGATTTTATACCCACTTTGCTTTTCAACAAAAGCTTTGAATTTTTTAAAAACTCCAAAAACTTCAAATTTTTCCTTGAGAAAATAAACTCATGTTTTTCGGCTAAAATCATCAATAAATAGTAAAAAATACCGATTTTTATCATGTGATGATGGATTGATAGGCCCGCAAACATCGGAGTGAATAAGTTGAAGGGGCTTATTCGCTCTTGAAATTGCTTCTTTTGGAAAACTTTTCCTTGCTTGTTTGCCAAAAAGACATCCTTCACAAAGATGATGTGGGTGGTCAATGGAAGGTAGTCTATTCACCATCTTTTTCTTAGAGAGTGTCGTTAGTTCTCCAAAATTCAAGTGCCCAAAACGTAGATGCCATAGCCAAGAGGTATCCTTAACACCGCTCTTCAAACATTTAGCTTCACCATTTTGAAGGTTGAGCAAAAACATCCGGTTTCTTGTCATGGGCACTTTAGCAACCAAAATTCCATTGTTGTTTCTTATTGAAAGACTATGATCTCTCATAGAAATTTCATAACCTTTTTCCAAAAGTTGCCCCAAACTCAAAATATTATTTTTCATGTTGGGCACATAAAAAACATTAGAAATTATTTGGTGCCTCCCATCCTTCAACCGAATCAAAATGTTACCTTTCTCTTTCACCGGAATTTGCGAAGAATCGCCAAAAGTGACTTTTCCATCAACGGATTCATCAAGTTCCATGAACAAATTTTTGCTCCCACACATATGGTTGCTTGCACCGGTGTCTAGATACCACAAGTTCATGTCTTCCTTTTCTTCTCCCTTGTATGCCAATAATAAGATTTGGTCCACCTCTTCATGTTTGTTTTCCGCTAGATTCACTTTCTCTTCAAAAGAATCGCTTCTACATTCGGCCGCATAGTGACCAAATTTATTGCAATTATAACATTGAACTTGTGATTTGTCATACCTTCTTTCGGAAAATCGGGAATTATTTCCTCTTCCTCGTCCTCTAGCATAATAGGTGTCTTGGCCTCTTTCATTCTCGTTGAGTGAATTTTTGAAATTATTCTCTCCTCTCCCACGGCCTCGTCCGCCGCGTTCTCCATGGCCACGGCCACAGCCACGTCCTCGACCTTGACCTCGACCTCTTTGACTTTGCTCTTGCCTTCCTTCATTCTCCTTGAAGGAAAATTTTGTTTGAAGCATTTGCTCCAACGACTCTTGCTTCTTCCTATTAAGTCGTTCTTCATGGGCTAACAACGACCCCATGAGTGCGTCAACCGCCAACGTGTCTAAATCTTTAGACTCTTCAATGGCTACAACAATGTAGTCAAACTTGTTGTCTAAGGAACGAAGGATTTTTTCTACGACACGATTATCCTTCAAATCTTCGCCATACCTTCTCAAATTATTCACAATAGTCAAAACTCTTGTGAAATAATCCGAAACTAGTTCAGAATCCTTCATCTTCAAAACTTCAAATTCACCTCTTAAAGTTTGGAGACGAACTTTCTTCACCTTCTCAACACCACTATGGGAAGTTTCAAGAATCACCCATGCTTCCCTAGAAGTGGTTGCTTCAGCAATCTTTTGCAACAAAGAATCATCCAAACATTGGTGGATGAGTGTAAGAGCCTTCTGATCTTCTTCTTCGTCGCCGTCAAGACCTCTCTTTGAGCTTGAGTCAAAGTTGATACATCTTGTGGTTGTGTAAAGTCTGTTTCTACAAGCTCCCACAAGTCTTGCATTCCAAGAATCGTCTTCATGCGGATACACCAATTCTCATATATAATTGTCTTTAGTGAACCGAAGCATTTGAAATGGAAACATTCCATTATTTGCCATCTCTCTCTTTGACACTAACAATCTAGCTCTGATACCACTTTGTTGGGGGGCAAGAGCACACACACATTCACAATATGAAGAAGAAGACAATATAGAAGAAAGACTTAGAATAATTTCATTCACTCACTATAGAATGACTAGATTACATGTTAATTTATACTCAACATAAAATGTAACTCTATTCCTAATTAACCACCTTAATGCTCATAATCATCCACTAACTCCATTATTCTCATAATCACAAAATAAACACATAATTACTTTGTGTAACTCTCACCACTATGACTCTTGAAATATATGACTTTTGAAATACTAATTAAAAATATAACTCCCAAATAAATAAAAATAAAGTTTACTTATTTCCAACATCACATTTGTATGTGATAGGGTAATTGTCGCATTTGTAAGTGATAGGGTAATTGTTTAGAAAACACTACAACAAAAACCACATATGGTGACAAAAGTAGAAGACGAAATTTAATTTTGTCACCAAATGGGTATGTATGGCGACAAAAAAATAAATTTGTCGCCGTTTTTAACACAATTGCGAGGAAAGTAATTTCGTCGCCAAAATTAACTATTTGGCGAGGAAATATTAATTTTTCTCGCCAAATATGAACATTTGGCGAGAAAAATAATATTTCCTCGCCAAATGGGTACTTTTGGCTACGAAACGTTTCCTCGCCAAAATTACCATTTTTGGCGAGGAAACGTTTTCTCGCCAAAAATACCCCTTTGGCAAAGAAAAATATGTTATTTTCCTCGCCAAATTGGTACTTTGGCGAGGAAAAATTTTCTCACCAAAAGTACCTATTTGGCGAGGAAAAATATGTATGTTTCCTCGCCAAATAGGTAGTTTTGGTGAGGAAAATTTTTCTTGCCAAATAGGTTATTTGTCGAGGAAAAGTTTCCTCACCAAAATTACCATACTTTGGCGAGGAAAATTTTTCTCACTAAAAGTACCTATTTGGTGAGAAAAATAACATATTTTTCTCGCCAATAATCAAACTTTAAGTTTGAATACGTATTTATAAGTTATTATGTTAATAACTTAATTTATTTAGCACAAAAATTAAATAAAACTCTATAATTATTGGAGTACAAATGTAATTTCAAAAAAACTATATAAAACTCTATAATTTATTATGTTAATAACGTAATAGTTTTATCTTAGTTTTAAAATTACATTTGTACCCCAATAATTATAGAGTTTTATTTAATTTCCATATTAAATAAATTACATTATTAACATAATAACTTATAAATACGTATTCAAACTTAAAGTTTGATTATTAGCGAAAAAATAATATATTTTTTCTCGCTAAATTGGTACTTTTGGTGAGGAAAATTTTCCTCACCAAACTACGGTAATTTTGGTGAGGAAAATTTCCTTGCCAAATAGGTACTTTTGGCGAGGAAACTTTTTCTCGCCAAAAATACCCTTTGGCAAGAAAAAATATGTTATTTTCCTCGCCAAATAGGTAGTTTTGGTAAGGAAAATTTTTCTCGCCAAATAGGTTATTTGGCGAGGAAACTTTCGTCGCAAAATAACCTATTTGGCGAGAAAAAATTTTCTCACCAAAACTACGTATTTGGTGAGAACAAAATAACATATTTTTCTCGCCAGTAATCAAACTTTAAGTTTGAATACGTATTTATAAGTTATTATGTTAATAACGTAATTTATTTAGCACGAAAATTAAATAAAACTCTATAATTATTGGGGTACAAATGTAATTTCAAAAAAACTCTATAAAACTCTGTAATTTATTATGTTAATAACGTAATAGTTTTATCTTAGTTTTAAAATTACATTTGTACCGCAATAATTATAGAGTTTTATTTAATTTCCGTGTTAAATAAATTACGTTATTAACATAATAACTTATAAATACGTATTCAAACTTAAAGTTTTATTATTGGCTAGAAAAATAACATATTTTTTCCCCTAAATTGGTACTTTTGGTGAGGAAAATTTTCCACGCCAAATAATCTATTTGGTGAGAAAAATGTTATTTGGAGAGGAAAAGATTTTTAGTGAGGAAAATTTTCCTTGCCAAATAACCTATTTGGCGAGGAAAAGGTTATTTGGCAAGAAAAACGTTTTTGGTGAGGAAACTTTTCCCCGCCAAATAGGTTATTTGGCGAGAAAAAGTTTCCTCACCAAAACAACCTATTTGGCGAGGAAAAATATATTATTTTCCTTGCCAAATAAGTACTTTGGCGAGGAAAAGTTTTCTCACCAAAATTACTGTACTTTGGTAAGAAAAATTTTTCTCACCAAAAGTATCTATTTGACGAGAAAAAATATTTATGTTTTCTCGCCAAATAGGTACTTTTTGTGAAAAAATAACATTTTTTCTCACTAAATATGTATTTTTGGCAGCAAATTATCTTTTTTATCTCCAAATAGATACTTTTGGTAAGAAAAATAATATTTTCTCGCCCAATTTATAAGTTTGGCGAGGAAAATAAAATTTTATCTCCGAACGACATATTTTTGACGAGAAACTATTGTTTTTCTTGCCAAAAGTAGCTATTTGAGGACGAAAAATATAATTTCGTTGCTAACATAAACATAAATTTTGTTGTAAAAAATGTGTGTGTGTATATATATATATATGTACATATACACGTGTTCAATTGGTGCAATACAAATAGATATTAATAAGGGAGGGAGGGAGAGTGTTAAGAAAAAGATAGATTTGAGAGAATTTAGAATTTTAAACATATTTTGATAGAGAAAAAAGGATGGAAAAGAGAGGGGATGAGGGAAAGAGAAAGGGAGGAGAGAAATGGAAGAGAAAGTGGAGAAAAAGAGAGATGCGAACACGAGAGATATATGTTTTGGATTTTAGAATTTAGAATAGAGATGGAGAGGAGAGAGAAAGAGGAGAGGTAGAGAGAGTGAATAAAAAGATAGCGTGCATATATGTTTAAGGTTTAAGATATTAGATTTTAGAGAGGAAGAAAAGGAGAGAGAGAGAGAGAGAGTTCTAGAGAGAGGAGAGGAAAAAAAGAGATGTGAGAGAGAGAGATAGAGAGAGAGAGAAAGAGAGATGGGAGAGATAGATTTAAGATTTAACGTAAAGAATAAAGAAAAAAGAAAAGAGATAGAGAGAAAAAAAATAGATATGGAAAAGGGTGAGAAATAAGACAGATAAGTTTAGGATAGTAAGAAAGAGAGAAATAAAAAGATAGAAATGTGAGAGAGAGAGAGAGAGAGAGAGAGAGAGGAGTTTAAAGTAGTGATAAAGGGAAGGAGAGAGAGAGAGAGATCTAGAGAGAGGAGAGAAAAAAAAAGAGATGTGAGAGAGAGAAAGAGAGATGGGAGAGAGAGATTTAAGATTTAACGTAAAGAAAAAAGAAAAGAGATAGAGAGAAAAAATAGATATGGAAAAGGGTGAGAAATAAGACAGATAAATTTAGAGTAGTGAGAAAGAGAGAAATAAAAAGATAGAAATGTGAGAGAGAGAGAGAGAGAGAGGAGTTTAAAGTAGTGATAAAGGGAAGGAGAGACAGAGAGAGAGAGAGAGAGGAATAGAGAAATGAGAGATAAATTTAGGATAGTGATAGAGATAGAGAGAGAAGAAAGAAGAAAGGAGAACGGGAAAAAAATGGAGGAGAGAGAGAGAGAGAAGAAAGAAGAAAGGAGAACGGGAAAAAAAGGGAGGATGGAGAGAGAGAGAGGGAGAGAGAGAAAAAAATTATGTATAACATCTATTTGTTGAACAAAAATATTAAACATATGTTATATATTAGATATTGTAAAAAAACTCATGAATATTATGGTTGGTGCAGTGGTTAGTAGGAGTGTGCATAAGGTGTTGGTTGGGTGGAAGGTCTAAGGTTCAAAACTTGGGAAGGAAAGAAAATGGGAAGGAAAAAAATGGTGTTGTGAGTGTATTTTTTGGTAGTTGAAATCAATTTAGCGACAAAAAAATTCGTCGCCAAATCTAATTATTAATGACGAAATTAAATTTCTTGCGAAATAGTTATGAATAGAGACAAAACTTTTCGTCTCCAAAGTAAATATTGACGACGAAAAAATTCCTCACCGATTATGTATTTTTTGGAGACAAAATATTTCGTCTCTAAAATCTGGTATTGGCGACGAAATAATTCCTCGCCAAATATATTCTATTGGCGACAAAATATTTTGTCACCAAAGAACATATTAGGCGAGGAAATTTATTTTTCGTCGCGAAGAGTTTTTTGCGTGAAAGTATAGGCGACAAAAATTTGTGACGAAAAATGTAGTTTTTGTGACAAAATTGTTTCGTTATTATAAATCAATTTTGTTGTAGTGAAAAGCTCAGGAGCTGAATAAGCAAGGGTCCTTTATATCCGGTAGGAGATTCATGGGTATTATCTCTATTGCAAAGCTTAACTAGGCCGAAATCCGCAAACTTAGGGTTGAAATCGGCATCCAATAGCACGTTACCGGGCTTGATGTCATAGTGGATGATTCTCTGGTGACACTCTTCGTGAAGGTAAGCTATACCTTTGGCCGTCCCAATCGCAATTTCATGGAGCTTATTCCACTCAATTCCTTGCGCAATATCATCAGGGAACAAATACTTGTCGAGCGATCCCTTTTCCATGTACTCGAACACCAACGCACTCATCAACTGATCGTAGGAAAAGCCGTATGGCCTGACTAGGTTAACATGGTAAGTCCTTGCAATAGTGCTCACCTCTTCCATGAACTGCTCCTCTGCTCTTTTATTTTTTAAGCTCCTTTGAGGACCTTTACCCCGATCTTAACTCCTTTCGGGAATTGTCCTTTGTAAACTACCCCGAAGCCCCCAGAACCCAAAACTGTGGAATAATTGTTGGTGAAGTTGCGTAACTGTTGGGCTGTGAATCGAACAATTTTTTCCTTTGCTAGGTCTTGGAGGAACCTCTCCATTGTGGGTGCGTCGATTTCCCAAATTCGAACAGCATACAAGGGTGGCGGTGGTACCGTAGCGATGTCTTATCGCAGTTCTGACACAATTGCCGTTCTCATTTTCCTTGCGCAAGCGCACAAGATAGCGACGATTATTACGAGTATTACCAGAGTCACTATTACTCCTGTAAGTTGAAAATCAGTTCATATCAGTATGTGACTATAACATTTTAATTTTCTCTTTTGAAAACATTATTTTGTTCTGTGAATGAACTAACCAGCAGCTATAGTCCCTCCGTTGGCGCCAGACATCTCTGTGGCATAAAAAAACACTTGGCAAACTTAGACAAGCAAACATCAAATAAGGTGGTCTCAATTTTACTACAACCACACGTAAATGCATACATTCACACATGGTGTGGGTCTCCCCACTCTTAGAGTTTTTTATTTGTTTGTGTAAAGTCTAAAAAGGGTTCTTGAGTGTTAGGGAGCTAATTGTCTTTTTGATATAATGGATTGAAGACTATAATTTTTTTCAAATTATAATCAAAATATTCAAATTATATTTTGATAACAATATACATAATAAATTGTGTAAAAGGGTAAAATGGGAATTTGTATAAAGAATCTAAAAATCTCGTGTATATATGACTTAACTTTTGAGTTCTGCATTCTCTGACTTATTTTGTATAAAACATTTTAGCTAATAAATTCTAGAATTACGTCTCAAACACCCATAACGTGAAAATAAAAAAAAAAACTATAATCTAACAATGAAGTGGCCAATTAAACATTCCCCCACTACATGTTCCGTCATTTTAGGCTTAAACTAACTGGGCCAAAAAAGTACTTTAAGGTCTCATTTGATTCACGAATTAAAATTGATGGGATTAATAGTTCTAAGATTAATAGATCTAGGATTATTTGTCTTGGTATTGTATTAATACTAGTCAAATCTAATCTCAGTTTTGATTTGGACTGAATCATTTACAGGATATCCAATTCGGATGTCTAGGATTTTTGAATAGAGATGATTTGATGAAATTGTGTAGATATACGTCTGTGGCGGTGGTAATTGTGATGGGCGGAGGCATTGGAGCAATAATTGGTACATACGGGATTAAATTAGTCCCACCTCTCCCCCTAGAATAAAATAGTACCCCACGTATAAATATTGAAATAATCCTACGATTATTTGTCCTGATTTAATTTTGGGGAACTAAACATGAGATTGCGTGAGATTAGGCACAAATACTCCAATCCCATACACCTAATTCGCTAATGAAACAAGGCCTAAGGGCATTTGTTATGTTTGACTTTCAAAAAAAGTGTTTCAGTTATCTATTTTTTATTCTCTCGCAATAAGTAACTTGTTTTGCTATAATTAATGTTGGAACATTGTCATACAAAATCGTTGGATTACGACAATTATACTTGTATTAATATGATTAATTTGTAACTCTAAACCACAAAAATACAAGATTATCGTACACGCTATACATCAAAACTTAACCCTCTTGAAAGCTGTAATTTGGTGGAATGATAACTTACCAACAGTCACTACTCCTCTGACACATTCGAGATAAAGACATCTCTGAACCAAAATGTGAAGAGGATAATTGTGCGGAAATGGATTCTAGAGAGAGAGTGGGAGAAGAAGAGTGGACTTTAGTGACAAAGAAAAAATCGACACATGTCATGAGATATCGAAGACATTCCATCTATCAAATTATAGTATCATGGATTTTGAACAATTTAATTAGCATCAAGTGCACCACAATTGTATCATGTAGCTTTCAACCATATCCTTGTGTCATACATTACAGAGATTTCACAACGAATATTCAAAATTTTCATTTTCGAACTAACACAATGCTCATAAATTAGCTGTTGGGAATTACCATAAACCTTAATTAGCAATAGTATAATAGATTTCCAACTTCACTTTGATTACAAACTGCGGTGGCTCTACCAAATATGCATTTGTGGACCTAAGACATGATCAGGTGTATATATATATATATAGATGCACAGATAATTATGCATGCTAAATAAACATTTAACGGAAAACTTTAAGATCAATTTTCTGTCTCCTCGTCAACCATACGAATCACACACATTTTATGAATCACAAAGATAACAAAAGAGAAGGAAAGAGGGAATTATTTGCATCGAAAACATGCATGCTTGTGTGCACTAGATATAATAGTTTGAGAGTATGAAGAAAGAGCTTATAGCCAAAGCATATATCTGTTTAGAAGTTGGAGAAAGTCATTATGGATTTCTACGGTGTAGTTAAAGATGGAGGTGTACGTACCATCAAAACCCCGAGTTGTGCATTTTTACTGTTAGTTACAGTCCTTGAGGTTCATTATGATTAGTTACGAAAATACGGTGTTTGTTATATTGTGGCCAGTTCCAAAAATTTTAGTTTAGTATGTAGCATAGGGCATCACTTTGATATTAGTCAGTTGATGAAGACAGTCACCTAATCTTGTAGTGGACATGGTTGATCGAAAAAGAAAGAAAGAAAGAAAAAGAAGTAGTGGAAGAGAGTCACACTATTGACAGTTTGACATCTTCAAGGATTTTCCAAAGCTTAAGTTAGTTATAATGGGAAAGTGAGTGAATTGAAAATTAGTTTTAATGTTTTGGGTAGAGTTTGCATTCATATTTATATGTGGAAGACAGAGAGAGAGAGAGAGAGAGAGAGAAGAAGACTATATATGAAGTCTCACCAATCACTTCACTAGAATGAGTGGCTGAGCTAAACAAAGAGATTGCAGCGAAGTTCAACGTGTGGAAAGTTCATGGAAATAGGCAAGTAGGAAGGAAAAAGACAGGACTGGCGTTAGGCATGATTTTTCCAAATTCAAGACTTGCTTTGTGTGCATGGAAAACTTGTTAATACGACCTTCACTCCACCGCGTTTTTTTTTTGTTCTGGACTATTAATTCAAGTCTCATTTCGTCCACACGAATTTTCTATCACTCACGTTGCAACTTATAAATTTATTTTACAGACAATAGATTAATTAAATAACAGAATTTTAATTACTCACTAAAAAGAGTTCTAAAGTACTAGTATAATTTCCATATTCAACTTAGAGGGCGTTTGGGGGGAATTTTATGGCTAAATTCTTTATTTTAGATTTTGATTGTGGATTATCAGCTCTATTTGGTCTAACTAAGTTATTTTAATTTATCTTTTGTCTCTTTCTTTTTTTTGGGGTAAATTTCACTTACCTCCCCTGAGGTTACTAACAAATTTACTGCCCTCCCTTGTGATTCTGATAATTGCACTGCCCTCCCTTACTTTATAAATTATTTCTCCGACACCCCCCTGCCGTTAGTTTTTCTCTAACAGTGTTAAAATTTATGTTAACTACCCATTTTGCCCTTGTTATATATTGCACTGTTAATTCACTTTCCCTCCCTTCAAACCCTTCTCTCCTTCGATCTTATGCACTCTCCACCTCTTCCATAATCTCTCTGATCCTAAATCAGAACCACGAGTACACGAAATGAGGTGCGAAGACCGAAGCCCTTCGTGTTTACTGAAGGCGACAATTTGGGGAGGAAATCACTGTTGATGACGATCCGGGGAGGAAGACGAAGTGTGAAAGATCCTTGATAACGGAGATGGGAAAATTAGTATCAAAAGGGTAAGTTTTGACGATTTTGGCACCGAACGATGAATCCATGGAATTGGCTGCCGGAGAAGGTGGATGCGTCAGTGAAGTGTGGAGATGGCAATGGGTTGGCTTATTTGTTTGACCTGGATATTTATATGGATGGTAGGGTTTTGATGGCTTATAAATTTATTTTACAGACAATAGATTAATTAAATAACAGAATTTTAATTACTCACTAAAAAGAGTTCTAAAGTACTAGTATAATTTCCAGATTCAACTTAGAGGGTGTTTGGAGGGCATTTTATGGCTAAATTCTGTATTTTCGATTTTGATTGTGGATTATCAGCTCTATTTGATCTAACTAATTTATTTTTTCTCTATTTTTTTTTTTTTTGCATTTGTTGTTTTGACCTCAATATTTTGTAATTTATTGGTTCGTCATGATGAAAGAAATCTAAAAAGTATGAAATTATGTCCAAAAGTTAAAAAAATATCACTAAAGACGACAAATAAGTTAAAAGAGGAAATATGTGAAAGATATTATAAAGTGATCTCCAAGCAACTTAGTTAAATCAGAAATAAAGTTGTAGACAATTAAGGAAATACACAAACTACAAAATTAAAAAAAAGAGGAAATATGTGAAAGATATTAATAGTTGCCGTCTCCCTGGTCTTCTGTCGAGTCTCTAGAAATTTTTAGAAAGTAAGTCAAATAATTGTAATGTAAAAATATCTAAGAAGTGAGTCAAAGAGTTGTTATCTAAAGTGTTGTGGAAGTTGGTCAAACTCTTATAAATATGTAATCTTTCTCAAGAAAGATGTGTGTGAAAAAAGAGAGAGTTGAATAAAAAGAAAAATTTAAGAAGAATTCTTCTCTTTTTTCGCTAAATTTTTATCTTTGATCAAAATAGTTGTCTAATTGCAAGCCAACACAGTGATATTAGAGTTCGGTTGTTCAATAACAAGCTGGATGTGGCGATTTAAGTCGGAAAAAAAAAACCCAGAGAAGCCAAAGAAAATGACAAATTCGAGCAATCAAGGGGTTGGTATCCAACAATCTTCGATTTCACTTTTTGAGAATGGTGAGGAATTGAGAATGATGAGGCTTGTATTTATAGGAACAGAAATGCTATTTGTAATGACTGGGGGCTGATTCCCCCACTGATGGTGGCCCCCACTCCCATGTGGTCCTCTCTTTCTTCCCTCATGTGGGTCTCTGTTTTTGTACTATTTCTGTTTTTAGTTCTCTCTCCTTTTTTCTCCTCTCTCGCTACAATAATAATTTTTAACCAAATACATTATAGTCTTACGTAATTAACTTAATATTTTTATTTTTATTCCAAAAAATTTATATACTATAATTTTTTATCATTTTTTAGTTCATTGATTTATCTAAACAAGTGTTGTTGATTAATTATCATAATTTAACAAGTCTTTATCAAAATATTTTGAGTTCATAATTAATTTCGAAATAATTTTTTAAGTAAACGATAGATTTTTAATATTTTTTTAGAATAAAATTCGAAAAGCACTACCGAAGAGGGTTTAAATGAATGATATCAGTTATTTTTCTCTAAAATTATGTACATTATGATATATGATGAATATAAATATTTTTGGATAATAACAAAATATAAATCAACAAATACCTTATCATAATTCATCAAGCCTTTATCGAAATATTTTGAGCTCATAATTAATTTTGAAATAAATTTTTAAGGAAACGGTAAATTTTTAGTATTTTTCAAAAATAAAATTTGAAAAGCAAAACTGAAAAGTGTTCAAATGAGTGATGTTGATCACTATTTTTTCTCTAAAATTGTGTGCATTAGGAAATGTGATAAATGTGAATATTTTTAAATAATTTAAAAAATTTAACCTTGTTTTATAAATTAACAAAATATTCCAAGATTATGGTTAATTATAAAATAATTTTTTAAGTAAACGGTAAATATTTAGTATTTTTTTGAGTATAAAATTCAAAATTTACTACCGAAAAATATTCGAATGAGCGGTGTTAGTCATTTTTTTCAAAATTGGATGTAATTAATATGAATATTTTTGAATAATTTAAACAGAATTTTATTTTATTTTACAAATCGGCCAAAAAAATACCAACAAAATATATAAATTAACAAATACAAATCATATTTTTTTTTAATTTTTAACCTTTGAGGGAGAGAGAGAGAAGAGAAGGGGGAGAGAAATTTTCAAAGCAAAAAAGAGTAGCCATCACCTTGCCACCGGATAACTAATGCACACAATTTTAGAAAAAAATAACTGACATCGTTCATTTGAACTTTTTTCGATCTTGCTTTTCAAATTTTATTCCTAAAAAAACTAAAATTTTACCGTTTACTTAAAAAATTATTTCGAAATTAACTGTGAATTTGAAATATTTTGATAAAGGCTTATTAAATTGTGATAAATTATCAAGAACCCTTATTTAGACAAACCAATAAATTAAAAAAATAATAATAAATTACAGTATATAAATTGTTTTTGAATAAAAATAAAAACATTAAGTTAGTTAAGTAAGACCAATTAGACCATGGTGTATTTAGTTAAAAAATGGTATATGTATGTGAGTGAGAAGAGAGAGAAAGAGAGAGAGAGAATTAGAAAGAGAAGAAAGCAAAAGGAAAGGGCCACGTGGGGGTGGGGGCCACCATCAGTGGGGGGATCAGCCCTCTAGTCATTACAAATTGCATTTCATGAAAGGCAGGAGATGGCAGGGGAGAAGGTGGAGAAGGTTGCTTGCTGCAGAACCAAATTCGCCATCACTCTATACCTACTACCAACAGACATCAGTGCGGGATACAAAGATCACCACATGTCATCCATTTGCATTGCGACTCATTTTCTAAATCAAATCATTCATCTATTTCTTTTATGACAAATGTGAATTAAAGATGGTTGTGGTCATGCGCTTCATGCCTCTATCCCCAAGTAGCTAGAAATTAAAGATGGTTTAAACAACATCAAGTATAAAATCATGTCGTATTTAAATATTTTATTACATTGCCCCGAATTTGAAACACTTGTGGAGATAAGAAAATTTAAAAGTAGACAAAGGTAATAACAATAATGGTTTCTCATCTCTTATGATAAACTTGCTATCTGTATCTCATACTTGGCCATGGTCGGTGTGGTCATGGTCTCCTTGTACCAATACGAATTAGCTCCAGAACTGGTTGAATTGTCTGAACCGTTATCAGTATTAGCAGGTGGATGAAGCTCATTTATCCCTACAAAATACAAATAATGGAATGGTTTAGGAGGTGGCACGATCTCTACTCCACCCTCCAACATTTTTACCACAGCACTCATCGGCGGTCTAACCCCCGGTGAGTCCTGAACACACCACAATGCCACCATAGCCATTCTTTGTGCTCTCTCCCTATGATTCTCTTCGATTGCACACGAAAGTATCATTGTTTCCAACTCACCTTTCTCATATTCGTCCCAAATATGTTTGGGAAACCAATCTAGGCTATCGCGGGACCCCACTTTAGTATTCTTCCTCCTCCCTATAATCTCAAACAACAGCATTCCAAAACTGTAAACATCGCATTTGTATGTGATAGGGTAATTGTTTAGAAGGAACTCAGGAGCTGAATAACCAGGGGTCCCTTTATATCCGGTAGGAGATTCATGGGTATTATCCCTATTGCAAAGCTTTGCTAGGCCGAAATCTGCAACCTTAGGGTTGAAATCAGCATCCAATAGTACGTTACCAGGCTTGATGTCATAGTGGATGATTCTATGCTCGCATTCTTCGTGAAGGTAAGCTATACCTTTGGCCGTCCCAATCGCGATGTCATGGAGCTTATTCCACTCAATTCCTGGAGCATCATCAGTGAACAAGTACTTATCCAGTGATCCTTTTTCCATGTACTCGAACACCAACGCACTCATTAACTGATCGTAGGAAAAACCGTATAGCCTGACTAGGTTAATATGGTAAGTCCTTGCAATAGTGCTCACCTCTGCCATGAACTGCTCCTCGGCTCTTTTATCTTGTAAGCTCCTTTTGAGAACCTTTACCCCGATCTTGACTCCATTAGGAAATTGTCCTTTGTAAACTACACCAAAGCCCCCGGCACCCAAAACTGTGGAGTAATTGTTGGTGAAGTTGCATAATTGTTGGGCTGTGAATCGAACCGTTTTCTCCTTTACTATGTCTTGGAGGAACCTCTCCATCGTGGGTGCATCGATTTCCCAAACTTGAGCAGCATACAAGGGCGGCGGCGGGACTGTAGCGACGGCTTTTTGCAGATCTGACACAATTGCCCTTCTCATTTTCCTCGCGCAAACACATGGGATAACGGCGATTATTACGATTATTACGATTATTACTAGGGTCACTATTTCTCCTGCAAGTTGAAAATCAGAAGATGATATATATTACTATAACATTTTCATTTTGTCTATTGAAAACATTTTTTTGTTTCTGTGAATGAACTAACCAGCAGCTAATTGTAGAGGACTCGAATACGCATCATATGTAGACATGTGTAGCCCAAAAACACTTGCAAAACTTAGACCAGCAAACATCAAATAAGGTTCTTGAGTGTTAGGTAGCTAGCTAATTGTCAAACGCTCCCCAACTACATGTTCCTCCGTTTTAGGCTTAAATAAAACCCTTAACTGGATCAAAAAACAACTTTCAGGGAATTTGTGATGTTGACTTTCAAAACTACGTTACTCTTTCAGTTTTCTCTTTTTTATTCTCTCGCAACAACTAACTTGTTAATGTTGGAATATTTTCATACAAAATGGTTCGATTACGAAAATCTCAATGACGAGGTTGATGACAAGATTTAAAAAAATTGTAATCTGATTTGGAGCTCTAAACCACACAAATGCAGGAAAATATACTATGGAAGGATACTAAAATTCCAATATTATCTTCAAAATGTAAACAGCTAATTTATTTCCGCAGGAGTATGATATACATCAAAAACTTAATCCTCTTGAAAGCTGTAATAATTGGGTCGAATGATCACTTACCAACAACAATCATCAGGCAAGGCTTTTCTGGGGAAACTCTTCTTTCACCCCAAAAGGCTGCACTAACACAAGCTCACCCAGCTGAAACACTGCCCTCTTTCCTGTCTCTCTTCTTTCCCTCATCTCTTTACTTAAAGAAGAGAGAGAGAGGGAGAGAGAGGAGATATAGAGAAAGTGAATGGTTTCTTCCCCTTTCACAATCAACGAAACGGTCAAACCAGAAACAAGTGAACCTAAATTGTTTTGGATCCTAAGAGCATCTCAAACACTATTATTTACTTTATCTAGCCAATAATATAAAAAATATAATCTCTACTTTGTCTACTTCTTGTTATTATTATTATTATTTTTTTTTTTTATGTATCCAGCCCTATTCTATTTTTACTATCCATCGAAGTTAAGTTAACCAATTTTGGAAAGAAAATTTTTAAAAATTATATTAGTAAATTATCTAAATAATTAATATCCCAACTCTGCATGAATATATACACCGCCAATTGGAAAAGTATAAAAAAAAAATTGAGAAATGAAAAAGACTCCTTCACCGACAATAATTAATATTTTTTTAAAAATCTGGGCTTACAACTATGGGAAAAAAAATCTCTTCTTAATAAAATAAAAAATTAGTAAGGATGAGGTGTTCAAGATGAAATGTGAAAATAAAAAGTCAACAAAAAGGGAATTTCAGAGGTAATTTACATACAATTCTCTTCACCTATAACTCGATTTCACTTAATCCTTCATCGTCTAATTGTCCGAATGCACCCCTTGATTTTTTCAAATGTAACGATTAACAGCTTTTGGATTAACGCAGATAGAGGAGAATACGATAAATAGTCATGTGCGTCAATCCAAGAGAGTCGATCGTCGCATTTAAAAAGATCAAGGGGTGCATTGGGACAATTAGAAGATGAAGGGAGTTAAATAAAACCTAGTGTTAGATGAAGGAATTTTTATGTAAATTGCACGAATTTGAGATTTGCCTAGTAAGAATGGACTAGTTGTATATAGCTAGTGGAATGACCTTGAGGGAAAATGACTAACCTAATAAATAGAGAGTTAGAGATTGAAAAAAAAAAGGGTAATTTAAATCAAGAACCTATTTAGTCTTCCGGCTTAAGTTTTCATCTCATCCACTTTTTGAACTTATGTTTTAATCCTATTTTTATATGGTTTGACAAATTTGCCATTACTTTTGAGGGATACTTTACCCTTTTATCATTTAGTTAGTTAATTCTTGATTTGTTAAGTTTAAATTTATAGCACTAATTTAGGCTTAAAATATGGAATCATAATTATCTTTAGTAATTATCTTTGCCGAAAATGGCAGTTTTAGATTTATAATTATCTTTAGTAATTATTTTCACAATTTTATGAAAATGTACCATGACCTGCATGTGTTGTTTCTTACCTGCAAATTTACCATGATATCTGTAAATTTACCATAACCTGTAGATTTAGTGTTTTACCCAACATCTTTATTGTGAAATCTGTCAATTTACCAAATGTCGTGCCGTACCTTCAAATTTACCATGATATATGCAAAATCCCATGGACGGCAAGTGTTGTTCTTTACGTGCAAATTTATCATGACCTTCAAATTTACCATGATATCTGAAAATATACCATGACTTGTAGGTGTTATTTCTTTACAGCAAATTTACCATGATATCTTAAAATGTACCATGACCTTCAAATATACTATATCTGAGTCAGTATATCATCCAAAACAAACATGTATTCCAACGATTCGTACATTACCCTAGCCCGTGGTCTGCGAAAATCATTCAACTTCCGTTGTCCTTCTCCGATAGCAATTAAATTAAACTTGTATTTCGTATTCCGACACTGGCGGTCGATGTTCCATAGATGTAGTGTGGTATTTGTATGCAATTCTAGTGAGTTAATGGATTCCGAAACCCTAGATCTCCTGTGATCTCCGGTGTCATCCTAAAATGGAGGATTGTTAGTTGTTTTTTTTAGTCCCGCTATTTTGAGAGAGAAGAGTTTGATATTTGGGAGATAATTGTTAATGGCGTGTTTTTAGGGATTGACTGCTAACCTTGGTTGATGTCAAGATAAGGGTAAATTTGGTATTTTTTTAAAAAAAAGACCAAAACTTAATGTTTATAAGTGCATAGGATGAAAAAATAACAAATACTTAGAGATAGAACTAAAAAATAAGTTCCCCTTAAAAAAATGCTTGGAGTAGTTATTATTGCTAATGGGATATATATAACTAGTGGGTTTAGGATACTCAAGGGAAAAAAACATATGGTTGAAGAGTTGTTGGAATTAGCTTGGTGGCCGGACTTCTTTCTTTCTCTCTTTATATCTCACATTTAATTTCTCTTTTCAATAACTCTTGGGATCACCTTACTCTCATTCTCACACTCTCGCATATAACTTTTGGGATCACCAATACTTCAACCATATGATGAACTATATCCACGGATTATGTATGCCAATGATTTTTATTTTATTTTTTATTGTAATTCGTACGTAGTGATGGTATTCAAAGAAATACTTTTATTTGAAGGACATGATTGTACTTGTGAAATCTTGGGCATTGGTTTTGGGTAGCAGTTCAAGTGTTTGATGAAATGTCCCACTGATTCCTTATATTTGATGTTTTTTGAAATTTCATACCTTAAAATGCGCACAAATTGTCGTGATTTGAATTTAGTATGTTGCGCAATGAATCTGAAGTCACAGGACTCTCGACTTTTTAAAGAAAATTCCCTTTCTTTTTATTTATTACATTATTTTCATTACGGTGAACAAACACTCGATTTTTTAAAACGCCTCAAACTCTATGAAAATCACGAGCACGTAAATCAACACTCGCACCGACGTGCAACACACGTCCAATAACCCTAGTATATATACACACTATATGTATATATTTCTCTTTATTTGTTGCTGTGTTGAAAGATTGTATGCATGATATTTATTCCACCAAATTTAGGTTGATTGTTTTATTAATGTTTGCAGACTCCTCATCAATTGTGGTGACGCGTACACGTCTATGCGTACGTGCCTTTCTTTTTCATTACTGGCTTTTTCTTTAAAAGTTGTTTGGGTCATCATATATAGATGATTTGAAATGTGTGGTGCACCTTCATTTTAGGTCAATTATGTATACAACGCGGCAACAAATAAAGAGAAACATTATGTAGAAATTAAATATTATTTTATTACAAAAATAACATTCATTATTTAAATACAATATGCATAAGTAATTGCTCAAATATTATCGAAGTATAACTCAACTCTAATTTTATTTAAACCTAGCCTATCAATCTATTTATAATGGATGGCTAACTAATAGGAATAATTATTTATATAAAAAGAATGCTATCATTTAAATATATAATTAACTTAATACAATCACTACTAGAATAATAGATAAAGACTACGCTTAAAAAATTAAAAAGAACACGCTTTTTGTAAAAGCGTGATAAAAAAATAAGAGATGACTTTTTAATCACACTTTTTAATGAAACCGTGCTAATTATTACGTTTTAACTACGCTTTCAATATAACTGTAATTCTAAGTAATTATTTTGACCACGCTTTATTTGTAAGCGTGGTAAAAGTATACATTTTTTTATCACGGTTTGGTTAACAACCGTGGTTAAATTCTTATAGCCATTTTTAATCACAGTTTGTATAAAATGCGTGATAAAAAAGTGTAAATTTTTTTATCACAGTTCGGTTAACAACCGTGGTTAAATTCTTATAGTCATTTTTAATCACAGTTTGTATAAAATCGTGATAAAAAAGTGTAAATTTTTTTTTATCACAGTTCGGTTAACAACCGTGATTAAACAGTTATAGCTATTTTTAATCACAGTGTATTTAAAACCATAATAAAAAAGTATAAAAAGTTATAATAAAATTAAAAAATAACATTAAAATGTAGAAATATAATATTAGCCCTTAATTTTTAGTTTCCCCCCAAAACCCAAAAACCCTAGCCGCGCCGTCTCTCTCAGCGATCTCTCTGTTTAATATTAGCCCTTAATTTTTCCACAGCCCTCAGTTCCTTTCCTTACTTTACTTGCCGCCTCCCCTTCTTCGGCTGTTTCATCAGACCGTCACCGTCTTCTCCGGACCTAGTAGTCAGTAATCGGCGATGGTATCATCCCTCTGGACCCTTCGAACTGGTATTTCTCTCTCCCTCTTGTTCTCTATCTCTCTCTCTCTCTCTCTCTCATCGCGCCATGTCGCCATCCATGTGCGGTGTGCCAATGTGCAGCACAGCGCCACAGTCTTCAGTCAGTAACTGAAAGACGCAAGACACTGATTTGTTGCTTGTTTGTGTTTATTTCTTGGGATAAGCCTGAGATGACTGTGAACCTTTCTTTCGTCTTATGTTGTCAAACCTTGAACTGATTTGCTGTTTTGTTTGTGTTTTGTTGAGATGAACCCTAAGATGACTGAAACTGTTTCCTTATTTTGTGTTATAAAACGTGGAGGATTTGGTGGTGGGTATGGGTGCCTTCGGCTGTGAAGTCAATAGATAAGTAGGGCTAAGTTGGTCTCTCTCCAACAGGGGAACTCTTGTAATAGTATAATCGTTTTTACCATTTAATATATAATTTTTTGCCTTTCAAAAAAAAAAAAACGTGGAACTGTTTCGTTGAGCTACTGCTGCTGCTTTGCGCCAGCTCAATTGGCACATTTCAACTTCTGTTGTTTTTTAATTGCTGCTGCTTTGATGGAAAGGGTGCATCCTTCTGTGGATCTTTGGTTGATTGGAAGTAAGTTACTGCTACACCCAAAACTCAATTTCACAGTGAAGTTGAGACATTGCGGATCAGTACAAAAAGTTGAGATTTCTCATAGCACCTGGTACAGCATGCTTGCCCGCAACTGACCAAGACCCTTGTAATGCCGTTAGACCTTGATACCGGCTTCCCGTCTATTAGATCTAGAAGTCAATTGAACTTGTGATTGCATACTTTAATTACAGATTCTTTAAGAAAGAAAGAGAGCTCAAAGCCTATTATCTTGTGGTAAACTTTCGTAATTCTCTTAAAAGTAAAGTGAGAGAAGTTTTGCGTGAGATTTCGCAATAATTTTCTCTCTCGATCTACCTATACCTATCTATGCTTTATACTATTTATTTAATATCTTGTATGGCAGAACGTGGTAATAATATCTTCAATATCTTGAGTGCTTCTTGTCTCATGGTGTATTTTTCTATGATCCAATAACCTTATCATTTTTTCATTATTTTTTCAATTGCGCAGCCTTGGATTTTTATGGAGCTCTTAGGTCGCAAACATATGACAGGTCAATCTCTGAGGTACCCATCATTCTGCCTTCACATTGAGAGTTTTACTTCTATACATAGATTTAGTTGTTTTCATGGATGGTACCTTATTGCTTTGTCTTTGCTTTGTTCCCTCCAACTCCCGTGTATGAGGTTGGAAGTTCAAACCTCCTACCTCAAAATGTGATAATTGACAATAGAAATTAGGAAAAACTAACAAGGACCTCATCATATTACCATTCCATACTCTTAGCATGTGACAACCAATTTCTTTCTGTTTGTCAAAATGAGAGCAAGCAAACAGTTGATGCCTAACTTATGTTTGATACTTCATATTTATATCTTATGAAGGCTAACTTACTTTGCTTCTTTTGAAGGGAAAGGCATCTTGGATTGCCTCGGACTAGTTGAAGAATTTCCTTAGCCACGGATTTGGTCTTGACTTGCAATTTTTCTTGGAAGCCGACCAGCTCAACTATCGATTCAGGAATTAATGTTTAGGCGCGCGCATGAGTGATTAGTTTATTGACACATGTTCAGAAAATGTGTTACAATCAGTTTAGTTTTTTGATTTTTTAGTTCGGTGCTAGAAACTTATAATAACTTGATCAGTTAGCTTTTTATGTATAAACATGCATGATAATAGATTTTTTAGGTTTTTTTTATTGTAACATTTTTTTGTCAAATTTATGAGTTAATGAAATATTTTCTTTCTCATTTTGTTAATATTCTTGTTTGATTAATTGTTTTTTTATAATTTCATATTCTAATTAATGCATTAAACAATTAATTAATATTAATTGGTAAATGGAGAGATCTATATATATATATATATATATATAGGTGTTGTATTTGAGATATAACCACGGTTTTTAATTAAAAGTGTGGTTGTTTACAAATTAAAGATCACGGTTTTGGGTTAAAAGCGTGGTCTTTTACAACTTAAAGATCACGATTTTCGATTAAAAGCGTGGTATTTTACAAATTAAAGATCACGGTTATTTGTAAAAAGCATGGTCTTTTATGTCTTTTAATCACAGTTCTGGTTAAACGCGTGGTCTTTGATGACTTTTAACCACAGTTTGTATTAAAAGCGTGTTCTTTTATAACTTTTAACTACAGTTTGTATTGAAAGCGTGCTCTTTACTAATATTTAATTACGCTTAAATCGACTTTTCATTACGGTTAAACACGGTGATTAAATCTCGAGACTTTTAATCACACCTCCATCAACTACGCTTCCAAAACCGTGATTAAAAGATAACGATCACGGTTTTTAACTGTGATTGTTATCTATTATTCTAGTAGTGAATTCTTATACTAAAATTACAATCATGCCGTTAATGAAAATAATGTAAATAAAGTATTCAATTGGAATTCCAAACTATAAAAATTTATCATTAGCCCAATAGAAAATAATTTTCCAAACAATTTCGTACCATAAAACGATAATCAAGTCTCTAGCACTTCTAATATACACAAAATAGTTATCTAATGTCCAGACTGAAAAATTTTAAATTTTAATTCCAAATTAAATATTAAGCAAAAGTTGAAGTGTAACATGCTTTGTGTGGAAAACTTGTTGGTCGCAATCAATACGACCTTCACTTCACCGTGTTTTTTTTTTTGTTTTTTTGTTCTGGACTATTAATTCAAGTCTCATTTCATCCACACGAATCTTATCTCACTCACGTTGCAACTTATAAATTTATTTTACAGACAATAGATTAATTAAATAACAGAATTTTAATTACTCACTAAAAAGAGTTCTAAAGTACTAGTATAATTTCCAGATTCAACTTAGAGGGCGTTTGGAGGGAATTTTATGGCTAAATTCTGTATTTTCGATTTTGATTGTGGATTATCAGCTCTATTTGGTCTAACTAATTTATTTTAATTCATTTTTTGTCTCTATTCTTTTTTTTTTTTTACATTTGTTGTTTTGACATCAATATTTTGTAGTTTATTGGTCCGTCATGATGAAAGAAATTTAAAAAGTATGAAATTATGTCGAAAAGTTAAAAAAATATCACTAAAGACGACAAATAAGTTAAAAGAAAAAATTCTGTTATTTATTTATTTTTGTCTTTTTCAAAATTTTTTCAAATTTTGTCCATTATTTTTAACTTTTTTGAAAGCTTTCGTCGAGATGAACCAATAAACCACAAAAAGTTGATGAAAAATAAAAAAATGCAAAAAAAATCACATAAGGACGAAAAGAATTCAATAAATACCATAGTCTAAATGGGTCAACTTTACATAAAATTCTGTGTGGTCATGGTCTCCTTGTACGAATACGAATTAGCTCCAGAGTTGGTTGAATAGTTTGAACCGTTATCAGTATTAGCAGGTGGATAAAGCTCATTTATCCCTATAGAATACAAATATTGGAATGGTTTAGGAGGTGGCATGATCTCTACTCCACCCTCCAACATTTTCACCACAGCACTCATCGGTGGTCTAACCCTCGGTGAGTCTTGAACACACCACAATGCCACCATAGCCATTCGTTGTGCTCTCTCCTTATCATTCTCTTTGATAGCATACGAAAGTATCACTGTTTCCAACTCATCTTTCTCATATTCATCCCAAATAGGGCTGCAAACGAACCGAGCTGTTCGCGAGCTCGGCTCGGCTCGATAAAGGCTCGGTTCGGCTCGGCTCGTTTAGTTAACAAGCCGAGATCGAGCTCGAATTTTAGGCTCGTTTCGTAAACGAGCCGAGCTCGAGTCTCGAAAGCTCGGCTCGGCTCGGCTCGTAAAAACTCGGCTCGTTTTAGAGGTTCGGCTCGTTTAAAGAGGCTCGTTTAAGTAAATGAGTTTCGTGCAACTCGACTCAGCTCGGCTCGTTTACAAACAAGCCGAGCTCGAGCTCGATTTTTTGGCTCGTTTAGTTAACGAGTTGAGCTCGAGCACTCCAAAGCTCGGCTCAGCTCAGCTCGTTTGCAGCCCTAATCCCAAATATGTTTGGGAAACCAACCCAGGCAATCACGGGGCCCCACTTTAGTATTCTTCCTCCTCCCTATGATCTCAAGCAAGAGCATTCCAAAACTGTAATTGTCGCATTTGTATGTGATAGGGTAATTGTCGCATTTGTATGTGATAGGGTAATTGTTTAGAAAAAGCTCAGGAGCTGAATAAGCAAGGGTCCTTTATATACAGTAGGAGATTCATGGGTATTATCTCTATTGCAAAGCTTAACTAGGCCGAAATCAGCAAACTTAGGGTTGAAATCGGCATCCAATAGCACGTTACCGGGCTTGATGTCATAGTGGATGATTCTCTGTTGACACTCTTCGTGAAGGTAAGCTATACCTTTGGCCGTCCCAATCGCAATTTCATGGAGCTTATTCCACTCAATTCCTTGCGCAATATAATCACTGAACAAGTACTTGTCGAGCGATCCCTTTTCCATGTACTCGAACACCAATGCACTCATCAACTGATCGTAGGAAAAGCCGTATAGCCTGACTAAGTTAACATGGTAAGTCCTTGCAATAGTGCTCACCTCTTCCATGAACGGCTCCTCTGCTCTTTTATCTTTTAAGCTCCTTTTGAGGACCTTTACCCCGATCTGAACTCCTTTCGGGAATTGTCCTTTGTAAACTACCCCAAAGCCCCCAGAACCCAAAACTGTGGAATAATTGTTGGTGAAGTTGCGTAACTGTTGGGCAGTGAATCGAACCATTTTTTCCTTTGCTAGGTCTTGGAGGAACCTCTCCATTGTGGGTGCGTCGATTTCCCAAATTCGAATAGCATACAAGGGTGGCGGTGTCTTGTCGTAGTTCTAACACAATTGCCCTTCTCATTTTCCTTGCGCAAGCGCACAAGATAGCGACGATTATTACGAGTATTACCAGAGTCACTATTACTCCTATAAGTTGAAAATCAGTTCATATCAGTATGTGACTATAACATTTTAATTTTCTCTTTTGAAAACATTATTTTGTTCTGTGAATGAACTAACCAGCAGCTATAGTCCCTCCGTTGGCGCTAGACATCTCTGTGGCATCAAAAACACTTGAGAAACTTAGACAAGCAAACATCACATAAGGTGGTCTCAATTTTACTACAACCACGCGTAAATGCATACATTCACACATGGTGTGGGTCTCCCCACTCTTAGAGTTTTTTATTTGTTTGTGTAAAGTCTAAAAAGGGTTCTTGAGTGTTAGGGAGCTAATTGTCTTTTTGATATAATGGATTGAAGACTATAATTTTTTTCAAATTATAATCAAAATATTCAAATTATATTTTGATAACAATATACATAATAAATTGTTTAAAAGGGTAAAATGTGAATTTGTATAAAGAATCTAAAAATCTCGTATATATATGACTTAACTTTTGAATTCTGCATTCTCTGACTTATTTTGTATAAAACATTTTAGCTAATAAATTCTAGAATTACCTCTCAAACACCCATAACGTGAAAATAAAAAAACCTATAATCTAACAATGAAGTGGCCAATTAAACACTCCCCCGCTACATGTTCCTTCATTTTAGGCTTAAACTAACTGGACCAAAAAAGTACTTTAAGGTCTCATTTGATTCACGAATTAAAATTGACGGGATTAATAGTTCTAAGATTAATAGATCTAGGATTATTTGTCTTGGTATTGTATTAATACTAGTCAAATCTAATCTCATGTTTGGTTTGGACTGAATTATTTTCAGGATATCTAATTCGGATGTCTAGGATTTTTGAATAGAGATGATTTGATGAAATTGTGTGGATATACGTCTGTGGCGGTGGTATGGTGGGTGGGTGGTGGTGGTAGTTGTGATGGAGGGCGGCAGCGGCAATGACAGTTTTGGGGGCTCGGAGGTGCCGGTGGCGGTGGTCGGAGGTAGTGAAGCAATGGTTGGTACATACGAAATTAAATTAGTCCCACCCCTCCCCCTAAAATAAAATAGTACCCCACATATAGATATTATAATAATTCTAAAATTATTTGTCCAAGTCCAATTTTGGGGAACCAAACATGAGATTGCGCGGGATTAGACACAAATAATCCAATCCCACACACGTAATCCAATCCCACACACGTTATGTTTGACTTTCAAAACAAGGGTTTCAGTTATCTAGTTTTTATTTTCTCGCAATAAGTAACTTGTTTTGCTATAATTGATGTTGGAACATTGTCATTCAAAATCGTTGGATTACGACAATTATACTTGTATTAATATGATTAATTTGGAACTCTAAACCACAAAATGCAGGATTATCGTACACGCTAGAATTCTCTATACATCAAAACTTAATCCTCTTGAAAGCTGTAATTGGGTCGAATTATCACTTACCAACAGTCAGGCAAGCCTACTGTGGGGAAACTCTTCTTTCACCCCTAAAATGCTGCGCTAACACAAGCTCACCCAGCAGAAACACTGCCCTTTTTCTGTCTCTCCTCTTCCCTCGTCCTTTGTTAACCGCGAGAGAGAGAGAGAGAGAGAGAGAGAGATGAAGTTATACAGAGAAGGTGTGTGGTACTTTCATGGAAATGAGATAATGCGGAGAAGGTGAGTGGTTTCTTCCTCCTTCACAATCAAAGAAACGGTCAAACCAGAGGCAATTCAACTTTTTTTTATCAGCCAGAGACAATTCAACTTAAAAGAAAAATTGGTAACAGAGGACTAACCAACCAATTGCATGAAATGCAGGCACAGATAAGTTAGGAATTTGAATGTCTTGGATGCTAAGAGGGAAAAAAAAAAATCAAACATATGGTTGAGGGGCCAGAATTAACTTGGTGGTCTTGGTTTATGGCTTAGAGATTTTTTTTTTCCCTTTTAACATCTCATATTCGATTTCTCTTGTTAATAACTCTTGCGATCACCTCACTCTCACGTATAAGAGCGTGATACAATTGGAGTGCAAGATCATTTATGGCCAACATGGCTCAAACTTTGGGATGTATGAAGGTTTCTTTGCCAATAAAATACCTTGGTATGCCCTTGGGGGCTAATCCAAGGATGTCACATACATGGCAGCCCATATTGGATAGGATGAAAAAGAAATTGGCGTGGTGAAAAAATATATTCTTGCGAATGGAGGGAAGGGTCATTTGGTTAAGTCTACCCTTAATAACCTCCCAATATATTACATGTCCTTATTAAAAAACCCCCAAAAAGTGTTTGCAAGGTCCCTGGAGAAGGTACAGAGAGAGTTTTTATGGGGGAATGGTGATAACAAGAAAATCCATATTGTGAGATGGGAATTTGTAGCAAAAGGGAAGAAATATGAGGGCTTGGGCATTAAGAAAATTGTACAATTCAATCATGCCTTATTGACAAAATGGTGTTGGGGGGTTTAATAAAGATAAAACAGCCATGTGGATGGAAGTAATCAGCAGAAGGTACGGAATTGATGAAAAATACTGGCTGCCTGAACTACATACCAGGCAATGGAAGGCTTAAAGTGTATGGCAATGGCTGGATGTATGCTCTATTGGTTTGCAGAATTCAAGCATGGGCAGTGTAATGCAGGAAGGGTTTAAGATCAAAGTGAGTTCTGGTCAAGGCACAAGGTTTTTTTGAGCAAGTTTGGGTGGGTGAGTAACCTCTAAAGTCAGCATTTCCTAGACTTTATCAGGTTTCTACTCAAAAGAATGCAATGGTTAGTGAGATTGTATCTTCTGTTTCCTGACCAGAATGGATGAACCAGATCAGAGCTAATAAGGAAGAACATAATACCTGCAGACCAAAGATTACGACCATTCTGCAATGTTGAAGTAGAAACACCGGTTCATTTACTGGTGGGACTTGTATTGGGTGTGCCCTTCAAATTTGAGTGACTTGGTAAGATTCTGGTTTTGTAACAGGTTCTATAATACGGAAAAAAAGATTTGGGAAACTGGCTTCTTTGATGTCATGTGGCCTCTATGGATGATTAGGAATGATATTGTTTTCAAGAATACAACTCTGGATTATTTTGATGTTCTGAATTAGTGAAGACTAGGATTGCTCTTTGGATCAAAGGAAAATTTTATTTTGCAGGGGTCTCGGTGGAAATATTGATCCAGTGGAATTTGGAAGGAGATAGAAGTCTTAGGTTGTTGATTTCCTGAAGGCTGAAAAACCAGGTGCTGCTAACTGGTGTTATGATTCCTGAATGCTTAATATGGCCTGGAAATGATGCTAATGTTAATTGGTAAGCTGACTAAATGGAAGGTTGATATTCTTCCGTGGTTGCTGATCAAATGATTCTATGATTAAGGGTGATGTCTTCATGCTTTTGGAGGATTGAGGATGCTGATATGGGGAAGGTAAAGAGGCTGAAAAAAGACGACAACTAACCAATGTGGGACAAACTCATATAACTTAAGTGCAAATATTTAACAAAATAACATTACGTCGATAGCAAACAAATTTCACTTTTTGATCCACTCATAGAGATGTGTGAGGCCACTTTAATCTGCTTCAAAGCTGGCAAAACATCACAAATGTCATCCATTTGTGTTGCGATTTGTTTTCAAAATCACATCGTTCATCTATTTCTCTAAAACAAATGTGATCATGTGCTTCTTATCTGTATCCGAAAATTAGAAAAAATGGCTTCAATAAGATAAAGCATAATAAATCCAAGTTGAATTTAAATAGCTTCTTACATTGCCCCCAATCTGATATACTTGTGGAGATAATAAAATTTAAAAGTGGACAAAGGTAAAAACAAACAATAGTTTCTCATCTATTATGATAAACTTGCTATCTGTATCTCATACTTAGCCATGATCGGTGTGGTCATGGTCTCCTTGTACCAATACGAATTAGCTCCAGAGCTGGTTGAATAGTCTGAACTGTTATCAGTATTAGTAGGTGAATGAAGCACATTTATCCCTATAGAATACAAATAATGGAATGGTTTAGGAGGTGGCATGATCTCTACTCCACCCTCCAACATTTTCACCACAGCACTCATCGGCGGTCTAACCCCCGGTGAGTCCTGAACACACCACAATGCCACCATAGCCATTCTTTGTGCTCTCTCCCTATCATTCTCTTCGATTGCACATGAAAGTATCATTGTTTCCAACTCACCTTTCTCATATTCGTCCCAAATATGTTTGGGAAACCAATCTAGGCTATCGCGGGACCCCACTTTAGTATTCCTCCTCCTCCCTATAATCTCAAACAAGAGCATTCCAAAACTGTAAACATCGCATTTGTATGTGATAGGGTAATTGTTTAGAAGGAACTCAGGAGCCGAATAACCAGGGGTCCCTTTATATCCGGTAGGAGATTCATGGGTATTATCCCTATTGCAAAGCTTAGCTAGGCCAAAATCCGCAACCTTAGGGTTGAAATCGGCATCCAATAGCACGTTACCGGGCTTGATATCATAGTGGATGATTCTATGCTCACATTCTTCGTGAAGGTAAGCTATACCTTTGGCCGTCCCAATCGCAATTTCATGGAGCTTATTCCACTCAATTCCTTGAGCATCATCAGTGAACAAGTACTTATCCAGCGATCCTTTTTCCATGTACTCGAACACCAACGCACTCATTAACAGATCGTAGGAAAAACCGTATAGCCTGACTAGGTTAATATGGTAAGTCCTTCCCATAGTGCTCACCTCTGCCATGAACTGCTCCTCTGCTCTTTTATCATGTAAGCTCCTTGTAAAGACCCGGAAAATTTAAAATTTTTATATTAATGCTCGGGTTAATAATCATAATTAATGTGGGGTATGTGAAAATTTGTGTTAAAACATGATTTGGGGTTAATGTGATATAAGGTGATAACTTTGGGGGCTCATGGTAGCATGTGTCATACTTGAGGGGTGTAAGTGTAATTGTGGTGCTGAGATTTGTCCATATCAGACAAACATTTTGGCCAAACCCATTTCCTCTCTCTCTCCCTCACGTTGAGCTCCCCCTCTCTCAAAACTCATCCGAAAAACTTGCTCCAAACCTCGATTCCTTGAAGATCCTACACATTTCTATCCTCCTTGGGTGATATCCGGTGTTGGTTTGATACCATTTGCTTGGAGGAGGAGTATTTGGTCTTTTTCAACCTTTGGGAGCAAAAGCTTGAAGTTGGAGCTTTGTTTCTTGCACCCGGAAGTTGAGGTAGGGATTTCTCACATCTATTACGCGTGTATAACTTGATTTGGTAGTCATTTGATGTTTTGATGTGGTGTGGAAAAGCCCTAAAACTTAGGGTAGAAACCTGTTGAAATCTGCTTTGTGCGTGCCCGTTACACCGGTGTCAAGTTTTGGTGACACCGGTGTCTCTTGTTCTCTGGATCTTTGTTTCTCTAAGTTTTGAGCCTTGACACCGGTGCTTCGATTTTGTTACACCGGTGTCACTTGTTCTCTGTATCTCAGCTTCTGAGTTTTGTGCCTTGACACCGGTGCCTTGTTTTGGTGACACCGGTGTCTCCCTTTGGATTTCTCAGACTTTGGACCTTACACCGGTGCCTTGTTTTGGTGACACCGGTGTCAAAAGCTCTCTGTATCTTGGTGTTTGGCTGTTGTACCGGTGCCTCACTTTGGGGTACACCGGTGTCTCTTCCCTTGGAACTTTTCCTAGTTTGGGCTATGCTTTGCCACTTGATTTGGCGTATTCTCTCCTCAACTTTGTGACCCGTGAACCCTTAAACGTATTATCCCTTGGACATTGATTGTTGTCTTTTGTTTAACGATTTGGATTGCGATAAGCGTTGTATCACGCCATAAATGAGAACATAAGAGGTGGATTACGTGACACATTTTGAGATTGAACCAAATGGATGAAAGTGATGAATTTTATGATTTGTGTGCATGTTTTGACTACACGAACGATATGAGACACATGACATATGTGAACGAGGTACTGGAATGCCTTCGGGAGTGCCAGGAATGTACTGGAATGCCTTCGGGAGTGCCAGGAATGTACTGGAATGCCTCCGGGAGTGCCAGGGATGTACTAGAATGCCCTTTGGGAGTGCTAGGAATGTACTGGAATGCCTCCGGGAGTGCCAGGGATGTACTGGAATGCCTTCGGGAGTGCCAGGAATGACACTTTGACGCATGATACGGATCCATTGGAGACACATGATATGTGTGGACTTGGAATTGAATGAACTAAGGAACCAAAGTACATAAAAGAGTTACTTACATGTTCTCTCATTCGAGTATTGCTTCCATTGACTCTATCTCACTTGGTGTTGATATAATTGTTTGTGTGACATATCATAGCTTGTCATATGCATGTAATATTTTGTGTAGACTTTCCTACTGGGCTGTCGAGCTCAACCCTTCTTTCTTCTCAGGTACAACCTTGGAGTGATAGCATGGAGTGCTTGGCTTGCATGGATCGACATGCATATTTTTTTTAAAGCTGCATCGGATGAATTACTTAACTTCTTTTATCTATTATTTTTGAAAAGATGTAATGTAATTCGTACCTTATCTATTTCTATTCAAATGATGTAAACCACTAAACTCCTTTTTGGCTTTGGAGATGATTATCTTTGGTCGAAGTGACCACTTTTGTACTGTATTTCAAACTTCTTCTGATTTACTCTATTATCATTGTATTTTTGGGAAATTGGTGAGATTGTGAGTCTTTATTAATGGTAAATGTATTATTTAATTATGTTGAAAATTGAGGGCGTGACACTCCTTTTGAGAACTTTTACCCCAATCTTGACTCCATTCGGAAACTGTCCTTTGTAAACTACACCAAAGCCCCCAGAACCCAACACTGTAGAATAATTGTTGGTGAAGCTGCATAACTGTTGGGCTGTGAATCGGACCGTTTTCTCCTTTACTATGTCTTGGAGGAACCTCTCCATCGTGGGTGCGTCGATTTCCCAAACTCGAACAGCATACAAGGGCGGGGGTGGTACTGTAGCGACGGTTTGTTGCAGTTCTGACACAATTGCCCTTCTCATTTTCCTCGCGAAAACGCATGAGATAGCTGCGATTATTACGAGTATTACCAGCGTCACTATTATTCCTGCAAGTTGAAAATCAGAAGATGATATTACTATAAAATTTTCATTTTCTCTCTTGAAAACATTTTTTGTTTCTGTGAATGAACAAACCAGCAGCTATAGTCCCTCCGTTGGCAGTGGGTGGTGGAGGACTCAAATACCAATTATATGTAGACATCTCTGTGGCATCAAAAACACTTGGAAAACTTAGACCAGCAAACATCAAATAATGAAGTGGCCAAACACTCCCCCATAACTGACTTTCAAAACTACTCTTTCAGTTTTCTCTTTTTTGTTAATATTGGAATATTTTCATACAGAATGGTTCGATGACGAAAATCTCGATGACGATGGTGATGACTAGATTTCAAAAAATTTAATTTAATTTGGAGCTCTAACACACACAAATGCAGGATAATATACTATGAAAGGACCCAACTGACAAATAAAATTCCAATATTATCTTCAAATTGTAAATAGCTAATTTCTTTCCGCAGGATTATGATATAAATCAAAAACTTAATCCTCTTGAAAGCTGTAATTGGGTCTAATGATCACTTACCAACAATAATAAGGCAAGGCTCTTCTGGGGAAACTCTTCTTTCACCCCTAAAGGCTGCACCAACACAAGCTCGCCCGACCGAAACACTGCTCCCTTTCCTGTCTCATCTCTTCTTCCCTCATCCTTACTTAAACGAGAGAGAGAGAGAGAGAGAGAGAGAGAGAGAGAGAGAATTCGGAGAAGGTGAATGGTTTCTTCCTCTTTCACAATCAACGAAACGGTCAAACCAGAGACAAGTCAACTTAAATATTTTTCGGATCCTAAGAGCATCTTCAACCCTATTATTTATTGGGTTTTGTTAATATGTGCCCTAAGGGCACATGATAAGGATCTAACTCTACTTTCCCTTCTATTGAAACAGTAAAAATCATTAATGTCAAATTTAATAGTAGAGTAAGGAAAAATTTGTGTTTTAGTGAGACCAAAATATCCTTTGTATTTTTTTTCTTTTTGTTGCCTTTTCATTTTTTCTTCTCTATTTTTTTCGAACTCTTGTTACTATTACGAATATCCCAGATGACAAAACAACTTGGCCCGCGAAAGAGCAAATAGCTAGTTGTTTATTGGCATGAAGCAAAAAAATTTGCATGGCAAACGAATCATTAAATGGAATCATAGGAAGAGATTAAATTACAAAGCAACTTAAGATCTAGAGTTTTTGTTGCATAATAAAAAAACTCTAGAATTTTAATTAATTGTAGGGTGAAAAAACTATAAGATTCTTTATATAATTTGTCCCAAAAAAGGTAGTTAGTGACAAAAAAATCCAATAATCTAGAAAAAAAAAATAGATTACCTCTCATTAATTACTTCTTGAATTTGCGCACACACGCATATATCTGGTATCTGAATTAAGTATTATTTTAAAAATACTTAATTATTGAATTAGCCAAACATTGTCAAATATTTTGAAGTAATTATTGAATGAAATAAAAGTCTAAACATCTATTTTTACTCTTGAAAATTCCGTTACAATTTAATTTGCCAACCTTTAACTATTTTTTACACAAAGTAAAAAGAGAGGGTATTTAGGTCTCACTAGAACACAAATTTTTTTTTACTCTAATATTGAATGTGACATAAATGATTTTTACCATTTTCTATAAAAGTGAAATTAGAATTAGGCTATTTAATGATCCTTATCATGTGCCATTAAGGCACATATTAACAAAACTCTTATTGATTTTATCTAGCCAACAGTATAAAAAGACAATCTCTACATTGTCTATTTTGTCTACTTACTCTTTTATTTTTATTTTTTATGTATCAAGCCCTACTCTATTTTTACTATCCATCCAATTTTGGAAAGAATTTTTTTTTAAATTATATTAGTAAATTATCTAAATTAATATCCCATCTCTGCATGAATATATACACCTTCAATTGAAAAAATAAAAAAAAATTGAGAAATGAAAAAATCTCCTTCACCTATAGTAATTAATATTTTATTTAAAAACTAGGCTTACAACTATATATGAAGAAAATTTCTTGTTAATCAAATAAAAAATTTGTAGAAAAGAGATGTTGGATTTGAAATGTGAAACTAAAAAACAACAAAAATGGAGTTTGAGATTTGAGAGCATGTTCAAGAGTCTAGCCAAAAGAGAGTTTTAGGTATTATACCTAGTCAAATGCATAAAATAAGTTATAGAAGAGGCTCAATAGGAAATAGCTAAATTAGTTTTTGATATAGTACCTAGCAGAGCATTATCAAGAGATTAGCTAAATGTGATTTTTAGCTACTTTAACTATTCAAAACTCAAAAATTGTGCTCCAAGAATCTCAATAAAAGGCTAGGTATTATAATTTTGTGAATAATGCGTAGGTAAATCTATTGAGGCACTATTCACTATGTATCTCATATTTTATTCATAAAATATACATATTCATTCAATCTTCTCTCTCATTCTCTTTCATCTTGTCTAATATATTAATAAATATATAATATTTTAAAGACAATAGCAATAATAGAGAGGTTGTTGGAATGAATAATAAAAAATCACTAGTTAAAATGAAAAAAGTTGAATTTTTTGGATAGGTATTATAGCTATCACTCTTGGACATGCTCCTTAGGTACTATTCACTAGCAATTGTTTTAATGGTTTCTCTCTATTTTTTCAAAGAATTAAAAAAAGATAAAAGATAAGTAAAAAAGTGAAATAATACATATTTTAATGGATAAATAACTAAAATAGATAGTGTTGTTGGACTTTTGAAAGAAAAAAAAAAGGCTAGCTAGATTTAAAAATGCACTATTGAGTAAGAAAAATACCTAATGACTCTTAGACATGCTCTTGGAGCATCTACAACAAGAAATAGACAAATTAACTAGTGAACAGTGTAAAATTTTCATTTAAGCAAATCACGTCACTTTCAATATTTCAGCAATCTCATCTATTTTACCAATCCACCATTAAAATATCTTTTTTATATTCATTTTCTTTTTTCTTTTTAATTGAAATCATCCTCCCCAGAAGAGATGGAAGATAGAGAAATAATAAAAAAATCTATTACATGGTGAATAGTAACTAGGTAAAAATAGGTATTACTATTTATAAAAACCAAAATAGTTTTTATTTATTGAGTTTGTTGGAGCTTCATTTTTTAGAGTTGACTAGATAAAATACCTAAAACTAACCATTTAGAGAGTTTGTTGGGCTGACTCTTAGGGCTAGTTACATGTAGCTAGTGGAATGACCTTGAAGCAAAATGAATAGCTTAATAAATAGTGAGTTGGAAATTTTAAAAAAAAAAATGCTTGGAGTAATTATTATTGCTAATGAGATAAATATAGCTAGTGGGTTTAAGATAATGAGGTTGATAGTCTTGGTTTAGGATTTAGAGATTTTTTTTTCCTATTTATATCTCACATTCAATTTCTCTTTTCAATAACTCTTGGGATCAATCTCACACTCTCGCACTACTATAGGTGTTTTTGTATGCTAATCCTTTGTATATTTTGGGATTTAGTTATTTGGTCTTGTTGTTCTCGACTGGTTTCTCTCCAACCTGTCTTTTCTTTTCTAGTCTTCCAGCTAACAGATGATTTGTCAAACGTTTGGGTGCCAGCAACTAATTATAAGTTAGGATCCTCTAGTTTTCGAAATGATATCTTCCATCAGTTGTTGTAATTATTCTCAGTTGGTTTCTCACGATTTGAAGCATATGATGAACTATATCCACGAATCGTGTATGCCAATGATTTTTATTTTTCTTATTGTAATTCGTTGTGATTGTACTCAATGAAATACTTTTTTATTTGGAGGACTTGGTTGTACTTGTGAAATCTTGGGCATTCCAGCTTATAGTTGATGTTTTCTGAAATTTCATACCTTAAAATGCGCACAAATTGTCGTACTACTTTGAATTTAGTATGTTGTGCAATGAATCTGAAGTCACAGGACTCTGGACTTTCTAAATAAAATTCTCTTTCTTTTTATTTACTACGTACATTACTTTCATTACGGTAAACAAACACTCGATTTTTTAAAACGCCTCAAACTCTATGAAAATCATGAAGCACGTAAATCAACACTCATTCTGACGTGCAACGCACATCCAATAACCCTAGTATACACACTATATGTATATATTTCTCTTAATTTGTTAACGTCTTCAAAGATTTTATGCATGATATTTGTTCCACCAAATTTAGCTTGATTGGTTTATTGTTTGCAGACTCCTCATCAATTGGTTAATGGGTGATGCGTACAAATGTATGTTTGCCTTTCTTTATCATTATTTTAAATTGTTTGGGTCATCATAGATGATCTCTTTTTAATATGATGATTTGAAATGTGTGGTGTACCTTCCTTTTAGGTCAATTATGTATACAACACGGCAACAAATAAAAAAAAATATTATGTAGAAATTAAATATTATTTTATTACAAAAATAGCAGTCATTATTTAAATACAATTTGCATAAGTAATTGCACAAATATTATCCAAGTATAACTCAACATCTAAACCTTTAATTGAGAAAGAAAAAAACCAAGAGAAGAAAAAAAGCAACTCATAATTTGTGAGTCGTGAGTTGTTTTAATTTTAGTTGCACAAACATTATTTCCTTTTATATAACCAATTTTTATAAAGCGGTTTTAGTTAAAATTCAAAGCATAATGTGCTTTTTTATCTAGTATATAATAGTTGTTTCAATGTTTACGCAGCCTAATTATCAGCTATCACTATTTGAACGAATTTTGAGAAGAAAATGATGAATTATATAATATATAATTTTTTTATTCTGTCCAGATTCGTTGAACCTTTTGGGGAGTTATCCGATTGATTTTTTTTATAGATATTATATATTTGTTTGTTTATTAATTGTTTTACTCATAATTATCTTATTCGATAACTATTCGAGCATTTGAATCCCAATCGAACTCTTCCTATTGTATTCAAATCCTACAGGGACTCTATTTTTTTTTTGTATTCGAGTTCTTTTTGGACTTAGACTCGCCCCCCTTTGTCTATTTATACAGCGTTTGATCTATTCGATATTCACTTTTCATCGTTTCAGAGTTTTTGTGTACATCTCAAATATTTGTGAGGTATTCTCCTGAAAATCTCGTTTTCTTTTATATTTTTTTTGGATTTTTGAAATCTCCCTCTTATTATTTATTTTATTCTTTCCTTTCCTCTCTTTATTTATTTCCCTTTCTCCTCCACTCTATCTATCCCGTAGCCTTTTGGTTTCTTATTTCTTTTTCTCCCATTATTTCTCTTTCTCTGATTTTTCTCATTCTTTTCTCTTAATCTCTCTCCAATTCTCTTTTCTTTATTTTTTAATCCTCTTCTCTCATTCTCTCTATTCTCTCCTGATTTCTTTTCTCTCTCTCGGCTTTCTCTCCATCTTCTCTCTCTCTCCTCCCCCGTACGGCCACTCCTCCCCTACTGTTTTTATTTATTTTTTATTTTAAATTATGTTATTGTTTTGTTTTTGTTATTTTCATAGTATACTGTTTTTTATACATTATATTTAATGTTATGATTTTGATTGTTGATTTGATAGTATTGCGATAATTAGATCTCGGTGTGGTGTTTGAGTTCGTGGATTTTTAGTAGTGCTTTATTCGTTGGATTGAGGTAGAAATTTCGGACCAAGCCCTACATATATATGTGATTTATGAGTAGATTTAATTTCTATTCGAAGATTGTGTAGGGATATGAATCGAATATTTAATAATTAACTGTTGAAGTGTTAATTACGTGTATTCAATTGCGCAAATTAATCAAGTTGAGAATTTAATAAATATTAGGTGTTAGATCGGGATTGGGTCTGAACCATAGGAATGCTATATATTTATTATATGTGACAATTCGTGATTTAATTTAATTTAGTTGATGAATTAAAGGATTATTACTTGTTGAGACCAATTTGTATGTGAGGCCCCACGAACGTTGTATGTGATTTAGATTGATTGATGTTGATAATATCGTATGATTTTAGTGATTTTAATTTATGCCTGATGCATGTTTAATTGAAATCACATGGAATTTTATTATTACATGTTGAGCATAACAGATAAGCATTATGCATGCATGCATAGAAATTGGAAGTTAATTGAACGATAGGGTTAGATGATTTCATTGTTGCTATAATGAGTAATAACCACAATTATTTGGAGTTGTAGTGGACTATGGGGAATTGCGCGACCCTGATATTGTGGTACTGATGAAGGAGATTGCGAGGCCTTGAGGTTGTAATTTGGTAGAGAGGGATTGCAAGGCCTCGATGCTGCGATACCGATCAAGGGTATTGCGAGACCCTGGGGTTGTAATTTGACTAAGGAGGATTGCGAGATTCCGAGGCTGTGATACCAATGAAGAGAATTGCGAGACCCTGAGGTTGTACATTTGATATGGGGGATTGCAAGACCTCGGTTTGGAGATAATAATGATAAAAAAATATTTAATGCGGAAAGTTTTATGCACGACATTGCATATTCATGTTTATGCGTGATATTGCATATTTCATCTTTGTTTATTGTTCTTTGTATGCTATATAGAATTATTATTATGTATGTTTTATTTGTAAATTAGAGATAAGGTTAGATTTTTCTACTGAGTGTTAATTAGTCATTTGGAGCTACTTTCTAGTCACTGGCATTTCACGCCAGGTTTTGAGAAATAGGTTGAGGCGGAGCGTAATTTGAAAATTCAGGAGATCGAGAAGTACGAGATGAATGTACCAGAATCATGGTTGTACCAGTAACAATTTGATGGTTTGACCTAGGGTCCCCTTAGTTGCTTTTAATTAATGATAATTTCTAACTCGAGTTATTAGTTTTTGAAACTATTTAATGAGCTAAATTTTGGGTCGATTATTTTGCTGATAATTAATAAATATTTTGAGAATTGAGCCCTTTGTTTTTATATTGAAATTTTTATTCCGCTATTTAATTAAATAATTTTTATTATAACGTACCATAAAAACATGAGGCGTTACATTTGGTATCAGAGCCCCAGGTTGAGAACCTAGAGACTTTGGGTTTAAGTAACTAAGTTGTTTAGTACGTGACTTAGATAGTTAATTATATGTTTGAGTGGTTTGTCACCCAAATAATTTAAATTTTTCTGAAAAACAATATATATTTGAAATAACTGGAGATTTTGATATTTTCTTTTCTTTTCTCGTTCATATTGTAGATATTGTCGTCGGATTCACGAGATGTTAGTTTTGACTTATTTGTGTTATATGCACAGGTTGCTATTAGTTATTGTTGAGCCAGGTTGTTAGACTCGTACTACAAGAGGTTAGTTGATGAGTGACCATTAGAGAGACGAGAAAGTATTAGCGCCGACTACTTCAACGTCGTCTTCGAAACTAGTTTTTTTTAGGCACGACCAGCCTACAAAATTAGCAAGAACGATGCATTGCACAAGAAGGACGTCGGAGGGTCCACGACCGGTTGGCCCCCCCTTGGTCACTAAACTTTTGTGCAGGAATAGCTCAGTAGGATCAATCGGGCCCATCTCCTTTTTTCGATATCATCATGTACTATTATTAAATTAAATTAAAGTAAACCTTTTCGTTTAGTATAAACACATTTAAAACGTCATTTATCCCTACACTTATTCTAAAAATGTTCAAATGATGGATTTAAATAAAACGTCGACCAGGGACCATGTTCTTTACGAATACAAATCGATTGCTTCCATTCTTATCATCGTATGATAATGTCTCTGAATAATTAAATTTCAAGCACTTCAATTGTTATGATTATACTATGACAATATTAGTTGATCCATATTATGAATGCCTTTGATTATATAGACAATGAATAAATATTGATACTCAGTTTGTCCCGTGGATAACTAAATGTTAAAACAAACTGAGAATAACATACGATTAGTTGTTTTGGATTATATTCTCCGTGAAAATATCCGTGTGTGTCTTATAGTCATGATGCGACTTAAGCCTAGCTTTGACTTCAAACAGAGGTGTGATGGACTCAAGCGGTGTATTACCTAAGTGCTGCATTTAGCCGTGTCATGTGTTTAGCCAAATTATGTTTGAGCTGAAATTATATCTAGTCCTATCGTGTCATTTTTTAATCTTCTAGCCTGCTTACATAAACTTAAATGTATTTTGTTCTGGCATGATATTGAAAGGATATAATGTTAGGAAAAATATATTGATTGAAAACATGACAAATGGGAACAGTGTGGGTGAGGGCACTGTGGTTGGGAAACACAGTAAGTTGGGTGGTCAGGATCGTTATCGTTCGGGAGCACCATACTTTAGAATTATCATTGTTAGAAATATTGATTTAAAATAGATGATGTGATCATTCCTCGAAAGTGGACTTCATGATGATGTCATACTTACAACATCCTGATTTGAGTCAAGGACTTATGGAACACTGACTCTTGATAAATACTTGACTAGATTACTTGAAGAATTCAATTTCAGATACCGGTTTATATCTTGTTCTTGTTGCTTCCACATGTATCATGTCGCATGATCTAATTAAACCTTGATTTCTTTTATGTCCTTGTACATTGCATACCATGTTAATTATTTTAAAACATTCAAAATAAAATTTAAGGCTAGGGCAACTCTCTGAGTGTCAAAATTCATGTTAGGAACTGACGACGACAGGGCAAGACTTGACTATCCACCTCACGATGGCGCTTACCCGAGGAAGACCTGGTGGAACCGTGATTTACTTAGGCTAGATTTAGACTGCTTTGATTTTATTTTAAAGTCCTTTTGATATAATAGTCTTTTGAATGTATTTTAGTTACCCTCTATATTAAACTCCTATTTTAAATGAAATGTTGGTATTTGATTACTTTTCTCTTTTAAATTAACGTGTCCGAAAATTAGGGTGTTACAATGTTCATGCTTAACAGAGGTGTATACGATCTGTACTGACTCTCCGGAATGTCTGGACTACATTCTATAATTTGCTAAATTCCAATAGGTCGCTCAAGCGGCCTAGAGCTCACTTGAGCAGTCTTAAAAAATATCGGCTCTGGATTTCTAGATCAAAAGCCAGAAACTATCAGAAACCAGACAGGTCGCTCGAGTGGCCTTGAGCTTGCTCCAGCGGATCTGAGTTCTAAGTTTTCTGCTTCAAACAACTCGATTCGAACTACAAACTACGATTCTAGTTTTAAAATAGAAACTGGACTTGCAAATAGAAAGTTTAGTGTTTTGAAAACATTTATCCTTGATCTATTTCTCTAATCTATCTATGATTATAACCAATTTCATGCATAAATAAAGATGGATAGAAAATATTGACATGCTTTTCAATGAAAAATCAATAAAACTGCCATATGTAAATCTTAACCTAAGGGTTGGAAGTGATTTTTCCCTATCTCAACAATAGATTAGAGCAATGAACGACTTCAGGTTGAACAATCTATGCACGGTCAGAACCTCTAAAACTTTTTGATTCACTCAATATGATTTTGTAAATGAAAATTGATATATCTGCTAGGTTTAAGTAGAGATTTCGACCCATAAATGCATAATCAAATCATAGTAATACCAAAACTAATTCACAAACGTTTTCTTCCTCCATTAAGACCTTCAACAGTGATCTGTCCGTTCAAGAATTTGAACAGGTCGGTGGAGGAAAATTAAGTTTATTTAGTATAGTATATGTCGGTGGAGGAAAATTAAGCTATAAATCCTGTATGATTTTCGTATTTAATATATTACTATATTTGTGAGATATACCTTCCCTATTTTATCTTTGTGAGATTACAACAAAACTTGCACTCGTGATCTTTGTGATTTTGACAATTTTCTATGGCTATAAAAGGCCTGATATATCTTCCCTATGTTATCTTCGTCCTCTCTAAATCATGGCGACTGCAAAATACATTACAACGTATTTGGCATTCGCATATGTTGTCTTATTAGCTCTGATCGCTTTTCACGAGTGTAAGTTTTGTTGTAATCTCTCTCGTAGTGCCTTTTTGTCTATAAACTCTCTGATCTACGTGTGTGGGAGTGTAACTTTGGTTCTTTCATATTTGGGTTGAGAAATCAATTCAAAATATTATTAGAAGAGGATTTGATCCATGCAGTTTTTCGCCCTTCATGATATTTGTTTAAGCCGATTTCTTGTAATTACCCTTGAAACATGTTTTAAACTTGGGTGTGGGTGTGTGTAACTTTATTTCTTTCATATTTGGGTTGATATGTTTTCATACTAGCATCGAAATTCTTCCTCATTAATTCTTCCAATTTGTTGTTGGCTAGCAGATGGTTATGTCATTTTTCTTGAGTCCTTGGTATCAAAGTTGGTAACTTCTATGTTTTTCGTGTTTATGTTTAGGCAAGATTGAAATAGAAGTAGTTGATGATGTTGGGGCCGCACAGGCAAAAGCTGTTGAGCATGGGAAAAATGAAATTATAACCAACTGTAATCCCTGCAACTGTGATGGGGCAGAGCGATTCTGCTGTTGTTCTTTTTGTTGGCATAGTCTTGAAACTTGTGTGAGAGACTGTAATCAGATATGTCAAAAACACAGACTTTTACCATAAGCGTTGGGATATGTATGTGCGGAATGCACGTAAAAATTTGAATAAATAAGGTTAAGTTTCACTTAACCCAATTGCTAATGTCTTTTCTTGGGATGACTCTGCTCCTCAATTAGCCCACTTATCCCTCTCTCTCTCTCTCTCTCTCTCTCTCTCTCTCTCTCTCTCTCTCTCGGTAGATTTTTTTATAGTTATTGTTTTTAATTTTTTTTATCTGTCTTAAGCTGTTACAAAAATTACTTTTTTTATTATACATGGTCCTTTCTTTTCAGTTTCAAACAGCCACAAGTATAGGTTACAGTCGCGCAAGAGTAATGCTATACCGAAGAGGAATTTTTTTTTTTTTTTTTTTACATAACTACCTGATAATAATGAGAATCGAAATTAAAAAAATCTAAGTTTATGAAAAAATTAAGAGCAGTGAAAATGAAAGATTTCAAAACGTTTTCCGTTAGTGAAGCTTTTAAGACTTTTGGTTATATTTTTTTTACTTTTTAGTTCATTTCTTCAAGAAAAATAATTAGTATACTAGATCATTTAGTCGCACCAAATATATACGTTCAATTGATAGACGTTCAAAATTTTAAAATTTGGCCTGACTTTTCCTTTAAATTTCGTCCTTATTTGAATTTATTAGTTACCAAATTAAATGAAAAATTAAGACTTTCAGATACTTAATTTCGTGCAAATTTTTAAAAAAAAAAAATGAAACGATTTTTTGTGATGAACTACGAATACAAAACATAAAGAGTAAAAAAAACCGAAATGACCAATGAAGAGTTAGTATTATAACCAAATTAAGATGAATTTCTATTGGTGTTGAGAAATACAAATTTCTTGTTTACTTTAAATTAAGAAATACAAAATCGAAATACAATTTTTGTTCATTATAACCAATAGATAGTTAGCATTTTTTGTACAAATTTCTTGTTCATTTATGGGTGCGTACATATTATATTGTTGTACATAAATTTATACAAAAATAGAAAAAGTTATCCTAAAATCAGTAAATAAGTTCAAAAATAAGTTTCATTTTTAGAAACAATTTTTTTAATACAGAAAAAGAAATATGATAACTGGATATTTAATACCATGTATTTGAATTTGCACAAAAAAGAATTGTGTTGTTGTAAATTTAGTGGAATTTCAAAAACAATAATTGAATCAATTAGGTCAAATTTACTATTGTAAATTAAGGGAATTTTTTTAAAATGATAACTATATAAATTTACACAAAAAAGAATTGTATTGTTGTATATTTAAATTTTCTTTAATTAGGTCAATTTAAATAATTAGGTCAAATTATTTACACAAGAGAATTGTTGTATTGTTATTGTAATTGTTTACCCTAAATTTAAAAAATATGTGCTAACGTTCAAAGAAGTTTTGCGTGAAGGGTAATTTGGATAAATTATCTATTCCATCCACTGCCATCACTGACAGGAAAGATAACTGTAATTTCAAAACTCGGGGGATATATTTATAATTGTAAGAAATCTCAGGGATCAAGGAAAGTGAAATTTACCCATACAATAATCAATAATAAAATTATTCAATTTAATACTAAAAAAGTTTATACGTTCTATGTTAAGTAGCTGTATTATCTCCGCTTATGTATCCTAAGGTTAATCTGATTTATAAATCAAATAACAAAATATATACATCCTTTTAATAATGAAAAAATCCAAAGCAAAAATTTAATCAATATTAAAAAATCCACACTCAATAATTAAATACTAATTAATAATCAAAATAGAGAACCCCTCCATCACATTCTCCCTTAGCGAGCACCACAACAAAACAAAATATGCGATAACCCAAGGTTCGACCTCTTATTTTTATATGTTTTAGTTATTCGAAAATTCATGATTTTGAGTTTAATATTCTGATTGTGACCTTATTTTAATGGTTTAGAACGTTGAGGCCTGATGCAGAGGTGTTAGGGACTTGAGTAGGGTTAGTGTAATTAACCAAATTTTAATTATATAAGGATTAGGAAATCCTAAAATCAGTTTATATTAAAAATACAGAGCTTTTTTGTTAAGAGATCTCTAACCCTAAAAGCTTGAGGAGGGAGAACGGATGCCTAAACAAAAGATTCATCCAGGTCAACTAGGAAGTTGTAGAGGGTATTGAGAGCTTCGCATTGAGCTTGGAATTAACCTAGTACACGGAGTATTCAAGAGGTTTTCGATCACACAAGCATTTTCTGCGTTTCATTCGAATAAGGTAAAATTTCATGTTGATTTGTATTGAAATATTGCATAGACTATGTTTAAATTCAATGGTATTTATGTGGTTTTTGGCGTATGTTAAAGTTATGCATGTTCTGTGGTGATTTTGTACGTATTAGACTTGGTTGCAGAAATAAAGGCCAAAAATACAGTCTATTCGACAGAATAGATTCTGAAAATTTAACTAGGCCACTCGAGCGAGCTCCTTAAATTTTCAGCAGTCTATTTCGAACACTAGACTTATTTTGGTCGCTTGAGCGAACTTCTAGCCGCTCGACCAGCCTACTGAAAAACCGAATCTGATTTTTTGCACACTCAGCCTATTTCTTGCCTTTTTGGTCCACATGGGGTTACTATTTGAGTCTGATTTTGACTAGTAGTGACATATATGAGCATGCATGGACATGGATACCAAGTAGAGGATGACCCGTCGGTCTGGTAGCCCATAAACTCTACTGAGAGTCTTTGCAATTTCTTCGGTGAGAGACCATGAAAAAACCGGATAAAGAGGTGGCCTGACGGTCGGAGCTGCCCGTGAACTCTATGATAAGGGTCCCCAATGTGGGTAGCCCGTGGTGTAAAACTGTCGTTCTGCATGAGTCGCGTGATAGTGCCATGGATGTTAGTTGGTGATTTATATTGTTGTTGTGCACATTATATTATTGAATATGGACATGCTTTATTCACTATTTTGACGTTGTCAATATGATTTTCTACTCGGGCTTCAACTTATGTTTGTCTGTAAACTAACAATTTATAGTTGATGATATGAAACCAAAGATATAAGCTTTAATTCTGAAGATGATTCAGCATGATAGATAGGATTTTCGTTATTGGCAATACTTATGTTTAGATATTCAGTAAGAGAGTTTTGAGACTTTATTTATTTATTTGTTTAGACATTGTGGGCTTGTTTCTGGTTAGTTTATGTTCAAATTAGTTAGATGGATTACTTGTTATATGTTGGATAATTGTCAATGGTTGGGAATTTATTTCTGTTTTATTGGAATTAAGGTTATGTTAAGTTTTGATTTGCATAGTTTCATTACTTATATATTTTATGCACTCGAAGTTTGGCGTGTGACAATTTGGTATCACAGCATGGTTCGAATACCTAGAGCCATAGTCAGGGTCCTAGAAGTCTAGAGGTCTGCATGATTATGTGGAGTTATGCCTTAAATTGTTATGACTTTTCTTCGAACATTCATGCAACTACTCATAAAATTCGGTTAGAAAAGGCGCCTGATCACCGTATCTTCTGGTTGGAGGTCTAGAAAAGTTAATTGGAATATCAATTTGACTTTCTTAAACGCATGACTCAGTATGTGTTTTACATGCGTACCTGTGTATATATATTGATTGTTTTGTATTGTTGACAAGTCTTGTCTTTTTCTGCAGTAAGATGTCGCCTTGTAGATTTTAGGGCCGGGGCAGGGGTGCTGTAGGGACACCAGATCCTGCTATCAGAGAGGATGTCGTGAGGACTATGGAAAAGGCCATACAGCAATTAGCTCAGAACAACCAAACCCTAGAATGAAACCCGAGCAATGATTGCCATGCGAGAGTTTCGTCGTATGAACCCTCCCAAGTTTAGCGGTGGCTGGGGCCGACCCGCTTGTGGCCGATAGTTGGGTCGAATAGGTGGAGAAGACTATGGACACGCTGCAGGTAGTGGAGGATGAGCTACGAATTTATTTGGCTACTTATCAATTTGATCACAAGGGAGGCAGATTAGTAGTGGAAGATGGTTAAGACCACGTACGATACTTGAGGGTTGACATGGGAGGCTTTCAAGGGTCTTTTCCTCGATAGCTATTTTTCGAAGATGATAAAATACTCGATTCAACAGGAGTTCTATGATCTGAATCAGGACAGCATAATAGTGGTTGGATATCAGAACAAGTTCACTTTCTTGTCTCGTTTTGCAACTGAAACAACAGGGGACGAGGGTTTGAAATGCAAGAAGTTCGAGAGGGGTCCTGAGCTGGCAATTAGAGAGAAAGTCTTACCGCTAAAAATCCGAGAGTATGGTGATCTTGTGGAGAGGGCAATGACAGTGGAAGTTAATTTGGTAGTAAGGGATCGCAGCACTGTGAAAGTGACTAATTCTGAATCTGTGGGACCATGTAACTATATTAACTTTGTAAAAAATAATGCCTTTGAGAAGACACAGGCAATATTTTTTGAATCAAAGGTTATTTGTAAATTTGTGGCAATTAAAATGTTTTGAGAAATATTGTTGCTCTTAAATATTTTTTTATCAATTCAATAATTTGTGAATGTAATTTTATTGGCAATTTAAAAGGCTAAATAATTATTTGCGACGGTACTTGTTGTCGCAATTGAGTTCAAACCTTCTAAATTAGATTAACATTTGTAACGGTAATTGTTCATCACAAAAAGGTGACAATTTTTTTTTTTTTTCCTTTGGTTAAATACCATCGCTAATAATATCTTTTCCGTGCAAATACATTGTGAACATCGCCTATCAACGCAAAAAATCTATTTCCACCATGAAAGTTTAGTCGGAAAAGCTATTTTCTCATATGACTATTGAGTTTAGACAACAAAAATGACAGTACAAACAATTGAATAAGTAATTTTGCGTTGAGAAAATGACGCTCTCTCTAAAAATAGTGCGAAAGTTTTTAAAATTTTATAAATAAAATAATTTTATAAATACTTACGTTTTTCAACATAAAATATAGCCATTGCAAACAGTGCAACAAAATCATTTATCATCGTAAAAAAACACTACTTTTTGAGACACCTGCAAAAAATACACTGAAAAATTTAGTTGCTACAATTTACCTTTTTCCTAGTAGTGATACCATAAGCCAAACTTTTTTGGGGCTTCAAGGTCAATATCCTCCCCTCTAACTGTGCGCCACTTTATTTACAAATAAATGACAGGCAAATTAAAATATTGGTCCATCCTCCCTCAAACTACCATAAAATATGAAGTTAAGATCTCACGTCCATATATACTTACCAAAGTTATAAGCATGTAATTGTATATAAGTGCATATGCATGATGCTAGCTTGAACCTAACAACTTTAATTGTGCTCTTACTTGACATTGGATATATGTGCATGTGATTTGAAAGAGAGAATGACTCATTCCTTGTTGGTATTAAATATCAGTTTCCAAATAAATACTTTTAACTTACTAGGAGAAAAAATCTCTACAATTTCAAAAGGCTGGAATCTTACAGTATCTCTGGTGAAAATTTTGGAATCTGGGAACCTACTTTGTTTAAGGAGTAGTTGTAGTTGGAAGACTTAAATCAAAGACGAGCAGAGGTCAGAATCTAAGCCCTGCTACACAACACATCCTTTTGGTGTTAAAAGGAAGACTCCTAGTCTCCTACTGGTAGGAGTCTACCCGAAACAGTATTTTATATGCCAAAATGACGTCATTTGACTCACAACACACCCTGTTGTGCACAGTACACAACGAAACCCCCAACTCCATATATATGTGTATATGCATATATATATTCTTTCAATAGAATCTTTCGTTTATCTTCTTAATCCTTGCTTTGCTCAAGTCTCAATCTTTACTTTGGCGAATTTTAATACCAGTTTGGAATATTTTCAAACGGCACTTGCACCCTTGCGCTCACGCTCACTCTACCACTCACGCTTGTTCGGGCATAATTTGTGATCGATGTAGGTCAGGATACACACTTGGAATGAAGATTTCAAAGAACCATTTAAGATTCCAATAGATATTGGTATCTAGTTATGGAATCAAAACAAAAAAGGATTTATTATTTTCCCTAGCTAGGTATTTGATTACTTTTCTCTTTTAAATTAACGTGTCCGAAAATCGGGGTGTTACAATGTTCATGCTTAACAGAGGTGTATACGATCTGTACTGACTCTCCGGAATGTCCGAACTACATTCTATAATTTGGTAAATTCCAGTAGGTCGCTCAAGCGGCCTAGAGCTCACTTGAGCAGTCTTAAAAAATATCGGCTCTGGATTTCTAGATCGAAAGACAAAAACTGTCAGAAACCAGACAGGTCGCTCGAGTGGCCTTGAGCTTGATCCAGCGGATCTGAGTTCTAAGTTTTCTGCTTCAAACAACTCAATTCGAACTACAAACTACGATTCTAGTTTTAAAACAGAAACTGGACTTGCAAATAGAAAGTTTAGTGTTTCGAAAACATTTATCCTTGATCTATTTCTCTAATCTATCTATGATTATAACCAATTTCATGCATAAATAAAGATGGATAGAAAATATTGACATGCTTTTCAATGAAAAATCAATAAAACTGCCATCTGTAAATCTTAACCTAAGGGTTGGAAGTGATTTTTCCCTATCTCAACAATAGATTAGAGCAATGAACGACTTTAGGTTGAACAATCTATGCACGGTCAGAACCTCTATTCCTCCTCCCAAGAACAATCTCTAGAAAAACCTTCAAACTCTCTCACTCTCTCTCTAAAACTTTTTGATTCTCTCAATATGATTTTGTAAATGAAAATTGATATATCTGCTAGGTTTAAGTAGAGATTTCGACCCATAAATGCATAATCAAATCATAGTAATACCAAAACTAATTCACAAACGTCCTTCAACAGTGATCTGTCCATTCAAGAATTTGAACAGGTCGGTGGAGGAAAATTAAGTTTATTTAGTATAGTATATGTCGGTGGAGGAAAATTAAGCTATAAATCCTGTATGATTTTCGTATTTAATATATTACTGTATCTGTGAGATATATCTTCCCTATTTTATCTTTGTGAGATTACAGCAAAACTTACACTCGTGATCTTTGTGATTTTGACATTTTTCTATGGCTATAAAAGGCCTGATATATCTTCCCTATGTTATCTTCGTCCTCTCTAAATCATGGCGACTGCAAAATACATTACAACATATTTGGCATTCGCATATGTTGTCTTATTAGCTCTGATCGCTTTTCACGAGTGTAACTTTTGTTGTAATCTCTCTCGTAGTGCTTTTTTATCTATAAACTCTCTGATCTACGTGTGTGGGGCTGTAACTTTGGTTCTTTCATATCTGGGTTGAGAAATCAATTCAAAATATTATTAGAAGAGGATTTGATCCATGCAGTTTTTCGCCCTTCATGATATTTGTTTAAGCCGATTTCTTGTAATTACCCTTGAAACATGTTCAGTGAGGAAGGAATATTCTCTTGAGAAAAAGAATATTTCAAAATGTATTTTTTGCAATTTCGGAGCCGCTTTAGTTTTAATTTTGGCAAGAGCATAGTGGTTCGCAGCTAATTTTGATTTTTTTAGATCATTTGGCATGCTCGGTTTTCTATAAACTGAATTAGAATTGGTATGCTATAAGTTTTTGTTCAAAAAATACATTTTCATCAATTTTCGGCATCCTATATATTTTCAACAATTTTACAATCGGCTATTTTGAACAATAAATTATTTTTATTTCAGTACAAGAAAGGTTGAATGAGCTTTCAGCACTACACCACCTCAAGTTATATCATTTTTTGTGAATTATCATTCAGCTATCTCTCTGCTTTCTTATGAAATGTAGTTGTCCAATGATCAAATTTTCTATGCCTACGACGACTTGAGAGGCTTTGCAGTATGGTTGTCAAATGGAGAAGTTGATTACATAGTCAATATGTCAAGCATCATAAGAGTCTTCAAGGACCAAGGAACGACGCATCTCCACACCATCCGATAAACAAATTTTTAAATCTCAATGCTGATAATGGTTTTTGGCTAGAGAAGAAATATGCTCATAATGTTTGTCATTGGGATCGTGGACTATCATATGTGGCCTGAAGGTGAAAACTTCAGTGATGAAGGGCTTGGGACAGTCCCTTATGGTGAGAATGGGTACTATCAAAATGCACTAAACTTTAACTCCAATATATGCCCAAAAAAAAAAAAAAAAAGTTGATTGGGGCCAAATTCTTCACCCAGCATGCAACAGGAAAGAAACTTAGCAGTAGTTATCACTTGCCAAGAGATGGAGATGGTCATGAGAGACACACGGCTTCTACAGCGACAGGTGCCCCTTTTAAGCATGCCAATATTTTTGAATTTGCAGATAGCAGTGCAAGGAGAATCACAACCAGTGGACGATAGCTACGTTCAAAGCTTATGTAAGCAATCAGAGATCTAGTTCCAACATACCAGTTGTCATGGAAATTGCTTTACAAGAAGGCGTCCATGTATAGTCCCTCTTAATATGAGGAGCTGAACATCGATATCCTGAAAACTTTATCACTCGAGGTGGGTTTGATATCATGGAAAAAGATATATTTGTGACTTGCAATGTTGAAAACTTCAGTTCATATTCCAATTCATTGTACAAAACGACTCTGCATTTAATTAACCGGATCCATTGATCGTGCCTTGAGGGTTGATATCTTGCTCAGAGATGGTGAACTGTACGAGGGTTCTTCTCTTTACTCCTTGAACGCCATCAAAATATGTACTTCTCCACTAGTGTATGTCTGTCTCTCTGACTACTAAAACATATCTTCATATGATTTCATATGGAAGAGTGTAGTCTTCACTACTTCTAGCTCTCTATCCTTTGATTTTGCACAAATAGTTAAGGAAGCATGTGGTATTGGGATGATTTAAGTAAATAAAGTAAACTTTGGAGAGACTGTTACCAATTTCCTTTCTTTTTCAGCTACAACAGTAGGCTTCAACGAAATAGTTACGATTCTCACCTACATTAGAAAAACAGGAAACCCTACAACAAGCTTCAAGTTCCAAAAGGATCCCAAGAGCTTAGAAAAAAAAAAAAAGAGAGAGAGAGAGCCCTCGCACATACAAGCTTCTCTGCCAAGGGACCAAATCTGTTGATTTTTGATATTCTCAAACCTAACATTCTTGCGCAGGGTTTGACTATATTAGCAACATTTACTTCTGATATAAATTCGTACAAATCTCCAAACGGTCAAAAACACAACTGAAGATTATAAAAAATATATATATATATATAACTTTATTATCTCAAGAACTCATTTTCAAAAACTCAACCAAACAAATCATTAACTCTGTTCGCCAGATTTGTCATTGTTCAATAATCTTAGAGGAGAGTGATCGCAGCACTCAGTGGGGTCTCAACTCACTGACTTCTCCAAAAAGGGGTTCAAATGCAGTTCTCGTGGATTCTTTATTCCGTTTAGACAAACACTGTATGATCCTGAAAGTGGACACCAAAACGATATCGTTTTGACGCACAACATGATCCAACCGAAGTAGAAAGTTAGGAGCATTTGGGTATCCTACAAAACATTTTCAGCAAAGTTCATACTCGTTAACGTAAATTACAAGTTTTGAAATGGATACTTATTGTAACCTCTATCAAACTGGCCGTCCTTCAAATCTATTTCCATAAGATTACAGTGGACACCTAAACTCAAAATGATACCTTTAAAACTACAAATAAACCTACAAGGGAGGATTTCACCTTATTTGATTTCTAAGGACGAAATGGCTGATCTAATTTCCCTTGCTCTAGGATCACTGCTTTCTAAAGAAACGCCGCGAGGATCTTCTCTCACAAGCAAGGCCAAAACATTGAGTGAACTCCATTCTTTGCTGACATTGCTGCTTGAATTCCCTAAAGTGACTGCAAAAACAGCATCAAACCCACCTGCTCCGGGAACACCCGCTAATAGAACTCCTTCCATATTCATAGTAGCATCCAAAAGCTGAGTTTGTGATTTGGGTTCTATCTGAGAATTTGTATATAAAAAGACAGTCAAACAGAGAACTAAACAGTTTCGTATATTCTGTGGTACTGCATGAGGCAAATACTTTACAGAGCTCTTCTTTTTTTATGGATATATGGAGGTACTTTAGCGATAAATTTCAAATATCACCTTTCTTTTTTATTTCTAATAAGTGACCTCATACGATCACCATTTCTGTTTTTCTAAGTGTAACACGACAAGCGGCAAGATGCTTATAGGCTGTCAAAAGCAGTAATCCCAAAAGTTGGAATGAGATATTTTCTGATGTCAACTGCTTTGAACTGGACGCTCTTCGCCTCCAAACCATTAGGAACTTGTGCTTGTATAATGTCTAACTTTGAATTGGAAAAAAAGAACAAAATAAAAAGTGTACAAAAAAAAGGAGAAAACTACGGTACACAGTGCGTGTACCATAGCAATGTTAAATATATTTTTGGTTTATGTTACTTATTTTTTGGGTAGATGTCACGTGTTGTTGTGTTATAGTTACGAATATGTGTACCGTGGAAAAATTACAATATAAATATTATAGATTTTAGGGTTCATGTGTTGTGTACTTTTTATGGTTTCATTCGTTGCAACTTTTTATAGCATTTGTTACGTATTATTCTGGTCAACTACAAATGGATGTGTACAGTATGCATCGAGATGTTATGAATTATTTCGGCTCGTTACGAAAATATTTAGTGTTCGTTACGTATCATTCTAATTAGGTTACGCAAACATTGGTCATAATTATACCATACGCTTCTCCAAAAGGAAATGGCATCAACTAACCGAGTTTCATTCAATGATTCATAACACAATTTTCTTGGAGCAACCAGTTAATGTTGGAAATATTTATGTCGACCCTCATCTATATGTTCATATTCATATGTATGTGTATGTTACAAGAGCAAAGCACAATCCACTGGACAACGGTTGGCATGGAGAAGAAAACTAAGCATAAAATCTGCTAAACTTCTTAAAATTACGGACTTACTGCCTGATGATCGAACTGGCAACTTTCTCCTACGAAAGCATACAACTTAACGAGGTATTGTTGAAAATTTTGACCTTAAAAAAGTAGACCTATAGCATAGGGCAGGCATCCATATTGCAGCCAGTTGACCAAGCAATCAAACAAAACTTATAACAAGAACGAAAGGACATATATCTGCAAGCGTTTCTTTCAAAAAAACGCAAAAGAAAGAAATACACAACATACAGCCTATTGTGCATATAATAGATAAAGACGTAAGTAGAGACACAGAAGACTAACAAGAACAAAAATGAAGGGGAAAAGGAGGAGGAGGAGAAACAATTCTAGTAAAGAGAACTTACCGGTATGCCTGCAGCCTCACCCATCAGGCGCATGTGATACCTGATCTCAAGCATAGCTTCTCTTGCCCCAAGCAATGCTTTTACGATTTCTGCTTCGCTTGGTTTGTTGATTTGCTCTATCCACTGTTCATGCAAAAAATGCATATGGGATCATCTAGGGTACTCATTGAAGATTTCCCGATGGTTGAAAGAAAACTTGGGAAAGAAATTAACGAGCGTTTTTCTTTTTTTTGCATACGAGATAGATCAAATGAACTAACTACTACAACAAAGTCCACACAACGTGCACCAACGAGCTGGACTGAAGACAGAAAATGTGACGGCGACTTGTTTTCGGGGACAGAAAAAGTTACAGGTATAATAGTTCTTTAATTACCTTTTCTGACCTATACATGCTGCAGCTGTCAATAACAGATTTATATGGATTCCAATCTTCTTTTGCCATTTTGCTTAGCTTATTGAGGTGAATTTGAAGTGCTGAATTCGCCTCTGACAGCTTTCTCCAAGTTTCCAGGGCCTTCTGAGGTTGAGAATTCTGCCACCTCTTGACAGCACCCACCATTGATACTGTGGATGATCCTCCAGTTCCTGGTTCTCCTAGTAACTGCAGATGCATTACAATCACCGATAGTAGCGACAAAACTAACAAAGAAACAGGGCTCCCATTCTTTTCGAAAACACATACCGAGTACTCCCTCCGTTCCATAATTTGGTCCTCCCAACTTCAATTTTTAAAGGAAACATGTAATGATTGAACTAAAATTCGAATCTAACGACATCACTTCCATAATTACCCCTATAATCTAACTACTTGGAACACTCATATTCATTTGTAAAGGATGAACTTGGTAAACTACTAAATTTATACTCTTACTTTTCGAAAAGGAAAAATTTTGGTACATCCAAAAAATGAAATGGAGGGTCAACAATTAGGAATGGAGGGATAACAAATTAGGAATTTTGGTTTAGCGACATTAAAAAATTAAGAACTGAGGAAAAGAATCAAAGGACATGTTTCATGTTTGGACAGTGAGGTCCTAATGAGAAGATACCTTTTAAAGGGCTGCATGAGGCTCCTGCTACTACAGGATCTGGGGAAGGGTTTGACTAACATACTATATTAGGAGGGGAAGTGGTATTTATGTGTATCTGGCCATAGAACATATCAAAAGTCTCATGGGAGCACGGGGTTCAAATTCATATGTAAATAGAATTTATTGTAATGATAGCATACTTACAAGATTCATCAATGGAGGCAACGAAAATTTACTCCTCTCATGGTCCCATTTTCCATTAATGACATCCCCAATGACTTCCTCTAATTCATGACCATGAATAGCATCCTGAAACTCCATATTAGGAAATTCATAAGAAACACTGATGAAAGTTTCTAAAAAAATGCACTAAGATTTGTGTTGGTCACTGTTGCAGACTATTATTTTCTTCCATATACATGACTTTCTTCACTTAATTGATATAAAAGAAAACATTTTATTCGACTGCATTTCATCAATTCCTTAATAGAAACCCTGCATTAACTACTACTAAATTGATGACAAGAAGCTTGCATCAGATCACAAAACAACCGAGACGAGTCTAGTTTGAATTTGTTTTCTCAATATGAGTCATTCTTTCAAGGCAGGAGATTTATTGGGTTGTGAAATTACAAGGAAGGATTGTAAAGAGTGAATCATTAAAAACAAGTCTAAGGCCTACGGTAGCCTATTCAGGTGATATAATACATATGTCGAATCTAGAATTGACAAGGCCACCATTAGGTAAATTGCCATAACAGGGACAAGAAAAGTGGTGGTTAATCAACTAATTTGAAAAGACTAAGCTACAAGGAACATCAGTCATTACTATTTTTTCAAGAGTACGCCAGCATAAAATGTTTCACCATTTTACAAAATCATACAGCACTTAAATAAGCCTTCATGCGCCAGAGACCTACGAGCTATGGAACCATCTTTAAAAGATAGCCCTAATAATGACGTGGTCTCCAAAAGGCACCATAAAAAAAAAATTAAAAAAAAAAAGTCCTGAAGAATTTTAGACCTTATTCTTTGAAATTATTGCAACTGCCTCCCATTGTAAGATGTCACAGAGCTCTTGACATTTGATAGTGTGAAGATTTTTCATCCTATCTTTTGTGATTGATGGAAAATGAATAATGCCGAAGTGGAACTCTAATCCTATCTTACACATGCCAGAAAGGCATGGTTTTGCTAATACTGCATCAAAAATAAAAAAATGCTGCAGCTATGCATTATGCAACGATAAGTTAGCTAGGTGGTAGTTATCGGGTCTATATGTTTTTTATCATATTCTCTCTCTTTCTTTTTCTTGTGTTTTTTTTTCTTTTGAGTTTTAGGCCTGTTCTTCTTGTATGTTAACATGCATCGTCTCTATTTATCTTTCTTACGATTCTCAAATTCCATTTTGGACTCTCAATCTTCTCCTAACAATCTGACAAGAATAACTCTCCCCCTCCGACTCCCCCTTCGTGAAAGAAAAATTTGAACAACGATTTTTGACAACCTGGGAACACAATTGACATATTCCACTTCTTTGTCATTTAATATGGCCAGCTTGGACAAGAAATTTAGGTGCACCCTGCATCATGTATTCTGTAATCACAGAAAATCACAACCAGATCGTGGTAAGAAAGCCATATCTACTAATATTATACATTTGCAGAAATACCTACATATATATACACACACACAACTAAGAAGGACGGATACCGACATGGGGACACTCTTACACCATCATATGAACAAGCGCAATCATATGAGCAAGCGGTATCTCTAAATGTAGGACACAGACACATTGGGGATATGTTCAGTTATGTATATGCATATATAGTTCTGTATACATATCTCACCAAGTTTATGCTGCAAATTAAAGAATAGAGACATAAGAAGTTAAAAGAATCTAAAATGACACGGAACTTGAGAGATCCTTTGAAAATAGGGCATGAGCACGGCTCGTAATACTCAAAGAAATCCGCAAAGAACTTCTCAACAAACCTAAGTGAATTTTCATAACAATTATTTTCCAACTTTGTATACTGATATATCAAATTCATAGTGATACATCAAAATTTCTGAAATTTTTGATAATCACAAATAAGCAAGTGTCTAAGTAGCATCAATTACATATCCTGTGCCGATCGCATGTCAATTTCTTAGTCATGGACACCAATGAAGTGTCTCTCACGTTACAAAAGAGAATATCAAACACGTAATAAAGATTTTTTATTCCTAATTATGGACATGAAAAAGAGTACCATATGTCCAAGAGTGCATGTCAGCACAGACAAGTCAAGTGCTTCTAGTGTCCACACACACACGCACACACAAACACAAAAAAAAAAAAAAAAAACTGAGAGACAGAGAGAGAGACCTGAGCTGAAGAAAGCAATTCGGGTGAAAAGCGGACATAACATTGACTCCCATAAACTGCAGAACTAACATCAAATCCACTGCCAACTTTCCCCTGTGCAATACAGTGAGCAGTTTGAGCTATGACATGCACTACATCAAGATCCACAGTACTCTGCTCTTCCTGGTGTTGATCTTTAGACAAGGAGGGAAGATTAACTACTCTAAGGTACTGAAGTAAAGCAGCGACAACTGCAGTTGTCATAGCTGCAGATGATCCCAGTCCAGTCTTTGCAACTTCAGGCTTGCGATTTCCTCCACTTGCTTCTTCAACATTGAAATTAACTGATGTAAATGGTGGAAGGGAGGTTAACGATTCTGGGGTCAAAGGGAGTCCTCTTGCTTCAATCTGCAATGACGAAAACACAAGGTAATACTATAGATAGAAACTATAAATGAAAACACAAGTTACTGATCCACACTGACACATTCTTAGAAGGGCTTCAAAATCTGTACAATAAATGGAAGTTTCCATTTCAAATGCATTTTTATAAGCATTTCAACTTGCATGGCGAACAAATGAAGAAACATTCCTTGTGTGTTTTCTCACATGCAAGTGCATTGACCTGCAGTTCTCTCAAACAATGTCATACACTGACACCATCACAAAGCACCCAGGGCATGCCATAATTCCTTAATCTTTCTTTTATTTAATCGACCATCTCTAAGCGTCATATTCATTTTGTTGTAACTAATATTTTTCCAAAGGTGCAAAACCATTATGGATAAGTGCACAGTGGTGCCTGTCGGATGTAGTCAAGCACTGAAAGAACAGATTTAGAGAAAGGACCATTGTGGAGAATAAGACTAGATTGACTGAATTAATCATCAGAAAGGATAATTTCTGAATCACTTTAAAGCTTTAAAGAGTTCCCCAAATCGAATAGAAAAGATAGGATACCTGATTCCGATATGAATAGAAGTCGTTGCAACCTAAGATGGTAATGTCAAGACCTGCAAGGCTAATCTAGTTAAGAACATAGATGTTTGCAATAACTAAACTTAATGAAAGATGAAGCACTAAAAAGGGACCTTGCAAGAGTCGCTTGTGTAACCAATCCTTCTTATTCTTGTCCAACGTAGCATAGGCTGCTGCTACACAATACTGCACTGCATATTCTACAAAGGGATTCCTTGATTCACTGATATCATAAGCCAACAATGATAGCCATCGCATCAATCACTAACTATACCACTTTCTTTACCGTAATGATTTGAATATAGTTATCGAAATCAGAAGCCACTTAAAATCATTATTTTGGATCTTATTCAAAGACATGAATGTGTTAGGTAGACACACAAACATTCGACTTGTAGCAAATAATCTAGGGTTGTACATCAAGACAAACTTGCCTCGAAGAAACACACTGAAGTGTTAAATGCTTTAGTGACATTTTATAAGAGCTTTCTCTTGACATCTGGGGAGAAGTTAACTTCACATCTGTCCATCCCTAAACGAGCGAATAAAACAACAATCAGAATTATTGAGCACAAAAGACATGGAATTCTCATTATATTGCTACACATACAAGAAAACGAAGAATAATGAAATCATAATTCAGTACAATCAGGACTATGAGAATAACTTTCAGTTCAACTTCGGTTGCCTCCACAATCGACACCCCACTAAGGAGAATGAATTTGATCTGGAATGCACAGCATCATATTTCCAAGAAGTCGATAAGAGTTCACATTATCAAATACATAACCTTAGAAAGACCCTAATTATTCACCAATTGGACAAAACATTCATGTGCTAAAGTGCCATAGCTCATTATACTCAAGTTTGATGTCAGTATTAATTTCACCTTCTCAATTCAGTAAAAGCATCATTTCACCCAAAAGAAATCAACATTTTATCGATTGGCATGTGCAAAATCCCAAAGTTTCATTTATATAAATGAAGTAGAAAAAAAGCCTTAAAACCTAAAAACTGTGAAAAGGAAATTTTCAAAAAGTAATCACGCACCCATGCCCAACTGTAGGGTTCAAGTTCCTCGTAAAGTGGTTTCACAATTGCGTAGAATCGAGCATTTGTACTGAGTACAACCCCAGCATTGGGTCTCTCCAAAACAAGATATCCCCCAGTCATCAAGACCTTTCCAGGAGCAGAGGCAATTCTATGGGAAAAACAACAGAATCCAAATCAATACCAAATCCCACTTTTTAGCCAAACCCAATTTATCTTTTTAACAAATATTATGCTTTGTACGTGAACATTCAGCTTTAATCTAAAAAGACGAATTAGAAGCTAAAGAAGGAATACCACCAAGAAATCAACAAGGAAGATAAGCACTTGAAAAAAGTCTTGACATTTAACAGATGTACTTACATGGCCATTGCTCTTCAATTGATAAACAGGCCTCGGAAGTCCAAGATTCACCTGAAACAAGCTGCAATCAAAGTCATACAATGTTCTAAGGAAAAGAAAACCAAACTCTCCATTTTTTCCTGGTGTCAAACTGGAAAGAAAAGAAAAGAAAAACAAATCATTTTTTCATCAACCTACTAAATCTCCACCAACTAGCCCCACAAAGTCAGTTCACAGGGTAACTTTAATCCTCAATTCTTTCTAAATACTAAGATCAATCTAATTTTGTATCTTCTTTTCCCTCAGTTTCCAACCAAACGCAGGTAACGGAAGTAGAACTAAAAATTTCTTTTGTGCTAATTGACAAGTAGCAAATGCAAACTATCTTGATAATTAAACTACAATCTGCCCAGCATCGTTCACCTGAAAATGGCAATGAACAAGACTCGGCCAAGAGTGACGGTGGGTTCTTCTCGGTTTTAACGTTTGAAGTGGGACCCACGTACCTAGAAGTAGCCCTCCGGGTTCATAACTGGACCGATTTACGGGTTAACTTTGGAGGGCAATATCGAGCACGCATTTGTTTAAACTTTTGACACCATTGGGCCAAAAGTATGAATGAAGTTTTCCTCTGTTAAAACAATTTTTTTGTTTCCCTTTAAATAAAACATTTTTGTTATAAACCTTTTAAAGTTAAAAGTTTAATTTACCAAAAAAAGGTTGTTTTAACATATGTTTTACATAAAGACAGCAGCTTTTGGCGCGAATCGTCGACAACTTTTTTTAGTCAAAAATTTTTATCTTAAAAAAAATTTTCAATGATAAATAAATCAAACAGGTAAAATTCATTGGGGGATGTAACCGAACACTAAAAATTACCTTTTGAGTAATTTTAATTAAAATTGCAAAAAAAGATAAACTTATTGAAATTTAGCCTTGTAAATGATTGGTGAAATCACAGGTCGAGCAGTCAAATTTATATCTATGTACATGATTGTTGAAATTCACTTGATAGATGAATTTGGATGTTGATTATAGTCAAACTCTTATGTATTCAACAAATAAAAAGCAGTAACAACACTTGTCAAATAACCAAGATATCCCAAACATTTAAAAATTCATAGACAATCCATTTAATTTTGTCTTCTGGTAATACTTTTTTTGGTTATATATTCACTAATGAGAGAGAGAGAGAGAGAGAGAGATGTCCTGATACCATAAATGTATACTATGTGGTTTAATTTGGAACAATGAGTAAAGTAGTAAATGCAAGTGTGGATCAAATAATTTATTAAAAGAAAAAACAATAATTTTTCATTAAGTAAATTGAAGCAATTTAAGTAAACTAAGATTGAAGCTAAAGTGACTAAAATACCCTTTTAGATTTACAATTGAATTTTAAAGAAACTATTTAATCATAGGATGAGGGGTGGGACTATTTAATCCCATATATACTAACCATTACTCCACCCATCCGACCACCAATGCCGTCGTTTTCTACCGCCACCGCCACCACGCCATCGCTACCTCTGACCACCACCACCACTATATATGTATACACACAATTCCAACAAAATATTTCTGTTCAAAATTCTAAACATCCGAGTCAAATATCTTGAAAATAATTCAATGCAAATCAAATATAAGATTAGATTTGACTAGTATTAAAACAGTACCAAGACAAATAATCTCAAGACTATTTAGTCCCAAGACTACTGATCTCGCCAATTTTAATCCGGGGCTTACCAAGTGAAGGTCTCTTCTCTAGCAGTCTCCAGCTCTTCCAACGTGGTCAATTCCTCCATCTGCTCTTCTTCAACTCGTATAAAACGTCAAGGGCAGATAAGTTACACAGATGAGTAATGAAACTCAGTACACCCAAAGGTATACAAGTACATAACAGTTCATAATAAAACAGTTAAACAAGTAATGACAGTAGACGTTGATATCAAATAAAGAAAAAAATCAATGTATTGGGTTCATTATGTTTTTTTTTCGTTTTCATTATCTTGGTTTGCAAGTTTAGTGATACCAGAAGTGCGTACGAAGAAAAAGTGATGATTCAAGACCAGGAGATACCAAAGAGTGACCGTTTTAAATATTTAGGCTCTATTATTAGTCAAGATGGAGAGATTACGGATGATGTGATCCATAGGATCCAAGTGGGGTGGCTCAAGTGGAGAAGTGCTACTGGCGTACTGTGCGACAAGAGGGTACCCACAAAGTTGAAGGGAAAATTCTATAGAACTGCTATAAGACCAGCGATGCTTTACGGGACAGAATGCTGGCCTATGAAGAAACAACAGGTGACCAAGATGAGTGTAGCGGAAATGAGAATGTTGAGGTGGATGTGTGGTAAGACTAGACGAGATAGGATTAGAAATGAAACAGTCCGCGAGATGGTAGGCGTAGCACCTATAGACGAGAAGTTGAGGAAAAATAGGCTTAGGTGGTTTGGGTATGTCTATCGTAGACCTACGGATGCAATAGTTAAGAGAACGGATAGGATAGCTTTGCATAGCAAGGCTTCGGGGTGGGGAAGACCCAAATTGACATTAGATGCGGTAGTGCGCAAGGATTTAAGTCTACTAGGGCTAAGTGAGCAAGCAGCACTTGACAGAACTCTTTGGAGGAAAAGGATTCATGTAGCCGACCCCAATTGATTTGGGACATAAGGCTCAGTTTGGTTTGGTTTGGTTTAAGCGAGATGACACCCACAAGGAACATGGCACAAGGGTCGGAACATGCATGTGGGACTAGATACCCCTTAGCACATCTCGAGGCTTGAATCCAAAATGCGAGCCTACATGTGGGACTAGTTATCCCTTAGCACACCTCAGAACAACATCCAGTAAACAATCATACATGTGGAACTAGTTACCCCTCAGCACACCTTTAAATGACATTCGGGAAGCAATCACACCTATGGGACTAGTTGCACCTTAGTATCTTCAGAACAATGTCTGACATCAGACAGCACTACGTCCATACTCGGCATATCCACATATTGCAATCTTCAAGTTCTTTACATTTGTTTTCTACAACTAATAGAAGTCATACATTCTCTAGTCCACTTAACCATCATCCATTCTACACATCAAGTCATCAACACATAATAACATGGTATTCCGACTCTCACGAGATCCCACGGAAATTCGAGTACATAATCAAAGTGTGGTGGATACATGTGCCAAGTATACATGATATCTAGTGGACAAAATACAGTTTGTAATCAGAGCACGTGGGCCCAAACAGTATGTTAAACATTCTGGAATTCTTTTCTGTTTTTCAGTAGATCGCTCGAGCTCGAAAACAGGCCTTCTATCCAAATTTGCAAAATTAAAAATTTGTGAAGCTCGCTCAAGCGACCAATTAAAAAAATATTTTTTCCCAAAAATTCAAAACTAGCCTCGCTCGAACGAGCCATTATTTTTTTTTAGAATCTAAAAATTTTAGTATGAACAGAAATCCTAAACATGCGATTACAGCCTAAAATCATGCGAATAAAATGATAACGTATATTACAGCATAAATTAAGAACCTAAAGATTTGGATGTAACAGATCCTACCTTAATTGGAGTAAACCACCAAAGATTGGGGTTGGAACTTCCTGAAAACCTTAGCCTTCGAAAAGTCAAGAATTCTCCTTCTGGTTTAGAGATTACGATTTTCGTTCAAAGCTACAAGGATTGGACCTCTATTTATACAAATTCGGAATGAAATCCCTAATCAAACCCAATTAATTTCGTGTTCATTAGCCATGAATTTCCCAAATCAATTCCTCCATTAATCTCAATAATCTAATATCAATCCTTAAATAAATTTGTTTATTCATCATAAACTCAAAAGAATCCTTTGTTGGTAGGGGCGGATGGAGAAATTCACGGCAATAAACACATATGTGTGTGTGTGTTTATTTATTAAATCAACGATGGCTTTTGTATTTAAAGAAAGATTTTAAAAAATCATCATTTCTTAAACAAAAAATTAAGATATTTTTCTAATTATAGATGCATAAATTATTATTTTTTGGTCAAATTTTGTTGAAATGCGAAATAATTTTCACAAGCTACATAGTAAACATACTTATTTTTATTTGGGTGAAATATTTAGTATAATTTTATATACTGGGGGCAATGTTTTCAGAAAGTCTTTATACTTTATGTGAAATACTTGAAGCAATGTCATAATTTTAATTCAATGAAATTCAGTAATTAAATTTTAAACATCTAACAATAATTAAAAAAATTAAGAATTAAATAAGATCAAGTGACCCAATTGGACTCATAGTAGTGTTGGGATTAACCCCAATCCCACGAACACCAACAAACACACACACAAGAGCGAGAGAGATTGAACAGAGAAAAAATCCACTAAAACAGCTAACAAAAACTCTGACCGCGAAAAGGAACAACCAAATCCGGTGTTCGACACTCAACTCGCACAGATCTTCTCTCAATCTCACCGGTGTATTGTTCGCAGCACAATTCCGCTTACGAAACAATGACACACTCACTCGTTAAATAAAACCCTACACATAAGCACCTGTATATAGGGGAGGAAAGAAGAAGACCTAGTAGACCTAGAAAACCTAGACCTAGCCCACTAATGGGCTAACCGGCCCACTTTTGGTGGACCACAAACCCAACAATTCACCCCCTCCACCACAAGTGGGTAATTGTCGGTTAAACTACTCTTTAAGTCAAAGAGTCCGCACCCCCACAATGGAGTGCCCGCACCCCCTCGACGGATGCCCGCACCCCCTCGACGGATGCCACGCAAGGACTTGCTTCTTCAGCCCGTGACTCCACTTCTCCAACGCGTGCACGCAATCTTTCAGAAGTGTAACCGTCACTAATCAAACCAGGTGCAAATGAGACACGCTTCCTGGTCGTTTCCGTGGTCGCCATTCCAGTGCACTTTTTCAAACACGACCTCGTCTCAATGCCCTCTTGAGCTTTCCAGTAAACATCCCGGAGCCCACGCTCACATTGCAGCACAGGAGAATCATTTTGGGCCCACCGATTCTTCCTACGCCAATTCCGTGAACGTCGATGCGACCTCCTTGCTTCCCGTTTACTCCGTTGCCTTCCCTTTCCGTTGGAACCATGTTTGTCAGTTGCTCCATCTGTCCAAACACTCCCATCCAACCTGTACAGATGCTCAATCTTCTTACCCTGTAGTGAGGGCCCATTTTCCTTGCGAACATTTAGAACGCCCCCACTAGCAGAAAAACTGCTACCCTTCGACTCCAGCACCCCCAGAGAAATAACATTCTTCCTCAACCCAGGAACATGTCGCACATCCGTGAGTTTCACACGTCTTCCATCTGACATACGAAACTGGACTGCCCCTTTGCCAACAATCTTGCTAGTTGTTCCGTTGGCCATTCTAGCACTCCCCTCATCGCATGCTTGATATTCCGTGAAACTCTTCCTGTCCGCGCACATATGGGCTGAGCATCCTGAGTCCAACACCCAGTCCTTTCTCCCAATTTCAGTGCCTGCAGTAGTGACCAGAAGTGCATCTGAATCATACACAATACCTGCCGTGTAATCGTCACCCCCTGCTTTGTCTCCTTTCCCCTTCGGACAATTCCGCCGAATATGCCCTTCTTGGCCGCACCGGTAGCAGGTGACCACAAACTTGCGACCCGGAGACCCAAACCTGCCGTGATTAGAACCTCCAGCCCTTTCCTGAGTTCTTCCACGCCCTTCAGTGATGAAGGCTTGCCCTCCATTATGACTGTGAATGCCCATCTCCTTCCTCCTTGCCTCCTCACTGAACATAGCATCCGTGACCATGCTCATGGTCAACTTTCCGTCAGGAGCTGAGTTACTGAGAGAAACCACCACTGTCTCCCAGTCATCTGGCAAAGAACTGATTAGCAACAGGGCCTGCAACTCGTCGTCAAACTTCAACTTGACACTGGCTAGATCATTCACCATACTTTGAAACCCACTAACGTGTACGGCAACAGAAATCCCACTCCGGAGTTTCAAACCAACAAGTCGCCTCATCAACAGCGCCTTGTTCCGCGATAACTTAGACTGATAATTCTCTTGCAATGTAGTCCAGAGAGTGTACGCATCAGTCTCCTCGCAAATATGATGAAATACCTCTAATCCGACGTACTGTCTAATAAGTCCGACAGCCTTTCGATTGAGCTTCCTCCAATTTTCAGCCGACGTTGCCTCCGGTTTAACCCCTTTGAAATCAATGGGATCCATCAAATCCTTCGTGTATAACAGATCCTCCATTCTCGGCTTCCAAATTGCAAAATTCTGTGCCGATAACATAATCATTGAACTCAAGCTACTAACGGCAACCTCCGTCATCTTGCTAAACGCTCAAACAGCAAAATAACACAGCAGCAATAATCCCAGGACTGACCCTCAACTCAAAAACTCCAAAACAGTGCCCAAAACGGTAAAAAACTTACCAAACCAGAACTGTAGGAGTTGAACCAGCAGAAACGGATCATGGAAATGGATCCGGCTCGTCGAAACGAGTCAGGAACCGGTCCGAACCGGCCAAGAACCGGCCTGGAAGGGCTTGAACCGGCCACCGAAAAATCGGGTCAAAGAACCGATCTGAACCCCTTTGACCTGCTGACGTCAGCCCTAACCTTATTGCGCGTGAAAACCAACCGCGGCGGCGTCACAGCGACGCGCCACCTTCAAGCCGCGCGTGAGGGCGCGTCCGGCGTCCTTTCGCGACCTTTCGACTTCCGTTGAACTCGTCTCGTCGAGATCAACCCACTCGTGTCCTCAAAATCCCAAACCGATGTGTTTTGACCCGAGCCCAGTCGTTCGATCCGTGCGCCTCCGTCCGTTTCGCGTTAAACGGACCGTGTGTTTCTCCGGCGTGTTCGGCCACCGAACCAAAGCTCTGATACCAGTTGTTGGGATTAACCCCAATCCCACGAACACCAACAAACACACACACGAGAGCGAGAGAGATTGAACAGAGAAAAAATCCACTAAAACAGCTAACAAAAACTCTGACCGCGAAGAGGAACAACCAAATCCGGTGTTCGACACTCAACTCGCACAGATCTTCTCTCAATCTCACCGGTGTATTGTTCGCAGCACAATTCCGCTTACGAAACAATGACACACTCACTCGTTAAATAAAACCCTACACATAAGCACCTATATATAGGGGAGGAAAGAAGAAGACCTAGTAGACCTAGAAAACCTAGACCTAGCCCACTAATGGGCTAACCGGCCCACTTTTGGTGGACCACAAACCCAACAAGTAGCACAGCTCATATATTATTTTGTTCAAGCGCCAAAATTTATGGTATTTCCAACCTAAGTTTACATTAAATTTAATCAATTAATGTGTGGATCACAAGCTCCACAAATCTAATTTATAGTAGACAACCTATAATAGGAGTTCACAATATATCGAATTTATGATATTTATAGTTTTTGCATCTAAACACATTTATATTCTTTCACTAAAATAAGATTCAAATACAGTATTTACATTTACCTAAAGACCACAGTCCAAGAGAGACGACCTAGAGCTTCAAGTTTTATCAAGTAATGTGTCTTTTCCATGGACACAATGGAGAGAGAGCGAGAGAGAGAGAGAGAGAGAGCAAGTTTTACAAGTTACTCTTTTTCTTTCTTTATATTTTGTTCCTGTAAAGGCAAGCCTGCCTTTATATTTTGGAGTCAAGTTCGAAGGTCACCATGCCGCCTGACTCACGTGTCGTCGGATACCTCGATTATAAAAAAAAAAAAAAAAAAGGCAAGCCTGCCAAGTCAGAGAGGCATGGCAGAGAGAACTGTTTTTTAATACCGTGTACACAATAGAGAGAGGTTTCTGCTGCCCTTCATGCACAGTAAAAAAGGGCAATTAGCAGTGTTTGGTACGGGACAAATAATTAAATTACCCAAAAAATATATACCTATTATTGCAAAAATCTTAAAAGATGTCATTTTTAAAATTATTGTAAATCACAAGTCGCTCGAGCGACTTATAGCTCGCTTATTAAAAATAATTTTTTTTCTTTTTTCTTTTTTTATTTATTTTTATTTCAATTCCAAATTTTAAGTAATTAAATTCTCAGAATAAATATCAAATATAAAATTTAACCCAAATATTAATTCTAAACTTTATTTAAAATTACAAGTTATGACAAAAACTCATCTTTTACGGTCACCTTGTTGGTTCACACAGACCAACTTGATTGATACCTGCAAACCAGTACAATTTTTGGTACATGCATACCAAGATCTCAAAAAATCTCATTGAGCTGCTGGTACACAGATCAGTACTAAGAACAATGCATAGTGAGAGATGATCAGCCACGTGAATAATAGCTACACATAGATTACAATCAGGGGCGGAGGTATGTTGAGGGGGGGAGTGGCACATGCCACCCCCAATTTTCAAAACTCCACATTTTTTCTAAAAATTTTATGTTTTAATTATTATATCAAGAGTAATTATTTAGTGGTATTGAGATACCACGTAGTGTTTTAAAACCTTAAATCAGTACACATTCATGTGAGTGTTCTTATATTTAGTATTGAGTCTCAAATAATTGAATATATAGTGATGGAGAGTATTGGAACACTATGTGGCGGTGTCCCAGGATCACGCATCAATTAATTTTGTTGTTGTTGTGATGCTCAACCAAGAGAAAAAGTGTGATGTAAGGACTCTATTTTTTATCTCTAAGTGTTTGTTATGTGTTTTTAATTATTGAGTGTCAATTTTTAAATATTAATAAGGTGTTTGTACCATTTTTTTTTTCTTATTCATAGGATATGTATATTTTTTGATTTATTTTTGGATGAGATTAACCTTATAACATGTCAAATTTTTTTTTTTGGTGTTTTGGACGGTTAACTTAGAACATATACATGTTTAAATTTTGCCACCCCCGATTTTTTTTTCTAGCTCCGCCCCTGACAATGAAGAACTATCCTAAGTCAAATTACAGTTCAATGGGCTCATTCAAGGTAGGTTTCTTGTTGTGTGGCTGATTCTATAAGAAATTCAATTGCTCGTTCGGGGACTCTCGCACAACCATATGATGCTACATGTCTCGGTCCTTTAGTTCCTCCTTGGAAAACGGCCTTACCATACGATATACACGTGTGAATCAATACTCAGAGATGCAAGAAATTCAAATACGAGTGCTAATTTTTTTGAGAAAGAAGATGAACAATGACGGAGTTTTCAATAGTTGAAGTACTGATGTTATCAAGAGTGTAGTTTTTCTCCAGGAGTTGGTTCTCTTGTATAGCCAAAGAACCAACGGTCTTCAGCCTACTATAATCAGTCCATGTTTACGCAAAGTCCGAGAGCCTTCATTTCTAACGTTCTTCAGCAGCCTTCATATCCCTAAAATTATAGCCTCCAATGGCTGAATTCATCCAAGGCAACAATTATTATTTAATTAATGCTCTAAAATAGATTCAGTAATTATTCTAACATCTTATTGATAAATCCATAATAATAATCAATGTTAGATATTAATCACAAAAAATGCAAAACCAATTTAGCAGAGTTGGTTCTAGACCTGGCTGTTCAGACGGTCATTTGGGAAAACATGAGACCGATCGTCGGACTTGAGATCCGGACTGACATCCGACAAGTGTTGTAAGCTCAAATTCTTGCAGACAAAGCATGAGTTGTGTTCTACAAAGATTTCCAACTCCTGCAATCCTTCATAACAATCCCAAAACCATAAGAGAATATGATAAACAATCCCAAGAACTAATAAACCATTTATTCAAATAATTAATCAAGAATAGGTATGCCATTCAATCAACTTATTGCCACTCAACACTGAATCAAGCATATTCATTTTGAACATAAGAGACATTATTAAAAGATTATCAAAACATCATGGAGTTATCAATCTTCTCTTTTTTAATGATGTCACAATTAAGGCACTCAAAATGAATATGATGAATTTAAAGAATTTAAGAGCTTGAAAAGAAAATACTAACTACCCATGAAGCACAGATACGGATACGATACGATACGATACGATACCGATACGGCAATATGGCAAAATCTAAAAAAGTAGGATACGGATACGTCGGGGATGCGGCTATAAAAATTAATTTTTTTATAACTATTAATCATGTACTACGCATAAACAATGAGCTAAAAGAAATAAAAGTATAGTTGAATTACTAATACCATGTTTGAGACCTATGAAGCACTCACTATCTATACACTACAGATACTCCATTTTTATTTTGTAAATCTACAGACATATGATACCCGAAAGTTTCAACTTTAGACATCTTCCTACAAGGGGAGCATGATTATGCTTATGATCATTTGTCTGCCTACAGTTTCCATCCCAATACAAAGTATACAATATAAATAAATAAATAAACATTAAGATATAATTACACATTTTCCCCTTATCGTTGTTCTGTTTTTTTAAAATTCATTTTTAACCCTAGCCGTATCGGAAACGTATCCAACAGTATCGGAAACACATCCAGTCATATCGAAAACGTACCCCTCGCGTATCGAAAACGTATCCGAAATTAAATTGATTTAATTCTAATACTAGATACTTCTTAGGCGTATCCGATACGTATCGGGACGTATCGGTATCCGGGAAGTATCCGATACGCATATGGGACTAGTTTCAGAGTATTCGTGCTTCATAGCTAACTACAGATAAATCATGAAATTCTTAAAAAAACATGAACCAACAATTTGCAAATTCAAGACATAACAAGAAGTCTTAAATCATAAGTAAAGATAAACTCCAAAATATTCTAGTGGCAAACCTTGATCAAACAGAGGATACTGTAATCGGTCAGGACTGATGAAATACTTAATTTTTTACAAAAAACCACATGGTAATTGGTCAGTGTTTGTGTTAACCGGTCAAGCCTTTACCAAAAGTTTGTTCTAGTGTTGAATCCAAACCGATCAAGGTGATGCTTTAACCGGTTAGGCTTGTTTCTAAATTGTTTCCAAAAATTATATGTTGACAGGTCAGAACTCTCTATAAATTGGTTAGAAATGTTGAATTTCTTAAACTAATGCCATTGGGTGGATACTTTGGAACTACTTGGATGTATTGATTCTAATTTGGCATTGGGCACTTGCATGTCATGTGATAGTGTTTTGAGTCCATATGCATGGTCATGGTCGGTTGCTAATTTTCTGGCTTGGAGTCTGTGTGATTTCATCGGTGCTAATTCGTAAAATATTACTAGATTTGGGTAATCCTGTTAGTGTTAGTCTGTGAAACCCGATTCTAAGTCAAAGTCACCCGGTGAAAGTTCGTAAAATATTTTCAGATCTGCGTGATCCCGTTTGTGATAATCTGTGAACCCGACTCTAGTTTAAAGTCGCTCGGTGCAATTCCGTAAATTTTACTTAGTTCAAGTTAGGTTGCATTGGTTGCATGTGATGCATGGAGTTTTCATTGGTATTACTATATATCAAATCATTTGTGAACTCTTATTTTCTTTGCGAACCAAAAGTAATATATTTTGGTGCAAGGTATTTTAGACTACATGAAACTTGTATTTATCATGCATCCTACATGAGCTTCGACTTATGTTGTTGTATATTAACCCATTTTATAGGAACAAATGTTGAGCCTAAGGGATAGAGCCAAGGAGCTAGAAGAATAGAATAAGTTTAATTTTCCTGTTGTGTCATACTTGAGTTGTTTGGTCAATGTGGATCCCTTTTAATTTATTAATTGATTTTATTTGGAATTGAAGTTTTATGAGATTTTATGTTATATTCTGGATTGTGTTATGTTTGATTGTTACTCAATTCATACCTTAGAGTTGAGGTGTGAAAACTTAGTATCAAATCATGGTTCGTCCTAGTGGGTTACGTGCTTATATAAAGTTATACTCTCGGAATGTCACGTCTTGTATTCAGTCCAAGCTAATGCTCAAGAAATCTAGTTAAAAGAGGCGCCTAATCACCATATCTTCTAACTGGAAGTCCAGGAAAGCTAATTGAAAATTTGGTTGACCTCCTTGTGGGTGTTTTTCGGATGTTCTTAACATGTTTATGTGCTTACCAATTTACATGTTTATCCTGTATTGATAGTTTTTATCTACCTTACTATATAATCATGCCGCCTCATAGTGATAACGGTAGGGGTAGAGAGGGTGAAGCCGTTTCCCAACCAGAAGTATTTAACAATACTAACCTGGCTAGGGTCATGGCAGAAGCATTGCAAAAGCTGTTTCAAAATAACCAGAATGTCGCAACTAATCAGTCGACTAATGAGAATAGGGCAATGATTGCCATGCAAGAGTTTTTCCATATGAATCCCTCAGAATTCATCGATGGTCCTGACTCATTTGTGACAGACGACTGGGTGGAACAGGTGGAGAATGCATTGGATACCCTTCAGATAATAAATGATGATCTGAGGATTCCTTTGCAGTGTATCAGTTTATGGGAGAGGCAAACTTGAAGTCATCAATGGTGGAATGCCATGACAAATTCACATCGTTGTCCTGTTTTACAACTAAAAAGGAAAGCGATGAGAACTTGAAGTGTACGAGGTTTGAGAAGGGCCTCAAGCCTACCATTAGAGAGAGGGTGATACAACTTCAAATCTTGGACTATGGGGATCTAGTGGAACGAGCCATGGTTATGGTTGCTGACAGGTAGGAGAGGAACAAGGTTGTTTCTAAGACCGTGTCAATGGGGATATGGTATTAGGGGAAGAAGAGGCCGAGAGACGAGAATTCACAATTTTGAGGATATCACAGACAGGCAGCCTCGGCTCCTACAGTAGTGTCAACAAAGAGGAATGTACAAGGAGAGCTAATATGTTACAGTTGTGGGAATCTGGCCATAGGAGGGTGAAGTGCCAACAGGCGGTACCTCAGTCCCAAATTGTCACTTCTACTGTTCGACCCTCATCTATTATAATTGTGGTCAGGAAGGGCACATGTAGTGGAACTGCCTGTTAGTGCTGGGGATTTAGTACATTCACATCCCACTCGGTCAACGTCTATTCAACAAAGTTTGACACTGATGCTGCAGGCGAGGACGGCTCGACCAGCCCTGTCCGCTCAATCAGTGTAGTAAAGGCAAGAAACTAGAGGTCATGCCTTGCAAGTCTGGAGGCACCCGTTGGAACATTCGTGGTTAGAGGTACATTTTTATTATTCTGTAACTGGGCTAGTGTCTTGTTTGACAAGGGTGCTTCGCATTCTTTCATAGCATCTTTTGCATTGCATTTGTCATTGGATTAGAGGTCGAGTCTTTAGATCACGTTTTACATGTGGAGACACCGGTTGGGAGTGATGTGGCTCTAAAACATGTCTGTCGGTCGGTCATGCAAAATCGTGATCGTTGATCATAGTTTACCGTTTGATTTGATCATGTTGGATATGACTGGGTTTGATGGTATTTTGGGCATAGATTGGTTGACATTCTATCCAGCCACCCTCGATTGTTACCTAGGTAGGGTGACTATTTGTACCCCATATGGGGATAACTTTCATTCTTGGAAAAACCGAGGCAGCGTCCATTCTATCATCCATGGGTTATGGGACCGTTAGGACTTCGGTCAGTTGTTTGCTGTCATCTAGTATGATGAGAGTAGTTGGTGTCAAGATGACTTATTGGTTATGGTGTGTGACTTTCGGATGTCTTTCCGGAGGATATTACGGGTTATCTCCTCAACGGGAACTGGAGTTTTTCATCGATGTTGTGTCTGGGGTTTCACCTCTTTCTATGACACCTTATCTGTTTGCTCTAGCTAAACTGAAAGAATTGAAGGTTCAACTTCAAGAGTTGCCAGACAAAGGTTTTATCCTGCCTAGTACTTCACCATAGAGTGCTCCGACCTTATTTGCTTAGAAGAAGGATAAGTCTTTGCGTCTGTGCGTTAACTACAAACAACTCAATTGGGTCACAGTCAAGAAAAATTACTCTTTGCGTAGGATCGATGACTTGTTTGACCAACTCAAGGGCTCACGGGTGTTTTCGAAGATTGATCTGAGATCGAGGTATCACCAATTGAGGGTTGAAGAGGACAATATTCCCAAGACTACTTTTTGAAGTTGGTATCGTCATTATGAGTTTGTGGTAATGTTGTTCGATCTTATCAACATGCTTGTCGCATTCATGGACTTGATAAACTGGATTTTTCATGCTTACATCAATCAGTTTGCCGTGGTGTTTATAGATGATATCCTAATCTACTTGCAATCCAAGAAAGAACACGAGAAACATCTGAGATTAACATTATATGTACTTCAGAGGAAAAGTCTGTATGTTAAATTTTTCAAATGCAAGTTTTCAATTTTGGAGGTGAATTTTCTCGGACATGTGATATCTGGGTGAATTTTGGAGGTGAATTTTCAATTTTGGAGGTGAATTGTCAAATGCAAGTTTTCAGTGGCGGGTCTTGCTGTGCAAGCCCGCACAGCAGGAGGTCCGGTGCGGTCATACTACACCGTTTTGCTGTTTAATGTAATTTTCAATCACTCCTTGTTTGGCTGCAAAAGTTGGAGTTGGGAAAAAACAGAAAATGGACAACCACCTCATCAAAAAACAATTCATAATCACTCGTTCAAAGCATATTCAACAAAATACATTACAATAAATTTTTAAATACTCAAATCCTTCACGTACAAACTAAAAAAATAATTTGTATTTTTTTTTACATGCTAAAAAAATGATAACAATTAAAATTAATTTTCTTGTAAGGATTCTTTATGCAAGGCGGTGAGATGCCCGCCGTCTTACCCACAACCATCATATTCATCTTTTCAATAATCTTGCAACCACAATTTTTTGAGGTGATTAGTATTTTAAAATTCATAGTTTTCCTTAATTTATTAGACTTTGAACTCAATACATTTTTAGTGATTTTTTATGATACAACATTTGATCGAGCAATACAAACTCCCATGAATGTTGAGTCATTTTTTCATAATGGTAATTTTATTGACTTTTTTGTTAATTCAAAATCATTCTTATAAAATTGATTTTCAATGTGATGCACGTGATGGATGTGAATTATTTTTTAGACCCAATTTGGCCCAACTTTTTTTTATATAATTTTTTTGTCTCTATTTATCTTTTTTGTATTTGTTGTTTTGACCTTAATTTTTTTGTGAATTATTGGTCCGTATCGATAAAAGAAATCTAAAAAGTATAACATTACATCCAACAGTTAAAACAATGTCACTAAAGACGACGAATAAGTATAAAAATACTATATTTTTAGATTATTTTTATTTTTTCTAAATATTTTTAAAATTTAGTCCATTATTTATAATTTTTTAAAAATCTCTCGTTGAGACAAACTAATAATCCACAAAATATTGTAAGAAATTCACATGACAAAAAAAATACAATATGTAATTTAGATGATGTGGTTTTGATAAGGGTTAGTGGTATAAAATTTTCATGGCAAGTATTAGTTTGTAGGTGAAGAATTTGAATTTTAAAAAATAAGATTTGAGTATTTAAAATTTTTTGTAACGAATTTTGTTGAATATGCTTTGAACGGGTGATTATGAATTATTTTTTGATGAGGTGGTTGTCCATTTTCTGTTTTTTCCCAACTCCAACTTTTGCAGCCAAACAAAGAGTAATTGGAAATTACATTAAACAGCAAAACGGTGTAGTATGGCCGCACCGGACCTCCTGCTGTGCGGGCCTGCACAGCAAGACCCCCCACTCCTAAATTTGGGGCAAAGGGAATCAGAATATACCAACAAAATAGGAAATGGGAGACTGACTGTGCGTCAGGACTGCTGCGCACCCAAAATACACAATTTTAGTGCGTAAAATTCTTCACATTTCTTCCTCCTTAATTCCTTGTTTGGCTAGGGAAAGAAAAAATTATTCAAACTGACCTTTGACTGAAAAAAAAAAGAAAGAAATAACTTTGCAGCCTGCTCAATTTTGGGAAAAAAAAAAAGTGATCGGTACTGCTCAATCGAATCCCTTTCGATTGTGCTGTTTAGATTTTTTTTCTCAAAAAAATACTAAAAATTCACCGTTGACTTGAAAAATTATTTCGGGATTAACTGTGAACTTGGAATTTAAAAAAAAAAATGACCGATACCACTAATTTGAATCTCTTTAGGTCGTGCTGTTTAGATTTTTCCCTCAAAAAAATGAAAATTCACTGTTGACTTGAAAAATTATTCTGGGACTAACTGTGAACTCGGAATTCTAAAAATAAAATTTTTTCAATGAATTTTTTATTTTATTTCAAAAAAGAATTATTTTCAAAAAAATATTCATATTTAATTTATTTTTAAATTCTAAGTTCACGGTTAATCCCAAAATAATTTTTCAAGTTAACGGTTAATTTTAATTATTTTTCGGAAAAAAATTCAAATAACATGACTGAAAAGGATTTGAATGAGCAGTATCGGTCACTTTTTTTTGTCCAAAGTTGAACGGGCTATGAAGTTATTTATCTTCTTTCGGTCAAAGGACTCAAAACAGTTTTTTTGAATAATTCTTTTTTTTGTTGGCCAAACAAAGAATTAAGAGAAAAAATATGTAAAGTTTTAGTGCACAGCAGCCCCTGATGTGCATCCCGCATAGCAAGTCCCTCAATTCCAACAAAATATAGTAGGTAAGACAAAAAAATGAATAAAATGATCGTGCAGAATTTGATGAAAGAATTCCACATTCAGTACCATGGTAGTGCTTTCCTCAAAACAAAATATTAGACAAGTCTTTGACAACCGTTTTTATATTGAAGCAAAAGGATATTATTATGACGATATTAATTACAAAAAGTCTAAGAACATTTGTGTTCCTAGCAGTACTCAATTAATTAGGGTACAAGGTAATATAAGTCCTCTTTATTGTGTTAAAATGAGGCAAGTGAGTATTGAATTGGCCTTCTTTTGACGAAAAAGTTTAACTTTTTTGGGCACGCTATCATGATTTTAGGCCTGCGATCTCTCAGATTTCAGGTTTAAGATGCAACCGTAATTTGATTGGCTGAGAGACGATAAGCTCTTTTTACGATATGAGTTTTATGGACCTGTTGTGGAGTTCACAAAGCCTGTTGAACAATAATGTCTATCTCAATATCTATTGTAATCTTTGTACACAATTGCACAATCCAAAGCTAATTGGTAGGGAACAAACATTGAAAGAAAATAGGAACTTCCCAATAAAGAGGAGCTAAAAGGGTACCCAATTCACCGGTAACAATCTCCACAAGAGCAAGTTCCATCTTTAAAATGGTGAAATTGCTTCCGATCCCTCACTGTTATTTCTCGTCCATAGATCGAAGAAATGAATTTTGTGTACGTGTGACAATCACTACACATTCTAATATTTCTAACTATTCTTATAGGAGAACCCGGGGATGTATGAATCAGTGCAAACGCAATCGCTAGCTTCTGGCTATGACTACTTAGCCTCTGCCTCTTTGCTTGTTCATCGACATCATGCAAAACTACCGTTGTATCGGGGGAATAGCCTTCAAATTTCAGTTGCCATTCCATCTGGTGAATCATATCGTAGATTCCATCACACTTGGGAAATGACATGTCTTGTGAAACAAATCTATACGCCTTTCTCTTCACCTCAACCAAGCTAAATCCGGGCGTTCGGATCAACCCTTTGCATGCCATTTCCTGGCGTGTTTTCGCGACATCACACCACCTTTGAGCTTGTGCATATAAATTCGATAGCACCACATAATCACTAGCAGTACATGAGTTCAATAGGGATAGTTCTCTTGCCGCGACCTCCCCTATCTCAACATTTTGATGAACCCTACAGGCATTGAGAAGTGTGCGCCACAAGACGTCGTTTGGCTCTGTGCATGTGTTCTTTATAAACTCATAAGCTTCTTTCAGCTTCCCACTTCGACCCAAGAGATCTACCATGCACCCATAGTGTTGGACAGTGGGTACAACTTCATGTTCCAATTTCATTCTTCCAAAAGACTTGAGACCCTCTTCCACAAGCCCAGCATGGCTACAAGTGCTCAGCACACCAATATAAGCAACATCATCTGGTTCCAACCCTTCTTGGAGCATCTCATCGAACACCTTTAGGGCTTCCAGACCCCACCCGTGCATTGCTAGCCCTGATATCATCACACCGTAGGACATTTGGTTCTTCTCTGATAATCTTTGGAAGAGAAATAACCCTTTGTCTAAAGAGCCACATTTTACATACATGTCTATTAGGGAAGTCTCCACCATAACATTAAGGCCACTAATAGTCCTAATTAAGGACCCATGTGTGCACCGTCCCACATCAAAGGCACCCAAATAGGTACAAGCAGAGAGCACATTGACAAAAATACTCTCCTCAGCTCTCCAACATCCTTCACTACTCATATCCCTAAAAATCTCAAGGCACTTTTCCCACATGCCCCAACTAGCATGAGCTGCAATTAGGGCACTCCATGAAGCAACACTCCTTTGCTCCATCATATCAAAAACAGCACAAGAGAGACTGATTTCTCCAGACTTCCCATACATGTTGATCAAGCTATTCTGTACAAACAAATCATCTGCAAACCCTAGCTTAAAGCTGTGCCCATGAATTTGCTTTCCCTCTTTAAGTGCTGGCAAATTAGCACATGCTTTGAGAAGAGTTGGATATGTGAAATTGTCAGGTTCCACCCCTCTCTGGAGCATTTCATCAAACATCTGTAGGGCTTGTTCTAGGTTCATGTCTCTTACATGCCCCCTGATCATGTGATTGAATGCAAATGAATCAAGTTCCTCGATTTGGGAAAAAATGGAGCAGGCATAATGCATACTGCCCCAATTTGAGAGAGCACAAGTGGCAACAAGATTGCTTGCAACAAAAGAACTCGAAAACATCCCCAACTTTAGGGTTTGGGCATGGACTTGCTTGAATTCTTCCAAGTTCCTGCATTTGTGTATCAAGGATAGACAATCTCGTTCCCTCAACCTGAAATTGCATTCTGAGTTTTGTAGGAAATCCTCCTGAGGAATCAAGAAATGGTTTTGGAGAATTGAAGTCATAAAATTGCAAATTTCGCAAATCAAAACAAAACAAAAACCAATATAAAACCCACCAAACCTGTAAATTGAATCATACAGTTTGATATCCAAACAAATGGAACTGATGAAAAAAGGAAAGATGAAGTAGAGGAAATGGGTGTGGGCAAATTGAGCAGAAAAGTAACCAGACTGAAGGTCGAGTTCCTTGGTGGTATGAGAGCTGCTGCCACTATGACATTGTTTAAACCATCTTTGCTCGGTATAGTGGTTTGGGAATAGTATGTGCACAGTTGGCTAGAGGGGAATTTGAATCTCATCCATGAAATTTAGTGAGCAAATTTCAGCCAGTCAAATTTGTGTCAGATTATGGGACATGTTAATAATACTAGATAGGATAATGTTCTTCAAATGAGTGGGCCAGAATATCTTGGAAAAAATAGATAATTTTTTTTTAGTCCTAAATTTTTAATAACTTTGTTCTAAAAATTGAGAGGAACCTAAAAGCAATTGAGAGGTGAAAGGCCACTTAGTCTTAGTCTCACACAGAAAAAACACATTATATATGTAAGCATATAAATCTTAAGTTTGTTTAAGGGTTTGGATCATCGATGAGGGAGAACTTAAGTAATATGAGCTTTAATTCAAATTAACACACACCCACACACATGCACGAACGCAAATGTTGCCGAACTGAGGTCGAGGTCGAGGTTCGTGGACTTGGGCTTGACTTGGCTTGTGCTTGGTCCTTGGGTCCATATAATTTATTACTTTGTTATTTATTTATTTATTTTCTACAACTGCCTTCGAATTATACTTTTTAAGGCAAAAATTTTACATTAAAAAGATAAATTTTTTTGTGATGACTTAATTGAAAGAAAAAATAATTTCTATTTCGTTTATTAGTTGGAAAAAAAGAGATTTGATTTTGTTGGAAAAAAAACAACTTTTGTTGTTGGAAAAACAGATTATATTTCGGTTAGTGTTTTGTTATTTTTTATACTATGTAATCAGCGAAAAAATAGATTTTTGTTATAATTGTGTTTATAGCTTATTCATTTTTGCAATGGGAGTTTTTTCTATTTATATTTCTTATTTTATAATTTGTTCACTGACTCTGTTTTGATTTATTTTCCAGTAATAAAAACCCAACCAAAAAACGTAAACAACAATAATGGTGGCAACGGGATCCACATTGATGGGAATATCCCTACGGCTATGATTCTGTGAATGCTCCTCCATATGTGATGCCGAGAGCGATTCCTTTGATTTCGATGAGCAGTGCGGAAAGTCGAAGAAATTTCATAGTGTGGATTTCAAAAGGTGGCAGCAAAAGATGGTGTGTTACTTGACCACACCAGGCCCTGTGAGATACTTGGCAGAGGATGTCCTTGTCGTTGATGAAAACAAACAAGACATGATAAAAATAGCTATAGTGCTAGCTTGGATTGATTCTGAGTTTTTATGTTGGAACTATGTACTAAACTGATTGCACGAAATACTAACAACGTGTATATTGTCAACAAGACAACCAAGGCACTATGAAAGTCATTGGATAAGAAGTACAAAACTAAAGATGTTGGATCAAAGAAATTTATCATCAGTCGATTCTTGCACTTCAAGATCGTGGACTTGAAGAATTTGGTCAGTCAAATCTAAGAGCTCCGGGTAATCTTACATGAGATCTTTTCTAAGACGGTAGTCAAGATAGGTTGTATGTTAAAAACATAAAAATATTGTCTGATGACACTATCTAATAATATTATCAGATGACAGAATCATGTAACTATTGCATTTATCCTAAATTAATTGGTACGATCACTATCAATTTTTATATTTTCTTCTCGATTTTTGTCAAGTTTAGGTTAAAAATTTCAGATTAATCATTTATGTTGACAAAAAAAATTAACAAGTATAAGATATGAGAAAAATATTAACAAATTCATTAAATACAAAAAAAAGTTTAGAAGAAAATAATTATCAGATATGTTTTTGTTCTAACAGTACTTTATCTGTTATAAAAAAAATACAGATAACATTATTTGATAATACAGATAACATTATCAGATAATGCTATTTGATAATGTTATTAGATAATATTGTCAGATAAAGTTATCAGATGTGTTTTTGTCTAACAAAAATACAAATAAATTTATCTGATAATGTTATCAAATAGCATTGATCCATCTAATAACATTATCAGATAACATTATTAGATGTATTTTTATTCTAACACATAACTTTATTTGTTAGAATAAAAACACAAATAAAGTGATCTATTAGAATAAAAATACAGATAATGTTATTTGATAAAAACATGAAGGATAAAAACACAGATAATGTTTCAAATTGAACATAAAAGATAATAATTTTTTACCTAAAGATGAAAAATAAGCTCAAACAAACCATATTTTGACTTATTTTTCATTTTTTATTTTTTAAACATAATTTTTTATTTTTAAATTTTTTTTATTGAGACGAACGAATAATTAATAAAAATAAATGAAAAATAAAACGTAAAAAACAATTAGTGTATGAAAAGGTTGTGAAAGCACAAATCTTGCTTTGCCTTACTTTTTATATTTTTATATTTTTAATATTTTAAAATTTTTAAAATTTTTTAAAATTTCTTATTGAGACGAATCGACAATAAATAAAAAATTGATGCAAAATAAAAAGTTACAAAAAATTGGTATACCAAAAGATCATGAAGACACTAGCCATGTTTTGACTTTTTTCATATATTTTTATATTTTTTAATTTTTGAACATAATATTTTAATTTTTTTGAAAATTTCTTTTTAAGGCGAATCAATAATAAATAAAAGAATTGATGAAAAATAAAAAGTTATAAAAAAAAACCAGTATACCAAAGTGTCGTGAAAGCATAAACCATGTTGTATTGACTTATTTTTCATATTGTCTGATTTTTAAAAAATTTTGCACTTAAATTTCAACTTTTGTAATTTCTTATTAAAATGAAATAATCAGTAAAAAATTGATGCAAAATAAAAAGTTACAAAAAAATCAGTGTATCAAAAGGTCACGAGGGCACAAACCATGTGTTTAACTTATTTTTAATACTTTCTGATTTTTTTATTTTTAAACATAATTTTTTATTTTTTAAAATTTGTTATCGAGACGAACGAATAATAAATAAATAAATAAAACAAATAAAAATTGGGTAAAATGCACTGACCTCCCCTGAGGTTTCTGACAATTACAGGGACCTCCCCGTAGTTTGAAAAAATGCACTGACCTCCCTTACTTTTGAAACTATTATCCTCTTTCCTCCTGCCTGAAATTAAAAGCAACCGTGTTAATTTTGGTCGTGAAATGTCCATTTTACCCTTTGACTATTCTGAGAAGTATTTTCATTGTGGGATAAAATGCACTGACCTCCCCTGAAGTTTCTAACAATTACAGAGACCTCCCCCATAGTTTTAAAAAATATACCTGATGAATTTTTTAACTCATGAATTTTATTATTTTTTAAAATAATTTTTTTTATAAAAACAGGTCTAAGTAATGTTTAACTCTAATTTGTTATTATTTTTTCCTATTCTATTGTTAGGAAATGAAAAAAATAATAAAAAATTAAATTTTGATACTTTTTTTTTTGAGTTAACTTATTAAAAAAGTAGCAAGTTTCACACTTAAAATGTTTCTGTTATAATTTATATCACATAAAAATCTTAAAGAAACCAAAAAAAATAGATCACATAAAAATCTTAAAGAAACCAAAAAAATAGAACCAACTATTTACGCTTAATTCGACCTGATTTTTTCATTTGTAATTTTTTTTGTCTTTGTTTAAATTTTTTTGTATTTATCAATTTTGTCTTAATATTTTTGTAAATTATTAGTTCGTCTTAACGAAAGGAATCTAAAAAATATAAAATTATATTTAAAAAGAAAAATAAGTTTAAAAATTTTTAATTTTTTAAAAAATTTGATTCATATTCTTTTACTTTTATGAAATTACTTGTCAAGACGAATCAATAATTTACAAAAATTTGACGTCTCAGTTTTGTCTTAATTTTTATAGATTATTAGTTCATTTTGACAAATGAATTTAAAAAGTACAAAATTATGTCCAAAAATTAAAAAAATATTAAAGACAAAAAAAGTCAAAATTAAAACTATTTTTAATTATTTTTATCTTTTCTGAATTTTTTCAAATTAGTTTGTATTTTTTTTCAAATGAAAAAATTAAATTTTGATACTTTTTTCAAAGTTAACTTACTAAAAACGTAGCGAGTCTCACGCTTAAAATATTTTTGTTATAATTTATATCACAGAAAAAGCTTAAAGAAGTCAAAAAAATAGAACCAACTCTTTATGACTAATTCGATCTAATTTTTTTATTTGTAATTTTATTTGTCTTTGTTTAAGTTTTTTTGTATTTGTTGATTTTGCCTTAATATTTTATAAATTATTGGTTCGTCTTAACGAAAGAAATATAAAAAGTTTAAAATTATGTTTAAAAAGTTCACTAAAGACGAAAAATAAGTTTAAAAAAACTTAATTTTTTAAAAATTTAATTCATATTCTTTTACTTTTATCAAATTACTTGTCGAGACGAATAAATAATTTTACAAAAATGTGGCGTCCCAGTTTTGTCTTAATTTTTATAGATTATTAGTTCGTCTTGACGAAACGAATTTAAAAAGTATAAAATTATGTTCAAAAACTAAAAAAATATTAAAGACAAAAAATAAGTCAAAATTGATACTATTTTTAATTACTTTTGTCTTTTCTGAATTTTTTCCAAATTAGTTAATATTTTTTTAGTTTTTAAAACATCTAGTCGAGACAATTTCAAATTTGATTTCAGTTTATATTTTTAAAAACTTCAGATATATACCACATTTACTTTTTGGTGACGTAAGAATATATGCAAAATGCCTTTGTAAAAAAAATTACAACACAATTAATTGTATTCCGCTACTTGATGACATATCCATAACTGAAAAAATAGAACTACATTGATAAATAAATAAATAAATAAACTAAATAATTATAAAAAAAACTCCCTTGAGATTTCTCACCACATGAAAAAATAAACAACTAAAGTATTTGTAATAAAAATTAACTTAAAAAAATAATTACTTACTTTTGATCTAGGCAGTTGAATGAGAGCACCAAAATGTAAGCCTTAGGAGAGATTTTAGTTGATTTTTATAGCCATAGCAGGGGTAATTTAGGCATTAAGAAAAAATAAAGTGATGACATCAGCAAATACTAACCCTTTTTAACAGAAACTAACGGGAGGGGGAAAAAGCGCAATAGTTTCAAAAGCAGGGGAGGTCAATGCATTTTCTCAAACCAGAGGGGAAGTGGATGTAATTTTCAGAAATCTCATGGGAGATCAGTGTATTTTACCCATAAAAATTAACGAACAAATTGGTGTACCAAAGATCATGACAACAAATCATGTTTTTAACTTAATTTTAATTTTTTAAAAAATAATTTTATTTTTTTAAAAGTTCTTATCAAGATGAACTAATAATAAATAAATAAAATTGATGCAAAATAAAAATTTTCAAAAATATTAAAGTGCCAAAAATTTGTGAGAGCTTCAATTTTTGTAAAAATTTAATAAATTTGTAATAAGGATAATTTTGTTATCAAATGACTTAATCTATCAACACTTTTAAAAGAGTAAACCCTTATTATTAGTAATTTCAAAATACTAGTAGTGAATTCTAAATCAACAAACAAATTTGCCAAAATTTAATGAGTTAATTAACCCCATATTTATACTTTTAACTTATTTTTCAATTAAATTAAAAGAAAAATTGCAATTGACTTCTCCTAAGATCTTAGACAAATACAAAGATCTCATTTAAAATTCTGAAAAATATATTAATTTTTTATTTTATAAATTATTTAGCAGATTTTATTTTCCGTTAACTTCCTAAGAACAACATAAGTTTTGATTGATAAAATATTAAAATATTTTTTTTAGTCTTTTCACTTTTTTTTTTTTTTTGTAAATATTTAGTCTATTTATTCTTATGTATAAAAAAAATTATTGTTATTTACACGTACATGAGATTGTTAAAAGAAAGTCAAAATATATCTGTAACATAATGTTTTATTTTAAGTTGGAACTTATAATATTGTCTTTGGTTGATTTTGTGTAAATATATATATAATTTTTTAATTGAAATAAATATTTTTAAATTTACATTTTTTTGTTTTGTACAAGTATTTTATCTACGGGAGGTACATGTACATTATTAACTCATTGTATTTATACATAATATAAATGTTGTAAAAAATAAATATAATTTACTATTTTTATTATATATACACATATATAAGTATAATATATTTTTGTAAACACACATAAATAGACTAAATAGTAAATGTATATTAAACAAATAGAGGTAAAAGGACTACAAACGAGCATTTAAGTTGATTACCAATCCAAACTACCGGTGTTTTTAGGAAGTTAACAGAAAGGGAACTTTACTAAATTATTTATAAATGAGGCGAAGTCAGTGTATTTTTTAGAATTTTAGGACAGGTTTCTGCATTTATTAGAAACTTCATGGGAGGCCAGTGTAATTTACCCTAAGTGAAAAGGTTGTTCTGCCAGGCTCCTCAATCAATCCAATCGCACTCCCAGTACTCAAACCGTCGATGCCCCATCGACCCCACCTCTCTCTCTCTCTAAAATGGCTGTATGATGTGTCTCTCACCCTCTCCGCTTCCTACTTTTCCTACTTCAATGGTGGATTCGTAAAAGAGGCTTTGGGGAGTTGAATTTTCAGAAACTTTTAAATCTCAGAACTTTGTGCCCCTTTCTCAGGTACACATTATCAATCTGTTAGACGCGCTCTCTTTGCCTCTGCTTTTCTGTTTTTTTATATTCTCTCTCCCCCTGTAAAAGTAAAAATGTGCAGATACCACTTTGATTTACCCTACATTTGATATGTATGTTTCTTTGTTGATACACGTAGACCGTAGACGTATACGTATACATGATGTACTACATCAGTTGTTTATTTATTTGGTGAACTGTCTTTGTTTTTGGAATTTTTATATGCTTGATGTTTGTTAGGCTCTCAAACTTTCAACACTTCCGACTTCAGAATGGGTGATTTATTGCGTTAGAAGTGCTTTCGAAGCATTAGGGTTCAAGTTAACAACTTTGTGTTTGTTTTCAGTTCCAAATTCAACTTCGTTTAGGGTTTATGTGCTAAAACTCGTGCTTGGACTATTGAACTTGATTCGAATTCTTTTAATTTTGAAGGCTCCTGAAGGACGACCCTTGGATTGCTGACTCTGGTGGTGCTGATTTTTCCTGGGTGCAAAATTGGGATTGATTTGAATGCTGTAGAATCTGCGATTCAACTCCATTTTTATTGGTTTCTTGCTACGAGTCTTCTGTGTCGATTACAACATTCACTCTCATTGTTTGATTTGGTAGTAGTTGGTTTTCAAACTTATCTAACAGCTCATGTGTTAAGCTACTACGAGTTTGAGATTGCTGGTTATTTAAGAGATTGTAGCTAATAGCTAGAAGTGTACTTCTTGTGGAATTGAAATGGAGAGAAATGGAGGAGACGACTGGAGAGAGATGGTGAGGAAAATGCTCCCTCCAGGTGCTCCCCTCCCAGAAGAGGAGTCTGAACTTGATTACTCTATAGCAATCGAGTACGAGGGCCCACCAGTTTCGTATGATCTTCCTAGAGTTGAACCTCTTGATGTGAATTTGGCTGCGATTCCCACCGCTTCAATAGCAGAACCACCCTCAGAATCACAAAGATCAGTGACTCGTGATGTGCCCCCCATTGTTGAACCAATCCCTTTGCCAATCTCTCGCCTTGTCACAAGTCCAAGAGTGTTTTCAAGTCCAGAGTCCGTAGTGTCAGTCTTGCAGAACCCAGATTCTTCTTCTGCTTCCCTTTCACCATCTCCGCGTTCTGTTCATGATCCTCCCAGCAATGCTGCTAAACAATTAGTCAGTGATGTAAAGAGAGCTCCGGTTGTCACTTTCAATACCGTCAATAGATCAGAAAGAAAAGACAATTTGGAGAAGAAAGTTTTTCCTGAACATGTTGGGGTGTCCAAGGAAAAGAAGAAGAAAACGAGAAGAAGAGTTTGTTATAGGTGTGAAAAAGGGAAGTGGGAAACAAAGGAGTCATGCCTGGTTTGTGACGCCAAATATTGCAGCAATTGTGTGCTTAGGGCTATGGGTTCTATGCCAGAAGGGCGTAAATGTGTTACTTGCATTGGTGAGCCAATCGATGAATCAAAGCGGGCCAAACTTGGTAAACATTCAAGGGTATTAGCGCGATTGCTCTGTCCTTTAGAAGTCAAGCAAATAATGATTGCGGAGAAGGAGTGTTCTGCCAATCAACTTTGTCCAGAGCAGCTGATTGTAAATGGGTTACCTCTGAAAGCAGAAGAGATGGCCGAATTACTTGGGTGCCTTTTACCCCCACGAAAATTGAAGCCCGGAAGATATTGGTATGACAAGGAATCTGGTCTATGGGGCAAGGTAAATGCATCATCATCTTTTTTGCACATGCCTTGTTTCAAGTTTCACTCTGGTTTTGTATGTCCAGAACTATTCATTCCGGCATTATGTCTTTCCCGGATAACCAACTATTCATTCCGGTGTTATGTCTTTCCCAGATAACCAATGCTACCCGTGAGATATTCACCACACAAAAAAAATGTTACCAGTAAGATTTTCTTTGTTACTCTTACAGGAGGGAGAAAAACCAGATCGGATTATAAGTTCGAACTTAAATTTTACTGGGAAACTTAGTCCTCATGCAAGCAATGGCAACACTGAAGTTTATATGAATGGCAGGGAAATTACAAAACTTGAACTGCGAGTCCTAAAGGTCAGCCCATTGACATCTTTCCATTTTTCAATACTGAAGGATTTGTCATGCATCATACTATCTATCATGTTCGTTTACGTATGCTGCCTCATCTCTGTCCAGCAAAACCAATTTGTATGAACTGAAAAAAAAGTAAAGACTAGTACTTGTTTGTCCAAACTCGAGATGGGGCCATTGTTCGAAGCAATAGTTAAATCATGTGGGAGTAAATGCAAATTGTACCTTTGTATTTGAGAAAAGCATTTTGCACAAATTAAAGGCTTGATCTACTGATGTACCCTCTCCCAGATCCTGAATTGAATGGTTGTCACTGGACTACCCCTGGATCATGCTATTTACGGTTATGGAAGTAATTTTTGTTTTCTGGCCATGCTATTATTTATTTAATTTATGGTTCCTATACCTTATGTACCCTTTTATGCCTTAGTAATATGAACAACAGAATCAATCACTTTTAGTTTTTACATGATCAGAACTGAGCTGCAGTACACTCTCTGCTGTGCATTGGATCACGTTCAATGCTGCTTTTAATATCTCCCCCAGCATAGACTAGCTTTTGTAGGTCCGGTTTGAAAGCACTCACGCACCACAAGGAGAATATGATTCCTGCAATTTGGTTGATCAATTGCCCGTTCCTCTCAGAGCTCGAATATAGGTTTGCTTTGTAAGCTTCAGTGTAAGAGGCAATCCTCAGGTTTACACTGAAGCTTTTGTAGTATAAATCATTTGATAGGCCATGGTGGTTTTATGAGTAATTTGAGTTGTGGCCTTTATTCTTGACTGGGCATCAGTGTCCTAAAAATCGGACTAATCTGTGATTAGTAGGTAGTCGGCTACCCACCGATGCGATTACCCCAAAATCCCCAAAGAAATCGGTTGGTCACTTAGGCGGGGACTAGGCGCCAACGAATCAGACCGGCCAATTAGTCGACCAGTGAGAAAAGTAAAATCGGCCTAAAGAAAATGACAATAGTTTAGCCGTTTAGGTAGGGTTAGTACAAGAGCTACAACAATAGTTGACGGTGGTGATGAAGTTGAGCCCGGTTCGAACTTACATGGGAGGTGGTTGGAGAAGCTATAGGAGCGGATGAAGCCCTTCAACCTAGAAGAAGTGCTAGAAATGTTGAAGTACGAGAGCTATATGAAAAAGATTTTGAGTCGGAAGATGACACGGAAGAGGAAGAATATGATGATTTTGACTTTGAGTCTAATGGGGATCAAGTTTTGGTGGGATATGGAGAGGAAGAGGAGGAGATTAATATTGTTTGAGATTTTAGGTGTAATATGTGACTTATTTTCTTCATTTAGTTCAGAACCTTGGACTATGTAGAAATATTTATTTAAAAAAAAAGAAAAAAAATCTACTAATCCTCCCAGGCCGATTAATCTCCGATTACTAGGCCTAGGCGCTAGACGGTTCCCCACCTCCCGACTAGCGCCTAGCAATTTTTAGAACATTGCTGGGAGCATCACCTCTGAATCTATCTAAAGAGGATTTGTATACTGATTTTCCATCATTTTTATCCTTTAGCACTAGGAATGTAGGATTCCTTGAGGAATCGTGAACTTGGTTCAAACACTTAACCATGTGTAATTTGTTGTGGACCTTGTAGTTTACCATTTGATAGTTTCATAAGGCTTTAGTAGGTTGAGCAAAGATTAGGACCTTACGTCCTACTCCTATCACCTTATATAAGGCAATTGGGACAGGGATTCACACTTGAATGGGGAATTATTAGGAAACAAATCACCAAGTCCCTTCCACTACCCATGCCTGAACCGTCCACATTCTACGAAGGTGGAAGAGTGTTGACTGATCAGTCTATTTTGGAGATTCCATGTCATGTAACTTACTTCCCTGTTTAGTGCTACGCACAATAGCTTTGTGACTTGTCCCCCAATTTTCCATCTGGAAAGAGTACCTTTGAGTCTCAGACAATCACATTGTATTTGCTTGGTCCCCTTTTCATGTCTGTGCCACTTGCTTGAGTGTTAGTTTCTGTAGCTTAGCTCTTAACCTACATGCATCATTTTTCAGCTGGCGAATGTGCAATGCCCGCGGGACACTCATTTTTGGGTGTATGATGACGGTCGTTATGAGGAAGAAGGCCAGAACAATATCAGGGGAAACATTTGGGAGAAGGTATATCTCATAAGACTTGTAGTCAAATATTGTTTGGGTACTGTTTAGAATATGGGAATCCTGTACGTAACATTGAAAACTCGCTTTCTTTTACAGGCTTCAACAAGGCTTGTTTGCTCCTTGTTCTCTTTGCCTGTGCCCCATGGTCAGCCTCATGGACAGAAGGATGAACCTAGCCATTATACTACTGTTTCAAATTATGTAGAACAGAGAAAAGTACACAGAATTCTTCTACTTGGGCTTCAGGGCTCTGGTACTAGCACTATTTTCAAGCAGGTATTGCCATGTTTTACATGAAATGGGCTTCTGTTTTTTTTTTAAATACAAGATAGCAATCAGTATGTATTGTGGATGTTAGATGTGAATTAGTAAGAGGATATGGTTCTTCCACAGAGGATAGAAGTTCTGCTGGTCTTTAGGGTATGATTGTTTGATATTCTGGTAGGACCTCTATCACTATTTTCCAGATTGAACTTATTTGCTATTATCTCATGATGTTTGGGTCGTTGTGTCTACTTTTATGCTCTCATTGTTTTTTCTAATGTGTACATGGTAGTTCAATGCAACTGTGACCATATCTTACTTGCAAATGTTGGTGGAGATGGATCATAATAATGACTGTGATGATTGTCCACGTTCTATTCTAGAGTATTTTCACAAAGAAGAACGTTATGACCTGGAGAGTTGTGTTTAATTCGTTACCATCTAATCGTCAACCACTTTGTTTATAATCAATAGTTCGGAAAATATCATATGACATAATGACAAGTACTTACAATTCATAATCATCAAACGTAACACAGAACATAACAAATTAAGTTGCTGTTTAGGTCGTGCATGCAATCAAATAGGATGGATCCGTTGACTACCCTATTTATGGAGAGAAAAGTGACAAGATCTTATTAGATTGAAGCACAATTTTACTAGTCAGTCTTGGTAATGACTTTGTCAAGCATTTGTAACAATCAAAATAAAGTGCAACCATAATGTGCAATCTACAAATAAACTTTTTGTCATTATGGAAGCATCAGTGTTATTTGATATTAAATTGATATTAAATTTATGGGTCCTTTTTTGCTGTGGCCCTGCCATGTCACTACATATCATCTCATGACATGCACGGGTCCCACCATATCAAAGTTATATGGTGATAAGTGGACCGTCCATACACTGCAATTCATATGATTGCTTACTGACAGGGTTGAGCATCTTCGTTGATGCTATAACTCTTGGTTTAGGGACCTGGGTACATTTTCAGGAGTACGCTTCGTATGCTCGCTTAAATGAACTCGAAACCTGTTATCCACTTAAGCATGTCTTTCTTATGCCTCATAGTCCCTTAGTTTCAGTGTAGTGTCACTTCAAGTATTTTCATGCCAGGGTTTGCACCCCATCATGGGCCCAAGAAATACCCCATGACCCATGATCAGGAGCTTGAGGGTGAGGTGGTTAGGTTGATTAGAACTGAAGGGTTTTAAAGTTCTGATGCTCTCTTTCTAGGAAAGTGTACCTTGGTCATCTCCAATATCGACATACTAAGATCAGTATGATGGCATTTCATGTTGCATGACCTTGTGTGTTAGCCCCTTGTGGCCTTGGATCTACTGCTACTATTTCACAATTGTTGTAAAAAGTAGAAAGCTAATAAAATGTGAGATAGTTTTGGGCAAGCTCCTATAATATTCAGATCAATATTTGCTCCCTTTCTGGTTCTTCTTCTTTCTAGAACTTTTAAACCAGTTGGCCTCCTGCCAATCAGACCAATACTTACCTTCCTCGCGTATGTATAAGACCAAATCCATTCAATTTCTAAAAAGGATTTACTAATCCTTAACTTCTCAAGGAATCCTTCATCAGTGGTTGTGAATGACTGATTTTCTCAATCTTTTCGACCTTGGTTCCGTAGGAGCAAGTCAGAAAGATTGAGAAACAGAACCATCTGATTTGATTCGTTCTCAATAGCCATGAGATGATCATATAGGGGGAGTTAACCATTTGGATAATATATCCAAATCCATTCCCGATTGATTGAAAGGAATTCCTAGCGCTCCAACAAACAAAGTAAATAAGATCACTTGAAGTTGAGAAAATAACATAATAATATCTTATTCATAAGGATACGAATAAGCCTTCTTATTGGCAAAATTAGTCATTGTAATAAAGGTTGTGTCATCATTTTTACATTCTCAATTCGATATGCCTTCGTTGAAGAAAGAGAAGCATTTTTATTACTATTCATTCTTATTCGTTCCTACAAGAACAGGTTTGTTAATTGTTTTCAAACATTGTTTACCCCATGGAGAAATTGAGTAGAGCAGAGTACTTTTCTTGCCACTGTAATTTAACTGGGGGTCTATGGTTGACCGATATTGGACACCATCATTTAGCTATTGCAATTCTTTTCCTGATAGTGGGTCACATGTATAGGACCAACTGGGGCATTGGTCATGGCCTAAAAGATATTCTAGAAGCTCATAAAGGTCCATTTACAGGCCAGGGCCATAAAGGCCTACAACGGAGATCCATAGCATAGTCATAGTCATAGTATAGTCTTTTTCAATGCAATAAAGTTACGTAGTTTCTATTTTTCTTTGATGAAGGAGTATTTCCATGGGTTTGCCGTGGTATTGTGTTCATACAAAGTTAATTTTGAAAGTAGAACTGTTTGTTTGCCTTTTTTCCCGTGCCTCTTTGCTATGCTTCAAACATTTTTGGTGCTGCTTTGCTTGTCATTGCATGTCTCTCCCAGGCCTTATTTGTCCTTGCCCTCTGGTGAAAACTATGTTTGTTCCTGTAACCTTAAGGCAAGGGGTTGGAAAGTTCTCTTGGCATGGTAAAGTCACCAATAGAAAATGTATGTCGTGCTCTCTGGGCACGTTCACAATATGATATAGCTTTCTGGGCTCTGACAAGTATGGTTGTAGTGTGACTTTTTTGTTTATTATGGACCATTTTTGGATCAGTTTTAAGTTATTGGAAGACATCAATACATCAAGAAACTAACCTTCTCGAGTCTAGGATGAATCCAGAACCAACATGAAAGTTTGCAAAGAGTCGATAAGTTCTGTTTCTTGACACTTCTTGCTTCAATGAATCAATATCAGAAAGTATTTTGATTGTTTGATTACTCCAGATTTATGGTTAACCAGTGTTTGTATTCATTTTCTTATGTTCTCTATGCATCACTTAACAGGCCAAATTTTTGTATGGGAGCAAGTTTACTGCAGAAGAATTGCAAGATATTAAGCTTATGATACAGAGCAATGTATACAAATATCTCAGTATACTGCTTGATGGACGGGAGCGCTTTGAAGATGAGGCCATGTCAAAGTTGAAAGAACTAGGTTTCCATGGCCAAACTACTGAAGCAGGTAGAATAGTTAAAGTTTATCCAACAAATTCTTCCTCAGTTTGAAGTGGTCAGTTCTACTTTTTTCCAATTTCCACAAGTATACACTTTCCTCACACAAGGTAGAATTTGTCACTTGTATCATTCCTTCCAGCAGCCTAATCTGCATTGTTCCCCTTCCTCATAAATATGTGGTAGCAAGGTTGCATATTGATGCTAAAAGCACCAATGTAGTCACCATAGTGATGGGGAACATATATCATTTGGCTAAAAGAAAAGGAGACCACTACCGTAGGTTTTCCTGGGTCAGTGCGTGTCTACAAAGTTGACCATTCTGGTAAACTTCGGAAGTCCCTTGAAATTTTCCATGTGTCTTTGGGTGTCCAAAGGAATACAAAAGTTATTGGTTAGTAAATAGTCTGGGTGGAATTTTTTTTATCATTCTCGCTTCGTCGTTCTTAGTAACAAGTAACCCCTCCTAGGCCTTGCCAATTGGACCCACCCTTGCAATATAAACCCGGATACATGAAACCCCCACTAGCTGCAGGTACTGGATTGTCAAAGTGTTGCCGGTGGGGGTTGAACACACAAGACCTCTGGGTTTACAGTCGCCGGTGGGTCCTAATGACAACATTAAACAGTGGGCGTGGGCTAGCCTGGTGGGTTAAGGTTCATTTGTCAGTTATTTTTGAAAATAGGTTTCAATTGGATCCTATAGTGATAGGTTGTTCAAGATTTCTTGGAGGGTGGAACCCATTTGGATGCCAACAATGCCTTAAGATCTTCATGGGCATCCTATGTTGCACGGCAAGGGAGGAAATATCAAATTGGAAAAAGCACTGGAAACCTTTTCAAGTATTTTTCATTTGTTTCTTATGTTTTGTGTCAAGGAACCAGAAATGGTCATGTGTCATAATATATTGAAGTTTCTAGTTCTTTAAGGGTCCAGTTGTAGATGTCAATACTTCCTTCCAAATTCCTTAAGAAGTGAGTGCATCTAGCTGAATTTTATCATTTCCGGGATCTATAACTGGTTTTCGTAGCCAGCCTAAAGGCATCTACCAAAGGCTGCACATCAAAACAAAAGTTATCTTCCTATTAGTTGATGAAATTCTAGTTAGTTTGTAAAATACAATTACTTTACTATTTTTTGAGGTTAACAAGAAATTGACTTTTCCTAGAATAGAAACACTGGTTTGCTTTACTCTCTCTCTCTCTCGCACGATTCCATCTTATGTAATCCAAGATGTGGTAAGTAGCTTTGTATCAGTAGTAATTTGTTCATTCATTGAGGAGACTGTTCTATATGTAATTTGGAGATAAAGGCTTCTGTATTTGTTTCCTTCAAAGTCTGTTCTTGGATGAACGTGATTTACTCTTGTTGATAAGTCCATATGAGAAGTGCATGATGGTAAATAGAATTACTGGCTGCAGTTCTGCTAATTGTACTCATTCCTGTCACAGGTGGACAGGTTGATTCAAATGAGAATATTCAACGCATCTACGCCATCAACCCTAGATTGAAGCATTTCTCTGACTGGCTCCTTGACATTATAGCCACTGGAGATTTGGATGCATTCTTCCCCGCGGCAACACGCGAGTATGCTCCACTAGTTGAAGAGGTATGGAGGGATCCTGCTATACAGGAAACATATAGGAGAAAAGATGAGCTTCATTTTCTTCCTGATGTTGCAGAGTACTTCTTAAGCCGGGTACGCTGTTTCTTTAAGTGGATCATTTTCTTCCAAGTATAATATTTTCTTTGATTTGGAACATACAGGAGAAAAGATGAGCTTCGCTTCCTTGCTTTCTCCATTTTGGATTTTTGTTTCGTTGTTTTGTTGTTTTTTATCACAAAAACTAATAACCTTTCAAGTAACTAATGCCATGGAACATTTTCTTTCCGAAGTAGTAAATTTATCTACTCTTATTTCTTTGTGCTTCTTCCAGGCTAAAATCTGGATTGATTGCTTGAAGTAGTTCTTTTTTGAATAAAAACCTCGACGGAGCAAGGGGATATTATTCATTACAAAAAAAAAAAATGCAAAAGGATCATATTTTACCTTTACGAATATAAACAAAATTTCACTAGTAACATGCATTTCCTAAGCGTATAAGCGACCATGGAGGAAAAAATCTTTTCATACACCAAGTTAAGCGGGACTGAACCATGAAGGCTTCAGTAGTAGTTTTCTAGATTTAACATTTTTGGGAATCCAAGTGGCCCCCTTTGATAATTGTGATTGTTGTGTGGACGGTGGATATGACTCTTGACCAGGATGTTTCTAAACTTCTAGATTCAGCTTGACCTTGTCTCAAGCAATGTCTAGTTCCTGCAGAAGATCAACTTAAACACAAACTCTAGCCAAGCAACATAATGACTGGCAGAATCTAGTTTTAATGATTTTCCTACAGATCGAGCAATGGCAAAGATACATGCTTTAGAGTAAAAATGAATTGTCAATTAGGAAGAGAGATCCAAATCAGGGCTATTGCTGTTTTTGTATTTACTTGAAATTTAGGAGATCAATTCTCATAGGATATTTGTTGATGAACCATAACCAAAGGCGATGGAAATCCTCCTTGTCCTTGAGACGAATTAGAAGATGCTTTTGATCTAGCAATCCCAAATGAAAAGCGTCCTTTAATCCAAAAGAGTTGAAATACCCTAATATCTGCCTTTGATATCCACCATGAGAAAATTTTTCATTATGGTAAGAAAACCTTTGCCATTGATTTTGCAAGATAAACCTTCTGGCTTGCTAGCGCCTCCAAGACTATTAGCGAATGATTTTGCAAGATGTGAGTGTCTAGAGGGCGAATCGGGCAGTTCAGGGGCTGAGGTCACAGGCACGGGTGGTAGCTGTGGTGAAGCTATTGTCATTGTTGGGGAGACAGGACGGGGAAGGGGATGGGATAGGGAGATACTCGTTCGACTAGGGGTGAATGTGGAGGAGGCAGGCTGGAGAGGGGAAGAAGTCCGGTCTGTGAGGAGGCAAAAACAGCCAGGAGGCGATTCTTCCTCAAGGAGCAGATCTGCAGCTTTGAGATGAGGGGAGTTGATTTGTAGGTGGCTAGGAGTTCGCCGGACAGATTCAAAACGAGAGAAATTGGTTTTTGTACCTGGCCAAAGAGTCGCCGGCGATGCTCAAGAAGTTAAAAAAGAAAAGCAGTGAGAGTGAGTCTATTTACAAATTTTTGTTGGTTAATTGACTAGTATATCGTAATACCCAAATCCGACCCCAGGGTTTGACTTTGATACAGTTGTAGCCTGGAGCCTTTAGGAAGCCTTTGGTCTAGGGTTTGACTCCCACCGGCTTGCTATCAATTTCTGTGTCGAGCCAGTCCATAGAGAACTTTGTTCCAGTTTTAGTTGGGTCCCCTGCTAGTAGACGGTTGGATTGGGCCCCCGCCCCCTAGATTAGTCCATCTTTTGGGTCGGATTTCTAGTTTAAAAAAAGTAGTACTGCTAATCTTTCACGAGCCATGTACTGATCAAGCTGAAAACCTCTTAAAACTAGGGCCACTAGATCATGTTCAAACTATTTGATCTATCTAAACATACCCCTGTAGAGCGCATCTTAGAGTATGAGCTAGATGTCCTCTTGGCACGATTCAAGTACTGTAATTCTTTAGGTGTTGTCACATAAGGTAAAATCTCATTTCTAGATCAAAACTTACTAGATTAGTCAGTCCCTGAATCTTGGGATACAATATAGGATTTTCCTTTCCATGAGTTTTTTTCCTTTTTTATTGGATTTTGCCTTACCTTTCAACATGTTTTCTAAAAATGGAAAAACTTCGGCCCTGTGGAATAAAGGGAACTTCAACTTGTCCATTGGAGGTGAAGGTTGGGGGAGAGTCTAGGCCAACTCACTGCATACTGCCATGGTTGAAGCTTAGATTCCCTTCAACAAGTTATCGCCTGTTTCAAGATTGCCCAAGGCTTCGGCAACATCCAAGAAAAGATCAAGGCCATCCGAAATAATTCAATTTAACTGTCCGCGCTCTAAATCCGTAGCTGATAATCAAAGTGATTGCCTGCCCAGCTCTATTGAAATGACTAAACCATGCTTGATGCAAAACTGGAAGATTATCTTGGGCTGTGGGGTGCTGTGAAGCACGGGTATTATGAAAATGTTGTCGTACAAGTATGGGGTGGTGGTATGGGTACGGCTGCGGTATGGGAAAATGCATACCGGGTATGAGAAGCATATTGGGTAAGTTTTTGATATCCTGGGTACAGCTTCGGTACAGGATGCGTACTTCTGTGGGTTTTTATCTTTTTTGGTCCTATCTTCGAGATGCTTAATATGAACAATAACACCCTTTTTTCTTTCCAATTTTAAGTTCGTATTTTGTTGTTTGTCCACACTGTATACTCTTTTTTTTTTGCAAAAGAACCATTTTGAAGGACCCACAAAAAAAAAAAAATGATTTATGGGAAGTTTAATAAGTAAAGGTAGACGTCCATAATGAGGAAGCCCATGTTTCCTCTTTGGATTTACGTTAGAAGAATTAAAAAAATGAAAAGATGGTTAATTTCAAACAAAATATAAGAAGAGGAATTCTTCAAATTATAGGATCCAAAAAAACTGTTCCAGTATAAAAATAAGGGGCATTTGCTTCAAATTTTTGGAGAATAGATCAAACCGTGCTTAAGAGGGTAGATAAATGCCAGTACCTAGATCAAGATGAAGTATCTTGGATTTGTCACTGATTGTTTTTTGATCTATACATATGTGTTGTTATATTTAAATCCCTAACCGTGCCAGCAACGTACCGTACTTGTATGTTGTACTGGTGCTTCATAAATGGAGGGTTATACAAAAGCAGTTGAACTGATACAAATATTAATAGTACGGAAAGACCGTTGAACGGTGGAATGGTAAATCTTGCCATTCTCGTTTCAACTTAGGCTTGAGCTTTAACAGCTACTTCATGTGAACAGAATCAGAGGTTTGGTCTGCACCTAGTCTATACTTTCTAGCACCTATCTTCATAGCTTACTGATATCTAAATGATATCCCATCTCTGCAACTACATATATTACATGGCATCTACATGGTTATATCGTGAAGTAATGGCACGTAAAAACTTGGTTGAAGTTATAATTCATTTTTGGTTTCCCTCTCCTCCATTTAATCTGTTGCCTACAAGCTATACTCACTTGTGGATTACTTAGTCATGACCTGTATTGTTAGGCTGTTGAAGTGTCAAGTAATGAGTATGAGCCTTCAGAGCGAGACATACTATACGCGGAAGGGGTCACCCAAGGGAGTGGTTTGGCTTTCATGGAGTTCTCCCTAGATGATCGCAGCCCAATGTCTGAAACCTACACAGACAATCTAGAAGCTCCACCCCCACCTCTAACCAGGTATTGTTTCCCCCTGGTCTACTGTGTTACTCACATTTGATGTCCTGCAAAGCTCCTTTTAGTGCTGAAAAATATTTGCAACTCTGATGCAAAGGTGTATGCCCGTAACCTTCATGTCTGTTGATAGATTTTGTTTGCATGAATATCACCTATCAAAGCAGGTTGAATCATTACTGTGGAGGTTGATAGAAAGCAGACGGGCTTTTTGACCGTTGAAATAATTTCTTTGAAAAGTTTGTTCATTTAGGAATAAAGCCACCTTTGTCTGTACACTTTTACTGTGTGCAGTGCATCTTTCTGGTTTCCAAATTCTCAGGGGAATATACACACACCCCCATATACCCAATATCTTATGTAGTTGCAGAATTGGCCGTTTAATTGGTTCCAGATAGGAGGCATAACTTTTCCAATGTGCATTGAAAATTTGAAATGCTTCTTGTAAATGGTGACTGGAGGCTTAACAATGCCTAGTGATGAGTGAGGATTGTGGTAGAAAATGTTTTGTCTATACAAATAACTCTGAAGCTTATACTTATTTTGCTGTAAACGATTCAGCAGAACCTTCATATGTATAGATGTGTATTTGTGTATATTTATTTATTATATTCATGCAAGGTTGAGTTGAACAGAAAATCTCTGTAACCCGAGTAAAATCTAATAGATTAAGAGAATTGTGTAAGCAAATGATCAAGCAACTTATTTCTTGGTAGTAATTGTCTCTGCAGTAACTGGTATCTGATAGAAACACAAAGATATCTGCATTAGTTAATGAGGTTGTGGTTAATCCAATAAATCTATGCTTATATCCTGTACAGTGCCCGCCCTAATGCGGAAGGGGGAAAGAAAGAAAAGAGCTATATGTAGCATAATAGCATTTTGTCTTAGCATGATGGTGCCTTTTGTCTAGCCATGTAAACATTGCTAATCTAAGATACATATTTTGTCTCATAGATACCAACTTATTAGAGTAAACGCCAAGGGAATGAATGAGGGATGCAAATGGGTGGAAATGTTTGAAGACGTCCGTGTAGTAGTCTTTTGTGTCGGGTTAAACGACTATGATCAGCTGTCGCTTGCCTCAGAAAACAGTAGCAGCGGGGCGCTCCTCCAAAACAAGATGATGCAAAGCAAGGAGCTATTTGAAGCAATGGTGGGCCATCCCTGCTTCAAGAACACCCCTTTTGTATTGATCCTAAACAAGTACGATCTTTTCGAGGAGAAGGTCAATCGTGTGCCCCTAAGCAAGTGCGAGTGGTTCACCGATTTCAGTCCGGTGCAACCACTCTACAGTCATCAGTCTCTGGCTCAGCAGGCTTATTACTATGTGGCTGTGAAGTTTAAAGACCTTTATGCTTCTCTCACCGGTCAAAAGCTGTTTGTGTGGCAAGCTAGGGCAAGGGACCGGGTGACTGTTGATGAAGCGTTTAAGTATACAAGGGAGGTTTTAAAGTGGGATGACGAGAAGGAAGAGCATTACTACGGTATGGCAGAGGATTCATTTTACAGTACTACTGATATGAGCTCCTCGCCATTTGTCCGCCAAGAGTGAAGCGATTTTTCCATGTAGATAGAGAAGGAAAAGGAAATGTCAAATTTGAATAACTGTACTTGTTTGAATTTTTTTTTTTTTTTTCAGTTGAAATTTGAGGTCTTGGCTGTGATGTTTTCATGTTTAATAATTTTTTCCAGAGTAGGGTTACTCATTCATGTGTATAAGCTTGTGTTATAGCGAATTCGTGCAGAACGGTACAAATCCCAAGCATTGCATTCAAAAGTGTAACAATTTTTCTGTGGTTTAATTATGGAAATATATAACAGCTTCTATCACCATGTATAGCATTATTGTTTTCAGCATGATGTTACCAAATTGGCTTTAAGAGGAAATCGTGTTCTGCTATTTTCCCTTTCTAAGTTGAATATGTTGCTCTGGTTGGTTGTTTTGTGCTTGCGATTCTGGGTGGCAGGGGAATTTGGAAATGTTTAATTAATTTACTTGATTCAAATTGTAATTTATTCATCTGTTTTCACAAAATTTAGTACTTTATACATGTACACATGCTTGTATATATATGAATGTGTGTATATGTGTATATATATCGAGAGAGAGAGAGAGAGTCCTTGAATATCTCATTTTGTAAAAATACGGATTTTTTATTTTTTGATCAAATTTTGGTAATCTAAACTGTTCAATGTGTTTAAAATATATTTTTAATGGTACTTGCGAAAAATCGATTTAAAAAAATATCGATTTTGATGTGGGGGCAGGATTTTGGATTCTTTAACAGCTATTAGCCGACTAGTAACTAAATGGAGGTCTAAGTTGAACAATTGAGATAGTTTGAGTTGATGGAGTATAAGGTTTTGTAGTTGAGTGGATAATTAAAAGACGTTATATAGTTCAGGAGGTAATTTGTAGTTAAGCCTTTGACAAATCAATCTACCAGAAGCATTTCATGCTACCCCTCCCTCTCCCCACCATCTCTCTCTCTCTCTCTCTCTCTCTCTCTCTCTCTCAATGGAGAACAAGAAGGAAGCAGAGCTCCTCGCACCACCACCCTCGTCACCACCACCTCTAAACCCTAATGATGTCCGACAAGAACTATCAACAGTACCACCATCACAGCTCCAACGCCGGCGGCAACCACCACCAAAGCGCTTCATCAAGAACCAAATCCCGGCCTCCATCACCGACAACGCCGCTCTCAATGCCGCCATCTCCCTCCTACCGTCCAACTACAGCTTCGAGGTCCACAAGTGTGTCTTCCGCGTGCTATCCGCTGGCGCCAAGCGCGTCGCCCTCCAATTTCCCGAGGGCCTCCTTATGTACTCCTTAATACTCTCAGACATCTTCACCGCCTTCGCCGCCGTCGAAAACTGCTTTATCCTCGGTGACGTCACATACGGCGCGTGCTGCGTCGACGACCTTTCCGCCGCCGCCCTCGGCGCCGAGCTCCTCATCCACTACGGCCACAGTTGCCTCGTCCCTATCGATTCCACATCCATCCCCTGCCTCTACGTCTTCGTCGATATCAAAATCGACATAAACCGTCTCGTAGACACGGTCAAGGTAAATTTCAGCACTCTAATCACCAAACAGTTAGTTATTGCAGGAACGATTCAGTTTGGAACAGCGATTAGGGCTGCGAAACCCGAGCTAGAAAACCTAGGGTTTAGGGTTTTGGTGCCACAGTCAAAGCCGTTGTCTGCTGGAGAAGTTCTCGGCTGTACGGCTCCGACTATCTCAAAGAAGAGTTGTGGTGGTTGTGATGATAATGATGAGAACGTGGTAATCTTCGTGGCTGATGGGAGGTTCCATTTGGAGGCATTCATGATTGCAAACCCTAGGATGAAGGCTTTTCGGTATGACCCTTATATGGGTAAATTGTTCTTGGAGGAGTATGATCACAAGGGGATGAAGGAATCGAGGAGGAAAGCAATTGTGAAGGCGAGGGAGGCGAAGAGTTGGGGGATTGTGTTGGGGACTTTGGGGAGGCAAGGTAATCCGAGGATTCTCGATCACTTAGAGAAGAAGATGAGGGACAAGGGTTTGGATTGGACTGTTGTTTTGATCTCGGAACTTTCTCCGTTCAGGATCAGCTTGTTTGGGGAATCGGTGGATGCTTGGATTCAGATTGCTTGTCCCAGGCTTTCGATTGACTGGGGTGATGCTTTTGTGAAGCCCCTTCTGAATCCATTCGAGGCGGAGATTGCTCTTGGTGATTTACCGGGTTGGTGGGAGAGGAAGAACACTGTTGAAAATTTGGATTCTCATTGCAAGGATGGTTTGGATTGTTCACGGAATGAGTCTTGTTGCGCGTGCAACAAGGGGGATGGCAAAGGTAATGGAGAGGGTACTGTGGATTATCCAATGGACTATTATGCTCAAGATGGAGGGGAATGGAATTCTTCTTACTCAAAGAAGCAGCCTCGTCCTATGCGAAGAAATCTAATATCTTGTAATGGTAGTGCGGCTAGTTCTTAATATGCTTGAAAGATCCAGTCTGGGAATATTCATCTTAGATGAAATGAAAGCCTATTATTGAGTGTTGAACCCTGCTTATATATTTTCAAATGGTGAGACTTTTTGTGCTCCATTGCTTATTTAATCTCTGTGTTTCATTTACACACGAGGCTCATGCAATTTGTAATCTTTCCATTATTCATTTGAATTTTGACTATAAGATAGCTATTTTATCAGTTTGTAGAGGGATCAAGACACCCTTCTAGTTCTATGGTTTAACATTGGTTGGATTTTTAAGATGATAAGTAGTAGTTACTGAAACTACCATCAATAGAGGAATGATACTTTATGCGGCATCAAATATGTTGTTTCAATCTAGTACACAAGCTCAAGGGATGTGCCTTTTTTTTCCCCAGTTACAGGGTTCTTACCTCAGACATGCAGCTTGCCTATTTGGTTCTTCCTGTATTTCTTATGGTTGTTCAACTGCAGGTTAGGGTATACTGTTTTTTTTTAAACTTCTTGAGAATAGAGTTTTGAAGAAAATTTCAACGGATCAAGTTATGCAGAGTGGGACTGAGCTTGTAATGCTTCATATACCTTAAATACTATGAGGTCTCCTAATCTTCCTGCAAAAAGTCTGGGAACACATATGTTCCAAACACATTCGAACCCGAAAAAATGCTAGATGCACACGCGCATCTAACGGTTCCAAACACATCTTTCTGTTCCTTGGCTTAAGTTTGTATGGTTCACTAAGAATGCCTCAAAGCCACAGTTTTGTTTTGTGGATGGGCCACAAGGGGTGGTAAGCTTAGAACTAAGCATGAACTTGGGAAATGGGAGTTGATTGACATGCTTCCTTTGTCACCAAGGGACGATTGAATCTGTTCCTCACCTTTTCTTTGACTTCCCTTTCTCAGAAGAATGCCACATCACTCCCTGTCTCACATTGTTGGTCCACTATGTCATTTTGAGATGAGTCAAATTATTTGTCCTTTTTGAAAAATCGAAGAAAAAAGCGTTTGGATTTTCATAAACTAAGGGTCATAAATTATTAGAAGTAATTTCAAAGGTACAAAAGAAGTAATAGTACATAAAATTTAATCGAACTTTCGAAGGAGACATGCATTAAGTTTTTCGTATTAAATCAGCAGCAGAGAACAGAAGAAATATAAAAAATAAAATTTTCCTCCTGAAAGTTAAGTTTTCCGTATGAGATTAGAGAGGACAGATGAAATACAGAAATGATGCTCATTTATTTTTCAGATATAGGTACAAGGATAAAGATATTGAATCCTGCGAGAGATCAGTAATTACGTAACGTTATTGGTATCCGACTGAAACATATAGAAAGCATAGGTTCGCGTCGCCTACTTGCTGAAAGCACAAATCTTTTGAGGGGATCATCGCGCAGCCACTTGACAACAATAGGATCTCCGGCAGTTTCTTTCTTTACAACCGGATTCTATCCGGCCCGGCCCTATTTCAAACAAAAGAAGCAAAGAAGGGAAAGATTCGTAAAGGCGGCAAGGGCTGTTACCTTCGAATTGAAGTGGAAGAAGGCTTGTAACCCCTCAAGTTCTTCCACGTCCCAAGCCTCAGGTGCGAAAACGAAGGGGTATAAAAGAAATTTGTTCCTGGACAATTGTTTTGATGAACTGTCACTAAACTTAAAAAGAAAGAAGAGAAAGAACTGGAAGTTGGCGCTTTAAAATAAAATAATTAAATTCTATTAAATTTTCATTTTAAAATAAAGGAAAATGCATGTTATTCTTATAAAAATATAAAATATCAAAATAAATTTTTTCCAGAGCTTCTATCCCTAATTAGGTAAACTATGGTCCTACAAAATCCTCTTTCAGGTTGATGTCGTCATTCGCCGGGTGTTTCGGATTTACTCCATCTTTTTTGGTACCCAACGTGAAAAGTCATAGGATGATGTTCATCTGACAATCTAGATTTTCAACATCTTTTCAATGATTTTTAACGTTTGTTCTTAAACGAATTCAAGTTCTTGTTTTTTAACCAAATAAAGAGTGTTAAGCACTTAATCAGTTGTTGCCACTAATTTGGTATATCTGATACTTGAGTCAATATCCTCTTTCATTTTGACCTAATAGTTTTTGAGCAAAAATCAGTTTGAGAACATATCTTCCCAATTAAACTATTTTTCATCAAAATGTTTTTCGATCAAGATTCTCTAGCCTGAATTTTTAATTGAGTTATAGAAGATAAGATGCTGACTACCAAAATCTAGTCTGAATGGATTCTGAAGATCTAGTCTACTTTCTTTATTTAATTAAATCTTGTTTAGTCTTTGCAACTTTAGACATTAAATCTTTTCAAAATTAAGGTTAGCATCCAAAACACTACAGGCGTAAATTTCCGTAGTTCATTCATTACTATTCTTCGTGGATCGATACTCTAACCTTCCACATTACTGGTTTTCACATTCTTGAGATGAAGTTCATTTTTAGAATAAATATTGACTGGATCAGCACATCAACAACATCTCTTTTGACAATCGATCATAAATCTTCCCCCAGCTTAGCATATTGGTCTACTCTAGTTATGAGATCAATGATTGTCTCAATTGGATAGATGGTCAAGGATTTGTGTAGATAAGCTGAACTTGAAGGTGGTGGCTGCGTGCTTTTTGCTGCGGTTCTCCACCTCATTGTATACAGCCCAATATTTATTTGCATAATCCCTGAGCATCTCGTTTGATCATTTTCTCATTGCTATGAGAGCACATAGTTCCTTCGGTCGAGTTGAGCATGCTATGAATCGAGCCAAAAACAAGTCTACCAACTGTCCCCAACTGGTTACAGAACTCAACGGAAGTTTATTATACCAACCAAGGGCGACCTCTCCCAAAATCAAAGGAAAGAACCTGCAATACAGGTCCTTGTTCCCGATGCGGAAGAACATCGCATGTAGGAACCCCTTGACGTGGTTCATTGGATCTTTCCTACTGCTGTAAATCTAAAATTTTGGCGGAATGAACTTCTTTGGCAACACCACCACCTCTATCTTCTCCGACAGAGGTGATGACGCCAACTACTTCAATGTCTTTGTTTGTTTAGTAGCTCAGTGTAGTCCCTATTACTAATTCAGCTATTCCCTCATGTTGAGAGACCAGGTTCTGCCGATGTTGGATTACGCCCCTCAAGGCTACTCTTTCTTTGTTATGTCGAAGGTCTCCCCCTAATGGGGGCCTCTGTATTCGCCCAAGTTCCGAGGCACCACGAGTATCATGTCAGCTCCCTACCGTCCCGTTACGCTTCTTGCATGCAATTTGTGCAAATGATCCTGTTCTCGAACCCGTTTCAGCTCTTTGATTTCTTCCCGTTCTTGGAATACTTAAGGTGATCCGATCAATGATACTTTGATCCCTTTCCGAATTGCTCGTTCGTGACCAAGAAGCACCACGGGCCTGGGATCCTATTTCTTCCCTGGGCGAATCCATTATCTCGTCTTCGGACGCTTCTCTCAACATCTTCTTGATTCAATTCTTGCAGTGGGTCACGGTTCGGATCATGAGGCAAGTCGCGATCCAAGTTCTGCACCCCATCTCGTGTCAAGTCTCGATGTTGCCCCTTTTTTTTGACAGGGGTTGGTGGCGGGAATTTAGACCTTCCCTTCCCTATTTCACCCTTTGCATTCTGGTTAGTCAGTGTTTTTGTCATGAGGTGTAAATTTTTTCATAAATGGCACCAATTGGAAGTGGGTTAAATTAAAAAATAATAAAAAATATCACCCATCTTATGACATCAATAGATTCTAGGATTCTTCTTGTCTCACGCTTTGATTCCGGTGACCAATGGTGGACCCATATGGTGGAGGGAGTGTCGGAGTGTCAAGTGACACCCCCATGTTACATTAAATATTTTTTTTAAGTTTAACAGTAAGTCAAGTCTTACCGCGTAGCACTGTGATACCCTCATACTCCTCTTGCTCTGTTAAACTCTCTAAAATGTTGGATGATTTTCAAGACTTGAAAGAACATAAGAGTACTTTTTTGTTCTGTGTTGATGGGCATCTTAAGTTATATGAAAAGTATTATAGTTGATTAGATTTTGGGACACCTGCATTTTTTGGATATTGAATACAAACTTTATTCTTAGTTGTTCATTTATTTTGATAATGACACCCCCATTTAAAAATCCTGGGTCCGCCACTGCCGGTGTCCTACAAGAAAATAAACCGTCAAAGGATCAACTACCTCTGTGGTGGGAATAGACTCTGATGACTAAGTCCGTACTAAGATATTAAGAAACTCTATGTAATTGCTAAAACTGTGTAATAGCGCATACATTTTACTTTACTTTCAACCTTTTATCTATGTTCTTCCAGATTCTAATTCCTTATTAGAATCGAATAAGAAGTGTATTTTGATTGATTACTAATGAGATGATTTATCTTTTACCATTAGAGTTTCATTCAACTTCAAACTCCTCGTTCTAAGTCGAATTGGCTTTGGACTCCTCGTTCTAAGTCGAATTGGCTTTGGACTCCTCGTCTTGATCTGATAACCATCTTTCTCAACTCAGAATCACTCACGTGAGTGAGAGAATCGTCTCGCCGAACTAAATATTACTTTAATAATTTAATTCGAGAAAATATAAATATTTTCTTTTCATATTTTACCTCCTTAAAAAATTATACCATTATAGTTGATCATTTTCTACAGGAAAAGGATCCCTCCAGTTTCCCAAAAGCACTGGTGTGTACGGTTTAGTTCTTTTGTCATGTACGATTATTATGAGTCCAAGACACATTAATGTTGAGAAAACTGAGCTTCCATTCAGTATGTTCAGATTCATCAAAATGGGAAACAACCACCAAAAAAAAAAAACATAACGGACAGTAAATGGGTTAATTTTCTCAATTAGAAGTTTACTATCCAGTAAAATGAATGCTCAGTATCGTGATCTGTGACTTGCAAGATAATAATCGGTCAAAGAATTCACCACCGTTGTGGCGCGAAAATACTCTAATGATTAAGCCAAACAACGTTCACAAGAATGAATGTAAATCAAGTTAATATTCTCTATTAGTGCTTGAGTTAGTACGTACTTTTCTTCATGAATTTGGACCTTTATTTATAGACTTTGTGGCTTAATCTTCCTAATTCTCTTAGGACACTGATTCCCGATCAAAATTTGAGTAGGATTGCCTTCTGAATGGCCACTAATAAGATAACTCAAACTTGATTCTTATTTAAGAAGTTATTTTCTACCATTAAAGTTTCACTCAACCTATTATTCCTCGTATAAGTTGAATTGATATTAGACTTCTCGTTCATGTTTGATTAGAACTTTCTCCCGATTTACTTGGAGTTCTATCTTATCTTGGACTTGGGACTGCCCACCGCCCTTGTTAGGCTAGTGATATTTCAAACCGTCTTCCTTATGTCGACAACGTAAGAACCGTCTTTCTCATGTCGGATGTAGTAAGAACCGTCTTTCTCATGTCGGCCAGTCCTTGATCCAACCTTCTCGGCTCGGATGTAGTAAGAACCGTCTTTCTCATGTCGGCATTCCCTCACGTGACCGGCACACATGTCTACGCGTAAATAAACTCTCTTGCCAAACTGACTGAATTATTTAAAGAAAAACATAATAATCTTCATTTAAGTGACTAAACAAACCCTCCGAGTCCTTTTGAAGAACTGGATACAAGTTCCATTTAATTTTTATAAACAAACGAGATATGATGATATCATTACTAAAAAACTAACAAACCCAATAAAATGAACTTTATTGATCAGAGAAATGCAATGGCCCCAATTGCCACTTCGTTAGTATTTTTGAACATGCAAGTGTGTTTTGGTGATTTGTACATACCATGAAACATGTGGTCATTTTGTTATTTTAAGTGGGATTGTGAACCAAATAATAAAATATATTTTTCATGTCACAACCAAACACCGGAAAAGCAAGTCATTTTTTTAAATCAATTTTGACGAAAAATACTTTCCAGAAAAAATTTCTACTCAAAACAAATGGAGCATAACTCATGCATTACATTTATATGGAATTAGGGTTACTATTTGAACTTGAGGATCTCCAGTTAATCGATGGAAAAATTATCAAAATATTCGATATAAAGGACTGACAAGAAGAAAAAAAACCCGATTATTTCTTTTCCTATTTCATTTTTCTTGTTGCATATAAAGTTTTAGTTTCGTTTACAAGAACTTTATCAGTTTGTAAATTGTGAAACAGCGAATTCCTCAGAAAAATAAGAAATTCAATTAAGATGAACATTAATAAATACTTAAAAAATCATACTATTTTGTTAGTAAAATAAGCAATGAAAAATAAATTATTCCTACACATTCCAATTTATCAAATAACTAATCCATTCTATTCAGGTATCTGTCGATGTCCAATTAAGACGCCTTTTTTGTATGCATGTTTTCAACCATCACTGGCTTTACCAGATGAACAACTAGGATTAACAGCTCATACTGGAAAAGGGGCACAGGTGGGAGTATGAAGAGGTGAAGAGGTCATCCCCTTTCTGCTACCAAGAAGGTATTATTACTCCAGCTAATGCAAGAAACAACCATTGCCAAAATACTAACATGGGGAGAAAGTGGAAACAAAGCACAAATTGATAACACCTCTTCAAATTTTGGGATAGAGAAATGGAAAATGAAATTTATCCATCAAATTGTGGGTAATATCTCACTAACTAAGAATTCCTAATACAACGACCGATTACCATTAAACACCAGTTTGGTCAATCGACTGACCTTGTCTCTTGGCATGCCCCCAAAACGGGACAACATAACTGCAAAAAAATACAAGCTTCTTTCTCCCTTCAATGAATAATGGGAGAAATCATTAAAAAGCAATTCGAAAGGAAGGATGGAAAGATGGTACAACGGGTAACAATCTTCCTTCTTCGCAGCAGTTGCCAGTTCTTTGGTGGGTGTTGAAAAGATTGTAACAGAGCACACAAGGGAAGTTTAGTCCAAAAGCAAGGACTAAGACGCAATTAGATCAGGAGTTTCTGCCTCTACAGATAGCAAAGCAGTGTGTACTTTGTCCACCCAGTTGTCCAGCCGGTCACGTAAAGATTTGATCTGAGGAATACCTAAAACTCTTGGTTGCACCCAGGAAACATGAACGGTTCCCTCAACTTGATCAATTATCCCCTCAATAAGATGAACCTGCAGTACAACTCACCCACTGTTTAGAATAGAAAACTCACCATAGCACTTCAAAAAGAAGGTACTGACATTGGAAGGACAAAATGCAACAAGAAGGGCAGCAAAACAAAAGGAAAATATACAGCTTTCAGGAAAGATAAGAAAAAGAAAGTACTCACATCCTAACAAATGATAACTAGGAGGGGAGAAACAATCTCTCTTTTTCGCACATAAGTAATCCAAACTAGGCAGTAAGATATTGAGAGAGAGGGGAGAAAAAACATACGCAAGGGATTTCAGTATAACCACCATATTTTTTACTAGCATGAACATCTCAACATGTGAGCAGCACTTGTCTAGAAAACAAGGTATCAATAGTATACATTTTTTCTCCCATCTCCATTCCATTGTCAATTAACATGATCACTGTTTATCCCATTATATGTAGTGATTTTTGTTTCAGGTGTGCTAAAAAAACTTTAATACTTGATACCAACATTTAAAGCATTACACATTGAATCTTTATGGATGTGAAACAACTGCTGAAAGGTAGGCCAAGTAGCATGTGGCTGATCTATAAACCTTTTATCATGAGCTTCAACCTGCTGTTATCCAAAAAAGCCAGGATTTGCAAGCAAAGACACATACAAACACAGAGGGAGGGAAGGGAAGCCCAGCCTGAATGCATGGCCACGCACAGATGGAAGAAAAAATGAGCGGAAGCGACAGTAATAGACAGCTGAAAGGTTTAAATTATGAACACTCCAGTAACCATCACCAACCCCCCAAAAGCTTTGGGACCACAAAAACTAAAACCACTAGAACAAAATGACAAATAACCATCGGTCTACCAATTAGAATTTTAAGTGTAAAAAAACGGCAATAGTCTTTCTCCTTTAACCACTGCTCTCATTCTAACTAGTCAGTTGACTCATCAGCCTTAAGTTCCTTACGAAAAATCCAGTTAATCATGATTCTCTTAATCCCATAGACAGCGTTCCTTATTCGCCATAACTGTGTTAAAGAAAGCCTATAGTCAACAGGTCCCCAATTATGGTTGGACAAAATAGAGTCCCACTAATTTTTAATATCTTTTTCTCAAGATTGATATGTCCTAAACAACTTAAAGAATCTTTCAATAATTAATTTTTCAAAAAGGTTGGCTCAAACAATTAAGTGATAACTATAATGCTAAAAAAATATAAGCATAACCAAGGGTGCTGGTTTTCATAGTAGTGATCCAGATTTCAATCATAAAGTTTGGCAAAACAGGGACTCACTGAAAGGCTTTTCATGAGAAGATACTCCACATCCTCGACAGTAAGTTTTGTGCGCTCAGCAATGATATTTAGTGGAATAGTCCTATCTTCTGACGGTCGGCTGCAATGAAACACACAGTTGAATTAAGTAACAACTAACATGCAAAAACCTACCAGCAATAATGGCTACCATAACTATCATTTATTGAGCAAATCGTAGCTAAGATACCTGAAGATGATTTCCATCAAGCAGAGAATGTTAATCTTTTCTAATAGCTTCTTTTCATTCTCCACCAGTGCTGGTTGGGCATTTAGAGCAGCACTATGCACATGGCACAATTCTTGATAACGAACTAAATCACCAGAGTTGAATGCTTCAAGAATGTAGTAAAGCCATTCAACCTTTGTCCCAAGAAGACTCTTTATCTGTACCAATGATTCAATAGAAGGATGTCGTAATCATCTCTGAGAAAGCAGGAATCCACTAAAGGGAAAAGGTGTCAAGCCACAGCATTACTACCGACTTCATGTCAGGCCTATCTAAATGAATATATGTTCTAAAAATTCCAAAAAATTAAAATAAAAAGGAATATCAGGTTCCGAATGCAGAGACAATTCAGTACTACAATTGGCATAAACAAAAGCTACATTTTTGTCTATATACCCAACCTCATATCATCAGTGCAGGTACCAAAGAAATACAGTACCCACACTCCCCCAAAGTGCCTAGTGTGTTCCTGAATGATACAGTTTTTTCTAAGTTGCAAAATAATTTCTTCGTTTCACCATTATCACTCTTTTATGCATCACCATATCAGCAGTTATCATTCCATTCTGGTACTTCAGCACCAAGGAAAGCGCTAATTTTTTTTTTCCCAATCAGCAACAAACAGCAATCATATTTAGATAGGTTCCGAGGGTAAAAACATGAATAAAGCAAGGAAACCACCGCCCGCGGGGGGGGGGGGGGGGGGGGGGGGGGTAACAAAAAAGAAAGAGAAATCTAATGCAAATAAAGGAAGGTCTGAAGTTGCACAAGATGATTTCTCAATATCATTTCAGATTTCCTCTGCTACCTCTGGGGTTTCAATAAGCATGGCCAGTTTTATTTTGAGGATGCTCGTTTTTTACTCCCTTCAAAAATTCTCTGCATAAAAAACATGAAGGACTAGCAATTTTCTTCTTCCGATTGCCCCTTTTCACCCCTTGCACTTTTTTCTTTTTATCATAGTTGACCAAGCATTGAAGACATTTGAGAAGTGAAGCCCCTTTTCATTTATCCATCAAAACTTCCAAACCATTACCCCCTATTTTCAATTCCCTCAATACAGGCCACCTTCTCTGCCAGGTCATGCCTCAGAATTCCATCCTTACGAGCAAAGTATACATCCATACATTGAATGATTCCTCTTGATCCAAGGACACATTATCTCTACATCTATTCATATCTAAACATAACCAAGCCAATTTTTGTCAACACATTTTTATGCCTGATCGCACATTATCTCTACATCTATTCATATCTAAACATAACCAAGCCAATTTTTGTTAAACACGTTTTTATGCCTTCTATAGAAAGGTTAATTTGTGACCGAATGATCGCACACTCGCTGTGTTCCACTAGCCCCAGAACCAGTTGCAACATGGGCAGTGGTTAAACAGAAGGCCTATTCATATTGCCACATTCAAATGTTCTGCTACCCAGTAACATTTTCATTTTCATTCTGGATTCAAATCCAACTCAACAACGTATCTCAACCAACCTTTCTCATATACACATAGTAGACCACGTATATTGCATTATGAAATATGAACACACAAAAAGAATATGAAATTACACAATCCCGTTATTTGACTCCAAAGACCAATTAAAAAAAACCATAGTCTGGAAAAAATGCATCGCCTCTCTTTCCATGTTTATGCTTCCAAGGTGAAGCATGGCTATACATGTCGTTTGAGCAACCCTTCTTTTTGACATAACATACAAAAAGAGCGAACACGACACATGAGCTGTGCACCCATTTGGCTTTTACTTTTGATGTGCACATTAAATTCAGAGGGGCAAAACACAGACCAATGCAAGGTCTACAGTCAACGAGGCAAACGATCAAGGCCTTTTACCCCCATTTATTTGCTATGATATGTGCCTTTTTGTGTACCTAAGCTTCACACTACGTAAAACATATGCCTCCATCTGATGAGAAATCAAATGATCTCTTACTAACACAAACCCTTCTGGCATCCGCTGAACCACAGAAGTAGCCCCATCCCCTCGAATAATGATTTTTGTCTCCCATTTCATTAGTCTCTATTTATCAGAAGAGGAGGAGGAGGAAGAAGAAGAAGAAGAAGCACCCCCTTATTTATGACTTTTTTCTCATACTAGTTAGTAATTAGTCTACATTTTATCTTCGTTTCTTGTTGTTTCTGGACCCCATAATGAATGTAGTTGAACTTTGCTATTTCATGTTGTCCATGGTTTTGTTCCTGGAAGAGCAGGAACAAAGGAGGATCCTTTTTTGTAGTACAAAAAAAACCAAAGACTTTTCAGTTACATTCATTTCAAATAAGAAAAGAATTGAATTACGAATGGTATATCATTTCATTGTCTAACTAGAACTGCTTCTGAAGGGGAAAAGTAGTTTTACAACAATCTATCATTTTCAAGTCAACCATCAATTAGAAAATCACAGAGACATCAAGGAAGTTCCAAGAGTATTGATGCTTAAGTACTAACCCACACCATAGTTGTGAAAGGCAAGCCTAGGCACGAGGCACGAGGCGCGAGGCGCGACCCGCGCGCTCCTCACGGTGCCAGGCAGGCCAGGAGACTTGAATCAAGCACGGGCTTTGTGGGCCTAGGCGCACGAGTCACACGCTTATTTCAAATTAAGGAGATTAACCTAATTTTTCTTCTTTTCTCACACACACCACAACGCCTCTCTCTCCCTCTCTATCTCCCCCCCCCCCCCCCTCTCTCTCTCTCTCGTGGATTGGGTAAGCCAGGACCCAGGTGTACCGTATATCTGTATATGCTCTGTATATATATCCATATATACACTGTTTGTAACCTATATGTATTGTATATAGATATAGTCAGATGACTCTGTATAATATATATATATATACACATATATCTACATATACATGTACATACATGTATATGTATATGCAGTGTTTGTAATCTGCATATAATATACATATGCACTGTCTATACTCTATAGTCTATAGTGTAGTGACTATACTCTGTATATATGTCTATATATGCACTGTGAACTGTCTATAATCTGTATATATCTATATATGCAGTATGCACTGCTTGTAATCTGAAATAATTTAGTATATATCTACATTTGCTGCTTCTTTTTTTTTCACTAGGTGCGCCTCGCTTCAATAAAGCCCGCGCCTCGTGTCTAGGCTCCAAGAGACCTTTGCGCCTCGGTGCGCCTCTCGCCTTTAATAACTATGACCCACACAATCTACACCTTTCCAACATAATCACAATCAGATGGTAATTTGATTACTTGCTAAGAAACCTAACTTGAGTGGTTGAGCCCGAGTTAAAACTAAGATGGAAGCATATTTGCTAAAACTATTAGAACTTAGAAGTATAGCTTAAAACAAATCTAATAAACTAATATAGAAAGAAGCTTCTCCACTCATTCAGACCGATGTCAATTCACACCTCCATTTTCATACATTCAGCACAAATAATACAACATATCTTTGATAACAGTGAGCTAACACGTGTTGCAAATAGATCATCATTTCCACGTCAAAAAATCCCAGCTTTAATAAGTTTAGTTAAAACAAAGGTTCTGTTGAGCCACCCAGTCCGAGATGGCCCCAGATCTGTTGCAGCAACGCATGTATAGCTTTTTAATCCAAAAAGACATCACCAAGTCACATTTCCAGTATATCACAATCAAATGGAAGTTCAATTACATTTAATGCATCCCGTAGATCGAAAATAAAGAATCAAGTCACTTAATGACACATGAGAAAAATAGGGAAGAAATACTTAAATAGTAAAAAACGCACTCTGTCTACGAATAATTCAAGCCTCATGGGAACAAACAGAGGCCAAAAATCTAGAAGAGAAGCAAAAGGAAAATAAAGATAAATGAACTTACAATTGGATGTGCAAGCAACTCCCCAAAGTTGTATATGTTTTCTCCAAGCAACGCAGCTAGGGACAAGTCAAATGCCAAATCCTAAAAAGGATGGGACAAGAGAATTAATAACTGCTAAGGTCAACAAACCATGCATGTGATATATGGAGAGAAACATCAAAGAACTTATCCGCAGCAACCGATTGATCTTTTATTGCATAATTCTTCTTTCATACCAAATGCTTAACATGCATCTCCAAACAAAATCAAATTTAACACACTTGACCATCATACAAGAAGAGAGCACATTTTGAAAACAAATGCATTTATTTTTCTTTATATGCAATAACAAGAGATTACAGAATATATTTACAACATTGCATGGATACAAGTCTTAAACATCATAGTATCAAGAAAAGTAAACCTTCCACTACATTGTCAAGCCAAAATACCAGCAAGCATAACAGCATAGGAAATAGAGAAAGATGCCGTGGACCTCTAAAATATGTCGTAATCACATACCAGCTTAAATGATTCTGATATAGACTCCACTGAAGTGTATGCAAGATAAAGAAGAGCACTCTTGTAAAACTCAGCAAATTCCTGGCGAGACTTATAATACTGAGATGAAACCCAATAATAGCTAGCATACACAGAGGGATCAATGTCAGTCATGCTGTCAAGCGTACTCTTCCCATCGTCTAGAAGTTTCTTGCACTCCTTGTGGTCGCCTTTCTCAACATTGAAGATGGCTATTTGCATCTTAATGTAGAGGACTGGTTCCTCAATGCGCATTTCTCTAGTAGCACGAAGCTTTTCAATGACACCTTCAAGAAAACTAATGCCAGCCTCTTTCTCTGGATACTGCCGAGAGACTATGACAGCAAAATGTGCAAGCTTGAGAAGATTGATCTTGGTCTCAAAGTCGGCGATGAAATTATGATATAACTGTATGAGAGAATCACCAGCCTGAACATAATGACACATGCAAAATTGTCAATGAACATAAAAAATAAATATTCTCACTAATGGATGTTTGCAAACTGAGTTTTCCAATCTCGAAAATAGGAAACAATGCAGAAGCAGCTATGCTCCACGTCAACTATCACATCATACCAAAAAGATTAAAAAAAGGCGTCCTACAGAAATAAGATCCCATTAAAAGGACATTATAAGCCAAAGGAATGACGAGACTGCCGATGAATAGTGAGACAACTTCATCTCCACAACCATAAGTTATCATAATGGCAACAATAGTACTGGTATTAGTCTGAAGTCAGAATAGCTCTCAGTTTTTAAATCCTACCTTTTGTCGTCACAGAGGGTGCACTAAATGGCTCAATAGTGCATCCCAACTTGGAAAACCACTGGCTTGGAAGCTGTTCAGAGTGGAAAGATGTGATTCAAATACAATTGCATCAGCTACTCGAAACTAGTGATACTATTAATATTTTACTTCAACAATAACAGATTAGGGTCGTTAGGCCAACTACCAGTATTTCTAGAAATTACCTGAATATTGTACAAGTGCAAGATTTGCTGCAACTTCTACCTAAGCTCCAAACACCTAAACCTACCAAACTAGAGTAACTTGAATTTAGATTTCCTTCATTCTATACCCAAATGCTGTACTTGTCCTTAACTGAGAAATGTATACGTGGACGTCAACAGAATTTTCAACAGGACATAACCCCAAATTGACTTGGGGGGATGCAACACCAGGGTATTATGGACACATTTACAGGTGACAGCATGGGGTGGGATTGTATTTTCCACATGGAAAGATGTATTGTGTTCAATAACGTTGAGATAAAGGGTCGGACGATGGGGAGGATTATTTCGATGATGATATAGAAGGGGAGACAACCCAGAAGATAGATACTACTAACAAATCCCATATGACAGGTCGAATTAATTAACCCCTCTTGTCCATTGAGTGGCACAAGATGACCGATCCCCAGATTGTGCCTCAGTGCTCACAACAAACAAACAAATAAGCCTTCATGTAACATTTCCACCCATATGTCCACAAGCCTTTGAGCAGCAGGCAATAAAAAGTCCACCTCAACAAGCCTTACCCCACAAAGGTTTCATTTCCCAATCAAAAAACATATATCCAAAAGCAAAATTGCACACCAACCAGCAATACATATGATGCTCAAGCCATTGAACTCCAACTCCACCAAAAGGATACCAAGCCAAAGTATCACAAGAAAGAGGATCCTCTCCTTTTATATTACCTCCCAGGCTCCCATCTTAGTTACTCCTGCCCAAATTTCTACAGCATGACTGCACTTATTAAGGGGATCTGTTATCTTATCAGCTCCAGCGAATCAAACTTACAAGAGCACCCAATTCGGTTGTCAAACTAATGAAGTAGGACCTACGTTTTCTGTTTACGTGGAAGTAAATGGCTAGGCCACTTTTATCGACCCATACAGGCCCAAATACCTAAAACCACCTACAACCCCAGGTATTGAATAACTCAAGGTGTAGCCAACGCGAGTTTAATACAAGCCTCTGGGTTTACTAATTGGGCTTCAATAATGGGTTAATAGGACTTCATGTAAAGTTCCAAAAGCCTTGGCCTCTAATTCTTTTTCTCCCTTGTCAATTAAAGTTTCAGATACGGAAATCAGATCTTATAACGACCTAAATAAATCCACTGCAGTTAAGCCAGCTTGCCCATCCTCGTTAGCATAACCAAAACAAAAATTAAAACTTCGGTGTCTAGGAAAGCAAAAGGTAAACGGGAAAAGCATTTTCAAGGAAACTGGCAATAGTGGACACAAAAAATCCTACTTTTCCAGAACCTTAATGAGATCTCCAAACCCTAATTTCCGGTCAAAGAACGAAACACCCAGTCGTTATCAAACAAACCAAGACCCAAATTCCATGATTCCCAACTCACACAGAGCAAACTCATGTCTAAACGGAGGATACATAACATTAATACATGTAGAAATCGAAATTGAGATTGACGAAGGGTGAAAACATAGAAATGGAAAAAGAGACGGGACCTGAAAGGCGGCGAGAGCGACGAACTGTTCGAGCTTGAGAGTGAGCTGATGCCAAAGCTTCTTCTGGTACAGATCTGCGAGGGTATTGTACCACTCGTCGAGCTCTGGATGGGCATTGCGAAGGGTCTCTAGGTACTGCAGCGCGGCCATGGCTGAATAAAAAGCGGAGAACCTCAAGCCGCAAAGGCGATATAGTTTGAGGGAGAGAGAGAGAGAAAGGAGAGAGAAATTGTGACCACTTTGGGTCGTATGTAGAAGCTCTCGCCAACACTCTTCTGTCTTTTCTTCTGCTCAACGAAAAGAAAAGAAACGTGAATGTGATGAGGATTTGAAATCGGATACAATTATTTTGGTATTATTGTTATTTTTTATGTTTTAAAATATTTATTATGTTTCATATTAAATATTTTTGTATTAAACATCTATTTTAACAAATAAAATATAAATTTACTGTTTTACTTTTTTTTTTTTTGGGTCACTCGAATTTTTTTAATTTCAATTTATATACTTATATTCTTTTAAATTTTTTTGTCGAGACCAATAATTTCAAAAATTGGGACAAGAAATCCCATAAATATTACTAAATATTAAAAGTACCTAACATATTTATAAAAACAATTGGTTTGACTTAACCCGCCAACCTCAAATCAACTTTGTCCAATATTTTTATATTCATATTTATATATATTTTCGGAACTATTTATTTATTTCTTGATAACTTCTTGTTTGATCAGATAAATTATTAAAAACGAATCTTCTAATGAATGTTAGATATCTAAGTAAAATGAAGAAACTTATGATATTACAACTTCTCATGATTATTTTGACTTATGTATCTTCTAATATGCTAACTTCAACGACTCTCATGTTAATTTAGCAATTAACAATTTTCGGTCTTTACGATTTTTCTTTACTATTTAGCCTATAATAAATATCGGATAAACTATTTTAAGTATCATCACTATAACTTTCAACCGAAATGGTTTAGATATTACAGATTTATGGACACACATTTCTACATGCGCATCTAAACAATTCTCAAATAAATTTTTAACAAGCATACACTAGTTTAAACTGAGTAATTTTGTTAGTTAATCAACCTTATTCACAATTGAAGTTGCTTCTAATAATTTTGGGGAACTAACTAAAGTTGGACGCGTGTACTTTTAATGATCTGTCATGTTACTTATTAACATGTAAATTTGTTAGAAATGGTATCTAAATCTCTTTATCTTTAGTTTCCATTGTTTTCTACAAGTCTCTCTTAATTACTAACCTTTCACTAACCCCATGAATTGTGGATTATTTTTTGAATTGTAAATTGTAGATGAATTATAATAAAGATTTGAAAAAGTATTTGAATGATATATGCAAAATAAATTTGTAGAGAAATAGTGTTTGATAGAAAATTTGATAATAGAGTATAAAAATAAATTTAACTTTTTTGTCCTTTTTAATACAATGTTTGCCCGTTGAAAATAAATTTGATTATTTTGTCATTTTCTCTTTTATCTTTATATTTACTAAATTCTTTGGTAATTGTCAATTCGTTAATATAAAGTCTAAATCAAAAATAATTTTTTTATGCATCCATGTTAGCTTATGTACACCTTATATTTTTTGAGACTTAAAATTACAAACTAGACAAACAGTTGAGATCTCTGGCCTTTAAGGAGGGGGCATGTTCTTACAATGAGGGTGAAGTGTGCCTTTTTAGTGTTCCCTACAATGTGGACCGCATCTTCCATTCCACGTCTTTATTCTAGAGTTGTCCCATTTTACTCAGCTTTGTCCCGAGCCAACTGATTCCCAACATATGGAAGTTGGTCATTTCTATTGTAGTTTTGTGGCACCGCGCTAGTGAGAGCGAGTTGAGTTCGAGGGTGGTTGAATTTTTGTACTATTATTATTCTAAGGAAAGCGAATGGGGATACTAGATGGCGGTTTTTCCAGTCAAGAAAGGGATGAAACCTCATCTTTGAGATGCCCTTCTTTAACAAGGGTCGGAAGCAGAGGTTCTTTTTTGCTTTAGGGCGTGGTTAGGAGGGTTGGAGGATGCCATTACCTCTTCATCGATCATAGTAAGCTGGTTGGTGTTTTTTTTTTTTTTTTTGGGGGGGGGGGTGTTTAGAGTAAAATTCGTAATATTTGAAAGTTAAGGACTTAATTGAAGTATGTGCAAGACCACACGGGGTTTGTAGTGTATTTTACCCTTTTATTAATATCAATGCATGTGTTTTAGAATTATTAGGATTGTCTAACATTATATTGAGTGTCTATAGATAGAGAGAAAACCCTAGAGAGTCTCCCAATCTCATTCGAGAGAGATCAAGCTAGTAGACGTGCATTGAGACATCCAAGATTGTGAGAGACACAACTAGAAGCATCATCTGAGGTGTCAAAGCATAGATCGAACTGGGTGTTGGTGTATGCGCGTCAAGAAATAGAGGAATCGATGTGTTCTTCAAGTTATAGATTCATTGTTTCGAGGTAAGATTTTAGTTAAAACTTGATTTAATGTTGCTTAATGTGTTCCATGTCATTCTTGATGTTATTAATGATTGATTATGTGACATTGTTTAGGTGAGATTTTATTTCATTTTATGGGATCGGGTTTGATTTTTATTGTGCTCATTTCATACCTCGGATTTGGAGTGTGACAACTTGGTATCAGAGCATGGTTCAAATACATAGAGTTTGTGGGATAGGGTCCTAGGGAGGTTTTGTGTTTATGTGGAAATGTATCCTAAGAAGATCATGCTTCGTCTTTAGACATCCATGCGACTACTCGTGAAATCTAATTAGAAGAAATGATTGATCACTTATAGTTGTCTGACCAAAGTCTCATTCTATTCCACCAGCTATGTCAGGCTTTGCACTTGCATCTCCAATGGGTTAGGATTTTGAGAAGTTTCCCCCTCCCGGCATCCTCCTTGGATATATCTTGTAGCGACCATGATTTTCGGTTAACTCGGTTGAGTTTTTTTTCTTATTGAGAAAATGAGTCATTCTTACAGACGACATCAAACTAATGATGCTAGAAACTGGATCGATGTTCTAGTACTTTCGCGTTGGTTACTGCACACGAGTTCTAATACCGAGAGTGATTTTTAGGCCAAAAACCCTTCGATGATGAAGTTAGTGATTGAATTGAGATAATGTATACTGAAAAAGTACGAGTAATGGTTGTGAAAACCTACCTAATTCTTGGCCTTGTAACCCCTTAAATAAGGTAGAGAATATATGAATTTTAGGCGGGCTTGTAGCCGCAGATCACGCTCCTTCCATGCTGTGAGGAGCGGGTTGTTAAATGAGCGCTCTATTTCTAAGATTCTAGAAGCTCAAAGGTGATGTTCGCGAGATCTTGCCAAGTGAGCCCGTGGTTAGTTCTCTTACTGTTAGAACGGAATGAACTCTGCCTGATCAAGATGAATATCAACTGGTTGGTAGCATGTTTTTAGTAGCTGAGCGCCCATTTGCCTGGGTGGGTTGTCGATGAGTGATTGGGTACTGGGCAATAAGCAAAATTAACTGAATACTGTTGAGCTAATCTAAACTCATCAGTTAAAATATTTTAACCTTCTTTGTTATGTAAAGTTATTAGAGTTCCTATTCATTTGTTGGTCAACAAAAGAGCAAGTATAAGATTTTTAGTTCAAATAAATAAATCATGAAAATTAGGGTTCTTGATGTACATTTAATTGGTGAAATATTAAGACTTTTGTTACGTCGATGACTAATTTTCTTTTGCCTAATAACTTTCAGTTTTCCGTACATATTTAATAACTTTCAGTTTTCCGTACATATTTTGTAATGTTTTTCTTCAATGATGATATACTCGAGTGTAGTTTTACATATTGTGCTTAATTATATTTTTTACCGTACAAATAATACGTGCATCACTGTCAAGATTTTAGATCCAACCCCCAAATACAGAATGAAAACGAAATAGAGGTCAGAAGCAAATATCGGAGCATCCTGCTGGGTGATCTAGAGTGGAAGTCAGAAGTCCCGAAAATGGTGGGTTTGTTTTGGAGATTTTCTGGCAACAAAAGTGGTCACCGACGAACCCAAAGTGCACTTGTAAGCCAACACACAACCCCCCCACCCCCCCACACACACACACACAAACAATATATATGCGTGCGTGCGTATGTATATATTCCTCTTGATTCTTCGTAGGTGTATGCTTCCTCAATTGATTGATCTGTTTCCTGATCTGGGTGTCTGTTGTCGATTCTCTAGACAGATTTTTTGGTCCGTTCTTAGTTTATTTCAGTTACTCATATTTTTTAACTTTCTTAATATCTTTCCAGGCGAATAAAAAGGTTAAATATGTTGAGAAAAAGCTCAAAAAAATTACTGCTAAAAACGAAATACGCTACTTGAAGAAGAAAGTTAAGCTATTCTGAACTCAAGCTTGATACTTTCTAACACAGAGTTTATGGCGGGTATTTAATTGATTATTATCCAGGTCTTTGATCCTGAACGATATTTGATTGTTAGATTCTTTGTTTGCCTCATCTTTATCCAGTTTTATTGAAGAATTCTCTTTAATAGCCCCCCAAGCAATACCAGCTTGGTCCCCAAGCCGTACCGGATACCTCGGTTATCAAAAAAAAAAAAAAAAAAAAAAGCCCCCCTCTTATATTGGTAAACTGCAAATTCTGTTGACGTTTGGTTATTGGTACTAGTTTGACAAAATGCTTATTGCCTTATCAGTACCCTACTCATATGAATTTCAATCCAATGTTATCAAGTAGACACATTGAGCTACATACATATACATATGCATGTACTTTATGTATGGGGGTGGCCCAGGTAGGCATAGGTCTTGCATAATACAGTGGTAATTAGTAGTTGTATCGAGTTTGTTCACGTATTTGGATGCTTTATTTTCTTCAACAGGATGAGGGTGCAGTATTGTCCCATAATTCTGAGGGTACAGGAGCCCCTATCGTTACAACTGCTGCACATGGGATTGAGGTTGCGGTTGAGTTTAAGCCTCTTGAACACCCAACAGAGCCTCTGAACAACGATCAGCCAATTCAGTGCCCATTACCTGAACCTTCAATTCTAAATGTGAGTGAACTTGCTTTTATTTAGGATTTGTTCCAGATGCATCCATGATTGTTTTTATCTTAGATGAAGAAGCAAAAGGACAAGCAGAATATGTTACTTACCTGTCTTTTACACGTAATGCAATATATGTGGTTCTATAATGTATTATGTATATACGAGACAAGTTGGATAAGATAAGTTGTTGAGTTTGGTGTGAAACCAGGATGGTGATGAGTATGATACTGGGCAGCTGAACATTTCGGTAGGGCAATACGAATATGCCTTCTGTTTAAACACTACACATGTCGCAACTGGTTCTGGGACAAGTGTAACACCACGAGTCTGCCACCGTTTGGACAGGAATTACCCCTTCCTATGGAAGGCATAAAAATTTGTGAACAAAAATTGGCTCGGTTATGTTTATATTTGAATAGATGTATAGATGAAGTGTCCTTGGATCTAGAGGAATCATACAATGTGTGTATGTAAACTTGGCTCTGATAAGGGTGGAACATGAGCCATGACCAGACAGCGAAGGTGGCCACAACATTGAAAGAATTAAAAGTTTTTTTTTTTTTTTGAGGGGGGGGGGGGGGGGGTTGGTGGGCGTGTTGACGGTTTGGAAGTTTTGATGGATAATAGGAAAATGTTCTCAATTCTCAAACATCTTTAATGTTTGTTCAACTATGATAAAAAGAAGAAGTGGAGTGAAGAGGGGCAGTCGGACCTTCCATGTTAGCATTGGGTGGTAGAGTTGCTTCGGTGTTCTGTTGGCCCTTTGGTTGGATTTTGTTCTTTTGTTTTGTTTATTTTTTTCCTCTCCCTCCCTTTTCACTTTTTGGTTTTCTTATTTTATTCATGTTTTCCCCCTCAGTACTTGTGTAAAAATATGATCTATGTTTGTTGCTGGTCGGGAAAAAAAAGATGCATTTTTTTGGTGTTGAAGAACCTAATGGAACAAGGACTGCTAATGTGGTGATGAATATTAAAAGAGTAGTACTGGTGAAACAAAGGCCATATTATTCATTTATTTGGGAACTTAAAAACTGTATCTTTCAGAAAACTAAGCTATATGGGGAAAGCGGGTACCGTATTTGTATGGCAGTGCACTGATGATATGAGGTTGGGTATTTAGACAAAACAATTTAGCTTTTGTTTGTGCCAATTGTGGTCCTTAAATGTCTTTGAATATTCAACCGATATTCCCCTGAATTTTATTTTTTTTGCATTTTTCACAACATATATTCATTTAGAAAGGCCTAACATGAAGTTAGTAGCAATGTTGTTGGCTTCACACTTTTGCCAATCAGCGGATTCCTACTTACTCGGAGATGATCACGCCATCCTTCTATTGAATCATTAGTACACATAAAGAGTCTTCTGGGGACAAATGTTGAATGACTACTACATTTTTGGGCACAAAAAATGAGCACTTTTGTGCATATTTTTTTGAGTCTGCTGCATCGATAATGAGCTGCTTTATTTTCTTATCCAAAAAATTACAGGACTTTCAAAAGAGGTCTAAAATTATGGGATGGAGAGAGTATCATATCTGTCAACTTCAACATGTTATTACTTATTTGCCTAATACATATTAGTTGAGACAGCTTCGGAGGGCGCTGAAGGTTTGACACTTTTCTGATTTCTCACATATAGAAGATGTTGGACATGGCATTTTGGCAGAGGAGGAAACAAAAATAAGAGAAAGAAATAGAAAACAAAGAACAGACAATGAAGAAATTGATAGAATAATAAACTTGTATTAGTGTATACACCCTGGAGAATGGGTGTCCTGGACCTTTCTAAGAGAACTGATACCTGTATAGTACAAAAGTTTTGCTGAATTCGGTAATTTACTGCGAAAAGAGCTTGAGATGCAGTGAGGCTGGTTGGCAATGGGGCAGATTGGGGACGGATTTGACCATCCCCATCCCGGAATCCCTAATCCACCTCCAGGAACGGGGAATGAACCCACCCTCCATCACTGCCCCGTCCCTTTTTTTTTTAAATAGAAAAAAAATTGATTCATCCCATATAAAACGTAATCACAAATCAATTCATCCCATACAATTGGATTCGATCTTGTACCCTTTACATCCTTTTCAATCTTGTTTTTTCTTGCTTCTTAATTAGACTTGATAAAGAGACCTATTGACCTTAATATACAACTATGGCACAACGGAAACATGCTAAACAGTTAAAGTGTCATCCATAGAATAATTATTAATTCTAACAACTTCTCACAATTCCACTAATATAGGGGTTAAAAAGGCGGGTAACCCTAATGTAAAATTGTAAATACTTGTATCTATAAAGGTGGTTAAAAAGTAAAATAAAATCTACTTAATAATTATTTTAGAACGGGGTGGAGATACTTGGATCCGCCTCTGACCCGTTCCCCGTTTTGTTTTCAAATCTTGCCTCTAAATCCAATCCAATCCCTAAAAAAATCTCCAAACCTCCAATCCAAATGGGGCGGGGAACGGGGCGGATCGAATTGGATCGGACAAAATTATCATCCCTAGACTGGTGTGCTCAAGCACAATGTTTCTAGGTGGGCCTCTATTCAGTGGCTATGCTGTTAGTGCAAGATAGCTCCGATGGATAGAATGATTATGGCATTGTGCCTGATCCTGCTTAGTTTTGCAGGACTGAATTGCAGAGTGGTTGTTCTTTGAAATATTTGTATATATTTGCTGGTGAAAATATAAAACAACTAGAGGTCCTACGAATCTGATGGCCAAACCGATTGGGCTGTCCAAAGTTATAACAAATCTTTCAGAGCTTCGATTTTCAAGCTCTCTTTAGCTGCCAAGTATGCCATTGGGGGACGGGAAGGGAATTGAGATTTTATTAGTACAAATCTCTAGACTAGTCAATAGGAAGATTTTGCTTAGCTTGGAATATTTCTTCTATGATTTTGCAGTATGAGGTATTTTGTATTTGTCTGTGATGTCTCGTGTAGTTTGGAGATGGGGTATCTTCTTTTCAGCTCGCTTATGGGTGTATGATTTCTACCTAAATATAGTGTATAGCAGCTTGTTAGTTGTTCCAGGCTCGTTGAGCTCGGTTGTGTTCCTTTTTGGTGCCTGGGGTATGCTATAGAGTCCAGTGTCTACGTAAAACCGTGTTTTGCCGAATGGAAATTATTTAACTTATAATAAGGTATACTGCTTTCTTCAACATCCTAATGTTATTTCCTTGAATATCAGGATGGCCGAATATGGAAGGAGCGAGCATCTGCTGGGGTGCGGAGAAGGCCAGATTTGCCAGCAATGCCGGAGGGGACTGGGACCCCAACAGAATCTGAGGCTGTGGTGAAAAAAGTAAAACCAAGGCCACCATCCAAACGGACGATCCTACCATCTGTCAGTGCTCCTGAACATAACATCCTTAAATTGCTTGAGGAATGTAATGCATCTGGGATCTAAAATCACGTGGTACTGGTGCAAATTTGGAAGTTTTTTTTCCTTCTTTTTTCTCGTTGTAATATATGTATAAAAGTTGAAATGTGTATTGATTTTCTAGTACCTCCTTTTCAATCAATTTCAGAAAATATGTATCCGAATGAACTCTTGTCAAGTCACAGAATATGTGTGTACATCAACAGATGATTGAAAGTTTCAGTTCATGAATTAGCTGATACAGCACATTATGTTCAAATTTGCTTATAAGTAATTCTTGTCAAGCAGAAGACGAACCAGCATCCTGAGGCAATGTGAACAGGCTTTCGGTGTCACAAAGTGAATTCCCTCTGCAAACGGGAATTGGTATTATGCAATCTGAGTAAGTTGTATAAAACTATAACAGAACCTCTTTGCAAGAAGAAAGTAGATCAGTCTAGATCTTTACTTGAATAAGAAAATAAAAAAAAATACTCTCTTCACATTATTCAATCAAATCATTCCCATACCATGAAATTGTAGATGCTAAAGCTTAATTTAGTCGATTATTTATTACAATGTACATTAACAGCATTCCAACACAAGCGAGAACTAACACCCGAACACGATGGCACAGAAGGCTAAACTGGTAATTCACGAACTTCAAACAGATGCTCAACTGTTGGATTGATAAGTTGTTTCCGGGAACCACGAAAGCTTCCGTGATTCATCCATGGCTTCCTCTGCCATGTCTGGTGAGAATCTCGGACATGCTCTTTTTCTTCAAGGATTCCAGCAGCAGAAGTTGCATGGAGCAACACAGAAGAGAGGAAAATGAAGAGCAGAAGAGCAACTGAAGTGAAGAATGTCCTCAGCTGCACCATTGTGATATTCTGTTCTGGTGGTTTCTTGCTAGGAGTTTGGTGTTAATAAGGACACTTTGCTTTGGTTAGAAGTCACATGGGGAATCGTTTGACCTTCACACTCAATGTATTTATTCTATGTCCTATGGTGGGATTGATTAGTGTCTGTGGTTGAAATCATTTTGTTAGAGAGGATTAGTAAGCGTTGGAATGATTAGAGTGCATAACTATGGCAACCCTCTCTCTTATATCATGATTCTTCATGTGACTCAACAGGGACCTATTTGACAATATGAATTATTTATTTTGTAGGTTTCAATGTGTTACTAATGAGTAAAATATTTATTTAGTCTCTAAATCATTTATAAAATTTTTAAATATTCTTAAACTATCAATTCATTAATTTAGTCATTAAACTATTAATTCAGACTTTATTTAGTCCAATTACTGACACCCGTTAGAAACCGTTAAGAGAGAGACTTAACTATAATTTTAGTCCATTAGGAGGGAGTTTAAGTGCAATTTCGAACAATTCTAGACGAGACATCATATGTTTGCCACAGTAATCAATGTACATAAATTTACCACCCACAGAATACGTCATCCCGTTTTCAACACTAACATTCCCACCAATTATAACTTAAAAGGGTAAACTGATAGTTATTTGTTTTTACCACTAGACCAATAACATATTTAGGGACTAAAATTACACTTAAATCTCCTTATAATGGACTGAAATTACAGTTAAGTCTCCCTCCTAACAATTTCTAATGAATCTTAGATGAATGTTAATAATTGGACTAGATAAAGTTCATGTCGATATCTAAGGAAGTAAATGAAATTGATAGTTTAATAACATTTTAAAGGTTATAGATATAGTTTAGGAATGAAGTATATTATTCTGTACTAATCACGTAAAAAATTAAATTTGATCGAACATCAATATATCAATGTATTTCAACCAAGTCATACCTATCTCTGAGCAATTTTATTTTGTTGTATCGGTGATAGACATATCTTACAAAATTAATGTCACAGAACGTCAAATACAACCGTAGTGGATCATATTTCATGAGAGAATCTTGAATTCCACTTGACCCCCAAAGTTATAAATTTTGTTCAATGTTTCATAAGGCCTTAGCCCAACCCTAGAAGTAACCCACCAGACAACCGTTACAGCCCTAAATTTTGGGGCCCAAAAGGAGGGGTTCATTCGCAATAAGTTAAGAAACGAGGCCTTTCAATAAAGTCTCATTTATGTGGTACCTAATTTTTATTGTGGATATGGGAGATATAGAATGAAGATTTATTATAAAGAAGTGCGCATATATAAAGGGTTTATTTGAGTATTTTTTAAAAATAGACATATAATTGGTAAGAATATGAAATGATATTTTTGTAATTAATAATAAAATCCTCGTAACAAGAAGTTGGGCACACCCTCTGTGTATGCACGTGTATAGTTAAACATCAAAGATGTTGAAGTGAAATGTGGGAGTTGAGGGCAATTTTAGAAAGTAATGTTGTGACGGAACTTCACATTTTGTTCGTACCAAATTGGAGCTATGCCTTTCTATGTTAAAATATATTAATAATGATATTTTCATATAAAAAAGAGATACAAGAGGATAAGATACGAATCACGGAAGATGTGAAATAAGTTTATCCCTCCTAAAAGAAACATACTGTATTTTTTTGAATATTAAATTCAAAGTATAAGGAAGTAAACAATTTTCAAATATGACAAGATTGAACAGCCATATATAGTGTGATAGTGTTGACCTTCCCATTAACCTATGACAAACAGGTCAAGAGAGTAAAAATATAAGCAACATAATCACTTCGACTAAAATATGTATTTACAAACAAATATTTCATTGGAATTCCAAAATATTGTTTCCTTTTTTGTTCATTCAAATAATGCTTTTTGAAAATTTCTTCAACAAGCTCCATTTAGTTAAAATATAAAAAAAGGAAACTTATATTTCAAGATAGATAGAGCCAGGGCTGGACCAAGGGTAAGCTCCGCAAATCCCCGGACATGGGCAACCCCCCGGCACAGGGTAACACAATTTTTTTTTTATAAATATAAAAAAATAATAGAAATTCACTAAAAAATTTATTATTAACACTAAATGGACAACTAAACTGAAGTTGAACTTAAGTAACCTAAATATTAGGACCAACACTAGATATAGCTCATGTTACAAGTTCGCTTAATGCCTCAAAATTCAAAATATAAATTTTCTTCAAACATGCAAGCAAGCCTTGCCACTTATTAAGTTGGACCCCTCAATTTTCTTGCTCTGACCCATTTACTCTTTATTCCATTTAGGCTTCAGCGCAATTGAGTATCAACCCATTGATCAATGTCTCCTCCCCATTCTTCATCTCGTCTTATTTTTCTTCTATTTCATGGCATTTGCAAGTACCTCGGATTGGTCTTTTCAAGCTTTCACTTGTGGTTAGCTTCTGTCTTAGGTGTTATTTGATAAAACTGAAAGTTGAAAACTTAAAACTGAAAATTAAGCACTGAAAACTGAATACTAAATTTTTTAAGTATAAAAGCTGTTTGTTATGTACTGAAATTAAGCACTGAATTAATTAAGTTGTTTGGTCTGCACAAGGAGTTGAAATTTAAAGTTTATTTATTTTTCAACTTATCCCACAATAGGTCTTGCGACACACAAAACCCCACCTGATATTGTAGGCATGGTGGTCGGAAGGTGGAGCGATGGTTAGTACAGTAATGGCGGATGGCGATGGCGGTTAGTGGCAATGGGGGTTAGCAGCGGTGGTGGTTAGCGGCGGCAGTCAGCAGTATGGTAGTTAATGGCGGTGGTAGACAGTGTGGTGATGGCAAGTGACAATGGTGGTTAGTTGCAGCGGCGGGGGGGGGGGGGGGGGGGGGTGGTGGTGGTGGTGGTGGTGGTTAATCTGGTGGCGGTAGTGGTTAGTGGTGGTGGTGGCGGATGGAGGATGCCGGTGGTGGTTAGTGACGGTGGTCAGCAGTGCGATAATTAGTGACGGTGATCAACAGTGTGGTGGTTAGTGGCGGTGGTTGGCAGTATGGTCGTGGTGGGTGACGGTGGTGGTTAATAGCGGGTGGTGGTGGTGGTAGTAGTTATTAGCAGTGGTCGGCAGTGTGGTGGCAGCGAGTGGCGATGGTGATTAGTGACGATGGTGGTCAGCAATGCGGTGGTTAGTCGCGGTGGCGATGGTCGGCAATGTGGTCCTAGCGGGTGGCGGTGGTGGTTAGTAGTGGTGGTGGTCAGCACTATGGTGGTGAGTGGCGGTGGTGGTGGTGGGTCACGGTGGCGGGTGGTGTTGGTGGTTAGTGGCAAGTGGCGGTGGCGATGGTGGTTAGTGTCGATGATCAGCAGTGTGGTAGTGGTGGATGGCGGTGGTTGGCAGTGTTGTGGTGGCGGGTGGCGATGGTGGTTAGTGGCAAGTGCCGGTAGTGGTTAGTGGCGGTGGTCGGCAACATGGTAAATAGATTTTTTTTATAAAAAAAAAACTCTTTTAAGTGTGTTCAGCTTTTTGATTAAGTAGGGGGGTAGCTACTTAATTGTCTACTCTTTATTTTTGCTGAAGACTTAATATATTATGTTCCTCAAAATTTTATTATCAAACCAACTTAATCTATTCAGTTTTGAGTGTTGAAAATGGGTTATCAAACAACCTCTTATTCATGTTCTTCTTCTAACTTCTGTAGGTTGGGGGAATCAAAGTTTTTCAAAAGAGGAAAAACTTAGGAAATGTAGATATTGGTCCAAATTACCACCTGTGCGTATGCAAGCTGCCATTTGTTCGGCTAGTGGGTCGTGGGCCTGAGCTTGGACCTTGGGACTCCAGAGCTTTATCCTTTTATTCCAAGGACATTGGGCTTTTAGGGCTTGATGTAGTCCAACCCATTGCTTCAGTCTAAATCGTAGCTTTGAAGCAACCAAGTGACTCTTGATATTTCCCACATGTCTGCAACAACAACCAAGACAGGAATAGTCTTGCAGTTTTGAATCTAGTATTCAATCCAAAATTGATGGAGCAACTCAATTTGGTCCAGTTGAAAGATCTGCCACGTGTGTATAAATTGAGTTGTTATATTCTTGATTCGACACAAAAATTTAGTCGTATTTTTTTCAAAAACCGTACACTTTTCACGTCTTTGGAAAAAAGAACAGATTGTTAAATTGTTGTAGATTGCAATAGATTAGAGTATTCATTTATGTATTTATGTCTTCATAATTTAATATTTGGATTACCAATTTATTTTGACTTAGAAATAGAAAATCAACCAAGAAATGGTAATGGCGACAATGGTGGTAACACAATCCCTCTGATCACTAATGCTTCGACTATAGTACAAAGGGCGATTATGTTGATTTCGTCGATTCCAGTGAGCCATGTAGAGAAACTAGAAAAATTCTATGGTGTGGATTTTAAGAGGTGGCAGCAAAGATACTATTTTACCTAACCATAATGGGCCTTATGAGGTTTATGGCAGAGGATGTTCTTGTTGTTGTTGAAAATGAACTAGGATACGTTGGCAATGGCTATAGTGCTGGCATGGAATGAGTCTGACTTCTCATCTCAAATGATGTTCTGAACTACTTGCACGATACACACTATAATATGTATAGTGTCAAAAAGGCAACGAAGGAACTGTGGAGTCCTTGGACAAGAAGTACAAGACCAAGAATATTGAACAAAAAAAATTCATCGTCGGTCGGATCTTGAACTTCAAGATGGTGGACTCGAAGACTGTGATTAGTCAAGTCCAAGAACTCTAGGTGATCTTGCGCGAGATATTTGCTGAGGGAACAGTATTGAGTGAGACTTTTTAGGTGGCAACCACAATGGAGAAGTTTCTCCCTTCTTGGAAAGACTTCAAAAATTACTTGAAGGACAAGCAAAATGAGATGAAGATTGAGGATCTTATCCTTAGCCTCAGGATCGAGGAGGACAACAAGGGTGCAGTGTGTTTAGGAGCTCATTTGTCTCTAAGAAAAATGTGGTGGAGCATGGACAAAGTTCTAATTATAAGAAGCAGAAGGAGAAGCATGTTAGCAAAGGGATCAAGTTTGGTCCAAAGGGAGGCATTGCCAAGAACTGCAAGGCAAATGCTTCAATTGTGATAAGATGGGTCACCGAGCATCAAAATATTGACATCCATAGAGGAACGAAAGTCCTCAAGCTCATGTGATAGATGTGGAGTCTTTCTCGAGAGATATTTTTTACATCAATCTCTCAGCGGTGGTCTTCGAGGTGAATCTAGTAGGGTCAAACCCTAAGGATTGATGGTTGAATACTGGAGCTACCTGCCATATATGCTCTGTGAAGAAAATGTTCACCTCTTTCGAGCTGGTTACAAACGGCAATAAGTTGTTTATAGGCAACTTAGTGACATCAGACGTTAAGAGACAGGGCAAGGTAATTTTGAAGATTGCATCAGGAAAAGAGTTAACTCTAAACACTATCCTCTATATACCGACATTGTCAATAACTTGTTGTAAGGGAGAAGGAGTTGGAATACAAGTGCCAATATTTAATCAAGTGGCTAGTGAAACACTAATTAATGAGAGAGAAATGATGAACTTGAGAAGGATATGGATTAAGAAGAAGACTAGTACATAAGGACCTATTTGTAACAACAACCCAGGCCAGAGTTAGCAATGGAAGGGCCCAGATTCTAGGACTTGCTTTGGATGTGTCCAGGTGGGTCATATCATGCCAAATTTTCCTCGTGCAAGTGAGGGTAGTTATTAAAGGCCAACATGGAATGTCCAACAAGGCCAAGGTGATTGACAGACGCAGCAAGTGCTGCAAGAGCAGAAGCAAGGAGTTACCGGGGTTAATAATCAGTCGATAACTAGAGGCAGAATATTTTTGCTTCAAGAAGAGGAGGATTAGGAACAGGTAGTTATTCCAGATAGCCTAGTACTCTTTAATTATTTGATACAATGTTTTTGATTTGGGTGCATCACATTTTTTTATATTTGCATCTTGTGTGGGTTCTTTAGAACCTATTTCGGAGAGGTGTGAAAAAGTGCTTAGTGTAGCCTCTGTTTGTGAGACAATTATGTAGGGATTGTGAGTTAGTAGTGTCCGATTTTTCGATTGCCTTGTGACTTACGAGTAATTGAGATGGTGGACTTTGACATGATTCTTGCGATGGATTGGTTTTTGCGCATTGAGCTCTCATAATTGCCACTAGAAGAGGGTGACTGCAATCAATATAAATGGTACTTGCTTCAAATTTATGGGTGATATGCAAGACCTCTCATCTTCTAGTAGAAGATCTAGAAAGCACTAGAATCGTACATGGTGGTTGCCAGCTTGATGCTTTAGGAGGAGGATTGTCAGAAGTTGGAATTACCTAGAGTTGTTGCAAGTATGCTGACATATTTCTAGAGGAATTGCTTGGGTTAGCATCACACCGAGAGGTGGATTTTTACTATGGAGTTGCAATCCCGGGTCAACCTGATTTTGATGGCACCTTATCGGATGGCACCTACTGAGTTTGAAGAATTGAAGATTCAGCTGCAAGATTTGATAAACAAGGGTTTTGTTCTTCTGAGTACATCTCTATGAGAAGCACCAGCTTTGTTCTAAAAGAAAAAGGATGAATCATGAAGATTGTGTATCGACTATTGACAACTGAACACAATGACGATTGTATTAGATTGTGATTCTCATTTTACATCAAAGTTTTGGTAGAGCTGTTTGCAGACTGCTATGGCACCAACTTGTATTTTAGTAAGCATTTCACCGCAGACCGACAGAGAGTCAGAGCGAACAATTCAAATCTTGGAGGTCATGATTAGAGCTTGCATCTTGGATTTCACCGGAAGTAGGAAATGACATTTATCACGGATAGAGCTTCCGTACAACAATAGCTTTTAGTCTAGTATTATAATGGCTCTATATAAAGCATTATAGGAAGATTGTGTCGATTTTCGATTTGTTGGACGGATGTCGAAGAGACTAGTTTGATAGGACTGAGTCTTGTAGTGGAGAAGATCCAATTGATCAAGCAATCACTAGTGATGGACCAAAGCATATAGAAGAGCTGTGCCAATTGAAGGAATTGACCTTTGACATTTCTCCGTCAAAGACCGTGAATTCCTAAAGAGTCGACTGCATAGAGGAATTATTCATTTCGGGAAGAAAGGGAAGTTGTCACCTAGATTCATCTGTCCGTTTAAGATTTTGAGCGATTGGCAGAAGTAACTTATCTTATCGCACTGCCGCCGCAATTGTCTAGGGTGCACAAAGTTTTTCATGTTTCGATGCTATGCAAGTATATAGCGAATGAGTTCACACTAGACGAGGATACAACTTTTGAGAAGTAGGCCATTCATGTTTTGGATCAATAGGAGAAAGTGCTACGAAAGAACAAAATAAAGCTGCTCGAGATCATATGGCGTTATCAAGGACTTAAAGAATTGAATTGGGAGCGTGAAGACGTCTTGCAAGCCAACTATCTAGGGTTTTTCGCCAAATAAGACCCTTTCAATTATGATGACAAAATTTTTTAAGGAAGATAGGTTGTAACTACCTGATAATTCGAGATTTTTTTTATTAATATATGGATTTTTCTCGATAATTATCTAATATTTGGATTTATGGAGTTTTTCTCGTATTTATTTGGGATTTTAATAGAGTATTTATCTTTTCATATGTAGAGCATCTAGGTTCGTTGAACTGTCAGGAGACTTATCTGGTCAAGTCATTTATCCAGATAAATAATAATAATATTATAATTTCTTTTTGTAATTATCCGAGCCAATGATTATCCAGTAGTTTGAATCCTAATGCGATTATATCTCTTGCATTTGAATCCTAATTGGATTCGTCCCACTCCTTCTATTTATATGACCCATCATTCCTCCCTATTTTAACTTTTCGCTGAATTCCAAATTTTGCGTTTCAGGAGAATCTTCAGGTTATCCCCGAGCAATCTCTTCTCTCTCTCTCTCTCTCCCTCTCTCTCTTCTTTCTTATTATACTATCTTTATTATTTACTTTATTTTTTTGTTCATTTATTGTATATTGTTACATTGTCACGACCCGTCTCAAAAACACATGGTCGCGACCGGCCGATAGGGTTTAATCCATCAAGGCCTCAATTTATAAAACTGGTTTAGGAATTTCCATAATATCAGAGTGCGATATAAAAAAAAAGTGCAGAATAACATTAAAAATACTCCCGAAGTGCTAGTGATAAATTAACTATTACATCATCCATAGTAAAATCCTCGGCTCGGCCACAGGCGGCTCGGCCAGGTATCAAAAAGTACAAAAACATAAGTCTGAAATAGAAAGTACATTACTAACAACATGAAAATCTAATAACTTGGCGAAGATACACAAAATCACGCAGCGTCCTCGACTTCAGAAGCACCTGTAGTTGTAATCAACAACAACTCTTAAGCACTAGGCTAGTGTGAATTTCGTTATAACAATGTTTATCGAATTTCAGGCAGAAAATGACTTTTCTCTTATGCGTGCAATTTAAAATAATTTATAGTTCACAATTATGCCAAGTGATCCATCACATTTATAAAGAATCGTAATTCTTTTTCTGAAGTCTAACTTCTCATTTCAGGTTCCAAGTGAATTTTCACTTTTAGGAACAATATCCATTTAGAATAATATTCAGTTATTTTGTTCAACGGTCACCGAATATAGGGAGATACCCTATTAGATATAAAATCGGCATGACGTCATCCGGCGGATCTATCGGTCGTCGATCCTTTAACCTTATTTCATTCACCTCGCCATATTTCTTATCCCCTGGCGGTCGGGGCACCGTATGAACATTTAATCGATAATTTTCTCGATAATCTATAAAAGTAAATCCGAATAGCATGAAAATATTATTTATCAACCACCTTTCTACCAAACATGTCAAGTTTGCCAACTTCTCAATTATGCCAATTTTCATAATTCGAGCAATTTTCATGATTTCGATAAATATCTCGATATTTCTTTGCTTAATTCCAATACGAATAACATGGATACTAAAGACATAAATTTTTACCAACAAAAAATGGTAAATATGTAATTTTTTTCCTAAAATCGGTAAACAAGGCATAACAAAACTCACCTCGATAATTGTTCGTCCGAAAGCTCTCGTACTGCCCTACGCGTCACCGACTTTGGGATCCAACATAAGGGTCATAGGATTTAGCATGATCGTAATCTATTTTTTTTTTTTTAATAAAAACGTTGCATATTCCGACGGTTTATTAGACTCGTGTCAAAAACGGTGTTCGATGTGTCCAAGGGCCATGTGGTCTAATTTTTTTCTAAGTGTTCGGCTAATGTACTATTTTTAAGGGCTAAGTGACGAGTCTCGGTCAACCACTAAGTTTCGGGTTGGGTCTAAAAATATTTTGGCTCAAACGAGCGTTTTCGGTAAAATAATGTTTTTCATTTTGAAACTTAAAAAAAAACTTATGCAAGATTAAACTCAGACTAAGCCTACTAAGTTTGTGTCAAAACTGACCCGAACAAGGGTTGCCCGAGTAGGATCTACCCGAACCAGGGGCTGTCCGAACAGAAATTGCCCGAAAAGGAGCTGCCAAAATTGTCCGAACAAGGCCTACCAAAATTGCCCAAACCAGGGGCTGCCCGAACTGGGTTTTCCCGAGCAGAAACTGCCTGAACCAGGGCCTGTCCAAATAGGGTCTGCCCGAACAAGGGCTGCCCGAAAAGGGGGCTGCCCGGACTGCCCAAAACTGGACAGTGTAAACTGTCCAGAAGCTGCGTTTCAACAGTTGAAAAATCAACTGCGTTCGACAGTGAGTTTCTCCCATTCCCGAGCCTTCCGAGCCTCGGGTCCAACAAGCATGCGTGCTAAAATGTGTCGTCTACAACCCCTAATAAGTATTTTTCGTAGAAATGTAGTAGAATAAAAACTCCGAGCGATTAAACAAGACACACTACCGGTAAAACTGGACAGTGTATTTTTTTCCGTTCAAATGGTCAAAACTTCGTATTTTTCAACATAACGACCCCGGATTTGAACATGCATGAGTAGTATGGTGTCTTAGCTACAAATATTATCAAAAATCTCGACCCAAAACGAAACGAGATAAAAACGAAATGCATTTAAACACAAGGTGCGTAAAGTAAAGGAATGAAAGTCGGTACCTCCGGTCGCGTTTTGCTTCGGATTTGAGAGTCCCGAGCTCAACTGGACTGACCCGAGTCTGACCCGAGCCCCCCTAACTTCCTTTTGCTATGGTCTCCCCTCTCCCTCTCTTTCTCTCTCTAAAAAGCTAGAAAATCTCAAATATGTAAAGTGCTAGTGTGCTTGTGAGGTGTGTGTACTTATAGACCCAAAAGGATTTGCATGTGCTTAGTGTGTGTGTGTGTTCTGCCGTGTAACAGTAGTGGAGGAGCAAGTCTCCCAATGCATGTGTTTCCATTGGCCTACACTAGTTTTGCACATGTAAAATTTTGGTTTTCAAATATATGCATGATTAAAAATCTTAGTGTATGTTATAAGTAAGATCAAAGAAAAAAATATATATTCATGATGGCCTACAACTCCTAGTCATGAGAAAATAGGTTGGGCCTACCTGGTCCCGTCTCGACTGTTCGGTACAAAATCTGATCAATTTCGATCGCAGACAAACCTCGTAAAATTAATGTACATAAATTTATATATCTACGCGATCGAAAATATTGCGAATTCGGTAATCTCGAGTGATCGGACATAATTTCTGTGTCCCTCGTCGGTTAAATTAATAACATCATCACATTACCGATATTTTCGTTAAAAATTTGAATTTAAACAAAAGAATCATCATTTATTTTTTGTTTTTGACTTCATAAAATTAATAACTATAAACTTAAAATTTTAAAATAATTTAATTGATTAAAAGGATTGGGGTTTCACATACATATTCAGATTCAGTCCAGTGTACAGTGATTGATCGAATTCGATATCGATTTCTTGTGGCAGAAGTAAGGTAGAATTTCAGAACTGAACCCCTAGTATATGTGTGATTGTGTGTAGTGAAATAGAACCAGAACCCTACGTATAGATGATTTAAATGTGCCTATTGAATAGATCTATGGTGATTAGATGTGGGAGATCTAAATCCAACCCTAAGTAAATAATTGTTTGGATATTTTATGTATATCGATCTCGAATACGTAGTTGATGTGTAGAGTCAATTATTTATAGGTGTTAGATCAGGGTAGATTTCAATCGTAGGTGAACTAGATTTGTGATTTTATTTGACGATTCGGTGTCCATGTTTTGTTTGCATGACTTTTCAAAGGACTATTAATTGTCGAGACCGATCTGTGTTTTAGTTTCCCGGGACGTTGCATATGACCTAGATTTGGTTGATATTAATGATTCACGTGATTTTATTTAATATTAGATAAATATTTAATGAAATTGCATGAGTGAGTTTATTATTCCATGTTGTGCGTGACTGATGAGCATCATGTATATTACTATGAATATTGGAACTTAATGTAGCGGCAAAGTTAGATAATCTCATTGTTGCGATAAGGAGAGATAATCAGAATCAATCATTGCTGCAATAATGAGGTTTAAAGGGGGTTTACTGATGTTCTTGAGTCGTGTTAGTGTCTAGGAGCCAAGTCAGGACCCATACTTGATGCTGGCATTTGGGAGCCTAACGTACGAGAAATATCAAATACTAAAAAACATTGCATAAATCATATGGACTAAGAAGGGAATGTATGGGATCCATGCCAATGTATGTGAGTTGTGCGATGTCTATGAGCCGTTTTAGTGCTTGGAGCCATGTCGTGGACTTGCGAGGATGACTACGAAAGTCTAACTTATTTTATGGGAGCCTTATGCACGGGAGTTTGGTGTATAAGAGCATCAAGCAAGATTAATAATAATGGAAAGATACTCAATGCAGAAAGACTTATGCATGACATTGCATGATGTATGTTTATGGTTTATATGCATGCTAGGAATTTGTTATATGTGCTTGTAAGTTGAGGTAATGTTTGTTTTTTCTATTGGGTGTCAATCACTCATGATGCAACTTATTTGTTTATGATATTTCAAGCCAATACCGATGAACAGGTAGAGATGGAGCTTAACCATGAAGTTGAGATGGATGTGATGAAAGTTCAGGAGTCATGATTGTACCAGTAATAGTCTCCTGCTTAAACCTATGGTGTCCCTTCATTTTGTTGATTTAAAGAAATTATGAATTTTAAGTTATTGGGTTTTGAATTATTCAATTAACTTGGTTTTGAGTCGGTTGTTTTGTCAGTAATTATTGATGTGGTAAAAACAAGATATATTTAGATCATAAAATCTGTACTCGAAAAAAATCGAAATAAGTTATTCTCGAGCACAGATTTTTCTGTCAAAAAAATTAAATGAATTAAAGTGGAGCTTTATGGAATATATCAATAAGCGAGTTGTTTCATACCATAAATAAACTTGAAAACTCAAGAAATCTATTGGACAAACATATTCACATCTCTTATAATGTTTTGTAAAATTGAACAAGTTATTTTAATAAAAAATTTATCCCCTGCTTAATTATTAATTCTTTTATTATAATATACCATAAAATATGAAGCGTTACAGTTGTTATGACTATAACATAAAAAATAAAGAATTGATTTTAATTTCGTATTTTCCTTTTCTTTTCCTTTTCTATTTTTACAAAGTTTTTGTGTGTAAAATATAAAGAATCCTGTGGAACTTGATATCCTATAAAATTTAAGGTGGCCCATTTGAAAGGTTTACCTTCCAAAAATTTAGTAAGATTTACTAGGACATCTCAAAAAAAATTTCCTTTCAAAAGTTTACCCTCAAAATTTTGAATATTGGTAGTGGCTCATTTTGTTTTCATTTGCTTAAACAAACTATATAAATATCAACAAAAAGTAATATCTTTGATTGGCCATGCTATTGATTAGTTATTGCCCATTGCTTATTCTAACACGAGAAAATCTTTATGCATAGATATTAAGGACACAAACTAGATACAGATATGTCTAGAATCGTTGAATGCAAGTGGGATCCTTAAATTATTGAGGACCTCATGTGCATCTAACGGTTCCGAACACATTTGTATCCGGATGTGTCCCTAACATCTGTGTATGGAGCATTACTCTTCTAACACCGTAACTCGTTCAGTGCATTGGTAGTTGCATGTGTAATATCACAATGGTGGACTTTATTAATAAATATTTATTTAAAGTAGTTAATTAAAACTTGATTTCTTCTATAACCAATTGCAAGGAGGAGTCAAATACCGTGGATACTTCAACCCCATAACTAGCTTCGGGAGTCAGGTTGGGTTTAACCTAGTTTTAACAGTCTTATTATCTTAATGAGATGTATTAGAAAAGTAAAAAAATACGAACCAAATTTTAAAAAGATCAAAAGAGACAAAAAAAATAATTAAAAAATAAATGTCTGTGATTGTTTGATTGACGAGCGGGAAAATATTTACTATTAGAAAATCAACATGTGACGGATTTTATATAAAATATAGTGTATTCCGGTGGCACCAGATCACACCCAAATTCGCAAAGGGCTTCATAGTAAAATTCTCCCCTCTTTTTATTCGAAGAGTGTAGCCAACCAAATAGTAAAGGAATTCAAATTTGATCATACATAGGGTCTATTTGGCCAAAATTAATTTTTTGGCTAGTTTTTTGTCTTTATTCAAATTTTTTTTGTATTTGTTATTTTTATGTCATTTTTTCGTAGATTATTGGTTCGTATCGACGAAAGGAATCTAAAAAGTATAAAATTATGTCCAAAAGTTAAAAAAAAGTCACTAAAGACGAAAATAAGACAACACGGACGCTGTTTTTGGCTTATTTTTTGTCAAATTTAGCCGATGATTGATAACTTTTCTGAAAGCTCTTGTCGAGACGAACCAATAATCATAAAAAAATTGATGAAAAACAAAAAATTAAAAAAAAATTTCAAATAAGGACAAAAAACTAAACAGCGAATAATCCAATAATAACCACAGGCCAAATGGACCCATAATATTTCTCTCTCTCTTTATATATATATATATATTGTGTTTATTCATATGACCTACGCAATATATCTGCGTGTCACCATAGATTGCTGAAATATCAGAAGAGCCGCATAATATTTACTTAATTCTAATTCTTTGAGGACAAGTCATCAACTAAGTTCTTATGAAAAAATATTCACAAAAGAGCCGAAAAGGAAGAAGTCTTGATTGGTTATTCCACTAAGTAAATTGGTAGATCAATACTCAATTTCAGTCACTTATCAAAAGGAAGAAAGCATCTGCACAATTGGGTGAACGAAGATTAACTAACACATAGATAAAGTCTTAAGGTAGTAAAATAACACCTTGTGATTATACAACAATTAAAACAAAATACATGCATACTTTGAAAGAGTTTATGAAATGGTTTTTCTATGTATTCTTTTTCCAGTAGGAAGCACAATTTATAAGACACTTTACAGACTTAACAAAGAAAATACAAATTAATCACCTAATAATATTCCTAAACTGAATCCCTAGTTATATTTCTACAATATTACGTTGTCAACAAATTAAATCCTTAATTATAATCCAAGCATATTACATTAAATCAAATTAATCAACACTCCCTCTCAAGTTAGAGAGTATATATCATGAACACCTAACTTGCGACAAATAGAATCAATGTTGACTTTGGAAAGAGATTTGGTGAAAATATCTGTAAGTTGAGAACTAGAAGGAATAAAGGGAGTAGTAATCCCCTTTGAATCTATTTTCGATCGAACAAAGTAACAATCAACCTCAATTTATTTGGTTCGCTTTATGGAATACTGGATTATTGGCTATGTGAATAGTAGCTTGATCATAGCAATAGAGCAGAGTTAGACCATGAACTGAAAATCTAAATTATTGAAGGAGTGTGCGTAACAAGATCAACTCACAAACGGAATGAGCATTGCTCGATACTCTACCTCAACACTCGAACGTGCCACCACCGATTGCTTCTTACTCTTCCATGTCACAAGATCGTCCTTTATAAAGGTGCAGTAGTTGGTACTGGAATGGCGGCCTACAGGGGATCCTACCCAGTCAGCACCAGTATATCCTTCAATTCAAAGGTGTCCAGAAGATTTATACAGAAGTTCTCAACCATGAGCATTTTTGAGATACTTTAAGACACGAATGACTGCTTTCATGTAATGAACTCGAGGACAATTCATAAATTGACTCACAATGCTGTTTGCGTAAGAAATATATGGCCAAGTGATAGTAAGATAAATGAGTTTACCTACTAGTTTTCGATACCATCTTAGGATCATTAATTAACTAACCATCATCATGCATCAATTTAAGATTAGTTTCCATAGGAGAAGCCACAAGTTTAGAACCAAGATACCATGTATGTTTCAAGAGCTCAATGGGTGTTCTTTCTATGGGATAGACTGATACCTGCTTTAGATCGAGCAACTTCGATTCCAAAAGAATACCGGAGCTTACCCAAATCTTTGGTGAGAAAACTAGAATAAAGATGATTGATCAAAATCTAGATCCTATGACTATTACTTTCAGTAATGAAAATATCATCCACATATAAAACTAGAATCACAATGCCTTTGTTGGTGCATTTGAAGAAGACAGAGTGATCAACCTGACTGCGAGTCATACTATGAGAAATAATCGAGATGCTAAATTTCTCGAACTAGGCTCTAGGAGACTGGTTGAGTCCATATATATATTTGTGAAGATGATAGACCATTTGACTCAAAATTAGGTGGCTGAGACATATAAACAGTCTCAGACAAATTTTCATGTAGAAAGACATTTTTTACATCGAGCTGATGGAGTGGCCAATTAAAATTGGCTGCAAGCAAGAAAATAATTTAAATAGAGTTGAGTTTATCGACCGGAGAAAATGTCTCAGTATAATCAAGACCGTAGATTTGAGTGAAATCTTTTGCCACAAAACGAGTTTTGAGACGGTCAATAATGCCATCAGGATTGTGTTTGATGATGAAAACCCAACGACAAGCAACAATATGAGCCCTAAGAGGCTTGGAGACGAAAGTCCATGCATGATTTTGTAACGACCCGCTCCCGCCTTGTACAATACTGTCCGCTTTTGCCGCCCAAACCCCATAGACTTCCCAGTAGGTCACCCATCCCTAAATTGCTCCAGGGTGAGCACGCTTAACTGTGAAGTTCTATTTGGTGTTGGCGCCATCACGGCTTTAAAAGGCCTTGTACAAGGAAGGTTCATAATCTTATAAATACTACCGAACTTACATCCACCAAGCGATGTGGGAACCTTAACCACCCATCCGGACGTCTCACTGAGACTCCATCTCCCGGACGCCGGCCTCGCAGCTGGCACAACGGTCTAGCTAGGGTGTCACAATCTCCCCCACTTAGGAACACACGTCCTCGTGTGGGGCCGAGATTTCCCACATTTCCGGTTGGTGCAGGCTCTGATACCATTTGTAACGACCCGCTCCCGCCTTGTACAATACTGTCCGCTTTTGCCGCCCAAACCCCATAGACTTCCCAGTAGGTCACCCATCCCTAAATTGCTCCAGGGTGAGCACGCTTAACTGTGAAGTTCTATTTGGTGTTGGCGCCATCACGACTTTAAAAAGCCTTGTACAAGGAAGGTTCATAATCTTATAAATACTACCGAACTTACATCCACCAAGCGATGTGGGAACCTTGACCACCCATCCGGACGTCTCACTGAGACTCCATCTCCCGGACGCCGGCCTCGCAGCTGGCACAACGGTCTAGCTAGGGTGTCACAGATTTATGTCAAAAATACGCATCTCTTATTCCATAACAGATTGCCATCGAGGATAAGAAAGAGCTTCCTAGTAAGATTTGGGACAACAATTGAGGAAAGAGACACAGAAAAGCTTGAAATGGAGGAGATAAATGATCATATAAAATGGAGTGAAAAATAAGGTGAGAAGTGCAAGTACGCATACCCTTTTGGATAGTAATTGATAGATCAAGAGTGAAGTCTAGTGAAAGTGGATCCCTAAACGACAAGGGAGACGATGGAGGGAAATGAGAAGCGTCCTCAGGAGCTACAAGCATAGGTGGATAGTGTTGACGCTAAACATAGACCCGAGCGATTGGCGGGTGAGCTGAAGGAAGCATAGGAACCCCTGAAGTGGTGGTCATAGAAATATCTAAGGGCAAACCTAACTTAGAGAGGATTGGATCATGTAAGTGGTGACCTATTGCAGAATAGTAGGGCATAGTTTCAAAGAACGTGACATCAGTAGTAAAAAAAATACTTGTGTAGCGAAGGACTATAACACCTATAGTATTTTTGAGTGCGAAAATAATCAAGGAAGATACACTTATAAGAATGGAAATTCAGTTTATCATGACTAGAGTATAAATTATGAACAAATAAAATACAACCAAAATCGATAAATATCAAATACTATAATAGCTTTTTTCTTTAATAAAAGTTTTAGGGCGAAGGAAACCTTAACACGCACATTGGAGATGTCGTTACCGGTAAAGGTTGGCTCAAGAGTATAAAATAACATTCTAATCTAACAATCACGCGTTGCACACAAGCAAAGCGAGATATTACTTTGTTTTCTGTACTCAACTCTCTCTATACTCTCTCTTTCAAACCCCTCTCTGCGGAAGGTTTTTCTGCAAAATTGCTGGGGCTCTTAAGCCATGAATAGCCGGAACGATCCCAACCCCTTTGACGAAGAACAAGTCAATCCATTTTCGGTAAGCGCCCTCACTTCAGTTTCCCGTATTCATAACCACACATATATGTTTATCCAAAATAACCACACATATATCTACACACGTCGCAGATCTAGCCACATTTTATCTTTTTAATCTCATTTTTCTTAATCCGGTTACCGCCTTTGGTTCGCTTTTATGCATCATATTGTTTTGTATCTTGATTTGTTTCCCTGTGTATTTTTAAGTTATTTAGGTTAGTGGATCTAGATCTGAAAACAGTAGTTTCTGTAACTGGGCTGTAGTTGTAGACTGGTTAGTAATGAGGTTGAGTGAGTGAATTTAGATTCAACCTCCTCTCCCTATAAGTGGGTAAACGTCACGAGAAGATTGGCCACAAGAGGAGTGTAAATTTTGTTCACACATCCGTTTTGAGTGGGTAACTTGACGCACATTTAGTAATGCTCATTTTGAATCGCACTTCGTTCACTAATTTTGTAGAAATTGATTTCTTTGGAGATAATACAAAACTTTAACTCATCGGATATGGGTGTTAAGTATTCAATGGGAAAATCTAATTCTACTCAATCTAGTTCCAGACCCAAGAACTAAATTTTGTACTCAAGTACTTATCAATATTCTATTCAGTTGAAATTTTGTAGAATCTCCTGACCAATTAATCCATACAAAATGAGCCGTTTTGATCATCAAAGTGGAATCCAAAATAGGATTTACCAGACATGGGTAATGTTACCAACTCAAAAAGGTGGGTAATCAAATTTATTCTCGCCAAAAGAGTGAGACCTTGATTTAAATGGAGCCTATCATACTATTTTGGCCATATCATACATTTTCAATGTTTCTAATTTTTACAGTGTCAATTTATAGTATTTAGTAAGAACACCATGTTTGAATGTTTTGTCCCCATGAAGAATATATAAACAAAATCTATGTTTGCAGCTTCTAGAGCGCGAGTCATTTTTTATGCGTTTTTTCGAGCTGCTGATGGGAGAATTGTAAATGCACAAATGGAACTTATAGGAGTTGCAATGGCTCCCATAATAAACCCAGGAATGTTATCACCTCCAAATGCCGAATCAAAGACAGAGACAATCATCTGTTTCAACTAGATGTTCAAGTCTGTCTAAATGAACATCTAGAACTAATGCTACCTGAATCCCCATTGAAACGTGGCAATTTCTTTCCACTTTCGAAGGAATAAAAGGAGTCTCTTCTTCCATATTGATGGTTAATTTCTTAGACACAGATTTAAACTACAGATATAGTTGATCGATTTTAGAACAACTATAATACAATACATACCTCTTTCGTTGATTTCAGTCTTTCAGACGAAGGGAAGTACGAGATTGACAAGACTGCAAGAGTGATCGACAAAGAGATGGATAGCCTTTGAGCCTCTTTCATTAGTTTTTCATCAGATGAAGAATGGCTTCTCGTTTAGGGCAACATAAATTTGAGTGTAATTACATTTCCAGTCTCAATTTAGGGGTAGTTACAAAAAAAAACAACAATTGAAAATTAAAAAAAGAAAGTTGTGTACTGGCCAAGATCCGGTAAAGACCTGGTATTGGCTGGTAATTTTTCCGGTACGGTACGTAAAGTTAAAGGTACTGTTTTTCTTCTGGTACGGTATTGATAACTATGCTTGCTGTCCCCAAGGCACAATAAAGGGTGTTATGCCCTTTGCTGATCCAATCTTGGCTCACTTGTATGGGTGATCACGGACTCGATTGGTTCTGTTTTGTGGTAAATCAAGAACCAAATCAACCCTTACAGATCGAGGATTTTGAGAACCAAACCAATCTGCGAACTGTGTAGAACTCAACCAATCCAAACCATTACAGTACGGTTCTGTTCGAGTTTCGAACCACGGTTTACTTCACGTTGAGATAATTTTTTTTACAGAGCATTTGAAGCAACAAAGTTTTGCATGAAAATCTAAAATAAAACTTGGTTTTGAACTAACTTCATTTAAATCTCCAAAGTCACTAAATAGATTCAAACTCACTGAAAGTGACAAACAAAATGTGGAAACTATAAAAAAGTACATCATGGCTGAGTCTAATATTATCTGGTGTTTCCTAAATAAAACATTAATCAAATGTAGTAAAATTGCGGTTTGGATCAGTTTGTAACCAAAACTGTGAGCATAAATCTCCAAGCCAAAGTATTTGATTTGTTTTTACGTCTTCTAAACTCAGACAAAACACAGACTGCTAAAAACCCGAACCAAACCGGCTAATTTGGAATGGTTCGGGGTTAGACGAGTTTTTTGCTCACCTGTACTTACTTTTATAAGGTCGCATATTAGAAGAACCTCAATCCCTACTTGATCCATCAACAAGGATTCAACTTCCTCTCTAGAGAAGTTGAACCGACAACCTCACTGCACTTAAATACAGCTATGCAACTGTTGGGCCAAGTGCCCCGGTTCCACCCCTACTCACTTGCATGGCCCCAAAAGGGTTCATTTTGTAGGGTAGTCAATGAGTAGATAATTAAGTGCAAAAAATATTAGGCTAATCGTATTTGGGTAGCAACATGCTCAAATCACATTTGCTTAGGAAAATCGATGATGAATAAGATTATAAGAATCTGTCATCAGATCATATGACTACCAATGTCCAATTGGTATGGTTATTTGCATGGATGATATACTCAGGCAGCAGGTTGTACAAGTAAACAATTTGTATCATGATCGCGGGCCTGTAATAGGACCCACAAAGGGGCACAACAATGTTGTGACCAATTAGGTAGGAGATATTGTTGTTTGAAATCTAATGCGTATGATGTCACTTGTTTTGTTGGTATGTTGGTTTTGGGCTTTGTTTCTTTTGCATTGTTATCATGGGTCTTTGTTGGATTACTGGAAACAAGGTTGTGTCAAATTCTAGTACTTGAATCATTATAATTATATGGCAGTGTAGCTGTGATGCTTTGGTACAACTGTGCGAATGTGTTGTAAAGCTGTTTTTTATCAGTCTATCACCTATACTTAGATGTCCTCATTTTTTAAAGGTGTAATTACACCTCTGATCGAAAGAAATTAAAGGGGATTATGAGGAGAACGCCTGTTTGTCATCCAATGTCATCTGTGGTTTGTTGGATGGCTTCCGGAAAGGGAATCTGAAACGGCATATGGTAGCAAGAAAGGTATTTCACAAATACCACGTAAAATGGAAATAGATGGGCAATTTAGGGTCTTATAGGAAGCTTACAAGAATATATGTTGGGGAGTTTTTTTTTAAGATATTTTTATCAGAGACATCAGAAATTTTTAGTTGTGAATTATGAACTATAGTCTTGATGTTAGTGAACAAGTAAAGACTGCAGAACATTATGAGAGAAGTTACAATAGAGGAATCATGATTATCAAATATCTTATCATTGAACCATCAGCAGGCGTTACCACTCTTTCGAGTGTTAGATTAGATCAGAATCAGATTGTTCTTTGTCCAATCAGGGGCGGCGTCACAGCCAAGGCCATGGTGTCATTTGTACCCACTGGAATGAAAGCAAGAACAATTTTAAAAAATATTAGCTGATGGCGCCAGTTAAAAAGAGTTTGAATTCGCATGTGCTTCCACTTCTTCCTAAAGACTGCTCTTCTAGTATTTCCTGTACAATGTTCAGGTGGACAGTGGACAATACATGTGTTTATAAACGGTCCCACCAAGATCTAGATTTCTTTCTATAGTTAATTTATATAGTAATGACCATATAAAACTATTTTTAATTTTATGATTTCTTGTGGATTATATCAAGGGTTCTCCTGGGTAGGCCTTTTTACTCTTTGCTTGCTCACCATTTTAGTTAATATTGTTAAAGGTAGTTGTAAGAGACAAGATATTGTCAGATATATTTAAGTTACTAAAGTCTTGGAAGCATTAGACAATAGTTACTGTTCAAGTGGACAGGGTTCGAATAAAACCATTAGTCTTAAATGGACTGGAGATACACGCTGGGAACACACTCTCTTGGTACCAGTTATAGCATCTGTTTTTATTTTCATCTTTCTTTTGTTCTAACAAATAGTATTAGCATAAACAAAATTTGTTTGGGTTTTCATTCAATAAGGTTATAGTAATATACCAGTTTGTAGAAAACATGTTTAAATATGACAATTGATAAGTGCTATAACATTTTGAAATGAGACCACTGCAAGAAAATCTTGGAGTTGCCACTTGCCACTATCCTCAATGCCATTTTCACCATGGCTGTATGGGACAATCATCATTGCTCCAGCCTGCCACTATTGTTTCTATGCCACTGTCATGATCACTTGTCATGCTCCTAATTAACATGATTTCGGATAGCACACATCACACGCGTATTATAATGCCACATCACCCACTAAGGGAGAAGGCCCGATAATTAAGTATGGAGGTGGGCCTCTGTGTGGAGGGGAATGACTAGATGATCCAAAGAGTGCAATAGAGATGGAGCATTCACCATGGTTGCCTTTTAGAAGAATAAAGATGATTTGGTAAAATTCCACTCTCGATAAACAGAAATAAGTTCTCAATTCCAGCAATGGTCTACATATATCTTAAGCTCAATCGAGGGAAGTGGGCAACTGCGACCTGGTGCTATGGGAAGTATCCAGGGCAAGATTCCTTCAAGGTTTGGTTACGTCAACTTATTATACCGCTTGTTTTTGGGTGAAGAAAATAAGAAACAGGAAAAAAGATCTTGTGAGGTATGAAAGGTATCCCCTCGTTGGATTGCTTGCTTGAATCCAGCTACTCCCACTGAAATGAGATGAGTGTGCACTATATTTGGATGGATACAAAGCTAATGAAGAAGTCTGAGGCTGTTGTGGGAGCTTGCTGATAGTGAGGGATTAAATGTGAAGTAAACATACTTAAATTGATTTCTTTATTAAGTTCATGGCATGTTACAGATTGTGGGGTTATCCATGGGGACAAAAATTATGCTTTGGGTACCAAAATGAAATTAGAAAGTTGCTGCTCTACAATAGTTTGACCCGAAGTTGATGACAGCCAAGACATTACGGTAATGTATCTTAGGTTTCAAATTACGGTAATGTGCCTTTGGTTATCATATCTTAGGTTGGTTGCACCTTTTCATGAAACAGACAAGGTTTCAAGTATGATAAAATCCTTAACAATTGTGGCAAAAAAACATTTAACTCCAAGGCCCAAGCGCAAGACCAACCCAACACCACCAACCAACCCAAACTGGAGTCCGGGTTGGGTCAGTTAGACAGGCGGGCGGTGGCTGCGGAGTGCGTGTGTGTGATATATGGGTCAAAGTCACATCACCAAGGTCCTCCCACCATAAAATTTGGGTATCCCTAACAAAGTTGGGGTTGATAAATCCACTAGGATTCTTGTAACTTTCCTATGTGAGACTCATGTCTATTTCACCAAGTTCAAGTGGCTTTTTTTGGAGTTAAATTTAATTCACTTCATTAATGGTTTTGACAAATTGATTACATGAATGTAATTTCCTTACGTAAGTGAATATTTTTTACTCTTAGACCCACTCCTAAACATGTGTGGGACCCAATTTATTTTTTGCTTCAAACTTTGCAAATTGCCAACTCATTTTCGCAACAGTTCCTTGCGTGGCAAACCAAGTGGGGACACAGGAATGTTGAATTTGCTTAGGTGTATTGCTAAACTTTTGTAGTTGTAGTTCTCCACACTGATTAACAGAGTATACAATTTTGTTACGTAATAATACCTTTTAGTAATGAGGAGAACAGCTTTGGGGATAGAACTGTGGGACCTAACCATAAACAACATTTTAAAAGGTGCTGGTGTAAAACGCGTGTAACACTACAGAGATGTTGCGCTGCTTGAATAGTCTCCTCTATCCAGCTCTACATCCCTACTTCATCTTTTCAGGTTTCTGTAGAAGCACTTTGTTGACCAGGATTTAAATGACAGAAGAAAGTTTATAGAGTTTCTGCGAAACTTGACTATTTAGGGTTTTTAACTGTTTAAGTTACAGACCAAAAGCTATGGTATTTAATTGTGAAGCTTTGTGAGGACTTCAACAAACTGGGTTCTGAATTTAAAATATTTTGGTGTCTTCTTCGATTCAGCCTATGATTAGCTATCCAATCCAGTAAGTTTTATTCACCAAATCTGAATGACTTAGAAAATTTCCACCAAGCATATTTTACTAGTAAAAATAGGTTATTGTCTTCAGTAAAGTACCTTTCGCTTGTAGATGCAGATACATGCATTGCCGCATGAACATGTGATTGGTCATGGGCCAGTCCGTTGTGGAGTTTTAATTTAACCGCAGAAAACTAATTGCTTGTTATATCAGCAAGTAACTAGTTAATGCATCATTGCCTAAGCTGTGGCATAGAAAGATATTTTGGTTTTTAATCCTCATTGTCGTTTTTAATGAATTTATGGTTGAATCATGCAATTTCGATTCAAAACACGAAACTTTGGCATGTTGCATTCGTTTAAATTGATTTTCATCTCATTCAAACTGTTGTCGTTGCAGAATGGCAGTGCTGCTCCTGGATCAAAGTCACGCATTCCCCAAATGGTTGCTCAAACCCTGGGTTTTGGCCAAAAACATGATGCAACTGTTGACATACCATTGGACTCAATGAATGTATGAAATGTTAAGAGTTTATCATCAATTATGTCCTGTCATTGTATTGGGAGCACCAAGTTGCTTATTATGCACCGTGAAATGACAGGATGCCAAGAAAAAGGATAAGGAGCTTGCAACTTGGGAAGCAGATCTGAAAAGAAGGGAACGAGTTAGTTCTTCAGTTGTTTTATTAAGCATATCTTGCAAATGTACCTTACAGTCTATGAAGCACGGACACTCCTAAGAAATCGCCAGGGACAGGGTCACACATGGGGACACTTATCAATAACGCATTTGATAGAGGCCCAAACTAAAATATTTAGTGGTTGCAATGTAGGTATGCATAACTTAAAAAATTATTTTAAAACATGCCGTGTTTCCCGGCGTGTCAGTGTCTCTATTTTTTGAGACTTGCCGTGTCCCGTATCCATGTCCGTATCCATGGTGGTATCCGCCATGGCTTACAGATTTGTTTGTCTTTCTGGATTGTAAATTGCTCATGTCAGGATCTTCAGAATAGCAACCAGACTGCTTTACATATAATGATGACTCACTGAGATGTTTCCATATCTTGAAATGTGCACCTTTATGCTGCAGTACTCTAAATGTTACCTAGTACCCTGTCGGACACTGGATTAAGAGTATGAGATATGTCTCCAGCATTTTTGGTTGGACATTCACCTTGATTGCCTAGTTCATAATTCAAGTTCGGGTTAAACTATCATAAAACTCACATTATGCGTGGACTATCTGTAACATCTTCTAAACACTATTTATTCACGCAAAATGAAAGAAATGTGTTAGGGAATAATATTTTTTTTGTTACCGTATCATTGAGATTGAAATTAGATGAATCTGACGCTTGCTATGTTTTTGTGTTCACGCAAGATGGCTTTTAAGAATTTGAACTGATGCATGTTATGTTTTTCAGGAAATTAAACGCAGGGAAGACGCTGTTGCCAGTGGTAAGCCATGAGATGAAGTCCAAGCAATTCTCATAGCGTTGAGAGTAGTTTTTTATGCTTTCCTGGATAGTGAAATTTTGCTAATTTATTTCTTCCTATGTTGCGTTTCAGCTGGGGTCCCCGTAGATGATAAAAACTGGCCTCCATTTTTTCCAATTATTCATCATGACATAGCCAATGAAATTCCCGTACATGCTCAGAGGTTGCAGTATTTGGCCTTTGCAAGTTGGTTAGGTATGGGATGGTTGTGTTCTTAGGCTTGATGCTTTTGTTTCTTGGACTATCTTTGTTTCAAATTTTGATTAATATGGAACGGTTCGAGGTGGAGACTGATTGACAGTGGCAATTTGTAAGTAAATTAGCATCCTATTAGTTAGTTATTGTGGAAGTGTTGTACAAACCCGGACCATATCCTGGAAATCTTTGCCAACTTAAATGCTTTCTACCTTTTGCATCTGATACTATTATAACATGTTGACTATTGAATTGAATATTGTCAGTTTTCATAGTAGGTTATACTTGTCCTCATTCTGGACAATTTTTTTCACTTTGGTCTTTCGGGTCTTCCTTTTGGTATGTCAGCCTCTGAGGGTGGATCATTCAGATTCCTACGTATCAACTAATTACCAAAAACTACCCTTCCCCCTACCACTTTTCAAGTTTGGATGATAAACGTTGGTAGAAAGACTAACCGTTAATTATATACGAGTTCTTCTCCTTCCATTCTTGCTCCTTCCAGTAATAATTTTTCTCCCTTTTAACAACTTGCTATTGCAGGTATAGTTATTTGCCTTGTATTCAATGTTGTCGCTGTGACAGTTTGTTGGATTAGAGGTGGAGGTAAGGTTTCTAATGTATTCTTTCCTTTCCTTATATAGTTTGGGCATCTATTCATAAAATGTTGACATGATGCAGTATAGAGCTTCTAAGTTCTGACATGGTTCACTATTTCCAGGTGTAAAAATCTTTTTCTTGGCAATAATCTATGCTCTGCTTGGATGCCCTCTGTCATATGTCCTATGGTACAGGCCACTTTATCGTGCAATGAGGTATAAAATTCTTCCTTCTTTTGGTTTTTCATTCTCTCACTTCACCCTATCCCATTTCTGGTAATTCAAACTCATATGTACATTGTTATTTGGAAAGGGTGATGGGGTTGGCTTTCTCTATGTTTGAAATTCATTGGTGCAAAAAATGGTAGACTGGTAGGCATCCCCTGCCCATAAGCCCTCAACCTGAAATGGCTCAAATGGTGATGTAATTCTAGGTATTGGAACTTAGAAAGTTTATCAAAAAAGATGTGGTGCATCGGTATTGGAGTATATATTCGCTCTACCATATTTTCGTTCTGGCCATGTCCTACTATTTTGGGAGTTGATGTGGATCTTCTCAAGAAGCAGAACATCAAGGAGGTTTCTTGTCAGTTTGATTGTATTTTGTTGCCTGCATTTGAAAGTTCTTTTCATGGCGGCCGGAAGCATATAGATAGCATATATGATGTTTAACTTGTTGAATGGTTTTCGTACTTGTGAAGTGAAATAATTTGAGGTTATATGATGAAAGTTCTGGACGGACTCCTGATAGATGCAGCACTTGACTCTCTGTTTCCACATTGCAGGACGGACAGTGCAATAAAGTTTGGCTGGTTTTTCATGTTCTACTTGGTGAGTCTGGTTTATGCGCAGTGATATTTACTTCTGCTTGTATTTTATCTGTGTTTCTTTGTGTTTGACATTACTGGGATTTGCAGCTCCACATTGTTTTTTGCATATTTGCTGCTATTGCTCCTCCTATCGTCTTTCACGGGCAGTCATTGACGTAAGTTTTAATGACTTCTTTTAGTTTAAAGAACTTATTTTTGAGAACGTGTCCATCAGCGTTTTATATTCAGTTAGGCATTCCTGTTGATTTATTATGGCACTTTTATTGGGATTTAACTGGGATTGTTTCCTGCTTATTATTTCCATTCGGCAACAGAATAATATGCAGTTCTTCACATTGGCTTTTTAATATGTCGTGGTATCGTTATTTAGTAAACAAACAATACAATAGATGAGATGACGCTATATTATGGTCGCAGTGTTTGAAATTTCTAAAAGAAGGGTGTAATTATATTCCTATTCAACTGTCTGTTTACCTGAAACCTGTAATTTTTTCTTTATCCCTTGCATCATTAACTGACATTTAGCTGACAAGATCTAATAGTCTGAAGGTTTCTCAATTTTTGAAGGTGGTGTTTTATCATGACATTTTGCAACTTTGCCAAAACTTAACCATTATAAAAGACTTCTACAATAAAATCTTTTCAGCTTCTCACCAAAGTGAAAATTCATTGTTGACCTTTACATATGCCTTGTCATTATTCTATACTTGTGCCCCCTACTAATTATAATAGGGTAACGGGCCTAAGGGCCCATACACTTCAAGATCGGTTTGCTAGGAGTAAACTGCGCCTGGTCCTGAGCTCTTGAGTCTCCAGTCATTTTGGGTTCTTTAACAAGGTGTCTTAGTACTTCAGGGTTCAGAGGTGATGATCGGGCTCTGAAGCTAACTCGGTTCGTCGATTCAGATGTGGAAATTATCTTGCTTTATTTTTCTTCTGGAAAAGTTGCACTTCCTAAATTGGTTTTGTCGTGGAGGATGATGTTTTTTGTCGGTCAGATATAATAAGTGTTTTGGAAGTAATTCATCATAATTGTACTGAGTTCTGCAATTTTAATTAATTATTTCATTTGTAAGAAGATTTTGTGGCTTACTCATGTCATCTCTCTCCTTCAGTTTGATCTTGTAACTGATATTTTTGTCTCTCCTTTGCAAATCTCAGGGGAATTCTCGCTGCAATTAATGTCTTCTCTGACCATGTGTTGGTGGGGGTAAGTCATGCGATGAGCTTAGTTATATTCTTTTCTTAATCAAAAAAAGTTGGATAAGTTAGATGACACTTCTGCGCATGTTCATGCTTGGATCTGTTGGAGAAGCCCTTTTGTTTACTGTTCAACAACTACTCTTTTTTTTCCCCGATCATAATGGCTACCTCTCTCTTCCCCCCCTTTCGAATGCGTCTCTTTCTATTTCATGCAACCTTTTGTATGCTGGACAACATCTAAGCCAAGGAGACTTGGATTTTGTTTATTATTGTGTTTTAGAATACCTCAAACAATTTGCTGAAGTAAGGTCATGCATGTTTTTTCTTTTACTTTTTCTTGCCACTGACTTATTTAGTTTATTATATGGATGCATCTCATCTTTTGTTTTCATGCAGGTTTTCTACTTGATTGGATTTGCCTTGTTTTGCTTGGAGTCACTCTTAAGCCTGTGGGTTATTCAGGTAAGCGACAGAAAACTCAGAATTTATTTTCAATTGTAAAACTCTCAACTCTGTGTGCTTCTCTTGATAGGGCACATTGCGGTTTGTGTCCTTTCCTGCACTGTTTTTGATAGGAATCATCTAACAGTTCCAAGAACTCATAAATAGAACTGTCCAAATCCTGTGCTTCAGCATCTTATCATACTTTCTTCCTGATTACATTTCTAGTGACACATGCAAGAGATTCGTTGTCTCTTTGGATATCATCTCTAAGCTTAGTAAAGCTAAAACTTAACTTTTACAATCTACTTATGAATGGGAAGTTTATAAAAAAGAGAAAAAAAATATAATGTAAAGTTTATCTAACTAGAAAGATTCAAAGCCAAGGTATTCCAGGAAATGTGTTGGTGTGGTATGTTTGAGTGGTTGGTTTATATAGGTTGATTACTTGAACTCTCTCTTGTTCTTTTTTGCAGAAAATTTATTTGTACTTCCGTGGTAACAAGTGATGCATGATTGTGGTTGTGTTCCGTTCGGATGTTTGGTGTTACCATTTGTTTAGCTCCTCAGCATATTCTTTCAAATCTTCCGTTGTCACCCTTCCACCCTTGAGGTAGTTGATTGTGTTCGAGAGAGTGATTGACATACCATATATACATATTTTTTCTCCATGTTACGTGCAAAGAAGCGATTGAAAACTTGTGTTTTCTCATACGTTAGTGATCAGATCATGCTTAGTATTACTGTATCTTTCTTTCAACGCGTATTATTGGTACAAAAGAAGAGTTTGCCGCTATTGATTGCAGCGATTGTGGATTCTTTGGTGTAAGGATTTCTTTTGTACTTTCTTCCCTCATTTGTGTATGTCTAATCTACTGCAAAATTGATCTTTTGACATGTGGTTAGTACAATATTTACCTGTAAGATCTAATGTTAATTGAGGATTATCATTTGCGGGTTTGGTCTTTTGTTAACCGGAGTACTATATCACGTATTTATTGGCTTCCGGCATGATTTTGTTCCCCCTTAAATGAGGGCGAAGAATACCCCTCCTATAATTGTTGGAGAAAGTGTGGGTTTCAAAAAAGACGATCTCAAGCATATTGATTCTGCGGGCTTCATATATTTTCAACCAATAAAACCGAGGGTATTGATCATCCTCTTTTAGTGAAGATAAACAAAATTGGACTTTGGAAGAAATAGTGTTGGGGAAGCACATAAAAGAAAGAGGGTTTAAACGTATGGTTGTATTTGAAACAAACTACAATCATGCTTTTGCAATTTAGAGACAAGAACTGGGTTTCCATTCACAGTTTTTCAAATGGACGACACGACACGCCTCATTTTTGCGGGCTGCAGATTGTAATCTAATGCTCTCAAATTTTTGGATGCTCTTACAACTAGAAGGTGTAGCCAGGCCAGAGATTCTTTTTCTTTTTTTGTTTCCAAAAAAATCTATATCCTCTTTAAAGAACCTCAAAACACTTTGTGATGCACCGAGAAATAAAGAGAAAATAAAATAATGCTATTATAGCATTACTCTATCCTACTTTTGCAATTTACTATAGCATTTTTGTTTTTGCTTTTATATTTTTGTTTATGATTTTTTTTGGTGAAAATCTTAAAAAATATTTGGTAAATATTTTTCTGTTTATTGTTTATTGTTTGTTGTAAACGTTTATAATGTTTTTTAAAAAATGTCAAAACAATAAAATGATATTTTCACTTATTTCAAAATTAGGATCCGACAGCTCAACATAGTCATAGTTTCTCTCACTCTATCTCTCTCTCTCTCAGTTAGTCACCATAGACCATAGTCATGACTCTTCCACATTCTCTCTCTTCCCTCGCTTTCTCTAAATCACCCCTCCCACCCCCCTCTCTCTCTCTCTCTCTCTCTAAGATATGATCTGTTATAAATGTTTTATTTTGATAATAAGGTAAGAAAAATAAAATGGTACCAAACATGGTTTATGTCTTTTTGGTTTGCATTGTTTATAGAACTATAATATCAAACACATTTTTTATTTTTTTAAAATAAAAATAAATTAATTTTTTATATACAAGAAACAAAAAATAGACAACCTTAGCAAATGAATCCTACAGAGATACAATAATACTTTGATAAGATTTGAACACTAGCCCCCACTTAAGATTATGGCCTGTTCATTTCAAATCTTAAAAATGATCGACTTAAATAGACATTCATTATAAGCATCGTTGTAATATGGTTTTACTATTTGAAAATAATATTATTGAATTCATCACTGAAAGAATTTTTTCAGAATCTCATACCCCTAAGAAATTAATCCATCACTTCTGTAGCAGCTTCAAAGGTTGTCATCCATTGATGAACTCCTAATTAAACTGTAATAGTACCACACAAAAATGTATACAAACTCAAAATATTGGCCAAGATCGAATTTTGATGACATAAGGGCCATACCTTCTTCATCCCACACCCTTCCTCCCTCATCTTCAATCAGCCAATCTAGTGCTCCCACGTGGCATGTCAAATATCCAAAACTCCCAAAATAATAATAATAAGAGAAATGACCACAAAGCTTTCTCCATACCTGTTTATCCAAATAACATCACCTCATCAAGAATCCAAATAACATCACCTCATCAAGAAGAAATCTCATCATTCGAGTAGAATATTTTTATAGATATTGGTGTGACAATTGTACCCCCAGCCCACTGAGTTACACCAAGCCATGTCCCTCCCCCACCCTCCTTAAACTTAGATACAACTTGTCCAAAACAAGGGGTAGTGACAGGAAGCCATATTGACACATCAACAGCCTCACCTCCCTTCATCAAATGATCAAACTGTTCTGCTATCCTTCAAAGCTGCCATCTGTTTCTGTAACCATTTCCTGAGCAAATCCATAGGAAAAGAATCAAAATCCCCATTTCATGGCACCTCCCAAAACGATCTGAAAATTTTCCCAATAAACCCACACCATTTCCACACCCTCCCTCTCTCCAAATTTTCTCAAAATCCTTTCTGGGTGGAGAGAGAAAATGGCAATCTGCCATGGCTCCACTATTAAATCCCTTAACTCCGCCTGCTCAATCTCACAACCCACAAAAACCCACTTGGGATTTCACCAAAGAAACCCAGTTTTGTACACCACTAGCAAGAATACTAGCAAAAGAGCTACCATAACATGCTCAGCTGACGATAAGACAGTGGTGATTGGATTGGCAGCAGACTCGGGGTGTGGAAAGAGCACTTTTATGAGGAGACTGACCAGTGTTTTTGGAGGGGCAGCTGAGCCACCGAAGGGGGGAAATCCAGACTCAAACACACTTATAAGTGATATGACCACTGTGATTTGTTTGGATGATTATCATTCACTTGATAGAACAGGGAGGAAAGAGAAGGGAGTTACTGCACTTGATCCAAGAGCAAATAATTTTGATCTAATGTATGAACAAGTTAAGGCCCTCAAGAGTGGAACTGCTGTTGATAAGCCTATTTATAATCATGTTAGTGGTCTTTTGGATCCTCCTGAGCTCATCAAGCCTCCTAAGATCCTAGTCATTGAAGGATTGCACCCAATGTGAGTTCCATATATTAATTCCTAGCTTAAATAAGTCTCTCTCTCTCTCTCTCTAGGGACTCCCTGAAATTTGCAGGGGTTGAGAACCCAAATTGGATAAAGGGTAGTACTCCATTACTATGCCTTACCATCTGGGTTACTGCAGGCTTCATTTTCCTATGCAAACACTGAGTAGTCAAGGTGTGTGTGAACTGGTTCGGATAATTTAAAGTTATTTAAAGAAAAACTTTTAGCTCTTAATACCTCACTTGAACTGTTATGGTACAATGATGAATTTGCCGATTTGAAAAAAAAAATAAGAAAATAGGAATGCATCATGCTCGATACAGGATCTCTTGTTTATACCAACCTCCATAAAATAAGTCCTAGGTTCAAAATTAAGAAATTAGGAAGCAATTACTATTAATCACCATAAGCCCTTGGGGTAGCGTAGGGTCTAGTCTGTGGGATTGCTTGCTCTTACCTCGTGGGGAAAAATTCAAGGGGTTTGGCGAGAAAAGGGAGGTGAAGTAAATAGGTCAGTGGGGGATGGTTCTTATGTTTGCTAGATGGACTAATTAGCTGGTCTACTTAGAGGGTCAGAATCAAATTTTTTTTTTTTAGGTGTAACACATCTTGAAAATTCGAGCATGAAATATATATTAAAATATAAGAGTAAAATTCCGCTCGTAACACAATCAATCGAAAGCCGATTTTTCTTTAGATTACGCTATAACCCATATGTTAATGACAAACCAAACGAACATATGAGACTTAGAGAAACGGTATACGCGTAAGCGTTGGAAGACTAGATAATGATTGTGTACCGGAACAAAATGATAATCTTGGTTCATTAGAATTGAACTGGTAAGGAAATTTCTTGATAAATTATGGAGTTCCTCAAAAGTAAGAATAGTTTTGATTTCGTTTTTTCCTTTCATGAAAGTCACATTGTGTAGGGAGTGGCAGTATACTAGAATATTGCTGCTATGGTATTGAAGGACGTAAAATTTAATTAATTATTTTTTTGAACAAATAAGTGAGAAGTCAGCTCAGTAACACAAAAGTCTTATGCATGAACATGTTGCTGATTAGAGAAATATGTTTGCAGACCTGATAAAAGTGGTTAAAGAATTTTGTTCGAATTCTATCAATAAAAAGATAAGCTCCAGAAGTGAATAGTTTGGAACAAGATCTAGACGGATAAGGATGAAAAATTCTAAACCAATTCGACTATAATGAGAAGTTAACACTTAGATTAAACTCTAACAATATAGATAAGGTTTGACTTGAAGAGAATCCGGATAAGGCTTGTCTAGTTAGAATCTAATAGTCAGAAAGTATAATTCGTCTCTAATTAGGGATTAAAGGACGGGAAGGACTCAGATTTAGTGAGGGAGAAACTCTATAGAAGAAAAGACGCCTAAAGGTATGCCGTAATTAGCTATTACATGCACTTATATTGAGAGTTTAACAAAATTGGGTATTGACTTAATCATCAGAGTATCTTCACGCCGACTAAAAGTGGAAAGTTTTTTGATAATTTTTTGTCTTGCAGATTAGGTTTCTCTTAAGAAAATAGATCTACATATTTGGCCAAGCCTGAGGAAAATATTAATTACGATGGGAACTTTAAAATACAATTAGAAGTTACATTATAATATTTCATTGTTTGTTTAAATTGCATTGTTGGAGGGTACTTATGTATACTGAAAACCAAACAACCCTGTAGGGTTCAAAAGTAACCCAAATGGGGGTAGGTTTGGACCAACTTTGACCTACAACTTGGTGACCAAGCAAAACTCCACCCTTTATTGGAGTGTTTGTTAGCAGGAGGATCCATTGTGTATGACCCTAATATAGTTATTCATATTATCATATTCGGAATTTATTTATTTTATTGAACTCTTAATATGATATTGAGATAATATTTTATTAGTGAGAGAGACAAAATTATCTCACCCCTCTTTCTATTCATATTTTATCCCCCTTCTATTTACACAAATGTCATTACTAATTACAAAAATATCATTATTAATTAGAAGAATACCATCTAGCTACTCATATCTAACATATCCTCCTTTGTTATTTTGCTAATTATGATGTGGTTCGACTTATTTAATACGTTCGCATGTGTCCTATGAGCAACACACAAGGCGAGGGGGTCCAATGGCAACACCCACAGGATAAACATTATGAAATGCACAGCCGGTTCGATAAATAGTAAAAACTAGTAAGAGACGTGGATGTAAGCAATTTGAAGAACACGTAAATCTGTTTGTTGTTCCTTTTAGTAGTTTGTTCTTCCCTTGTGAGATTGTGCATGATATGGCATTTATGCAGGTATGATGAAAGGGTACGGGACCTCTTGGACTTCAGTATCTACTTGGACATCAGCAGTGAAGTTAAATTTGCATGGAAAATTCAGGTGGATATGAATTCTCTTCTCAAAATTCCAGTTAATTAGGAGACATTTTCCAAACTTATTTACTTTGGTTTACTCAGTTTTGTTGGTGATGTAATTTGTGTTTCATGAATGCAGAGGGACATGGCAGAACGAGGACATAGTCTTGAGAGCATCAAGGCTAGCATTCAAGCTCGAAAACCAGATTTTGATGCTTACATAGGTAATATTCTACCTCAGATGCAGCCAATCACTGTTAACAACTGACAGAAAGTATTATGTGATGTGACGCACCCGTATTGTTGGATATTAGTAGTGTTAATATGGAACCTTTTATACCAATGATTCTTGAGCATTCCACAAAATAAATCTTGAATCGCTGTCACCACAACTCACTCTTAAATCGCATGTTCTTTGGCTTTATGAAGAATTATTATAACTCGACGCATCTGATATGACACATTTAGAGATTTGAAATTCAGTGTCGTTAGTATTCATGTGAGGCTTGTTGTACCAAGGATATCGAAGCGTTCGCCATCAAGCTTGGTTTTCCTAACCATAAGCCATCCCCCAAAGGCCACACATTCTCGTGCGGAACCCATCTAAGCATGTCACCTTGTGAACCGTCCCAAGACCTAACTCATCCACACCTGAAACCCATTTTGCGTGTCTAGTTGGTGCAAAATCTGAAACTATTTGCAGCATCCCAAACCTGACATTGTACTAGGCCTAGGCCCCGGGCTTTAAACCGCAAAAAGTGGTACCAGCTAGTGAAGGTTCAAAATTGCACAAGTATCCACTTCCTCACACCTTAGTAAGCAATGTGGAACAAATGTTGTATCATCACCTCACCTTATCCGTCTTGGCCCAGAAATCTCGAGAAGTTTTGAGACTTAAACACAATCACCATAAATGTCTTTCTCATTATTTTCTCAAATGCACAAATACACAAATGACAAAACTGTCTATGCTGATTACTCGTGTTAATTTGATGCTGCAGATCCACAAAAGCAATATGCGGATGCTGTCATTGAAGTGTTGCCTACCCAACTCATTCCGGACGATAATGAGGGGAAAGTTCTGCGAGTAAGGTTGATAATGAAAGAAGGGGTCAAGTATTTCAACCCAGTTTACCTGTTTGATGAAGGGTCCACCATCAGCTGGATTCCCTGTGGGAGAAAACTCACTTGCTCCTACCCTGGCATCAATTTTTTCTACGGTCCCGAGACTTACTTTGGTCACGAGGTATGCAATCTCAATCTTAAAAGAACTCCCACCAATTTCCTTGTCACTCTTAAACCCCAATTTGATACACGGCTGCGTCAAATGCTAGAGTGAGTTTAAGTGGCTTTTATTCAAAATCTGATTCTGAGTCAGAAAAAAAGGGTAAGGACTGGAGATGCTCCCAAGGCTGTTCACAGGACACACCAAGAAAACAGAGTGAATAAATTTGATGCTCATTCTAAGCGCTGTTTCATACGTTTCTCTCAGGTTTCTGTCTTGGAGATGGACGGCCAATTTGACAAGTTAGATGAGCTGATTTACGTAGAAAGTCATCTCAGTAACATCTCCACCAATTTCTATGGTGAAATCACTCAACAAATGTTGCAGCACGCCGATTTCCCTGGCAGTAGCAATGGAACTGGTCTATTCCAAACAATTATCGGATTGAAGATCAGAGATTTGTATGAGCAGCTTATCTCCAGTAAGGTTGCAGCTCCATTAGAAGCCACAAAAGCCTAAAGGGGTATCTTCAATTTTCCTCATTTTTCCTTCTGATTCTGTTTCCTCTGTTGTTTAGTTGAATGTAGGGTAATCCTCCATAAGAATGAGAGACCTCCATTGCAGTGATATTGTATTTGGAACTTTGTGCAGACTTGTATTATAGAGAAGCAAAAACAGAACTGAGAGTGAGTACGAACGTAAAGGAACAACCTACAAGGCTTCTGTCAATAACATGTCATTTTGAACCTCTTTTAACATTTTTGGAAACTGCAGCTGACTGCAATATTGAGACAATAGTTCTTAAAAATAATATCGTAACCAGAAGTGGCTCTTAACATGAAATCGCATGTAATGATCTGAGTCTGTTCAAAAGTCAAAAGTAATGTAACTAGTTGTTGAGGGTATTGAGCGTATAGAGATTCAAAAAAGAATCTATTTGATTCAGGTGATAGATATAAAAATGTAATGAGTATCGTTCCTTTAAAGATTTGTTAACCTCTCTGTTGGAGGCTCCGTCTAGAAAGTGTAGGGGGTTTGAATATAGCTGGTTCATGAAACAAGAGCAAAAGGTGGATCAGATGTAGAAGGATGCATTTTCGTAGGAATCCTTGCATAACTACAATACTTAACATGATGGATTATAAATCACTTCAACTTGGGAGTTTTTTTTTGGGTAACCAAATTCATTAAACAAAAGGCAAAAGCTAGAGAAAGAAACAAAGGCCAATGGGATTGCTTTGAAGCCCTAAAGAAACTACACAAACTACTCCATCTGCTGAAAAACTGTTCTCAATAGCAGCAGAACAATCACTAAAGAAAACCACACCCCTACAAGCTATAAATCAGTAACAAGGCTCCCTAGCCTAGACTTACCAGAAATGGGTGTGGTGGTGGTGGCGGCTTTTTTTTTTTTTTGGGGGTGGGCGGTGTTTGCTGTGGAAGGGGTTTGGGTTTGTTGGGGGAAGAAGGAAAGACACAGCAACCCCCTCTTCATAGAAGTTTTCAATCCGCCAGCACCTTTTTGAGCTCATCAGACTGAGGAAGCTTCTTCCATGATGCTAAGCAAGCCTTAATGTCCCTTTCAATGTTAGCAGCAAGACTGCCTTTGTCCAAGAGACTGAGTTTCAGCACTGAGCTCTTGGCTATCTTTTGCTTAGAAACCTCTGCAGCGCAATCAGTAATCCCAATTATCCCTCTAGGACCTCAAAGAAAACCATATTTCCTAATGAAGCGATGCTAGATCCAGCTGGAGTATTGACAATCAAAAAACAAGTGTGATGTGATTCCCCTAGGCCAACTCCCTTCCCGATTGCTAATTACATCAGCCATTTTGTCATTGAGAGCCCTTATATGATTGGTCACCATTTTCTTCCCGAATTTTTGAAATAATCCCTCTAGAGGTTTCTAATCATCATGCCACCAAAAAGAAGACAACCAATGCCCCACTATGTGTTTGATACAAGAATATCCTATCCAGCTATCCTGCTCAACTGACATAATTTCTTCATAGTCCAAGATGCATCACTGGAAAGATTCATGCTCCACAAGCATGTTGCTTTATCATATATGTATGAACCCACTTTACCAATAAGGTATCCTCCTTGCATACTGCTCATAGATAGCTAAGCATGGTGAACAAGGAGCCTAAACCCCAAATGCCTTCCTTTTTTGGGGCCCGAATATAGCACAGTAGATTGAACTTCCATAAGAAAGCCCCAAGAACTCCTTCAACGTGCCTCTACAGTTTCTGAGGGAGAGTGAATTTGGAGCTCCAGTACCCTTGGATACTGGTAAGAGGTCAACGGTTCTTGACTGGCTGATGGATAAGAGGAGCCTGGTGTTGGCACTGCCGCACTTCTTGACTAGTAGTTCTGCATCCTTCTTTATGGTAGGCCACCAATAACCCTGTGAGATGGCTCGGTGAACCAATGATCATCCTCCGGAATGATATCCGCAACTGCCAGAATGTAACTCGTGAAAGACATGCTCGATCATCACTGGGTGGATGTCGAGAAGGTACGGCCCAAAGAAGGACCTTCGGTAAAGCTTGCCACCCGAACCCAACCAAAACCAAGCAACCTTGTGGTGGATTTGGTGAGCTTCTCTCTTATCAGCTGGAAGAACGTCGTCTAATTGGAAGGCAATCAAAGGATCCATCAAGTTGGCAATAGTTCGACTATAAGCACTTCAAGATTGTCCCCTTGCTGATCGAGACTCGACTGGTCTAGATTAGCAATAGAAATTGATCTTTGGCCCCCACTTTCTGACGTTGAAGCGAGACCAACGAGGGCATATGTGTGAGCGTTTTGTTCTCTTCTAACCTACTAGAGATATAATCCCTTGAATTTCTGCGTGATCTCCTTGGTCGTGCTAACATACCTTGCCATCCTAGGATCCCTAACTTCATATTCCTCGTATAACTCTTTGACAATGAGTTGTGAGTCGCTGTACACAATAACCTAGTCGGTTCTTATCCCATCGGCAAACGTGGAGTTCGGCATGCAAAGTCTCATACTCGGCCTCATTGTTGGAGGCCTTGAAGTTGAGTTTGAAGACATGCTCGTGGACGACACCGCTCAGGGAAAGGAGTACCACTTCAGCTTCGGCACCATGATTGTTGGATGTTCCGTCCAAATATAGATTCCAAATATCCCCATGAAAAATCTGCCAGGCAAGAATGGGTTTTTCCTGCTCGGCTACGGTTGTGCTAGGATTGGGATCTGCTGAGGGTGATTCAATCCTTGGAGCAAATTCTGCAATGAAATCAGCAAGTAATTGAGCCTTGATTGCCATACGTGGTAGGAAGCTGATGTCAAAATTGGCCAATTTGTCGGCCTTTGCGAATGAGTGACTGGAGAAGAAACTCGGTTAGGACGATGATCGGGTGGGCTTGAAAATAAGGCCAACTTCTCCAAGGGTAGGTAGCGTGTTTCGGCGCTAATATTGTCTTGCTTGCATGGTAGGTCGGTAGGTGGTCTCTGCCCTCTTGACGCACAAGGATTGAATTGAACACATCTTGTGATGCGGAAAGATAAAGATAAAGATCCTCTTGGTCCTTCGACTTGGTCAAGAGGGGTGCCAAACTGGGATAGGTTTTGAGCCCTTCCAGAGCCTGGCTACAATCTTCATTCCACTGAAAACTTCTTGTGTTGCTTTTCTTCAGGACCTCAAAGAATGGTTGGCATTTGTAGTACGAATGGCTGATGAAATAGTTCAGCGCGGCGGCCATACCGATCAATCTTTGAACTTTCTTCAAAGTGTTGGGAGAAGAGAGATTTTGAATCCCTGTAACCTGGCTCGGGTCAACCTCAATCCCACAGCGAGTGACAAAAAATCCAAGGAACTTATAATATATGTACGTATAATATTATATACACATACATATATATATATATATATGTATGTATATATATATTAATATATAGGTAAGTATATTTAGAATTATGTACATACATATTATACATATTACATAAATTACATTACGGGATAGGCTCCCCAACCCAAGCCATAGCAACCCAATTTCCTACCAATTGCAATAGCCCTTGGATCATCTCAGATCCAAGGGTGGAGAATAAAGAGCAAAAATAAAGATAAACCAAACCCTAATCAGCTGACCCACCCATCCCAAAACCCAAAACGAAACCCTCCCTCTCTCTCTCTCACCCCGTATACTCTCTCTCCCCCTCCTGGCGCCGCCGACCGGCGCAGGCCCCGTACCGACGCCGCCGGACCTCGGCCCCTCTACTGCCGACGCCGCCCTCTCTCTCTCTCTCACCCACCCCTGCCCTACCTCTCTCTCTCACCCCGTATACTCTCTCTCACCCTCCTAATCTCCGCCCTCCTGACGCCGCCGGATCTGCCCCCTCTTGACGCCGCCGGCCGGCGCCCTCTCTCTCTCTCTCACCCACCCCTGCCCTCCCTCTCTCTCTCACCCCGTATACTTTTAGCCACAAGCCAATTTATGCCCATTTGGTTTAAAATATTTTACGCGTAGAATATTTTCCCCAACTTTTGTCCAACCAAACACAGAAAATTTGGAAAAAAATTGCAAGGGAAACATTTTCACCTCAAACAAACAGAGCCTGATTGTTGTTTGGAATGCATGTAGTTGATAATTATTTCATTGAACTTAGATTAGGTAGTTTGAAGGGCCACAAAATGTCTACAATTGATCATGATTGTTGAAAATAGTCAGTCGTGAAACAAGATGGTCAGACAAGAAACGAATGGATCTCGTAGGATACCCATGCATTTTTTTATTTCTTCCAGTTCTATCTCTATGTGTTCTGTTTGAAGGAAGGAAGGATCCCAAAGAATTGATCTTTCTTTTTGTTGCTGAATCTCTCTTTGATTGATCAATGTGCGAGATTCCAATTCCTCATTGCTAAAGGAATCCAACTGATCTTTGGAAGGGAGAAGACCTAGTTTATTGCATGTCTGTAAGGGGGAAAATATTACCTATTGTAGTTTGTAAGAGTCAAAGGATGGTTTTATACTCCGAATTCTGTATTTAGACAAGGATTCACATGGATAGTCCCCTACTGATGGTTTGGGCTCCATCATAGTAGTACAAAAACAGTGAGCTCAGTTTATTCTCCAATCTCCATTAAAGGGGTCCTGTGAGGGGTTGAATGGGTATTTCGTATCATATGCCCAACGTGGTGGCCCTAAGGTTAGAGAGAGAGGGAGGGCAGGGGTGGGTGAGAGAGAGAGAGAGGGCGCCGGCCGGCGGCGTCAAGAAGGGGCAGATCCGGCGGCGTCAGGAGGGCGGAGATTAGGAGGGTGAGAGAGAGTATATGGGGTGAGAGAGAGAGGTAGGGCAGGGGTGGGTGAGAGAGAGAGAGAGGGCGGCGTCGGCAGTAGAGGGGCCGAGGTCCGGCAGCGTCGGTACGGGGCCTGCGCCAGCCGGCGGCGCTAGGAGGGGGAGAGAGAGTATACAGGGTGAGAGAGAGAGAGGGAGGGTTTCGTTTTGGGTTTTGGGATGGGTGGGTCAGCTGACTAGGGATTTGGTTTATCTTGATTTTTGCTCTTTATTCTCCACCCTTGGATCTGAGATGATCCAAGGGCTATTGCAATTGGTAGGAAATTGGGTTGCTATGGCTTGGGTTGGGGAGCCTATCCCATTACATAAATATATATACTATACGTATATATATATATATTTACATTTATAAGAGTGTGTGTGTATTATACATATACTTATATATATATGTGTATATATATGTATATATATATATATATATATATATAAAAGGGCCGACTCCATAGGCCAACACTTTTTTAAACCAATATTAGACCAACATCCATATCTTTACGTTTATAAGCATGCATATATATTACACATATACTTATATGTGTGTGTGTGTGTTGTGTGTGTACTATATATATATATATATATATATATATATATATATATTGAAATAATACATTAAATCCATAACAAAGGGTAAAAATGTCTTTTGACAGTTTAATACACCTTTCCATTGTCTAACACATCCAAATTAACCATACATCCAATCACTATGTTATTTAACACACCCTCCTTCAAAATCACATCAACATGGGTCATCCCGCTTTATTTAATACACCCCGCTAATTTAACACACAAAAAACTAAAGCAACATCCAATCGGGCCCTAAGAACCTTAAAATATATGGCGTTAGTTACGAAAATATGGTTGAAGTGCAGTGTGTACCATAGACTTCCTAACCACATTGGCTGCTTCAACAACAATTCATCAATGTTATTACTTTTGTCCAACAAATAGTTAGTATGATGATGATAATACTTCAGTTAAGCTTTTTTCACTTTTGAGAAGGCTATTGGTACTTGCAAATAGAAGAAAATATTTAGCCTAAAAGTAACTGTCCACTAACTGCAATAAAATATCCTTTTGGCAACTACTGATGCTCAATTTAGAAAGTTTTTCCTCAGGCACATTGAAGAAAACAAGAGAAAGTTTAACCGGAGCGCTTCACAACGAAGTTGCTCCTTCAACTTATGTATATTACGAAGCTATAAACATTAGCCATTTTTCTTTTGTCGACGTGTGTCCAAAATCACAAATTTACAAGGCTGGAACTCCAACCAAATAAACAATAGTTACAAACAAATAGACTATATGCGGGGCCGATTGTTTCAACCAATAACTGCAAGCAAACTTAGTCTGACAGCAGGGACTGAGCAAATGAGAGAACCAAATATACCAGTGAGAGCATAAGCAATGGCACAGAAAGGGAGAGCCTCAGGTTCCTTCGCTGATAATGCTGCTGTTCCCAGTCCATGAGCACTGATACACATCAGAAAAGAGTCTTAAGTGTAAATACCAAAGTTTCATCGAATCGGGTATGGGTGAAGGTCCAGGTGCGGATCTAGGGACCCTTTAATTCTCTCATTCCAAGGGATGTGGACTGGGCAAAAAGATATTGTATTTTTGGTACTTTAATCCCTTTTGTGTGTTGAAATGATATTCTCTACATACTTCAGAGTTCCCTCATTGTATAGTACCACCGCAACGAACTATACAAATAATGCCAATGTGAAATACAATTACTTCGCAACACATGTCCCACACCCATTTCCATGTGTTCATTGCCAACAAGGGTACTTCATTTACGTTTTTGAGATTCACGTAACATGGGTCAACACCAATAGCTTGGGCTGTGTTTTTGGTGTTCTTTTTTACCCTTCTGGGGGCATTCTATTCTTAATACAAGACCACCTAAATGAGAACATATTGTGATTGTGAGTAACCAAAATGTCTGTTACAAGCTCAGGTGATTTTTAGTTTAGATTGTGTGATTTTCGAATCCCAAACCAGGACTTGTGTTTTGTTCCAGACTATCGTTTCCATGCATCCTATGCAGTTCAATGTAACTGAAACTGATCTTTTGTTTCTGAAAATAAGTACATACCTAGATGCAGTTGCAATCCCTCGAGCAATTGGATCGCGAAATTGAAGTTTGTCAAGCATTGCTTGCACAAAGTTTGCTCCAACCAGACCAGTTAACACAACAACAGCAGCTGTGAGAGATGAATTGGCACCTAAAACAAAACGGCATAGCATAAAATCCTATAAGAAAATATGACTTGATATCCAAGCACTATATGCATAGGTATGCTTCAAATAATTCGATTCTCAGTTCACTTCGATGAAAAAACATAAATATACAATACCATTCTAGATATCAGACTATTATATACTCCACCTATAAGAGTATAATTAGTCACTGACCTTCAAACAGAGAGACAATGCTGAGGGCTAGCGCCACTGTTATACATCTGGGTAGAATTGAAACAGTTAAAGATGGTTCCAACCCCAGCAGACGTCCAACGAGAGCAGTAGAATACAACGAGAATAGTGTTGAAATGATGATAGATGTGAAAATTTCAGCTGAATGCCTCTTCACAAGCTGGAAAATGGTATAAAGCATCTGATGTCACTTTCATGAAAGACCACTAGCTATCCAGTTACAGTAAAGAACATTGCTCAACCATAAATTTGTTGCTTACAACAATGACGCGTAATAAACACCTACACATAAATAAAATCTAAGTTCCATTTGTTTCTAATGGCACAAAGGAGAAAAAAGTGCACAGAAGGTTGGACCAGTAATTCTTTAGTAGCAAAAATTATGTCTTGCCTTGCAACTTACAATCAACGTTTTCAGAGGTTGATCACCATCTACACCACTATTTTGAGCCAACTAGATTGGTGGAAACAACACATATATACGGAAAATAAGGTCTTCTTATTCTATGCTGTTATATATTTGGGAAAATGGAGAGAAATAAAATAAAATAAACTACACCCAATTCCGCTCTTATTGATTGGTTCTGGGAGGTATAGATTGCATACAGACCTAACTTTGGTGGCAACAAGAACCGCGCGCGCGCCGCGGGGGGGGGGGGGGGGTCGTCGGGTTTGACTCAGGTAGTCAGGTTAGGTGTTTGATTAATCAAACTGTACTCTAAGCTTCACGAAAAGGAATTCGGCATACAGTTCATTTGATGATTAAGATAACCAGTTACCTTTCTCTGTTTAAACATTGAGAAGGCAAAAGAGATAATAACAGATCCCAAAAATCCCATTAGTATGTCACCAGCTCCAGGATTAGATGAGACTTTTGTAAGGTAATGTCCTGTGTAAGTTAACAGAGATATTACATGAACATACAATGAAATAAGTAGCAAGCTACATACTGAATAGCAGTCAAGAAGCCATCATGTATTTGAATTCTCAGGAAAAAAAAGGATAGAAAACATAATTGCGTGGGAAAACTATAGAATTTTGCTGCATGATACCAAAGAGTACACATCTGACGAAGATGCCTTTGAATTATAGGGAATACATGTAAAGTATCTTCATGCAAAGCAGAACTCTATGAAAATCTCCACCAATATCACACTCTACATGAGAGCAGATGTAGTAAACTGTCAAAAATATAGGGTCCCAACTTCAATAGCTCAAGATCAAGTGGTGAAAGAAATAAACAATGCCAAAGAAATAATACAAGAAAACCGAAATGCCCCATTTGGTTGCCAACAACTGATGCACAAGTTAAGGAATAATGTTTAAAATACCATGTTTCACCCGTCCCACTATCTTTTTGCAGCAAAAAGAAGCACATCCAATAAAAGGAATCTTAAAAGTGTAGATTGTGATTCGCGCTGTACCTAGAACAGGATCAATTCCAGAGTTGGAAAGATAAGCAAAAGCCAAAGCTGCTAAATCCGCTGATAGTGCGCAGCAAATAATTGGATGGAAGACCTTTTTCACATCAGATGGCAACCTGAAGGCCAAAGAAGTGAGCAATGTGAAACTTCAAACAATAGACCGGCGAAATTCCTCAGACAAATGGAAAGCAGAAATCGCATATAATAATGCTGTACTACTTGCAAGATAATGTTTTTCATCAGATCTGCTACAATGAGAAACTGTATTTTACCCAGAACCAACCATATAGCCTAGTACGGTAGACGCAAGTAGAAATGGAAGGCATGTTCTAGCGCCTGTTCCAAGTGCTGTCGGGTATAGAAGTGCCATAACAAATGACGCAAGGAAAATACCACTCCACGTCCACATCTCCAATGAAGAAAATGGAGAAGGTTTTGACATAGGCTCAGCAGGTATCATTTCTGTCTTTACCATTTTCCGCACCGCTATGGCTGTATAACCAGCAACAGAAAGAGAAGCCAGCCAGCCTCCAACTGCAAAAAAGAGGGACAGTTACTGCGCTTTTACATAAAAAGCAGTAAACACTGAGAAGCAAAAAGAGGTTGGCATTGAATTTCAACTATTTTTTTTGCTGGAACCATGGTTGATAAAATGGTTTTTGTCAAATCAAATAGCATAAGTTAGAGGAGCAGCGATTTTTGCTGAGTTGTCTACTAAAAGTTAGCTCAAGCATTATGTCTTACAATAACTTCACTTTGCTTTCCCGTGGCGGAATCATCAAATAGAACAATTTGAATTGGGTTCCGACTGGTGTACCTCAAACAGACAAATATGGAATCCTTGGCAGTCAGATATATTTTTCTGCACTTGTCGCTGGATTGCTAGCTCCTGTTCATAGTTTTGCTACAAGTGATACACGAGGAATCTTTTTATGGTGGTGCTTTCTTCTTTTCCGTCTTGAAAGTGATTGAAGGGAAGGTATGGTGCCCAAATGGTATAAGAAGTAAGGAAGCCCTCGTCTTTGCCTTCTGTCTTCGAGTGGTCTAAGAGAGACGTACTTTCCTAAAGTCAATGTCTTCTAAAAGGAGGCTTTAAAGTCAAGTTTCTGGCCTTGTCTTGTAGGTGACAAAAATGTCAAGTTGGTAGCAGAGAAAGACTCGGCGTACAAGAGACTAAGTATTAAGAGTCTTCAAAATGTCATTTAAGTTTTGATGCCTATGATAAGCCTGAAATAAGCTAGTTTAAGGTAATGTACCCATCTAAACCAATAAACAGAAGCCTTTGAGCTCTGATCAATTCAGAGCAAAGTCGTGCTCATAGTTCACTTTAGCTTTTTTCCGCTATTTACTAAACCTTGCTAAAACTTTTGGTTGGGGACCTAGGCAGAGCTGAGTTGTGAAAGAGGAGTCCATAAAGCAGATACTAAATAGCTGGAAGCCTGGAACTAAGGTGTAATTCAGGTAAGTGGAAGCACATCTAGGCAAGTTGAGTCCCAAAGGAAAATGGTTTGTACTTGTCCTCCCAAGCAAAGGCCATCTTCATGTATCAATGAGTAAGGGAAAGCAACCGCACCCAAGTCTGGTGCTCTGAGAAAATACTCGACAATGGTTCAGTACATCTCATAGCTCTTTTAGGCATTCAGTTACCAAATAACAACAACGGTCATTCCCTGTGGATACTGGTGCACGAAAAATTCGTTGCATTGGATTTCTGGTCCACATCCAAAGGAGGAAATAACTAACTGATTTAATTGCCAATGCTAAAGGAGAAGAAGAAGGCACATGAGGCCAGACAAAGAGGTGTAACCGTGTGAGACAAAACAAGTCACAGGATGTTAAACTTTACAAGATATATCTTCACAGTTTTGGAGGTTCAAAATTATTGTGTTGGCAGCCATTGGATATAGACAAGAACAACAATGGACGGTGCGTTGATGCAGAATGATAAAAAACATAAGATGACAATTAAGATGCTTTGGCAAGTGAGCTTGCTAATGTTGTATAGCTTGGATTAATGTGGAAGTCTTGTTTTTTGGTTCTCTATCAGGGACAACTAATATCCAGAGGCAAGTTGTCAAGCCACTTGAAAGCACTAGAAACTTAACTGCCCAGTGCAAGAAAGATTAAGGCTCCGTTTGGATTGACAGGGATTTCAATTTAAGCATTTAACATTGGTACTTGATGAGCTTCTATCATGATGGACTCAATTCAGATTTATTAATGTATACATGAATTTCAATTTTTAGTTTAGGAGCTTTTATCATGATGGACTCGAAATGACTGCAAGAAATTCTTTGAAATCCTTCATATTACAGATAGTATCAGTATAAGGATCTCGATACAAAATACACATCTACCTCCTCTAATCTATCTTTCCTCTACTTTCACAAATCACCTATAGCTAAACCTCTTATTTATGTTCGAGTTGAACTTCAAATCCTTTATTTGAAAACATAACAAATCCAACCACAGCCTAAATGTCATAATGCTTTATTCAATGAAGTACCAAAACTCACTTACCTATTATGATACAAATCTTAATACCAGAAGCAGCAGGGATATCTTTAACAGCAAGGGGCAAAACTACCAATGAAGGAACATAGAACAACGGAAGCCATCTCTGGATGAACATAAGCGCAGGCTCAAAGAAGTTCATCAAATTCATGGCAGCAGCCGGGACAGTAGAATCAAGAAGCATAAGAATGGTGAATACACAAAACATCCCAAAAAGGGCGCTTGGGAACTTAATGGCAGCTGCCACAAATGCCTTCTTCAAGACCTTATCCATTGCTAGTATAATCCCAAGCGAGACAACCAAATGCAATACACCGAATACCTAATAGGCACAAATTTAGAACCCATCATAACAAAAGATTCAAGCAACACTAATTCCATATTAGGAAAGAAGTGAAAAAAAAGTTCACTTACACTTTGAAGGCTTGTGGAAGCAAAACTACCGTCTGAACCCATGGATTTCACCTGAACTCTCCGTGTAGAGTGAGTATTATGAGCACCCCATTGCAATGACTGGGAATTGGGTCCCAATGCTCTAATGGGTAGCGCAGTTTCGGGGAAATTTCGCTGGCTGTGTGAGATATGGATGCCTTTGTAAGCAACCGGGACTATTTTTGGATGGGTTTTAGTGGAATGGCTTTCTGGAAAATTGAAATAAGTGTGTGAGAAATTTCTTGAACGGTTGTGACTGGTAAGTGAGAAAGGAGGATTATGCGGAACAGCGGAGGTGGCAGCCATGGGGAGAGAGTGCAGGGGAGAGTGGAGGGGAGAAAGTGGCAGCAGTTTCCATTTTGTTGGGGGTGTGGAATGTGTTATTTGTGTGGACATGAATGGCCGTTTGTACCAAAGAAGATGATGACTCTCTCTGTCCCTCTCTCTCTCTCTGTCCCTCTCTCTCTCTCTCTCCCTCCCTCCCTCCCTCCCTCTCTCTTTGGCACTCGCACGTGGGACAAATTCTCCCTGGAATTTTCAGAAGCTGCAGTTATTTTAGTTGCTGGAGAGCCCCAGAAATGTAAAACTAACAATAATGAATGGAAGATATTGGGAATTTATACTGTAGTCTCATATCGCTAACTTGAAAGGAAAAAAGCTATACACCCAACTTTTTATCAAATAGTTTTTTGTCCCATTTTTATTTTTCATTTTTTGAGGTTTCCCATTATAGCATTTAGAGATTGTCAATTATTCCGTCTCACCCCAATTTCGACACTCTCCCAATCTTATTATGATATTTTTTAAAATCAAAAAACCTATACGCATATCTTTGAAATAAAAATTGTGTCCGGATCTGTATATTAAAAGTATAAAGACTTGTTCCTTTTTAATACATTTTTTTGATGTATGTTGGATTTGGAGATGAAGTAGTCATTATTTTTTAATCTGAGTTGAGGTTGTTATTAGTCAAGTCAATCTCATTTCTCGCCTTAAACCCATTCCAAGTACATTATAGTAATTTTTAATCTTATTATTAATAAATTAATAATGTTTTATTTTTTTATTTTTGGCACTTATTTTTTGTTATTTTATTTTCAATCATGTTTTAGTAAGATTTAAACTTCTTACGGATGCAAATTATTTTAATTGATTAATTAATGGATTTTTACTTATATCATTATACAACAGAATGTTTGCTAATTTTCCGAATGATAATACAAATAATTATCTATTTAACTTTTAGTGATAAAAATGGTAATATTTTATTCTCCTCTGTGTTTTGTACAAATTGATTTTTAAAAAAAGAATATAGGACTAGAGATGCTCTTCGTCACCAAAAAGCATCATCTGCTACCAACCCTTCTCCATAGCAAGCGATCTTCGGAGATGGTTTGTTTGATCAGTGGTTTTTTTATTCGACAAACTCCCCAAAGCCACTATAATTATGCAGCAGAACTACTAACAAACAATTAATCAGACTACTAGTTTCATAAAAATCCATAAAGCATAGGTTGAGAGGCCAGCTCAAAGTTCCACCTTCATAATGCTACTACACCTAATTTCTCATTTCACAGAAGAATTTCTCAATAATGCCTTCTGATTCCATTGCCAGAAAATCTTAATAGGAGCTAACAAGGTTAGGACTTGATTAATTTACATCGTCTTTCACGACAACTCAAGTTAATGTGTTTCTCTAAATGCATATTCACAAATCAGAAAAGAATGCAGCAGAAATCAACCAGATTTCGAGAAAAGCTCAAAACCCATTCTCATTTCTGCACTGCCAAACAATAACTACGAATGCAAATGAACGCAACCCTGTCAGGCAAATTTCCTACAATCCAAAACAATGGTTAGCGTTATGTAATAATTGAAGCATACACCAACAAAAGCAAAAGTTCACTTCAGTAACGATAGCCATGGGAGGGTGACTCAGCTCCGTAATGAAACAAATTATATGGCTGCTGCTGCTGCTCAACTTCGTAGTGATTGACCGTGTAGTTTTGATGGTCAACTTCATCGTGGTGGATCACCGTATGGGGTGGTTGATTCTCGTAGTTATAGGCATAGTGCGGTGGAGAGGGGGAGCTTAATTCGCTTGCTAAGGGACTGGGAACGTGATTGTGGGGTTTGTCCACTGAGGTACTGGGAATTTGAGTCTGGTTCTTGTCAACTCTAACCTCAGTTAACTCGACTTCTTCGAAAGAGTTGAAGATTGGGTGCAAGTATGCATCAGTCAAGTAAGCTTTCAGATTGACGTCCGGTTCAGAGTTACGGTCCTCTATATCCTTTGCCATGGCTTCCTAGAGAGATGGAAAAATAAGAAAGAAGATTCTGTCAATACTTTGAAAACCGAAGGCAAAAAAATGAAGAAAACTCAATAGGAATTAGGGTTACAGAGCTCATAGCTTTATACAAGAAAAAGAAAAGACATTTTTTTTTAACAATACCTTGGAGCATAGCCACCATGTGCCAAGTAACCATTGCAAAAAAAAAACCAACAAGGTCAAATTGTACATAAATTAAATTTTTCAAAAACACTAGGCTGTGTTTGGATCTTCAATATGTCAAGGATTTCCGGTAGAACACAAAAAATACTTTCACAAATACCATTGTGTTCTTTACCAACAAGAAATCCAATATCCAAAAATAGCCAGCAAGATTTCTTTGTGAAATATAATGGAAATTGACAAAGGTGGAATCAGAAAAATAGAAAATCAAAAGTAAGATAATTCACTGAATCTAAAAAGCCATGTGCAAATAGCAGATGTTAGCAGTCTCAGGGGTTGGATGTAGTTAGAAAAAAAATTAACTACTCTTTTCCAATGGCACCATATCCGGATTGGAGCTAACCTCAAGGGGGTACTTTCTGAATGCTGGTTCAAAGCGATTTTTGCAGTACTTGTGGAACGATAGGGTCAATATAGGTAAAGCCACAAGCAAAGGAGTGGAATTCGCAGCCTTTTTCGTACTGAGCAGACCCAACAAAAGAAGTTGAGATATCAACAAGCTTGCTATTATGCGGCTGTGAACATGTGGCCAAAATGCAGCAGCACTCTCATATCGTTGATTGTACACATTAATTATCTGTTTGATCAATTACAAGATGTTAGCCAGAAGTATTTTGGGGATCGCAGCATAGTACACAGTGTAATAATATAGCCTCAGAATATCAATTCTTTTATTCAACATGACAATATGCCTGTAAGTCATTTAACCGTATGGAGAAAACCAACCGACACCAACTAATTTGGTCAACATTATGATGTTTCTTTGTATTATTTTAAAAAAGGAAAGAACAGACATGGTTTTACCAGCTGACAATTGAAAGCCTTTTGTTTTTGTTTTTGTTTTTGTTTTCGTTTTTTTAACATCTTGAAAATTGAAAGCCTAATGAATTGTTGGACTGCGATTGAGTTCTCAGCAGTGGAATTCGACAAGTACTATGTAACAATTCAGAATAACAATATTATGTGCTTATATAACCTCCACTGCATCAACTCCAGCCCATCCTAAGTGATTCCTTTATTATATGATATTCTCTGCATATTATTCCCCAAATCAAAGCATAGGACCAGGACGCTAATGAATAACGAGTTATGATAAACACGTGTCACTATCTTATATAGTCACTGTTAAATATAGATTGAACTTACTAAACAGGAATCAACTGAAAACAAAACAAACCCAGAAGCCAAATTCAGAAACTAACCTGATGCCGGTAAACAAGGTATGCGAAGGCAAAGAAGACTAGTATGAAAGGAAGGAGGATAGGAGTAACCACAGCATATACAATTCCTAGAAGGAAGTAAAGTTGAAGGCTTGGAATAGTCTCTGGAAAATCCACACTCCCAGGGTTCATAGCCTTGGCTCTGTCCCTTTCAGTTTTCACCAAGAACATGTTCTTAAGGTGAAAAATAACCAAAGGCTTCAACCTGAGAATCTCACTTGCAATGCCAGCCCAACCATCAACCATTATATATGTCATAAAGAAAGTTGCCTTCATTGGTATTGAAACCCCAATGGTTCGAGGAATCCTACAATGAAGTACAGGTTACAATTAACAGTAGTCACATATCCAACGAACAGAGTAAAGAAAGAAAGATCAACCAAAGTTAGAGCTGAGCTACATTCTACATCACACCAGGTTTCCTTGTTTGTGATTGATTGAGAAGCTCTTTCCTTTGCAAAACTTGTATTTTTATTTTTTATTTTTTGGAATGGGGGAGAAATTTGTACTAGTTTTCACACTCCACTTAGTTTACTTTGAGGAAAGAATGAAACATCAAGTTTTTGCATTTTAAATTCAGATCAGGGAGGTCTCCTTCAATCGAAGGAAATGCACGCATTCAGTATTTATGAATTGTATTCCCTGGCTACCAATAATCTGCAAGCACTCACAGAGATATATGTGGTTATTATTTACTCCCTCCGTCCCAATTTGTTTGTACATTTCGGAGACACAATGATTACTATACAAAACAAAGTTAATTTTCCAACAATACCCTTAAACTTTTTTAGCATCAAATGAGAGTTGTACATTCTCCAATGCATGATTTTTTAAAAGAGAGAGGGCATAAAGGGAACTTGTACAATTCACAAAAGAACTGAAAAGCGAGCGGTATTGATGACCAAGAAAACTCTCGAGAAGAAGCAACTTAAAATTGGACAAACATTTCGGGACATGTAAAAGTCAAAATGTAGACAAACAAATTAGGACGGAGGGAGTAGATGGTATGCAAAACACAATAGTTTCACAATTTTACTTGGTAGAGATGTTTTAGATGTATCAACATCAAATAGAGAAAATTAACATTGCTAAAATTGGTACTTAAGCAACAATTTTTTGGAGAGGCAGGAAACAGGGGTGAGGCCACGATGACACTAGTAGGATCACGTGAACCCAGTGAAGATTCAAATTTCTTAACTATTCATATGCAGTATTTATTGCTAGGGATGAATAGTAGCAGTAATGAACCCAGTGGGTTTTTTACTGAACCATCAACCATCTATGAGTCAAAAAGGAAAAGGAGAAATTATCCTACAACTATAATGCACATATATTGCTGAGTCGAAGCCAACGACTGGTTACTATGAGAGCCCAAGGTTTTATGTACCCAATAGAAATCATAGTTGAATGTTCACCTCGCAACAAGGTAATAATAGCAAGTTAGCAACCCACTATTGTTGTTTGAGAAAACAAAGATATACAAGTTTTACAAGGAAAAAGAACTCTAACTGGCTATGTGACATGCAATTCATTGTTCTGTGTGGAAGTAAATACAAGTGATGCACATTTTGTAAAGGATGAAAAAGCCCCTAATTTGTTATGTGACAGAAAAAAACATGACAAGGGTAGCCTTTTAACCCACTCAAGGGGCTTCCTAACGTTGCCTCTGGCAGGAAACAACTCATGATAAAGCAAAATTCATTCCCATATACTTTTGTTAAGGAATCTTCTTGTTATTTGTAGTACATAACTCGGGGTAATGTCACAGTACGTTTTTCCTCAGCATATTATGGGTAATGACGGCCTTATAAGCATAATTTACCAAAAAGTGACTTCCTTGCTTACTTATAAGAATTAAGAGTGCTGCCTTACAGCAAGTTGTACCTAAACCAAGAACAAGACTGCCACTTTGAAAAAATATAGACCAATTACAAATTTAAAACAATTCACCAAGGAACCTAGACCAGAATGCAGGACAAAACACATGGATCAAAGATGCAAAGCAATACAAAGACAAATTATAACAACTAAGCAATACTAAGATGATATATAAGAACTGTTACTACAGCTTAGAACAGGGATGTGGAACGTTACTGGGTGGGCGATTGGTGAAGGAATGCATGAAGTTGCTCGAATGCTGTTCCAGTCACGATGCTACCCAAGAAAACATTCACTAACATAAAGTAGTAATATTTAGCTGATGCCCTTCGTTCTAGTACTGATAACGCCATGTGTCCCTCAATTTTTGACATAATCATCAACACTGTAGGAAGAATGTACAAGAAGATTTTGAGAGCTAGACCAGGAAGAAATCCCTGCAGAAATGACTTCACAAAGTTCCTGCCAAAAGATATTTTTGTTATAAAGATGACCAAGAACTTAAAACGTGTGATAAAGCCAGAAATCCAGGGCATTTGAGAAACATGCCACCATGTTGATTAAGTTCAAGACAGAAGTTGAAAGGACATGATCCTAAAATGGAAAAAAGTAGAGACTTCACTTACATTTCAATCACAGGTCTCAAAAAAGGAGCAACTTTTTCAAGACCCTCCAAATTTGCTAGTGATTGCACGAAAGCAATAGGTATCATGTAAAAGAACACCAAAGCGAATACGGACAATGATATCACTAGCTTCCTGACGCTAAGAGAAACAAAGGGGATTGCCAGATTCTTCCAGTAGACGTCACGGGGTTCAGGGGCCCAATTTGTCAACCAGAGTGTGGGATTCTTGCTTTGCTGAGTTTGTGCACACACAGCTGCCCCCCATCTTGAATTAAATGAAACAAATGCAGCTGACATAATTGATTTTGGGTCCTTCAGAATTCTCTGGCGCTCCATTGTGAGCTAGCAACAGTATGACGAAAATATTGTTACAAACTTACAAGGGAGAATGAGTTACACTCAGGCAGTGTTTGTTTAATCGGACTAATAATGAAGATAATCCCAAATAATTAGTAATTTCTATTTGAATAATAGTGAGAGCAGTAACAAATAACAATACCACACGTCCACGTCCCTTGTGGTATTATACATCGCATGTTTGGTTGGATGTATGATATATCTGACAGCTATTTAGTCCTAATTGCACAAGTTCAAACCAAACCAAGGATAAGTGGTCCCTAGGATTTGTAGTCTGCAGCTTTAATCCGGTACAAGACAAGTAAACAGGGCCATAATTTAAAGAAACAAAATCAATTTGAACCAGCACAAAATAAAGGACAAAATTGCAAGAGATGGATAGATTTTAATGAAGTAGCATGCTCAACTTACTCTTCTATCCATATCATTGATCTGCTTTTTGTAGAAGTCAATAGCATCAACCTTTTCACCACAAAGCCCAAGGAATCCTCTCTGGAGGTAAAATATTACAGGATATTAGAACCAAATTCCAGACATGTGAATGAAATGTTCAATAACACCTGAAAGGGCTTATGAAACTGTGTCCAGTTGTTTCTTTTTCAACAAATTAGGTTTCTATGATTTCAGAGGATAATATGAGATACCTTCTTGGTTGGCCTTTTGTCCGGATGTCTTTCAAACTTAAGCTGGTTGTAGTCCAGCCAATTTTGAAGCCTCTCTCTTTTTGTCACAAGTTTTGCAAATTTGTTGGCATTGTAGACAGCCTGAATAAACCATATATAAAGAATAACATGACAACGGAAAAAATGGACAACCAAGCAGAATCAAGTCCAGTAGAAGTACCATACCTGGTGACAAAGATAGTGATCGGGGTGATTTGTTTTGAAGAAGTTGTCCACACTGTCAGAAATTGAGCGACCAGAAACATGTGGCACATTCCTTACCAAAACCTACAGATCATGCAGATGCAAGAATATAAAATCTAATATACCTGTCAATAAAATATTAACTTTTTCCAATAGAAGATCACACTTTTCCTGATTCAGGTACAAGGAGCAAACATTGGCCATGGATAAAACACTTAAATAAATTATTGATGCAAAGATGAAAGAAGTAAGAAAGTAAAAATAGCCCCCTGGAAAATGCATTCTGCATCCTTTCAGCAGTGCCCGAAACAGATTTTGCATCAGAAACAATGACAGCCGTAGATTAGAGAAGTGGGGATGGAGAAGGTACAGATAACTATACAAGTAACGGCATGTATGCCAACAGAGGAACTAGATTAGTCTAGCATAACCTGGATCAATCTTTTGCGGAGAACCGAGAGAGAAGATATAGTACTATTAAGACGAAGTGAATAGACGGGTGCACTGTTGACATCTAGTATACAGAGTTTTTTTTTAGCAACGCATTATAACATTCTGGAACACAATTCTAGAAACCCAGTTGATGTTTAAGGCTTGGACAGCACTTAGCCGGAACAAAACATGGACAAATTAATGAAGGCCCACAAAAGCAGAGCAAATCACAGTTGACTGGACAAGTATGATATTGTTATACCCCTTGTACTACACCTATAACATGGCATAATCTGCGTCCAATCAACATGAATTTGGTAAGCACGACAGTGAGCGGGTGCAATCTAACGATGGCCTTTGCAAATAATGGGGGTCGCAAATAATTATAGATGGATTTTTTTGGAGAAGCTTCAAAATATTTTTAACAGGGGAGGCTGCTCGACTAACGGTTTCATTTCTCATTCACACATTTTTGCAAAAACTTCAGCAACATGATATAGTAAATCAAATTTACCTATCAACCAACAGCATGAGCTCATCTGAAAGCTTAAACCATTATAGAGGGTAATTTCCTTTATTGTCAACAAAAAAGCCAGTGTTTCAGCTCTGGGTCATTTAGGAAATAGAAACAAGAGCACTTTCACTACATCAAGAGACACCTATGCATGTTAAAAAAGGAAGCTCTTGTTTTCACAATTCAGTTATACCTAGGATGATTCCATATTTGTAGTGACTAGATTTTTTATTTCAACACCATAAAAAGAAAAAAATGCCTTAGTAAAGGATACAGGCTACACAGGAGCTAGTGATTGCAAGCTTTGACTGAGTGTATAGAACAAACACTCGATCAGAATAAAACATACAAGCCTCCCATTACTGAATAACTGCAATTGAATTAGTCTTTCCGATCATAAATAACATGGATTCTTGAAACATTATTCCAAAGCATCGAGGCTAAACTCACTGTGAACTGTTCTGCACGCCTCCGTTGAGAAGCCAAAAAGTTCAACCGCATTGATGCTACTCTACCATATTCCTTGTAGAGCAGAAAACAAGTCCAGAATGTGAACAAATATTCCAGTGAGATGTGAACGAAAAACCTGAAATTTATCCCAGAAGAACCTTTTCATAAGGCAGGGTTGAATATCTACAGAAAAGATGAACAAGGAAGAAAGGAGGAAAACAATGAAAGAAAGAAACAGCGGGGGGCTAATATTGTTGTATCTCCACTGCCTAAGCAGAAGCAACGAACAAACACAAGTAAAAAAGTAGGAAGTTTTAAAATTTTCAACACTTCCAACATGACAATATCGGAGAGACGCATATATGAACCATATTGTCCTCCCATACGAAGAATCCCAAAGGTCAATACTGCCCCTTCTTTAACAGATGGTGGGTGATACAACAAGTTAAGAAAGCATAGAGAAAAAAAAAACAAGCAACCGCAATAGCAAAGCTTATAATCATCACTCTTTTTTCTCATGCAGTATGGATGTTGACAATATATCAGTTATGTTACATGAGTTAATATCTTTTTGTGGGAGAGATAAACATACCTAATGGATTTCGGATGAACATTGGATATTGAAAGCTTATCAATGTTGCTAACAACCAATTCTTTACGAAGGAAAAACAATGTTCCACCTGATGCATTGATTGGAATTAGGACCAGAAGTGCCACAACAGTTATGGGCCCAAAGATTTTTAACCTGACAAAAAAGAAAGGCAGCAACAGTTAGAATTTCATGGGGCTTGAGCTTCCAATCATTTCAATAGCTACATAATAGTTCACCCAATAAACTGAACATTCTTGGGCATTATGAAGTAAAAGCAGATGAACATATTTTCTCATGAAATGCTGGACTTGAATTAACCATTTCTCCCTTCCCCTAACATGAAAGCATAGGCATGCGTAATGGTGCATCAGAACTTTCTGTTTGCTATAGTTTTCGTTCCCATCGTTCATAAAAACACAGAAACCTTGTGCGGTTGATGATTTTCGGAACTTGATTTTTAGGTACTTAACATTGGAAAAAACTCATTTTGAGAACGCATTTCAGATTATGCAGCTAGAACTCCAATAAGATATGAAATACCATCCCCACCCCAAAAACAACAAACCAACAAAAAAAAACAAAAATGACAATAACGATGAGAAGAAGAAACAATGATAATTAAAAGAAGAAAAAACTGAGCTTCAAAAAAATATGGTGCATGGTTCAGCTTTTATGTCCAAATCTTGAATTTTCTCCGAAAATAACACCTCCCAGCCACCAATATCTAAGAAAGGAGGAGAAGGAGAAAGCGAATATACTATTAGAAATTGACTACCCCGAAAGTAACTCCGAAGCAGGGTACTAATTCTCAGGAATGCATTAAAAATCGAGTTTAAAAGTCCAACAGCCGAAGCAAAAAATCCAACGCCTAAGGCTTGTAATAGATAATAGGAAAATTGACTACCGCAGAAAGAGAACTGTCCAATTATTCTCCACAAACAAACAGCACCCAGAAACAGGAACCGAAAAAAGAAAAGCACTACCCGAGGGTATAAATTCTGAGGAAAGCAGCGGAATCAAGGCCAGCATGATTGATGATTTCGGACTCACTCATCTTCATAGCTTGAGGCATCCAATTGAGGAAAGTGAAGTAAGTCCATAAGTCGAGATTGACGAATTTGCCCACGAAGTTCCTCGAGTTCCTGGGACTAGTCCTGCCTCCACTAATGTACCATTTGGGAAAGTAGACTCTGTCATTGATGGGTTGAATTCTGAGAAGAGCAAAGGCCAAGAGGAAAACAAAGGCACCCAGTATGTTGATTAGTGCAGACACCCCTATGTCCCCCAGAGTTGCCATGGAAGCACAGAATAGGGAGAGAGAGCGCAAAGAGGAGATAAAATAGAGGGAGGAGGAGAATCCAAGGTGGGTACAAAATGAGGAAATGTAGCGGAAAAGAAGGAAGAAAGCAAGAAAACAGAAAAGAATATTGGGAACTTTTTAGTAGGAAAGTTGGGGTGGGAGTGGATTTTCTTTCTTCATATGTAGTTGTTCACATGAACGAGTTATGCATAACCTACACATGCGTATACAGATATTTTATTTCTTTATATATATGCAGTCCCACACGCAAATATGATTGGGATTTGGCAAGTGGGTGGGGTTTGATGTGGTGTTGGAATGGGGTTTTTGTTTATTTAACGGATTGAGAATGCGATGGTGGTGGGGTTTCGCCTTTTTCTCTGTTTGGGTTTTGGATATATGTTGCTTTTGTACTACTATTTCTCCGTTCTTGGGTTTCAAACTTTCTTCTCACAGGATGGACGTTTGAATGGATCACAGACGGATCATATTCATGTTAAACATCTGTAAATTTCACCCCTCAACTTTTGATCGAGTTGTAATTTGTAACGTTGTTAACAAACAAATAATATCAAATAAATTCTCGGATTTTGGTCTATGTTTGTATGGAGTGGGCAAGAATTTGCAATAATATTTGATTTTGCTCTTGCATTTATTGAGTGTCTTTTTTTTTTTTTAAGTCGAGGTATCCGGTCAGTTTTAAGATTACTCTCAACATAATGCCAACTAGTTCTCAAGGTACCAATTCAACCGTCTACCTGCGGGGACCCCAATTAAAGCCAGAACATTTTGTCATGTATTTCTTTTAAAAACTAGTCAAGGTACAAATTGAAACGATTGATGTCGTAGATGACTCAGCATGCTAGTAAGGTGCTTGTTGATTCGTTGCATGCGATTGAGTTGTAAACGAATTGATATGTTGTTCAGGTGCGCTCTACAGGAGCTTGAGAGAAAAATTTAAAAAGAGTTTAGAGTGGAGAACCTTGACGAATATTTGAGAGTTCTCTTGGTCAAAGTTGTCTTTTCTTCGTCATATTTATAAGCTCAAGGAGAGAAGGTGTTAATTTTGACAAGTTCTTCAATAGATATTAATTATTGATTTGATTGAGTTAATTTTCTAAAATAAGAAATGTCCCATTATTTAATGGAAATAACTTTAAATTAAAAAAGCATTTTCTTATTTTGACTTCAATTAATTAAGAATATTTTATTTACCTTAATAGCTTAAATAGCTATCAAACCATGAAAAAAATTAGTGTCTACAAGTTGGCACCATTTCAAGACTCTTGTGATATGCTTTTTTGGTAGCATCGGAGGTGACGCTTGAAGTAACACTTTACATGGTACTTGGATTGGTAAGTAGTTTATGATAATTTACAACCAAAAAAAAAAAAAAAACCTTCTATTTATCATTTGATATCACTTAAACCTTTTAATCTTTTAATTGTTCAAATGCCCCCCCCCCCCCCCCCCCCCCCCATGTACCAAAATGATGTTAAACTTGAAGTTCGACATAAAAGAGATAGGTTGTGCAAATGTCTTGAACATCTAATGGACCTGGCTTTCTCTTAACTTCATTATATTGAGAAGACTCACGAGGAGTTTAAACATGTGAATATGTATGTGACCAGAAACTCCATAGAATTCTCCAAAAAACTTAAACATCCTTTTTATCTAAGAATGCCAATGAGAGTTGTACTGGAATATTCTTAAATAATTAGAAGTTCATGTATTTGATGACTTGTACAAGATCGTACATAGCCTACTTGTGTAGCAATTGTAAAGGTTACTGAGGTCCCTAACTATGGGTACCCAACAATACTAGAGGAGTACGGTGATTCAAATTGGACATTTGATGTGAAAATTTTAAAATCCACTAATGGATATATTTTTATACTTAAAGGTGTAACTGTGCCTTCAAAATCATATGTTGCAAGGTTGACAGAATCTAGTCTCATTGCATTAGATAATGCAATTGAAGTAGTTGAATAACTATACTTTTTTGAAGATATTCTAAGATGGTCAAAACATGTGCCGGTGTTTTGCATCCATCGCAATAGCACATTGTAACATGTATAATGGTAAGTCTTGACCTTAATCACATACACAATACCATTTGGCAACTACCCTCAAGTGAATTTGTCACAATTTGATAACGTGAAGGCAAAAGAAAGTATTCCATATCTACTAACTAGATGGTTAAATAGAGAACTCGTTGACTAAACATCGAGGAAAATGTGGCCAAATCCTATGACGATGAAAGCTAATGTGATGAAAACTCAACCTAGTTGATAGGAGATTCTAAGATCTAGATTCAAAGGAATAACCTAATTTCATGTTGGTGAGCCCAATTCTGTTGCATCACCGACCGCAAGTCTCATGCACTGACCGCCGAGACTACGTTCGGCCAGCACATAATCCCCGCTCGATCAGTTAGAGCAGGAATCGACCGTCCACCGGTCAACTCATGCAACACGGAAGAGCGGATTGCACATCCCACCCCCACCCGTTAGGAGGAACTTTCATACGAGAAAGATATCAGAGCGGATCACACCTCATTTGGATACATATGGGGAAAGATATGACCTTCCTTACGAGGAGGAATGCACACACCAATCAAGGTCCTCAATCACCGAACTTGTGTGCAGGAGCCAGCCAGCAAGACAGAAAAGGTTCCACAATTTTCTGGCACCATCACATGTAATTGTTTGAATCACTGAGGAGGCAAACTCTGATGTCTATTTGTATGATGAAATAATGATATCTCTAAGAATTAAGGATAAGCTATGATTTTAATGACTCTTATGCGTTGGAATACCAAGCGGGCTATAGCAAAATACTTTTAATGAAGAATTCACCTATGTGAGTATGAAGTGAGGTCGCTTTTGTAAGAATTGATAAGGCTAAATTCTTTGGAACACTCACTAAACTAATCGAGAGTTCAAGACCAAAATGACCTCAATAGTGAGAACTGAACTTTATTAGGAAATGTTCTATTGTAAAGTCTATTGTATTGGTTTGAAAAAATTGCCGAATAGTTCAAGATTATTGTATTCACTGGTCAACTAATAAATCCAACAGCCTTTTTACAAGGGAAGGTTTAAAGTGAGAACTTATCTATCATATGTAAGAATTATTCATTGTACTCTCTCTCTCTCTGAGTTTGTGTTCTCTTTCATATAATTTATTCTATAAATTTCATTCATGCGAAGAATTGTTAGAAAAATAATTATTGTTCAAGATTTTTTATTTTTTATTTTTTTTTGCAATTTTGAGCCAAAAATAAAGTGGGGTCTAAGCACCAATGGAGGTGGGTCTAAGTAGATTTGTATACTCTTAAGTAATCAGTTTAAACTATTAAAATATTAAACAAAATTCAATAAAATTTGAATGAGAAATTAACTCTTCAAGTGGAAATGGTGGCGAAAGTGGAGAATACCAAATGAAAGTAAAATGTTGTGACTTTTCGATTTGTTGACTGTTTGAGCTTTTTATCCATAATTAATACATAATATTTATGAACTATCATGATTGCATAGTTATGGATTATAATGACCGAATTGTGATTATTTTTCTACTTTATTGGTATTCATAGTTTTTCAATAAGGTCACCAATTAGTGGACACTTTCGCCTTTTTTTCCTACATATTTGAATTGGATTTTATCCAAAGTTATCAATATCATACTGGCAAGCTAGCGTAATATTTTTGTTTCTAATACAGTACGTATCAATACCGGTGTGTTCTGACATACTATTTTGAATATATTGCTAAAACATGATGTATATTTTTTAAATAATATTTTTAATAAAGAGTCATATTGAACAAAAAAAAAAGTAACCATGAAAAATTTGAATCAACATCGTTGAGGCCTTGCAAAGAGATGGCAAGGGCAACATATTACTTTATGTGTACATTATAGGTCTCAATTTAAGTGTGACTAGAAAAAAAAAAATCATGTACCGGATGAGATTTGGTAATCACCCGGTACAGTTTTGAGCATTCAATAAATTATAGTATATTTGACAGTACGGTACAAAAAGGCTACGTGTCTTTTTCTGCTGGTGTGGTACACATCAATCGATACTAATTGGTACAATACGGTATTCATTACTTTAGTTCTACCTCTTCTGATTTTGATGAGCAAAAAACAAATCCAACAGTTCCATCTAGTGTCTTCTAAAAATTCACTTTGAACAGTTTCAAAATTTGTCCCTGTTAAAGAGATATAAATTTTGTTTTGTTCGTTGAGCAGTCTTAGTCCATGATGTGAGGTAGATTACGTACAACCCTTGTATCCCCGGAGATAGACACCAGTTGATACCCTCAACCACCACTCGAGACAACAAATATAATTTAAGAAAACTGTGTGAAACACGGATCTCGGTTTCATTTATCATTTTTTTTCTTGACCAGATCATTTTATTTTACTAATCAAGTTCGAGTTTTTGTTTCTAACTATTTTTGTAATTTCAGGGTCATTGATTTGAAAATATATTAGATATCCAATTATGTTATTGATGTTTATTTAGATTTTGTGAAATTATATATTTTTGCTATAATTTTAATTAGGGGTACTTATTTTTTAGTCTCATCTATAAGTGTTTGTTATTTTTTCATCCTATACACTTTTAAATATTATGTTTTTGTCCTATTTCTTTAAAAATACCCAACTTACCCTTAGTTTAAAATTGACTAACTTGACTATTAAATCTCTAAAAAAAAAAGGAATACAATTAAAGCATTACATTTCAGTTTCTTTCATGCTACTGAGAGAACATGGTAAATTTTTGCATTTTGCCATGGTAAATTTAGTCTATATCTTGCGATAGTAAATCTAGGTACATTTCGCATACTTAAAACAGATATCATAGTAAATTTGAAGGTAAAAAACAACATATGCAGGTCATGATAAAATTTCAGAACATGATAAATTTTTACATTTTGCATAGTAAATTTAGTCTATATCTTGCGATCGTAAGATTATAGGATACATTTCACATACTTAAAACAGATATCATCGTAAATATGCAGATATCATGGTAAATTTGTACGTAAAGAACGACATATGCAGGTCATGGTAAAGAGTCATTCCGGTGATATAGAAGATCTGGCCAATATTGAGATATTCAGTAAAAGATAATTACCATAACTGATTCCATATTTGAAGCTTAAATTCGTGCTACGATTTTAAATTTAACAAATCAATTCTACCTTAAAAAATGATAGGAGGGTAAACTAATGCTCAAAAGTAATAGCAAAATTGTTAAACCATGCAAAAATAGGATTAAAATATAAGTTTTAAAAATAGACAAAATGAAAACCTAAGCCGTAAGTGTTAATAGGACCATAATTTAAATTACCTTTTTAATTATCGATCGACTTAGTGTATTAATATTGTTCATATTCTCCCGCTTTAATAAAATTTAATTTTAATATAGGTGTGCTTAGGGGACCGAGGTAGAAGATAGAAGTCATCCAAATAGCCCCACAGAGGGTAGAATAATAATTTTTAGCTATAGTGGCGGTGCATGCATGTGACGTGATGGAGAAATTCCTCTAAAGAATATTAATTTGGGTTTTACTTTTTATTGGAAACATTAGTGGAGGTGCATGTGAGGTAACAGACAAATTTTCTGAGGAGTGCTACAAGTCGAGAAAAGTTACCCCAAAACTTTTCCGAATTCAAAAATCAATGGTCATGATTCATTTGGATTTATGATTTTTGAATGGTCATGATTCACTTGGATTTGTGGTCCCACAAATCCAAGTGAATCATGACCATTGATTTTTGAATTCGGAGAAGTTTGGAATAAATACCTAGACTTTCCCTTCCACTAATTGTGCCATGATTTGTATCAAATTGCTAACCACCTCAGTCTCCGTTTGCTTCAAATTACTATTTGTTATGGACTAGAGTGTCTAGAGATATGTGTGCCACTTTGACCCTCTTCTTTATTTCTCCTCCCCCATTATTTTGTAGTTGAGTAATGCTATGCAAATAATTTTTTGATTCGGATATATATATATATATATATATATATATATATATATATATATATCTGTATTCGGAATCATTAGATGGATGTGAATCTCTCATTATTTTATGAGATATATGTGCATTAAACAATTCTGAACATAAATGTGTCCAAAAATTGTGTGCACAGACTTTCTCTTATTTTCTACTCGAGGACGGGTAAATAAATTTACATTTCGGATTGGTCCATTGAAAACATAACACATGAGGAGGGATTTTTTTTTTTTTTGTTTTTCTGAACTTGCACGTTAAATTCTTATTGCTTGTTTAGTTTATTAAGAAGGAAGAGAAATTTTTATAGTATTTTTGTGTTTAGCTATCGATAATTAAAAATGAAAAGTATAATTTATAATGTGTTTTATTACTTTAGTTCACTTTCGTTGGCTTTTCTTTAATTTTCTCTTATTTTTGAAAGGAGAGTACGAATCTAAGGTCCTAAAACCCTTAAAACCGAGTTAATGAGGTTTACATCTTCATTGGCACCTTAAAAATGATATGATCTATGCTATTTGGCCCGATTAGTTATATTGATATTGATCATTAAAATAATTGTACCATTTTTCCCTTCATTTTTCTCCACATTCCTCCATTTTCTTCTTAAAATACAACTCAAAATTTTTAAAAAAATTACCTTTAAATCTCTTACTTCCTTTCCAAATTCTTCAATCCAAACAAAGCGTAACTTCAGAATTCTTAAATTAGTATAGATAGGCCTGGGTTAGTTTGGAATTATATTTTTATTGCTCTGCCTGTTTTGTTGGAATTATTTGGATGAAAGATGCAAATAGCATAGACTAACCAACCACTTTGTACGATGTGTAGCGATTCCCTATACAATTATCATTTTTTTTTTCATGTTAATTTGGGTACGTTATCAACAAACCAATCACGTTGATTAGACATTTCACTACCTTTTTTCTCATTATCACGTGAAAAAGTCTAAGAATACAAATATATTCGGACATATCCAGATATAAATGTATTTGGAATCGTTGGATTCATATGGAGTCGACGAATTATTGAGAGCTCTATGTGCATTCAATGATTCCAAATAAATCTGTGTCCAGATGTGCCTGAAAAATCTGTATTTGTAACATTACTCTTATTACATTTTGAATAAAGTTTATATTTGTGCTTCTCGTAGAATGACAGGATTAATAAAATTCAGAAGGGAAAAAAATTGACGATTAAAACTTGGTTAACAAAAGTTGATCCAATGATAGTCTATGTAGGTGTTTGTTATTAATGAGCTCGGTTTGGATTTAGGACTGATACGTCCTGGGCACATATACCTACCACACAAAGTCCCTTGGGCTTGGGCACAGTCAACCAACCGAGAAGGTGCACCGAAGCTGGTCAGAATTTGCCTAGACTTGTTCAACGTAGGTCGGCAAGTACAGGACAAGGGAGGCATTTTCCGCCCGCCCCACTTCGTCAATCAGGCAATCTCGAAGTTAGCGTTGCATCGCATAAATTGTGCAGGAAGTGAAAGGGTGATTCTCTCAAAAAAGAAAATATGGACGTTGATTGCGACAGACAGACCATGCCGATTCACTTTCATTTCTAAAGCACCGATAGCCTTCTAGAAGGAGAAGGCAAGGTACGCAATTCTTTGATGATCGATTCACGTACAGTTTTCTTATTTTTTGACATCAATTCTAACTTGATCGCCGAAAGATCCAGGACTGGCCCACCATCCTCAGTCATCAGACTTGTGTATAGGAACCCAAAAAGCCAGCAGCCGACCATAAAGGGCCATCGACCATTTTCCGGCACCATCAATTATAGTAAAAATTGATTTTTTAAGGGTGGAAAATTAAAATTTAGCTTTTCTTTGACAATTGGTTTTAATTTTCTGTTTAGTTAGGTTCATAAACAAGAACACTGTGATCGGCGTGCATAGATCTATTAAATCTAATTTCTTGTTATCAAGAAATAATATTTTGTATGGTCAAGGACAAAAGAGATTTCTGCAATCAAACTCATATGGATTTCTGCAGTTGATTTTTTTTTTTTTTTGGACGAATATGAATGTTCTACAGTCATAAATGTTTTTCCATTTCACAAAATCACTATGGATGTATTGGATAATAGATTTCTTGATGGTATTTAATGAGAATTAATTAAGTGAATATTCTATTATTTTTTCCCAAGACCGATTGAATGAAGAATTATTTTTAAAAGGGTAAAATAAGAGGGGTTATTATTTTTTTAAGAGTTGTCCCACATTAATGTGATATTTATAGAGGGAGGATAAAAAAGTAGATAATTTTGATAACGTACTAAAAAAGGAATAAAGTAGTACTTAATTTAGATGGAGGATAAAATGAGGAAATAAAATTATTTTGTAGTAGTAATAACGAAAAATGGGTAATTCTTGGCTAATATCCGAGGATAACTTTTGAACATGGGAGAGGGTGCCTAAAAATAATACCCTTCTATTCCTCTATTGGAAATTATTTTTAAAGAAGTAAAAAATTTATCCCTGTATTTTTGTTCTCTCAAATCATTCCAAATATGTCACATCAATTTTTATACCTCTTAAAAAATTATTCTCTTCCATATATCTCATCCAAACGGGCCCTTATTTCCGATTTTTAGGGCTGGGACCAAGAATTGGTCATTTTCAGTAGGGCTGCACAAAAAAACCGGTGAACCGTGAATCCGATCCGGACCGAACCGATCCGTGCTTTTTGGATTTTAACCGTGGATTAATGGTCCGGACACGGATTGAAAAAATAGTAAACCGTGACTCGCGGTCCGGACACGGATTTTGATTTCAAAACCGTGGATTAACCGATCCGGACCGTGAGATTTTTTTTTATATATATATTTTTTAAATATATATATATATATATATATAAATATATATTTATACACACACATAATTTTACAAAAACTAGGGGGTAAACTGTAAACTCTTTTAAAATTTAGGGGTTAAACTGTTACCCTTACTTTTACTATATATAGTTTACTTGTCTGCTAAGTGCTAAACCTAATTTCTACCGCCTCCCCCAACTTACCTTACAGATCTAATTTTCCATTTTTCCAGTTCAAGAGTTCCTCTCCAGTAGCTGTAGTGTTTGATAAATACTGCTATTTAGGTCTCTCTGTCTTTATTTTTGTATAAACTGCCTTGCATTTTACTGCTGCAGTGCTGCTCATGAGCAGCTACTGCCTTATTGGCTCCCTTATGTTAGCTACTGGATGTATCATTAATCATTATGCTTGTGTTCATTAGCTAGTACTAGGCGTATTTTTATTGATGTGATCATCAGATCATGTATGTGAATGAGTGAATCTGTGATCAGTAGCTACTAGCTAGTGGGTGTATCATGTTTGATTTTATTTTTAATTTTTATGCCAAATTACGACTACCGTAAACAAAAATGTCTTATATAACACGTAATCCGTGGATAAAACCGGAACCGATCCGTGACTCGCGGTTCGGATTGGAACCGAACCGTGAGACTTTTGGTCCGGACACGGATTGTATTTTCTAAAAACCGTGACTCGCGGATTAGGATTGGATTCATGCCAATCCGATCCGATCCGGACCGTGTACACCCCTAATTTTCAGTACTGAGCTATCTGTAAGTCTCCATCCCTGAGACCAGAAGTCTTACACGCTATCACCTGGTCCCTCCATCACTCCAGTTGCAACTCTACGAATTATTAACTACCCATCAAAACTTTCAAGTAAAAGTCCACTACAAAATTTACGCAATCAATGGATTTGGGACCACAGCATTGTGCATAAAGTGTTGTGCGTCAAAATAATATTGTTATAGTGTACAAAATATTGATGAAATAGTTAAGTACTAACCAAATAATTTTCGAAAGCAATAATTTTGTGCGCCCTATTGTGCACAATACACAACAGGCTTCAAATACAATTCTCATGAATAAGTTTGGATAAAAATACGTTTGAAATTGTTTGATGCATAAAGGGTTTTTCATTATTTTATAAATTTACATGCATCGAACGAACATTGCTGCATTTGACGCACTACTGGAACTCCGAGCCTCTCTTAGTGTAATAATCTGTAATTTTAAAATAATTTAAAATTAATATTTGATATTTACTTAGAGTGTTTCACTATTTAAGTTAGGAGTTTTAAAAAAAAATTTTTTAATAAAAATAATAATAAAAATAAAAATAAAAAAAAAATAATAATAATAATAATTTAAAAAAAAAATATTATTTTAATAGGCCGCTCGAGCGAGCTATAGACCGCTCGAGCGAGCTATCATTTCCAGCAACCTCGAAAATGGCATCTTTTGGGATTTCTTCGTATTCATGGTTATTGAATGAGATTTTCCGATTAATTCACGAATAAACGTCGGATTCATTTCGTTTTAATGGTAAATAAACGGATTTAAATCGAATTTGATGACCAATTAGTAGGGATTTTATGAGAATTCAATTTGGGGGTTTCGTAGTATTGAATTAGGGTTTAATTTGAACATTAAGAGGGGTTTTTCTCTCGAATCTATAAATAGGACGTCTAATCTTTGGGTTTTGGACGCACAATCGAAATTCAGAAGGTTAGAGAGAGTATTGTGAGGTGTTGGGAGAGAAATCCAGAAGGAATTCGAAGGTGTTCTTGAGGAGAGAGAAAGTTGGGTCGAAGTTTCTTCACCAAAATTCGTCCTAATCGTCAACGTTTTCATCAAATTGAGGTAGGATTGCTTACCTACCAACCTTAGGATGTTCAATTTTGTGGTTATTGCATGATTTCATGATCTGTTAGTAGTTCTATTTGATTTTTAGGGTTTTGTTCATATGAAGTTGTTCAGTTCTGGAAATTCCAGAATCTGGGGAAGACGATGGCTCGCTCGAGCGAGCTTTGGACCGCTCGAGCGAGGTTGTTGTGGAAATTTTGAATTTTCGTTAAAAAAAAAAAAAATTTTTTTTTTAATAGGCCGCTCGAGCGAGCTTGAGGTCGCTCGAGCGAGCTACAGAAATTCTTAAGTTTCAAATTCGGACAGTAGGCTTGTTTTGGCCGCTCGAGCGAGGTATGGTCGCTCGAGCGACCTGTTGATTTACAGAGCAGAATTCCAGCATGTTTAAAGTAATATTCGAGTACATCGGCTATGATTATATTCTGTAATTTGTTCACCAGATAGTATGAACACTTTCACATGTATCCACTTTGCTTTGATTATGTCTTCGAATCCTCATGGGATCTCGTGAGAGTTGACATTGATGCCTCACATGTGTAGATGTTAAATTTCAGTGCGTTGTTAGTTGTAGAGAACAACTTTAAATGAAACTTGAAGATTGAAACTTGTGGTTATGTCGGGTATGGCCGTCGTGCTGCCCGATGCCGGACGTCGTTCCGAAGATACTAAGGGGTAACCAGTCCCACATGTATGGTTGATGCCGGACGTCGTTCCGAAGATACTAAGGGGTAACCAGTCCCACGTGTATGGTGGATTACCGGATGTCATTCCGAGGTATGCTAAGGGGTAACCAGTCCCACATGCAGCTTGCTTACCGGGTTCAAGCCCCGAGGTGTGCTAAGGGGTATAAAGTCCCACGTGCATGCTCCGGCCGTCGTGCCATGTGACAGGGCGTCGTCTCACTTAAACAAGATAATGAAAGCGGAAAAGAGCATAATTAACTCGACGTGTTACTGCTTATTTTTATTTGGAATCAGCATGTGATGTCATTTATTGTTTATCCATATGAACTGTTGTATGTTGTATGTTGTATGTCCTTGGGTTTGGTTTTTCGGGTAATATGTCCTACTGAGTTTCATTACTCATCGGTGCAACTTCTTTGCCCCTGGCGTTTCATGCCAGATGTAGGAGTACCTATAGAGGAACCGTTCGGGTCGGAAGAACTGGAGGCTACTGGAGGGGAGACTTTCACCTGGTTGCCTTACCCATAGAATTGTTTCAAGTTTTAGTTTAACTTTAATGAATTTTGTAAACCCGGAAGGGTATTTTGGTCAATTCGGTTTGCAACTTGTTTTACTTAAATGTTTAAGGCTGAAATAATTTATCATGAAATAAAAGTTCGTTTCTTTCGATAATTTATTTTGAAACAAAACGTGGTTTAAATAAATTAAAAAAAATTTATTGTGGGAATTTAACGTGCCCAAAAGTTGGGGCGTTACACTTAGACTTGCGATCATAATAACGGGCTAATATAGTACAAGAGTATAGTGCACCTAAATAAATCCTTTGTGTAATCATCAGTGCGATTTGAATTCTTTCTTTTGTAAAATTTCTTGAACCCTTTTATTGATAGACAAAATAAGATTCATCGAATATCGTTAATTACATTATCGGAGAACATATATATTTTTAAAAATTGGCGGTTAATATGATTCAAAGATAAAAATTTCTTGAACCCAAATGTCTCTTTGTGTCCTTATTCATTTAAATTTATAAAGACTATGATTTCTCTTTAATTAACCTCTTCTCTTATTTTTCTTTTTCAAAGTGATCAATAGTATTCCCCATCCACCAGTTAGCTAATCATCCCCCGTGACTCCACATTAAATATATATATATATATATATATATATATTCTCTCTCTATCTCTCTCTCTCATATTGTCAAATATACAAGGTAGACTGAGGCTTGACATTCTTGTAGGGTAGTGTTTTCTTAATAAAAGACATGAGAGAGAGAGAGACCTCAAGCCCATCATTATCAACCTCAAAATAACACTTTTAAAAGCCCAAAGTCCAGCAGCTTTCGGCCTAATTGGAGGACGACCTTTGGGAGAAAGCAAGGGGTGAAAATAAAAATCAGAAAACAGGATCGGATCGAAAAATCGAACCGGATTGACGATTTGAGGATTAAAAAATTTGATCAGGTCCGATTTTGATTTGGGAGTTTGGAGAAATCGATTTTCTAATCCGATTTCGATTTGGAGTAATACAAATCGGTCCAAACCGGACCGGATAGGGTATAAATAAAAATATGTTATTTTTTTTGGTTTATGTGTCATAACTTATAACTCATTACTCTATTAGTCATTTAATCCATTAGGATTTAAGACCATTACTGAGTATTAAAAATGAAAAATCACCATTTATAGAGATTGAATGAAAATAGAAAATCACCAATCTGGGTATAAAAAATATGAGTAATTTTGAATTGTTTAATTTTTTAAAATAATGGTCAATGCATTTCTATTGTTGAAAATTTCACTCCAAATTGTTAATTTTTCATTTTTTTTTTGTGGTTGATCCGAAATATTGTCCAAAAAATAAAAAAAGTCTAAACCGAACTGAAATCGGCTCAAACTGATTGAAACCGAACAGATGAAATCGGTCCGATTTTAGTTTACAAAATTTTCAAATCGGACAACCGGTTCGATTCTATGAATTCCATCAAATTGGACCGAACAAGACCAGTTACACCCTTAGAGAAAGCTATGGAGTATCAACAAAGTTATTGTCCACAAAGCGTACATTAGGACGGATTTGGGGGAGGTTTAGTGTAATTTTCTGTAGTGCACGTATAGTACAAGCAACACGTCATAGTTTTGTCCGTTTTGTCCTCAAAATTATACTGTTTTGATACTATACATTTTAATAACAATTCGTATGATAAGTCAAAATGATGTAATTTTTAAGGACAAAGTGAACAATACTATGATTACTACTCCCTCCGTCCCGAATTTGTTGTCCACTTTCCCCACCTTTTGATGTCCCAAAATTTTTGTCCATTTCAAAAAGTCAATGTACAATATGTCTTGAAATGCCATTTTTACCCTTCTTGGGATTGACCTGATAACTCAAAAAAAAAAAAAAAAAAAAACAGTGAAACAGTAAAATCCGTTCAAATTTATACTGCCTTTTTGGAGGGATTTGTACTGCCTTTTTGGAGGGATTTGTACCACCCATTCAAATTTCTTCCGCCCTCCATTTTAAACCTGGAGTAGTTTGAATTTGAGGGGCAGTTTTGGAAAGATAATTTTTTGGAGTGCAATATTTTTGACCTCTTAAAATTTAGAATCCCAAGAAATGGACAACAATTTCGGGACGGAGGGAGTATGATGTTTTACCCGCACTACATGCGCACTACAGAGAATTGTACTACAACCTTCCCGAATCTATATTAGGGTAGTGTACATATGTTTTTTTAAGTTACGATATGTTCTAACTTATACTACATATATATTATGGAAGGCCGAAATACAGGGCCGACGCACCTTTGGCTAAGTAAGAATTGAACTGGGTAAAGGAACATGGATCGTGTCGGCAACGTGGAGCTTGGGCTGACGTTTTTGCCGAACAGGTCTTTCTCTGTATAGGTCGGCGTGATGACATTGGTCCAATTTCGGCATCATGGGCTTCAATCAGAGAGAGCCGAACATGCTTATCACAAGGAAGGCGAGGGCTTTGTCCAGTGTCGGGGCATAGGCCTGCCGTTCGGCTAAGGCAGTGGGAACTTTCCGGAAGAGTGATAAATCCCAAATAGGAAAGTGTAGATTAAAGCATTAGCTGTATTTGGAAATGCACCATATTTGAAAAGTTGCCTCACATGGAAAGATTGCGATTTGATATTTACAAAAAAGAAAGATTCTCTAGTGTTGCTAAATATTGCACTCGATGGCTTATAATAGAAGATCATGGGTCATTAAAGAGGTACGTTATCATTTATTATGCAATTACTATTATGCTTTCATCTCTCATTATTCTGACTTTAGCATCAGAGTTCATCAGGTTAGAAACAACCCGTTTACGCTAATTTGTCATTCACTGTGCAGTCTACTGGAGCAATTCAAGTAAAAAAATATTCGCAACCCCCACGTATATTATTCTAGTGTCATCATGAGTAGGTGTGAATCATTAAGAAAAAGCAATTCGTATATTTATAATTAGTTACAAATTTTATTGTTTAGTGTTGTGCAATTTATTTGATCCAATTTGTTACATATCTTGTAATTCTTGAATTTAAAAATCCAAGTTTTGAACATTTCATTTCATAATGGTAAAATACAAGTTGAGCTAAAAAAATATTAAATAGAAAAGTAAAGTCTTTTACAAAAAGAGGTTTACAACTCATATACCTTCAAAATGTAAAATTACAGAGTATCTATGCTAAATAAACCAAGGCTCGATGAAGTCCTTATCTACGGTGCTGTTGTCGGCCGAATAACTCGAGTCTTAATTTACTCCCATTTTCAATAATTTGCATGAAATGTCAAAGATAGAAAGTAAAAATCGGGGAGCTGTAGTGCGCCTCCCACACTAAAGCGTGTAGGGCACAAAAAAACAACATCATTTTTGTGCCCAAAACTTAAAAAATTTGAAAGCTTAAAACGGCGTCATTTTGAGAATTTTTAAAAAACAACTTCTGCTGCTTTTCCATTCCTAACAGTCCACAAAGAATTAACTTCAACTACTTTCTAATTACCTTCAATTATTCTCAAACCAAGTGAAAATCTTTATACACTTGTTGGTAAACAGCTTCGGATCCTCTATCCTAGTCTCCATGTCCTACTCCTCTATCACGTCCTTCTATACGCGCCACATAACTACAATTCTAAACCCATTACAATTCATTTTAATTCTGCTTACACAAATTTTGTATATCCCCAAAATAATAAAATTGCCATTGTGGTAAAAAAAAATCTCAAACACGAAATCAAGCTCTCTTTACTCCTTCCATTCTCGATTCCACCCTACCCATGATTTCCCAATTTTCTTTAGCAATTGGTATTTCACTTCCAGAGAAGAGTATTATATGCTGAAAATCATCTTCAGCAAAAAAAAATTACTTAGCAATTGATCTTTGTCCATGATCCTTGAACATTTTTACCAAGTCAAAAATCAAACTCAGCAAAAAAAGAAAATTCCTTAGCAATTGATCGCTCGTCCTAATCTCTTGTCCGTGATCCTTGAATATTATTACCACAATGTCAATTTTATTATTTTGGAGATATACAGAATTTGTTAGTAAAAGGAATTGTGATGGGTTTGGAATTATAATGATGTGGCGCGTATAGAAAAGTGAGACAGAGGAGTGAGATAGGGGACTGGGATAGAGGATCCAGACTCATTGGTAAACTACCTTCAACTACACATGAAAAGTAGGATTTTTAACACCGATTTCCAATTCTACAACATTGCAAACCATTCAACATTAAGAGAAATCAAGTGGTCCCCACAAAACCATTAAACATAGCAACATTAATGTCTCAAGAAAAGAAAAAAAGTCATGGAAGTTTTTCAATCAAAATTAAACAAAAATTATCTTCTTTTTGAACAATACTATCTTCACATTACGCTACTTTTCTTGAGAATCTATCGTATAATTTAAAAATTAATGAAGAGAACTATCCGAGAAGAATGAATCTGATCCCATTAAAGATTAACTCGTTGGATTAAAGGAAATTGTCTAAACAAAATATAAAGAATATTTAAATTGAAGGAAATGAATTAAAGTAATATCACTTTACTATTCCAACCGATAATAACAATGGAATACATTATTTACATTAGAAGTTTGTGAATCGTATGATGCTTGGGAACACAAACGTATGGATGACAAGTTATCCACGTGACGCATCAAATTTGGTATATATGAAACATCAATATCCTAACCCATATAAAAGTTTGATAAGTACAATTATAAGAACCATAGCACATTATAACTTAATTAGCGCAAGTGGCATTAAGACAGGTAGATTCAATAAAAAATATACCTCATTAAGACAGGTAGATTGTGAAATAACTTTCTTCCTCTTCTAATTTTCTCATACCAAGGTTTTAATCTTCTTACACCCTTACATAAGCCATCTTTTTTTTTTCAAATCTTTGACTTGTGCAAATTGAGGATCAGTTTTTTTTTACTTTTTTAGCTTCCACTTCGATGGAGACTCCCACTCCAAGGAGCATATTGCCACTTTTACAACATGTATTCCACAATCTCTTTCACAAATTGATGAGCCTTCTCAATTTCGGATGCTCGAGTTGATAGTTTCATCATCATAGGACAAAGATGAGATTACGGTCATCCACTCAAACTTTGTTCTTTTCAATTCACAATCCTTTGCATTTAACCGCTGTTTCTTGAGTACACGATGTTCTGAAATTTTCATAACACTCATTCAGTTAAGTCCTTTGGCAGCATGACCTCATAGAATTCTAAAATTTTTGAACTTCCAACAACTACAACAAACAAGCGTTTGGTCAAGCCCTTTTGATTGTAACTTCTGGACGAATCTCTCACATAGACGTCAAGACAGACTAGGACGGTTTAGATTTCTATAAATGGGGGAATTGTGCATTTCTTGAGAGGATCCCATATTTTTTCATATTTTTCAAGCATATGTCATTGTGAAGAGCTACCTTCGAGGGGAAGGAAGCTCGGGAAGAAATAGAAAGAGATAGGAAGAGCGGGAAAGGTAATGAGCGATATACACATTGTAACTAGGCTACTCGTAACGATATATTTCAATTCAAGATCAATGGAATCGAGTTCAATGGTCGGCTAACCGTTTATCTAGGGCAAAGATGAAGCTCCACTTCAAGTAATGTGGTGTATTTCTTTCTAGCTTTTGATTTTTGTTATACGGATCAAGATTGTATGAAATAGAACCCGACTTTTACAAAAGTCTTCTTCTTCTTCTTTCACGTTTCTCGTGTTTTCACAACATACAACAAGTACTCCGCTGATTCATATAACCCGACTGAGATAGATTATACCTCGTAAGACGCATTGTACTACCAAATAGTTCGTGCCTTAAAGACGGATCGTGCTAGTAAGACAACTCGTGCCAGTTGGTAAACACGAATATCCTTAGAAGAATATCGTGTGGACTTACAACATGCACGGTGTCCGATGGATCTGGATAATAAACATTAGATAGCTTGAAATTATCATTATGAGGAGTTGAAGCAGATTCGAGTTCTAGATCCTTTCTCTCTCAACTTTTAGTATTTCTATTACTGTTTACATTTCCATAGTTAGTTTACTCACAAAAACCAAACTTCGTTCTCTAAGAATTAGAATAGATTCAACCGAATTAATAATAATTAGTTAACCTCGTTCCTGTGGATCGATACTCGACTTGCTGTTATACACTTTTCATTTATAAAGAGCACAAGTCAATTTGAAATAAACATTTTGATATAGCATAACAACGATACACTTTTGCCTTGATCATTATGCTTCTCATGTGTCGTGCATTGACATTAAAAATTCTACTTCATCCCTCCATACTTTGTTTATTTCAAGAAGACACAACACAGCTAATGAACATAACTGATTCATGACATAACTTGGTTTAATATATAAGACGTGACTGACTTGGCTCCAAGACACAGTCCAGTGATACCAGACATAGTTCAGCTAAAATCCATATCATGGCTAAAGACATCGTAACACACCTTCTTGATGAGTAATTTCCAATCTCAAGTCTTATGTGCAAGAGATTTTTCAAAATTCAGTTTTTTTCGTTCAAAAGTTCGTCAGTTGCTATGTCCAGTGCCAACTTAATAAATACCTAGTTCAATCGTTCTAAGTTGATCAAGAATTATAGGAACAACATTTAGTATCAATTATACACAAAAGATAGCTCAAGGATATCATTAGTTTATAATGATAAGTGTAATAGAAAGAACACCTACGCATATGCGCAAAAGATGCACAATAGTTGGAATAAAATTTAGCAAAACTCATGCTGGACGTGAGATTAAGTCATCCGGTTGATCCACTATAGGGCATCTGGTTGGCTAATTTATGTCATTCAGTTGAAGTGGGTTTAAACAATGTAGATGAGTTACTGAATACTGACTCACCTGGATGGATGAGCTGGGTCATCCAATTGGTGTAACAAATCACAAATGCATCACAAAATGCATCCTGTAAGGTTAACTAGATGAAAGTACAGCATGGAATGTAAAGTAACCCGTTAAACAATGCATGTATGGTTAAAAGTTATAGAGGATGTCATGCAATATTCACATCTTGATATTTCCTTACACAACATGATGTCTAAGCTAGGCTCATCCAGTTGGATGAATATGAATAATCTGAATAGACTAAGGTTCCATACAACAAGTTTAGGTCAGAAGGTAAGTTCATCCGGTGTGAGACTTATAGGTCATCCAAATGGATGATGGTTTGTCAAGGTCAATTGAGGTCCAAGGGTCCAGTGCATCCGGATGGATGATTTAGTTTAGCAGCTTGGGTTCTTTATTATAGAAATAACAATTGATCCAAAGTGTAAGGGAATCTAGATGAGGCTTATTGGCGATCGGTTGGATGTTGGTTCTAGTACTCATCTTGGTTCCAAGGGGTTGTCTTATCCGATTGGACCAACAAGGGTAATTCGATTGGTTATCGTACAGATTTCATGACAAATGCAAAATCCATGGGTTTGATACAATAACCATGCAGTAAGATACAAGAACGACTTAACCTCTTAGTTGGCATGACATACATCATTTGGCGATATGGTTATACAATACATTAACAATACATGATACAAGATCCAATGGTTGGACTTAATAGGATCATACGCTTGGAGGGAAATGACATCTGGATGAAGTATCAATATTTCATAAGACCCAACTGAGAGGTTCATCCAAATGGGAGTAAAATGGCAACTGGATGAGGTTCCTTCTGTAGAAGCAAAATTTGGTCAAAAAATACGGGCATCTAGATGGAGCATGATGGCAATCGGTTGGGCTGTCATCTTCCCTAATACTCCAAAGACTGAGTTTGTTTTTCAAAGGTTTGCAAAACTAAATAATCAATCGATAACATAAATTAGAGGAGGGGGAGGGTTCATTTACCTTGCAAGAGTTGAAGTGAAGCTCGAATTTTGAATCTTGAACTTGAGTTGGTAGGGTTAAGACCTCCAATATGGTTCTTCTTTCTTCTTTCTTCTCTCTATTGTTAATTTCTTTCCCTCAAAGAGAGACATTTCTTGCTCAAAGCTTCATGAATTCGTAGTGATGAGTGCAAGAAGATTGATGGTAGGTGCCATCACAGGAGAAGAACAATCTGCCATGGAGTTTCGCAGCTAAACATGTGAGGATTGGGAGTGGTTTGGACACAAAACAAGGGGAAATGGTTATTTGAGGAGGAGTGGTGGCCAAGGTGCAAGTTCCCATTGGTGAAGGAGGAACCATGTGAAATCTAAAGTTGGGAGACACACAGAAATTCTCAACGTGAGTTTTAGGAGGAAGGAGCAAGTGAGGGATGATGATGACCATGAGAAGTAATCCTATGTAGTTAAAACCTATCACAACCAATCAAGAGGAATAAAATTTGGGCCATATGAGAAAATGGATCTGGGTCAAATATAGGTTTGGTTAGATGGATAGGCCAAATGAGTCAAGGTTCCAAACTGCATAAACCCACAATTCATTAATTATGAAATTAAATAATTATGCATTAATAATTAATTGAAATTATAAAAAATTATTTTTATTTAATTTAAAATTTTAGGTTCTTACAAAACATCAACCATGTAAAGAATTACATGAATTGAGCCTCTATTAATACTTGATCGCAATTCATTTATCTTAAACAGTAGGTTTAATTTAGTGTGGTTGAACTTGTCTTTTTAACAATAAATGTGTATCATTCATTTATTAATTGATATTTAATCATCATGATTAATATTCTTAGTAAACTCCACTAAATACATAATTTAATAATCGAGTGTGTTCAGTATTGACCAACAACAAGCGAGGTGATATAACCAATATAGCTAATAAATAATACGCGTGACCACCTATTTAAATTCAAATTCTAACCACTCATGGAAAAGTAGACAGACCATTTTTTATTTTAACTGTAAATTTAAAGAGTTTTTAAAACTTGTAACAAAAGATATCACATTTTTTAATAACCCCACTAAAGTGCCCATCTACACAATAAATTGGTAATGTCTAAATAAATAAATTTAAAACCCACTATTATCGTCACGCATATTTTAAACATAAAAATTAGAGAGGTCAATTGGGTGCTCTAAGGGCATCTATAACGCACACCTCATCCTTCTATTTTGACTCGAAAGAAAATGACGGTCAAATTCATCCTTTATTTTTTTTTATTTGTGATGATGAAGTTTGATAACGTAAATATGAACTATAAGAAAAACAAATGAAGAATCATTTAAATTATTTTTTGAATACAAAAGATTAAAATAATTAATTTTGAAATGGAAAGAATAAAAAATAAAAAAACATTAACGTGACAATAAAAACTAGAGTTATAGAGATGCATAATTGGAACGAAAAAAAATAGTGGAATTTTTTTAAATTCAGATTTTGAAATGTAAAATTTAATTTTGTAGCAGTTGGATCGGAGATGCTTAATTGGAGATGCTTAAAGACAGCCACTTCGCAAAAGGTGGGTGTAATAACAGGGGAAAGAAATGCAGCACCAGCAAAAGAAACATATATAAGCTATTTTTAGAGAGAGAAAGTACATCAGTCCTCTGTAGTTGTTGCAGAGAAAAGAGGTTCTTCTGTAAACCCTAGACCACCGTTTTGAGGCATCCTCTTTTTGTGCAGTCGTATGGCTTGTATGTTTAGATCTGGAGTTTGTTTTACTTGATATTTGTTTTCACTTTCGCACTCTCATTCTTGTGGTTTTCTTGGAGAGAGGGAGGGAGAGAGCCGCAGTTCTAGGGCTTATCGGTGAGAATTGCAAGTGGTTTACATTTTGGTAAAAGCGTGGTGTATTTACTTGTATCTTGACGGAATTGATGTTGGATCAACCACAAAAGAGGCATTTCTGTTGGGGTACTGATCAATCTTTGTAAATTGGAAGCGAAGGACGGAAGGAGGTTTCTCTCTGTGGAAGCTGTCGAGTTGAAGAAATTTATGGTTTTTGGAAGAGAATCATACAGTGTCATTCTGTTATCACAATCCTAGAGCTTTGAGTTAATTGTTTGGTAAATTGGTTCTAATAATTTGCACTGGAGTGGTTAGGGGTACCGGGACGCGGAGGGATGTCTTCCTTGAGTAGGGAGCTGGTTTTCTTAATTTTACAGTTCTTAGATGAGGAGAAGTTCAAGGAAACAGTCCACAAGTAAGTATCTTTCTTTGTTTGTTTTTGTTTTAGTCGGGAAGTTTTGTTGTGCTGCGTGGATTATGTAGGAAGTGAAACTGAATCCATCAATTTTTCGTAATTGGGACTTAATTGATGCGGTGCTTAATTCTCCTTGGATGATGTAGGGAATGAAATTGAGAAACCATCTCGTTCTCACTAACTGGGACTTGGTGATTGCATTTAGGTAATTGTTATGCTGTTTGAATAATGTGGGAAGTGTAACGGAAAAACCAGTTCTTAGTCTTTCTTAAGTGGGACTTAGTGGTTTGCATCAAGGCAATTAGTATGCTGTTTGAATAGTGTAGGAATTGGAAGTGTTGGATAGTGTAGGAGGTGCAACCGAGAAACCAACTCTTTTCTTAATTGAAACTTAATGGTTGCGCTTAGGCTATTATTATGCTGCTCGAATAATTTAGGGAACAAAATTTAGAAGCCAGCTTTTTTTTCCCTTAATCGGAACTTGATGGTTTCATTTACATAATTATTATGATGCTTGAATAGTGGGAAGTACAATTGAGAAGCCATCTCATTTCAAAACTGGAATTTAGTGGTTTTATTAAGGCAGTGATTGTGCTGCTTGATAATGTGTGAAGTGAAATTTAAAACAAGCTCGTTATTTCAATCGGAACTTGATGGTTGCATTTCAGTCATAATTATGCTGCTTGAGTAATGTAGTGAGTGGAATTGACAAACCAGTTCTTTTTTGTTACTTGGAACTTAATGGCTGCCAGGTATATTATTATGCTGCTAAAAAATAATGTTGGCAATGAAATTAGAAGCAGGCTCTTTTTTTTAAGTTTGAACTTGTTAATGGCTGCATTTAGGTTGGAACAAGAGTCTGGTTTCTTCTTCAATATGAAATACTTTGAGGATCAAGTCCAAGCAGGTGAATGGGATGAAGTGGAGCGCTATTTATGTGGCTTCACGAAGGTTGAGGACAACCGGTACTCAATGAAGATTTTCTTTGAGATACGGAAGCAAAAATACTTGGAAGCTCTTGATCGGTGAGTTTTAGGCTGTTTTTATGGCATCTCTTTGTAGCAGTCCTAGGTGCTAAATAGATTTGATCCTTTTCTTCAATATCATATTATGCAGACAGGATCGTGCAAAAGCTGTTGAGACTCTTGTGAAGGATCTCAAGGTGTTTGCTTCTTTCAATGAAGAATTGTTTAAGGAGATCACCCAACTACTTACTCTTGACAATTTTAGGTACTTAATCTGGTGAATGCTTGATAATATTAATTTCAGTTTGTTGTAGTAATGCCTTGCCTACGTTTTCTATTGTGTTATTAGGCAGAATGAGCAGCTTTCTAAGTACGGGGACACAAAGTCGGCGCGAAATATTATGCTAATTGAACTAAAAAAGCTTATAGAGGCAAATCCATTATTTCGTGACAAACTTACATTTCCCGCCTTCAAAGCTTCACGATTGCGGACGTTGATTAATCAGAGGTTGTTGTCTACTAATTTACTGCTCTCTTTCCACTATATATTTTGCTGCTTTCCTCCAAACTTTGTTAGTTGTCTTATTGTCTTTGTTCTTATTAGTCTTGCCACCCTGGCTATGATTTTCTAACTTGCAGTTGCACTTGCTAAATATGTTACATACTTTCTTTAGATTCTTTTAACTTTCTTTAAATAATTCTTAGTTTGATTTTTCAGTCTCAACTGGCAACATCAACTTTGCAAGACCCTTTTTACTTTCTTTAAATAATTCTTAGTTTAATTTTTCAGTCTCAACTGGCAACATCAACTTTGCAAGACCCCCCGCCCAAACCCTGATATCAAAACACTTTTTACTGATCATACTTGTGCAAGTACTAATGGAACCCGGGCTCCTCCACCCACCAATAGCCCTCTTGTTGGACCTGTTCCTATGGCTGGGGCTTTTCCTCCTATCGGAGCCCATAATGTAAGTATTACTGAATTTGCTCACTGCAGGGGACACTTTGTTCCCCGCTAATTTTACTTGTCTCATTAGTTCTTATGTGCAGCCATTTCAGCCAGTAGTTTCTCCATCTGCTAGTGCTATAGCAGGATGGATGTCAAATGCTAACCTTTCCATGCCACACGCTGCCGTTGCAGCGGGTCCCCCTGGTCTTGTGCAACCTGCTGGTGCAGGTTAGTCCCAATATTGACCGCAGGGATGTCAGGAGTTGTAAGGATATGGAGTCAGTTCTTTCTGCCTGTTTAACTGAATGTTTCTTGCTCTGTATTTGCAGCTGCATTCCTCAAACACCCTAGGGCTCCTCCAGGTGGCCTTGGGATGGAGTATCAAACGGCAGATTCAGAGCATCTGATGAAACGGATTAGACCTGGCCAACCTGATGAGGTGCGAAAGCTGGCAAAAGCATCTGCCGTATTACTCATTGGAACATTTTCTGGTTTTAATTGGTTTTTTGTAATCTTCTGATTCATACTGACATACTCAATTATATTGCTTAGGTGTCCTTTCTTGGTTCAACACCTCCCAACAATTTTTCGTCAGACGACCTTCCAAAAAATGTTTTAAGGAACCTTAGCCAAGGATCTAGTGTGATGAGCATGGACTTTCATCCACAGCAGCAGACAGTTCTTTTAGGTTGATGCTTGAGTGATCAGTTTTTACTCGGCGTTATCTTTTGTATCTATTTATATATTATTTCCTGTTTATTTTATAAAGAAGAATCTACCATAACAAACTTAGGCAGTGATTCTGAATCTATTACTGGTTATGCTATCGCCATGTAGTTGGAACCAATGTTGGTGATATTAGCATTTGGGAAGTTGGATCTCGAGAAAGGTTAGCACACAAGCCCTTCAAGGTTTGGGAAATATCAGCTTGTTCAATGCCATTGCAGGTAAGAATTTCATTGGTATTAGCTACTTTTGACTTGGTGCTAAATACAAGTTTGCCATGGCATGCAATTTGTCTGAAAAAACCTTCGTAATGTCCAGACAAATTTGGCGAAAGATGCCACCATATCTGTTAATCGGTGCATTTGGGGGCCAGATGGATCTATGCTGGGTAATTTTCAACTTACCTTTTGTAAAGCTGTATTTTTTCCCTTAATTCTTTAAATTTCTTCTTTAGGAATTTTTGTTTTGTTTTGTTATGTTATGTTGCTTATCTTACGCTTTCTCATTTATAGGTGTTGCTTTCTCGAAGCACATAGTTCAGATATATACATACAATTCAGGGGGAGAATTAAGACAGCATTTAGAAGTAACCTTTGTCAAGTAATCGTAATCTCGTTTTGATAATTTGACCCAGCTTATAGTACCTAATGACTTTTCCAATGCTCCAGATTGATGCTCATAGTGGTGGTGTTAATGATATTGCATTCTCTCATCCGAATAAGCAACTATGCATTGTTACATGTGGTGATGACAAGACAATTAAGGTATCAACCTGATTGTAACTATGTTTTTGGGTATTTTAGGTTGAATTTTCTCATCACTCTCTTTGCATACTAGGTGTGGGATGCTGTAGCTGGACGCAGGCAGCATACATTTGAAGGCCATGAAGCTCCCGTATATTCTATCTGCCCCCACTATAAAGAGAATATTCAGGTGAATAATTCTTGAAAGTTGCCTGGGTTCTGTGTCCTTCTCAGTTCTTTTGGCTCACAGGAATGGTTTTATGGGCAAATCTTGGTAGATCTAGTAGAAGATGTTTCAGAGAAGATTTTTCCGTAGTATTTTCACTTGTGATTCATTTTATCATTGTCTGCAGTTTATATTCTCGACCGCCATTGATGGGAAAATTAAAGCATGGCTCTATGATTGCTTGGGCTCAAGAGTGGATTATGATGCCCCTGGACATTGGTGCACCACAATGGCATATAGTGCAGATGGAAACAGGTATTTTATTAGTTTTGAAACTCAGGGCTGGCAGTAATTTCTCGTCCAATGCCATTTTTTGTCTTTGACTCAAATAGTGATGGTTGTTTAATCCTGGTCTAATGAGACAACCAATCTTCACTTTGTTCAGTGGTGGATTTTTGTCCTTGTTTTACGGTAATTGCAATTTGATAGAGGTTCATTATAGCTGTCTCTTTGCCTCTCACCATTTTGAAGTTCTAATCTCCCTTCTATTTTTCCTGGCATGTAAACTACTTTTCTACTAATAACATGGTGCTGTTGTTAGCTAAGGCGTATGGATGAATGTCCAGTTGTGACCTCCATTTAGAGTTTGGCAATATGCTTTCCATCTTTTGTTTGATAATTGTCACAAGAAAAAAAGATTGTTATTAGAGGTAGTCAGGTAGAACTTAAAAGCTGGGATCACTGTTACAACTTACGAGTAGGATTTTGACCGCAGCCCCACCTTTCTTAAGTTTCTTTTTGTTAAATATGCCCAGTAAAACCTCAGTTCCTGGAACAAATACCAGGAAACAGAACTTTTTAGAGGAGCTAACCCTGAGGACACAAATATTTTCTGTGCACCTTCCGATTATGCAACAGAAATGACATGCCATTGTTATGGAGAATATAAAGGTTGCAATATGCATTTTCCTCTTTGGGCATGCTCTGAGGTCTGTGTGAATTGAAAATGAGATCCAATACTTGTGGTCACAAGTTCAGGATAAAAAACCTACGTGGTTGATAGCGCACACAAAAAAAGGCCGTTTCGGAGAAGGAGAACAATTGAGTGTTGACAAGGAACAAAAATATTTTAATTTTTTTTTGTTACCAAATAATGGTTGACATGACTGGGCTAGTTCCAATCAACCTACTCTGGTTTAACATCCAGATAAAAATAATTAAGAGAAGTAACCGAACAAATCAGAGAGAGGAGACAATTTTACCTTGTTTGGTCGCAAGGGCCTTTTTTCATTCTACGAATTCAAGTACACTCTGTTTTAATACGGTATTATGCAATCTTATCCATATTAAACAATCTTATTTTAGTACAATAAAAGATAAAGGTAGAGATAAGATCATTAAATTTCTTCTCTCTCTTGAGTTACTGTGGTGTTAATTCTGTTATTAAGAGCAAGTATGAGATCCAGTTTAATTGTGGTGATTGCCTTGTGGTTCACTGGGGTAATTGTCGGTCTCCATGTAAATCTACTTCACGGATTTTTCCTCTTTTCTCCATTTTTTCTCTCTTATGGAGGATAACCAAGAATTTATTTACAGTTTGAGAGGATGCTTGGGTGGTTATTTCTGATTCTTGTACCCACATGTTAATTCCTGTTATTCGTAATAGTAACTAGAGAATGATGCTGATGACAATTATGAAAAATAGGAATGTCTTTACCTTTAATGTTGTCATGATCCTTGATATATTTATCTTTCTCGTTTTTCCTCTTCAGACTTTTCTCCTGTGGAACAAGCAAAGAGGGTGAATCCCACCTGGTTGAGTGGAATGAGAGTGAAGGAGCTATTAAGAGGACGTATTCCGGCTTTAGAAAGCGCTCTCTAGGTGTGGTGCAGTTTGATACAACAAAGAACCGTTTCTTAGCTGCTGGTGATGAGTTCCAGATAAAGTTTTGGGATATGGATAATACCAAGATACTAACCATTACCGATGCTGAGGGGGGATTGCCTGTTAGTATGCTTTTTGCACGTTATTTCCATTATAACACAGCACTTTAACATCAATACTACAACACTTGGGTTGCTATTAAGTGTCGGGACTTCTTCACAGGCAAGCCCTAGGTTAAGGTTTAACAAGGAAGGCTCATTGCTTGCTGTTACAACAAGCGATAACGGTATCAAGATTTTAGCAAATACTGATGGGCACCGAATGCTGAGGATGCTAGAAAGTAGGGCATTTGAGGGGTCACGAGGTCTTTCTGAAGCCATCAACATTAAAGTAATTTTCACTGATTTGTTTCAATCTTATTGCAAGTTGGATAAAATGTGTTTTGATACTATTCTTTGCAACTTTCTTTCAGCCTCCAATAGGTGGTGCATCGGGCCCCATCATTTCTGGCCCTATTGTTCCGACGCAAGAACGTTCTGATAGAATCCAACCTCTCATATCAATTGCCAATCTTGTATTTCTTATACTCCTTCTATAATCATTACCAGACTTGTCCTCTCATTTGAACTTAACTTATGTTGTTGGATCCATTGGCAGGCTAATGTCGAGAGCAGCAGGGCTGATGTCAAACCAAGGATTTCTGATAGTGTTGACAAAACTAAAACCTGGAAATTCCCCGATATTGTTGACTCAGCTCAACTAAAGGCTTTACGGTTGCCTGACCCCTTGACTGCTAGCAAGGTATGTTCTAGAGAAACTAATATATACCTCTCCCTCCCTCCCTCCCTCCCTCCCTCCCTCCCTCCCTCCCTCTCTCTCTCTATCTATTATCTATCTATCTATCTATCTATCTATATATTAAGAGTATTTACTATCATTTCTTCTAAGCAGCCATCTTTTACCTGTCTTGCTTGAAGTGCAATTTTTAATATTCCGTAGAACAGAGTGAGGCATTTTCAGAGTTGCATGCATAACCTTGTTTGTCTTCATACAAAACACAACTGAACTAGAATCTTTGAATCTAAGCATATTCAAACTCAAATGATAATGAAACACCAATCACTAGTGACATGAATTATACACAGAGAACCAAACTCGGGGAAAAACCCTAGCAAATTTACTAGGAAAAAAGATTAAAAGTAACATTTACAAAATCCAGCTATGAAGATTCTACCTGCCCTGAGATATTAATGTTGTTCAATATTCAACCCTTCTGTTCTAATCTTCAATCTATTACCCTTCTCACTAGTCATTTTTAATGCCAAACATTCAAGTTGGTGTCATGCACTTGCCTACCACTATATGAATGCAGCTAAACCTATCTCTTTGCTCTCCAATAGCAAAACCACAGATTTCACACAACTTTGCAAGTCTCAATCCAAAGAACTATTTAATGGACTATACGTGAAGCTCAAACATTTTCCTACTACATGCGATATTTAGCGTACACTTCCAAATAAGTTGGGAGGCATTTATCTTATCAAAAGTGAACATAAGTGATCAAGGAGTTCAAATTCTGGTCTGCATATGCAAGACTAATCGCATGCTATGACAATTGTTCAAATGGAAACGACCACGTTAGAAAGATCAGCTGTGTAAAATATCTATCAATTCAATTGATGCCTCATGTGATTGAACAGTTGAGATACTGGAATTGGTCATCAAAACAAAAAATGTTGACCACGATACCATGTGTGTTTGAAAGGTCCAGCCACTCATTTGAATTTTGAACAGAAAAGCTATGCTTTTGCCAAATATTATTATGTTCGCTTTGGAGAAATGAACTGAAAATCCAGCATGCATCCTACTGGGTCCTAGAGTCAAGCCAAATAAGTAGTCTACCTAGCAAAACTAAACTACCGTGGTCAAGAACTCAATAAAAGGAAAATCTAACAAGACAAACATAAACAGAGTCCTTTAAATGAAATGCCAATGCAATGTAGGTTGATTTTACCTTTTACCACTTAGTTTGTCGTCCTCTGTCTTTCTGTATGATCTGGACATAGCTTGAGTCTCATCTCAATTCGTCAACTCCAGAGCATTTCTCAAGGGCTCCACTGAGCTTAAATAACACCATTCATTTTGCCTGACACAGGTTGTGCGACTGCTTTACACTAATTCTGGGGTAGCTCTGCTTGCACTTGCCTCCAATGCAGTTCATAAGCTCTGGAAATGGCAGCGTAGTGAACGTAATCCATCTGGGAAAGTTAGTGATGAACTTATACATTTGAATGAGTTAAGTTTTAGAATTTTTTTTTCTGAAATCAGTTCTGATTACTTTTCTCCAAATTCTTTCAGTCTACTGCATCTATTGTCCCACTGCTGTGGCAGCCTTCAACTGGGGCTCTATTGACAAATAATTTGAGTGATACTAAACCACCTGAAGCGTCAGCTGCATGCATTGCATTATCTAAAAATGATTCGTATGTCATGTCTGCCTCGGGTGGGAAGGTCTCTTTGTTTAACATGATGACTTTTAAGGTTAGTGACTACAAGCCTACATAACAGAGAAACATCTAGTTTTTTTCCCTGATGTTGCTTGGCTCTAGATTGCTGATTTCTCTGAGACCTTTGTTTTGGTGTGTTGTATGACTAAATGGAACTTTTGTATAAATACCAGGTTATGACAACTTTCATGGCTCCACCACCCGCCGCAACCTACTTGGCTTTCCATCCTCAAGACAACAATATCATTGCCATAGGAATGGAGGATTCCACCATTCAAATATACAATGTCCGGGTTGATGAGGTTAGATACCTGTCTTTCTTAACTGGTCAAGGAGGTTTCAATCTTGCTAGCATTAGGGATTAACTGTAGGATGTGAGGATCCGGTCATGGTCTTATGATATGCAGTGAGGCCCAGTGATGGTACCACTAAAAGAGTTGACTGGGTTCAAGTAGGTTTGTAGGCTCGGCAATAGTGTCTGGTCTCTCTTGTGGCCATAGGGGTCACTTCTTGTAGCCTAAACCAGCAATTGTCCTCTCTATGCTTTTTGGGTCATGTTTGCCTTTCAATATCTTGATTCATGCAGCTCATTTTGGTTAGGTTGGTCTTCACAGCTTTCACAAGCTAAGGGTTCATCACAAACAAACATGAATTTCAACGTGCACAATAGTTTTGGTGGTTTTGGTTAGGTTGGTCTTCACCGCTTTCACAAGCTAAGGGTTCATCACAAACAAACATGAATTTCAACGTGCACAATAGTTTTGGTGGTTTTGGTTAGGTTGGTCTTCACAGCTTTCACAAGCTAAGGGTTCATCACAAACAAACATGAATTTCAACGTGCACAATAGTTTTGGTGGTTTCAAATCAAACAAATATCCCATCTTTCCTAAAGATATTGATATATACACAAAGCTATTCAAAAGGTGACTGGGATCAGTTGAACCCCCTTATTCAATGTAGTGGAGCCCCTGGCAGTGGCATATCTCTTCTGTGTGTTTCTTTTTGGTTTGTTTTGTTTTATTGTTTGGGGGGTGGGGGGATGGAATTGAGAAAGTTTAATTTGGAATTGTTTGACAACTGAATTATTTACCTCCAGAAAGTTGTCATCTTGTTGGTGAATATCAGACCACTATAAGCTCTATTTTCGTACGCATGTTTGTTTGTTCATCTAAAGTTTGATTTGATGGTCAGGCAAATTTAACAATATTACTTTTCCAGGTAGTCTAAATTTTTCCTTTCCTCTCCTTCGTAGGTGAAAACTAAGCTCAAGGGCCACCAGAAAGAAATTACGGGGTTGGCATTTTCCCGGACACTAAATGTACTGGTATCATCTGGGGCTGATGCGCAGGTAAACTATGTTGCTCAAAATATATTTCTTTTGTTTTCTAGCAAAACAATGTCTTCATTCGAATTATTATGAGAATATTTGTTGAAGTGGGTGGACAGGAAAACGCTGTGTGCATTTCTTTTTTCTGGTAAAATTGTGTGGCTCTGAACAACTCAGATGGTACGTTATAATGCTTGATTCTCGACTTGAATTGCAGCTATGCGTCTGGAACATCGATGGATGGGAGAAGAGGAAAGCAAGGCCCATACAAGCACCACCTGGCCACCCATCTCCCCTGGTTGGAGAAACTAAAGTCCAATTCAATAATGACCAAACCCATGTTTTAGTGGTCCATGAAAGCCAAATTGCTGTTTACGATACCCAGCTCGAATGCTCGCGATCAGTAAGTTTGCCTTGTTGTGCTTATATAGTCTGGGAGTTCTATGACCAGCTGGAATCTAACTTATAGATCTTTTGGGTTTCTTGCTCATCGAGTAATTTCGACTCGGCCTAATATTCTTTTCATGTACTGCTTCGAAGTTACCAATGTCTTACATTCTGCAGCGACGACTTGCGCTTTGTGGTCACGCTGTAGTGGTTAAGAAATTTTTGGTACAAAATGAGTGCGAACCCAAGATCTCATCAAAAGCATAATTTCCTGGTGAATCCAAGGTCAACCCACAAGGGTTGGTAGACATTTTTGTAGAAGCCAATCATAGCAATTGATTGGACTAATTTTCTGTAAAATAAATTGGAATTAGAGCCCATAATATTGCCAAACGTTATCTTAATCTACGAAGAGTATAAGGACATCTTTTTTGAATCTTTAGTGAGAGTGTGGGTCCAAAGCTAGAAATAAAGTCAACTTGAATGCCTAGGAATTTGTGGCTAAAAGGGCACAGATAAGTTACTCAACCGAAGTTACCAGGAAAAGGACTTGAATGCTAATTCTTAGTCTGTTTGTCATTCATGCCTGATGTTCTGATATGGAGTTCAAAACTGAAACGTGGTTCTAGGTATTGTGGATTTTTCTTTTGCATAGTAATTGAACCCTGGAAACTAAACACACAGTATGATGGATACAAGATGACCTTGTGGGGGCTATTCTTTTACATATGCACATATTTGTTATTCATGTGTTTGCTTACGTTTGTAAAAGAAAATAAACCTGTAAACTACCATGCAGTGGTATCCAAGAGACTCACTTTCTGCCGCCATTACAAGTGCAATATACTCGTGTGATGGTCTGCTGGTCTTCACTGGATTTTCTGATGGCGCTATTGGAGTTTTTGATGCAGACAGTTTCAGGCTTCGATGTCGGATAGCACCATCTGCTTACATATCCTCTTCCATTGCCAGGTATGCTACCTAGAAAATCTTGCAACCCCTTCAGTGCAAAATGGATGCATTTAGACTAGACAACAAAACTTTGGAATTGAGTAGACAACAGAAATTAAAAATTGGTCATCCTTTTGGGTTTGTTCCACTGCACACAATTTGTGCGGTATTTTGTACTGTGGTCTTGTGGAGGGTATAAGGAGGGAAAGGTGAAGGTGAAGGAAAAGCTAAAATGATGATGCAGTGAAGAACCTGAATTTATTCCTGTATCTTGTTAGATTTCTCCATAAGCATATGATTCGGCTTCTGCTTTTGTGTATCAATTAGAAAGTTTTTCCGAATCTGACAACATTGCCTTAGTTTTCACTGATTCCGGTCATATCGTACAATCTTAAGCTCTGGATTTTCAAATTTCCCTTATTTTGTGCTTTTTCAAACTTTATGCGAGGGAAAGTTTCTGTTCGGAAATCCTTAAAAGAACTTGAATATTTGTGTTTGGTGGGTTTGAGACTCTAAAGGAATTTTTATTCCTCTCTTTTTGTGTGCGTCTACAATTCATCATTTTTTGGTTGGATTGTGTGGTTTGGAGAGATTTGTGAAGGAAAAGCAATTAATAAGTACCCAAAAGAAATTGATTTATTTTGCTCTCTTTGTTATCTTTTCATCTTTTACTCCACCTATTCCTTTCCCTCAGTATATTAATTCAGATTCTACTTTCTTCCATCTCCTTAATGAGGGTGGATTAGTTATTTACTGATTGCTATAATTTCTGCAGTAGCAGCGGCAGTGCCTTTCCTGTGGTGATTGCAGCACACCCGTCCGAACCTAACCAAATGGCTCTTGGAATGAGCGATGGTGCAGTCCATGTGATCGAACCATCCGATGCAGAACCAAAGTGGGGTGGCCCTGCGCCTCAAGAAAATGGTGCCCTACCTTCCGTCCCGTCAAATTCAGCTTTGAATAGTCAGGCATCCGAAACCCCCTCTAGGTGAGGCATTGTAACAGGGTTCTTAATGAAGCTATGGCACGTTTCAATCCCACATACTTTTGTGCTGCTAATAGCCCTTTGTAAATTATTAATATCTATTGCTGCTGCTGTTTTTGACAAAGTTCTGGGCAAGTCTACATATTGTTTGATAAGCAATTTTTCATCCTTGAGGCCATTTTTTTGTGCCTTGTAAGTTGTAGCATGCGCGAATTATTTAGTCCTGGTTTTAAGTCAACATAAGTGGTATCTTTAGCTTGCACTAAGAGGCAATTTGGATCTCTCTCTCTCTCTCTCTCTCTCTCTCTCTCTCTCTCTCTCTCTCTCTGTGTGTTCATTAACTTAACATCCAGATTCAACCGAACAATACATAGACAGTCATCTGCAATTAGTGCACTGAATCCAGCCCCGTAGATGGGGGGTGGGAGTTACGGCACACTCATCCCCCAGGTTCCAGCTGTTGCTTTCTCCCTCCACCGTGTATTTTGGTCTCTGTGTACTTCCTATGCGCATCATAATTTTGTTCCAAGGACCTTCTCTCCCTCCCACCCTCTCTCTCTCTCTCTCTCTCAAATAACATCAAGTTCCATGACGATTTCATCAAAATCTACATCTTTTCGTACTACCCGCTTGATCAAAATAATAGTTAAATTTTAAAAGGGAAACGCTCAACAAATGATCTATACAATTGGGCTTGTGATCGCTATGAAGTTTGTACTAGCCGAGATAGTTAACTTAATATCAAAGGAAACCAAACCAAAGATTTTAGAGTGAGAAAGAGCAAGAACATTCAATATTTTGCTTCTGTAATGAAAAATCTGCGATAGGCACAGCATCCATCCACCTAAACTTGAGTTAGTTTAATGATCAAGGGTTGAAATTTAATAGTTTATTTCCTCGTATATTTTTAATTCAGAACATTTCAGGTATCATCCGTCCATAGAGTGTGTTTTCCACACTCCAACTTTAAATAATGTTTTTGCACTCTTTTAGCTTTAAATGAGCTTGGACAGAGAGATTGGTCGATGAGTTGAAGTGCACACAGAAATTAGCCCGTACACATTAAATTATCAGGAAAAGAAGAAGTTCATCAACCTGGTATCTCACAAGGAACAGCAATATGCACTCAAATCTTCTCCAATTCCTTCAAAACAAACTGCAGGGGGGCAACAAAAGCTACAGACGGACACAACTGCCGTTTCTGTACTTACATTTACATATCCTACCCGTCGAACTGTTTTTGTGGTTCAGAACTTATCAAGGAGAAGATGAATAGAAATTCTACAACTGTATAATTTGTAAGCTATACAGGCTTCTCTTCTGTACTGTGTCAAGTCCACAAAACGCCAGGATTTGCTGCTAAGAACTACACACCACCAACCGCCGCCAGTAACTTACTGAAAATATGTTTTACGGGGACGCACGTTGCTCTGTAAGCCATACTGTCTTTTGCCTGTTCAGTGTCAAATGAAGAGAGCGTTCTTGTTTTCTGGTTAGACAATCTAGGTCTCTTCAGAGGCTTCCCAAGAAACTCTTGCTTTTGCTTCAAACGATTTTCCCTTGCCTTGAGACCTATATTACCTGGATTTTGAATTTTATTATCATGTCTGACATAACAAACAGGAGTCCTTCTAGAAGTTCTCCAAGCCGGCTGAAGTGTAGCACTCCCATCACTACCAAACAACTTGTGGCTAGTTTCGCGATTTCTAGCAAGCGGGACTTCTAATGAACCTTCATCTGATGCTTCTACATCAATCAGGTGCCCAATAATTGATTTCCCATTTAATCTACTCATGAGAGAAACCAGAGGGACATGTTCTCGTCGATAGCTTGCTTGGACTGTCAACCCAACATCAGTTAAGGTTGTTTCCGTCAAACCAGGAAATGTACTATGTAGTGTATTAGCTACATCAGAGAGCTGGATGGCTGGTTCTTCCAAGTAACTTCTTCTAGAAGGTGATTGACATGGTGTATTAGCTATGCTTTTTTTGAATTTGGAACTTTTGACATCGATCGCACCTCCTTGCCTTCTGATGGGATTACAAATGTTTTCTTTTCCTTTCAGCTCCGATTTTTGCACCCCACGGGACAAGTACTTGAGTTCCTGATTCACCTTTCCATTCATGTTTTCAGGTTGCGTGCCAAATTTACCCAAATTACATGGTTGATTTGACACGAGTAGAGCAGCATCTATATGACCAAAAGACAGCCGTGCAATCAGAACTATTGCAACATAACCACCAAAAACTCCATAGAACTACATTCAGCAACGTTAACAGTCAAATATGTAATTCTGGAATTAAACAAGTATGCTTATTCAACAGTCATTTAGAATATAAAAAAATGTAGATTGAACGGGCAACAATCTTAAATTCAATGTCTCACTCTGTCTACATCTATGATTGACTTCTATAAGAGGAAAAAATGAAAACTTGGGTTCCCGACATTTACAACATGATTATAAAAGGAAAATCCGCAAGGATGAACATGCAAATAACGCAAGCATACTAGGTGATCAGAACTAATTTAACCATTCAAGTGTGATGTACGGGGAGAAAATGAAGGTGGAAAAAAAGCCGCGGTAGTGCTAGTGATCTCCTCGTAGGACCATGTAAACTTCATGTCTCCTCCTTAGTTCTTTCTTTTATTTTATAATCTTTTATTCACATTTGAGCACAATTATGTAGTTTCCTGATGAGTATTCTACAAGTACAGTACTTTAGACAATATACAAGTACCTGAATTTCAAACAACTGCAGACATCAAAGCCATTAAGGGAAAGATTATTTATAGATAGGAGACATTATTGACCTGAAAGTTGAGTATCCCTTTGAACTCTGTCTGGGCCCCTAGAATCATTTCCAGATGGTTCAGATTCCATTGATCTGGAAGACACATCAACCTCCACTAAACCAGATTGCTTAGGACACTCGTGCCCTTTAAATGGGGACGATGAAACCTTCAATATTTTGGGACTGATTGCTGTTCTCTTCCAGCAATTGTCTGACTCAGCTGGCAAGTAAACACGCCGGCTTCTCTTTCCTTGGCAGATAATTCCTGCCCGCTCCGTTCCTGATGCTTAAACAGATGCATCATTATGTACAGATCGCAAAGATAATTGGTATTCTATTTTTCAGCCATAACACCAAGAAGAAGGATGCTATATATCAGCCCATCCACTTGTAAGCTGCCTACAAGCATTAGATGCAGTACAAGATAGCTTCCTTGTGGAGCCGATGGGACTGTGAAAGTTATGGAAAATGATTTTAATTCTGTTTTAGATTATAGATTTTGCATTCCAGCAAGCTAGGAAACTTGTTTACTATAGTTGTGTAATCATGAATTAAGCTATAACAAAATCTAAGGAGTGTTTATTGCAAAATGCTGGAAATCAGCTTTTAAATCACTTAAGAATTCAAAATCCGTCTCAGAGGGTGTTTGGCCACCTCATTTTTGCCTTTTCCCATTCTCCTTTTAGGTTTTTAGGTGTTTGGCTACCTCATTTTGGGAATTCATTTTGCAAAACACATTTGCCAAAATGGAAGTTCTAAGCAAAAACTCAAAAGTAGATTCCACCTTCCTTTTTCCATTCTCATTTTCCATTTTCCTCAAATTGCATCCATCTATTCCATCTATACCCTTGGGCAATTTTATTGCTCTTGTTTGATCTCTATGTTTTGTTCAATTCCAAATAAAACCCTATCCTCTCCGGGTAAGAAGAAAATATACAATTAGGTTAGGAATGTGTGAATTCCATTAAAATAAGGTTGAAAACGTGTCAATTAGTTTTTCTAAAAATTGATACCTAGCGGAAGAAGCAAAAATTAAGCATATATACAATTACAATTTTAAATAAATCTCATACAAAGATTAAATATTTTCTAAAAAAAAGTTTTTAAAAAAATAGATGGGTCCCTTTTCCAAAATATTTTTCAATTACAATTTTAAATTTTGACCAAGGGTAAATTGGTAAAAAAAATCCATAACTCATTTTTATCATTTTTCTCCCAAACACTACTACCTCTGCAAAATGCATTCTGCACATTTCTCCCAAACACTCTTCTCAAATTCAAAACTCATTCTGACCATAATCTAAAAAATTAAAAAGTCAAAAAATCAAAAATGAAAAGCTAAAAAGTAGGCTCCCAAACACCTCCTCAAAAGCACCCAAAACTCACCTTCTGCAAAAACAAGCATTGTTGTTCTTTAAATTTCTCATTCAAGGTTTGAGTTTAGAACTATAATCCTTCCCATAAGTTGATTCAACAGTTTGGCTTTTGCCATACTCCAATAAAATAGGAAAAAAAAAACAGTTCAGTTCTAACATAACGTCAGTGCAGTCTGCACTCATCCTAAATGGACAAATAGACATCATACAAATCATTGTGTTTTTAGAGTTTCATTGTTTCCAATACATTGAAACTTGTCCGTCTCTTTAGATCACAAGAAATGTACTGGTCCAACAGTTAGAAAAGTACCTGCTGCTAGATGTTTTTTCTGCACTTCTTGCTTCTCCAGCTCAAGAGCATGAAGAATAGCACCATCCCGGCTTGCATATTTGACAATTTTCTTTGGGAAACTGGCTTGGGATGACTCGGCTCTAGCAATACAGTCATCAAACGTACCACATCGAAATGCCTTGATCCGCTTAGATTTCTCTACATTGTACCAACCCCTAAAAGTTGATAAAGACCATTTATTGCCTTAGAATACTAAAAAATTGCTTTCGAAACATTATAAAAAGAAATGGAATGGCATATGCATAATTCAAAAATTAACCAATAAAAACCAAGTTCAGTAGCCGATCAAATCAAGTATCTTTTAGTGAGTGCATCATCAACTTACTAAAGAATGACATATTTTGCAATTGACATTCTAAAACAGCATACAACAATCAACCACCAAAAAATAATACGTAACCGACTTACTAAACCAGTTTCTTTTCAAGATACTTAAAAAAACTCAAGACATGGATGATACAAATCAAAGGTGAGAGAGAACCGGACACCATACAAAGGGGAGAAGAGAGCCGGACTATACAAAGGGATTACATTGCAACTGATGGTGTATTACTGAATATTCGGAATACAAAATAATGAAACTATTACATCCTTAAATACAGAAAAGCTACGCCTAAAAAAGGAAAAGATTACAAGATTTTATCACGATACATCCTGATTTGATCACGATACTAGTCCGATTTGATCCCGATACGATCTCAATAAACTGCCTAAAATAAAGGATTGCAATAGGATACTTTCACACCCCCGCTCAAACTCATGATGCGAACCCGGAGAGCAACGTGAGTTTGCCAAGAAAGTTATGAAGCCAAACGGTGCAATAGGGACCAAACCATTGCCAATACCAATCTGCGCTGAACAGTGCAAAGCCAATACCTAAACGATTGCAAATCCACTACCAGTGCCAATGCCAACATGCGAACTACGAACTGGGTTGAGAGAGATAGAGACCCAGTGTTCAGAAAATAATGCACCTACGAAATCAGACAGAGATACTGAAATAAAGTCAGGGGATACTGAGACAGAAATCAGAGGTATTTTCTGTGAGAGAGAGAGATTATGGAGGTAGAGGTGCAGAGGTTCAGAGCTCAGGGATGCTCATACGAGCCATCAATAGAGATACCTAGAGAGAAAAATGGGAAGAATATAGAGAAAAGAGACAGATGCGCGCGCGCGGGGGGGGGACAGACTGCAAAACAGAGGAGACAGATTCAGAAACTGGGCCAAAATAGCCAAGAACAGTAAAAAACAGAGTCATTGGAGGCTGCCGGATCTCTAGCGAGGGTCGCCGGAGACTGACGAAGCTCCGGCAAGGATGCCAGAGTTCAGAGGAGTTCCAGAAAGTGCTCACAGATCAGATTTCTAAAGAGATAAGAAAAATAGAGGTCTTTGGAGGCTGACAGAGCTCTGGCGAGGTCGCCGGAGGCTAACGGAGCTCCAACATGGATGCCGGAGTGCTGACGGAGCTCTGGCAAGGATGCTGGAGTGCAGAGAAGTGCCCAAACATATTGGGCTTTGCAGATCTGAAGTTAACAGCACCAAAGAAGGCTGTTCAGAGGTCGACGAAGCTCCGGCGAGGGTCGCTGGAGGCCAGAGACTACTGATGTTGCTGCTGGAAGTTGTTGCTGCTGTTGATGTTCAAAGAGAAAGGACAGAGATGCTGCTGCTGCTGGTGCGATGAAAGGAGAGGGAGGCTGTTGTACGGTACTGTAGAGGGAGGAGAGACAACTGACTGCGGAAAACAGTGATGGGAGGAGACTGATACAGGATCGAAAATCTGCTCTGATACCATGATACAAATCAAAGGTGAGAGAGAACCGGACACCATACAAAGGGGAGAAGAGAGCCGGACTATACAAAGGGATTACATTGCAACTGATGGTGTATTACTGAATATTCGGAATACAAAATAATGAAACTATTACATCCTTAAATACAGAAAAGCTACGCCTAAAAAAGGAAAAGATTACAAGATTTTATCACGATACATCCTGATTTGATCACGATACTAGTCCGATTTGATCCCGATACGATCTCAATAAACTGCCTAAAATAAAGAATTGCAATAGGATACTTTCACAATGGAAACATCTAGTCTAATACAACAACTGGCAACACCATTCAGAAACAAAATGGCAGGAATCTGCCGTTTGGTTGCCAACAGAAGGTGAGAAAGAAACATGGAGAAATTCTATTGCTTTGTTTCTTATGATAAGGCAATACTGCTTCAGTGTAAGGTTGTAGAAAATGTAGTAGGTATGTAGCCTTCGCAAATGAAACAATATTTTTCCTGCGATCAGATTACCCATAAATCAATGGAAACTTAAACTTCCTTGTAACATTACCTATATACTGTCATACTTAAGGAGACCATTCTCACTCTCATAAACAGATCAACACAAACTTAAAGTGCCAGTTGTACCCCGCTGTTAAGAGTGATTGTGTGTTTATTCTTAGTATTAGGGTACATGTGATAGGGTAATGTGATTAACAATCCCCTAAACACTTTTTCCTCTCAATCTGATTACATGGTATCAGAGCACAAAACCCTTACCCCACTCGTGCGGGTGAGTATTCAAGCTTCCTCGCGATCTGATCTCAGCAGTGATCTACGACACTTGCAATTTGTTCTTCTCGCAATCTGTTCACCTGCAATTTACATTACTCGCAATCTGTTCTTCTGGCGATATACAATGATAATTATGTGATTTTTGTGATATGTTCACAAAGACTCGCAATCTACAGTGGATCTTCGCAATCTAGATCTACTGTTCACCCAGTGATCGGATTGCGATCTGGCTCTGGTTATGTTCTTCTCGCGTTCTAAACACAACGGATGTAATCAGTCCCCTTTGATCGTTTGATTTTGCGAGGGTATGTTGATTATTGAGATATCGATCTCATTCTATAATCTTGGTATGTTGATTTATTATCATTTTCTTGTCTCGTGCTGATGTTTCATTCGTTTGATGAATAGTTCGTGGGTTGTTTGTTGGTGATATGCTAATTGGTATTCTCCTTAGTTGTAAAGTGTGATCTGGTGTGATGGCTTGTAATTCTACCTTTTCTAGTTCTGTGTGGTCTCTTTAGATGTTATCTATCACTTTCATGGTACTTAACGGTAAAATTATGCAACTTGGGCAAAGGCTATTGAGGTGCACTATATTAGGAAAGTGCAGTATGGGATCCCACAACACCAACTAATACTAAGTAAGATACTTGAACTGTCGAGGATGCTCGGATTCGTCTTTAGATGCGGATTGTGGAATAGTATAGAACCTCAAATTAGTGGTACTCTGGTTTTCTTACCCACGGCCAAACTTGTTTGATGTCAAGGCTCAAGAGCTATATTCAGGAGTTAATAAAATTTGCGTCGGACTTATGATCTTCATCAAACTTGTTTCTCCCTTGACAATCCATAGACACTTTTTCTTCTTAATCTCATTACACCTACCATATGCAATCCAAATGTAAGCATTAACAGGTATCCAATGAGACTGAAGGCCCATGCTCACTTTGAAACCGTGTTAAATGTTGGAGGCTGCTAATGCCACGAACAACTATTGTGGAGCCAACTCAAATTCATCCCTTTTGACGGTATTGCCCTCAAATCATTCAGCTTCTCTCCCTCCGTGAAAATCCAAGATCTGTCTCTCAGTTTCTCACTCTGCGCAATTCTATCTCCATCTCACTCTGCGCATGTGTAAATAATTTACACCAACAGTACAGAATCCCCAGCCCCTCACTCCAGCACCAGGTGACGATCCCCCAAAAGATTTACACCACCCAAATTTCCTAAAATCTAGTAAAATCCAATTTCATTCCACAACGCAGCAAACACCACTAAAACAGAAAAATTAACGAATTTCTTAACCAGAGATCTTGAGACGTCGACTCCAGGTTTCTTCACATTCGCTACCCCACACGTTCCTGGCTGGAGTCCAAGATCTCATGAGAAAAGTGGTATTTGAAGTTCCTGCAGCTAAAAGGTAAAAGCGTGCGAGTGATCTAATTTGTAGGGGGGGGAATGGTAGAAGAAGAGTGGGGGAGAGAGGGGTTGATGGTGCTCGAGTTTCTTGAAAGATGGATTCTTACAAAGACCAGGGGGGAGAGAGAGAGGGAGAGTAGTGGTTTTCTTTTGTTGGATAAACCATAGTAGGCTCGTACGTAAGATTAGCAGCTTCCTAAACGGTTAACTACCGAACAAATCCAAAAGCTTAATCTGGTAGTGGTAGAAACCATAACAGATCTTTACAATTTTCATCTTTCTATTTCATGTTTTGCTCCCCTGTTTCTCCGGCAACCAGAAGATATTGCCATAAAAAGCATAGCAATTAAATCTTCTTAATTTTATTTTTATTAGTTAAATCTTCTTGATTCATTTTTCCCTCTGCCTGTTCAGAAAGGAAAGGAGATTTCACCAAAGGTGTGACGACCACTAATTTCCTATTTTCACTTTCTACCTCAGCTTTCCAGCAGCAAAAAACAGCTTTCATCAACACATTCACATGTATACAAGTATAAATGCATTTATAAACATATGTATGCATGTATAGAGAGAGAGAGAGAGAGAGGAGACGGATAGAGCTTACACACTAGAATCTTCTCTGCCTAGGAGCTTGATGGGGGTGCCGACTCTTCCGTGGGTGGGATGAGGAGGTGAGATCTCGTTGATTTCAACTACTCTGCCTGGCCACCATGTCCCATTCTTCCTCTGGACCCATACCAAAGTGCCTGCTCTGCTTTCAACTACTGGTAAATCCATCCCCCTCTGTCTCTCCCGCTTGGGTTTCTATTTCTTTTCTAGGGTTTTAGCTTTTGAGGTTTGTTGAGACCTTAGAGGAGAGAGAGAGATGAAATTTGGGAGGGTGTGGCCACTGGCCAATGGTTATGGCGGTTTATTTGAACTTTTTGTGGATGTAGGACCGTTGCTCTTCCCCGTTTTCTTCTTTATTCATCAATTTTGTCTTATTCCATACTCCTTTTGGTCCTGTACCGCTTTCATAAATATATTAAGGGCCCGATTGGATGCGGTATTATTTTCAGGGGGATAATTTTTAGAGGGAGTATAAGATAAGAGGGGGTATTATTTTTGGAGGGATGGTCCACATTGATGTGATATTTATAGAGGGGTATAAAAAAGTAGATGGTTTGGATGAAGGATTAAACAGGGGATAAAGGGGGATAAGAGTGAGTGGATAAGGAAAAAAACTGTTGCTCGTTTGGATGGGAAAAAAAAAGAAGGGGGATAATTTTTGGAGGGGATAAAAGGATCGACGTGACATATTTAGCATGGTTTGGGAGCAAAAAATGCAGGGGGATAACTTTTCACCCCTCCAAAAATAATCTCCCGGAGAGGGATAAAGGGGATAATTTTTGGGTAGGGGGAAGGTGCCCAAAAATAATCCAAGAGAGGAGGGATAAAGAGGGGAAGGGGTATTATTCTAATACCCCTTCTTCCTCGTTACAAATACAAAATAACCTTATCCCCCTATTTTATGCTCCATTCAAATCAAGTACTATTTTATCCCTCCTTTTTTAATACTTCATCCAAACTATCTACTTTTTATTACCCCCTCTATAAATATCACATCAATGTGGGTCAACCCTTTAAAAATAATACCCCCTCTTATCTTATCCCCTCTCAATAACTTATCCCCCTAAAAATAGGGGTCATTTGGACTGCAGTATTTATTGTGGTATTTATTGAAATTTTTTTCATCCTTATTTGAAATTTTTTGTAATTTTTTGTTTTTCATCAATTTTTTTTGATTTATTGATTCATCTCGACAAGAGCTTTCAGAAATGTTATCAATCATCGGCTAAATTTGAAAAAAGTTCAGAAAAGACAAAAATAAATAAAAAAATAGAGTTTTGAATACTTATTCGTCGTCTTTAGTGACTTTTTTTTAACGTTTGGACATAATTTTATACTCATTACATTCCTTTCATCAAGACGGACTAATAAACTACAAAATATTGAGATTTAAACAACAAATGCAAAAAAATTGAATAAAGACAAAAATAACAAATAAATAAAAACTATAACCCAAATGGGGCCTATAATCCCTTCTCCAATCGGCCCCTCAAATGACTATTTTACCCTTGTACAGTATTAAACTTTATTATGTATTAAATAAAGTATATAAATAGAAAATTGAATATATATCATTAATATTGGATAATTTGAAAATTTATTAATGTATTATATTCAATAACCATTAATCAAAATATTCCGAGCTAACGGTTAATCCTGAAATAATTTTTTTAGTAAATAATAAATTTTTTGTATTTTTTTCCTCCAAAGTTAAGCTCACGACTGAAAGAGATTCAAATAAGCAGTGTCGGTCACTTTTTTTCCCTCCAAAGTTAAGCTCATTAGGACATGTGATGAGTGTGAATATTTTTGAATAATTTAAGAATTTTTTAACTTTGTTTTACCAATTAACAAAAAAAAGAAAAAAATAACAACAAAATATAAATCAACAATAAAAAATTTAGTTAAAAGAGAAAAATATAATTTAGCTCGCATAAATTTAGTTAACGAGAAAAAAGAGAAAAAGAGAAAAATTTAGTTAACAATAAAAAAGAGAAAAATATAATTTATTATGCAACTTTGTATTTTTTTTATTATTTTATAGCAGGTTATAAAAATGTTTTTTTGTATAAATATATTTTAAAAAATCAATTATAGAATAAATAATTCTAAAAGCTCTTCCGAAGGAGTTTTTGAATTCTCTAAATAAATTTAAACACATTCTTCAACAAAATCTATTTTGCACATTGAAACACCACTCAAGGGAAAAAGAAAAAAAAAAAGAGAAAAAGAAAGAAAAATATTTAAAAATAAAGTTTTGGATATTGATACCTGGCTAGACGAACCTCTGGATTGGACTATTCATTTAATCAGACTTAATCTAATCGATTGTTGTCTGGATAAGATTATGAAATCTATCTTAAATAACTTAGTGGGTGGCTTATGAGTAATCGATTAGTCTAACTTTCAAATGCCCCTAAAATAATTAAAAATAATTTTGAGAAATTTTGGAAGCCCAAAGCTTGAGCGGCCTTGTTTGTTAGTGGTCAAATAAGGGGTATAAAATTTAAACTCCGAATATGACAACTCGATCGAGTTGTTATATTCACGGTTCGTTAGCGGCTTTAAACTCCGAATATGATATCTAAAGTTCAAATTTTATTCAATTGAAATTTAGACGCCACTCTCCCTGTTCATATATTATCTCCCTTCTATATCTCCTTCTATTTATAAAAATGTCATTATTAATTACAAGAATATCACTATTAATTACGATACTACCATTTGAATACTCATATCTATCATATCTCCCTTCCGCAAATAAACTCTTTGTAAACTATTCACTCATCCATAATAAAAAAATTTCTCCTTCTATTATATCTCTCTCTTACTCTATTTATTATATTCTTTCTATAATTTTAATCGCTCACAAATGAGCCGCGAGTGTTATAAATTTAAGAAAAATGATAGAAAGTGGTTCCTCTCTCTTTTCTTTCCTATTATTCTCTCTCTCTCTCTGGCTGGTACTCTCACCACATAATTATTCTCTTCCTTTTGTTTCTCTCCAAAATCAGACAATAAATTATTTTTCTTTCATTTTTTTTACAAAACCAAACAAAGGAAAACACCCTATTTTTTCATAACTTCTCTATCTTTTTTGTTCATTCTCTTTCGATTTACTTCCTCAAGTTCCAAATAGAGCTAACACTTTAGTTGAATTTTCAATCTGTTTTTATATTCGTAGCTTGTTAATTGAGGATTTATATTTAGTACTTTTTTTAATTCTTCTTGATAAGAGAAATTAAAAAATAACGAAAATAAATTTTGTTTAGAAAACAAAACACAAAGGACGAACGTTAAATAAGAATATTCAACTTATTTTTATCTTTTTAATTTTTAAAATAATAAATTTATATTTTTTTGATTATTTGCTGAGACAAAATTTCACCGGAAAAGTTAAAAAAGCTCTCTAAACACAATAAGACAAACTTAGGCCCTATTTGGCGTAACTATATTTTTCAGATTGTATAGATTATTGAGCAAATAATCTAACCCAATTTGAGCTAAATTAAATACGGACAAAATCTGGATTAATCTAGCTCCAAACACAACATAACCAACATATCCACAAATAATTTAGTCCAAACACTTTGAGCTAGATTATTCCCTCCGGCACCCAACATAATCCAACAATCCAATAATCCCATAATCTAGTTATGCCAAATGGACCCTTAATAATTAAGACATCCCCTGCACGTGCTAGCTGGCTGTAGATATGTCAATGGACCAGATTCGATCCGATTCCGTCTGAATTCAATTTTCAAAATTTGAAACAACAGAATTGGATCAAATTTAATTTTTTAGTTTTCTTTTGTCTTTATTTGAAAAAATAAGTTTATTAGTTTTGTGTTAATTTTTTATGAAATATTAGCTCGTAATGCTAAGAAGGGTTACAAAGTAAAAAATTATGGGAAAAAAGACTTAAAAAACATTTACCAAACACAAAAAAAAATTAAAGCAGACAAATTCTTAAACCTAGTTTTCCCTTTCCTAATTCTTTTTAAAGTCTTGTCCAACTTTTATTTTCTTCTATTCCCATTGACAAGACGAACCAATAATTTTTAAAAGATTAACATAACATTGATAAAAATAAATAAAAAGTCAATCTAACCAAAAAAAAAAGATAATGAGCTACTTTTTTGAATCGGACACGTCAATAATTTTCAAATTTTTTTGTTCTGATCAAGCGGGATATTTGGCAAATCGAATCACTTGTTGAGTTGAATGTAAGCCGGCCTTGCTTATTGACTTATATTATTTTATCTTTGAACTTTATTTTAATTGAGACACAAAACAAATAAATAGATAAACAAAATAGTAAGGCCCTATTTGGCTTGTAGTTAGTATTTATTTAAAATTTTGTCTTTATTCATTTTTTTTTTGTATTTGTTGTTTAAATCTCAATATTTTATAATTTATTGGTCCGTCTTGATGAAAGAAATCTAATGAGTATAAAATTATGTCCAAAAGTTTAAAAAAAGTCACTAAAGACGACGAATAAGTACAAAAAAACTCTGTTTTTTGGTTTATTTTTGTCTTTTCTGAATTTTTTTCAAATTTAGCCGATGATTGATAACTTTTATGAAAGCTCTTGTCGAGATGAACCAATAAATCAAAAAAAATTGATGAAAAATAAAAAATTTCAAATAAGAACGAAAAAAATTTCAACAAATAAACACATAAAAACCACAGTTCAAATAGGGCCTAAATAAACAAGTGCTGCCAGCAGACCTGGCATGTCAACGAGACAAGGGCCTAATTGGATATTTCGATGCAGCGTTAACGGTTGCCTTAAGTAATTCATGTCTTAGCAACGGTTTATCGATTGAATTTATTTTTGGGTTGGACTAATTAACCCACAATCTCTTTAACACAGTACTCATTGTCTTAGTTAGCATTACACCAGAAGTAGCAAATGACCAAAATGCCCACCCCACCCCTTACTCCCCCTCCCACCAAGCCTTTGTAATTGACATGTATAAATTTTTTAATGTGGTTCCCTAATTTTTATGTATTAATTATATGCCTTTTTTTAACAATATATAATATTGGTAATTGAAAAATTAGTATAATTCGTTTTTTTATTATTGATTTCCATTTTTTCTTGAAAAAAATTATTTTTTAACTCCAAAATCAAAATTATTAATTACAAACATTTTTTGTCAAAATGTCGTAAATAGATTTTTTATCCATTTTATAAACTTAATTTCAGAATAATACATTGAATCACAAAACGAATGACAAAAATATCTTTTGATAGTTTTATACATTTTCTTTTACACTTAAAATAATTCTCCATCTAATCACTAGACTATTTAATACACCTATTTTAATACTCTATTCAGTTACTAGATTATTAAACACGTCTTTGTTAAACATCAGATCAATATGAATTACTATATTTTATTTTACACACCGCGACTATTTAACACATTCAAAATTAAAACACACCTGCTCGGACCATAAAGATGCAAAATAAGTTCAACCATAGCGTTGGATTGGAAATCGCATCAAAACATTAGACACATTGATTGGAGCGTATATTGTTTTCTTTAATGTGTCAAATCTTAACATACTATAGGACCGCATCAACCTTGGAATTTTGTTTTTTGTTTTTCCAATATAAGACAAGAAAAATTGGTATCTTTATTTTAGATGTTCAAATAATTACTCAAAATAAAGTATATTTTTTGAGTAATGCTAAGGACACAGATATATCCGGACACAGATGAATCATTCTTAGACTTTTTGATATGGGCTTGCAATTGTACGGTTGTACCAAACAAAGACAAGATTGTTTTCAAGTTGTATGGCTTAGGGTATTAGTATTACTGTCATGGTCTTTTTGTTAATTTTTTATATTTTTTAATTTGATTCCTATCAAATTTTCTTTCGATTCATTATTTATCTTGACTAAAGAAACCTAAAAATAAAAATAGAAATTGTTTTATAGCCTTGTAGCGTATATTAACACACCAGAAAAATTCCGTTTAAGATTTTGCACCAACACATCCTTTCATCTATTCTAAAAACCAAAACTAACCCCTAGATATAATCTATCGTTAAATAGCAAAATTATCTTTTTTGGAGGCCCGCAGTTTCAAAGTTATCAATCTCGTAACAACAAACTTATCGGTTTTGTTACTGATACTGTACGTACTAAAACCGCTATGTACCGGCATACAGTTTCGTATTTATCGCTAATATTAATATATAATTCTCAGATAATATTTTTTAATAAAAAAGCACATTAAACATATAAAATAAAATCTCACAAAAAAAATTCTCTAACTTTTACGCCTCCGTTTTATCTATTGTTCTCTTCGACTGAATCACCTCCCTTCAACAAATTCCAAATTTGACTTATCAAGTTCCAAACGCTCTAAAATGCCAAATTGCTGAAAAGCCTTTCTATTGAGGTAATATGCACATGCGCACATGTGTGCACACACGCACTCTCTTTCTATGTTTGTTTCTAAAAATTGAAGCCCTAAAATTTAAATTGTTTGAAAGTCTTTGATTTGGGCATGACAAATATCTTTAGGGACTTTACAAATCTCTTTAGGCACTTATAGTCATGCACCAACAACGTCATTAAAACTCTTTTAAAATAATTTATCATATAAAACAAACATTTTAAAAGAAATAGTAGAGATATCCTCGTTTATTAAAAATAATTTGTAACGTTATTACATTTGAAATGAAAAAAGCGCCCTAGTTGGTTTACATAAAAGACAAATTTGTAAAATTTAGAGTTTCTAAAAGTGCGACGACAACCAGGTCCTGTTGACTCTTCCTGCTTGGATGACATCTCTCGTTGTTCTTTTACATCTGATATGAAACATCACTGGCAAAGAAGTTACTATAAGTAATGAAACTCATAGAAAAATATATCCGAAAACAAAAACCAAAGATGCAAGCACAACAATGTATAAAGTAGAGTAAACAACGACGGTAAGTAAATACACAAGTACATTATGAATTTTGTTTAATATTTCTAGGTTTCCTTCCTCGTAAAATCAAAACCCACCCTTCAAGTCTAGAGTAAGAGTCTTGAATAAGATTGATCAGTCCTTATCAAAGTTGTCAATTCCGTCTCGTACCGCCCTCATAACTGTACCGGACTACCGAAGTACCATTCCGATAATTGTTTCGGCCTATTCCGGGTTGTTCCGGATAATACCGGTCGGTATCGTACCATACTGATCTGTATTTAAAAAAAATAAAAAATTTAATTAATATTTTTTTTGGATAATTAGGCATAATTTGAGGCTAAAATCATCTTTTTTTTTATGTTTGGTGATTTATTTTTAAATTGTTATGCTTTATTTTTATGTTTAGTATGTTTTTTTGTTAAAATATATTATTTAAAATATGTATATTAATTTTAGTGATAACGGTACGCCGGTACAACCGGTATCGGTACGCACCTGTACCAATACGTACCGTACTCGTAGCAAAATCAGTACGCTCGCCAGTACGAGATTGATAATTTTAGTCCTTACCTACAACGAGCTTTTGATGATCTTAGTCAAAATTATATACTCGATGAAGTCACCATTGTCCTTGCAAGGCTGGGACCTTTCACCGTCCATTCAAGTCAATCCCGATCTCGTCTTAACTAGATCTACACATAAGTGGTGTATTAGATCTTAGCTCGTGCATCTTACTATCTCCCATTCAAGTAAAGACCACATATCTTAACTACTTTACGATCAATTCAAAATTGTTAAGTACCTTGATCGTCACTCCTCCGGAATACGACGACCCGTGAAGTCACCCTCAACCATCTTCAACAACTCGTAGTTGGGGTCTTTTCAGCACAAACAACTTCTATGGTGCATTTTGTCTGCCAACACATCTTAATGCCTCACATTCTAATTTTAAGATTGTCTTATATACTGATTGACACCTCAACGACAAATGATTTCGAGTCCTTACATAGGACGATGCCCAAACAAGTCAAAGACAAGAAAACATCTGGAAACAACATGGGATGATGCCCGGTAACAACTTGGGACGACGCCCAAGAATAACACTGCCACGACAAGCTATCCAAACCGGTTTACTCTTTTTCATTAACGTTCACTTACTTGTCTCTACATAATTCACTACATACAATGTACACCCAATACCCTCTGCTGCCTGATTCAGGTGTCTTTTAAACCAGCGTCCCTAATGTATTTCTAGGTTTTTCTCCAAATACCACAAAGTCACATTATGTTAATCTAACTGAAATGGAGTAGTTATAACCCATTAATTTTTGTCTTGTTAGAATTAAATCATTTACAGAAAAACCATATTTGTATTACTTTCCATGAAAATGTTAAAGAGTGCCTCCGGGGCACACGTTAAGATTATTTTTTATAATATTTCACTAAAAAAAGTAATGTTTTGTGAATTGCTATGAATATAAGCTACCAAAATATGTGTATTTATTATGGCTCATCTTGTGCCCCTGGGGCACAAGCACAAAATAATAGAATCGTACTTTCTGTTGCCTTCATTAGGCAATAAACGCATTCAGTAGGCAGCCTTCATTGAGCGACGGCTCTTTTGTTGCTATAAAAATATTGCCGTTTGGAAAGAAAATGATATATACTCCCTCCGTCCCGGTTTGTTTGTCCACTTTTTGACTTTTACATGTCCCAAAATGTTTGTCCATTTTTAAAGTTGACTTGTGAAAGTTACCTTAATGTCCTTTCTTTTTTTTAAAATCACACTTTGAAAAACGTGCACTCTCATTTAATGCTTAGAAAGTTAAGAGTATTTTTGGAAAGTTAAAACTTTTAAGAATAATGATTATGTTCCCTTAATAAGTTAGAATTTCTAAAATGGACAAACAAATTGGGACGGAAAGAGTACTATTTTGGAGAAGATTACTTGATTCATTTTGGTTTTTTCTTTCTCTCCTAGTGGTTTTCTCAGAAGGAAAAATTTACAGTACTTCGTAAAAAAAAGAGAGGTGCTATTCTTATAGAGTTTTTCCATTTGTAAGAGTGTTGGAAAATAGAAGTTGGTTCGTGAATCTATTTCGCTGCACAAAAAAATATTCGAAGGTCGTTGTATTTTGAGATAGAAGCACCTTTCAACCATATGCAGAAGGAAGTGTATTTTTCCTAAGATTGTTGGAAATTAAATTAATATCTCGAATATCCTTTTGCATCAATTTAATTTCCAACAATCTACAGTCTTAGAAAAAATACAATTCGCTAGGGGGTTTTTTGTTAGGGTAATATTTACCTTTACTGTAATTAGTTATAGATTGTCTACCTCTAGTAAATACATATTTGAAGAGTTTATTTATTTTTATTTATTTTTTAAAAGGAAAGTGAAGGTCATTGATATGCATTATGTTAGCAATTGTTATTTGTTGTTGTTGATAGACTGATCTTGTTATTGGAAAGAAAAACAGATTTGAAGAGAGTGTGCTAAAAGCATTTACGATACTTGTGTGGATTTGGTTCCTCTAACAACTCATTTGTTCACAGAATTGTGGTTAGCTTTTGCTGAGAACATAAAAATCATATTTAGTTGGTGTGTTCAAAATCGTTTTCCTACCTCGTCTTAACTAGATCTACACATAAGTGGTGTATTAGGATTATCATTATCTTTTTATTTTGCATAATTACTTTTAAAAACGTAGAAACGGGAACTCAGGAACTGGCAGAGGTAATCAAATTCAGGGCGGCGGCTTGGACGAAATACAAATTGAACATCTCTCTCTATTCGGTCCAAGAGATAGTCAGATGCCCTCATGGTGTTCTCAACAATGCCCTTGGTTAATTGGTTTCTTTGTTTTTGGCTCACTGGTTTTGATTTTGGCTGTGGGTTTGTTTTGGATGTCAGCTATGGAAAGCCTCTGTTTTGGATTTCTGGTCTAGGGTTGTGATTTGGTTGAGTTATGGTCTTTTGGTTTGTTTCATTTTAGTTGGTTTCTCACCAACACTAGGGATTCTAATGACTAGTCATCTGAATCCCGTATAATCATTGTAATCTCTTACTTTGATTATTAATTTCACTTTGGCTTAGCAAAAAAAATAATTACTTTTAAAAGTTTTATATATTCCGATCGAGATTAGTAAGTAATTTAAAAATATAGACGCAAAAACCAAAAATGGAAATAAAATCTAACGTTAATGTGGGCCAAGTGGGCCTTTTCCGGTTTTGAAAACTTGAATTTCAAAAGCTTGTGAAAGATAGACAAGACTAATGACATGCCTGACGAGAACAATACAGGTTTTCCTTCCAAGTTCCCAGACAAACAAATTTAAAATTATAAATTTGTCCCGCCAAAAAGCTTGTACCCCCTTTCCCCATAGCAACCCAAACTCTTCCTTTTTTTTCTCTGGATAATGCTATAAACACAAATATTTCAGATACGTTTAGATATAACAAAATTATTGAATGCCCATAGAGTTGCGTGCATTCAAAGATTTTAAACACATCTATGTCCATACGTGTTCAAAAATTTATGTTCTTAAACTTTTTATTTTTCTTTTTGTTGATGGACCTAGCAATCCGTTCATACTACAACGTATTTGATCAGTTCATGCAATTCCCCTTATGCTCACGAGCGAAATTAGAAATTTAGATTTGGAGTTGTTGCTATTTAGTGAGACATTAATTAGTCAGGCTTTACTTGTGCTGTTTAATGAATGTCGTTTTAGTTTCGTTTATAACAAAATAAAAATAAAATCTTTAATCATCTCTTTTATAGTCTATAAATGAAATCTATTAACATTTTATTTTAAATTCCAAAATTTTACGTTATTTTTATAAAATAATCTAAGTATTTGAATGCCAATAAATAATTAATTGAATTGTATTAGTGTAAAATATATGATTTTGTTTCAAACTTTGGCAAGGGATGGTGGTGGTATGTGCCCCACCCCCTCAATGTAGCTCTGCCCCAACATATGGGTGCACTAGTATTCGTGACACACGAAATATTTATGTTTTCGTTGTTTTTGTTATTATTCATCTCTTTAGTACCGTTGTTGATCTTTCTTTTTCGGAGTCATGGACAATTTTTTAACTACGGAAAATTGTGAAGATTAAGTTTTTTAGATTTTTAATTTACATAATTGTTTTTATCATTTTTTAACTGTCAAATATGTAATTTTTTAGACTTCTGAAGAGTTTTTTAAAAATATAAAAGTGTGTGCCGACTTCAATATAATGTTTAGAGCAAAAAGATATTCACTTTATAATAGTATAGATATGAAAGTATTTTGGGAATCGAATTATGATAAAAATTTGTAAAAATGTTTCCTTTCACCAAAAAACGCAGCTCTCAATTTCTCTCTATCTTGCTCTCGGGGTTTAGTTTTGGGGGGTAGGCGGCACACCCACTGTCCCCCTCCCCTTCTCGCCTCTGTCTCTCTCTCCTTTCGCCCCTTCTCTTTTTTTGTCTTTTTCCTACTTATTAAAAATGACCGGCAACATAACAAGACAAAGAATGACAACAGAACTTGTGGTCAACTACGGTTATGGATCTCGACATCTGGATTTATCCCAAGTGTTTATGGGCGCCGAATAGGCAATTTTCGACAGTCATGGTTTTTGCTTTCGGTAGTACGACTTCTCGGTTTTCTTATCTCTCTTCTCTACCATCTATTTTTTTCAATCTCCTATGCTACTCCTCTTTGTCCATTTGCTACTTATTCATCCCCATTTTTCTCGATCTATCCCCTATTCGTGGATACCGGTTGATTTTCTGTTGGGACTACCGGCTTACGGCTTAGTGACAATTAAATGTTTCGATGGCGGTGATCTTTCGTTATGGTCTCCCACCACAGTCGCTGTTGGGTGGCACGGTTCTTGCCTAACAGTTTGGGTGAACATCCGAGGTGACTTTTTGGCTCACAGAAAATTGATGGACGGCAGTGGTTTACCAGTGCAAGAAAGAGTTAGTTTAGGTTTAGGATTTTCTTGAATGGACTTAGCACATTTTGTTTTGGGTTTTGCCCTTGACTGTTGTATTTGGGTTTTTCGGTCCACAAGCGTGTACTTGTATGATTTTATTGGACATTTTAGGCCTATAAGTGTTTAAGACTTTGCTTTCGGGTGTATTTTTCAACCTTTGGTTGGAACCTCTTTCCCTTTTTCTCTCTTCTAATAAATGGTTACTTTTGTTGATAAAAAAATAGATAATACAAAAATAAATTTTATAGAAAGATAGTGAATAAATTTGCATAGAGAACCGAAAAAAGTTATCCAAAATATCTGCTTTGAACACTTAAAATAATAATAACAAATATAAAAATGGGGTGCAAACACGCCTATTTACACTTAGTATACCTGCCTTCAGAAAATAGAGAAAGGCATCTTAGAATCTAGAAAGTTAAGGCCTTGTTTGGTAACACTTCCTGTTTTCTGTTTTCTGTTTCTATTTTTGTTCCCTAATTTTTGTTTTTGTTTTTAAAAAAATAAAAATAAAAAACTTGTTTGTGTTAATCTGTTTTTAGTTTGTTATATGTATAAGTACATAAGTCTTATAATAATATATATACTATATTATATATAAGTATATATTATATAATGTATAATATTATATATATATAAGTATATATATGTATATAATATAATGTTATAATATATCTAAGTATACATATATTTATATTAGTATATCTGTATGTATATATAAGTGTATAATATATATAAGTATAAGTATATTAGATATACTTATAGTAATATACACTTATAATAAAATATAATGTTATAATATACTATAAGTATATCTAATATACTTATACTTATATATATTATACACTTATATATACATACAGATATACTAATATAAATATATGTATCATGTATATTACTTATATATATATATATATATATATATATATATATATGTTCGTGTGCGTGTGTAGGTATACATGTGTGTGTGTGTGTGTGTGTGTGTGTGTGTGTGTGTGTAAGTATATATATAAATATACATATAAGTATATACATGTATATAAGTATATATCAAAGTATATATATTTTATATAATATACATGTATATAAATATATATCAAAGTATATAAGTACATACTTATATTTAAGTATATAGATACATGTATGTATCTATGTATGTACAAGTATAATATATACATAGAATGATGTATATATTATAATATATCTAAGATATATATATATATATATATATAAGTATATATTGTCATATATCTAAGTGTGTGTGTATATATATTATATATTAGTATATTATAAGTACGTATATATATGAATATACATGTATATATGTATAATGTATAATACATAAGTATAAGTATATGTATATAAATGTATATACATGTACATATGTATAATTATATACGTATATGTATATACATGTATATATGTATAATTATATACGTATATGTATATAATTATACATGTACATTATACATATACATACATATAAAATGTATATACATACATAATAATACATGTACGTTATACATATACATACATATAAATGTATATACATGTATATACGTATAATTATACACACATATATACATGTATATATACATTATACATATACAATTACATATATGTATATAATTATACATGTAATTATACATACATATACAATTACATATATGTATATAATGTAATGTACATGTATAATTATATACATATATGTAATTGTATATGTATAATGTATATATACATACATATATATATATATATATATATATATGTATGTGTGTGTGTGTATATATATATATATATATATATGTATGTATGTATGTATCATGTACATGTATAATTATACATGTACTACATATTCAATTACATATATGTATAGACATATATGTATACATATACGTATACACATAGTTTATTTTTGAAAATAATGAAAACTGTTTTTGAAATAAATGAAAGCTCACTTTTCATACTTTCACTTTTTTTGAAAATAATGAAAACTGTTTTCGATTTTTTGGAAGTAAAACATCAACACAAACATGTTTTTTTCTCTAAAAACAGAAAATTTAGAAAATAAAAATAAAAAACAGAAAACGGAATGGTTACCAAACATGACCTAAACATACAAACAAAAGTCACAATAAAATCACTAAAGGAGAGAGAGGTTTAAAAAATATTGTTTTTTTATTATTTATGGTGTATTTAGCTTCATTCTATTTGAATTCTTTTAATTTCGATCTATATTTATATATTTTTTCTCTAAAATATAATAATTTAATCGAAACTCAAGATAAATGAGAATGTATATACATTTATGGAGTTTTTGTGAGGTTTCTCTCTTTAGTGTTCTGAAATATACACCATGCTCTCTTACTTTAAAATATTATGTACATTTTGATCCCGTGAAGTTCAGACCAACGCAGCCATTTTTTATTGTTAAATTATTGAAATATCCGTAAAGCATGTAAACTAAGCAACGAAAGCAGTCATTTTTGTCTCGTCAATTAGTGTCCATTTTAAAAAATAATATTTGTCCCACCGATTCATATATATCTCGAAATATTCATAATGTTTAGGAATTTTCACAATAAATTTGCAAAAATGCTACAGACACATCACTTTTGCACATGCCTTAAAACTATGTCATTTTGTTTGAGAAAAAAAATATATTTTTTTTAATCCACATCGCTAAAAAACATATTTGGGTCTTTCCCAACACAAAATAACGTAGTTTTGAGTTATGTGCAATCCTTTTTTACTACAAATTCTTCATCCACTTCTTGCTCATATGTCCTAATCTATTGTGCCAAAGATTTGAACTCTTCTCGCCGTTTACAACTACGAGTGTGTCGCTACCATGTGAGGTCAATAAAATGTATTAGCTTTCTTGCCTTTTGCTATCACCATGGTATTATTAGAGACTCTCCACACATCCTCTATGAATGTAGAAATATAACTTCCTGTTGCAAGCTGTTCGACCAAAACAAGATTCCTCTTTAAATTCAAAACATGCCTGACATCTTTCAGACACCATCTGGACTCATGCGTTACAATCTGAACACCACTCTTTTCCACAATACTACATGGCACACAATCATTACAAGACTTATTTTGCACATTATTGTCCTAATACTTCTTAATCTGTGATTATAATTTAAGAATTTTAAATTTTAAATTATAATTTTTTTTAAAAATAGTTAACTTCTAAAAACTCTAATAAAAAAATATTGGATTTGTATACACATTATTTTTCAAACCTTACGGTTTGCACATTCGACTTGCATCGTAACGCTCTGATTTTTCGAAATATTATTTAATTTTTTATCCAATTAATTAAAATAATAATTACGAGATTATTATTATTAATTATTAAAAACCATAGAAAGTAAGTTAATTTAGAGAATTAAAAAGTGCAGAAGGAAAATGACATAAATATCCTTCAAGGTTTATATTTATTTTAAAAAAAATACATAACAAAACCTCTAAGATGATAACCAAACACTGCCATAATCTCCCTTAGTAGCTCCCGACTCTTCATGCTTGGGCGGATCCTCCAACTGCTCTTTGACATCTGGCATGAGATACTAATGGTAGAGAAGTTGCTCCAATAAGTAATTCAACTCAGTAGTAAAAATCACTGAAAAAATCAAATCAGAAGAGATACAGATATACAGCAGGACATATTTAACAAACTAGATAACAATGGTGCGGAAATAAAATCACATAGGTTTGTTATGTTTTCATTACTTTAACATTTTTAGGAACACACCTTTTCCCTCGGTATTTCGTTCTTACCCAACTTATCTAGAGTTGAGCATTCGGTTGATATTCACAAGTCCTTACCTAGGCAAGGAAGAGACATTCTACCGTCTACTCGAGTCAATAGCTACCTCGCTCTAATTAGACCCAACAGAACACTTGGCTTCGCCAAGTCAAGTATGAACGAACTTTAGTCGTTTCCCCTTTATCGGCTCTAGGACACCCAAGATAAAGCCGTCACTCCCTTAGGGTCCAAAGCTGTTGATGCAGACATTCTTGAAGTCACATCCAACTGAATACACCAATTTCCTACTTGGGATCCTTAAATCAACGAACGGGAGGATGCTCGGTGGGACTCCAATCCACATGTCCAACCCACGTGATATACAATTTGGAACGACGCCCAAAACAGCACTAGGCGCAATGACAAAAAATTAACACTTCGCACGACGAACACCAATAACCATTTTAACAATTTTTTTGTTAACGAGCCTATTTGTTCCTTACACTTTTTCACCACTTATAATGTTCATCTACCACTCTCCGCTGTCTTTTTATGGGTGACATTCGAATTAGTGTCTCTAACATATATTCTAGGTTCCACATATATCACCAAAACATAGTACAATTCAACTTATTATAATTTGATAGCACAACGACTATTCCTAAACAACTGCATGCCGTACTGTAGTAGGCCGGAATAATCATTAGTGGGCCCCCGGCCCGTGATCAGCTGATCCATATTCAGGGGGTCCATGAAGCCCAAACTCGCCTGGGTTGGGCCGAACACCCTATCGGCCGGAGCCTTCGCTCGGCCGTTCCGAACAGGTTTGGGTCTCGGCCCTGCCGAACAATGGGATTGCAATCCGCACCGATCCCCGGCCGGAATCCCCTTTAGCGGCTTCTTGGCCAGATCATCTCAAAGACATAGGTAATTCGGTTTCCAAAGCACGAACACACGTTCTCCGCTTTCTAAGGGACGTGCGGACACGCTATTCCAACCCGCTCGGGCGTGGGACACGTGGCAGATCACGCCCTTCCAATCCGCATGGGAGTGGGACACGTGCCAACGTTCCCATACTCTTCGGACCACGTCCTGCATGGTGGGCCGGACGTTCCGGAAACAGTTGGACTCCTACTCTATAAATACCCCGGCGGCACTCCAATCCAAGGTACATGCATACTCGCGCTTAGAACTTACTTCCAAGTTATTTCTTCTCTTCCTAAAGAGCTAACTTGATCGTCGGAGTGCCCACCGGAGATCCAACTCCCCCCCGGTGTGCACTAACTTAGTGTTGAGTGTTTTGCAGATCGAAGATCCGATTCTACAACCCGAGAAGTCAAGAGTGGATTCCAGACTCCACAATTTGGCGACCACAGTGGGAGATCCTTCTGACTTCTCATTCTCAAAATCCTCACCTTAAAACTTTACCTGAATCAACAATGGTGGTCACCGGAACTGAACCTTCAGTCCTACCAGCCATTCCACCCCCTCCTCCTGCTGATCTGAGGGACAGGGCATATGTCGAGCGCTTGGAGGCTCGACTGGCAGAACGTGATCAGCTACTTCAACTGGTCAGGGAGGAAATTGCGCAACTCAAAGTTGCCATCAAACCTGACCAGAATGGCGAGACGTCGCAGGCTCGGCGACGAAGGCGCCGCAGGACACGCTCTCCGGAGCAAAGAGAAAGGAACAAGCGTCCGGCCCTCGAACGATTGGGAGTCGAAACCGAGGTCGACGCGATCAACGAGACGCGGGGCCGGGGACGAACCAGGACCGCACCATCTGGAAGCCGTTCGGACGCCGAACGGGGAACGCGGAGGGTCTCGGTTCACCAAAGGCTGGGAGCTCAACCAGTGAGCAGCACTCAGTCGCACTCTCCACCGACAACACCTTCGGACGTCACCCCCGACCCATGAGACTCAAATGGATCGAAGGTATGGCGGTCGAAGGGATCAATCCCCATCAAGACGTCAAAACCGCCGAGGACGTTCTCCTCGGTATCACGGTGGACGTGACCTGAGACCACAACTCGTGGCTAGAAGGGGGGGGAGAGCCGAACAGGAGGTTCGGCCAGCACGTTCACAGTGCGACATCATACATGACCAGCTCATCTCTTCTCCCTTCACCAGGGAGATAGAGGGGGTGCGTCCACCACGTGGCTTCAACCCCCCGAAGTTCAGTAAGTATGACCCCAAGACAGATGCCTACCTGCACCTGGTGCACTTTCGGCAGATGATGTCTCTCTACAGCACCGACGACGCTCTGATGTGCAAGCTCTTCCCTTCCAGCTTGGGGGAACTGGGGCTCCTCTGGTTCGACAAACTGCCGAAGGGTTCCATCCCATCTTTCAAGGACCTATCCCTCGCCTTCCTGGCTCGGTTCGTCACCAGCAGCAGGCAGAAGAAAGGAGTCGACTCCCTCCTCGCACTTCGGAAGTCGGCGAATGAGTCTCTCAGGCAGTACGCTGCTAGGTACTGGGAGCTCTTCAATGAGATTCAAGGCTGCGACCCTGCTATTGCTGTGACTTCATTCAAGCTCGGACTGGATCACCGAAGCAGGTTGTTCGAGGATCTCATGTTATCCAATCCTACCGACATGGATGACCTCATGGCCCGGATTGACAACCACTGTCGGTTGGAGGAGGCACGCAGCGAGCGGCGTCAGGCCGAACAAAACCATCCCCGCCAGGGGGAAGGGAACAAACATACACCACACGGCTCGCGCCGGAGTGTGAACGTGGTGTCCTCTGGGAAGAATAAAGGACCTCGGGCGTTCGAGTTTGCTGCGGTGAAGACGGTCTTCAAGATCCCGACGTACGAGATCCTCAAGAAGATACAGAATGAACCGTACTTTGAGTGGCCGAGGCGGCCAATGGGAGAGCAGCGAAAGACGCCGGACTCTCCGTACCGTTGTTCGTACCACAGGGAGAAGGGTCACCTGACCACGCGCTGCCGAGCGTGGAAGGATTTCCTGGAACGGTTGGTATCGCAAGGACTCCTCAAGGAGTTCATCAACGAGGAGAAAACACAAGCCGGGCCACAGGCAGAACCGGAGAAAGAGAACAGTGGGGAAGTCCGGGTGATCGATGTCATCCACGGAATGGTGGATGCAGCAGCCGAGGAAACTCTTAGGGCCGAGATCAGGCGTGCGGCATGCGGCAAGCAGGTCATGTCCGTAAGTGCGGGAAGCAAACGTCCGCATCTCGACAGCCATTTTGGGGGGAACCTGTCATTTTCTGATCAAGACCTTCAACGCCTCCAGATGCCGCATAATGACGCGTTGGTCGTCTCTCTCACCCTCGGCAACTCGCTGGTCCGCCGAATACTAGTCGACCAGGGGAGTTCGGCCGAGGTCATGTATTACCCCCTGTTCAAGGCATTGCGCTTACAGGAGGCCGACCTCACACCTACCGAGGTGCCGCTGGTAGGGTTCAACTCGGCTCCTGTTTGGCCCCTCGGTAAGCTCACACTCCCTATCCGCACGGGCACAAGGACCGTAGAGGTCGAGTTCGTGGTCGTCGATGTGCCGAGCCCCTACAACGCCATCGTCGGCCGCGTCTGGCTGCACAAGCTTGGGGCCGTAGCCTCGACATATCATCAAGTCCTTCGCTTCAACGGAACATGGGGACCCGAAGAAGTGCTGGGCGATCAATTAGCCGCCAAAAAATGCTATGTGGCGGCAATCAAGAGCAAGGTCTGCCCCGAACAGGTCCACTGGGTGGAGGCGCCGGACGCTCCCCTCCTGGATGATGTCGGCGCACCAGCTGCGGAGAAAGCAGTTGAGGATCTGATCACAGTACCGGCCGACGACACCAATACCGACAGAAATTTTCTGTTGGGATCAACCCTTTCACCAGCCGAACGGGAATCCATGACCTCCTTCCTCAAGAAAAACATTGAGGTGTTCGCATGGACACCATATGAGATGCCGGGCATCGATCCAGACTTCATCTGTCACCACCTCAACGTAGACAGATCTCGCCGACCCGTCATTCAAAAACCGCGACGTTCGGCCACAATCCATACCGACGCTGTCATCGAGGAGGTCGACCGACTGTTGGAAGCTGGGGCGATCAAGGAAGTACAGTACCCCACCTGGTTGGCCAATACCGTCGTTGTGAAAAAGAAGAATGGTAAGTGGCGTGTCTGCGTCGACTATACAAATTTGAACGACGCCTGCCCCAAGGATTGCTTCCCTGTACCGAGGATCGACCGCCTCGTCGACGCCACATCTGGGCATGCTCGGTTTAGTTTCATGGACGCCTACCGGGGGTACCATCAGATTGCTATGCACGGTCCGGATATGGAAAGGACCGCATTCATCAGTCCCCGTGGTTTGTACTGTTATCGGGTCATGCCCTTCGGTCTTAAGAACGCGGGGGCCACGTACCAACGGATGGTCACAAAGATGTTTGCCAAGCAGATCGGAGATACGATGGAGGCATACATTGATGACATGGTGGTAAAAAGCAAATTTGAGGCCGAGCACCTCAAGCACCTGCAGGAGGTATTCGACATTCTGAAAACGCACAAGCTCCGTCTCAACGCCGACAAATGTGCCTTCGGGGTCGGCTCTGGGAAATTTCTTGGGTATCTTGTTACCAGAAGGGGCATCGAGGCCGATCCGAACCAAATCGCTGCCGTCAACAACTTAGCAGCGCCGTACAGTATCAAGGGGGTTCAAAAGTTAACAGGTATGGCGGCCGCTTTGAACAGGTTCATCAGCCGATCTTCGGACAAGTGTCGTCCATTTTTCGCACTCCTGAAAAAGTGCAGCCGAAGGAGCTTTGAATGGACTCCAGAATGTGATCAGGCGCTTCTGGATCTGAAGACCTACCTGTCTTCGGCGCCGCTACTCTCAACGCCGAAGGACAAGGAACCTCTGTTCATCTATCTGGCCGTGTCTCCACACGCGGTCAGTTCTGTTCTTGTTCGGCAGGATGACCGAGCTCATCTGCCCATCTACTACACCAGCAAAACACTGGTCAGTGCCGAGACCAGATATCTGCCTTTGGAGAAACTAGCATTAGCACTGGTCTCCGCTTCTAGAAAACTTGCGCCGTATTTCCAAGCGCACCCCATCACGGTTTTGACATCACAACCTCTAAAAAGCCTGTTTCGTAAGGCTGATCTGTCTAACCGAATCTCGAAGTGGGCCGTGGAACTGGCCAACTTTGAAATACAATACCAGCCGAGGACGGCGATCAAGGGGCAGGTTCTGGCGGATTTCATCGCCGAGTTCACGCCGGATTCAGAGACAACACTGCCGAACACAGAGTTGGCAGGATCAGTTCAATGGCAACTATTCCATGGCAATTCTTGGAGGATGTTTGTGGATGGCGCATCCAATAATCATGGTTCCGGAGCCGGGGTCGTTCTGATTTCACCAGAGGGGATCGTCCATGAATTGGCAATCCGGCTTGACTTCCTCGCCTCGAACAATGAGGCCGAATACGAGGCCGTACTTGCCGGTCTTCGTTTCGCAGCAGACCTCGGTTCGGAGCACATTAAAGCTTATAGCGACTCTCAGTTGGTAGTTCACCAACTCTCCGGCGAGTACGAAGCTCGCGACGATCGAATGTCCCGCTACCTTACCGCTTTGCAACATGCCTGCAAACAGTTCCGCACCTTTTCATTGGAGCAGATTTCTAGAGAACACAATGCCCATGCCGACGCTTTAGCCGGACTCGCGTCGGCCACGGACGCTGGGGGGCAGAGGACCGTATCTATCGATATCCTCCCACAGCCGAGCATCGAAAAATCCGCGGCCGAGCCAGTGTACTGCATCTCACAGGGACCCAGTTGGATGGACCCTATTGTAGCATACCTTCGGGACGAGACGTTACCCGAAGACCGAAGGGAAGCACACAAAATCACTCACAAAGCCGCCCAGTTCTGGCTAGGACCAGGTAACAAACTCTACCGGAGAGCTTTCTCGGCACCTTACCTGCTTTGCGTGCACCCCAAGCAGTCTGGGGCTATCCTTCAGGAATTACATTCCGGCAGCTGCGGGTATCACTCGGGGGGACGTTCGCTCGTGCATCGTGCTCTGACTCAAGGCTACTGGTGGCCGAACATGAAAAAAGAGGCCGATCTGATGGTAAAAAGCTGTGACCAATGCCAAAGGTTCTCTCCGCTCATACATCAGCCGGCCGAACAACTCAATCCCCTTTCCAGTCCATGGTCGTTCGCACAATGGGGGCTGGATATAGTCGGGAAGTTCCCCGTGGCCCCAGGAGGTTTTAAATTCCTGATCACCGCTACAGACTACTTCACAAAATGGATCGAGGCCGAACCATTGGTCAAAATTGAAGACAAAGATGTGAAGAGGTTTGTATGGCGGAATATCGTTTCAAGGTTCGGTATCCCCTATGCTTTCATATCAGACAACGGCACGCAGTTCGTTGGGGATCTATTTACCGACTTCTGCGCCGAGCACAGAATCCGCTTCTTCAATTCCACACCGTCATATCCTCAGTGTAACGGACAGGCCGAAGCTTCTAACAAAATCCTCTTGAACGGAATCAAAAAACGACTAATGGCAGCAAAGGGTAGATGGGCCGAAGAGCTGTACAGCGTTCTATGGGCTTATCGAACCACACCTCGCCGCTCTACTGGCCGAACACCGTTCTCCTTGGCCTTTGGCATGGAAGCTGTCATACCTTTGGAAGCTGGCCTTCCGACAATGCGGACAGAAGAGTTCCATCCGGACACCAATGATAGAACTTTGTCAACGGCCTTAGACTTGGCCGAAGAACAGAGGGAAGCTGCTCGGATCCGAGTTGCCGCTTATCAGCAAACGATATCTCAGGGCTATAACGCCAGAGTTCGGCCCAGATCTTTTAAGCCAGATGACCTTGTTCTGAGAAAGGTCGTCGGCGCGAAACGTACAAATAAGCTCGGTCCTAATTGGGAAGGTCCCTACCGAGTGATCAAGATCGTTGGGGTAGGTTCTTACAAACTGGAAGATATGGATGGTACACCTATTCCCCGACCTTGGAATGCTCACAACTTAAGAAAGTACTTCCATTAAGTTCTCTTTCTGTTTGTTTGATGATGAGAAGTGCGTGGTCTACGGCCTCACTCTCTTCCATTTATTCATTTTTGGTTTATTTTTGTAATCATGACTTGTTATCAGTTTATGAAACTCCTCATGTTCGGTTTCATCTTTACTTAGTGAAATTTATGAAATTTCTCCAAACGTTCGGCGACGTGCTTCTATGTTATCCGTTACTGAACGGTTCGGTTTATTCTTTACTTAGTGAAATTTATGAAATTTCTCCAAAACGTTCGGCGTCGTGCCTCTATGTTATCCGTTACAGAACGGTTCGGCTTATTCTATACTTGTGAAATTTTTGAAATTTCTCCGAATGACCGGCATTGTGCCACTCTGTAATTCGGTACATAACGGTTCGGCATTAACCATGCAACTCGCACTGAAAAAGGAAAATAAACTGAAGTGTTTCGGTGATCAGAAACATAAGAGACAGTTGACAACAGTTCGGTTAACAATGATGATTCTTCATTCAGAAGGATGAGTTCATTACATAACAAGTCTACGGCAATTGAAAACGAAAGAAAGACGAAATATGGCACGCAGGCCCTACTACTAGTTCCTACTTATGAAGCCTGGCCGCCATCTTCGGCAACGGAGGAGTCGGGTGCTCGTTCCGTATCCGGGAGGGGAGTCTCTTCGGCCGGGGGCGGCACGTCGGCAGCAGGGTCAGTAGCCGCCTCGGCAGCAGCAGATGACTCTCCATACGAAGGGACATCCCTGTACAGGGAGGATCCATCCGGCACTTCGGCAGCTTGCAGTGCTTGGAGGTAGCCGCTGCGGAAGGCGCCCTGCAGTAGCTCGGCCAGCTGGGCATTGATGCCTTCCATTTGCTGCAGGAATTTGCCCTGCGCCTCGGCATACCCGTCATTGTAGCCCTTGGAGTCGGCCTCGTCGACCCTCCTCGCCATCTCCGCCCTTGAGGCTTCAAGGTCTGCGGCCACAGTTTTCTCCCTCTCCTCGGCCGCTGACAGGGCCGTGCGGGCGGCATCCCGCTCTTCTAGGGCGCGGTTCTTGGCCACGACCTCCTGCTCATGCAGGGTCCTCAGGCTTCGGTACTGAGCGGCCTTCCGCATCAGCCCGTCAGATATCGGGATCAAGTGCTGGGTCGTCTGCACAACAACCGAAGAAGAGTAAGTACGGTTTTACAAAAAACTTAGAAAATAACAAGAGACGTATGGAGAAGAAGAACACTTACCTTGACCATCAGCCGAGCCATTTCCAGGAAGGCCGCGTCCAAGTTTCTCGGCAGGGCCGCAGCATCCTTCGGGAGCGTCATTCCCCCGGCCAGCGTCAACGCCATGAAGGGGTCAGCATTGACAGTGTCAGCAATGTTCAACGGCCTGCCATCGAACATCAGCTTTGGGACGAAGACTGGGGGCAAGGAAGGGCCCATCATCTCGGTCCCTGCCGGGGATCGGCTCGTCTGCGGCGGGGCCACCGCATCACCCGTCTGGTGGGCCACCCCTTTTTGTCGGGAGTCCTCCATCCTCTCCCTTGGCTTCTTGGCCGCAGCGGAACTTTCTTCGGCGCCTTTCCTCTTCTTCTGAGGATCGGCTGCGCGAGTGGCCTTCGGTGCGGATCCGCCCACAGCAAGTTTGAGCGTAACCTCTTCCGGTGCCTTCCTCGGCATGGTGTTCCCCTCTGCAAGAACGTCGGCAAGATCTTGATCAGTGAACTCTACCGAAGAACAACTGAAACCGGACGAAGTCGCGGAAGAGCAGGTACCTGAGGATATGGGGATAACTTCGATCGGGCTTGGTGAGTCTCGTGGTTCTCTGATAACCCCGAGAGGAACGGTGTCTTCGGCCCGGTTCTCTTCTGGGGCTTCGGAGCTCTCACTGCTGCTAGAGTCTCCTCGGCACTTCAGCTTGGATCGGTAGACTTCCACGTAACCGAGCAAGGCAGAGCAGTCTCTATGCCTTCTCCGGATAGCGAATGCTCGGCTGATCCTGTCCCAGTTAGCCTTGCTCCGAAGACTGTCAACGACGGCTTTCCCTGCAAAAGAAAAGCAAAACTCAAACAAATTAGAGACCGAACAGATAAAAAGCGAAAGGCGAGCAGATTAATAGACCGAAGAAAAACTTACCGGCAAACCCAGGGACGCGCGGGATGGGGTAATAACGAAGTTCGCCTAACTCGAATTCAAATTCTCCCCGGACCACGACAAAGTCGTTGGCATATTTGTCGGAGTCCGGAAGGCCTCTGATCAACCTCCTCTGTCCGGTCCGGCAGCTGAGGTATTTTCTTCTCGCTACCTTGTTCTGGCTTACTAAGTAGAGGCCGAACAGGTCTTCAACCTCAAATTCGAGGTGGTATCTTTCCTTCAGTTCTATGACCCCTACTACTATACGGAAAAAATTGATGGTCACCTGGGAAGGGGTCAGTTGAAGGGTATTCAGCACCCGCCGAAGAAAGGGGTGGAATGGGAAGCGTACGCCACCCTCGATGATAGCCATCAAGGGCAGCACAACCTGAAAATCGTTCGTCACTTCGTTCTCCCCCGGCCGAACGAGCTCTACTGATACGTTGTCCGGAATGCCGTAAGTGGCTCGGAAGTCCGCGAGGCTCTCTGGATCCTCGAAGAATCGGGAGTAACGGTTCCTCCCCGAGTGAGTGGCCGAAGTCTTCGGCATCACCTCTGGGATTCCTGCCGAGCCGCTGGTTCCGGCTCGTTCGGCGCTAGAGGTCGACAGCTCCGCTGAGTCTGCTTCTGGTCCGGACATCCTATAAAGACGTGCACGGGTGTTAAACATAGAAAGGTGAGGTCCGGCCAGACTCAGCTGAAGCCTAAACTAATGGGACCGAGGCTTCGCAGCCCCTCAGGATGCCCTCGGCCAAAACATTCGTCGCTCGGCCAGAACATCCGTCGCTCGGCCAAGACGTTTTCCGTCCGGCCGGCTCCTGGGGTACGGACTGTGTACCCAGGTGAACGGGGATGCAGTGGCCACTCCTAATCTAGACCTATGTAGAAATGAAATCTATTGCAACAAGCATGATTATGGATAGCTTACCCGGATGAATGCAGTGGTTGTTTGATGGATTTTCGAAGTTCTTCAAAGCTCTGGGCAATCGCGCAAGGAGACGAAAGGCAAGAGCGTCTGAATTCCAGAAAGGTTCTCAAGTCTCCCAGAACTCTCTATTTATAAGAGGGCTCGTAGGCGGGAAACGGCTGGCGCGAGAAACGAGGCGCCCCCGCGTGTGGATTTGAAACGCTTCGCCTCCTGCCGTCAGATGGGTGCCACGTGTCGTCATCATAGAATCTGACGCTTCGCGTGCGCCGCCCTTCAGCGCCCCCTCGCCTCCCACCGTCAAATGGGTGCCACGTGTCATCACTTCAGGTTCTGACGTTTCGCGTGCGCCGCCCTTCAGCGCCCCTTCGGCTCTACCGTTTGATGAAACCACGTGTCGCGATCTCAGATCATGACACTTCGCATCCGCCGTTCTGCAGTGTCCTTTCGGCTCTACCGTTTGATGAAACCACGTGTCGCGATCTCAGATCCTGACACTTCGCATCCACCGTTCTGCAGTATCCTTTCGGCTCTGCCGTTGGATCGAACGCCACGTGTTGTAATTTCCGCCACTGACGATTCACGTCTGTTCGGTTCCGAGCAGAATGCCCCAGGGCATCAATAACAGACACAATTTCTTCACGGCCTTCAAGAAAGATCTGCCTTCATGCCGGGGCTCGGCCACATGATCAATTCCCCCGTACCAAGCTGTGTACGACCGAATTGAGGGGCTATTGTAGTAGGCCGGAATAATCATTAGTGGGCCCCCGGCCCGTGATCAGCTGATCCATATTCAGGGGGTCCATGAAGCCCAAACTCGCCTGGGTTGGGCCGAACACCCTATCGGCCGGAGCCTTCGCTCGGCCATTCCGAACAGGTTTGGGTCTCGGCCCTGCCGAACAATGGGATTGCAATCCGCACCGATCCCCGGCCGGAATCCCCTTTAGCGGCTTCTTGGCCAGATCATCTCAAAGACATAGGTAATTCGGTTTCCAAAGCACGAACACACGTTCTCCGCTTTCTAAGGGACGTGCGGACACGCTATTCCAACCCGCTCGGGCGTGGGACACGTGGCAGATCACGCCCTTCCAATCCGCATGGGAGTGGGACACGTGCCAACGTTCCCATACTCTTCGGACCACGTCCTGCATGGTGGGCCGGACGTTCCGGAAACAGTTGGACTCCTACTCTATAAATACCCCGGCGGCACTCCAATCCAAGGTACATGCATACTCGCGCTTAGAACTTACTTCCAAGTTATTTCTTCTCTTCCTAAAGAGCTAACTTGATCGTCGGAGTGCCCACCGGAGATCCAACTCCCCCCCGGTGTGCACTAACTTAGTGTTGAGTGTTTTGCAGATCGAAGATCCGATTCTACAACCCGAGAAGTCAAGAGTGGATTCCAGACTCCACACGTACCATTTTCTTTCACAATCAAGATCCACTAGTACAACGGCCATATCTCTGATCGACTACGTCACCTTGGGAAGCACGATGGCCGAACCCAAGACACCAAGATTACCACGACATTCAAAATCACATGAAGTAGCTGTTAATAACCATATTCATAACCATAACACCGTTAACATGCGATAACATAAGATCATGGTCAAATCACTAACACAAAATCTCACGGGGATTCGTGGACATACACAACGTGATTGTGGATGCATGTGGTTTGTGAACATGCATAACAGAGGTGATTACAATTTGGATCTATAGCCCAAAAAGTCTGATTATCAACTAGCAACTTGGTGGATTTTACTAGATCGCTCAATCAGACTAGAGTTTGCTCGAGCGATTTACACAATTATGGGTTCTGGTGTCTGGATCACAAGATAGTTTCTGTCAGAATTCAGGGAAGTTGCTCGAGCGGTCGTTTTTGGCAAATTTTGGTTTCTAGGTTTCTTGATGAACTAAGAAGCACGATCAAAACCCCAACCTATGATTTTTTATTCAAGACAAAAATTAAAAACATATACAGAATCTGTATAAGTTAAAGAGCAATTTTCTTTTATCAATTAAATTAAAAACATATATAGAATCTGCATAAGTTAAAGAGCAATTCCTTTTTATCAATTTGGTGGAACAAACCATGAATAAAACCAATTTCATACTTTTGCTATCACAAACAGAAACCCTAGCATGCGAATCTAACATTGAATCTACATACAATCTACAGTAAAATCGCACACCTAAGGATTGTAAGTGGTTTCTCCTACCTTGATTGGTGGATTACAACAAAAATTGAATTTGGATCGTAGTACGTAAATCTCACATAACCTCCTTCCTTCAACTCAAGATCAACATCTTAGTTTTCTGTCTCTCTCTCCCCCCTCATTTTCTGAGTATAATATGTTATTTTGTGTGTGAATATCTTATAATTAAGCAATAATATTTATTGCGACATTTCTCCAGTTTGGTTTCGCTCAAACAATGCCCAAACGAGTTTATTTGGGGTGGGATAATTATTGAATTATGATGGCTCAAATATAACTTATAATCCCGCCGATGCTGTTTAGACTAAATTATTTTAGGTGTGTTTTAACCGAAATTAATGAAGAATTTTGTTTGACTTTTGGAGGATTAATGACGAAAATGTAATAGAAGGTGTCTAACATTAGGACTAAATTATTGAATTATTAAATGAAAAATGCTAACCATAGCACATTAGGTGGTGGATAATGTATAAAAATTATTTTGATATTCGTAAACTGTGTATTGATATCCATGGATACGTATTGATACCCGTAAAATATTTATTGATATTCGTATTTATTTGATATTATGTTATATTATCCATCGCCCAATAGGCGGTGGTTAACAAGATCCTTATTAAATTATCAAAATGTGCTTTAGTTTTCTATCATTGAACAAACCACATGCCATGTCAAAATAAAATCCCAAATGATCCTATTTTTTTCTAAATAAGTTAGACCAAATGGGCAGCAAAAATGGGCTTGAAATAAGCCAACAAGAATATTATTATAATAGGGCCAATTCCTGACTCCTCCCATTCATTATTTGAGAACGCTCAATAAGCTATGTTATGCATGGAACTTGTAAAATTAAATAAGAAATATATTATTATGTTAGTCCTTTCTTTATTTCAAATTTTTAACAAGTAAAAGGGCGCATAGCAAAAATATGAATGACTTTCAATAAATTATTGCATATCAAAAATTTACTAAAATACCCTAAGCAGGTTTAACGGATAAACCTTCAATTATGTAACCCAGTATTGCAATTTAACAGTTGAACCTTCAATTAAGTAATCTAGTATTACAGAGCCTTCTACGGGTAAAAAATCCATGTATCTTGTTGAGGTATTATTACTAGCAAAAATATCCGTACTATGCAAGAGTGAGTGAAGATAAAATACAAAAGGAAAATCAAAGGTACTTTTGCTAGCAATAAAAAAGGTCGACAAGAGGCATAGATCTCTTATTCCTAGAAGGCTATGTAATAGTGGTTTACTTATAATTGAAGGTTCACCCATTAAACCAACTTGGGGTATTTTAGTAAATTTTTGCATAGTACGAGCAATTTGACAATAAAAGTCGCTCATACTTTTGTTATGATTTTTTTATTTATTCAAAATTTCAAAACAATATAGATTGACATAATAAAATATTTCTCATTTAAGTTTTAAGTTTCGTGCATATTACGAGTTATTACAATAATCTATGTATGAGTATAGTACCTCGACACGTACCCTTTTTTAATTTTTGCTATGCATTTGACCCACTACTAGCAACTCTTACCTTGGATTACAATAGGGTGAATTACACTGATCTCCCGTGAGATTTTTAAACAATACAATACCTTTGAATTTTTTGAAATGACTTTGACTTTCCTTTCTTTTTAAATTGTTAAAACTTCAAGTTTAATTTTTTTTTTTTTGACAAAATAAATTGTAACATAATTTCTATTATGCTTGAAATAGCCTATATTTATTTTTTGAGATTTTTTAAAAATCAAAATCGGACATTTGTCTGAATTTCGATTGTAATTTTTTTTAAAAAAATTAACACAAGTTATTTTAGACATGATAAATATTACGTTAAGTTTGTTTTGTCAGAAAAAGTCTTTGAAATTTTATTAGTTTAACCGATGATGTTTAATTAATTTTAACGAGAGAAGAGATAACTGTGTGATAGTGTAAAAAGTAAGAGAAATTATAATAATTTGAAAAACATCCGAGACATTGGCCCTATTTGGGCTGTGGTTTTTATGTGTTTATTTATTAAAATTTTTTTCGTCCTTATTTAAAAATTTTTTGTAATTTTTTGTTTTTCATCAATTTTTTTTGATTTATTGGTTCATCTCGACAAGAGCTTTCAGAAAAGTTATCAATCATCGGCTAAATTTGAAAAAAATTCAGAAAAAACAAAAATAAATAAAAAAATATAGTTTTTTGTACTTATTCGTCGTCTTTAGTGACTTTTTTTTAACTTTTGGACACAATTTTATACTCATTAGATTCCTTTCATCAAGACGGACCAATAAACTACAAAACATTGAGATTTAAATAACAAATGTAAAAAAAAATGAATAAAGACAAAAAATTTGAATAAATATAAACGAGAGGCCAAATAGGGCCATTGTTTTTATTACCCAATACAATACATTAGTATAGTTGGATCATGGATGCTCTGCAACTCCCTCTCCGTCACCACCCTATCGTCGTCGTTGACGTTCGGACCTCTAAATTCTCCGCCCCAAACTCCCCTTCGAAGTGATATAAAATTGCGCCTTCAACCTCCACTAAAAACCGCCCCTCCGATGTCCCAAACCAGTCTCTTCCGTCTCATATCCATCCTTTCAAACCCTAGCTAGATTCTACCAACAATGCCGAAAGACAAAGACAAATCCAAATGTACTACTGAGAAGCGCTTATCCAGCTCAAATTCCACAATGCGAAGCACTTCCGAAGCAAAATGCTTGAGAAGATCTCCGAGATTGACTTCACCTCTGTCGTCAGTTGAAACCAAGACACCGGCTAGAACGCGATCGGCAATAAATTCAAAAAACGCTTTGGCTGTGGTGTTGTATGCGCCACTGAACAACTTGGACCATATATTGTCCGCTGAGAAGTGCTCGCCGAGATCGTGTGTAAAACGATCTCCACGGTTGAGTCCAGCTCCGGCGACAGTTGAAACCAAGACGCCGGCTAAAAAGCAATCGGCAATGAACTCAGAAAACGCTTTGGCTCTGTCATTGCATGCGTCGCCGAACAATTTGGACCCTACATTGTCGGCAGATAAGTGCTCTCCGATATCGTGCTTAACAAGATCTCCGACACTGACCTCAGCTCCTTCGACCGTAGAAAACAACTTGCTGGCCGGAAAGGGAAGGGTTTTACATTCAAACGCTTCGGCTCCGTCATTGCACGCGCCGCTGGAAAATTTGGGCCCCACATTGTCCGCCGAGAAGTGCTTACCGAAATCCACCTCAAAAAAGTACAGAGGTGTATTTGAGTTAAAATCGCTTACTGGATTATCTCCACTGGAGTCGTTGGAGAAACGGCGGAAGATTGATAACCCCCTTGAGAGATGTGACTCATATCAAAAGTGCCTGAGGTCTCGGGAAATCCCGTTTCGCGGTGTTGGGACGGAGAATGATGACAAGAAGGCGGCTTTAACTGAATTGCTCGATGCTTCACAGGAGGAAAGGCAACCGAAGAAGATTAAGACACGCGCATCTTCAGAGAAGAAGGAGGGCCATGGAAAGAAAACCACCACTTCGTTCTTCATCGGAGAGCCGGTGCCCGAGGAAGAAGCTCGAGAAAGGTGGTGTTGGCGATACGACTTGAAGGTATACAGCGAATTTTACACTACGTTCAGATGCAACGACAGAAATGATTTTTTTGATTGAGAAGTGATATTACACTATTGCTATTCAATTAGATTTGAGTTAATTTGATTTGGTGGTTTACACTATGGATTTTGGCATAGAGTTTTCACTTTTGTCACGATTTTTTAATTAGGGAATGAAAAAGCTATAAGACACCCAAACTCGCCATGTCTTCCGGACTCTTAATCAAAATCTCTGCAATGAAATCTGAGAAGGAAATATAATCTGCACCAAAAGAGCGAAGGATATAGCACCGTCCCTATAATGGCATTGTATAACTCTCTTTTCCTTAAAAAGATCTGAAATTTCTTTCCTTCTAAAAGCACCACAAAAAGGAAAGGGGCACAATATTTTAAGCCTTCCCATCATCCAGCTTCAGGCACACCATATATAACAATAAACCAGAGTCGTGGCAGAGCATGACCCCAAGCTACGCCAGAGATTGCGAGGTGCAAGTTCCAAATTTGTGTGATGTCGGGCAATGCGAAGAAGGTGATCTGCCCACTCTTCCGCACTTATATACATGTAAATTAACATCATTTCATCCAGATCTTACCGCGCTTTCTCATGTTATCGCATCGTTAATAGAAGTCCAAGCAAAGAAGGCCACCTTCAGAAGAGCTTCAGGCCTCCAAGCACCTTCCCAGGGTAGCTAAGTTCCTTCGGTCCACTAAGTGGGTATACCAAGAAGGTACCCAAATGACAAGATTAAGCTATCCTGCACATTGGAGATCCTCCTCTACCTCGCGCTAGCAGAGTTGCTCAATAGAACGACCAAGAAGTCTGCAATCGAGTTGACCTCTCAATCATAAAGGATCTTCTAAACTCTAGACGCCATGCCCAACCATGAAGAACTTTGGCCAATACTTCACCCGAACCTCCCATTTCATAGAAATCTTGTATAGATTCAGTGAAGTTCCCCTCAAACGTCTCTTACCACACCTGTCTTGCCAAAACAACACTTTCCGTTCTTGCCATTGCCCACCTTGAAACAAGACAAGTTAATCAAGTCATTGCAAATCCTCATAATCTACTTCCAAATTCATTTCCCATAGATCACTTAACAATGCCCAAGAACCACTCTCTCCTAGCATACCTGTAGTTGCTACCACCTGATAACTATCTGTATCAAAGCAACTCTCCATTACCACTTTCCTAGAAGAGCGGTGAGTGGAAGTTATCAATACCCAACTCACTTCCTCAGGTTGAAAGACTTCCTTCTAATCAACAAGATGGGACTTGAATTCTTCACCATTTCCTTTCCAAAGGAAATGATAATCAGATTCTGAAGCCTATTGACTATTGAAACTTGGATGGTGAATCAAGAAATGATGAGTAGGTAGGCTCGATGAAGTGCTCTTTATATGGGTAACCCTATCAACCTTAAAAGGATATTGCCCTTGCACCCTTTACGAAGAGCTAATCTTCTCTTGAACTATTTGAGCACCAGATCTCGCACTGCATAGATTTAAGCATGACCCCAAGTGGAAGCCCTATATAGAAGGAATTGGTCTAGAAACCAACATTCAAAGCCAAAACATCCATGCTCTCCAACTAGAATTTTTAAAGCATCTTACTTAAAGCCAATTGGCAATGAGTGGAGAGGCTGCCCAGGCTCATATACTAATTTTGGATGTTATAATTAATCATTGTGGAGCAAACTCTAACAAGAATGACGTCACCCTATCAAAAGACTAGAGAGTAGCTTTGGAGAAGAAGGAGAAGTAGAAGGAGGAGGAGGAGGAGGAGCAATCAGAGTATAGATGGAAAGTATTGAAACGATTTCCTAAATGAAACAATATTAAAAAGAAGTCATACAATTAGATTTGAATAGAAACCATAAATCAAAATACAGTTAGTATTACTCGGCAAGAGAACTTCATCTATACCCTAGGCAAGGAGATTCGCCAGCCATCAGAGTGGGAATACTTGTTTCTACAATTGCGAAAGCCTTGACGTCTATTCTCTTCAGTCGTGGGGAGCCTCTGCCTTGTCTCTTTGGAATGAACGAAGGAGGAGGAGGAGGAGATAGATGAAAAGTATTGAAATGATTCCCTAAATGAAACAATAGTTAGAAAAAGGTCATACAATCAGATCTGAATAGAAACCATAAATCAAAATACAGACAGTGGTACTAGGAGAGATCTTCCTTTTTACCCTAGTCAAGAGATTTGCCAGCTATCAGAGTGGGAATACTCACGTTTTCAATTTTGAAAGCTATGAATCTTTGAGGTTTTTTCTCGTCAGTTATTTGGAGGCTATGCCTTGTCATCATCATCATCATGAGAAGGTAGATGAAAGTATTGAAACAATTTCCTAAATAAAACAATATTTAGAAAAAGTCATGCAATCAGATCTGAATAGAAACCATAAATCAAAATATAGAGTGTTACTCGGAGAGAGAACTTAATATATAATCTAGACAAGAGATTCACCAGCCATCGGAGTGGCGTGTTCATTGTGAAAGCTGTGAATCTTCGAGTTTTATTCTCTTCAGTTGTTTGGAGCCTTTGCCTTGTCTCTTGGAATGAATGATAACCCTTGAGGAGGAGGAGGGGGAGGAGGAGGAGGAGGAATACTCGGATATTGTGAGAGCTTTGAATCTTTGAGGTTTCTTCTCTTCAATTGTTTGGAGTATTTGCCTTGTCTCTGAAATGAATGATAATGATGTAGCATGTAGGTAGGGTAATTACGTCTTTTGATGTCTTTTTAGTAATGGAATATAAGTAGGTGTGTGTTAGTGTGTTGTGGCAGCTTTTATCATTATTAAGAAAGAAATATCTGGAACATTGCTCTTATTTCCCATTTTGAGAGTTTTTCTCTCTAGGAAATCCATTGTTTTGTTTGGATTGCACCATTTGGTGTCAGAGCCCTAAACTCAGATCTTAACCCTTCACCTCACTGGAACCCTACTACCTCGCCAAAAAAAACTAACCAAAAGCCTCACTGGAACCCTAAATTGGCGTTGAAAAACATCGTTGGAGTTCTGAATCCCCTCCTCTCTTCATATCTGTTTATGTTCTACCCTTTTTAGCCTTCAATCAAGCCCTAATCCAATTGATTTGAGTTCGAAACCAAAGATCACAAATTTCGAATTCCGACTTTTGGAGCTCTCGACCCTTTCTGAGTCGATCCGAGGACAAATCGATTTGTTGAAGTCCTAAATCGACTTGTTCGAGCCCTAATTTGTTGATTCGGAGCCCCAAAAACCTATTTCGAACAATATACAAGTCAATTGATCTTTGAAATGGCTAGATCTACACACAGTTGTGATGTTCAAGAGTGACCTAGCCCTATAATTCATTGCAGCATTCGGTGGTTGGAACAACAGTCGAATCTGGTCGAAATCAGGTTGTTGGTACTCGATTAAGTCATTTGACCAGTTTTGGTTTCAAAACAGTGATTTTGTGCTCGACCTAGTGATTACTTGTGAATTATTGAAGTTTGGGGTCCCAGTTGTCTGGGTATTACTTATTTGGAATTGAATTTATTGTTGGAGTTAACTTCGGTGCTTTGATGGCTTATAGAGGTGGTAGAGGTAAGAGATAGAGGTAGAGGATTCGTGGTGAATAATGGTGAAGAACTTGAGTTTGGCAACAAAAACAATGAGGTAGACAAGTTGAGACGACAAGTTGCTACCCTAAGGGTGATAGTGCAAAGCATGCAAGTGTCGCGTGCTGGTAGTGGAGGATTTGAGGAGTCTCAAAGTTATTTTGAGAACCCATTTGGTGAATTGATTGGTGTAGGCCACCTCCCATTCATGTTCCTTACAAGTGGGAGAACAATATTAAGATTGAGCTTCCCGAGTTCAATGGAAGCCTTAACCTGGACGAATTTGTTGATTGGTTGAATACCGTTGAAAGCGTGTTTGATTCTGGTGAAGTCTTGGAGGAGAAAAAGGTGAAGTTGATAGCTATCCGCCTCAAAAGAAGGGCTTCCGCTTGGTGGGAGCAATTGCAACTTAGTAGGCAATGTAGAGGAAATGAAAAGATTAGAAAACGGGAGAAAATGAAGAAGAAGCTCAAGGAACAATTCTTGCTTTTCAACTACACGCAAAACCTCTACAAGAACTTGCACAATCTCAAACAAAATAGAAGTGTTGATGAGTATATGGAGACCTTCTATCAACTTGTTGCTAGAGTTGAATTGAATGAGAGTGAAGATCAAATGGTTGCGAGATACATTAGTGGGTTGGACCCCATGATTGAAGACGTCCTTGACCTACAAACTTTGTGGACGGTTTCAGAAGCTTACAATAGGGCCTTGGTGGCCAAAAGCAAGCAAAGAAGAAGTTCTTGAGGTCTGGGCAGTCATATCAAGGGGTTCCTAGTCCGTGCAGCCCTTCTACTCCTATTCTAAGGGTGAGTTCTCCTTTAGTGGTGACCAAGGTGCTTCTTCTGGGGCTAATCAACAAAACCAGGAGGATAAAGTTTCAATCCCTTCTCAAATTCAGCCACAATCTGCTACTTTGGGAGCTAGAAATCAAACTCAAGGTGGGAGATTGAAGTGTTTCAAGTGTGGGGAGCTGTGTCACAAATCTTCAAACTGCCGAAAGTCTTCCAGGGGTCGCTACAAGTCACTTTTCATTGAGGAAGTAGTGGAACAAGGTTGTGAAGATGATATTTCCGTTTATGATGTGGCCTGATATGAATACGTTAAGGGTAATTGTGAAGAAAAGAAGGATTTGCTTTGATGGTAAAAAAAAACTTCATTCACTCCTAAGCAAGAAAGTGAAGAGGATTTGTTGCGAACCAATATATTCTATACCACTTGTAACATTTGGGGCGAGTTTGCAGTATGATTATTGATGGCGGAAGTTGTGAAAATGTAGTGTCTCAAAAAGTGGTTGATAAGTTTCAACTCAAGATCGAAAAGCATCCCCATCCTTATACCTGCTCTTGGTTCAAGAAGAGCAGCGAAATCAAGGTGACTAATCGGTGTTTGGTATCTTTTTCTATTCGGAAAAAGTATTTTGATGAGACTTGGTGAGATATAGTTCCTATGGATCAGAGTTATCTATCCCATATCATACCAACCGGTATCGGTCAGTATGTCCTGTACCGGCCTCGTAGCGGTATCGGATCACAGTTGTAGCATTCTGGCCTTTTCTGGCCTGTTTCGGTTGGGACCATACCTGTCCATTATTGTTTTATTTTTATTTTACATTTCAACTAATGATTTTTTGGGTAATTAGACATAAATCGAGACTAAAATTATCCCTTTTTATGTCTGGTAATTTGTTTTTAAGTTGTGAGACTTTATTTTATATGTTCAATGTGATTTTTAAAAAAAATTATTTAAGAAATGTATACTAGTATTCTTAACATCCAGTTGAAAGAGAGGCCACTGGCGAACAATGACCACAGAGGTTAGAGTGCGAATAATAGTCATCTTGGCCACAGGAGCAAAGGTCTCCTCGTAATCAATCCTATACTCACGAGACAAGCCATGTGGAACCAGGTAGGCTTTGTACCGCTCCAAAGTGCCATTAGAAAGAGTCTTGACCTTGTAGATTCATTTATAGTCGACCATATTTTTACCTTCCGACACCAAATTCATCATTCACAACAATTACCCAGTTTGGATTATTGCAAACTTTTTGTTATAAGATTGGGTTCAGTATAGGCATGGATACAAGACCAAAAAGAGCGATAGGAAGTAGGGAAATAGGTGTTTGAAAAACTAAGTCTTACCAGAGGTTGACGATGGCGGGTAGGATATCGATGCTCAGACAGATCGACAGCCTCGGAAGTAAGCGGGGTAGCCGTAGAGTTGGGAAGAGGAGATGGAGATGGAGGACCTCGACGAGTGTGTACCAAGGGGTAGGGGGAACAATAGGAGATGGTGATGGAGGTGGTTCAACAGCTGGAGGAAGTGCGAAAACTTTAATGGTGGAGGCATGTTCCTCGGGGTGCACTGCAGAAGAAAATGAATCAACTTTAATAAAATTCTCTTTGGTAACAGAAGTAGTGTGAGGAGGAAGAGATAAACATGGAAGACGCTTAAGGAAGGTAACATGGCAGGACACATACATTTTTTGCTCACAGGATCATAGCAATAATAACCTTTCTGTGTGATGTTGTACCCCGAGAAAACACAACGCACACTGAGAACTAAGTTTAGTGCGATATTTCTTAGGGAGAAGAACAAAGTAAGTAGAGGTAACGACACAAAAGTGAAGAGTTAGGAAGTATGCTAAAAAGACGCTCATACGGAGACATGCCAAAAATAAGAGGTATGGACATCCCATTTAGGAGATAGGTTGCAGTAAGAACAACGTCACCCCAGAATACATAGGGAATACAGGATGAAAGAAGGAGAGACCTAGCCATATCAAGAAGATAACGATGTTTGCGCTTTTGTGCAGGTGTGGTAGAATAGGAGGATTGATAAATGATCCCATGAGTAGACAGAGGTTTGGTAAACTCATTTAGAAAGTACTCCCACCTAGATCAGAACGAAGAATTAATAGACCTAGAGAATTGGGTTTTAACCATGACATGGAAAAAGGCCGAATACATGGAAGACTTTAGATTTATGTTTCATCAAATAGACCCACGTACGCAGGGTGTAATCATTCACAAAGGACACATAATACATAGACCCACCCTTCGTTGTAAACAAGAGGAGGGGAAAATAGAAGTGCTTTTATTGAATGATAAAGCAGACATTTTTGCAAATTTACATCCACTGTACTCAGAAATATCACTAATAGAGAGAGTTCCAAATATGCCAAATTTAACTGTTCACTAGGTAAATGACTTAATCTAGAATGCCAAAGATAGAAAGGAGAGAACTTCTCATCCAAACGAAAGGAAGAAGTAGGCTAGACCGAGACATGCAATCTTTCCAAAGATAGAGATCACCAACTCTACGCCTAGTCCCAGTCAGCTTCTTTGACACCCGATCTTGCACAATACAACAAGAAGAGAACAAGACATCAAAATCGGTATTAGACAATTGACTAATTGAAAGTAAGCTGAGAGATAGTTTGGGAACATAAAATATTAGATAGATACAGGGAAGATGATGCAATAGAGCAAATGGACACAACATGCACATGGGAGTTATTTGTTTGTGCCAATACTAATAGGGGAGGAAGTAGAAGAACAATTACTAAAGAGAGAGATAACAGGAGTCATGATGAGAAGAACCAGAGTGAAATATCCATGTGGAGGATAGAGTACCTAATATAGTGAGAACCATGCAAACTTGTCTGATATGTGGTCATAGTAGAAGCTTGCAGAGGATCCTGCTGAATGGCTGCTATGATTGCCCGTCGCTTGATATGCTTGAAACTGCTCAGATGAGGGAGAAGATGGAATGCCTGTGGAGGGAGGAGTGGCAAGCAAAGTTATCAATCTCGTATCGACGAGCATATCATTTTTGTGATTGGTACAGTACGTACGAGTTCCAGTGTGTACTGGCGTACCGTTTCAGATTTATCGTTAAAAAATATTATTTTAAAATAATATTTTTTAACAAAAAAATCATGTTGAACGTAAAATAAAGCCTCATAACTTAAAAAATAAATCACCAAACATAAAAGGAGACGGTTTTAGTCTCAATTTATGTGTAATTACCCAAAACATCATCAATTAAAAACTAAAAATTAAAACAAAATTGTGGGGCGGTACTTTACCGGTTGAAACAGCTCGGTATGGTGGTCGAAACAATTCAAGGGTTGGCCGATACCGCTACGAGGCTGGTGCCAGCTAGTGCGGTACGAGGCAGAAAATATTGGTGGGAAGAGCTCTAGAAGAGTGAGAAAATTGTTGAGGTGGCTGAGAGGAGGAGGAAGCAGTCAAATGAGAGGGTTTGCGTCCCTTTTTGGGGCATACAACTTTTCAATGTTACTTTTGATGACAGAAACTACACTCATCTCTTGTTGCCGAAATGAAGGTTTAGACTTGCCTGAATTCTTAGTCACCTGTCCATGGAGTAAGTTTGTTTGACTAGAGGAGGGAAGCATCCCCTGACTAGAGGTAGTCCGAAATCGAATCTCCTCAACCAACAACTCGTTCACAATTGAGTCAAAGAAGGAAGCGGGATACGATGGTGGATAGTGCGACGAATACTCTCAAAATTGGCTCAAAGTGCCGTCAGAAATTGTACCAATCGTTGTTTTTCGCTATAAACGCAATACTCTGTCTGGGCACTCAATGCAGCAGGTTTAGTGAAGGCCAAATGATCCCAGAAACTAGTTATTACTGAATAGAACTCTTGGATACTCATAATATCTTGGAAAGTAGCGTGAATCTCATGCTCAAGCTGATTACGTTGTGCAAATTTTGACTGAATATATAGTTTGGACAGATAATTCAATTTCTTTTTTTGTAGTGCAAAATTGACAAATTGAACCTCAATCGACTGATCTACAGAGGCATTTATCCAAGTAATTATGCAAAACTGAAAGCGACTCAACATATTTTTCAGCCTTAGGATCTGTTGGAATCATAGCATCACCAGAAACATAGTCCCATAGTTCTTTTCCAATAACAAAGTTTTTGGTAATATATGCCAATAGGTATGGTTGGGGCCAATCAGCTTGACGTTGATAGCTTGTAGAGAATCAAAGTTTCCAATATCCATATTGAGAGATAATAGATTCAAACATAACTTATTACCACAAGAAGCACATAAGTATACTAGAGCCAAGGGGTGAAACCAAGAGGAGAGAGGCAGCAGAAGCAGCAGCTGGAATAGGTGAAGTGGCAGTCGTTGAGAGAGGCGAGATGCAAATCGCAAGAGAGGTGGGCGAGGAGTAGATCCGGTGAAGGCGGTTGTCGGTACGAATAATCAAAACCCTAGGACTCTGATACCGTGATAGAATATTGAGAAGAGAAAAAGACTGAAGTTCTGTATTGAATGAATGAATTACAAAGCGCAATACATGATTAAATAGAATATTGAGTAAACCATAACTAAATAAAAAGACTAAACTATCCTTATTAAATACTACACCAAGTAGGGCAACACATAGATTCACAAAGCATGGGACGTCACTGATGGCTGAGTTGAAATTGGACTGGGTACATTATTGAGAGGGAAGGATGACAGCGGCGCTGCTGTTGAAGGGCTAATGGAGGAGTAAAGGAGGAGGAGGTGGTGTATGGGGCTATGGTTTAGGTTAGCGATGGATATTATTGTCTTTTGGTAGGGTGTGGGAGTGGTACTTTACGTGTTGGAGTTATGGGGAGTTAGTGTTATGTAATCTAGGTCATCTTCCCAAATACCCAGTAGTCCAAAGGAAAGAAGATTTCTCTCATAGAAGCTTTAGTAGAACCATCATGCTGGTTTTGTTCATCAAAAGGGAGGAATAAGGAAAAAGAAAAAAACGAACGAGCGGAAGACCGTATATGTGCTCAGTGCATGCTTTATAGTCACGTTATCTTTTGCACGTGAGCCTTTATTAAGTGCTTTGAAATTTCCAGTCTTTTTCAATAGCTTGCATGACAGTCCTCTGATGCTATACTTGTCTTCTATGTTGTTATATTTTCATTGTTCTCATCTTTCCTTATTTTGTTCTTTGTTTTCAAAAGTGATTAGAATATTTTAGTTCTAACAAAGAATTTGTTGGAGCTTGCAGAGTAAAAAAACTAAACGCCAAAGCTGGAAATTAAAGTGAGTGGTAACTATGAACTTCTCTCCTAGGTAGTTTTTGTTTGGCTTCTCTGCTCTTTTGAATCTTTGTTACCCATTGTATTTTGCCTTTCTTTGGATTGTTAATATTGTGCATGTCCTTCGTTGCAGTGAAGGGGAGGAAGACGAAGTAATTTTGAACGTGAAATTCCATTATACTCAAGCTAAAGTTAACTGTTGCATATTCAACCTTGGTGATTGTGCATACATAAAGGTAAATGCACCTTTATTTGGAGTACCTCGTCAAAGCAACTTTCTCCCTCGTTACTCTTTCGTCGTTACTTGAGTTAACCCTCCGTTGAGGCTCTTCTGTAAATGCCAACATTACATCATCTTGAAATTGCTTTACAGGAAATGTCACTTTTATAGGTTCAATTAGTTTTATAGTTAAACACGGAAAGATTTACATTTTGAAGAATTCCTCAGGGTGATGGAAGCCAAAAACACGTTGGCAAGATTTTGGAATTCTTCAAGACTACAGATGATGAGGATTATTTCAGGGTTCAGTGGTTTTTTAGAGCTGAAGATACGGTGAATATATTTGCGAACATTAATTTCTGTTTTCATGCAACATAACTTAGCCAAATAATTTTCGATTCGTTTGATATTTGCCTCTAGGTTATGAAAGAGGAAGCCGCTTTCCATGACCAGAAGCGCCTATTCTATTCTACTCTATTGAATGATAATTTATTGGACTGCATTATTTCTAAAGTCAGTGTCATTCAAATAGCTCCAACGGTATGCAGTCCATGTCTATAGCTCTTGAATTAATGCTTTTAATTTTGCCTTGATATATTATTTTCTCTCATGGTTCCTATTTTTGTGATTCCACCTAGGTTTGCAACCAAACTCTCTTCTCTATTATTCTATTCTCATATTGTTCATAGTTTGTGATTGCAGCTAGGTTTGCAACCAAACTCTATTCCACCATCTGACTTTTACTATGATATGGAGTACTGTGTAGAATATTCAACATTCCGCACTTTGCTCACTAGTAAGTCTTTCCATAGTTGTCATGGGTAGTCTGTGATTTAGAAATGCTAGCATTTCCTGCAAAGCTGTAGAAGACTATGATCTTATTATCTAATAAGTCTGCAAAAATTTCTTTGGTTCACCTGTGGCTCTAGTATGAATTCAATCCAGTGTCTTGACATTTTAAAGAAAAAATCTCATGAAGTTAGGAAGGCTACTTGTTTAGGATTTGATTATTTTTCCATGAAATTTGCACCCTATGGTCACAATATTTGATCATTCATTGATTAGAAATAAAAAGTCAATTTAAGTATTGAATTTGGCTCATTATTATTGGCTTAAGCTTTTTGGGGGTATGACGTCTAAAATGTTTTGGTCCAGGTGTTATACAAGTACTAGCGGGTTACCCATGCTTGAAGACGCTTTATCGAAAATTAAATATCCTTGCAAGAAGGCACTCTGCAAAATTCTTAAAAAATTCACACTAAGCTAATCAATCTATTATACTGCTAATTAGATCTGTAGAAACCAATTGCCGTAACAAAATTTACTCTGTAATTTTAAAAAGTAAAATAAACACCACATATTTCTAAATTTTTGTATATTTAAAAAAAAATTATAACATGTAACATCTGGTTGAGCAGTCTAACTTAAGTAACATTTGAAAAGACAAATACATCTATTATCGATGTATTTAAAAGCGATAAAATTTTGTACACAAAAGAAATAGGATCTCGGGGTATGTAAAGAAATGAATCTTTTGTTAGGTAAATAAACGTTGGCTACAATTAGTGAGGGAAAACATAGAAGTAGAAAACTGAATCAACTGATACAACCACTGTTGGAACATAAAGAAAGTCATAGTTAAAAATTGCATGCAAACTTTAATATGAATATCAATTCAGCTAAAGAAATTCAAAATATACACAATCTAACCCGAATCAATTGTGGTGAATGAAAATATGACAAATCTAGAAATACCAGTTCGCGCAACTTTCATCAAACGGGTAATATTTGAAACAAAGTAATAAACTAACTATCAATAAAAAAATTCTACATAAACTAACCTAGATAGATCACCCCATCATTACAGAAGAACCTAGGCAAATAAAAATTTAACTCTAGCCAAAGTGATCAAACAAAAATGACAATCGATTGTAAAATGGAAGGGGGAATGAATATGGATATCTATATCGCTGCTTGTATCGATGCCCTGATCACATATTATACTGAACTATCTTAGGAGTTTTAAATGGAGGGCCTTGTAAGTCAGATTGCATAACATATTTCAACCATTCAAAGCACTTCCTTGTGCCAATAAATTGAAGAAAGCACACAAAGAAAGCGTTATGCACCCAAGAAAAGATCGCAAACATATCATTATGACCAATATCATTGAGGTAGCCATCCACAACGTTTGAGGGGCTACTTGATTTTCTGATGAAGCATAGAAACTCCTAGTAAGACATTGTATCTATGTCGGATATGCAGGAACACACCCACATGGTGTGCTCATTATATTGTTATATTTTTTAAAGGAACACAATGAGTACATAGCGAGACACTCATGGGGATACGACGTGTCCCTCGTGTGTCCCCGCTGTCTTCCAAGCATGTTCCCTGTTTAAAGCATCTTAAAATTTAATGAACACGCCACGTAGTGTGTACCATACGTTTCCTTTGCGTCTTCTTGTGTCCCCGCAAGTCCAATATGTATACGACAAGCTCGTAGGAATGTTCGTGCTTCATGATTTTTAAGCTAAATCAAATCAATGAGTATAGAAACTCCTAATAAGTCGCCGTATTCGTGTGGGATGCATGGGGACATGCCCACGAGGCGTATCCATTAGAATTTCATATTTTATGAAGAAACACGGCGGCAAGAACATTCATGGGGATATGGCATGTCCCTCGCTTGTCCTCGCTGTGTCCCTCACATGTCTTCTCTTAAAAACATGTTATAATTTAATGAACACGTTGCGTGGTGTGTAGCATATGTGTCCTCTGCGTGTTCCCGTGTGTCCGACAAGAATACGACGACCTTTTATGAGTGTTCGTGCGTGATAGCATGCCACATATTTGGTTGTAAACCAAACCAATATGCGAATCAGTGAGTATAGAAACTCTGAGTAAATGTTGCCGTATTTGTGTCGGATATGTGGGGACATGCCCAAATGGCGTGTCCATTACTTTTTTTTACATTTTTTGAAGGAAACTAATAGTTCAATATATTGACATTGATTTTACTGCATGCACATTGATATGCCACGAAAGTTGTGCGATAACAACTATGTAGAATGATTGAGTAATTAAAATGGTGAAATGTATCAAACCAAATCGTTCTCATACAAGTAATGTGAAGAAGCTTACAAAAAAGGCTTAACATTGCCTACGTAACGAAAAATAGAAAGAAGGCTTTACTAAAAGTGTCGGTCTGGAATGGTGACAAATGCCCTCAATGTGGCCTTCATGTTGGCTCATAAAAAAAAAGTCTTCAAATGTCTTTAATAGTTCACTACCAGTCTTGTCCTTTTTCAAAACTGTATTTCATTACTTTTCTAAATGTCCATGTATCAACTGCGTGCATCTTGAAAGGAAGCGACACTAAAAAGTACATGTGAATCAGGGTGAGCAACAAACCTCTTTTTTTGTTCTCTATCAAACAACTCTTACGAATTTGCACGACGCAACTTCATGACACCTGAAAGATAGGAAAATGGATAGATCATGTACCTGTTCAGTCATTTGGAAATTGTGTTTCATATGAAAATGAAATGGAACCAAGCATTCTCATATTTTACCTTTCTTATTTTGGCATAACAATCCCAAACGATGGACATCAAGATATAAATAACTCTTAGCTTATATCAGAAAAAACAGTAACTCAAACAACGTATAATGTAGCTTTATTCTTGATGAGAAGGGTAGTAGTAAACATTAGCTTGGAACTACGAATGCAGTGGAACCAAAATAAAAAAGAACACAATCTAAACTCAACCGCAACATGCATCAACTCAACCCCAGTGCACACTTCTTTTGTTAGCTCTCTTTCTCCCCACAACTCAAAATCCAATTATGTTTCTCTTTCTTATCTTTTCCCGCATCAGCCCTGATTACACCACCTCTCACATCACCCAACACCACTGCACAATCACTACCTTCCAACTCTTCCTTCACATTAACATAGATAAACTTGTTGGAGAAAATAAAAACATTGCAGAAGAATTTTTGATCTATTACCCAACACATAGGAAAATAAATGATCTAGCATTTGGATAAGAAACTAATAGTTCAAAAAAGTAGGTAAAAAGCATTTTTTTTAGGCGAATAGACGCTCTTAAACTGTCATGTAGAGATGAAGCAAACAAAAAAAGGTTTGCTATATTATACAACAATCTCTACACCACATGAGTGTGTCATAACTAGACAAAAAATAGAAAGACCATTCAAAAAAAAAAAAAATTTATGTGCAAAAAAGAGAGTTTAGAAGTTTAACAACACATGGTCTTTTGCAACTAAGCATTTTCACGGCGAAGTTTGAAACTTACAACAGGCAGCAGATATGAACATACTACGGCCTTGTTTGGTAGCACTTCCTGTTTTCTGTTTTCTATATTCTATTTTTGTTTCCCAATTTTTGTTTTTGTTTTTAAAAAAACGAAAATAAAAAACTTGTTTGTGTTAAGTTGTTTATACACACACACACACACATATACGTATAAGTATATATATGTATATAATATTACGTATATCATGTATATATAATATATATATGTTATAATATATCTAAGTATACATATATTTATATAGGTATATTTGTACGTATATATAAGTGTATAATATATATACGTATAAGTATATTAGATATACTTATATAAATATATGTATCATGTATATTACTTATATCTAATATACTTATACTTATATATATACACACACACACACACACACACACACACTTTTATACACACACACGTATATAAGTATTATAATATATCTGAGTATACATATGTTTATATAAGTATATCTAAGACTTACATGTATATATATAAGTATATAAGTATATCATATGTAAGTATATATACTATATAGGGAAAGGCTAAAGAGACCAACACTTTTTTAGACCAATATTAGACCAACATCTAAATTCTTCATTCCTGATTAAATTTTAATGATCCGAACCGTTCAATGTGTTTAAAACATGTTTCTAAGGTCACCCGCAAAAAATCAGCTCAAAATATTATCAGAAAGAGCTTGATCCAAATAGTAGTTCATAAAATAGTTCCTGTCAGTATTTTGAACCACTACTTGGATCAAGCTCTTTTCGGTAATATTTTTAGTTGATTTCTCGCGTGTACCCTTAAAAACATGTTTTAAATACATTGAACGGTTCAGATCATTAAAATTTAATCAGGAATGAAGAATTTAGATATTGGTCTAATATTGGTCTAAAAAGTATTGGTCTATGGAGCCATCCCCTACTATATATGTTATATGTAAGTATATATATACATTTACATATCTATGTATGTATAAGTATATATGTACATGTATATATGTATTATATATAACACATAAGTATATGTATATACATATATGTATATATGTATATAATTATACCATACATTATATACATGTATATATGTATAATATATAATACATAATATGTATATGTATAATACATAAATATATGTATATACATGTATATATGCATAATTATATACATATATGCGTATGTATATATGTATTATACATATATTACATTACACATATATGTATAAGTATATATGTACATGTATATATGTATTATATATAACACATAAGTATATGTATATACATATACATATACATTATACATATATGTGCATGTATACATTATACATACACATATATGTATATGTATAGACATACATGTATACATATACATATACACATAGTTGATTTTTGAAAATAATGAAAACTGTTTTTGAAATAAATGAAAGCTCACTTTTCATACTTTCACTTTTTCTGAAAATAATAAAAACTGTTTTCTATTTTTTGGAAGTAAAACATCAACACAAACATATTTTTTTCTCAAAAAACAGAAAATTTAGAAAATAAAAACATAAAACAGAAAACAGAAAACGAAATGGTTACCAAACATAGCCTACACTTTATGTACAAATATATGAGCAATTTCTTAGTTGAGCAACATCACATATGAAAGCCGGAGTGGCGAAAAAGGACTAGAAGGACGAATGAGAAATTCACATAACTATGTTCCACAAGTATGAAATCCATCTATCTACATTCTTTCAATACAATTGCTCTTCTCGGTATTCTGAAAATTCTCGCTGTAAGTATACATTTAATGTTATATAACGCAAGAGCTAAATACCTATATCATCAGGTTGTGAGAAAAAAGGGAGCGACCGTAGGAGTGTATCAAAGCATCTGATGTATGTCAATATGCAAGTCTTACACATGTTTAACAAATCTAGAAATTCAGCAGAGAGGTTCTGCAAAGGGCAATATATGCTCTTCAAATCTGCTACAATATTTGAGTTCTCTTAACTATTTTTTGGTTATCTAAATAAATAGTTGAGAGAAGAAATCAAAACAAATGCAACGGCTGTCAGTGGTATCATTCGGCAGGGATCACCACTAATTCTCTGAGTTGATACAGAGAAATCTCAACTTTAACCCATAATTTCCAAGAGAAAGAAATGAAAGAATTATGTGTCCAAGAGCTCTTCAGTAGATATACAATGTTTCACACCAAAATTGTACTTCTATCTTGCATTCCATTTTAAAAAGAGGGTTTTTGCAGCACATTCTTGCAGACTCTAAATTTTGCTATAAACTACCTAAATTTTTGTCCTACATTAAAAAATGAACGGGTGACATCATGTATTGAATGTTGTCTCCCAAATTTCAAATTTGAAGGGCACGAAAAAAATGTCGGATAGGTTGGTGTTCCACATCTCCCCTCGGGCATATAAAATCCTCGTTGAACTTTGAACTTTTTTTACTTTTGTTGTTTGAAGTATATGTTGGGCATAAGCACAGGTTAATTAACAAAATAATGTCTTGAACACAAAATTAAAACTCTCTCTAATAGTGCAACACATTCAACAGAAGGTAACTAAACAACCAAAATCCTAAAAGATTCATCTCGTGTTTGCATAGGTGCAGTTTCAATCTTGAGCTTAAACCAAAATTAAAATTGACGAACCTACTACATACCAGATTGCACAATCCTATATACAGAAAATCATCAAACACTAACTCTAGCAAAAACCCTAATTATAAAAAAAAATCATCAATGGTTAAAAAAGGTAGAGAGTGAGAAAACATCAGCCGAATTAAACTTTGCGACAATAAAATATAACGAAAAGAGACAAAAATTCTCCACCATAAAACATGAAGGAAAAATCCGAAAAACTATATAGAAAATAGAAATTCTCACACTAAAGCAAATATCTTCGAAATCAGAAACCACTTGCTTGAATCCGTGAAGTGCAACTACAAGCTAGAGTTAGGATAGGAAAACTAAACGTCAAGGAAACATTAGATTAGATATAAAAATACAGACAAACAAATACTACAAGAATTTAAGCTTTCACTACTCAACATTCAACAGACTATTTCGCACTGGCAAGAAGAAAAAAAATATAGAACGATTGTGATTTTTGAAATAGAGAGAGAAAGCAAATAGTGTAAATCAACCCCATGTATGTAAACCAATCCCATATGATTCGCAACAGGATGACAACTTGGAATAGGCTATTCTTGAAAATAATTAAGATAAAATATAAAAAATTTGAATAGGAAACAAGGAATAGGCAATTCTTTTCTGATCTATATTGCTGCGTGCCTTTGCATTTAGTATTTAATCCCATGTCTTTAACTCAAGCCCATGCGAAGAGAGAGAGAGAGAGAGAGAGGGAGAGAGAGAGAGAGGAAGGAGTCCTAAAGGAAGGAGGGGGTTGTTTGGGGTTAGAGAGGAGGAAGGGCGGGCAGAAGTTGAGAGGGTGTGAGTGAGAGAAAGTAGAGTGAGATGGGATGTTTCTGAGCGGGATGAAAAATTAGGGAAAATCAATTTTGACCCTTGGAACAAATTCCTTAATCAATATCAGCCATTCAAAGTTAGAAAACATTAGAATGTGAGTATATATTTTGAAAAAACTGATGTGTTTTGTTATATAGATTTCTTAGTTTCTCACTAATGAATACGGGCCTAATAAAAAACCCCACCCACCCACACACACCACACACACACACAATACACACACGCACACAAAAAAAAAGAACAAAAGAATTACGGGTCTTATTATTGCATTATTGTCTTTGTGGACCCCATATCTCTAGTATGCACCTTATAGATTTCTTAGTTTTGGTTCTTAGCCAACTTTGAATCTGCGAGCCATTATGAGAAAATTATTCAAGATAGTTTATCTGTACTACCACATCTTTCAACTATATTGTGTTTTGAACTACTACGCCACCTGTCATCTTAAGTATATTTTGTTCAATTTTATTTTGTAATGATCTATTGGAAATTGAAACCTGCAATATGGTTGATTTTGTACTCCTAACTTCTAATGATAAATAGTACATATTGAGCACGTTCAGATGCTAATCGAATCTATTAAAGTAACCTTGTTATTTTTCTGCTTACACTTGCAGTGTTTCCTTTTGTTTGTATTACTTATTCATTATTTCATAGACAGTGTAATCATAAAATGCTAAGACTTCCACAGATAGGCTTAAATTGATAATCTTTTTTTTCCCTTCCCACTATTCACCAAAAGTTTGGCATTCATTCAGATGATTCTTCAGAGAGCCTTAACTTAACCACAGTCGACGACTTTGAGGCTTTTTCTGCCATGATCACTGCCACACCTTTAGAGGACATGGCCAATTGCGAATCTTACAAGGCTGACTGGGCGTTATTAGATCTTTATGCTGGTTGTGGTGGAATGTCAACTGGATTGTGCCTAGGTGCCAAACTTTCAAGCGTGAATCTTGTGACGGTAATTGTTGAAATTAGTCAGTCATTGACTTAGTTAAAGCTGTTTTCTTCTTGGCGCAACCTTATATATCTTTCTTTGGCCATTTATTCTAGAGATGGGCAGTTGATACTAGTAAGTCTGCATGTGAGAGCTTGAAAATGAACCATCCAGAAACGCAAGTGAGTATTGATTATTTTCTTAGATTACAACCAGTCTATTGATCTTTGCAAGAAATATTCATATTTTGCTGTTTTTATAGGTTAGGAACGAGACAGCTGAAGATTTTCTAGAACTTCTCAAGGGATGGGAAAAGCTATGCCAATGGTATGTGTTCAGTAATCTAGATAGAACACATGAATCTAGAGCAGAAGGCACTACAGAAGTCAAAGCCAATGAAAATTCTCCATCTGATGTTAAGAGTCGTGCCGGAGAATATGAAGTTCTGCAACTGGTGGATATTTCTTACGGAGATACCTGCTGCAAAAGAGGCAAACGCGGGTTAAAATTTAAGGTACCGCTGATCTTACATGATGTCTGCATGTACACTTTCTTTTGGGTCTTTGTCTCTCTCTTTCTTTCTTTCCGAGAGCTGTTGAGCTTTGTTATCATATATGGAACTGTCTGCAGTCAAAACTATTAAGTTAATGCCCAACTTGAAGGTAAAAAAAAATCAGATAGTTGAATCTTTTCCTCTTCATAGACACATATTTGACGCTTTAATTGTTGTGACTTAAGCATTGAGGGTGTTCAAAAATTTGTGTTTTACTGTGTGTATAGATAACTATGCAGCATCAGCCATCAATATATTATGCAAACAATCATTATCATTTCCTTCAGGCTCTTATAAACATCCTTCTTGTAAATTTCTATTTTAATTGTGTCGTCAGTGGCAATAACTTCAACTATTGTATGTTTCAAGGCTTCCATTTGACCACTTTCATCCCTTATTAACTGAGTGCTGAAACCATAACTTTACAAAGTGGTATAAGCTACGTGCTATGGTGATCTAAGAACCTCCATTGAGAACATCCATTAGTTCTCAAATGTAACGGAAGCTATACTATGGAATCACACTGCTTATTAAAGAATATATATCCCCCTATCCCATTTTATTTGTCCATTGTGTAACTTTTGGATGTTGTAAAATCGCTAGGCGTTAGTCGGGCGGAAGAGGAGCGCCTCGCCTGCTCGTTGGGGACTAGTTGGCACCTAGAGATTAGCCCTTTTTTTCCATTCTAAACAATATTTTCCCCTCTCCCTCAAAGTTTAAGTAAGAAATGACATAAGACTAGGAAGAACTGAAGTAAGGCTGACGTAACAACTAACAACTAAAAAGTGAGTAGTAAATTGTGCCTAATTGCTGACTAATGCTGATTAGGCTCTGGCAAGGCCGATTAGTTGCCGCCTCATGCCAAAGTTCTTGATGTATGCCTAAAACGTAAAGCCGCCGCTTAGTGCCTAGGCACCGACTAGTCAGCCACCTAGGCTAACTTTCTTAACACCGGTCTCAGAATGTACGTCCTCGTGGAAAAGTAAAATTATAAACTTTCTTACTTTTTTCGGAAAATTGGAAATCAACCCCTGTTAATTTGAATTTGAGTGCTGCATCAAATGGATGTCCCTTAAAAAAGTGGAACTACGAAAAGAGACATACAAAGAGGGGCATAAGATGTAGGATTGAAGCACAAGGGCTACCATCATGCCAGCAGAAATATTTTCTCCTGTAATATACTGACAAAACATTTGAGTTGAATTGTTCTAGTTCTAAGTAAACCTATTCCTTGCCAAGCATGGCATTGTTCCATTAGCTAAAATTTTAATTTTTTTGTTTCATTTTTTCATTGAAATTTCTAGTTAGATTTGTCGGTGTTTAAGTCTCTGTTTCATCAAGATGATTTGCTTATAGCTATCTTATTAGGTACGCTGGAAGGGATATAGTTCGGATGAAGATACATGGGAACCACTTGAAGGATTGAGGTTATTACACGATGCCTTTTCTAATCCATATATTACGGCACTGAGATGACTACAATAACCAACAACATAAGAAAATATATTTATGATTTGCTGATCTGTTTTTGTTTTCATCATCACAGTAATTGTTCTTGCTCAATAACTTAACGTAGTAACTTACAAGAATATATTTTTGTCAGTAATTGCCAAGAACGAATACAAGATTTTGTCAGAAGTGGATTTAAATACAAGCGCTTGCCACTTCCGGTAAGTTGTTCATTCTGAGTCGACAAACTGGATGCTGGGTACAGTGAGTGTTGCCGCGTGAAATGAAATTTATTGGCTTTTTATATCTGTTTTCTCTATGGTTAAATAGATTCATTTATTCCAGGGTGATGTTGATGTGCTCTGTGGGGGCCCTCCATGCCAAGGGATTAGTGGTTATAATCGCTACAGAAATACTGAAGCCCCATTGGATGATGAAAGAAATCATCAAATTGTTGTCTTCATGGACATAGTGGAGTTCTTAAGGCCAAAGTATGTATTGATGGAAAATGTTGTTGACATTTTAAGGTTTGACAAAGCTTCTCTTGCAAGATATGCCTTGGGTCGTTTGGTACACATGAGATATCAAGCAAGGCTTGGAACTGTTGCTGCTGGTTGTTACGGTCTTCCACAATTTCGGTTGCGTGTTTTCTTGTGGGGTGCTCTTCCTAGTGAGGTTACTATCTTCTCCTTGTTTATTTTTTCTGGATTAAATAGATGAGTTGCCTGCCCATTCCCGTTCCCCTTACTGATCAGCTGGGCCAAGTCGTGGGCCAAACGACGACGGAGCACTTTCTGTTGACACTAATGTACCGTGCACCCCAGGCTTAGCGTAATTTTATTTCAAACTGTCAAATTCTATCTAACACAGCTGTGGACAGTTGTATTTTCACAGTCTTTTTGCTTTAAAGAAATATGAAAAATAGTTAAAATACTAGACGAATTGAATTTTATGTTCTTGAATTGAGTGATTCCATATGTACAAGCAGGCAATTCATGAATGTCTTATTCCTTGCAGAAACTACCCCAGTTTCCACGTCCTACACATGATGTTGTAGTTAAATATTGGCCACCATCTGAGTTTGAGGTACTACTTTAACTTAATGAGCAATTTGTATTTTCTTGTCCTGTTTTTCCTTGTAAGCAGTAATGAGTTTTGTATTGCAGCAAAACACTGTAGCATACGATGAAGGCGAACATCGTGAACTTGAAGAAGCTGTCGTTCTTCGTGATGCCATCTCTGATCTTCCTGCTGTATTCACATCATACCTAATTTGGTTGGTTTTTTGTTTCAATAAAATTTCACTGATTTCTCATCTATATCTACCTTGTAGGTTGCAAGCCATGAAAATCGTGAGCAGATGGCATACCAAATGCCTCCGGAAACAGAGTTCCAGAAATATATGAGGTTAACCAAAGATGGTAATGCAATTAACTTTTAATGGCAGTGTGCCGTGCTAATTTTGATATGGTGCCTATTCTTTAACTGCAGTTGAATTTTCTTCTCTACAGCTTCCTCAAAGTGGCCATTTACCTTTGACTTGCTAGTTTTTGCATTGTTCATATGCTTTCTTAGTGGGTTGATTATGTCATACGCAATCTGGATGATGCAGTTCATACTTCATACAGGCAATATGATGAGTGACTATGTAAGCACTGAGGAAAAATGCACGACATTCCATTGCATTATAATATCCCCCAGTCAACAAAGTTCCATTCTTTTACAGTCCATGTTTTTGAAATAAGTGTTTCTGTTTCAAAGTGAAGGTATTTGTTAGGGGTAACATATATGCCATTTCTATTTCCATTGTACATCACTATAAAAGGAAAGGAAAACCAATTTAGGGTATTTCTGAGTATGACTATTTTGGATGATGTGCAATTTTAATTTTCATCTCTATTTTGCATATAGGGAAGACTGAAGACCTTTGAGAGGAGCAACATAATTGTTCGCCTGAGGATCTGTTTTGTTCTCTTTGTTAGGCAACATTATCTGTATGCTTTATGGGTGGATGTGAATATGTTTAGAACTTAGAAGTGGCCAGTTGCTCCATCTGTTGGGAAATAGGGAGATTCATGGTCCCGATTGTTCTAACATTTTTACGCATAGCCTGTTTTTATGAATTCTTTTCTATTTGTGAAGTACCCATGTCAGACACTTGGGTAAGGGTTTGAGATGTCACCAATATTTCTATTTGAATTTTTGCCGGTGTATAAAATGAAGTTAACTATTTAATTTTTCATTAGACTCATTTCACTATGTCCCCCAAGGACACCCTAAGGTTTATGTCACTCAGTACAGTTCACGTTGAATCTTAGTCTACATAACTCATCTGTCAAGAGAAAACATTTTTATAGTATGTATAGCATGCTGTGTGTTATTTTGTAAATACCACTTTATTAAATGAGGAAAGAAAGTATTTAAAATAATACGATATCCACCTTTGTCCTGGTCTAAGACCTAGACCATATATGATGTACTTGCATCCGACAATGATGCGATAGATGAATTATTTTAGAACTGCAACAAATAATCATATTTGAGACACTTACTCTGCTTCTTTATTGTGAATCTGAGGTATGTGATGTCCTTTTTGGTGGAACGTGGAGGGTTTACTATAGTTAAAGCCTACATTGCAAAAAGGATTCCAACAAGGTGCCTCTTTGTGTCGGCCAGGAAAAATTACATGTTGAAAACTGATACTACTGGTCCAGTGATGGCATAAGAGAATATATATTAAAGTATCTTCTTCTTTGGGTTCTGTGTAGTGTGGCTTCTAGATTGCAAAACTTTCAATTCGCTCGTGGAGAAAAGTTTCCAGAGTAGGCCTTGGATTTTTTGTACAGATTCTTTCCATATGTCCAACGTGAAAATGAGTTCTTAGTATTTGATATCATAGTATGTGAATGTACTTTTAACTCGGAAACTTGCATAGTGATTATTTGCATTTGTGCATCTATAGGACATTGTTGTTCATTTACTTGTCCCTTACGTGTTACGTTGTGATTGTTTCCAAAAATGCTGTGTTGTGTGTCCACAACTTGTCTTATACATGTCCTGTGTGCACTTGCATGTACCCCAGTGTTATTGATATGTATATTTCTTCTTCTTTCTCCTCTTTTTTCTAGAGCTGATGGGATTTGCGAAAGGAATTGAAGCTGTCAAAAAGCCTATATTATATGACCATCGGTCATATCAATTGAATGAGGATGATTACTTACGTGTTTGCCAGATTCCACACAAAAAGGTTTGACAAACTTGTTATTTATTCATATTTGAGCTCTTAGGGTTTTTATAATTCTTTATCTATTACTTTTGTAGGGCGCAAATTTTAGGGACCTCCCAGGTGTTATAGTTGGACCAGACAATGTTGTTCTTCGGGATCCAACGGCTCAGCAAATGATGTTACCTTCTGGAAAGCCAGTGGTGAGCAATTTGTATCTTTTCTTCAGAAAGAGGATATCACCATTGTCCTTAAGTTTCTAGTACATCCGGTAATAGATGTGATCTCTCTCTCTCTCGGACTGTACATCTTTTTGTCACTTGTCTTTTTCCATTTTCATTGGAAAATGCACTTCCGCCACTTGAGTTTGATTTGCTACCATAAATTATCATCAAATTAAAAGAATCATTAATTATCTAAGCTGGCCAACCAATTTACTTCCTACTACAACAAATCTACTTTCACAACCAACCATGATGCGTCGCAATCAACCCTCGAAAGACTCCAATCTCCAAGAAAACCCTCGAAAGACTCTGATCTCCACCTTTTGGCCCGCTCAACCCCCAGCTTGATTTGAAGCCCTTGATGCAAGGATTGATATTCCTGCTTTGCCTTTTCAGAGAATTCGAGAGTTGAACCTCCAATTTTGGCATGAAACCGAAGATAGAGAGAGAGATGAGCGTGTGAGAGAGGGAGTGGAACAGTTGACGTTTGAGGAAAAATGGATTGTATTAAATTAAACCCAATCCCAACCCCTCGAGTGCAGCTGTGCAGCAATATCTCAAATTAACTCCCAACAACCGGAATTAACAACAAAACCCCCGGAATCACTAGTGTTCAATAATTACATCAATTCAATGGCAACAAACACAAGACCGGGACAATCATTACAACCTCCTCTCCTTTAGGAATTTTGTACTCGCCGACTCAAGGAGAGAACAACTCTAGGTACTTGCACGCAATTTTGATTCCTGTTTCCAAGTGACCTTCTCAACCCCACGGTGACACCATAAAACCTTGGCCAGCGGAATTGTCTTCCCACACAAGACCTACTCTTGAGTATCTAGAATTTTCATCGGTTGCTCCTCATACGATATATCATCTTCCACGTCCAATTTTTCACAATCAAGTACATGTGATAAATCTGGTTCATACTTACGCAACATGGACACATGACAAACATCGTGAACTTTTGATAGTCGCGGTAGTAAGGCAAGCCGATAAGCCACTTCCCCACCGAAAATGCCAAAAGACCTACTCTTGATGTTCTTGCTTCGCGTTTTCAGAGATTCCAAGAGTTGAACTTCCAATTTTGGCACGAAACTGAAGGGCTACAAGCATGAAAGAGGGGGAGAGAAACTGTTGACGTTTGAGGAAAAATGAATTGTATTAGGGCAAAATTAATTTTTATTCTCTAATTACCAAATCACAATCCCAACCCCTCAAGTACAACAATATCTCAAATTATTTCTAATAACCGGAATTTAAAATAAAACTCCCAAAACTCACGATTGTTCAATAATTACATCAATTAAACAAATAAAATAAATCACAAGACCTGGACAGTCTTTACATTCTAAAAGTTTGATAAGGGTTTTCTGCAGCTCTGGTGTCTGATACAGCTCTCAGCTTCGGTCAGAAATGAATTACAAATCCATATAGAAGTTCTCCCCAAACAAAATTGCTCGAGCGAGACCAAAGTTGCTTGAGTTACTTTTTCAGAAAACTGAAACTGGGGAAACTGCTGAGAGCAACGATTGACATTTTTTATTGAGCAAAAACCAACTCACTCGGGCGAGTTCAAAACTCACAAGAGCATCTTCTTCAGAAACACAACATAAGCTGAGAGGTCTGACTGGCCATTCACTGGAGCGAAACAGTATTCAAACACATTCATCGTGGAGCACGTCCCAAGTCTCCAAATATGTACTTTTTTTTGTTGTTATTTTAGTTTATGATTGGACATGCCCAAAGCATGTCAGGGACACAATGGTAATCGCTTAGCAGTTAGCGCTCGTGAAACATAATGAAGAATAATTGGGGTCCAATATGAAGACAATGTGAACATACCTATTAATTCCTCATGTTTGATACTATTCATATTTCCGCAGTTGATGTTTGGACAGTTAGAGTATTCACTAAAACAATTTGTTTATGAAGAGGGTTTCTGAAGTAGATTTTAGGATTTTTTGGACAATTCCTACTAAATATTTGATAAGAACTGGTTGGGGGTGAACATATTGACCTACCAATAACCAAAATTGCATTGTGTTAATTTGTAGGTGCCAGATTATGTCTTCACTTATGAACAAGGAAAATCCAAAAGGTCTGTTACTTCTTTATTAGCGTTCTAAGATACATATTCTTACCTCAAGCTGATTGCAGTTATAATTTTATGCACAGACCATTTGCAAGATTATGGTGGGATGAGACCGTGCCAACTGTGGTTACTTTTCCTAGTGTTCACAATTCGGTATTTCCTTTCTAGTGTTTCTAGTTTTGATTTCTAGTTTAAATTTGGAAAAGCAACGATATCAGTCTATACAAATTTTGTTTAGGCAGCATTACATCCAGAGCAGGACCGAGCCCTCACAATACGAGAATGTGCCAGGCTGCAAGGCTTCCCTGATTTTTATAGGTTCTGTGGGACAGTTAGAGGAAGGTATGAATCTTTTAGATTCCAGGGCAAATGTGGTTGATATGTTCTCCAGATCTGTTCATTGTATGAACAGTCATTGATTGTGTGGGTTCTTTTCTAACATAAAACTTTGGCTAAAGCTCAGATACATCTCAAAAATAATACACTAAAAATCAAATCAGAACAAAATAAAAGTCAACTTAAAAGGGAAAAGGAAGAATAAATTTCATATGGCATGCAGCTCATGACAAATGCTTTGTGAACATAACCTTGTCCGTCAAAAGTTTTGTGCTAACTTCTTGGACGGCTTTCACTTTAAGTTGCATTAGATGCAGTACGAAAGCAAAGAACATTCATACCCTGCTTATACTGTTCCAGAACAGTAACTTAATTATGCTGGCCTAACTGCTCTTAGTGTTTCAGAATTTAACTTCTGCTCATTAAGATCACAATCGGATAGCTTTTCTAAACAATAAAATGGTGAAATCAGAACACCACTATCAATCTACCACCCACACGTTTGGTGTTTCGCCCGATTGGTTTCTGATCACCTTCGCATAAGAAGCATTGACAGTTCTAAATTGGTGTCATGTTGAAAACGTCGGATGCTGACACCATGTGAAGCACTTATCAAAATGTTTCTTGTAATTCTTTGAAGTACTGGACACTCTTCGGGCGGAGGCCACACATTTCCATCTCTCATAGAATGCAATTTGAAGCTTCGGAATTTTTAGGAAGTCTTTGGGGTCGAGTTTATAAGATGACAGTAAAGATTATACCTACTTGAGTTCTTTCCCATCTAAATGGGATCACTTGACCCAGTGGTAGATCTAGGAATTTCATACAGGAGGGTCACTTATTCAGAATAAACTTAGAATTTTTTTTTCCAGAAGTCACACTGCAATATAATGAGAGCAAATTTAGCTTAAACTTAAATTTAGATTGCATATAAAATATATGGGAATGAGATATGTGCTGTGTGTTGTGAGCACAACACATGATGTATGAGAAAAATGGTACCGTTTTGGGTTTTAAATAAAGTACCTCTTGTGCGCTGTGCACACATATCGTTAACAAAATTTTATTTTAAAATTTTGAGTTTGCAGTTAATCTTGAAATATTGTTTTTAAGTAAATGGTAAATTTTTAGAATTTTTTTAAAAATAAAATTCTGAGAACACGACCGAAAATGGTTCAAATGAGCGGTGTCGGTCACTTTTTTTACTGTGGAAGTGACAAATGCAATACGAAAAGCAAAAAAATATGCCCATTTTGCCACTGTCGCATTAAAACAAATGATCGACATTGTTCATTTAAACTTCTTTCGGTCGTAGTTTCTAGATTTTATTTTTGAAAAAATTTCAAAAGTTTACCTTTAACTCGAAATTTTAAAATAAGATTTTGTTAATGGTATCTGTGGACACAACACACAAAAGGTGTTCTATTTAAAACCTTAAGAGAGAGGGGGGGGGGGGGGGGGGGGGGGGAGAGAATTTCAAGGGGTCACGTGACCCCCGTAGTCCTTGCTTGTATCTGTAACTGCTTGACCCCACTTGCCACTATATACCTCCATAATGTTTTAAGAGCTTGACACAACTAGGTTTAGAGATAATTGAACATGACATGATGTTTGTCATAGCATCCAACTCAAAATCAATCGGCAAAACCAATTGGCAAGGAGTGGAGAGGCCCCTAGGCTCATATACTAGTTTTGGAGGTAATAGTTAATATGGGACAAAGTCTAACAATGTTGTTAGGAATCTGTCGGATAGGAAGGGCTGATAGTTTGAGGATATAGTCTTTTGATTGTTCTTTTCTTCTCGCACATGTAATCTTTTGGTTATAATGTTGCAGTTTACATTAGCAGTGGACGATACTTATTATACAATGGTACGTGCAATATATGCTTTTAAACTGTCCCTACTTTTTTCACAAGCCATCATGTCGACGTGCTTATGTCATGTCGTGTGTCCGTGTCTGTGCTACTTGACTTTGCAAACACGATGCGGCAAGCTTTGCATCTACTAGTTCTTTTTGCTTTTGTGCAGGTACCGTCAAGTTGGAAATGCTGTGGCTGTTCCCGTTGCACGAGCCTTGGGCTATGCTATGGGAATGGCCTCCCAAAAGCTGGGTGGAAACGAACCCCTCATGACCTTACCACCCAAGTTTGCTTTCCAAAGATTTCCAACTGATGTTCTTTCATCGCAACCACAAGATACTTAATTCTTCAAAGTAATTCATTGACATAATGCGACAGTGATAACATCAAACCTGTCGTTGAACCATGTCGCCTTTTCTTGAACCATGGCGCCTATTGTCCAATTCGGTAGCTGCTCGCATAAAGTTCTGCACAGAACCATTCAGTGATTCATTGTTCATTTCTGATCAAGTAAAATTTATGTAGTCATTTAACCATGTCGCCGGAACAGAACCTTTTAGCGAGTCATTGTTTTAGACCACATGATTTAGTTTTTTCTCCTTCTATGACCACTAAAGAGGTGAGGGAAAAAATTCTGTCAGATTTGGACTGAATCTGAGTCTGTTGATAATGCTAAATGCACCGGTTGAAAAAACTAGCTTAACTACTGGTAAAGTGTACCGGTTTAAATCTGTAGGCTCACTTTTGCTGCTGCTGTTTTATGCTAATCCCCATAAAATTGTGGATCCCCTCTGTTTTATGTTTCTCTTTCCCCTACATGCACATTTGTTTGACGCAATTATCACATCCATGTCTCACCCCTCAGGAAAATATGCATGTATGACTCGAACAGAGAACCTAATAAGTGTTTACCTGGACAACGAAAATATGGCAATGAAGGTGGACAGGGGTTGGGCTTTCCGTGGCCACGTTAGGGTCACATGCCACCCCTCATTTACTTCACGTGTCCCACTAATTTTAGGATCTTTTTAAAAAAATAGGAAGTAGGGGACATAGTGCCAAAAAGAAAAATGACACATAAAAACCAAAACGATGTCCTGACTTTTGGAAAAAAATCCGTTTGCACTGTGCAGCTGGGTTGCCATTTGCGTATGTCATGAAAGTAAAATGTGGACTTCAATGGGTAATCAATAGTTGAATGGTAATTTGGTATTATACTTTGAGATATGTGTTTGATGGAAAAGTAGATGAGATCATTGTGCAATACTTCTGAAATATGAAAGCCAGACAGGGAATCAGCTGTAATAGTACACAAAACAATTTGGCGATGAACACTTAAATTTTGGTTGTTATGTACCTTTTTTTTGGGTTCGGGAAAAGTTGCTTCACGCTCTTGTCTCTGTTGCTTCGCAAGTTTGCTCTCTAGTCAGTTGACCTCTTCCTTTGAAAAAAAAGAGTTTTTGCTCCTTGACCTATTCTGACTTTTGAAAGGATATTAAACTCATGCTTTACAGGGTGATCCCCTTGAATTTTTATATTATGGAACTTTTTACATGATGATAATGTTGCCTAATTTTATATGATGATTGAGCTTGATTATGAATTATTTTTAATGACATGAATATAATTAAGTTCTGGGGTGTAGGTAATTTCTGGATCCATCATGGGGTGGACATGTGGGCAAGGATATCATATGCACTGTGAGAAGTGGGTTATGGTAGGAGAGACACAAAGAATATAGACATAAAAAGAAAACAGCGATTGTCCCTCCATTTCCAATCCCGATGGGTTGCTTCACTACAAACATAGACAGCAATTAACGAGTAATTTTGTCCGGTTGTTAATCTTAAAATGGCAGCTCGACAACTAGTCATAAAAAAAAAAATGCTAGGCCAAAATTAAGTAAATTTTGTTTGATATGGTAGACTTTATTGGGCAAATTTAGGTCTAAGAATAACTTTTGAATATAAGGGTGTGTTTGTTAGAGCATCCACACCAGTCTTCTTATTTTTGCACCAAATTAGAGAGAAAATCTTACTTTTCTATTTTAAGGAGCTATATTTTCTAATGTCTCTTGCATCAGATTTTCTATTTTATCTTTATTTGCCATAAACAAGATGGGGAGGAGAAAGAAATGAAAAGAAAAAATAAAAATGAAATCTTATGAGGCTATAGTGACTCTTTAAACATTGGGAGTCATTGTAGCTTTTACTAAATAGGGAGAAGATGAAGGAAGGCTGACGTGAGGAGTTTTTAGAAGAATTGTTCCTTAAATTGTGGAAGGAGTAGAATGTAGGAGCTTGATGTAGATGCTCTTAGCAGCTAAAGAATGATTCATTTTTTATCATTCTGGATGTGACTATCTGGATTGTTATATTTAGAGTTTGTTTATTTTTCTATCTGTCTAGAGGGAGATACAATTATTCACCTCTCCCCATTCATATATTATCTCCTTCAATATCCTCATTTTGTTTACACAAATGTCATTATTAATTGTGAGAATAACAATATTAGTTACGAGAATGCTATCTACCTACTCATATTTACTATTCATCCCTCCATAAAAAGTCACTCCTTTTAGTATATCTTTTTCTTACTATATTCACCATATCATTTTCAATGGGCCATAAAAGAATAGGATTGCTTGTTAGAGGTTATAAATATCTGAATATGGTTATCTGAGTTCACTTATATTCAATAGTTGATTTCACTGCCCAATTTGAACTTTATTTCCCTCTTATATCTAATTTTTTATTTATAAAAATATCATTATTAATTATAAATATGCTATTTACCTACTCATATTATTAGAGATGGCAACAAAACCAATTGGAGATAGAATTCATCATTCATACCTCCAATCCCTGAACTTAATATCCCTTTTGTCCTCATCCTATTCTCCGAACAAGGACTAGTCTCCACCTTCCATCCCCATCCCAACAAATTTTCATAACAAAACAACAAAAAAATAAAAAACTCAACATTTTTTTATTAACTTTAGTCAAATAATGACAAGAAAAAAATTCTCAAACTATAAATAACAGACATTTTGTATATCTATTCTAATATAGAAAAGAGTTGTTTATTTTGGTGTGATCTAAAAAATGAAGCCATGTCAGAAAAGTAATTTTTAGTACAACACTCCAAAGGAAAAAAATTATATGAGACGACAAATGACTAAATACCTCTCATATTCTAACTGCACACATGCACACACAAAGTGTATCTCCTATGTCTAGTATTAATAAATGAGATAGAGATTGGGGACCAGTGATGGAATTGAATCGGAGGCGGACACAAATTTGATGGCAGTAGTAGAGGCTGACTCCCTTTTTGAGAATAAGTTTGGGAATAAAAGGAGAAAAAAATTTGGAGATGGAAACTGAGAAAAATCCTTCACCAAAGCCAAACTAAAGCTGAGAAGAAAGAGGAAGATGAAAGTGAAGAGGTTGACCTAGCAGCTTCAACTATCTTAGCAACATAGGTATCTATGTTCTTCTCCACCACGCCCTCGCAGGAATCGAGTTGATAGTAAGTAAGCTCACAGTGAAGAGTGGAGGAGAAGATGAAAGAAATCGAGTCGTGAATCCCGTTCTTATACATGACTGGATTGATAGTGAAAGTGTCTACACAGGCCTTTGGTCTTCTTTTATATTCTGTCGAGAGTTTGGATTACTCCACCAAAGTAGAACAAAAAGAGGGAAATAGAAATAAAAAGGGGGAGCCAGAAGTTTCACTTCCGGTAGCTAATTGCTTACTATCCTAGTTAGAAGAAGGCTATTTGGCGGATTCTTTAGATATGGATAGAGTCTTGCTCAATAAGATGTAAATTCGTAAGATCATGATACAGTTCCCTAACTTTGATATGATATTAGTAAAGCAATAGCAGTCCCTTTCTTATTATATTCATATTAAGATAAGGAAACGACATCTCTATACTAATATAATATATACAGATGGGCAGGTTCAACTCTTTTATTTTTCAATTCCCTTCTTCACTTAATAACTTACAGAATAACTGCCAGACTAATAGTAAAAAAACCTTAGCTCAGCAGTACGCATTGCATTTGCAATTGAACAAAGAAAAGAAAAGAAAAGAAAAGAAATGAAATGAAAAAGGGAGTTGGGAGTTGGGAGTTGGGAGTTGGGCATCTTCAACCTTATAACGTTAGCTTTAAAGTGTCTTTAGTGGATCAAATGTTCATAGAAGCAGCATCTTAATGTTATATTATATATTCATAATCAAACAAAAAAATCAGCACTGAACACCCATTTTGAAAGAATCTTTTCAATTTCTTGTATGAATTTTAACGTGACGTAAAATAAGAGTCATTTATAATTTCATTTGACATTCTTGTCTTTTTTTTAAATAAAATCGATGTGTAATGAAAAAAATAATTATAATAAGATAGAGAATCGTTTGATTCCATTTTAGGACAAATAAAATTCCTCGTTTTAAGATGATAATAGTAATTAATTAATCTAATTATATATTTACATTAAATGGTGCACATGTGACTTATAGAAAACGAACCCTATGAGCATCTTCGATTGCCAAACATTACCTACAGAAATCGGTGATAAGGACAGCTCTATCCACGGGACCAAACACGCCTTTCTTTCGGCCCTCTTTTCCCCCTTACCTTGTTGTAGTTGTTAGAGAATATTCTTCCGTCACCTCCCAACCGCCCCTCCCTCGCGGAGACGTCGAAACGTGTCCCCACCCTCTCTCTCTCTCTCCACTCTCTCTCTCTTCTCTCTCCGCCTTTCAAATCCGGTGGACCACTACTCTCTTGTTTGTAGTAACATCTTACATGTGAAAAGACCGGCCCCACTTGTAGACGTGGCACGTGAGTGCACGAATATTCCATTCCCTTATTTCCCGGCGAATATTCCACGCTGGCATCCACGTGTCACTCTCCCCTCCTTTTCCTCTACATCCAACTCCTCTCTCCAATCTTATGGCCCCTTGATTTTGCTTTTTGCTTGTAAACTATAAAATTTGTTTAATAAATCCACATATACACCCTTTGGTTTATACCCGTTCACATCTTATTTATATGTTTGAGATTTTAATTTTTAATTTTCTTTTATGGACTAAATGGGTAGAATTCATGTGCCATATAAACAGAATGTGAGCGAGTATAAATCAAAAGATGTATATATAATATTGCTCAAAATTGTTTCATGAAAATTGAATTTCTTATCTGCTTATAAATAAAACTATAACGCACAATAAAAAATAAGCATTAGATTGATCCAAACTTATTACTAACACAACTGAAACATGTTTATTTGACAATAATTTTAATAGTAAGTATGATTTTAAAAATAAATTTTAAGATAAAACATATTTTGTTCATATCAATATCATATTCAATTGATTTTTAATTTTTATAAACATTATCTATTCAACAAAATAAATAAAAAAAGAGAGTAAATTTCACAAAATCTCTCTTGAGATTTCTGACAGAATTACTATCCTTCCCTCAACGTCTGATAATATCACTGTTCTTCCTTGCTTTTGAAATTAATGTTTTGTCAACCCCTGCCGTGACATTCTGTCCGTGAGTTGCTAATGTAAGTGGACTAATTTTTGGAAAATCCTATTTTAATTTTTGGAAAATCCTATTTTACCCCTCCCTTAACCTCTCTATTATATAAACACTCCAAACCAATTTATTCTCCTTCTCTCTCTTTCCAATTAATTGTGTTTCTTTTATTTACATTGTTTAATACGAATTATTTATTTTTCATTGCTGTTACTAGGAAATTAATTAATTTTTTTTTGTGCTTCTATTTTAATGAAAGCCGCTAATACCATTTAATCTATTTTTTTTTATCTGCAACAAATTTACTTTTTTTGTTTATTTACTTTAATAAACTTGATTTTCTTTTTCAAAATAAAAGATTCATGGACAGTGCTCGTTGTGTGAATAATGCAAGGCCAAAATAACAAATGCAAAAAAGATAAAAAAGACAAAACATACTTAAAAATAATCGAGTTAAGCCAAAGAAAAAAATATATGTATTTTTTAATTTTAATTAGTTACATTTCTTTCAACAATTCAGTAACTTTAAATCCTAAAAGTTTCTACAATGTACATATTCCTCCTGCGAGTCAGTCTATCATATCCAGTTGCACCATCACATCTCATCTCATCATCACCACACCCGTTCCGACTATCCAAAGGCTCCGATTTCACCTCCTTCCCACCGAGTTCCAATTGCAGTTTTCCTCCACCGATTTACACCGACTATCAGCGTCGAAACACTTTGTTGTACGCAGAAGATCTATCTGTTTCATTTCTTAAGTACGGTTATCCGATCGATTGCTCATGTAGTTCAATATCATCACGAATATGCTATCACATGAATGCTTCATTGTACTCCATTCTTTGTTTAATTCCATATTCTCTTCCCCCAGTCTCTCGTTCTCGTCAATAAGCTTCGTTATACTGCCAAAACTCGTCGTCAATGACGAATTTGATGAGATCATCTGTTCCTCTCCTAAATTTGACGAAGATCTCATCTGCACCGCCGCTGCCTGGGCAGGTGGGGCAGTAATAGTCACCAAAATTTCCGCCACCGCAACGGTTGGATATTCCAGTAACGAATATGACAAAAGATTAAAAAGCCACAACAGAGGATTAAATCAACATAATTACTTACGTAGGTGTTGAGTTGACGAACGAAACTTGAGAAATTGTTGTGTCTGAAATGCTTGGGATTGGGAAGCAAATTGCTGGAGAATTCAGTTGGATCCGTAAGGGTAAAATAGGAATTTCATAATATGTTTAACACCGTCAACATAAAAGTAACGGGAGGGGGCTTGCAAATATTTATTTCAAAAGTAGGGGAGCACAGTGATATTGTTAGAAGTTGAGGAGAGAACAATTCTATATAAAAAAAAAAAACCCAAGGAGATATGTGAAATTTAGCCGTATAAAAACTATATGAGGAATTTTAAGAACCCGAAATGAGGCCCGTACGAAGGTGAGAGGGTCATAGAGGGTCCCAGTACAAATCAAAGGGTCCAGAAGTAAACTCATCGTACACGTGAAGTGTAGGCTGTCAAGTTTCCAAAGCTCCAATTATTTTTTTATCGGTTATCATATCATGTTGCTTCAGATTCGTCGCCGATCTTTTCTCTTCTTTGTCGTTTATTATACAACAATTTCTACACCCAGTATTACCCACAAATCCATCTATATACGAATACAAACACACACATATATATATAATATATGTGTATATACATATAATCCAGTAATATATAGTATATATATTCACAAGATATATAAATTTCTCTTTCGTTGATGTACAAGTAAGTTGAAAATTGAGGCAAACAGTTGCTTTTGAGCCTTTGAGAAGCTCTTCCTTTTCTTTCCAGCTCTGTTCTTCTTCAAACTTTTCACACTTGAATAGTTGAATTCTCTCTCTTTCTCTCTCTCTCCGTGTTCAGATTGGTATTCAAGCATCAGAGAATTCAATTCGCTATCCATATACTTTTTTGACCTGTGTGTTTGCTTCTTCTTTTTCTTATTGAATAAAATTCTGTTTCTCACGAATTCAACCCATTAGGAAACATCCTTGCCCCATTTCTCAAACAGGGTGGTAGCTTCTTACACACTCTCTGTCCTTAGTTGAAGCTTTCACTCCTTTTGCTTTTGGGTGGAATTCATTCTCCGTTGATTTCTTCTCTTTGATAAAAGAAAAAGAGAAAAAGCAGACGCCAATTGTATATATGTACGTATATGTTTATTGGAAGAGGGATTGAGATCGAGAGGGGAGAATTTGGGATTTGGGTGAGTTGAAAGTAGTGGGAAAATTGGGAGTAGGAGGATTGTTGTGGATAAATGGAGAGAAGCTACGGTGGAGGAGGGAGTCAGTATCCATATGAAAGTGGGGTGGTGATGTCTAGAGATCCGAAGCCGAGGCTGAGGTGGACGGCGGATCTTCACGACCGATTTGTCGACGCCGTCGCCACGTTGGGTGGCCCTGACAGTGAGTCTCTCTCTCTCTCTCTCTCAAACACACACACACACACACAACTGTAAAATTGATCCTTGGTCACATTATGTTTCCTGATCTATCTGTCCAATAATTTTAGTCCTTTGACATTGATTGACATCTTTTAAATTAGTATGAAAAAAATCCAAAAAAGATGAAAGAATAATATTATAATTCGTAATTGATTGAGATTGCGAGACAAAGGGAGTGGTATTTAGTAGCTTTGTTTATGTTTTCTTTTACATAATTTTGTGGAATTAAGAGCATTTGTTCTCCTTCTTTGGTTTCTGTTTGAACTTAACAATTCATATTCCTTGTGATTCTGATGTCAAAGCCATTGCCACCGATTGCATCGAACCAGGGTGCGGATCTTTACCCGATTGCCAAATCAGGAGAAAAAGTTCAATAAATGGATATGTTGTCCTAAATTTCATCCAATATAAATGGGGTGTTAGAAAACAAGATATTGCTTATTATGTTGTCTCTAGTTTTTAGCAATAGCTATTTGTCCAACCCATGTATTTCTTTTAACTCAGAGTGTCTTGAGATAATTTATGCGCACTTTGACTAATATCTGACGATCAATTCCATCGTCCATTTGCTAGAATCCCAATTAAAGTCAGAAAAAATCCCTACATAGACTAGTCACATAAGAGTTGATAGTATCTGAAAAATTTTGAACCTATAACTTTAGAAGAGAGCAAATTCCTAAGCCCAAGCCTTGACCATCTGAAGGTTTGTCCACTCATTTTAACATGAATTATAGTGGCATGCTATTTTTGCAACTAGTTTGTGCGTAAATATAATAAACTTATACAAAATTACATAATAAATATGTACCTAAATATGTGTATAAATATAGATAATATACATATAAAGAAACATTAAATACACACACACACACACACACACACACACACACACACACATATATATATATATATAATATAATTCAATAAGTAATTAAATGATATAAATATGTAATTTGTATCTAGGTTTTGGTATATATAATTTTTTAAAACAAATATTTATAATTTGTTAAAACAAGAAAAGTTAGTCATCAAAACTTGAGAATTTAAAATGCGTATCATAAAACACCTTCGGACCTACTTTTCAAAGAATGGTTTTTTATGCCAATTTTTAGAATACATTCTGAAGGACCTACCTACTAAACACTTCAAGAATCTGGAATGAACTCCAAATGTGGCCAAGAAATCGGCCCCCAACATCCACTTAGTGCTTAGATGTTTAGTATACCTTTTGTCTGTTGGTGAACATTTGCCAGCTAATTTGAAAAGCTGTTAGCTAAGACATGAACTCCCTTGACAGAACTAGAACATGAGAGTTCGAGTTTATTCTTGTCTTTGGTTCTTACCATCCTATAGATCTGGAAGAGATTTCAATTGCATAAGTTCTCTCAAACAACAAAATTCTGGCCAAATATCTTTAGCTTCGTTTTTGTTTGGCTGGAATAAAGTAATGCGCAGAGACGCTATCCTTTGATTTTATTGTCAAAATTTGAAGAATTGATATTGATAATAACTGTGTTTCCTTTTGGAATTAGCCAGAGTAAAATTAATATGGTGTGGCGTGGTGTGAATGTCAACCCAACTAATGCATACAAATGCAAATAGTTTGTGAAAAATCTATGTTTTGCATTGTAGTTTGGGAGGTAGATTATGGATTAGTAATTCCTAGTCTAACTCTTTCGAAGGTATTTGCTTAATTTCATCGGGTATGCCTAGTTTTCCAACTCTATTATACGTACAATTTTAATTTAGAGAAAGGTTTTATTTTGCAGAAGCGACTCCAAAATCAGTGCTGAGACTAATGGGTCTAAAGGGCTTGACGTTGTACCATTTGAAGAGCCATTTACAGGTATGTTTTTTTATATATCGTCTGTGTTTTGCAATCCTTGACCTTTGTGCTTTCTACGAATTGCCGTTTCGTGTTGCTCAAACGGTTGCTTGCTGTGTAGAAGTATAGACTTGGGCAGCAGGCCAAGAAGCAAAACGCAGCAGAACAAAACGACGAGAACAATGGTGAGTACCCACTATTTCTATTTCTTACCATCAACGCTAAACACTCCCACCACAAAGACTGCTCAATCTCTTGCCAGCACTTCTTGCTTTAGCTCAAATTTACTTTGATGAACACAACAACCTCATTTCAAATTTCTAAAGACTGAGTAAAATAATTATTCAGTAGTGAATCCCTTTGGCTATGCCGTTTCTTTTTCTTGTTTCTGAACGTGAATGATGTCTAAATTGAGTTTATTGGCTAAAACTACGGGAACCAAAATAGTTAATTTTGGTAAATCTTAAGCTTTTGCAAGAGTTTTATTTAAGTCATCTTTAAGTGGCCAAAGTTTTCCACTTACCTTAGTATCTTTATCTTCTCTAAGTCATAGCCTTAATAGTATGTTTTTCTGTGTCCCAGGTAGTTCCTACTTAGACTACCAAGTTCATTCCTCAGGTGCAACTACCAATTCATCAGGAGTTAAAAGTGAACAAGGGTATTGTGTTATTGCACTTCAACTTCCTATACTAGTTTTCCTTCCTTCAAAATCAAGCAGTCTCTCTGTCTAGTTGGAGCTGGAGTTTACACAACTTGTGATTATAGACATGAAACATAGTTTGACAAGTTTTGGTTTGAAGATAAAATCCATTGTTTTTGAACAGAGAAATTCCAATGGCGGAGGCACTGAGGTGTCAGGTTGAAGTACAGAAAAGACTACAAGAGCAGCTTGAGGTATATCTCTTGATGGCTAGGCCTACCATAACATCTCATTCAATTCTATGGCTCTTCTTTTGTATTAGATAACAAACTAGTTCCTATGATGGAGTGTAGCCATTCTGTTTGTTTAATTGCTCGTAAATAAATCCTTTCGTCTTAAATTTTTTTACACAGAACTAGTGGAAAATTAGTAAATGCTAAACACAATAGATATACGAAAAATAGTTCTTTAAAAACTCCAAGGATCAATCTTCCACACCGATCATGTTCTTATTAACTTGTTCTTTTATCTTTTTTTCTTTTCCCAATTGTGTATATATGAAAGTGAGCCTACCACTTGGTACTTATAGGTAAAGGTAACAACTGTACATTCATTGGTTTCCTACATCAACTACTACCCTAGTTCAACTACACGTCAATTATGACTTTTGTAGCCATGACCTTTCCAGCCATGTGGGTCATCCTTCTTTTTCATAACAAAAATGACTTACTTTGTTGTTTTTCTTTAAGTAGCTTTACAAATGGGTTGCTGTATCAATCATGGACAGCTGCAATTGTGATATTCTAAAAAAAGTTGCAACCAAACACCACAAAATGGAATTTCACATAGTTTCAGAAGAGTGTACAAAAGCTATTTTTTGAGGTCAAATTTGAGAGAGAACAAATACAGGGAGTCTCTAAAGTATAATTAATTAATATATTCTGTGAATATGTAATAGGTACAAAAGAAGTTGCAGATGAGAATAGAGGCACAAGGGAAGTACTTGCAAGCAATACTAGAGAAAGCTCAAAAGAGCCTAACACTTGATATGAATTGCTCTGGGAGTCTTGAAGCCACTAGAGCTCAACTAAGCAACTTCAATCTGGCCCTCTCGAATCTCATGGAGAACATGAACGGGGAATCGACGAACACAAACATAGTTGAGAAGAGAGTACTAATGGATGATATTCACAGGAAAACAAATGGGTATCTTTTCTCTGGAGAGGATGTGGGAAAGAAAGACATCAAGCTTAAGGTTGAAGGCGGTTCCATAAATTTTGATTTGAATACAAGAGGGAGCTATGACTTTTTTGGTGCCAGTGGATCTGAATTGGATGCCAACACACTTGCTTATAGGAGTTAGACTTAAAAAGGATTTTTGTTTCACCTTATTCTTTAGTGATATGCATGTTAGTGGTTGCTACCCTCAGAATCTTCCATATATTTTTACTAGTTTAGATAGATGATTTGAATGCTATTATTGTGAGTCTTGCCATGTTTATTCATAAGCTGATACCGATTGGTGGTGTTCATAAACTTTGAAGGGTGTTTTTACGTTAAGAATCTAAAGATAGAAATGAAATTCTTGTCCTATAATGGTTTAGAGTTAAATTTTGCCATCTTGATCTAAAAATTTGTTCTATCCGGTACTCAGCTTAATGTCCATCATAGAGGGAGGAGTACGGTTCTCTTTCTCTAGCTTCCTTTGGTAGGTGTTGAGCATGCTCAGTGTCTTTCAAATTTCTATAAGACCGTGATGGGGATTTTGAGCTTAGGAAGAAGTTAAAAAATATGAGCTAAAATATGAGGTTAATCTAAATTTTTTGAAAAGGATAATTACACTCATTTTCTGACATGTTTGCACGTCAATTTTGCCATGTGAGATATTGGAGCCAATAGAGAGGTAAGTGAAATTTATCCTTAAATTTACTATCATACACAATACGTGATAATTAACTATGTAGTATGTACCGTGTACGCTATTGTATTATCAAAATCATTCCAATGCCTTATTGCATTCATCCATTGATCATTTCAATCACAAGCAAAATACACACAAATTGAACGTAACAATATGAAAAATAAAAGAAATTAATTATCCTCACCACAAAAGAAAAACTATCCTTCAAAAATTCTCTGAAAGTATCATAAACTTTATTATTTCTCTAAATAATACTAGCACCTTCGACTATTGCGAAGATATGTATTCAATATTCCTTCCTAATTTGAATGAGGTTGATTTCATTCAAAAACTTCTAAAATAATACAATTGTTGAAGAAATGTATACCAAATTTTATAAATCATGAATTTTAATTTGTATATATAGAGAGAGGTTTGTTTCATTTTGAATTTTTTAATATGATGAATTCTTTAATTCAGAATAAAATAACTCATTTTTATTGAGTCGTTGATCACTTCTTCATTTTTGCTTTTGGCCCACCAGCCCGATTAAGATTTTCCTACCCGAGAAGGAAGGAAAGATCTGGCCCTTTTGGGCTGGTTGTAGGCGAGTAAGAATTCGAATCCTGATTTATATTTATTATATGTATAATACTTTTAAAAAGACAAATTAAAAAACATAAAAATTAGAAGATTAAATAATCTAAAATATCGGTCAGGATCCATATGTGCGTTACAACTGGCGGTGTCAGTATCTCTCCCCCTCTGAAAAGTCGTCTAAACTCCAAAGATTGATTTTGAGGGCTTCGCTTTTCGGGACGCAGTTATCATTCCGCAATCATAACTCTTCCGCTGACAGAAATCATTCGCACGTACGTCAGTGTACGCTCTTCTCTCTCTTTTTCAAGCTCAGTTTACGTATTCGGTGGATCGAAGTATCTTTTAATGCATTTTTGTTGAAAGGTTGCTTTTCAATTTCGAAGTTCTGTTATTGAACCTGCTTGGTGATTCTTTGTTGAATAATAAAGTAGCTACCATGAATAATGATTTCGACTTGTTCACCAATGAAAATTGGTTGAGACTTGAAAGAGTTCACGAAACCTTGCATGTGTTGTCGGCAATTGAGAACTGTGATTTCATAAGTGATGAGTTCGTTAGCAATGGAATTTGATGAAAAGTACTTTCCATTTTCAGGAACAGGAGCTAGAAATGGGTATTTGTCCGGTTTGATTCATCGGAAGAAGAAGAAAACGAGCAGGAGAGAGAAATGAACTTACTAAAACTAGAAGTGTTCTCCAGGCTCGGTAGAAGAATTCGTACAGAATATGGCTCTTAATTCGGAAGCGCCCATTTATTAGTTTGGTTGCTTGGTTGATTCCAAGATATAGACAGAGAAGGGGTGAAAAGTTCTTTTTCTGAAAAAGAATTCATGTGATTCTTAATCACTTGGAGAGAGAGAGGCATGGGGTCTTTCATAGGGCATGTTCTTCCAGGGACATTGTTTTTTCTGGTTGGAGTGTGGCACGTGTGGAGCTCTGTGGCCCGATACATAATGGACCCCACATCGTTTCGCGTAAGGGCTTGGAATCCTGTGCCGGGTTTTGATGGTAGGATTAAGTACTTGGAGCTTTACATCATAGTGATTGGAGGTTTCATTGACCTGTGTATAGAGCTCTTGGTTGCTACCCACTTGAGGTTCTTTGTTAATGGTGTGTTGGACCCATCTCACATGAACAATTTTGAGCATTCCGGAATGCTTCTCATGTTCTTCATCTTCGGTGTCATCGCTCTTCTCTCAGAGAAAACCAGGTCAGTCTTTCTCTTCTTTAATATTCTAGCAATTGCATATTATAATTAGCAACTGAACTAAAGGGGCAGCTCTGTTATTATCAATACCAAGAAGGATGGGTAAATGTGAATGTTTTGTTTTGTTTGAGATCTGGACTGTTGAGTTGTCACCGCTTGATCCTCAGACTTGCTAAATGATACCGTATTTGTGGTCTTTTTTACATCCTTATTCCATCGGGAAGGAAAAACCAAAGAAAAATGGAAGAGAATGGTAGGGTGTGATAATCTCATTCCAATTTGGACAAGAACTTTGTGCATATTGCATCCTGTTGGCTTGTTTGATGGAGCTGCAGCATCACTAAAATCTGGAAATGGTGCCTAAAATCTGGAAATGGTGCCTGGAATTTTCACTAGATGCAAGCTTAGGCAGAGCAAATGGTACTTGGTTCTGTTTATGGTGTTAATTAATGTATCTCATGCTATTGAGATTTGAGACTCATGTTACTTTGTACCATTTCAGGCCTAATATTGTTGGGTAGTCATGGACAGGATTATGGTAGTGTCTCTGATCAAATACTATCGTCTTTCATAATCAGTATATGCTCATAGTCACAGACAGACTAAAAAACAGAACTGAAAACCTAGCTCTTAACACGGTTTTTTGTTTTTTGCCTCTTTGAAAGTTTTGAGGACTAGAGAGGCAGGAATTTTAGGATTTCCCATATATTCAAAAATGGAATCTCCTATTAACCAATGAAGAAGTAAAAACAAAATTTGTACGTACTATCTTATCGATTTATACGTCTGTTAAGGTGTGAACTTTCATTTTGGCACTTTAGGGCCTCAAAATATTGGCGTCTCTGTTGTTGCATTGCGCCTCGGGAGGCTTTCTTGAATCATGGGGCCTTTGGCATGGATTTTTGGTGAAGTTTTTGTAATCCAAGTGTGGAACACTACGCATAACTTCTAAATGTTGAGAGTAAATGTAGTAATGCTATAAAACTGTATATTGATCTGTATTTAGGGACTTGTATGTTTGATAACCTTATCACAACTCCAATCTCGTTGAAAGGTTTTAGCCCCACCTTTTCTTGTCATGTGATTACTACTTTCAATAGCAGATAAACACCATGTAACATGGGAATTCAACAAACGTAAGGCTTACATTTGTTCCCCTTGTTTGTCCAGCTTTCTTCCCTTGCCAGAAGGAGCCTTGTGCTTGATCGCCGCCACGGCATTCTGCGCAGAGTATCTCCTATTCTACTTCCACTCAACTACACACAAGGGCCTCGAGGGATACTACCACCTCATCCTATTCCTCCTTATAGGTCTATGCATTATGTCATCCATTGGTGGAGCCCTCTTCCCAACAAGCTTCCCAGTTGATTTGTGCAATGGCATTGGAATAACACTCCAAGGCCTCTGGTTCTATCAGACAGCATTTACTCTGTATGGCCCTATGATGCCAACTGGTTGCAAACACAAAGGAGATGAAATCTTGTGTCATAGGTCGTATGATGAAGTCCGAGGCGAATTGCTTGCTAATTTCCAACTATTTACGATGGTGCTAGGCGTCCTTGTTGCTGTTGTTGTGTCGTATGTTTTCTCTGCTTCAAGATTTAAGCATTCTAATGTTATAAATTTACACTCAGCCGAGGGGCTGATTAGATCGGGTTAGGTACGCTTAATGACTTGTGTAATTACTTTATGTTCCACTCAGTTTAGTGCGCTCTCGTCCTTTTTATTTCAGTAATGTGGAGTTTTTAAGAAAGTATATATGCAAAACTTTCGATTTTGGTTGCCCTTAGAAGATACATGTGACCTTTCGTTTTTGTTGCCCGAACTTTTCTACGAAATCCAATACGATAAAATAGGACAATTCACGCGTCTTTCGCATCACTTTGTTAGTTTTTTAATTTTGGATTAAAGATATATATACGTCTCTTTATGAATATCTTAATTCAATTAGTAACATGCTGCCGCATCAACATCAAATAACTTTACAACAAGTAGGCATATTCCGTAAAGCTGCGTTGACTACATTGAATTTATCAAAAAAAAAATAAGTCAGTCTTTTCATCTTATTTTCTGCCTTGAATGAGTATTCATATTTTTTGGTTGCGGGGTTAAGTCTTCAACAAGGCTTTTGAGGATACGATAGTGAATAAATAGACAGGTCCAAAGCCATGCTTGGATTACTTTTTCTAAACCATTTAGTATTCGGGGAATTGTAAAAGACTAAGATCCAACAACTCTTTGACGAAGCCAAGCAACCTCTCCCTCAGAGGTTGGATGCCATCATACCAATAGCCTATGTAGTACTGACATGGACATGCAACACGTAAGGGACACGAGTTGGAAAATACATGTGGAGTTGTTTAAATAGTTAAAAAAATAACAAAACATAAGCCTCTCCTTAATATAAATATACCAATATATGCCCTTTTTTTACATTTATCAGTGCATAATTCACAAGAGTGTCCCAGCTAAAAATATTGTTTTCTCAATGAAGCACGGACACTCCGAAACTAGTTATGTACGCGTATCGGATATTTTTCGGATACCGATACTCACCCGATACACCTCGATACGTATCGGATACGCCAAATAAGTATCCAACATTAAAATTAAATCATTTTAATTTCGGATACTTTTCGGATACTCGGTGAATACTTCTAGGATATGGCTGGATACTTTAAGGATACAGCAAGAGATGCATTTAATTTGCTTGAGGGTGCCGGTATACTTAAAGTTACTAGTCTTTTCCTTGATGAGTCGGATATAGAAGTCATGATATTCTCCAATGAAGACTAAGGGGATGCAATTGAATATCGAAGTTGATATGGGTAAAAATTAGTAGGAATTATCACTTCTTGGTTTAGACTTTAGTTGCTTTCTTTCTATTTTGAACGACTTTTGAACATTAACTTGTGCTGAATGATTGGTATAATGTTATTAGCAATTCAATTATTCTTCTAGTTCTTTTGGCTTCTTTTTATGCATAGTAGTACATAATCGATAATTATAAAAAATTAATTAATTTTATAGCTGTATCCCAACGTATCCGTATCCTATTTTTTTAGATATTACCGTATTGATGTATCCGTATCGTACCGTATCTGTATCCCGTATCGGTATCCATGCTTCCTAAACTTTTCTCACTCGTACGTGTCTCTGTGTTTAAACGACAATCTACCACATAAAAAGAAGAAACTCGTAGGTATTCATAGAGGGCTCTAGTGTGTTCTAGGGTGTTCCCCGTAGTGTGCAAATGAAAAAGGTTGAAAACTATAGAAATCTTTTGATTTGGAGTGCCAGACAAGTGCATGGAGAGTGTCGGTATCCGTTAAGTGTTTAATACCGGTACATAATCTCCGGCAAAGTGTCCGTGGACCATGCTATATAACTGTATAGCTGGCATTGGCAATAGGCTTAAGGCTCAAAGAATTCCTTGGAGATAGCAAGCACATATGTGCTTGTCCCAGACGATGTTTGGAGCAGAGATGCGTAAAAGATGATAAAGAGATTTTTATGAATAGGCTTATGAAATAAAGGTGGGGCTAAAACCTTTATTCAACAATAGGCTTATGAATAAAGTGTGATAGAGAGATTTTTACGTGGTTCTCCAAACGTACTACGTTCACGGCTCACTAATTTTAACAGGTGTAGAGTACAAGAGATAAATCAGCTGCGTATATTTATCTATGTCCTAGGATTATTAGATCAAGTGTTTATTGTTATAAATCCACGGATAGTTAGTGAAATAGCAAACCAAAAGCCGAATCAGGCTTCATTCAATTATGTAGATTTGGCCAAGTGATCTACTGCTTTCATCTGTTGTTAGATTGCGAAAATGAGCATATTCAATTATGTAGATTCAGCTAACGAAAAAGATTCAAAATTTATTACCGACTGAGAAGGCATACAAAGAAATTACTTGAATTTAAAAGAAACCTTAACTACATTGCAAAGAAGTTCAAATTCCTCACTGCTTCTCTTGATTCGGGATGCGTCGTCACCTTTCAATTTACTCAGCAGATTTTTGCAGTCACCAACTTCTTCCACGGCATCATTTACCTGAACCTCAATCCTTCTATAATCTTTAGTATTATTCTTCAAGAGTTTCTTGCTTCGTTCGAGGTCTCTGATAGTATCCTCATAATTTTTGGAGCACAAGCCGTACTGGAACTTGATACCAGAGTCGTCCTTTGTCTTGTTGTTAGCAGACTGAATATCTTTCTGAATTTTCTTGGACAAGGCATAGGCTAAGTCGATCGCGATCTCAGTAAAATCCTGCCTCTTAGCATTTGCAATTCGCGAGTCGGCCTTCATCAGATGGAAGCACCCATTAGGGTCTGAGGACTTGGAGCACAACTGAACAAGCTTGGGGTGTTTTTTCTCAGCAAATGAGGGGGAAATGAACGTAAAGAGCAATGCAACAGAAAATAGCATGGAATATTTAGCCAATGAGTGTTCCATTTTCCTTTTTTGATTCAGCTCTCTGTTTCTTGTTTATGCTGCTTCCCTCCCTCTTGGGAGATGAGTGGATCTTATATAGATAGAGGTTGAATGATTTTAATGTTTGGAAAGTAAATTTAATAATTAATGTTTCCATTGAAATTTCCCACATGTTACTAAATCTAGTATTCAAACTTCTGTAACAGCCTCCATATTAAATTGAGATTTAACTGTTATCTGAGATTTAACTGTTATCTGACAGTTATTTCACTATTCTAGGTTTACGTTAAATTTTTAAGGTTCCATTCACATGTCATGAAATTGTTACAAGAATACTGTTTCCCAAAAAAATTCTAATGAAATGAGAAAAAAGAAATATATTTTTTTTCATATATTCATTTGATATAAGAAACTCATGGGAAAGATAAAAAAGTAATAGTCTGCTTGTGCAAGAAACTAGATTCTTATAAAATGTTGTATATATCGTTTGCGAGAATTTTTAAGAAAAATTAGTCCTAGGAATTTGTTCCTTTATCAAGAAATTAGTGTGGGAAATTATATCTTTCATGTGTTTATTTTATGAAAAAATTAATAGTTTAATTGTGTAATATGACCCTCGTAAATCTTGTATTTTTTGCAGGATATGTTTAGAGAGAAAAGTAATCTTAAAAATTAGAAACGTAAACTCTAATAGCTTCTTGGATTATGCAAACTAATTAGACACTAACCTTCATGGTCATTGATTCATCCAACAAGTGATTCTCTCTCCCATCTTGTTTTCACAGGAATTTGATCTCCAAATCTTGCAGGTGATCATAATTAGGAGTGAAATCAGTATGGTTTGACCAAAACTCACACCAAATCGGTAATTTCAGTTTGAGATTTTGTAAATCAATTGTTTGATTTTTCCGATTTTGGTTTGATTTCGGTCCAGTTCTGGTTTAGTTGGACTTAGATTCAAAATTTTAAAAAACTTCTAAAAAATTAAGAGGCTGTTGTCAAATTGATAAAGTTCAAATTGATTTTTATTTTAAAATCAATTTTTGATTTGATTAGGCCTAAGTCCAAGTTAAAAAAACTAAAGCCCACGTAAAGTTAATATACGAAATTTTAAATCGTGGTAAAATTAAAATTCTGTAAAAAAAATTAAAATAAAAAAAACTAGTTTGAGATTTTAAAAAACACGTATAAACTTAGTTTTTTTTTTAATTTTTTAAAGTTTAGTATAAGAACCAATTCAGTTCGGTCCAGTCCGATCCATTTTGATTTTTAGGTGACTAAAACTGAAAACTAAAATTATTAGCTACTCTTAACAAGAGAAATATAAAAAAATAAAAAACTATAATAAAAAGTCCATTGAAGACAACAATAATTAAAAAAATAAAAAATTTGGAATTAATTTTATCAATTGGAAAAAAAATTGCAAGTTTAGTTAATTGTTTTTAATTTTTTAATTTATCTCATCAAGACAAATCAATAATTCATAAAATAAATTGACGCAAAACAAACAATAGAGATTTTTTTAATAAAGACAAAAATATTTCAATAGTATAGTTGGGCAAACCAAGACCGCATTGTTAGCTTACTTATCCCATGATCCTAACTGCTTAATTTCATTACATTTGTTGTGGAATTTCTTTTTTACAAATGTGTGGAATTCCATTCGGGAATTTCTGTTAAGGGACAGCCTAAAGCTTAGGCAGTGGGTAGATTAATTGCTGTTGTGTATTATGGCCAGTTGGCTTACTCTTGTTCCCTTGCTTTAGTTAATTTGATTTCCGAAGCACCCAAAAAAAAAAAAAAATGTATGGAGTTGAAAACAGACCATTCATTTTTCTCTATACAAAATTGTGAACAAATCATGTCTCTATGACTACAGGATCAGACTGGCTTTTAGGAATGAGGTACAATAAAAATAAAAATAAAAAGTCATTTATTTCACCACCGCCATAACCACCTGCATCGTCAAGCCATCGTGTTGTTGCTCTACTAATCTGACCATAATATGGCTATAACCATATGATCACGCCATTTTTTTTTTTTTTATAAATGAGCTGAGAGATAAGATCATTTCACGACTGCTACAACCACCAGCATCATCGTCACGTCAACAGGGGCACCACCACCACACCCACTGATAAGAGATGGGGGAAAACAGTACACTGGAAACAACAAGCAAGCAAAAAGAGAAGAGCCCTTTTCCTCTTTTGGATCTCATACTTGACCAATAGAATCAGAGTACTGTGACAATGGCTTCCTTTAGAAGAAAAAAATGGCAAATCATATGCTTAGAGAAAAACTCTCTCTTTCTGATCACATACAACATAATTGCAATACTGTGATAATGGCTTCCTTTAGAAGAACAATTGTAAATCATATGCTTACGAGTCATACAATATGGTTGTTAAGGGAGTGAGAGTCATCCATGTGGCTTCAATCTTCTTCTTTGTTTCCTACGAGGGGCCATGGCATCAATCTTTGACGCCTGCAAATAGGTGATGCCAAAATGCCAGACAAATTTCTTAGACAACCAAAGAATACAAACTGAAGAGCCAACAGAATGCAGGGAATGGAAAACAAATTGCACTTGCTATAACAATAGTATCGCCATTGGAGGCAGCAGGATCTGGTCACCTGACCCGTTAAACAAACACCCAACTTATTTTTTCATACTTTCTTATTTTGGAATGTCTAGATGTTTACATAAACTAGTACCAAGAGGAATAAAAACGAGACACGAAAAGCGAACAAGTGGAACATCTTACCACCTTATCAATTCTAGAGCTCATTTTCAAATAAACATATATATGACAAGGAAACAGCACTTTGCCAACTGTAATGAGAAAATGTAAGAAAACTATATCCAACCGTTTTTCTTTTGTCCAAGTCCTAATCTAAAAAGAGAGGCTAACATAAATTTTACTTGCATTTGAGTTGTATTTGTTTGCATACCTTTGGGAGGATGGAGTAAGTGAGCGCCATATTTCTGTAAGTTGTCCAGAATAGACCTAGTATGGCTAGACATTACCCTCGGCATCTCAGACAAATTTACCACCTCATCGAAAAAATTTCCAAGCTTTGAGCCAGAAAACCTTCCAAGCGTATTCGTTTTTAAGCTGGAGATGCGAGGGCCAATGTTACTCCAGCCATGTGCCGAACCATTTCTCAAGTTGTGTAAACCACTGGATCTGCCAATCTCCAATGCACTACTTCTTGCAGCCATAATAGCTGTGGAGAGAGTCGATCAACTTTTGACCAAAAACAATTGTAAAATACATGCACATTTATCACATCAGAAAGCACACCAGTAGACGCATAAACTAAATGTACCAATTTATCAAGTTAGTATCATGTTAGTGGCTGATGGCAAGTTTTGCAGCTTATGCGACTTTTTTCTGTCTACGAAAGTGTGCCAATATCTTTCGCACATCTTCAACTTTTGGCTTATGGGCCAAAAACACTTAGAAATTACAAGAGAAAAACCTGGTTTTCAGGAAGCTACATTTTTTATGCTTTTTGGCTTCTGCTTTTCAGTAATCAGCTTATACCACAAAGTTCAGCTACAACAGTAACCTACTGAATAGGACAGCGAAAAATGATGTTCACAGTTAGCTACAGGTAGAGTAAATCACATAAAAGCAAGTAAGTAAAGAAGTATTGAGTACCGGAATAAGGAACTTCCAAGACATAATTGGCAGGAAGACCAATGCCAAAACCAGCCAGAGTGATGCCAACACTAAAACCAAGACCACAGCCAGCTCCAACATAACCGATCACCTCAGGACCAAAGCCAGGACCCCATCCGACCCCGCAACCAAAGCCTACGCCCATGCCCCAAAAGGCTCCAGAAGTTGGATGCACTGGATTCCATCTCTCATACCTCCTGAACAAGCCTTTTATGATCATCAGTACCTGCAATCAGAGTAGGTAAATACACAATAATCTATAATAAATAAATACACATGCTACGACAGATGAATATATAGATACCTAGGAAACAAAATTGCCTCTTATATGAAAGAGGAATCAGAAATCACTTGCCCGTTATTCAGGACGAGTTGGGTAGTTACTTTTTCAAGCTCCGCTCCTCAACAAGGAGTAAAAAGCTGATCAAATCATATGGACGTTTACATTAGCAGGAGAGGGGGAGAGAGAGAGAGAGACCAGAAAAATCTGGAAACTTAGCAGCACAACTGAGGGTAGATGAATTGTTTTGCTAACAGTTCACTTCCAAGTACATAATTCACTGGATTTCTTTGATTAAAAATGGTTCAAAAACATGAAGCATTGTTGAGCGAGAGAGGCGAGAGCAACCTTCCTAAGGAAAAACCAGATATCTGAGGATATTCCAGCCTCTAAAGTATAAATTATAGGCGTACCCCAAAACTATGTACCCATCATCTTACCAAATTCATAGTGACATATGTTGTCCTCCATAAAGATTAGCTCTTTAAATGAGGAATGACACCAAAACAAAGAACTGAAAATGTATCCTTAATCTTGACTTAATCGATATCCATCTGCATGCAGAGCTTAGAATCTCCTGGACATTTTTCCGGAAGTGTATGAATAAAATGGTAAACCAACAAACAACATGCGAAGGGAAAGAACTATAAGAAGGGAAAGAAGAGTAACTCTTGGATCTCGTGAAACTAATAACTGAAAAATAGTGAACTCGAGACATCAAAGTTGACATACAGAAAGAATTGTATAAAAATGCATTCCCAGAAACAAAGTCACAGTTGCACCACACTGAACAAAACAATAATGCCCCTACGAGGAGGGTATCTCATTCAACTAAAAGGAGCTGCCACAATGATTACATTGGCATTAAAGACAGGAAGGCTACGGGTGAGATTTTGAGAAATATATATTTACCCAATCCCTTGGACTTTAGGAGATCATATACACATTACCCCTACCAATGTAAGGGACATAGACATTCCGAGTTTGTATTGAACTCTTAACCTCAATAACTAAGATAGCTGTCACAGGTGCCCTTTTACCACATGGGTATTGGCAGAATGGCACCAAAAGGTGATGCAGCATTTTGTTGTTTTACCAATTTTCCATGGTGTGATTCACCTACAAATATGCTTTGAACATTCATGGATCTTGAACCCTCGTCATACTGATCTCATGTGTGGTAAATTGCAGACATCCCAAAGACTCATCTCAAAGTTCACCCAGCCAACATTGAACAGAATGTTAAACACGTCATTATGTGATCAAACTTGACCAAATTCAAACATAGGATTCCAAACCCTTGATGTCACCGTATGTATTCAGGTGAAAAAGCATACATAATAAAACTGTCATGCCAGACATGCTAATAGAAGAAGCCATCTGTACAAGGTGCTTCAAACTCACGAACATGTTTTCCTTTCTCATGCACCTAAACTACAATTTGAGAATCTACCCCATAGTGTATAACTAAATGAATTGAAGATTGCACAAGTACTGATTAAGCATTATGTAGATCCTTACTGAGGAAAAGATGATCGCTAGTAAATCCCACTAAACTACACTCGTACGTGCCAGATTATCAAGTACATATTCTTCAGCTAGGATGAAAATTGCTACTTGTCCCAATCTTTTACATCGCAAATTACAGAAAACACAGAAACTAGCCACAACATTTACCAGCATGCAGTTGGATTCTGACACCTCCACAGTATTTTTGGTTAAACCGTGACACCACAATGGTGTAGAGATTGACAAAACAACGAGTATTCACTTCCTAGCAGCAAGCCCTCAGTGGGAACTTCAGTGTCAGTTTTATTCAGTAACATACACAATAAGATTGATAGTTGATACAGCAAGAAAAGATACGTCTGGTTTAGCTAAAATCATAGCTTTGATCAAGTAGAATGGCATAAAAGGATTCATGAAGCGAACCAGTCGGGACAATGTTGTGTTAAGATTTTACTTTCTGTTTTTTTTTGTTCAAAAGATCTGTATTTTCTATTTCTCGGTAAGAACATAATCTACGAAATTTATCAAATAAACTGTCCACTATTTTCTAGAGAAAAGGAAAAGTAGATTGAACCACTAATCAAATAAGATTACTCTAAAAATCATAGATACATATTACATTAAGTTCTTTATCAACTTTATATGAAGAATCCATAACATAATGCTGGTTTTGGAATATGCAAATCCATGCCTTGGGTTTTGAGTTAGATGCTGCCATTACACAATAGGCCAAAGTGGCCAGCACACGACTTTATTCTTCCAGAGATTTCTCGGAAAAGTGCCATGTACTAGGAAGATCCTCCGTATTCACTTGCATGGAATTAGACATTCTTCTTCTTAGCCGACGTGGGATGGGACTTCACACCCTTTCTAGTTCTAGTGTGAATAATGTGCTGTTAAATACCATTCGAAACTATACTAAGCCTAGTCATATCCAAGAACCTAACCAGCTAACCTAATACAACGATATTACCACCCAAAAAAGACAACTATTTTGTTTACATGGCATAGTCCTCTCTCCCCTTATCCAATTTAGATAATTTGACCTGCTTGGTTGCTACGAGAAGACAAGAAAAGGAAACCAATTAAACATTAATTCAGCTAACTTCAACTAACACAACCACAAAAGTGACAGTATATAAACGGAAACACAAATTTCAGAGATCACTCCCTTCCCTTTTCATGTGTTTTCTCAGCAACCAAACAGAGTATTCTAGTAAGTATAAAAAAAGATGATTACCCTAAACAAATTCCAAATTTTCAAATTTTCACTTAACCCAGAGATAATCAAATTTTGAACACTCACACACACACAAATGAGAGGCTGTAAATTCGAATATAGTGAGAATGAGCACAGTATTAACGTTACCATCAAACTGCACTTCTAGTAAAAACTTCTCTCCTTCTTTTCTTGTCCCAGAGCTTCGCTGTGAGCCGCACCAAAGAATTTATTGATGGGTCCAATGGGGAAGGATATGGAGGTGGAATGAAGAAGGTGCAGAGGACCCGGTATCAGATGGAGCTCGCTTCGTTTTCTCGTCGGGTTTGATTGTCAAATTGCATTGACCTTTCCTGTGGTTTGTTACAAATTGCAGTCTATGACTTTCATAGTTTGCAGTTAGCTCCCCTATTGGAACTTTTTATTAGGGAATAACTTCTGGACAAGGAGTTTCCGTAATGTACGAATGCAACCTCATAGGATTCTTCCAAATATTATCATTAGAATTTGAGTTGTTCATTTTATACAACTTATGTAGCTTATTTGCAAAAGGAATTAGGTTAGTCGGATATTGGTATTCATACGAAAAGACAATACATATATTTTGTAAAAATAAATTAATAGTATAATTCAGAAAATGAACTAGTTTTCATGATTCATGCCAACAATTCATGTTCGTGCACATACAAGCGGAGACACTCTGCAAGTTATGGTGACCAAGAGAAAAAAGTGTTGAAATCTACTAAGAGATACAAATTCTCTTACTCGAGCCTTGACTGAATATGGGACCCATGTTCTAGTTCTAACTCTACAAAAGTAAACCTAAATCATGAAAGAGGTTACCAAGTAGTACCTCAATGTAATGTCTTGGAATTTTAAATGAAAAAAAAAATTATTTATTCAATGGCATTCTTCATACTATTTTGCATTTAGTTATTAATAAAATCAAGAAATATTTTAATTATTTGATTGAACGATAAGAATCGAGAGTACACGTGCATTTGTGCGGGGTGCAAAGCGCTAAGAAATTTTTCAAAACCCTCCTCCTTAATTGGCGACTACTCCATATCATTCTTCCCCATGAGACTTCTAGAAGCCAAGATCCATCTTCCTCTTTAATTAGATTTATGGGCACCCTTTGTATTCCGCCCCTTAACTAAATACATCCATGAATCTCCATGAAAATTTGTGAGAGTAGATTTGCCAACTTTTAGACCATATGTCGTTATATTGTTATTATGTTGTCAATAAGAAACTAAAATACCGATATTATGTGCTTAAGATATCTAAATACTGTTGTTATGCTACCCATTTGTTAGTTGGATAACCAACGTTGTACTTGTTATGCTGTCCGTTTGAAGTGGTAATTATAATAACATGGGAAAACCTAAAACTATACGTTAGGGACAGTAGTATGAATGATAATGAGATAAAGAAGGAAAAGGTGTTAGAGTATCCTGAGTTTCCATTTAGCGACTCCTAAGGTAAAGGAAAGGAAAGATGAATTTAGAAAAAATTATGACAAAGAATCTTAAAAAGGTCACTAACAAAAAAAAAAGTTTAAAAATCTAACATTTTATTGTTTTTACTTTCTTTATAAATATATATTTTTTTAAAATTTTGATCGTTGTTATTATATTTTTCTAATTTCTCTTGTTAAGATAAATGAAAAATTATAAAATATATATTACAAAATATGAAATAAAACTTACTATTTTTAACAAAAAATATTTTTTTCTATTCTAATTAAAATAAATCAACTTTTATCTCAAGATGAAGTTTGGAATTTGGATTCCACATTGGTTGACTAATCCTCTCACTCGTCAATTATTTTTTCATCTTTACTTGTATTTTTAAGTTATTTATTTAACTTTTATTTTTCTTACTCATCTCAAGAAGAACAATTTTTTAAAAGTTTAGGATAAATAGAAAAATAATAACCGTAAAAATTTATGTTACCAAAAAGAGAGAGAAATGAATTAACTAATGGGTAAAATCATTTTGAAAAAGACATTTTCTACACTGACATCAGTAATTAACCCTAAACCATTTTTTTGGATAAAACCTAACGACAACATAACGTCTGTGTCTATGTGAAGTCATAACCCATACTAGAGGGGCAATAAGTATAATTGTAAAAACTACAAGGGAGATGTTCTGTATTTGTCACGTACCACAGGGAGGTAAGTACGATTTATCCTTTTTTATATAGCTTTTTTTTGGAAAAACTTTAGATGGTTTATTGGATAGGACAACGTTATAAAATCTGGGGTATCCTAGTAATTCTACATATACTGTGAAGTAGATAAGATTCCCTCCAAAAATATCCCACGCATAATCACCAAAACCAACCATTGTAAGGAAACGCACAGAAAACCCCCAAGCAAGAGGAAAGAGGGGGAAAAAAAAATGGAATTCTGTTCAATTCCAAGAGCACTACCCTTCCCATCACCGTCTCCTTCAACCCCAACCAAACCCCTCTCCCAATTCCCAATCTCAACCTCAAAACCCTACCAAAATCAAACCCACCGGGCCCACTTCCCACCCCTCTCCGCAAATCGGAACAGCCCAAGAGGTTTCGGAACCTCCGCGAACAAAACCAAGAGGCGGAAGAAGCAGAAGAAAGGCTATGATAGTGATGATGAAAAGGTGGAAAAGGAAGAAGAAGGAGATGCAGAGGAAGGGGTTATTCCGGAAATAGTAACCAATAGAATGATAAATCGGATGGGATTCTCAGTTGGTATTCCTTTGTTCATAGGGCTTTCGTTTTTTCCTTTCTTTTATTACTTGAAAGTTGGGTTGAAGATTGATGTGCCCAATTGGGTGCCCTTCATTGTGTCATTTGTCTTCTTTGGGACGGCCCTTTTGGGGATCAGTTATGCGATTGTGTCCTCCAGTTGGGACCCCTTGAGGGAAGGCTCACTATTAGGTTGGACTGAGGCGCGGAAGAACTGGCCTGTTTTCTGGCAGTCATTAAGGGGTAGATCTGGGTCGAAGTAGTTACTTGTTATCCGTCTTCTCTGTACTTTCCCAAGTCCATTGCAGTTGTTAATTGCAGATGACTTTGGTTTGAATCTCTCTGTTGGCAATGTAGCATTTAGTAACATAAGGTGGTGCTTTCATCGTGGATTGCTTGTTGGCAGAAAGTGTAACCCACTCCCTGAATGTGTTTTATAATAATAATGATGCATCCAACACATGCGTTTTACTGTTTTTGTTGTTATGTATTCAATAAACGCGTTATACAGTTGGTACCTTGATTCGGGGATATATGCCTTCAAAATTTTCAACTACGGATATTTGAAACGAGAATTGGTTCAGGAGAAGAAAAGAGAGGTGTGAAAGTTCACGGGGAGTGCTAGGGGACAAGTAGAGTGAAGATGCAACAGTGAAACCTGGAAGTCTGACCACGCGTGACCAGCCTAACGTCGGTGGTGGTACCTAGGGCTCAGAGCCAAACTAACGCACGTCAATCATTTCCCACCTCATATCACCATAGAGTTTGCCTATTCGTCACATGAGCGGTATTGGTAGGATAGCACTAACAGAGTCATAGTTTGGCCAAGAACTAGCACTAACAGAGTTATATCGGTTAGAATTCATAACCAGTTAAGTGTCTTGATTACAGACATTTTTTCCTAACTGCTGACATCTGATGTATTTTGTGTAGCAAGTGAAGACAAACTGAATGTTGATAACAGGTCAGTTGTGAATGATTTCCAAGCAGATCTTGTGCAGCAACTAGGTTCCCTTTGTAATACATTAACGACGTCAATGTCTCAACAAATGAGCACATCCTTGTGACATTTGTGTTTTTTGTTATCTTGATTCAGTTTTTAGCTGCAGAGGCTGTGGAAGCAAATTCTACTTTTGAGGATCTTCAAGGCACTCTGTCAGCTCACCAAGGACAAATGGCTCATTTTGCTAGAGATCTTTGTCAGGTTTGATGGGTCTATATGAAGCCATAACCCATAGCAGAGGCGAGGTAATTGTAATTTTAAAAACTACATGGGAGATTTCTGTATTTGTCACATATTACATGGGAGTAAGTGAAATTTGCATGCCTTCACCTGTTCCTATCAATATTTGGGTAGACTTGTCTATGGATTTTTGTATTGGGCCTCCCTCATACTCGACGAGATGTAAACTCTATATTCATGGTGGTTGGCAAGTTTTTCAAGATGGCCCATTTTATCCTTTGCCGGAAGACATATGACGTGTCTCATGTGGCTAGATTGTTCTTTTGGGAAGCTATGTCGCGCATGGCGTACCAGTACGTGATGTGAAGTTCCTTAGCCACTTTTGGGTGAGACTGTGGAATATGTTTGACACTTCATTGAAGTGCAGTTCTACCGGTCACCCACATACAGATGGACAACCAGAGGCAACGAATCGGACCTTGGACAATATGATTCGCAGCATATGTAGAGACAAGTGAAAATAGTGGGATCACGCGTTGCTACAATCTAAGTTCACCTACAACAGTGCAGTTCGTAGTGCCACTGGGAAATCACCTTTCTTTTTGGTCTTTGTGAAACCGCTAAGACATGCAATGAATTTGTTTCGATTACCACGTGGACTAGAGGCAAGTGTTGCTGCGGAGGCCATGGCTAAGCAAGCTCAAGCTATACAGGACAAAGTGAAGCTGAAGGTGGTAGAGACAAACGTCAAGTCTAAAGAAGCATTTTTACGCAACAAGAGGTTTCCAATGGGGACTTATGACTAGCTGAAGCCAAAGAAGTATGGTACATACAAGGTTTTGAAGAAGATCGGTGACAATGCCTATGTGATTAATTTGCCCAGGATATGAAGATTTCCAAGACCTTCAATGTAACCGATTTGTTCGAATATCATACAGAAGAGTCACTTTATTCACCTTTGAAGTCAGTAGAGAGGAGACTGATGTAGAATGAGTGACATAGTTTTCTAGAACAGTTGGATCTACTCGTCAAAGAAATAGTCAAATTAAGAAACACTTTGTTCTGTAAACTTTTGTTCAGGAAATAGTATTATTATGAGACCTTAGTTTAGCACCTTTTTAAGTTTCCTATTTTTAATATTTGGAAGGATGTTTTTAGGTAATAGCTTTATTTGGTCTATATCTGAGTAATTTCCACATTTTAGGACACCTTTGCTAGTATTAATAGGGGTGTAGTCTAACGCTAGTTCATTCAATAATCAATAAGATTTAGAAATTCTCTCTTACTTGTTGTGGACTTGAAGATTGCTCATGGATTCAAATGTTTATCTTGTTTGCGAAACGTTATATAGTCCCGTGCCACGTTATTTTTGGAAATAGTATTTTGGTCATAATTTTTTATTTTACATCATTTTTGTTTAGGCTGAGAATTAATCGAAAACAATTGACACGAAGTTTGATAGAAGTTCAAAAAAAGGGTAAAAACATATGGCCACATTAATACCAAAAAATGACGACAAAAGGGGCTTAAATTGGACTACAAGTCACGAAAAATCTTGCGACGAGTCACGAAATCGTGGTCATCTTTTTTTTTTTTTTTGAACAAATGATGGAGAGTTGACTTTAAAAGCGTTTGGGCTTTCACCCTTATTCTGTCATGTCTGGTGTCTGCATTTTTGTTTCCATTTGTAGGATTACAATCTTCGGTAGTGTCATTTGACCCAACACCTTAAAAGCCCGACAGACCTTTTATTCACACATTTTAATCAGCCATAAAATTTCAAAAAATCATTGAATTTTTTAATAAAAATGTTTAGTACTAAGTTTTAATCAGCCACAACATTTCAAAAAGTCATTGAAAATTTACCCAATTATTAGATTGTGGGTGAGTAATTGTAGGTAGAATAGTAACAAAATTTTAGAATCCAAAATCATAATATCAAAAGTAGATCTGGACCTACTTTTGAGATTGTGACTCTAAAGGCTTGTTTTGAGAATCTCACAATTAGAATCCCATAATTAGAATCCCAAAATCAGCATCCCAAATACCTTAAAATTCCAAAATGAGAATCACAAAATCCAAAAATACCTCAAAAAATCTCTCCCATATACCCACATAACCATCTCATTAGTTGTATCCGATATTGAATGGGAAGTGAGTCCTCTTTAATTAACTAGACATCTACGTTGTGTCTTTATTTATAATTTTACTAACTTCATTGTTTAATTTCCAAAAAGTAGAGCTCATTTGTGGTGACATTTCCATTAGCAATATAAACAATTATTGTATTCCATATTTACTTAGTTGTAATTTATTTGTTTTCCCTTTGAGTTTAGTGAGTTTGTATAGGATTTGTAAAAATGAATCATTGATAAATAGATAATGAGTGGATACATGATTAGGTTTCGGATTCTCAAGAGTTGTAGAAAGGCATTCGAATCAGGGTAAATTAATCGATCAAGTTTGAATATCAATCGAGTTGAGTTGATTGATCAGACAATAGGCTGAATATCAGGCAGGCCAAATTGGAATCTGAAGTCAATCGTAGGGATTTCGGGCAGATCTCGAGCGATATATACTGTTCTAAAATAGATTGAATTGGAAATTGACTGATGACCACAAGTTATATATAAAATAAGGGGGATCTTCATATTTGACCTAACCGAGTGTTGATTCTCTCTTCTTTTTGCCAAAAAATTCCATAAACATTTATAGAGAGATTTGAGATTGTTTCTTTGATGATTCTTGGAGATTAACTTAGATAAATGATTAATCTTGAAGCGTATTGAATATCTCCAAGAGAATTCCTTTGATCTTCTACTTTGACTCGAGGAAAGTCCTAGGATGAGAACATAGGCAATACAAAGTCCTTTGTTGGATCTCCTACAACGATTCGCTTTCATCTTGTACAATATTGTACGCTTTTGTCGCTCAAACCTCATAGACTTCCCAGTAGATCACCCATCTATGAATTGCTCTAAGATAAACATGCTTAACTGTGAAGTTCTATTTGGTTTTGACATCATCACGACTTTAAAGGCTTTGTAAAAGGAAAGTTCATGATCTATTATAAATACCACTAAACTTATATTCACCAAGCAATGTGGGACCATTGACCACCCATCCGGATGTCCACTAAAACACCATCTCCTAAACGCCGGTCTCACAACTGACAACATAGTTTGGCTGGGGTGTCACATCTCCTAGAGGTGTAATGGAAGACTTGTGGATTCAAGATAGCGGCGATCAAGTACTAGGTCTGGTGAACGAAGATTCGACAAGCAGATTTTTGAACGATTCTAAAGATTTAAAATGTAGGGTAAGATTGCTTGTAACTACATATTGAGTATAGTGCATTGATTCATTCCCGTGATTGAGTTTTTCATGTATATTGCGTGTTGATTGCTTCTCATTCATGCTTGGGTTATTCATATAAATTGGTGGTTGTTTATTGAAAGATAACAAAAAAATAGAAAATTACATAACCTAGGTGATCTAGGATTTATAAATCACCAAAACCCAATCAATCAATTATCAATCGTCGATTTTCCTAACAACTGAATTAACTCTTAATATTTTTGTCACAACTTACAAACCCATTTTGACCTTATAAATGTATGAATTGGAAATTGTATTTCACATACCCTTTGAGTTGTTTAGTTTTGGTATTTGTTGTTCATACTACTAAGTTATTCTTAATATCATGTTGCATGTGGAGTTTACCTTTGAGTTTGGTTTTTCGAGTAACATTTTCTATTGAGTTTTATTACTCATCAGTACAATTTCTCTGTCCCTTGCGTATCATGCTAGATGAAGAAGTGCAGATGGAGAATCTGGTTGAGTAGGAGGTGTAGGGAGTTGTTGACGAGGATATAATCACATGACTGTCATACCCTTGGATCGCTCTATCTAGTATTTAATTTAATTTTCAATATAAATTTTGAGGGGTATTTTCATCTTTTTATTTTCAAAATTTGTGACTTTATTTATTAATTATTAATAAAATTATCGTTTCGAAAAGTTAAAGCGTTACACGTCAACAAGTTACGAGACACAAAAACACAAATTATAAAGAAGGATGTAGTGATGAGTAATTAAACAAATGGAAATGGGGAAAAGAGTACTTGAGGACTAAGAATGAGATCTACTTTTTGAGGATGATCTCTTCAATGGCTTTTAGTAATTACTTTACAGAGTAGACGACAGTAAGCGAACATTCCTAACGTTAAAACAAAGTCTAGTCTTCTCCATACCCTTTTTTTTTTTGGTTCCCCTCTCTTTATACACTACTTGTATGCATGCCTCTATGTAAACTATATCTATAGTTTATATTAAACCCTTGTTTATTTAAAAGAGACAAGAGGTTACAGTGCTTGTTTTCTTTTTATTTTCTTCTTCAAAACACAATATTAATTCATAATTTGAACTATTAAAATTCATAAATAGTTACATACTGATTTAAATCTGAACCGTTTGTCGTTGAGATAAACGATCGGATGACCTCACTACATCCTTGTAGTGACTCACCTCACTATAGGCCCCCCAAAGGTATGCAACAATTGACAAATGTTTTGCAATTGGAATCCGGGACGTCTTTAGAGAAGTTCAGGTTTTTATGTTTGAGCTAGTCTTAAAGCATCTCCAACTCATCTACATCTAATTCTAGGGGTGTAAACAAAAACTGGTAAATTGGAACGGATCGGTAAATAAAAGCAAATCGATGGTTCGGTCTGGTCTCGCTTGAGTCTTTTTAAATGTTTTGAGTTGGTCTTTAGTTTTAACACGTAGGAGCCGGACCAAATCGGACTAGACCAGTTCAGTAAATGTTAACCCTATGAATAAAATTATATTATTTATCGGTTGTAATTTGTATTAAAAATTGTAATTATTTCTTGATTTGTACTTTACATGAGAGTATTGTTGGGGCCGCAACTTTATTGACTTGGCTTGCACACCGCTTTGGATTGGATACGATTATTTTTATTGTGATTGCAATGCCCTTATTTTTTATTGTTTGATATTATTATTGACTATTTTAAATTCTTAAAAAAAAAAATGTTACAATTGCGCTTTCTTCATTTGTATATTTTTTTTGGAAATATGGGTTTGTGCCCACCCAAATCGAAAACCGAACCAAACCGGCCAAGCCGAACCAGACCTAACTGATAGATTTTGATTTGCTTTTTGATTTCTCATTTGTCCAAACCGGAACAATCAGTTTGGTCTGAGTTTATTGACCAAATCGGACCAATTACACCCCTATCTAATTCTGAATCAAAATGCTGTATTTTACTCAAAAGCAACTTTAGAGAATCTAAGTATTCAATACAACTCCAACACAAATTCTCTATTTTCATTTGTAAAAGTTTCCTCCAAATTTTCCATTCAATTCTTCCTCATTTTCTCTATAATTTTATTATCAAATCTACAATACTTTTTCTTTGCAAAACCCTTTGACAAACAATGAATTTTACAGAAAAATTTGAGCCTCCATTTGCTTTGCAGGGCAATTTTTATGTGTTCAACAACGCTATCTTAATTCAGAATGATAGTGTAAGTGAAAAGACTAAATTCTTAGAGTGAGAAATAATTTGAATCTATATATAGTGTTTTTTAAACTACAATTAAACATAATATTAGTCTTATTTTTTGGGGTTAAATCGCTTTGGCTCGGTCAGTCTTTGGATGTATGCCGGACCGGCCAATTGGTTCGGAGAGAAAACTTAGGAGACCGATAAAAATCAGTTTACGGGGTAGTTCGGTCTAGTAGGGAAATTCGAAGATTTTGGAAATTCTAGGCTGGGCTTAAAAAAACTATTTTGATCTACCTTGAGGTTTCAAACGATTTGGGCTTAGTAATAATGTTCGGGCCATTCAAAAAAATAAAAATTTCTAATTTGTGTATGTAAATCTTATTATTAAATGAGTTCAAACTTCAAAGGCTGAAAATCCTATTGTGAACTTTTTTTCAAATTGAGTCGAAGAAGTTAGGCCAAACTCAGCCAAAGAAGTATAAGGGCCCATTTGGCATACTTGATTATTGGTTTTTTGGCTTAATTGGTGGCCAATAAGCCAATCCCATTTGGCTTGCTTTTTTGGTCAACCTGGTTTGTGAAGTCTAACTATAAACACTCTTACATACCAGCATATATTGCAGAAGTACCCTTTTACATAGGAATATGTCATATTACACACTTCTACACAATAGGAGGACAATTTTATAATTTCACATTCAATAATTAATTTAGCCCAAATGAGTGTGGTTTTTTTCAATACTCCAGAACACATAATAATCAAATAAGCCAATAATTCCATAATCAAGCTAAGCCAAATGCGGCCTAAATGAAGCTAGAAAAGTTATGCGATTAAAGTGGATGATTTTGAACTTTCTTTCAAATTGAGCCAAAGAAGTTTAAGATGAAAAAGATCTTTAAGAAGGAGGGATCATAGCTACCTACCTATAGCTATAGACCTTGACTATGCTTTTCTTACTTGAGAAGATCTTCCAATAACTGGCTAACTCCCTTTACACAAAGCTTAGCTCTACTACACAAGACCCACTTATCTATACTGTGGTATTTCACTTTCAGTCCCTTTTGTTTAAATTTTATCGCTTTTAACTTTTCCTTTTGTGTTTTTTCCCAGTGTAGTCCCTCAATTATCTTGCCAATTTAACGTTTCAAATGGGAGAAGACACATTTAAAAGAAGTGGACCCAATTAAAAGACAATTGCAAATATGGGAACTAAGGCTGTGATTTAACAAATTTCTTGTTGACCCGGGGTTGTTATGATCTAAATTAATCAAGTGAGTTCAAAATTTTCTGTAAAGTCCCACGATTTATAAGTATTTTCTTTTGGTAATTTAAGTTGTTCCAAACTCACCTGTGCACATCCTTACATCTCCTTTCATAATAGTTTTACACGCTTATGCATGGAGTGAGGTATGTAACACTCCAGTTAGGTTGTGGTGTCAACTGTGAGGTCGGCGTCTGAGAGAGAGTCTCAGTGAACGTCCAAATGAGTAGTCAAGAATCTCACATATCGCTTGATGAATGTAAATTCATATTATATATAACAGATCATGAACCTATTTTCTACAATGCTTTTTTAAAGGCGTGATAACGTCAAAATCAAATAAAACTTCTGAGTTAAGCGTGCTCGTCTTGTACTAATTCAGAAATGAATGACCTATTGGGAAGTCATGAAATTTGAGCAATCAAAACGAACAATATTATGCAAGGAGGGGAGCAGAGCGTTACAAAGTACCTCTAAAAACTAGTGACAAGAATAATCAAATTAACATGAGTGCGAAGTAAAAATACTAAGCCAAATACTTGAAAGACATGGATTTCATTTGACGAAATAATGAATAAATTCAAAGAACAAAAGCAAAGACTTGCTAAACCATGGGAGACCAATAGTGTAACTTTTTTCCCTTTCTGAGATGTTGTGTAATGTCTAGTTACACCAAGCATTTTAAACCACTTTGCTTATTAAAGAGAGGTATTTAGCCCCAAACAGGAATAAAGGCAGCAAGGGACAGATGGTTAAAGGAAAAGCAAAACAGAACCAGCATTGCTGACAACCGACCACTGCAGCAGCAGGTAACAACTCAACAAAGAAAAATTGAAAGCAGCCTGCCAAACAAGACCAAACATCCACCGGTCATTCCCGGTAGTCAGTGGACAATATTTGCTGTCTTTCGTACCCTTATAGTACCAAACACAGAGAGAGAGAGAGAGAGAGAGAGAGAGAGGGAGATGACATTGCTTAGAAAGACAAAACAGAAGATACTGATCTGGTTGCCTTGGAATCTTTTGTTGAAAGATCTGTTGGATTTGTTTGGGGTGTACGTACTTCGATTCCTTTCACCTCTTTGTTGGGCGAAAGATATTAGTAGGTCAAATTAGGGTCCATTTGGCGTGACTGGATTATTGGATTATTCACTGTTTAGTTTTTTGTCCTTATTTGAAATTTTTCTTTAATTTTTTATTTTTCATCAATTTTTTGATGATTGTTGGTTCGTCTCGACAAGAGCTTTCAGAAAAGTTCTCAATCATCGGCTACATTTGAAAAAAGTTCAGAAAAGACAAAAAATAAGCCAAAAACAGCGTCCGTTTTGGCTTATTTTTCGTCTTTAGTGACTTTTTTTTAACTTTTGGACATAATTTTATACTTTTTAGATTCGGTTCGTCGATACGAACCAATAATCCACAAAAAAATGACATAAAAATAACAAATACAAAAAAAATTTGAATAAAGACATAAAATTTTTTTTTGTCTTTATTCAAATTTGAATAAAATTTGTGGACACTCCATTAAAAAATAAATGGGTCCAAAACGACGTCGTTTTGGACCCCAAAACACAGCCCCAATTTTCGCCCAGTTTCTAGCCCTAATTTGTGCCCAATTTGATTTGTTACTGTTCAGAGATGGAGAGAGAGAGAGAGAGAGAGACGAAGACAGGGAGGAGGAAGAAGAAGGGGGAGAACGCCGACCACAACCACAGCCGCGAACGACGCCATGTTCGGCGACGTACAGGAACCAGGACAGGAAACCCCAACCCCCCCCCCCCCCCCCATGTTCGGCGACGTACAGGAACCAGGATGGGAACCAGGACAGGAACGACGCCATGTTCGTGGTAAAAAATTTCCAGCTTTCGGCTATGGCGTCGGTCGGAGGCAGCCTGTGGTGGTGGACGCCGGCGAGCTGTGGTGGTGCATTCTCCATCTTCTTCCTTTGTCTCTCTATCTCTCTCACGAACAGGTTGCTAGGAGAAGGAAAATCAGATTGGGGGAGAAATTAGGGCCAGAATTTGGGGCTCTGTTTTGGGGTCCAAAACGACGTCGTTTTGGACCCATTTATTTTTTAATGGGGTGTCCACAAAACGACGTCGTTTTGTGGAGTTCCTTGCCTCATTCCTGTTTCGGCTCCTTACCAATAGCAAATTTGAATTAATAATAATGCCTCCTTGATTGGACTATACAATTACAATATTTACTCTCCGGATTGTTTCCATCAAAACACATATGGATCAACTTCTGTACTTGTTTTATCTTTCTTCCAAATGATTTCTAATTTTTTCTTTAATTTATTATTGGTGGATTGATTTAATTTGTACTAAGCTCAATTGAATATCAAACTCCGTTTCGTGTATAGGGTTTGAACTTAAGACCTCGGATGATAAACTAGTGCTGTTATGTATGTAAATGAAATGATAGCCAATTTACAAATGATTCCGAGTTTTGAAAGACAAAATTAAGATTTGTTGGTTGGATCATGCATAGATGTTACAAGTGAAATAAGGATTGATCTATATTTGCATTAGTAAGCTTTTGAATTGTGAATTTAGAAACGATGAAAGGATGTTTAAAACTCATAATTATATGATAATGCTTGTGGTTGTAATATCAAATTTTTGTAGGGTATGGGATTCTATAGTGCACTAAATGCATGTACCACGGGATTGTAGTGCGTTTCAGTAGAGTATTTAAATTTTATCATCTAATACTTATTGTTTTATAGAGTTTTTTGAGCACTTTATATGTAACAAAATTAAGATTATAGCACATTAATAGTCAAATCACTAAGATAAATTTATTTGACTATTCATTCTTTGAATTCTACTGACTATTTAGGAAACCAAATAATGTCCTATCGTGTTATCTATAATATTTTAGGGGATCTCTTAGTGATAACTTTTTAGAGTGACAAGTAGCATGAATTGACTCGTCTTTCATTAAAAATTTAAAACAACACATATGAGATATATTCTTTTATACAATCTATTCTATAAAGTGAAACATGGGGTCTTTTTTTTTTTAAATATCCGAAGTATCCGTCCGGCATTGTGATTGCTCTCAATCTAATGTCGACTAATCCTCGTGAGACCACTTCCACCGTTGACTTGCAAGAGCCCCAATTAAAGCCAACATATTTTGCTCTGTATGGATTGACCCAAAAAGAATTGATAGCATTTGAGAGGTTCTGAACCCGAACACATAGGAAGTAGCATACCTCTAAGTCCCAAGTGTCATGAATTAACTAGCTTTCATATGCATTAATGTAAGATATTCTTTTATACATATCCGTTAATGTTTTGAATTTCAAATTTAAAAACCTTTCTATTTATATTGAAATATTCTTATATTCATAATGAGAGAAAAATTATTTCAAATCTCTAACTTAGCTATGTTTATATAAGAAGAAAAATAAAAATCTACAATCATGTCAATTAATAATTTAATTCATGTTAAATCAAAAGACCCTATGTGAAAAACACTGTATCCAAATAATTGGATACCGTTAACAATTTAAAGTATTTTAAATGATAATTGATAAAAATGATTCCTACTGCACTTTTGCTAGCATGAATTCATCTTTCAACCATTATACTTAGCAAAAAGTTGATTTTTCTTTTTTAATAATCAAGCAGTTGCTACACGGAAATTATTTATTTTTAAATTTTACATAACTAGAAAATAATTTAAGTCGTAACTATGCAATTTAACCAAGAAAAATAGAATACATATGTCAATATGAATTTAAAAAAGCATAAATAATATTTTTTATAAATTTAATACTCATAATGCTTCATAACATATGGTTTCCACAATTATTTCAAATTACTTTAAATTTTCAGCTTTCTTTTTATCTTTTCCCCTTTTTTTTTTCCAGGAGACTGAGGAGTACGAGATGAATGCACCAGAACCATGGTTGTACCAATAACAGTTCGATGGTTGTACCAATAACAATTGCTTTTAATTAATGATAATATATGACTCGAGTTATTAATTTTTAAAACTATTTAATGAACTAAATTTTTGGTCAGTTGTTTTGCCAGCAACTAATAAATATTTGAGAATTTGGCCTTTTCTTTTTAAATTGAAAACTATTCCGCTGCTTAATTAATTATTTTTTTATTATAACGTATCATAAAATATGCAACAATGCTATAAGCACAACAAAATTACACAACATTTGACACAACATGTCAAAACTACGTCGTTTCATTAAGGAAAAAACAAACAAACAAAACCTCACTGTTTTTTTCCTTAATGAAACGACGTAGTTTTGACATGTTGTGCCAAATGTTGTGCAATTTTGTTGTGCTTGTAGCATTTTAGTAAAATATGGGGCATTACAGTTCACACCATGATCTTTTATTAGAAGGAGACTGATATGTATGTATATATATATATGTGTGTGTATATATATATATATATATATATAATGTCTTTTTTTTTACAAGATATGATATTGGTCATTGAATGAATTGGTAAAAGTTAATTTTTTATTTATTAATTTCTATTTTTTCTTGGAAAAAATTATTTTTCCTTCAAATTTAAGATTATTAGTTATGCAGAGGTTTTTTTGTCTAGATGTTACGAATAAATTATTTTTAATCATTTTATAAACTTAATTTTTGAAGTAATACATTAAATTCAAAACGAAAGACAAGAATATCTTTCGATATTTTAATACACCTTCCAACACACTCTACATAACTCTCCATGCAATTACTGAGCTATTTAACACATATATTTTAATACCTAATTTAACCACTGATTTATTTAACACAACACCTTTAAATATCAAATCAATATGGACCACTCTTCTTTATTTAACACAATCCAACTATTTAACAAATGAAAAATTAAAATGTGATCCAATCGACCCTTAACATCATGGGTGGGTTGTTTTAGTATTTGGTTACTACTGGATATTGAAATTGAAGACTAAGGCTAGGTTTGACCACTCGATTATTTGATTATTATTTCGTCCTTATTTGAAATTTTTTTGTATTTTTTTTTTGTTTTTCGTCAATTTTTTGTGGATTATTAGTTCGTCTCAACGAGAGTTTTCAAAAAATTTATAAATCATGGACCAAATTTTAGAAAATTCAGAAAAGATAAAAATAATAAAAAAAGTGATTTTTTTAGTTTTTAGATATAATTTTATATTTTTTCTAAATTTGTCTTATCGAGACAGATCAATAATTTATAAAAAAATTAAAATCAAAATAACAAATATTAAAAAAATTGAATAGAGTCGAGTTAGGCCAAATTAGACCTCATTGACAATTTTAAATTTGATTATAATAAAAAAGTTGATTTGATAGCTCATGATAGATCAATATCAGCAGCATAAATCTGCTGATTTTGGGTATAAAATCCAACAGGACTAGACCACGTCGTCTACCTAGCACACAAGGTAGATTACCATCCGTTGCATCAGCTAGCTAGAGTCTAGACAGCTGGGTCCTATATGCCTTCTTTCTTCGACACAACTACTGCTACTTTTGCATCACCATATTTATTTATAAATCAGGCGTGCTATGGTTTCAAAAAATAATTTAAAAAAATATATCTGAATTTAAAATTTATTTAAATTTAAAATTTTACATGTTCAAGGGTATCTAGTTTATTAATCTTGAATTCTAGAAAATTTTTAAGAAAATTTTCAAACACCGTAAATGCATTGTGTTGTGTGGTCATAGTGATCTCGTGTACTCTCAAGGGCGAACAAACTTTATGGATTTAAGGATGGACACTGTAAACGTGTAGTGCGCTTAAATTGGACCTTTGATAGCTTATTTATGTTGAATTCATCGTGGAGCATAATTTTTTTCAAACATTTAAATAACAATATTTGGTTAATTTAATTTTTGTGCAAATTAAGTACCTAATTGTTTTTACAAAATAAAATATTTAGATAGGTCTTGTAAACCACCGCCTAGTATATGCACATAATGTCAAATAAATATTAATATAAATACACATTTTACAGGTAGTAATATATTTTTACAAATATCAATACACATATTATAAATATCAATGTAATTTTTACATATTATTGCTTAGTAGGCAGTTATTAATATTTTTTATTTAGGGGTGTTTTCCATTCTCATTTTTTGATTTTGGTTGTTTGGAAGCCACATTCTCAGAATGAGTTCTGCAAAACTCATTATTTATTTTGGACTTTAGAAGTAAAACTCAAAAAGAGGTCTAGAGCTCCTTTTGTATTTTTATTTATATTTTCCATTCTACTACTTTCACAAAATGCATTCTCTATATTTTCTTAAACACTCTTCCTAAATTCAAAAGTCAAAAATTCAAAAGTCAAAAAACGCAAAATAAAAGGCCAAAAAATAGACTCCCATGCACTTAGATTATAACAATATAATTGAGACTATTATAAATCCATAGTGTGTTACTGCATTGAGTAATGTTAGAGATACAAATGTGTTTGGACACATCCAGAGACAGATGTGTTCGAAATCGTTAGATATATATGAAATTTTCAATCTATTAAGGACTTCACGTGGTCTAACGACTTTGCACATATCTGTGTCCGGATAGACTTTTTCGACCCCATTATAGTTACCCAAGTCCACCAACATTGAACAGAATTGGTCTCCCTGGTACGTTGTTTCAGTAGCAGTGAATAATTTGGTCATTTTTGTTCTATTTTAACAGCGGAGATCCTCTTCTGTATTGTCTCCAGCCTCATCGATCACTTTTACTTTCGAGAAAAAAACACGAACTCCTATATCTCTCTATATTATAATGCTTGGTGTATATATATAGATGAGCGAGCATACGGTAACGTAATACCCGAAGCTAAGTATCCAAAACTTTTCCATTTTGGGCTCTGTCTCACAATCAAATCTCAAAAGAAGCCGGCGACTCGCCGGCATTTTTACCCGGTGATATTCTGAAGATCGTCGGACAGTGTCTGTCTCTGAAAATACACACAAACACACACATTCTCTCTCTCTCTCTCACGCACACAAACTGTGTGTGAGTGTGTGTCTGTTGTCTAAATTTAATCTGAAAGTGTCGATATCCTAGCTCGATTCTGCGGAGGTCAGTTGAAGGTTTTTTTGGGGAGATTTGAATCTATTTTGGAAAGATCTATGGCCATTTTTTGAATTGTGTGTGAAGATAGAAAGGTTTGACGGGGGCAAAGAATATTTGCGTTGAAGAGCTTTACTGATTTTGAACTTGTTTTGGAGGCAGTACGTTTCAGCATAGAGAGGTTGCTCTTCGTAAGGTATGATATTAACTCTCTCTCTCTCTCTCTCTCCCTCTCTGTATTTATGTACGTACATACTCGCAGGGCACATACCACATTTTGCTGGTCTCTGTTTTGGGTTGTGTTTTCGTATTGCTCGTTTGGAACATCTTGATTCCAAAAAAATTGCGAACTCCTGAAGTTTTCAGTGAATTAACATTTTGATTCCGAAAACATAGTGGACCTCCGAAGTATTAAACTCGATATTCTCAATCTCGGGTTTGATTGCTTGTTTGGGTTAAAAGCCTTCTTGCATCATCATTTCATTGATATTAAATGAATTGTGTCGATTTGTTCATCAGTACCGTTATTGAATTTTCTGCTTAAAATTTAGTCGAAACCAACATTTGGTTTTGCGTTCATTTCTACAATTGGATTGGTAAATTGTTATTTATAGTTTGTTTTTGTAGTGCAAGGTCAGTATAAGAGAAACATGATTCATATGAATGGAGATTTCTCTTGGGAGTGTGTTTTAGAGAGAGAAAAAGGGGTAAAGGAATGGAACAGTATACTGAATGACAGTGCTAATAAGAAGGACCTGTAGCAGTCAATCAATCAATTTGTATTTATCTCTCTGATCTTGTCTCTCTGTTTGATTCACCAACCGCTTTCAACACTCGACACAAAAGAAAACTGTGTCTCTAGTGATCAGTTTAATCCTTCAGATTTTAAAATGCTGGCTCATTTTTGAGTGGACAAGGAACCTTGCTTGTACGCGGGGCTGTGCAGTGTGCAAAAACCAAATTTGTTTTGATATTTAAAATGCACTCGGCGTTTGGAGCTAAAGTCTCGAGCATCTAGATACGTACCAAAATAATATTGTTTTAATGCGGTACACACACACACTGTAGTATAGGCACAACACCTCTTAAACAATATTTCTAGAACCGTTTATTTTTCAAATTCATCATCTGATACATATGTACAAATATTTCTTCTCTATGTTTTCAAGCCATGCTTGTCTCCCGTGGGCTAATCCTATACCACCTTCAGGTTTGGGAAATGCAGCCTCACTTTGAACCTAAAGCCATTATCCGAATTATTCATTTACTGATATAGTTTGATAACAAATTAGATCGTTCAAATACCGATATTCGATCAAAAACATTTTCTTTAGGAACGAAATTAATGTTTGGTTTCCAAAATTATATTACTGCTTATCAAGTCATCAATCTTCTGATTGTGTTAAGAACTATAACTACAAAATGAGATCTTCTGTTTTCCTAATAAACTATGGGTTTTCCTCCTAATATACATATAATATCAAAAAATACGAATATCAATATATAATATACATTTTGCAGATATTAATTTATAATTACGAATATTAATAAATAATTTATGAATATGAATGTACCTTTTATAAATTTTAGCATTCTCCATAAACCATATATGTTTTTGAGTAAAGCGATTGATCCTGGGTTATTGGCTCCATTTCGGTAACAGCAAAGCGAGCGCTGAAAGGACAGTCTCCTCTGCTGCTTCTTACTCTCTCAGTCTCTCTCTCTTTATTGCTTTCTCTTTCTCGTACGGATATATTTATGGTGAGTCGACGTTGGATTTTCTCGAAGGATGAGGAGGATTGATTTGATTCGAACAAAACGGAGAATCGGTTATCGATATTCTATATGTCAGAAAAACTTGGGCTAACACGAATCCCATCTTTGGAAGGAAAACTACGGAAGTGGTCTCGAACGAGGCGTGAAGTGTGTGCGTGCTTTAGCTCGCAGAGAGGGGGGGCGGAATAAAGGAGAATTGATGAGTCCCCCATTATTTATGGCCGTTTCAGATTTTCTGATCCACTTTTCTCCTTTTTCTTTCCGTTTGGTCTCAAAACCCGGGAAAATAAGAGCATAAATTTTTAGTTGTTCTCCTCCACTACCTTCTGTTTTCGCGGGGCCAAACAGGAATCCTGAATTCTTTACTATTATTATTATTATTCTGGACAATGTTGGTTCTATTTGTCCAAAAATACCCTTTTGAAATCTCATCCGTTTAAGAAGAATGTCCGAGATTTCTTAAAAGAAAAAAAAATAACGGTTATCAGAAAGTGGAATTTTATACACTATTTGCTTGTTATTCATCAGTCCTGGATATGGGTGTATTAATTTGTTTGGTAATGCAGAAAAAGAATTGGGAAAAGAAGAAAAGGAGAAAATGCTGACGTGTATAACGTGTTCGAAACAAAGGGTGGAGGAAGAGGAGGAAGAGTCGCGTGGGACGCCAAGTACAAAAGAAGCCGTCAAAAGCCTGACGGCACAGGTTCTAATCCTATACCCTCATACCCTTTCTCTACTACCTATATCGTTATTTTGTCAGTCTATTCTCTCCCTTTTTTTCCTTCTTGGCGTAAAGAAACAAAAAATCACAAATCGCTAGTCACGAGTACCCTTACCAAAAAAGAAAGAAAAAGAGAAATAAATGGTTCCACTAGGCTTTTGCATTCTAGGGACCTGTGGGGCCCAAAAGTTCCCCTAGGCTTTTATATGGTGGGGACCTGGGCCCACTGTTTCGAGGGGGCCCAAAAAAACAGTATACATTCGCATGTTTGCTTACTTTGGAAGTAATTAGCAGTATCTAGGATGGTAACGGCACGAATCATAGTCAAATTTGTTAATTTTTTCTTCTAATTTCCAAATTTGAATTATACCTTCATTCCCGTTCTGTTCTTTGTTCGGGAAACGAATCCCACCTTTCATTTCCGTTCCGCCCCGCTTTATTTTTTAAATTAAAATAACTTAATTTATCAAGATAAATTGAGATTTTTAAGGTTAAATTTTAGACAAATCATTTCAAGACGAATTGAATTTCAATTATATGAGGTAGTACATAAATCTGTACACATATATAGGGTGTGTTCGTTTTGAGTGTTTCTGAAACAATTTTTAGAAACAAAACTCTGAGACGTTGTTTGGTTATAAGTGTCTCAGAAACTTGTCTGGGAGAAAAATGTTATGTGCATAGTCTCAATTTTATATGCGTATATATGTTTATACATAAACTGATATACATCTATACATGTGCAATGAACTAATATACATATATATGCATTTACACATGAGTAATTTTACATGGACTAAGAAAAAATATTAAAGGAGTTTAAAAAATATATTATAAATAGTTATAAATAAAAGAGTTAGAAAGTAAAATAATTATTATTTAAAACAGGGTTTGGAAGGGGGCGAAGGTACCAAGCCCCGCCTCCGACCCGTTCCCCATTTTTTTTTACTTTAACCTTCAAATTCAACTTATTTCCCAAAAAAATCCTCGAAACTCCAATCTGAACGGAGCGGATCGGACGAAATTGCCATCCTTACCTATTGTTGCTGACTAAATTATTATTTTTTTAATTAAAAATAGTAAGTACAAGTAATACGACGCTAAATAATTTAAAAATAGTGATAAATTATATTTTTTAAAATATTTTCGCCTTCAATGATTTTATGGCGCCTTTTTAAGTTATTTTCTGATTTTTTATGTCAAGGCACATAATTAATTCAGAAATTTGATGCAAATTTGATAACATATTAGAATCAATGATTAAATAGCAATGAGAATGATGTCGAATAATTTAGGCCAAAGGGGGCCTTATTCAACAATTGAAAAACCAAACCATTTATTTTGTAGGCATCTAGTATGTTAACCATTTAAGAAATTATGAAAATCAGACATCAAAGTTTATTTGGAAAAACAATATTTGTCTTAAGATTAATGAGCCGTCCAAGTTTAACCTTCTATTGTTCTAGAGTTTTTATCAATGTTTAAGTACCTTATTTTTTGCATGAATGATCTACAACTTGAGATTAACAAAATAATGGGTCCAATCGTTAAATGGGACATTTGCATCCCATGAGGGATCATCATATGACAAGATTGTTTCTTGCAAGTCATGTGGACTAATACGTAGTTTCTCTCGAGTAATGTTAGTGACACATTCTAACACATACACACATAGGGCGGGGGTGCGTAGGCGTAGCTTAGTTTATTACCAGAACAATATCAAAATTTTGCTCCATTACAGGAATGCACAAGTAGTAAAAAAAACTTCGAAAAAGACTTAAAATGACCCACAAACGTTCCAAAAGACCTTTTTTTTCGGATAAGTAGGAGTAAAACTGAGTATATGGTTTGCAAGTTTAGTGATACCAGAAGTGCGTACGAAGAAAAAGTGATGATTCAAGACCAGGAGAGACCAAAGAGTGACCGTTTTAAGTATTTAGACTCTATTATTAGTCAAGATGGAGAGATTACGGATGATGTGACCCATAGGATCCAAGTGGGGTGGCTCAAGTGGAGAAGTGCTACTGGCGTACTGTGCGACAAAAGGGTACCCACAAAGTTGAAGGGAAAATTCTATAGAACTGCTATAAGACCAGCGATGCTTTACGGGACAGAATGCTGGCCTATGAAGAAACAACAGGTGAGCAAGATGAGTGTAGCGGAAATGAGAATGTTGAGGTGGATGTGTGGTAAGACTAGACGAGATAGGATTAGAAATGAAACAGTCCGCGAGATGGTAGGCATAGCACCTATAGACGAGAAGTTGAGGGAAAATAGGCTTAGGTGGTTTGGGCATGTCTATCGTAGACCTACGGATGCAATAGTTAAGAGAGCGGATAGGATAGCTTTGCATAGCAATGCTCCAGGGTGGGGAAGACCCAAATTGACATTAGATGCGGTAGTGCGCAAGGATTTAAGTCTACTAGGGCTAAGTGAGCAAGCAGCATTTGACAGAACTCTTTGGAGGAAAAGGATTCATGTAGCCGACCCCAATTGATTTGGGACATAAGGCTCAGTTTGGTTTGTTTTGGTATGAACGGAGAATTAGGGAGCAACAAATGAGTGAATCCTCTGCACGAGAATTGTGTGGCAACAATTTGGGTGTATGAAGATGTTCTCATAGAAGGTGAGGGGGGTCGTGAAAGTTATGTGAGTGTTAGTTTTGTGTTGGGAAATATGGATAGCAAGTTGGGGTTATCTTTGAGGCCATTTTTTTTATGCGACCAGGTCCGGAAATATGGGCAAAATAGTGCACCAGTTACCCCACCAACCTCTTCAACTACTATATGAAATCCTCGCAAGTCACAAACAAATTAGAATCCCAACTCTCAATTCTTTCTCAAGACATAATCATTCTTTTGGCACTCCCAAAAGTCAAGTGTTTTTGTTAATTGGCGGAAAGGAAGTGAAGGTGATGTGACAACTTCTTCCTAAGATATCAACTCCAATTAAAAGGATATAACTGTACATTATGTGGTGTATAATAATGTACATGGTGTATAATAGTGAGAGTTCTTGGAAAAGAGAAGACACCCTTAGTAGGAAATACACATGCTGTCCTCGCTGTGGCTCACCATGGAAAAATTGTCCACCAATTCTACCTACTCTTTTCCTCTTCCAACTTTCAGTTCCCAACTTAAGGGGGACATAATGATTACAATTAAAAAGTTTGGACTTACCCCTACTGCATAGTTTTCAGTGTAGATTCATTTACCTCTCCTGAGATATTTGACAACTTCATTGGCCCTCCCTACTTACTTTTTTTTTTCTTTTTCGAAATTGGTGTCTTTTACTTTATTTTTGAAACCAGATAAGTCAAATTCCGTTAGTTAAATTATTGAAATTTTCAAGTTTGAATTTTTTAAGTTATTTATGCAATTTGCTGTTTTCGTAAATCAAGGATTGTATCCACCTCCAGGATCTTTATACTACAATAATACAGAAGGAACAAGCAATTTACCCCGTCTTTGAATTCCTGCCCTATATTCCCACCAACCACTTGCGTTACAAGTATCAACAACGATATTGACAAGCGTGTTTCAAAAGCGGCTTGTTGAGAATCTGACAAACTAGCACTATCTATAGGTATTTGTTTGAGCTTTACTCATAGCTCTTCTGAAGCTTCCTGGTTAGACAGATAACATTCGTTTAACAAGTAATGGAACACAGAGAAACATTTTCAGCTCCCACACCGGTGCACTTGCCATTTACACAATTTTCTTCCTTTTCATGGTATCATATTGATGAAACTGGCCAAAATATCTGTTCAAAAGTTCACAGATCGCTCTTTATATTCTAATCTATACTTGAAAATGTTACATTAACCCATTGTTTTCAGACTACCTGCCGTGATGGTCAATACAATGATAGACCTTATGATACTTGGATGATAAGTTAAATTCTGTATACAACAACATATTGCAGATCAAGGACATGGCAATGAAAATGTCAGGTGCCTATAGACAATGCAAGCCATGTACAGGTTCCAGTACCTATAAGAGAAGACCGCGACCTTTCCCAGACTTTGATACTATTTCGGAGGGGATTCCGTACCCATACATGCAACCAGGAAGCTCGAGTTCAACACCTGCATGGGATTTTACTGCAACGGGTCACCCAAATGGCGGATGTGATTCAAGATTCAGGGCAATTGGTGGGGACCGCATCCCCGGAGGACTAGGATATATTGCTGCCCAATCTGGTGAAGTGGTGCTAGAGGATGAGCACGAGCCCAAGGAATGGATGGCACAGGTGGAGCCTGGAGTTCAAATTACTTTTGTTTCTCTTCCTCATGGTGGGAATGATCTAAAACGAATCCGCTTCAGGTATATTACTGTTCTAAACCAATAGATATAAGCCATGCTTCTATTGAAGGTAGTTAAAGCACCATTAGATAGATAAATCAGATCAAAGAACTGGCTCTCAATCTCTTCTTTGAATTTCTTAGGATTAGAAAGCTTGTGAATAGACAGACCTTGACTAAAATGTTCTAAAATTTTAAATGCGCTACATTTTCAATAGTGTAAGTTGCTTACCCTTTAAAAAATAGACGATTAATACTTTCATTAACATCATTCCGGAATTCCTTTTTGGAGGCCTTTCTAGAACGATTTCTTCTCTGTTTGATGGAGGGGGTTCCAAGCTTGAAGGATCCAAGTTGAAGAGTTGCTGGGGCTGATAGTTATAGACTTACACAGTTTACTTAGTTTGGATGCATGACCTAGATCTACCCACATGGACAGATATATGTTAGATATCCTCATGAAAAGGTGCCCGGATTTAGATATTAACAACTCGTGGATCTTACATGCCGTGTTGCTCAGATTCTAATCTTACTTTTCTTGTTAAAATTTACCTTTGTTCTAAAATTGGAAGCTGATGTTGCTTGATTTTTTACATTCTTGAAGCCGAGAGATGTTTGATAAATGGCAAGCTCAACGATGGTGGGGTGAAAACTACGATCGAATCATGGAGCTTTATAATGTTCAGAGATTCAACCAGCAAGCTCTTCACACTCCCTCAAGGTCTGAGGATGAGGTAAACCACCTTTGACTAGCATATTGTCATTTCACTTTTATAATATATCCATGTATTTTACTGGTATCTGCTTTTGCTACGAAGAATGTACAATTGGTCCTGAATCACAACCAAGTCCACTATAAGAACAAGCATCCTTTGCTTGATATAAACATCCCTTTGGCATGAATCATGATTGGTGGACATTTCATGTTGTCGAGCATTCTGAATATTCGGAACACATAAAATTCCCCACCTTCAGTATAAGCTTTGTCAATTTGTGAGGCAGGGTTTGTCATTCAGTAGGAAGTCATATTATTGATCCCTATCCCAATTAATATGAAGTAGTCCTGGAATCTGAAACATAGCAGGTGTTGGGAGATCAAAGCTGTTTACCTCCTACTTCTATTTTAGGAGGCTGGAGTGTTTTAGATTACGACATTCATACGTAGCTTAGCTGAAGAGGCTATTTAGCGCATTGTCCAGCCCCTCAACAATTAAGTTTTTACCAAAGGCCCCAGTTGTCCGAGGACCTACTTAAATAGGTAACATTGTATTTTTCAGACCAAAGCCTCAAAAGACTAGGGCCACTACTGTTGACATTACTCCATATCACTTTATCACCAAACCAATTCAGTTGAAAGGAGTGTTACAAAGAAAATATCATTTCACAATACGAATGTAACGGAGAGTAAAATATCATTCCCAAGCTTACAAAATATTATACTCTCTGCAGCAGCGAGATTCTTCTTACTCAAGACTAGGATCAGCAATGGAAAGCCCTATGACTCCATCACTAAACAAAGAATGGACGCCAAGAAACTACTATAAACCTTCTGTCGGTAAAGGGTATTTCCCAACTGAGCCTTCAGATCAATGTGGGGGGCACCACTACAATCCCGGATCAATGGATGCGTCACGGACGACAACATCCTCCAGAGACGAGGCTTCAGTTTCCATTAGCAATGCTAGTGACATTGAGTCAGAATGGGTTGAGCAAGATGAGCCCGGAGTTTACATTACCATCAGACAACTAGCTGATGGAACTAGGGAGCTGCGGCGTGTCAGATTCAGGTAAGAAAGATTTGTTAGTCTCTATTAATTTTCTTCAGTTGTGTCTATGTGGTGGCCAATTGATAGTGTTTTCAGAGTGAGCAGTTTTGGTAAGCCACGTAAATGAAATATTGAAATCTCTTCTTTGACTTTCTAATTTCATCATCCTTTCGAATATAAGTTTGTTGTTTGTATTTCAGCAATAATGGTTTCAAACTATCAATGCTTTTTGCTCACACCTACATTTTCAAATCCCTCTTCATTTTTCCATGACAGTGTGTTGTAGTGTGACTGAATTCCTTCTGATGTTTTTGGGCTTCGAAATCACTTTAAAGCAAGATGGAGCATCACCCCCTCTTTCATTTTTGAGTGTCGGTAACAGACATTAACACAGCCACCTTTTAGCCCCACCTCTCTCAATACCATATCAACATCCACTGCTGCACTAACGCACCATCTTTATCAACAAATTGAAATGGTAATGGCTTAGCGCTTGGAACAAACAACTTGAGACAATTGGTTGAAGTTCCAATGCTTGTAACATTGCAGAGATACTCATAAAAATTTCTGTTGGTTTTCTTTGGAAGTGTAGTGATGAGTGATCTCATTTCCAAGCAGATCGTCAATGTTCCTTGATCATCCATCATCTGTTAGATTAGATTCCAAAAGTACTACGACCTATAAATTAATGCTTCCAGTCTGCAATTAGTAATGATTCTACATTTTTTTCCCTGTTCTTTTTTGCAGCCGGGAAAGGTTTGGAGAGATGAATGCCAAAACATGGTGGGAAGAAAATAGGGAGAGAATACAAGAACAATACCTTTGAGTTTATACGTTTCCACTCGTCTAGTTTTATGCCGCTGGCGCAGCCATTTCTCTGGTAATGGAAATATTTCATTTTCCTCCTCAGCATGCGATGAAGTGGAACCTATCCACTCAAATGGAGTCATGCCCTAACTTTTCTAATGACCCTTGACTGGCATACTGGCATTGATGATGAATCAATACTGTGGATGGACATACAACGTAATGGTATAGTTTCTAGAGGCCTTTTTTCAGGAAAAGAAATTATCTATTTTTTTTTGGTTTTTTTGCCACTGTGATCTTTCTATATCATGACAAAATCTTGTAAGATTCCTCCTCTTGTTTTTTTTTTTTTGGAACTCTAGTAAGCTTCTTACTGACTCTCTGTTTCTATAGATTTCTTTGGGTATTGGGGCTTCTTTGGATCATTTTCTCTCATAATTTACATGTGCTCTCTCTCTCTCTCATATTGGCAGAAATTAGAAATTGTACTATTCTCGGAATATTAATTTAATTCTTTAATTTAATTGTTAATTCAATTGAAATACAATTTATGAAAATGCCCTTTTGTTATTATTATTAAATAATTCAATAGCTAATTAACAAATCAAAGTTTTGGAAGTGCAAAAGTAAAATGACAGAAATATTCCTTGAAATTTACATCCTTTTATTGAAAATAAAATTTAAACCGAGCTTAAGGTAGCCAAATACCACCATAGTCTTCTTTAACAAGTTTTGGCTCTTTAAGTTTGGATGGATACTTCAACGGCTTCGCAATATCTGATACGAAACAGCAAAGATAGAGAAGTTGTTCTGATGAATAATTAAACTCAATAGAAATAAGTCACCGAAAAATCAAATCCAAATAATACAGATATACAACAGGAATTATAACAAGAGCCATAACAATAAATCAGGAAACTAAACACATATGTTTATTATGCTTCAATTTCATTTAAAGTTTCTAGAAATATCATTTTCCCTCGAAATTTCGTTCTTACCCAACTATCTAGAATAGAGCACTCAGTTGTTATTGACAAGTCATTACCTAAGCAGGGAAGAGACCTTTTACTATATACTCGAGTTAATAACTACCTCACTCTATCTAGACTCGTTCGAACACGTAGTTTTGCCAAATCAGGTACCAACGAATGTTAGCCGCTTCCCTTTTACCGGCTCAAGGACACCCAAGACAAGGCCGCCACTCTCTTGGGGTCCGAAACTATCGATGCAGACTTATCCCGAAGCCACCTCCAATAAAATATATCCATCTCTTAATTGGGGTCCTTAATCAACAAATGAGATGACGCCCAGTGGGACTCTAACCCACATGGAACAAAACTTGAGAGACGATGTCCATAACACAATACTAGGCTCGACGGCCAAATCCACACTTGGCTCAACGCTCACCGATTATCCATTTTCCATGTAATGAACCTACTTGTTTTCTACGCATTTTCACTATTTATAATGTTCGTCTAACACCCTTCACTTTCGTGTTACAGTGACATTCGAACCGGTGTCTCCAATGTGGATTCTAAGTTTTCACATAAGCACCTAAATCACAATACAGTTTACTTACTACAGTTAAATAACATGACGACTTAACTACAATCACCTATTGGCACAACGGCCACATTAATCTAACGGTACAATGACCATATCATCACTTTTCGTCTTCAATGTTGGCTAGCACTACGACTAAACCTGAAAACTCCATTATTATTACAAAATTCTGGTTCATGCAACCTTAACTACTAAAAACCATAAACATAACCGCAACACCATTAATATACGATAACATATAATTCATGGTCAAAGTTGGTCAACCGCTCACACTGAGTCCCACAAGAACTGGTGTACATACATAACGTGTTCGTGGATGCATGTGCTATGTGATTATATGAAACTGTGGTGTATACTATCTTTACTTTTTGTTCGGAATTTTTTGAATTTCAGTAGGTCATTTGAGGGCCTAGAGTTCGCTCAAGCGAGCTATTATTTTTGGCAGATTTTGATTTTTAGGGTTCTTGCCACAACAACTTGATCCGAACCACAAACTATGAATCTGAAACCCTAAACGTCAATTAAGAAAAAATACAATATTTACGTTTATTAAGAATCATTTTTCCTCTTTTAATTAGATGAAACAAACAGCAAATGAAACTAATTTCTTGCATAATGATGAACAGTAAGCCCTAGCATGCATTTCTATGAAATTAACCTGCAGTCCTATTGTAATCTGACAATCTAGAGGGTGGAAGTGAACCCCCCCAGTGATGGATTATAGAGATGGTTGACATCAGATTGCAAAGAATCACTTGAAGAGAGCCTCCTCCAAAACAAAACCCTCAAGAACACTCAAAAGCCTTCTCTCTCTAAAATCCGAAATCGTAAATGACAAATAAAGTTTTCCTGTGTTTAAATAGAGTTTTAACCTCATAATTGCATAATCATATCATATAATTACAAAATAAATTCGATATAGAGACATTCTCCTTCATTGATGACCTTTACACAGCAGTTGTTGTGCACTTGAATTTGAACAAGCCGCTCGAGTGGTCTCAAGCTTGCTCGAGCGAGCCACCATTTTCAAATCCCAAATTTAATTAATAAATTAGACTATTAACTGAAAATTCATGAATAATAATAAAAAATTAATTTGAAAATTAGAGTTATTACAATTGTACCTTGGCTAGCTTTGTATTTTCACTTGAATTGATGTTCCAAGAAGCTGTATAGGCAATGTACAATTACTGCATCTGGAAAGCCAATTCTTGTCCGGACTATTTTCTTTTTGGTATGAAAATGAATTTGCCGGTAAAATATTACCATGCCCAACCTAACCCAACTCTTAAATGCAAACAAAACCACAACTACTAGCATCGCCCAAAATAAGACTCAAAATGGCCCAACAGGAAGAGAAATATGCCAGATAGAAGCTACTCAAAATGGCTCTTGACAGCCTCCGAAAACACCCACAGCTCCTTTTAGGTAAAACTCCAGAGAAAAACACAATGAAACGATCTCAATAATAATATGATTGGCAAACGTTTGTTAGCAGCTAGTAAAGATAATAAACATAGGAAACAAAAGGCGCAATCTTTAAACAACACACGAAACAACTCTCGAACAGATTACCATAAAAACTTCTATAAAAGCATTTCTCATAACCACCACCACTCATAACAGGACTTGCTTTCAACTTGTTATTTATTTTGTAATAGATAAAACGAAACTTTCAAGCAACAATCCCACCTTATGGAACTTATGTAACAGTAAAACAAACTTCACTTCCACTAGGCCAGCCACACGAGACTGTATCTATCTATATAAGCGGACAGCCAATTTATTGAACTCATTTTACCACATCTCTACAAAGGGGCACAGACCAGAGCCCATCTCATCCCGCGATTTTCCTGGTGAATGTTCTTCTGGCTTGAAACTCTCGAGAAGCTGACAAGTCAGATTGGCCGGCGTGCCATCCCCCTGCCTTCATAGGTGCCCGAAAAGACTGCCTTGCCGCCACTCTACCAGGAGTAATATTCATATTTTCCAGCTTCTCAGCCGTCTCTGAAACTCCAAATGCAGTCTTGCCATTGTAAATGGAAGCTGCCAAGAACGTTTTTCATCACCAAAATATAAAATCAGCAAACATGATTGCAGTTAATAAACAAAATGCTAAACATGGCATAAAAAGTATAATGCACACTTCTACAAAAGTCCAAAACACGAGTACAAAATTATGATATTGTACGCATAAAAGAGCCCCTTCTTAGGTTAGAGTTGAGGTTATTACAGAAACTTTAACAAATCATATAGCAGAAACTAGTGTAATATTTTCCCAAACTTGAAATAAAATTAAATTTGGTTAGTTGTTAGTTGTATTCGACCGCGCACACAAAATGACAAAAAAAATTGAAGAGCATTAACGAGGCAGGCCTTATAGGACCCACAAACACTAAATTATACAATAATTATGCACTATGGAAAATGACTAGGACCCAAAACATCTAATCAGCATCCAGAGAGTAAGCTCTGCGGGATCCACAACATTAATTATTGTGGATGCGCAACTGTCATAATGCTACTAGAATTGATCCACAATAATTAATTTATAATCACTACAACGTATTTAATGAACTTGAAAAATACAGTAATAAAAACTCGAACATACTGATAGAGGTGACTGACATCAATGATTGAGAAAAGTGAAGTGACTAAAATATTTGCAGATTTATATTATAAGAAAACTGACAATTATAATGGAGGCAGCGATGGATGAAATTGACAGTGATTATCAACCGAAATACTGAGACTAAGATGGTGAGATAATTTGATGAAACAATTCCAAATATGATCATGGAGGCTACCGATGAGGGTAAGTGAGAAGATTAACGATCTTGATATGCAAGCAAATTAAATGTAGCAAAATTTATGCCTATGGTGTTTTTGGCAACGTTAATGGACGTCTAAGGTGATGTCAAAGGTTAGCTTGAAAACAAGTCATTTTCTCTTTCTATCTTAGTTGCTACAGAGTGGTCTATGGAGATGACATAGAATAGCAACACCTTTGGTAATTAGTCACGGATACAGGACAATTTCAAAGATTTTCCAATAAGCATCTCCCACTTTCGTATGTACTATAAAAAGCGTTAATTTTAAAAGCATATGATGATAAATATTTAGCGCGTGCCGAGCATGTGTCCAATGCTAGTAACAATAAAAAATTCATAAAGAAATTAGTATTTGTGCAGGATAGATTCAGGTGACACGAGCAGTCGGTTAACGTGCTAATATATTATGAATAGAAATTACAACCACGAAACCACAGAAGATACATGCAAGTATAAATCGATATTATCTGCAAAACAGCACAAGCACATCCAAAAGAGATTTCTCAATTAGCGCCATAAATCCACTTCAGAACACAATCCCCAGAAAGCAAATACAAAAATACCATGCAAGTAGTTCTTGTACATTTTTCGCACTTCTCTTTTCTTTCCCTCCAAATTTTCTCTAATTTTCTTCTTTTCTTTTCCTCAGCGTATTCCTTTGAGGGGAGGGATACTGTTAGGTGACGAGAAGACCAAACCTAAACAATCCAAACTTTCACCATACCTATATAAACAATTACATTTTTCGACGACCAAAACCAACTGCTCCAGCATCACAAAAGCAAAACACATGAACATCGTACAACAAACTTGCGTAACAGAAAACGATGGGCTAGGGAAGACGGGATTACAGCTATTGGAAACTGCATCAAAAGTATAATATCTTATAAGCCCATAAACAAACACTTACTTGGACTGTTTCTTGCAGGAGGTTGGTATCTTGGTTGTTGACTTGAAGAGATCTTTGAAATTTTATGGTTCTTTATATCATCCAAGGCACAACAGAGAAAGGAGAGGAAATAAATGAAAGAGAACAATAGAAAACAATCAATTAAGTGCAAGCACCATCCGTGAACATGAAGAATTTCAGCCCCTTACCTCGTCATTCATCTCCAACCTACGCTGCACACCTACAACAAGCATTAACCATGAGTTCAATCCTAAGAATAATGAAGTTGCGTGGAATATGTGTACAATCCAAAAACATGTGCAAATGAGGCGCAGCTTAAATTGATTCCCGAATTGAAACAAAAGAAAGGAGAGGAAGAAGAAGACACAAGAATCCATGATTGAAGCGGCATTTTTCCCCATCAGTTCTCAGTTAGTCCCCATTATTCTGATTCTAAAGTGTACGCCTACTGTGCTCCTTTTTCCAGACAACAAATTGGTGATCTGACTTCTTCAGTTCCTTAGCAGGAGCTTTGAACACTGGAGATGAAACATTCTAGTCCTAGCATTTTCTCTAAATCCATTCGTCCATAAACATATATGCGGAACACAGATCACAAGAAAAGGAAACATTGCAACTACACATGGCCATGAAAAGGGACATTCTTCTTTGAAGTTTTTGATAAACATCTCAAGTTGCAATAGATTACATTCAAAATGAAAGCCTAATATCACTAGCAGTAATAAAGATTCAGATTCACTATTTCAGGGAAAAGATAAGCACTAGGAAGATTTGAAACGGATCTTCTCGGAAGTGAATCCAGATCTGTTGTTTCAAAATCAAACAAAAGCTCCCAGTTCAAAGAACAAGAAGTTAGTTGAGAAATATGAACAATTAAATATGGACAATTAAATTATTAGACCATCTAAATCATAAGTGATATGTCACCTGTTTTCAAATACTCATGAGATTTGGCAGGAGAAAATTTGCTTGCTGGCTTTGAATTAGAAAGGGTACCAGAGTAACCCTCGACAGACTTCTGCTCTAACATGCTCCTTGTTTCTGCTGCATCATACAAAACAAATTAGGGTCCGGCATTTGTTCATCAGTTGTTTAAATAACACGAATTTGTAGGGAGCAAGCCAAACCAGATGGAGGTGTTCTAGATAAAGCTGTTTTGGGGCGAAGTGATGGTGGAACATAAAAGCAACTCTGCCACACCAAAGGATGCAAATAATTATAAGTCCACCAAAGCAACAACAAATTATAGGTGAAGTACATAACTTTGTGCTTCCATTCTGCACACTTCCAATGATAAGAAATAAGGGAAAAAGATATGCAACCTGGAAGAACGAATGCTGGAGTGCCTCCATAGCTGTTGGCCTTTTGCAAGGATCCCACGAAGAAAGGGACTATGTGACAGGCGAAGAAACAGGGAAAAAACCATTAGTATTACTGTATCATGAGATAAGATGATGGTAAACAGAACAGCAATCTTCACAACACTACCAGCTAAAGTTCTTTATAAACTCGATGATTTTTTTTTTTCCCACTTTAGAAATCATAGTATCCAAGAAAAGATGGGAGGATGAAGAAAAGTGGACAGTTAGCAAGTTACTTCACACCACTTACTGTTATAAGATTGATTGCATCCTTGCTAGCAGATGGTATCAATACAGAAAGATGGACACCAGTTAGCTGCATATCAAATAAAACGACATTTTTAACTCCATGGCCATATTTACTTGAATCAAGAAATCTACAAAATTTTATATGCAAATTGAGATGACATCCAAAGTTAATGAATATGAGCAGGATCAATCAAGTAGCACAAAAATCAAATCCTACACAAGTACAACCATGCAAGGATCCTCATTTGTGCTGGTTGAGCAAAGAAGAAGAATATATGCAAATAAACAACCAGTCACAAAAATACTAAAATTTTGTTTTCATGGTACCCAAAATCTGAAAACCACAATCTAAAAAACCATACCAAAGAAATGCACCTAAGCCACATAAATCCTGCATTGATACAAATGCTCAAGTGCTTTCTTTACAAAATATAAAGTATGCTGAGAAATAATTCCAAATGACATCAAAACTAGTGCTCTAGAAAACACAAACCCTCGAGCATTTTTTTTACAAAATACAATATATACTTGGAAATAATTCCAAAATTCGTGAAAACTAGAGCTTCAGACCACAAACAAATTAAGAGAGTATAAGTTGGATGATAAGCAAGATCGACCTGTGGAAACTGGTAGTTAATAGCACTAGCAAGTTTAAGTCCTTCCGTCCACTCCCTGTCAGTTGGGGTGCCTATTATGCTGCATATTTTGTAGATCTCATCTGCTTCACTGCAATGATAGTGTTAAAACGAGGAACTTAGTGCATAACCACAAAAGGGAAGGAGACCAGGAGGACAAGGAGAGACTGCAGGAATTCAGTTTATATCGAAACCATAAAAGCAAACATCTGAAATTCTAATGCAACCATCTTTTAAGGCCCTTAGTCATCTACACTAGGCTGTGTTCGGTTGGGGAAATTTTTGCGAAGTTGTTTGGGAAAATTTTTCACAAACATTTTTACTTTTTTCCCAAACAACATTCATGGTCAAATTTTCTGAGAGAGAGAGAGAGAGAGAGCACCTCGAAAACGTTGAAAAAATGGTCAAATTTTTTCTGAAACACTTGCACCAAACAACATCTCAGAATTTTTTTTCCCAAAAATCGTTTCAGAAACACTCAACCGAACACACCCTAAATATATCACAATTGGTTTCACCGCTAATATCTCCCACAGAGTCATATAAAAACTCATTCATCAATGAATTGCAAGTGATAACCGAAAACATTAAAATACGCACTTTGAGCCCGGAAAAAGGGGTCGGAGAGTAAACAGTTCACCCATGATTGCACCCATCGCCCACATATCTGGTGGAAGGAAGGAAGAAAACCGAAGATCAAAGTAGAGTCAAAGACATTGGGATTTTCTAAACATGCTTTCCTTTCATCTGACTCACCAACTGCAGAATTATACGTAGGAGACTGAAGCAGAACTTCAGGGGCACGATACCTATGAAATCCATAATTTAGCTTCAAAATGACAAGCATAACAGAAGTATGTATTCAAGGATATCAAAATGGGAGACAAAGTGGGTAAACCACCACATACCAGCGTGTTGAGACATATTCTGTATATGGCGGTTGAGAACTAATCTCCCGAGCAAGACCAAAGTCAGCAATTTTTACATCATCTTTTGAAACCAGCAAGTTTTCTGCATGATGCAAAGGTGGTTTGATTTTTATCAAAAAAAGAAATGAACGAAAGAGAAAACAAAAGAATTTTTTACCACAGATCACACATACACATTAATATTGAATAGGGAAAAATTTACAACGAGAACCAGCTCGTCTGGTCGGCGTGTATAGAGCACAAGGAGCATCTGAACATATACTACCAAGCCCCACCCCCCCATCCCCCCCCAAAAAAAAAAAAAAACTCCATACGAACTGTTGCGAGCCCACAAGACCTACATCAACCAATAAGAAGTAAAACCAATCTTATAAACATGACATTAATCTTAGCAACTAGCATGTGTTCGTCCATTTTCAACAGAACAAGTTTAAGATTTGAGCGAAAAGAAAGAAGGGAACAATGGTCACACTAGAAAGAGTGCGTAATAGCTCAAAAACCAGAGTTCATAATAACTTAAAAACCAGAGCGCATACTTGCTCAAAAAACAAATCACAAGCTTCTGACACAGAATGAGCAGTTGAACAAATCAAAAAAAGAAAGAACTGATCCTTCTTAATGATTGGTCACACAATAATTAACACGGGGGGTGGGGGGTGTTGGGTTATGAGCATCAGTAGCAGGTGCGTGTCGAAGTGCCAGACCCTCTTACAGATAAGTATCAGGATATTGAGCTGTGTCAACACATCTTGAACAATTATTTGTTAACTATCCAGGGCTGTCTTGTACATCAGTAACAAATCTACATGAAATCAACTGAGGTCAAGAGAAAATATGGAACTTCTAATTCTCACCTACGCAAAAGGTTAAATTTTTTCTTTTGTAGCCAATGTGAGCTTCTTTTTCTTCAACTGTCATAAAAATTAGACCATCCACTCGAATAAATTGGGTACAGACTGAAGCGTCAAGTGTGGGTACTTTGAAACCTTTGAGGAGTCCATGCTCAAAAATATTGCGCATAACCACTTCACTCCCCGTAATTTGGTCCCAATTTTGGAGGGAAGAAACATGGCAAAACTATGGGCCCCATCTTAACCCTTCTACACTCCAAACTTCCAAAGTATGATGAAACTTTACATCTTTCCTTGACATTCTTCGTGCCACCCAAACATATAAAACAACAAAATCAATACCAACATTCAATTGAAACGGTATTAGAAAGAACTTATGGTATCGGAAGTACAGACTGTGACTATATGTGAGGGGACAATCAATCATGTTCCAGAACTTAACTATCTCCTTCAACCTTTTTCTATTTCTTGCCTATTAACTAAGACTGAAGTCCAGGAACATCAACCAGATACACCATTACCGTGTCCTCACAGAAAGCAGTAGCATTACCTGGCTTTAGGTCGCGATGAAAATATCCTCGCTGATGCATGTACGCAAGTCCGTGAAACACTTGGAAGCACCAATTCCTGATTTCAGCTTCTGAGAAAAGCTTTCTCCTGTCTTTGATAAGTTGATATAGGTTGCATTCCTGAAACAGGAAAAAAAGTTTCACACAATTAGTTTGGCGTAATCAGAGAACGAGAAGATAGACAGGATAAGAGGAAGGCCTCATACCATGTATTCGAACACAAAATACAAGATATTATGCTCCCTAATGACTTCCTTCAGCTTCACAATATTAGGATGGTTCATTTTTCGCAGTGACTGCCAAGAAATCAATCACATCACAAGGCAGGACAGATACAGCGAACAAAGCCAAATGATACATATTGAACCCATAAACTACTGTACCTTAACTTCTCTCAAATTTATACATTCCTCCCACGAATAATATTTTCTCTTCATTTTCTTTATTGCAACCTGTTAAAAGAAACGATTTATTTGAAAGAGCACACTGAAGAACTTACTAGCTTCATTTTTAAGGTTGACAGAAAACCAACTCACAATTTCACCAGTCTGCTTATTTATAGCTCGCCAGACACTTCCGAACGTTCCGTCGCCAACTTCTTTGATTACCTTGTACCTGTACCACCAAGAACTGTTAGAGTGACTCGACTAAATCAAAATATAAGTATTACCGAGCAAACTTGAATAAACAACGCACCTCTCCATTCTTTTTATTTCAACAGCCCAGGATGCTTTATTCATTCAACAAAATACTGGCACATAGAGGAAATCTAAGATTTCAATCTTCAGTAGGTCTTACGGAAAAAAATAACAAAATGTAAACTAACTGCGACGCAGATCTAGCCGAGTCCACCATCAATGTTCTGTTGACCCATCTGTGAACAGTGAACCAAAACATTTGAGATGGGTGGGCTTCACCATTTTATTTGTCAAATGTACCAGAAAAAGGGCTCCGAGACAACAGTAAGGCATATATAAGAGGGATGATCGAGTGGTGAGAAACATCTTGTCACCAATACAAGAGCTGACCAAGCCAGAATATTGCTTTAGCAAATAGATCAGTTCATTCCCTCAGGATCGCGTTACCAGGATTCCAAACTTGATAACAGCTACCTCATCAAACTGTGTAAAAGATCTTGTAGATCTTCAGTTACCGATGATGTCATCAATCTACTTTGTAGCCATCAGGAGACAGGAAAAACTATAGCCGCTAACTTAAACTCTGGACAGAGTTGGTGCAACAGGCTTCAAATGTAAACTACTAACCAAACATCATCTTTTGGTTTGCAGACTCCTAACCTGTGATTCGGCAAAAGGAAAATGAAACAAGACAAAGGTTAGGGCCATCTTGCAAAAAATCAAAGACAAACAAATTAACTGCATATGCAGGAAACAACCTGTAACTAAAGGCGAACCCTCGAAAATGGTTTTCCCAAGGATCACGACAATAATGCTACTTTAAGTAACGAAATTGTCAGGAAATGTCAAAATTTAATGCCTTCTTTAGGAATAAGCAAATATGGAGCTTACTAGTAGATGCGCACTAAAACTGAACGCCTATCTCAGTCAAATTTTGCAGAGGACTCCTGAATTGTTCATTGGCTGCCAACTAGGTACAGTTGACAAAGGAAACAAGAAGAAAATCTCCAAGGACAAAACACCTCCAGCCAAACACTTGCTGGAATGGGCCAACCCGAAGCTTGTAGCAATCTGACCAAGGGCACACTTTCTCCATGACTTAATACAGCAAATTTTGAAATTGAAGTTCAACGCAACCTGACAGCAGAAACAACAAATATAATTTCACACATCAAAATCATTATCTAGAAGGTTAAGCTGTTTCAGTCATGATAAGCATTACAACTTAAATGAGCTCTTTTGGTACAAAACATCAAGTTCATTAATCTAATGCTAAAAAACCAGAAAATGATAATCACAGCTTCACAAATTCAAAAGCTAAAGCCATAACAACCTCTTCCGTAGATATCGTATCAAACCTCTTCCGTAGCTATCATATCAAACACAAGAAGAAAGTAGAAATAATCTTAATGCAATTCTAAGATCAATCTATGTAATATAGCAACAAAGGAGAAAGTTTATCAGCATTATGAACAATTTGCACGGCCATCCTCACAGCAAAGTCCACAACTACAGTTGTAGGCATGCACCTCTCCCTTCCTACACCACGAGTGATGCGCACACGAAGTTCATTTCAGAATTGTTCGCTTTGGTTTTTTTCTGGGCGGGGTAGGGTTGAAGAAAATAGAATATAAATATATATACATGTAGCCAAAATTCTTTTCATTTTTTTTTATAAGTTGGACCAAATCTCAAGTGAGGGAAGTGATTATTTACAGGTCTCGTGTTGATAAAGAAGACAGAAATCTTCACTCTAGAAAACGCATGTCCAGAAGAAAATTCACAATCTTGTAGCCCTTAATTCTTTTCTTGTTCAGTTCAGAGACTAAATTTGACATGTAAGTTACATTGTTTTCGTAATTGACTAAATTGAGTGACACCATTAGATTTTTCCCATGCCACACTTCCAACAATGAAAGCAAGCGGTAGAAACTTGTACAGAACTGTAAATAAAGTTCTATTTTATCTCCTTGAACCCATGCTGAAGACACAATGACATCACATGGGCAGTGGTTCGTCACTACCATTTTTCTTCTACAGCCCTTTCGAAATTGGTCAATAAATAAGATAGATATGCCTTCTCAAGATAAAATCTGCAGGGCATTCAAGATCTTTTGGACTTGGAAAAATGAGGCTTACAGACTTGGAGAGAACAACAAGCTAATGTCTTCCTATGGCGTCTCAGCATTGGACATCACCACAACAAAACCCCAATGGACTCTGACCAACACCGAACTACTAATTAACCGTGACCAAATTTGCTTCAATAAACCAGGTTATGAACTCCGTTCAACGTAAGATGTTAATAAATTACGAGTGATGTATCCTCTCAATAAAAAAAAAAACCCCTAGTAGGCTGGCAGCAACACATATTACTACATCTCTCATGCACTTCAAGAAACAAAAAGGCGTATTAATTCAAATCAATCATGCTACTGCCCCTAAACTTGACCTCAAATCCATACATATGCAAGCCATCAAAACTAAATTGGAGGTATTTTCATGAGATAACAATATGAATGCACGTATATCCAACCGGAGTCTTGGGTGATGGTTATTGCATTCTTTGGTTTATTTACACAATGTTTTGTGTTGTTGCTGAAGTACTTTTCGTACACCTAAAAACCAAAGCAGTTCATTTGTTTTGAAGGCTCTTGGAGATGGGCTCGAGGTCTGTTAGTGAGACACTTCAAGTTTCGCTCGTGTACCCAGTCGGGAATTGAATAGTGTAGGTGTGGTTTCAGAGATACATAGTACATGCTGATATGGGAAGAAATATCCTTGGGTTCTAAGGTTCTCCTGTGGTGGATACGTATATACACCAAGATTGCATGTATGGATAGAGCTGGTAATGTCCTTGCCGAAATGCCAAAGAAGGATATAGTTCTTGGAGTCGCATGATTCAAGGTTATGCATCAAATGAGTTACTGATACATTCAAGTATGTCACCACTACCACTACTTCATGTCACCACTACTTCGGCTTTAGCTAGTTTATAGCATAATGAGTCACTTGCATTAGTTAGTTGTTCCTAGTCAATAGCATACTAGGAGCATAATGGTTCAGTTAAATTGCATGAGTGAGGTAGCTGGCATGGGTAGTTACTTGTTCCTAATTGTTAAACATGTTTCCTTTAATGGCATGTATGGAGGTTATTTGTAATCCTATTTATTGGCTAAAATCTGAATGAAAAGGATGTCAAATATTATCCAACCATCTTATTTTTCTCTCATTGTCTTCTTCTTCATAACTTCCTTCTACGAATTGAAACATATCAATTGGTATCAGAGCCGCGTTCCAAGGACACCCGTGGCAAATCCAACACCGAATTTCGCAATGAAGTTAGTGAAATTTTGGCTCACCATGAGTCAAATTTCGATGAAATACATACTTCCGCTCAATCCATTCTTGCCCAGTTACAAACACTACAACTTTGTCACACCTCCGACACTAACCCCGATAATACCATCATCAATCCCTTCGCCTCTAGCTTGAACTCCCACCAAATGCTCACCCAAGACCCAAACCGTCCACCCATCAACCTCAAGCTTAGTTTTTCCAAATTTATAGGGAACGATCCCACCAGTTGGATATATCGGGTCGAACAATATTTTGAATTTCAACGTATTGCCCCCGCGCAACAAAGTCCAGTTGTCCTCTTTCCATCTCGAGGGCATTGCCCTGCAATGGCACCGTTGGTTCAACAAATTCAAAGGGCCCGTAAGTTGGGGTTAATTCACCACCGCCCTGCTTCGTCGCTTTGGACCCACCGAATTTGACGACCCCTCCGAAGGGAAGAGTTCGAAAGGCTATCCCAACTCATTGACGCCCTACATGATAATTATTTGATCAGATGTTTTACCATAGGACTCAAAGACGAAGTGCGTATTGATGTTAAACTCAAGACGCCTCGACTTTACTTGAAGCCATTGGCGTGGCCCAACTTGTCGAGGAATGCAATAGCTTACAAAGGAAAACTATCCTTTAGCCTCGACCATTCGTTCCCAACACCACAACACCCAATTGCAACACCACCAGCCCCACCATGGCCGACCTCCTTAGCCCGAACTCCACTAAAAAACAAGTCCGAATCAAAACCCTCCAACGAGCCCGTGATTGGCAAGGCTCGAGTTCGTAGAGAAAAGGGCCTATGCTATTATTGTGATGAAAAATACGTGTCCGGCCACCGTTGCACCAAGCCCCAACTTTTCATGATCAAGGATTTTGTGATTGTGGATGATCAACTTGAGCAAATCATAGTCGACACTGGTCCATACACCACTCCCGACCCACCTATCCTTTGCCAAGTTGTGACTAGCCTCGATCAAAATAGGAATATTGGTCAAACCAATGACATTTCTCTCAATTATATCCAGAATTTATCCTTGCGGCAAAGGATATTGCAAGAGTAGAGGAATGATACATTCAAGCCAGTTACCACTACCCCTACTTCAGTTTTAGCTAGTTTATAGCATAATGGGTCACTTGCATTATTTAGTTGTTCTAGCATAATAGGAGCATAATGGTTTAGTTAAATTGCATGAGTGAGTTAGTTGTCAAGGGTAATTACTTGTTCCTAATTGTTGGGCATGTTTCCTTTAATAACATGCATGGAGGTTATTTGTAATCCTATTTATTGGCTAAAATCTAACTGAAAAGGATGTCAAATATTATCCAACTATCTTATTTTTCTTTCATTGTCTTCTTCTTCTTCTTCTTCTTAACTTTCTTCTACAAATTGAAACATACCAGCTACCAATAAAAAACCCAGGTAGCAAACTAGGCTCCAGGCGAATATGGTGCATGTGCCATAATAGTGAGCTATTGACATAACAATTACGATTGGTACAATGGTGGTCATTCTTGCAGGAAAGGTTCGTCAAAATATGTTACAACCCCACTCGTTCCTAATTTATATACCACTAATGCTCGAAATAGCAACTTTTTGTTAGACTAACTCCGGTGGTGTTTTTTTCTTTGCTTCACCCACCTTGGAGCCACAAAGTACAATTAGGGGCATACCTACCTAGAGGGGGAGGTGGCTGGTGCCATCCCCAATTTCCAAAGGAAAAAAAAAACACCAAGTAATTTTTAGCTAGATACTTATATGCCTTATCCGGTACATATCAGGCATGTATTGATATTCGATACGTGCACGTGACTGGTTTCGGAGTATCCGTGCTTCATTGGTGTGGAACCTATAAACATACATGGGGTGGAAAAAAGATATAGGCATCACGTTATGGTGAACCTAGAGCACCGAGTAATTTTTTCTTGTTTAATTTAATCAACAAATTAATAATACACAAGAGATGGATTGAGATGAGGAACAAGTCACAAATGAGAAGTGAGGACTCAACCCGGAGCTAATCCCAAATTTAATTTCTAGATTTGCCATATTTAGCTTCGTCTCTAGGAGTTACTGGAAATGTGGAGCATGAGATGTTGTCCTTCCAGACATCCAGTTGATGAATGCAACAGTCATTTGAATTACTAAAAATATATATAAGAGCCATGTCTGGACTATGTAGCACAGACACTCCTCGGAGGTCCTTGTACCCGTGTCAAACACTCCAGTACATGAACACGCCAGAGACACGCCAAAAAATGTATGGGACACGCCAAATTAATTTTATTTATTTTTTGAATGGGGACACGGGGGGAAACGAATTTGGATATGGCTGGAGTAGATTTGTCATTTTTAAAAAAAATTTGGGACAAATTTGTTATTACACAATATATGAGTTAAAACTGCAAAATACCCAACCAGATTTACGTTTTATCTCCATATCTCATATATGTTTTTTTCTTCAATATATTTAATCAACTCAAACATAATACATTAATCCAGGACATCTCTTTGATTTGTATTTTTGTTTTGTTTGAGTTATATTAATATCCATTCATTAATCATTATAAAATATTTAACGTAAAGAAATTTTGCTGTGTCCCCGCTGTGTCAGTTATCCCTATTTTTAAAAAAAATAGGGTGTCCGTGTCTGTGTCCGTGCTACATAGCATCTGGAATATGATTATCTTTTGACGCAGCTTCAAATTTGAGAAACATCAAGATACAAAGTTTAGATTACAAGAAAACCGAAAAATGAGCCAAACCAAAGATTCATAATTACGAAGGAAGCCATAGAAGATCAGGGAATCCCAAACATCAAGCAAACGAAAATATCCAAATTCAACAGGCAAACGCCCTAACCCTAGATCGCATAAAATGAACTCAATACCCAACATGACCCAAAAATAACCAATTCGCTTAGATCTCGTTCGTATCCAACACACCCCAATAACAGACATCTATGCACCAACAACACTTGCCAAAATACATGTTAAAGTACGTATATACATCCAATTTCATGCACATACACATATATAAAAAGATACACACATATATGTATACAGATAGACAGAGCGGGAAATCAAGGATACCTGTGGTTTAAGCTAAAGAAGCCACCGACGGTAAAGGTCGACTCCAGAGCGCCTCTCTCTCTCTCTCTCTCTCTGCGTGTGTCTACAAGGCTCCCCAGCCACGAAAAAACTTCACGTGAAACGTATCATATGCATTCTCTCTATATGATGGGATGTGAGCTGTGACGGAATAAGAAACCTAAGAATGGTAGTAGCCTCCGGGTTGCGTTACGGTGCGTCTGTGTCTACATGTATTAATGATTACGATGAATTTGAAGTTAGATCAGGCCGTTGATATCTGGGACATCATCAGCCCATCACCCGCATGGTGAATGACCCCACAATTATATCACTGGATGTTTTCCTTACGGTTTTCACACTCCCTTATCTTATGATTCCCAACAAATAGTAATTAATTGTACTTTGAATACTCAAAATAATAAGATATTTTTACAAGAAAATAAGGTATAAAAATTACGATATTTTTACTTTTAATTTCAAAATCCCAAAACATATAATTTTAAATACTAAAAAAAATTAGTGTATTTTTAAAAGAAAATAAGGTATGAAAATCATTTTTTAGACAAATATACTCTATAAAAATGTCAATTAATCAAACAAAATTTTATTAGAGTCCAATTTATAGAGTGATGATTTTATTTTTTAAAAAATACGAGAAAATTTCATCCAAGATTTTATAGTTAGTCTTGAGACGAGAACTAATAGGGAAGATAATCAAATTTTCAACGTACTTTACATAGTGTTATAAGTGGATAACTATAGGCAGAATTAAGAAAGAATACTAATTAGTTATTTAAACATAAAAGTTTGTTTATATTAATTGTCCTTGTGCAACATGCGATACTAGTTATTAATTTTTTTTCATATTTATTAGTTCTTTACGTATCTCTTTGGACTGTAAAATTATAAATGTAATATTAATACAGATTATATAGTGATGAGTGATAATATACATTAATAATATTTGATTGGAGAATGGACTAAAATAAGAAAAAGAAGAACCGTACACCAAGCCAAAAACATAACTTTCAAATGCGTAATGGTAATAAGGGATCACATCATTATCGCAATCGCAATGGGAATAGGAATATATATTATGATGGGGGGCAATATCAATAGTTTGCTTATGAATGAAGCTATTATATATTATTATAAAATAAATAGACCCCTATAAATATCAAAGTGGGGCCCCTACCCCTAATGGTACACTAATCCGGACAAATAAGCGATGCATGCTAGGCGTGTGATTTTGTTAGGTCATCTGGGTGGATGGGTGGCGTTTTATTTTATTTTTATATTTATTTTCCTACATTATTACTATCATCATAGGTGGTGTTTTCATTGGCTTTTGGCACCATATGAAACAAGATTTGATATTATTATTATTTTTTTTTGTGGGTGATGGGGTGTACTGATTTCGTCATTCTCATTATTACAATCTTTATATGATATGATCGTTGCAAAAATAGTTTTTGCTACTATAATTTTAGTAAAGTGGATTCCACATTTGCGATGATGACATTGATTGTGAGGCAGTAAAAGCTTCAAATATCTGATCCATCTTTTAGAATTCTAACTAGAGTCGGCCCTGAACATAGGCCGAGGAGGTCACCGCTTTAGGTTTCCCCAAATATTCCAAATTTAAAGGCCTCCAAATATTTTGTTCTTTTTAGTATATTGTACCCATTTTTTTAAAAAAATTTTAAGCTTGTATTTGTATAAAACTAGGCCCAAACAAGTCCGGAAAAAGAATTTTTTTAAAGTTAAAGTTGATCAAAACTTATCTTTGTCAACCATGTCTTAATAAAGATTGAATGGATTAGTCAAATTCTCCATTGAAAATGCTTTGTTAAAAAAATTTGATCATAGAAACTTAATTAATACGTTTGCAACTAAATATGTGTAAAGGGCAATATTTAAATGATATATTTTGATTTATTGAAATAAGTATTTATTTTGGAGTAATAATGTGTTTACATGTTTTTTGGAATGACAATATTTGTGTAATGGTTTTTTAAGGAGATTTTTTATTGTGTATGTTTTATACGCAAAATATACAAAGGATCTCAATTGAAAAGATCGTTTCGGGCTCCCAGAATCTTAGGGCTGGCACTGATCCTAACATGATGTGAGGCATTCCATGAACTGGTCATAACTCGCTCAAGTGAACTGTCGTTTTTCATATTCTGTAATTTACTCGATTTTTTTTTTTTTTTTGCAGTAACAAAACATAAAAACACATGTTTTTTGGATCTAAAAGTGTTTTGACGATTAACAACAAAATTAAACTATCGAAGGGTTGGAGGTATAGATCCCCATCTCGAATGCATGAAATAAGTAATAAAACTCAGTAGGAAAATATACTCAAAAATCAAACCCAAAGGTAAACAATTATGCAGTAGGATATACAAAATTAATATAGTAATATGATCAACATACCAAATTTAACAACGCAACAAATTATCATATGGGTACTTTATGATTGATTCTATTAAACGTTTCTCGATGGACGATACGACGTCCGGTGGACTCTAACCTACAAAATTAATGAGTATCTGGGACTTTAACCCTTATAACTCATCTCGAGACCTTAACCTAGAAACAAAATGGATATGTGAACTTTAACCCATAAAATCCATATAGTTCAACGCATCAATACCATCTAGTACATCGAGTACAGTTTAATGTATCAAGACCATTCAGTACACCGATCGAGTATAGTACAACTTTTAAACTCTTCTAACACAACAAGTACAGTTCAACGTACCTAGACCGCCCAACGCACCGAAGTTCAACGCATCTAGATCGTCTTGCACCTCGACTACAACTCAACGTATCATGATCTTTTAGTACCTCTATAGATACTCACAAGAGACTCGCCGGCATCTCAGATGATCCCGGGGTTATACAAACCAATCATCATTTCATATTTCATTCCAATTATCCTTACTTGTCTATACTTGTGACTACATAATACCGACCACTCAGTCATCCCCCACTTCCTTGATTCGAATGTCATACGAATCAATGTCCAATGTCCCTAACGTATAAACTAAGTTTTCTCTAAAATTTCAGTTATGTCAATTCTATGAAAGATTGAGTAACATAATTGTTGTACTATGTTCAAACAAGCAACACGGTTGAACCAAATATATTCTACAATATCTCGGGCAGTAAGACAATTGTACCTGCATAAAATTGACATTTTCAATAATGACCATGTTGATACCAGATTTTGCCCCCACCGCTCAAATTATTATGAAAAATACCATCAAAATAGGTTTAAAAGAATTTGTGCACAAAAAGACTATTTTGCCCTTGCACAGTCCGGGGTTCGGGAGTACTGTTCACAAGAACACTTCATCAAGTCATGAGAACCTCATACTATTGATCAGTACGGCGACACGAGTCCAGTGACAGTGATTGGGGTGAAATCGGACAACGCCGATAATTTTTTATTGTTCAGAACGGGGTCTCGGAGGCACAATTTATGAGCTGATATGTTCAGACATCGAGAGGCACATGTTGTTGATCAACACAAAAATACGAGTCCATCGGCTGTATCCATGGTCAAATCTGAGTTCGTTAGCTCAAAAAATGGCATTTTAAAGAATAGTAGTGGTGTACCGGTGATTATTTGGGAGTTAGGTTTGCGAGCCGACATGTCCATAAATCAAATATTAGACTCAAAATGATCCTCTCGATGACACGAGTCCATTGGCTGTATCCATGGTCAAATCCGAGTTCGTTTGGACATCCGAAGATTAAAAAATAGCGCGCGAAGGTATTTTGTACACAGTGGTATTTTCGTAAATATTAAAAAAGGAGGCTGACGTTTGCTGACGCACGCATTCACGCGCGCGTGTGGCGCATGCGCCAGCCGTGCACGGCTGGCACGCCGCGCGTGGGCCGGGTCCGACTTGAATGCCGTGCACAGCAGGGGATAATCCAGTGTGACGCCTGCTCTGGTATATCGCTGACGTGGCTTTCCCTGATTGGCTGTTTTCTACCGCTTTTCTCTCTCTCCCGCGTGTCCCTCTCACAAGCTGCCACGTGTCCTGGCAGCCCCCTTCTCACCCACACACGATCCCCTGTCCCCCGGCTCTCTCTCTCTCTTCTCTCTCTCACCTTTTCTCTCTCCACTCCCCTTGTGACACGTGTCAGCCCCTCTCTCTCTCTCACAGCTCTCTCTCTCACTCTCTCACGAATCTCTCTCTCCTCTCTCTCAACCGCCTCTCTCTCTTCTCTCTCTCCTCTCACCGCCTCTATTTCTCTATAAAAGCAGTACAAGGACGAACTTTTTTAGGACGGATTTTTTTGGGAGGAAACCAGAGAGAGAGAAGATTTTTTTTAGGAAGCCTAGACAGGGAAACTTGGAGAGATTTTTTTATCCTAGCTCGTCAAACAGACCACCTTCTCTCTAAAATATTTTCAAACTCCCGAAGTACAGACCACCTTCTCTCTTCATAAATCGAATCACATAGTAAAATCAGAGAGCACTTTTTTTTTTTTTATTGCCCATAGTAAAAACAGAGAGCGTTTTTACTCTTAGAAATTCTTCGAGTATTTTGCATCCGAGTTGTTCTTAGCTTTTTAGCTCCAAACTCCCGGTATCCGAATGAGATTAGAACTAGGGCCATTTTTACCTAGGACTTTTGGCTCAAAAACAAGAGGAAGTTTTGCCCAATTATTTTCAGATTTAGAAAGATCCGAACGCGCTATTATATTAGCATACCTCGCGATAACAGGGCTCCAAACCCAGTGTTATGTCGGGTTATGGTTTTATTTAGCCGTTCGCGTGTCTTTCTTATTTCCACGTAATCAGCTGAGTTGAATATCAATACAAGGTATCATTGCAACAACATACTTTATTTTAACTTTTGTCTTTCTTATTTAATTTCTGCTCTGTTCATTTAATTTCTTTTTTATTTTTATTTTTATTTTTTATTTAATGTAAATATTACGCTTAAAAGCTGATGTTCGCATCTCTAGTCCGCAATTCTAGAAATTTCTAGTCCGTTTCCTGAAATTTCTAGTCCGCACTTCTAGAATGACAGAATATTTTTATTTATCTTTTTTGTTTTTTTTTATGTAAATATCAATTGGGCATCTGCATCTCTAGTCCGCAATTCTAGAAATTTCTAATCTGTTTTTTGAAATTTCTATTCTGCACTTCTAGAATGTCAGGATTTAGCCTGTTTAAATCACGAAAGTCGGTGTTGGCCTATGCCAATGTACTTTTCGTAATTTAAACAAAAATCTCTTTAAACAAAAATCAACACTCCCGACATATCGCTCGATTGCGTCAGCTCTTGTCGGAATTAATTTTTAACTTTTTCCCTTTCCCAGATCTCGTAACTTTTTCTTTTTTTTTTACCCCTTTTCCATTTTTCCGTAACAGTTACTGCTATTTTCTTTTTATTTTTATTTCACGTAAAATCAATAAAAGGAAAAAAATTCGTTATTTCATGGCTAAGTTATATGAATAGCGCTGTCAGTTCACGCTGACACACTATCCATACCACTGGGTTAAAAATCCCGATAATCTCGGAATTCCTAAACACACAGGTGACATAGGTAGCCCATATCAGTGTTTTTTGGATGAAAATTTAACGGGCAATGCACGTTATCTTTTCACGACAGATTATCGTGATTGAAGTAACATTTATTAAGTTCTACAATTTGGACCGTCAGTGATTGTGTAGCTGTCGGGATGAAGAATTGCAGATAAATAAACCAGTTTAAAAAAGCGTGTGTCCTGCCTAAAAACTGAGAAACATGAGTAGCCGTTGCGCTGGCCATGTCTCTTGGTCTTGGGCTCCGATAATCTTAAAATAAAGTATGCCATGCAAATTGACAGTTTTTGTCAATTTTGCGGATCGTGCTTTCTCGAAAGATTATCGGAAAGGCATTTTCACGCACCAAAAAAGGTTAATATGGTAATCCATTAATAAAACGGAATCGGATCATTATTAAACTTAAAAATTCCTGCCAGGGATTTAAGATACCTGGCACTCTGGGAACAGAAACATGACGTGCAGATACCAGTTTGCGTATCATGTTTCGGTCAAAGTTTAACATATGTCCGTTCCAATATTTTTGCCACCAAAAGTTAAATTGTGTAAGCCGGGACCCTGTTCTCGCACCCGTTTTCACTTTTGATCCAATTATACAGCAATCACTTGATATTTATCAAATTTGGCCAATGATAATAAAATAAAAATAATTGGGAAAATAAAGTACCGAAAGGGCGATGTTGGGTGCCTAACACCTTCCCAACTCGTAACAGTGAATCCCCGAACCCATCTTTGTTTTCAAGACCAGATTTCTTTTAAAGGAGTCATTTTATAAACAGAATCATATTTCTGATTTAAAATTAAATTATTTTTCTAAGGACATCTTTTTTGAAAATGACCTTAGAGGGTGACTTGACACACCTAAATTTCATGTCAAGTGGCGACTCTGAGTTTTTAAATAAGTCCCAGCTGTTAAACAATTTTTCATTAAACGTCGCATTACAAGTCAAGAAATTATTCAGCCCCGTTCAAACAATTCATATATTCGCGAGGGGGGCCGGAAAATTTCCGGGCGCGACAGACCAGAATCACGCAAATCTAGTCCAAATGGCACAATGACAATAATCTAATAGCATGGTATCAACAACGTAACAATTGCCCAACGACACAACAACAATTCAAGGTATAAGACTAACATTAAGTTAAAAAAGCAAACATCAAGTCATGGTCTTCTGGGGCAATTCTGCTCTCACGAAATTTCACAAAAATTTGTGAACATAAATGAAGTACGTATGCATACCTGTACAGAGTGTACATGCGATTGGGTAAGTTTTCTGTCTGAAAATAATGTTTGAATTGTCTGAACAAGGTTTTGAAAATTATGCGTTTCTAGACAAATGGCTCGACCGGCCTAAACAAGTTCACTGTCCGAATTCAAAAAGTTAAAACTTTCGGGAGGACGCTCAAGTGACCTCAGGTGGCTTGAGCGGCGTACTAAGAAAAGTAAATATTTAAACAATTAAATTAACTATTAAACATAAACTAATTTAATTAAAATTTTGTTATTTTAAAATTTTCGGATTGTTACAAAGAGTAATATACAAATTGGTTCACCAAACTTTAGATTGTAGTGCCATTTTTACAAGGCGTGATTGTTGCATCCTGTGTGCCAAACGCCATTCAAACTCATAGCACCATAGTGAATGTGAATTTATCTTAAGGAGATTGTGTACAACACAAGCCTCAATTGTTCTTCAAGGCTCCAAAGTTTTATTTTCCATTCATATAGATTATCTTCAGTACATTGTAAATTTTTATTGCGTTGTTCTTTGGTTGTTTTTATTGAATGTTTAATTAATTCTATTACACCACAGACTATAATTAGTATTTTGCTTAATAATAACAACGTATTTTTCATTATTTGTAGTCTATATTCAGAAGAAGTGTGATAATTTGATTATGATTTTTTGTTTCATTCTATGTGAATGATGAATCAATTTGATATTTCTTCCTTGTGTGACCTAATTATAATCATTTTACCACAAGTGATTGTCCGTTGCGCTCTAAGGCTCAAGAGGTTATCGTGCTTTCATCACGCGTTTCACTCCTAGTGTGTTTTGGGTCATTTATTATGTAGAGTTTAATATTTGAAACAATTTAAAAAAAAGTCAAGTTGATCCTACCTCAATATTCATATGATAAAACAAATTTATCCTAAAAGTATTCATTCAAAATGATAATTTTTTTAATTTTTCCAAAATACAGGTGATTCGCTCATTAGGTTAGTGATAAACGTTTGACTTACTTGCTTACAGATATGATCCAATTGCTGAGTTCTATAACATGAATGGTTGAAATCGTATTTTCAAATTTAGGGCAATGCTCATTTAGAGAGCCTATTGTGACTTAGGGGCACAACAACCTTCACATGTTTGATTTTTGCTCGCATTATCTCCGTCATGTAAGTATGAAAACTCTCTCTTATAGCTCTAGACTACAGAATATGTCAAATGTCATTTGTAAAAGATGTACCAGGAGGTCAGATGTCGAAGTAATTAGTTGGTATTCTTAAGGCACCGTCACGTGGTGTCTCAACATTCTTTTCCACCACAAAACATGAATTTATCAGTAGAAGCTAGCTTGGAGAAAAGAAAGACTGACAAGGCACCACAAGTAGAATATTCTAGTAGAATTTTGTAAGAAAAAAAATTAGTTATTAGTAAAAGATAATCCCAAGTAAAAGTACATCAAACCACAAGAAGTTCAAAGTTCAAAGAAAAATAGTGTAATAGAGATATATGTATATGCATCACATATATACCAAATAGGCTATGACTCGCCGCAGTATTAAAATAGGTAACGATAACAATAATACAGTCATTTATTTCAACCAACACACCAAAAAATAACGATGTCGGTTTAAGTAACGGGTGAGACGATACAAACAACATATATATTTAAAACCATGATACTATAACATGCACTAATTGTTGTTATGGCAGCTGATGCTGTTGCCTCCAGTTGAGTTGAGTAAGAAGAATTTCCTGAGGAAGAAGATGATACTTGATGCCGATGTCCTCGAATATCTTCTTCAACGCGAGTATAAGCTCTGTCATACGAATGTTTCGTTCCCCGTAGTCCTGATGGTTAGTGGTGTGTTGCACACACAGGCACATCTTCATCTTGTTCATGTCCTCAATCGCTTTCACAATCACCGCATGATTCGAGTTCCAGTGCTTCGGCTTTTTCTCTATGTATCTGAATTTATGAGCAGAAAAAGGAAAATGAGAAGAAACAAAAATAATCACATAAGTCAATATACTCGAACACTGTATTTGAAATTATTTCATGTGACGCTTTTCAAGACGAAATTATATTGTGTTGTGTGTAATCCACGGGATTACGATATATTTTGGTTTACGAATTTTGTGATTGTTGTTTTGTTCAATGAAGATACAAAAAATTAAAGAACTACATATGAATCAACAAGCAATTATATAGAGAGGTTGTGCACATGCAGTCCACAAACAATTAGATGTTTGTACTTGGTTTTTCGTCCGCACTAACAAAAATCTCCTCATTCGTGCATGAATTGTTAGAAGATCTGGAGCAGATGGATGGCATTAATGCCAAGCTTGCGGACTTGCTACAGCAAGATTTTGCTACCAGATGGACCAAGGTTTTGAAGGAAGCCTACATTCCGGCCGAATCTACTCTTTTTGTAAGCATCCCCAAGTATAGGAGAAAGAAGCCTACTGTCAGCCCTTCGAATGATCCACTTGAAGTTTTGAAGGAGAAGACTGTTGAAATTGCAACTGTTAATGCGGCTAAGGGTAATGATGTCATTTCCTCTGGGGCAAAGTTGAGCAGTTGCTTGAGGTCACACTCTCTTGTGCCGAAGGCGACAAGGACGTTGAAAGGCAAAAAGATCCTCCACCAACTCAGGATTGAGCTCTGATTTTGTAATGGTTTTCTTGTTTTGAATGTTGGCATGAATAATCATCGGCTAATGCCAATTTATTATCACTGAGTTTGACCATTGGTTCATGCTGACTGTTCTGTTGAATGAATGAATGCTTTTTTTTTTTTTTTTCATGTCTCTAGTATTGCATGGGTTGTTTGAGCGTATAAGAATTTTCAATTTCCAAGTAGCATAGGAGTCAGTGCCCTCTAGTTTTTAACGAGCCTAAGCTGCTGGGTTGGTAAGGACTTGTGAGTGGCATAGCAGCCTGAGATAGTGGAACACTGAGTTTGGTCATGAGACCGTCGGCGAGAGCTAGAAAGATGGCCTTTGGGGACATCCCAAGGGAGATGAAGGAGTGATTTGTAAGTGTAGCTAGGCAGTCAACTAAATATGGTTAGAAAAGCGACCCGAGAGGTCGAGAGGACGATAGAACACCGAGTGTGGTCTTTAAGCATCGCTAGGCACCCAACTGAATATGATTTAGAAGAGCAACTTAAGAGGCCAAAAGGACAGTAGAATATCGAGTGTGGGTTATAAAGGTGTGGTTAAGCCGTTAAGCCACCAACTGAACCCGATGGTTGGCAATTCCAACAAACCATGATGTCTTTGGTGTAAACCGAATATAGTTTGTTGGAGAAATTCATAAGAATCACACGTGTAGGTCACCAGGAATTCCGCTGGTGCTAGTCATACATGGAATGGTGAATGTGGAAAATAACAAGTTGTATTGGATAAACGAGATATTAGAAATAATAGAAGGCCATGGTTGTACATGGAATGTTAAAAATAATGATAGGCCATTGGTCGTACAATTTAGTGCTAATATTTTCTTATGTTCTGGGCATTCCATGGCCGAGGGACGGGCGTTCGTCCATGTTTTCCAATTTGTAGAAGCCAATGCTGACAGTCTTGGTCACTTGGTAGGGGTCCTCCCAGTTAGGACCGAGCTTTTTTTTTTTTTTATCCAACCACTTTCCAATTTTTTGGAGTTCTAGAAATTTTTGGATAATTCGGGTCTCACTTTGAGCATGCAAATGGCAGTCAAACAACATATCAAAATTTGGGCTTCATTGTATTTTGGAGGGAATTAACTAGCAACTTGGTACACACTATTTTACGAGAAATTGGTAGGGGTGAATATTGTTTCAAGGAAATCGACTCTAAAATGCACCTTAAAGCATTTCGTCATCTTCTTTTATTATAAAAAGCACTACTCTATGCCTATGTAGGAGAATGACAACAGTTAAGAAAAGTATTATTACTCTTCTAAGCTTGCAAGTTTAATTATATTGCCAAGACAAAAAAAAACTTGATGCCACTGCAAGTATGCCCGATCATTACCTTTAAGATTTTGGGATACTATTGTATGGGCAACCCCTAAGTGCTTGGGAGTAGGAGTATGATAGCAAGGAGTTTATTATAGTTATTCGTCAAGCTCGTAAGTTTGACTATCACCGCCAACAATAAAACCCTTCAAGTCGTTTTCAGTATGCCCGATCGTTAATTTTGAGGTTGGGAGATGAGTCAAGTGTGTGTAAGTTGGCACAAGTACCAAGTTATAGAAAACAAAAAGTATGAAAATAAAGAACTATAGATATAGGTAAGATTTGGTTTCGAAAGAAGGTAACTTACATTTTTATGGCTTTTTTGAGTGCGTTAATGGATTCAAAGGAGGTGGAGATATCAATGGTGAAATCAAATGCATCACCCATCTGTGGACTTCTATAAAAATTGCTGATTGGCTTTGTGAGCAAAACTGAATTGGGGTAGTAAACCTTCTCCATCTCGTACTGAAGAAACACCGTCGTCAATATATTCATCTCCTCTACAACCATCTGCATATGCAAAATTAATATTATCGACCAGAATTATGGTAATATTAATTAAAAATACTTAATAGTTGCATATTCAATGATAGATGCACATTTAACATTGGATAATCAAACATTAATTTATCATTATAACATATGAAAGTGATATTTAATTTTTATCAATATATATTTTACAAAAATAATATTAAAAAATACGAAATATTGGTCAAAAGGACAAATCTGGATTAATTTGGCCCATTAAAAACATGTTAAAAAGGATAACTAACAAATAGATAATGTTATCACGTGTTTACTAGAAGGGATATCTAATGAATAAATAATGTTATCGCGTATATTACTAGAAAGATATTTTTAAAACTTATGCGCCAAAAAGGCTTCCGCCCGTAATTTAGTTTGAGATGAATTTAATGAGCTAAAACTCCATTCAAATAGACTTTTGACCAAATTTTCCTAAAAGTATTATTTATATTTTTGATTAATCAAGTACAATTTAAATTATAGATGCATAAATCAATTTCGATCCATGAGTTGACATTATTAACATTATAAATCAATTTCGATCGACAAAGTAAAATTTCATCAGTCCTAAAAGATCAAGCATGAAGGCAGTGAATGAAAATTAGACGGGGTTGTACGTACCTGAACTCCATCGATTACGCAGCGATCTCCGATATCAAACGGATGCATGACAAAAACAAAGATGACCGACTCGAAAACAGTCTTGCAGGTGCTATGGAACATGACCCCCACGAGAACAAGTTGTGTTATGACGAAAAAGATGAGCTTAGTCGTCGCCAATCCAATAATTAAAAGCGAAACCACTATTATGATCACACTAACAATTGTGCTCGCTAGCTTGTGGAGTTGTTTCACTGCTTTTCTTGTGTCATTCAAGGAATGCGCTAGGGCTTTTCGCTCAAAGTAGGCACGAACCTGCATCACATAGTACTATTTAACTTGATTGTTCTTCAGCATGAATATATAAGCTTCTAATGAGGGATCTTTCATTTTGTTAAAATGAGGACCTCCCATTTCTTGATTAAATTTTGATGATCCGATCCGTTCAAAGTGTTTAAAACATGTTTCTAAGGGTACCCACGAGAAATCAGCTTAAAATGTTACCGGAAAGGTCTTGATCAAAGCAGTTTCTCATAAAACTGTTCTTGTCAACATTTATGAAAAACTGTTTGGATCAAGCCCTTCCCGATATTTTTTTAAGCCGATTTCTCCCGGGTACCTTTAAAAACATGTTTTAAAAATATTGAACGGTTCAGATCATCAAAATATAATCTAAAAATGAAAAGTTCACATTTTAGTAAAATGAGGGATCCCTCATTAAAAGGGAACTATATATATATATATATATATATATATATATATATATATATATATATATATATATATATATATATATATATATATATATATGTATGTATGTGTATATACATATATATATATATATTGTGTATGTATGTATGTATGTATGTATAGTTTCGCCAAATAATCATGCATATCATAATAAGCATTGAATTTTTTTTTCAGCTAGATCTAGGGTAAAAGGAATGAGAATCACCCCTTGACTCTTCCATATTGGCTCCAGCTGACAACCTTCATATGGATAAGTTTCAAGTATTGGCATAATAAAGCTTGATTGAAGACAAGTGTAACTATATATATATATATATATATATACATATATATACCACCCAATTCTTGAAGGCAGACTTAGTGATCCTCCCAGTGTCAAGGGCTCCTTCAAAGAGAGGGAAAATGGTATGAATTTCAATCCTGCTTAGGAATCTCATTAGATCTTCCTCTTCAATGTACCTTCAAAACCATACCCAAATCAAATATTAAGTTAGTCACACTGAATTCCTCTCCTATAAATGTGTAACCTTGAAGTTGTAGTAAAGTACCTTTGTGGTAAGATGCAGAGATATGAGTGATTTGTGAGGTGGGTGGATATACACTGGGTAGGAGAGTGAGTGATTGTAAATCTTTCACTCTAAAAATTCGTTGTTTGTGGAGTAGACGATTACAAATTATTGTCCCTATATTTCGGTGCGTGCATGTGTATTTGTTCTGAGTGTTCTGGGCACAACAATTTAGTTAGTTATGTGAATTCAGCAATGCTACACGCACAACACATTTACACAACAACTTGCACAACAACGACCAAAACGACGCCGTTTTACTAAAAAAAACTAAAAACAAAAACTGAAAATCTACAAAACCAACTTTTCCTCTTCTTCTTCCCCAAAAAATTAGGTCGCAAGTTCATATTTCCCAACTCCCCCACCCCCACCCCCACATCCCCTCCACACCAGTCGAAAATAGCCACAGATCGCCGACCACCACGGCGGCCACCAATGTTCAGCCCACCGCGACCACCAATGGGTACACAAATTAGGATTTTCATAGGTCACAAAAATCAAATTTCAGAGAGGAAAAGAGATAGATCTCTTGCGAACAGCGTGGTGGTGGCCGAGGTGTGGTGGTCGCCGTCGTGTGGTGGCAGCCGTGGAGTGGTGGTCGCGAAACTCTCTCTCTCTCTCTCTCTCTCTCTCTCTCTCTCTGTTCAAATGGTTGACGGGTCTTCGACTGGTGAATGGGGGTTCGGGGAAGAAGGCATCGGGCAATTTGGTGGTGGCGGTGGTGATTTGTCCGGTGGCACGAACTAGTGGTGGGGTGGGGGCTCTGTCGCAACAGGAGTGGGAAACAGGGGATGTGGGGGGGGGGGGGGGGGGGGGGGGGGGTGGTGGTTTGGGGAAGAACGGAGAAGAATGGCTAAGTGTAATTTTTTTTTTTTTTGAAACAGTCCAAAACGACATCGTTTTGGACTGTGTTGTGTTTTGTGTTGTGCTTCTTGTTGTGTGTGTAGCAAAATTGATGTGAATTTTATTGTACTTTGGGTCTCTCAGTCCAACTAGCATGTACAAAGAATTTTATTCAAAAGCTGAAACAAAATCCTGAAATGAATATTCTTTTATTTTATTTCTATATAAATTGGAAAAACCCTCTCCGGTTTTATCTGATGCGTGTTTTGGAGTTACACTTATTCTCTACCACTCCTTGATGGGAAAATATTAGGTATTTTCAGAGTATTACACCAAGAGAAGTTTTTACCTGTGCAGTTACACTTATTACTCATATTCCAAGTAAAATGGCAGCGCACTCAAGGGGACAAAACATTGTTGAGCAATGTATAGAGAGAGAGAGAGAGAGAGAGTTATCAGGAGACCATATAAGTGGGAGTGTAAAGGCAAACATTATCAGAAGGAATGGTAATGGGATTTGATCATATGAGTGGGGTCTGAAGTCATTTCAAGTGTGGGCTGATACATGTCTGTCTCTCTTTTCCTGCCAAATATGATGGGGACTTGAAAATCAAACGCACTCTAAAGAGGGGGGGCCCATTTTCAAAAGCAGGATCAAACAAAACCGACAAGAACTTCCAGCTCCCACAAACAACAGAGAGTCCACGTCCTAAAATAACTAATGGAGTTAATTATAACAACAAGAACATATATATAGTCAGAAAACTCTCAACAGGCACTAATTTGTGGATTAATGGATATGCACTAAGAAATGTAAAGAGATTGAAATGAGGCTAACCCACTCCCACCCACCCACCTGTTAGTGATTTCGCATCAGTACCATTTATTAAGATTAATCAAATAAGCACGATAAAAAAATTGAGATTAGGCCAAGTGTTTTGTTTAATTAATTTGGGCTAAAAAAAGGGAAAAGTAATTGAACTAATGATGGATAAATAGTTGAACTGTGATTTATGGCAAGTAATCATGTTTAATTGAGGGCCAGCTGTGAAAAGGTTAGCCGGAATAGGGAAGAAGTTGGAAAAAAAATCTAAACAATTAAGAGAAAACAGACAAACTATTGAGATCTAATGAGATCTTTTCGTAATAAAGTTATGTCTCTTTTTTTTTTAATTATTTTAACTTCTTTTAGGTGAATTAATAATTAACAATAAATTTTTTTAAAAAATATAAATAAGTTGAAAGATGTAGCCCAATTGAGATGGACACACGTCACACACAATCATGGCTTACAATTATGAGCGCACATGGTTAATGGGACGGCACCGCATTTCATATTTGCACGCGACTAATTATTGTACCACACACAGAACGTTGGCGTGCATGATGCTCTATGAAGATGAGCGTTAAAAAATTTGAAAAAATACTCGCAAAAACTTCTTTTGTTATTAAATAAACTAATTCTTTAGACATGCATCAAAACGTAAGAGTATTTCATGTAACAAATAACTCTACATATCGTTATTAGTGCAAATCAGGTAACGAAACAGGACAGACCTCGGACAATTCTCCTCATGGCCAATTGATAGAGGGGATATTAGAATATGTATGGTTAAATGTTTTTAAAACGATTTTTTAAAAAAATATTCTAAAATATTATTTGGTTTATGTGTTTTATAAAAAAAATTGAGAGTTAAATATTTTTTTATAGTATTTTTATGGCTTTATCTCTCTTTTTTCCTAGGGAAATGAGTATTTATTTAAAACAAAACTTCTTTTTGTGTACTTTGTGTACATATTCTGTTAACAAAAGTTTTTATTAAAATTTTGAATTAACAATTAATCTCGAAATATTTTTTTAAGTCAACAGTAATTCTTTAAATTTTTTTGAAAATAAAATTTAAAAAACGCGACCAAAAGAGGATCAAATAAATAGTGTCAGACAGGATCAAAAGATAATCAAATATAACTAACTATCTAATGTATTAATTATTGAAGAACATAATGATATAATGACAATCAATGATTGACAAATAAATCAAATAATATTTAAAAACTTTTTTTCCAAAGATAGTTTACAAATATTTTCTGAAATTTTTTTTAGAAACAGAGATATACATGAAATATTTGTAGTCTAAATGCATCTTCAACTTGAAAGACAAATCACAATCGGATAGATTTTTTGGGGATGTTTTCGTGTTGTCTTTTGACACCATTCACCACCACACATATGTGAGATTGATATTTAGTTTGATGGCGCACATTAATAATTCAAACGCGCAGTACTATAAGACCATTGAATTATTGGACGAGGAGGTTTGCTTTGCGCACCGCACATCTGGATGTGTTGTTTTGTGCGTAAAAAGTTATCCAAAAAATTAGATAGTGTTTGGATAATTTTCAATCAATTTTTTGCGTGTCATCGTTATTTTGGTGCACAACAAACCCTAATAATTCAGAATTCAGAGAGGCTGTAGTATACTTCACTGTAGTGTAGACAAAACGATATAATTTTATCCACTTTATCTTCAAAATTAGATCATTCTTATTTTGAAAACAAAATAAATAAAATTATGTCATTTTATCTACACAGCAAAGTGTATTACGGTTTCCTAAAATCCGATAATTCAACTTTGTTAGAGTGAGAGAGAGAGAGAGAGAGAGAGAGAGAGAGAGGGGAGCTTACTTGGCACCCGGTTTAGCGACATTCTTAAAGACCCGTTTGGCAGCGGTTCTAGCCTCCCATTCGCTGGTAATCTCTGATTCAGCCCTCCCAAACCCATCCACGCGCCTGGAAGTAGTCGACAACCCAAACGACCTCACGTAATTCACCAATCTCTTCACGCTCCAAGCCGAAGCCGAGCTTAGTAAGCTCAGCTTCTTCAGCTTCTTCAGCTTTTTAATGTTCAGCCGCCTCGAACCAGACCTGATCGATTCGGAAATATTATCCCCAAGCTGCGTGGGGAGGGACTTGGAACCCATTAGATGGTTTTGGCGCTGAGCCGCTTCGTAAGCCACTTCGTCCATGGGTGAGCCCGACAGAGTGTCCAGAATGTAGTGGTGGAAAACGCTTTCTTTCATACGGTCGAAGTATGTTGCCACGTGGAAGGAGGAGGCTAGCACTTTTACTAGAATGATTTTACCTATCCATATGGTCGCACCAATTAGGACTGCAACTAGGGCTTCAAATATCTGCTTCAACATTATTAAAACAATTTAATTAGGAGGAATATTATGATACTTTTTTTAATCATATTTTACATAAATTTTTTCAAATGAAGATTTTGAATTAAAACAATTTAATTAGGAGGAATATTATGATACTTTTTTTAATCATATTTTACATGAATGTTTTCAAAATTAAGATTTTGAGAAGCTATAGTGCAGTTTTATATAATATGCGTGTAGTGCAGACAAAACGACGTAATATTATCCGTATTGCTCTCGAAACTATATCATTTTAATTTATCATATGAATTTTTATCAAAATGCATTGAATCAAAATAATATAATTTCAAGGACGAAACGAGCAAAGTCACCTCTTTCTTCCATCTCTCTCTCTCGGGTTTTCATTTGGTGTGGGGGGGGGGGGGGGGGGGGGAACGAGCAAATATTATACGGTTGGTTTTCTGTTGGGATTATCTGTTTGCGGTCTAACGACGAGGTCATGGCCTCTCGTCGCGGTTGCTGTCGGGAGGCGCAGTTCTCACCTAACGGCTTAGGTGAGCATCTGAGGTGATTTTTTTGGCTCCCAAAAGATTGGTGGACAGCGGTGGTGGTCTGCCATAGCAAGAAAGAGGTTTTCTTGAACAAGCTTAGCCCACTTTATTTTGGACTTTGCCATTGGTTTATTATATTTGGACTCTTTGGCCTATAAACATGTGATTGTATGGTTTTATTTGGGTATTTTAGGCTCATAGGTGATCAGAGTTTCGCTCTCACGTGTATTTTTCAACATTTGGTTGAAACTCCTTTCTTTTTTTCTAATAAATTGTTACTTTTACCGATCAAAAAAGAAAAAAAATGAATAAAGGTATATATCGTTTTATCCGTAATACATAAAGAATGCATTACAGCTCTTCCAAATCCTCTGAATTAAGCAAACTAAAAGAAGAACATGTTATTTGATTAGAGTGATCACCTTTCTGAGCGTCTTGTTGTCCTTGTGAACCTTGGTATTAAGCATGAAAGTCCAAGCAAGCAGAACAAAGCCTAACCACACACAGTTCTGGAAGCTCTTCCTCAACCCGTAAACAAAGTACAATACTTTCTCTCTAAGCATGAAATTCCTCTCGATGATCAACACCAGCAACCCCATCACCCACCCGGATACCAGTCGCCCACTGAATGTGACCATCACCATTAAACACCATATCCATGTCTCCAGCCCCCACATCAGGTGGTTCTTAATGGGTTTTATCTTGAGGGAAGAGATTAAGCAGATCAATATTATGATAAAAAAAGCCCACTCCGCCAAGGTCCAACAACTGATTTTCTTCTTCTTCACGTGTTTCTCTTTTTCAATTTTCCCTGTTGAATATCAAGTAAAATATGACCTTGGGTGATCAACATAATCATAAGTAGACAATCAATTAGAATCTTACAACATGATTATCCAGTAAAATATATTGAGACGAGAAAAGTCCAATAGGAGCAATTTTATTAAGATGTTCATGATTTATGTAGTCATTCATTCGATGTATGTGAATCCCACAAGATATATGCATAGATCTTGTACACGTCGAACGATTCCAAATAAATTGTATCGGGGTTAGTGTGACAACATATGGATCCCTATCAATTTCTGGGATTTTAAGCCTCAGTTCCTCATGTCATCAATTAGAGAAAATGCCCACACGATTATATAGCCAAAGGGAATAGGCTGCGCCTAAAATCATCCCAAGCGCTGCTAATGTGGCTACTAAGCTATTTCTTCGGAAAGCTCTCCTACTAAGATAAGAAATTCCCCAATAAAGCTGCTAGTAATGCATTGGTAAGAGGAGAAAACGAAATAGAATATACCTTCACCCTCTTCGAGATCTTCATGGTGGTTTTCGTTGTCGTTGTGGTCGTCATCGTAGTCGCTGCTGTTTTCGTCGTCACTAGTTGAGTAAGTCGAGTTAAGGGGTTGGAGCTCGTCAGATTCGGGTATGGGTATGCGGAAGGTGGGTGCGAGATTACACTCGACGTTGCGGGATTTGGGTTTGGAGAAGGTGAGACGGCGGAGGATTCGAGTTCTTCTTGTTGTGTGTAATTGGGGAGTGGGAATTGGGTACTTGGGTTGTGATTCAGTGGATTCTTTTTTGGTGTTTTCTTGGTCTGTGATCACAATTATCTGATCGGAATTTGCCTTTTCCATCTCTCTCTCTCTCTCTCTCTCTCTCTCTCTCTCTCTAGCTCACTCTGATTGCAGCTCAAAACTTTGTGGGTGTTTGGTCTGCTGCTTTTTCCCCTTATGCTTCTCTGGCAGTACTATATATATAATGAATGTGATGAGTCGTGGTGGAATGAGGATGGTTTCATGATTCTCATGTCATGTTTGATGTTGAGGTAAACTTTACTAACGTCCCGTGAGGTTAGGAAATAGCTTTTTCCTCCCTAAAATTTGTATTTTCGTTTCACTTAATCTCATCCGTTAGTCAGCAGTTAGTACAGAATATCAAATTTAACCTCGAATCCTTGTATTATGTATTTCATCCCTTTTAACACAAATTTCACCATAATCATTAATTAAATCCTTTTAATACCCTTAATATTCGATAATTATCTTTTAAAATTTATGAATTGGCATAATTTATTTTTACTTATGTACATTCAAAGTCTTTGTGAAACATATTTAACTTTTTTTTTATCTTCAATGAAAGTATTTGTGTATAATTATGATAATTATAATCATAAATTAAAAAAAATTATTTTCACTCGTACACTATTCCTACAACATAAACAAACGTGCTTTGAATAAAATTTAAATGCAAATGGACAAAAAAGATATATATTTACTTATCATAATTTATTGATTTTGTTAAATAATGATAAAAGTAGAAGATTATTTACTTGTTTAGCTTATTTTTTCACAGGGATTGAAATTGAGTGCGAGTGAGCTGAAAATACTTGCAGTTATCTTTTTTAGAATTAAATTAGAAATTTTAAAGCCAAAACAACAATGCGTTGTGATATTTGTTTTCTTACCTTAATGACGAGGATTTTTTTTTTTTAAGTATTGACACGTGATTTCGATCAAACTCGAAAAATAAGAAAGACAAGAATTTGAGGAGTCAAGAATATAAAAAATCACTCGAACAATAAATTCAACTAAAAACTTACATTCGAGAGTCCTTTCTAAGTTCCAAATTACTTGGAAGCCAACTAGCTACAGCTACGGCTAAAGCTACCAAGCAAGTGTACCAACTTAGCTAAAAGAAACCTTATAGCTATTATAGCTAACCAAAGGAAGGAAAAACACCTCCACCAAATTCTCTATACCCATCGCCAAACTATCGCCCGCTACAATTCTTCGCTTCTCCTGGCGAAGAACTGTTCAACAGGAATGTTTATTTTATCAATTTCTTCTCCCGCACTTCCTACCCCGTCCTTCTCTTTCTCCCGCGCTATCTCCCTCCTCTCTCTCAGTGCTATTTCTGGGTTTATTCCCTTTCATACTTGGAATCGTTTCTACCATTCTGTCTATTTTGAAGATCTTTCTACTACTAAAAACAAGTATGAATTCTAATGTTTTTGTTATTTTTGTGTGTGTTTGATATTACAACAAGTTTGTGACTGACATTGCTTGGGCATTGCAATGAACGTTTATGGCCAGGGGAGAATTGTTGGAGAAAACAGTTCACCAAGTGTTTGATAAAATTACTGAGTGACAATTGTTAAAAATAACAGCTATAGAAAACATGTATAACAACTAGAAGCTCTAGGATTCTACTGATGGATTTAATTGTAGTGCTCATAACTGGTGTAATGTAATAGATTCAGAATGTAAAAATGCAAAGAGAAACAAAATGGCATTTTTAAAGGCTCTTGCACACTAATTTAGGTTGCTTAAATCACATATATAACTGTTAGGAGTATATAAAACAGATAGGTTCGTATATAAAAAAAAGTTCTGATTGGTGGGATATAAAAGTCATGGATTGCCAAGTTGTAATCTCAACTGAATGACAATTGGGTCTTGTTGATGTGATGTAGTTTGTTAGGCAGGTTAAGTGTGTCTGTTAAAATGAATCACAATGGTGTGAAAGGTACTCAGTCATTGCGTATAAAAGGCATTTTCCAAGTCTTGGATCACAAGTTGAACAGAAGTAAAAGACGCAAGATGAATTCATCTTCCTCATTTTCTCTCTATCTTTTCTACTGTTTTAAGATTTCTTTCAATTATGGCTGTAAAATGAGAGCTTGATTTGTGTTTTGTCAATCTTTTATTCACCTAGTCTCTATATAATTACAATCCTAATTTGGTTTCATTCAAACATACAAACCCAGGATTGAGACTCATTCACAAGTTCATGTGAAATATCACCAAAAAGCTTATTGCAGTTCTCTTACTTGTGTTCCCAGATTTGGTCTCTTGCACTGAAAAATAAGGCAATTGGCTTTGTCTCTTACACTGAAAAATAAGGCAGTTGGCTGCACTAAAAATATACTCTATCCATCCCATTTTGTTTGCTAGTTTTGCCATTTTGGAATGTGTTACATTTGTACAATAAGCCATCAAAATATTATTAATCTTCCAGTTTTATCCTTTTAGTTTTGCACTAAAGTACTAGTAAATCAAGTTTAATGGAGTACAAAATCAAGCAAAAAGATGAACTGCTGCATTAAATTCTGGATGTGATTGATTTTTCCCTCCAAAAAAAATTTGTGATCGACTTTCTATTTGAGCCAAAAAAATTTGTAATCAATTTTCATTTGGAGCCAAAAAAAATCTGTAATCATGTTTTAATTAGAGCCAAAATTTTTGGAATTGAGTTTTTATTAGAGTCAAAAAAATCTGTAATGAAGTTTCATTTTGAGTAAAAAAATTCAGAAGAAAATTTTAATGGAGGCTACATAATCTTGTTTGACTTTTTCAGGAATATTTATTGTGCAAGAATCGTTCCACAATAAGGAAGGGTAATTGTGAAAATCTGATAGTATGTACTTTGGGTCCTTAAAAAGTTGAATTCCCTAAAAACTAGCAAACAAAATGGGACGGAGGGAGTACTAGCCAAGGTAGACTTTGCTTTGTTCGTTACTCTAATAAAAAAATAGTATTTTAAGAGAAAATAAGTAAAATAGAGAATGTTCGCCCCTGAATTTTTTTTAATATGAATACCAGGATATATATCCAACTGCTAATAGTTGCTCTTCTCTTGAAACAACGTCACATGACATTCCCATAATGCTGTCTTGATCATATGTGGGCAATCCTACAATTATTGTCACGTGTGCCCTTGAAAAATAAAGTTTGGAGCCATTAATTCCCTTTTATAAATTGCACACATTACTTTGAAAACTACGTACATTTTCTGTTCTCTCTTTACAACATCATGAGAACTCTCGATACCGTTAATCAACCCTTAAAAAATATCTTTTGTTATTGATCTAAGTATCCCCTTAATCTCTAGATCTTTCGGTATTTCAAGCCAATCTCTTGGTAGTTGGGATAATAAGCAAATCACATATTACTCAGCTGTGAAGATTGGTTGAGATCTTTTTAATCCCACCTCATTTGAATGTAGTTCGAGTCGTAAATGTGAGACTCCGACCTAAAATTTGAGCATAATTTATGTAATTGGGATTATTTACTTCAAATTTTGAGATTAAATAAAAATTTCCCGTGAGCCTGAAAGTTATTTTTGGAGAGACATCAGGTACATAGAATAATTAGTTTAAATGTGCTCGTCGATACCTGAACATTACCCGATTTAAATTTCCCATGTGTAATACATACACACACACATACACGTATAGCCAGTTTTTTTTGTTTCCCTTCCGTCATCTCTCTTCCCTATGTCAGGGGATTTCTCATGTCTTGAGATTCTTGAGCCGTTCTCCTCATGGCTATATTTCAACAATTACTTATAAGCCAATTCCATTTTGTTTCCCCCATTTACCATTGATGCATTCCCTAGTAGATTGATAGTTGAGAGAGAGAGAGTATAGTAGTTCACCATAGCCATCATCTTCAACTTGGAGCATCTCTTCAAATTCTTTGAAGTTAAGTGTTTTTTGCCTCGAAATTTCACTTATTCATTTCATATTTCTATTGTATTGGGCTTATGTAAGTGTAATTTAGCGTTACTGAGAATAGTTATGGAGTTGTGGGAGCTTTAAGCTCTAAAAGTGTTAAGCTGGTCGTGCCGTTAGACTATTAAGGCTGTCGTGTCAACAATTGAATGTAGTTAAGTCATCGTGCTATTAATGTCATGCCTTGATTTTAGCTAGTAAGAATCATAATTATACTTTTCAAACCTCACAATAACTAGCTACTAACAAACGCCAAAGTCAAAGTCTTTCATTCATGAACGATCGTCATCAACACAAGGTCAAAACCTATAACAAGTCCACAACACGAGTCAATAACTACACGTCAATCTATGTATAAAGCAATGCAATGCCAATGCATGTCATACACATAAGCAATTACAAGTCATGCCTAAAAACAACGTGTTTGAACACATGAGACTAAATGTCTCCCCACGGTCTTGAGTTATTCTAACCTATTGCCCTGATACCAAGTTATCCATGTAAATCTCGATCAAATGGATTGATGAATCCACGAGTTTTCATTTCATGAACCTTGTGTATAACAAGCTCATTCAATTTATAACGTTTGTCTTCCTAGTATTCCGAAGAAACCTAGTTCACTTCATAGCAATCTCTCAAGGGAGTCTAGTTCACTTTACTTCTAACATTTCCGATGGAATCTAGTACAATCATTCTAGCATTCCCGAAAGAGTTTAGTCCGTCTTTACACATTTCAAGTGTCCATGTTATTCCTTTAACCCAAGTCTAGTTCACGTCACCAATCAATGCGAGACAAGCTTAAAAATTTCATCAAAATCCACAAGACGTAAAAGAACCCGTTAAAAATACAAAAGACATCATCCCACATTGAATAGTCTATCATAATTGCATAAAACAAAGTACCAAACATAAAGAGAAGATCCAAGAAGACAGAAAAGGTCACTCGAGCGATCACCAAGTCACTCGAGTGACTAAATTCCAGTAAGAGTCGCTCGTAAAGTCACCCGAAAAGTTGCTCAAGCAACTAAGTTACAGTAGAAGTCGCCCAATAAGTCGCTCGAGTGACTTCGACGATTCCAAAATTCTGCATATCGCGATACTTGTCTCCAAATTCCCAAAATCATCATTTACACTATCAATACATGATTTAAACACACAAATAAGTTCAACACATATCTTATAAGCATAACAAGAGTGAAAATACCCCTACTTCAAGTTGAAAAATCAAAGTTGGAAACTTGAATAAAAAACCCTAGCTTTCCAAATGTTGAAATCTTTTGATCTAAGTTTCCTCCGAGCAAGCACACACCTCCAATGGCAAGCAATCCACTAGTATACCCATGTTGTAGGAGGAATTAGTACGAAAACGTGTATAGATGAAGTGCTTGGTGGTGTGAGCACTAAAGAGAATGGAGAGGATGCAAAAGAGGTTTTGAAAGAGAAATGCTTTGGGTTTTCTAAACCCAAAATCAGATTTTTGGGTAAATAGGGTGGGTTTCCAAATGACCTTAATGCCCTCACTCAATTAAACATACTACAAACCATACCCCAAAGTCATAATATAACATAAGTACTCCAAATCAAGTAATATACGCAACTAATGCACTACACATGGGTTCTGAGTCATGGATATAAAAACAAAAAAAACAAAAAATCAGAGTCATATGTTACAATTAAATTGTAGCAAGTGTTGCATTGTAATTTGGGTGAATTACGTTAGGGACATCGATTCGAATACTACCATACTACCATAACACTGAAGCGGATGGTGTTAGGTAAACATTGAATAATATAAATGAGTAGATAATAAGTAGGTTCGATAATGAAAAGTTGTAAAACGAATAATTGGTGGCCATCGAGCCAAATATTGAATTGGCTGTTGAGCTTAGTGTTGTTCTGGGTGTCGTCTTGCGTTTTGTGTTCCATGTGGATTAGAATCCCACTGGGCGTTGTCTTGTTTGTTGATTAAGGACCCCAATTAGAAGATGGGTGTATTTGGTTAGAGGCATTTTAGGATACATCTGTGTCGACAACTCTAGACCTCGAGGGAGTAGCGGCCTTATCTTGGGCATCCTTGAGCTGGTAAAGGGGAAGCGACTAAGGCTCGTTGGTACCTGACTTGGCGAAAGTAGTGTTCGATCGGGTCTAGATGGAGTGAGGTAGCTATTGACTCAAGTAAATGGTAGAAGGTCTTTTTCTTGCCTATGTAAGGACTTGAGAATATCAATTGAGTGTTCTACTCTAGATAGTCGGGTAAGAACAAAATATCGGGGGAAAAGGATATTCCTAAAAACTTTAATGAAATGAAAGTATAATAAACTTATGTGTTTACATTCTTATTCTATCGTTATAGCACTTGTTAAATTTCTTGCTGCACATCTATATTCTTCGAGTTTGATTTTTCGGTGACTTTTTCCTACTGAGTTTAATTACTCATCAAAATAACTTATCTATCGTTTGTATCTTATATTAGATGTTGCAAAGCAGTTAGAGTATTCACCCAAGCATGAAGAGTCAGAACTTGCTGAAGAAAATCATGGTGGCATTTGATTGCTTTATTCTTAGAAGCTCTGTTTAGTTTATTTTTAATAAAAGAATGTAAACTCCAAATGGTATTTATGTCAATTTTCTTTCTGCATATTTAAAACTCTGATTTACTTTATTCCTGCTGTTTATTATTAATAAAGGGCATTTTCTCAATTTATCTTTCAGTTAAAATAGTAATTGAAGTAATTGTTTAAATTAATATTTCTAGAAATCGGAGCGTTACAGCACGAGTGAGATACGCACCACGTTGACCAAAGAAAGGAAGCAAGAGCAATCAACGGTTGGTCAAAGGAAGAAAAGAAGGGAGTTCACGGCTGAACCAAAAAAGAAAAAAACAGTTGGTGCTTAGTACCAAATATTCAAGGTTCAGAACAACTTCTTTTATATTTTAAAATTTTGATTCTTGTTGATGGAGTTTTGTTATAAGGTTGATCGATACTTCATTGATTAATTTCATGCATTTAATTTTTTTTACATGCGTTTGTTAAAAATTATTCTTTGCTCGATTTTATTATTTGATTTATTAAAGTTAATCTCTAAGTTTGTGTATTAATTGTGATTTATTTTTATGGAATAGTTGATGATTTAGGGTTAAATATTAAAGTATAAGAAGAACAAATGTTAGTAAAAATAATAAGAACTTAAAAGAATATTATCCATGACGATTAAGATTGACCTCTAAATTATTGTGTAAAAATCATAGAGAAAATCAGTGCATGAGATTAATTGATAAATATTTATGAGTGTGGATTCCGAAACCTTAGTTATTTTCTCAACACTTGATTCAAACAATTTTCTTAGTTTAATTTTAGTTAGAATAATCAAAATTAAAACTTTTATTAGCTAGGTTAGGGTTTAATCGATTTAATTTATTTGTCTTCCTAATAAAATCACAAGTTCTAGTGGGTTTAATCTCGCTCTTATATCACTATATTCCCCTTGATCGGTACATGTTCTTGGGTTGAAGACCTCCAACTCATGGTGTTCGGTTGTGCCGCCGAGGGCACTACACTCGACACGGCCATGTGGTGACTTCATATTGTGGGAAATTGTTTGGGTAGACATGGGGGCAAGACGGTTACAGGACATGTAAACATGTTCGATTTACACAAACGTGGGATGAGTTTTGGTCCACGGTGAGACATTTTCGGCTGGTACTCCTGGCAGTCATCTAGGGGTTCTCTATAAATAGTCCATGGGCACTTCATTCTCAAAGACGCACTCATTTACACTCTCTAGCTTTCAAGTTACCTTTACTCTCTTCACAGAAATCAATTTAAGCATTAGAGTGCTCGCCGGAAACCTAACCACAGTCGGAACTAACTTACTTTTGAATATTTTGGAACATAGCGAAAGATTTTCAAAGAAATAAAAAGAAGTCAAATAGTGAAATTTCAGACTCCATGTAAACCAAAAAACCTAATTTTTTTTAACATGATTAGTTCTTGAATAAGAAAATACATTTCTTCTTTATTAATCGCGCTAAAAATTACATTTATCGAATATTAGCTAAAATGATTTTTCGGATTCATTCCCTAACCAAATAAAATATGCTCTTGCCATTGGAAGTCATACTAATTTGATATTCCTTTCACTCAAGACTCAAAACATTTTTGATGCTGATGATATTACATACAATGTTAACAAAGGTACTGAAGAACAGCTGCAACATCTCTCCAACTGCGATTCCAAAGGGAAGCTGATCCCATCAGATATACTATACTCACAAGCTGTGAAGTGTGAATTCTCAACACTTGACATATTTCACATAATAATAGCTGAATAAAATTCTGATGTTGACTTACAGGCAATATATAATACCAAAATGACTAGAAATTGGGGGGGTGGGGGGTGGTGGTTGGAAGATTATTGGGCACCTAATCTTCAAAATAATATTTGGATAAAGATCATTCTTAGATGAATAAACTAATTTTCTTGTAAAATGGTAACTTCTCTTTCCTATACCTGGTTGTAGGAAATATACCCAACCCTCTTAAAGATTTATCACCACAATTTTTGTAGCCTTGGTTATCATCTGGAGTTCTGGTTAGAGGAATACCAGAGTTTCTTCTGACAAATTAAGATTTTCTCCTTCTCAACTCCATTCTCGGTGTCTTCTTTACGGCATCCCCATCTCATCCCTTTGGCAATGGCAGCTACTGCATCCACATAATAGCTGGATTCCCGGATTATTGCATATCCATTTGGACGCAGGATCCTATCCATCTCCAAGAGCACATACTTCATCTCGCACCTGCCAATCATTATCACAAATCTTTGGCATTCATAGCAAGAATCATTACTCTAGTTCAGTTTGAAATTGTGAGTACAAAGAAGCCCGAGTGACCCATGAGCTGCACCATTTCCTAGGTTATCGTGGTCCATTGGATATGCAAATGAAAATTATGAAGAAAACTCGAGAATAAACTTTCTGCAGAAAACTTCAGTTCCTCTTGACATTTGGATATGGGCATCAAGTCTATTGTTTGCTCTTTAGTTTCTGCTTTTCTGGTATGGGTTCACAAACTAGAAGCTGTGTTTACACCATTTTTTATGGGAAGTATATGTTCCACTTGTGTTATTTCACGAAGTATATATCTTGCTCGGTGACTCCTACGTCCTTTTTTTCATTTTCCTGAGTGGCGAATCTACTTCCAGGCATTAAGGTTTTACATCTCTGCAGAAGGGCTTTACAAGCGCAAAAGTCACCGAATGGGGCAGTCTTTTCCTTACCTTACGCCGGGCTCAGACGGAGTCCCTAAAGAAACTTAGAGCATAAAGCAAGCGATATGCATACCCGTAATTGACTAATGCAACCAAGAAAACTTAAAACACAACAAGCCTTACCTTTGGCTTTCAGTAGTAAAAAGACCATCAAGATGAAGGAGATCGTATGTTCGAGGATACGTTGAGAAAGCCTCACACCTACAAACCAAGCAAAAACGTAAGTAAAAAAATGCCAACTGGCATTCTCAAAGACGAATACTGCAAACAGAAAAGCTCAGAAGTAGACAGTAGCCAGTAGTCCGGAACAACTCAACATGCTGCTGACAAGGTGCTCCCTGAGCAATATGGGTATCAATCATGGAACAGACCATGTGCACATGCCATGGTGGTACTTCAGGACTACAGAATAATTTTCCCATCCAGATATTGTTATATGAAAGGATTTGAATTACCAGTCATGGTAGGTTCCAATGAGCCCCCTGTCATAAACAACTGCAAGTGTATTAGCAGCATAGGAAGATACCACATTCATCACCCAAAGGGGATCACTAATCACAGCTGCAGCAAAACCTCCGTAAAGCGTATTCATATCCATCACATTTCTTATCTTATCACTCCCAATTGCCGGTAACAATTTCTTGTAGTGCTTCGCTCGCACCTTCCACTTACTATCGTCTTGCCTAAAGGCACCAACACTGCCACCATGAATATCAGCCACCCGTTCGGGCGCTACATGCAACCGTTCGGGCCATTTGGGCAGGGATTTTAGGGCTAATTTCTTCAGCTTAGGGTTTGGAACGACAACACAAGGACGAAGTGGAGTGTACCATGCCGAATCCAGTTCCGTGCCGTCATCACACTTGGGTGGGTAGGCATCTGGGATGGCGAGCTTAGAATAGCAAGTGTTATCTTTAGATTTTTGCCACACGGCAATGTCGTCCTTTTTGTTGTACAATTTGAAGCACACTGCAGTTAGCAAATCTTGCAACTTTTCGTAGTCGGATTTTTGGTCTTCAATGGTTGTATTCCAGCCTCTCCAACGGTTTTCGTAGTTCACGGGAGGACCAGATAGAATCCAGAAGCCTCCGGGACGGAGTATGCGGTGTATTTCTAGGAGGTAGATCCCACCTGGAAAAAATGATGATTTTTCTCTGGTTAAGAAAACTTGCAATACCAAATCAAGGAAGATAAGATGCCTTAGCTATTGATACTAAAGAACAATATGGACAGACAATTAAGGTTATGAACTGTTATGAACCTATAAATAACTAAAAAAAAAAAGACAAATAAAAAAATAAATTGGGAAACAAACTAGGAAGTATCGTGATCAACCTTCAAGTTTCTCATAAGCAGAATGATTATAGGGATGAGACATGGAAGTTGATGCAAAGCACACACGAAGAGCTATATTCTTTTGACAAATAGTTGATTTTTCCAAGATCTTTAATGTAGGCACTTAAACTGAATTGGATGTTCTTTTAGTTGATTGTGCTGCAAGGTCGATACATTTGAGAGAGATTGATTACCGAATTCTGTCCATGGGATAAGACACCTCGAGCAATGAGCCATATCGAATGAGTTTGAGGGGAAAGGAAGCCGCTGAGTTGAAATGATGCCCAGAATTGCAGGAATACCGCGTTCCAAAGCAAATTGGACTTGAGCCTCGTGATTATCTCTTGGAGCAAGGGAGACTGTTACGATTCCACGATCAAGGAGATCACCTCCCCAGCTAGCAACCTATAAATTAAACAATGTATAGATAGAGCAATTTAAATATCCAACAAGCATTACAAAGATGACCTACTATATTATCATTTTTGCTATTGCTTCATGTTCAAGCACAATGTTCTAAGAACACCCAGATTCAAGCACTTGTCTGGCAGAGAACACCTAATTATCAGTAGATTGTGCAAGAAAGTTTGTATTCATGCAATTATATTGATATAAATTAACAGAAGAGGAAGTGCTTCAGTGGGCCTATAAACTTGTAGTGTACTTCCTACTCAATAACAATAATTCCTCAAAACTAACAGAAACGAAAAAGGATACTTCCTCGCATTAGCTTGAATGCAAACATGCTTTACATGTCAAATGCATACTGGTAAAGGAATACGGAAACAGCCACAGATTCAGAAACAAATTTCATCGTTTGTCGAGTATGTTATCACATAAGCAAACTTCTTGCACCTTGTGCGATCAGTGATGACGAAAGAGAAAAAAGAAAACTAAACTAAAACGAGACTCACCCCACATCCAGTATCAATGGCAGTTCGAACGGTTCCATCGTGCATTTCTGGGATAAGATCTCGCATCAAATCAACGTAGGCACTAACACCTTTGGGGAACATAGTACCCCCACCAGGGAAGCGGAATTTCTCCCCTTCTTTCCGTAACCAATTCTGGTTAGACTTCTGCTTGTTTATCCAATCATAAGGCACGTTCCTACAATCAGACCCAAACAATTAGTACAAGAAGACTCATGCAAAAGTAAACCAGTCCAACCGCCTGCACGATTCTTTAGCATACAAAAGCCCAACTATGAATATTACCTGTACCAGCACTCGTCCCTACTCTTTGGCCATTTGATTGGAGTCTTGTACCCATTTGGTGGGGGAACTAAGCATTCCTTTTTTTCGAATACTGGAGGACAATGGCGTTCCAAGAAAGATAAACGATGAACACTATACTTCTTCCACCTCTGTAACAACATCAGAACATTACTTTTGTAAGCACTACATAGCAAAAAATAAATCACTAAGAACATCTCAAATGGGCAATGTGTGAAATGACATGCTAAAATAAAATTTATCAACCTCCCTCCATAGCCAGTACTGCTTCTTCCTTTAGTACTTTACATGAAATGCCAAATTTAATGACTAATAAATGAGCCCCATTACAAGACAAGAAAAACTATGGCATTGCCACAATATTGAACAGCTCATTGGCAGGTGGCAACAAAAAGATGCAGAAGTGCAACCTTTTCATTTTGTAACCTATTTGGCATGTGCATTTGAGAATCTCTAAGAGCATAACCTTCAGAAAAGTACCTTTGGATCGGTGCATGGAGTGTAGTCTTGGTAGTCAGTGCTGCATTCGGGAAAGGAGATTGGCTTAAATTGTATAGGGCCAGAGCCAGCATTGGTTTTAGTTGAAGATTCAACAACTTTGGAGACATATTTAGAAAGATATCCGTCCTTCTCGGAACAGAATATGCCACCGAGATAGAATGACAACCCGCATAGCACAACAAGCATTATTGCCACGGGGACTGCCCTCGAACTTTTATCTGGGTGTGAAATTGGTTTTCCATCTTTGTACTTCATTGTCCCCGAACTAGATGACAATCTGCACATATACAACGTGAGTTATGGGAATAAAATTTCAACAAGAACAATTGGAGGCAAATTTGGAATTTGAGAAAGATCACTTACAATTTGTTCCAATGGACTGTTTGATCGAAAAAAGACCACACAAGAGAAAATTGAAATCTTGGAAGCCTAGGATACCCTACTTTAAACCCAACTCACAATAACAACCCAAGTTTTAATTACTTGCATGTCCTCTCCCAAAGTAGTTCGACTGAATTTGTTGTAAAAGTGTCTATTTCTCTACAACTAGAATTGCTACATAGGAACCACCCATATCATGTGTTCTCGTGTTCTGCACCATTGCTTGCCTTTGTTTACTTTTAGAAGGGATCAAAACCATATTGTGATTGCATAAAAGATGGAAACAAGATCCCCAAACTAGATTATTATTTCACTTGCCAAAAAGAGAAGCCAAGGATCTTAAAGATACTCAACATTTACACAAGAACTTTAGCATATTAAATAACTGTAAAACTGATTAATTTTTTAAAACAAAACCGCACAACTGCTGATGCAAAACAAAAATGAAAAATTGCACAATCCCAGATCGGTAAAGCCACTGAAAAAAACAGTGGACTTTGTCGATAGATTAGCTCATAAAGAGTATATGATTCCAAAAACTGCAAGGGAAACCAGAAAGGAAATGAAAATTAAGCCATTCACAGTCAAAGAAAACAAGGGATTTAATGCAGATCTAATGGTCAAACCCACCATTAAAAATGACTTGGAAGAACATGTAAAAATTAGAAAAATCTGAAAGCAACTGCCGACATTTTTCACTTTCCATGTCACTTAACCTTTATACCTTGCACATGATATGGGGCCCTACACAATGAATTAAGTCATCCCAACTGAGGCTGAGGGCCTTCTCACCCACCAAATCAGGAAAAGTTGCAAGAAAAAGGAATCAATCAACACTCACCAAACCATGCAAAAGCCAAAAGCAAATGGAAGAGAAAGCATACATATACATACATGTATGTATCCAGATAGAATTTCTACATTCTCAGAGTGAAGATAATTTTGTATTGAATGCAATATAGAAAAAGGCAAAGCAAGCATGATTCGTGTACATCCAGACATAGATGTATTGAGAACCGTTAGACACATGTGAGGCTCACAAAATTATGTAATATACAGATTACAACGCTAAACTGTCATGTGGTTCTTTCTGCTGCTCTATCTCCTGCGGAAATCCTGCTTGTAAGTATTTACTGTAATTCCTTAAACCATTACACAACGCATTAAACTATACCAACTGTTCATAGTTTTCATTTTCCTTGTGAAAAAATCCACAGAAAATTATCGCATAAGGAACAAATCAAGAGGTCAAGGCAAAAGGAGATTGCTCCAAATCATACCCACGAAACAGTTGCAAATAATTCTGAAAAAACGATGGTGAAATTTAAGAAGTTGACCAAAGTAATCTCTTGATGTATGTATACACAATACGTACATAACAGAAAATAGCGCTGTAGGAGTGTGCAATTCAATACAGAAATGAAAAGGATTCAATTTTTCTTAGGATACCCATTTGAGAACAGCCAAATCTTTTGTTCTGCAACTACAAACAGCTGAAAATAACGAAACAAAATGGAAACGAAAGGAAGCCGTTGTCCAAAAACAGATCTGCTGCACAAAATTATAGACAAGCCAATTGGGAAAAATTAGAAAATTTTGACGAAGAAAGAATGAAGTACCTCAGAAAACAAAGGGAGAGAGACTAGTAGCTTCTTTCTGGGTATGTACCTCGGAAACAGTTAATGCCTTCTTCCAACAAAGGAAAATCAGTTGCAGGATTGAAACTAGGCAGATGTGTTTGAAAGATCTGTCTGATGACAGAGAGAGAGAGAGAGAGATCTGGCAAAAACTCTCACCCCACACACCTATACACAGATGGTGATGTAAACATTATATAAAGTCTGGGCCTTGGCGTTCTGCCCCGCTGTCTTCTACCTTTACTTTATAATTATTACATGAAAACAACCATCAAGGTTCTTTCGCCATGTTTTCCTTTCCCTCTCCCTCTCCCTCTCACTCTCTCCCTCTATGTGTGTGTGTCAACTGTACATATTTATTTTATATCTCCATATCTGTGAAATTCAGAGTTTCTTGTAAAAGGTGAGACCAGAATGATTTTCTATCATTTCAAAGGAGAACATAATTATTTATGTAACGCTGATTAATATACTAAAAAGGGCATCTTAACAAAATCAGCATTTATGAAATGAAAATTTCAATATAGATTTACATAATTAAGTTAATAAGACACAATGAAAAAAAAAAAAAAACCCATTTCAATGACATTTTTTGGGTATCCCAAAAAAGAAAAAGAATTCAAGAAAATTCTAGTATAGAGGATTTGAACTTTTGAAAAAACGTCTGTTTTGAATACTGGATAATTTTTTTTAAAAGGTTTGGGATAATTGAAAGTGTTATATTTTTCTGTTACATATTTGAAAACATTGATAAGGAATCTCTTAAACTAATCTTCAAAAAAACAGAAAGGATGAAAGATATATGCTCTCACATACAAGTTTGAAAACAGAGCAAGGATAAAGATGCTCTCACCATACAACTTTGAACTTGTACCCCACTAAATTTACCTACATTTTAGTAACGTTCTTCAACTTCTGTTTAAAAAATATCTCTAACGAATGAATTTTCAAATATTTCACTGAATTGACAATAACAGTTGCCTGTTGTGCTTACTATATATGCGTCGTCTCGAGTTTGAAAATACTATCTAAATGATTTACTTTGTTGATCTCGATGCAAACTATATCTGTATAAAAATTAAATTTATGTAATATCGGCAATCTAATGAGCAAATCACACTTTCATTATATTTTTTATCCAATCATGTACTTATCAATATCTGATCAATTTAATATTTTTCAAAATAATTCTGCTATGGGTTCTAATAAAGTAGAGAATGTAGTATGCATAGGACATACCTATAGGATTCAATTCGTCCACATTATCATATAGAAAGGAATAAAAATATTTCTATCCACTTCCATGTTTGGAGTGAAACCATTAAGTAAGAGATCACGTCTATATCTAGTCCAATACGACAGTGGCGGACTCAGGATTCGAATTTGAGGGTGTCACCATCAAAATAAATGAACAATTAAGAACAAAATTTGTATTTAATAACTAAAAAATATATGTTTCAAAATTTAATTAACTAGATTTGAGAGAGTTTGGCAAAGCAAAAAAGATATGTACATGTCATAGTGCTACGTAGTAAACTTTAATTTACTGTTAAAACCTAAATAAAAAAATAAAAAATTAGTGGAGCACGGGGGTCGGGGGTGTCACGTGACACCCCGCCCCCCTCTTTAGGTCCGCCCCTGCAATACGACGTTTGAAGTGACGGAGATGAAAATAACTAACGAATGAATTTTCAAATCTATCCTCAATCCTAAAATGTTATAAATATGAAGGTTATTAAAGTAAATCAAAAATCATATTCAGGATGTAATCTTTTATACCACCATTCTCATATTATAAGCTTCTATTTTTGGTGACGTGACAAGATCACATTATCGACATATCATTCATGTTACAAGCCATACTTGCTAGCCATAGACAAGATAAAAAAAATTACTCCAAATAAGAGTAAATATGTAGATCCCTATATGTACATACAAAAAGTCTTGCTATCCACAACCAGCTATGCAGTAGATAATATATACATAATGTCAAAAAAATATGAATATCAATACATATTTTACAAATATTAATACACAATTTACGAATATCAATATATTTTTTATACATTATCCACCACCCAATGGACGGTTCTCGATATTTAATCTCCTCATATCAAAACCACAAATAGATTCTAAATTCTAAAAAAATAAAATATTAAATTAAAATTTTAAATCAGAACGAGACTCATATAACTAGCACAACAGGAGACCCCGCGTTTCCAAATAGAGAACCGAAAACGCGCATTGGGCTGTTTCTTTTTATCCTATTATTAAACATCATCTCTCCTGTCATCGGATAAAGTAACACCGACACATTTTTTTGTGTCCTTTTTCTTTTATTAATTTATTAGTCTTTGGTTGGACCGTTGTCAGATGAAATTATACATATTTTATTGAATAAATAAGTCATGGATCTTGTTAATTCTTTCACTTATTAAGACAATAAAATAAAAGATCATTTGTGAAAACTTGAAAGCTCAGTCTCCCAAGTGATTAATTAATTACTAATACTACTAGCATGCCCAAAATTCCTTACTGTGAGCTAATTCAATTATAATCTATTCAACTTACTGAATTAATGCGTACTCTTTTTTTTCTCTTGGATATATTAAGGGAATAAATAAACGAAATTGATTGAATGTCTATAATTAAAAATCAGATATTTCATTTTTTTTTCTTATTCTCCTAATCAACTAAACAAAAGAAGGAATTTTCTTTTACAATTAGGAACGAGTGAATTATTTTCTGGTAACCCTCTAGCGCAGGACAACAATTTTTTTTTATAAATGTAGAAAAAAAATAGAAATCTACAAAAAAAAATTATTATTGATATTAAGTGGATAACCAAATTGAAATCGAATTTGAACAACTCAAATATCAAGACCGACACTAATTCAAAGCACTTCAGTTTATTGAGAATTCTGAGACATAGTGGAAGTTGGTGTAACTTTTGAACTTGGCACTTTTGACAAATGGACCACAAGTGTGTTGGTTAACGATCCAAATAAATTTGACTGGTAAGAAAAAATAAAGGAGGGGAGAGAGGGGGTTAGAACTTCTCGAAGGTAATTTAACTAGTTAAAAGTAAAAAAAAAATACTTTTTATTTTGTTTGTGTATTTTTTTACTCATGCATTATAATATCGTTCTCTCTTTTGGTTATTTAATAAAATTAACTTAACCGACTAATAAAAAATTTATTACACATTTAGCATCTATAGGTGCAAATAGTAAAGAGAGTCCCATGGAATCCCAAAAGCTGGTGTTGATAAATTATAGCCAACATTATTGTAAATTCGCATGAATGAAACTATTAAAAAAAAGTACCGTACCGACCAGTATATACCGTTTTGACTTAAACAGTACAAAACGCCTATAATACTGTATCGTCCTCAATACCGGCTCATACCGCTACGTACCTTACCAATAGGATTATAGGATGTAAGGAAAAAAATTCTTATTTGTGTATGTGTGCATATAGTTACGATAAATTCAATACTGTATTCAATATATGATCAGTACCAATATATACCGTACTAATAAAAAAAATCTTTATTTAAGCCGATACAAGTGGCCCTGCGGTCCCAAATGGTGAACCAAGGACGCGTATTTGGCTGCTGCTTTTAATTATATTATTAATGGACATTTCCCTTCTCATCGCATAAAGTATACATTGCCGACACTTTTTCTTATTATTTTACTCATTCTTTGCTTGGACCGCTGTCTCATAAAGTATACATATATTGTATTGAACAAAGAAGTCATGGATCTTGGTAATTCTTTGACTTATTATTGAGACAATTAAATAAAATAAAAGATCATTTGTGGAAACTTGAAAGCTCAGTCTCCCCAAGTGGTTAATAACTAAATTCCTCAATCTGTGCAAATTCAATTATAATTTATTCAAGTTACTGAATTAATACGCAGTTTTTCCCCTTTTTTGTGGATATATCGAGGGATTTGAGTTAAAAAATGCCACAAAAAAATACAAAAAATATTTGCTTCTTTTTTATTTCAAATCTTTTATGGTTTCTATTCTTTTATTTATTGATAAATCGAAGATTAAGCATTCTCTGACTAAGGTAAATTCGTTGGTCAATTGATATAAATTACTTGGTCAATTGATATAAATTGTTGATACCAGATTTTGCCCCCACCGCTCAAATTATTATGAAAAATGCCATCGGAATATGTTTAAAAGAATTTGTGCACAAAAAGACTATTTTGCCCTTGCACAGTCTGGGGTTCGGGAGTACGGTTCACGAGACCACTTCATCAAGTCATGAGAACCTCATACTATTGATCAGTACGACGACACGAGTCCAGTGGCAGCGATTGAGGTGAAATCGGACAACGTCGACAATTTTTGATTGTTCAGAACGGGGTCTCGGAGGTACAATTTATGGGATGATATGTTCAGACATCGAGAGGCACATGTTATTGATCAGCACAGAATTACGAGTCCATCGGCTGTATCCATGGTCAAATCCGAGTTCGGTAGCTCAAGAAATGGCATTTTAAAGAATGGTAGCGGTGTACCGGTGATTGTTTGGGAAATAGGTTTGCGAGCCGACATGTCCATAAATCAAATATTAGACTCAAAATGATCCTCTCGACGACACAAGTCCATTGGCTGTATCCGTGGTCAAATCCGAGTTCGTTTTGACATCCGAATATAAGAAATACCGCACGAAGGCATTTTTAAACCAGGGGCATTTTTGTAAATACCAAAAGAAGCTGACATCAGCCATACGCCAGGCGCAGTCACGCGCGCGTGTAGGCCACGTGCCGGCCGTGCGCGACACGTGGGCCGTGCTCGGCTTAAATGCCGTGCTTTGGGGATTATCTGCTACAGGCGTGACCAGCCGCAACGATGACGTGGCCGCTTCCTATTTGGCAGACTTGTACCGCCTCTTTCTCTCTCCTGCGTGAGCCTATCAACCGCTGCCACCTGTCGTTCTCTCTCCCGTCTCACCCACACCAGAACCCCTCCCTCTCCCGCGTCTCTCTCTCACTTTTCTCTCTCCTCCCACGTGTCCCACTCCCCTTGGGACACGTGGCGCCTTCTCTCTCTCTCTCTTCTCCCGCACTCTCTCTCTCTCTCTCTCTTCTCTCTCTTTCTCTCTCCTCTCTCTCTCTCTCTCTCTTCAATTGGGCGCCTGGGCCGTGCCCGGCTTCCTCGCCCGGTTTTTTTACTCCGGTTCTCAGCCGATTTTTGGGTTATTTTGGCCGGTTCGTCCGTTTTCTGTCCGGTTTTTGAGCTGCTTTGTTCGGTTTTCGTCCGGTTCGGGCTGCGTTATTGGTCGGGTTTGAGTGGCATTACGGCGGCCGGAATCAGCCGGAATCAGCTGGACTAGGATTAGTCCATTTAACGGCCGGTGACGCACTTTAATTTTATTGGTTCTTCAAACGGTTTTTTCGCTTGAGGTTTAAGCGTGATTGGTTCAAACAAACAACGGCCGTTATTCTTTTAACTCGCGAAGGGGCAGCTGCTTTCCTTTTGCGCATCGAAGGGGCAAAGGTTTGCCTATAAATACCTGGGTTCTGGATTCGGAAAGGGGATCGAAGGAATCAGAGGAAAATCAAAGGAAAGGGTTCTGAGAGAGAAAAAAATAAGAAGATTTTTAGAAAGAGAAATCGGAATAAAATCCAAGAGTTTAGGAACAGAATTTTCAGAGACGTTTAGTGTTCTTCATCCGATATGTTCTAAACTTTTTAGTTTCGAACTATCGATACAGAGAACAATATTCAAATTTAGGATTGCTAGGCTCAGTTTTAGTAAGAGGAAGTTCTGCCCAATTTTTTTCAGTTTGAGCGTTCTTCATCCGATACGTTCTAAACTTTTTAGTTTCGAACTATCGATACAGAGAACGATATTCACATTTCGGATTGCTAGGCTCAGTTTTGGCAAGAGGAAATTCTGCCCAATTTTCTTTTCAAGCTCCGGTGAAGCTTGAGCGACCGTTTATATCAGCATAGCTCGGGATAACAAGAATTTCTAAAATTCAACGTTATGCCAGGTTATGGTTTTATTTAGGCGTTCAAGTATTTTTCACCCCTACCATTGTAATTCTCGAGCTCACAGTGAATATAAGGTAATCGTTTCAACACAATTTTTGCCTCTGTTCTGTTTATTTAACTTCTGTAAATTCGTTTTCTTTTCTTTTGTTATCAGTATAAAAGTTAGGCTTATAAGCCATGTTCGCATCTCTAGTCCGCGGTTCTGGAATTTCTAGTCCTTTTCCTGAAATTTTCAGTCCGCACTTCTAGAATGTCAGAACATTCTTATTTATTCTTTCTGTTTTTTTTTATGTCAATATTAATTGGGCATCCGCATCTCTAGTCCGCAGTTCTAGAATGTCAGGATTTAGCCCGCTAAATCACAAAAGTCGGTGTTGGCTTATGCCAATGTACTTTTCGTGATTTAGCCTGTTTTAATCACGAAAGTCGGTGTTGGCCTATGCCAATGTACTTTTCGTGATTTAAACAAAAATCACTTTAAAACAAAAATAATGCTCCCGGCATATCGCTCGATTGCGTCGGCCCCTGTTGGAACTAATTACTAACTTTTCCCTTTCCCCGATCTCCCGTAACTCTTTTTTTTTACCCCTTTCCCGTTTCCCCGTAACAGATACCGCTATCTTCTTTTATTTTTATTTTATGTTAAAATGAATAAAAGGAAAAATTCGTTACTTGGCTAAGTTATATGAATAGTGTTGTTAGTTAACGTTGACACACTATCCATATCACTTGGTTAAAGATCTCGATAATCTCATAATTCCATAAACACGCGGGTGACATAGGTAGCCCATGTTAGTGTTTTTTGGATGAAAATTTAACGGGCAATGCACGTTATCTTTTCACGACAGAATATCGTGATTGAAGTAACATTTATTAAGTTCTAGAATTTGGACCGCCAATGATTGTGTAGCTGTCGGGATGAAGAATTGCAGATAAATAAAACCAGTTAAAGGAAGTAACATTTATTAAATTCTACAATTCGGACCGCCAGTGATTGTGTAGCTGTCGGGATGAAGAATTGCAGATAAATAAAATCAAAAAAGAAAGTTAACATGATAACCCGTGAATAAAACGGAATCGGGTCGTTGTTAAACTTGAAAATTCCTGCCAGGGATTTAAGGTACCTGACACTCCGGGAATAGAAACATGACGTGCAAATACCAATTTGCATACCATGTTTTGGTCAAAGTTTAACATATATTCGTTCTAACTTTTTTGCCACCAAAAACTAAATTGCATAAGCCCGGGTTCTGTTCCCGTACCTATTTTTATTTTTGACCCAATTGTACAGCAATCACTAGATATTATTTAAATTTGGCAAAGGATAATAAAATAAAATTAATTGGGAAAATAAAGTACCGAAAGGGCGATGTTGGGTGCCTAACACCTTCCCAACTCGTAACAGTAAATCTCTGTACCCATCTCTGTTTTCAAAAACCAGTTTTCTTTTAAAAGAGTCATTTTTATAAACAGAATCGTATTTCTGAGTTAAAGTTAAAATATTTTTCTAAGGGCATCTTCTTCGAAAATGGCCTTAGAGGGTGACTTGACACACCTAAATTTCATGTCAAGTGGCGACTCTGAATTTTAAATAAGTCCCAGCTGTTAAACAATTTTCATTAAACGTCGCAGGCAAGGAAATTTCTGGGCGCGACATAAATTACGGTACGATATTGGCTAGAACATGGCGGAACAGTAGTCGAAACAGTACTCCGATAATCTGGTACCATTACGAGACCGGTACAAGATAAAATTGATAACTTTGCTTCTAGTAATTGAGGATATTTTTTGTGCTTTCATTTTAATAGTACAAATTATTTATTTATTAAAATTCGTCAAGCATATTAATCACACTAAAAAGTTAAGTTCATCGACCATTGAATAATATTTTCTGAGAATCCATTTAGTCTGAAAGACATAAATTGTGATTTAGTTTGTCAATATGAATATATTTCGAAAACATACCAATCAATACCCGCTGAACATAACTTTTAATATCAACGAATTTAAAAAAAATAAATAATTTTAATTGTAAAAATAAGTTCGGAAAGCATTTTAAAATGTAGTGAAAAGACGGTCCAATCTCTAAGAAGGAGGTGACCCCGTAACAAAAATAGTGACAAAAAGGAGACGGTGCCGAATTTACAGGTGATGAAGCATTCAATGCATTTTGTGTACGTAATTATTTGACATGTCGCTATTACGTGGGAATTCCAAAAAACTAATATGATTCCCATGTGACATGTTTGGGCCTCGTTTGGTAAAGCTTCCTGTTTTCTGTTTTCTGTTTTTTGTTTTTTGTTTTATGTTTTCGTTTTCTGTTTGTAAAAACGAAAATAAAAAACATGTTTGTTTGTACCTAAATTTTTTTTTGTTTTTTGTAAAACAGAAAACAGAAACATGTTTGGTATGCCCCCGTTTGCGATTTTTTTTTTTGATTTGTACTAACAGACTATTACTACAAAAAAATATTTTCCAATAACAAAATATATTACATAAGCAAACTATTTTCATCATCCGTCAATCCAGAATAGTTGTACGAAAGTGAATTAAAATACTGCATAGCTAAAATATTACACAACCATCTTCAGAATGATAACGAAGAACACGAAGAACAAAATAAAACATAAAAATATATTACATGCAAACGAAGCACACACAAAATACTTGATCCAGTCTGTTGAGCGTGCTCTGTTGTTCACTTCCGATGATCTACCATTATAATTTTGTTGGGGAAGGTGATCCAGTGGCAAATCATCATGGAGGTGTAGCTCATCTTGCCATATAAACCCACTACGATGGTTCAGATTACGGGGGCATCGATAAAATGGTCTTCCATAGTTTTTATCTGTCTTTGCTATTCGTAACACCATTCTACCGAATCGACATTTACATGGAGGGCCAAACTCTTCATATTTCGCCATACCTAAAAATAAGATTAATTAATTGTAACTACCAATGTATCTCATTAGATTCACAACTACAATAATATTACAAATGCACAGAAAAACAAAGCAAAACGTTCGACAAAATATGAAATGGAGATAAGTTAGTCATATTCCTTACATATTACAAACCAAGTGCTGAAAAAATATGCACATATATATAATAACATTTGGGGCAATCTAGAATAGTTAAACCATTCCTCTTCTTTTTGGGGCAATCTAGTACGACCACGGTATGTAGATAAGTGGTACCGCTCACCCTTGTACGGTGTCAAAAATCCCGGCATATTTGAATAGCCGGAATCAACCACATAATACTTACCTATAAGCAAAACAAGCAATGAGAAAACAATCATCACGATTACACAAAGTTGTTTATCTACAAAGTAATTACGTAGCTTAAGTCATAAACCTTTTACCTTGAGGAGGCATGGGAAATTGCATGGCCGGATTTTGAGCACACTCAAGAAGCACTCGTGAGTCATTTGCCGTTCCTTCCCATCCCGACAACACAAAAGTAAACTTCATGTCGAATGAACATGCACACATTACATTTTGTGACGTGGTTTTGTGCCTACCACGATATGAAATTTGTGTCCGAGCGGAAATCTTTGCATCTACGTGTGTACCATCTATAGCACCGATACAATCCTATAGACCAACGGACACGTAAATAAAAATTACGTGTCATGATACCGGATAAAGCCAAGGAAAGTAAAAAAATAAAATATTGAAGATACCTTAAAAAATGGCCAATACTTGGGGTTATGCATAATTTGGGGAGGAATTTCGTCAAATGATGGAGGTTGAATAATAATTTTTCCAAGCCTACACACGGCCTTCAATACCCGATTAAAGTATTTAGAAATGGTTTCTCCTGAATGTTGGAATCGCTCTTGGATTAACCGGTTTCGTATGTTATGTCCAATTGCAAGCAAAAAAATACATACTTGCTCTTGAACGGTTAAATACCGGGAATGCTTTAATCCACCGTGTTCCTTAAGCGCCTCACAAAAAGCAATGAAAACATGTGTTTCCATTCTAAAGCTTTCTTCACACCTTCCATCGTGACCATTTAGTACCTCTATGACATAGTCGTGTCCTCTTAGTATGGAAGTTCGACAAGGTGTACGTTCATAGTGTCTTCGGTAATGCTCGGCTAGTGCTAATGTAACGAACGCAATAACGGTATCATCGTCGGAATCAGTTTCTAATTCTTTATCGCTGTCATCGGTGGAGTCCATTGCTTACCCTGTAATCATTTAATAGATGGATGCATATAAGCCATCCAGGGAAAATATAATCCTATAAAAAACATAACAACTGCATATAAGCTGATAAGATGCATAGTTCAAATGTAGCAAATAGTCTAAAACCTCCACCGGTCATAGTTCAACTAATATAGTTATTACACACCATAAATCAAAGTTTAGAACTAATCCAATCCTTACTTACTTATTACACACCAGAATTTAACACTACACTCTCCATTCAGAATCACTATTTTGGGATCATACTCTTGATCCAATCCTTCTTCCTGTGTTCGGGCATTTGAAGAAAGATGGATCTCCATTCGGGGTCTTCCTTCATGATTTTCACTGCAAAACCGTACTCGTTCCCGTCTAGTTCATCCATTCCATTCAAAACATCCATACACACTGTTATGAGGTTGTTTGAATCATCAAATGCAGGGGACGCAACACTTGCCGTGGACTTGGCCATATGTTTTGCTTCAAGAAGTTCCACTTTTTTCCTGTTACTTTCAGCGATAACACTCAAAGAGTGAGTTAGATTGGCAGAGAATGAGTCCCTCTTCCTACTCTTGCTACTTGCCTTCGCATCAGAAGACCTTGCAAGTTTGACATCCTTCATCTTCCCTTTCCTACTTGACCTTTGGACTTCCACATCGTCACTGCCTTCTTCTTGTTTAATCTCTACTCCTATGGGTTCTGAACCTTCTGATTCTGAAGGAGATTGGGTTGATGCATGAGCATTGAACCCAGTGGCAGTGGTGTCTCCAAGTATTCGGGTCATCGCGGCATAGTGTTTGAACCTTTTTTTCCTGAAATGCTTTGCCTTGTTGTTAACCTACATGACAAACACCTTTGCCTATATTAAATTTCCTCCTAAAAAGGAGACCATAATAATTAAAGAATTATGGGATACGTCTAACCTGGTAGAGCCGTTCCCAAACTTCTGCATCAGCAGTTATAGTGCCATTTATAGGACACCATCCAACTCCACTTTGTTTACAGAGACTCACAAACTTGGTGTGCATGATTCGCAGTTGGTTGAACTTGTTCCTAATTTGACCTTCAGTGTACGGGTATCCGGTTTTAGCCATCAGTTTTTTCCTCATCCGTGGCCAAGCTTCCTTTTGGAAAGTACCGGTTGACCTACTATGGAGTTTCACATCTTCATCCATGATTTCAACAAACATGGCCTCATTAGATGCAGACCAAGGTCCATCTTTCCCAACCACTTCGACAACGTCATCCTCATTCCTCATAGTTTCGTCAACATTGGTAGCCATTTCCTAGTTTGAATACATTTGGGATATCAATGACACAATATCCACATGCATCAAATCTTCATGCAATGTACCTACAAATGTGGCATAAGCACTTCGAAATGACGAATCGGGGAGCCAGAGTAACAAACTTTGTTACAAGTAGCTTATGTTAGTAACCTGAATGAGAAGTATTGGTCCAGGAGCTAGCTAAGTAGTAGTAACCTAGGTGCAAAAAGTTGACAAGCAGTTGGAAGTAGCCACTTAACAAGAAGGTTACATACATCCTTGAAAACGTAACAAGCACGGACCCTATAAAGAAGATGGCATGTCATGTTGGGTGCTCTCGAACAGTGTTGGCTACTAATCCAAATGTGTATCATTATAACTTCATCTAATTATAAACGGACACTCTTTGGATACTTAAGACACACATTTCTTAATTGGACATTTTAGAAACATATAACTAGTTTAAGAAAAAAAATAACTTTGGAAACAATTAGGAAAAATTACATATTAAACTCCAAACTCCGGGTTTGATCTGTTTCCCAAATCAAACCTTCGTTTTAAATTTGAACTAAAACCTTACAGTTCTAGGCTTTCTCAATTCGTACCCTTCATCCATCTCTGTTAGCTACTAACATAATCCATCTTCATCCTAGGCTTTCTCAATTCCTACCCTTCGTCCATCTCTGTTAGCTACTAACATAATCCATCTTCATCCTATAAAACCCTAACTCTAGACCACCCAACCACCACTAGACCAACCAACCCCACCCTTCTCTCTCCTCTTTAAGAGTCCTCACAGCATACGCAAGATTTCCTCTCCTAATCTTGCAGAACCAAAGGGTTTTGGCTGGGATCTTAATGCAGAAGATGTTTCTACCTCACTCGACCAAAACCCATTTTATCCTTACAAAAATCTTCAACATCTGATATTACGTTACAATGTATGAAGATGATCAGAAATTGTTACAATGTATGAAGATGGCAGCAATGTATGAACATGTTTCTCTGTTCATGTTTCTGTGGCAGCAATGCATCAGTAGCCATGTCCTAATTCGAATAACTAACAAAAATTACTCAGCCATATCAAGAATGAGAGAGACTTTCTCTAGCATTGGAAGTTCATCACTATAGGGCATCCATGATATTTGGAAGAACTCTTAATACAAGCCAATGTCAGCCACACATTCAAGAAGGAAAACCCTTTATACATGCAAATGATGCATGCAGCTGGCTTAACCAGTTCACAGATGACACTAAACCTATGTTTTCATGAAAAGAGTGGAAAATCCTAGATCACTTGCTACAGATCATAAAAATTGGCATCAGGACTACGCAATTGTTTCACAAACATCAGGACTACGCAATTGTTTCACAAACATCAGGACTACGCAATTGTTTCACAAACATCAGGACAAACATCAGGACTACGCAAGAATCATTGCATCAGGACTACGCAATTGCATCAGGACTACGCAATTGGCATCAGGACTACACCAAGCATCATTGCAGACAATAAGAAACTAAGCCTATCTATACTTGATAAACAAGGGAGAAGACGAAACAATAAAAACAAAGAAAAACAGGGCAAAAACTAGACCTCAGATGATGAGGTAACTAAGACTATCTTTTGTTTAACAACACACCAAATCAAAAAATGAAACTAAAGTAGTTATAGAGCCATGCCTAGAATCTAACAAACTGTAAATAATGGAAAACGAGCAGCAAGCACGAACCAAAAGCACGAACATACAAAACCAGAAGTCAAACTACTTGAACTACCGACTTTCCAAGGATAATAATGTACCTTTTCCTGTTGGAGATGGAGTATGGAGATGGAGATGGAGATGGAGGCAGCGAAGTTGCTCAGACGCGAAGCCCTAAAAATTATTGGACATGTATCAGTTCCATCAGAAACGGTCAAATGATGAAAAAGGGAAGAACGAGAGGGAAGAACGAGAGAGGGAGATGGAGCCATGGAGGAAGAGAATACCGTGCGGCGGCGAAGAGTGGTGGTCGCTCAGAGCCCAAACCCTAACTCGTGGTGCGGCGGAAATGCCCTTCTCCGTTTAGCGCAAACCAGAACTGAAACCCTAACACCTTTCCAATTGCCTTCTGTATTCGCGAGCCAAAAAAAATATGCACCTCCCGAGTTTCGAACCGCAACCACAGCTGTGTAAGGTCGTACCACTATTCACTCCGCGTTTCTCTTGTTTCCGTTTTTTGTTTCCAAAAAAACTATAAACTGACTTTCTCTTATTTCCACTTATTTTGGAAATAATGGAAACAGATTTCAGTTTTTTGTAAATAAAACTAAACACAAACATGTTTTTTTTCCAAAAATTCCGAAAAACTGAAAACAAAAACAAAAAACACAAAACAAAATGGTTAACAAACAAGCCCTTGATGTTCCCCTTTTTTTTTTGTTTTTTTCCACCAAAAAACTGATGGGCAAGAATGGTGCTTGGCTCAGGACATACAGATTCTATTGTGACTTCAATATTAAGTTAACCAACATTAAAATTATTTTTTGTAATATATAAAAAGGTGGCATCGATTTTGGACAATACATATTACAAATGTACTAGCACAAAAAAATCATAGATATTTTTTAAGAACTTACAATAACCATATTGAAATAGGTAAAACTTGAATAAGAATCATTGAGTTTTTCTTAATTGGTTAATTTAGTTCAGCAATAAGATCATGTTGGCTGTGACTAGTCGACTTGACACATGCTATTTATGTGTTTGCCGACTTGACGAAGGCAGATAATAGAATTGTGTTAAAGATAATATACAATTCCGATTATTTCGGGACATGTTCTAATAAATATTAATTTAAATCTGAACCGTCTGTTGCCGAAATAAACAGTCAGATGAGCTCACTACACCCATATAGTGAGCCCTTCACTACAGGGCCCCCATCTCCGAGCAAAAAGTGCCCAAAAGTAATAACCCTATATCTCTCTTACGGGTATTATTTTTGAAGGGTATTATTTTTGAAGAGTGAAAAGTTATCTCTTATATTTTTATCCTCTCAAACCATGCTAAATATATCACGATGAACCCTTATACTCCCAAAAGTTATCCCCTTCCTTATACCCCTCCAAACAGGCCCTAAGTGGGACCAAATAGAAGCAAGATTCAACACTTAAACGACGTTCAAAATCCTTACAAAGCAAAACCATGGTAACATAATTTACAGAAGTAACCAGAGAGAGAAACCAAACCCCCCTCAGAAAATGGAATTCCACAAAACCCAGGCCCAGCCAAACACGGTCGCAAACTTTAGCTGCTCAAAGAGGAAAAACAAAACCCATTGCCGAACCAAATTCCCCCCGCCCCCCAGCAAAACCAAACCGGCTTGCAACCCACCTTGAAAGAAGAACATGCGTTTTTACATATTTCTAATCTACGGATTTTATTCAAACTAATCTCAAAAGCCGCCAACCCTTTGCTTCGAACCACCCCCATATTGTCCAGGAGTGACATTGCCGCTTCCATAGGCCGGAGGACCATTGCTCAAACCAGGGCAATCTTTCGCCCAATGCCCAGGTTGATGGCATTTATAGCACTCACCAGAAGCACCACCACCTGCTGCCACCCTATTAGCACCATAGCCACCTCCATATGATTGACCAGTCATGATACTTGGGCAATTTGTAGAGCTATGCCCTGTACCACCACAGCTATTGCAGCTCATGTACATCCCAGTTGATCCACTTGTGGTAACCCTGGAACTACTGTATTGGTTAGCAAACTGACTCACTTGATTTGCTGGCGGTGCAACATTTCCACCATAAGTGCTAGTCCTTCCTGCATAATTCATCACAGGTGGTAAAGGTTGCCTAGCTCCAAAGTTTCCAGATACTGTGCTATTTACTCCTGTGCTTGGATAGGCGTCTTCCAATTTTGGGCCTACAGAACTTGCATTCTCCCCCTTATTAAGCTTATCCACCAAATCCAGAAGAAATCTTGATTCTGATGTGAAATTAACCTTCTCTGCTTTGACTATAGTGGACCTCAAGCGCTGTTCGTCACTGAACATCTCCTCCTTCACTTTCAACTTGAATACAAATTTATTAAACAGAACTTTTCGCACGATTTCTCCAAATCTCTCATCTTCCTGCTCTTCGTATTTCAAAAAATACAAATCTTTCGCAGATACTCCCATGATATCCTCGCCAGATTCCTGAAACGCTGTTACCCAGGTCAAACCGGTGTGGTCCTGTATCTGAAGCTGGAGAATATACCGGTAATCACACTCGTCAACTGACTGATCACACCTATCACATCGCCATTTTCCATCCCCGTTGTTCGTAACCTTTTTGCTGCATTGTCTCTCTCCAATCATGATGGGACATGCTGTATAGCAAAAATTGTCAACTTTTATAAACGAGATAGTCGCATTGACGGTAATCCAATCTGGCTTCTCAGAAGTCCCTAGCTTCTCATCTTTTATTTGGGATATAGTTTTTCGAACATCAGTTCTTCCTAAAGAAGATGTCTCTCTAGATATAGAGACGGACGGAGTGTTTCTTCCCTCCTTTTCAAACCATTCCTTTAGCCTGCGAGCCTCCGGAAAATCCGGCTCTATGACCAATTGGCTTGACGAAATGGTCCCCACTGCCTTCCCATTGAATTCACTGACTCTAGCAGCTTTCACCGCCAGAACAGGAAATGCCCCAGAATCGCACATTTTTTGCACCTCAAATCCTTCCGCATTGCAGAAATTCCCCCACAAAGTCAATTCAACACTTCGTCCAGACATGTCCTTCAAATGGAGGGATCTCTTTTGAGTTTCAGTACCATTTTTTCTCATTATTGAACTAGAAGGGCTGACATAAGACACCATGCCAATCAGATCCACAATACTGTTGGTCTCCATGCTTTCAATATCCGCTATGGGGCGGAAATGAAATTGTTGCTTTGGAATTGAGGTGTCATCCTCATGGCAAGGCTGCACTATTGATGTACTTTCAAGCATTATTTCATGATCATTACGAAGATGATTGTAAGCCTTCTGAGCTGGTCTCAGGCTTCCCTTGGAAACCAAATATACCTTACCAACCTCGATCTGGTTGTAGAATTGATCAGCAACAGTATTAAAGCAGGTCACTCGAATTTCCCCTCCATCAGAATCGAGGAGATCGAAAGAAAATACTTTACCATCCCCCCTAGGATTGTTATAGTGTCTAAGTTCCCCTTTTGTTGTCACTCTGGCCTTAATTGTCCACCTTCCCTGATATGGATTTAAAGCTGCAATTGGAATAACCCGAGGGGGGGCTTCATTCTTAGCGACGGGTCCTCTGTTTGAGTACATTGGAGGTGGCTGTTGAAATGCTGCCTGAGGAGTACGCCCATAACTATTTAACTGAGACCGTGAAATTCCACCACCAACAGGATTGACATTTGTTGAATTATATCGTCCCGTCTCAGGATTGCTGGCAATGGAACCACCATAGGAATGTGTATCTGGGCTACGCTCCATTTTAGGTTGGTTTGGAAAACTTCCCCCAGGTACAGTTGGTTTAGCAACTGACCCACCCACACCCAGTGAACTACCAACATAAGACGGTGCATTACTGGTAATTCCCACAGGTTGATCCATGGTAGAGTGCACCTGTGCAGAGGATCTTGCCACGGGAGCAGAAGTATTGCTGCCAGATCGCTCAAACTGTTTTGGTTCGCCTATTGTATCACACTTGTCAAGTATCACATCAAGGTCGATGATAATTATAATCCTGTTTAAAGCAAAGGGCTCAAAACTGTCAATGACAGCTTTTAGAATAGATAACCGAAAAATGCAACATAACTCTAGCGTACTATGTAAAACTGTACAGACTAATATTCCATAACTTGAACGAATAGGGATGGATGGAGATATCTGCCTAAAGAGCATCTCCAAAGGAGGTAGGAAAATGAAATTTACACCAAATTAGAAGAGTCACGTCAGAAGAACCTCTCTAAGGGAAGAAATAAAATGTCATAAAACTATTTTGGTTTAGCTTTCTCTCTTCAAGTTTGAAGACTGAGAATTGACTCTTCAAATTGCCAACTCAACAAATCCAGTCGACGACATACATCAAAACTGAAGTCTTTGACCAAGTAAGTTGGTGAGTCCTTAAAAATCAAAGAGATAAGAAATGAAAGTTAAAGGGATCCTTGGAGTGCACTTGCTCCAAGCGACTCTTCAACTTGCCATGTGAGTCATCAAAGTACACTTTGGCATAAACATTTACTTCCTCCCTTGAAGTTGTTTAAGTGTCAGAAAACAGCATCTCAGTTTTTGCCCAAGTATTGAAAATGTGCACTTGAAAATCTCCAAAAAGTATACAGTTCTAAAATCTCTTGGATGCTTCCAGAATCCCAAGAGTGTGAAGAGCGTCCAGTTTTAAAAGATAATAAAAAATATGACACACATCCAACCTTGTGAGCTCCTAGCCTACTGGCTCCATTGACAAGGGAATAAACAATAAGAGAGAGGAGGAAAACAAGAGCACCTCTTGAAATTGTTGAGACTTCTTATACTTTGAAATTCATCAGAGTAATGACTGCTTGCTACCATGAACGTTATACCACCAAAACATTGACATAGCATTTTGGCGATTGACGTGTCCTGATTTTTATTGATCCTTTATAACGAGGAAAAACACAACAGCATATACGACTTTTTGAAACCCAAAAGCATATACATAATTAACCTAATCCCAAAGAATGACAAGGTAATTCAGATTCAGGAAAGCTTATTTGGTATGGTTGGTCCTCTATTACTAGCATTTGGTTTTTAGTTTACAGAGTCAAATTTTGGACTTTTGCCTCGAGAATACCATTACTGCCTCTAGATTACGTGAACTCTTCTCACGAGTTCTGTTTTTTTTTTGGTTGTTGACTGTTCTGCACCATTTAGTTTGTTACTCATGCTAGTAACAAAAGACCAATTTATAGACCTCTTTCATGTGTTCATTCCTTCTAGCCCATAAACCCTCAATCCTCGAACAAACACGAAGATACCCATATCTACGTATACAAATCCACACATACGGGTAATTATACCAATATAAGAACTAACTGTAATGGAAAAAAGTAATAGGGACCTACGTGCGGCCTTGAATGACATTACAAACGAACTGAGACAACTGGACGATGGAGCCCTTTTGCAAGCTTTGAGTGCGGACCAAATCGTTCTTCTGCGTTGCGAGCATCCCCTGCTGGAGATGAACGCCGTCGGAGAGTAGAATACGGTACCTCTCGTTGTTCTGGCTCTGCGTGTTCACCAGTCTCAAATCCACTACTTGAAGCACCGGCTTCACATCAGCAGCCTGCGCGTCGCCGCTCGACAGCATCGCTATCGCTCCTTCCGTCAGATTGATCGCCATTTTCGGAAGAAAGTCGGGCAATTCGATCGATTGAATAGAGAGAGTGGGGGGAAGAGAGAGGGAGTGAGGTGTGAGAAGGGAGTTTTTGAAACCCTAGGAAGGAGAGCGCCAAAACAGAAACAGAGCGCGGCAAGGCAGAATTTTTATGCTATTAGAATTTAGGAATTGACATTTGTTGTCCCTATTTCCTTTGGAGGCCAGTCCTGATACCGAATCGGTTTGTATACCGATTTTTCTATTAGTACAGTACACATTAGTACTTGTCATGTACTAGGTACTGTATTAGATTTATTGTAACTATCAATATATATATAAACTAAAAAGAAAAAAATTCAAAAAAATTAATTTTTTCGTAATTCTTTAAAAAAAGAGTAAATTACTCTATTAGTCCCTGAAGTTTAGATAAATTCTCATTTTGGTCCCTACATTCAAAATGATTTGATTTTGACTTTTAATTTTATTTTTTACTTCAATTAAGTCCAATCGTTAACGTCTATTTGTTTTTCCAAACGAAAAAAGTCAAATATTGACTTTCATTAAGAGTATTTTTGTAACTTAATATTTTTTTATTATTTTATATACACTCTCTCTTTGTCTCTCTCTCAATTTGGTACTTACTGTTTGTGTTTTCACCATTTTTTCATATTTTTCCCCCTCTCTTTCTCACTCTCTCTCATATACACACGCAAAGGCACACACACAGAACAAAACCCACATTCTCTCTCTCTCTCTCCCCGTCGAGGCAGATTTCGGTAATGAGTTGGGAAGATACCGAATTGTGAGTCGTTCACTGTGTGTTCTTTCTTTGTTGCTGAGTGATTTTCTTAACCTGTTACGGTATCAGATATTTCCCTTACAGGTCCGCGTCAACACCTTGGTCAAGCTTGCCGAGCTCCTCTGCCTCTTCGGCAACCTCCACGTGACCGTCCTCGTTATGGCCATTCGTAGCGCCTCCTCTGCCATACGAAATCCAAACCCATTTCATCCAGAAAACAACAAAAATAATCCAGTTAAAATCACAAAAAATTATTTAATTTCAGGAAAAAAAAGAAGAAAACTAGAACCATTAAATAGATCCAAAGCTACAAATGGAAAGGAACCATTTAAGATCCAAATGCTTTGCTAGTATGCAAAAACAATTGATTCAGATTAAACAGAAAAGGAAATAAAAAACAAGAATGTAATGAACACACACACACAAGGTGACACAAGAAATCTCACCTTCCGAAATCCAAATCGAGTCTATGAATAAAGGCCATAAGCAGCAGGAAAAAGGCTTAAGTCAATATGGTTATGGAGACTTTAAAGGGTGTGTTCGTTTTAGGGTGTTTCTGAAATAGTTTTAGAAACATGTCTCTGAGACGTTGTTTGGTTATAAGTGTCTCAGAAACTGTTTCAGAAACTGTTTCTGAAACTTTTTCTTTTATAGAGAGAAAAAGTTGTCTGGGAGAATGTTCCAGAAACTGTTTCTGAAACTGTTTCAGAAACTGTTCCAGAAACTTGTTTGAGAGAAAGTCTCTCAAACTCATAACCGAACACACCGTCAAAAGAGCATGAATCGAGGCACTCATCTCGGAGTTCTGGAGTTAAGGGCCTTCGGATGAGATATGGGATGTGACAGGCCCACCTATTCAAGAATCTTCTGTAACAGAAGCACCAGAAAGCACTACCCCAACCAACAAAACCATTACCAAGAGAACTGGAAGGTCGTTGTGGAATATAATTTCGGATATAGTTCGATTGCGGTGGGCTCCACATTCAGATGGCCAAAATTCACCTAAAAAATCCTTCACCAAATCAATCTGTTAGCAGTGAGGCACGGTTCTTTGGTCATGAGCCGGATGAAAACTTTGACGAGAATGTAAAAAAAGGAAAAGAAAGCACGACACAGGTTTCCACATCTTCCAATCAGCATAGTCTAGTAACAATTTCAATGGGAAGTCAAGGAGAAGGGTCCAGCCCATCATGCTCAAAGGATAAAAAAAGTTCATGTATCTCTGGAAGTGGCTCAGCATTCGTAGAAACTTCCTTGGCTCCCATTGAAGCAAATGTTGGAAGGATATGTGTATGTATATGTGTGTATATAGAGAGATTATTTGAGAAAGAGAGAGAGTGGAGATGAAATGGGTGAGATTTGAGAGTTGAGGAGGGGGTAGGGCGGAGAGAGAGAGGATATGGGAAAAGGCCAAAGCAGAAATAGTAAGGACCAAATTGAGAGAGTCAAATTGAGAGAGTGTGTGCAGAATATAATAAAAAAATTAGGGTTAATTTCACTTACCTCCCCTGAGGTTACTGACAAATCCACTGGCCTCCCCCGTGGTTCTGGAAAATGCACTGCCCTCCCTCGCTTTTGAAACTATTTCACTGACACCCCCCTGCCGTTACTTTATTACGAACGGTGTTAAAATTAAAATGAACTTCCTATTTTACCCTTAATATATATATCAGTTGCCAACCCTTTAAACACAAATCCAGACTCTCGATCTCTTACCCTCCCTCTCTCACCTTCCCTCCCGTCTGTCGAAGAACCCTAGATACCGATCCAGTGAACGGACGAAGGTTATTCGAGCAAGCGAAGGTTATAGAATGCAAGCAAGAAATGAACGATGAGCAAGCGAAGAACATCGAAGACAAAGAAGCGAATGACACGATCTGCGAAGAACATTGAAGACACGTGGAGATCTGCAGAGAACATTGAAGGCATGTTAAGATTCGGCGAGGAAGATTATATGTCTATAGGTAATCTTTGTCGTATTCTATCGTTTTTATACTGTTTGGTGGATTTCTTCCGAAATTAGGGTTTTCTGAAATTTGAAATTGGGCCCTTTGCTGTGTGGTTGGACGTGGGGGTTTTTATCATCAGAAAATTCGGGTTATGCCGTTTGATTGAATTTAAAAGGATTAGGGATGTGCATAGACTCACGAAGCCTGTTTTTTAACGAAACTTATTTTTTGAACCAGACTTGTTATTGTACATCATTCGTACCCCATTCCTAACGTATTGCTGTTATTTTTTGAACCAGATCTCTGAAGTGGTTGAAACTGGTGGTATAAGTGTTGGCCAGGTATATTTCTAATTTCTGGGTGAAGTCTTATTTACTTTGGCTGTTATGCGATTGTATAAACATGGCTGCATTTCTACCAGACTTGTATGACATTTGACACTTGCTTTTCCATATTTTAGACATGGCTGCATTTCGATTGTTTGATGTTCTGTTGCAATTCAAGGATAATGTTGTAGAAATACGTAACGTAGATCCTGACAAGTACTGTTATTTTGACTTGCTTCAAGATGTGACTGACACTGTGCTGTCCCACATTCCTCCTAGTTTGGGTGTTGGTATTACATTACACTGTGACATACCTGGTAGTTCTGAGAGGAAGCTTGTGGCGACTGACCTAGATGTCCTAGGTATGTTCTACATAGGGGGTAGGGAGAAAACTGTAAATGTGTATGTTGATATTGACCATGTGAAAGATATTGGTGTTGCTGGGGGTGGAGATGAGGATGCTGAAGTATATGGGTTTAGTGATGGTGAAGGGGTAGACGAGGGTGAGAATGTAGAGGAGGAAGATGAAGTAGACGAGGGTGAGAATGTAGACGAGGAAGATGAAGTATACGAGAGTGAGAATGAAGAGGGGGAAGATGAAGTAGACCTAGATGACTTGTTTGGCCTAAGTGATGATGATGTTGACTGGAATGAGGGAGGAGGGAATGAACCACACAGAGGAGGGAATGATTCAGATGTAGAGGTTGTTTCAGAACGCAATGACATGGTCAGTGATGATGATTTGCTAAGTGACTTCCAATCTGATGATGGGGAGGATAGTTATTCGACCACGTCTGATAAGGATAACCGGGAACCAAGTCCATCTTACTTTGATTCTAACTACCATGGCAAGGAGCCATTCATCGGTCCGAAAGGGGAGGTAGTATTAGATTGTGGAATGCTGTTTAACAATGTTGATTGTTTTAGGGCTACTTTACGAGATTATACTGTGCAAACTGGTTTCAAAATAGTTAGGGACAAAAATGAGAAGTCTAGAGTAACTGCTCATTGTGCAGCAGATGGTTGTCCATGGAGGATCCATGCTTCTCCATTACCCGATGGTGTGACCTATAAGATCAAGACCTTCATTCCGCAACACACATGTGCTAGGATTAACAAGAATGATGATGCTAATTCTGCTTGGATTGCGAAGAAGATGTTGGACAGTTTTAGAGAAAATCCAAGCATGGATTTAGATGCTATGCAGTACAAGTTACATGAGAAGTTTGGCATAGAGGCTTCTAGGAATCAGTTGTATAGGGCGAAGAGGAAGTGTATTGAGATGATTGAGGGCAACCATGGTGATCAATATAGATTACTACCGGCCTATGCTGAGCAAGTTAGGAAATCAAACTTCATATTAGAAGGGTAAGTTAATTTCTGCATTTCCCATCTATTAGAAGTGTATACTCTGTATTCATTTGGAGATATACTAACACGAAAATATGTTTTTGGTGCAGCAGTTTCTATGGAGGTCATACTATGCAGCAGTTTTTGGCGTGGTATCTGTTTTTGGAAACTGTTTTTGGGTTATTACTATGGGTATAGCAGTTATGGGTCCCTTAATTTATATAGCAGTTTTTGGAAACTCTCTTTTATGGAAACTATGGCAGGAATTCTATTCTAGTTTTTATGTGTAATATTACATGGCAGGTTCTCGTTTTTGGGGTGTAATCACGGATATGTAATGGCAGGTTGAAGTACTTTAGCTCAAGTAATCACGGATATGTAATGACGGGTGTAATCATGGTAGTTTGTGTTTCCAGTACTTTAGCTCAAATTGCATATGGAAAGGTTCTCGTTTTTGAAGTGTACTTTAGCTCAAGTTGCAGTTTGTGTTTCCAGTACATTTTGAGTTTGTGTTTCCAGTAATATATGGAAAGGGCATTTTAATTATATGTGATTGAATTTGTGTTACAAAAATTTGGTTTACAAAATTTGGTTGAAGTGTAATATATTTTCATTTTGATTTCATATCTGAATACACCCACAAGGTATACTCAGATCCTTTGTCCTAAAAGACAACCGGGGAAATCCCACATTACCAGATCCTTTGTCCTAAAAGAAGTACCAATGGACTAGTTTACATAAGTTACAAAACATAAGTTACATAAGTACCACATTACCAGAGTCAAAGGAAATCCCACATTACCAGAGTCAAGTACAAAACATAAGTTACATAGTTAATCAAGTGCTAACAAGTCACTAGTTTACTTCACTAGATGCAAAATAATATTAATCACCACGGCAATGATAACCACCATTTTCAGGAACTCCATCTTAACTTCGAGAACTTTAACCCTTGTCAGAATAGTCGAAAATTTGGTATCTTCATCCTCTTCTTCGATGCTTGGCCTTTTTGCGGTGGATTCTTCAACCCACCCACTGGAGTCGATTCCCTTGCACCATTCCCACAATGAGCAGTCGCCTTTCGGACATGCATAATAAAGCTTTCCTCTATTTTTTTCGTTTTCGGTAATCTTCAAAATTGCTTTAGATCCACAGTAGCACCTCTTGCTTCTTGCCCTAAGTACATTACTCGTATTGGTAGACGATGACATGTCCATGTACCTCTAATTCGAAAACATAAAACCAAATTAATTGTATCGTTAGACTGAAAAAAAAATTCTGAGTCATACTTACCAAAACGAAATGGGGAGAGGCAAACAAATAATGAGTAAACAAATAATGAGCAAACAAATAATGAGTAAAAAATTTTCTGAGTCATACTTACCAAAACAAAATGGGGAGAGGCAAACAAATAATGAGTAAAAATTTTCATATATAAACTATCTGATTCATGCCATATGTGTGTACAATGCATAAACAAATAATGAGTAAAAAATTACAATTTAGCACCTAAAATCTGGGATTTCTGTGGAGGGGGTGACCAGCAAAACAAAATGGGAAGAGGCAAACAAAAAACATATACACTGTCCGATTCATGCCTACAATGCATTAATAAATAATGAGTACAAAATTACCTATTCTTGAAGCACCTCGATCTGGGATGAATGTGGAGGCCGGAGGTGTGAGCAGGACGAAAATGGCGGACGAAACCAGTCAGGGGGTGGGTGTGAGCAACTTTACTTTGTTATATAATAGAGAGAGAGAGAGAGAGAGGAGGGTATTATGGGTATTTACGAAAATATAAACCATGACAAGACATTTTCTTCACAGTCAACAAACGCCATCTCACGGCAGGGGGGTGTCAGTGAAATAGTTTCAAAAGCGAGGGAGGACAGTGCATTTTCCAGAACCACGGGGGAGGGCAGTGGATTAGTCAGTAACCTCAGGGGAGGTAGGTGAACTTTACCCAAAAAATTAAGTTACCATAATATTCCTGAAAAAGGTTAACATTTGACTTTTTCATTAAATTTTTAAACGGCCGTTAAAAATTGGACTTAATTGGAGCAAAAAATAAAATTAAATGTCAAAATCGAGCCATTTAAATGGTAAGGACCAAAGTGAGACTTTGTCCAAACTTCAAGGACCAATAGAGTAATTTACCAAAAAAATGATATAAGTGGTATTAGCTGGTACAGTCGGTACCCGGTCAGTATGAACTGATATTAAGAATGATATGGTACTGAAAATACTTGCTATTATTTTTATGCTAAAACAGTACGTACCAACTAGTACCATTGGTACAAGACAGTATTCATATCCTTGTTTGGAGGGAAATTGGGGCCCTGCTGCACAGCAGGGTGCTGCGCGCCAAAACGGCGTAGTTTTGACGCATAAAACACTGACCGAAAATTGTTCGGTCAATTTTATACTGTTCGGGCAGTGTTTTGCGCGCCAAAATGGCGTCGTTTTGGCGCACAACACACCCTGCTGTGCATTGTGCACAGCAGGGCCCCCGGGTCCTGTTTGGAGGCGATTAGGCCAAGTCTGGACTGCGTTAATTCACAAGGTAAATTTCACTAATCTTCCCTGAGGTATCTGACAATAATAGAAATGTTCCCTGAAGTTTCTTAAATAACAATGTATTCCCCTGATTCTGTTAACAATGTAGCATACCCCCTTCCGGTATTCTTTAATTAGGTTTTTCTTTTAGATTGTATTTTATAGGAGCCTCAAGTAATGCAAAATTTTAGCCACATGAAATTTTTAAACAAACGCTAATGCTACGTAAATTCTCCTTTAAGCCCATAATCTTAATCCATTAATAAAAGTATTAATATTTTGATTAAACTAACAAACTTTAGTACTTTATCTATTTATTTTTTGCACTGATTTACAGAACTAACTGAGCTCTTTTAAATTGGTGTTAAAATATCAAACAATCATTTAAAAGGAGTGTTTTCTTTTTTATTTAAAAAATAACACAACCTTCAAAATGAATAAAGAGAGAGAGAGAGAGAGAGAGAGAGAGAGAGTATTCCAATGCATTTATCACTTTTTCTTTACCTCTGCTCTTTAGCAAAGACCGCTACGCACAAGATTTTCACATGAATTTAAAGATATATAAATTAAATATTATTCTCTCAAATTAGATATAATTTCTTACCTCTTCGTGTTCAATCATTTTTCGAGAAATTGAAAAGGAAAATTGACAGAGGAAAAAATAGAGAGCAAAAGAAAGCTTCATTGCGTCCATCTGTAGGGGAAGAGGGGAGGAGAACAATGGGGAAGGAAAATCGATTTTACCAAAATTTTTCTCTTCGAGAAAGATTCAAGCACCAGCAACCCTAACCCTCTCTCAGGTCCATTGATTTCGGAAAGAATGAAATTCAGACAATTAATTTAATTAGTCATGAAATTGTGCCATTTTATATTTCAATGACGTTATTTCATTTTAAGAGCAAAATGATCCGTATCATATACGATCACCATGTTTTTCAAACAACTTCACAAAACACCATGTTTTGATAATTTTTTCAAAAGAAAACTCGTACATGGGGCCTTGATAAGGAGGGTTAGAATGTGACATGGTATGCATTGTGTTCTGGTTGCAAGGTTCAATGAAATCGTTCAAATTGTGGTACTTATTGGATTATTATTTGAATTTCTTTTGTTCTTATTTGAATTTTTCTTACAATTTTTTATTTATATTAATTTTTTTAATAGTTATTAGTTTGTCTCGACTAGAAATTTTTAAAAAATATAAAATTATGTCCAAAAACTAAAAAGTTCAGAAGGACAAAAAATAAGCCTAAAACAACATATTTTTGAGCTTATTTTTTGTCTTTAATGATTTCTTTAATTTTTTAATATAATTTTAAACTTTTCAAATTCATTTTGTCAAAACGAACTAATAAATCATAAAAATATGACAAATAAATAACAAATATAATTTTTTAATAAAGATAAAAAATAATTAATCTACATAAATTAAGCCAAATAGTAATAGAAAGACTGATTATTTCAGTTGTACGATATTTAATAGTGCTCATAGAGGGCTTAGAGCATCACCAAAAGACTAGTCAAATATGATTTTTAACTACTTTAGCTACTAAAAACACAAAAATTGTGTTCTAAGAGCCTCAATGAAAAGCCAAGTATTTTAGTTTTGTGAATAATGCCTAAGTAAATCTATTAAGGCACTATTCACTAGGTATCTCGTAATTTATTCATAAAATATATATGTATATTCATTCAATCTTCTCTCTCATTCTCCTAAATTCAATATTTATGAGTATCTATAATTAAGTTTGGTGTAATGGTTTGGGATAGATCGTTATTATAAATACATAAATGACTATATTTTATATGGTTACCTACATATATTAGGAGTTCTATCACACTTAAATGTATTTAATAATTCTTTCATTTCAAAACTTAAAAACATTACTTAAATATCATAATAAAATAATAATAATAATACTAATTATTATTATTGTTATTGTAACTCCACCTGAGTCGTTCTTAAAGCCTTATCTTTAGATCTCAGCCGGTCCCAAGCCCGGGTAAAGGAGGAGAGTTGTGCGTTAGGTAGCTGACAACCAGCACATAAAAAGACCCGTTAGATCCCTATGACATGAATCCTAAACTTACAACGAGTAATGCTAGGGCGTTCCCTTTAAGCGACGCGTTGTGCCTGCCTTCGGGTGCTTCGAAAAATGAGCAAGGGGCGCCACATCGGCGCCCGGGTGTGGTGATAAGTGAGCAAGAGTTCCCGCGTGTGCCTGGACGAGCGCGGGTAAAGAAGTTAGCCCATAACTATAGGATCCGCTTAGCAACTTGGAATATAGGGACCTTAACGGGTAAGTCTAGGGAGCTAGTTGATACCATGATTAGGAGGAGGATTAGTATAGCTTGCCTGCAGGAGACTAAGTGGGTAGGGGAGAAGGCTAAAGAGATAGAGGATACAGGGTATAAGCTCTATTATACGGGTGTGGATAGACATAGAAATGGCGTTGGCATCGTAGTAGATAAGCACCTTAAGGATTCGGTAGTCACAGTCACGAGGAAAGGAGATCAGATTATTTTAGTTAAGCTTGCGATTGGAGAGAGTATAATTAATGTTATTAGTGCTTACGCGCCCCAAGTAGGCTTGGATGATCTTATTAAAGAGAAATTTTGGGAACAGATGGATGACGTGGCTCAAGGGATACCTTTGGGGGAGAAGCTTTTTATAGGAGGTGATTTCAATGGTCATGTGGGAGTGCAAAAGCAGGGGTATGAGAAGGTACATAGTGGATTTGGATTTGGAGACCAAAATGAAGGTGGTAGGAGGATTTTGGATTTCGCGGTAGCCCTTGACCTTATAGTGGGGAATACTTTCTTTAGAAAGCGTGAGGAACATTTAATTACCTTTAAGAGTGGAGCCAATAGAAGCCAAATAGACTACTTTCTTGCAAGAGGCGCCGATCGGTTGCTATGTAAGGATTGTAAGGTCATTCCCGGAGAGTGTCTAGTGGCACAACATAGACTTTTGGTGTTAGATATTGGCCTCAAGGAAAATAATAGACCGAGAAAGGAAACTAGATGCCCACGGACTAAATGGTGGTTCTTAAGAGGGGAGAAACTAAAGGTGTTCAAGGAACGAACATCCCAAGAAATGGAGTGGGGAATGGAAGACGATAGTGATAGTATGTGGAGGACAATGGCCGATGGTATTAGAAGGATATCGAAAGAAGTTCTCGGAGAGTCAAAGGGGAAAGGTCCAATTTCTAAGGAGACATGGTGGTGGAATGACGAGGTTCAAACCATGGTAAAAGCCAAGAAGGAATGTTTTAAGAAGTGGTAAAAGGACCGGAAGGTGGAAAATTTTCAGCAGTACAAGCAGGCTACCAAGGAAGCTAAGAAAGCCGTTAGAGAGGCTAAGTTGAAAGCCTATGAGGATTTTTACGCTAGACTTGATAGTAAAGATGGGGAGAGGAATATCTATAAACTCGCCAAGCTGAGAGAAAGGAAAGCTAGAGACTTCTCTCAAGTTAAGTGTATAAAAGGTAGCGATTCAGTAGTGTTGGTGAAAGATGAGGATATCAAGGATAGGTGGAGGACGTATTTCGAGAAGTTGTTAAACGAGAAACATGAAGGAGGCTTTGGTGAGGAGGAAGTTGATGTTCCTAGCGAGAAAATGGAATACGAGTGTTATCGGAGGATACAAAAGTCCGAAGTGGTCAAGGCTTTGAAGAAGATGAAACCGGGTAGGGTCTTAGGACCAGATGGCATTCCTATTGAAGTGTGGAAAAGCCTAGGTGATTTGGGGTGACTTGGTTGACAAAGCTGTTCAACAAAATTATTTTGTCTAGGAGGATGCCAGACGAATGGAGGAGGAGTACCTTAGTACCTATCTACAAGAACAAATGGGACATTCAAAATTGCAACAACTATAGAGGTATTAAGTTGATGAGTCATACGATGAAGCTGTGGGAAAGAGTTATGGAGCATCGTTTGAGGATGGTGACTATGGTGTCGGAGAAATAATTTGGGTTCATGCCTGGGAGATCGACCATGGAAGCTATTTACCTACTAAGAAGAGTGGTAGAGAAACACAGGTCAATGAAGAAGGATCTTCATATGGTCTTCATAGACCTAGAAAAGGCTTATGATAGGGTGTCCAGAGAAATTATATGGGGGGTTCTGGAGAGAAAGGGAGTAACCAAATGGTATATCGATGTTGTTTGAGACATGTATGAAGGTGCTGTCACTGCCATTAGATCACCAGCAGGGGAGACGAGTGAATTTCCCATCACAGTAGGATTGCACCAAGGGTCAGCCTTGAGCCCTTACCTTTTCGCTTTAGTTATGGATGAATTGACTAGTCAGATTCAAGAGGATATACCATGGTGTATGTTGTTTGCAGATGATATCGTCCTTGTAGATGATACTGCTAGCGGTGTTAATACTAAATTAGAAATTTGGCGAGATGCACTAGAGTCTAAGGGCTTTCGGATCAGTAGGAGTAAAACTGAGTATATGGTTTGCAAGTTTAGTGATACCAGAAGTGCGTACGAAGAAAAAGTGATGATTCAAGGCCAGGAGATACCAAAGAGTGACCGTTTTAAGTATTTAGGCTCTATTATTAGTCAAGATGGAGAGATTACGGATGATGTAACCCATAGGATCCAAGTGGGGTGGCTCAAGTGGAGAAGTGCTACTGGCGTACTGTGCAACAAGAGGGTACCCACAAGGTTGAAGGGAAAATTTTATAGAACTGCTATAAGACCAGCGATGCTTTACGGGACAAAATGCTGGCCTATGAAGAAACAACAGGTGACCAAGATGAGTGTAGCGGAAATAAGAATGTTGAGGTGGATGTGTGGTAAGACTAGACGAGATAGGATTAGAAATGAAACAGTCCGTGAGATGATAGGCGTAGCACCTATAGACGAGAAGTTGAGGGAAAATAGGCTTAGGTGGTTTGGGCATGTCTATCGTAGACCTACGGATGCAATAGTTAAGAGAGCGGATAGGATAGCTTTGCATAGGAATGCTCCGGGGTGGGGAAGACCCAAATTGACATTAGATGCGGTAGTGCGCAAGGATTTAAGTCTACTAGGGCTAAGTGAGCAAGTAGCACTTGACAGAACTCTTTGGAGGAAAAGGATTCATGTAGCTGACCCCAATTGATTTGGGACATAAGGCTCAGTTTGGTATTATTATTGTTATTGTAGATAAAAAAAAGGAGATGGTTGCTACTATGAGAGAGAGAGAGAGAGAGAATGAACGTGTTGTTGTACTAATTTGTTAAGCTCGCCATATTTCCTAAGATGAGTTGATTAAAATTTGACTTCAACTCATTTAATTTGACCCAAACGCATTCCGACGGTGACAGAGTAATAAGTCCACAACCTTATCAATAATAACAAATCCTTTGTGGTTGTGGAAATCTATCTTGACTATATTTTATATATTTTTAAAATTTATCTATAATACAATAAACGAATGTTAAAAACGAGGAAATACTTTTTTGTTTAAAACTCAAAGTCAAGAGTAATGAAAAAAAGTATAATCATATATTTATTTATTTGCAATAAGTTGTAGATCAAATTTAATTTCTATATGTAAGAATTGTAAGACTAGATATATCTATTTCTATTTTTATTTTGAAAATCAAAATTAAATAGAGAAAGTTATATTATATATATATATATATATATATATATATATATATATGCATGTATGTGTATTGACATAGATAAATAGAGAAAGTTATTAGACTAAAAATAAATATGATAAGTTTTTTGAATTTGAATTCAAAAAATATTTCATATTATATTTATTGTTGTAAGCTAACATGTATCACTAAAAACTTTTGACGTCAAACCAACAAATTCTTACCACTTGTCGCGCCCGGAGGCTTTCTCATGAAAACACTTTTTACAAAGTATAGATGAATGGAGACAATATATTACATTCAGTATTCTGTGTAGCTTCATGTGATAAGGTATGATTAGAACTGATCCTCTCTCTACGTATAAAAGTACATCTAGCACTTCATCAATATAAAGTGACTAATTGCAAGAAAATAAGATGTGTTAGAAATCCATCTTCCACCTACATATTGCTCTTTGTAAAACCATGACTGTTATGTTTAATTATGAAGTCGTTCAAGTTCTGCAAAACAAATATGTGGATATCTTGGTCATGTTTATGGATCCGGATGTGTCGCTCTTGGTTATCTAATTTCAACTTAATATTTTATTTTGTGAGATCATGATAGTTTAAAAATTTAGCATAATATTAAATTGTTATTTATGTAACATGATAAAAAAAATATTTACATGTGATATCAGAACATCAAATTTACGAACATCATGAATTTTTATCACCAATTAAATGACTTGTTAATCTAATTATTTTATGATGCGATCGCCTCAAAACATTTATCGGTGAATGCGGACAATTATTAGGTTAGGTATTCGGCGCCGGTTCATGTGTCCCCCTCGTGGCGTTTTTTGGTCTAAGATATCTTGTGAAAATTGTGAGAGAGAGACTCACATTCAGCCGAACATAAAAGGATATGTATTTATTTTGTATTTTTTACATTCAGCCGAAAGTTCAGAAGATAAGTTATTGAGAGGATAAAATTAGAGGGTATTATTTTTGAAGAGTTTAGTCTATATTGATATGATAGTTATAAAGGGAATAAAAAAGTAGATGATTTTGACGGGGTATTCAAAAAAGGGACAAAATAGTAATTGATTTGGATAGAAGATAAAATGAGAAAATAAAATTATTTTGTAGTTGTAATAAAGTAGAGGATGTATTATTCTTTGTTAATATCCCGGGATAACTTTTGGACAAATGGAGTACCAAAAAGTAATATCCCTCTATCCCCCTACGGGGATTATTTTTGAAGGGTTGAAAAATTATCCTCTTGTATTTTTGTTCTCCCGAATAATGTCAAATGTGTCACATCAATCCTTATACTTCTTCTAAAAGTTATTCCTTTAAGAGCATTCACACAAGTTTTCCTATTTTTTGGACCAAATTATAGAGAAATTTTTCTTTTTCTACTTTAGAGAGCTGTATTTTCTAATATCTCTTGCATTAGACTCCCTATTTTATCCATATTTTTTTTCATATTCAATTCTAGAAGAAAGAAATAAAAAAAGAAAAAAAGAAATTCTCGAAAGCTACAATGGCTTCCTAAACATAGGAAGCCACTGTAATAATAATAAAATAGAAAACAGATTAGGAGAGTCTGATACAAAGATTTTTCGAAAAAATTCCTTCTTAAAATAAGAAAATAAAAGATTAGAAGAGGTTGGTGTAGATGCTCTTATACTTTGTCCAAATGGACCCTTAATTTCTAGCATCATTGCAATTGGCTTTTATGACCAGTGATTTTCATGATTTGGCTAGTTGTTTTAATTAACGGAACTATTAGTGATTGACTATTTTGTCAATCCGAATGTGCACGCCTTGTCCTTCTTGTTGAATAAATCATGAACAATTATGGCCATGTATGATGGATATATATTAATCTTTAAAGTTTTTACTTATTCTATTAGTTTATAAATAATAGTACACTGTTTTTTTAATATTTTAAATAGTTATTTATTAATTATAACATACTTTTTATTATTATTTATATTTAATGAATAGTTTTGATTTTTTAATATAGTGTTGTGCTAATCGGATCTCGGTGTGGTGTTTGATTCGTGGATTTTTCGTAGCACTTTATTTCGTTGGATCGAAGTAGAAATTTCGGACCGAGCCCTATATATATGTGATTTATGAATAGTTTTGATTTTTATTCAATGTCCGTGTAGGGGATATGAATCAAATCGTTATTAACTAATTATTAAAATAATTATGTGTATTCGATTGCGTTAATTGATCATGTTGTGAATTGAAAAATATTAAGTGTCAGGTCGGGATTGAATCTGAATTATAAGAATTCGCTAGATATTTATTATATGTGAAGATGCGTAAGTTAGTCGGGTTGATCATTTAGAGGACTATTACTTGTTGTGCCGACCATAATTTTACGGTACGTTATAATAACATATCAATCATTTACGCAGCTGAATAAAAAAATTTCAATCAAAATAAGAGCTCAAATCTCAATAATTTATTAATTATCGGCATAACAACTGACCCAAAACTTAGTTCATTAAATTGTTTCGAAACTCAAACTCTAAAGTCGTAAATCTCATTAATTAAAAACAACTAAGGGGACACCCTAGGTCAAATCATCGAACTGTTATTGATACAGCCAAGACTCTGGTACGTTCTTCCCATCTAGCTTAGTCTCTTGAACTTTCGAGTTGTGTTCCCCCTCTACGTATTCCTCAGAACTTGACGTGAAATGCCAGGAGCCAAGAAGTAATTCAAAATGAATGATTAACACTCAGTAGAAAAATCTTAACTTACTCCTAACTTACAAATAAACATACATGATAATCTTTCTACACAACATGCAAAGAACAACAAACAAACATGAAACATGCAATACCGTGCATAAATATGCATATGCAATGTCGTGCATAAAACTTTTCGCATTGAGTATCTTTTTATTATTATTATCTTCTCACCGGGGTCTTGCAATCCCCCATATCAAAGTTACAATCTCATGGTCTCGCAATATCTTTCATTAGTATCGCAGCATCAGAGTCTTGCAATCCTCCTTATTAATTATCGGCACAACAACCGACCCAAAACTTATTTCATTAAATTGTTTCGAAACTCAAACTCTAAAGTCATAAATCTCATTAATTAAAAACCATAAATCTCATTAATTAAAAACCACCGCCGTGTGAGTGAGAGAGAGAGAAACCGAGAGGGAAGAGAGAGAAGCGGGAGAGAGAGAGAGAGAAACCGAGAGGGAAGAGAGAGAAGCGGGAGAGAGAGAGAGAGAAACCCACGGCTGGAAAACAAAAGCAAGAAAAATAGAAGGGAAGAAAAGAAGGAAGAAAAGAGTAGAAAGAAAGACGCACGCGTAACTCCGAAAAAAATACAAAACGTGAGATTTTGAGATATCTCACGAAATCAATATGCGCGCAGAAAATTTTGGACGACAAAAAAATAAATAAATAATCGAATAGGGATTGTATAAATACACTAAGAGATCGGTGTCCAAATAGGATACGAATCAAAAGGCTATTATTTAAATTAAACTATTATCAAATCATATAAAATATAACCAAATCGAAATCTTTAAAAAAAAATATGAAAACCATATATTATATTAAGATTCCTACCAAAATAATAAGATAACATTTCCCATTTGAAAGTTCAATGAACTTGGATGGTCTGAAATAAAATATCAATTAAAAAACAAAAGTTACTAATTAAAAATTAATTATTCCAAAAATATTAATAAAATAATTAGATTCGATAAAAAATATCATTTCTAATTTAAAAAATACTGGATCGTGATGAATAAACAAAGGAAGGAAAGAAGGACGAACTACCCTCCTCCCCTTATAATTGTGCAGCTTTTTAAGCACATGAAAAATGCAGCCACAAATATTAGGACACTACAGCGAAGCATTTCTGGCAGCATCATCCCATGATCAAACACAGTTGGTGCAAGTAAGAGACCAATAATGGCAATTTCTTAAAAAACTGCTTGCTCTATAGAAATGACACATTTTTTTAAACTGAAAATAGCAATTTTCACTAATTTTGATATCATCACCACCAGGGTAATATCAACTATATAGGTCATACTCTGAAAATTAAGATTCTTCAACAAAGAAATTGAAGGTTGGATTGTCAAGCTAATCTTAAATAAACTTTCAACAATCCAGCTCGAGCAAAGAGCACCACATACTTGGGGGAAAAGTCGCAGGGAATACAGTAGATCACATCCCAGATTGTTTTTGAACACTATGAAATACCATGTACGCATGAAACACACAGTAAACAAGGAAAACATGGCCATAAAAGCTTAGACTAAAAGAGAAGTCGTAAAAGAATTAAACCTGGAAAAGTAATTAAAGAAGAAGATACCTTGCACGACAAATCCCTTGAAGTTCTTGCTTGACGTTGTGGGGCCACTCTATTTATGCACTTTTGTCATCGTATTCCCTAGCCACCCTATAGCTGGAATATGCGTCTTACCTGGCTTTATATTCCAATCAACAACTATATATCTCTATATATCACCAAAGAGAGGTATTTTCGTATGAACCTCCTTTAGTTGCCCTTAATCTCTCTTTACAAAACAATTCAGCAATGGGGAATTGTCTCCCTCTCTCCTCCTCCTCTAAGAAAAGCAAAGCTTTACCCATTGACACCATTTTCAAGCTTCCCTCTCCAATACCTGCTTGGCCACCAGGTTTTTATTTTCTTTATTTCTCTTTTCACTCCTTTACATCATTAATGTGTTTATTTCATTGTTTTTTGTTATCTTATTCTGTCCAAGGGCTGTCATAATTTAACATGTTAGAACCGATCCGTTTGTTACTATTGGGTATTTTTTTTACCCGATTCATCATGGTATTCTTTTGCGTATGCTTGTGTTAGACTTGAGACATAATTCAGCTCATTGATTCTTGTGTTTAGTAGTGAGATTCCTCTGTTGAACTTAGTCCATGATGGTAACTTTAATCCAACCCCTATAACTGATACATGTTCTTAATTGGCTTTTCTGTTTTCGCTTTACGTATCGTGTCATACATGTTAGTTCTCTCTTATAAATCTTGGTTCAATCACAGGTGGAGGATTCGGAAGTGGAATCATTGATCTAGGAGGCCTTCATGTCTATCAAACATCAACATTCAAAAAAGTGTGGGCTACCAATGAAGGTGGACCAGATGACCTTGGTGCAACATTTTTTGAACCTTTCCCAATTCCAGATGGATTTTCCATGCTTGGTTGCTACAGCCAACCCAACAAGCAGCCACTTTTTGGGTATGTGCTTGTTGGGAAAGATGTGGAAAATGACTCACCAACTCTAAAGAACCCAATTGACTACACTCTAGTCTGGAGCAGTGAGTCTCTGACAAGAAACAAGCAAAATTCCCATGGCTACATTTGGTTACCAACACCACCAGATGGGTACAGGCCTGTTGGACATGTTGTCACCACCTCACCAAACAAGCCTTCCCTGGAAAAAATTCAGTGTGTCCGTTCCGACCTAACCGATCAACCCAAGACTAGTGATTGGATTTGGGGACCAGGGAGTGAGAGCAGTTCAAATGGTTTTAATGTGTATAGCCTTCAACCTAGCAACAAGGGGACCAAAGAGCCTGGTGTATCAGTTGGTACCTTTGTAGCCCAAAATAATGCCTCCTCTACCATATCTCTAGCTTGTTTGAGGAATAATAAATTTGACTTCTCTTCTATGCCTAATCTATCCCAAGTCAAGGAATTATTTCAAGCTTATTCTCCATTGATTTACCTACACCCTAAGGAAACTTACCTCCCCTCTTCTGTGACTTGGTTTTTCGACAATGGAGCATTGCTATATAAAAAGGGGGAAGAGTCCAACCCTGTCCCAATTGAACCAACCGGTTCCAACCTCCCCCAAGGTGGTCAAAATGATGGTGCATACTGGCTAGACCTCCCAACTGATGACGATGCTAAAGAAAGAATTAAGAAAGGAGATTTAAAAATCTCCGAGGCTTATTTACACGTAAAGCCCATGTTTGGTGGAACATACACCGATATTGCTATATGGATTTTCTACCCCTTCAATGGACCATCGACTGCCAAACTCGAGCTAATTGACATCCCACTAGGGAAAATCGGCGAACATGTTGGGGATTGGGAGCATTTGACACTAAGGATAAGCAACTTCAATGGCATGTTGGAGAATATGTACTCGTCACAACACAGTGGAGGGAAATGGGTAAACGCTTCGTTGCTTGAGTTTTATAAGGGCAACAAGCCGGTGGCCTATTCCTCGTTGAATGGGCATGCATTATACGCGAAGCCAGGGCTTGTTTTGCAAGGAAGTGGTGGGATTGGGATAAGGAATGATACGGAGAAGAGCGACAAAGTTATGGACACAGGAGAAAGGTACTCGATTGTTGCAGCCGAGTATTTGGGGTTGGAAGTTGTTGAGCCGCCGTGGCTGAATTATGGTAGGCAATGGGGTCCTAGAGTTACTTATGAACTTGGGGTTGAGGCCCAGAAGTTGGAGAACTCATTGACTGGAGGTTTGAAATCTGCATTTGAGTTCTTGGTGGAAATTTTGCCAAATGAAGTGTATGGAGAAGAAGGCCCTACTGGCCCAAAGATGAAAAATAATTGGTATGGTGATGAAGTTTCAAGCTAATCCAATCATTCAATTTCAGTAAATTTTCTTTGCCCATTTGGTTTCAAGAATTATTCATCTACCGTGTGAATTGTAATTTTAGTGTCATTTTTTCTGCCTTTCTGTTTCTTTGCATTGTATTTTTCGGAATAATGTTCATCTACCACAGGCAATGTACTTGTAAGTCAAAAAATTACTGAAGGAGAAAGTTGTATGAATGGTGTTTGGATTGAACTTTCTGACCCAAATATGCCTTTAGAAGCCTAGTAGATAATTACTATATATATATCCATTTGTAGCTTTTGAATCTGATATTCCATCAACTCTAGTAGGCTCATCAATCACTTTTGCTTAAATTGACACCCTTGTCATGGAGAAATTTAATCCTTATCTGTAGGCTCGTGCTAAAAACGCTATACGTGCAGTTAAAGTGAGAATAAAGTCAAAACATTCTAGAATTCTATTGCACGTTCACATGTTTTTCTACGCATGCCCCAATTTTTATACACGTCTTATGAGCAGCCATAAAAGCGAGAATAAGACAAACATTTAGAATTTTGACAGACATACACATTCTCATACTCTCATACGTTTACTCGAATCTCTAAACATTTTTTACACACACATTGACGATCTTATGGACAGCCGTTAGCATGTTCATTTTTGTAAGTATAATAACCATCTTAAAGGTAGTAACAAAGGTTTAGAACATAAGACGAAAAAGAATCCTTGGCAAACAGAATAGAATCTCTTGGCCCATACTACATGATTTGAGCAAGCAAAATGGCTTAAAAGCATACAGAAGACAGAAAGAAAGTTTGAGAATGTTTCCAATGGGAGATGCTTGCAGGAGAAAACAGTAAAGGAAAATATTCATCTCGCAGGAGAAAACAGAGTTAGATGTATCTTGCTTTTGGGGGAACAAATCTGTCAGAGCAAATATTCAGAAATAGCTTCTCTTTTGTTCACTATTTAGGTTCTTTCTTTACCATTTTCCAAAATTAGGTAAGCACGTCCCTATCAAGTTTGAAACATTAGCCAATCAATCTATCTATCATGTGGATTAGATTTTTGGATAAAATGCAGGTTTCTCATAACGTTTCAAAAAATACAATTATCTCATTTATTTTTGAAATTATTAGATTATTACCCTCTGCAGTTAGTTTTCTATTAATACTATTAGTTTTTATTTATAGAAGACTAGAATACTCCTCTTGAGTCTTTTTACCTCTTTTTTAAAATATATTCAATCTACTTATGTGTGAATTACAATACATATTTTGTAATTATATATACAAATGTATATAGTATAAAATAATTTTTACAATTAAAATTCTGAATATTTAAATAAAATTAAACTAAAGTTATATATATATCAAGTTAATTTATCGTTTAATGCATATTATTAGGTTTACATTTCTTATGTATATTTTACCTAATAAAAGCACATGTACATTATTAGTCTATCTTATTAAAAAATGCAACAACTTTTAATTTAAGTAATTATTATTTAATGTTTTTATTTTTTTATTCGAGCTTTAAATACTTAAATTAAAATTAACTTGAGGTATATTAGTCCTTTTTTTTTGTTGGTATTCGAGCTATGATTTTTTTCCCTTATTCGAGCTTTAATTTTTACTTGCATGTTTGGTGTTTTTTTATATAGTTTTTACATGTATTTTATCAACAAGAGGACATATATATTATTATTTGGCTTAACTTAACTAGATTAATTTATTTTGTCTTTATTCAATTTTTTTTTGTATTTGTTGTTTTTGCAATATTGGTTTTTAGTTTCTTTTGTTTTTGTCATTATATGTGAATCTAAGAATAATATTTTCTCCACAACGACATATTTTGTTTCTTACCCTCAGGAAGCTTTCGATACTAGGTGAGATGTCTATAACTGGAGAAAACAATAAATTACATTAATATCATATATGTCATGATGCTCAAACCTTATTATTCATAAGAATTTTTTTCTTGATATAATAACTTATGATGTATATATATTTTTTATTAAATAAAATACATATAGATGACGGAAAAATAATGAGATTTATTAAGTAAATACATCATCTTTATAGAACTAAATAATGATTACTAAAACGTAAGATGCATAAGTAATTTTAAAGATTGACTAATATAACTTAAGTTTAATTTTTAATTTTAGTATTTTTAAACCTCGAATAGAAAATATTAAAATATTAAAAAATAATAAGTTAAATAAAAATTCATAATATTTTTTTGATATATTTTTCGTAAAAATAATTATTAATATATAAGATATATAGTTATTTGCACAGACTTGATAAAATAATAACTTAATATAAACATTTAAAATTTTAATTTTAAAAATTATTTTACACTATGTATATTCGTATATATAATTATAGAATATATATTTCAATCCACACATAAATAGATTGAATATATTAAAAGAAGAGGTAAAAAGACTTAAGAGGGGGGCATCTTAAGAGGGATATTTTATTATTTTATCAATAAAAACTAGCAGTGTTATTAGAAAACTAACGACAAGGGGTAATAGTCTAATAGTTTCAAAAGCAAGAGATGTGATTGCATTTTCTGTCCCTACATTTTCCAAAAATCTCAAGAGCACATTTTCAAAACTTCTCTTGCTTTGATTGTTAGGACCCACAGAAGGTTCTAGCAGAGTGAAATTTTGATTATTGGATTGGTATTGGGGTGGTCCATGCCCTTGAGAGTAAGAATGAGGTTGGTAGGTGGAAGGTTGGTTATTAAAATTGGAGTGGCCGTGGTTCGAGTGAGATGTGCCTTAATTCAGAAAGCCAGGGAGACCTTGGGAAGGTCCAGGCTGCTCTTGATTTCGCCAGTTGAAATTGGGATGGTTTCTCCACCTAGGGTTGTAGATGTTGGAATCTAGCGAATTATAAGTTCTTTGCCCTTAGTTAAGGATATTGACTTCGACATGGTCGGTGGAATGTAATACCTTCTTAAAGGCAAGTATAGTAGGACATTCCTGAGTTGGATGCCGATGCCCTTGATCACAGATAACACAGATTTCAATGAATGAAGCCTCTTGGATTTTGTTGACTTTTAATTTATCCAATTTTTTCGTAATATGGTCTAGTTTTCTTTGGAAGTCACTGTCATCTCTTAACGTCTGGCTAGGCACGAGGTTTTGGCTTGGCTTTTTGGTGAGATCGGAATAATCCCATGAGTAGTTATTTTCTACTAACATGTTGAAGTGGGCTATAGGCTCAGACGGCTGCATTTTTTAAAATTTCTCATTCCACCTCATATCAATAAATTGGCGATTATGGGTTGAGATCCCCTTATAAAAAAAATTCTACTATCTGCCACTCATCAAATCGGTGATGGGAAATGGCACTGAAGCAATCTTTATACCTCTTCCAATATTTATAAGACAATTCGTTAGGTTGTTCAGTGAAAATCTGAATTTCCTTTTTCAAAGTTGTAGTTCTATGCATAGGGAAGTATTTCTTCTAGAACTCTTTTTGCATGTCTATCCAAGAGGGGATAGAACCTGGTTTGAGGGATAAAAGCCAAGTCTTGACTTTGTCTTTAAGAGCAAAAGGAAAGAGTTTAAGTTTGGCTGATTCGAGCTGATTCTCGGAAGGACACATTGTGTTGATTATCTCCTAGAATTCCCGTACAAATTAGTAGGGAATTTCAGAGTCCATCCTATAAAAAGTAGGAATCAAGTGTAGCATTATAGATTTAACAACAAACTGATCCCTTTGGGGAATCGGTTTGGTCGGTTCAGTGCATGAAGGATCTATTACGCATGCATGATTCAGATAGTCTTTCACGGTTTTGTTGTTTTATCCCTCGTTGGTAGCCATTATGTTAGGAGGGTGATTTTGCACTCTTACAAATCTATTGGTGTGAACGCGAGTGTAAACACTCATGCACTGTTAAGGGGCTTTATGTTCAAATTAAAACAAGAAAGACCAAAATAGAATTTGACCTAAAGTCGAAGAGATATAAAGATAATTATCTCTTTAATTTCACTACTTTCATATATCTAGTTAGGTAGTAAAGAGTAATCTATAGTTTTAAGAATATACCCAAAGCTAATTGTAACAAAGTCTATTCTTAATAATAGTAGCAGTCTTAAGCATTTTTCGCATTTGGGCTTCTAAAGTTTTACGTAAAGTTTCAAAATGTTATTTAATTTATTTTAGGCTCTATTCCTCCTGGTTTTCTAAGCTTATACTGGCTAAGTTGTTTTCTACACAACCTTTTTTTTAAAAGATATTTTTCTAATAGTTTATTTATAATTCAAATGTTCCATCTGATACCATAAAGTACTTCATACATATAGACTAAGATTATTTTGGACTATAATTTCAACAATTTGATAATCATATTAATTAGAATTTGAGCTTTTCTAATAAATTAACTCTAAAAATTCAAATGATGTCAAGGAGAGATTAATAAAGGATAAGATTCTAACTAAGCATGACCCACGGTTTGAGAAGAACCAGATATTGTTTAATCTAATTTTGGAGTTAAGGCTTTAATAGCGTTACTAATAATAATAGTAGATTTAGATAGATCTCCTATTATAGATAATAATTTACTGACCAATTTTATAGTCTGTAAGGTTTTCTGATTGTTGCGTTTAAGTTGCAAATAAATAAAACTAGAGGTACTAGAGTTATAATAACTAAAGATAGTAAAGGTTTCGCCTACAAACGATAAAATTTAGGTTTCACTGCGGTTAGTGCCATTGAAAAGGACTGTACATTGGAAGTTTGAGCAACTGAAATAGAAAAATGAAAGGTGGCATCATTTTTTAGGAAAACATTATCCAATTCTCTTGGAGTATCGTCACGTGATATCTTAAGACTTTTAATATTCATTTTTTTTTAAGAAAATATTATTCAGTTCTCTTGAAGTATCGTCACGTAATGTCTTAAGACTTCTAATATGAACGATATCAAACACCAAATATATGAACTTCGATCTTGTATGGTGACAAAGTGATGGTGTCCGACTAGAGCATTAAATAATTACTCCTTTTTATGGCACTAAATGTTTATTTCTCTTGTTTTTAGGTGTTGGTCGTGTCATAATTTTTGCAAGTCGGACACTTCCCTTTAGATTTTGCAATGAATCTAATTAAATCTATATCCTAACAAGTTATCGTCTTATAATTCGATTGAAATTGGTTCTTTTTAGTTAATTTGAGAGCCTGTTTGGTTTAGCGTCTTATTTGTTTATTTGTCTAAAAAGTGATGCTCATGTAAAGATTTCCTCTCCTATTTTGTTCGGATAAAGGTAGTTTCATACACTAACAATTAATTTCATGAAGGAATTACTTAAAGAAAAATTGTTGGAAGAACCAAGAATTCAAAAGGGGCAAACTTATGTCCCCTAATAAATGTATGCCTCCTCCCAATAAGCAATGCCACCTACTTGCCAAACTAATGCTAATATTTCTTCACAACAAGATTTTCACTATGTCAAAGACAAATATAGACTTCAACCGCATTAACAATCTAAAAATTCCTTCAATTTATTGCACAATAATATTTGATAAGAGTGAAATCACCCATATCCGTATGCTGACCTCAGTTGTCGAGAGACATCTCTCTGTTTATGAAAATCACCGAATCTTGATAACATACCATGTCAAACTAAGTCATAGTACCGAACACCAAACTGAGTATCCTAAAAAAAAAAAATAGCAAACGAACAACCAAAGCTTTCTAGTATAAGTAAGATTGCATTTACATCGGCCTATTACTCAGCCAAAATTGTGGACATATCAGGGGGCTGTTATTAAGGAAGATGGAAGGGGAAGATGGCAAACTAGACTAAAAGGTCTTCTCACATGTTTCCAGTTTCTCCAATAATCCTTTCGATCTCTTCCAGAAGGCGCTCCTTTTCTTCTGTCAACTCACTGTTCTGCCTTTGAAGCTCTTCTATCTGCTTAGTCTGTTCAGAATCCTTTCTGAAATTTAAAAGACATACATCAAAATGGTCAGCAGTGGCAAAAACTTTCAGATGATTTTGTTACTGAGTCTGACGACTCTGACCCCCGTAAGGTAACAAGGAACAACAGTAATTGTTGCAAGAATCTAGCCTGGTTTTACAGAGATGTGACAAGCTCGCGTAGTCACATAGAAAATTCAAATTTGTTGAACACAACGTTCATGCCGTTCATATGACAAAGATAAGACTCGGTGTTTCCATAATGTACAACCCGGCTATATGGTTCACCTGGGGAGAGAGAGCTTCAAGAAATAATAAATGGTCTTATCAATAAACAACTCACCACGAGCTTCAATTGCTCTATTATTGTACAAAATAGATTTTGAAAAAAGCTTGAACTTGTTTTACCCTATTCTAAGCGACGAACTATTGAGACGTTTCGCGTGAGTAGGTTACCTATCAAGTCCTGATAGCTCTGGCTTTGGTTTACAATGTGTTTATGCATACTAGTGTAACTGGACAGAAAACTCTCTTCATGCCACATAAACACGCAGCTTTTACCGAATGGATCACAAAATTCACAAAGTAAAGTATCTGGTCCACCTTTGTGCATGCATTGCACAAAAATGCCCCCGATTATAATACTTGGCTCTCAAATTTGCAACTACAAGCAGCATAGGTATGGACAAATAAATTATAGGATACTATAATGTATATGATGCCGATATTGTAAGTAACTTGAGGACTTCTGGCAGTACCTATTCATGAAAGACAAGTTAAGTTTGAGTGATCGCACTTCCTTCTCAAGATTTTCACACCGCTTCAAAATGGAGTGCATATCTGACGGAACTGGGAGTGTTAGATTCCTCTCCTTCGCCTCAGCCATTCTACACCAACAGAAAATTCAACATAAAAGAAGGTCCTTACAAATGTTTCTGCTTGCATTTGAAGATAATTAAGAACTTTGTTGAGAATGGATATCTACCCAGACTAATGCATGTTGGGCTTCAGAGACTAATGAAACCCCATCAAGCCATTTTTTAGACTAAGATAATGGCCAGCATGATATCTGAAAGTCTGAAACTATTGGAGTAACAATCTATCATTTACTAAAATGCTAGGGTTTATCCATCCTTAAGTATGGCTCACAAAGGTATCTTGGAAAGGACATGAAGAAAGTAAGGAGCTTTTGCATTTTCAGTGGCTAAAATTGATGTTTATCTCTTGCTCAGGCCATCTGATAATTAAGATAACAAGGTTATAGATAAGGTAAGAGAATTTGTAGGGAAAGAATTTATAATAGAAGAGGCTACTCTAGTAATACATACTTCCGGGACCGCTCCACCCTTCGCTTCTTTGTTGGATCCCCCTTGTCCACTGTAACAATTCTTTTGGTTAGAGAAACTCAAATGACTTGATAAGTTCTACAGTACAAAAACTGTGGATAATTTAGCAATGATTACATCAAGATCTGAATAGATGGAAAAGCAGAAACTTCCGCACAAAGAAAATGGAAAGAGATCATGAAATATAAGGGTAACAGAACGAAATGAAGTCCAAATTTGGGGAAGTACAATATTCACATGCAGCAGGTCAGAATTTTAAATAAACAGCTGATAATGTGCTTCAACAGCAGCAGAACAGTAGAAACAGAAAGATGTACTTGGTCTTTGAATGGGATATTCTTGAAGAGCCCTTAAAAATATCTCCTCTTTCTCCTTGCATTTGAAGGAGAAATAGAAAACAGAAGGGGGGAGGGAAAGGTAGTTATAGTTTTCTGATGTCACACTTTTTTCTGTTTTCGTTGCATTAACTCAGTTCCCTTGGCACCAAATGACATTACGTAGTGTATCTTTCATAAATTTTAGGAGTGATACCGAATCCCATTTCTTGATGAATATAGCACAACGTGGTTACACTTTTGTATGGACATCATGGTGCTATCATATAATGGGTGCTCGATAGCCCGAAACACAGACAAGATATGAACACAAAGGCATCATCAAGCAAATAAGAACTCAACACTTAAAATCTGTGTACGCTCAGATGTTACAAGTTTTGCTATAATAAAAAAAACAAGTTATTCCCTTCAGTAACTCAAAAAAATAAAAATGCTATCAGAATTGAACCCTTATTCACAACCTTGTAGTATGACTTGGATGAAACTCGTGAAGCATACAAATGGTAATGATTACCTGAGCCAGCTGAATTCACAGACCCATATCGTACCAGGCTTCCTTTTTGCTGAAGACAAAAAAACAAAAAGAAAAATTCGGAAGTTCAGTAGTAAAAAGCATTTCTCCACAATCCTTCCAACAATTTTGTTGATAACTTGTGTTTCATTATCAAACAACTAAGATCTGTATAGCATACCTTTTGATCATCTTTTATGTTGTCATACGTGTGGTCCAATGTGCCTGCAGTTCAAAGAGAAAAATACTCACCAACTGGCCACATTTTCTGGATCAGAAATAAAAGAAGAACAATGGGATGCTTGGAAGGGACACAAATTTGGAAAAAGTCCGTAAAAGGTATCATACAATTAACCTTTCTACTCCTGGCCCTTTTTATCTTTCAATTGCTGCAGTCTAAAAGTGCATTTTTGTTCTTAAAAGCAACCTTAATTATAAAATCAATTGATGATTCCCATGAAACATCACAATATCTTGCATTGGAAAGATAATAGATAATTGTTTTTGCACATAAATGTGGCCATCAATCTACATGGTATGAACCACATTTACGTACTAATGTGAAATGGATCCATCTGGAAACAGTCCCAATGCCAAGCGTTTAAAAGAAGTAAGATTATTGAGCAAAAGGTTCAGATAACTGGCAAAATGCGTCTTTTAGAAGTATAAAAGTATGACGGTGATCCCATCTGCTCAATCTTATGGGTGCTATTTACTAACGAAAACAGCAACAGTTGGACAGAATATAAAAGATACAAGAACACATGCTGATGAGTGATGAGAAGAGAAAAACTGAAAAGACAACTTTTCTGATCAACAATAACTAGTAGATTAACAGACTGCCTATCTGCTCTATGCATGTGCTTTAAAAACTGACAGCATCAAGTGCCCAATAGCAATTTGCAAGTTACCTTTTGCTATGGAGTTATTTTCTGAACTCTTTCTACTTCCAAGTTTTTTCCTGGAGCTCTCATTCATAGTCTGACCTGAGTTGCTGGGCCCATCACACACATCAAACCCAGTTGAGACAACTGGTGCAGCAGCAGAAGATCCACTTTGTGAAGGTTCACGAGAAAACGTGCTCATCTGCATTGGGTTTGTTGGAGTTACATAACCTTCTGATTCCATATCCAAAGACCCGTTAACTGATTGCAAAACCCCAAGATCATTAACTTGAACAGATGACAGATTTTGAAATATTCTTGGCGTCTCAGGAACAACATAATTCCCTTGTCCTTGATTGAAACTTGTTTCACCTAAAACTTCTTGAGCACAATAATGTCCTAAGGAGTAATCTTCAACGGCTCCTCTTTCAGTCGGGTTTGTAAGCTTCTTACGCTCTAATGTGCCCTTAAGTATGTTCACAACAGAGGAAACTTTGTCTACAGTATGGACATTGGTTGTGTTGAAAGTAGAGGCGGTTGAATTGGACGGAGACATAAATGAGTTGAACTGGTTTGGTATCTCACACATTGAAACATCAAAAAGTCCACTTGGGTTTAGGTTTTCAAAATCTTGTTTCAAATTGTTGACACCATGGCCCGTGACATTATGCATTGCTTCCACACCGAACGGTGTTTGAGAGTTCAGCATGGCCACATACCTCCTCCTGCAAAAGAAGTATTTCCTCATGTGAAACCACAAAAATTTGTACCAACTTCACTTGTTCAGATATGTTTCTTTGCTGCAAAGAAATTCAATACAAAATTCTTGGATCATGTGAACCCTAGGTTTCTCATTGCAGGTATTTGTCTCTGCCTATGAAGAAAAAACTACCATTATTCAAATAAAAATGACAATCCTTTTTGTGGCCGTGGTCTATATATGAAATGTAACACAAGGCTGTTTAGCAAAGTGCCAAAATATAACAGAATGTAACACGGATATAGTTTTTGGAAAATAACTTGTGTAAAAAATGATACCGTAGTTCAGAAGATCGACTTCTTGTCATGGGTTGACAACTATGAAACCATGCCTGCATACAAGGGGAAAGTATGAGATTATTTTGAAATGTCATAATTAACTGTTATTTTTGGAACTATTTCAATATACAGACCTTAGCCAAGTAGACATTACCAGCATGCAACCCTTTGTCAACCACATTCCTGAGGAGAAACAGTAGCCAAATTATATTACCATCCATAACAAAAAATTTCACTCTTCAATCATAGCAAAATATAGTATGATACTGGAATTGAATGAACGTATAGGAGTTTGCATCAAATTCAAACTCTGGCAGTATGTAAACAAATCAGCTGCAAACCTCCAACAATGTAGACAAAACTAGTCACTGAACCAGCAATGAGGGAAATGTTCAGATTGAAGGTGTTGCAGGAGAAATTGACAAGAAATAACCCAAAAGGTCAAAGTGGTAATAGAAGAGAGATGGCTTCTAATATCTAAAAAGATAAATAACTAACCCAACTACTTTCAGTTATAAAAAAAATGAATGGCATTCGAAGAACAATGGGTGACTTGATTGAAAATATACAAAACCATACAATTGGAGATATAAATGTGATAGCAGTTAGAGAAATCTACCTCATGGTGTTTTGGTTGAGATCACTTCTCTGTTCATCAGCCAAGTGAGTGGTTTGTGGAAGCAAACTATCATTGCTTCCTTTCTTCTGAAGTACACCACCAAGTTGAGGGTTGGTGAAACTGGCTTGTTCTGAGGAGATCCTGCATTTAAGTAGGGTTTATCTGTGTCAAGAAGTTGAACTCTTAACACATATGGTTATTGATAATTAGAAAAACTTTTTATTTCCTCGTAGAAAATCGCAAGGAACAAACATTACTACAAAAAACCACAAAGAAATCTCCATTTTACAAAGCCTCACAGGAAATACAGATTAAACGCAATATATCAAATACCAACCAAAGTGAAGCTTTATAAATGTGACATACTAACATTCGAGATGCCTGTCGAGTACGATGTGCTGTGCTTGTTGAGTTACAGCCATGATTCTGCAAAACAAAAGTAGGAAATAAAAGTGATTAGGATTTTAGGACAAAATCAGAAGCAAACAACAAACCATAAAATATAAATAACAACAGCGAAAGGAGCAGGAAATTGTTTAATGCTCTTCCACATGGCATTTGCATATAGACAAATATAGGTGAGAAGATAAGACTACCATGTGGCCGTGGTCATTAGTACTTGTAAACATTAATGACTTCAAAATGGACTTAGATGTAGGGATAGCAAAGAAACTAAGAGCAAAGGGAAAGATGTTCCTTTGCTATGGCTGCAATCAAGAAAATAAGGATGTAAAATGTTCAAAAAATGAAAAGCAAAGGAGAAATGGAAGTAGAGAAAGACATTCCAATAATAAAAACTTTGAATTCTTTGCCTACATGATTCAATCAAATTACTATTTCACAAATCTAGAAGAGGACTTCAATAAGGCATGTCGTGTATAATGTTAGATTAAAACTAGAGAGTCAAAATAGACACAGTATGTGTTCCGAAAAATAGATGAGAGACTAATTGTGCTCATATCATCATTGAAGTTGTTAAGTTCAACACTAAACATTCATCCAGCTAATTCAAGTATTCGATTGGGCATTTAACACCTTATAAATCAAAATTTGACCATGAATCAAAGTAAACAAAGTCAGCAGAAGTAGATAGTACAGTTGCTTGCCTCTCCATTTGTGAGCCAGCTTTTGAAGAGTTCCTCGCTATCCGTTCGAAAATCATGGGTGAGATTTTTGAAACCCAACATTTCCATGTTTGGAGCTGGCATTCCAACTGAGCTCTCTATCATAGATTTCAAGAACAATTCTTCTGTTGTGTTCCTATAGGAGTCCAAAAACCCCCTTCCTTCAGTCTCCATCAAATTCTTTCCCACTTCAATGCTCTGAACAGCCTGAGATTGGAATGAACGTGAGTCCTGTTGGCGAGCCGCGGGTTTTACAAAAGAATAATTGCCTGAGCTTCCCTTGTTTCCACCATTTACCATGTTACCCGATCATACACTTCGAATCAGGACCTTCCACCAAAGAATCAGATGACATAGGCTATAACTAATTTTCCTCTCTAAAAGAAGAACCAAATTGTTACCCAGTTTGATAAGCTAACCCCAGTTACACCAGCAAAACAGGCACCTTGTGACTACAAATTGCAATTAGCACTCAAACTCTGTGAATATAAGATATGAGAATGAGTATGTCGTGGACAATCAGAGATGGGCAAAACCTAACCACAAAGAATTTTGGACTCAATGAAAAGTAGATGTGATGCTTGTGTATTCTCTGAGTCATATACTAGTATAAATAGCTCTTTGCTAGTAACCCCTTCGGTGATTAAGTAGGAGAAAAGCCGTCCAAGCAAAACTAAGACCAGAAAGCAAAGGGAATGGTTGAAGATGCAAACTTCCAATTAAACAACCACGATATGATTACTTAACCAACTGGCTTGCACAGAGACTACGTCCACACGTAACATTTTTTTTTTTTTGGTCTTTTAATCTTCTGAGGGAAATCTTGTCAAACAGATTGCGGGCATAATTAAGAAATACAAAAGTCCTGGAATCAAAGAGTGCCATGTTTGCTTTAGATTCCAAATACCACGTTTTTGTCTTTTTCTCACTTGTTTTTTGATAACTCTGGGTTAGTTTGCGCGTAAATCGATTAATATCAATTCCAACGTAAAGTAAAAAAGGAAGCATATCACTAAGTTTCAATCCATAGACCACCAACCAAGCCATTTGGGTTTCTTTTTGTCAGCTGTTGGGAACAAGAGTCTAGACTGCAGTAACTTGAATCTGCAAAAGTTGAAAGTGAAGAGTATTTTCATGGTCCGTATACGTTATATCTCATACACATCTACAAAAGGACCACCTTTGAAGCTGGCTCATATTCTACTATCTAATCTAGCAATCTGCCCATTACACACAACAGTTAGTGATTAGTGGAGGGGCATATGGGTAAGTGCATATTGTAGTTACCATCATCCCGCAACCAGTAATAGAAAAGCACCATACATAAGTGCAAGTCAAATTGAAGGGGATGGGTTAAATAATTGATATATAGGGAGCAAATAAAAAAAATTTAGACTAAATTGTGACCAAAAAACAAAAGAAGTGTAAAAATTTTGGGTTTTTATGGAGAAGTGGGGAAATGGATGATGGAAGCATGAAGGTAACCCATACAACTCTATTCCGTCTTTTAGGTTTAAATAATGTTGTAGCCGTTGGGAGGACATTTTCATCCCTTGAGGAAGGGGGTGTTTAGAGCCTATTTTTTGCATTTTTTCATTCTCATTTTTTGATTTTGGTTGTTTAGGAGCCAGTAACTCATTCTCCATTTTCAACTTTAAGAGCAAAAACTTAAAAATAGGTTTAGACCTCCTTTTTGTATTTTCATTCCCATTTTGCATTCTATTACTTTTGCAAAATCTATTCTGCACATTTCTCTCAAACACTACTCTCAAATTCAAAATTCATTCTGACCATAATCTAAAAAGCTAAAAGCCAAAAAACCAAAAATAAAAAGCTAAAAAATAGGCTCCCAAACACCCTGAAGTCCAGTATTGTGAACAGTTTACACCGAGTAGCTGAATCACGATGCATCATGCTGTCTTGCTAAAATAATCAAGAGACAGAATGAGTACAATAATAGCTGATGACTCTTACATTTTGTACATTTTGTTGGCGCATGTTCATTTGACCTACATTATTTATATTCAAAAAAATTATATTTATATATATTTATTTAGGAATAACTTATTTTTTGGTCATATCTTTTAAAAAATAGCCAAACCACCCTAGTTTTTAATTTTGCACAATTTCAACACTTCATTCCTTAAAACAATGGGATACACTCACGAACTTACCATATTGATTTCAACACTTTAAAAACTGAGTTTGCTGCCCTCCGTAATTGTGATGGTAAATTTGCATATCTTTTGTACATGTGATGATAAATTTTCTTACCTGATAGTAAATTTGTTGGCGTCCATGGTAAATTTGTTTCCCTCTATAAACCTGACGGTAAATTACAGATCTTTTCTAGATGTGATGATAAATTTACTTACCCGATGATTAATTTGCGAAGGTCAATGATAAATTTACTACCCTCCATAATTGTAATAGTAAATTTACCGTCTTCTATAATTGTGATGGTAAATTTGCATATCTAATGGTTTAAATTGCTGTAAATTCTTTTATTCTTTTACAATGATAAATTTGCAAGTCATTGTAAACTTTTGCAAAATTCTTCGTTATATTGTTTAACTAATATTATCCTAAAACGGATGCTACGAAAAGGAACAACAGTAAAACAAACTTCACTCATTGCGTAATAAAATCCATTTTCAGAAAATATTATTTACGTTTGACGATGAAATCCTCATTTTAACTCGAAACACTTTATTTTCTTCTTTATATGCCTAGAGTTTTTTTCGATTGGTTTGGCGGAGGATGAAAACAAGAACTTCGAATTCAGTGAATCAATACAGGAAATTGGAAAAATCTCAATGATATAGGATGATAAATATACCAAATTGGATTTAGATGGATAAACACAATAAATTCGGATACTATGAACAAATACAGGGATCAACAAAATTTCAGTCACTCCATAAATATGATTCCAGTGAATATCTTTTTTATTCACATAATACGTTTTACCATATTTATTTTTAACTTTCAAGTCTAATTTATTGCCATATTTTTTAACTTACCAAATTGGGCATTATATGTTTTCACTTAAAAAAGAATAAAAAGGTGAAAAAAAAAGTTCCAAAAATAATAGCATAAATGTCAAACCATGTAAAAATGGGATGAAAACATAACTCAAAAATTTCGATGGGATGAAAATCTACGCAGCGTTAGCTCATAGGATCCTGATTTAAATTACCCTTTTATATTTTAGATTTGTTAGTTCATCTTGACGAAATGAATTTAAAAAAATCACCAAAGACAAAAAAAAAAGTTAAAACAAATTATTTGTTAGATTTTACTTATTTTCGTCTTTTTTGAATTTTTTTAATTTTTGAACATTATTTTATTATCTAAAATAGATTATTTTTGTCTTTTTATAACATTTTTAAAACTTAATTAATATTTACTTACTTCTCTGAAATCTTCTCTCAACGAGACAAACCAATAATTTATAAAAAAAATTAAACACATAACTAACAAATGTAATATTTTTTAAATAAAAAATGATATAAAATAAAAATCAGTTAAGATTTTTTGTGTGTTTTATCTCTTTTTTTTTCAACCTAAAAATCACATAAATGAAATTCAGTTTGCATAAAGCACCCCACTAATAAGTGCTAAAAAAAATAGTAAAAAATATAAGTAATTCAAGTAAATAAAAATAATATATCGTCATAATATATCGTCATCGTCATAATATATCGTCGATTAAATCGCAAGAAAAGCCATTCACATCTCTGTATTAAAATCAATTAAATTCATTTAAATAACTTCTAAAAAAAAATTCTGGCCTCGCCCTATCCCTTAATTCCAATCAACAGATCCAGGGCCAGTTCGAATGATGGAACCATTAAGCGGGGAGTGAACCATGTGCAGTTCCTACCCTCTTACCTTTTTTTACTGATAAATTTAGATTTTATGAATTTATCTCATCCCATCGATGGTGCATATGGGATTGCAAATCACATATTCATAGTTTGAAAAAAAGGAAATCTATAGATTACATCAGATCACGATGGCAAGACTTAGGATATGGGTCACAAGAGCTAGGTAATGGTGATAAAGAAGAGGCTAAGTACATGGCTCTCAATCCTACTTTCGAGAAAGAAAAGGGATCTAGCGGATCGATAACTTCCAAGGAGAAAGGGTCACGGAGAGGTCTGTTGCCACAGCAAGATCACCACGGGAGCGATAGCTATCGCGGTCAGACATTTCGAGAAAGAGGCATGTGACAATGGGGCATTGAGAGACCTGAGACCAGTCTACCAGAGTACAAACTCAATGTGCTTATAAATGTCCGACACTCATGTCAAGTCAAGGCATTGATGGGATATTAAATTCTCAGCGGGGGACAAAAACTTGGCTAGAAATAGGATATTCTCAAAGGCAAAAAGCTCCCCACTTGAGAGCAACCCCCACCCCTCTCCCAAAAAAATCTCCTCCTTCCTCGGCCTATTTGGGAACTGAAAGAGTGCTATTCTATTTCTCATAGTATCTGTCTTCTCTTTCACCCTTTTTAGATCAACTTCTTTCCTTGTCCGAATAGCGTCCATTGTTCTTACCTCCCCAACAATATTTCTTAGAATAATCTCATTGGCCCAAAGTTGTGGTTGAATTTAAGTTGATTGATTTTTTTTTAAGTTCGACGGATTTTGCCCGAATTATTGATGGATTTTATAATGGCCTAAAGTTGTACTTCAATTGGGTTTATTTTATGGATTTTGATAATTTTTCACTTTGTTTTAGGCTTGTCTCGAAATGTGGCTCAAAAAATTCAAATCAGACCGAAATTGTTTGAAACCGAACTGGTGTAATAAATTTCCCAAATTGAGAAATGGTTCGATTTCACAAATCTCACTAAACCGAGCCGAACTCCTAGCGCTAATAGTAAATTTTAATGTGCAAATAGTAAATAATGCGTAAATGTGATGTGGATGTAATAATTTGTGCCAGAAGTTTGAACTAAATTATTTTCTGAAAACGACAATACATATTATTTTATGTTTTATAAATTTTTGTGTATCTTTATTCATCTCGACAAGAGTAATTAAAAAAATATAACAAATATGAACACTGTCTTTTTTATGGATTTCTTACTCATGAAGAATGATTAATCTAAAAAATTTAACTAACGCCAATTTTATAAAATATAAAAAATTAAAAAATAATAAAAACAATAATACCCGATAATTTAAGCCAAATCAGAATAAATAATTTACCAAATGACATAATTTGATCCACTTGACACATGGGACCCACTTTTGTAAGACTTTCAAAACAAATCAAATTGAATTAGGATTCATTATATTATGATTCATCTCGTTAGTTTAAGTAAATCCATAGCCGATAAATTTCAATGGTTTATGTTTATTTGAAGAGCAATGTTACAGTTTTCCAATTTATATCAAGAAAGTATCACAGAACTCAAAATCAAAGGTCGAGATTCACTTGGATACTTTTTATTTTGAATCCCGTAACACTTTCTTAATCTAAATTCGAGACCGTAGACTTTTTGAGTCATGACAAGTTAACTCGCTGTGAAGTTGATACTATTGTAGGCCCACTCAAATATCCCCTTAGTAATTTGAAGTTAGAACAATTCATCTTGTAATTTTGCTGAATTAAATATTTTTTAAAAAAAGTCAAATTGATTAAATATCGTTAACCATGCTATCATTTAGACATTCGATTCAATGTTGCAACTGATATTTTATTCAACAAATTTGGACTCAGCAATGACAGTGAAAGAAATTAATATAATAATTTAAACTTAAACAAATAAATGAACGGCTAAGAATTCTAATCAAGTTTTTTGAATGATTTAGTTGGGACATAAGACATAGCTAATCAATTACGACATAAATAATAATAATAATAATGTGATTTTATTTTCTTAACTGGCAATAATTTTCTAAAACAGGTTGACGGCGAAGCAGTAGCTGGAGCCACCCACCTAGCCTATTGGGGACAACAACCCCCAATCTATTTTTTTTAACATTTATTTTTTAAAAAAAAATTATGAAAAATAAATCTCCCTAAAGTCCTGATGTAATAGCTATATCTTCTAGTATTGAAAAAATAAAATAAGTTATACTAAGTTAAAAAAAAAAAAAAGATAAAACAAAGTTAAAGAAACTAAAAATAGTAAAAATATTATTTTTTTCATCTTTAGCAAAGCTTTTGGGACTTTTAGTCATAATTTTTCTCTTTCTAAATTCCTTACATCTAGGCAAATAATTGATGAAAATTTTAACCGAACTTGATAAAATACCAAAAAAAATAAAAATTATCGAAAAGACAGTGACAATAATACCTGAAAATTTTAGGGAAAGGGACTAAATGTGATCTAAAAATGTGGATAGAATGCATTTGCATAATGTTAAATTATGAAAGAAAAAAAGGGAAAAAAAGGTTAAAGCCGGCACAAATTTTAGTTTAAAAAAATAATTAGAGGTAGTTATTAAATATGAATAATGTAGTTTGAACTGGTCTTTGGTTTTCCTGACCAATTGTTTATGTGGTGAGTGACGTGCTTGATAGTGATTTAGCCACTAGTGGCCAATCTCCGTCACGGCTGTTAGCTTTTTAAATTGGAGATTATGTTTGTAGAATGATTCTGAAAAAGTTTTCCAGAATTTAAAATGAATAGTGTAAATTTACTTAAGTCTGTAAGCTTCTAAAATTCAAATGAATCTTAACCTTTGATTTTGAATTCGGAAAAATTATTCTGGGATCGTAACACTCTTCTAATTGATAACTTTTGACATCTTTTTTATGTCCGGCTCTCAACCGGTACTTAAAGAAGTAGGCAAAGAATTTGTAACATAAAATCACAATAATATAATATTCACTTAAATATACTAATAAATCGACAACTAATGAAGCAAGATTTGTCAAAAAGATTCCCACTTCTTATGTCATGTTAAACCATTAACACTAATTGACCATGAATAAAATAACTATCTAGGCATATTTTAGAGGTAGGTTATAATTAATACTATGGGACGATCTATAACACGCTTGTCATAGAATTTTCCAACCCAAAAAGACAAACGTAAGAACTCGGAGATTTATTTGAGGGTTTAACTACATTTTTCAGACTCTAGTAAGACAGTTTGTGCACGATGATCCAAATACCATGTTGTGAAGTGTTCTTCGGTAGGGTTCGTTTTAGGTTTATTATGATCGTTTATTTTATAAGATCCCCAAATTAATCAAACATATTCAATGGTCAAATCAGACATTGTTAATCACACGATCGAAGTCAATTATCATGATTTAACTAGTTCATTAAATCATAATAATCATTAATTAGTTATGTAATTATCGGTATCTAAATTGAGAAATCTAATACTCTGTCAACAATCGCTCAAATTGTAAATGCCTCGCCTAGTAAAATGAACACTTCAATCATATTAGGAGTTACAAAGTAAACAAGCAATAGCCAATAGAAAGATAAATCCTAGTCTTTGAACAAAGGCTTAACCAGAGAATAACAGTTACACACGTCACACAGTGGTAAACCCTTACCATTGCATCGACGTCGCCATTTTTGTGCAGGGAAGAGAGAGGGGGAGAGAGAGAGAGAGAGAGAGAGAGAGAGAGATCAAAGTCTTGCTAACAATTCTTTCATAAATGAAATATAAGAGAACTACAAAGTATCTAAAAACTCCTAGAATGCGACGATATTTGTTCCCGTCCAACCATTCACAATAGAATTTCAATTCCTGGAACCAGGGAAAGCTGAAACATCTGCTAATTCACAAGCCTTGACTTGACTTAAGCCTAAACAAAGGAACAGAGAAAAGAAGAAAATTGTTACTGTGGAGTTCATAACAACATGCGCATAAACCAACACTCATTACAGCCCCACCAACGGCAGCAACAAGAACAAAATATAACCCAAATTTTCCCCATAGTGTTCATATAAGATAAACACGTGTGAACTTAGATCGTATATTGGTGGTCGGCATGGGAAGAAAACTGAACATGTTTTCCCCCAAGATAGATACTGAAATCATATCTATGAAACCTGATCAGTATGATTTTAGGCATCACTAATGTCCTCAACGAAATATAAAAATGAAAAGTTCAGATCGTCCCAACTCAAGACTGCAGTCTCTTTTCAGGGACTGCCGAGAAGCAAAGTTTTTCTCATTATGTGTTACGAGTCTAGGTCAAACAAAGACGCAACATCACAAGCAGCCAAAGATCAACATATGTGCATTTTGGATAGTTAAAATGGCAATTACTGGTGAAACACTAGTCAAATAAAAAAATACTCCCTCGTCCCTTTCTTGTTTCTTCATTTTGGAAACCATGCTATTAATCAAGCAACAAATAATCCATTTTCACGAATAATTTTTCGGGAAAAATTTCGACCAGTCAAAAGATCTCAACCATTGCTTTTTATTGACTAGTGATTTTTTTATTTTTTTTTGCAGAACTATTGATGAAAATACAGCATTGTTGATCATTTTCAACACGATTTTCAAAAATGGGCGGAGGGAGCAATGGTCATTGTCACAGTGAAAAGAAAATGGCCTCCCCGCTCCAACTTCCGTTTTCACAATTTTGACATATGCAATTTTGGGATGTTATAAAAAAACAAAAACCAAAAACTCTAAAGTGGCTTACCTGTAAAAGGGCCTCCAGCTAATATATCTCATCATCAGGGACATCTGGTGAAACGAATTTTGGGTCGTCAAAGATTTCATTAATCTTAGAAGGCAGCACTGTTAATGGATCTGGAGCAGGCATAAGTGGAACAATGCTATCTCGATCAATAACCCCATCAAGCATTCCATATTCAACTGCCTCAATAGGAGACATGAAGCGATCTTTATCAATGTCTTTCTCAACTTGCTCCAATGTGCGCCCGGTGAAATCGGATATAATGCTTATGACAGCGGCCTTATTATGTATGAGCTCCTGGGTTTGAATTTCCACGTCGGAAGTCCATCCACTTGCACCTCCCAGAGGTTGATGCATCATTATCCGTGCATTGGGCATCGCGAATCGCTTGCCTTTAGTGCCAGCCCCAAGGATTATGGAAGCTGTTGATGCCGCAATGCCCATCGCAACTGTGGAAACATCAGCCCTCACAAGCTGTATGACATCATAGAGAGCCATTGTCGCGCTGATAAACGAAACAAGTATAGAAAATTACGACAGGAGAAGGGAAAAGTAACGCCGGCAACCAAGTTAATAGCTAATCAGTTAAACAATTAATGGTCCTTCAACTTCACAGGTCCAAACGTGTCTTTTCGTTAAATATATATATATATATATATATATATATATATATATATATATAATACACGTGTGCTTGCGTGTGTATGTTACCCTACCATGTCTTAAAAACACATGAAACACATTGAAATTTCAAGCAAATAATTGGGATCCAATGATAAAATACAAACTTTGCAAATTCATACCTAAAAATCCACTGCTTCAGGAACTCTAGTATCCACATCTCCAATTTGTTTACAGATAGAACTGCTTATATTATATGCCGGGGCTTTTCACGCCATTTTTTTCCAATTTGGAGAATGTGAATATCTAATGGAGAAAGTTACCCTATACAAACAACAAACAGAGGATAGCAGGGAATGATAACCCTTCTCAAGCAGGACAAAAAGCGGGAACTTTCCTTTCTCATGCTTGCATTCCGAGTATAGGACTTTGTTTCCTCCTCTACAGAATAAGTTGGTGGAGAAATGAGCTGATCTCAGTAGCTCATCGTCAGGTTGCCATGAAACCACTTACCAAAAGAAAGAGGTAAAGCACTCAGGACAGCAGAACTAGTATCAACCAAATAAAGACGTTGACAGAATGACAAGCGAAACGCGTATTATCTCAAATCATGGGCACCTAGAGCCGAGGCAGACTGATAAAATATGGAATTGATCAGTTTCTTACCAAAAACCTGTAGGTTGAAATTTCCATCTTGGGGGTATAAGTTCCCCAAAACATATAACAAGCAACAAACTAGGGTACTATGCAAAAGCACATATAAGAGAAACAGTAGATGACTCCAAATTGCAAGCAACATATTCTAAGCAGGGAAACATTTGTCAGCAGGTATATAAGAACATTTTCAATTTATTGTTCAACTCAAACTGATTTCCAATTGCAATAGCCTGCCAAGAACAGAAAAAAGTCTCACAAGCTAACTTAATCTCTTTATAAAACAATATAATATTTCTAGGTGGGGTTGATAGAAGATTGAGAAGAGAAACACGTAAGTTCTAAAACGAATGAATGAGATTACAAAGTACAATACACGACTAAATAGAATATTGAGGAAACCCTAACTACATAAAAAGACTAAACTATCCTGTTATATAATACACTAAAAAGGGAAACACATATATTCACTCAACCGCAACCACACAACCCTCCCCCCCCCCCCCCCCACCCCCACCCCCAAAAAAAAAAAAAAAACTAAAGATCACAGAGCGGAGGACAACATGAGTTTGCCAAGGAGAACTCGAAAGCGAGTAGCAATGTGAGTCTTAGTGAAGAAATCAGCCAACTGTAAACTAGAGTCTAGAAGAGACAAACAGGAGGCATAGCATTGGAACTGCTATGTAGGCGTGCGGGACTGCAAATGCTGGACAATAAAATGATAGTCAATCTCAATATGTTTCGTGGCCTCGTGAAACACTGAATTGTGAACAATCTAAATAGTACTCTTATTATCACAAAAAAGAGGGACAGTAGAATCAAGAGGAACATCCATATTAGACAGCAACAAGCAAAGCCAAACCACCTCAGCTGCAACTTGAGCCATAGCACGATATTTAACTTTAGCGGTTAAACGGGCAACAACAGACTACTTCTTGCTTTTCCAAGAGATAAGAGAATCTCCAGGAAAAACACAGAATACCGACGTGAACTTCCGATCCGAAGTATCACCGGTCCAATCAATCTACATAAGCCTGAAGGTAGAGAGGCGAAGTCGAGGAGAGCAATAAACATTGATAGATGGTACTGTGAAGATAGCTCAAGATACGAAGCAAATCGGTCCAATGAGTAGAGCGAGGAGTAGAGAAAATTGACTAACAATGTGAACAACATAGGCAATATCAGGATGAGTCACGGTGAGATAAACCAAACAACCAACAAGTTCTCGATATTTCGTAAGATCATTAAGAGGTATACCATCAGAAGCATAAAACTTAGCATAGAGCTCAAGCGGAGTATCCACACTCTTATCATCAGTGAGATGGGCACGAAAAAGAATATCATGAGCATACTTAGATTGAGAAAGAAGGTACCCCTTAGGAGCAAAGGCCACCCGATGCCAAGAAAAATACTGAAGAGTACCTAAATTCTTCATTTTAAATTCACAAAACAAATAGAGCATGACCTCATAAATAGTAGCAGAGTCAGAGCAAGTGATAATCATATCATCTATATAGAGTAAGAGAAAGACTAGTCCATGAGAGGTGTGATGAACAAATAGAACCGAGTCATGAGAACTAGAGTGAAAACCAATGCAATGAGCAGCATCCTAAAAGCATTCATACCAAGCACGTGGAGGTTGCTTAAGACCATAAAGAGTCCAGCGCAAGTGGCAAACCAAACCAATAGGGCGAGGGAGACCCAGAGGAGGGCGTATATATACTTCTTTAGATAGATAACCATTAATAAAGACATTCTTAACATTCAGTCGAAAGAGAGTCCACTCATGGTCATCTTAACCACAGGAGCAAAGGTCTCCTCATAATCAATTCCATACTTCTAAAAAAAGCCATGTGCAACGAGGTGAATTTTGTACCGGTCCAAAGAACCATCAGAATCAGTCTTGACCATATCAGAACCCAGAGGAGAAACTGAGAGATGAGATTGAGAGGTTCTGCTTTCGTTGGTGGTCGTCGACGCTAGTGGTTGTCGTCGTCGCTAGGTGTCGCGATGCAGATCACAAGTACAAATCGGAAGTGGAAAACAGTCTGGTGGTTGCCGAGAGGGTCGTCGTGACCCAACCGAGAGAGGTGTTGACCATATCAGAACCCAGAGGAGAAATTGAGAGATGAGATTGAGAGGTTCTGCTTTTGTTGGTGGTCGTCGACGCTAGTGGTTGTCGTCGTCGCTAGGTGTCGCGATGCAGATCACAAGTACAAATCGGAAGTGGAAAACAGTCTGGTGGTTGCCGAGAGGGTCGTCGTGACCCAACCGAGAGAGGTGTTGGGAGAGAGAATGGATCCGGCGAAGACAACTGCTAGTACAAATAATCAAAACCATAGGGCTCTGATACCATGATAGAATATTGAGAAGAAAAACACGAAAGTTCTATATTGAATGAATGAGATTACCAAGTGCAAAACAATTAAACAGAATATTGAGAAAATCCTAATTACATAAAAAGGCTAAACCAACCTTATTAGATAATACACTAAGTAGGGAAACACATATTCATAGAGGTAAGGCTTATAAGCATACTTGGTAACACTGTACTATCACAACATCCAAGAGAAAAATCACCAAGTTGTTGCTTGGTTCAATGGGTAAGTACTCAGAGTTCCTCGCTCAATGTTGGGTCAATCTCCATAGCCGCTTGGTAAGGCCAAACAAGCTTTTTATAATCATTGTCCGCGGTGGGACCTTTGCTTTGACCCCAACATAGGTGTGGTGAAGTCCGTTGGAGATGGCTATTTGGTGTTGACTGTTGAGGACAACACTTTCTGACAGATATATGGAGTAGCCTATCTATATATTCACTTGATGTAACAAACAAAAAAAAAAGTAATAAAATAATAGTACAAGTTTTACGTACATGGTACACGTGGAAAAAGTACAAGTAACCACATTGGGCATGGTTGTCAAAATCGCACTATTCACAATTTGGTTCGCGATTCGATTCACGTTTCATAGAAAAACGATATGAATCCGTAGATGAAACAAGGTTCAAACAAAATTGGTGATGACCCATACAATTCATGGTTCAATTTCGAGCTACGGTTCGGTTCACTATTCGATTCATGCAAATAAAACAATTATTGAATTCAATGAATATGAAACCACTTCTACCTCTTTTTCTTTTTGGAAAAATCAAGAATTAACCTCATATAATGTTATGTTTGAAAAAAATGTATTCCTATGCATAACCCTTTGTTGGTTAAAATATTTATTCTTATTTGGAGCATGTTGTTAACTCTTTTTTCTCATTTTTATTGAACACGAAAATAAGAATTCTAGATACGATTAAGGCTAAGGCTAAGATACCTTAGTTCTATGAATTATTTATTATTAGTTTGGTGAAATTTTCATAGTTTATTATCGTCAATAGATGAGCCCAACATCTATATTATGTTATTATTTTCATATGCTAAACCATAAATATCATACGTGAATGCGAATCTTGACAAATCGATCTCCTAATTCTAGTATCATCAAAGATTCTGAATCCTAGATCGCGATAGCGCTCAAATTTCGAGCCAACCCACATATATTGCCATATAAACAAGTTGCTTACCTATTAGACTACGTAATCGTTGTTAAAAATTTATTATTTTTAAGGCTAAGCTTTCATTTCAATAATGACTTTGATGTCTATATCCATATTATGACCGAATTGGTACCATTCATGATTCGCTTCAATTAATGGTTCATACAAAAGCCATTTCGATTCACGATTTAACAACCTTGGCTCTGGGTACCATATGGCTTTAGAAGTGTGCAGATCATTCTAGTACGAGGATCAAGCACGGGAACGAGTACGCAACATGCCCTAAGTCACGGTACGATAGGGGTTGGTTGTATACTTTATAACACCAAAATGTACTTGCAGACAATAAACATCTTATTTTCCAAAAACAAAATCATGTAAAACACCTTTATAGGAGTATTTTGACTAATGATTTTATATTTTCTCTTCCAAAGCTATGCTCTATTGAGATTTTTATTGAAATAAACAGGAAAAACTTCAGATCGCTGAATTCATTGTCTCAGAACGGTAGTATACAATATTTCGGAACGTCTGTTCAATACATAATTCTCTAGGCACTAAGAGTTTTTTGGTAACGTACAGAAGTACCCATGCTTCATAATACGAAAGGATCTAAAAACTGGTTTCTAGTTCAAAGAATACAGCAAATCAGCAGCAAGCAAGCATCTTTCAATCCTGCCTTCGTTAGTTTGTTCTCTTTCGGCAATAAGTACGATCAGCCGTAATTTAGTTCTTTATCTACCACTATTTCTTTAGTTTCAAACTACCACTACTAAATTTGATGCATGTGTTCTAGAATCTCCCTTCCTTTTTCCCAACGAACATATTTCTTTGGTCTTTGTAATCTTGAGGGACCACCTAATCTGTAAGTAGGAGATATCAATAGCGGCACACTTCCCTTCTGCGATTATGGTACAACCAAACATCCTATATGCCATAATTCAAAATTTTCTAGAACTTTACACAATTCATCATAACTTAACAACTATGAACAATGATCCTGCTAGTGTGAGTCACCCAATTAATTCCCCTCAATAGATGAATGAAGTATTCTCTGAAGCAAAGATTTTTAGAAGCCGATTTTTTTCTAAGATGAGGAATTTTATAACTCAAGTAAGTTTATGACATGACATTCTTGATTCTCCCCTCATAATTTACCAGCCTTTATAGTCCCACTTTAAATCATGAAGCCCGTAACAATTAATACTTCATATTTCATATTTCTCAATCAAGAATGCTGTGCACTTGGACACTTACTGCAGAATGCCAAATGACTTGCACTGGCATGGTTATTCTTCAATCACTACCAGTCCCTTACTATTTTATTAGGCATTCTGGCATTGGAACAAGACTTAAATCCGCAAACTCCTATATCTACGTTGAGAATGAACCAACAAGTAAAATTAAATTGCATTGGACGCATTCCCTATTTTTTCACATATGATGCACCCAATATCCCCACAGACCATATCCAAAAGCATGGGCGGAAAAGGTACATTGAGTAAAGTGGGGGTCACTTGACACATCTGACTTCCAACTTTCTCCTCGAACAATTTAACATTTTTACTGAATTTGATCCCACGAGTAGGATGAAATTGCCCCAAACATCAAGAACGCCAACTAAAATTACAGACCTGTCCCCTTTTGACATTACAGTTCTGCTAACCACCATTCAATATGCTTGAATAATACAGAAAATGCCAAAAAAAGTTAAAATTTTAACAGAAATTTCTATACACTTCTCACGGACATTGAGATGTTTTTTTGCACATTAGCCATCGCCCTAGCGACGGTAAACATTGTGCTATTATTAAATTATATTTGTCTTTGTAGGCAGCAAATTTGCAGGAAAACGATTACGTATGTATTTTGGGAATTGACCCCACTACCCAAAAATAGAAGCTCTCCCCCAGTCCAAAAGCCCAACTTTCACTGATTTAACCCTTGAACTTTCATATGACCTCACTCGGATTCCAACATTTCGAGTCATTGGTAACTACTGCAGGTTGTTGCATAACACATTTCAAAATTTATGCAGAAAACTGTACGAAATTTTGCCTGCCTACAGTCACAGAGCTACAAATCCCATTCCTTTAACCCCCTCCCGTCCTCAAACAGATACTCACCTTCTCAACTTCACATTTGTTCACAGAAAAGCTAGAATACATAACAATAAATCAAGAGACCCAATATAAGCAAGCATGATTTTTATGGATAAACACATGTACATACCTTAGGGACCCACCGGGTGAATTGATGAAGAGCTTTATATCTTTGGTTGGGTCTTGAGCGTCCAAAAGCAGCAACTGACTGATAACGACATCGGCCACAAAATCATTTATTTCTTCGCCCAAAAAGACGATTCTTTCCCTCAGCAGCATCCCCATGACGTCCCCATCGGCTCCTCTCGCCGATGGAGGCGCCTGTGCTGCCGACATATGGAGAGAATAGTCGGGTTTTGTGAGCTCGAACCCCGACGTACCATTGCTGGCTAGGGTTCGGGCGGTTTTGGATAATGGGTGGGGATGAAGTGAGCATTTCAAAGATGGTGATGATAAGAAAGGTCGGAGAGAAAAAGTCGGGGTTTTGGAGATATGATTACGGATCTTAAGGGAACCCAGGTGAGAGGAGAGAGGATTCGCAGAAATGGGTGAAGAGGAGATAGAGAGCGCGTCCATGGTCAAGTGTGTGTGCGTGAGAGAGAGAAAGAGGGAGAGAGAGAGAGGGGGCGGGGGAGGGAGAATTGGGTAAGGTTAGGCTCGTTGACGAGGCTAACCCTGGGCGCTGCAAATCTGCAGACTGCAGTGGCATCAAACGACACAGTTGCATTACTACTTATAAAATTTAGGGAAAATTTCAAAAAATTAAAAAGTATAAAAACGTATTTCACGTCAGTAGAAACAAGAATTAAAATATTGAAAAATATGAATTTATGTTTAGAGATATCACAATCATAGAATTCATTCGTAAAATGATAAATTTGACCTTCACTTACTTCCAAGAGTAAACAGACATACTTCCAAAGCTTAAAGTAGTTGTTCCCTAAAAATTTCTCAGAGTTGCTCCATAGAAATAAATTGATTTACTCTCATAAGTTAAATGACTTACTTCACAGGATTAAAATAGTTGCTACATAAAGTTGAAATATTCGCTCACAAGGGTTAAATGACTTGGTTTTTTAATAGTCAAGGTATTCGGCCAGATTTGAAATTATTCCTAACCTATTGCACCCTAGAGTTAAAATACTCGTTTCTTAAGATTAAAACACTTGCTCCTAGTGGTTAGGTGACTTGTTCCACAGGCTGAAGCAAATTGCTTTATATGGGTAAATTGACTTGCTTCTATGAAAAACAAACTTACTCCTAAACCTCAAATGAATTGCTCTCTATGAAAAAATTGAGTTGCTTTTATGGGTAAATGACTTGTTCTAAATAGGTTAATAGACATGATATTAGGTAAGATACATTAGGTGGGTTGGTGGGTAGTGAGATGGTGTTGTTGGTTCTAATGAGTTGCTAATTTCTGACGGTCACGTTAACCACTTGTCAGTCAATACCGTTACTACTCATATCGTTAATTTTGTTTTGAAAAGCCATTATGTAAATTTTAACTTTAAAGGGGTAGATCTACTATATAATTTATCAATCTAAACAATATAAAAGGGAAAGAAGTATAAATGACAAAAATACCCCTTTCGTGTTTACATTGTTTATTAAACTAAAAGACAGAACAAACTAGAAGTAAGACGGTCGCGTGTTGAACTCTTCCTCTGTGACCACCGGTTCCTCTAGCAGAATTGAAAACTCCATCTGCTCCTCTCCATCTGGCATTAAGCGTCAGGGACAAAGAAGTTGCTCCGGTAAGTAATTAAATTCAATGGTGAACAACACCCGAAAAATTGAACCCAAAAAAAAAAAAGCACGCAGCAGGTTATAAACATTATTTGATAAACTGAGTAAGTTAAGTAAGTACGCAGATTTATTATGCTTCCGTTTTTTTTAATTTCTAGGAATTCCATCGAGTAACTCTGTTTCCTACCCCGGCTATCTAACGTAAGGTCTTACCTACCAAGGGCCCATAATCTGAGATCATGTACTTGATTAGAATGCTGACCCAGTAAGGAAGGGACTTTTCACCGTTCACTCAAGTCAATAATTATCTCGCCCTAACTAGATTTGACCAAAAATGTTTGTTTCACTAGATCAGGTACCAACAAATCTTAGTTGCTTCTTCTTTACCAGCTCAAGGACACCTAAAATACTAGTCGTCACTCCCTGGGGTTTGAGATGTACTCGCAGACAATACCAAAGTCACCTCTAACCGAATACACTCACTTCCTAAGTAGAATTCTTTCATAAAAACCACAACGGGTCGATGTCAAGAATCAACACTTGCCACGACGGGCACCAATAATAGTTAAGCATCTTTTCATCGTTACCTCATTAACGTTTCTTACTAGGTTTTACATATTTTCATTACTTTATAATGTTCATGCAACACACTCCACTTGTTTGTTACATGTGACCTTCGAATCAATGTTCCTAACGTTGATTCTAGGTTTTTCCTCAACAACTCCCAAGCACAATATGTCGTCATATCCACAATGAGTATCAATTCTACGATATCTACAATGAGTAAAACCTACATAATTCAACAACACAATGGCTATATCAACAACAATTATCAACATCTCGGGTAGCACAACGGCTATACCTGACATATCTAGTATTATCCGACACTATCTCAGTTCATGCAATCTCCATTATCGATTTCTCAACAGTCATGGTCCAATCTAAACATGGTCAAACATAGTAAATTGTGGTCAAACGGCTCGCACGAGATTCTATGGGAACCCATCGACATAAATCAAGTGTTATGTATGCCTGTGCAGTATGTACATGCAAAAAAATGTAATATCAACGTTCTATAAATTTCAGAATTTGAACAGGTCGCTCGAGCAACCTAAGCGCGAATAAGCGGTCTCCTCAATTCCAGGTTCTAACGAAAATCCCTTCAAAATATAATAGTGTTCTGAAAGTTTGACAAGATCGTCAAGCGGCCTAGAGCTTGTTCGAGCGAGCCTTCATTTTTCAGAGCTTACAACATTTTTGTTTTCAAAAAACACAGCTCGAACCAAATCCTAAAATATGCATTCTAGATCAGAAACATAAATTAAATACACGAATGAAATCCTATGGATTGGTAGGTAAAGAACTCTATCTCGTTTGAAGGAAAACACGAAAGGATAGTGACAAATTTGGATTGAAACTTCTTTCCAAACCCTAACCTTCTCTCTCTCTCAAAAACTTTTTTTTAAAAAAAACACAAGAACAACCTTACATCTCTCTCTAAAATTTTGTAAAATGTTACGAAATCAAAGTGGTTTATGTAGGATTTGAAAATGAAACTTGTAATAACCCGATATTTTTAATAAATAAAAATAATAAGATTTCTTATTAATTTATATTATCATAATGCATTTATTAATTCTTTTTGTTAGTATATTTAATGATTGGTTTGGAGCACGAGTGCACATGTGAGGAGTATGTTTGCGAAGCATCGGAACATAAGTCTTTCCTTCACCCTTAAGTTTGTACGTTGACAGATTCATTGATAGATACCTTGAACTTTTGCCTTCTTATTCCAAAAACCACGACCTTTCAAAACCTTGCAACCCTTTGATTTCTTTTCAACTCTATAAGTCCACCACATTGCCCTTTATTTTGCATATTCAATTATTAAAAGCAAATCAGCATGGGATTGAAAGAGCGAATGAGAGAGAGCTTTAAGAAATTTTGTGAGAAATGAGGGAGGCCGAATTTTCATCTAACTACACTTGTTTCTTTGTCGGAATCATCATTCGAAGTAGGAATAGTTATCTACAACCTTCGATAGAACAATCTGATAGTTTAATCGCATTAAAATCATCTCCTTTGTATTCTGATTCGTAAACCCATTTTCGGGGGTGGTTGACTAGTCACTAAGGGTGGTCAATCGGAAAGGGGTGGTCGACCGGTTGCTGAGGGTGGTCGATCGACCAGTGTTATTTTTCTGATAGATTGTTATTTTGTTCAACTTGGCTCTGACTTCAAACTTTTATCTATACATCACACTTGCACAAGCATACACCTCTCGTATTAACTTGTCCAAGAATCCCCGTGGAATTATATTAGAGCATGATTGCCAATCTGTCCATTTTTTGTCCAAGATATATCGAATTGTTGATTTCCGTTTTGATGCTATAAATTCTTTGGAGATTATGAGATGTTGAAATCCAGAATTGTGTTGTTGAGATATGGTTGGTTCAAATCATAGTCGTTATGCTATTAATTTTGATGTTACTTGTATGTGGGAAATGTAGTCATATGTTAAGGTCATTGGATTGAATGACGCTTGTGACATGGCAGTGCGAAGATGTTAGTGTTAGGGATCGATTTTCAAGACCCAGTGATGAACGCATATAGTTTATACAATAAAAAAAATTATGAAATCCTACTAGGCAGAACCATAGTTCATATTTTCGAGATCTGTCTGATTTAATCTCGGTTGTTTTTACAGTTTGATCCTGATCGAACGTTGAGTAGGGTTAGAATGATCTTGCTTGACTGACCTTGAGATCTTCTACCGTAATTTTATTGCACCTTGATCACGTATTGAGGGTGGACTCAAAAACGTGATCTCTTTACCTTCACAGAATCTCTCTCAATCTTTCGAATATCAATTGTATCTGACCTACAAGATATAGTGGTATATATATAGGCAACGATAGAGACCACTAGGAGAAGTATGGGTTGGGCTTCCTATATAATTCGAGATTCCCAGTCCAGTCCAGATTAATTTTGAATTATATAAATTATAATTTATACTACTACAAAATTATAATTGCATTCTCCTCCCATATTTCAAAATTATATTTTGAGTTCCATGTTATTAAATATTTATTTATCTCCCCACGTTAAGATTACAGATACCCGTTGATTAAAACAAATTACTGACAATTTATTTAATCAATAGCTATAAAATTCCTTGAGACCTTCCACTTAACTTATTTGTTATGTTGGATGCTAATATCTACCTGCAGGGTTAGACATAATCAAAACTTATAAATTTCTTCAAGATGATATCATCAATCCCTATAAGGGGACGTGGATTTCATTAATAATTAATAGTTGTCATTATCAATCCTTATAAAAGGACGTGGATTTCATTAATAATTAATAGTTGTCATTATCAATCCCTATAAAGGGACGTGGATTTCATTAATAATTAATAGTTGTCATACACTTAATATTATGACCTAACTCATCGAGATTATTGACCCACAAGGCCTCACTCTATAATGAATCAAAGTCAACAACATTAAATATACACATCGATTAATTATCTTTGAATTAAAAGTACAAGCATACATAATAACCATGAGGTGTAAATTGTGTTATATTGTCAATACAAATACAATAACCTCAAAGTGGTCATGTTCAATACACACAAAGTGTACTAACACAGTAAGCTAAAACTATACCATTTTCTGTAGTTAAGATAGACCTATTGAAATATTGTATAACAGTCTTACTGGTGGTGTGTCCAATTTTACCTAAGACTGTGAATCAAAAATTTATATTTTACAAGAACCGATAATCTGATACTCTGTGTAAACCAAACTCTACACACCAGATTATCTACTATATGGAATAAGAGACACTTGTGCACAATATAATAAGATATAATACAAACATTGTCCATAAAGACTCTCATCAGGAAAAAGAATAATTATTTAAATAATTCAACCAAATATTAATCTATTACATAGAGTCATGACTTTTAGTATAAAACTCTAACAGTTAGAGTGTTCATTATAACTGAGTTCATGTGTAGAGACAAAATAAGTTGACGTTAATGGAAAGAGAAACCAGTTTGAGATAATCTATCGTGGTAGTATTGTTCTGGGCGTCGTCCCATATATTTCTGACGTGCAATGCCTTGTTTCGAGGGTCGATCCGTTGTTTTTATGGAAGGACCCCCAACTAGGAGGTGAGTGTACACGGTTGGAGGTGACTTTGGAACCGTCTGTGAGTGCATCTCTAGACCCTGATGGATAGGCAGCCAGTGTCTTAGGTGTTCTTGAGCCGGTAAAGAAGAAGCGGCTAAGGTTCGTTGGTATCTGACATGGTGAAGCCACGTTTTCGAGAACTAGATAGGGTGACGTATGTATTGACTTAAGTTAGACGATAGAAGGTTTTTGCCTTGCCGGGTCAATATTTAGTCGAATACATAACCTCAGACTATTGGCCCATGGTAGGTAAGGACTGGTCAATATCAATTGATTGCCTATGCTATTATTAAAGGGTAGGATTGAATTTCTGAAGTAGTAAATCCTATAAACTTAGATACAAGATTCATAACAAACCTACGTGTTTCTTTCCGCTACTTATTACTCTGTTTATTCTGTTTTATTATCTGTCATATTGATATATCTTGGGTTATTTGTCACATAAGTATTTTTGCTGAGTGTTACAACTCATGGAGCAATTTCTCCGCCATTGGCATTAATGTCAAATGGAGAAGAGCAGTTAGAGATAACATCAAGCAGGAAGAGATGGACTAGAAGACCGACGAAGTCAACGAGACCTAGTTGTCATATCCTTAGAAGCTCTATACATTTATTTTCATTTAGACTCAGAAGGATAGTTTTATAATTTCAAATACAATTGCTACAACAGTTCTTTGAAATAAATGAAGAGTTTCTTTCAAAATATTATTTGTAAATGTTAAAGGGACATTAGTCATTTCAAATATAGTACTGCTACAATTAATTTTCAATAAATGAGGGTGTTTCTTTTAAACTATTTGTTATATTTTAACAAATAATTTTAAAAGAGTTTTAAATAACGTTATTGAAAATCGGAACGTTACAACAACCCCTCTTAACTTCATATTATAACCCAATATCAATCGCCATGAATTCCTTTTTTCCCACTTGATTTTCCCCTAATGAATTATATTATTTGGTCATCAAAACTCTAAATTAATCTTTATAATTTGTCTTAAACCCGATGAAATCTGATGCTATACTTAATTCGGCCAAAAATTCCCTAAGTAAATGGCCATGAACACCAAAACCCCAAAAGATTTCATTTGCAAAGTTTCTATATCCCGACAGCTCACTCAAGCGGCCTCTCCGAATGTCAAATTTCTAAAATAAATCATTAAATATATAAATGCTATGAATAATTAAATGAAATGATTTTAAATTATTATAAATTGTTTCAAGAACTCTAGGTTATTACAGATTAGACGTAACAATTTCGTAAACGTAAATATATAGACCATCTGTTAAAAATAATTCATTGATCGATATGAATAAGGCCTAAGCAAATCACGTTTATCTATAAAAAAAAACTCAACATTGTCGTTTTAAATCCACATACAAAAAAGCATGATTAAAAATTTAAAAAAAAAGGGATTAGCAATTGCGAGAAATTCGGTAATTATCTATTGTGTGGAAAATATTTGTGTTGATGAGATAATTTTGGAGGTTGTGGAAAAGATGATGAATTGCCCTTTTGTTCTTATTTATTATTTCTTCTCTTTTAAAAAACATTTCACATTTATTAATCTTATGTCTTATTTTGATAAATGTTTGATTGATACGTAAAATATTTCGATTATTTGTTTTTCTTTAAATCATAAAAGACAAATTATCTACACAAACAATTTTTTTGATTAATTTTGTCTTTTTTAAATCTTTTAAAAATTTAATTTAATTTATATATTTTTTTAAAACCCTTTGTCAAGACGAATTAATAATTCACAAAAATTAGACAGAAGACTAATAGATGCGAATTTTTTTAAATAAAGACAATAATTCAATAAAAATATTAAGCCAACAATTAATAGGATTGATGAATGACAAATTATGATTTTGTCTAAAATCTTGAAGGCTAAAGAACTAGAACCAAAATGCTTTTGATTAAGGAAAAGTCTGTGTACACAGACCGGGCACAAATGTGTCCGGCACCGTCGGATGTACGTGGGGTCTTTGATAATTTAAAAGACCCACATGCATCCGACGGAGTGTCCAGTTTGTTTCTATAAAACCTGTGTCCGTAGCATTACTCTTTGATTAAAGGTTCTCTCATTTTGAGGAGCACTTATATGTCCAATCCAGTGGACCAAGTGGTAGAAATGAAAAAGAAAACTACCGACTGTTACTAAGACCTACTAAAAAGCTAGGAATCAGATTATCAAAAGAAAACAAATAAAAACATCACTTCTGAATATTTGCTTGAGTTACATGAGTACATCGAATCATATCATCACTTCCTGTTTCTATTTACTCTTTTGCTTTGACAAATTCTGCTACTAGTATAACTTGTCTCCCCTGCATTAAAAAAACTGAACTAATCATCGAAGAAAAACACTTTTACACTGCTTAAAGTCGGCAGCGCTTTGCAAGATGATCGCATCCTTTGTAGACTTCCAGTCCTGGCTGGTTTAGTTCATCTTCGGTGAAGCAAGCACATCGCTTGCTCAATTTTCCGGTTATAGCCATTTCTAGCGGTCTTTGAACTAACCTCGGATAACCATCATCGCACCAAACCTGGGCAAAATAACCATAAGTTGAGAAAGGGATCAACGACGCGAGTGGTATTTTCAACTATTTATCGCCCACTAGTTTTTGGAATCTTTTTAAATTTACAGATGGTCCTGACAAAATGGTTTCATAACTCAATATCCACCTTGGATTAGCAGTGGCATCTTCCTAACAAAAAAAAAAACCTCAGATGTAAATGCCATGAATGTGGATCCGTCTCGAGTGGAAAATGAGTACTCCAGTGGGCGCATCCTGGACTACTAGGAAAATCATTAAACTTAGACAAGTGGTTCAGCATTGGATTACTTACGAGATTGGTGATGGTTCGTCTATATTTCTTTGGCTTGATATTTGGCACCTCTAGCATCTTGGCACAACGTTATCTGGTTCCCACACCAAGTCCCTTGAATCTAGATGGGCGTTCATTCAGTGGCTTGCCTTGCTGGGAAGATTGGCTACCAGACATAGGCCTCCTAATTGTGCAGGGGGTAGTCGTTTGGAAACTCATGAACATATCTTGTTTGATTGTCCATATTCTGTTCACATGTGGAGGAGCTGCCCATGTAAGATTTACAAACATATAGACCACCTTTCTATTGAAATTGAGTGAACAGAGGTGGCAGATCTTAGCAGCACACCATTGTGAAGCTCTCTTTGGCAACTGCTGTTATGACTTCTGGAGAGAAAGGAATAGCAGGATCTTTTTTCTCAACCTCCATTGTTAACAAAGGTGAAGGGAGACATTAGAGATTGCATAAACTTTCGGAGGAACCTAGAGCAGACTGTCGTAAGTTGATTTGTGAAGAGTGACAGGTCTCCTCTCTTGTGTTTAAGGCTAGATGATTGTTGCTACTTGGTAGCTTTTTTTTTTTAGTTTTAAAACCTTGGTTCAGGTGGGCATGTTCCTCGAGACCTTTTGTTTGGGATCGTTCCTTGTGTTTCGTTTGTTTGGTTTGGTTGATAGTATATAATTTATGCAAAAAATAGTGGATACTGGTAACGGGACAAACAATACTAGAGAAAACTGGAACTCGAATCCCTGTGCTACGTTTGGATCTTGGATTTGGGAAGGGATTTTGTGGAGGACAAAAGAAAGATTTTCTTTTCTTCCTATTTTTCCTTCTTTTTTCTCTAACCTCTGCAAGTCCCCACAAACCAAAGAGCCAAACACAATCCATGTGGTTAGTGATCGGACTATGTTACCTCAGAACCTTCTTCTTGACTCCACCTTGAATTGCAGGTAGGTAGTTTAGCTTCTTCATTCTTCTGTTTCTCCATCAGCTGTGCACCTCTAGCGGCCTTCGCTTCGGCACCTTTCAAATACTTTGTGGGATTCCCTTCGCTATCATAGTAACGACCCACAAGCTTGCCAACAAATCTGACAGTCACCAAACGAGACCATATGAATTGGAAGCAACGCAGCCCTTTTTTGTCATAGATCTAAAACATCATCTTCGTAGGTATGTCTTCAAAACCAAAAAGGGAAAAACTTGGAAACTTACTAAAGAACATTGACACACACATTGAAATGGCTCTTTCAAAGGAAAAATACACCGAATTGATCAAGTACCGACAACAAAATATACACTTTGGTCATAATATTTCTGTTTAGAACTGTGCGCATTTATTTTCATAAAATTTCTAAAATCTATATTTCAATGCTATAAAATTTCGGTTGCGTACCTGATGCACAAAATGTCAGGAACGGTTGGGGCCTACTTTCTTTAATTCTATTCTATTTAGCTTTTACTATTTAAAATAACGAACCACACTAGCTGCACCATGCAGCAGCAAAACCATGTTAATTTCAGTTCTCGTTCACTTGATTGTTGTTGCATGCCCTTCTGAATCATGTGAGAGCTTATAACACGTGTTTTGTGCCAAAGAGTCTTCTTCATCATATTATATTTACAAATAAATTTAACACCCAACAGCAGCCAAAAAGAATCTGGCGGTTAAACTTTGTCTCCCTATCCTAAATCAGAATTATTTATTCCGGAATCTTCCCACCTGAGTCTGAACTCCAAAGAATAATTATATTCACCAAGCACTAAATTTTTTCTGAAATTCTGTTCCAAAACTTCAGGAACTATTACCACCAGCTTCAAAAGAGGGAAATACAAGGAGAAGCATAGTCTCTAGAGAAGGTATGTGTGATTATGGGCAATGATGGTGACGTGGAAATCACATATTTCTATGCTAAACTTTAAACAAAACATTAACAACTGTATGCAATATATGAGGGTTTATATGTTAAAAAGTGAGCGTATGAGTAGCTTATAAGCTCCCCACAAGTTAAGAAAAGCAAGGACCAATAAAAGTATTTTGGTTCTACTTCTACATGATAAAAAGTTCTTGCAGCAAGCACATCATCATGCTAATTCAATAAGGAGTTACGTTAGATTGATAGTTCTGCATAAAACATTTTTCCTTTTCAGTTCACTTCAAAGTTCCAACTATTGATTAAATAAGGAAAAACTAATAGCAAGCGTTGCATACTCACATGTACGTTCGGGAGTAGAAATCTCGCCAGTCTACAACACTCTTCACCTACAGACAAAATCATTGATTCATTGCAATATCAATCTTCTAGAGTTACTGAAGGAGCACAGGAAAGCATTTGGCTAGGCAGTACACATATTATAAATAATTGTGTCTCAACCCAAACGTCAAGATACCAATCCTTGGGGATGGGGACAAAGGCAACTAATTGATCGTCACAAATTGAGTAAGCAACCAAAGGTATTAGACAACACAATCGTCCTACTTTTCCAATTTCCATTTTGTTGATTTTAATACCATGATAGTCAACAAGATTGACCATGTTGAACAGAAATTGGAGATTCGTATTTTTTCAGGAACGTTATACACCAGAGCATTTTCCAGGCAAAAAAACAAAAAGGAGAGCTAAATGCAAAAGCTTTGCGCCTGTAAAGTAGGATAACTAGAAAGAAAAATAATAAAGATTACCTCAGTGCTGGACAAACCTTGTAATGAATCAGTTAGGCCATCTCCTGTATTCAGAAAATAATAGATGATATGAAAGACAGAAAGTGCTTATTTTGGGACTCTAGTTAATAAATATCAAAAAATGCTGCCACATGTGACTATAGTAACAAAGTTCTTGTGTATGCAGAACCTATCTCTGTTCATAAACAACCAGAGTACATCCTTCTTCACTGTGGGCAACCCGCAAGCATTCTTTTCAAAGCTAGTACTCGCGTTGGTTGGAGTCGCCACTTGGTTTTAAGGTTACCATTACCAAGCAACCAAAGCACCTATAAAATCTGTGTGCCGACCAAAATCATTTCTTTAACAGAATTGGCCCAAAATATGAATATTTATTTTTTTAAAACCAATTCTCGGAAAGATAATTTTAAAAAATGGTTTGGAGGTTCTCGGTTTTGCACAAATTACAACCTTTTCACATGAAGTGTTTTGAGGAAAGCTTGTTTGCATGTTTGGGCATCGTTTCCATTATGTTATTGGGATACATCCGTGACAGCTTAGGAAATATGGGTAACCAAATTTGGGTTGTCTCTGCACACTATTACCCGAAAGACTGCAAAACCCTAGAGAAAGACTTGAATTCCCACAAGACTGTCTAGTTTCGCTTCCCCCTTTTTGTCAAATCTTGCTGTTCACACCAAGTATTCAAACTAGAACAGGCCCTATCAAGAAAACAAAGAAATCTCAGGAAACGCGATGTTTTGATTTGGTCTTTAACTGAAGGGCCAAAACTCATCCCTCGATTGCGATCAAGAGAATATCAAAGTAGAACAGATACACTTGAAATGTTACGAGGACAAACAGCAATGCTTGAAATGCTGAAGTATAACTTAAGTAAGAGCTGGAGTGTTGGAAAGTCCTCAGTTTCCAAAAACACCAATGCACACTACAGTTCAACGGAATCAAACTTTAAATTGCGAGTTGACCATTAAAACCAAATAAATGGATAGATAACACTGAATGAGTTTTACCCGTGAAATTTCCTGAAACGAATGCACGAGAAGCATCTCTGGAATCATCAAACGTCAAAAAAAGAAAAGTCTCATTATACAAGTAAGAAACCAAAAGGAACAAAGAAAACCATACAACTGAATTTTAAAAAGATTAACCAAAAAAGTACTTAGAGCAACTAATTTCAGGTTTCACAGTAATCTGTTGACATTACAGGTCTAAACGTAACTGGAACTTTAGTATAATCAAGAATTTATAGCAACTGGCAACCACCTTAAAGACAATGTATACGTTCAGATTTCATGTGTGTAGTTAACATTAATACAGAATCTAGTTGAATAAAATGAACATAATTTACAAGTTCAGTGATTCAAAGGACGGAAATAGGAGAACCAAAGGGCATAGAAACAAAAGCACAAACCTTCCAGCAAAATGATTGTAACCCCCTCCTGCTCCATAATGACTTTTTCCCTTTGTTACATCAAACACAGAGCTGATCATTCATCACCAAAATAACTACATTAATAAATGGAGATTAAGAGTGGCTAAAATTAAGATTTAAGAGCATACACAGCACAAAAATTAACTGTGAATATACATGGACACTACCGTTTGAATGCCTGTGTTGAGAGAGGGAAAGAGAGAGAGATTACCCAAGGATTGCTACAAGGATGGGTAGCCCATCATCGGTGCCATTGTAGAGGGCCAAATTTTGTGCAGTGAACAATCTCTAGAAAAATTAGGAAGGAGATACAAAAGGTACAGTGAGAAATCGAGTACTGCTATACATTTAAAAAACGAAATTGACAATTTGAGATTTTAAAAGCAGACGTCTAGCGAGAGCTGAGGGAACAGACAAGGAGAGAGGGGTGAACAAACCGGTGGAGGAGGAGGAGTTGGTGGAGGTGGGTTGAGAGGGAAGAATCTGATGAGGAGTAGAGAAAGCAGGAGGAGAGTGACCGAAGCTGCGATCCCCAGAAAGGGGGAAGACGCCATTAACGGATGATCGCTACCACAACGACTTGCTTAGTCCAAACAACTCCCGGTTTTAAGGCTGTGTTTGGAAATCGTGGAAGAAAACACAAGAAAGAAAGGGAAAGAAAGTTAAAAGGAAAAGCGCAGGCAGTATCTTTTGTTTCTAGATTTTGCAAATTAAAAAAGAAACTTTTGCTTGTTTGCTTTGTATTAATAACGAAACTAATTAATAAACTTAACAAAGGAAAAAAATGGAGAGCCAAAGAGGAAAGAAAACAGAGAATTGCATAAGTTTCCAATTTCTTTGAATTTTTTTTCTTCTTCCTAAATTATAAATCAAACAAGGCAACAAAGTGAGAACAACAAATTAGTTCCATCAATTCTCTTTGAAAAAAAAAAAAAAAATTCTTCCTCCTTCTGAATTGAAAAAATGAATTATTATTTCCTTTTTTTTTTCTTTTCCCGGGCTCCAAACACAACCTTAAATTCGGTCAATTTGTTTAGGGTTGTGGTTCAACTCCAATTTTCATAAATTACTTTGATTTGACAAAACAATACAATTTTCCTGTAGTATTAAAGCTTAGCCGGCAAAGCATGATGAACCTTTTTTTCTTACTTTGGGTTCAATATTAATTTTGGCATTAAAGAGAATATCAATAATTATAGAACAAAACAATAGATATTACCGTCTATAATAAAATAAAAGATGGGTAAAAATTCGATGTACCAAAAAAGTTGGATAAATAAACGGGCCCAAAAAACAATAGACAATCTTGATTTCAAATCTTGATATTTTCTTGTAACATGCAAAGCGGAGAGACGAAGCTTGGTGTATGAGAAATAGACTGTGCCCAAAATCGAACACCGTGATACTTAATTTTTTTTATCACTCGTGTTTTGAAATCAAAAGATGCAAGGATTTTATTGTTCAAAATCATTAAGACGATTCCATCTTCCATTGTTTTTAACGTTTGGACTCGACCATAGCTCATAGCACGATTCGGAATGACCCATTTTAACATCCAAGACCGCGTATGTCCATAATCTTGCATCACCCATATGTTGATAGAATTTGACAAGGCCGGTCACTAATGTACAAAAATGAACCATCTACAACTCCAAGATAGATTATAGATCCTTTAATGTCACAAGCCAAGAGAACATTTCCAAATTCTTCTTTCTCAACATTGAAATAGCACAAGAACCGCTTTAAACCATCGTCAAAGCCTATCTAATGAAGTGCTCCATTCAAAAAAACGTAATTCTTATCATATGCAGAACAAGCGGATAGTTGCCCGTCGTGCCCTCCAATAGTCCTCCACGTATCATCAATTCCAAGTGTACAAATTTCAAAGCCTATATTTATATTTATCTGATTGTTCGTATCGTGTTTCTTACACATTCTTAAAACCTTGTATTTATCATTGAGTGAACTATACCTGAACCCAATTCCGACTTCATCATGCGTCACTGATTTCAATTCTGAGGGTTTAAGTTTTGGAAGGATAAAAGGTTGTGGTCCTTGCAGAACTGGGTTCCACACCACAATATTCTCTTTGGGACCAAAATACATGCAAACTAAACCATTGCATGCTCCTACGATTCGATTTCAATATTCTCCCACTGGAACGTAATAAATTTCAGATGTAGACTTCATAGTTGCGTTACGGCAACATAAGCGGGCGGAATTGTGGAGCTCAAGAATGCCAAAGTGGGATGGGTTGGTGGGGCTATCTGAGGGACGGTGGAGGAGGAGACTGAGGGAAGGAGATCCGCTCGAGAGGTGCGATTTGACAAAGTATGGTTCAAGGATTAGATCACGCCAAGTTGTGCATATTCTTTTGCATGTAATGATGGACTTGATATTAGGGAGTCTTAATAGAATGTCGTTGATTAGGTGAGTTGAAAGTTCTGAGATGGTGGTGGAGGCGGCAGTCTTGTGCCGAGTTGCCCTCCTCTTCCGTGGTGACATTCATGGCTACTGGAGAGAGAAAGTGCAAGGAATCTCGAATTTGGGGATTTAGGAATTTATGTTTTTTTTCGTAGAAAGGGATTGTATAGAGCCAGCTTATGCATTCGTGGCTAATCTAATATATTAGCTTTTTCTTGACTAGTTATTTCCCATGTTGCTTTCTCCTTTTCATCAGACCATTTGGACAGTAAAAGTAGTGACATTTAGCTAGAAATCATCATAACGTGCCTTTGAATTAGCTTTATCATGTCCAAATGGCGAGGGAGAAGAATATGAGTTTGTCTCAAAGATTTTCGTATACAATAGTTTCTTTTAAGTTTTATCCAATAGTCTCAAAGATTTAGTGGCCAATTTTCAAAATCATGTTTGTCCATTTTAGCTATCAATTGAGTTTTGATTTCAAGCGATACATAATAAAGACAAATCAAATGAGGGTGGGGGAGAAGAATATGAGTTCTTGATCACCGGCATCAATCATTATACATTTCTGTCAGTATTCACTTATTATGCAGAGTAATGACAAGTGTGTTTAGTTTTTTAGTTATGTTTATGCAGAATACTGACGGATGTACTTAAGTTCTTAGTTATGTTGTTAATGTAAAGCATTGGCAGATATGCTTAGATTTTTAGTTATGTTGTTGTTGCACTTTAAAATGTTGCCTCTTACAAATTATAATTTTACTCTTTATGTATAAATTAAAATGGAACGACAAGAAAAAAAAGAGAAGACAAACTGTTTTGTCATTTTCTAAACCAAGAGTGTGTACTTTTTTTGTACTCTTCTTTTGTCTATTTTTGAACATATGCATTTTTTGTACAAATCTGGTAGTTATTAATTATAAATCTTGTTGGTCTGTATATTTATATTTTTTCTATTGGCGAATGTATATTATAGTTTATTAAATTTTAGGTTAGTTCGGGGTAGATTTAATTCCTGATTTTGCCTTTGGTCACTATTAAGATGTGTCTGAATCAGACTGAATGAGTTGAGGCTTGCCATGATATGTTCTTTTATGCACTGCAATTGACGAGTTCACTTAAAAAACTAGAATTCAAAGAAAGATATTAAAGATATTTTAAGTTGCACATGTTATGTAAGCTATGTGTTTTGGATTGCATTATTGTAGTAGACATTCATTATTAAAATTTTAAGAAACATATAAACTGACATGATGAAATAACGTATTTAATTTTACAAGTTCCGTGCATAGCATGGGTTATTACTAGTAAATTAAAAAGTCAATCGTACACACAAATTGCGCGAAATTGAGATTTGAGGAAATCTAGAGGTACTAAGATGATATTCACCCAAAATATTACACTTTGTTTGGAACTTGTGGAAAGGAAGAGAAAGGAAAATAAAATAAAAAAAATTTCCTCTTGATTGTTTGATTTTGTGTAGAGGAGAAAAAGAAAATGTAAGAGAAAAGCAACAAGAATTCTTTAAAAATGACAAGAGAAAATGGAAGAGAAAATTTTAAACAATCTCAAGGCATTTAGTCAATTTTAACTTTTTTTCTTCATTTTCTTTTAGAAACCAAACAAAAGAAAGGCTTTTTCCCTCCTGCTTTCTCTTGTTTTCTTTTGAAATCAAACAAAAGAAAATTTTCACAATTTTTCCCTCAATTATTTTCTTCTACAAGTTCCAAACAAAGCCTTAATCTCTGCTTTTGTTATACTGGTGTCTTTCGCCTCCACCGCGTTTGTCACATTCCAAGGTCGGAAGACTCGAAACCCTAACCGTCTCTCTCTTGCTAACTCGGCAAGTAGCTATTGCGGACATTGGTTAAGAATGCCTGAAGCAGAAAGAAAGCCAATTATCGGCCTTTCATGGGAACCGAAGCTGCCTCCGCTCGCATCTACTACCAAAAGTGGGTCTGCAAAACCTCAACCTTTGCGCGAAAGTGTTGCAGTATATAGGCCTAGTGCAGAGCTTGTTGATGGCCTGTTTGTTCCACCTAATAATCCGAAAAAGTTGAACAAATTACTGAGGAAGCAAGTCAAAGATACAGCCGGCAAGAATTGGTAATTGTCTATTGGGATCAGAAACGCTTGTCCTTTTTCTACGTATTAACGTCGCACAATTTCTGTGAATAATCATTGCGTTTTCTTTTGTGTGATGTGATAAAAATTTTTGTGGGCTTTGTGAATTAGGTTTGACATGCCAGCCCCAACCATCACGCCAGAGTTGAAGAAAGATATCGAGCTACTGAAGGTGAACTGCTCGTGTTTTTCTTGACTGAGTATGTGTGTTTTGCTTCTAAAAATTATTTGACTATGCCAACACCCGCTGTCTTACACTTTGAGCTTGTTTTCGGGTTTTGATGATATCAATTTACTGCAGTTTTATGATTTACAGCTTGATTGTTTTGGTGGAAATAGGGGAATTATTTGGCGTCTACTTAGGCCATTAAGATTCATCCTACCATTGTACTTGATTTTACCTGGTAGGTCATCACTTACTCGCTTAGGTATGTGTTAGCAGGAAAGTCACTTGCAGTTCAACCTCCCTAACCTAAAGTAGGATTCTTGCTATTCTCCCTGGTAGTCCAATATGCACTGAACATGGCACATATTTTTTCCTCAGCATTGCATTTGCAAAAGATTTTGAACATTTTGCTTTTGGTGGTTTACTTTATAAGATACAATGGAGAAGATCTAAAGAGATAGGCCGTAACACTTTACTAGCTCATTTTACATGGGAAGCATACATTAGATTTTCCCTTATATACTCATTAGGAATAGATGGAAGCTCATATGTTTCATTGGGATTCACAATAATTTATTAAAGAATTGTTGAGTATTATGGAAATGGTTTATAATCTAAGCCTGCCTAAAGCGTTACATGTTCTATAGTTTAGTCAGTGTAATTCCACTCTGCATGCAACTCAATCCACACCTTAGGTAAATTGGTTGTAACACATTGTAGGCCAACAGAATACCAAATAGTTGGCTTTACTTAGAATTCTTTAGTAAGCAATGTTCCAAGTAAACCCTTCTTGAATTACAGTAAGTGTAGGGATCCATTTTCACAAAATAAGCAGTCCCTTTTTTATTACTGCTGCACATCGCTGAAACTCTCCGAACTCATTTTTGGATCTATTTACACATTTAAAACAACTTGAGTAGGTCTCATCACGTTCTAAGTCATTTTTCTTTTTTAGTTGTTAAAGTGTGACAAGTAAACTGCCTGTATAAGTCTAATTTGGCTGGAATTTATCGAGCTTACAATTGTATGTATGGGTTTGGATTATTTGATTTGGGACAAGCCTTCGAATTTTATTCCAGGTCAATTTATCATTTTTCCATTTGTTTCACTAGGATTGACTGCTTACATTGTTTACAGTTGAGGAGTGTAATTGATCCAAAGAGGCACTACAAGAAGGGTGACTCAAAATCAAAAACTCTTCCGAAATATTTCCAGGCAAGTCCTCGTTGTTGCGTACGAGCAATGAGCAGCTGTCTACTTTGTCATTTTTATTCCTTTAAAGTGCCTTAGATTTTTTTGGTAACTGAGAATATCATTGAAAGACAAAGCAATAGAGAGTCCAGGGAAGGCATACCTCCCCTATTACACAAACCTAACACCTACAATGCCTTAGATTGATTTCACTTGATTAATTGATATAATGTTTGGAGGTTTCACTATTATTTAGGTTGGCACGGTCATAGAGTCAGCATCAGACTTCTTCACAGGTAGACTTACGAAGAAGGAGAGGAAAGCTACCCTTGCTGATGAGCTACTTTCGGATGAAGCCCTTGGGAAGTACAGGTGAGGCAGTTTGCAAATATTTCCAATTATCCAAGGCCTATTTCACGATTTATTAGATGGCATGTGTGGTGTTTTAGAAAAGAAATGTAGAAATGCATTATTAACTTCATATGCAAATACTTTTTGAAGTCATTCATGTGTGGAAACTGGAAACTGCAGCTGACAGTTTCTTAGAATGGCATGCTTGAGCAAGGAGTGTCTACATGAGATTAGTAATAAAAACCCCTCACGAGATTTGTCTTATTCCTTAACGCAAGGCAAAAGCCAAACAAAGGGAATGGGTTATTCAGCTTTATTTTTCTAGGGACTTATTTATGTTGAAAACCCCTAATTTGAATGTGGTGCTGTCTGCTTATTTCACATTTTGTGGGATCCCCTTTTGCAGAAAGCGCAAGGTTAGAGAGATCAATGAGCAAAATCGTCCTGGTGGGGTTGATAAATGGAAGATAAGAGGTAAGCAGTCCTGGAAACGTGCCAAGCAAAGGAGACACTGATGGTTTCGATATGGGTATCCCGCAGAAGGCCATTCCCCAACCAAGAAGCTCAAGTTTTGTGTTGACAGAGACCAATGGAATATCTTAACAGTATTTGGTAGTGTTTGTAATCAGTCATCTAGGATTTAATTTTATTGATTTCTATAAATGTCAGCTCTTTATGTTTTGGGACCCTTCAACCAAAGTTTATGTTTGGCTTCAAGTTTTTTATCTCCACGCATTTTTTCCTTAAACAAGGAATATATAATCCAAATGAGTAGCTGACTCGATGTGTTGATTTGGGTGCCAAAAAAACAAAACAACTAATATTGTCTATTTCGTATATTGAGTGCCTTTACTGCACTGCATTTGCAGTTTCAGAATATTGTATGCATCCTATCCTTTTTTGGCTGAAGTCTACATTTCATGACTCTATCCAAAAGCTAATTGTCATGTGAATTTTGGTGCGGAAACAACTGTTTTTTTCCCCGCTGAAATTCTGATGTAGATGCAGAAAAATGATGCAGCCATCTGGGAGTTCTGGTTTTATTTGACGAGTCTCTGTATGTTTCTGCTGCATTGTGCTCAAATATTGTATTTTAGTGTTGAAGCTGGGAGTCCTTTGTGCTGCAATTCCGAAATCTCCAAGTTGAGGGCCACCCTCATAACTTGAGGGCAGACCATTTTCTGTGTCTTATTGATTGTTATTCTCATTTCGGTTCACATGTGCCTTTGTAAATTGCAATCTTGTTGGGAGACTTTCAAAGAGCAGTATTTTTTGAGCCATTGATTGGGTGTTTGATTCATGATTTGCTAATAGTAGCCATATTGACTTCTTTTATTTGATTAACTACTCAGTGTTCCACCCTATTGCGAGTTTGTGAATTCATTTCGCAAGTGTAAGATTTTAGCAATTGCAACTTGGAAGAAAGTAGGATCTCAAACATCTCCCAATTATATCATGTGACTCTCGGATCTTCCAATCACTTGGTATGTTTTTCCCTCTGCTCTTGCAAGGAACTGAATGACTGAATATATACTTTTCCCCATGAGCTTTGTTGGAATGCAACGAGCACATGGAACTAAAGGGAGGACTATGATGTAGTGTTTGAATTTTGGATCGTTTTGACGCTTCATATCTACTACCTTAGGTAGACTTACTTTTTGTTTGGCCCCTTAACTATGCGTGTTTTTTTGTCAGTAGAACAATACTGCTTTCATTTAGTCGATATGTGCATAAGAGGCATGATTTTGCCACAAAAGTGACTGGAACAGTTCTATCTATGTAGGATGCAAATTTCTTAGGCATTCCTTACCTTTCAAACATTAAGCCACCAACTGATGATGAACTTTTCAAAGCACTGTATTGGCGTTCTCCATCACATTCTATGGTGCTATTTGGACCCTAGGGGTTCGAAGAGTTCATTTGACCAGTCTAGAGCATTGGTGTTGGATACAAAGCGGTCAGTTTGCCAAGAGATAGAGACAAAGAGAGAGGCAGGACAAGACGACGCAGTAAAAAAATCTTGGATTCAGAAACCTGCAGAACAAAGCAGTACAAAGATATTTCTCTATGCGACAGAATTTGCAATTGATCTGGGATTCAAAACCTGCAAAAATGTGTCAATTTATAGGAGTGGCATGTGAAAAGCAAGCCAAATCCTTTTGGAATTTGTAACTACTGTTTCTTCCTGTTTTGAAGGTTACCTTATATCCATCTTCCATCTCGACAGATACTTATAAGTATCCTTAAAGAAATAGGATCCCAAAAGAAAAAGGAATGAGAAGAAGTTCTAATTATAGAACCCAATGGTAGACGTTGGATGTAAGATTCTTGGAAAATCAAAACCAAATGTACTGTGCACATGAAGGCAAATACATATTTATTTACTAGCATTCAATGTCCACGTAATGTATGTGTTCGTATAATTAGATAAAATTATATTATTTTTTTTTTGTAGTTACACAGGGTTTAAATCACAAAATAAAAAACTTGAAGAATGAGAGAATAAGAATGTATAATACTTTCTCATTTGTAAAGGGAGAAAGAAAATACCAATTTACAGTATTCAAAGTAAATTTGCATCCCAAAACAGATTGTGACTATATAATATGGGTTATAAAATCATAAGAAACTCAACCTGTTGAGAGAAGAAAAAAAACTATGTAATAAGTGATGTTAAAATAAAAAAGATGAACGTTGAATCAATATATAGGATGAACGTTGAACCAAAACCATCGTGAATTTTATAGCCCTGTATAAAAAGCTACTCTGTTACGGAATATAATTTTATCTTTGGAAGGTTGGACACAAACCTCAACACGTAAACATATAGCTTACCTTGATACAATATTGGCTCAATGAAACAAATCCCATGCCTAAGTTCGGCAATAACCCTTAGTCAATTGTTTCAGATAGATTTGAAAAATATAAGCAATGAGTCAAAGAAAATGAACTCTAATGAGTTGTTCGAGTAGAGATTGGAATAAGTTGTAAATTCAAATATCTTGAAGTCGAATTTTGACAACCACCAAATTTGGAGTCACTAAAAATTTGTCCGGTCATTGACTTCAAAGAGCAAGTCAACCATTTACAGTGGTACTATAAGTTAGGAGACTGAGATGTGATCTTTTGTAGTTCCGTGTAAGCCTAGTCCCCCAGGAGATTTAGAAGGCAAAAGAGTTTCTCATCTTTTTATGACACCCCCGTCATTTTTGTTGCCTGTCCAAAGTAGTCCTATTAAAACATAATTATCTGTTGTAATTGTTGTCTTGTTTCACTTGGAGACAAGACAAACAATTGAATTATTACTCCCTCGCAGCTAAAATTGGTTTATTCGGCCACCAAATATTGGGTTGAATGGGTTTTTCAAAAGACGGAAGGCAGTTTCTGACTGTCAGTCTTCAACTGATATCAAACTTCAATGCCAAAATTCACAGGCATAGTTTTCAACATTCACTATTCCAGAACTCCCCAACCAAACAAAGTTTTTTTAAATAACCAATCCTAAAATGTAAAAACGTTCTGTAAACCTAACCAAACAGGAACTGGTGGGTGTGGGTGTGCTGTGAGAGAGAGAGAGAGCACAACATAAAATTCTTACAACAAGAAATCTGGAAACCACCATCTTTGCTCCAATTCACTAATGCATTTCATGCACATGGCTATAACCTAACAGTCCAACAAATTCGCCCAGACAACACGTTCAAATGCTACAAAGGAAGAACCTGCATCAGCTTCTTAACAAAGCAACCATAAAATTTTGAAAATTTTCCAATGGCAATTGAAACCCTTCCAACAGTTAGATCAAGACAAACTAGATATCTCGAAATAAGAAAACCAATGACACTTGGATTAAACTCATTCCTGCTTTTAGAAATTCAAGCACCAACAGCAAGAAAATAATTTCTCAAAACAGGCATCGAAAGTTCTACGTCTAACTTTTCTGGAAACAAATGTCACAAGGAATCCAAATAGACAACAGCAGGTAACCTCATCTAAGTGCCTCTTACTAGTATACTTGCCTCGAAATCTAAACGAGTGCCAGCAGCATCAGACAATTTAAGAACCACTTATTTGCTCAGATTTTTTTTACTATCATCGGACAATTAGCCTCATCCCCATATCCAACATTACAGAAGGAAAACACAGTCAGCACTGACCATTCAGCCTACACACGACGTTTCTTTGGGAGTCGGCAACCATTATGGGCCTTCCGAGTTGTGTCCTCAATGTACACTATGGGATTCTGATCACCTCGTGAATGGGTATAGCCCTCTCTGAAGCTCAGAATCGCCTGCCTTTTCTTCTTAAAATAAGTAAATCCGTTGACTTTCACCACAAAAGTCTTCAGCCCCATGTTTCTAGCTAATCGACCAATATGTTCCGCAGTTGCTTCGGCAGCATATCGAGAGAGTTTCGGCCCTCCTTTCATTTCTGACAACATGCCTGAAGAAGCGCCGATTTTTTTGTTCCCCTTAGAATCTGTCACAGTGACAAAGGTATTGTTGCGCATCAGCTTTACATGAACGATATCGGCATTGTGTTCAACACCATATTGAGGAAATTGAGAACCACCCATATCATTCCGTCTGTCCCCATCTATAATTCCCCTCACAAAATTCATGGATCTTGAATTCCTTTCTGTTGTCTCAAACTCCTTCTGACTTGAAGAGTGTATGAAACTCCTTAAGCTGAGAGTGGTTGGACAAACACTCACGTGCACTTTCTTAACCAAATTGCCCAACAGTTGAGGTACAACATTGAGCTTAGCAACTGCTTCACTATTGCTATGAAGATAAGAACTGCCTTTTAAACCCTCCAGACCTGAAAAAGCCACAAGATTTCATCATGCCAAGCTAAAATGGTTTAGGAACAGAAATCCAACACATTAGAATTTGTCTTATTCCTCACTAACTACTCACACAGGTTACTGAGAAAGGTCACTAGCATTCCACACGGAAATGTTTCAGTCAAGGCACAGAGATTCTAACCGCATTCCACATGTACATTAAAATCATCAACCATGTTACTGGTGCATCCAAAAAGTATCAATTCATTCTTTACAAGAAAATCATAGCAGTCTCAGATATGATGGTTATTTGAAATGTAATAGAACCATTCTCTGGATGATGTTGAATCAATTGCTAGATGAAAAAACTATACTATATAAATTCAACAACGCATCCAAACACACCCATGAACTACAGACCTGAGACTAGCTCCCGTGTTCCAAATATTTTCTTTTCTTGTGTTGTGCCAAATACTTGAATAGATAAGTCAATAGCTTCTCTGTTTGAAAAGCATTTTGCTTCTACAAAATGGGTTCCCTCCAAAAAATCACGGGCAACACTTCCAGCATTTGACACTTTGGTAACTGACAAAATTGTGAAAAAGAACAAAAACTACATTCTAGACGACAAAATTCCATGTATTTTGACCCCCTCAACAAAAGCACAAACCAAAACACAGAAAATGTCTTTCAAGCAAAAGAAACTTCCTGAAAATGTCAATCTAGACTAGTACCATACAAAAGGAAGAACACATTTTGGTGATGCATTTGGTGTCAACCTCATTTGTGAGTCTGGGTTAGTGAACCAATTGTTTCCTTCATGCAGTCATTTTTCTGCAACATGAATATCTATATAGTTAATTAATTTCACCGTAGTGTATAAATCAGTTTCTCGAGCTTTAAAAATATACTTAGTTCCTGGCTGACAATGTACAACTGTAATCTGTTCGTGTCCTGTACCTCTACCAAAGTAAATAGATCAAGCAATGAAAAAAATGAAGAGATTAAAGGGTTTATGACTAAGAAGCACGTATATACACAAGACACAAATACAACGCGGACACGTATTTTTCTACAATATAAGACGAGATGTTAGAGATGCACTCAACTAGATATAACCAAATACGTTGTTTTGTATATATACAACCATAAGTATATATAATAGATCAGATACAAATATAAGTTATGAAGAATCAAGATTGACATGGACTTGCGAATTCCTTAAAAAAAAGGAAATGACACGGTTAGGAATCCTCAAGAAGTCCTTACAAAACAAGTGTATATGAATATCATTAGCCGTAAGAATTACTATTTTTTCAACTTTGTATATTGTAGTACTATGTTGAATTCCGGAATCTTTGGCAGTCACATGTTAGCAAGTGTCCAAGAAATGTCGATCACATATATATTTCTTAGTAATAGATTCATAGATGCCAACGAAGTGTCAAACGTGATATGTTCAACTTAAGATTTTTATTTTCCAATTATGGACACAGAAAAAGAGAGAATTGAAAGTGTCCGAGAGCGTCTGAGTGTCGGTGTCAATGAGCGTCGGACACAGACATGCCACCTTTTTTAAGTGTTCATGCTTCTTGGAGTTTGCGATATACAATATCATACATGATTGTTTATCTCCCACTTCATTGTTTTCAGCAGCGGAACTACTCGTTGAAGTGGGAGTCTTTTGCATATAACTGCTCTATACTCGGCAGGGCGCATAGGTGTCTCAGACTTACAACCCAACTGGCACCGCCACAACTTTTAAAACTTTCTCAAGGCCCTAATCAAAATATCTATGGTACACCAGTAAATTTCCTTTTCCAGCAGTTAAACCCTGTAAAGTCGTTCAACAGAAAGATGAATTCAATTGACCCATAAGCATTGTATACTTATTTATTACCTTTTCTTTCTTAGGCTGTATTACTTCTACCATATGTCATCTTTTTGTAAAAGTTTATTATGTGCACTTGTAACTGTTAATTCATAAATATCACTATAATAGAAGTTCTGCACTGTTATTCATAAGATTACGGACTAGAATTCTAGCAGCAATAGTATGTGTTTACTCAATGAAGAAGTTAGTTTGCAAGGGAAAACTCCAGAAATATATTTGAAAAAAAAAAAAGGGGGGAGTTGATGAGGAAAATTTGCCTCTGTCACCCCATAACAAAAATTCTGGTTCCACTGATTGTATTCTGTTCGTCGAATTACGTAACAACTAAACCAACTCAAGCCAGAAAAATCGTAGAATGTTGCTGCATGAAACTCAACAATGCTTCAGTTATTTTCTATACTACTACCAAAAGAGCTTATTTCATAGTACTATCTTTTGTAATCCAACTTGCAAACGCGTCGCATGTGCCCACCAAGCTAGTAAATTGGGAAACACATAGAAAAGCCCCATTCAGGAAAACTGGAAGTCACAAATTTGAACCTAAATAGGCAAAGAGTTCAACATACACGTATTCTGGTTCCACTGAATGTATTCTGTTCATTGAATTATGTGAAAACTAAACCGACTGAATTCGACAACGTTTTAGAATGTTCCTATACGAAACTCAACAATGCTTCTGTCATTTTCTATATTACTACCAAAAGAGCTTATTTTCCCAGTAATATCCTTTGTAAGCCGACTTGAAAATGCGACGCATGTGCTCACCGGCTAGTAAATTGGAGAAGCACAAAAAAATTCCATTCAGGAAAACCCAAATACGAAAAGAGTTTAACCTACACGGATTCAAGCATTCGACCACATATATTTACCTCGAACACCATGGACTTGAGGAATTTGAGAGAGAAACTTAAGGGACTGATCCGCAGCGGAAGAAGTTTCAGATCTGGGGCCAAAGACTTGAACAGCGCGATCCAACAACCCTGACCGGCAGGAGAATCGAAGCATGGATCTATGAGTGATCATGGCTATAGGGTTTTGTTTAACGTCACACACGGAGATAGAGAGACGGACGACACGACGACGGGGGTTGCATACGTACGGGAGAGAGAGAGAGATGGGGCAGGGAAGAAAGTTCCGAGGATTGGTTGGGCCTATTTTTATTTTAATAATTTTCGTTTTTATTTATTTTTTAAATGTCATTTCAAAACGTAGAGTTTAAGTGGGACTCTCAAATTTAACCCTATGGGCCCGTTTATGGGCCCGTTTTGATGGGGTATTATTTTCAGGGGGATAATTTTTAGAGGGGGTATAAGATAAGAGAGGGTATTATTTTTGGAGGGATGACCCACATTGATGTGATATTTATAGAGGGGTATAAAAAAGTAGATGGTTTGGATGAGGGATTAAACAAGGGGATAAAGGGGGATAAGAGTGGGTGGATAAGGAAAAAAACTGTTGCTCGTTTGGATGGGGGAAAAAAGAAGGGGGATAATTTTTGGAGGGGGTAAAAAGATCGACGTGACATGTTTAGCATGGTTTGGGAGCAAAAAATGCAGGGGGATAATTTTTCACCTCTCCAAAAATAATCCCCCGAAGAGGGATAAAAGGGGATAATTTTTTGGGAGAGGGGGTGCCCAAAAATTATCCCCCGGAGAGGGATAAAGAGGGGAGGGGGTATTGATAATACCTCTTCTTCCTCATTACAAATACAAAATAACCTTATCCCCATATTTTATCCTCCATCAAAATCAAGTACTATTTTATCCCCCTTTTTTAATACTTTATCCAAACTATCTATTTTTTATTACCCCCTCTATAAATATCACATCAATGTGGGCCAACTCGCCAACCCTTTAAAGATAATACCCCCTCTTATCTTATCCCCTCAATAACTTATTCCCCTAAAAATAGGGTCCATTTGGACTGTGGTATTTATTTTGGTATTTATTGAAATTTTTTTCGTCTTTATTTGAATTTTTTTTGTAATTTTTTGTTTTTCATCAATTTTTTTTGATTTATTGATTCATCTCGACAAGAGCTTTCAGAAAATTTATCAATCATCGGCTAAATTTGAAAAAAGTTCAGAAAAGAGAAAAATAAATCAAAAAATAGAGTTTTTTGTACTTATTCGTCGTCTTTAGTGACTTTTTTTTAACTTTTGGACATAATTTTATACTCATTAGATTCCTTTCATCAAGACGGACTAATAAACTACAAAATATTGAGATTTAAACAACAAATGCAAAAAAAATGAATAAAGACAAAAATAACAAATAAATAAAAACTATAAATGGGGCCTATAATCCCTTATCCAATCAGCCCCTCAAATGACTATTTTTGAATAATTTAAGGATTTTTTAACTTTGTTTTACCAATTAACAAGAAAAAAGAAAAAAATAACAACAAAATATAAATCAACAATAAAAAATTTAGTTAAAAAGAAAAAATATATAATTTAGCTCGCGTAAATTTAGTTAACAATAAAAAAGAGAAAAAGAAAAAAATTTAGTTAACAATAAAAAAGAGAAAAATATAATTTTGGAAGGGGGTGAAAATCTAAGAGGGGGTAATAATTTTTGGAGGGGGATAAGAGGGGGTAATAATTTTTGGAGGGAGACTTTTTTCCCATCCAAACCATGCCAAAAAAATTAATAAGGGGTGATAATTTTTGGAGGGGGTATATCCCCCATCCAAACGGGCCGTATATTTTTTATTTTTTCATTAGACCCTGATAGAGTAACTTAGCGGGTGCAGCGATGGAGCCAAGGAGGAACTAGTAGGGGCGATTGTCCTTGCAAGAAAGAAAAAAATATATTATTATATATATATAAAATTCTATGAAGTATATAGATTTGCCCCAGCTAAATATTTTAATTTTTTTTAAAATAGTAGTAAATATATATTCGTCCCTGCGGAGTGAATTTTCTAACTCTGTCCCTCGCAGAGTGGAGAGGTTATGGGCATTAGAGTATTGTGAGGACATTTTTCTAGTGCGAGAGGATTGAAAAGGACACGTTTCTAGTGTATCAGTTACCCTACACACAGTAAATGTTGAATAATTAATACGGAACGGATAACTGTTGAAAGCATCTAAATAGTCAGCCCACCCCAAAATAATTGCTCTCCTATTATTATTCTATATTTCAAATAACTCAACAAAATCTTTAGAATGGTGGGATGAAATAATAATGAAAAGTATTGAAAGCTAAAGAAATTAGAAACGAGAATTTGTATAATAGTTGAGCGATGTGCTTAGTCTATTATTTAGTGGCGTTCTTCTGAACTATCACCACTATGCACTATGATTCAATGTTTACAAACAATTGGTTTACGAGGCCAAGTACTCTTATACAAACTCTTATCGATATACACAGAGCGGCATAAATTCTTAAGTACGAGTCGACCAAACTCACAATAGACTTACTTAACTAGTGGTACAAGTAAACTGGTGCTAAGAACAATGAAGGTGAATAGTGACGTGAATATTACCACAATTAAAAAGTACACTGACATAATCCTAACCGATATTCTAATGGATTTGGTTCACTCTCTCACATAATAAGATATGTAAGGTCCGATTGAATGACACTTTAATTTTATTTGTGTTAAATAAATTAGGTGACCCACATTGATATAATATTTAAAGAGAGTGTGTGTTAAATAACTCAGTAATTGAATGAAAATTTATTTTTAGCGTGTTAGACAAGAGGAAAGTGTGTTAAATTGTCAAAAGCAATACATTGAACAGTTCGAATTATTAAAATTTAATCAGGAATGAAGAGTTTAGATGTTGGTCTAATATTCATCTAAAAAAAAATTGGTCTATATATAGTTTTTCCCATATATATTATAAGTTAAGTATATATATAAGTAAGTGGTAGATATTTTGATCATTTGTTAAGGGTAGATATTTTGATCATTTGTTAAGGGATTGACATTGCTTTAGTTAGCCTTAGGGAGTGCTAAATAGGAATTTTGCTAGTGTGTTAATTAGTTCACATGCTAATTAACACATCTTGATATTTTTAGCCAACCAAGAAATTAAGAGCATTTCTAACAAATATGTCTAATTTAATGTGGCAATTCAGATTTCAAAAAACGACATTAAAACTAACTCCAACAAAAATGTCGAAAATATTATAAAATCCTACATGGCAATTGAAAATAGCTACTTGAAGTCAAATTTGACATCAAGTGTCAAATATTTAAAAGCCTCAACCTCAAATGTCTTTTTCCCTCGAATACCTCAATTTGACATCATTATTGAATAACAAAAAGTTTGAATGTCAAATTTAAAAATGTGAAATTGCTACATAGGCTATAAAAAAATTTGACACCTTAAAATTTGGCATCTTTCTTGAAGATGCTCAGGTGTTCAGCCTTAGCTAATAAATCATTTAGCTAAGGCATCCCTTAACCCCTCATCTAACAGGTCCATAGTGTGCTGTTTAATCCAAGAGAATTTTACAAGCAATTTCAAATTTTTTTCATTACATTCAAAATCTTTGAATCAAATTTTCAAGTAATTTCAAAATATTTTTTTAAGTCTTAAAACCGTATTTTTGAGACCTATTTAAAAATTTTTAAAAAATCAATTTTTTTAATAATTCTTGCCTCATTCAAGTTTCTTCCCAAATGGTTCTAAAATTTTAAAATCATATTTTTGAGGTTGGTTTAAAATTGTAAAATTAAAATTTTAAAACTTCTCATTTTATTTAAAATCTTGGAATCTAATATCTAAGTAATTTTCAAAAAAGTTCTAACTCTTCAAAATTAAATTTTTTAAAGGCTCATCTCAAATTTCAAAGTTGTGTCTACATTCTTCAAGATCAAATTTTGAAGAGTTTGTGACATTTTTCTAAAATTTCATAAATCCTAAAATTGCAATGTTAGGGTTTTTCTCATTCGAACGGAATTCTTTATTATTGAAAAATCATTGGGCTACGAAATATAAATTTTTTGATGTCACCCGAATTTATTCCAAAAAGGCCAAACTACATGTAAAAAAATGTTTCAAAATGCCTACAATGCCATGAATGGCACCTATTTGTCTCTAAATGCCAACGATGCTAGGAACCCATCAAAATTTTGGCTCATTCCCTTCCAATCTAAGTCTCAAATACCCACCAAAATTAGAGAAAATGACAAATATTCAATGCTTAAAAAGTTATACATCAAAAAAGTATAATATCGCATTTGTTCTTGAAGGGAAGCCCGAAGGGTTTGGACAGTAACCAATATTATTTTCCGGATCCCTTACGACCTTTTATTTAAAATCTAAAAGGAATATCGTTTTATACAATACAAATTTGGCATAGGCCAACCCTATATTTCAATATAGTATATAATTTTGTCATTTTAATGCTTTGTTTTACACAAGTTATATTTAAGATTCCAGTGCTTCTAAGAACCTGTGAGGATGATATTTCATGTCAAGGATTAAGAAATAATGAATTAAGTACTTGAATGCTTAGAACTATGTAGTAAAATAAAAACTAAGGCTCTGTCATAGTGATGGCATTGCCTACGCCAACTCATTGGCGTATGTTATGTAAGGGCGGCGTCACGTCTATTAGACGTGACATATGCTATCCCAATACTTTTAGACAAGTTTGTTTTGAAATAGTTTGCATTTTTTTACTTCAAGTGCATTTTATACTTACTGTTTTCATATGTACATCAGGTGTTTAGTGTTGCAAACATGACCACATTCCCTAGTTGTGGCATTGACATAAAATAATTTTACAATCTCATAAATAATGAGTACAGAGTAATTCGAGGGTTAGGCAAGATGGGTGCATAAAACATGATTTTTTTTTTTGTCTATTTTTAAAATTTACTAGTAGTATAATCTATATACATGTACAATGGTAACTGTTTATAAATTTGAAGTAATTTTAAACGATTTGATTAAATAAATTATAGACTAGATTATTAATTAATAAGTAGTTAAATTGTCTTTAATAATATTCTGTAGAGATACTTTTAAAATTAGGTACTTCTTTAGCCATTATAGTTCTTATTGTTTAAACAAAAAAAAAAATTCCAATTTAGATTTTAACTTAATCTCATTTTTAGGTCAAATAAACTCAAAAAATTAAATAAATAGTGATAATGGGTATCAAAAAAACATTAATTAACAAAAGGGACCAGTATATATATACTTACAGAACCCCTCTAATGCAGTTGGAAACTGGAAAGTCCTTCGTCGGGAATCCCGTGGAAAAGGCGTAAAGCATGGAAGAGAGATCATTCTATCCCATCCCTGATGAAGATGCCGGCATTGGTACTCTCTCTCTCTCTCTCTCTCTCTGTGGGTGTATCAGGTATATGTTCGTCGGGTTGTAAACACTATATGCATAAGCGTGTTTAGCTAGGGTTCTGCAGAAGAAACTAGAACACCTCTGTTTTGCTTGTTTAGTTCTAGCTCTGTATTTGGAGAACTCTACGAAGTAGTGTACTCTATGTAACACGCACATTAATACAGATACGGATACGAACAGAAACATAAGACACACAACGCGTTTTAAAAAAAAATATAAACGCGACAAGACAAACTTTTTATTAATAATTCTCATAATTACAATATATAAAGTAAATGTATGCCATAATCAACAAACACAGACATATTCATATACATATGTTATGTTGTATGTATATATGCAGATATATAAGTTCATACATATATACGAGCAGCCGGTGCTATTGCGTGTGTTTGTACAATTAGACAAAATAATGTGTTTAATGATTTGTATGGTTAAACTTGTGATATGAGAAAGCTTAAAAGAATGATAGGGAAAACATGGGTACCAATTACAAATCATTAAGCACATTATTTTGTTTAATTGTACGAATACACACATTGCATGGGTACCAACTACTGGTTTTAAAAAATTCACATACATTACCCTGTTATCTCCCCATGCACAGTACTGAACTCGATATTTAAGTTGTCCAAGCCCAATCTTAGCTTGATTGCCAACTTAGTATCAATAATAATTTTTTTTCGATAATTTTTAATTTTTTTCTATATTTATAAAAGAAAATTTGTTGCTCTGGACCGGGGGTTGTTCGAGCCCAGGGCTTGTGGGGCTTAGCCCGAGGCCGGCCCTGCCCATTTGTGTCCTTAAGCGTGGCAGTCCTATACCATTACCCCTAAACACTGAAGGTGTGCACGACAAGTGGCTCATGTACGTTTTTAGGTGTTTGTATCCTCGGCGTGTACGATATGGTACAACGACCTCCTAAAAATGTAAGTGCTTCGTAGATTCTACTACCTCTCCAAACCCTCTCGTATACATTGTGTTCGTGTATGTATTGTGCACAGAAGTTCTGTATGTATCGCTCATTTGTATATGTATGTGTATTGTTTTGTAGCATTCAAGGTTGTCACGGATACGTGATACAGTTTTTCATATTGAAATCATATCACGTGTGGTTTTTTTCGATTTTACGCTTCGTATCAAGATATGCGTTGTGTATTGTCAAGTACTTTAAACAAGAGTAGGTCTAATTTAAAATACAATTCTATTGTGCATTTACTAAAAATTAACTTTGATAGTGCAAAATTTCACATTTTCAACTCTATGAAATGTTTTAGCAAGAAAAAATAGAGCGCATTGTTTCACGGATCGTATCAGAATTGCAAGAATATTTTGCCTCTAAACATACATAATCCTAATGTAAGCATCCGCGCTAAGATTTGTTTATATACATACGATAGTTTAGCTATACATATACGTTTCACCGCTAAACACATTGAATGGTAGTAGTTTGAAGGATTTTGACAACAGTGTGCTTGGTTTGTGCTAATAAACATAATTGCAAGAATATAACGTCATGGAAGGAACCTTCATCTTCTTAGCAACACTATAGTGTAGAAAACCATAAAGGTCGTAAGTCCACAAGGCTGGGATGCATACTCATTTACTTCTATGAACAGAGAGTTACAGGCTTGCCTACAAGTTAGTTGAGAACTTCTCTTTCGTGATTCGTATCCACCATTTCTCATCATTCAAACTATAGGAATTTATTCAGGGTGAGCCTTTTCTTACAGTCAATGGGCATGCATGAAACCTTCAAAAGTAAAGGAAAAAGGTCTCATACTCGCATACATCTAATACAGAGATCATCAATCTACAGTTTCCTTCGTTACAACTTGAATACTACATGTCATATACTTATTCTAGAGACAACTAATCAAGTCTTTCCGGTTAATATTTTAAGCCGATTTTTCGCGTTGATCTTTAAAAATATATTTTAAATATACATTGAACGGTTTGGATTATCAAAATTTGATCACCGTAGCAAAATATGGAATCCCTTATTAGAAAGGGACTATGTATATATAAGCGATCCCATAGCAGCTTGGAAGTGCTTCATGGCTGCATGTAATCCATATGTAATGTGGCTAAACCAGAAGCACTTTTGAGTAATGCATCAACCCAAAAGAAAACCAAAACAAGTACTCCATTCATTCAAAACAAGTAAGATGCTTCATGTTGGTTTAACCGGTTAAAGTTTCAACTCTTTACCGTGCTGCAGAAGTGGCTAGATCACTGAGAGATATACCACCGGCTCACTACACCCTGAAGATCGAGTCGTTCTCCTTACTCTCACAGATATTGCTGGATGCTGGAGTGCAAAACCATGAATCAGACATTTTCGAAGCCAATGGCTACAAATGGTCGATTTAGTCAATGCTTAAGGTTTTTGAACTATGCTGTTGTATCCTCATCAAGGCATGAATAAGCTGACTATTAGGTCTTTTGTGTTGAAGGAAATTGTCCCTCTACCCACATGGTAATAAGGAAAGAAACGGGAAAGGATACATCTCTTTGTACTTGGTAATCGCAGAGACAAGCAATTTACCTCCCGGTTGGGAGGTGAATGTAATCTTTAAATTTTTCGTCTTTGACCAGATCCGCGACAAGTACATGACCATCCAAGGTAGTCCTTTCATTAGTATCATAGTAGAAGTAAATCTCCTTTCTAGATGTGTAAAACTGCTTCTAAAGTTTGAACCTCGAGCATATTGGACATGCCTACGACTCTGCACAGTTGATGTTTTTTGTAATCTAATCTCAGGTACCACCAATGGGAAGGTGAAACGCTTTCACAGGATGAAAACTGAATGGGGATTCTCCCAATTACTCCCACTCAATACTTTCAATGATTCTGCTAATGGATACCTCATCCAAGACACATGCGCATTTGGAGTAGAAGTATTTGTGGTAAATTGTAACGGCAGAGGAGATTGTCTAACCCTGTTTAAGGGAGTAGAAACGACTCACACTTGGAAGATTGACGAGTTTTCATCTTTACCGGACCAAATTCAGTACTCTGAGGTCTTCACTACTGACGACTGGAATTGGTACCCAACCGTTAATTTGCTTGTTTAAATACAATTAGGATATTGATAATCTCGCAATTAATTGCTGTTTTTGTGGTTTTCTACCAACAAATTTAGGATACTATGCCTGTATCCAGAAGGTGATTCTAGGGCAAAAGACAAATTCTTGTCCCTTTATCTACAGTTAGATGATCTGAAATACTTTCCTCCTGAACGAAGAACATATGCAAAGTATACGCTGCGTATAGTGAACCAAAACCATGGCCAGCATGTCGAAACTACAGGTAAGTGCTGCTGGCATCATGATATCTTTTGAAGTTGGTGAAGAAGAGTTTTTTCTGCCACATATATTGTTTTGGTAATCATACAGTTGCTGAATTATTGTATTGCAGGAACCAATTGTTTCTATGGTTCAACGTGTTTTGGTTGGGGTAACGGATCATTCATGTCATTGACTGACCTCCATGATGCTTCCAAGGGCTTTCTTGTGAAAGATTCTTTAATTGTTCAAGCTAAAGTTAGAGTCCTATCCACAGTGAATAAATTCTAGAGTGAGTACCTAAGCCTCTTATTTCAGTAAAAAAAAATGTTAGCGCCCATGTCCTGTTAATCTGCTAGCATTATGGTATTGTGCACCAAATTATGAGGTAAGATCTATGCAATGTTAGACTTCATATTATGCATGTATTTACTGTTGGTTGTAAAAAGTTTATATTAAACTATGGATTTCCTTTTCAAGTTCAATTATTTTTTTCAAAGGCTCCCTCTTAGAACTAATTTTTCTTATGGTTTGACCAACCTTCTCTCTGCACCCAATATTCAGTCCTTCGAATATTTCCTCTTTTATTATTTTTTTTTCCTTTTAGTCAGATCCATCTAATATATAAAACTTCGGCTTGGGGATTTGCTTCATATGAAACCTTCACTTGAAATGGCCATCATTTTGGAGTTCTGAATTCTGATAGTTGTCTCTAGCATTCTCTGGTACTTGGAAAACTTCTAAGTGATAAACCTGCAGTTTTTTTCCCTCTTTGGGGTGCTTCCTCTAGTCCTTCTCAGTTCTCCTTCATCAAGCACTTGGTTTCTTTCACTATGCCAGAACAGCTAACAAGCATTTTCCCCCGTGTGTCCCAAACAAGGAGAATTTCCTTCCTGGTTATTTTTCTTTATCGATCTGTAGAACTGACAAATGTGTCATTTCTCGGTGCTCTGCTTTTTCATGCTTTTTCTCACAGGGGAAGGAGGATTGTGTTTTTTAGCTACTACATCTGGTTTCAGTTCTGATTGTTCCTCTAATTCCTCCTTTGTACGAATCTTTTGTTCGAAGGCACATATGCTCTCAACTGGACTCTCTGATGTCTCAGTCTAAATTCCTGTCTGAGCAGGTGCAGCAGCAGGGGAATAGAGAGCTCTTCAAGCTTCTACTCCTACAATGTGTTCAGAGATTTTGTTTCGGTGCTCAATCCTTTGCTTAGTTACTGCTAAGATACTTTTTGGTGCAGTAGAAATACCTCTATGGACCTATCATACTTTTTGAGTATAGGTATATCCTTTTTGTATACCTATTTGTCGAGCCCACGTATGGGTTGGTATTTATGAGATTCTTATTGTAAGCAGTTATTTTGTTTACTCTTATTGTAAGCAGTTATTTTGTCATTGTCTATGAGATCATTTCCAAAGCTATACTAAAGCTCATCGTCAAGTAAAAAGTCACCCACAGGTATACACAATCCGGTAACGAAAGTGTTAATGAAGTGACATGGCATAAATTGCAGACACAAATTCCCCAGCCTACTAAATTCAACCAGCTTCATTGTACATTCAAACAGCGTTTATAGCAAGCTCAATCATCATTCCCAGGTATTTTCACTCTAACCGCATAGATGACAATCAGCTATTGACAAAATACTGATTATTGTAAGCATCTAAAAAACGAAAATAGCTTGAGAGATACGAAAGCTACCGTGGCTTTCTTGTCGTTCATTGGGACCTCTCCAAGACCTTCGAGAGCACATAATATTTCTCCGTGTAGGCAGCTTGCACCATTTTTCCAATATGTTTTCCATTGCATGAAAAAGAGAAGCAGCATCTCTTAATCAATAAAGGATTCATTATCATCGCGAGCAGTACCATGAAGATCTGGTAGATCAGCACTTTCTGAAAACTTAATCCATCTCTTCTTCTCGACATGTGTCATGCAAGGCCGCATCACAAGCCCAATCACCACAGCAACAAGACTTACAACCATCACTTTGAGCGAAGAAAGAGCCAAAACGACACATATCAATATGGTAGGAGGAATACACATCAAAATAGATCCAACGGTTCCCAAAGGTATCTTGTAAGGCCGAGATGCAGCTGGGTGTTTCATTCTGAGCACTATAAATGCTATGAACTCCATAACCATTCCAAAACAATACAAAATGTTTTCTGCAGCCACTATCTCTTGAAAGCTCATCCACGAAAGCATAATCACTCCAGAAGCTGAAAACAAGATCCCAACAAGAGGAGTTCCGTAACGGGATCTTGTGGCAAAAAACTCAGGAAGCATCCCTCTTTCTGCCATACCAAGAAGTTGAAAAGAATCGCTGCTCATTTCGGTCACAAACATCCCCATGTTAGACATTGCAGCAGCCCCTTGGATCCAGAAACTCAACCACACTCCACCCACCATCTTAGCAATATCTGAGAAGTACCCATCGGTCCACAACTCCCGGTCGACTGGTATAGCTCCTGTGCCAATGAGTAGAGGAAAGAAGTACCCACAAACAACTAGGATCAAAGCATAAAATAAGGCCTTTGGTAGTGTCTTTTTCGGATTATCCACCTCTCCAGCAAGCGTACTTATTGAGTCCCAATAATTCAAATTCCAAAATAGAGTGTTTAGATACAAATTCCAGTCAACACTCTGTAAATCTACCACTAACCATCTCGAAGGCCTTAATTTTGGGACTGCAATAAGCCCCATGACTACGAAAGGAAGGAGGGAGAGAATCCCTAAAAGAACAGCAACCCACCCCACGATGGTTAAACCCCTGTAATTCATGTAAGTGAGGAGAGCAGTCAAAACCAATGTTGCTATGACCCTCGGCAAACCACCACCTAATTCTGGGATTGCTGATTTCAAATAGTCAAGAAACAAAACCGGATAGAGAGCGTTATCAATTACCCCACTTAGCCATTTCATCCAACCTTGCTGAAATCCCCAAAAGTCACCCAATGCGGACGAAACCCAAACAACATAGCCACCATCTTCCGGGAACATGGTACCCATTTCTGCGGTTATTAGTGCTTCAGGTACACTCCATATGAAAGGGAATACCAAGAACCCGATCAGGGCTAGAAGGGGCCCAGCTGCCTGCACACTATCCTCAACCCCAAAGGGTCCTCCGGAGACCTCATAGAAGATGAGGAAAACAAGGGGCAAAACTGAGACTTTCCTAGCATTACTATTCACCCTTGGAGAAGGCACTTCATTAATCCCTACGTATGATGCGCCGCTGTATTCTCCCATTGCAATACAAGTTTGCTTATTAGCTATATTCCTCAATTTCTGCATTCAAAACAAAAATTCACCCGTAGTAAATTGAGTCTTTCCCACTTCAAACAAATAATGAAATAACTGAAGAAGGCAAGGGCGCTGCGTACAAAATTTTCCATTGAACGTGGTTAGCATTTTACATTGAAAAATTAAACCCTAATGAGAGAAAAAATAATAATGTAATCATATCATGTTACTGTTCAATCACTAAACAGTTTGTAAATTCAAACAAAGGATTGACATTGAGGTGTCATTGAAATTGAACCTGATTTTGCCCAAAAATGCTCGTAGACAAACAAAATACTTACTACCCTATGGCAGACAGCGATAAATCAATATAGGTCGGTGATAAAAATTCGCTTAATATTGGAAAATGAAAAGCACCGAGAAGGAAGAGTGGTGAGGAATACGAAACAAACCATGAACGAAACGCAACTCTATCTGGGTTTCAGTGGGTGACCCTCGTCATAGTCGAACCGAACGGTGAAGAGAAATTGGACTGTCCTCAGCTCCAGCAGGAAATTTATAGGGAATACAGACACGCGTATAGATATATTTGTTCATCATTTTGGATCCGGAAAAGACCCACGCCGAGACTGGAGGGAAATGGACCATAGGACACCGGACTGGAACTCAGTCCGACACATTTGTGTTTGGTTGTGTTTTCTTGAGATGCGGTTATGCAGATAACAAGTTTCGTACTTTTGATTTCTAGTTAATTTTTTCAAGTTTTATCGAATACTTTTTATATATCTTTCGAGTATGATTATAAGTTTAGATACATTTGAAGAGTCAAAAAAAAAACTACCTAAATTCTAAAAATATTAGCTAATTTTGACTAAGTATTTTAATTTTTGACTTTTTTGAATATCTTTTTCCTTTTTCCTTTTTCCTTTTTCCATGAATGTTTTATTTTGTTACAACTTTTTTTTATTTTTTACTAATAGAAGTACAATAAATTTACTTACAAGGTAAAATTAAATTTATTATTCACCAAAAAATTCACCAAGTACAGAAGTAAAAATCATGAAGTAGTTTAAGTATTTTGAAGACGTATTTCGGAGATTACCCTTGCTAATTTTTGTATTTCAAAATCATATCTCTAAAATGATTTGACTGTTTCTTGATTCGTGTTTTTTTTAAGTCAATAGTAAATTTTTAATATTTTTTCAAAAATAAAATTTAAAAAGCATGAATGAAAGAGATTTGAGTAAATGGTGTCAGTTATTTTTTTCCTGCAAAGTTAAGCGCTTTAATGAATTTCAATATTTTTTGATGATTTAAGATATTTTTAACTTTGTGTTGATAAATTAACAAAAGAAAAGAAAAATAATAACAAAATATAAATCAAAAAATACTTTACAATAATTCAACAACCCTCTATCAAAAAATTTTGAACTCGAGGTTAATCCCAAAATAATTTTTTAAGTAAATAATAATTTTTTAGTATTTTTTTGAGAATAAAATTTAGAAAGCATGACCGAAAGTATTTGAATGAGTGGTTTCGATCACTTTTTTCTCTCAAAAATTGGACGCATTAGTGCATGCAATGAACATGAATATTCTTAGATGATTTAAGAAAATTTTGACTTTGTTTTCTAAATAAATAAAAAAAATACCGTGTGCAATTTGCTCCTAAAAAACACAGACCAAATGCTACTAACCCACATTAGAAAAAAAAAAAAAAAAATCATTTTTGGGTGTTCTCTAAATGGACAGTAAATTGAGAGGAAAAAAGTATAAGAAGTTCATAAAATTCAGCATTTGGTCCCTTGAAAGTACACATAAAAATTGTCTAAAAAAAATGTTTACATTTTGGCTTAATATTAGCTCTAGTCCGTCATTGTTCCGATTCACTTCCATAACCAAGGTATAATAAAAATATTTTAATTTAATAACAAATCAATTTAATTTACAATAAAAAAAAAAATCATATTCATTACCCGGCAAGCAATCACTAATAGATTGTGGATTTTGGGTTTGGGGGAAAGGGGCAATGTTATCGATATCGTACCGTACCGGCCGGTACGTACCGTTTTGGCAAAAAAATGGTACCAAGTACCTCTAGTACCGTACCGTTCTCAATACCGGCCGGATACCGGTCGTACCGGCGAATACCAGCCGTATCGGCCGAATACCGGCCGGTACCGGATTTTTTTTTTTTAATTTTTTTTAAGAATTGCGAAAAAATTAATTTTTTTTGGCTTTCTCTCTATAATTTATATATATATTGATAGTTGCGATAAATCCGGTACGGTATCCGGTACATGACCGGTACCGGTACGTACCGTACCAGTAGAAAAACCTGTACGCAAACCGATCCGATATTCAGAACATTGGAAAGGGGTGCAGAGGTGCTGGAGATTATTTTGTAAAGCTAGAGAAGACAGTGTAATTGTCAGAAATACGGAGAAGGTCAGTGAATTTGCCAGTGAAGGTAAGTAAAATTTATCCTAAAAAATAACGCACAAAAGTTTTTTTTTTTGCTAATCACTGCTCATTAGGTGATGTATAACATATACATAATGTCAAATAAATATAAATACCAATGCACATATTTTGGATATCAATATATATTTACAAATATTAATATACAATTTATAAATATTAATATATTTTATATACATTGTTCACCACTTAATGGACGGTGATTAATATTTTTCAAAAAAAAAAAAGAAAACAAAAGGGTAAAATGCACTGATTTCCCCTGAGATTTTTAATTATTGCAAAGACCTCTCCTGAAGTTTGAGAAAATATAGTAACCTCCTCTGTTTTTTAAACTATTACCTTCTTTTCCCCCTGTCGTGAACTTAAAGCATACGATGTTAGTTTTGATCGTGAAATATCTATTTTACCCTTTAACTATACTGAGGAGTATTTTCACTATGGGATAAAATGCACTGACCTCTCCTGAGGTTTCTAACAATTGCAGGGATCTCCCTTATAGTGTTAAAAAAATACATTGATAAATTTTAACTTATGAATTTTATTATTTTTTAAAATAAAATATTTTTTATAAAAGCGGGTCTGAGTAGTGTTTAACTCCAATTTGTTATTATTTTTTCCTATCCAATTGTTAGGAAATGATAAAAAAAAATGAAAATTTTGAGTTTTAATATTTTTTTTGGGAGTTAACTTACTAAAAAAGTATTGAGTCCTACACTTAAAATTTTTCTGTTATAATTTATAACACAAAAAAATCTTAAAGAAGCCAAAAAAAAAATAGAACCAACTAATTCAACCAAAATTTTTTATTTGCAATTTTTTTGTATTTGTCGATTTTGCCTCAATTTTTTTGTAAATTATTGGTTCGTCTTAACGAAGAGAATCTAAAAAGTATAAAATTATGTTTAAAAAGTTCACTAAAAATGAAAAATAGGTTTAAAAAAACTCAATTTTTTTTCTAAATTTAGTTCATATTATTTTACTTTTATGAAATTACTTATCGAGACAAATCAATAATTTATAAAAATTTAACGTCCCAATTTTGTGTCACTTTTTATAGATTATTAGTTCGTCTTGACGAAACGAATTTAAAAAGTATAAAATTATGTCCAGAAATTAAAAATAATTAAAGAAAAAAGTCAAAATTGAAATTATTTTTAATTGCTTTTTTCTTTTCTGAATTCTTTTAAAATTAGTTGGTATTTTTTATTTTTTGGAACCCCTGATCGAGACAATTTCAAATTTGATTTCAGTTTATATTTTTGAAACTTTCAGATATATACTATATTTACTCTTTGGTGATGTGAGAATATATGTAAAGTGCCTTTGTAAAAAAAATTACAACACAATCAATTGCACTCCGATATTAGATGACATATCTATAACTGATTAAAATAAAATTACATTGATAAATAAATAAAAAATCTATTAATGCATTTGTAAAAAAAACTAACTAAAAAAATAAAATATGGTTAGCCTTTAGTGAAATAAGAAGATCAACAAGTAATGTATATTGTAAGGAGAATGTGAATCTTTTTTTTTTATAGTCATGAGTAAGTGTATTTTTGACATTTAGGTAAAGTATTCTGATGATGACGTTATCATAAACTAACATAAATCTAACAGAAAATAACGGTAGGGCGGAAAGAGTGAAATACTTTGAAAAACAGGGGAGGTGGATGTATTTTTTCAAACCACAAGGGAAGTCTCTGCAAATGTTAGAACCCTCAGGGGAGATCAATGCATTTTACCCTTTTTGTTACTAACATTTCAAGGGCATTTTAGGAATTTTAACAATTAATTAGGATGACATCGCATAATCCATCCATTCTTGGACGGAAGTTAGCACCAGGGGGGAACGATCAAATATTTTCAAAATTAGGGGAGGTCACTACATTTTTCAAAATCTCAGGGGAGGTCCCTGAATTTGTCAGTAACCTCAGGGGAGGTCAGTGCATTTTACCCAAACCAAAATTAATGGAATGGTCCCAGCAGTAGATGGGTCGTTGGAGCCTGGTAATCTACCGCCCACCTACACACCGCTTGTACGTTATCATACTGGCCCCATTCCTATTTTTTAATGGAATCAACCAGATTTAAATCTGTCACTCTCGGACTCTCCGTATCTATATCTATACCACTGGTCTACGCATCAGAGTAATCTCGAGCGAAGCAGATTCGAGATCTCCATAAACCGAGAAATGGGTTTGCCTGTATGCTTCTTATTCTTCTTCTAATTCAATCAAAATATTCACTTTTAGCTTCTGGGTATCTTCATTTTAGCTGTTTTATCCTCTCCCTATGCGTCGGTTTTTATTTGTTTTTGGTGATTTTTGTTTTTGGATCCGTTGCCTTTGATCTGTATGCTTTGGTGCTTAGAATCGGCATTAGGTTTCTAATTTGTTCTAATTAGATGTTGTTCGTTGTAGTGGAAATTAGTTCAGATTGGAATCCTTTAGGGGTTCGTTCTGTCATAATCTCTACTTGAATAGCTAAACAGGGAAATGATGATTGTGGGGTTTTTCTCCGTGTTAGAAGGGATCTGCTATTATTGACATGTTCATTCAATTCAAATGGGAGTATATTCTTTAATCCTTGTATCTAAGTTTCTGCATGTGCATATATATAATATCTAAGTTTGATCGTTTGATGTTTTGATTTGTAATCTTTTCTGATGGTCTGAGTTTGCTTTAGCTTGATTTCAATTTTGTACTTGATTTCATTTACGTATATTGTGTGGTGATCTGGAAATGATTTTGTTTTGTTATTGGCTTTTGCGTTGCGGCGTAATTCAAATAGCTTGTTGCAAATTTCCCCACACAAAATTGAGGTCAAATAATATCTGGGTGGGAAGTTTAGCTTTGGTTGAACAAACAGTGTGGAGGTCTCAACTAGGTTTTGGTTTATGTGACAAAGAAGCTCAAAGCACCTTCATCAGTTTGCCATATCAGCTATAAAAGGAACTTTGTCACTGATGCCGACATTGTCGAGTGATACTAAAAAGTAGGCATACAAACATGCTATGCCTTTTTACTGAATTTTCAGGTTCAAAATTTGTTTGAGCCTGGGTCAGCCACTTGGTGAAATAATTCCTGATTTGGTTGCTCCTCTGTGCTTGTGCTTTTTGTGTCTGTTTTTTCTTGATAACTCGGCATTTGGATCTATCGTGGCATGCCATGGGAACTTCCTTAGCCACTGAAATAAAGGAAATAAACAAAAAAAAAAAGACCTTTAGGTTCTCATGTATTTCTGTCATCTTTCCTGATGCTTTTATTCCTGCCTGATTGAATTACCTCCTGATGCTTTTATTCTTGTGTAAGCACTAATTTGGACATACTTATATGTACATCCTCCTCAAAGATATGCCATTATACATCACTGGGCTTTATTCCCTAATTCAGTTTCAACTTGTGTGATCTGCCTAATGCTTAAGAGTACATAACATATGGTTTTTGTTCTTCGAACTGCATGCTCTTCATGGTTTTCACTTTTCCTTTTCCGGGTTTTCTTTACATTTCTTTTAAGTTTGAAGCCTTTACCACTTGCACTATTTGTTACCAAATCTCACTCAAACTTCTGTTTTCCATTATTTGTTGTACTTCTAAACATTTAGAGCTCATGTATATTGTTTCTATTGGGTTTAAGAGGACATTTACTTTCACCTTTGTGGAAAGCACTTTGAAAGCTAAAAGATATCAGCTTTCCTCATCAACTGGTTGGCGTTTAAAGACCAACTGATCTTCTCATTGAGACACAAAGCTTGATAACTTCGTACTAAGTTATTGTAAAGCTTTTCTGCTGCTAAAAACATATCAGCTTTCCTTGTCAGCTCGTGGGCCTTTAAAGACCTAAGGATCTTCTGTAATACACTAATAGACACAATGCTTCATTACTTCATAATAACCTATTGCGATTGTGTATTCTTTCTAGTGCAATACAACTTATGTCAACTTCAGTGGATGTCTTGAAAACTGGATTTCGAAAAGAAAAAATTATTCTTTCAAATAGTCAACAACATAAACCATGGTGACGAACAAGTTTCGTAACTGTGGATGCCATGTTGAACTATAATTCCCGATTCTGGTGTGATTGGCCTTCCCAATTGCATGCTGTATTGTTAGGTTCTGTTTTGTTGATAATTTGACGTCCAAAGTTACCTCATAGGCTGTGAATATGAGAATGTTATGCAAGTTTCAGTCTACTGAAGTTTCAGACTTGCCATTGGCGTACTGATATAGAACAATTTTGATTCCTGCAGGAGGAATTTGAGGAGCATGCCGAGAAAGCCAAAACCCTGCCCGAGAATACTACTAATGAAAACAAGCTTATTCTGTATGGACTGTACAAGCAAGCCACCGTTGGACCAGTGAACACTAGTCAGTAATTAGCTCCTGTTAACTTGTTTCCTGAAATAGAATACAGTTTGTTTCCTGAAATAGAATACAGTTTGTTCTCTTTGTTCAGTCTTTTGGTTTCTTTTTTTTTACCGTAAATCAGTCTCATCTTGTTTATTGTTTCTGGTCCACAGCCCGTCCTGGTATCTTCAACATGAGGGACAGGGCAAAGTGGGATGCATGGAAAGCCGTTGAAGGTAATGTATTCCAAATTTCCAATCAAATTTGATAACTAAGTTATAGTATATCCGGTTTAGTCTTTGGCTTTTATTTTCACTTTCGTTTTTCGTGCCTTTTGAAATAAAGACAGTGGAAAGTTGGAAAACACTCATTTATAAAAGGTTTTCATTTTTCTGCTAAAATAGTTTATTAAAATTGAAAAGTTCCTTGTTATGTAACAACAACTGGTTCCTGTCGGTAGCTATTAACCCTCGCGACAGAGAAAGTTTTCCATTCCACCACCACCTTTGTCTCCATACCAGCAAGCGCAACTTTTTTGTTTCTTAAGCAATTTCCTGAAAGCAGATTACATAAGTAGTTTGCCGAACAAGTTATATATGTTCCCTATATAGTATGAAAGTAAAATAGAAAACAAATACGGAAACGGAAATGGGAACAATGTCAAAGAGACCCAGTGTAAGCAGAGTCTGGTCTTTGATGTGGCTGAGCTTAGTTTGTGTCCTCAAAGTCATTTACCCTAATTTGTGGCAGGAAAATCCAAGGAGGAAGCAATGAGTGACTATATCACTAAGGTGAAACAGTTGCTGGAAGAAGCTGGTGCTTCTGCTTGATGTTGCGAACTCCTCTGCGCTTCTTTCTGATAACTTAGTGTTCGAACGATATAATGTAAGATGATAATAAGGAACATTACTAGTTTCACTTCCAGACTTTTGTACTTTCTGAACTCTGTTTACTTGAATCAGGTAGGTTATGGTCTAGAGCGAATGATCATAGCTAGCCAGTGGAATGGGATATTTATGCTTTAGTTTCTCGTGTTTAATTTCAAAATTCTACCTGGGAAATTTCAGAACCGTGAATATGCATCGTAGATTGATTCAGGGTTTGGCTTGTGGTATGATGCCCTTGGCCTTTCTATACTTTTTTATCTTTCATGTTTACAGTCGTTTTTCAAAATGTGTTTCTATATAGATGTGCGCAACTGATGATTAATCTATCATTTTGTCAAGTGTCGTTAAAATCTGGGAAATTATTGGCAAGAGGATTTGTGAATGTATCCATTTTCTTTCTATTCCTTCACTCTCTCTGTGGTTATAAAGAGATGTTAAGACTAAGAGAATTTCCCACCCAGTTGCATTCCTCCAAAATGCATAATCATTCACCTCCGACACAGCTACATGTTCCATCTCCAAAATGGAGACATGGAGATGGATTTCCATTTAACATCATAGATGAGCTGTGGAATAGTCGGGTTTCAATAGACCTATGATTTGCAATAGATTTGCATGAGTTTAATGAGTTATGATTGAAATTCACTCAGATGTGGTTTTTGAATGATATTGACAAACAGTAAAAGATGAATGATTCTAATCTTCGAACTGAGCTTGAGAAGGACTTATAAATGGCTCATGAAGAACGTAATAATCAGTCTCTTCCATCATACATAGCCTCTAATTTGCAAGCTTTTTGACAATTGACCCGTCGAAAACTTTTCAGCCAAAGACATCCAACAACAAAGGTCGAGCTCTATCAATACACCTGTGGTGTACACAAAATTGGTAATGATGAAAAAGTTGAAACACCACCTTCAAATTGTGTCCATTATTCGGTATGGAGAATGTAAATTTTCTCAAAATAATTTGGCCAAAAGGTTCAGAGTTAGTGAACCAAGGAAGGGTGGCTACTATTAACAAGGAGAGAGCGCACATTAGACTTCCAGTAACATCGTCTTCTCGTCTGCATCTGCTTTTTCGAGAGTATTGAAGAGAAGTGAAAAGTTGCTCTACAATTTTGGCTTCCTTGTTTTCAACCGTTACTGGTCCTGGAACACTATCTGGTCCTAAGTAACATAATATATCAGACGCTAAATCGCACTGGATTTGAGCACTGGTGAAGTTTATCTTCAGTTTACACTGTAAAGTTACAATCCCTACAGCGGAATAGTGCACGTACAAGCCTTCATCGACGTTGTTTTATGACCGGAAGAGCGAGAGATAACTATCAATATTTTGGACTATCCAGACACCTACTTCGTGAAATGGTTGGTTGTTGCCAGGGGCAACAAGATCAAGTTTGGTACCAAAATAAAGTTGGAAGTTGATATGTTGGTTGCTACAGAATTTATTCTTCAGTCCTTAGTATGGGCTGACATAGTAACCAAATAAACAAAAATACTACATCCAGCATTAATAATCCTTCTACTCCTCCTCCGTCTGCCTATGTGTTTGGATCCAACAATTGGTTACACCACGGAATAGACATCCCAACAACAACTGAGGTGGTGGTCCAGTCGCCACAGTCACTTCTCTAGGGCTTAGAGATCCCAAGGTCAACAGTACCATGCTAGGTGATGCTTCATTCATATTTGAGTGCGAAATTCAATTATGTAAAGTACTGATTTCAGAAATCCAACCATTGGATTAGATACTCTTTTTATGTTTGCAAAATTATAGGTCAATCAGACACCTAGAAATAAAAAGCAAGACCCTCAAACCCATAGCATTTTTTCCTTCCCCTACAATATCAATTATTAGAAACATACAGCTTTACATGAAAGTTCCTCCTCCATCTATATCACAAGTTCCCTTTTAATCATCTGCTTACTAACTTCTTTAAAAGGAGTGTTTCCAATCCACCTTAGTTATATCTCTTGCATACTCTATCTCCATTTTCTCCTTCCTTTCTCCTAGGTTTCCCTCTGAACGGAAAAAATCATTCCCTTCTGTGGGACTTCTTGTACCACTTACATGGCCTTGTGCCAGAATTGAATTTGATCAAAGCGTATATAGTTGCCAGATTGGGATTGCATACCATGCCAGTCTAAACATCTCTATTGAACAAAAGGATACCTGGATACATAGTACTCCCTTACACGAGAAGGGCTGTCTCTGGCTAGAATCCCTTCAACATCTCCAATAATTCTCGCCAACCAAATCTCCAGATTCCTCTGGATCTCTCTGAAATTGTTTTTAATGGTGTCCAAGCACCACCTCGTGGTCAGTTTGGCTTGACTTTCCATCTCATCTTCAAAATGCCCCTTTCCTGTCTCAGTTTGTAATGCCATTAGCTTCTGTCCAGTTTCAGATGCACGTTGCTGGAGACGAAATGCTTCAATCAAAAACTCAGTGTGCCTTTGTGTTCGGAACTCTGAGCTCAAAGTCGGGTCACTGGGATCACTTGCCTGCTATAAACAAATGAGAGAGACTTTTCGGTAACTCAATTGAAGAAATAAACAATTGTCATAGTGCCATGCTAGAGAGATAGAGAGAGAGAAGATAAGTACAGAACATCAGTGCACGAATGCCGATGTAAACGGAGGGAGAAATGTAACTGCAAATGATGCCCAGCACTGACCCCAATCTCCCAAAAAAAAATCACTGCTGCTTGCCTGGGAGCCAAAACGAACATGACTGCTACCAACTGTACTAGACCCTTGCCAGGCATCCTCTGCCTCTATAAACCAAGTATATGCTACTTAAGACAGCTCCTTAATTAGTTCATACAGAAGACTTTAACAGAAGAATCCAACTATTTCAAGTTGATCCCCTTCGTCAACGAATTCGTAAAAATTAACAGAAGTTTTTTACATAGGACATGATCTTATTTTTTCCTTCCATTCTCTTGTTTCTGCAATCTATATCCATTTTTATATTATAAGGATGTAAGTTTGGTCTGTGGATAAGCCAAAAGGGGTCATCAAGATAAACTAGCTCGGACAGCCATGCAATACGTCTACTTGATTAAAACAGCTCTGGGCAGTGTACAATAGAATTTCAAGAATTTGATCACAGCACAATTTTCTATCTGATTTCCAGTCTTCACAACATTGGTCCTCGCATGATCAGGACAGAACCTACATAATTTTTCAAAATCATTACGAAAAATCTTCTACATCCCAAAACTCTAATCTTCCCACTGTTCCTAAAACTGCATCCTCGTCTTTGTCAAAATTATGGCTCTTAATTTCTACAGACTCGATAACATTGATGTGGTGCTGCATGAAATGTAAATTGTTTGCTGCAAAAACTACTCGGGTGAAAGAAGACAAACAATTTTATGTAGAAGCATAAAGCTGCAAAAAGAAAAAAAAGGGTCAACTTGTTATGCGTTACCATTCTTCTACATAGATCCTCAATCTTCCCTGCAAGAGTTTGATATCTCCTTGTTTGCTTTCGCATCTTTGACGGTACCTTGGATAGATCACTTTTCCCGATTACTTCCAAGTTTAGCAATTCCTGCTCAAGTAACTTCAGCTTAGAGGATACACCTGAGGCTTCACCATCTACCTTCCAAGGGGACTCCCTTCTGAGAAAATACATTCGATGCGCTATAATTAGTTCATTGTGTCACACTACATGATTTTGGTTTTAGACAGAAATTATCTTAATGCTGAATGTTCAAATTTACCTCGAAACAAAATGCTTCAGATGACACAAAGATTCAAGGGATTCATATTGTACATCCTGCAACAAAAAACATGTGAAATCAACATATATTAAACCCCGAGTCTTAAGTTCTCTTTAGCAATCTGAGAGTCGCTTCAAAACTACCAAAGTTAAACACTCACCAAGTTGGTCATCTAAAAAAATGATAAGTCGGGAAAATGGCTAACGTTGCCAAGAGGGGGATTTTGCAAGTTAATATCAGTCCAATTCATGATGAAAGGGGAACTTGATTCTTTGCGAAGCAATTCCATCGGAGAAATACCACAGGAAATGATTTGTAATAGGCGGAGATTAAGTTCAAAGGCCAACATATTCACAAACATGTCTAGCTTGTACACTGTCAAATATGCAAATTGTAGCAAGAAAAGCAATTCTCACTTAGAAAATAAGAAGTTTTGAAACACCTTCAGTTACATGTAGGTTTGAAACACTCTGAAAAAAGATACAGTCAGAAACAAAAAGAAATAACTGGAAAAGCAAGAACAAAAAGGAACATCCACATAAAGCTGGATGAGTCCAGTGAAAGAGAGCCGTCACAAAATTAACTCTATTTTCATTGATAACATCACAAATTAACTCTGATTAGTGATTATGCAACTGCTGCCTCTTTGCAATACAGACAAATCAATAACTATCACTGGATTGAACTAGTAATCGAAAATGGAAAATCCAACATGGGGTGCCCAGTGCCCTCACAAACTAGAAACTCGGGCTTTGATATTGATGACAGTGGAAGCAGGTAGACCACCAGTATCTCTCAACTTTCCTAATTAATTTGTCTTCGCAAGAACTTATTTAAATGGAAATACCAAGTTGGGTACAATAATACCAATTACAGTTGTATGAAAGAAACGTAGGAAGAAGACTCCCCACTAGTGATAAGAAGAGTGATGACTAGTGGTCCAGTGAAATGCAGAAGTATTACAGTAAACAACAAGAAACACTGAAATCAAGAGTTATTTGAAAATTCAAACATACATAAAAAGCCAAATCAAGTGGGCACCAACTGTAAATTCAAAATATCACCATGTCATGGATAAAGAGATGAGGACAAAATGCCAACAAAGGAATTCAAAGGATCAAACAAATTGCAAGTTATATCAGCACTCCATTTATGGGACTTGAATGTGAGCTGAACCAAAAAATCTGTTTGAACTTTGGAGCCAGTTAAACCTAGGTGATCAACTTCAGAAGATATGGTCCCCAACAATAGGAAGTACAAATTACAGGCAAAGTGAGGATTTGTCAGAAGTCAATGGCATGACAATAACAAACCATTTACTATGAAAATGAACTTGCCAAAAGCAGATACGATTTTTGTTTGGGAAATTCCATTATAGATAAAGACTAGGATATCATTAAGAATTCAACATCATTCCTCTTGGAATAGACTTGAAATTCTGGAGGAGGGAAATATAGAAAGGAAACAGATACAAGAATCTAGCTTCATTAATACTGGTCTTGCGACAACATATTTTCATAACCCCAAATCCCCATTAACAGACTCAAAATTTTCTTTCATTCTCTCAATCCATATCCTAAGCAAAGAAAGAAACGAATTCCATCAAGTATGCAAATTCCGGCAATAGTTACGGCAATCGAAGGAGGAGAAGAAGACAAATGAAAGATCATCAAACCTGCCAGATACTCGCTCTTTCAGCCCAGAACTTTGAAGCAGAATTCCTTAACTCAGGATTAAACCCATTGGTATCTCCATACATAGCCCCCATTTCGTCCACACTGTATCCCTCTCTCTCCAAAAGCTCTTCTTCCCCCACCGGATCTCCCAATCGCTCTGAAATCCTAAAATCGCCAAACCTCTCCCCCACAGCCACCTCAGAACACCACTCCCCTCCACACCCGCCAACTCCGACTCCATCATCCTCGAACTCCGGCCTCCTAGTCATGAAATTCAGCATCTCGTCCCTCTCTCCAACCTCTTTCCTCAACTCTTCAACCTCTCTCCTCAGCTCAGCATCCGACTTCTCGAGCTCCTCCGTCCTCTCCCGGAGCCGGGCGATCTCCTCCGCGCCAGCATCGATCTGACGCATCAGCCGCTCCTCCTCCCGCCGCCACGCGTGACGGTGGCTGGCGAAGATCTCCACCACCCGCGCGTTGGCCTTGGAGTCCTCCTTCCGGCGCGAGCGGAGCTGTTCGAGCTGCTCCTCCGCTTCGATTAGCTTGAGGTAGAGGTCTCTGTTGCGAGATTGGAGGGTGGAGTGTAAAGATAGTGATGAACTTCGAGTGAGGCCGAGGTAGACTGCGAAGGCTAGACCTAGATAGGAACTCAAGAGTGTGTCGTTGGTTTGTTGTCGGTTGTTGGAGAGTTCTCCCGCCGTCGTCGTCGTCGTCGTCGTCGTGGGGGGTGACGGTGGGAGGTGGCCATGTGCTTGGGCCGCCATTAGAGAGACTCTCACTCTCACTCTCTCTCACACACGCGCGCGCGCTGCGTGTTTGTTTGGGGAAATGGGAGAAAGGTTGGGTCTTTGTCTTGTCTGTACGTAGTGTTCGTATGTGTAAATTCGAACAGCCTTTTAGCTTTTGAAAATTTAAAAAATACAGTGAACTCCCTCATTTTAGAGATTAATACACTGTTTCCCTTCCCGTTCCTTTATCTTAAAAAAAATTAATTCAAAAAATAAATACCGTTAGGTTTAGAAATAAATAAAAAAATAAGAATGTTCTTTAATACATATCTGAAGTGTTTGAGGGTTGTTTATATGGCTTCACTAAGTTTTTAAATTCTTTAAGATCTCCATTAATTATGTTAAATTTTTATGAATTATTAGTTTGTCTTGACGACAAGAATATATAAAAATTAAAAATTATAACAGAATGTTTCAAAAAAATTACTAACTATAAAAATAATTCTAAACAAACAGATTTTTTAATTTTTAAAAATTGATTCATAATTTTATTTTTTTAAACCTCTAATAATCTGTAATAATTTGACCATTAGAACATGCAATATTTTTGAAATAAAGACAAAAAAAAGTTAGTCTAGAATCATAAATTTCTTTTATTTTACTCTTTGTCCGTATTTTAAAAAAATTAATTTTTATATTATTGGTTCGTCACGACAAGAAATTTCAGAAACGTTAAACAATTATGGACTAAATTTAAAGAAAATTCAAAAAAGACAAAAGTAATTCAAAATAGGGTATACTTTGATATATTTTTCGTCTTTAGTGAATTTTTTATAAATTTTTTGGATATAATTTTCTATTTTTAGATTAATTTCATTGATACAAATTAATAATTTACAAAAATTGAGAAAAAAGTAACAAATGCAAAAAAAAACGAAAAAGTTGAGTAAATAATAATTTAGGTTGGCACCCAATTTTGGCCTAACTCGCTCATTTAATTTTTTTATATTTGATAGTTTTGCGCTAATTTTTTTTGTGTATTATTAATTTGCCTTGACAAAATAAATTTAAAAAGTATAAAATTATGTCTAAAAATTAAGAAAAATGCACTAAAGACAAAAAATAAGCTAAAATATAACCATACTAGTGAATGCCCGTGCCGTGCCTGAAGGCACGGGGCAAACCTCGCATTAGTGTCATTTTGACTTCAAACATACTTCATCTTACCAATTTAAACAAATAGATTAAAAAAAACATTTTACAATAACAAATGAAACCAAAACCTATCTCATTCTAATTAATACATTAACAAATTATTCATGAAAATAATAACAGCAGAAAGGGACTTTGGAAGCGCTAAGAGAGAGACATGAGCTTGGTTTGTGTGATAAGTGGATGACTATGAGGCTCATCCCAACGTAACCAATGACGTGAAATATTTGGGCGGGATCTTGAAAGTCAAGAGCTTATACAGACCACTGAAAAAAAATCAAACAAAATCCTAGCAATTGGAATATAATAAAGTTAGTTTGTGAGGGGATAGTTTAAAAAGGCACCCTATCGCGTGCCTAAAGGCACTCAACAAACCCATTAGCAGATGCAGCAGCACGCAGCAAAAGTTGCACATTATGCAACCACGACGCAACAGCTGGTCACAGCCAATTTGCAGCCCTACGCAGTATGAAGCAGCCACGAAACAGCAGCTGCAAATGGCATAAGCTGATTGGAACAACAGCAGCCACGCAACAACAACAGCCACGCAGCAGCTCGCACAACACGCATCAATAGACATCACAACAACGTAGGAATAAAATAAAACAGCAGTGCATGAGGAACAACAACAGAAGCAGAAGCACCAACTTGTGAATAGACAATGTAATAGGCAATGCATAAGCACAACGGAACCATAAGGATTGCAGAACCATATCCGTTACAAAAGCAATGCATAATACCATTTCCCATTACATGTAGTTGAACATTACTATTTACCAAAAATAAAGAAGTTCAACACTACTAATTACAGAATAATTCCATACTTGAACAAAAAGAAGTATGGATTCTTGTCAGTCTCTGTCGATATGTCCAAAAGGTTGATAGTATGTCCAAAAGATTGGTACTATGTCCAAAAACTTTTCTGCTTCCAAAAGCATCCTATGATTGAAAAATAAAGTTTAGTATTTTCAAGTGCAAGTACAAATATAATAAGTTGCAATGAAGAATGTAAGAAATGCATTAGAACCTTCGTTGGGATGCCTCATGAACAAAACTTTTGTTGAGGTGCACAATCATACGTAACAAAAGAAATCGATGGAATGAAGTTGTAAATGAAATTATACCACAAAGTGCCCCGATATAGCCTTGATGTTGGCTCAAAAAAAGAAGTCTTCAGATGTCGTTGACAATTCAATACCGCCACCAACCTTTAGCCCCTTTAAACCTGTTCTTCATTACTTTTTTGAATGTCCATGCATCAACTGGAATGGAGTATCTCCATCGAGGAGAATGCACGACAATCTACTTATTTACACAAATGATAAGTGTGTTAGTTTGAATATAAGATACACACAACAACAATATTTAAGTATGAAATAAACTACCTTATTACGTTTCCATTGAAGCATTCGTGTCATATTCAATCTCTTTAGCTCCAAAGCCTTTTCATCCCAATCCTACATGAGGGTACTAAATAATAATAGAAATATTTGAAACATTCAAAAGGCAAAACAAAGAAATTAATTGTAGGTCGGATTATATGAGATTACCTTTCTCTACATGTACTTTTTGGCTCCGTGTCCACCACACTATTCTACCACATGTTGGGGTTCTGTGCCGACCACATTATAACAAAACTTCGGGGTAGACAATATTGGTCGTAGAATCAAGTTCGTTGTTTGGTAGAAGCACACTCACACGATCGAAAGATGTGCATCTTGACAATGCAACGTATAATTGTCCATGACTAAATACAGGTGTGCGCAAATCAACCCCAACGAATTTCACTGATTGTCCTTGAGATTTATTAATCGTCAGAGCATATGCCAATCGAACTGGAAATTGACGTCTCGTCATTCGAAAAGGAAAATCAGAGGATGAAGGAGTCAATGATATTCTTGGTATAAATGCGAAATTTCCAAACTTATCTCCCGTCAATATTAGAGCTTCATTTATGCGGGAGGCACACCTGACAACCATCAGTCTAGTGCCGTTACAAAGGCCGTCTTTAGGCGCAATGTTACGTAACAAAATTATAGGAGAACCAACTTTCAACTCGACCTTAAAAGGCGGTAGCCCAGTAGGGTCTAATGAGTTTAAGTACTCATTTGGGTATTGATTTGTTATCGTGCGATCCACTCCGTCATCTTCAGACATTTTATCTGCCACTAAGTAAGTAAATGTTTCCCCTGGAAAAATATGTAGTGCTGCGGTATTGAGGGCACTGACATTCTCATTCCTGGCTGAAAGGATTGTACGCTCAGTTAAGAATGTTGGGGTTGATGTCTCTGCAACATCTAGTTGGGGATAAACTATAGATAATAATTCTCGAACATCTTGACATTTGCGTATTGTTGATGGAAGTGTTACGATTTCTTCTGGGCTGGTTCCAATCTAAGAAAAAAAAATTTTAAAAAAAATGCATAGGTGTTAATATTTTTTCAAAATCGAAGCACCGTTATTAGTAAGAGATGTATAAAAATACAATACCTCCGTCAAGAATTTTGCGAAATAAGCATTTCGAAGGTTGTCTTGATTTAACCGCATGTTAACATCTAATGTTAGAACGACAATATGCTTCCATAGAGTAGATCGTCTCAATGATGCATTAACAATTTGCTGACTGTCACGCCCTCAATTTTTCATAGAATAAATATACGTCTGGATATTGATCAAACCTCACAAGACATACATCATCCTCAAAATAATTATCCATAACATGCCAGTAAGTTAATGATCATACATATTTCTCAAAAGAGGCCATCACACACCCAAAAAGGCCATTGTAGTTACACAAATGTTTAGGTGAGTTACATCACATCTTTCTCAAAAACAGTTGGACTAAAGATGTTGAATAACTCTAAAGAAATCTTCCTCAAAAGATGCAACACTCCAAGCATGCCATGCTCTACCAACTACGGCTCCGGAAGGGTACCTGAAATGAAAGACGGGGTGAGCCAAAAGCCCAGTAGGAAAGTTTTCACAAATGCTATATGAATGCTAAATGTAATGGTACCCACTCCATCTCCGGGTCACAACATAACTACGGTGTACAAGGTGCGACAAGCAAATAACAAGAGAGAGAAGAACCTTAAGATCCACTTCATGTATATACATAAGATACTCCATGAGGAGGAGTCGCTAACCTCATCCAGAGTCATTACGTTACCTCGAACGTACCATCATGCCATTCCTAGCATACCCGAAGGTGTCTAGTTCACTTCCTAGCATTCCCGGTAGGGAGTCTAGTACATTTCCTAGCATACCCGAAAGGGAATCTAGTTCTCTTCCTAGCATACCCGAAAGGGAATCTAGTTCGGATGGGTGTCTCATTTGCATGAATTACCCGGATCTACTTTCAGGACCTATCATAGGTAGATCATTGTATAACCATGCATCATTCAAACATTCAATACGAGGGTCACAGGAATGCAAAATTGGAGGTTCACCTCAACCTTAGCATGTGTAATTGAGACCCAACATCACATGAAACGTTCATAAACAATACGATTGAACGAGAAATCACGAATAAACGTCTAGATGCGAGACAACAACACTAGCACACAAAGAGAAATGAATAGGTAAAGTTTCTGGAATTTCCGTTCAGAAGCCCCAGGAGCGCTACACCGTATCACATGGAGCGCTACCTTTTATCTCAGAAGCCTAGGTATCGCTACACCTTAGAATATGTAGCGCTACCTTTCATCTCAGAGGCCTCGGTATCGCTACACCTTAAAACCTGTAGCGCTACCCCTCGTTCGGACGCAGGTCGCAACACAGCAGAAAACGCAGAAATTCGATTTGTACCCAAAATGAATCACACACCCACATGTATGTTTAGAACAAGCCATACACATATAGAATAGGTGAAAACCTCCTACCTCAAGCTTGAAATGGTTGTGAACAAAGCTTCCAAAGAGGAGCTCCAAGTCTTCAATGGTGGAAGCTTCAAAGTTGATCTCTGGGAGCTTCCACGTGCTCTAGCTTCGGATATCACGCGAGGATGGCGAAATGGTGGAGATTCTAGACCTATTTTGGGTGGTTTGGGTGCTAGATCATGGAACCCCAAAGCTAGGGCTAAGAGAGAAGGAAGAGGGGTTTTAGAGAGAAGAAGCCATTTTTGTGCTTTTTCTCAAAATGGGCTCCCTTAAGCCTAAAAATCTGATGGAAAGGGGATGAGGCATAAAAGACTTCAATGCCCCTCATTGCAAAAGCTCAAAACAAGTCTTAAAGGTCAAACCTCAACTCACCCGAACCTAAATTTGACATTCTATTGCAATGAGACTCACTAACAAATGTTCCGAGCATAAGTCCAAAATAAAATCAAATAAAATAAATTACAATAAATTCCGGGTCGTCACACTGACGGTTTCCTTTGGTAACTACCAGTAATATTTGTCGAAAATCACCACCTAGAACAACAGTGATGCCGCCGAATGGGTTATCATTATCACAAATATCTCGAAGTGTCCGATCAACGGCTTCAACACAGTGTCTATGTTGCATAGGAACTTCATCCCATATTATGAGTTGTGTTTCTCTGAATAGATCTGCTTGTAATGATTGCTTCTTAAACCCACAAACTGAATTTTCTATCACATCCAATGGGATGCAAAATGTCGAATGTGCGGTGCGACCTCCTGTCAATAACAATGATGCAATTCCTGACGAAGCAACAGTGACAACAATATGGCCGAGACTACGACATTTTAACGAAATTGTGTTATACAAAAATGTCTTCCCTGTTCCTGCACCACCATTTAAGAAGAACGTACTCCCTTTATTTTCGAAGACTGAAGAAGTGATTGCATCATAAGCCACTCTTTGTCCATCGTTAAGGCAATGAACATTAGCCGGTGCATCCACTTGTTGTGCCTCAAATTGAAGTCGTCGATGATCAAGAATCAGTCTATTACCAACTACTGAACTCCAATTCCCATTGGGCTGTGGCATGGGTGGGTAATCGAGTAAACTTTTTCCTGATTCTTGGAGCAACTGGTTTAGAAGATATAATCCATAATCCTCAATTTGAGCCTCTGTTGGGCTAGGAGTGGCAAATAGTGTACGAATCTTGTGCGAAAAATTAAGAAAAATGCACTAAAGACAAAAAATAAGCTAAAATATAACCATATTCTTAGATTACTTTATTTTTTTTGAACTTTTATTAAACTTTGTCCATGATTTTTAACTTTCTAACAACCTCTCATCAAGAAGAACCAAAAATTCACAAAAAATAATAAATATTAAAAATTTCAAAAAAGTAATATTAGAATTATTTTTTGGTAAAGTCCGTTTAAATTATTTGATAGTCTTTGATTTTGTATAATTTTTTTGTATGCGTTTGTCAATGATACACTGACACATTGTGATCCTAGTCGTAAAGACTTTTTTGGTATTAGGAGATGAAATCTTCATAACTGAGGGAAAAAAAACAACATTCATAAATAAAAAAATCAGTTAATGCATTCATAGAAAAACAATTTAAGAGAAATGAAAATATTTCTCCTTTGCACCATTCTCACTTCCCACATTCTTTATATGGACATGCATAGTAAAAAATAAATAAATAATTATTTTTTGCTCTTAGAATGATATTTATCCTACACTGAGATATTTTGTTCATGACCAATGTTTCCAATACTAGACGACGACATATCCACGACTAAGCAAAAAAATAAACCAATGCATTTATAGAAAAAAAAATTAAGGAAGAGAGTTTTCAAACCTTAATGTGATGTGAAGAGCAGAAAGAATTTGGGTCTCTTTGGCCTAATTTATTTATTGTCTCTATTCATTTTGTTTGTATATATTTTGTTTTGACTTCAATGTTTTGTAGTTTATTAGTCTGTCTTAACGAAAAAAATTTAAAAATTATAAAATTATGTCTAAAAGTTAAACAAATGTCACTAAAGATGACAAATAAGCTAAAAAAATCTTTAGTTTTTATTATTTTTATCTTTTTTGAATTTTTTAAAATTTGACCCATTATTTATAACTTTTCTGAAAACTCCTGTCGAGATGAACCAATAAATCACAAAAAGTTGACAAAAAATAAAAAATTACAAAAAAAATCACATAAGGACGAAAAAAATTCAATAAATACCACAGTCTAATGGATCATTTTGTGTACTTTGTTGAAGGTCTTTTTATAGACATCAGAAAGGCATTTTAGAAATTTAGAAAATCAAATATGCTGACATCAACGTAATTTATCTATTTTTAGACGGAAGTTAGAGCCGAGGAGAAACAGTCAAATATTTAAAAAGTAGGAAAAATTACTATCTTTTTTAAAACCTCAAGAGGAATCTCTGGAGGCCGATGCATTTTACTCTATCTTTTTGTGATTCTTGTTTGTCTGTACATGGACTTCACCGGACGTTTTCGAATTACGTGATAGTTTTCGGTAATGAATTATTCTAACACATGTGAATTATTCTGTGTTTATTACTGAGTTAATAAATATGTATGTTGCTATTTTTACTACAATCTAATGGTACATACATTTGTTAGTGCGAATATATTTTATGTATCTCTTGTCTTCTTCCTTTTTTTTTTTTATATATAGTTTCTTTTTTATCTATTTTCTCAATTGTTTAGAATTGTTTTTATTTAACTAGTTTAGTTAAAAATCACTTCAGAGTGTGCCTATAAAATGTTTCTCTTTTATACAATATAAATAACTAGACTCAATGTAAGCTTTTTCTTTCAAAAATATTCTAACGTGGTATTAGAGCCATAAGCTTATGTCATGTAATAAGTTTTGCTTTCTGACAGGCACCTTAAGTTTTTTCGTTGTCCGTCGAGCACTTATAATCTGCTCGTCACACCTTTTTTGTTTTTGTTTGCTTAGTTCACTTCCTAACCAATTCTTCATACCATGACCTTCCCCTTATCATCGCTCATAGACTTTCAAGCCACCATCCTATTTGTCACTATCAACGTTTGTGTGCTCATTAACCCGAATCTTATACAACAAGATCCTAAAAGTTTGACCATGGTTGTTTAAACTGGCTCGTTCATCGACCCAAATTTCACCTTGGATCTCTCTCATCCCAGCATTTGCGGTTATTCCCACTCAGGATCTCACAGTTCATAAATTACTGTGTAAACTGGGTCGCTTATTCGAAATTCACCATGGACCTCTTCCATCTTACCTTTTGATGTTCTTTCCACCTTCGGATCTTATAGTTTGACCAAGATTGTATATATAGCAAACTCATCCCGTCTTGATTTCGCCCTGATCTCAATTGTTAGCCAACACCATATCAGCATGTAATGCTCCAATTTTTGGCAACGTTATGAAAACTTTTTTCTAAAATAATTTGTTAAATAAAATGAATATTTAAAAGAAATAACTCTATTTATTAAAAAAAAAATATATTAGTTGCGGAACTAATTCTTAAGTACCTGAAAAAATTACTAAAATACCCAACCGAGTTTTACATATGGTGCAGTAAAAATTCTGATTACAGAATAACTATGGGTATGGGATCCATGTGTCGTTGAAATTCCCTCTGCTGTATTCTGAGTCCTCCTACTTGGGCTGCATTTTCAGTTGCTCTTTTACATCTGCCATGAAATGTCAAGGGCAGATAAATTGTGACACTCAATAGAAGATACTATCAAATAAATCCTAACATGTATATACAACAAGCATAATATGAACATACAACAGAAGTAAACATGTTTATTCATTGTTTGTTCATCATTGCTCTTTTTTTTAATATTTTTGGAATTCTCCTCCTCGGCCATTCAAATCTTACACATTGACTCTAGTGTAAGGCCCTCAGTTGGGATTGACCAGTCCTTACATACCTCAGTCTGTAGTCCTAGGTGATGTACCCGACCAGATTATCGACGATCTTGCAAAGAAGAAACCTTCTACTGTCCACTCAAGTTAATTTCTATCTCACCTTACCTAAATCTCCACACACGTGACACAACAAATCTTAACCGCTCTCCAATCTGGTTCAAGATCATCTAGAAATTTTGTTTGTCACTCCCTAAGATACTTTGCCCAACTTGCACCATCACTAGGTATAAACAATCCTGGATCACCCTCAACTGTCTCTAGCTCCTCCTAGTTAGGGTTGTTCCAATACATAAATAAACGACCACTCAATCATTCTTCCGTCGCCTTGATCTAATTGTCGTTCGTTCTATTGTTCCTAACGTGTTGTCTAGATTTTCCCAAACTTCATTGTAATGACAAATATGACATCAAGCGGGCAACATAACGGATATAAAACAGTCAACTAGCAAGATGACAACTACTTACCAGGTTCTCCAACAACGACATAACATTAGCGTGACATCCATGTAGTGGATTTAGCATAACAACTTAACAATTATGGTCTCATGTTGGCAATCTTGCTCTCACAGAATCCCATGAGAATTTGTGAACATAATAGAAATACTATGTGTATGCATGTGCGATGTGTGTGTGAGTGGGGCTCGGGTCGTGTCTTGTTCAATTGGATAGAGCATTCTGTCCATAAAACATCCTAACCATTGACCGCTACCCCTAACCAGTCGACCGCATGGTCTTGACCAACTGACTACACTGAGTTATGGGTTCTCGAATAACAAACAACAAAGGTTTATTTCTCATGCCTAGATTCTGGTCGGTCAGCACGAAAATAAGGCCCTCTGTGTTAAACTCTTGATCCCTCGCGTGGGTGTTGGGGCCCACCATCGTAATGAGATTCACATTGAGAACACATCTCTCCTAAAACTCAAAAGAAAAAGCGTTGGAACCGATTGTATCCAGATCTACGGGTTGTTGGGAGGTTCCTTTTAACTCCAGATGTCGTATGTATAGAGTAAAGATAAATAAGAAGCTAGCAGCGTCAAGGAATTGGCAATTTGTAGTCCAAAGAGCAATGGTTGGCAAGTCATAAGAAACCTCCAAAGATCGTTGGAAGTAGGCATACAGCCTTGAAGACAAGTAGGTTTGGGAAAAGACCCTGTTAAAGATCAACGGAGAAGAGGGATCCAACGTGAAAGATAGGGGTAACCATTGGGAGAGAAGGTAAAGATGCACAGTTTAGAAAGGGGTGAAAGTGAAAAGGTTTTCAAAAATGACGCTTTTAAAAGGGAGAAAAGGGAGAAATTCCCATGCTAGGAAGGGAGATCAATAGTGTGATCATGGCTGTTGAATGTAGAGGAATGTAAGCGGTGAGGATGTTGCCATTTCGTGGCAAAGGCATCACACGTGAGGGTAATCGCCAGGCATGGGCGCGCTCTTCAGAGGGGCTAGAGATCTTAACACGTGGAAGATCGAACGACAAGGGCAAGTAGATGAAAAGACAAGCATTTAATGCTGATAACCGCCACTTCTCGATTTCAGAAATAATTCCTCGCGCCCAGGCCCATGCTTTATCTAGGGGATGTGGGACAACTAATGAGCCCGGTTCGGCTCTGTATCGATCAACGGCTAATATACTCTTCAAGGCGATCAAAATCACCCAGCGTAAGGGACGACCAACCAACCAAGCATGCGCAACGCCAATTGGCATGCTTGTGCCTTGGTTGGCCAACACGAATACCTTATCCCATATGTGCGGAGAGGACAAACGCCCCTGATTACTCGAGCAATCCCGGGAATTGCGCAACTGATTGCTTGGCATCCCAACGATGGCGACCGGGATCAGCGAGATGACCCTCACAAAATAAAATGTGGGTGCCATTGACGACCATCTCCCTCCTTAAATTGCTCCTCTAACCAAGCTATTAAAATCTAATTTCGGCCATAAAATAAGATAAACTTTCATATCTATGGTCCATACACATTTGATTACTCTATTTACATTCTCTAACTTGATTGTTTGAGGATCTTTGGTCAGATAACCATCGGCCTGCCATCTTATAAAAATTAACAAAGTGGATAATGTTTTAAAACAAATAAATAAACAGAACGGGTGCAATAATATGGTGAATCAATTGAAAAAGAAGGAGTATAAAAATAAATTTTCAAATTCTCGGGTTGAACAAAATGACTAATTTATGCTTTGTTGTCAATATAAAATATTCCCACATCTTAAGATTCTTAACGGAGCTTTCTATAGTTTTAAATATTTAATGGGATCAACGAAGATTTTCAAATTATCCATTTTCAAGAAAAATAACCTGCCAAGATATACAAGATGAAAGTGCACTATCAACCTCCTTTATTTATTTAATCCTCTCTCCCTCCCTAATTAGTAAGTTCAAGTATCGCATATGGGTTACTGGACATGCTAGTTTGATGTAGCCCGTTTGATATCTTCGTTTTTGAGAATTAATAAATTCAACTTCATATTATTCACAAAATTTCAGGTCTTCTTTTTTTTATCTCAAATTACTCGATAAATTTTATAAGCACAAACCATCTCCGCCTTAAATATTTCAATATTAATGTCAGTTATTTTTTATTCTTATTAAATTCACATAATTTTTTAAAATTAATTAGTCATCTTAACCAAAGAAATTTAAAAAATAAAAAATTATGACAAAAATAAAAAATATATAAAAAATGAATAAAAATAATTTTTTAAATATTTTTAGTGTGTTTATGTGGTCGTCCTATCTAGAAGTTTTTAATTTTAATTTATATCTTTATGTTTTTTCGATTATTATTGTCAAGACTAATAAGAAAACAGATCTTTTGAAATCAAAGTTAGACAAAAAATCATAAAATATCGAATCATACTATCTCTAAATAAATAAATTAGTTCAAACTCAGCCTAATTATTTTTGTAAAAATTATGATATTTTATGATTAAATAATTATTTTTGTGTAATTTTTATTTTTTGTAATAATTTACAAGATTACTTGAATATTTTGCATTAATTTAAACAAATTAAAACATTATGCATAAAGAAATTTTATTTTTGTAAGTGGTAATAGTTTAAAACAGAGCAACAAATTTAGAGCTGGGACTAAAATTTAAGAAAAATTCAAAACCACCATTAAATTAACATTTTGTCATTTTGATTTGATTTGATCTTCTTCCCAATTGGAACTTGAAAATTCAAAAACACAAGGCACGACCTTAAGCTTTCTGTGTAAATTTTCCCCGTGTAGCTATTCGATCAGTATCAGAAAACAGCCCAAAATCTGAAATCGACCAGAGCTACGGCAACGATTAGCACAGGTACCCTTATCTTTTCTCCCTCCTCTGTTCGTCTCCCCACCTCTCTGTTTGTTGTTTTCCGTTTTTTTTCTTTTCTCATTGGTTATTTAGGTGCTTAAACATAATATGTTTGGGTGGTTTCTACTAGTTTTAACTCGCCGTCAGGAGTAATGGGGATGCCGTGAATCCAGTCAACGGAGATGTAGGAGTATTATACATTTGGGGCCCCTCTTTTCGGCATTTTTTGGGGGGTTTGAAGCGGTGGCTTTCTAGGTTTGAGAATGTTCAGGTGAAGAAAGAAATTGAAAGAACGTCTAAAGATATTCATGTTTTGTGTTGTTTTGGTAACAAAAACGTAGAAAGAACTGAGCTTAACTGAATTGGACCGTAGACTTATGCTAGTAGGAGTAATTTTTTGGTAATGCTTTAGTAGAAGTAGCGCAATTCTTTGCGGTTTTTTTTTTTTGGGTGAGGTTTGAAGTTTACGAGCAATTTTGAAGTTTGTGCTTTATCTTCTTCGTTTATTTGCTACCAGTTAAAGTTAATCAGCATTCAAAGGAAGGTTAATTTTTTATTTCTTGAATACAGTTTGGGATTTGAGCTCAGAATTCTGCTTGCAATTTCCTATTTTTCAGGGATTGGTTCGTTGGTCGATTCCCAGATGTAATTTGCTTGGGAATAATGTCAATTCTTAGTAGATTCTTTCACAGAAGAGCTCCGGACGGCTTGTTTGAATTCATTGACAGAGTATATGGTAAAGGAACTTGATTCTCAAACGTAAAATATGATGATATATGATGACAAATTATTGATTGTAAACTGTTACATTGACCTTCTGGGAGGTGGTGGCTTGAGCCTTACAAATCTGTCTGGTATACCTTGTTTTTCTGGAAATTAATACTCTTTTCTTTGTTGTTCAAGATGAGAATAAAACAATTAGGTGGCTTATATTCATTACATATCGGGTTTGAGCCCTTTAGGTGAGGAGTAAATAAGATCCTCCAGTTTCCCAGGTTAGACTAGTTCTCTTTGGTGCGTAGAGAGTTTAAACCATGTGAAACCGGCTGTTGGTAATGCTGATTTCCCTGAATACAAATGCCGTTTCCTGTTGTTAGACATGCACATTGTGTGTCTGTTTGGGGGGTCTTATGGTTTGTGTATCTTTGCAGTGTTTGACTCTTGCTTTTCAACCGAAGTTTTGCCGGATGGACTGTACCAACTGTATTTGCATGAGGTCATAACAGAGTTACACGAAGCATTCCCTGAGTCATCCTTTCTCGCATTCAATTTCCGCGAAGGGGAGAAGCGGAGCCAGTTTGCAGAAATTTTATGCGAGTATGATGTCACTGTCATGGATTATCCGCGACAGTATGAGGGTTGCCCTCTGCTGCCGCTCTCTTTAATCCACCATTTTCTTCGTGTTTGTGAAAGTTGGCTCTCAGGTTGGAACCACCAAAATGTTGTTCTGCTTCATTGTGAGAGAGGGGGTTGGCCCCTCCTGGCTTTTCTTTTATCTAGTTTCTTGATTTTCAGAAAGTTGCATAATGGGGAACGAAAGACTTTAGAAATGGTCCATCGAGAGGCTCCTAAAGGTTTGTTACAGCTGTTGTCACCTTTAAACCCATTTCCCTCTCAGCTTCGCTACCTCCAATATGTATCTAGAAGAAATATATCTCCAGAATGGCCTCCTCCTGAACGTGCTCTTTCTTTGGATTGTCTCATTATTCGTGCAATCCCAAGCTATGATAATCAAAATGGGTGTAGGCCACTTGTTCGTATTTTTGGTAGAAATCTCCTCAGCAAAGGTGGTCTGAGCACTCAAACCTTGTTTTCCATGTCCAAGAAGAATAGAAGTCTCCGATACTACCGCCGGGTAAATAGCTTTTTATTTGTAATTTTATTCCAGGATTCTTTTGCATTGCTTTTTCTTGCAGAAGTAGGTGCCAATAACAATGCTACTTTATTGCAGAAAGACAGCGACGTAATTAAGATTGATATTCAGTGTTTGGTAAAAGGGGATGTTGTTTTGGAGTGTGTCCACTTAGACTTGGAGCCTGAAAGAGAAGTTATGATGTTTCGTATCATGTTTAATACTGCTTTTATTCGGTCTAACATCTTGATGCTTAATTCTGATAACTTGGATATTCTTTGGGATTCAAAAGTGCGCTATCCAAAGGGATTTCGAGCAGAGGTGAAGATTTTATGACCAGTATGGTTGTGTATTTGACAGAATTCAGTTAATTTCTATTGGCCAGACATCTCATTGGAATGTCATTCTGCTTAAATTTAGGTTCTGTTTGGCGAGGTTGACAGCATGTCTCCCCAAAAAGCTCAAACTACAATCTTAGATGGTGAGGAGAAAGGTGGATTGCCCCTTGAGGCTTTTTCTAGGGTTCAAGAACTTTTCAGTGGTATTGATTGGGTTGATAATGGCGATGATGCTGCATTTTGGTTGCTCAAACAACTCTCAGTGCTAAATGACGTGAAAGAACTGTCAATACTGCGGAGTAGAGCGAGTGCATATTTATCCCCCTTTGATTCCGAAGAAGAAAATAACGCTTCTAGCACAGCTGATAGCCTGGATTTTCTGGACTCAGAGAAGGTTAATAACCTAACATACGCTGGTGCAACGGGTTTGAATTTCTTGGATGATCCTTTTTCTCAGGATTCTACTTCAGATGAAGCATCTGATCTTAAGATTTCTGCGCATGCACAAAAGCTGCCGATGCCGGATACTGTTGCTTCAATTTCATCTAGAAATGAAGGAGTTGTTCAACATGATAGGGATGTGACTTCAGCACCCTCAAATCAAGTTCCGAGTGAAGAAAGTCCATCTTTTTCTTCAATCCTGCCACCCACACCTCCTCCTACTGTTTCTGGTACAAATGCCTTTCCACCTCTGCCTCCACCACCTCCACCTCCACCACCTCCGCCTTTCCAAATTAATTCTACTAGAGGAACTTCACTGCTTCCACCAGCACCACCAGCTCTGCCTCCACCTCCAGCTAAACATTCTAGGGGAGGGTCTTCTCCTCCTCTGCCTACTACTACCATTAGAGGTCTTCCACCCTTGACTCCACCACCACCACCGCCACCCGCCACCGCCACCACCACCACCTCCTCCTCCTCCTCCTCCTCCTACTACTACTACTACTACTACCAGTAGAGTGCCTCCTCCACCTCCGCTGCCACCTCCTTTGCCGCCTCTAACTACTAGTAGAGGTCCTTCCCCACCGCCTCCGCCGCCTCCCCCTCCATTTACTAGTAGAGGCCCTCCACCACCTCCGCCTCCACCACCACCACCACCACCACCACCTCTGCCTTTGGTTGCAAGTAGCGATCCTATTCCTCCTCCACCTCCCACTGCAAGTAGGGTTACTCCTCCACCTCCACCTCCACCTCCTACTACGATCAAAGGTCATCCTTCACCTTCTCCAACCCCCTTCACAAGTAAAGGACCTTTACCACCACCTCCTCCCCTTTCCTCTTCCTCTAGTCGAGCAACACTAGCTTCTCCACCACCTCCGCCACCACCACCACCATTGGCACCACAATCTACTAGTATCGCCACTAAGAAGCCACCACCGCCTCCTCCACCTCCTTTAGGTCGCAACCCTAGCATTAGCACAAGGCCGCCACCACCACCACCACCTCCTCCTTCAGGACCCCCTCGGCAAGGTTCCAATCCCCCACCTCCTCCAGAGGCATCAAAGCCTCCTGGTGCCCCTCCTCATCCTCCAAGTCATGTTTTGGCTCCCGGTCCACCTCCACCGCCTGTGGCAAAGGGCTCTAGTGGCCCACCACCACCACCACCATCTACCGGAAGAGGAAAAGCCTCATCGGGTACAAGTCATGGAAGAGGACGAGTTGGTATAGGTTCTATTCCTCCTAAGCGAAATTCGTTAAAGCCGCTACATTGGGTGAAAGTTACACGAGCGATGCAAGGGAGTTTATGGGCTGACTCTCAAAAACAAGAAAATCAGACAAGGTGTGTGGGTTTGAAATTCTTAATTGAAACAAGATTCTCAAACTAGAAGATGTTGCCATTGTAGTTTTGGATTCCATTAGGATTGCGGTGATTGCCTGAACATACATTTTCTTTTGTTTACTTTTGCATCTTTGGATGTTTCTGCGAGCTTATTGGCTGGCTACAATGATTATATTGAGGCCTTCGAATGATTTTGACTATGAATTCCACTTGCTTTCACAATCTCATACTTGACAAGATGTATCTTCGAAGGCTTTATGTGCTTGGCTTTTCCCATGTCTTATTTCCTCTTGTTTTCTTTTGTGTTATCTGTTTTTCTTTCATCTACGGGGAAATTCTCTGATATCACATGATGAAAATCCATGGTAGGGCCCCTGAGATTGATATATCAGAACTCGAAAGTCTGTTTTCAGCTGCTTCTGCTTCAGATAGCACTGATAGAGGTGGAGGTCGACTTGCTTCTAAAATCAACAAACCAGAAAAAGTGCAGTTGGTAAGTAAGACAAGCTTTTTCCTTTTAGCTTCCTTGGGACTTGTTAGAGCAATTGATCTATATGCCTACAACTTAGTTTTTACTCTACAATAGTTGGGCAAAATTGATTTCAACTCCTTAGTTAATAAAGTTGTAGACTTGTAGCCAAAATTATAACAATGGCATGTTGAATTGTAATACTATATCTTATGAGAATGTCAATTTGGTATTTTTGACGATTACCGAAGGAAAGTGAAAATTCAATTATGACTGAGTCCTTTCATTTCCGTACTTGATTTCTTAAGGCCCTGATGCGGGGTGTTTTAGGCTAGTCATTGGGGTAACTATCTAGTAATGCATGTGATTTCTTTGCGTCCTATCCAATTTACAACTAGAATAAAAAGAACTTCCATGGAAAATGGACATGAGAAAGCATCCAACCGGCATGAGTTGTAGAAGAACTATGGCTTACCAGGTGACTTACCCCAAACTTCACATTAACCAAACCTTGGAAGCTGCAAGGTGGATTTAATCAACCACATATTCCGGAAGCGTTGTCGTTTATCTTCATGGAGATGCTGGAATTGATTTCGTCATACAAAAGATGCGGGATGTCAGGGTTGAAACTTGGGATACGGCAAGAGGGGGCCACTTTTGCGAGGGTTAGGCTGATTGAAAGCCCATGTTAATACTTTGGCATAGCTTTATATGCTAGTCTTGTATATCATTAAGGTACCATATTACTTTGTTTTTGTACTTCGGAACTCGGACTAGTATCTGACTCACTGAATCAAAGGAAGGCAAACATGGACTGCTATGAAATAGTTTTCAATTATGCGAAGAAATGTAAAGAAGTTGTCATATCCTTGTGGGTGTAAAGAGAGGCCTCCGTTGAGTGGTTCATACCATACTAATGGCGAGATTCAGTCTGCATGAGAATTAGTTCTAGCTCTCTTGCCCAAATCAGTGAGCTCACATCAAAATGTCGTGTCTAAACTACCATGGCCCATTCATGTTTATTTTCTTCCAAGTGCAATTGTGATGTTACATGGTCTCAGACTTTGGTACTTGGACTTGACAGCTTAGGAGTAGTGCAGCACCCTTGTCGACATGGCATGGCGTAGATATGGGTGTGTATCTTTGTTGGACAAGGCAGCCATTTGGTCAACACCGCTAAATTTATAGGATTAGATAAAAGTGTAGGTTGGTGATCTTTTTCGTTGAGTTGTTAGCACATCTTAGTGAGCATGTCACATTTGTTAACTTCTCAGCAGAGCATGATTTTACTTCTCTTGATGAAGAGTCCAATAGTCTTTCCGTCATAGAAAACTATTTTTTTCCTTTTCTTGTTGTTTTTATGACATTAATTCCTAGTTGACAATTGAAATTTGGTATTCCTTTGAGTCAATTAGTTATAGGGTCTCTCTTTTTGTTCTCAAATTTATGTACCATATGGAAAAGGTGTGCAATATGATTCCCAGTTTCTTTTCTTTTATGAACATTCTCTCGTATCTATCTTCTGAAGTAAAAGTTCTATCTGTTCAGTTTAGTGATGCTTTCTTTGTGCTTCTTTCTTTCAGGTTGATTTGAATAGAGCGAAAAACTGTGAAATCATGCTCACAAAAATAAAAATTCCGCTTTCGGATATGATCGTAAGCTAACCTTTTTCTCGTCATTGCACACTATTTTGTATGAAAGCAATTTTGGTTTGTCTTGTGGATCTATTTCAAAATGCAAAATCGTGAGTAATCTATCATGTACATGGTTGGTGAGTAGTCTATCATGTACATGGTTGCGCGACTGATCAAAGTTGAACATCTTTCTCCGTTTTTCTCCCTTTAAAAAGAGATAGAGATATTAAGTTACCAAATTCAATCTTCTATGTTTGTATCATGTTAGCATTTATTGCTTTCTTTTGAATGTTCAATTCCTGATTTGTTAGAGCTCTTGTTATTTTTATTTTAAAAGTAAGTTTTATTAAACCAAACAACCAATGACAAAATTTAGAGCCGTACAAAACATCCAAGCTTGACATATACAAGTCTAGACTAAAAGAACATCAAAGCGGCAAAGAAGTAAAAGGAAAAAAAATTCCAACCAAGACAAATACAAAGTCTTCAGACAACACCACAACTATTAAAAACAGACTCGAACTGTAAGCTTTCCATAACAAGATCAGGCACAAAATAGGAATCAAAACCTAATCATGTGTGCGAATTAGCAAAGATTTTACATGAGTAAGTCCAATTTTTTAGTTGTTTTCTTGAGATGCGTCCAAGAGCTTAAATATGATCTTAGATCCGTTTCTGCCGCATGCTTTACAGATTCAACTCCTCAATCTGATTCCGGAAAATCCTTTTATTCTTTTCCCCTGAATATGATAATGGCTGCTGCTAAGCACAATTTATACTCTTTATAATATAGACTATTTCCACCCTTAAATTGCCTAGCCCATTCTACCTCCTGATTCAAAATATTAGAAGCTCTATGCACTCCACATGTGCTCTTTAGATGCCCCCATATCTGAGAAGAAAAGTGATGAGGCAAAAAGGCGCATAGGATGAGTACGCAAATCAGGACTTTCTTTATATTAAAAGAAGAGATGAATATGGCTTTTGTTATTGAATAATCATGGTGTTTTGGGTTTCGTAATTATAACACCCCCCCCCCCCCCCCCCCCCCCACAAAATATGTAGAGAACGAGTACAAAGTAAAGGACACAAATACCCTCATAACACTAACCAGACCCATACAATAACTCTAAACACTTCCCTTCAAGCTAGATCATCAATATCATATAGACTCAGGCACCCAACTTGCTACATAATAGTTCTAATCGTGGCTTGATGTCCCATTTTATGTCCCCCATGTCCTTGTCGTGTCCTCCGTATGCCCCCCTTCAACAAATAAATTAAATTAATTGGACACGCCAAATGACATGTCCCATACTTTTTTCGGCGCATCCTTGGTGTGTTCGTATCCCTGGTGTGTCCGACACGGGTACAGGGACCTCCGAGGAGTGTCCGTGCTATATAGATTGTTGATTATAGAACCATGACTTACCAGGTAAGGAGGAGATTCAAAGAAATTTAAGGAAGCAAATTCAAAAACAAAGTTCCTACTAAAATCGCCAAATTCTAGTTTGTTGCTATTGCAACTCTTATCGAAGGTATGATTGGCACTGCTTAGAGCTCTTGTTATCATTGAAGCTTAGGTGTATTTGATTTATGAATGGACATTTTGTGGGAGTTATTAGGTGGGAGTTAGTTGAAAGATCTTGCTTGGTTACCACCAGTGGAGTTTGTTTTCCTTCATTGGTATTTTGAGAAGAGAGATATTAGTATATTCCATATTGACATGAAGAGCAAGAATCTTATTTACGGTCCAAATCTTGTGTATATATCGACTCTTTTCTCACCAACTTTTGAGGGGGTCAATCCCCTCTAAAAGCTTGATTCATAGCAAGATTCTTGTGAAAAGCTGGCCCCGATCGAGAAACACTAGGATGAAAGCTCTAGAGCCAATGAATCTCAAAACGACAAAAGTAAAGCTACAAAGCAAGAAAAAATCAGTAATAACCATCAAATTATAGAACAAAATTTTAAGGTACTTCATACTTACAAAAAAATTCTTTATATTGACAAAAGAACAATTTTGCAGTAGACATCAATCTTTAAAATTATTCAGAAAAATGATGTTGACATCAGCCTTTCGTATTTATTCCTATTTTAACACATATATTAGCACTAAAAAATCATTATTTTTCTTAAAGGTTGTGGGCAGGGATTCAAACACATGACAATCGTGGTTTATGATCATGTGCTCTAATTCACAAAGCTACTGGCCCCACTCCCAACCTACACTTTTAAGTGCCCCTTGCTCCTCTACCCTGCTGCCACTTCGTGCAATCAGTAGGGGTGAAGTTGGTTTGAGTTTTGTTGGTTTGTAGATATGAAACCCCGGAATTGATCGGTTTGGGGTAGATATTTTTTGTACCAATCCTGACCAAATTTATGAAGGAAGCAATATTGGTTCGGATGCGAATGGTTCAATCGGGGTAGTTTGGTTGACGGAAAATGGGTCTTACTGGGTCACATCCGACGTGAATAGAAGAAATAACCTGATAGAAAAGGAGTCCAAATTTCTATCCTATAAAATTAACTTCCTTATATTGTGTATTATAAATTGGGTACGGTCAGTTAACACAAAAACAATTAAAAAAATCCGAAACCGAACCAAACGGCCAATATATATATATATATTATTAAATTGAAACCGACCAAACCCTACTCCAGGCTGATCGAACCGCGGTTTTTTCGGTCGGTTTGGTAATAATTTCACCCTTAGCAACCAGGGTCTGGCATTTATTTATCCTGGAATTATCCATGAAGATTCAATCTTTTGAATCTCAAAGCTTGAGTGCGGGCCTAGATTAGCAAGATGATTCATCTAAAATGAAGTGTTTGTAAGTTTTTTAGTTTTTATCCTTGAGAAGAACAAAATTTACAATCATTCAATTTTTCGTTGTATGGGCCCCTAGTGACTTAGGCATACAAACAAGGCACCTATGGATAATGAAACTTATGGCTAATCTCTCGCTTTGTGCTCTTGACACTCTGAGCTCCGGTTATAAGGATTGCATACAGGAAAGCCCGAAATCAATAAGAAAAAGGGGGGTTAGGATCTCACTGACTACACTAGACTATGGTTGATCCTCCTTTTCTCTTAGAGGTGCGCGAAAGGGTAGTAAGAACAGAGAAAGTGTAAGGTTTGTATAAGTGCATGCAAATCCATTGGTTTGTGAACTAGTAAATCTGTAACAGCTCATTGGGTTGATATTTTAGTTAATGTAGCCAATAAATATAGTAATTTAACAAAGAATGGTGAATTTTTATTTTTTGTTTCTCTTTGTTTCTCATCCCTCATGATGTTGTAAATCAGTTTTTTTTCAAAGAATCTACATTGTTTGGTTTGCTTAAAGTTAAAGATGCTTTCTTCCCAGAAAGCTATTCTTGCTTTGGATTCTTCAGCCCTGGACATTGACCAAGTCGAGAATCTCATTAAATTCTGTCCTACAAAAGAAGAAATGACGATGCTAAAGGTACTCTCCTCTTTCCTCTCTCCCTGCGCGTGTGTTTTTTTGTGTTAGTAATGCTTATGAGATCATGAGAGTTTGATGTGTTCCGTTTAATACCTTGTCATCTTGTACCGTTGCTATTTTATTATTTTTCTTTGGCGTATGTCCGTGTCTATGTACAAACTGCAAATGGTTCATCATCCTACAGTAGCTTGAAGTTGTGTGTGCCTCATTACTATGTGCTAAGCTTTAACTTCATGGTAGATTTTACATTTAGGAAGGTAAATTATCGTATCTGAGTTTTCTACTTGCCCTCTCCATAGATAGTGTTTTTGAAGGCAAAACCAGCATTGTATGTTTGTGACGAGTGCTTTTGTTGATGAACTTGAGTCATAGTGTTGACACTTTCTTGAAGTGTTTGTTTTCTTGACATGTAACAGTAATAGTACGAGGAAACTTAGTTCAACGCTGCCTACATTTCATATTGTGCTAGAAGGAAAAAAGTTTTAGTGTTCCAGATGGAAAGTAGTGTAATTTAGATTGGTACTTCAATTGATTAATTGTTTGATTTCACCGAATTAGTTTCATGCGTTTTGAGTGTTGCATTGGAGCTCGAATTGGAGGGGAAGGGTTAAGAAGTGTTTAAGGTCCTTACATAGATTGAACCTTTGCTGATAAATTGTGTCAATTTGAAATTACTCATATGTTGGTTTCCTGGGTTGTGGTAGACTTCTATCTGGTCTATCCTGTTCTCCTATGTCGTGAGATGATTTCAATGCCGTGTTTAACTTTTTCATTTGTTCCTTACTTACATTATTATTTGCAGAACTACACTGGGAACAAGGATATGCTTGGAAAGTGTGAACAGGTTCTTTTCTTGTCTTGATTATGGAGGGAAGTGAAAGCATCTTGCATGCGAATTGTCAACTAATATTATGGTCAATGAACAATTTTCAGTTTTTCCTGGAGCTGATGAAGGTCCCACGAGTAGAGTCTAAATTACGAGTATTTGCATTTAGCATGACTTTTTCCAGTCAGGTAGAGTGTTCTGGTGCTTTTTGATATCTTGTATGATGCAGAATGCTATCATCATTTCTTGCTGCAAGTGCTTGTACGAATTTGTTCAGGTGAATGAATTAAAACGTAACCTGGAGACAATCAACGAGGCTGCTAGAGAGGTACTTACTTTTATATCTGGTTTGTAAAGTTAGTACTTGGAAGTTGGACCAAATGATTTCAAAAACCAAAATATCATCCGCGTTGTTGTAGGTTAAAGAATCAGCGAAATTGCGTCAAGTAATGCAGACTATTCTCACCTTGGGAAATGCATTGAACCAAGGCACTGCTCGAGGTATTACTCTGTAGGACTATGTTTGTCATGATCTATACTTTTTTATTGTGTGGAAGGCTTTTAACATTGATGTCCTCTTTCATATTACAGGATCTGCTGTGGGATTCAAATTGGACAGCCTACTCAAGCTGTCAGATACCCGTGCAAGGAACAACAAAATGACGCTGATGCATTATTTATGCAAGGTAGACATGTCAAAAGTCTCACTTGGAAAAAGGCCTTAGTGTACAATGGTTTGAAACTGTATGAATCACTTTGGGGTTGATGATGACTTGTCTTGTCAAGCTCACCTTCATTAACTCGGTAATCTGTTGTTCATAAGGACCTCGGGAATTTAAGTAAAACCCTGGAGTAGTCTGCACATGCCTGAAAGGATGCGTGCACACCTTCTTCATTTGTGAAGGAACTTGAAAAGAAATTTTTGTTTAATAGGTAACAAATAAAACACAACACTTGAGTCATCTTTGTGAGTCTAAATTTTGTTCTCTAGCAATCATTAATTTCGAGTGAATAAATTGTATGACCCAAATAATTTCGATTGAGTAAATTCCGTGATCATATTTGTGTATGTTCTTCAAATTGCTTTCCATCGTTCGATGCATGTTACTCATTTGATTCTTGCTTCTTCACTAGTTCACCAAATTAGTTTAACTGGTTTCAGCTAAATTGTGAGTACGTTGTTCTTTTGCTTCTTTTGAAATTTCTTTGGGAATTCATGCTTGTGTGGTTCTATAGCCGGTTTTTTCTTCTCTTTATTAGATCATTTCCGAGAAGCTGCCAGAGTTGCTGGATTTTGATAAGGATCTCGTTCATTTAGAAGCGGCCTCCAAGGTACGTTTGACATGCTATAAATGCAAGACTTGTACTTAGTTTTAATAATCTTTAATTAGGGTGTGTATAGTAATGTGGACAACATATTTGTTGTTCCTTCTACATATTAAATGGCCAGATCCAATTGAAGTCTTTAGCTGAAGAAATGCAAGCTGTGAGTAAAGGTCTTGAAAAGGTTGAGCAGGAACTCACCGCTACAGAGAATGATGGTGCCATCTCTGCAGGCTTCCAAAAGGTGGGGATCATACTCGGGAGTCATGGTGGTTTCTTTCTTCTTGAAGAGCATGTGCCGGTTAGGTTATTGGTTAAGATGTTAACTTACACATGGGTTCACAAACTGAAGGTCCTACATGTTTGTCAATTATGTTGTTAATACCGTTAAAGAACTTGTATTTTTCACTGGTAACTATATGGTGCATTTCCTGGTAAGTTAAGAATCCTAGTTCTCAAGTTTGACATTTGTCCCCTAGAATTAAGTGAAGCAATTTTTCCAAATTTTACTGGAACTTCACGTATGTTGGTTTATCAGAAAAATTGGTTTTCATCTGTTGTTGATGTTGAGAAATCAATCACTGGAGTAGCTAACATCGGCTCTTAATTAGTAATGGAAAACTCGTGTACTTTTGGTTTGCTTTTCTAGAGAGATATAATCCCCCACGGTACAGGAGTTGTTGTGTCGCAACCTTGAGTTAGGTTTTAAGTCTGGTGAGAATAATATTCTACGACTAGCAGTTCGTTTATTTTCAAACCGACCCATTTGCTATCTATTATTTGATTGACTAATCCTTTATGTTGGAATGTGTAAAGAGTGAAATGTTTGGGCACTTCCTCATGAGGGGATGAATCGAGAGAATTCTGAATCAAAGTTCTGGATTTTTGTTCATCCTTTGCTGTAATAATATTTGGGGTTTGCTATGTGCTTGAACCACTCCCTTCTTAAACTCTCAACAAACTTACATTTCTTGGGCACACTTACGATACTAATTTATGCTAGACTAGAATTCCTTGATTAATGGATATCACAGGCTTTATATGTATATATATATGTATACATACAACTGTTGTGTGTATATATACAACTGCTAGGCTAGGTTCCGTTGAAATATGCAAAAGTAGTTCGTGTCTGTCAAGGAACATAATAGTGAAGTTAGTGGGTAGTCTAGGTCTTCTTGCAACCACCTCTAAAATCATGTCAGTGGCAAGAGATGTATTTATCACCCGTTAAAGTTCCTTTGGTTTAACGGGTGAAAGTTAGTGCCCTTGTGCAAACAAAGCACAGAAATATCTCAATGTTGGACTAGAAAGGCTCGGTTTAGTATAACATGTCAAAGTTCAACCCTAAAACATTGGTTGGAACGTCATCGTTTCTATTTTGAGGTCATATGTGTTTTCATTTGCAGTAAAATTTGGGTAGTTGGGTGTTAGTTGCTTGGAATGATAAATCTCTAGGATTGGTTCTCATCCTTGATTTGGATCTCTTGAGTTTTATATTACATACAAATATCATTGGTATAGAAAAACAACTAAAAATGCTTGTTTTTCTTGCAAAAAGCAAAGATTCAATTTTTGACCTTTCAGGCCTTGAAGAATTTCCTTGATACTGCTGAAGCTGAAGTAAGGTCACTTATCTCCTTGTACTCTGAAGTGGTGAGCCTCAATTCCAGTCTTGTCATTCATTAAAATCGGCTGGTTCTCGCTCAGTTAAATTTCTCTGATACCTTTGTCTTGAAGGGAAGGAGTGCAGATTCCTTGTCTCAGTATTTTGGGGAGGATCCAGCTAGGTGCCCTTTTGAGCAAGGTTTTGATTTGATTTTCAACGTTAATTTCTTTTTTTTTTTTGATAAGAACGTTAATTTCTTAAAATTTCTATTGCTGTGAGGTAGGGGTTCACTATCTTGTTTCTGTTTGACCTGCCTTTTCCCCCCCACATCAAGTAGTCCACATGGATTCTGTTCGAGAAGTATTTTGGGCTAGATGACATGGTGGAGATAAAACTCTGGCAACTTTTCTTTACTTAAGTTATTTGATTTGTAGAAAACTCTCTCAATCCTGTTAAGTAAATTTCATGTCCTTGGGGAGAGCTCTCTAAAAAATTGGGTATCATAATATTCTCACTTGTCGTCGTCTGAAGTCTGAGTTGAGAAGCTTCAGGACCCGTGTTATCTGGAACATGGACTGTTACAGTATAAGGACCGGAGTGCCACATGCCCTAAATTGCAGCAAGTTATTCATGTAATACACATTCTAGGAGTATCATGACCATTTTATTTGCATTTTGTCTTTCCGTAACTTTACTATCTTGATTATTTGGTAAATCACATCACACGAGTTTTTGGAAGAACTTGGGAGGATCAGTTTGGATTGCTTAGTTCACTTCTTTGTAACGAGGGTATAGTACTTTCTTGAACCATGTTTCGGAACATTCATTCCAAAACATTTTGCTAGGTTCCCGATTCAGGCAATGTAAGACAGGACAGTTTATAAAACCTCAGTATTTTCTTCCTCCACAAACACATTGTGGCATATTCTTATTGGCATGATTTGGTATTTAGTTTATGTACAGCTTGTCTGGAGACAACTGCAATTGATTCTTGCCCTTTCCTAAACTCTGATTGCATGATTGTCTGTGTTATCCTATTAGAATAATGCTTTAGTGTTGAAAAATTAAAGCATCGTCACAGTAACTGAATACTGGCAAACTGAATAAAATTTGATGACCAGACTTTCTTCTTGCCATGCAGTTCATTATCTGGTCTCCATTTGTGTAGTGCTGAGTCTCTTTTGGGTTTCTGTTTGCAGTTACACAGATTTTGGCCGTCTTCTGTAAGATGTTCAACAAAGCGCGTGAGGAGAATGAGCAGCAGGCAGATGCTGAAAGAAAGAAACTAGAAAAGGAAGCCATGAAAGAGCAGGCGACGGCTCATTCTGCAAAAAAAGAGGGTGTTGATGCTGATCGAACAAAACCTAATTACCGTACACAAAAGCATTCTCGATCACATTCCATCAACGAAGCACTAGGAAGCCTTCATAATCTCGGGTCATAGTTGGAGGCTGATCTTGACATGTGCTTGGAAAATTGCCTTACTTTTGGAGGTTAGCAGACAGATTTTGGAAGCATTCCTGATCTGTGGTTGGCCATATTGTGTTATTTCCTCTTCTCCCGGCAACTCCTTCAAAGTCATAATCCCAGATTGCATCAGTTATTGGTAATGCATTGATGCATGTAGTGCTGCTGCAGCTGATCCGGCCTTTTTGCTGGTGGAATTTCCTTTACGAAATCAGGTGTATCCTCCAGTTTGTATATTTAATTGCTCACCTTTTGGCATTTTGTTGGAAGCTTCATATGTGCTTTCCACCTCCATTTAATCCAATTTTGTAGTACTCTCTCTTATGCAGACTACAATTTTGTAGTACTCTGAACGATAAATACCATTCCAATTGCACATATTCAAATACAAGATGATTTATTCACGGTTTAGCTTAATCTCTCTCTCTCTCTGCGTTTGCAGAAGCATTTTTTCCTTGTACAGTTGTACGTATTGTTCATGTTTCGAGTCTGTTACTTGGGAATGGTAGTACTTACTTTAGCAAATGTACATTCTGAAACATTGTACATTTTCGTTCCAAAATAAATAGTTGTAATAATTTAAAATGTTCCCCAAAGTTTTTTCAAAAAAAAAAAAAAAATATCAACGTAGAAATCTAGAGAGAGCATATTGGTGAGAAAAAGTATTGAAATTTTGGTCATTATGTTCATAAAAATGAATTTTGTGGGGTAATTTGAAAAAAAAGTTTTACGCAGATGTATACTGCTTTTGGAACACCAATTCTTGTATATTGAAATTTATCCCTAGCATTTCACAATTTAGCGTACTATAATTTAGAATATGTCGTATTGCATTCCAGGTATTGGTACGGTACGGTTCGCATTCCAGTAACATGATAGTTGTGGAACAAATGCAGGAAAGAGAAACACAACTTGTGTACTAACCCAAAGGTTTATACAAAATACTTTTCATGTTTGGAACTAGGTTTTATTAAACCTCCATGACAGGTTTTTTCTGCTGGCATGTTAAACGTTCTTTACATTATCATTATACAATTCGAATCACTTCTACTTACAACAGGCTTTTCAAAAATCAGCTACAAAGCTCAACAATATTTCTGACCTAATTTTTCACGTGAACTTGAGGGTCCCGGTCATGTATGCAATGCATTATTAGGAAAGGACAATGTGAGAATCTGTATCTGATACTTCTTCTTTCTTGGCCTTCTCTTTCTCAAGCAAATAAATTCTTTCTGCTTCGGGTATCGCCAACATTATAGTTTGCAGCTTGATATTCAGTTCTTCAACCTTTTCCATGAGCCGGTCGTTTGTAAACATGCCGAGTAGGAAGCTTTGGATGGTTTTCCAGCTTTCGATCAAGGGCAAAAATATAATAACAGCTGACCCTATGGTACCCCATGCTATTGCTATGATTGCCCAGAATGTGAAGTAACCCTTGCTGAATCTCCCTGCATATTACCCCAGAAATCAAGAATTATTACAGCATTATAAAAAAAAGTTTGCAAACTGAATATTTCACCAACCAATTAGTATATTATTTCCATTTCCCTTTCTCATTGTAACTAGTTTTGAACAACTGGCTTATGCTGTCAAAGAAAAAGGACTGATCACTAACTGAAAAGACAGTATGTGGGAATTCAAAGGATGTTTGCTAGGCAAAAAAAATACTACAGAAGGCATTTGAATATAAGTCAGACTTGAAACATCTAAGCAACCAGGAAAATTTTATTGAGATTGTAGATATTTGACAAGGCAAATCAGTAACTGAAAAAACAATATGTTATATAGACTTGGGTGCTAAGATCGGACACATCAAGCTCCAGAGTTCAGAATAACTATGCGCATTACATACGGGTCCAAGGATATGTTGTCTAATTTGAAAAAATAATTAAGTATTACAACACAATTTGATCATGATACATCGTATTTTAGACAATGATTCACCCTATTTTCAACGTGTGTGGACAAGGGAACTTCAGTCAAACTGAAGAGTCATAGGAACATAAAATCAAACTGCCGCAACTTAGTAACAAAATACCTGATTTTGGCTTCGACGTCATTTTGATATGTTTCTATATTGAAGAAGATTGATTTATGAAATATATGGCATTGAGGTTTTTGGTAGTCCATGTTCTAAGTGATCAAGTTTGGAATATTAGTTTACAACAGTAGCTTCAAAGCTTCAAATGTCAAGAACTAGGCCTTCAAGTGCTATGAAATCGAAGGTTGGATATCGAATTTTACCTGCAGGAAGAGACAGCAGAGGCCACAAAAGAACAATCACAACAGTAAAACCAACACCCCATTTCACTATCCATGCTTTTGCTCTAACCAGTTTTTCCTCCTTGAACTCCTCCGCGGGCAACTCGCTTTTATCCTTCTCAACCATACTTATCTTCTTTGTAGTATCCCACTCATAGTTCTGAGGCCAAAAGAAACTACACACAGCATGAACAGCACCACCAACAAGAATGGAGACAAGATTCCCAGCAAGCATTGGTGCGTTCCTTCCCGTCGTGTCAAGATTAACCCTTCCGTACTCAACCCTTGCAACTGATAACCAAGTGATTATTCCAAGAATGCAACCGGTGGTTGGCCCGAGGATGGCTCCTATCGCGTTTGCTTTACTCCAGAGGAGCATGAAAGCGATGGGAACAACGGCTGAGCCGACAAACACCCCCATGGCAAGGTACATCCAACCTAGGGAAACTCCGGCCTTATTTAGTATTACTGCTAAAATTCCCATGAAGCAGCCAAAGGCGAGGACAACTGCCCTCGACACTTTGAGGATTTGCTTTCCGTTTGCAGCTGGGTTTATGTAAGTGCGATAGATGTCGTACGTGCATAGTGAGGAGACTGCTATTAGTTCGGATGAACCGGCAGATGTCACAGCCCTGTGTTTCATAAGCAAGTATTCAGAGCTCAGAAACAACACTACTGGAGTTTCAAGATTAGATACTACAAGTCACAAGTGTTAAGTGGCCAGAATATGAGGTCTAAAAAGTTTTGAACCGGTTGAAACTTGATAAAAGCTAGAAACATCGACTAAACATAAGATTCGAACATCTTGAAATGATCAGGAAAATGATTCCGGCCAAACTTCATAACGTGAAGGAAATGAGTTCAAGCGAGATGTAACTCCAGTATTGCACATTTTAAGAGCCATGAAGCTCGTGTATCAGAACAAAGTCTGAAAATTCAAAAACCTGGGACAGTAAAGTCTACAAAAATTGTCTAAACTCTTAAGTGTAACTGCAGTGTACCGAAATCCAAAACCAGCTGAATATGATCGAGAAGAAAATGGAATGGCTGAACTCATATGGCTGATTGTAACTAATGAGATTACCAATTAGATCGGTTAATTCGGCATTGAGGGGTATTTGCTGAAAATGAGGATGCCACTTATGGCATATGACCCTCATAAGACTTGGAACTTATAAAGCTCCACCAAGCATCAGAAGGGTCCTGTTGAATATTTCACTTAATTTGTGGTCTTATATGTTGATGATACTAGTTTTGTATCAAACAAAAAGCAAAAACTCTTAAGTGCAGAATTAATGCATTCTATTGTTTGAAATTGTAAGACAAAACTCAAGGATAAGCATTGGTTGTAACTCACATAAAAAGCATAGTAAGTAGAAGAACAGATCCTCCTTTCCCCATCAAAGCAATAGCTGTTGCAGGAGGAACAAGTCCATGACTAGCTTCACTTGCTGTTATAGGTAAATCGAGGGCAAGGGCTCCTAGGCCAAGTGATGTTGCCAGAGAGAATGGCACAGCAAACCAGACCAACCCGCCCAACAGATAGCCCTTATGAGTTGATGAAGGTCGTGCAGCAATGGCACTCACCCAATATCCCTACATATTGAAATTTACATATATTAAGCAACTAAGAAACATTGATACCGACATGGGACACAAATGCGATCCAACACCGATGCCATTAAATATACATGCTTTAGTTGTAGTACATTGAAAAACATTCTCATGTTCTAGAAAATCACTTAATTGTTTAAATTTTAAACATATTCGTACTTAGAAAATCATTTTCATGTTCTATATACTAGAAGACTGAACAACGAGGAATTGTCACATGATCAAAATTTGAAGTTTGTGATATATAGAATTCTCAAAGATTAAAAAACATCAAGGGGAAGGGATAAATGGGTAGAAATATAGATTGTTATCATTCAATCTTTAGATTGCATGTAATTCCTATTCTAAATATGTGAAGTGTTTCCCACGAAAAAAAAAGCAGCAGTGCTGTGTTTCATGTAAGTTTCAGTTGATAGATACATTTCATAAGAAGAACGCGTTTAGACAACCATTCAATGCATTTCAGTGTCCCGCACATGTCTGAAGCCGACATGCCACCTTATTGGCAGCGTGTGTGCTTCTAAGATTAGCAAGTAGAGCATAAAGTTTTAGTTTCTTAGAAACTGAAAAAGGTAAGACATACGTTGTCAACAAACACTGTACCAAAGTTCCCAACAATATTAATTATCCCAAAAACGAGCCCTCCAGAACTCAACATTGTGAGGTAAGAGCCTTTGTAATTCCCACTGACCGGACCACAAGATTGCCCCTCATGGGAGAGTGGCTCCTGACATACTCTTGATTTGCTAGCAACCTCTAGCAGATGATTGTATACTACCGTTGGGCTACCAAGCTTGCTGCTTGCCGTGTAAACTAAGTAGACAAAGATGACTAAAACCACGTGCACTGAAACCAAAGACAAAATATAGAGCTCAAATAAGCAGCAGCAGTACTCTAAAAAGTGTAATGTCAATGGGCAACAAACTGAATATATGGTAAAGGGCAGATACCTATGATCGAGTGTATGTAGCTTGCCAAGAAAGTGGCTTTTAGCCCTCCGGCTAGTGTGTAGACAATTACGCCAAGAGGGATGAGAAAACTTGCAGCGTAAATGTTCACTCCCGTGAGTGCATTCACAACAGCAGAACCACCAAGAAGAAGCATGGCCGTCACGATGATGTTTGTCAAGAAGCAAAAAGTAAGAAAGACAAGATGAGCAGCAGTCCCCCATCTGAAGTAACAGAAGAATTGCCATTATATTCTACGAAGTGAAGCCAGTCAACAAGTAGAGATGATCAACGCAAGCTATCTAAAACCTTCCCAAGTGCAACCCCGTCTTGCACGTGGAGATGCAAACATCATATAGGAGAGAAACATAATGCAATTGGCGAGCAAATGCAGATATAGAGACTCAAACCCAAGAGCCTAACAACTATGGCATGCTACATACTTTCATTTGTATCATCACAACTAATTGACATACCGGGCCTTCACAATTTCACACACAGTATGAGCATGGGGGGCTTTTCTTTTGATCTCTATAGCCATTACACCAAAGAGTAGTACCTGTTCATTTAGAATAACCAAAATAACCAATAGAAATGTATCTCACTGCCTTCTTGAGGAGACAAAAGAAGTTAAGAAACAAAATAATAAAGACCATAGCCAACATACCTGGATGGTAGCTCCACTGGCGTACCAGAAAGGACCACTAACTCCGAATTGCCAGGCAACGTTGGAGCTTTGCAAAATTGTAGCTGCCCAAGTCCACTTCAGCAATAAAAAATTTGAAGTCATTTGTCAGTTGCATAGAAAAAAATTCCAAATTTTCACCCGCAATGGTCGACGACCTGAGCAAATTACCTGAGACACAATCACACTAGCAATAAGTCCTGTTTTAACATTCCTCCCTGCAGTATTGAACCATTCTGATGTGTGCCGGGATCCAACGTATCGCTTCTCCAGCCAAACCTGCAACAAATGATTCACACTCGGTACTTGTAATCCAACAATTTGCGATGCTTGTAAACAAAAAATGATAATTCACAGGGTTTTGGACATGTTTGATTGATCACGCTACTACTGAAGGAATATGTAACGCAATAGTTTGATTGGTAACACCACAATAGTAGTGAGGGGATTACCAATCTCACTACCAACGGTTTTGTAGTGACTCCACCAATTGTTAAAATCAAATGCTGGAAATACGATTCCACGCGAGTCATAATCAAAATCCCATATTTAATCCGGACAATCAAAAGGCCACGGAATAGCCAATATTAGCTAACATCATACTGTTCGAAGTTTCACATCTTTGTTTGTGCATATTTCGAGGTCCAAATAGTTGTTATCAATCTGTGTGGCAGGCACATCACATGGGCAAAATATCCATTCCTAAATGCGGGATAAGTAGATGATATATGCCCAGTTTTGGTGGTAGCTTTTCCTGATTGCATAAGGCCATATTTGGATCATGGATTTTTGCGGAAAGAAAAACCAGAAATCCCAGATGGATAAATTTAGCTTCTCCAGTCTTCACTTCATTATCTATACATTTTTTTTTCCATTTCTTCCATAAATCCCCAAACAAATCCTAATGACTATAGGCAGGCAAGAATTGATTGAGTGATAAGAGTGTAGAGAGAGAAGGGAACGGAAGGGAAGGGGTAGTATATTATATACCAGGAAGGAGGTAAAGAATGCGAAGAAAGCTCCAAATCCAAGAATAACGGAGTACCCAACACCTTGATTCAGAACCGGTTTGCCTCCGAAGAAGCTGCTCTGCCTCACGCAGCCGTTGGCGGCGGCGGAGTAATAATTTGCAGAGAATTCAAACGGAGGACAGTTGGCCGGAGAAGAAGCCATCTGGGGGTAGCTGGATTAGTGGCGCCGGCGCTGCCCCTCTGCTCAAAATTCAACTGTCATACAGTGCGTTAAGAGATTCAAAGCAGATAGCGTATACACATATACCGGAGTTGATTCCTTGTGACGGCCTACAGAATACTACAGGGAGTAGCTAGCTCAAAGTCAATAGTATGAACACGTTTCTGTCTCATTGGTACTGGAGGAATCTCCTTGACTGGCGGTAAGAGTTCAGTCTGTCACTGTCTTGGCTTTGAATTTTGGCTTCGGAAAATTTTACGAAAAAATCTTTTATTTAGGGAAGGGACAAAAAAATATCATTAGGGTGTGTTCGTTTAAGAGTTTTTCAAACAATTTCATTTCTATATATAAGGAGTATTTCTAAAACACTTTTTTCTCAGATAAATTTCTGAAACACTTATAGCAAGCAACATCTTAAAATTTTTTTAAAAAATTATTTCAGAAATACTCAAAATGAACACACAAATCTCAATATAAAAACTTCAAAAACAATTACACTATGGAGTTCACTTGGGATTTCATAATTTTACCCGTCAAGTTAAAAAACTTGCATCAATAGGATATTATTAGTTGTTATTTTTGATAAAATTACTTGTTCACAATAATTAAGCGACTTGTACAATTAAAACACTATTAATTATGTTTTTTAATAAAATGTCTCGCTACATATCATTAAAGTGGATGTTATAATAGTCTTCATACGAAATTGTGGGTATTATTTTAGATGCTTCTATTGTAGTGTAATTTTAACACTTGTCTTCACTAAGTTGACATTCTTTTTGGTATCCTTTCATGGAAATGAGATTTTCCCAATTCTCAAAATTCTAAGATGTGTGTAACAAATAAAATCAAGTCTATTAATAAAGATACGAAAAAAATGCACAAAAAATATTATTATTAAGTTAGATAAAATTGTATAGCCCTCCACTATATTATTTGCGATGAAAAGACGATTCTCCTTATGTTCGGTTAAGTGTTTCTAAAATAATTTTTAGAAAAGAAACTCTGAGATATTGTTTGGTGTAAATATTTCACAAAAAATTATCAGTTAAATTTTTTGACATTTTGAAGGCTCTTTATCTCTCTCTTCTTTTCTAGGGAAATGAGTATTGTGTTTTAAAGTTAATTTTTTGTGTGCTTTGTGCATATATTCTATTAACAAAATTTTTTATTTTAAAATTTTGAATTTGCATTTAATCTCGAATCATTTTTTTTAAGTCATCAGTAAATTTTTAAATTTTTTTTGAAAATAAAATTTTAAGAACACGACTAAAAGGAGATCAAATAAACGGTGGACACGACTAAAATGTGATCAAATGTGGCTATTTAATGCATTAATCATTGACAAATATGATGATGTAATGATAATCAATATTGGTAAATAAACAAAATAATATTTGGGAACCATTTTCCCAAACATGTTTCACAGTATTACTCTAATTTTTTTATAAACACTTAACCAAATACACCCTCAATCTTCGATTATGGTTGCGATTCAAAGCAATATAAGTAAACAACTTAGTCAATTGTAAATTAAGACCAAGTAACTTATGTACAAAAGGCACGTCAACGAGGAGTCACTTAAATACATGGTGCTAGTAGTTAATTTGTGGAACTACCACTATCCACGGGGAGGTTGTAGTGTATTTTTCTGTAATGTACGTATAACGCGGATAAAACGACGTAGTTTTGTCTAATTTGGTCTTGAAACTACATCGTTTTAATTTATTGCGCGAATTATTATCAACATGCATGAGATCAAAACAATGTAGTTTCAAAGACAAAATAGGCAAAACTATATCGTTTTGCCCGCACTACACGTGCACTATAACTCCCCCAAATCCCCACTATTTTGGTATCAATTAGTTTCAAAAGTATTCTTAGAATAGTTTATAAACTATAATAATTAAAAATTTATTTCAACAAAATAACTCGCACGTCTACGGTTGAACCACATTGATGTTGGGCATTCAATCACAAATCTAATGCATTTACCATTTATAAAGTCTACTGATTTGGTGGCCCTCGTGTTATTGGGCTCTTGTTATTAGGCCGGAAGGGTAGTCCTAGGCAAAGTTTGGTGGATCTATGCTTAAGGTCGACCCAGACCACCCATCTCCATAGTCAAACCTCGCCTAAGTTTGTCACCTCCTGTGGATGTTGAAGAATCGCTCTGGCACCTGTCTCCTAGAATAAAACGGCTCATTCGACCAATAGAATACCACCTAATTGACTGCCTATTGAACTAACTGTATTTGACTCTCCCTCCACAAAATAAGAAAAACCGAAAGAAAATTGTATAGACACAAAACGTCCAAGTTGTTCTTGTCCCTCGAAACTAAGAACTGGATTCACGGTAAATAAAAATCCATAAACTTTTCAAACTGCCAACAACATATATGAAGGATTAATATAGAAACATAACAAACATTAATGGCGCAATTGATAGACATTAATACAACCATGAATGAGTCGTAATCAATGAGATTTTTCGGTTGGTAATATATTTTTGCTTTCCGAATTTACATTGTAATTTTGTTATGTATATTCGGTTATTTATTCAGCGGAATTATTTTTTTGAATGGAATCCGATCAAACTGTGTGCAATATTTTTCCTACATTCCTTTCATTCCCTCACCTTTTAACATCCTTGGTTGTCCTCTTGCAGTGGAAACGTTCCTCGTACCCAATTTCACCAATGCCTTTTGGTTAGAAATCACAAGTGCTGTAACACATCTTCAGGCAAGGTTTTGAATATCGTATCGGTTTTAGTATCGGTTTGCTTATTAGGACGGTACTATTAATATCGGTCATATATTTGGGACCGTATCAAATTTATCGCAATTGTCAATATATATATATATATCAGTACCCGGTTGGTATAGACCGGTATATAGAACGATAAGGTATTAGACATATCTGGAGTGGTTGTGGCGACAAAGCAATGGTTGTGACAGTGACAATGGGATTGGAGTGATAGTGGTGAAGCTGCAATTCGTAGATGTGGTGGTGATGAAGTGGTGGCGATCGAGGGTTTGTGATGGTGGTGGTGGTGACGATAATGGTGATGGTGATGGTGGAACAAAGGTGGTGATGTTGGTGACATTGATGGTGGAGTGGTAGTGGTCGTAGTTAGCGTTGGTGGGGTGGTTGTGGCAACAACTGCAATGAAGCGATGGTTGTTGTAGGCGGTAGTTGAGGGTGGTGATGGTGGAAGAATGGGGTGATATACAACTAATTAAGCACTAGACTATTTGATTTTTACGAATCTTTAAGCTTACATTTTAAGAGGCACTTAAAATTTCAAGAAATGTTAAATATGACTATTAAACGTATTTAATTACTTATTACTCCATGCTTTCAATATTAAGTGTTGAATTGGATTGTCAAACAACCCTAGTGATAGACTTAAACATTATTCTGAGTCGAGCTATCTATTTATATGCCTGATAGGTCATGACGTGCAGACTGAGCCGGTTAGTATTCTGGTCGGTCGGTAAGCAATTCGCCTCAGATATTTTGTGGTCCGCTCAGTTCGGTCTCCTCAGCTCAGCCAGTGTCTCGGTCTCCTCAGCTCAGCTAGTGTCTTGGTATCCTCAGCTCAGCCACTGTTTGATCTGCTCAGCCCAGCCATTGTCTGACCTATTCTGCTGAATAACTCTCCACAATTCCTGGGATCTATCTGCCTAAAACGGATCGTTCCACAAGGAAAGGAAGATCCCAAAGATCTCTCCACATCTTGCGCACCATCTCCACCCGCTCCCATTATTTAAGGCAAGGGGGATTGTTGGGGATTCAGTTACCAAATTAAAGGCCACTAGCCTTGATTTACTCCACCAAATCAGGAGTGAACCACGTCCGTTCCTAATTTGTCTCCAACAAGATCTCTATATAATGGAGGCAGCTCTATGGTACAAGGTACGAACATTCTGCCCAATTTTACCCATACCTTCTTTCTACATTATTCCTCCATCCTCAAGCTAACTTAGGCATCGGAGGGGTGTTGGCGAGATACCACACCGGTGTCAAGTTATTTTTGCAGGTCTGCCGGGGACGATCTTAAATCCGTTTCATCAGTTGGCGCCGTCTGTGGGAACGATTAGAAATTTATTGATTGATCGGATTTATGGTCTTGACCCGCTCAATGGCTTCCAACGATAACAATGCTCATTCTGCTCCACCTGTTGCAACCGCTGCTGATTATCAAGCCCTCCGTCAGGACGTGGTGACGTTGACGCAAGGGATGCAGCGCATTCTGGAGCAGAATCAGGCCTTACTGCAGCGCCTACAACCTGAACCTCCTACTAGAGATCCACCACCGCCATTGGCCCCGATGGCTGATCCCCCTGCCCCAGGAATGGCTGGCGTAGACTTTGACGTTACTGGGGGGCATGGAGAGACCAGCAGCCATGCGGCAGCGCCGCATTACGGAACTTTTTCCGGTTCCACGTGTCCTGAAAGTCTTATGACCGATCAGATGCGCCAGATGAAGACACAGTTGGATAACCTGACGAAGCAGATGAAGGCCAAAGCTCCAGCCTCTGTGGATGAGTTGGTGCAGACCACTGAACTTCCCTTCACTGCTGAGGTGATGGCGGTGCCCCTCCCGCCAAAATTCAGAGTCCCTCAGATCGATATCTTTGACGGGACAAAAGACCCTCTTGATCACCTGGAAACTTACAAGTCCCTTATGCACCTTCAGGCGGTACCTGACGCCATTATGTGCAGGGCCTTTCTCATCACTCTCAGAGGAGCCGCTCGGATGTGGTTCAACAAACTTGCTCCCAACACAGTCAGTACTTTCAAAGAGCTCAGTCGCCTCTTTGTAAGCTATTTCATTGCTGGTCAACGATACAGGAGGTCAGCCACTTACTTGCTCAATATTAAGCAAGCTAAGGGGGAAACACTTAGGGAATTCACGACCAGATTCAACAAGGAATCCATGCAGGTGGATAATGCTGATGATCAGGTAGCTATCGCGGCATACATGTCAGGGCTCAGACCAGGACAGTTTTTGTTCTCCTTATCTGCAGAGCCACCGACCAACATGGCTGAGCTCATGCTGCGGGCTCAGCGACAGATGAACGCAGAGGACACCCTTGCTGCCCATCGCAATCGCGAGAGGGAAGCTTCTGCCCCCCAGACAGGGCCTCCTCAGCCGAGCAAACGAAGGAAAGAGACTGGGCAGTCTAGGATTGAGGACTACCCGAGAGGGAAGAGAATGGACAGAAGAGATTCTCCCCAGAAGGGGAGGCCGGATAGGAGATTCCAAGACTATACTCCCCTGGTCGCAACGGTCAATCAGGTGCTGCAGGAGATAAGTGAGTATCTTGAGCTCAAGTGGCCAGGAAAGATGAAAACACCGGCTGAGCGACGTTCTCGCCAGAAGTACTGTCGTTTCCATCGTGATCATGGGCACGATACGGATGACTGCATTGAGCTAAAGCAACAGATTGAGGGGTTGATCAGACGAGGGCGTCTCCAACGATTTGTTCGTAAGGAAGGGGAGTTTAATCAAGGAGCAGGACAAGCTGCTGGGCCAGCTGATCACAGGCGTGAGAGGACTCTTCCTCCTCCTCCTCCTCATCGCCCCGTAGGGGAGATAAACACGATTTCTGGGGGACCAGGAGTTAGTGGGGATACCAGGGCTGCTCGGAGAACCTATGCCAGGGAAGTGTTCAATGCAGAGAGACCAGCCAAGCGCACGCGAGTGACGGATTCAGCCATCCAGTTCACGGCAGAGGACGAGGAAGGAGTACTCTATCCTCATGATGACCCATTGGTGATCACAGCTCTCCTCGCCAACTGGACAATGAGGAGGATCCTCGTGGATACAGGGAGCTCAGCAGATATCCTCTTCTTACCTGCTTTTGAGAAGCTGCAGCTGGGGAGAGATAGTATTAGGCCGGTGCAGTCTCCTTTGGTCGGTTTTTCGGGAGAGACTGCCCATCCCTTGGGCACGGTGTCCTTGCCTATCGTGATTGGAGATGAGCAAAGGAATGTCACTGCCTTGGTGGATTTCCTGGTGATGGATTGCCCTTCAGCTTATAACGTGATATTGGGTAGGCAGACCCTCAATAAGTTCAAAGCAGTGGTTTCCACATTTCATTTGAAACTCAAATTCCCTTCAGCTGGTGGTGTTGGAGAGGTCAGAGGAGATCAGAAGAGGGCAAGGGAGTGTTATATCACTTCGATAAAGACAAGAGAAGCCCTTTCAGTCAGCGGGCTTGACACAAGGGATGAGGAGAAGCTCCAGCAAGGAGAACCGGTTGAGGAGCTGGTCGAGGTGCCTGTGGTAGAAGGACAGACTGAGAAGACGTTCCGTTTGGGTTCAGGTCTGAGACCGGAGGAGAAGGCTGCTCTGGTGAAATTCCTAAGAGATTATGCAGATGTCTTTGCCTGGTCACACAGAGATCTGCCAGGCATAGATCCCAGTATCATCACTCATCGATTAAGTGTGGACAATGCTCATCGTCCAGTGAAGCAGAAGACGCGCACGTTTGCTCCAGAGCGCAATGCAGCCATTGCCGCAGAGGTGGATAAATTGGAGGAGGCTCAGTTTATCAGAGAAGCGAAATACCCAGTATGGGTATCCAATGTGGTGCTTGTCCCTAAGCCAAAGGGAAAATGGAGAATGTGTGTGGATTTCAAGGACCTTAACAAAGCCGGCCCTAAAGATAGCTTCCCCTTACCTAGGATTGATCTCCTCGTAGATTCTACAGCTGGTCACGAGTTGCTTAGTTTCATGGACGCTTTTTCTGGTTACAATCAAATCCAGATGCATCCCGAAGATGAGGAGAAAACCTCCTTCATCACGGCTAGAGGACTCTACTGCTACAAGGTGATGCCCTTTGGGCTTAAGAATGCTGGAGCAACCTATCAGAGGCTAGTCAACCGAATGTTCAAAGAGCAGATAGGTCATAATATGGAGGTGTATGTCGATGACATGCTGGTTAAGAGCCTGAGGAGGTCAAGTCATGTGGAAGACCTCAGAGAAGCCTTTGAGGCGCTGCGAAAGTACCAGATGAAACTCAATCCGAGCAAGTGTGCCTTTGGGGTCAGTTCGGGAAAGTTCTTGGGATTCATGGTGTCCCAGAGGGGTATAGAGGCCAATCCTGAGAAGATCAGCGCCATCCTTAATATGGAGTCTCCCAGGGGAATTAAGGGGGTGCAGAAGCTCACGGGGTGCATTGCAGCCCTCAATCGTTTTGTTTCCAGAGCTACCGATAAATGCCGTTCGTTTTTCCAAGTCCTAAAGAAAGCTTTCCATTGGACGCCGGAGTGTGAGATGGCCTTTCAAGAACTGAAAGGATATTTGATGACTCCTCCCCTCCTCAGCCGTACCATAAGGGGGGAGGATCTATACATTTACTTAGCTGTCTCACCTCACGCAGTGAGTTCAGTACTGATAAGAGTGGAAGCCAACATACAACATCCAGTCTACTATACTAGCAGAGCATTAAGGGGCGCTGAAACCAGGTACCCTCAGGTCGAGAAGATGGCCTTTGCCTTGGTAACAGCAGCAAGGAGATTGAGGCCTTATTTCCAAGCACATCCCATCAAAGTTATGACCGACCAGCCGCTTAAAAAGACGTTACACAGTCCTGAGACATCTGGGAGGCTGATCCAGTGGTCTGTGGAGCTGGGGGAATTTGACTTGGAATTCTGTCCTAGAACAGCCATTAAGGCACAAGCCCTTGCCGATTTTATGGCAGAATTCTCGCCACCAGATGCTTCAAATGCCCTGCCAGCTGAACCAGTGAACCCAGGAGCTGAGGAGCCAATGGGCTGGTTCCTCTATGTTGATGGCTCTGTGAATACAGAGGCCAGTGGAGCAGGGATCATCTTAATTTCTCCGGACAAGCTCCAGCTTCTCTATGCCATCAGATTTAATTTTAAAGCTACCAACAATGAGGCTGAGTATGAGGCACTTCTGATTGGGCTCAAACTGGCAAAATTCTTGGGAATCAAAGACCTTACTGTGGGTAGTGATTCCCAGTTGGTGGTAGGACAGGTGCTGGGAGATTATGAAGCCAAGGAAGACAGAATGAAATTGTACCTAGATAGGGTCCAACATCTCCAGAAAGCCTTTGACACTTTGAGGCTGTTGAGGATTCCCCGTGAGGAAAATGCAGAAGCAGATCAGCTCGCACGACTAGCCACAGCTCGAGAAGAAGCCCTCAGTCACCTTATCCCAATCCAGAGAATGGAAAGACCAAGTGTGGAATTACCTGTGCAGGAGGTGGCTGCTGTTGACTACAAAGATTCTTGGGCGAGCCCCATTATTGATTACCTGGAAAGGGGTGTACTGCCCACTGACAAAGATTCAGCCAGGCGACTGAGGTTAAGAACAGCTAAATACCTGTGCCTAGATGGAGTCTTGTATCGCAGAAGTTATTCATTCCCATTGCTAAGGTGCCTGACTGCAGAGGAAGCTGAATATGCTATGAGAGAGATCCATGAAGGATCCTGCGGAAATCATTCTGGGGGCAGAGCATTGGCACAGAAATTGGTCCGAACAGGGTATTACTGGCCTACCATGCAAAGCGACGCAATGCAGATGGTCCAGAAGTGTGAGAAATGCCAGAAGTTTGGCAACATTCTTCACCATCCTCCCACTTTGTTAACTCCAATCCCCTCTCCTTGGCCGTTCGCCCAGTGGGGATTGGATCTAATTGGGCCTCTTCCTATAGGCAAGGGACAGAACAAATTTGCTATTGTGGCTGTAGACTACTTCACCAAGTGGGTGGAAGCTGAGCCCCTTGCCACCATTACTACGAGGAAGGCCATCAACTTCATCTGGAAGAATATTATCAGCAGGTTTGGATTACCCAGGGTGATCATCACTGATCGTGGCAAGCAGTTCCACAATGACCAATTTCAGGAATTCTGTGAGCAGAGGGGAATACAGGTCCACTATGCTTCCAAAGCGTATCCTAAGGCCAATGGGCAGGTTGAAGTCACCAACCGCACAATCAAGAAAAACCTGAAGAAGAAATTGGAAGCTGCAAAGGGAGACTGGCCAGAGGAGTTGCCCAGTGTCCTGTGGGCTTATCGAACGACCGCGCGCACAGCGACTGGAGAAACCCCTTATTCTTTGGCTTATGGGGTGGAGGCAGTAATTCCTGTAGAAATTGGGCTGCTCAGCCACAGAACTCGGGATTTCCAAGAGGAAGAGAATCGACAGGGACTCTTGGAGGGATTAGACTTCCTAGAAGAAAAGAGAGAAAGAGCAGCCATTAAAATGGCCACTTATCAACAGCAAATGGCCAGATTCTACAACAGACAGGTCAGGGAAAGAAGTTTCAGAACTGGGGAGTTGGTACTGAAGAAAGTAGATCCCACGGGGAAGAGGATTGGGCATCTGGGGCCAAATTGGGAAGGTCCTTACCAAGTAACTGAGCACGTGAAGGCTGAGGCCTATCGTTTAGCTACGTTGTCAGGAAAAAAGCTCCCCCAACCCTGGAATGCTGAGCATTTAAAGAAGTATTTTCAATAATATTGGCCAAGTGTTTATCTTTATTGTCTTATTTCGTTATTATTTCCTTGTCCCATCTTTGTATGTAAACAGGAATTATCAAATTTATTACAAGTCCAGTCAAGATGGACGGATTATTATGAAGTTGTCTGAATTATGTCTGAAGATAACTAAACATATTGGTTGAACAGCCTCGTCTGTTCAGAACATGTCCTCCGGGACCATGTACCCAAGCAGCCTCGCCTGCCCAGACATATCCTCCGGGACCATGTATCCGTGCAGCCTCGACTGCTCAGACATGTCCTCCGGGACCATGTATCCGTGCAGCCTCGACTGCTCAGACATGTCCTCCGGGACCATGTATCCGTGCAGCCTCGCCTGCTCAGACATGTCCTCCGGGACCATGTATCCGTGCAGCCTCGCCTGCTCAGACATGTCCTCCGGGACCATGTATCCGTGCAGCCTCGACTGCTCAGACATGTCCTCCGGGACCATGTATCCGTGCAGCCTCGACTGCTCAGACATGTCTTCCGGGACCATGTATCCAAGCAGCCTCGCCTGCCCAGACATGTCCTCCGGGACCATATATCCGAGCGGCCTCGACTGCGCAGCCATGTCCTCCGGGACCCTGTATCCGAGCAGCTTTGCCTGCCCAGCAAACGAGCCTCAGAGGCAAGCAAAGTATTATCAAAAATGAATTATTCAACTGAAGTATATTTCTTAAGTTGTTGCAAGGATTGTAAACTGGCCGACATCGCACGCAGAAATACAGAGACAAAAGAGAAGAATAAAGTTATTCATTCGACTGAAGCTTGACAGATGAAATTGCTCATTTCTATTCATTAAAGGGTTTTTACAAGCGTTGTGAAAGCAAATACAAGATACAAAGGAAAAGAAATAAAAAAAAAAACTAATTATTCAGCAGGCCCGGGAGCAGGAGGCTGGTCAGCGAAAGGGAGCTGGCCTTGGGCAGGAGGATCGACCGCCTGATCGGTGCTAGGAGGCGAATTCCTGAGAACTTCCTCAGCAATCTCCTCTAGCAGCTGATCAGCTGCGCTGAGCCAAATCCCCTCGGCTAGGACCACGGCTGGGTCGACCATGGCCAGGGGAGGAGGAACTTCATCGTCGCCAGTGATGTCTATGATGGCTGTACTGCCTTCCTCTCCCTGGGTGATCATGAGCTGGCCACGATCGGTTGTCCCTTCCAGGAGAAGAACCCCAGCATGGCACTCCTCCTCCTCTTCTTCGGAGACCTCCTCCTCGGCGTCCTCCTCCAAGCCAACGTCCTCAGCTGCCGGCTTAAAGGAGCTCAAGTCTAGCTCGGGGTAAGCTGAACCGATCTTCCTTTTCAGGGACATGAAGCCACCGAAGAAGTACTCGGTCATCAGGTCAATGAACTCCGGAGAGTCTTTCAGTTGATCCATCTGAACTGACCGGGTCCGTTCTTTCAGCGAGTTGAGCTCCACATCCTGTTCTGAGAGCAGCTTACCCTGCTCGTCGCATCTCTGGACCAGGTCTTGGACCTGCTTCTGCTTAGCCTTTAGACCTAGCATCGCATCAGCCAGGTCTTTCTTCAGGTCGGCCACTCTGCTTTGCTCCAGGGCCAGGCTGTCCTCCAGCTGAGAAGCCCGCCTCTCGTGGGCTGAGGAAGTCTCCGCTAGGCTCGAGATCTGAGCCTCCTTGATGGAGTTCTCGTCCCTCAGCTGAAAGATTTCGTCCTTCAGCTTTGAATTGGACTCTCGGAGCTCAGTCTCTACCCTCTCACTCTGTCTTTGCTTCTCCTCCAGAGCAGAGACCGCCTCTTCATCGTTCAGGCCCAGCTGCACCAGATCGGTGCTGTAGACTGCAGCCTGCAACACGGTAAAAGCGGGTATTAGGGCTTGACAAGTTCGCTGTGGCATGGAGAAGGGAAAAATATTTACCTTAGCCAGATGCATGAGGAGTCGGGCACGCTTCTCATCAGCAGCTTTCCCTCTCATGATCTCCCGATCCTTCATAGTCGGGAGCTCGTTCATCATATCCACAGCGTAATCGCAGCTCGTGAGGATGGATAGTTCTGGAGCTGGAGGAGGAAGCTCAACCTCAGGTGCGGCCATGGCTGAGGGGGTAGCCTCCGTATGTTTCCTCTTTTGACCATGCTGAGCTTGCTCAGTCATGGGTGGAGGTGAGGACGCTCTTACTTCTGAGGTCGTGACAACGACATCCTCAGCCGTCGGGACCTGCTCTTCAGGAGCAGTTTGATGATCGAGGACGTGGACGTCCTCAGTCTCACTCCTCCTGGATTTCTTGGCAGGAGGAGCGGGGGGCTGTTGGTTTTGGGAGGTCACCCCCGAGTCCACGAAGGTAGAAGGGTCTGTCAGAACCTTCTTCTTGGTCTTCTTAGGGACCCTGGTGTTGGCCCGCTCGGCCCGTTCAGCCATTGCTGCCAGCTTCTCAGCATTCAGCTTCATCTCGTCTTCTGCTGAAAATACACAAAAGACAATGGTTAGATAGCTTCATCTAGCAGAAGGATGGAGCAGAAGAGATACCTCTCTCTAAGGCAAGGGCCTCACGTGTGGGTTCGGGACCGAGGAGGTATCTCGCCAAGGTTTCCGGAGTGATCAGGACTCGATGATCGCGCTCGGGATAGTCAGCTACGGCCTTCAGTTGCGCTCTGACCTCAGCAGTGATTCCCGGTCTTTGTTTTCCTGTTCAGAATACAGTAAAGAAAAGTCAGCCATGTAGAGCAAGATAGATAAAAAGCAAAGGAAAAACCAAACAGGCGCGGAAGGTCAGTGCTCACGGGATGGATGAACTTCTCCCCAGAACACGCGGATCTTGGAAGCACTTGTTCGCTCTTCCCAAGCAGGGAACTCCCATCCCTCCCCTGAGAGGAAGAAAAACTTGTCTTTCCACCTCTTGTTGGCTGAGGGGAGGCCTTCGATTGCAGGAGCTGTGCTGTCCCTCCGGGAGAAGTACCACCATCCCTGAGCAGCCATGCTCACTTGGTGGCAGTGGAGAAAGGCTTCCGGGGTCAGCCTGGCCTTGTCCTCTGTGGCGGCTGCCCAGAGCACGCTGCAGCTGACCAGGATTCGCCAGGCGTTGGGCAAGAGTTGTCCTGGGGATAGCCCCAAGAACCAGAGGACCTCCCTTATGCAGGGATGGAAGGGAAGCCTCAGCCCGGCCTCGAAATCTGCTACATAGAGGCTCAGCTCATCGAACCGGGGGGCGTTCGCCCTCTCGTTCGGACCCGGGACTCTCAGATGAACTGAAGCGGGGATTTGGTACTTCACCCTCATGACGGCGAGATCAGCCTCGGTCATCGTCGAGGCTATTCGGTCGGCCTCTATAGGCCTGAGGTGTAAGGCCACACCTCGAGGCTCTGGGCATTCTACGGGATTTGTTGGTTCTGGACGGTCAGCCTGGGTGGCGTCCCTTCGTGAAGGGGTTGGTACGGACATCCTAACCTGTACTCGCCTAGAGCCCATTCTATGGAAATCAGGGACGGCCGGTTTAATGATGTCAAAAATATCCCGGTAATATCGTGAAACGGCTGGGGAGTGGGCGAATTCTCCTAATGAAGGGCAGTCGGAATGGTGGTGCAGATAACGACAGAGCCTGAGGAAGAAGAAGGCCCAGGAATGTCCTAAACCCCTAGGGTCTGGAACAAAATTGTTACCAGCCAGAATCGAGAAAGAAAACGGCCCAAGCGTACCTAGAATACGAGAACTGCGGTTGTCTGAAGCGAGTGGCAGAAGGCAGTTTTCGGCAGGAGTTCGCAAGAGACTGGGTATGCTGTTGAAACGACGAGAGAGAAAAACCCTGATAAGTCTTAACAGGTCCCTTTTATAGAGCCTCCATAATGAACCTTCAAATGTGAACCGTTGATTTAATACACGTGGCACTCCCAGATTAAACGCCGCCTCCAGGCACTCAAACGTTTCTGACACAGCATTAAATGTGGCGTATGAACCCAGGCAAAGCATGAGCCGTCGTGATTCAATGCACCAGACCGTTGATATTTCCTCTCTTAAAGCAGGCCAACCGTTCGGAAATAGGGGAGTAGCTGATAGGTCATGACGTGCAGACTGAGCCGGTTAGTATTCTGGTCGGTCGGTAAGCAATTCGCCTCAGATATTTTGTGGTCCACTCAGTTCGGTCTCCTCAGCTCAGCCAGTGTCTCGGTCTCCTCAGCTCAGCTAGTGTCTTGGTATCCTCAGCTCAGCCACTGTTTGATCTGCTCAGCCCAGCCATTGTCTGACCTATTCTGCTGAATAACTCTCCACAATTCCTGGGATCTATCTGCCTAAAACGGATCGTTCCACAAGGAAAGGAAGATCCCAAAGATCTCTCCACATCTTGCGCACCATCTCCACCCGCTCCCATTATTTAAGGCAAGGGGGATTGTTGGGGATTCAGTTACCAAATTAAAGGCCACTAGCCTTGATTTACTCCACCAAATCAGGAGTGGACCACGTCCGTTCCTAATTTGTCTCCAACAAGATCTCTATATAATGGAGGCAGCTCTATGGTACAAGGTACGAACATTCTGCCCAATTTTACCCATACCTTCTTTCTACATTATTCCTCCATCCTCAAGCTAACTTAGGCATCGGAGGGGTGTTGGCGAGATACCACACCGGTGTCAAGTTCTTTTTGCAGGTCTGCCGGGAACGATCTTAAATCCGTTTCATCAATGCCTTAATGTGTTCATTATTCATAAAAAAATTAGATTAATCAGACAATAATATCCATCCAAGCACAAAATATAGCCATATGAGAAATGTAACATGACAATATTGTCTAACCGTCTATTTTATTTATGATGAATATAATTTGATCAAGCCTTTATCGATGTTTATAAATACATTTATACTTGCAAAATAAACAAATTTAATTGTCAAGTTGATACGCACTGAATTTCATTTGCGTCAGATGAGAGTTCAGGATGTTCATTCATTTTAATATATATTTTATTGTCATTCAATTGAAATCAAACACCTCAATCACTTTGCACTAGACATCTACCAGTTGAGTTGTTCAATTAATTTAAGCACATGATTTTGACTGTCAACTAAAAAAAAAGCGTGCATATCTCAAATCTTATTGGTTTGGCATTTTGTATTTACTTTATTAATAACTAAATGAGATAGTTCTACCAAAACCTTAGTAAAATTGATTTATATAATATTATTTGATATTTAATAATTTTCAAATTTAAAAAAAAACTTCATATTAATTGTAATATAGAAAAAAACTTCTCTTTAATAGCGATAATAGAAAAGAAATGAGCTTTTCATAGATATCAGACTCGAAGAAAAAATTTAAAAAACATGGCCTGAATTTAAAAAAAATGACGTTAAAAATAATATTTTAAAAAATTTAATCTTTATTTAATTTTTAAGATTTTAGTCATAATATATTATTTTTTTAAACTTCATTCATCAAGATGAATGATTAAACTACAAATTTGACAAGAATTTAATAAAATTAAGAAAATAACCAAATGTTTTCCCAATTGAAATTGATGTAAATTAATAATCTTCCTTAAAAAAATATAAAAATTGTTTTTTCCTCGGGTAGGAAAAAACGATATTAGCAATTCTATTTATGTATATAAGGAAAATGATTAGCAAATTTTGTTTTCTTTTGGAAAGAAATCCAAATTTAAGAAATGGAAAGAATTAAGAGTAATTGGGTGGTTCGATGAACATAGACCAAGTCGGAGACCTCACGCTATCTTCCCAAACTTGCCCTCCAAGAAATTATATTAAAATTTAATTTAATGCAGGTTTTACGTTATAGGCCATTCATGATGCATGAATTACTACAATGACCCTACGTTGTTATAGATTAAAAAAAACACACAGCCCATTTGATTGGTGAAGATCATGAAGGGGTATTTTCGTTATTTCATATTGCCCTAGAAGACACTAGAATTTGAACCAATTGAAGAACCAAGCTGACCACAATAAACAATTCAAATGGACCACGTGAGCCTAACCATACACCTAACCATGGTTACCGCCACATATACACCGCATATTCGCTGTGTATATATATCATAAACCATCCTTAACCCCTCCCTCCCACCAAACAGAGAAACAATTCAAAGCACACCATTCCAAATTTCTGGCATTTCCTGAATTACGTTTTCTAAGTCTGAAAAATCAGCGAAGATGATGAGTCGCAGCGCGACAAGGGTAGTACGTTCTGTCGTGGTACATGCGCGTGGTCCAAAATACTTCTCGACCGCCACCGCCCGTACGATAGGAACTGAGTCAGCTTCCGGCAGAGTCCTAAAAGGCGCGGACGCGTTCTTCCATATGAATCCGGGTAAGGTTTCCGAGAGGGCAGCGGTGGCGTGGATCAGGTTCCCTGGGATGGCGGCGCGGAACGCCTCTACTGTGGCTTTGGATGCCAAGGAGCACAAGGATGAGGAGAAGCAGGTGGAGACCGGATCGGACGGTAGCGTTGCCGGCGGACGAGGCCCTGATGATAAGGCGATAGTGAGTTATTGGGGGATCTCGCCGGAAAAGATCACCAAGGAAGATGGTAGCGAGTGGCGATGGAGCTGCTTTAGGGTAAGATATTTTTCAAATATGCTAGTATATATACGTATTATTCTGGATTTGGTAGTGAGATTGTGGTTTTGATGGAATGAATGAATGAAATAGCCATGGGAGACTTACAAGGCGGACGTGGAAATAGATCTGAAGAAGCATCATGCGCCTGTAACGTTTCTGGACAAAGTTGCATATTGGACCGTCAAATCTCTCAGATATCCTACCGACTTATTTTTCCAGGTAAACCGTAAATGACCAGCATAAATATTATCGACTAAAGCAATGTTAGGTACACAGATTTTACGGATACATATGGACAAAGATGTTTCTAGAATTGTTAATGTATGTAGATTTGAGGGCCCACATGCATTTAACGATTTCGAATAATCTGTATCCGCAAGATCTATGTACCAAAACTTTTCCTATCCAATATTGCATGTTATTTGTCTTTGGATTTTCACGCCTACTAAAATGGTGGTTGGTTCTAACTGTAATCAACACATGCAAAAAATACTTTTGCTTTTGGTAGATGGGAAACGGGACAACGTGGACCAACTCATATCATGCGTGTGAATTATACATAAATCGCGTGACATGTGCGTGCATTGAAACTATTGTGTCCCATTTTGTATCGGGATCACCAGTAGTAGAGCGTTCAGTTTTTATTATCCAAACAAAATATTTTGGGAAAAGAACTTATTTGTTCAAATACCTTTTGAAAAGGCTTTTCTATTCAATAGGCATAATTTTAATTTAGCTAGACATCAATTTTTTCAAAATTTTGTCAACATTCTCTATTTTTTTCTTAAAATACAATTTTTTAATGACAAAACAACCATGAACAATAAAATATATGGAGCTTTACTTGGCCTTTGCTTACATTTATCGATAAAATATTCCATTGCTTATGAACAGTAACTTAGCAAGTAACTATAATAAGGATTATTTTGGCTAGCCTCCATTGAGGCCGTTGAAAGCCTCCTTTCTCTCTTTACCTATTCAAAATAGGTAGAAAAGTCAATTTGATTAGGGGTCCATTTGGCATGACTGGATTATTGGATTATGTTGGGTTTCGTAGGGAATAATCTAGCTCAAAGTATTTGGACTAAATTATTTGTGGATTATGTTGACCACAAAATGTAGTATTTATTTTGACTTAATTCAGGGTGGTTTGGGTGAACAATTTAGCCCAAATGGGCTAGATTATTTTCAAAATAATCTACATAATCCCAATAATATAGCTAAGCCAAATAGACCCTAGATTGTTTTATATGCTCTAAAAAGTGTGTTTACTTGGGTGAGTTATCCGCAAGGGGCATATTAGGATATTAAGGAATGTCTTTTTTTATTTACGAAAATTATTACTCTGTTTGCCTCTATATCACACCTACATTAATGACCAAATCCATAATTTTCGTGCAATTGGAGATTCTCTGGTTAATTATAGTTGGAAAATATTTACTAGACTTTTGTTGGATGGTTTTGTATTTTACTTTCGATTCTCAGGACAAGGGAGAATTTTGTAGGCTTCATTTTTGGATTTTTATGGAAACATTCATTTCAAGAAATATTTTTGGAAATTAACCATGTTCAAGAATTATTTTCTTCTATTCTTCGGATGCCAGTGTTTCTTACAATAGCCTATGACCAACCCAAATTTTGTCCCAAAACTCCATATGGACGGGTTCAACCGGCGAAACTGATTGTACTTATGTGCACTTCTGATTTTTTGATTCCCTTTTTGTCAATCTCACAGAGAAGATATGGGTGTCGAGCAATGATGCTAGAAACGGTGGCCGCTGTCCCCGGCATGGTCGGAGGAATGCTCCTCCACTGCAAGTCCCTCCGGCGGTTCGAGCACAGCGGCGGGTGGATCAAGGCCTTGCTAGAAGAAGCTGAAAACGAGCGAATGCACCTCATGACATTCATGGAAGTAGCCAAGCCCAAGTGGTACGAGCGGGCCCTGGTTTTCGCAGTCCAAGGCGTTTTCTTCAACGCTTACTTCTTGGGCTATCTAGCTTCCCCAAAATTCGCTCACCGGATTACTGGCTACTTGGAGGAGGAGGCCATTCATTCTTACACCGAGTTCCTTAAGGAGTTGGACGAGGGTAGGATTGAGAACGTGCCCGCTCCAGCTATTGCGGTGGATTACTGGCAGCTGCCACAGGATGCTACGCTTCGTGATGTGGTCGTGGTTGTGAGGGCGGATGAGGCTCACCACCGTGATGTTAACCACTATGCTTCGGTAATTATCTTTTCCCTTGATATGATCACTACTTGAGCTCGTGTGATTTTCTATTTCTGAGTGAAAATGATTTTTTTTCATATTTTAAAATCATCTTTTCAATGTTTTTTGAACTTTTTCCTCTTCCAAAATGGGTTCTTTTCCACACACAAAAAAAAGAAGGTAAAAAGACTTTATAGACATCTAAAACATATTCTCATTGGCCTTCTGGTTTGCATCGACGTATTTGTGTTTTATGTATTAAAAAAATAAAAAATTCATGGCTCAATTAGATGATAATTTTGATGGTTTATTGGAATGAATTGCAGGACATCCACTACCAAGGACACGAGCTGAAGGAATCCCCAGCCCCAGTTGGATATCATTGAAGGACTAGAAATCTGCTTAATATATTACTCATATGATGACTTCTGATAATATTGAACTTAAAAAGTATCTCTAGCCTTCTATTGCTACAAAAAATATAAGGTTTGTTGTTGGACTTATTTGTAAACAAAATTTTCATGTGGTTTGTTGTTTAAAGAGATGTTGAGTTTGTACAAGTACGCGCTCTCTCTCTCTTGAATGCATTGAATGTAGATTCTCCTATTAAGTCTTGATCTTGTTATATTCTTTATTTTCTTTTACTTGTGTAAATTTCTTGATATATTCAGGATCCAAAAGCACTACTAGGGCAATTAAGTTATAGAAGAAATATAGCATCATAGCAACCAACACTAGTCCCCATTTGTTTCCATTTCCCTGATACACCAAACTAGAAAGCAGGAGGAAAATCACAAGCATCAGTGTTGATCCCACTTCGTATTCATCTTTTCCTCTCTCATTATAAGTTCCTCTTCCGCTGTATATTCCAAAGCATATTCCCCATAGTAAAGAAACCAAGTTCCTGGCAGACAGTTCCACTGGGAATTGGAAAACACTTTCGAACTATAAGGCAAGCATGGCAACCCAGTTTTTCAGTGACTGATGTCCAAGTTACACGAAGAAGCTATCTATTATTCAGAAAGTGTCGAATCACTTTCGTTTCAGGTTTCGTATTAAATTTTGAGGAGTTTCGGGGGCTTTTTTTTGGGAGCCTAGTTGTAAAGACCCTAAATTTTTAAATGGAAAAAAAAAAAAATTAAATTTTGATGTATGAAATCATTTATTGATTTATTTAGTTTGCGCGTTTTTATCTTTAGCCGTACATTATACTCATGGATTGGTGTGTGTGTATTTGGATCCTACCCATTGGACTAAATCTTAACCCAAGCCCAATTTGGTTTAACCCGGCCGATGACCCAAATCCTTTTTGACTTGACCCAAAACCCTTTGGATCAGCCATTACCATGGAACATATCACACAGGATCATTTTCCTTTAGTGATGATCACCCCCTTCTCCAAAAATAGACGTTTACTTCCATTCTTCCCCACCAAACCACCTTGTATCCTTGTTTTATCACAAATCTCCCTTCCAAATCTCATCATGGCTGAGCAAAACTATTCCTTCACTCCATCAAATTCTGCAGAATTTTTCCCCCTCCAATGGAGCTCCATGCAAAGCTTTCCTTTACACTCAACCTCTCTCTACTTGTACTCTATCATCCTCACAATTCAACCTACGAAATTTCAGAGTTCAGAGAGTGGAGAGAGTTGCCATGGTTGTGGTTTAGAGGAGAGAAGTAAGAAAAAACAGTAGAGAGAAAGAGAGAAGAGGGAGAACTTGTTTGAGCTTCGATCACCAAAATCCAAGCCAAATCCTTCGAATTCAAGCCTTGATTCTTCAATACTAAGGTGAATGATTCTATCCTAACCTTTAATTTATGCCATTGATCGATATTGAGCTCCACGGAGCTCGGAGAAAACGAAACCCAGAACTGTAAATTCGTAGAAGATGATGTTGACACCGGTGCCTTAGTTTTGGTGACACCGGTGCCTTTGCTCTCTGTATGTTTTAATGTTCTGTATTTGCATGGTTACACCGGTGTCATAGTTTTTGTTACACCGGTGTCTTTGCTTTCTGTATGTTAACGTGTTCTGTGTTTTCATGGTTACACCGGTGCCTTAGTTTTTGATACACCGGTGCCTTGGCTCTCTGTATTTTACAATGTCCTGTAGTTTCATACTTACACCGGTGCCTCTGTTTTGGTTACACCAGTGTCATACCTCTCTGTATCTCAGTAGTACACTGCAGAATAGTCCTTACACCGGTGCTTCTGTTTTGGTTACACCGGTGCCTTTACCTCTCTGTATCTTAGTATTACACTGGAGAATAGACCTTACACCGGTGCCTCTGAAACCTTACACCGGTGCCTCTGTTATGGAATTTTGACACTTAGTTTCTGACTTAGGCTTTGTTAAGGCATGGCATGTGTTATGAAAATATACTTATTTTCTATAAATAAATTTAAGTAATTTCTTTACTTTAATTTTATTTAATGAAAATAAGGAAATACCCCCCATTTGGAAACAATGGCATTTACAGAAAATTGAAATTCGATTCGAATCAAAATGTCGCCCTCCCTATTTTAGTACAAAATAGAAAAATCACCCGTTTTCTTCCTATATTTTGGCCCGAAACTCACCCTAAACTTATGCGTTTGACGCGTATGAATATACCATTGTGCTTAGAAAAAATCAAAGAATCATTTCCGGGACTTTTTATCCCCTAATTCGAAACTTAGAAAATTCAACTTTTTCTATACTTAGAAAAAATTTCAGACAGCAACATTTTTCAGAAAATTAGAATTTCGCCTAAATTCTTATATAATGACTATACACCTATAATCAAGCTTAGATTATCATTTTGAAACTTTAGGTATCCTATATCATTATGAGATGACATCTTATTCAAAAATTAGCGTGTTAGAAGATTCTTTACGAAATGAAAGTATGTGCTTATCGTTTATGTGCCATAGCTTGCTTATTGTATTATCTTGTTCGCTTGATTAATCTTGCATCTCCAACACATCATCATGTTATCGTGAGTCTAGTCGTTTTAACGAAACTTACATGGAGTCAATGAGAAACGTTTGAGATTAGTGGAAACGACACTCGAGGTTTTGACACGAGTCATAAAAAGTCACGAGCTTTGTAACGAAAATCGAGAATTTGATAAACTCTTATGTTTGGTGACTCGAGATTTGACTTACTCCTTGGGGAGGCGTGTTAGGATGTCTTTAGCCGGGATATGGATTTTAGCCGAACTACGTCTGTTACCACCGGGCTGTGTCTTGGAGCCGAGTCGGTCACGTCTCATGTATTTAGCCAAGTTATGTCGTGAGCCGGTTATGTTCGTAAGCCGTGTCGTGTCTTTTCAAAAATAAAAATATAGTTGAAGGGGAGGAGTTAGATATTTTCCGAGTCAAGGCACGACATATGGGAGACATAATGTTGGGAGCATAACGGTTGGGAGCATGGGATACGGGAGCCGATGTTTGGGTACACTAGCGCCGGATACGAGGTCAGCGTAGGGGTCGGGACCATATTGGTCGGGAACATCATAACACCACTTTGGAAAATGAAAGTTTGATGACGGGCAATGCTTGTGTCAACCCGAACTTTGTATTTTGAAAGAAATTTTGGACACTTGTGAACAACGACAGACACTTATGGATATAAGTCGGTTGCGTGTGTCAGAAATTTAGAAACAAGTCATAGGGTTTGACTTAAGGATATATTGTCGACATTTCATTCATTTAATGTACTTACTTGTTTATTGCTTCCGCTTATTATTTAATCTGATTATGTCAACTCTGATTATTTTGTCCTGTTCATATTATATGATTAACTGCTCATACTATGTTCATGATCATGCATCATTTGATCCATTGCATAGATTTAAGATTTAGGGTAGTTTTATTTGCTGAGCGTTAATCGCTCATTTGGTGCAACTTCTCTGCCCCTGGCCTTTCATGCCAGGTGTCGAAGATGACGTTGCTGAGCCCGCTTATCCAGATACCAACGGCGGTACTTTCGAGGAGGATGTCGTAGCCCCGTGGTTCACCTAGATATATTTTGAGCTCTTAATTTCAAATTTTAATGTAATTTCTTTAAATTCGAATGTTGTAAATCAAACTTTATTTTGACTAAGTAATGGAAATATGGTTGACTTTTGATAAATTGTTTTAAATTAACGTCTCCGGAAATCCGGGGCGTTACACTAGTACTCTCCTTCCGAACGAAGTTGCATATTAGACTGTCAAAGCTCTTAGATACCCAATGGACTTATTTTTTGAGGTAACCCGTTAATGACCAGAACAAATATATTATCCAGTATTGCAGATTATTTGTCTTTGGATTTTCAAGCCTGTGGTCCAAGTCATTTCATGCGTGTGAACTGTACATGAATTGCGTTCTCTAATTGGGTGTACTCAAAATTAAGGGTGAAAATGGTTCGATTTTTTATCGGGATCACTGATAGTATATAATAATAAAACTGTGTATGTCCAATTTTTATTATCCATACAAAAAGTTTTGGGAAAAGAAATTATTTGTTCAAATACCTTTTGTAGTTATCCGCGAGGGGCAAATTGGGTCATTAAGAAATGCCTATTTTATTCACGAAAATTATCACTCTATTTGCGTTACCCTGACCCACCTTAATGACCAAGTCCATAAATTTTCGTACAATTAGAAGTTTTAATATATTATTGTTAAAAATCTGCCAATCCTATATCTGATCAAATAATATATATACTTCTTGGTTCTGAATTTGAATTCGAAACTTTGAACTTTAGATTTTAATTCTAAATTCTAAATTAAATAATTTAATCAAGTACTTATCGATATCGAATGAAACTAATCTTTTTGAGAGGAACGTCAATTTTTACAAAATGAGTGGATTTTATATAAGCTTCACACATAAGTTTCATTCACTTTTAAGGTGAATGACCAAAATAGCACTCAGTCGGAAAAAATCAGGTTTGTTGGTAATAGGGTCACATTGACTCTAGCTATGGTTGAATGTGCTTAAGTTGATGACAAAAATGTATACAATGAATGTATAGGCATCTAGTGTGGCATAATGTTTCGACCACAAATTAGGGGTACGCGTTAAAATTTCCCTCTCTAAAATGAGCCATTTTGAAATTCTCTGGTTAATTATAGTTAACAATTATTAGTAGCTTTCCCCTTCAAAAATTATTGGACGAGGGTAGGATTGAGAACGTGCCCGCTCCGGCTATTGCGGTGGATTACTGGCCACCGGATGCGACACTTCGTGATGTGGTGGTGGTTGTGAGGGCGGATGAGGCTCACCACCGTGATGTTAACCACTATGTTTTGGTAATTATCTTTTGATTCTTTTCCCTTGATATGATTACTACTTGAGGATGAGATTTTCTATTTCTTAGTGAAAAAGATTTTTTATATTTTGAAATCATCTTTTGAATGTTTTTTTTTTACCTTCCAAAAATAAAATAAAAAAGTAAAAAGACTTTATAGACATCTGAAACATATTCTCATTGGTCTTCTAATCTGCATGTACATATATCATTGAAGGATCAGGAATCTGCTCTATATATTTATTATATTACTCATATTTCTTATAATAACCATGTACATATATCATTGAAGGATCAGGAATCTGCTCTATATATTACTCATATTTCTTATAATATTGAACTTAAATAGTTTCTTTAACCTCTATTGCTAAGAAAAATATAAAGTTTACTGTTGGACTTATTTGTGAACAAAATTTTCATGTGACTTGTAGAACCTTTTTCCCTTTAGGGCTCGTTTGGATAGGGATAAAGAAGGGAAATAATTTTTTGAGGGAGTAAAAAGATTGATGTGACACGTTAAGTACGCTTTTGGAGTGTAAAAATGCAAGAGATAATTTTTTACCCCTCCAAAAAGAGGAATAGAGGAGGATTATTTTTGGGCACCCTACTCTCGGCCCAAAAGTTATCCCTGGGTATTATTCTTGGATAATACCCGATCTCTCTTATTACAACTACAAAATAATATTATCTTCCATCCAAATCAAATACTATTTTATCCCTATTTTTTAATACTTCACCAAACTATCTACTTTTTTATTATCATCTATAAACATCACATTAATGTGGGCTAACCTTCTAAAAATAATACCCCTTTTATCTTATCCCTTCAATAACTTATCCCCTGAAAATAATTTTTCATTCAATCGGCCCCTTATTCTCTTGTTCGAGTTAAGAGATGTTGGGTTTTTACAGGTGCTCTCTCTCTCTCTCTCTCTCTCTCTCTCATGCGTTGAATGCATATCCTCCTATTAAGTCTTCATCTTGTTATCTTCTTAATTTTCTTTTACTTGCGTAAATTTCTTGATACATTCAGGATCCAAAAACACTACTAGGACAAGCTATAGAAGAAATATAGCAGCATAGCAACCAACACTAGTCCCCATTTGTTTCCATCTCCTTGATACACCAAACTAGAAAGAATGAGGAAAATCACAAGCATCAGTGCTGACCCTCCTTCATATTCATTCCTTCCTCTCTCATTATAAGTTCCTCTTGTGCTGTAGTGTGTCTTGAGAGAAGGGAAGACGCTGCTGGCAAAGTAAATGATGAATATCAAAACCAGAGGGCCAAGAAGCATCTTACTAACCATGAAAGTTACAAGAATCAAGGCAACAGGAACTGCGATAACTTTGCTCAAGAAATGAACCAAAAGCAGGAGTGGAATGACTAGAACAAAATCTAGAATCGCTTGCTCTGCATTGGAAATCAAGGAGACGCTGGTAATGAGGGAGCCGCCATGGATGACTAATCCTAAGGTGAGTACAATCAGAAATGGGATCACTGGAGATGGCCTCGGAGCCATTTGATGAGGCTCAGCTCTGTTTGATATGGTTTTTGTTCTTTTACAATGACAGAAATATGATTTCAGAGCAGGAGGGTGTAACCAGGCTTTTTCTACTGAAATTGCTGGTTGGTTTTAGTTGCATATGTATGTATAATTATGTACTAGGTTTATGCTATATCACGTTAGTTGTGATGATGCAGCAAAAAGAATGTGTACCAGAAAAGGTGTCCCCTAAACCCCGAAAAAGGAAAGTATTGATCATGGAAAATGAGCCTAGGAACCAGAACTGAAAAAAAGTGCACCAAGTTGGGAATTTCTGCATTAAAGTCTGCCAATTTTGAGTTCACCCATGCATTACAAAGGGTGGAAAGAGGGCGGAAATTTTAATTTCATAACTAAGCGAAAGGTAAAAGATACAGAAACAAAAAATTCCAGTGGTGTCGGGCACATTTTTTTCCTAGAAAAACATAATCTGCAAAATAACTGTAGCTTTCACTTTATCATGTCTTTTTCTTTCGCACCAGAATCTCTCCCAATCCATGACCCGAATACAGACCAAGTATCTGCTTGTTTGGAGTTCAGATTTGTATCAGGTGTATTGAGTTCGAATTTTTAGGATACTTTGTTTGAAAATCATCATTTTAATGCTCTTACCAGATAGCCCGCAAAAAACGGCCAAATATTTCAAAATCATACAGACCAATAAAAGTCAGAATTCTTTCGGAATGAGTGGGAAGATAAATGAACTGAAAGAGAAATTATATACTGTTTCTTTATCTTTTATCTCTATCAGAATTCTTTCGGAATGAGTGGGAAGATAAATGAACTGAGAGAGAAATTATATACTGTTTCTTTATCTTTTATCTCTATCAGAATTCTTTCGGAATGTTTCTTTATCTTTTATCTCTATCATAATATTCCCATAGTGAACTGCCCATCCAAGTATCCGAAACAATGCCACAAAGTTAACAGCTATGGATCTTCACAAAGCATATTTCCCGTAGTAAAGAAACCAAGTTCCTGGCAGAACAGTTCCACTGGGAATTGGAAAACACTTTTGAACTAAAAGGCAAGCATGGCACCCCAGTTTTTCAGTGAGTGATGTCCAAATTACATGAAGATGCTATTTATTATTCAGAAAGTGTCGAATCAGTTTTGTTTCAGGTTTCTTATTACAGAGATGTTGTCTAACATGAAACCCATACTGCAAGTCGATTATTAAGTACAAGAAGATAAGAAAAGGTAAAGATACGTACTCAAGCAGATGCAACTGCAGCGTCCTGCTTTACCATTTTGGCAACCTCAGCCAAAAGTTTCTTATTTTGTATTGGGAAAGCCAAGACTATTCAATACCTCTGACCTCGTACTCATGAGAAATTCCAAGAGGCGATTGCTTCGAAACCGGTCTATCTTCAGACCACAGCTCTAGATTAACTGTTCCGGTTCCCCAATGTATAAGACACTTGTGAACCTCAGTAACATTAAACCGGTTTACTAAACCCAAGCCAAGACACTTATCAACAAGCATCCATTCACCTGAAACAAAAATCACAAAAGAAAATAAATAAAAAGCTGCTCCAATAGAGAGAAAATTCATGTGGACATCGCAGTATTCCGTAGTGAGATCATGAATAGTTAGTTGAAGTGATAATCATAGCCATTTAACTTTTCTCAGACCAGTTTACGCGCAGCTCGACTAATATTTGAAAATTAAAAATAACTGACGAGATTTATTTTTTGGCCTTTCAGTTATTCTATTTATCTTTTGTTTGTTTTTTGTCAATCCAAAAATGTGTAACCAATGAAGCATGTCTCTAAGCTTATTTTATGATAAGATTATCTGAATACCAAAGCCATCTGGTAACTTAATAAGATAAAAGGGAAAGTTTGAAAGTTCATTGACTGATATTTTGAGTCATTTTTAATCCAAAGATGGCATTATAGAAATGTCAAAGAAGAGAAGATGATTATCTGGGGATCAAAATAAGCTGTTAACAGAATCCAAGAATGCACAAAAAGGAGAATTGTGACTTGCAAATAACTATCCTAAGGAAGTCTTAGGGTTTGCTAAGCGTTTTCCAGGGGAGTCAAGGTCAGACTAGAAATTTAAGCTTAAGCTAAAGTATTAGTTTGAGAGATTTGAAACTCAAAATTATGTGGGTTTTCATTTCAGATAAATCTGTATCAACACATTTAAGTGGATGCGTATTCAACATCTTCTCAACTGTTAAAAAGAAATGAGATTTAATAAGTTCGTTTACTACCTACTTTCTGGTTCCGCAAACAATCATTTCTCTACTTAATTCCCTTGCCAAGCAGCTTAATCTCTCTTATAACGCGGCGGGGTGGTGTGTGGAGGGAGGGAGGGAGGGAGGGAGGGATTTACCTTTTGGACGGAGGTCCCCTTCAAAAAACATATCACTGGACTCTGGCCAAACTTCGTGCTTTGAACCATCAACAGAGGTGAACGAGACATAAGATTCCGTAGGGTGCAAGAGTGTGAACATCGGATGCACCCGCAAGCAAACAAGCCTACAAAACAACGTAAAAATAACTAGCAGAGAATGGGGGGAAAGTAAAAGGAAAAATTCCCCTGAAAAGTTTGCCAGTATGAAGAGAAATTACCACAATAATGATCCCCGTGTATTTTCTTTTACGTATTAATTGCACGAATTACAAGATAAATACATTTCTGAGAAATGTCCGCTACATTATTAAAATTTTGGAGGTAAAGGCAATTATGCTAATTTCAATTATGAATTTACTTGGGCTGCAGCAATGGTCTATGGCTCACACTTCTGTATACAAGCATTCTTGCATGAGTTGAATATGTAAAAACAATTGAGACAACTAATAGCAATGTGGAGTCGAATAGAGCTAAGATAATGTGCAGACAACATAACGCACCTAAATTTCGGCACTGCAACCTCTCAAAACCACCAAGCTTTTGCACACAAGGACTTGGGCATAATTAGACTACAAAATTATCTTTATGCAACTTAGATCTCAAATCTAGGACTTAATTGAGATTTAAGCGAGATTGGTTTCAGCCCCACTAGATTACTTTAACTCCTTCCATTGCAAGCCTCACCCCATATGTCGGTGTCATTACAGATGTTGACACAAACACGTGTTCACCATTCACCAACACACAAATTCAATGTAAAGTATTACAATTTCGGAGTATGTAATGAAAATCAAGAGTAAACCTGGAAAATCCACCAGACCCAGCACCAACTTTAGGGGCTAAAATCTTTGAGTCAATACGGAAGATGTTTGAGTTATCTTCCGGAAAAGATATCTGTCGTTCAATGACTAGTCCACCACCAATATCACCTTCTAACACAACAGATTCTCTCTCTCCTGCCTGCTCAAGATTCCGCCTGTAGTGTAATGAACCAAAATTCGCAAGCATAAGTGAAGATAATGAGAAATTCAAGAAGAAAGGCCGTATTTTTATTTGGAGAACACCAAAACAAATTGCATTCATTTTGTGTCTTTTAGTTTTTAAAGTCTTAAAAATACTACGGCCACTAAAAACCTATCTGTGTATAGCATCTGCATAAAAAATACTACGGCCACTAATCAACTGATGCTTTATGTGTTTTCTAGGGTAAACAAGACAACAGCACATACAAAGTTTAAAAACAATCCGGTTAAAAGGTTTCATGAAAGCCTGATCTTGCAGTCTAAGGTAATATTTTGGATGACGACAGTTGTCCGGGTTTAACGTCTAAGGTATCAATATTCAGTTTTGGCAGAAAATCATGCTCTTTCAAATGAACATAACAATAAAAGATTCAGAAACTCACTCAATGATGTTATATGGCTCAGACCATCCGGCAGACCGGTACTCAGTCCCACTAAATTCTTCATATCCATTAACTTCAACTCTGCTATGAAGCCACTGAGTTCCTGGCACAGTATCCCCGAGAATTATAAACAGAAGATCAACAAAGGCCAATAGAGCTTCAAACACATCAGAAGTTTTTCCAGTTAGGAGTTGAGGACTTTCTGTATTGGGGGCATTTCATTAACTTTATGGAGATTTTGGTTATTTCAGCAATGATATATTCATCTGGAGTCCAAGTTAACGTGTTTGGGTATAGATTTCATCTAGCCGATAGACGATAGTCCTTATCTTGAACTACTTCATCTCATTTTACCTTTAAGATACCATTTTTCTAAAGTAGCATTAAGGAAATCCTTTGTCCGCAAGAAAGTTTCTGCTCTTTCACAGAAACAAGTGGAGAGAACAGTTCAAGAACTTTTGTCAATACCAAGTCTTTTCACATTTTCTCTCTGTTTATGGAGAGCTCCACTAGTTAGCTTAGGTCACAATCATAAGTGCCTATAGGATATGCTGATGTTTCTCTATTTTGTTCTCTTTCTTATCTTATCGTCTCATCAAAACGTATTCAATAGATCTATTCCAAAACAAATCCAAGCCTTGTTTACTATAGAGTCTAGATGCACAATAATATGGCCTTTCATCCTAATTATTTTATATGTGAACCCTTTAAGCAATGAATATTCCCACATTGGACAAAATATGATACAGAAACAGATAAAAAACCAAAGACAAACAAAAAAATGAGAAGAAGCAGATAAGAAGAAACAATTTTCAACCACGAACACTAAGCATCCCAATTTCAGAAAATCAGAGAGGAATCTCTTCATTTAATAAAACAAAGGTCCGCGCGAGTGTCAAAAGCATTACCTGAAGGGAGGTGCTCCATTGAAATAATTCTTCCCCCAATCCAAGGAACAACTTTGAGAGCCCAAACAGAACTTTTTAGCTCAATAGGAGTCTTCGAAAGTTCTATTCCCTTGTGTCCAGAACCCTTTTCGACGTCTGGAATACGCCTAGCACTTTCTGCATCAAACATAACATAATCACCCAGAACGGTCACCAATAAAGTAACGATATTCTGACCTTAGGGGTTCCATAACATTAAAAGAAAAAAAAATTAGGTTACTAAATTCTTCAGAAATGTAATGTATGAAAAGTACAATGGCCACAACAAAAACCGACACAATCATAAATCATCACCAATGAACTTTCAAACGAAATGTGTCCTAATCATACATACGATATGGGAACACACTAATTAAAATAAAATTAAGTACAAAAGAAGGCATGTTGCAGAAATAAACATGTATTGGCAAACTGTTTAAACAAAACTAAGGAACCTAATACTTAAGCGAACATCACGAAGGTGCAAAATATGATGCAAAAATAGTTTCTTTCTCAACTGCACTTCCCGAAAATTGGGAGAAAAAGTTGGTGGTGAATAGATAAAAGAAACAGGAGGGTGAAATAAAGAAATTTAGATATATTGAATAAGAAACATTACCCATTCGAATGTTGTACCGTTTCCCACTTGTAGATACCAATTTAGAGACTTCGTCTTCTGAAGGCATCATGACTTGAAGAACCTCTCCGTCAATGCCCCATGCATCAAGCTGAACAAGCAATCAAGTAAACTGATAAAGCAAAAAAGGAAAAACCACTCCTCTAGCACAGGAGCACTTAATAAGTAATAATTTTCTAGCAATTAATCTTTGTACATTGCAGACAGAGGATATACCTTTGCACATCCGCCAAGTAATAATTGTATGTGTAAACGACGTTTTGGCCTACTTAATGACCCTTCAGTTTCAGAGATTTTCAAAGTAACAACTGAAGACTCAAGTTCAGCAACATATGTTGTTAACAGATATCCCCCCGTAGTGAAATCATATCCGTCTCCATCATCTTCAAAGAGAACACCTTTAGCTTTACCTGCAATAAGCAGAATCTAAGCTCAAACTCTCCTATAATATGTGACGTTTGCAGACAAATCCTCATTGTATATGCCGATTGGGTTAACCATTAGCTAGTCAGAGGACAAGAAACCAAATATGTGACCATTTCAATTTTTGAACAGCAGAACTCAAGTTTAGGACCAAAATGTATTTTTTTCTTCAACTAATTGGTAACCCACTTCAAGAACTATGGTAATTCTTTTTGTATTGAATAGAGATCTTTTGGTCAGTTCTAGAGATAGAATACTAGTCAAGTGGGATCACCAATAGGTGATGGTTTCTGTTCCACCGGCCAACCATGTGGTTCCAATAACACAAATGAAACCCCAAACTTAAATGCTAATCCTCCACCTTTTTCCAGATATTGCAAAATTGTTTTACAACACACTTCTGCGGTTTGATAACTATTGTGAGACTTATCATACGACATTGAACTGCAGAAAAATTACCATGCTCATCTAAAGCCACAAGTAGTAATAAATCATCTGTGGGGTTAGCTTCGCCTACATGTTGAATAGCAGGACCCACAGGAACAATCGATCCACCTTGCAGATATAGTGCTGGTAAATCCTGGCATACACATAAAGTCAGTCTACAACGATACAATTAGAACTCGAACCTGAATACTAGAAGACAGAAGAAATAATAAGAGAAGATCATGAAACACTGGAATATATACCGGATGTGAATCATCAAAATCAAAACTCAACCAAATGCCTTTAGGCAACATGTGCTGCAGCTGATCTATACCCTCATCACTCATTGTGCTGATAATACAAAACGAGAAGTAAGTAGAAGTTATGTGAATGAATATAGATTAACACCCCCACCCCCAAGCCTGCAGGAAAGACAAAAGGAAGAAGAAAAAAACCACCCATCCACCATAGAAAACGGAAACTTAAATAATACATAAACCAATACAATTACACAATAGGAGAATTGTGAGAAATATTATGTAAACTACAAAGTTGAAACAACATTGTGATGAAGAGCCCAAGATAATAGCAGGTTAACAAGGCATCCAATGGAAGGGCCTATCAGCATACAAAGAAAGAGAGAAAGGACAATCAAGCTTAACACAACACTTCGATGTCATAAGATATTGTAAATATATACTTGCACAAACACAGGCAGGCGACTTATTTCCCAGAAAGAAGCTATTCTATCTTCTTCTAATGCAATTTTGTATTCAGTTTTCTAGAGCAATTCCCCAACTTAGTGGCAGAAGAACTTGAAACTCCTATTTAAGCAAAACCAAACCAAGCTCTGTATCCAATGAATTTGGATTGGCTAACATGAATCCTTGTTGTGATTTTGCATCATCAAGGGGTATATGTTGGAAGACCATTACTGAGAAGGAGATAAGGGATTCATGCAATAGAAAGGGCTTTCAAGTTAAATTGGTAATCATAGCATAGACATCAGTCGATGCCAATTAGTAAGTATTACAAGAGGAATAAAAGTCTGACTACTTAATGTCTCATCTCCGAAGGAAGACAATGCCAACCTTGTATAGACAAGAAGTGGCCCCAACATAAATGAATTTTCAGTTGCTCTTAATCTGGGGTCTTTTGGATCTGCACAACAGTTCATGAACACTTAAGCAGATAATATATAAGAATACTCCAAAATTCAACACACTGAATAAAGTAATTTAACAGCATCTCACCAGCAAAGAAAGTAGGAGTTGCAACCAGTGTACCCCTTGTATGAGCCATGTAAAATAGGGTATATATGTGCGGTAAAAGACGATATCGCCTTTTCAGTGCCAGACGGCAAACTTCCTCGCACTGCAAAAGACATGGAGCTCAAAGTCGTGAAATACAAGGTGGGAATTGGAAGTTAAAATTCAAACTCAAAAAACATGGAGGCTATTTGACAAAAGCAAAGAGTAACGGATAAAGTTTGTATGCAAAGGAGATTAATTAATGTAATCGTTTCTCCCGCCAAAAACATTACTTCCAGCTCTTTGTGTTTGTTTGTGTGTAGATGGGCGGGCGAGTGTGCTGGCATGTGTTTGGTTGTGTTGAAAAACCAGAGAGTAGATTTCTAAGCAAGCAAGTCCTACTCCTACCACAGTTTATGCATACCCATTCAGCTTAATGTCGGCATTGAACTGTCCAAAGGTACTAATAATAGTTGACAGCATTTGAACCCAAATCACTAAGTCCAAAAGCAGTAGAAGTGGTACTAAATAATGTGAAGAAAAGACAAACCTCTTCCCCAAAGGACCAAGGCTCATGGTCAATGGTGTCAGTTTCTGAATGTCCACGACAAAAAGGAAACATTGCACCCAGAGCCATCCACCTTCCAAATAGCTTAGGTGTTGCATTCCCAGCAAACCCGCCAATATCTGGTCCTGAAAGTGGCTGACCGCTGAGCCCCTATTTAAAAAAGTCAAATTTCATTAGCCTTGTTACCAATAACAAAAAGAAATGAGGGAGATGTCTAATCTTCAAAACATCTTCACATTGCCATGTTTAACTTAATATGGAAAACTGTTCTCGTATTTAACAGATCAACCTCAAAACTGCCATTAAAGACCTGCATTTGTTTGTGAAGAATTTCTCTCTCAACAGAGAAATCTCTTGGTATAACAATTACAAGACGGGGGAGAAGAAACCCTTATTAAGTTAAAGAAAGAGCTGAAAAACATCCAACATTTATGGTCATTGGTCAAGCTCTGAAAAACTCCTGTCTACTTACCAACTGAAGAACCATTGAGATGCTCATATGAAGGTGCTCCCAAGTAGAAAGGTTGTCTCCTGTCCATGTTGCAGCATACCTCTGACTGCCTATAAACCCAGCTCTAGTTAGAACAAAAGGACGCTTATTTTCATTAGCCGATCTCATGCCTTCATAAGTTGATCTTGCCATCAGCATGCCATAAACCTACAAGCAACAGTACAATAACTGATTATTTGTAAGTGTCGACCACAAAAAGGAGTTTTCATTAACCAGTACGTCAGTCTTTACGGTCAATAGGAATCCAGCAAATCAAAGATAAACATATGCTAGTAAGTGATCTTAGTTGAAATTTAAATGTAAAGCACAAGAAGAGAGATATGGGTAATACATTGTGATAGTATGAGTGGTTTTGATAACCTCCAAGTTCATTATCTCCACGATGAACATTGCTCTCAGGCATCGTCTTTGTTACGACCTGCAAAGAAACATAGTAAGATCATGAATCAATTTTAAAAAATGAAGGCAAGGAAGAAAGAGATCTGGGTATCACCTTGAAAACAGCTGGTTCATTCATATCATTCCAGATGCCATCAACACCATTAGAAACAAAATCTTTAACTAGACTAGCCCACCATGAACGAGTTTTAGATTGTGTAAAGTCGGGGAAAACACAAGGCCCAGGCCATACCTCGCCTAAGAAGGAGAAAAGACAAATGTTAGGTATCTGAAGAAAAGAACCTTTAAAAAACGAAGATGAAGAAGAAGAAACAAAGAAAAAAGAGGCAGTTGACATAAAAGTTTTAAAGTAAAGTCATGTAGTACAATACCAACAAACGGCTTTCCATCAAGTGTTTGAATCCACACGTCTCTTTGAGAACCACTATCATAAACAAAGTATCCTTGTTCATGTTTTATTCCGGGGTCGAGCATCCAGATTGCTTTGAAACCGGTGAGATGAAGCTCTTCCACCAAAGATTTTGGATCCGGGAAACGCTCCTGTTATATATCACTATATCAGAACAAATGCTAATTTTCATGTAGAAGGCTCTATCAGATAGCTAACCAATTTTTACTCAGGCTCAGGCCACTTTTGGTGAAACATGCTTAATCCTGAGCATATCATACAAGATACTAAATGAAATGTAGAACTAGCATTATGTATCTTCTAGGTTAAAAGGGGATTTAGATTTAACTGTCCTCTTTAAACAAAGAAAAATGAATTTCCAATAACAACTCTCCACCCCAACTCCCCCCCTGAAAGTATTCAATAACAGAGAAATCCTGAAGAAAATGGTGAAAATTTGATTCTATCAGTGTATATTATCCACAAAAGCAGGTAGCAAGCATCAGTAAATACAAGATCTCCATGAAGAAAAAATAGGAAAAACATTGTTTTTGGTAAATGGGAATTGGCTTTGTTAGCTACAATGTAGAACGCCAAGGAATTGATGGTATCATGCCGCTACATATTAGCATATAAATGGATATCCATACACATAAAAGGATTATAAGGATAACATGCCTTGTCAAAAGTGAAACAACGAAATCCATCCATGTAGTCAATATCCATCCATATGACATCACAAGGTATACTCTTCTCCCGAAAAGTTCTGGCAATCTGCACATGTGAATCAATAAGTACATGGAAATGCAGCATACAAAGTGAACAGAAGGTTGAAGTGACTAAATACCATTAGAAAACTCATGTATTTCTTCAGCATCATTTTTTCTTTTGAAAAATCAAAAAGAAAAATGATTTCGTGAACGAGAAATCCAGATTATATATCCTATGCCAAATACAACATCATCTACAAACATGGCCTTAAATCTTGAATGTAATATTTAATGGCTAACATTTTGAAATACAAGAGAGAGAGAGAGTGTGTGTGTGTGTGTGTGTGTGTGTGTGTGTGTGTGAATATAGATATACATATGTATGTATACATATACATACACACACCCACACACACATATGTATATATTTGGCTCAAAAAAATACCCGAAAAAGCTTGATCCAAGCAGTTTTTCATAAATGTTGACATGAATTGTTTTATAAAAAATTGATTGGATCAAGCCCTACCCAATAATATTTTTAGCTATTTTCTCACGGGTACCCTTAAAAACATGTTTTAAACACATTGAACAGTTCGGATCATCAATATTTTATCAAGAAATGGGAGGTCCTCGTTTTAGCAAAATGAGGGATCCCTTATTAAAAGCTTACTCACACACACACACACACACACACACACATGTATGTATATACAGAGAGAGCACATCATTTAACACCAAAGTAACAACCTCACGAACTCGTGCATCAGAGTGGTAGCTCCAACGACACTGATGATATCCGAGGGACCACTTTGGAGGCATAAATACAGTTCCTGGTGAGAAAATTAACTATTGTAGCATTTGGTAGTTAAAACTGGAGGTGGAATACAAACTAGTGCAGCAGAACTAGAAAATAAAGAAAAACTGTGAAGTCAAAAAAAAAAGTTTGAACTTTCTGAACTGGTTTTCAAATATCAGGCTGCTATTTCAAAGCCAAAATTGGATCAGAAATGACAATAAAGAAAATTGCACCCAATACACAGTTGCTGAATAATTAGACTATCAGCCATCAAACAATCGACATGGATTTTGAGATTTACTCTCACGTTCAATCATATCCAAGCATCAAACCCCTGAATCCTAAACCTTAGGACATATAATGTGTATGCAAAGGTGCAGCAATGTTTTGTACAAAATGCCTGAAATTGAATGGGTTTTATGGGGCAAAGCAAGAATTTCTATATTTTTGTATCCATATGAGATGTATGTAAATTTTGTCAAACACTAAAGAACTAAATGGCCCAAATGTCAAAAGCAGATGTGGGCCCAGGGTTTGAACTTACCCTTACACTAGGTGCCTGGGGGAAGAGTTCATGCCCTGCAATTAGTTTTGTATTTGTTTTTTTAGTTCTTTCAATACTGACCTTTATTACCCAAGGCATCAGCGGACGTATTAGCATCTGTACTTGCATGATGAGAATTTACGAAATAAAACTTGCTCAAAAGTGTTCTAATATCAGGCACTAACATTTGTAACCTGCAGGGTATCAAATTTTACTATTTAAAGCACCCTGTATTCCATTTTAAGATCTCTGGCGACCTCAATTTTTCAGATACCCTTCTTGAACCCTTCTAAGGCCCTATGTTTTGCAATCCACAATGGCAAGTGTACTGGCATTGAGTTGCTTTTGCCCCCGAATGCAGTATAGGAGTCCTACATGCAACAAAATCATGAAATCATTTTAAAAGGGTAGGCATGCCCTATTTTTGCTATCAAGTATCTGCATTTATATATGACGCTGGATTAAGAATTACAACGACTTCTTTTTTTTTTGTCTTCCTTTCTCTTTCTTTTGAGTGGCAAAAAATAATGAGGTCACAGCTGTAGTTTATTGAAGAACGCACTTCTTTCCTGATTTTGCTCTTGGACAGGTCATTATTGGAGGTGGTCACTTCCAAGAATTTTCATTGGAAGAATTTCCATATCAGCGTGAGGGTAGAAATTGTAGAGATGTTTAGCTTGGAGAATTGTCACCAATTAAAAATAAAGAAAGAATACATTCTAGAAATTTTGAAAATAGAATCAATGACTTGTATTAATATGTAGGCACTCTCCCTGCCTTTGTGCCCTCGGAAATAAGATAAGATTAAGAGTAAAGTTAAAAAAAAAGCAGTAAAAATGTTACATGGAACATTTCACAAAAAAACTATAGAACGCTTTATGAGATTACCAACTGCATGAGATAAGGATATCAAAACATCGGTTGGTGAAGCATATGGACCAAATGTAATGACAGGATAAGGTGATGGAGCGACAAACTTTATAGTTGATTCTTTCCGCAAATCAATCTACTCAAACAAATAAAATTTGCTGTTAAAATCACTAAACATTAGACAGTCATATACATGCAAAAGACATAAATCAGCACTCACAAGTTGACAACTACCTCACAACGTCTCGTAGTATCACCAAGAACCCCTAGTGCCTGTCCACTTGGAAGAACAGCTAGTATCCAAGGATGCGATTGGTACAATGATGTAGTCCCAGGGCCATAACCCCAAGCATCCGTATTCCACGTAAAAACCTGCTTTTCATTATGAATCAGTATGTCAGGATCATGAACAAAAACTGATACTGATTACAAGCCAAACTAACTTACTCTCTTCCCTGTCCGTTCAAGTGGTCCACTAACTTCTCCCGTTCCATAAAATGAGGTACCAACCGGAAGCTAAATTGAAACAAACTTGACTCACATTAGTGAAATAAACAGCAATTTACAAATGCAGAACAATGTATTATTATGCGCATCATAGTAATAAATAATGGTTGGAATACAATACAAGATGATATGTAACTGACCTCAATTTGAACAATTTGTTGTCCATGAACACATTCAAAAGTAGGGGTATAAGAAGGAATTTTTTGACTACCCATAAGTAGTGTGTCCCTATGTTTGGAATTAACAAAAGAAACACTCGGTAATGCTGCATTCCTATGGTCTGGAGAGCAATCAAATCTGAAAACCCCTTCCTCAAGAATAGGCTCGAAAACCATATTTCCTGATTCCACGTCAGAAGTCACCGCCGTCGCTTTCAATTCAGCCATATTAGACACTACCAACCTTCCATCAATCAACCCCTTGTTAATCCTCTTCTTTCTGCAGGCTGAATAACTGTATCAGGATCTGCTCCCAGGGATCAGAAAACTAAATGATCAAATAACAAAAAATAGAAAGCGCGAGACAAATTGTTGAGCAGAGCCCAAAACCCAAATATCAGGAATAGAACCCAAATGACACTGACAATACTACACACACTCTTTCACAAAACTATCAGTGCAATCCAACCCATATTTCTTAAGAAGTATCTTTCCAAGTCACTACTCAGTGAAATCATCTTTTATTAAGTTACTCAATTAATCAGATATCGTATAGCCTGACCTGACTGAATGCAACAGAGGAAATATTGCTTTTGAGTTGAGGTTTTTCAACTTCTCTACCACCTTGAATGGCGAATTGGGTAACTCATAACAGGAACAAAAGAGAGAAAGAGCACGGCCATGAGTCTGATGGTTTCTGGGCAGTACTCCCAATGCTCCACCTGCTCTACTAGTGCTACCCAGTAGTGGATTTGATTCCATTTTGTGTTTTTCTGCCCAATAATTAGAATAAAGGTAATTGGAAAAAATAATAAAAAGTAAATATTAAAATACTAAGAATCGTTTGTGGGTTTTAAAGATGCCAATCGCTCGAGTGTGGTGGGTGGGAATTCACGCGCTCCTCTCCTGACTACAGTACAGGCGAACAGCTTAACAAGGAGTGAGGGGGAGGAGTCAGGAGTCCCAAACTTCAAGAACTCCGATGCGATGACGAAGGTGAAAATGAGTGGCAAAAGTGAAATTGCACTGACCACCCCTGAAGTGTTTCAATTTTTTTTTTCTTTTTTTATAAATGTAGAGACCTCCTTTAAAGTTATGATAAATGCATTTATTTTTCTTACTTTGCAAATCATTTAACAGATTTTCTCTTGCTGTTAATTTTTTACTAACACTGTTAATTTTAATTGATAAAAAATTAAAATATCTTTATTTAATCTTTTATCTCTCTTTTTTATATTTATTTAATCTATTTATGTGTGTTTATACAAACATATATTATAATTACATATGCACACATATAAATACATACATACGCTTATATTATATACACACACGCTCTCTCTCTATATAATAAGAAACGATGTAAATCTAAATTAGTGTGTGATTTTGTTCAATTTTGAACCAATTTGCCCCCACACCTATCATTGCTTGTTTTAGGCAGCGTAGACAAACATATAATTTCTAAGCTTTTCCCTTTTTGACTTCCATGTCGTCTTTTATGTTATCGGTTAGGTTTTAGCTACAGACATTTTAAGTACGCATGCAGATAAAAAGTTAAAGGATAGGTTCATCAAGTTAATTGCTTTGTACATTATATGTACAAAGTTGAGACTTGCATGTGAAATACTTTATTACTTGCTTTTGAAAGTTTCAAGTGCCCCTTTTTGGCTTATAATATCTGAAAATATAATTGCAACTTTTATAGGTTTTTGTTTTATATACAATGGTAACTAAATGAATGTTTTACTTAGAGAAATTGACTAACTATTCTAATAATTAAAAATTGATTTGAAGGATATATTTACATATATTTTTAATATGAAAATAAGTATGTGCATAATGAGAGACATCTCGGTTGAACTCAAATCGATTGCAATTTTATGGTACAAATGTAACAAAGTTATATTGACAATAACAATAGTGTACATACATTGGAAGTCATCTAACAAGCAGATTCTAAATAAAAGAAATTAAAATATGTTATAAAATTAAAAATTAAATAATTCACATGAGTATCACTATATTGAATCATGATTGGAGAATCATAAGTATAAATTAGATATCATGATTGAGCAGAAGCTCAAACTGTATTAAAAGTACTTCAACCAATAGTTCTTATATTGAAATAAACAAATTTAATAGCATAACAAATAATTGGAAAATATAACTACTGATCCATGAATTATGAACAACAAAAAGAACATGATAACATAATCAATGAAGAACTAAACACCACATCTGGGATTCAAAAATTTCACAAACTCAAAGAATAAAAATTTAAACAATCAGATAAATATGTAGTTTTACAATCATATATTTGAATAATGTAAGCATCAACAATCAAATATTGTATAGCGCCCCGATTACTTGAAAACGTTAAATAAAATAATTTAATTGAACCAAAAGACTTTTTCCATTTATGCCATAATAAAATAGAGTTTGTTCACAATAACTAATAAAAAGGGAATTACATTTAAAAAGAAAAACTTCAGAGCTAAAATAATTCTAAGTAAATCAAGGTGCGATATGGTCTTCTTCAGGTAAGCTATTGTCATTGTTGATCTGAAAATTCGGCTCGGTCATGTGATCATCATTGACACCTGGCATAAAAAGTCAGGAGCAAAAAAAATTTACACCATAAGCGATAAAACTTAATAAATAAACTTATCCATGAACCTAATTTATCCAGGGGGTGTTTGGGAGCCTCTTTTTTTATTTTCTTATTCTCATTTTTAGATTTTGGCTGTTTGGGAGTCACATTCTTAGAATGAGTTCCATTTTGGACATTAGAAGCAAAAACTCAAAAGGAGGTCTATAGCTCATTTTTGCATTTTTATTCTCATTTTTCATTATACTTTTGCAAATTGCATTCTGTAAATTTTTTCTAAACACTCCTCCCAAATTCAAAACTCATTATGGTCATAATTCAAAAGGTCAAAAAGCTAAAAATGAAAAGCTGAAAATTAGGCTCCTAAACACATCCTCGATAGATTATATGATGCATGATCAAGTAAATTAACAGATAATTTTAAAAGCAAAAATAGTTAAACAAGAAATTGCAAAAAAAAATAAATCAAAGTATGTTGCAATTGATAATTTCTCTTAAGTCAACTTCTATGTCTAATTTCTAAGTTTTTTTGACACAAGTGTTTGACCACTCCATACTTGTCAAATCCATTTACAAAACCCAATCCTCAGTTTGTCACAAGTGTTGCCTGTAAATTCAAAAATCGATAAATAGTGATGATATTTTCGTTTGATATGGTTCCGACCCATAAGCTGAATCATGCTCCCTAACCTCCAACGTTCCCAATCATTAGCTCTCTTATATCCATGTTCTCAATCATTATGCTATTGGAAGTTATGTTTGCCGTGCGTCATCCCCGACATCAAAAAGTTCTACATCTTTTCACCATACTAAATTTTATTTTAAAAGACACGACACAACATAAGCATATAATTGGTTTGCAACATAACTTGGCTTATTATAGGCAGGGCTCACGACCAACTTGGCTAGAAATAATCCTAGGATTATGGTGGGTTCTGGACTGATTTGAAATTTATTTAAATATCCTCACTTCTTCTAAAACATGATATATAACTTTGTGGAAGGAGAAGAAGCAAACCATTGTCGTTCTTCCTCTATGGAAGAGAGAGGTCACACCAAACCAAAGTCACCAATTCCTAGCCGAGAGAAGCTAGTTGGACGATCGCCTAAGCAGGTACATCTTCTTCTTTTTTTGGATCTTCTCTTCCACACCAGACCAAACTCTGACTAGGGATGTAAGCCTAAATCAACAAATAGAACCAAATAAGAAAAAAAAATCCGAATTGGCGATTTGGTCTGATTTTTGAGCTCTACCGGTCCGGTTTGATTTTTTGTAGAATATTTCAGTTCGATTTTAATTTTCAGACTCTAAACACTGGACTAAACATGACTGGAAAAAGATATCGATATTTTTGATATAATTTATATTTTTTGTAAGTTGTACTTCTTTCATTATATATTTTTTTGATAATCTTTATTTTTTTAATCTGTATTCTCTTAATTTAATATGTAATTTTTATGTTGGGTTTAACTCAATATAGATTTATTTAATTTTATGTTGCTCTTTTCGACCTGGTTAACGAAAAATTATTTGGTGGTCCAGTGGTGTCCCAACACCCCTTTCCATTACAAATTCACGTGGAAGTTAGTACATGTAGCAAATTCATGATATTGACTTATCGTATGTTTGTTTTAATTCACCACTCCAAGTTTTCATCAAAAAAGTTTCACCTTAAAAATTTAGCATTAAATTTTGAACGAGTTTTTTTTTTTATAGTATTTAGTTTAAATTAAGTGGACTCCCGATGGACACTAAGTTTTTCGAATTTAGTTTATAATTTTTTTATAAACTCAAAACTTTATTTAACCTTGATTTTAATCGAATTTAAGCTAAAGTCAAACAGTTACAAGCTTTCAAATATGTGTGGTCAACACTATCTCCATTTGCATGGTACCAAGGCCCATTAATTCTTCCACTTCCAAATGGATCTTACCCTCCAAAGCCCAAAAAAAAATACCATGGTTTGCTAGATTTTACATCTGATGAAAAAATTAAATTAAAAAAATTTATTTATTATTATTTTTTGAATTTTAAAATCAAGTTTGATCAACTCCATACTTACTCATTTTTTTCCATACAAAAAATAGAGTACAATATAAATCAAAGATCCAAAACACACCATAAAGAGAAAAAAACATCACACGATATCGAGGTTTAACAAAAAAAGATAAGGAAAAGTCTATGACAGACACTTTTCCACACAAACCGGACACAAATGTGTCCGGCACCGTTGGATGCACGTGGGTCCCTTGAATTATTAAGGGCCCCACGTATATCTAACGGTACCAGACACATCAGTGTCCAGTCTGTGTCCATAAGATCGGTTTCCGTAGCATTATTCAAAAAATAAACACCAATCCTCATATGGAGGACAGACCATCACCCATGGGACATGAATTATTGTGATCCTATTTCCGTATTCTGAATTCATGCATCTCAAGTGGCAGCTACCACAAATGGGATTGAACTGATCAGGGTGCAAGAACACAGTACCTAATTTTTCCTTTTGTTTTCTTTTGTCTTTGAAATGGGCAAAGTGTAAGAGGTATATTATTCAAATCGATTCAACATCCTCCTCTATTATAGGACATCGTACAAGTCGTATTCCATAAATCCTCGACAGTTTATAGTACTATATAGATAATTTATGTAGTACAAAGTGGATCCTCAATCTTCAATCCATGTCTTGGAAGAAAAAAACAAATTTTTTGTACCTATTAAAAATGTATGTCTTTTTTTTAATATTTCAATATGTATGTGTCAGCTTACGTCCACTTCGTTGTTCATATTACAATGTGTAATGTTGTCGATTGTTCATTTTTATAATGACAACTAATATCAACTATCGCATGCTTATGGAATGATATCAAACTTATAGTGAATTTTGAAGTACCACCATTGATGTCATCGATTCCGTTATCAATCTTATACATGACTTCACTATAATCAAAATCAAAGGCCTTCTACTATTGTTTCCCTCTAAATTAAAGTGGACTTTCATTAGGGAGAGTTAATTTGGAGATAAAGAAGCAACGAGATAGAGCAAGCTATTCTTTGAAAAGTGATATTATTATTGTAACGCCCCAATTTTTCGAGACATTAATTAAAATCTTTTTGTTCTTCATTTTATTATTAAAGTATAAATCAAAGAAATGTCACTAATTCAAAATACAAGGAAATATGATAAATCAGAGTTTTTAAAGTGCGGAAGTGAAATCGACAAAAATATCTCTTAGGGTTTACATTTATTTGAAAAATAAGATAAACAGAGCATCTAGAGGTAAGACAGCCAAACGTTATCAAGATCTTCTCCAATAACTCCCAACTCTTCCTGCTCAGGTAGATTATCCAATTGCTCACTGAAATCTGGTATGAAACACCAGGGGCAGAGAAGTTGCTCCAAATGAGTAATGAAACTCAGTAGGAAACAATACCCGACAACCAAACCCAGAGATAACATGCATGTTCAACAGGATATACATGGATAACGTCAATGATAACAGGATCTAAATAATAAAAAATAAACACGAAGGTATGTTATGAATTTGTTCTTTTAAGTTTCTAGGAATTCCACCGAGGAACGCCGTTTCTTACCCAACTATCTAACATAGGGCACTTAGTTGATATTGACCAGTCCTTACCTACCTAGGGTCTGTAGTCTGAGGTTATGTACCCGACTTGAATTCTGACCCGATAAGGAAGGAACCTCCTACCGTTCACTCAGGTCAATAACTACCTCACCCTAGTTAGATCCGACCGAACGTGGCGTCACCAGGTCAGGTACCAACGAACCTTAGCCGCTTCCCCTTAATCGGCTCAAGGACGCCCAAGACACTGGCCGTCACTCCCTCGGGGTCCGGAGCTGCCTTCGCAGACGTCCCCGAAGTCACCCTCAACCGTCTCCAACAACTCCTAGTTGGGGTCCTTTCAACATATCCACGGGACGACGCCCAACAATAACCTTGCCACGACGGGCCATCCAAAACCAATTTTACTCTTTTCCATTAACGTTCACTTACTTGTCTCTATACAGTTCAACTAATTATAATGCACACTCGACACCCTCCGCTACCTTATCCAAGTGTCATTCGAACCGGTGTCTCTAACGTTCAATCTATGTTTTCCCCAAAACACAGTTAAGTAAATTTCACATAAAATCGGGCAACATAACGACTATACCAAGACGTTTCCAATATTTCAAATAACCCATTCAGAAGTCCAATGACATAACAACAACAACAATATTCATAATATAACTAAATAGTAGATCCATACATGTTATTGATTAAAAAGTCTCAAACGGTAAACTTACTCATACGAAATCTCATGGAAATCCATAAACATAAATAAAGTGTGGGTGTATCCATGTGCAAGTGTACAATGTATCATTAATTGGGCCGAGACACGTGATCAAACACCCTAACTGACAATTTATGATTCCAAAAGTAAATAAATAAATTGTGCAAGTCCTTATTTTAGAACATTGTGTCATCTAACATTCTAAATGCTTAATCGTGTGTTAATTAAATTAAAATAAATTTAATTGCTTCTTCGAAACAGTTAATAACTGAACAAACAATATACTACATATCGTTCAATGGGAATGGGCTTCTCCTAAAACTTACATGTAATATAGCTAAATTTATAAAACAACGTAATATGATAAATTTTATAAATTCTTTAATAACAGAGCCTTCAAGTTGCTATAATTGAGAGATGTGTGTGTATATATACACACATACATACACACACATTTATAAATATATTCATTCATTATTATTTTTTAACCGAGAACAAATGGCTAACTTAGCTTTTCATTTTAGCAAATGGTATGTACAATAAACAGTAACTTTCAAATACACACACACACACACACACACACACACACACACATATATATATATATATATATATATATATATTTGTATGTATGTATAAGTTTACTCTAAAAGATAAGCGGACAGTTTCGATATTGCAAATTCAGTAAGGTCACTTGAGCAAGATGAACTATTTTTTTTTCTTTTATGCGAAAATCTTAAGAATCTGTCAAAAGCAAAAACTCTTCGTGTTCCAATCATTGACAATTTTAGAAGATGAATCTTTATGGTGTATTCTAAATGACCACTCAAAAGAAAACTGAACTTACAATTACCGAATTAATTAATCGGAAAGAATCTAACATATGAAGCATGTATATAAGAAATATAGGAAAGAAAATAAAGCAACAGTAGATCCGAATTGAAAGGCAAAAGGACATCGGTTGATCTTTTGTAATATATGAAATTCATCAAGTTTGTTTATTACTTCCTCAACTAAATATCCATTTCTGTCCATTCCAATGAAGAATTATTATACTAAAAATCCTATGTTTATACGGATGCATTTGTTGTACCCACAAGCTATTCTTTTCTTTTCGCTTGATTATGAACACCGAAATTCATGGATTTTTGTAACAAAAATCGTGCGAATAACATCAGAAATAAAACACCTAAAGGTTGAAGGTAAGATTTCCTACTAGATGCATTCGAAACATATTAACACATAAATTAGGAAGATTGTTGGAACATAAGCAATATAATTCATAAATCTACTGAGCATGGGTTATAAAAAAAATATGAAGAACATGAGTAATTTCTTTTCACACGAAACAATGATCAATACATGAATCTAAGGGCGGTAGGTACGGAATCCTACCTCATGAATACGATTAAGTGAAGAACAAAGGAAATCAACCAAGTCTCGAACTCGACAGAACCTCCATTTTTCTCTAAAATTGCCATTCCTCTCTCTATAATCTCATTGCCTTATCTACTAAATTGGTGAAGGGAACTAACAATTTTCTATTGATTTTTATAGGACATGTAGGAACGACCCTTTTAATATTCCCACTAAATTAAACAACCATGAGCCATGAAGGAGTAAATCTTAAAACGTATTATTAATTTTTTTTTAAAAAAATTCAATACTCAATGCCATCAAATACAATGAAGACCCATCAAACACAAGGAGTTACACGAATGGAATTTGAAAAGCTAGAGCAGGAAAACTTCGTTACGGTGTAACGCGACGCACCACAATTATCAAGCACATGCGATCACAACCGTTCACGAAAAAATAAATAAACTAATTAAAAATAAATTAATTAATAACCTTGGAATAAAAAAAAATTCATTTAATTTTTTTTTTGTTTTTAAAAAATTCGGGTCGTTACAATCTATCCCCCTTAAAGAATTTTGTCCTCGAAATTTTGTGTAACGATCTGCGTTGATGATGTGTCTATGGCGTATGAACCTCTATGTCAAGGGGTTTTGAACTTTGCAAATTCATAAAATAATATGTTCACATGATCAAATAATATTTATCACCATCTTTGCACAATTATGAGAGCCAAAGCCTACAACCTTGTGAAGAGAGCGCATAAGTGTACACGTTGTGTTCTCTACCTAAACCTAGTTATCTCACCGTCGTGTCAATACTCCTACCTTAACTCTCTCCTTATTCACACAATTCTAAAGACTCGCCTCTCATCAACTCGCGAGGTGTTCGGTGTGTGGGGTGACAATTCTTTCTCTTTCAGCTCCTCATCTATTGGGTCTATGCTAAATTCGTAGGGGTTGGAGTAATAGACTGATTTCGCATCGAAATTGATGAAACATCTTTTATTAAAAATATTTATATAGCAGAATTACATATATCATATGTTAACAACCAAAGAAGGTCTAACTAAACGGATAAACTCTCGGACTGTGATCTACCCATTCTACCCAAGGTCGCAGAGGTGAACCTATGCTCTGATACCACTTGTAACGCCCCAATTTTTCGAGACATTAATTAAAATCTTTTTGTTCTTCATTTTATTATTAAAATATAAATCAAAGAAATGTCACTAATTCAAAATACAAGGAAATATGATAAATCAGAGTTTTTAAAGTGCGGAAGTGAAATCGACAAAAATATCTCTTAGGGTTTACATTTATTTGAAAAATAAGATAAACAGAGCATCTAGAGGTAAGACAGCCAAACGTTATCAAGATCTTCTCCAATAACTCCCAACTCTTCCTGCTCAGGTAGATTATCCAATTGCTCACTGAAATCTGGTATGAAACACCAGGGGCAGAGAAGTTGCTCCAAATGAGTAATGAAACTCAGTAGGAAACAATACCCGACAACCAAACCCAGAGATAACATGCATGTTCAACAGGATATACATGGATAACGTCAATGATAACAGGATCTAAATAATAAAAGATAAACACGAAGGTATGTTATGAATTTGTTCTTTTAAGTTTCTAGGAATTCCACCGAGGAACGCCGTTTCTTACCCAACTATCTAACATAGGGCACTTAGTTGATATTGACCAGTCCTTACCTACCCAGGGTCTGTAGTCTGAGATTAAATACTTTCCAACTTCTCTATTATCAACGTAGATCGTTGTGTGTGAAAGAGATTTCACTCGAAGCATATAAACAGAAAAGTCAAAGCATACGAATATATTGTAACATTATCTTCAAGCACTGCAGATACTTAGATTTCAAGATCACAAGTATAATCCAATAGAATATGCTTTTCGAAGGGCTGAAATTAAAAATATGATGTTATAGCTTGTTGATGGTGGAGATGTATTTGGTCAACAGTTGTGATTAACAAAATAAAAAATAAAAATCATCTAATAATTTAGCACAACTCATATGACCTCAATGCTGAAGCCTCCACACTCTTTCCACGATCATAGGGACAACAATTGCCATCAATAGGATCTGCATGTTGTAATTGATTTAGTGGTTTTCTCAATATTGGAATATATAGAAATCTTATATATATATTTCGTTCGTTGACACAAACTAATTGGTAAGAGTTTTTTAGAACTATCACATCATTTTTAAATCAAATGTTAGTCATTGCATTCTTATATTACTTATAGTCAAGGCACGACGGCCATATTATGATCATATCAAATAATTATAGCATCTTAATCCATAATAACTAGAATCACACTACAAGCCATATAAATCACCAACTCATGAATATCCAATTAAACGACATAGGTCCATGGTCAAAGTTGGTCAAACCCTCACACGGAGTCCCACGGGAACCCGTGAACATACATAACATGTTTGTGGATGCTTGTACTGTGTGTCCATGCAAAACAGTGGTGAATATGGTCTAGTTCTACTGCCCGGAAAGGCCAAACGACATTATGATATTTTTTGGTTTTTTACTAGGTCGCTCAAGCGGCCTAGAACTCGCTTGAGTGGTCTGCCTAAATATTGGATTCTAGATTCTGATTTCAAAATTGGCCAGAATCTGTCAAAAAATCAACAGCTCGCTCAAGCAGCCTAGAGCTTGCTCGAGCGAGCCTCCTTTTTCAACAAATTCTGATTTTAGGATTCTTGTTTCAAGCAATTCGATCCAATTCTGATACTGTGATGTTGACTTCGAAAGTAGAAATTGAACACATAAATAGAAATTTTGTAAACTCTAGATCATAAATCCTCAATCAATTTCATAAATCAATTCATGGCAACAACGAATTTCATGCTTTCGTGATGAACAACAAAATAAATCCTAACATGCTTTATCTACAATCTATAGGTTGATAGTATTTCCCCCTACCTCAATTGAAGAATCCAGCAAAGAATTGAACAGCAATATGAAAGAATTTGGCAGAGCTTCGATTATAATTTCTTTTCCTTCAAAAACGCCAAGAACACGAAGAATAACTTCACAATGCTCTCTCTAGATTCCAAAATTTGTGAAATAACATAAAGATTGCAACTCTAGTTATAGATACAAGGTATTATTGTTTCATCAATATTGTCCCAAATCAATACTCATAACCATTAGTCATGAATTCTTTTCCCAAATTGATTTACCCAATGAATTCCATCACAAAATCAACGAACTAATTTGGTAATTTGTCTTAACAACAAATAGAATCCGAGGCAACTCATTAGTATTATGAAAAATCCCAAATTAAATCACCATGATTGCAAAGAAAATCCTAAAAGATTTCATATATCTCAAGGTTTCTGTAAATTGACAACTCGTTTGAGCGGCCTCCTTAATTTTTATTTTTGAAATTCCAATAATTAAAACTCAAAATTAAATTCTTAATATAAATATTAAATTCTTTTAAAAACTACGGGTTATTACATTGCACACAATAGCAAATCAAAAGCTTATATGTTCGATTCTTGAATGAAAATTTTATATGATTCTTAACTAGATTTTCAAGTAGGTTCTTAATAAGGGTTTCTTTAACTAAAATATATCTAACGAATAAGTATTACATTTTTTAGTTTTATAGTTATAGGTAGATAAATATTGCTGGTAGCATAGTTTATTTAGTTTGTTGCTCTATTCAAAACACATGCTAAGATTTTTGTGGTAACATAATGGGTAGAATGATTTGTTTAAAGGTTATTCATAACTTCAAAGCCATCACATTTACTGAAATTTGATATTTTATTTTATTTTTTAGACACGAGATTGAATTCTTGAGTGATAAATTTAGTTCTTGAGATCATAATTTTATGCCTAACTCCAAAAAAAAAAAAAAATTATGATCAGGTTTTAAAGATATTTCATGTTGAACATATAATAAAAATTACCTGTTATATATTGCATTATGGCCATAGAAATTTATTACTAAAATTTTAAAAGAGATATAAATTGACATGAAAACACAACTTTGATTTAGTTTCGCAAGCACCGTGTATAGTACGGATTATTACTAATATATACGTATAGTATTGTAAGACGATATATTTTATTACAACAGCCATGAAAACAACACACGACACCAAAAGAAGTTTAAAAAGGACGAAAGAATTCAAAGACTTTTTCAAATTTAAAATTCAAAATGTTTGTTAACACGACACTTGTCACATATACCTTCATGATAACGTTGAGATAATCTTTGGAAAGTGAGGATTTTTTACAAACAAATAAATTAAAAACAGAGTTAATTAATTAGGCCAGCCGGTCTGATTCATTCAACTACTAGGGTTAATTAGGCCGGGTCTGTAAGAGACTCCTTTTCATTTATTTATTTTTTGTTAACTTATTCGTGGATTAGGTATATTTAATTTTTCTGACCAGTTTTTTTTAAACATATACTTACAAACTATCATTATATATTGATCCAAGAACTTAGGCTAGATGGCAGGAAAGTGACTTTTTTAATTGGAGGAAGCATCAATACGTTATTCTCAATTTCTTTTTTTATTTTTGAAAGTTTAAAGATTAATCTTAAAACAAATACTAAAAATCCATACGATTAAGTGGTTAAAAATATCGAAAGTAGAATGTCCCTTTATCAAAGCCGGCCACGTACAAAGAAATTTCGCAACATCTTTGTCTTTACTATATACGTATACAGTATAGTAAAGTGATTATTCATGATGAGAGCTATGAGAATGCCAAATGACATATCAATATCAAGTGGTTACTTTTTTTTTAAAGAAATTAACTTTTAAAATATTGATAAAGCTCCCTTCCCATCATCACAACTACAAATAATTTATAAAAAATTTCGATAATTTTATAAGATTCATATTAGTTATATATTCCACAATTTGTGAGATGATTATATTTAAAAATAACTTGAACATCATATCCCCTATTATACTCTTTTTCTCTTTCAACATAATATCTCTCTTCGTGTGTGTAATATTCAATGATTTATGTAACCCTAATTTATAGTGTATAATACTATAAACGCATGACTCGGAGGAAGACCTCTGGATGTGCCAAGTGGAAACTACTCAAAGGACAATAAATATGATTTTCAAAAGTGATAAAAGTCAAGTAATCCTACATATAATATCTATAAATATTCAAATTTTAAAATTATATATTTTGTTCAATACTATTTTTGAAGTCTCTTTACTTGGGAGGTGGTTAGACCCAAGGTATTTAATACTAGTCTCAAGAACGGGGTGAAGGGGGAATTGAACTCTCCCTTCGATGATGGCCATTAATGGCATTATGATTTGCCACTTGTCGGCAATAGATGTAACAATCTGAATTTTTAAAACTTAAAATAATAAGTAAATAAAATTAAGTATCTAATTATTTTAATAATTTGTTGTGCATTTTGTGACTTATTGTTTTATAAGAGAATTTAATCACCAAGTTTGAATCAAATCCATTTTTTCTCTAGATTCATCATCAATCTCTTTGATTTCTCAACCCATTTAATTTTATCATATTAAATTCAATCATGTCCCTTAAAACTCTTGAACTCCGAATTTGCATCTAGCCATGATCACCCTTCCTACTTTTCCTTATTTAACCATTCATCCAAAACTTTTAAAAATTCCTCCCACAACCCTTGGTCCTTCCAATCTTATAAATACGGCATCATCATTTTCATTCTGTTCACACCAAATTAATGTGTTTTCTTGATTCTTCCACCTCCATAATATTATTTCTAGCCAGTATGCCTAACCAAAGAACTTCTCAAGTCATTTATATCACAAACTTCCAACTATCTAGTTTTTCGATGTTGTATTTAACGATGTTCGATCGATTGAGGTGTCATTCTAGGATGTTATGTTTAACACTAGCATGCACATATTCAACGCTCACGATCTTGATTTGAGATAAACCGAAAGTATATTATATGCTTTTAATCTCTATAGAATTTTATTCATCAAATATTTGTACTCCTTTGATCATTTTGAAAATTATTGTTGAATTCTATGGAAGCATTATGAATATCAACTTGTGGTACAGTATATTGAATGATTGATTATCATGGATCTGATAGGTACATGTGCAAGCTCACCGGGTCACAGTAAATTAATCGTTACGATTGATTGCCCGTCGTGAATTCAGGTGTATTATTATGCTGGCCTAAGTGGCGCATACAGATTAAATTATTTTTGACCTAGGTGGTACTTGACATGTTACCAAGATGGGCCTGATACGAGATCTGTTTTTTACTGGTTATGGACAGTGTTGAAAATTATTTCACTTTGACTTGTGGATCTTCGTTTATTGATCTTATTTTATTCAAGCTCTTGGTTCTTCTTGTCGTATAGTATGCTTCCCGCGGTTTAATTTTTTTTTAGGTAGTGGAGCAGATTTATTGGGAACTAGATTGACATATTTGAAGAATTTATTGTACTTAAAGAGAGATCAACATTGTACTTTTTTCTTAATTTTAGGACCACCATTTGTGTATTTTTTGAACTCATTTGTGTATATTTCGGGACCTAGTTTCTTTTGACTTTGCCGAGAAGCGGGGCGTTACAATGGGGCTATCAACTGGTTGGATCAGATCTACATACACATTGTCCAAAATACCATAGGTTTGCCAAAAAGTCATCCAAGCTCGTGGTGTCATCAAAGTGCCAAGTATATCTATTTCAGTCGGCGTTTGGTATCTCAGAAGAGCCACTCGACTCGGTCCTTTGGTATGGGACGACATCGCTTGAGTGGAATCTACTTCAAGCTTGGACATCCTATTCAAAAGTGCACAAGTGTTAAACAGACACTATGATCGGAGCCTCAGTGTTCAATCTACAAGTTCTCGACCAAGGGATGGGGCCCTCAACCAAATAACGAGACCCTCGGCCAAGTTATGGGACTAATGTGATAGCCCTAGAGATAAGAGTTTCGTCGAAAAATCATAAAATGCTCAGAACATACATTCGAATGATTGGAAAACGAAAACACATGAAAGGATTGATAGTTCTTACCTATACGACGAGAAACGACGAGGATTGCTAGCAATCGAGGCTGAGCAAGATTGGATTGCGCATGAAAGCTCTAAGTTTGCAATTTGCAAGAGTTCTAGAGAGAGAGAGAGAGAGAGAGAGAGAGAGAGAGAAGCGAAACCTTCTGTCTCTCCTAAACTTCACTTATTTATACTATGGCATGGTTTTTGAAGTGACGCACGCTGGAATTCAAAGCGGTTCGCTTCCGTCCGTTAGATCAGGGACGCATGGTAGCATCTCAGGGCAACAATTGGTGTGACTGATCAACTCTACCACCTTCGGCACTCACCAAAAGTGCGTTGGATTAGGTCATTGGGTTTTAGCCTTCAAACGATCAATCCCTCGCATCAATCAGCACTGAGCAAAGGAATAGATGAGCTATTGTGGTAGGTCGGATTCGCATAACAGAGGACCTTTGGTCCATGATAACTTTCGGCTAGGTCTGAGTTGGGCTAGGCCCAAGAAAGATTCTGCTAACACTCAGCCAAAGGCTACCTAGTGTGCCTCGATCAGTGACAAGAACACGACATGTCAGGTCTGGCCAAACCTCTGCTTGGTCAACGTGCATCATCAAGATTAATCTCTTTAAGTCGCAAACTCCTGTCATCCTGTCGAGGGGTCCATGCTCAATATGGCCATGTACATGAAGATGTACTACCCACGTTGTGGATAGTTGCATGAAAGGACGTGGGAGATGAAGTTACTGGACATGCAAACATGTCTGTTTGATCCATACAAGCATGGGGCACATGGCGAGAGCACTGTGATTTTCGAACCACGGCGCGACATTCTCGATCGAAACCTCAAGTAGATTGTTGGATTCCCTCTCTATAAATACTCTAAGGACACTCTAACCTCAAGTACGCGCACATATACTCTCGAATTCTTTCAAGTTGGTTTGGTCTCTCTTCACCGAAAAACTAAATTGCTCGTCGGAGTGTCCACTCTAGGGGTGAAAATAAAAACCGGGAAACCGGACCGGACCGGAAAATCGGACCGGACCAATAGTTCGAGGATTGAAAAATTCGGTTCGGTCCGGTTTCGGTTTGGGAGTTTGAAGAAACCGATTTTTCGGTCCAGTTTCGGTTTAGAGGAATACAAAACCGGTTCAAACCGGACCGGACCGGATGAAGGTTATAAATAAAAATATGTTATATTTTTAAGTTTATGTGTTATAACTTATAACCAATTACTCCATTAGTCAGTTAATCTATTAGGATTTAAGACCATTATCATGTTTTAGAAATGAAAAATCACTACTTATAGAGAGTGAATAAAAATAGAAAACTACCAGTTTAGGCATAAAAAATAAGAGTAATTTAAAATTCTTAAATCTTTCAGAGTAATATTTAATACATTTCTATTGTTGAAAATTTCACTCCAAATTGTTATTTTTTTTTCTTTTTTTGTGATTGGTCCGAAATATTGTCTAAAAAAATTAAAAAGTCCAAACCGGACCGAAACCAGCTCAAACCGATCGAAACCGGACCGGTAAAATCGGTCCGGTTTCGGTTTACAAAATTTTCAAACCGGACAACCGGTCCGGTCCCATGAATTCTACCAAACCGGACCGGTTACACCCCTAGTCCACTCTAACCCTGGTTGGCACTACCCTAGTCTTTGGAGTTGTTTTGTAGCTTAGTAGAAGGTTCACAAACTCGAGTGAAAAGGTTCAACCTGTGAATTCCAAACTGCACACAAAGATACTCAATTTGCATTGCAAAATACTCAAATTATGATACAAACATTCAAGACTAGCGCTCTAATGCTTAAAATTATAATCCCTGGAAAGTGATGATGTTTTAGATGAGAAAGGATTTTCTCATGTGATAATTCTCTTTGTGAAGCAATATTAGATCGACCACAGTTTTTGTAACGGGGTTGATTCAAGGAAATCAGGACGGAAAGCTAAGAATCCACTTATCCAGCTGAAACAATGGTACTCTCAATATGTGGACCTGTAATCTGCAAAAGAATAACCCGTTAAAGAGCCCTCTGCCGCTGCGGCAGGAAGACACTCCGATGGTTAAGTCAGACGAAATCTCACAGGGAAATGGAAAGGCGAGCTAATATTCTCTATTAGCAGGCAAAAGCTCTCAGTCTTTAGGCGTACCTTTTTTTGTTCATCTTTCGCTCTATTTATAGACTTTCCCCTTTTGCTCCAATCCTCTTAGAACCTTCTTTTCCACCGAAGTGTCCTCTGATTGGACATGGATTTCACGTCCATACCCCTCCTGACAGAGTTTTCTCTTGTCCCATCGTATCCGGGGCTCCATGCCCTTTTCTGAAGAGCGGTTATCTGTCACTTCCCACGGGCTGCCCGTAGTCCTGACCGACTTTCTCAGTTCGGCGGGTCGTCGATCCGCCCTTCTCAGGTCGGCATCTCTCAATACCTGGTTCTGTTGTCCTGATTTGGGTAAGGTCGGCACTCCTCGTGTCGGCCGTTATCTCACGTGACCAGCACGTGTTTCCGGGTGTGCTATTCGGTCTCGGCCGAACTCCGAATTTACTCGGGGGGTCTAAATGTATTTTCTCAATCACATTTTACCCTCGTCAGTTTTATTTTATGATTTAAATTGTTCATTTTGTAAATCTTGATGTGTGAATCATCCATGCAAAAATTAAGTTAACTCGATACTAGTAAGAGCTTGGTCAAATCATATTTATTTTAAGAGACAAATATGATTCGTTTAAATTGATACCGATGTACTATCGACTTCAACTTATTTACATGATACATTTATTGAGACTTATATAAAATGAACGATTAAATCAATAAATAAAACCACGTTCGGTTTATTTTATGTCACATGAGCGGCTTTTAATTCATCTTAGTTTGTTTGCCATAATATTTTGTAGATGATCATGATCACATAAGAAATTCTGTGAGGGGAGTTTTATTCATCTTAGTTGGCTTGCCATAAGATTTGCAAATAGCTATAACATGAGAGGATATTTAATTCCTCTTTGTATTTTATGAGATGATCATGACCTTCATTAACGACTAATCATTCACAACATCAAGGAATTAGCTAGCCGCTTGGTGGTCAAAACTTGGTACTTAGATGTATGCTCGCTCTTAGGTTATAAGTTCGAAACTTTCCAGGTTCTATAAACTCTCATGAACCCTCACAAGTAGAGAGTGAGATTGGTCCTCCGAGAACTAATCAACATTAGATTGAAAATAATTCCAAAATCAGCTGAATACCTCGATTACAAAAAAAAAAAAAAAACTAATCATTCACAATATGCATAAGAAAATAAAAAAACATGTTCCCAAAAGTGAATCAGGCACTTTTTACTAAAGCTTTTTTTTTTTTAATAATATAAAAGAGATTATTGACTTGATTCAAAGGTGTTTGTTTTCCTTTTTTTTTATTTATTACACTATAGATGGTAGACATTCAAAGATAAATATCTCATCAATAGACGTCAAGGTACGGAAGCAAATCCCAAAAAAATTGCCTACTGTTATTATTTGTATTAAGTCCGCATCATTGTAAATATCTATCTATAAAAAAATTTCTATTTCTTTATTTCTCTTGTTTGATGTGATATTTGAGACAAATCATGAATAAAAAATAGTCTTTTTTTACGGCGAAATAAATTGGGAAGAAGTTGTTATGGACATCATATATTATAGGTTGCCCTGTTGGTTGGAGTATCAATTCTATATATAAAGGGTTTACTACTTTTGGTGTGAATCTAAAAATGAAGTTTCGTAAAAAAAAAAAATTTAAGTCTTTATCATAAAATAAACTAGTAACAAACCCGTGCTATGTACGGACTAATTTAAAAATTAAGAGATAAAAATTATAGAATTGATTTTTTCATTTCACTGCGGCTTTGTCTTCTTGTCATGTTGCTTTGATAATCAATTGTTAATATGTATAAAGTACTAAAGATATCTTAACATGTAATATATAATGTCTCTCAAAAAGAGAAAGAATCACTCTCCTATAGAAAAATGAATTGATTTGGTAATTATTCAAAATTTTCAAATAATAAAAACTTCCAATCCTACCATATATTTTAAGTTATTTATGATATTTTAATAAAAATCCTTTTTAGTAAAAATATGATTTTTCTGGCCTTTTTTCCTTCTGTTTTGAGAATTGCTTACCTACTTTTACGATTCTAAACACATCCATGCATATATATTTAATTTTTCTAAATTGCTCCATATTTCACAATTTTTACGTGACTTTGTATTTGTTATTTCAAAATCAAATACATAAACTCTGTCTATTCACCAAAATACTATATTTTTTTGTAGCTTGGACACTTTATCGTAAATAAAATAAAGCGTTCTATGTATTTCATAAAATTGAAGCACAATTCAAGAGCCGTGTCATTAATTTTTCGAGAGTTATAAAAACTCCCTTTGATCGGGCATATTAGCTCGAATTTGAAATTAATCTCGACAAAATTTTCAAATGATGCAATTGCACGGTTGTTACTCATCATGAGATTGAAGAGATAATTTTAAATTAAGGAATCTCATTCTCTTAAATCCAACATTAATTTATGAGTATCTATAATTAAGTTTGTTGTATTGGTTTGTGACGGATCGCTATAAATACATAAGTGCCTTATATTTTATATGATTGCCAACATATACAGTCCCCTTCTAATAAGGTATTTCTTATTTAATTCTTTCATTTCAACACTTAAAAACTTTACCTAAATAAAACAATTATAATTGTTATTATTATTGTAGTGGTGGTGGTGGTGAAAATAAAAAAAGGAGGAAAATGTTGCTGTTATAAAAGAGAGATGGAAATAAAATGAAAGAGCTCTTATACTAATTTGTTAAGCTCGTCATCTCTTAGGTAGGTTTATTAATTTGTTGAACCTGTCTATGTCTTGGCCTCTGATATAGTTTTATGTTTTAATTTTTTGTAATCCATTTAAAATTGAGAAAAGGGAAGAGTTTTTAGAAGGAAGAGATCATTTGTGATTTTGGAGATGAGAGACATTCCAATCACGACTTTATACATTCCAAATTACATTTAACTTTAAATATTCCTAATTTCGTAGTTTCATTTTTATTTTTGGAAAATTTTCATTCTTTAATCACAATAAATTATTATCCTACAGATCTTTTGTTTTGAGACTTTAAATCTTCCACAAATCAGGGAAATCAAAATTGATTTTGTGGGTGGTTGGGCTGGTTAACAATATTCATTTTGTCTACTTTTTATTGAGCTAACGGAGTAGACAAAGCTTATCTCTAGATTTTCTGACTCGGATATTTCTTGCTTATATGAAAATACTAAAGAGTGCCCATGGGGCACAAGTTAAGTTTCATTTAATGAAAATTTGATTATAATATTTCACTAAAAGAAGTGAAAAATATTTTAAAATGACAAAAATGACCATAACTTGTTATATTTTATTTTTGGTAATTATTTAATTCTATGAAAATAAAAAAAGAAGGGATTTTTATGTTTATAATGATCTAACAATTCTGTTTTTGTGTTTCCTAAAAAGAGGGATTCTTAAATTGAGGGTTGCATTCTTTGAAGCAATTTGTAGAAACATGAGTGAGAGAGAATGAGAGAGAGAGACAGCTGAGGAGGTGAAAAGTGTGTGCTGATTTGGAGGTGAAAAGTGTTGTTTTGCTTCGGAATTCCGAAGGTGCCTTTATTGCCTTTGGTAACGGGAAAGACACTAGTTGTCATAATGTCTTTTTTGTTAAATCTTGTTCAGGTCGTCACACCCTTGCTATTAATTCAATCATTTCCCTCATGTTGGGGAGGTCAGGCCAAGCTTAGTGTGTGCCACTTGATACTTGTCATTCTCGATTATCCTGGCGACCACCTCCCACCAGAGGCCGCCCCCTCTTTCTTTTTCTAGGGCACCTCTAGTATGGTGGTGGCTCCCAGTGGTTCTAATACGCCTATCTCGGCCGAAATGGATCGTATATTCCCAATCTTGGGCCCGTTTAATGTCCCATATTTGCCTTTCTACCCTGTGTAGATAATTCGCGAGGTCGCTTATCTCTTCATCCCACCTTCGCAATCTCTCACGGGTGCTCATATTCCATTTGGAACCATCACGCATTCTTGTAACGATCATTGGCCTCGAATCTTGCTGTGAAAGTATCCTTAGCTGATTGAAAATGCGTGATGAAATGAATTAAATAATAATTATTATTTTCATTTACCGTTATTTTTTAATTGAAAATAGAATGAAATAATTTATGGCATCTTTCTTAATTTGACTGCATAAACTTATAATTTTTAAAAGAAAAATAAGAGTTTTATTTATTCGAATTATTTACCATTGTTTTTATAACCAAGATTAGTGTGTCAAACGATTACTTTAGAATGCGAGTGCACGTGTGAGTGTGTGTATGAGTGGTACCTAATAATTTTTCCTAAATCTATTTATTTTCTTTCATCTTCTATCTCATTCATGCACCAATATCTGGACCCTAGGAGCCGTTTTGACAGTGAGTGAACTTGGACAAAGTACACTTGGTCAAGGGAGAAGTTTGAATAGTGTTTTCACCTATGATCCACGTCATTCATTCCTTAGGTAGTAGAACATTTTAACTAGGACTCTTAAGGCTGTGTTCGGTTACAAATTTTTTAAAAATTTTGAAAACTTATTTAGGAAATTTTTTCCTAAACACTTTTACTTTTTTCCAAACAACTTTATCTCTGTATAAAAGAAAAGAGAGAGAGAACACATGTCGAAAAAATTTAATTTTCAAATTTTTTTCTGAAATATTTATACGAAACATCTTAGAATTTTTTTCTCAAACATTATTTTAGAAACACTCAACGGAACACACCCTTAGTTAACTAATAAACCTTGACCCTGATGTTCATTTAAAAAAAAATTATTGTTATTATTAAAATTTTATGTATTTATTTAATTACCTACATTCGTGTTTTGAGTGATTGGCCTAGAGAGCATGTTCACGAACATGTGAGAACTACGGAATCATTGCCTTTGAAACTGAAGGACATGAATGTTCATTTGTATAACCACTGGAATTCCACAATCATCAATTGGGAAATCAATCCCTGTATCCAACCATTTTCCTTACCAGATCCACACGTAACTCCTTGAAATTTTCTTAAGCATTTTGGAATTCCTAATTAAGTCTCTTAAATGGAATGTCATCCAAAACCCACTATAAAAGCCTAGACTTACTTTTGTTTCTTCACATCTTCATCTGCACGAACAGGCCAGAGAATTTAGAGAGAAAGAGAGAGAGTGAATGTGTAGTGAGAGAGAGAGGTTGCCAAGGGAGGAGAACCACTGCCCAACACCATGCCGGTCACCGTTCAACACCGTTTTTCTATTAGAATTGCACCATTAAGGTAGAAAACACATACTTCCTAATCCTAGTCCCGTATAATTTGTAGATATTATGTGTAATTTATTTTTTTGTTAGAGGAATCAAATATTTTTTTGGGTCATAGCCCAAATAATTAAATCTTGTCACAATCACACAACACTCGCACATGTATGCACTATTTAATGTGTTATATGTGATGTTCACGAATTCTCGTAAAATCTCTTGAGAGCAGGAATGCTAACCCGACCATATTTGCTATGTTGTTACGCTGTTTCAAGTAAAGTAGAAATGTTATTGAGATTTTGAAAGTTATATTAGTGAAATTTATGACGTGATGAGATCATGTTATTGATGAAATTTTAGTTAGTTCATTTTATAAGCGTTATGCTGCCGATTTTATTTCTGGAACTTAATGTATTTGATGTGAAAAAACTAGAGTCATACGTTAAGGACACTGGACTGAATGCCGCTTGTGACACGGAAGCGGAGAATGTCAGAGCGTGCATTGTATTCGGATAATACGTAGAGACATTAAGGAACGTTAAAGGAAAGAGTAAAAAGAGTTAGTCCGTGGTGGCAGTTTGATTCGAATTTGACTCGTGTATTTATGGCATAATTATGCCAAGTTGATTATGATTTGATTATAAAGGCCCCAACCAAGAGGAGCTGGAGACGGTTAGAGGTGACTTCGAGACGTCTGCAATGGTAGCTACGGACCCGAGGAAGTGGCGATTAGTGTCTTGCGCGTCTTTGAGCCGATAAGGAGAAGCGACTAAGGTTCAGAGTGACTAGTTCTGGTGAAGCCACGTTGCGAAGAATCTAAATAGGGTGAAATAGGTATTGACCTGAGTAGACGGTAGAAGGTCTCTGTCTTGCCGGGTCGATATTCGATCGGGTATATCACCTCAGACTATGAGCCCATGGTAAGCAAAGACTGGTCAATATCAACCGATTGTCTATTCTAGTATTTAAAATAGTAAGATTGGATTTCCATGGTGGTAAATCTTAGAAACTTAATACAAAGATTCATAATAAACCTATGTGTTTATTTCCTCTACTTCATAATTTATTATATCTGTCAAATTGCATGCTTCTTGAGTTAGTGTTTTGGGTATGTTTTTCGTTGAGTATTATGTACTCACAAAGCAATTTCTTTGCCACTGGCATTAATGCCACATAAAGAAATGCAAGAAGAGAAGCAATCCAAGTTGGAAGAACCGGACTTCGGCACTAAAGACCATGACAACACATGTGGATTTTACCCTTAGAAGTTCTATTATATTATTTTTAATTCATAATGTAAACTCAGAAAAAATATTTTAGTTATTTTTTTGGTCAAACTCTTGCAAATAATATTTTAGTATGAAATTCACATTTACGAATTTCTATTTTCATTATATTTAATTCAAAATAATGGAATAAAATGATTTATTTAACGTTGTCGATAAGCGGGGTATTACAATTCTAGTGCGGGAACTCTCATGGGTAGGGGATTCTCTCCTTTCCCCTGGGAGTGGGTTCAGCAGTTTGTCTATCGGTGCTCATTGTGGTAGGTCCTACGGTACCTCACGAGGTGGGTCCCATGGTGCCTCTCGAGTTGGGTCCAATGTGGGATCTAGTGGTGCACCATGGAACAAAATTTGAGTTGGGTCCCGTACTAGGCTCTTCTTTCGAACCGGGACTGGAGGTGGATATTTTGACTTCTTCCTGCTTGTTGCGCCTTTCGTGTTCTGATTCTGCGGTGCTTCTGTAATGCGATATTAACTTTTTCACAGACGACACCAAATGTAGGTGAGTGATTTCTTTAATAACATGCATGAAAATTAATACCGCAGCCATAGCAGGATGTATATATGCTCTCTCACTTTTATGACATGTGATCTGCAAGACCAGAAATTATTATAAAATCCTCCGCCTCTGCGGTGGAAATACACTTCAATGATTAATAAGTTAAGACAAGATTTGTAAAAAACTCTCAATATCAATGTGTAATAACAATCTACATTATACCTTTTACCCAGAGTGTGTACCTTTATTTATAGACTTTTTGATTAATCAATTTGAGTTTTTTTTTTATTTCTAATTCCTCATTAAAAACAAATTAGAAGTGTCTTTTGATTGACCACTAATAAAATAAATTTGATATGGACTCTCTAGAAACTTATCTCCCACTATTAGAGCTTCATGCAATCTAAAATTTCTCATTTGATGTTGAATTAGTCTAGTATTCCTCATCCTCATTACTCTTCGTCCTCATCTGATTTGAACTGTTATCGAAATTATTAGGGTTCTTTCTTATCTCTAATCCAATTTTGTTAATCGTCTTTCTCAAGTCGACTGATCTGTTAATTGTCTTTCTCAGGTCAACTAAGCCTTTTCGATCTCTACAATAGGCATGTCCGTAAGAGTATCTTTTTGCCGAGCTAAATATTCTTTGATTTGATTAATTCAAAAAAACTCAATAAATCTTATTCAAATTTATCTCCTTTAGTTGGTTTTAGTTTCTCCCTAAGAGTGAATAATGTTAAATGGATGGTTTTTGAATTAAAATATTAACAAGTAAAATTTTAGCAATTAATTAGTTCTTCTTACCTCTTAGTGCATTTATAATCCTTAGTAGCGCATTTATAATTCCTATCGTTTTGTCAATTTTAAGTTTTCCCTATTTGTCTTGATGAGAAAAATCAAAAAAATTATAATTATATGACAAAAATTAAAGAAGTTCCGAATAAGGCGACACTAGAACATTAAAAATAGTGAAAATAAAAATTATTTTTTGTCTTTACGAAATTTTTTATTAATTTATATTTTCTTACTTTTTATATTTTTTTCGTCAAAGTAAATGATTAATTTAAAAAATAACATAAATCTAATGAAAATTAAAAATAAGAAAATAATATTATATTAATTTAGATAAGAAAACCTTTTAATTCACCACAATCATGGAAGCAAAGAAATGGTGTGAAGCATTGCTCAAACAAAGCATACGTCAAGTGGGGTAACCCCCCATAATATTCCTCGAAAAGAGGAAACCTCAATCATGATTTAATCTCATCATCATCCATTTATACATCTCCTACTCATCCCAGTTGGAATTGAGTCATAAAGTATTACTATCCATCGCCCCTACCACTTAAATATCTTTCCAATACGGATATACCTTTCTCCTCTCTCTAGTCTCTACCACTATATATATATAATCTTATCCTTGTAGTATTCCTGACATTGGTCTTGCTCATCCCCCTCCTCTAATCTCCCCACACGCAATTAGATATTAAATCCACCCTAGTCTTCTCAAAATTAATGGTTTACCAATTATGATATTTACAAACCAGTGCTTATTTATTATATGAATCCGATAATTAGGGTCCATTTGGCGTAACTAGATTATGAGATTATTGGATTGTTGGATTATGTTGGGTGCCGGACGGAATAATCTAGCTCAGCCCATTTGGACTAAATTATTTTTTATATAGAGGTTATGTTGTGTTTGGGGCTAGATTAATCCAGATTATTTGGGTAAATAATTTAGCCCAAATGGGCTAGATTATTACCCCAAATAATCCAAATAATCTATACAATCTAGTTTGCCCAAATAGGGCCTTAATAGCCCCATTTTGTCCGTTTTGCTTAGTGAAATTAGTTAATACGGTGGTCATACATAGCCGTCGGTAACGCTTAAAGTAAACTTGGCATATAAAAATACAGTAAAGTCGATTAATTTCGGAAGTAAACTCTCGATTAATTTCAGGAGCAATTTCTCCGTTTAGCACGATTTAAACGTAGGGAGATATAAAAACCCAGCTCAATTTCAATTTCAGTTTTCAGACACGAGCTCATTCATCGTCATCCACACCCAAAACAAAGAGATAAGACAGCAGCATAACAATCCCTCCGATAAACCCACTTCTGGGTTGGATTACCAACTACTCTCTTCCTATATCTAGTTGTATACACAGTGGTAGAGAGAAGGGGGTGGGTTAAAGCTGCAATTGGGACATAAATTGTTTACAAGTACTATGGATTTCGAAAATTTGCCTGAGGTGTACTTTCATTATTTTTCTTCTTCAGGATTTTATTGCTCTTCTTCTGCATCGGATTCATTGAGGATTTTTTCCTTGATTTCTGGAAGTGTCGCTTCAGAGCCCAAATCCATGGCCGCTGCTTCAAAACCCACATCCCCATTCACTGTTTTCGCTTCTTTTTTCACTCCCAAGTTCTCTTCTGCTGTTGAAGAAGACGCGTGATTCCCTGATTCTCCATTTCTATTTTCTTTTCTTCCTGCTTATCTCACTAACATCATTGTTGTGTTCCCCTTTCTCTAAATACATACATATATGTATATGCATTCGATGTCTTGTGTATTGCTGACTGGTTCATGTCATCACCGGATGAATTCATTTGCTACTTCTATTACGAATACTCCCACTGCTGCTGCGGCGGCAGTGGCGGTTTCTATGGCAATCGGTCGGAGTTACAGTGACCCCCGTTGTTACAGGTAATGGTTGTGATAAATCTTTAAAGAAAACAGTTTATTACACTCTTTATTTTGCAAATTGTTAGATGGGTTTTTGATTTACCACGTTTATTTTGCAAATTTTGATTTGGGTTTTTGATTTAGTAGTTTTTTTTTTCAAATTCTGAGTTGGGTTTTTGATTTAGCAGTTTCTTGCTTATACTTTATCATGTACGTATGCCAATCTTAGAGGGTTGGAGAAGAATTTGTGGTATCCAAACCCCAACATCGCTTCTTTTTGCCTGTGTTGTTATCATCAGGTATGACTACAGTGGAGGTAGTTCTTGGAATGGAGATGAGAAAGGGAAGAAGATCAAATTCACTTCGACCCTGATTGAGGAGCACAGGAACAGGAGGTTGAGCTTTTCACCTCGGGCTAGTTCCACTCTAGCAACAACCAGAAATTCACCTCATCCCAATTTTCATCAGGCGGTCTGTCTTACTAATAATTCTCATCTTTTCCATCCACTAAATTGTTTGTTTAACTAGGGACTGATACCCGTAAAAATCAATATCTAGAATCACTAAATTATGTTGTGCTACTTGCATTTTCGTAGTGGATTTCCTTCTATTAGTGGTAAAATGTTACCCACTTTTCTATATTTTTCTATTACCCATTTTGTGAAGTGCAAATTGTAATCACCTATGTGGGATTTACCAGGTACTCAAGGCTGCAAGGGAGAAGTTCACTCAGGAGATATCCTTCCAATCCAAGGACAAAGACATCTCCCTTGCAAAGGTAGTCTTGTCATTTCGGTTTGAGCTAATTGCTAATCTTTTTAGTGTCATCTGAATGGCGGACGATGCATCTATTTCCCTGTTTCTTAGTTGTTTTCATGTTATTTGCATGTGGATTGGCGCAAGTCTGTGCAATTCAGAAGGGTCATACTCGATAATTTGCTTTCAGAGTTGAGAGTTATCATTGCCTTTTTAGCTTGTATTTATTATTTGTTTGGGTACCCTTTTGGGAACTGAAATTGTCTTTTTTCCTTTTTTTAAGGAGCAGATATATGCTGCTTTGAGATTTTAATTTGCTCCAAAATTGCCATATTCCAGGCTCTACTGTATGTATCAGCTGAAGATGAGGCCTTTATGGCTTTCAACCGAGAGATGGATGCTCGTTCACTTCAGAGTGAAAGGAGAGATGCTTCAGGCAAGTCTAATCTTGAAGAATGGGATTCCTTGGAGTCCATGCCTTTGGCAGGAAAGAATATCGATGAGTGGCTGATTGAGTTGGATACTATTGCTGAAGAAGTCAAGGCAGAGTTAGTTTCAAGAGACATAGGTTGCCATCTGGTCGAAGTTTTGGAGGCAGTGAACTTAGTTCTCTTCGAATCAAGAGGTTTCAAAAGGCCACCTGTACTAGTAAATCCAAAGTATTCATATTTGCACACAGTTTTGCATTCTGGATGTGGCAGCGGTAAAGCTTCATTCTGCAATTTTGTACTTGCTTAAATACATTGCTTTGTTTTTGGCTGTAGGTGGGGCAATTCTGAGAACTCCATCCGCAAATTGTTTGTGCTAAATATTTGATGGCGCCTAACTTTAAGTTATCTTTGTGGCAGCACTCTTACTTAGCATAATTTATATCGAGGTTTGTCGAAGACTTAATTTGACTATTGTGGGATCTCGAGTTGGGGAAGAGTTTTTGATTTGGCCCCAGTCGGCGAACCCTGAGGTATGTTAATCATGTAGGCCTAATATCTATGTCCAGTTGTCCACTTTTTCCTGCAAATGCAATGTCAATGACCAAAAATTCCTCTGTTCAATTTCCTTTGGGTAAAACCCTGGTATATGATGATTGTAGTAGTTTTAATACTCCTAAACTTGCCTTCATTTAGGAGCTCTTCAAGGTAACTTCAGGACACAGCTTGTTCGGAGTTGTTAATGGAAGGTGTGTGGACGATCCTAGATCAAAGGCCTCAGATTTGAGTAGCAATTCACTTTCAGGACTTGACATTGCGACAAACCGAGACATTATAGGGATTGCTCTGGCAAATTTAATTGTATGTTCTCGTCCTAGAGCATGTAGTGCCACTCGAATGTTTTATGTTAGTCCAGTATTAATTTGACTAAGAAATGTAAAATGTTACAGAGGCTTCACTGGAAACGTGCTTCGAGATCTAACCATGGGTTGATGCTAACGTCTCCACTTAGGCCTGTTTGTGATGCTAATGACAAATTTAGCAAGATAGATGGTTCAAATATTCCATTGGTGCGACCACGGGACCTGAGGTACCATCTTATGCTCCTTTGTGGCATTGGTTAAGTGCTGTCATTTTAATTTCTGATTATGCAGGCACTGTTTGCTGTTGTTCCTACAGGTTCAAGATGCTAATTTTGCAAGATGAGAAAGGGGAGAATTGTGAATATGGGCTCATAATTCCAATTAAATTCTAATTCCCTACTAAAGCTTATCATTTTTTTGGCTAGTCAGCATCTGACTTGCAATCTGCAGCTAGGTTCTATGCTTCAGTATTACGACATGTTTAAGTTTTACTGCAAGTTCACTTTTCTTATGATTTAAGGTTTTTAAGATACGTAGATTTTCTTTTTTGGCTGGTAGTCTCCAAAATGCAAGCCATTTGAACTACAAACTAGGATTTAGTTTGTACTTTGCGTATACGAACCTGCCCTTTCCACTGTTTGGGAACTTAAAATGTAGGTGACGAGGGGTATTTACTCTTGCATTGAAAATGACAGTCCCTGAAACTTTTGCTTACTTCTTATTGATATAGTGTGGCAGGAATAGAGCCCAGTGCTAATCTTTACACGAAGTAATGAACTATCCATCAAAGATCTCTATTTTGTTTTATGTACATAGTTTTTGGTCAACGACTGTATCAGCTATTCATTTCTTCCTTTTTACCTGATAACTCAGTGTCACTTGGTAATACTAGATAGCTTAGCTTCAGTTAGAAGAACTCCATGTTTTGTCCGCTTTGATTGTTGTGTGGATAGCGTGTAGACAGCATTTATCTTCAGGCATCATTGCACTATGGTCTTCATTCAGATTGAATGATACTACAGAGAGTGCAGGAATTGATAAATCTTAAGCCCTCTGACCTAATATGGAGCATGAATACCAACTTCTGCTGCGAGCAGTTTGGTTCGCCACCTTTGCTTGGCCAGATATTCTAAGTGAGAATGCAAAAACTTCAGTGACAGCTTTTTTTGGTATACTTATATACAATCAACCTAGTATATGATGCCTGTAGTTTTGCCGGGGTGTCTGAATAATGGTGCGCGGAGCTAAAATAGTGGTGCATTATTATAGTTTCTAACATTCACCAATTAAGCTCTTTCTACCCTTAAAATAGAGTATGTTCGTTTACTGTTCACCCATAAGGTCTTTCTACCTTTAAGAGATTTGCCTCTTTTGTTCAGTTCTTGCTTTACTCTATTTGCTTTACGCCACATGCTTCGGTTGTCTTCTTGCAGAGGTCGAATTTGTGCACTGGAATGCAGTTATATATCTCTTTTGTTATTTATTGGAAATCTCACAATAATAATAACGAACTTTGCTCTATTATAGTAGCTGTGTCCGCTTATAGGAACCAAATAACACCTTGCGTGGTGTCTTCAACTTTTTCTTTTAGGCTGGCTATCATGGCTTCAGAAAGATTGTTGATTCTTCAGCCACATAATTGGGCTTTGAGGAGAGACCATGGCATGATGTTGTATTATAGTAGGTATGAAATCAATCCTTGTTTGCTTCTATTTGTTAGGTTAATAGTTCGGCTATTCGTTTGACTAACGTTTCGCTTATTTCAGGGAATACGAGGCTGCGGTTCAAGAGCTTAGCATTTGCATGGCCTTTGCACCTGAAGAAGAGGCTGGACTTTTGGAACCATTTGTTGAGAAATTGCATTTGTTACGGCTTGAATCGTCGTGGAAATCCTTGGGGCATAAAGGTCCATTGAGAGTTCCTTAACTTGTTTGTACAAAATTCGGGTTTGTCTCAACTTGTCAAATCCTTTCTCTACGTATAATTTACACAGAAAATCATGGCACTGTAACTGTAATCTTGTTCGTCTCTGTGATATGATTCCCTTCAACTCTGAGGAATTGCACGGTTTTTGCAGTTAAGAATCAATATATATACTCAATCATTAGTTAATTCTTTGGATTCATACTTTTTACTTCCGCAAATCAAGGCTAGTGGAGCGAAGGAGTGGAATTAATCTTTGAATTAGTCGGTCTATTAGGCCAGATACCAAGTTATATATTGGGAAAATCCTGGCTTTTGCTTATTAGCTTTTCAACTAGTTGTGTTGGGGCATGGCCAACTTCTTGTTCATGACATAAAGCTGTTCTGTTGATTGTCTAGCTGGGACCCAAGAAACCAAACTCAATTATTTTATTCCATTTTTTTATATCAGAACCTAACTCACTTTATGTAGTCCACCTAATTAAGATTTCTTGTCTGTAACCTAAAAAACCTAATTAAGATTTCTTGTCTGTAATCATGTGTTGGGCTCAAAGGCCATGTCTGATATTTGTTATAAATCGGGGATTCGAGTGTTAATCTTGTGGGCCCTTTAATTTTGTGTTTGGTTGATATGAGCTATAACTTTTTAGAATTGCTAATGAGGTGAGATTGAAAATAATTCTTCGTTTTCCTAATTTCCAAACAGAGCATTAGGGTGTGACTGGAAAGTGCAAAAACTGCGATCGGTATTTGTTTAACGTGTGGGATTGGAATAATCACTCGAAGGACATGATGTTGTAATGTTCCAAACAAAGTAACAGTTTAATAACTCAAATGATGAAGATACGAACATAGGTTAAAAATGCTTAAATCCCAAATACTGTATACTAGATTGATATGATTTGTAAAGTAAGATTTACTTCTCATATTACAATACTATTTCTTTTGTTTCTAAGTTTGATATATACTAGCAATTGCAACCACAGTAGGAAGCTCAAACTCATAAATTTCGTTGAGGTGAAGAAAGTGATCGGCTACAAAGGCCTTCCAGGTCAAACTTGGGCTCCATCTCCAGAGGTCCTGCTCAAATACGTACCCAGCTATAGGGGTTATATCAATGACTGATTTGCCCCAAGGCCACCGTCGTAGCTGCCAAAGTTGAAGGACATGTCCCCAGGCCATCGGACTCCCATACTTGAGAGAGCCAAGTCAGGTCACTGTTACTGCTTTTGAAGAGATTCCCAGCACGTCCTCTATATGTCTTCAATTACATGTCAGCCACAATCTCGATCTCCTCAAGTTTGGAACACCAAAGATGAGTAGGAAATAGATCAAGATATCATGGCTCAAAATCTGAACATCCCGAATCTGAAGGAGTTGATAAAGCAGGTATAGTCATGGGGTTATGAGATAAACAACAGGTATAGTCATGGGGTTACTCCTTCCTTAACGTAAGAGTATGATATCTTCTCCTTATTACTCAATCAAGCATCAGGGTTTTATGACCTTGGCTAAAAAATTATTCTTTGAAACCGTCTGCTAAGACTATATGTCAAGAGGTAAATGTAATCCTTTAAACAATAAGTCTAAATATGAAGGATATAAAATCAAGCATTGGATATAACATAATGGATTTTCGGGCATAACTAATCAAGGTTTTAATGCTCCATTTTAGTCTAGGTATAAAAGTCATGGAACCAACATTAGATATACCAGAATGAATTTCGGGCATAACCAATCAAAGCTTAAACAACATTTTAGCCTAAATATGAAGGTCATGGAACCAAGCATTAGATATACTAAAATGAATTTCTGGCATAACTAATCAAAACTTTAACACTTCATTTTAGTTCCTAAGATTGGAACGAATATTCACCTCATGACATGCTAAGAGAATACTTTTGAGAAGATAACTATGCTCAAGCTATGGCATGAAGGTCATTACAAGGCCTTCTAAGTTTAGCAAAGCATACTTGAAATACATCTTAAAAATAAAAGAGAGAGCATGAAGATCATAACTGAAAACTTGAAATTGGAATTGAAACTTAAACTTGAAATGTAGAACTACAATTGAAAAATGAAGCACACTTGAAAGAGAGAACACTCCTTCCTATATACTATATCAAAACTACTTTAACATTCTATTCTCCATACCTAGAGTACTTCTATTTACTCTTATTACATTCTATCCTCTCTATTATATCCTATCAGTCTCTCCTTTGTCTCACACAAGTGTTCCTATTTATAACACAAGCTTGCCATCTTTTGAAGCAAAATGTATTTTTCAAGAGGTTTTACTTGGAGGCCAAGTAAAACTGAAAAGATGGCTTGGTTTCATCACTTGGCCTCGAATCTTGTTGTGGAAGTATCCTTAGCTAATTGGTCCTCATGTTGATCGACATGTTTTTCTTGAAAAGAGGTCCAAAAGTATGTACAAATGTCCACAAAGTATGCTCTGCGAGGTAAAAAATTATGGCTACATATGTAGCAAGGCATCCAGATGCAAGCTAGGGGCATCCAGATGAGGGTACTCACTAGTTTGTAAAGTCTTCTTTGAAGCTTTTGGACATCCAAATGTATTTGGTCTTTCTTATTTGGTCATCATAAGAGAGACATCCAAATATTTTGGCTGGTCATCCGATGAACTGGCTTTGAACATGCGTCTTCTAATCTAGATGGTCTTCAAGATGCTATTATTCCCAAAATGGTCATCTGGATGCCTTAGATGGAAATTCGGATGAAATGACTCTCTGCTACATTTTATTTGGATCTTGAATGGTTTGACATCTGGATGGTCAGTAAGTTCATCCAAATGTATTTGCTCTCTGTCCTAGTTTGCTATACCTTCAATGCATAACATCCGGATGCTCAAGGCCTCTAGATTTGTTTTCTTCATCTTGGCATCCTTATTGTAGCAGTTCATTCGAATGAACTAGGTTTTCATCCGAATGACTATATCAGTAACATAAATTTTGACAGCAACCTTTCAACATCCCTGAGCCTTCTTCGCACTTCCTTTTTAGCCTTTTGACATACTAATAATTGGCTCTGGCCTTAGAAGACATACAACCTTGTGAGAATGAAAATTTGAAAAGTATTAGTTTCCATGTTCGTTTTAACGAGTCGTCAAAGGATACTAGTTTTACTTGTCATATGTTCGAGTTCAAGAGAATTGTTTGCAACCATATAGTCGTCGTTTGGTCCAAGAAGAAGCTTAACCGAATGCCTGACAAGTATGTCATTCAACGATGGAGGAAAGATGTGAGGCAGAGTCACACCTTTGTCAATGTCAGCTACTAATTGGGTATCTAAGCCCGAATGGCGGTGCTATGACATGATGTTGGCTACTTTTCATCGTGCAGCTGGTAAGGCCTTTTAGTCGGAGGCCAAGAGTGAGAGGGTGGTGGCTAAGTTGCTCGAAGCCAAAGAGGGAAATAGGGATTGTTATGAGGATGCTAATAGGCTAATGTCTGCAGGTGTACACCAAGACTCTATTCCACGTAATGGTTTGATTCTTATGGTACTTAATTTTTTTTATCCTTTCAAATCTTCTTAATGCATATTATTGGTACTTCAGTTCATCTTTTTGTGTATGTGTGTGAAGATGGTATGCTATGTTTGAGCTGTGAAAAATTCATGGAAGATCCATGTAAACGCCCTTGAAGAGGGCGACTGCCGGTTAATAGGAAACAACCAATGATGAAGAAAATTATTAAGAAGACAATTAGCAAATCAAACACACAGGGATGCAAAGCAAGTCGAGACAATGCAAAGAGCATATTGGTACAACCTAATTTTAATAATCTGTCAAAAGAAACTATGAAAATCTATATATTCCTCATATTGTGTATTTATATTAGAATGTTAAATTATATATGAGTAAGAAAGAGTGGCGCATGTGGATACACAATTATAGAATTTTCAAAGTAGTGCTGCTAGGTTCATTGAAGTCATCATGCAAGAGTGTGAATTTCAGCTATACATTTTTAAGTCTTGCTTTGAAATTTATTGCATTTCGCGTACTTACCTACTGATTGTCTATTTCAACTGTCCTAAATGATTGATCTTAATCAGACTCTCACAGATTTGTTTATCTAAGCTATATTCACTTTTAAACACACAGAATTTTTTTTTGGATTCTAAGTGCAAGAAGTGTTTTTCCCATTGATCTTGTGCATTCACACTAGCGCTGGAAAGTGAAAATCCAAGAGAAGGAGGGAGGTGTTTTTTCAAGTATTGCAAGTAACTATTTTGGTGCTGAAAGTGCTGACAGTACTGTTGAAAGTGCTAGTTATTTTATCGTCGGAATTGTCTTGAAACTTTTGTATTTTGCATCTTCCATTATTATTTTTTTAATTATGGTTAGATTTCTTCCTGTTGTAACTAATTTTCATGTTGTGATGATTTTGGTGCTGAAAGTGCTAGTTCTTTTATTGTCGGAATTGTCTTGAAACCTTTGTATTTTACATCTCCGTTGATTTTTGTTATGGCTAGATTTCTTCCTTTTGTAACTGGTTTCCTATGCCGTTAAAATGTTTTTTTCAAAGGAAACGTAATATCAATGAAATATTTAATTATTACTATGCTGCTATGTCATCGATGAAAGTGACTACGGGAACGAGCTGGGGATATTCAAGGCCACTCATTTTTTTAAAGATTTTACGAAAAAGTTCTATCAAATATTGGTAAATATTTGACCTAAAATTTTAATTTTTTACTTCAAAACTTTCGCAAGTGTAGGAAAAGAAAAATAAAAATAAGTCATTTGGTGTTTAAGGCAGAAAACAAGCAGTAAAATTCAGCTATAGGAAGGAAGGAAAAAGTCTGTATATACAGACCTTCCGGACACATTCAGACATATCTGTATTCGGATGATTTATGTCCTTAGCATTACTCCTGTAGAAAGAGGGTAGAAAAATATGGAAGGTGGGGCACCACGGTGGGTGACTCACTAAATTTGTAAAATCATTTTGAGCTATAAATCTAAAAACTATTTTAATTTATCTCCACTAAACTTAGGTATATGTTACTAATTAAATCATGCGTTACCCTGAATTTAATCTAATATTTTAAAAGTAACATTATAAATTACTAACTTTGAAATTTAAATTTTACTTAGATATTTCTTTAATTGCACATATCAATAAAATTTGTTAAATTTTTTTTACGTAACAATGGTATTAAAATAATTGTGCGAAATTTTCAAAAATAAGAAATTATCATATACATGTTTAAGACTTCTTAAATGAATACATTAATTTCTTCTTATTTTAGTACTCAATAAGATAATCAATTTTAACTGTTGTTTATTAAGGATGAAATTATAAATACTGCTTTTAATTGTTTACGCGCTGAATGTGATTTTTCTTATTTGTATTGTATTTTAGAAAAGGAAGGAAAGAACATGGAGGAAAATAAAAGACATAAGATTAAAATCATTTTTAACGCATAACTTCACTACTACAAATTTTATTTTAAAAAAAAACACATGATAGTCTTTACTTTCATTTTATTAATTATCACTCTATTTTTACTTTCAATTGAAAAAATTTCTTAACTTCCTGGCTGGCCCACGTCACTGCTCATCCAAAGAAACTGCAAGTAAAATTCAATTCAATAGGTTGCAAGGGACTCCAAGTCTCCAATCCGCGAATCCAAACAGACAGCGGGGGTTTATTGAGGGGTTTTGAGAGTCAACATGACCTGAGGAAAATTCCGACGAGAGGGAGAGGGAAGAGAGGGAGGGGATGGGCTGCAATTGCCGGCCTTTTTCGCCGGTGCAATTGCCTGCACCACCACCTCCACCCACCACCGCTTTTCCGATTCTACTGCGCCCCAAGTTTCTCTTCACCACCGTCTCCGACCGTCGCAAGCGGCTGAATTCGCTCGCCCAGCAGTCTAACTGTATAGGAAAACTCAAGTTCTCGTTTCGCCCTGCGTTCCTCATAGACCTTAATTCTTCAGCATCTGGTTCCTCTCTCTTCCTCTTTCCACAGGCGCACGGCTCCGGCAATAACCTAGACAACCACAACAATAACGACGACGACGACGACGGCAACGACAACAATGGCGGCGGCGGCAGCGGTGGTTGGAGCAATTCCTCCGATCCCGATGAGTGGCGGCCAAAGGACGGTACTGGCGTTCTTCTCTTCCTCTTCTCTCGTGCGCTTGCTAACGAAGATGGACCAATTAGCCCTTTGGAAAAAAAGTTGCTCTTCTTCTTTGCGTCTGCTTTGTGTTGTTTTGGCCAATTCCAGTTTGCTCCAGCCCAAGCAAGGGCTAATAGTGCTACTACCGCTGCTGAAAATGGAAAGGAAGGACTGGAAGTTGTATGGGAAGTGAGGGGAGGGAAGTGGATCAAGCTCATCGCCGACCAGTTTAACGACGCGTTTGTGGTTTTGAATGGAAATTCATCGTCGAAATTCTCAGTTGGTGGTAATGATGTTGTAAAACGGTTGCCTTTCGGTGTGGCCTCCGCTTTGTGGGTCCAATGCAGGGATTTATTCACGCATTTGATGCTCCCAGAAGGTTTCCCTCACAGTGTTACAAATGATTACTTGGACTATTCTCTTTGGAGAGGAGTTCAGGGTATAGCAGCCCAAATTAGTGGTGTCCTTGCTACCCAGGTACTTGTTCTCTCCACTGGTATGCAAATAGTTTATTACAATTCTTGATAGCTTGATCGTGTCAAAAAGCCAACCTTCTAGTGATATAAAAGAAATTAGTAGCATAGTGATTTAAATACGGATGTCGAATTTCACGGGACTGTGAAACAATTTATGATAATACTTAAAATTGACTTCTAAGGAATTGAAGAAAAAGTATTTGGTGGTTTGAGCTATGGTCTAATTTTACTAAAAAGTAAATTCATATTATTACCAAGTAAAAAGAAACTAAGGGTGCATGATGCACCATTAGTCTTGTAATAAAAGATTTTACAATCTTGTATCAATTAACGTTGGTAAGATATAACTACAAGCTATAATAACATTTACAAAGACAATTCTGTATTTATAACTTAGGCATGAACCATCTTTAATTAGATTAGATTGCTACCTTAACTTAAGTTATAAACACAACCCATCTTATTTCGGCATGGTTCATCGTACTCAACATACACATGACATGAATTTCATTGTATACTTGTGTGCTTATTATCACGGATAATAAACATGTGTTGATTACTTTGAAGCCATAAGAGTACTTATATAAACTAAAGTTATACAATCACCACACGAAATTTATAAATCACGAGATCAAGTAAATACAAGAAAGTGAAATCGAAAATTACTTGGCTAGGGCCTCATGTTACCCTAAGAAGAGGCTTTAGTTGGTCATAGAGATTAGCATTTTTTGGCCTTTCTTGGACTTGCTTCTCCTCTGTTGGACTTTTGAATTATTTCCCTGCCTTTCCTTTTTCTCTCTCTGAGAATTCCTCCTAATAGTCTCTTTGAGAGACTTATTTTGTTGGGAGTTTTTCCTATCTTTTTCTCACCAGGTAATCTCCTTTACAAATGAGATACAAGCCTCTTTATAGACAAAGATCAAAACAAAAGAAAATACACTATCATACAAATACAACCTGGAGAAGTAATTAGGTAGGTCATTAGTATTAACTTCAATGAAGCCTTTGAACTCCATTTTCAAGACAAGGCTCATGGCATGATTGGTGTTACGTTTTATCTAGTACAACTAGATCCATGGGAGTCCATGATGAGTGGTTCATATTGATTTTGATAAAGTGGCTTTGATTTGGCGCCACGGGTATTCCGATTTTGTACGAAAACACTTCCCAAAATTTTAGCTAGTTCGAATTTCACTGTGATTTTCCTTTGTTTGTAAATTCCATTATGCATTGCTTAGCCAAGATCATTCCAATTGCCACCAAATTCTTGAATTACAAAAATTAAGTAAAATACCTAATAATTATAATACAGGTTATAACAAATGTATATTTGATGGCCTAAATGTGTACATTTTGGCACCTATAATAGCTTTTAATTTCTCTTTCTTCATATATTTGGTTAAGTAATTTATTTATTTAACTGTTAGAGTGATTATATGCTTGACGCGATGCTGTTCCTGGACGATCCAAATTAAAGCCCAGATAGACATCTAAGGGTGAGGGGCTGGTAAAGAGGGATGGAAATGTACAATGGTGCTGTAGTGCAATTCTAGACTTATTACATGGAAAAAGAAGCTATGTGAAGTGGTAAAAGGAACCGATTATCTCAGTTGAAAACTTGGAAATTCATATTTGAGTAAAAACAATGATTCAAATACATATTTGTGCCGTTTTGCTTAATTATTAACTAACTTGGTTGTAATATCTTTGATGAAGTCTTTGCTTTATGCTATTGGGCTGGGGAAAGGGGCCATTCCTGCAGCAGCAGCTGTGAATTGGGTACTCAAGGATGGAATTGGTTATCTTAGCAAAATTCTGTTGTCAAAGTATGGTAGGCATTTTGATGTCAATCCCAAGGGTTGGAGATTATTTGCGGATTTATTGGAAAATGCTGCGTTTGGAATGGAGATTTTAACTCCTGCATTTCCCCATCTCTTTGTTCCGATTGGTGCTGCCGCTGGAGCTGGACGTTCAGCCGCTGCACTAATCCAGGCGAGTGAGAAAATTTTGATCGTATTTGTTAATTTTGGTCTGAGAGTCTTGAAGATTTAGTTTTCGTCTCATGTACAAATGCCTGCAAGTATAACACAGACTTGTAACCAATTGCAAAAGTGAAAACATGTTATCTAGAGGACTTTCCAAAGTGTTTCTTGCGTATTGTTCCTCTTGTCATGCATGCCCTGTACAGGCGTTGGGCTTTTTCTCTCTCTCTCTATAGTTGCATGTATTAATTACTAGAGCATTTTGTAATGAAATGTTTCTCTTGATAGTTCCGTTTTGGTCAACGCTTACATTGTGACTAACACGGACATGTTACATTGTGACTAACACGGACATGGTTTCTTAATATGTGTTCAAGCATGAAATCACCAACGTGCTTTAGTATATGGTGGATTGAGTCAATATTAGCTTGGCTTATCAATTTTTCTCAAGGACTCTATGTAATGTGGGATCTAACTCCTCCGTTGACAGGCAGCTACCAGGAGCTGTTTCTATGCAGGCTTTGCAGCTCAGAGGAACTTTGCTGAGGTAAAATTGATTTCCTCTTGGTACCTATAAAGTGAATTACATATATTCTAAATACCAATGTTTTGAATGGAAGCCTCTTATCTCAAAGGTAATTATTTATTCAGTTTTGATGGTCAGGAAGTAGGTCTACTTATCAAATCCCTTATCACTGCTTACTTTGTTAATCATGCTCCTGTATATCTTCTGTTATCTCCTTATCAAATCACCTTATGTTTATCTTCTGAAAATAGTAAATTGTTGGCAGGTAATTGCAAAGGGTGAAGCTCAGGGAATGGTGAGCAAATTCATTGGTATCGGACTTGGTATAGCATTAGCTAACTTCATACAGTCCTCTACACCTCTTGCTCTTGCTTCTTTTGGTGTGGTAACTTGGATACACATGTTCTGCAACCTGAAGTCATATCAAGCCATTCAACTGAGGACTTTGAATCCTTATCGTGCAGGTACTCCTTTTCTTCTACATCTTTACTTCATCCCATTTTGTGATAATGACATTCACACTATCAATTGAGCCAGTATTAGCACTTTTATTGTGTGTGCTTAACATCTGACATCGCAGGGCATATGAATGGGGTTGATTAGAGATTCTTAGGAAGTGTTGAAGGTTTCTGAATGGGAAACACAAATTGGCTTTACTTTATTTTTATCGTATACTTTTGTGTAATGTCGAGTGTCAATTCCTGGAGTTTTTGTGGTGTATAGAGGTCTAATAAGCTAGACTTACGCTTCTGATACGGATTGAATGAAAGGGGGAAACTAAATAGATCGAATGCGTAATATATTGCAAATTAAATACAGTATAACAAATGGAAATTTAAGCACCAATCATTCATGTCTCATATTCCATCTCTCTCTCCCCCCCCCCCCCTCCTCCTCCTCCTCCTCCTCCTCCTCCTCCTCCTCTTCTCTCTTTCTCTCTCACGCACACACTCAAAAGCAGAACAACTTACGACCTAATATAGGGGTTTGCTCGTCCCATGGGATATAGAACGTCATATTGCAGAATTGGAAATCATATTACTTTTCCGGGGAACCATTGTTGAGCTCGTCTCAAATAGAAGAGGTGTCAAACTCATAATTCTATTTTATGTGCCTGGGCTTCGTTCTCTGCCTATGGGGCTTACAATACATATTACACCACGTGGTGACTAGTTACATAGTTCTATCTAGATGATTATCAAACAAAATAGCACACGACGTCTATTGATTACAGTGATTAAATCTGAGTCTTGCCCTAGGCCTCTTTAGTTTCCATTCACTTCATATGTATCCATAATGTTTGTGTGTTAGGGTGAATCAACACCCTGACATTTTTCCTTTCTCTGTCTCAACGTGGTATCACAGTGGTGATCCACCACTGCCCCTGTAAACATAATCGATGCAATCAGTGCCTCCACCCATCGCTTGACCTCCAGCGACTCTCGTCTACCTCTGGTGATACTCGCCTGACTTTGGCCACTCACATTTCGTTTCGCCGACCCCAGATCTGGGTCTGGCCTCTCCTTAGTTTTCAAGTGTGCGCCCTATTGGTCATTGTGGTTGAGCATTCTGGGTGATATGACCCAGATGTCTCCATTTTGCAAACGTTGTCATTTTTTCCCACAAGCATATATGGCTGATAGCTCATGATCATCTTTATAAAGTTGAGTTCAGATGCATCGTTTCCATTTAGTAGATCAGCATACTTCACGAAACTGGTGACACGCTCAACGCAAGTCCCAAGGTGACTTTCATGCTCAAAAGATGTGTTAGCTGATCAAGGTCTTTCATATGGAGATGCGTTTACACATTTTGCACATAAGCTGTGATCGGTCTCAAAATATGTCGTTGTTTAGGCCGTATCAGAGTAATTTAAACTACTTGTGCTGTAATTTGATTAAGTAAAAAGTGTGTAGCAGCAAGTTGAGTATCGATCCATAGAGACAGGGTGAATTGGTTATTACCTTTAATTGAATCCTACTCTTAATTTGTGAAGAAACGTATGTTGTTTTGTTGTGTGATTTTTAAAACTAGAATTGAAAATACGAGTAATAAGTTTATTTAAAAAGTTTCGGGAAGAAATATCTAAGGCTTGAATCCACTCTAATCTTTTTGTAATGACATGAATGTTCCAATTTATGAATGTTCATTATTCGAATCCGTTGAGCATTGTGTAGATAGTTAATCTGCACTATACTTGTTTAAGATATTCGTGTATACCAACTAGCATAGATTATCTTTGCTTAGCACGAATTGTCTTATCAGTATAACCCGTCTCTAAGGCACGGATTATCTGACAGCACAACGCGTCTTACAAGGCATAATCTATCTTAGTTGAGTTGCACGAATCAATGAGCCCTTGGTTGTATGTCGTAAAAATACGATAACATATAATGAAAGAGGAAGATCTTTTAGTTCTATATCATACAACATGGATTCGAATAATGAAAGCAGGAAGTTCTAATGAAACATATTCATTACAATAGGTTAGAGTTTCATCATCACCTTAGACAGAAGATTAGCCGACCATAGAAGCAGATTCCATTGATTTAGAAGTGAAAACCGTCATTACAACGACCTGAATATAGCGCTCACCTCCTGTCCTTCCCTTTCTCTCTCCTATCTATCTCTGAATTCCTTCCCCAGGTGAAGGATATTCTATTACAAGTGGTCTCCCAGAGAGAAATTCTGAAATAAAATATGAGAGATCTCTAAAAAAATCGGACTGGACTATTTATAGACGTTTCCACCGCCCTAAGCCGTCCGAACGCTGAAGCGGTCCGTCCGGACGCCTGTGTGACAGCTGGTTCCAGAGGTGCAAAGTTTGGTCCGTCCGGACGCCGGAGAGGTCCCGTCCGGACGCCGGCGCCGCCTGAAGTTTAGGGCTGACGTCACCTTAGCGATGTTGAGGCGGTGATTCCGTCCGGACGTCTGATGGGACCTGTCCGAACGCGAGTTAGGGCGGTTGTAAGATTGGTGAGGTGGCGCCCGGTGGTTGGAGGGGACGTCCGTCCGGACGCGGGTCAGGTCCGTCCAGACGCCTGTGTGAGGATTTCCGGCAGAGGGCCTGTGTGAGCCATGTCCGGATGGGGATCAGTGCCGTCCGGACGTCTATCCTTGTTTTTCACCACTTTTCTCCTTATTTTGTGGTTATCAACCCGGACTCCTGAAATTATGGAAAACAAACCAAATTAGTAATAACAAGGCTCGTAAGACGATAACAAAGGTACATTGGGCGATGGTAATAGTACATAATTATGCACTTATCAAGCTGTAACAATTTTTTTAATTCACATACACAGCCAAGTTCTGTTCTATCTCTTTTTGTCTTGAACATTAGGAGTGTAAAAATGTGGTTCTTCTCAACCCATACTCTGACACTACTCACTGAACTGCTTAAAGAAATCATGGGAATCTGTTCTAGTCCTTTCTTAACCATATTAGGAGACTTCCCTTACCAACATCCCATGAGGTTGATCCTTATAAAATCCTTGTCATCTACTACTGCGGATTTCTGGCATTTAGTAGTTTCCTACTGTTATAACAACAGTGTTCTGAGCAAGTTGAGGTGTTAATGGAACAGAGATTGGATAAGAGGTCTGTGACATTTTGTCTTTTAGATTTTGGTTTAATTACCTGACCACATTGGTGTGGTACTTCGGAATGGAATAATTATTTTGCATTTAATTATAAATATGCCTTTTGATTGCTTTCAACAGGTTTGGTCTTCAGTGAATACTTGCTTAGTGGTCTAGTTCCTTCAATTAAGGAGGTTAATGACGAGGAACCACTTTTTCCAGCTATACCACTTCTTAACCTCAGTCCTACCCACAAAGTAAGTTGTCTTCTTATCTGTTCGTCCACTCTTCATGTGGTATGTAAATATTCCTTCGACCATGGCTGATTCTTGCTAGGATGGCAAACTGAGGGTCTTTTGTAAAGCAACTTGAGTGTTAGAAAATAACCATGCATGTGGTGCCTGACTTGCTGCAATGGATTGTATGATTAAAACTCAAGACATATCCATTGTATGTTTGAATAAGTTGTTTGATTTTAGAGCCTGCATTCTTTTTGTGGTACCGCGCTTCACGCCATGGGACTAATGTTGCATGTTAGCCTACCATTTGCTCAAAATTTTACTGATGTCTTTAATCATCTTGTCTCTTTTGCTTCTGTACTATTTTGACATTCTCATTCTAAATTTCAGCCCATCTGCATCAAACAAAGAATACTTTCTTGGGTATTTACTTCCTTATTACACATATACGCGAATTAGGTTGCATATTATGCTGGGTTTTTTTATTTCCCTTGTTAAACTTCTTATATAGAAGCATCCAAGACCACTCTTCCCTTAATGGATTGAGTTTGTTCCTGGCATGATTAGCTTTAATTTAATTTGTAGTTTTGATGTCTCGTTCTTGGAATTTCTTTTTCATCTTATCCACCAAGTTAATGATCATCTTTCAGTTGCATTTCAATTTCTTCTGAAGGACCTTTACAACTCTGCATTTTAAGGCCATCTAGTCTTGCTTCTCTAGCTCTACCAATTGCCAAGAGAAGGGCAGACCATCAAAAATGGAAACAAAGGCAAAGGGAATCTCGTCCATTAAAGGGCAGAGAATCTACCAGTGCCCCTTCGTGCAACTACTCAATAAAGCTCAATACGATACGGGAAGGCTTCTAGCGAGGCCTTATGGGCCCTTGCTAATGTATGAATAGAAAGATAGAAAGACTGCTTTACCCGCTTCCATAGCGTTATGATTTACACTTCCCTTGTGTGACTGTTTACTGGAAAAGATAAACTTATGGAAAATGCAAAACTTAGGTGCATAAGACAGAATTTGGATTATATCATTTTGATAGAGAACTTTTTTTTTAAGGAGAATTACATGCCATGACGTCTTATCTTGTACTATTGTATTTGCGACCAATTAATATGTTGGTATATATTTCTTGTTTGCGAGTTCGAGCTGGCAAATGTGTCAATGAATAATAGTAAATTTTATTGAGAGTCTGGAACGTGTTCTCTTCATTGAAATCTCAGGGTTTGATTCATTCAACTTAAACGAAGAAGAAAAAGCAGGAAATTGTTTTTCTGCCGATGCTTATGCATTTTGGTTTGGTGCTTTCCAGTCACAGTCGCCAGTACTTTCACGAGAAGCCAAGGATGCAGCTGCTACTATTGAGGCTCGGCTGCAGCTGGGGACCAAGCTCTCTGAAGTAGTTAAAACAAAGGATGATGCACTTACACTGTTTGACCTCTTCAGAGATGAAGGCTACATTTTGACCGAGCATGAGGGAAGATTTTGTGTATGTCCATCCATAACTTGGTTCCCATTTCAGTCTTTGTTCTGTTTTCTTGGTTATTTTGTCTTCTTTTGGGTTAATCTTTCATGCACTTTTCCAAATCCATCGAAAGCCCATTACTTGGTGTTGCTCTTGCTAATTTGTGGTGCTAGGATGGTGGGCTGAAGTTCTAACCTTCAGTGTATGAGTAAAATGGCCGCTGATATATCATTTTGGCCATGATCTATGCATTCGTTATACCTCGTTGGTTGCGGCATTTTTTCAACTTGGATGACTTTTGACAAGTACTTGAGAGTCTTCGTAATTTATGGGTAGAGATTTTGTTGATATCATGGATAATACGGTTCAATTGCCGTTAAATATTTACAACTTTCTTCCTCCAAGTGAACCTGTTCAAATATTGTTGACCACTACACACTTTCCCTGCAAAAAGAAATAATTGGGTGGTTGACAAATATTTAACTCCAGGTTTTCATAGCCTTTTTATTGATTTTGAGTTTTTTCGTTATTGTGTCAAAATAGGATGAAGATGGCAAATAAAGATTCCAATATTAGAAGGCTGGTAAAATCAACAAATTAAACACCTTCAGGGTCAAAATGTATTTTTTTCATTTGAAAATTCTTGGGACCTTGCCTTAGCCAATAAATAACTAAAACATCAGGATGTTGGCGAATATTATTCTTGCTTTGTTTTGTTATCTGTTTGCCTGTTTTCCTTTGAAACTACCTTTTGTATTGAAAAAGGAAGAGCAAAACTCACTACTAATGGCCCTTATAATTTTTTTTTGCGGTTGAAATTTGAACTAGATCAGGTAATACTCAAAGAAAGCTCCTTGCCGCAAGACATGCTCAAGTCCCTGTTTCATGTCAGCTATCTGTATTGGTTAGAGAAAAATGCTGGAATCAAAACCAGGAGTGTGATTGATGACTGCAGACAAGGGGGGAAGCTGGAAATATCGCTGGACTATGTCCTAAGGGAGTTCAACCATGTCAAAAAAGACGGCGAACTAGCGGGTTGGGCAGTTGATGGTCTCATTGCAAGGCCTTTGCCTAACAGAATTCGTCCTGGAAACATATCTTCTGCTGTAAAATGCTGACCTAAATATGCAGAAAGCAGGTGTGCGAAGATCGTCCATGTGGACCTTTTTGGGCAAACAATTAAGGGGAGGAATTGCCTTTCTAGGCTGCAAGAAATTGTGCTGTGGAGTTTCAGCTGGAGAGGAAGATGAAACGGAGAAGTCAAAGTTGTGGTAAGACTCAAATGCCCTTGGTGGATGGAATGACTGCTAAGATGTGAACAGGTAATTGGGAGTTGCAGTTCCATTGGCGGGCTTGGACTTGGGGGAGAGGTTCAACTTTAGGTTACAAATGATTAGCTGCTAATTTCAGCACAGCATTCATTCATTGTGCTACCTTCGTGTTTGTCTAGGTCTCAGGCCCATCGAATTTTTTTGAGAGTTGCTTGAACGGTGCAACCAGTTCATGTAGAAACTTCATTCTCTCGGAATGTAAAAGCTATAGATTACCGTAGGAGAATATGCAGTAGCAATAAACACTAATGGGATTCTGTCAGCTGGACACAGTTCATTCTAGTTGTCTGTTCGAGTCGTCAGAATCAAGCTTCACCATTTTCATGTTGGTTTATATTTGAGTTCAAGTTTCAAATAAATGTAAGGGGTTTCTTTTTGATAATATCCTTAATGAAAAAGGTTAACCGAGCTTAACTCTTCATTAGATTCATGGACAGCTCATTTGAAACCGCTCAATTCAATTGGGTCACATGTTTCAAGATAGTTTGTTTTTACCCAAAATTTGAATTTATCACATGTTGGGGACCTTGGGGTGATACTATTTTCTTTTCTCTTCCTCTCTGTTGGCGCCTCTCTCCAAACTTTCTCCTCCTCCCAGCCACTTGTCTTCTCTCCTCTCTCTCATACATTTATTTTTTAATTTTTTATATTTATTCAATTATTTTTTGTATTTATTAATTTTACATTAATTTTTTTATAAATTATTACTCATCTTGACGAAAACAATTAAATATGTATTAAAATTTTGAAAAATAATTAAAGTAAAAAATAAACCTAAACAATATCTGTTTCAGTTTATTTTTTACCTTTTACGAATTTTTTAATTTTAGACATAATTTTTACTTTTTAAAACATCTCACTAAGATGAACTAATAGTATTGTTTGATTATTAGTTCATCTAAACAACATATTTTTAAAAAATAAAAAATTATGTTCAAAATTTTTAAAAATTTACTAATGGCGAAAAATAAGTTAAAACATACATTGTTAAGACTTTTTTTTTACTTAGCAATTTTTTTAACTTTAGACAAAAAATTTAAAATTTTATTCATCTATTTTGATTTATTTTTCAGCTTATATTATCTGATTATTAGTTTGTATTGACGAAATATTTTTAGAAAGTAAAAAAATATGTTAAAAATTAATTCTTTTAGAAAAGATGAAAAATAAGTCGAAATATATCCTATTTAGGTTTATTTTTTATCTTTAGAGAATCTTTTTAATTTTTAGACAAAAATTATACTTTGTAATTTTTTTCTTCAAGATAAATTAATGTAAAATTAATAAATACAAAAAATAAATGTGTGAGGGGGAAAGGTAAGTTGCTGGGTGGGGTGAGCTCGGGGATTGTTCTGAGGGTAAAGAAGTGCAACGGTAAAATATAAAGTAAAAAATGCAGTGCGGATAGTATTATTGTTTTCTTCAGGAAAAGAAACAACGCGGCGCCGCCGCCGCCGCACCACAACATTTGCAAGAAGTGTGTTTTAATGGAGGGAGCAGTAGCAGCACTGTAATTGGTTGAACTGAGAGAGTATGGAGGGAGGGAGGATCGAGAAGCTGTGGGAAGAAGTAAGAGAGCTAAGCCTAGGAACCACCACCCCTGAGGTGGAGCGCCTCCACTCGCCGCCAACCCCACTCCAATTCCTCCGCAACTTCGTCTCCCAAAACAAGCCCTGCCTAATCTCCAACTCCACCTTCCACTGGCCCGCAACCTCCCTCTGGTCCTCCGACGCTCACCTCCTCCGCTCCCTCTCCTCAGACACTGTTTCTCTCCACCTCACTCCAACCGGCCGCGCCGACTCCCTCGCTCCACACCCCTCCAATTCCTCCTCCCTCTGCTTCGCCTCCGCCCATGTGGACCCCACCCCATTCCCTCTCGCCCTTAGTGCTATCTATTCTTCGGATTTGGACTCGAAATTCGTCGCCTATGCGCAGCAGCAAAACGATTGCTTTCGATCGGAGTACTCTGCACTAGCTGGAGATTGCGAGCCCCACATTGATTGGGCCACCGAAGCCCTAGGTTGCCTCCCTGAAGCTGTGAATTTGTGGATTGGGAATGATCTTTCGGTAACCTCATTCCACAAGGATCACTACGAGAATCTGTATGCTGTTATCACAGGGGAGAAGCATTTCCTTCTCCTTCCGCCCACCGACGTCCATCGCATGTACATTCGCAACTACCCTGCTGCTCAGTACTCCTACTCAAAAGTATGTAATACATATTCTATACCTATATATTACTGGAAGGATGTGTATTTGTAAGAACCACTTCGTGATCCCTTTTGATTTGCTGAATTTGATGTAGAATTAGATTGCAAATACCTTCAATTCTGGTGCTTGAAGGAAACAATTTATGGAATCATTACATCCTATTGGACGACCAATTTCGACACGTAGAATACATAATACATTTAGATGTAGTATTGCTAATCCATCAGTCCGGTGTAATTACTCATCTGTGGTGTTATATCTCCATTCACTCTTATTACGTCTAATTAAATGTGGCTTTAAGTACTAAAGATATCTATGGTGTCATATATTCATTCACCATTATGCCATTTTCTGAAACATGGCTTTAAGTACTAAAGATTTGGTTCTAATTTGCAGGACAGTGGAGAGTTTAAATTGGAGCTCGAGGATCCAGTGAGATACGTGCCTTGGTGCAGTGTGGATCCTTACCCATCACCGGAGAATAGGGAGATGGAAAGGTCAAAATTTCCATTGTACTTTGATGGACCAAAGCCTTTTGAAGTCACAGTTAAGGCCGGGGATATTCTTTACTTGTAAGCTTTATTCTTCATTGTTATCGTTCATGTTTCTACTTATATGAATTCCAGATTTGTCCCCAGATTCGGAACTTTGGCCCCTTGTAATGACACTGTAATTTAGAAGCTGATAAATTTGTTCAACGCATTCCCTTTTGGTGGAGAGAAGGGGAAATTTAAGATATGACTTTGCAATCAATTATTTCACCAAATTCTACACGTCACAAGAAATGTAATATAGCTGGGATGTAGTATGAACTATGTAGTTCACCTGCATTGTAGCTGCAAAGCCTACAATTGTACGATCTTATGCTGCAGATGTGAACCTGGTTTTGAGTCACTCCAAAGAACTTTTACTCCGACCTCCAGCAAATAAGTGATAACTATGATTTATACCTTTGGATTTTTTGGGATGAAACTACAACAAATGAAAATTTTAGGGGTTGCTGAAGGACATAATCCCGTGAAGGTCTTTCCTTTAGTGCATTGATCAATGGCCAGACCAGCATCATTTAACTTAAGATTCGTACTTTTTTGGTTGTCATGGGATATCGCACTTGTGTTAGTTGCCCTTCTAACAAGCTTGGAATGTAAAATGGTGGTTTTCTGTTTAATATACTACTTACAAGGGAATTGCCTTTTTTGGTCTTCAGATTTTTATTGATAGCATAAACTGTCCTACTTGTCTTTGAACATTGCTGGGATGGTTGTAAAATGATTCTCAATTATGCAGGCCAAGTATGTGGTTTCATCATGTTAGACAGAGCCCAGACAGCAGAGGACGTACTATCGCAATAAACTACTGTAATTATAACTTCAATCTTCTTCTCTTGGTTTGACTCTGAAGAGGAGTATAAGAAACTAAAGTTCATTTTCTATCTGGCAGGGTATGATATGCAGTTCAATATAAAATATGCTTACTTCAACTTCTTACAATCAATTCCTCACCCATCAATATCACCCCATGATCTAATGCTGCTTGAAACGGGATCTGCTGGATCATCTTCAGATAATGAACCAGATATCAGTGTGGAGTAGAGGGTGAATGCAACTGATAACAATGGTGACACTGATGAAAAAGTACTGAGGGATTGAGGAGAATTCGGCCTGATGATTGATCATACGGTGATCAGCACTGAACAGCTCTTTGAGTGGCTTCGCTTCGTAAATCTCTCAGGAGGTTCAGTCTGGTGAAATGCATTACTTTGCGGACTCCCTTGTTTCTGTGACGGACCAATCTGACTGAAAAGAGTGGTGACTCGCTTCAGGTGATATGCTGTGGTTGAGCTCCTTACCCGAGCACTGCGAGTCTGTGAGGTTCTCTAGTAAAAATATTTCCGTTGAGCCAAAAGCGAGAAGTTCTTGGAATAGAAATTGTGTTTTTGTCAATTTCTCTTCACAAATTATCATTAGTAATAGATCTATAAGACTATTCTGAAACTATTCTAGAAGACTATTCTGAAAAGCTAATCAGCTGGGGGGCAGCTTATACTTTGCTACAATGTTTGTCTTGAAGAAGTGAAGTTGGTGCTGCTGATCTTACTTGAGGCCTCTGCTATGCATTGCACACAGTAAGGTGTGCTACGCGTCAAAATAACGTCGTTTTAGTGCGTAAAATACTGTCCGAACACTAGAGGATCCAGCTGTCGTACACTTCAATCTGGGATGTGTTGGCAGACGAAATGCCAGTGGTGCCATGGAACGCAACCCTCCTGCTGGATAGTGGAAGGGGGATCCGTCCTGTCCTTATCTAACCAATAAATTCAAAAATCTATGAAATTCTAAGTGGTAACTTTGAGGCATCTCCAGTATAAAATTACTCAAATTTGAGTGAAGTTTTTAGTTTTTTTTTTAAAAAAAATTTACTTGATTTGAAGCACTCTTACGAAAAGCTTAATTTGGTTACAAATATAATTAATGACATATTTATAAATTTGAGAAAGAGGAAATAGTCTTTAAAAGTTTGAATAAAAATTTGAGTATATCTTCATTTCAATAAAAATTTGAGAAAAACTTTATTCAATATGAGTTTGAACGGAGACTAAAACGAATTTAGAAGGTTTTTACTCAAATTTCGGTTATCAATAAAAAAAGGGATTTAGGGAGGTGTAGTGTAGTTTTTTGCAGTGTGTTTTCGAAAATATATTATTTTGATTTTCATGTATTTTAATAATAATTCGCGTGATAAGTTAAAATATTATTTTGTCTGTACTACGCATGTATTATTACAAATTGTACTGCAGCTTTCCTAAATTCCCAAAAAAGTTGAAGGGCTGGAGGTGACTTTCTTACAACATTTGTTTGCTTTTTGTGTTTTTTTCTTATACTTTTAGATGTTTTAAAACATTTGTCTATTTTGACAGATTAATGAATTGAAGTCTATACAATTTTGTATTTGTCTTTTTTTTTTAATTAAAGTGACAATATTAAAAAAAATTGATATATACTTTTTTAAGATTTAAGACTTTAGAAATACAATAATCATATTTTTTTTTAAAGTTATATTTTAAAAAGTGAACAAATAAAATGAGACACCGGGAGACGGGAGTAGCAATTTTCTTTACTTGCTGAAATGACCGTGCTTCAGCTGACTGGCCGGAGTTGAAGACATGGCATCGGCACCGGCACCGGCATTGGCAGCTCGTGGGAAACAAGCTTTGTCCTACGCAATACTAAGCCTAGGTAGCCATTCTAAACCGACCTCCTCAACTCAAATTCAGTTACCTCTGCAGAGGCCCAACCTCCAACAACTCCACAGCCGTCCCCACTTTCCACCACCACCACCAATCATGTCACCATCCAAAAAGAAGACTAAGACCTCCTCTTCCACCACCACGAACAACGAAAACAATCAGATCAAGGACGTTTTGCGGTTGATGGATGCCCTTGGCCTTCCTATACCCCTAGACATTTACACTTGCCTCATCAAAGAATGCACCGACACCCGGGACCCCACAGCAGCATCGGAGTTGGTCGCCCACATCAATAAGAGCGGTCTCCGTCCTGGGTTGCAGTTCTTGAACCGCATCTTGTTGATGTGCATATCGTGCGGGCATATTGAGAATGCTCGGCATCTGTTTGATAAAATGCCCGTGAAGGATTGTAATTCATGGGCGGCTATGGTTGCTGGGTATATTGACAACGACAACTATGAAGAAGCAATATGTTTGTTTACGGATATGAGACGTAATCACCAACACTGCCGGAGCAAAACTGATATGCTTGATTTCCCATATTCTTGGATCATTGTCTGCATTTTGAAGGCTTGTGTCCACACAATGAATTTGGGACTTGGGAAGCAAATACATGGTTGGTTGGCGAAGATTGGTTATTTCAGTGATTTATTTCTAAGTAGTTCCTTGATGAACTTATATGGGAAATTCGGATGCATTGAAGGCATGGACTTTGTATTTGATCATATGCCTTGCCGTGGAAACACTGTGGTTTGGACAGCTAAAATTGTTAACCATTGTAAGGAAGACCATTTTGATGAAGTTCTTAATGTATTTAATGAGATGGGAAGGCAAGGTGTGAAGCGGAATGGATTTACGCTTTCTAGCGTTCTGAGAGCATGTGGGAGGATGGAGGATGATGGGCAGTGTGGTGAGCAGGTTCATGCTAGCGCGATCAAACTGGGATTGGAATCAAATGATTTTGTGCAGTGTGGGTTGGTTGACATGTATTCAAAACATGGATTCCTAAGGAATGCAAGAATGGTGTTTGAGACAACCAGAGAGCAGAGAACTGATGCTTGTTGGAATGCCATGCTTACGGGTTACATACAACATGGAGATTGCATTGAGGCCATCAAAGTTCTTTACGCGATGAAGTCAGCTGGATTGCAGCCTCAGGAATCATTGCTCAATGAAGTCAGGTTTACTTGTGGGAATAGAAATCTTGAGAACCAGAGAGAGGGGAGTGTACGGGAATTGAGAATGAAAAGAAACCCAAAGGGGGAATGAAGTCAGTGAAGGAATGAAAAGAGATCTAAAGGGGAACCAAGGGACTAATGCTGCTCAAGAATAACGGGGCAATGCCTTGTTCTAACCTATTTATAGTTCTGATATTTGCAGATCAAAGCCACAGTGTGTATAGAAGGTGAAATTTTTCTTTTCTACTCCACACTAACTGTGTTCTGGCACAGAATCAGCTCATACATCCAATGAAGTTGGGGAGCACTGATTGGATTGCAGAATTGTAAGCATTTGGACAGAAGCTTTATGATGCAGTCATACGAAACATTCCAGTTAATCTCTGTTCCTCCCATTGTTTTTCCATACTCAGTGTGATATTCAGGGTGCTGCTGCTTCTGGAATGTGGAGTTGAACTTGATTGCTGGGTAAGAGAGGGTGTCTATTTGCACTTGCAGTTTCTGGAATTTTTTAGATCCTTTATGCCTTGAAGAAAGTATAATTGCTTAACGTAAGTCGACTTTATTCTCAAACAATCTTCGTCTCATCAAACAGAAGGTACAATTTCAGGCTCGACAAATATTTCCCCGATCTTATGGAGAGATTTCCAAGTAGCTGCCGGTTAAGCTATCATCCAATGGAGTACCCATTTCTGTGATCACTAATCTTGTCTTCAGGAGTTGGCCACTTCTGCATTCACGAGTTCACATTAATCATGTCAGCACCACTTTCATGCTCTGCAAACCTCTGAATCACTTCCCATGGTGAAATTTGTCAGTGCATTGTTGTCTATATGTAATTCTTGTGATGTATCTTAATATTTTTACATGTTTTTTTAACGGCCACCTGTGCATTATGCCTGACGGACATTGGATTAACAAAGGGCTTCTTAATACATTAATTATTAGCAAAATATATGGAGAGTGTGTGTGTTTCATTGGGAGATTACTGGAATTCCAATGGATAATGCATGCAGTTGACCTACAATATAGTTTGCAGTTGATCCTACAACATAGTGTATGTTCCAAAACCAAGTTTATGATGAAGACACACAAACCTATCTGAATGTTTTATAGCAAGTCTACCCCTAAGCTATATATTATGCCAAACTCAAATTTTGGATTTGAATTTGTAAAAGTTGTGATCCATCAGTAAGTTATTCTTAGTGCCAGTTTTTCGCAATGCTATTTTTGCTGTCAAATTTGACACTTTGGTTTGCCATTTTTTATCTAATGGCCTAAAAAAGAAGGTATCAATTTTTTATGAGAAACATGTGTGTAATTCTTCTTTATCAATAGTAATCGGTCATGGTATTAATAGCGTTGCTTCTTTTTTAGCTAAATCCTAATTTTGTTTCGTTTCTCCCGATTATTGAGCCTGATCAACCCGACTTTTTTCCTTGCCCCATGGCCTCTCACTTTGTTTCATTCTTCTTTTGTACCATTGCTTGAATGAAGACATCCGGTCGGCTCAACTGCCACAAATGCCCACCACCACCCCTTCTTCTTCTTGGATTTGGATTTTTTGTGTCGTTTAGTCGTCATGGTTGACAGGAAAGAAAAAAAAAGAAAAGAATGAATGTTCTTTTTATGAAAATTTCTCAGTCAATATAATCAAACTCTTGCGGTTCGTCTCGTGCGAGATGGCTCCAATGTGCGGACAACACAAGACTAGTATATGATGTGTCATCCTGTCAAAACGACAATGCGATAATTTTACAATTGTGACTTATTGTATTTTTATAATTTTATTTTCTTTATGGGCATTTAAAAAATAATGCAATTTTACACACCACATGCGTACTATGCATATTTAAAGAAGTTAGATAATATAAGTATTTCCCGAATTAATCTGATTTTACAATCAAATAATTATATGTAAGTTTAATGAAAGGATAATGACCAAATAAATATCACATAATATTTTATAGGGTACTGAAATTTTTGACAAATACATTGACATCCTCTCAAGTTTTTGAAATTATATTGTCCTCCCTTGCTTTTGCTAATAATGTGATCATTACCCTCTTCTTGCCAAACAATCAATTATTTGGTATGGAATCTTGTTGAGTGACAAATACACTGACATAACGATCCATGCAATATAATTAAATGACCACCTATAATTCAATACTCTTATTATACTCCATATTCTGTGTTTAATAACTTTACCAAATACTTTCACAGATTTCTGATTATGAATTTTTCATAATCTAAAATCTACAATTCTGAATCCATCGAAATAATCCCTCCCAAACCTCCCATACTGTTCTCAAACTGCACTCCTCCACTGCTTTTGCTCTCTGACTGCTGATAAAATTAAGGCAGATGCAAATAATGACAAATGGTTTAGTCTTGAACATAGTTTCTTCGTTAACTCATGCAAGTCTCCAGCAGATGAGCCACGCCAAATAAATTTATACTCATTCCAGCATGATTTGCTTAAAAAGGTTATTACAGGAGGAATTAATACAAAATCTTTTATACTCCTCAGTCGACAACCTTGGGTACGGAGGACCCAGAGAAAATATGACCTATTTGGTATGGAATCTTGTTGAGTGATGAGTCTCTGTGAAGTAGCTGATCGGATGGCCGCGAAACATGAGGAATAACCGCTATAACTGCCTGTCTTTCCCTATAGGACGCCCAAGTGACCAAATAAAGCCCCGCAATAATCAAAGATCCCCCTAGAATGCTGTTTCCATATGTAAAAATTAGAAAAAACACAGTTACTATTAAAGTTCCGGCTCATTTGCTGAAGAAATTTTAGGTTTTTAATTCCAAATAAAGTTCAGATGTCCACGAAACTACTTCATTGATATTCATCATGCAAATCAAACCCAAGTGTCTAGTGTGTTTAAGAAAGAGTAGCTGGTGCCAATGAGCCAAAGTAATTAGGGCATACCTTCCTAAATAGATGGGGCTTCCAAGGAAAATTGTTGATAAGAAGGCAGACGCAGCAGGTTGAAGAGGATTATAAAGAGCAACCAAAGCAGGTCCCAGGATCTTGTTGGACCACGTTAAAAGTCCATAGTTAAGTGCAGAGGCAACGATTCCCTGTGAAAGCAAAGGATAGTAAAAGTCTTTTCTATCTAGTTTTTCCCATCAATAGGACTAAATGTTCAGTCAGCGGAAATTATCTTTAACTTAATTTAGTTACGGAAAAGAAGGAAAAACTCCTATCCACTTGATCCCATTCCAGAACTACTAGTAAACAAACCAAAGTAGGGTGGAAAGGGAATCAAGTGGCCAACCCACCTTCTAAGTACGGTTCTTTTCAACTTTTGGTGGGCATTAATCAGAGAATTTCTGATCATAAGTCCACTACAGGTGGCCAGAAGTTCTAGCGCTTTATCCTATTGCGACTTTTTAATGTGAAAAAAGAAGATAACAAGCCAAAAAAAATTCAGAACTGCACAAAATCATTATTACATAGAAAGAAGAAGTAAATCAAATAGTTGAGCAGAACTGCTGACTGAAGGTAAACATGGAATTAACTAGAGACTAACTGCAAACTCTAAAGAAAAGGCAAATAAAGAAGAAAGATACTTACAGCATAGAATACGGCAAACATCTCCGACTGGGTCAAACGCCAGTCTGTTGACTCATTGTTCATAAACAACGCTGTCACTACCATAAGTAGAGCACCAAAAAAGTATGAATAAGCAGTCACCGATAGGCTGGCGGGATACTTTGCAAGAAGTGGAGCCTGAAATATTTACAGCAATAGGTCAAACCCCACAACAACAAAAATTAGATTGAAGCAACCCCACATATAACTAGACATCCTCTTACTACTATTTCCCATGGTAAAAGAAGGTTTTGAATAACACTAGCGCTAGTAACGAAACACTACATAAATTAAAGCATGAGATGATTTGAATAGATATAACAAAATTGAGCCTTCCATCTTTCAGGCATTAGAATATGGTTGCAGATAAAACTGAAAAACCTTACTTGCTATAAGCACATAATGGAGGAAAAAAACCTCCCTTCTAAAACTGTGCAACTATAAACAATAGAAAAGTAATCAATACGTATAACAATTGCTTGAACAAATGGAATCCCAAAAGACATCTCATATGGATCCAAAAGACATCTCATATGAATACAAGAGAATAGAGCCAGCATTTTCAGGTTCTTATGAATACAAGAGAAAGTTGGCAAAAAGTAATTTGGAACCTCCTATCATAAACTACTGTAATACAGATGTAGGCAAAACATCAGAAAACAGGCAAAATGGAAAGTTTTAAAAAAATGTAATAAACATGAAAGGGTTACCATTCCACCAGTTTATCCGTTATTAAAATCAATCCAAAGCAGCTCATTACAAAAAGAATAAAACAGCAGGGTAAGAGATCCCATATCAATCAAAAGATACTTTCTAGGTGATGTTTTGTGGAACAACTGTATATACTTTCTAAAATACTAGATTTAACGGGAAACAACACCCAAAAAAAGGGCATACAAAACATCGAACACCTCGCCAACTGCAACCTTAAGTATCTGGTGATCAGGTTGTTCCTCTTGTGGGCATGCTTACACATAATTTCTTAGTACTTAGTAGACACCTAGTCCCTTAACTCAAAGAGGATGACCACATGAACTAAAAGGAATCGTGTTCCATCAACAGAAGTAACAAAATCATGTCGAAAACAGATGACTATTTTAAAAGGAAACAACTTTCCTTAATTACTAACGGCTTGTTAGACAAAATTTTTATTTGTCCATTAACAGATCTAACAATCTCATGTCTAAAACACATGATTGTTTCACAAGGACACAACTTTCCTTAATTACTAAAGACTTGCTAGACACAATTTTTGTTCCCAGAAAGACACTGAGAAATAAATTAACAGTCAACTCCCTGTAAGCTTGTGATCCCTCAAGTTTACTACTTATTAACGTTTTGCTTGTCAGAGACTTTCTATCCAAGTGGTACCCTGCCTTGGGCTTGTTCTACCATAGCTACATCATCTGGCTTAACACAAAAAACTGAAAATGATATCAACGCGAGATCACATTTTACTTTTAGTAAGATCATGGAATACGAAATAGGGAACCCTAATCCCACTGGCTCATATGCAAGAAGAGCATCATCACGCACAATTCCAACATAAAAGTCTTCACAACACATTGGAGAACCAAAAGGTTCTCATCCAAATTGAAGGTCATCAAATTAATAATTTGGGTACTGAATGGAAGTCCATCATTCTTACCTAAAAAGTACAAGAAAGAGATGGGAATTCTGCAATAGTGTAATTGTATTTCTCTGAGTGGGGAAACGCAGGATGTGATATTCTATACCTGTTTATTTGCATGGCTGCCACCTGAAATTTATGCTCCCAATACCGAGGCTTGCAGAGGATAAAGAAGCCACCGTGACAGATCACATCAACGACTCAAAGGGTGGGGAGGTTTGAACCTCCAGTTGTTAGAGCATTACAAGATTTTTAAGTCGGAAAAAATGGATGCCTGCTTCCTTATTTTTAATGACCACACTAATTATAAGGGAATGGAGAATTCTTTAAGATGGACGAGGAGTTTGAGGTTAGACCCTTTTATGAGGCGTACAGATGATGGGATTCCAGTTTTCCCTTGGAAAGAAATTTGGCACGTAAGACCTTTGGCAGGCTGCATCTTTTGAGATGGAGTTAAAAGGGCATTTAGCCATTTGTACCCACACTATTGCTTGGTTCTAATGCAATGCTAGTACAAAGTAATAATATCTCAATTATAGTGCTCTACATAGCACAACAGGGAAATGAGGACGGGGAATGTCTTTTAAAAACTAGGACGGGACATTGGCAAACATACAGTTATATGGTAACTCTAAAAAAAATCACAATGGAAATAAATCACTTTGCTTAGTTTTCTCTCTATTGTATTGCCATTCGAATTTTTTCAGAATTTGAAACCTGACAAACGCCATGTTTGTGATAATTTTTTTGCATATCTCCATGAATATTGTTTGACAATATTTTACAGATACTCCTCTTTTGACTCACTCGCATGATTGACCACACTCAATTTTATAGGAAGATTGACCCCAACATATTCTCATGTTAATGTTGAATGACACAACCACATTCTACTATTTTGTCATAGAAATCGATTATCAAATTGGCGAAATGAGATAAATAATCAAATACCTGGATGGCTAGATAGGCAGCCATACAAATACAGTTCCCAATTAAGCACAAGACACCAAGATGCCAGTGGTCAATGCCAAACTCGACAAAACTTGACATCAACCATCCAGCAGGCTCTGGTTGACCCTTGGCACTTATTTCATTATTTGCCGCAAAATCTGACTCCTTGTACCCAATCAAGGCTGGACCTCGATATAGAACCATCAATATGGCACCAAACACACATACGAGTGTACCTCCAATCTTCGCCTGACCTTCAGTTCTGAGAAAATTCACCGTTTCTGTGCTGCATAACAAGATTTATGTGTCATACTAAACAAGCAATATCAATGCAAGACATCGGCAAAACAGAATAACACAAGTGAATACCAATACATACATACAATACATGCATATGTGGGGGGGAGAGAGAGAGTGTGCATCACATAATTTAGACAAGGGTAGGAACTGATCAAACTGACCCCATTGTTACAGCTAATATGAATGTAAAGACAGGTATTGCAGGCTGTATAGCAGCAGCATAAGTTGGATTTGTGTAACCAAGACCAAGAAGAAACAATAGCTGGTTCCCAAATATCCTGTTTCACGGATTCAAAATGTCACACAACAAAATGTACTGATTAGTAGGATGTCATGTCGGACAGAACATCCTATAAAGTATCTAGAAAGCTTGTACTGAGAAGTTATTCAGAGTTTAAACTTACCCCGTTAATCCAAGAAAGAAGAACGACATGAGGATCCCTCGAGTCATAGGTGGTCTAACTCTTCTGCATCCACAAAACAAGAAGCTTTTCAAAATATTGCACTGTTGTGATAAAACAATAAATGGTTGCACTCTGTCTCCCATTGACAGAGAGAGAGAAAAGTGGCTGCAGCTAAATGGATTGTATATGAATTAAAGAAAATCCGTGGAAGCTCATTAATACTGTAGCAAGGTTAACCGTAGCAAAAAATACACCCACTTTACATTACATTTGTACAATGGAAGATCAGATTAACACACGGGAAGCAGAATGGCTAAAACAAAATTACAAAAGATTCCCTCGGACAATTTTGTATTGGTAGGTGTAAATTGTTAAAGTTTGTAACTTGATTTCAGAATCACTTGAATTTCCTTCATTGCAAGTCAAACTGAAATCTCAACAATCAAATTTTTTCATCAGATTATCTCTAATGCGCCAGGTATCTAATTCCCTCAAATCGAAAAGACTGCCTTCAATCGAACTAAATTTGCATTTGCACCACGAAATACAAATAATAATAGACTCACTGTATAGGAAATGCATATGTGTGCGCGTAAATACACACACACACACACACACAGATAAAGAGAGAGACTGACTTTTCGCGGACGTAGGCGATAGGAGCGAGAATGGAGAGGGCGAGGAGGTCGCGAAAGACGCAGAAGACGAGCTGGTTAACTCCGACGTCGAGAGCCAGTTTGGTGATGACGTGGTAACCGCCGTAGCAAAGCTGCACCAACACCATTGCCGCCTGCGCTTTCCTCACTTCTCCTCCTCCGTTGATACCCCCTGCCGCCGCCATCGTGTCGCCCAACACCAATAATCACACTTCTTTCTCTCTCTCTATACGTACATATATATGTGTGTGTGTGTGTGGGGTTCGACGAATTTATGCTGATTGGGAGGGTTTTATGAAAACTGATGAATCTGAATATGGAGGAAGATATGATTTACTTTAAAAGAAAACAAATTGAAGTCTGGATGAATCAATTGCAAGATTTCGAGCTTTCTCTGCTTCCTCAATTTTTCAATTTCGTATTTCCTGAAAGGGGTCCCAACTCAAACAAGTCCCTCTGCCCTTCTTAATTCCCAAGTCAATTCTGTTTTTATTATTTCTTTGCAAATTGCACTTTGACCCCATATGATTTGTGGACTTTATGCGCACTAGTTACATAATTTGCCCTCATATTTTGTTGGCTCATTTTCTAATTCACGAAATCTTCCAAATGGGTGAATCAACCAAAACCGAATGGACACGAATTACTTATGAGTAAGAAAACTTGGTGATTTATTTTTGAGTCATTGGTGCTACTGATTGTATTTGATGAAGTTGATATTTCTGTGAAAGCTTTGAATGAAAGAAGAAAAAGTCTACGACTTTTGAAATTAAACTAATATTTTTATTTAAAATTAATAGTTGTGATTCAATTATATTTGTGGTCTCACTACTCCAAGTGAATCATGATCATTGGTTTTGAATTCGAGAAAATTATCTTGTTTTAATTTCTGAGATTATAACATTACTCATGAAAAAAATGTTAGCCAAGAATAGAAACTTTATTATTTGCTATTTATTAGCAGTAGCAATTTTTTTATAATGTTTGTGACAATTAGGAAAATATCTGCCATGGTGAATGAGAGGTTTAGACTTTCCCTAGTTATGAACAGGGTCAACTGAATACAGATTTTACAAGCCAATTTTTGGAAGTTAAAATAAATAAATAAAATCGCCTCATACACTCTATATATGGTCTAAGCATACAACAAAATATACGCCACATATAGATATGCGTATCCAGCGACCACAATGCTTGATTTGATCATTCATCGAATTGATTTTTACGACCTCATCTGAGGTTTTTGATAAACATAAAGACCTTTCTTAGGTTTTTGATAAACATAAAGACCTTTCTTAGGTTTTTGATAAACATAAAGACCTTTCTTAGGTTTTTGATAAATACACCGATCTCTCATATTTTACAAATTATTTAGCAGATTTTTTCATATCGTTAAATTTCTGCGAACACCATTAGTTCCAATTGATAAAAGACTAAATTCAAGGACAATTGTTTTGGTGCTCTTGAACAAAGTATGATTTAGGTATTTATAAATCGAATAAAAAAATGAATTAAAACATCAAAGAAAAATAAGTTAAATTAAAGTCATGATAGTCTTTTTGATAAGATAGACTAAGAATATGTATGTACTTCCATGAGGTAAAAAAAAAAAAAAAATATATATATATATATATATATATATATATATAATACAAATATAACAAAATACATTAATCAATAAGTATAACTTTTCTTTAAAAAAAATAATTATCAAAATATAAGATGCATATTTTTTTGTACAAGCTTAATCAAAATATAACTCAAGTCCAATTTAATTTTAACATTTTGAGTTTTAATTTTAAAAATTATTCTATACATAGAATTTATTCCATGTATATATACATATATATTTCTATACTCGCACTCACTCATAAATAGATTAAATATAACCATAAAAGATAGTTAAAAAGATTAAAGGGGAAGAGACATAAATTAAAACTAACAATGTTTGTAGAAATTTAACGGTAAAGAGGAATTTGCAAAACAATTGGTAAAGTAGAGGAGGTCAGTGTATTTATGAAAACTTCAGAGGAAGTCTCTACATTTAAAAAAAACATCAGGAGAGGTCAGTGCAATTTACCCATTTTCAAATCCCTTAAAAATTTCGTTTCTTTTTTGTATATTCTTTGTCATTTTCTTGCAATTCCACACGTCAGAGATACAAATAAAATAAAATAAAAAAGAGAATAATGTCAGCTGACTTCAGCTCCTACCTCTATTACAAAAAATAAATTTCAAATTAAAATAGTTGTACTGCCGCTTCCGATTTATTTGATGAATTATAAAATTGTATTATACATTTTGGGTTTGTCTTATTCAGATCTAATAAATAAATAGATTTTAATTCCTTTCTCCATGACTATAAAAACAATACTCCCCATTGAACATTTAACGAGGATTATGAATTATGAATTTCCTTTTTATTTAAAAAAAAAGAGTTAAGTCCAGAGCTCCTAATTCGTTTCACCACACTTTGTAATAAGAGCAACTCTAACAGCATAACTAAAAGAATTATGTTGGTTATTTTACATAGCTAATATTAATTATTGATGTTCTAACAGTTTCTCTACTTTATTAATTACTCTGTCTATTTTATTTCTCACTTAGGATGTCCCTTCATATTGTCAATTTAAATAATTTTATGATTTTTGAGTATTGGGTTTTGAACTATTTATTGAACTTGATTTTTGAGACAGTTGTTGTCGACAGATAATAAATATTTACAAAAATTGAATAATTTATTTTGAAAAAAATTTAATTCCACTACAAAATGTATTATAGAACTATAGAAATATGTGGCGTCATAATATTTTGATGAATATCACTCAATGTCAAACCAAGGAGATGACTTCTACTGAGTAAGATTGCAGTCTTATATAACTCAAATATGTTAAAAGATTTGAAATTTAAGGGTTTGTTTCTTCCTTAATTTTAAAATTCATAATTTTTTAGATGTTATCAATTTTTATAATATTAGTTCATGTGAAGCTCTTATCTCGATTAGTGATGTTATCAATTCTTGTGATATTAGTTCACATGAAGTTCATGTCTCAACTAATCGATGATGAATTTAATTTCTTAAAGAATAGTCAAAATACGCATAATATGATCCGCAATATCTTAATTAATTTTATCACAATAAAATAGAGAAAAAAATTATATAGTCTTTCACAATAACTAAGACAATTACTGGTATACTCTATACGGATTACGGATAACTTTTCGTAAGAGTCGCTCTGAAAGTAACAAATAACAAAAGTCAATTGGATTATGATAAAAGTTATAAGTAATACGTATTATCTTAGACGAATAAAAATACTACATGTATATTTTTTGAATTTAACTTAAAAAACTTACAATATTTCATATATAATATTTTGAATATTTTCATAACTTTTTCTACTTATTTATATCTACACATACACATATACATAGTTACATATTTACATATCATGTATTAAACAGAGATTGATTTTTATATAAAAAGTTTAAAATTATAAATAAATATACCTATTTTTATATAAAAAGAAATTTTTGTCACAACTTATTATAAATAAATATAATTACTTTTTTTTATCTCTGACTTTAATTTTTTTAAAAGAAAGCATTTTTTTAGACTTCTGTTTACTTTTTTGTAACTATATTTAATAATAAATTTTAAAAAAAAAATATAAGAATAACGGTCAAAACAGATTCTATACTCACAAAGTGTTTGCTACTACTATTAGTAAGGTTGTGGACCAAAGTATTGTCACCGTAGACATGTATCTAGATTAGATTGAGTGAGTTAATGTTACATTTTGATCAACTCATCTTAGGCTAATTAATATTATTTTTATTCACTGTAAAATCGCTCATCTTTGAATATTCAAAATAAAGCTAAATAAGATAAAATAAAAAGATTAAAGATTTAAAAAAAAATTCCTTTATACTTTGTTTTTCATTTTCAAAATTTAAAAAAAGATATAAAAATATCACCTAACGTTGAAAATAAGAGCAATAGATGTAATAAATTATAGTAAGTATGTCTGAATTTTGTTACATGTGGTGGTAATTTTGTTATGATGTAGGAAGATTTATCCTTATACCGTATTTGTGACAGAATAAGTTGGGTGTATGTGAATTACTAAATTTTACTTGCATGCCCAGCTAAAAGTTAAATTTGATAAAAATCTAAATTACGCTATGAATTTATAATTTTATGAAGATAGAAAAATATCTTAATTTTAACTCTTATACTCATATTTTGATTCAATATTAAAACTTTTATATATATTTATATGGTTCTTAGCTATGTTTTCAAGTAGATTTTTGATTTTTTTAAACTCTACTGTATTAACTATTTTGTGAAATTTTTTATTTATTTTGTTAGTCTATTCAAAAAAAAAACATTGAGATTATTCTTTTGATAAAATAATAGGTAAAGTAATTCATAATTAGACAATCTCCCTTACAAAAGTTATTTTTAATGAATTTAATTTATCACAATTTTTAAATTTTGATTAATATTTTTAGAGGCGAGATTAAATAAATACTTAATCCAATTAATTTTTAGCTATTGATACATTTATTTTAAATAAAAATTAGAGTTTAGAACAAAATATTAAAGATGTTTCATGTTGCATATACTATCAAAACTGCGTGTTTTACATTGCGTTATTGCGATAAAAAATTATTATTAAAAATTTTAACCACAATATAGACTAACATGATAAGATATTTCTTATTTAATTTTATAAATTCTGTATATAACACAGTTTATTACTAATAAAATAGTAATCAAAACTCTATTTGTTGTGAACATGTTCAGCACCTAAAGGTGCTAAAATTATTCGTCGAAAAAAAGTGAACAGCGAATGCCCTGAGCTAGAACCATTTCTTAGGGGGCCTCATTTAAGAAATCTTCCCCCCGACTTATTCCATCAAGATTTTTAAATTGTGTTTTCATTTTATTTTTACATAATTTGTTATTTTTACATTGCTTTTTAGTGTTCGTTTACCTTTATATTCTTTTTAAGTGAAAACATATATCCCCCAATTTGGTAGGTTAAAAAATATGACAGTAAATTAAGCTTGAAAATTGAAAACAAATATGGTAAAATATATTATGTGAATAAAAAAAATATTCACTGAAATCTCAAAAAATATTTACCGAAACCCCAAAAAGTTATTCACCGAAATTATATTAAGTGACTAAGATTGTGTTAATCCATGTATTTGTTCATAGAAAACAAATTTATTGTGTTTATCCTTCTAAATTCAACCTCGCTCGAGCGGTCCAAAGCTCGCTCGAGCGAGCCATCGTCTTCCCAGATTCTGAAAATTTCCAGAACTGAACCATTTCTTATGAACAAACCCTAAAAATTAAATTGAACTACTAACAGATCATGAAATCATGCAATAACACTGAAATTGAACATCCTAAGGTTGGTAGGTAAGTAATCCTACCTCAATTTGATGAAATTGTTGACGATTAGGACGAATTTTGGCTAGAAAGTTTCGACCCAACTTTCTCTCTCCTCAAGAACACCTTCGAAATTCTTCTGGATTTCTCTCCCAACACCTCACAATACTCTCTCTAACCTTCTGAATTTCAATTGTGCGTCTAAAACCAACAAATTGCCGTCCTATTTATAGATTCAAGGGGAGAATCCCTCATAATGTTCAAATAAAAACCCTAATTGAATACCATGAAACCCCCAAATTGAATCCCCATAAAATCCTTACTAATTCGCCATCAAATTCGATTTAAATCCGTTTATTTGCCATTAAAACGAAAAGAATCCGACGTTTATTCGTTAATTAATCGGAAAATCTCATTCAATAACCATGAATACGAAGAAATCCCAAAAGATGCCATTTTCGAGGTTGCTGGAAATGATAGCTCGCTCGAGCGGTCTATAGCTCGCTCGAGCGGCCTATTAAAATAATATTTTTTTTTTAATTATTTTTTTTATTTTTTTATTTATTTTTTTATTTTTTTAAAACTCCTAACTTAAATAGTGAAACACTCTAAGTAAATATCAAATATTAATTTTAAATTATTTTAAAATTACGGATTATTACAAATTTCATCGTCAAACGTAAGAAATATTTTCCAAAGATAGTTTTTATTAAACAGTGAGTGAAATTTATTTTACTGTTGTTCATTTTTTTAGCATCTGTTTTAGGATAATATTGGTTGAACAATATAACAAAGAATTTTGAAGAAATTTGCCATATTTTGAAAATTTATTATCACAAAAGAACAAAAGATTCTACAACAATTTAAACCATTAAATATGCAAACTTACCATCACAATTATAGAGGGTAATAAATTTACCATCAACCTTAACAAAGTAACCATCAAATAAGCAAATTTATCATCACATGCATATAGAAAAGATCTACAATTTATCATCAGATTTATAGAGGGTAGCAAATTTACCATCGACCTAACAAATTAACCATCAAGTAAGAAAATTTATCATCACATGTAAAAAAGATATGCAAATCTATTATCACAATTATAGAGGGCAGCAAACTCAGTTTTTGGGGCGTTGAAACTAATATCGCAAGTTCATGATTATATCCTGTTATTTAAGAGACAAAGTGTTGAAATTGTGCAAAACTAAAAACTAGAGTAATCTATACTATATATTATTGCAGGGCGACTTTTCATGAGAGTCGTCCTAAGAGCGACAAGTGGCAAAAATAGATTGGCTTGTGATTAAAATTTTAAAGTAATACATGTTACTTTAACCTAACTGAATCTTTTTTGAATTCAAATTTAAAGACTTACCATATTTCGTAATATTTCTATTTTCACAACTTTCTTTACTTATTCATATCTATACATACGCATAAATATAAATACACATTTACATATCTATTTAGATAAGTAGAATATTTAAAAATTTACACTGAAATTGATTTTTAAAATAAAAGTACAAATACATTAATATACTTATTCTTACATAGAAAGAAAAGAAATTTTAGTTTACAACTTTTTACAAACAACTAAAAGTATAATCATACAACATTTCACTATATCTTATTTTAAAATATAAAATGAAAGTATCATCTCTTTTTTTAACTATCCTATATTTTTTTATAAATACTTTCATAATAATTTTTTAAAAACATTTATACTAATAATAGTTAAAATAGATTTATATAATAACAAAGTGTTTGCTATTATTAATGAGGTTGGGAACCGTTACCGTAGAGATGTGCCTAGATTAGATTGGATCAGTTGAGTTTTCATTTTAATCAATACATTCTAAGCAAGTTTATATTTTTTTACTTGCTGCAAAATCACTCCTCTTTAAAATTGATGAGTTGACTAATTTTCCAGGCGATTTTAATTTTATTAATTAAGTAGGTTGACGATTAAAAAAAAAGTCAAATGAGATAAAATAATAAAAATAGAGGATTAAAAGAAAATCCTTCTTTGAACTTGAACTTTCTTTTTGTTGTTAAAATTTAAAGTAAAAGATATAAAAATTTCACATATTGAAAAGAGCAACAAAAGTAATGAATTATACAAAATATGATTGAACTTGGTTAGATGAGTATAATTTATTATGGTATATGAGGGTTTATTCTTATAATGTCTTCACGATAGCCTGAGTTGAGTAATATGTGAATTATTAAATTTTATTAACATTCATACTTACCTGTTGAAAAGTTAAATTGGATAAAAATCTTAATTATACTATGAATTTATAATTTTATTAGGATGTGAGAGTATCTTAATTGAAACTTTTATATGCTTCTTAGTTAGGTTTTGAAGTATGATATTGATAATTCATTTTTAATATATATAAAACCAACTAATCAATATCATATTTATTATCGATTGCAAATTTTAAATATTACGTTGAATTTATTTTTCTGTTTTCTGGTATAGGTAGATGAATATTGCTTTAATTTATTTTGTAAAAATTACATTTTTTTCTTACCCTATTAAAAAAGTAGTGAAACTATTTTTATGATAAAATAATAGGTAGAATGATTTATAATTAGACAATCTCATTTTCAGAAGTTATTCTTAATTATTTTAAACTATTAAATTTAGATGTTCTATTCAAATTTCTCTTACAAATGAGACTGACTGAATACTTGACCAAATTAATTTAGACTTAGTTGAGCTGCTAAACCGACCGGATTACTGAAAGCCTTGGGGCTTATGATAGTAAATCATTTAGTCATTGAGATCTTAATTTTAATACTTCACCAAAAATAAATTTAGAATAAGATATTAAATATTTTTCAAGTTGCACATGTTATGAAAATTACATGCTTTACATTGCTTTATTGCGATAGAAAATTATTATTAAAATTAAAAAAAATATGTACTAACATAATAAAATAATTTTTATTTTATTTTACAAGTCCCGTGCATAGCACGGGTTATTGCTAGTTTGGGTATTTTATAAAAGATAGACTAAAACATAATCATTAAAAGAGGATGTGATAAAAATCTAACTAACACTAATTAATAGATAGGACCAAAAAATAAACACCTTTAAATTTACGTCACAACACATTTTACTATTTATATCAGTTGATCAATTTTTGTTCGAAAATATCCCTTTTATTAAATATTTAATCATTTAACTTTTTTTTTCTGAAAGATTTAATGAATAAACTAGAGAAAATAATCGTCCAAGATCAGTTCAACAGATGAAGAGCGAGTCGAATCTGACCTCATAGTGGTCCCCCGCCACCCTGCTTCTCTTCATCTTAAAGCTAGTAACTTATCAATGGTCTTTGATGATGTGAAGTCTTATCTAACACCCAAATATATATATATATATATATATATATGTGTGTGTGTGTGTATGTACATGTACAGGTATATGTTTGTTTGTGGGTGTGCTCCAGAATTGAAACTAATTTTTTATTCCGAATTTAAAATCATAGATTATGATTAACTTAAATTGATAAGACCACGAGTATGGATAAAATTATGAACATGGTTCCAATTGTAATACCTTAGAGTTTTCGAAGAAGATAAAGTTTGCTTGGTAAAGGGCGTCCACTTGGACTATTTTTTTCTAATAGGAAAAACAAGAAAATTAAAAAACAGCAGAATAAAACAAAAAGGGGTACTATCATCACAGACATACACAAAAGTCGAACTCCAGAACCCAATTAATTCACTGGTTGTGGAATTTTGTACAGAGCATTCAATTAGCATAAAATTCTAAAAACACACAGAAAAAGCTGATCAGAAAAAGCAATTACGCAAACAAAAAGTAGGAGAGAGAGAGAGAGAGAGAGAGAGAGAGAGAGTATGACCTTTCGCGGAAAAAGGCAAGAGGAGCGAGAATAGAAAGGGCAAGGACGTCGCGGAAGACGCAGAAGACGAATTGGTTGACACCAACGTTGAGAGCTAGTTTCGTAATCACATGGTAACCTCCGTTGAATACTTGTACCAGTGCCATGGCCGTGTGTGCTTTCCATATTTCTCCTCCTCCAACAACAACGTCCGTCGCCTCCATCACGGTGCCCTCTCCCTCCCTCTCTCTCTCTCTCTCTCTCTCTCTCTATCTCTCTCCACAGATATTAAGTATAGGCTAGAATTGATGAGTGGTGAAGAAACTTACGGTAGATTATAAATGAGGTGGGTGTTATGTCGGGCGGCTTTTATCCTTCATTTGCAAGCCAACAAATACATATTATAAAAAGAGTGTGTTTGTGTTTGTGTGTGTTTCGGCAATTAGGATTGTTAAGAGAGATATTTGTCATGTTGTTTCCAAGACATTGGGTCCCAATTTTTGTGTTTGTCCCCACAACCATGTACTACTTATTAGTTGAAGGCTAAGAGCATCTGTACCAAGTTATTTAAATTAGTCTTTTAATTATTTTAGCCAGCAAGAATTAAGAAAATAGCATTTTAGTCAAAGTTATTAATTTTGTATTGGCAATCGTATATCGATTTTGTTACTGATACAGTACCGTTAAAATTAATATATATATTTTTTAAAAAAAACAACATATAAAATAAAACTTTACCACTTAAAAACAAATCACAAAATATAACCTTGATGATTTTAGTCCTAATTTATGTTCAATTATCCAAAACACCATTATTTGAAATTTTAAAAAACATATTTTAGTTTTACGGACCAATACAGTACCGGTCTGAACAAGCCGGGATGGTTTGCTGGTGGTCCCGTACCTCTTCGAGACGGTATGAGGCGAGATTAATAACATTGTTTCCAGTAGCCTCAACAAGAAGCTCGCTATAATATTTTTGCTACAGTGCCTCGCTTTATTTGCCGAGACAGTGTTCGCGAGCAATTCCATTTATTATTTTTTCTTTGTTCCCGCTAAATCTCTCCCTTCCTTCAATGGTTTGCGCATCTATTCAAGCTCAATTTCCCCCTCTCTCGCTTTTGTTGGCTACTTTGGATGTAACAAGTTCGAAACTTTAACTTCTTACTTTTGTTTGTGATTTTGATGGAGAAACTAGGTAGAAAGAATTCTTAAGGGCTTGAAATTAGTAATAAAAATGTACGTATACCACATTCATTATATTCATCTCATGAACTATGTCCAATGTATGAAATAAAATATTTTGGAGTAATAAAATCAAGCTCTAATTGTTTAAGAAAAATAACAAAGGTATTGAGGGTATTAATCCCAACAATTTGAGCATGGTCTCTCAAAATAAGAATATCCTACCCATGAAAATATAACTTTTTTTTAGAATAATTATGAGAACTTAAACTATTTGCGGTGGGTACTAACGTTTTTCTTAAGAAAATAATTAATTATTTTCAAAGAAATTAGGATAATGGAGTGTATGAAAAATACAGAAGGAGCAACGGATCTCTTGGTTGATCCGACGTGGGCTTCAATCTTAATTTGCTTTGAACAAAAATAGACAGTTGATTCCAAAAGCACAAACGACAGCTAAATATGAAAACTCGGAGGTTTTGGTGGAGATGGAGTGACAGTAAGTAAAGGGTTAAGGACAATTTCATTCATTAAGGACCTAATTTATTAACACGTTTAAAACAATGGATTCTAATTACCAACACTTTTAAAATAATAAATTCTAACTCAAAAATCAAATTAATCAAGACTTAACAGATCAATTCACCATATATTTATACTTTTTATCAATTTTCTGTACGGATACTCATCGTCCTCCGTCCCTTCTGCCTTTGTCCTTTTCCTTGTAGTCTACGTCTATGAGTTGATGTCCCAGACCACACTGGTATTCTTTTAGCTTGAAAGTTAAAAACTCTGTAATCTCCAGCTGTCATTGCCTCCAGCTAATGGCCAGGTCACAAACAAATTCGGTTTGCTTTCTGATATCCATTTCATCCACTTTGTGACTTTCTTTTTAATTTGTTTCCCTTTCTACTGCCCAAAGGATTGATAACAAGCGCAATATTGGCGAGTTTATTAATCGAATACTTAATGAGTCCTCCATCATTCAACAGTGGACCGTGCATTTCATCATGTGAAAGCTTTTGACTACTTTGATTAACTCGCCATGGTCTGTCCATGGGCCATTTGGCCAAGTTACCTTTTAAATCTTGTAAATATTTCTTTTGGGGGGGGGGGGGGGGGGGGGGCGCGAAAGGGAGAGGGAAGAGAGAACCCATGCATAGAACTTCAGTTAACATGCAGCAGCACGGTGGCACCATTCCCAAAGGAACAATATTATCAACAGAACAATCTGTTCCAAGGACTGTAAACGAAAAATTTAAAGCAAAAATCTTCTTGGATTATTGAGGATTTCAAATTCCTAAAATGGTCCTTATCTGATCCGGAGGATGCCTAGCCAAGGACTTGGGATCTGGGTACCGATTCTCCGGATCCATGATAGCCTTGTAAATAAGTTCATAAGCTTCAGCCAAAGATTTAGCCACTTGGGTACAAGTTTCAGACCGCAACTGTGGTACCTGAATCTGCTCAAACTCCGGCAGAGAACTTTCGCTTCCTAAAATAAGCCCAAAGAAAGCCTTCAAACACTCTGAAAGAGCAAATGGAGATGTGTCCTCTGTCTCTGCCAATGGGATTTTTTCCTGGCCGTTCAATGAGTTGAGGAAGCGGGGCATCTTGTTCAACAGCCCACATCTTCTTAGAATGGCATCGACTTCTTTGTCCACAAGACTGTTCATGTGGTTTTCCATCATTGTTCCGAGTTTTTTCACGTACTCAGATGCAACTTCGTATTGGAGTAGGGGTTGTTGTATGGCACACAAGCAGTTGATGAGGAAAATCTTGGCGGGTGTTTCACTAGTCTGCAGGGACCCACAATACACTGGTTATAAAGACCAGAGAGAAATGAATATAAATACGCATATGACCAACATTCAACGTTACATCTTGTTTCATTGTAGCATTAAGTCACTTATTTTGGTCTAGTCATTGTAGCAATAATACATAGATCACACTATTTTTGGATATACTAAATATTAATGAGGAATGATCAAAGATTGTTGATGCAGAGAATTAAGTATAATTACGGATTATTCACAACCCAAGTATCAACCAACTATACCAACATTTAATTCCTCAAAGATCAAGGAAGAGTTGAAAAAAAAATCCACATTTGAGGAAAAACAAGATAGAAAGAAAGCACTAAATACAAAACTAGGTAGCTGGAGGGAAAGAGCAAAAATGGGGAGTGGGATTAATTGTGAATGGTTTGAAACCCTACACAACTTTAGCATAATGCATTGAAAAAATAAACGATTTACCAACTTGCAGGAACGAGGAATCTACTTTAATGAAAAGACCGTACATAACTTAGGATTCAAAAATCAATGGAATACATCAGGACAGGTTAGTCATAGAACCACATGTAAATTGCAATATGCATCACATGCCAGCTAGACCAGCAATCAACCTGTTTTCCATATACACTTGAAAAATCTAAACAAAAATACTAAAGACACACCTCTTTTGCACATCGCTTTCACACATCACTCAAAATTATGTAGTTTTGTGTTGAAAAAAAACCATATTTGTTTTTGACCCATATCGCTGAAAACATATTTGGATCTTTCTTAACATAAAACGACGTAGTTTTAAGCGATGTGTTAAAATGATGTGTATGTAGCACTCTTGAAATCTAAAACCTGACCCCTCTCAAATCAGCAGACAGCCAAAGTAAAAGAAGTTTCAAAATCAGCACTGAGAAAACCAAACCTAACAGTGGAGAGACAGAAGAATGCAAGGCGCAAACAAGCACAAACCTGTGATGTAGCTGCAGAGCCGTTGTTTGACATAATTGCATCAACGGATGGTTTACTCAGTTGGCCCGGGTCAGAACTTGTTCTACTTCTTCTAGACAAATGAATGGCTCCTTTGGACTTGTGTGCCTCTGCTGCTTGTTCACACATCTGCAACAATGAGAAACGTGCAAGGATAAAATGTAGAATCACAGTCCATATTCAGATGAAGAAGAAAGCACATGTGTCATCACGGATTTAAACCTCAAGCTAGTCAACCAACAGCAAGTTATCAACATGACCATATATCTCTGAGGAATATAAAAAAGAATGTCCTGACTTCTCGGTTTTCCATTACAAACTGTTCCTGTGCTACAATACCTCCCGAGACATGTTTACTTGAGTGGACTCTGAAACAAATTCCATTTGCAAGGGTTGTTACCCCATTGATAAGCAGACTATAATTCTACAAATGGGGTTTGTTGATTATGATATGCCCCCAATACAGGGTGTCCTAGTGTATCTTTTTTCGCAATTGTTCAAAAGGAAATCCGGGACAATGTACACCAGGTACTGCATACAAGGCTTAAATGCCGGAAAATGCCTTCCACCATTCATCAGAGAGCTAAGTCTCTAACCAATTGCAAACACATCAAACAACATACCCATGTTAGTTGAGACACAAAAAAATACATATACTGGACTAGGAAGCAATTTCCATTTAAGCTATTAATTAGTGTAGAATTTTTTTTACTGCTGTTGGTGGAAATGATGACCTCAAGTCTTTGGCAATAAATTGGGTTTCTTTATATCAATAAAACATTTTCTCAACTACCGAGCACTAACAGAATGTATGCGACAACTTTATCACGGTCGATGAGAATATCCTTTCTAAATTCAGGGATAGTCTAAAAACATTTCTGATACGACCACGTGCAAACTTTGTAGCATGAGACAACTAGGAGTAGGTCCATGAAGCATTAGGAGGAAAATTAATAAAATGTGTAGCAAATACCTGAATAATAGGATCAAGTAAGGCAGATAACACTGGATCAAAGACAGGCTTCTTTCCTGATGCAGGAACCATCATGCTGTCATGATTCTGAATTATTTCAAGTAACACCGAGACTCCTTCCCTCACTGCTGGTGGAGGGGAAAGATCAACCGAAACAAGTGGAGGATATCTTAAAAGCTTTTCTCCTCGAGTCTTCAGAATGTCAAAGAATGTTTTCTGAGCTGCATCCTTCAGTGCCCAAAGGGTGTTACAAAGTGCTGTTTCTCTTCCCAACAAATCTGATATCTGTACAAAAACGAACAGTTAAAACAAGAAACAAAATGCCAACAAGATAAGTAATTCATCTATCAGAGGATTATAATTCAACTTACAGTATAACTATAAAACTCCAGGGTGCTAGTGAGTTTGTATGATATCATAATACTGGGTTGAGACTGCAAAACTTGTTCAACTCTAACTTTAAATGGCCGGCAAACTCCCTCAAAGATCCTGTCTAGAACAAACATCAAGTCAGTTTCTGTCTTTCCTGAATCGCTCACTAAGGTGTTGGAGAATCGGCGTGCAGTCGGTCCAGTATCAACCACAGCATCTGGATCTAACAACACCAGGACTAGTTCTCTTTCAGATGCCAAGGCCTGCAAGAAAAGCAAGAATTTGTTTTAGCTCAATGGTGTCAAAAAATCTTAATTAACTAAAATAGTTCCACCTTTCAATAGAATGAAATTGAAATGAGCCGAAAAAAAGAGGAAGAGGTTCACACCTGATGTAGCCACCCTAGCATGTCACCTACATAGCGTAAGGGATCATGAGCATGTACTTCGATGGGTCTGGGCAGTCCTCCAGGTCCTCCACGAGTAAGAGCACTTATAAACCTTCTAAATAATGCATTATGCCTCATATTTGCTACCTGTATGGTCAAAATGGATACATATTAAGTGCTAAGAAACACAATGGGTTATCTATAACCAAGTCACTCAACATTTACATCTTCCATAATAGAACTACCTTGTTAGATATAATTGATTTTGATTTATGACAAAATTGATTTCTTGAAAAACAATGTTAATTCATTTTCTTTTAACCAATAGAATTGTTCTCAACGTTCACTTTTTAAATTACTAAAGATCAATTCTTGCAGAAAGATTTTTGCAACGGATACATCCCAAACTAGCGCTCTCTTCCCAAATGGAAATTCTTCTCAAAGGAAATATTTCCAACGGTCATATTTTCTTCTCAAAGGAAATGTTTCCAACGGTCATATTTTTTTTCAAAGGAAATATTTCCAACGGTCATATTTTTTTTAAGGAAATATTTCCAACGGTCATATTTTTTTTATGCTATATAATGGAAGCTTCAGCAGAAGAGAAGGTGCCAAGCAAATTCAGAGCAATACAAGTCCAGAAACTTCAACACAGAGCAATCACTTTCACATTTTTTTTTGAGAGACATTTGTGTATCTACTCTTTCAGAGAGTTTTCCACTTCATAATTTCTTCTCACTTTTAGTATTGAGAATTTGCATAATTCTCAGTGAGGTTCTGCTACGGTTACAAAACTGGGTTTGGTTTTGGCAACGTAGTGATTTTAGAGTTTGGGGATAAACTCTAGCGGTTCCGCTAACTCCTCGGGAAAGTTAGCAGTTGCGGTTGTAAGGTTTAATCGGCACCCGAAGCTGGTTATTGGATTAGTAAAACAGCGACTCCTTAGGCCAGTGGACTAGGCTGAGCAGTGGACAAAGCTCAGACCGAACCACTATATATATCTGCGTGACATCTCTCTCCCTTATCTCATTTATTTTTGTCGTGCAAATTATTACTTTATTTGCTTTGCTATTTATTGATCTCATTCAATCAATATATTTTTTATTTAGGCATTATTGTTAGCAACCCTATTCACCCCCCCTCTAGGTTGCCTTTTGGGTAACAATTGGTATCAGAGCCTCGGCTCTTGTTAATTTTTTTTCTTGACTTAACAGTCTAAGAGAGATCCATGGCAACCCTTAGTAACGTGTCTAATGTCGAGGGACAATCGTCCCATAGACCTCCTTTGTTCACGGGAACAAATTACAGTTATTGGAAAAATAGAATGAGAATATTTGTCACATCTACTGATTATGACTTGTGGAGAATTATTACCAATGGTCCTACTATCCCGACTAAGAAGTCCGGAGACCATACTGTCCCTAAGCTAGAAGATGAATGGACCGACGCCGAAAAAATCAAAATTGAAAAGAATGCTAGAGCTATTAATCTTCTTTATTGTGCATTGAGTACTGATGAGTATAATAGAATATCTGCTTGTGAAACGGCTAAAGAAATTTGGGATAAATTAGAAATAGCCTATGAAGGGAATAGTCAAGTTAAGGAGTCCAAAATAGATATTCTTGTTCATAGCTATGAGCTTTTCAAAATGCAACCGGATGAATCTATATCTCAAATGTTTTCGAGATTTACTAATATTACTAATGGTTTGAAATCTCTTGGTAAGTCTTATACTGAATCTGAGATGGCAAGGAAGGTTCTTAGATCTATGCCACAGAATTGGGATACTACAACTTCCATCATTCTGCAGTCAAAGGACTTCTCAACTTATACAATGGACATGCTTATGGGATCCCTTATGACGGAGGAAATCCATCGCAAAATGAATGAGGAGGTTGACAAGAAAAAAAAAGATATTGCTCTTAAAGGAACTACAAGCAAATCAAAGAGCAATGACGATTCAAGCGATGAAAGTGAAGATGGAGATATGGCTCTCATCACCAAGAACTTCAAAAAGTACCTCAAGAGTAAAAATGATCGGAAAGATAGACGGTTTCCGAGGAAAGATGGAAACAAGGAAGAAACTAGCAAAAGAGATCCAATCATTTGCTACGAATGCAAGAAGCCCGGCCACATAAAATCCGAATGTCCCCAAGCAAGGAAATATTCAAAGAAAGACAGAAGGAAAGCTATGTTAGCGGCTTGGGACAATAGTGATGATAGCAGCTTTGACAGTGATGACGAGAAGCAAGAAATTGCAAATTTGTGCTTCATGGCAAAAGAAAAAATTGAGGTATATCTTGACCCCTCTGCTCTGTCTTTTAATGAATTATTAGATGCTTTTCAAAGTTTGCAACATAATTTTCAAAAAGTCAGTTCTAAAAATATTAGTCTTAAGAAACTCGCAAAAGATCTTTCAAAAGAGTTGGATGATTTGATTGAAGAGAAAAATATTTTGAAAGAAGAAAATGAGGATTTGAAAAAGATGTCTAATGTTGATTTTCTGCATGAACAAATTAGAGATTTGATTCAAGAGAAAAATATTTTGGAAGAAGAAAATGACGATTTGAGAAAGAAATCTAATGTTGATTCATTGCATGAACAAATAAATGATCTGACTGAGTCTCTTTCAAAATTCACTAAAGGAAAGGATGGCTTGGATTTACTTCTTGGAAAACAAAGATGCTTTTTTCATAAAACTGGAATTGGTTATAACCCAAACGAGCATAAGAATTTTTACAAGAATCTTTTTGAGAAAAATCCTTCATCTGGTCATTCTAAACTCACATGTCATTATTGTGGTAAATTAGGACATATTTCACCTTCTTGTCCTATGAAGGGATATTCATTTACTTATGTCAACAAAACTTGGGTTCAAAAGAACCAAACATACTTTGCTCAAGCTAACCCTCATGGACCCAAGATGATTTGGGTACCAAAAATCAAATCTTGACTTGCTATTGTAGGTATGCCTCAAGTCCACATCAACTATAGGAAAGTGGTACCTCGATAGTGGATGTTCAAGGCATATGACGGGCGATGAAAAAGCTTTCAACTCTCTAACACCAAAAGATGGAGGATTCGTGACTTTTGGTGATAATAGCAAAGGAAAAATCATCGGTGTAGGTAACATCGGTAATACCCCGTCTACCATTATAGAAGATGTGTTACTTGTTGATAGTTTAAAACACAATCTTCTAAGTATTAGTCAACTTTGTGACAAGGGTAATCGAGTTACTTTTGAAAAATCTGAATGCATTATTGAGAACATAGAAAACAACAAGGTACTTTTCGTCGGTCAAAGACTTGAAAATGTTTATGTTTTTAACTTAAATGATTTAAGCAAAAGAGGTGTAAAATGTTTTTCTGCAATGAGTGATAATAGTTGGCTATGGCATAGACGCCTTGGACATGCACACATGGATGCAATTTCAAAACTTTCTAGAAAAGAATTAGTTGTTGGTCTTCCAAAAATCAAATTTGAAAAAGATAGACTATGTGATGCTTGTCAACAAGGTAAACAAACCAAGGTTTCTTTTAAATCAAAAAAAGTTATTTCTACTGCAAGGCCATTACAACTATTACACATGGATTTATTTGGACCTACTAGAACACCGAGTCTTGGCGGCGGATACTATTGTCTTGTTGTTGTTGATGATTTCTCTAGATTTACATGGGTTATGTTCCTAGCACATAAAGACGAGGCTTTTCCATCATTTACTAAACTTTGTAGAAAAGTTCAAAATGAAAAAGGTTTTGTTATTTCAAACATTCGTACTGATCATGGTAGAGAACTTGAAAACTCTTTGTTTGAAAAATATTGTGATGATCATGGTATAGATCACAACTTTTCTGCACCTCGCACGCCTCAACAAAATGGGGTAGTTGAGAGGAAAAATAGAACTCTTGAAGAAATGGCAAGAACAATGCTTTGTGAAAACTCTCTACCTAAATATTTTTGGGCAGAAGCTGTCAATACCGCTTGCTATGTTTTAAATCGAGTCCTGATTAGACCCATCCTCAAAAAGACACCATATGAGCTATGGAATGGTAGAAAACCCAACATTAGTTACTTTCATGCTTTCGGATGTAAATGTTTTGTTTTAAACAATGGAAAAGATCATTTGGGAAAATTTGATTCAAAATCCGATGAAGGAATTTTTGTTGGCTATTCTATTTCTAGCAAAGCATATAGAGTCTACAATAAACGTACTCATCTTATAGAAGAATCTATTCATGTGTCTTTTGATGAATCTAACCCATCTATTCCCAAGATTGTTATTGATGATGATGAGGTAGATATCATAAAGGAAGTGCGAGACTTGTCCATTAGTAAGGAAAACGGCGAAAGCCAGCATGAAAGCACTCAAGTAAAGGATGACATGGTCCTTGATCAACCACAAAATCTTGTCAGCAATCAGGATCTACCAAAAGAATGGAGATTCGTGAAAACTCACCCAAAGGACTTAATTATTGGAGATCCTTCGAAAGGTATATGTACTCGCTCTTCTCTTAATAATATTTGCGGTAATTTAGCTTTTGTTTCTCAAATTGAGCCTAAAAATTTTTTAGAAGCTGAAAATGATGAAAATTGGATTTTAGCGATGCAAGAAGAATTGGGTCAATTTGAAAGAAATAAAGTTTGGGATTTAGTGCCTAGACCTTGTGATCACACTATTATTGGTACTAAATGGGTTTTTAGAAACAAATTGGACGAATCAGGAAATATTGTTAGAAATAAAGCTAGATTAGTTGCACAAGGTTATAATCAAGAAGAAGGCATTGATTTTGATGAGACCTTTGCTCCTGTTGCTAGATTAGAAGCTATTCGCATGTTGCTTGCATTTGCATGTTTTAAAAATTTTAAACTTTTTCAAATGGATGTAAAAAGTGCTTTTTTAAATGGTTTTATTTCAGAAGAAGTTTACGTAGCGCAACCTCCGGGTTTTGAAAATCATGAATTTCCTGATCATGTTTTTAAACTTTCTAAAGCACTTTATGGTTTAAAACAAGCTCCACGTGCATGGTATGATAGACTCAGCACCTTCTTACTTGCTAATGGTTTTTCTAGAGGAAAATTAGATACTACACTTTTTATAAAAACTGAAAATCATGACATGCTTATTATTCAAATTTATGTTGATGATATTATTTTCGGTGCTACTAATGAAAAGCTATGCAAAGAGTTTGCTAAATGTATGCAAGGTGAATTTGAAATGAGTATGATGGGAGAACTCAATTTCTTCCTTGGGCTTCAAATCAAACAATCAAATGATGGAATCTTTATCAATCAAGTAAAGTATACGAGAGAACTTCTCAAAAGATTCGAGATGGAAGATTCTAAAATCATGAAGACTCCAATGAGCCCGGCCACTAAACTCGACAAAGATGAAAATGGTAAATCAGTAGATACTAAAATGTATCGAGGTATGATTGGCTCATTACTTTATCTTACTGCTAGTAGACCCGATATCATGTTTAGTGTTTGTTTATGTGCTCGTTTTCAATCTAATCCAAATGAGTCACATTTAGTAGCTGTCAAACGTATTTTTAGATATCTTGCGGGAACTCCTAATTTGGGGCTATTTTATCCTAAAAATACTTCTTTTGACTTAATTGGTTTTTCGGATGCTGATTATGCTGGTAGTAAAATTGATCGTAAGAGCACCAGTGGCACATGTCAATTTCTTGGAAATTCTTTAGTGTCGTGGTTTAGCAAAAAGCAAAATTCAGTTGCCTTGTCGACTGCCGAAGCTGAATACATAGCTGCTGGTAGTTGTTGTGCTCAATTATTATGGATCAAACAGCAAATGGAGGATTTTGATTTACATTATGATCATATTCCAATTAGATGTGATAACACAAGTGCAATTAATTTAACGAAAAATCCCATTCAACATTCTCGAACAAAACATATTAAAATTAGACATCATTTTATTCGTGATCATGTTCAAAAGGGGGATATCGTTCTTGATTTTATTAGTACCGACAAGCAATTGGCGGATATTTTTACAAAACCCCTTATTGAAGAGCAATTTTGTTTTATTCGAAGAGAACTCGGGATGTCTAATCCATTTTAAAATATTCTTTGGGGATTTTTAGTTAAAATAATTATTACTTGTTTCATCACTTTTAAAATTGGAGTAGTTACCGTCATAATGTCTATATAAATCTTACTCCAAACATTTTTTTTTTTTTGATGATGCCACAGGGGGAGAAAAAGGGAGTTTAGTCTATCCTTGTTATTAGCATTTGTTATGTACGCTTGAGATATTTTGCTAATTATACTATATGGTGCGTACCATGTTAGATTATGTTGGTTATTATAAATGCCATTTATTCTTTATTGCTCGTAATTGCTAAATTTCTTTATTGCTCGTAATTGCTAAATATTTCTTATGGCATATGTTAAGGGGGAGCATATACATAGGGGGAGCACTTGTTTAAAATTTCACTTGTCATTATTTTTAGAAATCATATTTTGTGTCATCATCAAAAAGGGGGAGATTGTTAGATATAATTGATTTTGATTTATGACAAAATTGATTTCTTGAAAAACAATGTTAATTCATTTTCTTTTAACCAATAGAATTGTTCTCAACGTTCACTTTTTAAATTACTAAAGATCAATTCTTGCAGAAAGATTTTTGCAACGGATACATCCCAAACTAGCGCTCTCTTCCCAAATGGAAATTCTTCTCAAAGGAAATATTTCCAACGGTCATATTTTCTTCTCAAAGGAAATGTTTCCAACGGTCATATTTTTTTTCAAAGGAAATATTTCCAACGGTCATATTTTTTTTAAGGAAATATTTCCAACGGTCATATTTTTTTTATGCTATATAATGGAAGCTTCAGCAGAAGAGAAGGTGCCAAGCAAATTCAGAGCAATACAAGTCCAGAAACTTCAACACAGAGCAATCACTTTCACATTTTTTTTTGAGAGACATTTGTGTATCTACTCTTTCAGAGAGTTTTCCACTTCATAATTTCTTCTCACTTTTAGTATTGAGAATTTGCATAATTCTCAGTGAGGTTCTGCTACGGTTACAAAACTGGGTTTGGTTTTGGCAACGTAGTGATTTTAGAGTTTGGGGATAAACTCTAGCGGTTCCGCTAACTCCTCGGGAAAGTTAGCAGTTGCGGTTGTAAGGTTTAATCGGCACCCGAAGCTGGTTATTGGATTAGTAAAACAGCGACTCCTTAGGCCAGTGGACTAGGCTGAGCAGTGGACAAAGCTCAGACCGAACCACTATATATATCTGCGTGACATCTCTCTCCCTTATCTCATTTATTTTTGTCGTGCAAATTATTACTTTATTTGCTTTGCTATTTATTGATCTCATTCAATCAATATATTTTTTATTTAGGCATTATTGTTAGCAACCCTATTCACCCCCCCTCTAGGTTGCCTTTTGGGTAACATACCTCTTCTGCGCAATACTTGAAAAGGACAGGCCTTTCCTTGAGGCAGCGAACTGCTGTTTTCAAGAGTTCATTGACTTCTGGATTATCAGTGTCACCAAGTCTCCTACACTCTGCCTGAACCCACCTAGATGAAGGGAGAAGAGATTCAACAAAAATTCTTTGTGAAAAAACACAGAACTAAATTGATCTAATTTGCCAAACTTAAATTAGAGTATCCAGACAAAAAGGGAAAGTAATGAAGAAATGAAAAACCATTCAGGTTGACACAGACATACCATTTTAATAATAAAGTCACCACAATGCAATAATCTACAAAAATAAAGGTAACAGGTAGATATTATTGACGTGAAAGCTAACCCCAACACAACACAACCTTCACCCCCCCCAACCCCAACCTCTTCTTCCCCCTCTTCTTCTAAAATAACTACTATTCATGTTGACACAGAAATACCCTTGTCATGATGAAATCACCAGAATGCAATTGAATACAAAAATCAAGGTAACAGACAGGCATAATTGAACAGAAATCAATTTCTCTATGTGTGCGTGTATCGATATCAAAAACCAAGGTAACAATGGGCATCATTGAAGAGAAATCTCTGTGTGTGTGTGTGTGTGTGTCCAGTTGACTCAACACTTGGCTATGCAAGGTACCCTTTCAGAAGATTGTACTTACTATGATTTCTCTTTCTTTGATCATCCTTTTTTCTGTTTTCCAGGGCCTTGGTTGTAGTGGCCCCTAGCCTTGTACTTTTTGGATTTTGAGGATTCTCTTTCTACACAGGTATGGTGTAACCTTCTGTTTTTCAGGCCTTTTTCTTATGCATTTTATTTCTAAAGTTCTGTAAGCAGGTGGCGTCCCCTAGATGCCTTATAGATGTATACTTCATCGATTGCATATACACTACATGCATGAAAACGAAAAAGGAATAAAAAAAAGTATCTTTGTACCGATATACACCATAAACGCTCAAGTTACACTCCCGCTATCAATTCAAGCTTCTAGGAATTTAGATTGTTGACATGACACAAGTAGACTGGAACTACATTTACACCAAATGAAGTCCCAACTAATTGCATTGATATAAGCAGGTCCCTTGTTATGTTCAACTACAAAACAAAGCCCGAGTAGCAAGCTAGACAAGTCAAAAGATGCAAATATTAGAAACTGGTGGCTGGTCTTAAGCCAACCCACTTGGAGTTGAGCCAATTGGAAACTTGTACAATATAGCTCTTAGCCTTGGTTTAGACTTATTATCTAGTGTTTATTAAATTAGGTTTTGAATGTGTTTAGTTTCATATATGTGATCTAATAATCTACAGGTCAATGGTATTTTTCGGAACAACAAACTAGCCAGACATGCAATGAATACAATAGAAAGGACTGGAAACCAAGAGAAGCTCACCTGCACAGGCGCTCATAGGCTCCTTCTTGGTACACAGCCATCATATCCATGAGCTCCAAACCTGCACGCTGAGAAGAACTCCTCAGGTGAATTCCATGTAATATTTTTGTTTCCTAAAAGGGGAAAACCAAAGAAAGAAACATCTCCAACCAACAAAAGTACGAGGCCATCAACCAACGACAAAAAGCTTCAGAAACTGAAACTCTCAGCTACGTCTATAGTTGATTATGGACACTCACTGCCAGCAGAAAGTAGGAATCCAATTACTTAAAGAAAGCAATATACATAAGTCATAACAGCATTCTTATTCTCAAGTGTGTCATGGCATGGGTGAATGGCTTTATTTTTGTCCCAAGGTCTTGTCCCACAAAGACAAAGCTGTTCCTAAATTAGTGGGCATCATGGCTGTTTAATTCAAAAGCCTTTTACTGGTCTGCATAATTTTATGTAGACGCTATAAATCTCTATGCAAATATAAACATATCAATTAGGAAATATCAAATATACATCACCGTTAAAAGGACAAACCAAAAGGTGTGCAACTTGTATACAGTGATAGCATTCTAACAATCTGCAGGCAAAGGAAAGGTTCTCTACCCTTGTGTACCATGACAAGTGCAATTTGTTTTAAAAAAAAATTTTGGACAAGCTCTCTCTCTACACACACACACATATTCTTTTTATAATTATTAGACTTATACAAAGCACAAAATTAGAGCCAAATAAGTAGAAGAACAGTTGAATTGCTATACCAAGCATTTAACACATGGAACCTAAACTTCATGTTCTACAAGTACTAATTACCCTAAAATTCTGAATTTTGTCCCAAAAAAGCATCAATGGTATATGATATATATGATCCTATATAGATAATAGAAAAGGCAATAATATATATAACAGATATCAGTGTGTATATATATGTAGCATAACCTATACCAAAAAGAGTAAAATAAGAGTGTATCGGTATATACAACATATAAGAACGGACGCATTATGCATATAGTGTCTGTACATGTATTACAATGTGTCTGACTGAGAGAGAGACAAGGGTACCTGCGAAGTACGGACACAACTATGAAGAGTAGGAAAGGATGCTTCAGTAGCCTATTGACTGGCATGGACGTCTGATGATAGGCCTTTTTTTTTAATCACATATGCCTCTATCTGTGAATCTATGAGTGTCATTTTACTCCCTCCCTCCATCCCAAAAAAGTTGGTCCTCAACAAAAATACGAGCAATTTTCAAACTAAGTAAAAGTACAATTGCGAGATTTTTTTTTTTTTGCACTGTTCAAAAGAACCGTTCACAACATCTCATTCTGATCTATCAAATAAGATCCATATTGAGTATAAAAATATCTAAGCAAGTATATTTCTTTTAGTTTGAAAATTGCGCTTATTTTAACGAAGGACAAACAATTTGGAACAACGGGAGTATGTATTACTTAATTATTTTAAAAAAATTGTCTTAACCCCTGCCGTATTCTAAAAGTATCCCACCGAAACCCTAACGTATCCGAAATTAAAAACATTTAACTCAGATTTTGGAAACTTATTTCTTGTATCTGTTACATATCGGGGGGAATATCATTATTGGTATCCCCATACGTATCTGATACCCATATGCGACTAGTTTTGAAGTATCTGTGCTTCATAAATCACCTTATGTCTATCGAAAAAAAAAGATAAACAAACAAAAGCAAAAAGCTGGAGAGGAATCAAGATGAGAAATCATTATAAGACTATCCCTAGAAATCAAAATTGGCAGGAAAAAAATAATGCTGAAGATCATACCTAGAGAAAGGAGAATATGAGGGATTACCTGATGATGGGTTCGGAGCAATACTTTGCAGTTGGCATGAATTTCTTGGACATGAGAAAGAGCCTTAAAGAAATTTTCATTCAGGTCTTCCTCTCTGAGCGCATTTATCTATAGAGGGAACAAACATTACTATTTAGTACATAGTAAGCATAATGGTTGTTTATCACAACTGTAAGAAGAGAAAACATACATTTCCAAAGAGTCAGACTCATACCTGTTCATTAGAAAGCTGATAATCACGAAGGAAGCATGAGACAATCTCCTGTCGTTGTGCCGTAATTTCAAGTTCCTGTTTGAGCCTCTCTGTTGTACTGATTATATCCCCCGTGGTAGCATTACAACTGTTCAAAGCCTTTGCGATCCTGCAGTTTTACAAAATTGAATGTTTTCCAATTGCAACATAAAATGCAAAGATGTGCCTTTATATTGAATTCTAGGCAAAGGCAAGAGCTCAAAAGAAAGATATACTACAACGTTGCAAATTGATAAAACGAGACTCCACACAACAGCATCCCCTCTCCCAATTCCCAACCAATAAGAATCAGAGAATTGCAGTGGACGACAACCCCTTAGCAAGGCAAGTAAGTCATTACAGGGGTAATTCCAACGGAATGTTTGACGGGAGAAAAAGCAAAGGAATCAAACTTGAAATTGCAGAGAGAGAAAAAGAGTTTGATTTTAACGCACTATATGTGCATTCAGAAATGCAATGCGTAGCCACCTCAGCTTCCTGCAATTTTGCCATATATCATCCTCAATACCCTAAAAGCAAAAGACAACTTTGACGATGCTTTTCTATACCTAGAAGGCTAAAAGTATACATCAACACACTTCTGATATGAGTGTAAGACACTTGACCACAGAGTGTCCGAGGATAGCCGCATCTGACACCGGCACTGGACCTCCCACTACATAGAACAACATTTCCTGAACTCTGATTTGGGTAGTTGATATTTAAATTCTCCAAATTTCCTATCCTATGCAGACAAATCCTTATCATTCCGTTTCCCCAAAACCAATATCCTAGACGATGTTAAATGTTCTAGTAGCCATGACCTAGTGGTAATCCTAACATAAGAGACGGAAAAGAGCACTAGTAGCAGCCAATGCAGTTATCATTCCGTTTTTGCATTGCGATAATTAGATCGTGCAAAAACCAAACCAACCATAAATGGAACTAAACACAGAATAAGGCATCGCACATGTAACATAGGAATACTATACCAACCAAAACAATAAGTTGAACAAATTTCAAGAGAAATCAAGCAAAAATGAAGGAGGATCATCATCCTACTTGTCACAGCAATCGGCCAGCGCATTGACCTCCTCCTCAACCCGATCCAGAGCCTACAACCAACACAAGAAGAATCCAAATTGAAATAAACTTTCTAGAGCGAGAAAGCGTGCTGTAGAGATTGGGAGAATCTGGGGGGGACCTGTTGGGCCGCATCGGAGGCGAGTAGGAACTCGTGGTTGATGGAGAGTGAGCGCTTCTCGATGGTGGATCGAAGATTGCGTCGGGCGTGGGGATTGTTGTCGGTATAGAAGGAGGAGAGAGTGTTGAGCGAAGCAAGCAGATCCGGAGTGTCCGTCCTCGTCTCCAACACCTTCTTCAGCTTCCGAGACAAACCCGGCGCCAGTGCTGTCGCCGTTCCCATTGTACTTATACGTATATATATGTACACAAATGCACTGAAATCAGCTGACTTCTAGATTTCTGCCTCTTCTTCGTCTTCTTCGATCTGATTCTAATCTCTCTCTCTCTCTCTCTCTCTCTCTCCGCGGGAGGTTCTCCCTTGTTCTACTCTGCAAGTCAGCAAATGAAACTAGCGAGCTGGCTATGTGGGCCTGTTTTGAGCTGGCCCAATGGGCCTACACTTTTGTAACTATTTTGGGTCAAGCTGGCCACTAGTCCAAAGCCCTCTACCAGGGAGAGTGGCCCATCTTTACATATCCCTAGAGTAGAATCCATGTAGAAATTGACTTGTAAAAAAAAAATCAATTTTTTGGTGAGTTTATTGTGTTTGATGGAATATGGTTTTCTTAAATTCTTTTAGATTTTTCACAACGTGAAAATATAGTATTTGACACTTGATGTATCTCAAAATAGGCTAGTGAGAAATACTCTGTGAATGTTGAAGGTGGGCTAGTGAGAAAAAATGAAAAACATAAAGACATTCTTTTGTATCAGTTGCTTGATTTTTTTGAATTCTATTTTCATTTCTAGCAATTTTATTTAAAAAAAATCTTATTATGTTTGAGGAGATTCATCTCATGGGAAATATCTTCGGCTTCTTTTGTAGCTTTTTCAAGAATACATATCGAGATGGATCATTCATATCCTTATAACTATAACGGAGGTGTTTAAGCTTTTAGGCTAAAGGCTCAAAGCTAACAATTTAGCTAGTTTTTGTATTTTTTATCATATTTAGAATAGCCTTAATTTAAAGATTTTATTTCTTAGTTTTACGAGCCCTCCGAATCCTGAAAAAGAGGTTCTTGTATTTTGTTTTTTCTTTCTTCTTGAACCTTGTATGTTGATTATATTTTCATTCTATATATAATGTTCTCTTTGCTAAAAAAAAAAGGGGGGTGCAGCTCACTTATCAAGCCTAGCAAGAAAAGTCATTTATCTAACTAACTAAGGCTGCAAACGAGTCGAGTCGTACCAAACTTTAAAGTGTTCAAACTTAGCTATGTCTATATATGTTCAAATTGAGCTCGGGTTGAGCTCGTTAGTGTTTGAGATTGAAAACATGTAAACAAGCCCAACTCGAGCTCTGGGAAAAAAAATCAAATAGTATAAGTGAAATTAATGGGTGTCTAGGTACGTAGTTGGACTTTAGTACAGTGAAGTTGTTGGTTTAACTACTATGAAAAGAAATTGAAACCCTTGTTGATGGGTTAGATATTATAAATTTTTCTAAAACATGACAAAAAAATACATATATTATAACGTTGAATGAGATAAGACAAAGTGTCAGAGTCTAACATTCGTATTCAAACTCATTTATTGATTTAATAAATTGAGTTCAAACAAATTCTTATTGAGTCGAGCCTCAAATAGCTCGCTATCGATTCAGTTTGTTTGCAACCTTAAATCCAATTAACGTTTTACCCGAAAAACGTTGTTTGGCTACGTAATACAATTAGCTCAAGAACTTAATTAGCTTCTTAAACTTGACTGTTTTTAGTGAGAGAAAAAAACTACTAAGAGTTTACCATATTTGAAGTCTATTAATCTGAATATTCTTATGTTTCTTCAAAAGAATTTAATCCGAAAAAATGCACCCCTTAAAATACCCACGACCTTAGTATGCAGCTGAATATCCTGAAATAAAAAAATTAAATTAAATTAGTAATAATATTATAAACTTTTTCCTAATTTGAAAATTGAAACCCAGCTAAAAAAGAGTTAAATACCCAGCTCAAAAAATGTTGAATACTTAAGCCAACAAATATTTATATGAAAAAAACATCAAATATCCATTAACCCGACAGTTTACTTATTATTAACCAACTTTAAACATTTATTACAACACAAACTCACATTAAATAAACTAAAAGGAAAAATTAACATGATATACAAACTTAGGATAAAGTTGATCTCTCTTGCGAAACTCTACGGATGATAGAGCTAGGAGAGCCCAATAAGGACGGTCGCCCCTGCGATAAAAAAAAAATCTTTATTATTACATAGAAAAAAATTTCCTATAAAGTATATAAATTCAGCTCTACTAAAATTTGATATATAATTTTTTTTGTCTCGAATACATATTTGCCATTGCGTAGTAAAATTACTGACTCCGTCCCTGACTTTACCCATTTAACTTTTTCAAGGTGGACTTATTGACATTAGACATTCGATTTTTAGATTTTCCTTATTGACATGAGATTTAATAAAAAGATATTTTGAAAACTCAGAGAGATTGGTGACCTTTTTTGTAAAGTTTGTGAAGGCAGAAGAACATGTGATATATATACAGATTGCGACATTAGAAAACAATAGAAAGAAGGTTTTTATCAATAATGAAATACACAAAGAGCGATTTGCGTAATCGAATGACATATTAGTAGATGAATAATTGTTGGATTATCTATATTGAAAATAATGTATTTGATATCGATGGTAGTGAGGCTATTATATTTATACAATGGTTCAAATTGTGAAAATCGCAGGAGCAACAGTAATGTATTGTGTACTTTGATGTTTTGGGGTCACGTTGTTTATACTAATAGGGTAAATTTTTGTTTCCACGTTAGTTGTGGATAAACCAAATACTGTAAGTATATGCGTGTGAATATACTTGTAACGCCTCGGATTCTGGAGACGTTAATTTAAAACAATTTATCAAAAGTCAACCACATTTCCATTACTTAGTCAAAATAAAGTTTGATTACAACATTCGAATTTAAAGAAATTACATTGAAATTTGAAATTAAGAGCTCAAAATATATCTAGGTGAACCACGGGCTACGACATCCTCCTCGAAAGTACCGCCGTTGGTATCTGGATAAACGGGCTCAGCTACTTCATCTTCGACACCTGACATGAAAGGCCAGGGGCAGAGAAGTTGCACCAGATGAGCGATTAACGCTTAGCAAATAAAACTACCCTAAATCTCAAATCTATGCAATGGATCATATGATGCATGATCATGAAGATAGTATGAACAGTTATCAAGTATTATGAACAGAATAAAATAATCAGAGTTGACATAATCAGATTAAACAATAAGCGGAAGCATTAAACAAGTAAGTACATTAAATGAATGAAATGTCGACAATATATCCTTAAATCAAACCCTATGACTTGTTTCTAAATTTCTGACACGTGCAACCGACCCATATACATAAGTGTCTGTTGTTGTTCACAAGTGTCCAAAATTCCTTTCAAAATACAAAGTTCGGGTCGACACAAGCGTTGCCCGTCATCAAACTTTCATTTTCCAAAGTGGTGTTATGATGTTCCCGACCAATATGGTCCCGACCCCTATGCTGACCTCGTATTCGGCGCTAGTGTACCCAAACATCGGCTCCCGTATCCCATGCTCCCAACCGTTATGCTCCCAGCATTATGTCTCCCATATGTCGTGCCTTGACTTAGAAAATATCTAACTCCTCCCCTTCAACTATGTTTTATTTTTGAAAAGACACGACACGGTTTACGAACATAACCGGCTCACGACATAACTTGGCTAAATACATGAGACGTGACCGACTCGGCTCCAAGACACAGCCCGGTGGTAACAGACGTAGTTCGGCTAAAATTCATATCCCGGCTAAAGACATCCTAACACGCCTCCCCAAGGAGTAAGTCAAATCTCTAGTCACCAACCATAAGAGTTTATCAAATTCTCGATTTTCGTTACAAAGCTTGTGACTTTTATGACTCGTGTCAAAATCTCGAGTGTCATTTTCACTAAACTCAAACGTTTCTCATTGACTCCATTTACGTTTTGTTTAAACGACTAGACTCATGATAACATGATGATGTGTTGGAGATGCAAGATTAATCAAGCGAACAAGATAATACAATAAGCAAGCTATGACACATAAACGATAAGCGCATACTTTCATTTCGCAAGGAATCTTCTAACACGCTAATTTTTGAAAAAGATGTCATCTCCTAATGATATAGGATACCTAAAGTTTCAAAACGATAATCCGAAATCGATTATAGGTGTAATAGTCATTATGTAAGAATTTGGGCGATGTTCAAATTTTCTGAAAATTTTCACTATCTGAAAATTTTTCTAAGTATAGAAAAAGTTGAATTTTTCAAATTTCGAATTAGGGGATAAATGGTCCCGGAAATGATTCCTTGATTTTTTTTTAAGCACAATGGTATATTCATACGTCTCAAACGCATAAGTTTAGGGTGAGTTTCGGGCCAAAATATAGGAAGAAAACGGGTGATTTTTCTATTTTGTACTAAAATAGGGAGGGCGACATTTTGATTCGAATCGAATTTCAATTTTCTGTAAATGCTATTGTTTCCAAATGGGGGGTACTTCCTTATTTTCATTAAATAAAATTAAAGTAAAGAAATCTAGAATAATGTATTTACTTAAATTTATTTATAGAAAATAAGTATATTTTCATAGAACAAACCATGCCTTAACAAAGCCTAAGTCAGAAACTAAGTGTCAAAATTCCATAACAGAGGCACCGGTGTAAGGTTTCAGAGGCACCGGTGTAAGGTCAGTTCTGTAGTGTAATACTAAGATACAGAGAGTTGAGGCACCGGTGTAACCAAAACTGAGGCACCGGTGTAAGGCCTATTCTGTAGTGTGTTAAGATACATAGAGTAATGACACCGGTGTAAGGTTTCAGAGGCACCGGTGTAAGTATGAAACTACAGGGCATGTAAAATACTGAGAACCAAGGCACCGGTGTATCAAAACTATGACACCGGTGTAACCATGAAAGTCCAGAACATTAAAACATATAGAGAGCAAAGGCACCGGTGTCACCAAAACTAAGGCACCGGTGTCATCATCATCTTCTACGAATTTACAGTTCTGGGTTTCGTTTTCTCCGAGCTCCGTGGAGCTCAATATCGATCAAAGGCATAAATTAAAGGTTAGGATAGATTCATTTACCTTGGTATTGAAGAATCAAAGATTGAATTCGAAGGTTTGGCTTGGATTAAGATGATCGGATCACCAAAGTTTCTCCTCTTCCTCTCTCTCTCTCTCTCTCTCTACTGTTTTTTCTTACTTCCTACCTCTAACCCACAACCATGGCACCCTCACAACTCTCTGAATGCTGAAATTCGTAGGGGAAATGGTGAGGATGAGAGTATAGAAATAGAGAGGGCTTGAGTGTGGGAGATGACTTTGCATGGAGCTCCATTGGTGAGGGAAAATTTCTGCAGAATTTTAATGATTGCAATGGCTTTTTGATGGAGTGAAGAGTTTGTATTGCTCAGCCATAGGAGAGGGAAAAATCAAATCAGTTAATGGTAACTTGCAAGGTTATATAAGCATGCCTTGATGGTTTTGTCTGAAGAATACAACGTGAAAGGTTTTAAGACCATAAGGGGTGATGATGACTAAGGGAAAAATCATCCCATGTGACAGGTTCCATGGGAATTGGCTGATGTAATGGGTTTTGGGTCAAGCCAAAAGGGGTTTGGATCATGGACCGGGTTAAACCAAGTTGGGCTTGGGTTAAGATTTGGGCTCAAGGATTAGTCCAATGGGTTGGATCCAAATACACACATGCACAAACCCATGAATATAATGTATGACTAAAATCAAAAACGCGCAAACTAAATAAATTAATAAATGATTTCATACATCAAATTTTAATTTAATTTAGTTTAATTTTTTTTTTCATTTAAAAATTTAGGGTCTTTACAATACTGATTTTAAAATTTCTAGAGTCTGTCAACCAAACAAGAATGATTAGTACTTTGATGAAATGTAAACAAGCCCAGCTTAAATAATGAGCTTGAGCTCGCTAGTGTTTGAGATTGAACACATGTAAACAAGTCCATCTCGAGCTTTAAAAAAACAAACAAACAAATAGTATGGGTTAAATTAACGGGTGTTTAGGTACGTAGTTGGACTTTAGTACATATTACAGTGAGGTTGTTGGTTTAAATTGTAAAAATCCGTATTTTTAATTTGGTAATAAAATAATTTTGGTATTTTAAAAATCATTAATAATGTATTTTTCATGTTCAAAATTTTATTTCTAGATTGTACGTCTACGGTTTGCTGGGTGTTCCACTATGATGAGGAAAAATTAGGGTTACAATTTCGAGTGCCTTGTAACTTTATATTTATAACTACATAAAGACCAAATCACGAAAATCCTAAAAAATGTGCGAAAAATGAATTCTTGACACCGCGCTCTGTCCGGACGCACATTCCCTATCTAGACGCCCAAAAAATATGTCCTTTGAAAAATACCTCGGGCTAGCCTTCCAATCACCGTCCGGACACCAATAGTTCGTCTAAAGGCCCACTGAAAAAACTGTCTTCACACCCACAGAACTTTTTTTTTCCCAGGCCCCTCTGAAGGTCCCTGATTTCTTTATCCTACTTGGAGAATTCACGTTATAAATCTCTTATTTTTCGTTCTTCCCTCCTTCGTAGCCTCTCCCACACCACATAGTCCCGCCTGGGCCTTTCTATGGATCTATAATAATATTCATCCTCGCAAGAAAGAGAATTTCTCCACTATAAAAGATGGTGCTGCCTTTCCCTTCCTCGGGGCTCGAGGTGGGTATTTGGACCTAGACTTGTCATTAGCCTCCCCCATCTTTATTTTTTGTTTTTTACGAGGTTGTAACTTTCTCACAAACGGCGCTGATTATGAGTGGATTAAATTTCTTACTTATAAAAAAAAATAGTTCTTCCAATTGTTGCCAAACATGATTGCACTCAAACTCACCTGAAATCTAATTCTGCGAATGAACATTTCGTCAAAGTCTCCTCTGTCTCTAGCCGGCGGAAAAACACTCTAATAATTAAGTCAATAATTAATTAAGCAGGAACTCTCAATATAATTCTTGCAATAACAAACTACAGGTTACCTTTACCCCAAATGTGTGTGCCTTTTTATAGAGGTCCTTCCTCAATAATTCGAGTCATTTTGCCATCTCCTAATTCTTTAGAGATGGATTGGACTCGTTCATGTTTGATGACTAAAAAATAACACTTATCTCCTAGGCCCTGCTTGGATGGGGTTAAAATCCTCCTCAAAACTTATTACCCCTTCTTAGGGGTGGGTCCCATTATTTGGCATGGTTTGAAAACTACAAATCTCCCCCTCCAAAAATTATCCCCCCCCTCTTCTCCCCTATTACCCCCTCTTATCCCCTATTACCCCCTCTTATATTTCACCCCCTCCCAAAATTATATTTTTCTCTTTTTTATTGTTAACTAAATTTTTCTCTTTATATCTTTTTTATTGTTAACTAAATTTACGCGAGCTAAATTATATATATATATTTTTTTAACTAAATTTTTTATTGTTGATTTATATTTTGTTGTTATTTTTTTCTTTTTTTTGTTAATTGGTAAAACAAAGTTAAAAAACCCTTAAATTATTCAAAAATAGTCATTTGAGAGGCTGATTGGATAAGGGATTATAGGTCTCATTTGGGCTATAGTTTTTATTTATTTGTTATTTTTGTCTTTATTTATTTATTTATTTTTTGCTATAGTTTATTAGTCCCCATTTGGAGTATAGGCCCTATTTGGATTATTTTTTGCTATAGTTTATTAGTCCGTCTTGATGAAATGAATCTAATGAGTATAAAATTATGTCCAAAAGTTAAAAAAAATCACTAAAGACGACGAATAAGTACAAAAAATTCTATTTTTTGATTTATTTTTGTCTTTTCTGAACTTTTTTCAAATTTAGCCGATGATTGATAACTTTTCTGAAAGCTCTTGTCGAGATGAATCAACAAATCAACAAAAATTGATGAAAAACAAAAAATTACAAAAAAATTTCAAATAAGGACGAAAAAAGGGGGATAAGTTATTGAGGGGGATAAGATAAGAGGGGTATTATTTTTAAAGGGTTGGCCCACATTGATGTGATATTTATAGAGGGGGTAATAAAAAGTAGATAGTTTGGATGAATTATTAAAAAAAATGGATAAAATAGTACTTAATTTGAATGGAGCATAAAATAGGGGGATAAGGTTATTTTGTATTTGTAATGAGGAAGAAGGGGTATTATCCAAGAATAATACCCCCTCCCCTCTTTTTACCTCCCCTCCAGGATAATTTTTGGGCACCCCCCCCTACCCAAAAATTATCCCCCTTTATCCCTCTCTGGGGGATTATTTTTGGAGGGATGAAAAATTATCCCCCTGCATTTTTTACTCCCAAACCATGCTAAACATGTCACGTCGATCTTTTTACCCCCTCCAAAAATTATCCCCCTTCTTTTTTTCCCCATCCAAACGAGCAACAGTTTTTTTCCTTATTCCCCCCTCTTATCCCCCTTTATCCCCTATTTAAACTCCCATCCAAACCATCTATTTTTTTACCCTCCCTCTATAAACATCACATCAAAGTGGGTCCTCCCTCTAAAACTAATACCCCCTCTTATCTTATACCCCCTCCAAAAATTATCCCCCAGAAAATATTACCCCATCCAAATGGGCCCCTAGGGTTAGAGTTTCATCACCTCAAGTTAAATTGGCCTAAGATTTTTTATCTTTTTTTTAAGCTAAACAAGATTTTTCATCCTTATGTGATAAGAACTAGTACTCTCAAGACATTCGGGTTCAAAGTTTGGCCTCAATCAGTCTTTTTTTTTATTTAACCGCATTTCTAGGGTCGATAAATATCATTCTTAGTTCGACAACATGCTCGCGTACAAGAACCTCTTTGCCGAGCTAAATATCCGCCTATTTATTTGGTAAATTTTTTTAATTAAGTTTAATTGGATCTTACCTCCTTCAAATCATTGTTGCATCCTACATCTCCTAATTGGCGCTAGGTGTAGGGTTGCAAATGAATTGAGTCGATTCCAAACTGTTCGAGGCTCGGTTGGGTAAGAATTCGTTTAAATTCGATTCGTTTGCTAAACGAACCAAATTCAAGCCCCAGTTTCAATATCATTTAATAAATGAGCCAAAACTGATTCTGATAGTATTCGGTTCGATTGGACTTGCGAACCAAGATTAAAATATAAATAAGATTTTTTAGGGGTCTACTTATAATTTCATTTTTAAGCTATACATGTAAATTGTTAATTATTTTTTGTCCTAAGTTACTTTGAAGAGACCAATCGAGATAGAATTTGTTCAATATTTTATCTGAAATTAAGCCTCCTCTCAATTCTCGTATCCAAGTTAGAACCTACTTCCAAGAGTGTAAGTGTTATTTGAAGCTCATTGTGATGTCCCGTCTCACATCGAAAATTTATATGAGTGATCTTGGGTATATAATGAATCATGTAAACTACTACTAACAACTTGGACTTAAACATTTTGGGCCACGTGGTTAGACTCCAACAAGTTGTTAGGTCAGTGATTTACATAGGGCGTTACACTCATAGCCTACGTGGAGCATAAAAGAACCGTATTTTTGGCTTGTTAGGTTTTGTAAACTAGCTCAAACTCGACTTAAATTTAAGTCAATTCGGCTCAAACTCGGCTCGTCATATTTTTACAGAATTCGAGCTTGAGTTTGCATTAATTAAAATTTTAACAAACAAATCGAAACACGCTAAAGTTTGGCTAGGCTTGTTTAAAGCCGTTCTAAATAATTAGTAGCCAATATGATGTGTAATTGAATTATTGATAATAAAAGCTCATGCTTACGTGAGAATGATAAATTTAGTGCGCGTGCTATGTAAAGTGTATACGATAAATATAGTAGATTTTTCTATGCCCACAATGATACCAAAGTACAACAATCATATTCTTCCACTTTCATCAACCTGAGAGCTGGATTTGCTAAAAAAAAAAAAAAACAATCTATCTTTTTCCACCCATCAACATTCCCTACATTATATGTATCACCTCAGCCCGAGATAGAAATTTCACTGCGTAGAAGCGAATATATATTCAAGATAAAAAAAAATGCATACCACATTTTAACATGAGCGAACCTATATACTTCATAAGAATTTTTGTTCTACATAATAATAAAAGATTTTTCTTTCTTGCAGAGACAACCTCCCTTACTGACCCCCCGGCTCTATCCCTGACCTCAGCAATTATAGCAACCATGCACGCGGTCTCTCTCTCTCTCTCTCTCTCTCTCTCTATCACACACACACCCCCCCTCCAGGGTGAGAGTATGCTTACGATTCTCTATTCAAATGGGAGAACAACTAAAAGCAAAAAATATCCCAACGGAAAGCACACGCGTGGTCTTTGTGGGTTATCCTATCTACAAATCTTAAGCCTGGCCCCTATACTTGCTTACATGCCATACTAAACCGAGATTTCACGATTGGAAGAGTTAAGATTTTCTTTTTTTTTTTGGAAAAAGGAGGGGACGAAATGTAATTTGAAGGGTTGAAATGTAATTTTTTTATAATTTCTAAAATTTATACTGTGTGTTTACAATGGACATGGATTTATTTTGCTAATTAGAACCAATTCTGCCAGTACATAGGCTTCTAGAAAGATATATATATGGGGAACATGGGTATCAGAAGAATTACTTTTAGAAGATTTGTGATCTATATATATATCCTTTTTAACTGTCATCCAAATCAAGTGAGATTTTTTTTTTATGAAAAAGGAGGAGACGAAATGTAATTTGAAGGATTGAAATGTAATTTCTTCATAAATTCTAAAATTTATACTATATGTTTACAATGAACATGAATTTATTTTGCTAATTAGAACCAATTCTGCCAGTACATAGGCTTCTAGAAAGATATATATATGGGGAAAATGGGTATCGCAAGAATCACTTTTAGAAGATTTGTGATCTATATATATCCTTTTTAATTGTCATCCACATCAAGTGATTATTGTCCATTTTTCTCCATTTTTACAGTAGAGACATGACACCATTGTCTTTAAATTTTTTCCCCCTTTTTCCGTGGAACAAATTCATTGCCAATTGAAGTAAGCATTCCATGTAATGTGTGACTGGATTTCCATTACTTCAAATCGCAGCATCGAATATTCATCCTCTAATATTGTACTGTGCATAAACACATAGTACACTGTTCACGAATCCTGTTGGATTACGTATCACCATCAATCCCCGAATGCAAATGGAAAAACACATGACGAAAAAGCATAGAAAAATCACGCCAGAAATTAATGTAGTTCCACATCAACATGCATACATGCCCTCAACCCGTATGTGTTTTTCTGTCTCTCTTCACAACTACTCGATTTTCCTACTTGCCAATTTCCTAGTGATTCATGACTAGCATATGCGCAAACCGAACAAATATTTCATCGTCTCTCTTGCATAATTTGGTGAATTTAGCAGCAGAATCAAGAAATAGGTAGAGCAGTCGGCCGATACACGTAGCATTGCATCTCAATAAAAGTTAGGTAAAGCTAAAGATGAAAATCACATGCATTAAAGAAGATGCATACTCTTCTTCATTTATGTTTTCTGCTACTTTCCGGCCCTTTTTGCAGCTTTTTATCTAGTCCTTCTTTAAGACATGGAAGCTAGTTACTGGCACACTATAAATGTAGCTAATTAATAAGTAGATTAAAATGTCATTTGATTATCATCAGGATTAGTTAATTGCCCTTTGTTTATCACCAGGATTAATTAATAAATCGTGATAACTTTGTGACAATATAATAAAGCTAGAGATAACAACATACGTAATCCATGTAGTACTAAGCCTAGGATCCCATTTGGCATTGAAGAAGATGAAGAGAAAATATTTCGGTATTACGCGTTCCGTCCTAAGCCTTGTACCCTTCGATCTTGTCCGTCTATTAAATAAATGATCTCATCCGTTCATAAAGATATTCATAATCACCTATGTATTAAAATTTGATTTTTCTTCATAAAGATCATAAAAATCATAGAATAAATTCTGATTTTATTTATTAAAAAGCGTATGATTCCTTTTGGTCTTGAAGAAGAGCTTAGAAGAAGACAATGAAAAAAAATTCTGGTGTAATGTGACCTATCGTAACACGTGTGTACTTTCAATGATAATCATTCGTTACACAAACTATTTTAACTGTTCAAATTAATAAAAACAAATAACTAAATAAATAATTGCAACATGAATTTTAAAATAAAAAATTTCAGTTTAAAATTTCGGGTCATTACAATTCTAGATATCACCCGAGTTGTAGTTAGAAACTTGACAACTGGGTCTATTTCACTAATGCATTAAGGACAACTCACATGGTATTTGAAATATGGTCACTGTATGGTATTCGAATATGGTCGCTATTGCATTATTGATACATCTCCCTACACGCAACAATTGCTACCCACTTTGCAACGAGATCTCAAGGTGTCAATTGATTGATCCATGATATAGTGCGGAATGCTGAGCTATGAGCTAGGTTTAAAGATTGACTTCCTTTTGAATTTGAAGATCTGTTAATTGTAGTTAAAGTTTAGGAGAATCTGGAAACAGTCATTTGATAATGTTACCCGTGGAGATATAGTTCAAGCAATTGTGAATGAGAAGTAGCAACAACTATAGTGGAATTTTGTGCAAGTGCAAGATGATGTAGTGACATATTGTGTCTACTTGCCCGAGTATATTTCAAACTTATTTTGAAGTGACTAAAAACCAACTTTCCTTTTATAACTCGGAAAGTTTGGGCTAGTTTTCACATTATTTTTCTTCAAGCTTAGGTTTAATGAACTTTCTACTGCCATTGGCGCATGCACACATGTCCGGTTGATACGTATTCTGCCATGCTCAACAAAACTCTTTTGAGATGTTTTTCTAATTGTAGTGGACCGAAATGTTGGGTCGCTCCATTAATTGATGGATGGGCCTTGGTGGGCTCAACCAATTGTAAACCTAAATGCGTCGAGTGCCAGACGGCTTGCATGTCTGGCCCAAAGGATGGGTAATGGGTTAGGTCGGCAACATTACTTGTTGGCGGGCTGAGGGCTGACTCGTCACCCTAGAAGATATGGGGAAAATTATTAGTTTTATGGAAAGAGGTCTGGTGTGGAAACTTTGGACTTAATTATGGAAGGACCATGTTTGGGAAGTCATAAGTTATGGATTCTAGGATGCAATCCTCGATCATTAAGTAAAGAAATTCGCTAGAGAATGCTCTAAAAAAGGCTTCAAATAGAGATAGAGAAAGAGAGAGGGAGAGAGAAAATATGAGAGAACATGAGAAACCCTCTAGGTCCTCAGGATATTTATAGAAAGGCAAAACGGCAAGCGAGAAATGAAGTGACAATTGCACATCCAACCAGCAAATAACACATGGCATGCGAGTGAGTTAATGCAATTGTAGAAACGCATGCAAAGTGTGATGTCAATTGTCAATTGTCAATCCACCATCTGTCTAATCTAGAGGTGACACATGACATGAATGGAGCTTTATCCCATACAATAATTTTATATTGGGTTGGCAAGAGAATGGAAGTCGGTACACCTTGTAAACCAGCCTCCAACCGAGTTGAAGCTTGTTTGTGATTGTTGTAGTACACCAAACTGTTAGGCTGCTCCATTGACCCAGCGAATGGACCTTGGCGGGCCAAATCGATTGCCAGCCCAGATGTGTTGAGTGCCAATTGGCTTGCATGCTTGACCCCAAAGGTTAAGTAATGTGCCGGGTCGATAGCATTGTTGTTGTCGGACCAAGCTTTGACCTGTCGCCCTAAGAGATATGGGGAAGATATTGGTTTTATGGAAAGAGTTCAGGTACAGAAACTTCACGCTTATGGAAGGGATCCCGTTTGGAAAGTCAGAAATTATGAAAGGACTCCAGAATGCAATCCTCAATCATTTGGAAAATAATCCCGGACAGATTTCACTACCAGTATGGGGACAAATGACCATCTATACAAAGGAGACTACATAACCTAGAAAGGTACGCAATCAGTTATATGTATGAATATTTGTGTGCTCTCATTCATATTCTTGACTTAAGCATCAAAGTACCTTCCGGCTAACTAACAAGTTATTTCTTCCGCAGACAATAGGTGTTATTCAGATCCAAAAAGACGCATTAAAGAATAATTGAAACTGTATGTGTGTGTGTGTGTATATATATATATATATATATATATATATATATATATATATATATATATATATATATATGGGAAAGACTAAAGAGACCAACACTTTTTTAGACCAATATTAGACCAATGTCTAATCTCTTGATTCCCGATTAAATTTTGATGATCCAGACCATTCAATGTGTTTAAAACATGTTTTTAAGGGTACCTGCGAGAAATCAGTTCAAAATATTACTGGAAAGGACTTGATCCAAATAGTGGTTTATAAAACAGTTCCTGTCAGTATTTTGAACCACTGTTTGGATCAAGCCCTTTCCGGTAATATTTTGAGCTGATTTCTCGTGGGTACCCTTAAAAAGATGTTTTAAACATATTGAACGGTTCGGATCATTAAAATTTAATCGGAAATCAAGAGTTTAGACGTTGGTCTAATATTGGTCTAAAAAAGTGTTGGTCTATAGAGCCATCCCATATATATATATATATATATATAGAGAGAGAGAGAGAGAGAGAATGAATCAGAAAAAATGAGTAAATGCGTAGTGGATTGATGAGTATATAAGCTAGGCATATATAAGGAAGTTATTGCAAGGCGTAAATCTAAGCTAGTCCCACAAGAAGAGGTACAAAATTCATAACCCAATTTCCTTGGAGTGAGACCAATAGCAATTTTTTCCACTCTTCCTTTGTTCACCATAAACAAGTGTGCGGTTTTTTTAGGATTCCACTTTGATAATCAGAACCATTTGTGATGTTCAAAATCATTTGTCAATAAATTTTGCATATATTCAGATCAATTAGATATCAAAGTGGTTGACCTTAAAATTTATTCTTTTTCTTTATAATTCTTCGTTGACTCAAGAATTAAATTTTTAAATCAAATATTTAGTCTTCCAACAAATTGAATTTATATAATATAAGCGATTTAAATCATCATAGTGAAACTCAAATGAGCACATCAAAAGTGGTTTTCTTTTTCTTTTTCTTTTTCTTTTTCTTTTTGGTCTCAAACATCTTCTTTTACCCTATGATAAGAATCTAGAAGATTCAGTGTGCAGAAGAGACATGCATGAGGAGATGGGAATAGGGAAGGGGGCAGCAGTTTTTGTGTGTCATGTGTTACCTTAATAACTATTGTCACTCAGGCCTAAAATGTAAATCTCCTCATCCATCCAAATTCCAATATGCATATGTTTAATTACATTCATATCCATGCAAACCTTCTTCTTATGAAAACCAAAAATAGAAACAAAGGAAAAGAGAGTTCCACTTAGACGTCCCATTTGTTAAATTTTTTCGTAGCTTAGAATTCGTAATATGGTAGGATAAGAATGAGATTCGTAATACCAATAGATTATTAAAACCAGTATTGTATGTTTGTTTGCACTCGGATATGATTAATAGTGTATGGTTGATGTTTATTTATTTTTTTTCTTGGTCATTCAAAAGGAAATGGAAAATAAAGTCCATGGCCAACAGAATGTTTAATGAGCAATCTCTTTATTTTATTTATCTATTTATCTTATTGGAACACAAATCAAAATGAAAAATGAATAAGTTTTAGTTGGAGTTGATTTAGTAAACAAACCAACAAAATTCAACTTACGAATAAGTTTTATTAATTTAGGGCAGATAAAATAATTACAAAAGTTATTAAATAACTCATTTAGTTGAGTCTAACTTGAAATTTTCTTGCTCGTGGAGATAAACGTTTGAATGAAATTACTTTAAAAAAATACAGTCAGCTAAAATATATTGGAGGGCCAAAGGGTAACTTTACATTGCTAACGAAGAGTTGACTTCCCAATATCATGTCTAACATGGGATTCCTTACTAACAGTCCCTTGGGGTTCTTTGTCCCATTAACTTTAACAAACCAAACAGCCACTACCCAATCCCATGAACTTATTAATCTCATCCGAAATCCTTAACAGATTAACAAACAGGGCCAAGTGCTTTGATTGGTTCAAATGTTGTGGCATTAAGCCGGAAGTCTTACATTTAATACATGAAAACTGCTTAATATTTACATAATTAAATTCATATCGAAATAAACTTACAGATATTTTTATCATAAATCTAGACATCTCATAAATTCATATAAATATCATGGAATGGATTTTTGAAGCGCAACATTTTTTTTTTAAATGACGAAAATGATAACTTTATGGAATGGTTTTGCAGAGTGGTGTGTGTAGTGGTCGTGGCCCATGTAAAAGAGAAGGAATGGGGCCAATGTTGTGCATTACACATATCAAGATGTGTTATGCGTCAAAATAACGTCATTTTAGTTCACGAAAATTTGCTCGAAAATTGTCCAATTATTCGGGTAATTTTTTACGCGTCAAAACGACATCGTTTTGGTGGGCAGCATGCCCAGTTGCACGCACCGTACAGCAAGACCCCTTGGTCCAAGAGAGAAGGGGAGCACTTGGTGGGATTTCACTGATGAAAAAGAAGGGGAGGGGACTTCTGAGGTGTACGTATATGCCATGTTTGGTGTATATGTACATTTATATATAAAGTATATGTATATATACAACATCCCTCAGCAAAATAATATAGATGCAAAAAAATATATATACACAAAAAATTTATTTTATTAAATTAAAATTTATAAGATCTTTACAGTGTGAATCTTACATTCATGAAAAATATGACTACAAGATTGGTTGAAAGTACTACATTACATGATTAGGTTAATTTGATTTTCATCCTCGAATTTAAAAAAAAAAATTGCAAAGAAGAATAGAAAGAAATTAATGTTTTTTTTCCCTTTGATCTAACAAGGGTGTTGGAGGATTCGCTTATGTAAGCTCCATCTCACATATACTAGATACTTGGAATGTTTGAAAATCCAGATAGGCCCAAATGAGAGTGGGAAAAGAATATATATATATATATATATATATATATATATATATATATCAAAAAAATAATATCAGTATTACTCCGACAGATATTTTTATCTTATTATGGCGTCTTTTGCCCTAAATTAAGTGGTTTTGGCCTTTTTGACCATTTTTTCCGAATATTTATCAAATTCGTACTTTTTTGAATATACCATTCATTGTGACAAAAGAAATAAAAAAATTATAAACACAAAATTTCAAATTTTCATTAAAATAAAAAAAGTTGTAAAATATATATTTTTTTCATTGCTTTTAGTGTATTTAGGGTCTTTTTATTTGAATTTTTTTTAATGTCAATCTATATTTTTTAAGAAAAGGCAAAATATTTACGAGAACCAAACAAAATATTACAAAGAATATAAATAATAACTATTGGAGTTAATAAAATATAATTAAGTTCAAACAGCCATATATGATATATCAGCCCGGACAGTGGGAGACTTGATAACAAAAACATTAAATGATTACCAAATAAACAACTAATTAAGGTTGTTAAAGTGACAAAAAAACATTAGAACAAAAAAACGGGTTGGAAAGCCCAATTTGCACGAATTACAAAAAGACAACAGGAGGGCGGAAGAGAGAGAGAGAGAGAGAGTAAAATGAACAGGTAATGATGACAAGAATGGAGATTATATGATTAGTGGGTGGGACCCACACCCTCCTCTAACAAATCATTTTCCAGATTTTCTCATTGGTCGCAACTTGTTAGACAGCCCATTCAGAGTGGCGCATATTTCTCCTCCCTCACCACTACTAACACCAGGAATTATCTAGTTTTGATGTAGCACCGACACGTGATATCTTAGACTTTTTACCATATTTATGTGATGGAGAAAAAACTTGAGCACTAAACGAGGGACATGAATAACTTTTTTTGGAAAAAATTTATTCAATTCTCTTAGGGCATCACCACGCGATGCTCGTAAATCATTCAATATCACACGTTTATGTGAAATTCACGATTAAGTGTATAAACATCTCTTGTGCGATCCATGTGTCAACTTCCTAACTCCTTTCATCAACCCATAAAATGGCAATTATCATTTCTCGCCACCTTCGCCTCTAGATATCATAATTTATTGATGCTTTTGCTAAAATCATTATTTTTCAATGCTTTTGCGATGTTGATCATGTTTGTTCAGAAGATGAAAAATATATACACGATGTGATTTAGATTTATTTTTATAAAATCATTGGGTATTCAAAATACCTCTAAAAATACAACTACTATTGAAGACTTCTAATTAAAATTTTGAAATGGAGAGAAATTATTGAATGGTTGGAATTTTGAGTAAGTTTTTGGATATTGGGTTGCAGGTGATTTGAACAAAGCAATCTTTAACACTGTTACTTTTATAAATAGTTTTGAAGTGTAATGAAGAGCGAAAATTATCATCGTGAATCAAAAGCTAAGTACCTCTTGATAATTACCATGTATCTTTTTAGTCCATTACTAGTGATTGTTTACACCAAGGAAAATGGGTCACGTGGATCATGTGCGCTCCACATGAACTGGATAGTTCTGTATACATCTTTACCCGAACATCTATATCGAAGCATTGTTTTTTATACCAAATCCTCCCTAATCCAATATTTTTGAATAAATAGAATGAATGTGTAAATATATTGATGTACATATCTGTGGAGCCTAGATCCCACTTGTTGACTTCTCGTTGAATCTTTGAACTTCCTTCGCCTTACTGCAAAATAATAAACTCGAAATTAGTGCAAATTCAGGTTAGGTCTCCGGTAAACACTCCGATGCTTGACTTAGTTTTTTAGTGGAGAGAATAAGTCAACTTGGAAGCTTTAGTCGTTTGTTTGCGCGTACTTGAGAATGGAGCACCCTGAGCTTGTTTATAATAAATCCCAACAGAGCACGGGCCAGAATTGTCGCGATGTCAACCGTAAGTCATGGTACTTCCGTCATGTGTCCCACGTCCGTGCACATCAGGCGCCAATGCCCCCGTGTCTTGCAACTGCAACGTTCCTACGTCCTCCCACGCAACTACCCCCAACGTGCGGAACACGCAATGCTCTGGTCATGGCGAACATCAAGCCCTCAGTGTCACGACTGAGCAAGAACACTTAGGAGATCCATCCTACAATCCATCTTGTGTGTCGACTGTATGAGGAGGCTCGGCCCAATCTAGAGTCGTGCACTCAACAGGGCTTGAGGCATGCCAGATGAGCTTATCGAACCTCACGGGATAGCATCAACTAATCTGAATTGGCCCGATCTAGTCCATCCTTAGTACTGTTACGTCTTTCGAGGGAATCATTGGTGGCAGAAGCGATAGCTCACACAAATTGTCCTGCCTCCAGATCATGCCACACGTCAATCATCCAACGGTGGAAACCAAGCCACTTCATTTCCTGTGCATGCATTTTCGAAAAATGTTCCAGACTATAAATACATTGAACAAGAGTTCCCCTAGTGTGAAGCTCGACATGAGGGTCAGAAGGTGAAATTATTGGTTCTTTCAATCCAACTAATACCCCATCTTTGCTATTCGACTAGGGTTTGCGTGATCGTCTTTGAAATGATTTATGGTCACCACCATCTCGTGTGAAGGATGAACAACGAACTGTTATAAGATGAGAAGTTGATGGGATTCCCACTGTGGTCGTCAAAATGTGGAGCCCGAAACCCACTTCTTGACTTCTCGTTGAATCCTTGAACTTCCTTCACCTTGCTGCAAAATAATGGATTCTAAGTTAGTGTCGACTAGGTTTAGGTCTCCAGTGGACACTCTGATACTTAAGTTAATTTTCTGGTGGAGAGAATAAACCTACTTCGAAGGTTCAACCGTTTGTTTGTGCGTACCTGAGAATGGAGCACCCCTAGCCTATTTATAGAGAATCCCAACAGAGCGCTGAGAGCATGAGCTAGAATTGTTGCAACGTGGATTGCAAGTCACGATGCTTTTGTCACGTTCCCACGCCCTTTGGATCAGGCGCTAGATGCTAGTGCCACCATGTCCTACAACCACAACGTCTCCACATCCTCCCAGGCAAATGCCCGCAACATGGAAAACACACCGTGCTCTAGTTGTGCCGAGCATCAAGCCCTCAGCGGCATGACCGAGAAGTAACACTTGGGAGATCTATCATGTGTACGGACCGTATGAGGAGATTCGGTCCAATTTTGAGTCGTGCGCCCAACAGGACTTGAGGCAAGCTAGATGGGCTTAACGAACCCCATGACACGCTATCAACTGATCTGAATTGGCTTGATCTAGCTCATGCTTAGCGGCGGGCCAAGCAAGTATTTGGATAGAAGGCCAATATTTATGCGTATCTAGCCTACTACAATATCCATTAAGAAATATTCAACAGCACAACACATATGAAAGGAACAACTCCGCACCTATGTTGAGACTGAAGCTAAAATCTCATCGCATGTTATGGACGCCGAAGAACATGTTTAGTCCCAAAAAATTACTGTTCACCTAACACATAAAGCGTAGAACTCCAAGTTCTTGTTCATTCAACCAAACACTTGTGCTTCCGCTAGTCCAATATGCCAATAAGTGAAAAAAACATATGGATCAGTTCAAAACCACAAATAAAAATCACTCGGTCAGTGTCTTGGTTGAAAGGAACAATGTCATTATATTAGTGATGACGTTGAGTAGTTGTTAGTGACCAGAAGAGCACTGATTTATAGATAGTAAAGCATACAAAGGTACTAGTGATAACACTTGGAACTAGAGCAGTGGGAAGAGTAACTATCAAAATACATCCTTTTATCAGGAGAGAGAGATGAAGAGAACAATGATCTAACTTCAGACAGTTCTACTTAATAAATTAGTTTCAATTGGCAATTGGGCATTTACACCACTTCAAACAACTTTTGAAAACAAGGTGCAAAACTTTTTACGTGTCGAGTCGAGCCGAGCCGAGTCAAAACTTTTTACGTGTCGAGCTCAGCTTGTTAAAATTAGTTTAATCCAAGCTACTTCAACCTCAAATATGGATCAACGTTGAGCATGTCTAATATTTTGGCTCCTAATATTTTCCCATGATACATAATCTTGTGAATTTGGCTAAACATGATTTGAGGAAAAATAAATTCCAGTGGAAAAATTTTAAATGTGGTTCCCATAATTTTTCTAGTGACTTAAACACTAAAAAAGTTACAGGAAAATTAACTTTCACATTCTTTTCCATCATTTCCTAGCAACTGGACGGGACCTTTGTGCAACGACATTTACTTGTCTAATTGCTTCTGATTTGACGGGAACCAGCTTCTTCCACTTTCAGTGGGGTCCATAACTGAGTTTTATCCTTGAACAAACGTTAAGCATAAACAAAACAGTAATGTGAACTAAGGACTCTACTAGCCAAACTCAAATATAACTAATAAAACCTCGCGTCCAAAAAGCCTACTCAAACCGAGCAAAGGTGTACTCGACTCAGCTCAATTACTCACTGAGTCTAAGATTAAGCCACGGGATGTTCATTAGGTAACCAAGCTAAGCTTGAAAGTGCTTCCAACGAGCCAAGATTGAGTTGTTCATAACAACTCAGTTCGTTTGTAACCCTATTTTTAAGCAATGTTTTTGCTCCATCGCCCAGGTGACAACTCAAGCGCCTAGGCAACCACTCCCCACAAATGCTTTCACTACCTCTCATTTTGGCAATTTGACTTATCTTATTTGTCATCATTTTGTAGTCATTCATAATGCACTCAATTCCAACAGGTAAGATTTTCTTACTGTTTGAACTTTCTTTTACTTTGATAGTTACCTCTTTAAATTATGACGTAAAACTGAATAGGATCTCTCTCAAACTCTATCATAAAATACGATTAGATTTTACTTGTTCATATCAAATTAAATTAAGTAGTTTTCTTCTCTTACTTCCAAGGTGATATGTAATCTCGGAACTGTACGCGTAAGGTTTGCTCAAGTGTAGATCATTTTCATATCTACAGGAACCAGTACTTAACAGTGAATGTCTGTAGGGTACTATTTAAATGAGTAATACATATATATGATGGGTCCACAAATGAGGACATATGTGGGGCTGAATACCCTCTCTACCTGAAGTTCTTGGGCTTTATTTCATGGGAATAGGATGCAGAGAGTGCCGCGGGTAAACAATTTCGGGGGGAGAGAGAGAGAGAGGGTGGGAAGAGAATCTCAAACATGGGGCTATAGATGAAAGGTCTCAAAGCAATAGGGAATATGTGAAAATATGTCAAAAGGGCTAGAACACTAGTGGAAGAAAATTCTTTCCTTATCGGATTAGAAAAACAAATTGGAATGACAAGGATTAGGGAAAGGAAAAAAACAAACAAAAGTAAGGATATGAGATATAATGCGCACCTTGTATTTAAGTAGCCAAGACTCACTCTGTATGCAGAAAAAGGACTGGCTCCACCATGTCCCTATGCCCTCTATCTCAGTGCTCTGCAAAAAAATATACAATTTTATGGACACAAATTGGAATCCAATCGATGGGTTCTCCTTTAATCATTTCTTTCACTTACTCAGTCTAAAATAATAGCAGATAAGAGAGAGAGAGAGAGAGAATATAGGGAAGAGTTTGCTAAGCATCTAACTTGTTCACCCCACCTTTGAATTAAAATTAGAGATATAATAAGAAGCAATCATACGATGGTCATGTCGAATTTCGGCGATACGAATGTTGAAAACTACAGTTGAAAGAAATAAAAAACAAAATAGAAGGAATATAGAATCGGTTAGCTTTAGAATGAAAAGCACCAATTCTTCCAACTTTGGTTTACTTAATTGCTTAGACAATCATATATTCACACCCTTGAGAGATTTCTTCCACATGCCTTTGGTTTTTTCTACTTTTTTACAAAACAGGGTTAGCATAAATTCCCCCACCTCGAGGTACGAATATCCTATGCCTTTTTATCTCTGAAGTGACAGCTGCTGCTACAAGTTTAGAAATATTTGACTCCATTTGTTTGAGTCAGTTGTTCTAACAAAAAAAGATCCTAGGCATCTTCATATCTCTGCTTTTCACAAAGAGGAACGCTATTCAAAAGATAAGGTCCATTAACCAAATGTTTGACATTGCAATTTCTAAGTCTTAAAAATCAGGAACCACACAATTAAGAATTTGAAACTATTCCTCTAAACTTTGGAGACGTATACTTGCGTTATTAGGCCTGTAGACTCATGTACGTGCAGATGTGTCCTAAACATTGGAGCATAGAGAGGTAAGCATACAAAATATACTACCGTATTTGGACATAAGATGGGATTAGGATGGTTTAGGAAGCCACACTTTTTCTAAAATACAAAAAAGGGGATTATTATATCGAAACTGTGAAAGTTTACAAGAACTCCGTCTCTTATTATGTTATTATCGTCATATCAGGTGGACAACGACGTCACATAGTAGGAATAGATTAGGACTCGACGGAACTGTGAGCAAAAGTTAATTTGTGAATAAAACAATAAACCAAGTTGAGGAAGAGCTATCTCAGAAGATTCCCTTGTGGAACTATAAGTTAAGATTGCGACGTTCTATCATAAAAAGTTGGAAAGAACACTTGAGAGATTGAACTTTATTCCTGCAGGTATTGGCTTTGAACCTTATGGTGCATCAGTTTGTGAATATTTTTATGATAACCTGATTAGAGCCCAGAAGTCTTTACACATCCACATACACCGTATGATCCTAATTTTTTCAGAAGCACCTCCACCGGTTGTATTGTCAAATGATCCCCTTCTCTAATAAGTACTCATGAAATCCAATTCTTCACATATATCTCTCCCAGATTTCACAAGATATGGACTCTTCTTTTTATAACTCATAATGTCCGAGTCAGTTTATGCGTATTTCGACTAATCTCTTAGAAACTAATTCCACCGCACACTTGCAGGATTTCCAATTTAAGCAGAGCAAAACTCTGTATGAATTAACCTGATAAGAATTGATAGCACCTAGCTAGGAAATTTTGAACATGAGACTTAGGAGAGAGCAAATTCCTAAGTCACGAACCTTGACCATTTGGACTTTTGAGCACGCCCCATTTAAGACTACTAAGGCAGAAGACTGCGACACTACCATTAGGATGAAAGCCGCGCTCCTACCCCTACTCTTTTTGTTCCTCTGGCTGGTTCCCTTTCTTAAATATGGAAATTGAGAGTCACAACGCTTAAAAGTGCCTAATAGTGCTTTTGACCTTCTCGTTTAACGATCAGATCGGGAAGTGAGCCTTAATCGACCGATAGCTTCGTGTGTCAAGATCTCTATTTTTCATATACGAATCACATTGTTTCAAGGGTGGTGAGAAGCCGATTTCGACTATCTAGATCTGCTTATCCAGAGACATCTAAACCAATCTAGAAATTACAAAGCCAGTCGGAATCATTAATAATTTTAATTTCATAAAAGTTATGTGTTTCTCTGAGACGAAGTCCAATTAAGAAACATTGCATTGCTCTTCGTACTTGAATTTTCTCTATTGATATATCCCATGACCTAATTCAACACCAAATGTGTATAACAAGTTCCGGATCGCAGCTATTAGTCCAGCTAATTAAAACATTGGGGGTATAAAAAAAGCCCAACTGCGCCCTTAAAAACCCGAAAAGAAAAATTTTATTCTGATATTGAAATTATAGGAAAGAACAAGAATGTACAGAGATGCATATCGCACAAGGATCCATTTGAAAGGCCATACCAAATCCAAATATAAAGACGCATGAAAAAGTGGGCAGCACTATCATTGTCTATCAGGTGGTGCCAAAAACTCCAAATTCTCCAAATTTCAAAAACGTCAAAAACATATGTATATATAAACACACAGAGGGCACATATTCAGCAGACATAATCAAACCAAATAAAAGGGTTTCATGCGCAGTGTAAGTGGGTTGATTTAAAAAATCGGGACGGAAAGCTAGAGACTCACTATCCAGCCGAAATGGTGCTTCTCTCAGTATGTGTACCTGTGATCTGCAAAAGAATAATCTGTCAAAGAGTCCTCTGCCGCTGTGGCAGGAGAACACTCCGATGATTAAGTCAGGCACAATCTCACAGGGAAAAGGTTAACTGTAAGCTGATATTCTCTATCAGCGAATGAAAACTTTGGAGTATTTAGGCATACCTCAAATTCGTCATCTGAGGGTGTATTTATAGATTTCCCTGGTGCCCTAACTCTATCTGGACTTTCTTGGGCCCCAATCCTCTTTGGGCCTCCAGTCATGCCCTAATTCTCTTAGGGCTCCACTCTGGCGGAGTGTCCTCTGATGGGACGTGGGAGTCACATCTGTAACTGAATCCGACAAGATCCCACAGGATCCTACCCCATCCATGATTCTGTTTCCTTTTTGGAAATACGGTTATCAGTCGCTTTCTTGGGCTGCCCGTAATCCTGACCGCCTTTCTCAGGTCGGCAATACTTCAGTCCGCCTTTCTCAGGTCGGCATCCCTGTACTTGATTCTGTTACCTAAATATGGGCGTGATCGGCACTTCTCGTGTCGGCCATTACCTCACGTGATCGGCGCGTGCCTCTGGAAATGTAATTCGGTCTCGGCCGAACTCTGAAATTAACCTGGCGAGTTAAAGGTAATTTCTCAATTACATTTTACTCCCGTCAATTGCCCCCTAGCTTCGACTGCTTTGAACCGACTCGGCGAAGTGGTCGAGGCTACGTACTGCTCTCGTGGCGTCCTCTGCTATTCTTGATCGGACGGTTTCTGAACCGTCATGCGTAAGCCTCTGGTGTCGCATTAAAGTCTGATGGGGCATGCAGCAGGCTTTGCGGCTTTTGAGGTCACGCGCCTCCTGCGAGTGTCACATACGTGGAGCGTTTTCACTGGGGGAGGCTTAGGGTCTTATCTGTTCGACTCCCTTCCCTATAAATGCTCGAATCTTCTCATTTTTTCACTTTTCTTCTGCATACTTCCGCCGTCTTCACATCAGAGAAAGAACTCACCTGTTGTCGTAAGTTCTATTTTATCAGAACCTTAGGTTTTCCCTCTTTTTCTTGACCTTTCGTCCCTTTCTGCTGTCTGTAATGGGGATTTTTAGGAGTCTAGTTGACACACCGGAAGGAATGGCAAATTTCCGGCGACGGTACAACATCCCCAACGATGTTGCCGTCGAACTTAATAAGCCGGATACCGCCCGGGATGGGAACGATCCTGACGTCCTTCACGTCCCATTGATGGCGGTTCTGGAGGGCGGGGTTCGGTTTCCACTCAATCGCCTTCTCCGTGAAGTGCTCTGTGGATACCGGCTCCACCCGATGCAGATCTCCGTCAATACATATAGGATTGTCCATAGTATTGTAGAATTAAATAGACTGAACCGAACCAGCGTAGGACTTCGGGAGATCCAATTCTGCTATGACATGGTCAGGAAAAGCCCTAACACCTACTACTTGAAGAACAGACCAAATGAGGAGAGGATCGTTACCTATTTGACGGACTCCAGCCGTGGTAACGACGATGATTTCCTCATCGTTGCTGGCAACTGGGAGATCGGCCGAGATGAGCCTGAGAAACCCAAGTTCCATATCCCGACCCGGTTTGGAGTCATCCGTTAGTACCCCGACCTTGTCTTTCAATTCCATATCTTTTTCTATCTGATGCCGAACATCTTTCGATACTGACTGTTTTTCCCGTCTTATCATGCAGCCACCAACGCCAATAAGTTCCGAAACAGACAGGCGATAAAGCTTGACGAGATAAGGAAGGTCGCCCGATACACAGGATCCTTCGGCAGCAGCTGGGCCCGATCACCCGAAGTGCTTCTCGGATACATTGGGAGCTACCGGGGATACAGCAAAAAGTCCATCCCGGACGCCGACGTCGCTGGTGCCGATCTTCAGAACTACATTCCGCCTTCCGAGGTTCGGCTATTGGAACCGGTGACAGTAGCTGACGTCGGGAACTTTCCGATCTCGTTTGACTCCGCCCACAGCTCTTTCGATTCGCCTTGTAACCGGGACTCAAGAGACGACCAGGAAGTCGACCAAATTCCCGACTCAATGGCACGAGATCCCAATATTCCGAATTTGCGTGAAATGATTCGGGAACAGAAGAAGAAAAACCCCCAGGTAGGCCCGAGCTCGCAGAGGATGCCGCCGACCTCAGCATCTGGCGAGGCTTCAGATGATGTTCCGCTCATTCTGAAGCGGAAATCAAGGGACCCTCCTCAGGAAGTTCCAGCTGCAACGAACTTGCCGAAAAAGAGCAAGACGGCCGAGAAGGCAAAAGCTGTTGAGGAGGCTGCCCCATGGCGCCCTTCCTTGCTGGTGAATGGGGTTGATCCCGTCACTGTCGCCGACTCGGCGCAAGACCTCGCCGTCACGCAAACCCTGGCGGGTGCGTTGATGTTGCCCAAAGATATCGAGCCTTACGTAGGCACCGATCTCCCGACTTTGATGCGTTCTGTGATGGCCCACGAAGTTTTCGTAAGTATTTTGTCTTGGTTGTTCTTCGGTTGCCTTTATTTGCGATTTCATATCTGCCTTCTGACTTCCCGATCTTGTTACAGGCTGCGCAAAAATCTATGCTGTGTCTGAGCCGCTTCCAGGACTTGGAGACTCGGTACGCCACTATGGAGTCGGAGCTGAAGAATGCCAATGCCTTGTGCTTCAGACTTCAAGAGAGAGTGGCCTCTTCCCGGCAGAAGGTTAAGGACGCCGATCTCAAGCTTAAAGATGTTCAGTCCCAGCTTGACACAGAGAAGATGAGGTCTTCCCAACTGGAGGATCAGATAGCCGATCTTAAAAATCGGCATGCAACCGAGCTGAAGACTTCTTATTCCAGGGGCATGATGGATGCTGCAGCCGACTTCTTGGCGAACCAATTGCCCGAGCTCCAGGCCGATCTCGTCAAGAAATGCTGGAAAGCTGCCCTGGAAGCCGCCCTGGTTCCGCCTGATTCTTCTGTGTACTCCAGGGTTCCGTCTGTTACCCAATTGGAGGTCATAGCGTCCGATACCGAAGAAGAGGGCCAGGCTGCAGCTGGTGAAGGAGAGGCGGGCCAGATTGCCATTGCTGGTGTCCCTGCTACTCAACCTCAGTCTGCCGATGAGGATGTAGTTATAGTTCAGGCTGCCGATGTTGCGCCTTAGGATTTTGTTTATTTCTTTCTTTTCTGTAACTCGAGTTTTTGCAACTCATATGTAACCCGACTTTATGAATTAAATGAAACTGTTGTGACTCCTTTTATCTCTATCTGTTCCACATACTTTTCTCAAGTAGTAAATTATTTAAATCAATTTCAGACTTCATACTTTTCTTAAGTGATGACTCTTTTCTAACTTTTCTCAAGTGTGTTCGGGTGTTCTAACTTTTCTCAAGTGTCGAACCGGCTCTGACCTTTCTCAAGTCATGTTGGCTGTTTAACCTGTAGCTAGGCTTAAACACATACTTTTCTCAAGCATTTTCTGGAGTCCAAACTTTTCTCAAGTATTGAACCTTTCTCAAACCTTTTCTCAAGTCTGTTCGGCACGATTGTAAACTTTTCTCAAGTGTTGAATCTTCTCAGACTTTTCTCAAATCTGTTCGGCATGATTGCGAACTTTTCTCAAGTCTGCTCGGCACGATTGTAAACTTTTCTCAAGTGTTGAATCTTCTCAGATTTTTCTCAAATCTGTTCGGCATGATTGCGAACTTTTCTCAAGTCTGCTCGGCACGATTGTAAACTTTTCTCAAGTGTTGAATCTTCTCAGATTTTTCTCAAATCTGTTCGGCATGATTGCGAACTTTTCTCAAGTCTGTTCGGCTGGACTCCTCTTGCCCCCTAGCTTCGGTTACTTCGATCCGACGTGGCAGAGTAGCCGAAGCTATAAAGCATATTCATGATGAGCTTTGTTTCGATATAGGGGATTTCCATCCGTGTCTGGCACGCTTTGGGGGCGTGCTCTGTCCGCCATAAATGCGACGTGACCGTTGGTGCTTCAGTAACTCGGACGTGCCTTTTATAAGAACGACGCGCCTTTGCTGCGCGTGTTTGGACGTGGTGCTTCAGCACCTCAGACGCGCTTCAATGATTGGTCCAGGAGTAATGGATCCGACGGTTGGGGTTTAAAGCGTGCGACGCTTCGGATTTACCCACGCAGAACCCTATAAATCCCTAACTTCGTCTTCTTCATTTCTTTCCTTGCTCTACTGTTCTTCTTCCACCTTTTGTAAGTTGTCCCTTGTAGAACTCTTCTTTTTGTCTCTCTTGTTCATTTTTCTTCCCCGCTCATTCTCTGAGTATGGGGATCTTTCGTAAACACTTCGCCTCTCCGGCGAGGATAGCAGAGTTCCGTAGGCATTACCAAATTCCAGACGACGTTTATGTAGAGATTAACAAGCCTGAGACTCATCCTGAGATTCGGGATGAGGACTCCATCCACATCCCTCTCATGGCTGTTATTGAGGGTGGAGTTAGGTTCCCCCTCCACCCTTTACTGCGTAGGGTTCTGTCCTACTATAGGCTGAATCCTATGCAGATATCTATAAACTCATACCGTATAGTCATGGGCATAGTTCGTTTGAACGAACTGTGCCAAACGAACTTAGATCTCTGGGACATAAACGATAATTATGATATGGTGTACAAAAAAGATGAGAGATGGTATCTGAAGTCGCGTAGAGGCCGAGAGAAGATAGTGACCAATCTCCCTGACTCGAACAGGGGGAACGACGATGACTTCCTCATCGTCTCGGGAAACTGGGAATTTTCTGCCGATGAACCCGAGCGCAAGAGGCTCCCTGTTCCCCGCAGATTCGGGAAACCCCGTTAGTCCCCCATTCTCTTTTGTTTTGATTTCTTCAGCGTTGCCGATCTCATGTTTCTAACTGTGTTGGTTTATTCGTGTGCAGCTTCAAACGCAAATCGCTGTCGGACTTCGCAGGCTACACATCCAGAGGATCTGAAGAAAGTTCTTCGGTACAAAGGCGTTGAAGGCCAAGCCGAACCGAGAGCTGCCGAAGTACTGCTGCGATATAACCCGTCTTACAAGGGTTATATCAAAGAGAAGAAGTTCGTTGCCGAGGTGGTAGCTGAGACGTCTTCGGTTGCGGTCCCTGAAGGTGTTCCCTTGCCGTATCTCCGGGAGCCCAGCCGAGTCACGGTTGCTGCTGTGGCCGAATCATCCTCATCTTCATCCTCATCCTCATCCTTATCCTCATCTTCTTCTGAAAGGACGCAGTCTCCGCTTCGGATTACTCTGGTTCCCGAAGAAGAGAGAAACACAGACGCCGAAGCCATGTCTTCAAACCCCGACATGCCGAATCTGAAGGATATGATAAGGCTGAGGAAGACCGCTGCCGCGTCGGAAAAGAAGGTTTCTGGGGTCGTGCCGACTCCCACCGACGCAAAGAAGGTGCCGATTCCCCTGCAGATGAAGAAACCTTCTGGGATCGTCCTGGCTAAGAGGAAGCCAGACGAGGGTGAGAAGCTGCCGAGTCTCACTCCCTCCGATGCCGAAACCGCCAACGCCGACCGGAAGAGGCGGAAACTGGTGAAGGCACACCAGACCGGTCCCTCCGAGGAGAAGGGCAAATCAACGGTTCCCGAGAAAGCCGGGACCTGGCCTCCTCCTTTGCTGATAAATGGTACGACTCCTATCACGGCCGCTGACACGGTCCGAGATCTGGGAACTACTATGGCTCTGGCCGAAGCCCTGATGTTGCCGAAGGACATAGAGCCTTACGCCGATGAAGAAGACCATGCCGTGCTTCGGCTGACGATCGCGCACAATATTTTTGTAAGTTTCTTATCTCGGTAATAAATTCTGCAAATTCCTTTGTGCTTGTTATAACTCTGATGTTAATGCTGCAGGCGATCCAGAAATCCATGCTTGGCATGAAGAAAGCTCAGGATCGGGCAGAAAAACTTGACAAGGCTGAGGCCGAAGTGAGGGAGTTCAAACTGAAGTTCTCCACTGCTCAGGATCAGGCCGACAATTTCAAGAAGGAGGCCCGAGAGATGGCCAAGCAGGCTAAATCCTCGGAGTATTTCCTATCTGAAGAGAGGAAGAAGACTGCCGATCTTGTAGCCGAACTCACTGCTGTCAAGGCTAAGCATGCCGACGAGATGGCAGAAGAAAAGAAGAGGGCCACCGATCTCGCGGCAAAGCATGCCGAAGAAGCAAAAGAGGCTCGTAAGCTCGGGATGAAAGAAGCTGCTGAGGACATCCTCAACAATCAGATCCCCGAGCTGCAAGAGGAGTTCCTGGCGTTGGGTTGGAAAGCAGCGCTCAGGGCTTGCAATGTGGCCGCTGACTCGGCCCTGTTCAAGGAGATTCCCCACTCCTCTGATCTTCCCGATGAAGAAGAGCCCCTCCCCGATACCAAGACCAATGAAGCCAACCTCACCGTCGAGGACTATGAAGTCGACGTTGTCGGGGGGGACCCTGCTGCTGAAGAGGGCCGAGCTCAAGATGACCAAGTGGAGATCGTCTGAAGGATTTCCACATCTTCTTTTTGTTTTCTTTAAGTCTTTTTTATGTCCACTTTTGTATTCTCCTCTTGTAATCCACATGAGTGAATGAAATTCGAACTTCTTTTCAGCATCTCTAGTCTTAATACAAACCTGAGCTCTTCTCTTAAAACATGAACTTTTCTCAAGTATGTTTGGTAATTCAGAACTTTTCTCAAGTATTGAATTTTTCTCAGGTATTGAGCCGAACAAATTTTTCTCAAGTATGTTCGGCTACGTATCCTGTACTTAGGCCCAAACATATTTTTCTCAAAAATGCTGGATTCTAATACTTTTCTCGAGCGCGGGGCCGATCAAACTTTTCTCAAGTCTGTTCGGCTGAACACATACTTTTCTCAAGCATGTTCGGAAGTTCAAACTTTTCTCAAGTATTGAACACTAACATCTAGGATAACATAAAACCAAAATTGCTGAATATCTGATTTGAACATTGACACTAGAACTTTCATTTACTGAAAAAATGAATACAAGTGTTGAAATAAAGAAATTACTGATAATATTTCTTAAGGTTGGAGACATTCCAAGTTCTTGGTATTTCTTTATCCCCCAGATCCTGCAACTTGTAGGCACCCTTCCCGAGTCGGCCGATAACTCTGTATGGACCCTCCCAATTGGCCCCGAGCTTGCCATCAGTTGGATTTTTCGTGTTTCCCATGACCTTGCGTAGGACTAGGTCGCCGAGATTGAATTCCCTCTGATGGACCTTCTTGTTGTATGTTCTTGACAGAGTTGACTGATAGGCGGCGAGTCTGATCATGGCCCTATCTCGCTTTTCTTCGGCAAAATCGAGTTCTATTGCCAATGCTTGATCATTGCCACCTTGCTCCATTATTTCTGTTCGGAGAGTCGGGATGCCGACTTCAAGAGGAATGACAGCCTCAGTGCCGTAAGCAAGCGAATATGGAGTAACACCTGTAGATCGGCGAGGAGTGGTCCTGTATGCCCATAAAACGAGTGGTAATTCTTCCACCCACTTTCCCTTGGCTTTCTCTAGTCGTTTTTTCATTCCTCCCAATATCGTCTTGTTTGAAGCTTCAGCCTGCCCATTGCATTGCGGATACGCCACTGAGGCGTAATAGTTTTTGATCTGATACTGTGAGCAGAAAGCTTTGAACTTGTCCTGGAACTGGGTTCCGTTGTCCGAGACGATGGCGTAGGGGATGCCGAACCTGGTGATTATGTTCTGCCAGACGAATCGCTCGACATTCTTCTCGGTGATTTTAGCCAGTGGTTCGGCCTCTATCCATTTGGTAAAGTAATCTGTGGCAACCAACAGATACTTCCTCTCCCCAGTTGCTTTGGGTAGCGGGCCGACGATATCCATTCCCCATTGAGCAAAGGGCCATGGACTGGTGAGTGGTGCCAGATCGGCTGCAGGTTGATGTGAGATCGGGGCGAATTTCTGGCATTTTTCGCACACTTGGACATATTTCTTCGCGTCCTCTTGCATATATGGCCACCAATATCCCTGTGATATAGCACGATGGGCTATGGACCTTCCCCCAGCGTGACTCCCACATACCCCCTCATGAATCTCATACAGGAATTTCTGAACCAGAGTTGGGTGTACGCATTTTAAATAGGGACCGGTGTAAGACTTACGATACAGTTCCTGCTTCGGTGATAGCCAGAAACGTGTTGCTTTGATACGCAGCTTGTGGGCTTCTTTTTTGTCTTCGGGGACGGTTCCCCCAGTGAGGTAGGAGACGATGGGATCCATCCAACTTGGGCCGAGATCGATTTCCAAAGCCTTCTCGGCAATGGGGACGTCGATGCTCGGGTACTCGATGGAATCCACGTATACGGTCCTGAATTTGTCTCTGGGTATCGCCGAAGCCAAACATGCCAAGGCGTCTGCGTGGTCGTTCTGTCTTGAGCTGATGTGCGTCATCACCGTTTTCTTGAACTTTGATAACTCCGCTTTAGCCCTCTCTGCATAGGCGGCCATCCTCTCATCTCGGGTGGCATATTCACCACTGAGCTGGTTGAGAACCAGTTGTGAATCACAGAAGACCTCCACATGCTCTGCCCCCAGATTGTGTGCGCACTTAAGTCCGAGTATCAATGCCTCATACTCGGCGACATTGTTGGAGGCGCTAAAATTCAATCGGAAGGACTGTTCGAAATAACACCCATCTGGTTCTTCTATCACGATGCCGACCCCAGACCCCCTCGAACACGATGACCCGTCAACATACAACCTCCAGTAAGGCGTTTGATCGGGAACTATTTCCCCCTGTTCGGGCATTTCCTCCTCTGAGATTGAAGCGACGATTTCCTCTGGTTCGTGGGAGAATTCCGCAACAAAATCTGCCAGGACCTGTCCTTTTATTGCTGTCCTTGGGAGGAAATTGATGTCATACTCCCCGAGCTCCACGGACCAAGTTGCCACCCTTCCCGACAGTTCCGCTCTTCTCAAGACAGTGCTGATGGGATGTTTGGTCGGCACTTCTATCGTATGGGCCAGGAAATAGTGCTGCAACTTTCTAGACGCCACCACAAGGGATAGGATCAGTTTCTCCAAGGGGAGATATCTTGTCTCCGAATCCAGGAGCGTCTTGCTCACATAATAGACCGGCGTCTGCTCACCATCCTTGTTTCTTAATAGAACCGCACTGACCGCATGCTCGGATACGGCCAGATAAAGTGTCAACACATCTCCCTTCTCGGGAGTTATGATCAGCGGGGGGTTCGCCAAGTAGTTCTTCATTTCTTGGAAAGCCTTTTCACATTCTTCCCCCCATGCATACTTGGACTGTTTTCTCAACAGCTGGAAGAATGGCCGACATCGATCGGAAGATCGGCTGATGAACCTGTTGAGGGCTGCCACCATCCCGGTTAGTCTTTGAACTTCTTTCACAGTTCGGGGACTCTGTAAATTTTGCAAGGCGACAATCTGATCGGGATTAGCTTCTATCCCCCTCCGTGTAACCAGATGCCCCAAAAACTTCCCCGAGCTGACCCCGAAGGCACACTTCGATGCGTTGAGCTTGAGCTGGTATTTTCTCAATACCTGGAAGGTTTTGCCGAGGTCGTTGATGTGGGACTCCGCCTCCTCGGTTTTGATCACCATGTCATCGATGTAGACCTCCATGCTTTTCCCGAGCAACTCCTTGAACATGAGGGTTGCCAAACGCTGATAAGTCGCCCCCGCATTTCTTAAGCCGAATGGCATCACTTTATAGCAGAAGAGTCCGCGGGGAGTAATGAAGGACGTTTTCTCTTGGTCCGGCGCGTGCATAGCTATCTGGTGATATCCCCGATATGCATCCAGGAAACTCATTCGCCGATACCCCGCTGTGGCATCCACCAGTTGATCTATCTTGGGTAGTGGAAAACTGTCTTTGGGGCAGGCTTTATTGAGGCTGGTGAAATCTACGCAAACCCTCCACTTGCCATTCTTTTTCTTGACCACCACAGTGTTGGATAACCACTCGGGGTAGTGCACCTCTCTGATGGCGTCGGCCTCCAGCAGCCGATCTACTTCCTCTGTTACGGCATCCACATGTTGGATTGCCGGTCTCCTCCTTTTTTGCATCACCGGTTTGTGGGCTGGATCCACGTTCAGATGATGGCATATGATGTCCGGGCTCACCCCAGGCATCTCCTGTGGCGTCCAAGCGAACACATCTATATGCTCCTTGAGAAATGCGACCAGGGCCTCCTCGTCCCGCTCTGATAGTTCTGCCCCGATCAAAAAATACCGCTCTAGATCTGTCTCGTGAGCCGGTACTTGCTTCAGTTCTTCCACAACGCGATCGGCCGGGTTGCGCCCGATATCCTCTATCGTTGGCCGATCTGGGACTTCGATGGACTTCACATGTTCGGCCTTAGGTTTGTGCTTGATGGACGTGACATAGCAGCTTCTCGCTGTTGTCTGATTTCCCCGAACACATTCTATCCCCTTCTTCCCCGGGAACTTTAGCATCTGATGGTAGGTGGAAGGAATTGCCCCCAACCTGTGGAGCCAAGTTCTCCCCATGATGGCGTTGTAAGCAGACGGTACGTCCACCACCAAGAAATCCATATCCAATGTTACTTTTCCTGCTCGGACAGGGATAGTAATGGATCCCAAGGGCCAGACGGCATCGGCACTGAAACCGATGAGCGGTATGTCGGCCTTCTTCAAATCCGCCTTGTCCAGCTGGAGTTTCTTGAAGGCATCGTAGTACAGGATCTCCGTTGAGCTGCCTTGGTCAACCAGGATTCTCTCCGTGTTGAAGGTGCCAAGGAGCAGTGTAATTACCAACGCATCGTTGTGGGGATGTGTTACCCCTTCCAAATCCTTTTCCGAAAAGGAAATGACTGTTTCTTTTTGTGTCTCGGGCTCTTTCCTCTTCTGCCCGAGATGTTGTATATGATGTTCGTGTCCGTCTCGGCGGCGTTGGAGCCGAACTTCCCTCTCATCCAGAACTGGGGTTGCAGCGTGTATGACGTGCACAGTCCCAGTTACCATTACCTCTTCCTCAGAGGATTCGGCTTCCATCGACTCCGGTTGAACCACTTGTTGCCTCTGTTCGGCCACAAAACGTCGGAGATGCCCGGCTTCAACTAGTTCCTCTAGGAACTGTTTAAGCGCCTTGCATCTTTCTGTCATATGGCCGTTTCTCCGGTGATAGCTGCACCAATCTATGTTCGGGTCACGCTTCACCATCTCTCCCGACCCAGCTGGCCACTTCCAAAAAGGCTCATTCTTCAAAGGATAAATCATCCGGTAGATCGGGGTGTTGAAAACCGTGCGTATGGCTTTATACGCCTGAGCTCCCGGCGGCTTTCGCTCCTTTGGTGCCCGTGACACTTCGGCCACCTCAACTCTAGGCCTCTTGGCCTCGGGCACCATCACCGCATTCCGATGCGCCTTTGCTGCTGGCCGCTCTTTGTCCCGGCGGATTTCATCTTCAAACTTGGCGTATTTCTCGACTCTGCTCATCAAGTCGGCAATGGTGCTCGGGGGATCAATGGTGAGAGACTCCCTGAGCCGATCTCGGTAAGATAGTCCCAACCGGAAGGATTCCACGGCATAGGCCTCTGTGCAATCCCCGATCTCATTGTAGGTGGCCCAATACTTGCTGGCGTACTGCCTGAGGTCCTCTTCTGGTCCTTTTCTCAAGGCCAGAAGCGTGTTCACGTATTTTTTCTGTGCTCGGTTAGCCACAAATCTTTTGAGGAACTGATCCGCCAGTTGCCTCCAGCTTGTGATTGATCTCGGCGGCAGAGCCTGAAACCAATTTAGGGCTATTTCTCCCAAACTCAGTGAAAACACCTTGCAGTAGAGGCTGTCTTGGCCCACATAGATCATCATGGAGTTCACGAATCCTTTGATGTGAGTCATCGGATCCGTTCGTCCATTGTAAATTGTGAATTTCGGAGGGACAAACTTCCTGGGTAAGTCCTCCGTTTCTATCTGAACTGACAGTGGCGATACTGCCAGCTGCTGTAGTTCTTTGTGGTTTGCGTCGTCCTCTGGACGGTTGAGTCCCAGCTGCTGATTCAGCCAAGCTCTCATGTCGGTCGGTGGAACCAATGGCGGCAGAGGCTGGTTTGGAAACTTCTGCTGGGCGTCTGGGGCTGATTCTGCCCTCTGATTCAGCCATTCCCTCATGTCGGGAAGCGGCCGCTCCTGAGGCGGTCCGCCTCTGTGCGATGAAGCCCCCACCTGCCTTTCTCCTCCTCGAGGCCTTTTGCTGGCTTCATGTCGACTGCCCTGCCGAGATGGCCCAGTCTCAGAGCGCTCGTCGTATCTAGATACCGACTGGCGGACTGAATCTCTGTGTTTACGGAGAGTTTGGTTTTCTCTCTCCATGCGTCGTATGTAGCGGCGCATGTCTTCTACTTCTTGATCCCTCCTTCGGATCCGATCGGCATTATCACGTTCTTCGTCTCGGCGGGACCGTTCATGAGTTCGGGATTCTCTCCCTCCCTCATTCCGGGATTGAGTCTGGGATCTGTCCCTGTTTTTTGACCGTTCCGCTTCTCGCGGACGATCTGGGCGTTGCTCCAGATGCAACGGAGTGGGTAGCGCAGGAGCTCCCGACGTATTGGCGGATAGCGGAATGGTGGGAAGCAACACCTGTTCTCCAGGTTGCTCCCCTACTATTTTTGGTGGAGGGACCCTCGGAATCTCCCTTCTAGGGCCCTTTGTTTTGTGTGGAACTGGAGGGGGGGACCTTGATCTCCCCTTCACGTCACGTTCCTTCCCCTGGTCTTTTCTCGACATCTCAGCCATGAATCTTTAACTTTCCCACAGACGGCGCCAATTGTAAGTGGGTTGATTTAAAAAATCGGGACGGAAAGCTAGAGACTCACTATCCAGCCGAAATGGTGCTTCTCTCAGTATGTGTACCTGTGATCTGCAAAAGAATAATCTGTCAAAGAGTCCTCTGCCGCTGTGGCAGGAGAACACTCCGATGATTAAGTCAGGCACAATCTCACAGGGAAAAGGTTAACTGTAAGCTGATATTCTCTATCAGCGAATGAAAACTTTGGAGTATTTAGGCATACCTCAAATTCGTCATCTGAGGGTGTATTTATAGATTTCCCTGGTGCCCTAACTCTATCTGGACTTTCTTGGGCCCCAATCCTCTTTGGGCCTCCAGTCATGCCCTAATTCTCTTAGGGCTCCACTCTGGCGGAGTGTCCTCTGATGGGACGTGGGAGTCACATCTGTAACTGAATCCGACAAGATCCCACAGGATCCTACCCCATCCATGATTCTGTTTCCTTTTTGGAAATACGGTTATCAGTCGCTTTCTTGGGCTGCCCGTAATCCTGACCGCCTTTCTCAGGTCGGCAATACTTCAGTCCGCCTTTCTCAGGTCGGCATCCCTGTACTTGATTCTGTTACCTAAATATGGGCGTGATCGGCACTTCTCGTGTCGGCCATTACCTCACGTGATCGGCGCGTGCCTCTGGAAATGTAATTCGGTCTCGGCCGAACTCTGAAATTAACCTGGCGAGTTAAAGGTAATTTCTCAATTACATTTTACTCCCGTCACGCAGTATTATGTATGGCCAATCTTTTGAAATGGTATTGATCAGTGGCATGTTTCTCATTTTCCACCTCTTGTTGTTGGGAAATAAGATGCATGACGAAAGGTGGTTGAGAATAATTTCATAGGAAGAACAGCATGACACGATGTGTTAGAGAGAGAGAGAGAGAGAGAGAATGACGGAGGGGGGGGGGGGGGGGGGGGGGGGGGGTGCGATGCCAATCTGATAAAAAGGAAAAAGGAACTCAGAAAAGAGATTACTATAAAAAATGAATTGTGAGTCAGTGTTGGAATACTTTTAAGAGAGAAGGTGGAACCCACCATGAAGGCTAGGCTTACATCGGAGAGACTTTACCACATGGAGAGATCCTCGTTCCTGTGCCTGTCTTTATATATATATATGTGTATATATATATTTGTGTTGTCCAGTTCACTTTGAGAAGCCAAGTTAAAAGCAACTGCTTAACTTCTCTCAAATTATAACCAACGCACTACCACCATTACAACACTTCAACTTTGGCCATTCCCCTCCACTACTGGCTACTCCCAAACCACAAAATACAAGCACTAGTGACGCCATGACCACTCTGCCAAACGTGTCGGAAACCTCTAAATCACCGGAAATCCATCATGCACCTGTCCTTGCTTACCCTCTACAGGCCAGTTCGCAATCATGTCTACAACTCTCTTTGTATCCCATAACTTTAAAGGTCTCTCTCTCTCTCTCTCTCTCTCTCTCTCTCTCTCTCACACACACACACACACACAACTCAGTTTCACACTGCTTTCTCTTGTAATTGCCTTAAATGTGGATCAATCAGTACGCGCAACAGAAACAAAAACTTTGTATGCTACATGCCTAAATTGTGGTAACATAGAGGTAGGCTTCTAACCGAGTTCGAACTCACTTTTTTCAAGAAACAAACACCCAATAAAACTAATGTTTTTGATGTTGTTGATGCAAAATACAATCCTAGGAGTGCAAATAAGCTTTTGGAGGAGGGTCGTTTAATTCCCCATTTTTTGAACGCAGTTACGCCGTGTTTCAGAACATACGTACTAAAACGTAATTTGGTGGGGCTTTAGCTTTTCTTGAGTAATGTACTAGACTAATCACAAGTAACCGAACTTTGACTGTTTTCAACTAAACTGCAATTCTATCACATCTTTCTTGTGAGGTGTATTTATGCAGATTTTTGCAATTTACTTGCAGTTCGAAGAGGTGGTTTACAAAGTGAGGTTGGAGCAAAAAGGATTCTGCTGTGGTGAAACATCAAGCTCTACAGAGAAGACCATATTAAATGGGGTGACAGGCATGGTTTGTCCAGGAGAGCTACTAGCAATGCTTGGCCCATCAGGAAGTGGAAAAACAACTCTCCTTACAGCCCTTGGAGGTCGACTCACCGGAAAGCTGTCTGGAAAAATCACATACAACGGTCACCCCTTTTCTGGTTCCATCAAACGGAGAACAGGATTCGTCCCGCAACACGATACCCTATACCCTCATCTTACTGTAACCGAAACTCTCCTATTCACTGCACTTCTGAGGCTACCCAGTAGCTTGGCCAAGGAAGAGAAAGTTCAGCACGTAGAGCGAGTTATGACCGAGTTGGGACTAACTAGGTGTCGGAACAGCATGATAGGAGGACCACTTTTTAGAGGGATATCTGGTGGGGAGAAGAAGAGGGTCAGTATTGGCCAAGAAATGCTAATTAACCCAAGCTTACTGTTGCTAGATGAACCAACCTCGGGTTTGGACTCAACCACAGCTCAAAGGATTCTGAATACAATCAAACGCCTTGCTAATGGGGGTAGGACTGTGATCACTACCATTCACCAACCCTCAAGCCGTCTCTACCACATGTTTGATAAGGTAGTATTGCTGTCCGAAGGATGTCCAATCTACTATGGTCCTGCTTCCACTGCTTTGGACTACTTTTCCTCGCTTGGTTTTTCCACATCCATAACAATCAATCCGGCTGACCTCTTACTTGATCTCGCCAATGGTAATTTCCAAACTCCCTTGCAAATTTATTGGCAGAAAGTTGTAGTTTCTTTTTGTTTCTTCGAAAAGGCTAGAGAAAATATGCCACTTGTGCGGAGTGGAACCAACCTTTAGGCATCGATCATAAGTTCAACGTCATCTGCAACTCTCACTAGCTAAGGATAATCTGATCCTGAAATCCATAATTGACAGAAACACAATAGCATGGCCATACCCTAGAATTGAGAACATATACTGTAGTGCGGACCATGTGCCGAGGTCTGTTATTACAAAAAGAAATTACTATAGGCTCATGAGAATTGTGATGAAAATACAGGAATTGGACCTGATTACAATAATACAAACGAGCAAGTAGATAAGACAGAACAAGAGCGGAAGATAGTGAGGGATGTTCTAATCTCTGCCTACGACAAGAACATTTCTGCAAGATTGAAAGCTGAATTATGCAGTTTGGATGTCAATAACTACAACTATACCAAAGATGCATCCACAAGTAAGTCTCCTCCCCTTCCCTCTCAAGGTAGCCATGCCATCAATGTCAACAGAATAAGCACATTAGCTTCAAATATCTTGCCCTTGCACTATTTTTCTTAGATTTTTCACAAGTCTCAAGGGTCTTTTGATTCTAAACGAAACAGGAAGGAATCTAAAGTCAGAGCAATGGTGCACGAGCTGGTGGCATCAATTCAAGGTGCTGCTTCGGAGAGGACTGAGGGAGCGGCGATATGAAGCCTTCAATAGGCTAAGAATCTTCCAAGTTATAAGTGTTGCTATTCTTGGCGGACTCCTATGGTGGCACACTCCAACATCACACATTGAAGATCGTGTAAGATTAATGAATACATGCATACTCTATCTATGCAAATAGAAAACGGTTCTCGTATTAGGTGATATGGGACTTCTTCATAAGAGGTAACTCTCATAATAGGGAACTGCATTTCCTGTGGATGCTAACCTAGGTTTGTTCTTGACTGCAGATTGCAATGCTTTTCTTCTTCTCGGTGTTCTGGGGATTCTATCCTCTATACAATGCTGTTTTTACATTTCCCCTAGAAAGGACAATGCTAATCAAAGAACGTTCATCGGGAATGTACCGCCTCTCCTCCTACTTTTTAGCCAAAACTGTTGGAGACCTCCCACTGGAGCTGGTTCTGCCAACTGCATTTACCTTAATAATCTATTGGATGGGTGGGCTCAAACCCAATCCAGTCACTTTCATTCTCTCCCTTCTTGTAGTACTTTACAATGTCCTGGTTGCACAGGGTCTTGGCTTAGCGTTTGGTGCCATACTCATGGATGTCAAGCAAGCCACTACCTTAGCCTCAGTTACAACCATGGTCTTCCTCATTGCAGGGGGTTACTACATTCAACGAATCCCTCCCTTCATAGTGTGGTTGAAGTACTTGAGCTATAGTTACTATTGTTACAAGCTCCTCCTTGGGGTTCAGTACAGTGAGGAAGATTATTATGAGTGCTCAAATGGAACTTACTGTCGGATTGCAGATTTTCCAGCCGTCAAGTCAGTTGGCCTCAACCATTTGTGGATAGATGTGTCCATAATGGCCCTGATGTTGGTGGGTTATCGTATTGTTGCTTATATAGCCTTGCACCGGGTGCGCTGAAGTAGTTATGTAGACTGCAGTGCACTGGGAGGAAGAGAGAAGACGAAGATGAAGCTCCACTGTGGGACCATTTTGTCGAAGAAAGTTTGAAGAATAATTTTCCATTTCTTCAACTCACGAATAATGTTACATTCCAATGGATATACCCATTCCAGATTTTGAGCGTTTCCCCATGATGAGAGTAACAGTTAATAAATACTTATTTGGAAATGTTACTTCGATTCCAATTTACTTTGTACTTTAGTCAAGTAGGCATTACTTATAGAAAAAGGATCTAAATTGACATGTTTATTTCCACTTACCAAGAAAAAGGAAAGATTAAACAACAGACGTCGAAGGAACCATCCCTATGGAGAACTAGATCCTATAGCTGAGTGGGGATGTTGAAACCCAAGTGAATTTAAAATTCAATAAAGAATGGATATTGGTACTTGTGGAGGACCGAATCCTCACAAGCGATAAACCGAGCTGAGTTGGTGTTGGGCTAGATCTAGACCAAGTCCAAAGTCAGCATCTTTAGCATGCTTGGCCGAGCACTCATGGTTCATATCGGGGGGTTTGGGTCCATGGGTTTGAGCCGAGCCCAATCTCAATTAGTGGATCGGTGTGTCAGACTGAGCCCAAACCAGGGCCATGACACATAGTGCTTCATGCCCAATTCGAGTGGTACTTTTTGGGTCTAGGCCAAGTCTATGAACAATCCGCCAAGCCGAGCCCATTTGCAGTAGACTAGAGTCCACTTGACATTTAGGTGTATAGGTTGTCGGAGAGAAACTTGCATTATGAAGAAAGAAGACATAAGGAATGACAAAGGCGTGAGGAAGATTATGCAGCAGCTCGAGAATGACAAAGGGAGGGATCCCCATACATGAGAGGAGGAGAGAATATTCTCCCTGCGAAGACAGAAGGCATGACCGGGTTGACCTGAGGAACCACTTGGAGGAAGGAATTAGAAGACTCACCAGGATCAATCATATTTAGATGCTATGCACGAACAACTCATCTTCTCTCCTTTCACTGGGGAGATTGAGTCTGTGAAGCCACCGAAGGGGTTCAGTTCCCTCATATTTCAAAAGTACGACCCAAAGACAAATGCCTACGCTCACCTGGTTCATTTCAAGCAGATGATGTCTCTCTACAACTCCGAGGATAGGTTAATGTGCAAACTCTTCCTCTCGAGTTTGGGCGAGTTCATCCTTGTTTGGTTTGACAAACTGCCAAAGTCACCCATTTACTCCATCATTAGCACACGCGAGAAGAAGGAAGTCCATGCTCTGCTCAACTCACGCAATTCGACAATGGAGTTGCCGTGCAACAAGGTATCAGGAGTCGTTTAATGAGATTCAAGGGTTTGATCCGGCCATTACAGACAGTCATGTCTTTCAAAATGGGTTTGGACCCTAGCAGTCGCCTCTTTGAAGGTCTTATGCTCTTGAACCATTAGGACAAAAACGATCTAGTGAGCCATGGGACCAACGATGTTTGGCCACGATCCAAAGCACGACACGTGAATGGGTAAGATATAAGCACAAACATGACACAAGCAAGACAATGATACCACACAAACATAAACTAGTATAATTTTTTTGTCTTATTTTCCTACAGAAAAATGTGCGTCGATACATTTCTAGTTTAGACGTGAGAAATATATTTCATTATTTTTTTTAATTATATAATTTTAAAACAACATAAATAATTGATAATTAAAACGTACCAAAATAATAGAAATGCAATTCTTACTTTTTTTTATTAAGTTATAATTTTTTCCTTATCAAACAAATGATTAAATTTTTAACGGTGTATTATAACTTTTAAGTTATCTATAAAATAATAATTTTTTTCTAGGTTGACATGTTATTATGAATGTAATCATCTTATAAATTATTCTTCAAAACTCAAAAAACAATCTATTTGGGCGTTTGCATGAACTACTAAAAAATGTTGAATTATTAGATCATTAGTGAAAGAGGGGCCAACGACTTTCTTTTCTCTTTTAAAATTAAAAGATCCGACATGGCACAATAAGGGCATGACACGAAACATGCACGGCACAAGAACGAAATACATGTTTTGTGGTGTGTCCATGGGTATGTCGGACCTATAATTTTTTAACCGTTGGATGATGTATATCAATCAACTTTAATTAACAGATGTAGTAAGCATGACATGAAACACGTTGGACACAAAAATAAAACAGGTCTTGCTGGCACAATATATACAAATATTTAACACCTCTAAAAGGATAGGGAATTAAAGAAAAAAAATGAAAAAAAAGATTACAATAGAAAATTCTTTGATTCCCTATTTTGAAAAGAGGTTAGAAAAATATTTATATGTCCTCAAAATGTTTCTCATAATTTTCCTCTCATTTATTTTATTTTCTCGTTTCTTCTCTTCTACAATTTTCGAACACAATGCAGGTGAGACTTTCTTTGGCTAATTCCACTTATCAAGAAAACATTTGTGTGCCTTCATTTGATGTTTTGATTAAATAGTAAATATTTGTGTGCCTTCACTTATCAAGAAAATATTTGTGTGCCTTCACTTATCAAGAAAATATTTAGTGTGCCAGTAAGAATCAACTCGTCTTTACAAGAACTATCAAACCAGATATGCACACCAAACAATTGTGTTTATCGGTTCTTTGCTCAATCAATAGGACTTTTTCGATGATTGTTAACAAATATGAACACGAATGATCAACTCAAAAGAAATAAAGCTAAAATTAATAAGGATTAATTCAATAAAAAATCGATGAAGTAATAAGGTAACCTGTGAAGTGAATTAAAGTACTCCTACTCATAGCTACGTTAATGGCTACTCCTATAAAAACTAAAAGTGCTTGAAAGTAGAGGATAAGTAAAGTACGGAGAAATAAAGCGTGAGATATGTAAGAATATATAATTGAAATTTTTTGTTCGGTTCTAAGACCCCTTCATCTAAAACCCTCAATGGATATCTATACTCGCTCATTAGCATAATCGCCCCTGGATAACTCATGTTTGGGCTCCCACATACACCATACATCCCTTCTTCCAAGACTCCAGGCTCAAATGACGTTCATTTCATCATGCACGTTGTCACCTACTAACGTGTCCCTTGATAACCGCCCACATCCTCCTAGTTACTTAATTCGCGAGTGAAAAGATGTACTTATGGATATAAAATGACCCAATGAACCCACTAAATCCTTCTAGAAGCATTGATGTCAAGTGTCATACAAATTCTTACTTTTGATCAAGTATCTCCTCTATCTTCATATCGTACTCTATCATCCAAGTATCACGATCTCAACTGATCCCACATTTTATGGTGTCAATATCAATATAATAAAATTATTTATGAAAATATTTTAATGAGAAATATATTTTTAAATTAAATCATGGATAAATAAACCTTTTATGAACATTTAATTATGTAAAAACAAGAAAAAGTCTTGTATTTTGCAAATTAAACTTTAAAAGAAAACTAATCCTAACAAGTCATAGTGCTAGCTAGCTAGAGCTTTATCTAGGTTTGTTGATCTAATTTCGTATGATGTTTTCCTGGTGCCCGTAGTAGTACTGGTGGTAAATCTTGATTGAAGGTTGTAATATAATTTTTATTAAAAATAAAAGTAATTAGGTATTGGAAGTGGCCCAAGGCCTATGTAATCTACAAATATACTTTCAAGTATTTTTTTTTTTATCAGTAGTATTTTTTTTTTTATCAGTATGCTCACTAGTTCACTAGTACAAGTATAGGACATTAAATTGAAACTCATTACCATTCTCCTCCCCCCCCCCCCCTTTTATTCATATTTTATTTTGGTAGTAGACTCACATAAAAAGATCAACAATCTATACGCAAAATGGAGAATGAATAATAAAATATACATAGCACAAAAGTTAGATTGATCTAGACCTACAAATACGAACTTGCATGATAACATCAAATATTATTTAAGGGCTCAATGATTCATACCGTAGAACATTAGATATGCGAAGATACCTCAGAATAGACGTAGCACAAAGTTAGAGTGACCTATATCTACAAATGCACATAAAGGGGGAGTTCGAACCATTTCAATCTAGGATTTCATACATTGATAGTAGAATCTCAATAGAAGCACTATATTGCGAGATTTTCTCGACCTAAGAGAGAGAGAGAGAGATGTTGAGGGAGAGAAACACAAATCCAAGATTATTCGGCAATTGCTTTGAAAAGATAAGGTCACGTGTATAGAATTTGGTGACTGTGTTACTTTTACTCTTTGTTAATAAAAATGATGTGACTGGAAGTTGAACATGACCAAAGGTGAGTTAAAATGAATAATGTTCATCCATGTGTTTTAAAATGCAGCCAACTAATGTTTTGAAAACATGTCTAAACACCTATTTGCTTTATTTACAAATTTTAGGAATTTTTTATAAAATATTTATTATATACAGAAAACATAATCATTTTACTAAACAAGTCTTTAAAGTTTTTTTAATTTCAAAAATAAAAAATAAAAAAATGAAAACTTATCAAAGAGACCATAACAAACTTCCATGGTTAAGCTTACCGTATATATTCTTAAGTTGTACATGCTAATACCCTATTGCTATCCACAAATGTTATTAGCACATAATTATGGCACAAGAAACCCCCACCGATCACATGGTGGGGTCTCCTCTTTTTCCTTTGAAAATTTTAACCCTTACGGCCCCACCCATTCTCTCTCTCTCTCTCTCTCTCTCTCTCTCTCTCTCTCTCTCTCTCTCTCTATATATATATATATATATATATTTATATATATAATATATATATATATATATATATATATATTCCCACTCCTTCTCTCTCTCTCTCTCTCTATATTATATATATTCCCACTCCTCTCTCTCTCTCAAGAAAAGTTATTTTTTTTAATTTTTTTATCTTTATTTATTTTCTTAATTTTATTATTTCTTTGCATTTAATACTTAAAATTATTAATTCATCTCTTAAATCATCCAAAAATATTTATATTCATCACATGTCTTAATGCACCCAAGACTCTAGAGGGGAAAAAAAGTAACCAACACCGCTCATTCAAATTTCTTTCGATCGTTTTTTTTAAATTTTATTCTCGAAAAAATATTAAAAATTTACCGTTGATTTACAAAATTATTTCAGAATTAACTATTTTGATAAATGATTGTTTTGAGTTATGGTAAGGTGTTTGTTAATTTATATTTTATTTATTATTATTTTTGTTTATTTATAAAATTAAGTTAAAAATTTCTTAAATCATCCAAAAGTATACACATTTATCACATGTCCGAATGCGCCCAATTTTGGAGAGAAAAAAGTGTTCGAAACCGCCCATTCGAATCCCTTTTTGTCGTGATTTCTGAATTTTATTCTTGAAAAATACTAAAAATTTATCATTAACTTAAACAATTATTTCAGAATTAACCGTGAGTTCGGAATATTTTGATAAAAGACTTTTGTACTTCGGGATTATTGTGAGGTCAATAAACATATTACTATAATTCAACAGTCATTTATCAAAATATTCTGAGCTCACGTTTAATTTTGAAAATAATTTTTTAAGTTAATCATAAATTTTTAATATTTTTTGACAATAAAATTCAAAAAGCACGACCAAAAGAGGTTCAAATAGGCGATGTCGATCAATTTTTCCCTCCAAAGTTAAGCACATTAGGGCGGTGATGAATATGAATATTTTTGGATGATTTAAAAAATTTTAATTTTGTTTTATAAATCAACAAAAAACAAAAAAAATAATAATAAAATATAAATCAACAAATATATTTTCAATATTCAACAACCCTTTATCAAAATATTCTAAGTTCACAATTAATTTTGAAATATTTTTTAAATCAGTAGTAAATTTTTAATATTTTTTCGAGAATAAAATATGAAAAACACAATTGAAAGAAGTTCGAATGAGCGATGTCACCTACTTTTTTTCTTCCAAAGTTAGGCGCATTAAGACATGTGATAAATGTGAATATTTTGGATGATTTAAGAGACGAATCAATAATTTTAAGTATTTAACGCAAAATGAATGAAATTAAAAATAAATAAATAAAGATAAAAAATATTCAAACAAATAAGTTTCCTTTTAAGAGATAGAGAGAACGAGGAGTGGAGAGAGAAAAGAAGAAGAAGAAGAAGGGGTGGGGCCGTAGGGGTTAAAACTTTCAAAGGCAAAAAAGGAGACCCCCACCACGTGATCGGTGGGGGTTCTCTGTGCCATTATGTGCTAATAGCATTTCTAATTATTATCACTGCAAGTATAATGAAGGGAACTCAAATTACGATTTTATTTCATCGGAAATCACTTCGTTAAAAAGTCTCATCGATAAATGTTTGTTATTTTTTCATCTTGTACACTTTTAAACATTATGTTTTAATCCTATTTTTTAAAAAATATCCAACTTACCCTTAATTATTGACCAACTTCACCATTAAATACCTAAAAAAAAAGATGCAATCAAAGCATTCCATTTCAATTTCTTTCATACTGTTGATAAAGAACGACGTCTACGTGTCATGGTAAATTGGCATATGATGAGAAATTTATGTACTTTATGATGGTAAATTTAGTCTATATCCTGTAATGGTAAATTTACAGGTACATTTCGCATACTTAAAATAGATATAATGGTAAATTTATAGATATCATGGTAATTTGTAGGTAAAGAACGACATATGCAGGTCAAGGTAAGTTTTTACATTTTGCGTTGATAAATTTAGTCTATATCTTGCGATGGTAAATTTACAGGGTACATTTTACATATTTAAAACAAATATCATGGTACATTTACAGATATCATATTAAATCTGCAGGTAAAAAAAACATATGCAAGTGTAACGCCCCGTACTTCGGAGACGTTAATTTAAAATAATTTATCAAAAGTCAACTGCATTCTCATTTTATAGTCAAAATAAAGTTTGATTATATTTATTCAACATAAAAAAAAATTACATTTAAGATTTAAAAATAAGAGTTCGAAATAAATCTACGTGAACCACGGGACTATGACGTCCTCCTCGAAAGTGTTGTCATTGGTATATGGGTAAGCGGGCTGAAATCATCTTCGACAATTAGCATGAAAGGCCAGAGACAAAGAAATTGTACCATATGAGCGATTGAACTCTCAACAAATAAAATATACCCTTAATCCCAAATTTATGCAACAGATCATATGATGTATGATCATGATAATAGTATGGGCAAATAGGTATGTACTATGAACAGGATAAAATCAAAGTGCGACATTATCATGTTAACCAGCAAGCAGAAGCATTAAACAAGTAAGTGTGGTAAATAAATGAAAAACTGACAATATATCCTTAAATCAAACTCTATGATTTGTTTTTGTGTTTTCTGGCACATATGTCTGACCAATGTCCATAAGTTTCCACTAATGTTTATAAGTGTCCAAATCCATTTCAAAGTCCAAAACTCGGGTCGACATAAGCATTGTCCATCATCAAAATTTTATTTCCAAAGTAGTGTCATGATTTTCCAGACTAACATGGTCCGGACTCCTATGCTAACCTCGTATCCAACGCTAAGGTACCCGATCATCGATTTTCGTATCCCATGCTCCCAACTGTTATGCTCCCAGCATTATATCTCTCATATGTCGTGTCTTGACTTGAAAAAATATCTAAAAGGCATGACACAACTTACGAATATAACCGGCTCAAGACATATTTTGGCTTAATACGTGAAATGTGACTGAATCGACTCCAAGACACAATCTGGTGGTAACAGACGTAGTTTGGCTAAATTCATATCTCGGCTAAAGACATCCTAACACAATCTCCCCAAGGAGAAAGTCAAAACTCGTGCCACAAAATATAAGAGTTTTCTCATAACCTTGATTTTGTTACAAGTCTCGTTCATTTAATATCGTTTCTCGCTATTCGCACTCAGGCGTCATCAAGACCCCAAGCAGAAGATGTCATCCAAGTTCATAATAAACTTTTACCATCTCATGTCAAAATATGTAAGTTATTTTAAAAATATCCAACTTCCGTGCCAAAACTTGTAAAATTATACGTTTGGTGTCAAACCTCGGTTGTTGTTATGTCTAGCCTCAAAACATTTATTGTTGACTTCATCTAACTTTGTTTACACGATTAGACACATAATAGCATAATAATGTGAGGGAGATATAAGTTTCAACAATTAAGCGAGATAAGGTGATAAAATAAGTTATGGACACATTGGCATAATCGCAGGATTTCAACTTGCAAAGAAACTCCTAGCACAATAATCATGAAATAAGATATCAACTTACAATAATGGATAGTACCTAAGGGTTCAACAAGATCATCCAAGGTTGTTATGGGTGGAGTAATCATTAAGTAAAAGTTTGGATCATGTTCTTACATTCTGAAAATTTTTATTGTCAGAAATTTTTTCTAATTACAAAAAAAAATTAAAATTTTAAAATTTCGATTTAAAAAATAAAAAGTCTTGGGAATGATTGGTTGATTTTTTCTAAGCACAATGGTATATTCATTGGTCTCAAATGCATAAAGTTAGGATAAATTTCGGGGCAAACTATAGGAAGAAAACGTGTGATTTTTCAATTTTGTACTAAAATAGGAGGGACAACTTTTTGATACGCATGAAATTTTAATTTTCTATAAATGTCATTATTTCCAAATGGGAAGTACTTTGTTATTCTCATTAAATAAAAATTAAAGTAAAAAAAAATAAAAAAAATAAGGAGGGGGAGGCACCGGTGCTACAAAAAATGAGACATTAGTGCACCTGTGAAAATACAGAACAATGTAAAGTGCTGCAAGGAAAGACATTGGTGCAACAATCATCTTCTATAAAATTTTAGTTCTGGTTTCATTTTCTCAAAGCTTTGTGGAGCTAAATATATATAAATGACATAGATTCAAGGCTAGGAAGAGTTTCATTTACCTTGAAATCAAAAGAAATAGAGCTTGAATCGAATGATTGAGATTAGAATTTGGACGAATTGAACCTCCAAATTGGATTTCTCACTTTCTTTCTCTATTGTATATTTTGATTTCTCAACAATGGAAGTGCCAAAACACGCACTAAGAACTCTGGAATTTCGTAGTAAGTATGGTGAGAATGGTAGTATAGAAATAGAGGGAAACTGAGTGTGAGGGAGATGTTTGCATATTTTTGCCATCAGAGGAAAAAATATTTCAGGGTTATGAGATCTAAAGAGATCTTGGGGCAAAACCAGGAGAAGATGGTGGTTTGAATGTGGAATGGAGGCTAAGGTGTGTAGCTTCATTTGGCAGGGGGGTTATATATCATCAGTGATAGATTTTGCTGCAAGATTTTACCAACGTGAGAGTTTCTAGCACATGGGCAAATGATGATAGAAGAGAAAATGATTTCATGTGGCATGTCCCATGGCTGATTTTATGAATTTGCTAGATGGGTTAAAGAGTTGGGTTGCTCATGGTCCATGGGTTATACGGTTGAACAAAATAAATTGGGCTTGAGCAAAGTCTCATACCAAAAAATCAAATTTGGGCTCAACTTAGATGGGTCAGGCCAAGATTTGGGTCAAGATCAAACATACACAAGTCAAAAACAACTCCAATAAAATTATGTGCATATAAAATTAAAAATGTGTCTAACATGAAAATGCATAATAATTTATTCGAAAATAGGATTAAAATATAAGTTCATAAAGTAGATGAGATGAAAACTTAAGCCGCAAGAGTTAATAGGACCGTTGATTTAAATTATCCTAATTTTTAACATAATTATTGTAATCAAAATTCTTTTGATTTTCAACCCAAAAAAAGTACATAGAATTATTTTCATATTATTTTCTATATCCTTCAAAAATAAACGAAAATATGATTAAGACAACTAAGGAGGGAAATCAAGTCATATCAACTCCAGACAAACTGGACGTTACATTTTTGGCTTAAATTTTTTATTTTTTATTCTAAAAATTAATTTCCTAAATGTTATCTCAATTATTTATGAATTATTGATTAGCTCGATGAGAAAAATTAAGATAGTAGACAAATTTTATATAAAAAAAAATTTCTTTTAAAAAATTGTTTATTTTGTATTATTTTTATTTTAAATAAATGGACACAGAAATAATTTGAAGGGTTAATTATAATTTTACCCTTTCCAACTATGATCTTTTTTCACATTGCTCCTTTTATTTTTTTTTAGTTACAGCTTACCTCGTCAACTATAAAAAAATGATATAATACGCTGCTGTTAGTTTTTTATCTAATATTTAATGGTAAAAGTCATGTATTGTTACCTGTGCACTTAAAAATACTTATTGTAATTGAAATTTCCCTTCATATATACGTACGCACAACATAATACATAATTTATAATATATAGATTAAGTGAATTAATATTAATTATTAATTTATTTAATTTGCACTGTAAATGAGTTTTAGGTGTGACACATCGTAATAGTTTAACACTTAATAATATGTTAATGTTATTTTATGACAAAATATGGATAAAAAAAATGACATGTCACTATATGTCCGCTTGGTTATATATTTTTTTTAAAAAAATTACAATACATATTCTTATTTTAGTATCTATAGAGTATATATAATTTTTAATTATTTTGCATTCATAATATTTTATATAAAATTTGAAGAAAACAGATAATGTTTGTGGAAAGATTTATAAAGTTTGTTTAAAAATTCATATAATTTGAAAAAATTTAAAAAATTAAGAAAAAGATATAATTACATATAAAGATATTTTTACCTAGAAATAAAACATATGGAGAAGGTTAAAAATGGGTACATCAAAAAATAAATGGATCAAAATTTGAATAATACTATGAATTTATGTCTAAATGTCATGAATTTAACACGTAACAACGCAAATTAAATTAATAAAAATTAATATTGACTAACTTAATCTATAAATTATATATTATGTATAATGTTGTGTGTGTATGATATTTTAGTCACAATAACTATTTTTAAAGGTACATGTGCAAAGTATATGACTTTTACCGTTAAATATTAGATGTAAAAATTAACGGCACGGCATTATGTCATTTTTTCATAGTTGAAGAGGTAAGTTGTAGCTAAAAAAAATAAAAAAAAGCGACATCTAAAAAGTGGGATAAAGTGTAATTAACACTAATTAAAACAAACGAAATACAAAGGGAAAAAAGGCCGTACGGGCCTTAGTTTAGACATCTAACCAATAAAATTTCCAAGCCTTCGGTTGCTTTGTTCATCCATTCACTGCTGCGACTCTGGTCTAATAAAAATCGATCACTAATCCACCCAAACCGCCAAACGTATCCCGACAGCACACATCAAAGGGGGAGGAGGAAGAGGGAAGGCGAGGCCATAGAAAATGGAGGAAGAAGAAGGAGGGTTGAGGCTGAGTAAGAGATTTTCCGACCAAGGCGGCGAGGTGGATCTCAAGACCAAATCGGGCACGGCGTGGTCCCACAACTTCCTTAACCAGAAGCCATGGCACCCTCTCTCCTACCCCAACCAGCGCCGCAAGTGGATCGCCGAGCAAACCCACGCCCAGCACCAGCGCCGCGCCGAAGAAGTCTCCCGCGAGGTAACGATATTATGTATTTTTTTTCTCCTGATAGCAATTTTCTTGGATTCTGTTATCGACTTCTCTTTCTCAACTTATCTCATCAAACCCATATCTGCAGTTCGCCCAAGAACAGGAATTCTTCCGCCAGGCAGCTCTTGTCTCTAAGAAAGAGAAAGAAAAGGTAGTAGCCTACTAGCCTATACCCAGATGTAGATACAAATATCATGTATGTATGTATGATTTTATTGGGGCTTTTGACTTTTGGTTAAATGGAGTTAATGAGTGCTGTTAAACTAAATTAGATACCGAGTCCATCACCAGCCCTTTTCTCAAATTGAGTAAACATTTGAGTAAGCACTCCAATGGACATAAAGTCATATTTGAGCTAAAATTTGAAAAAAGGCTTTGTTAACGACATAGTGGTAAATTTGAAAGTCTCAGCATAGCCTTGAAACTTTTGAGTAGAGAAAAGAGTCGCTTCTCGTGAGTGAAAAAATGAGTAAGACTTATTTTAGTATGAGTTTGTAGACATTAGGAGATTTTTTACTGAAGTTAAAGTTTGAGTTAGGGTTGGAGATTTCCTAACATAATATTAGTAAACGTGGGTATATATTGATTAATGTATTGACATAGTGGGGTGTGATTTGGTGTATAGTTGGAGATGATGAAGGCAGTGAGCTTTATGTATGTCCGCCCGCCTGGTTATAATGCTGAAAGTGCCAAAGCTGCTGAAATTTGTGACGAGAAGAAGCAACAGGAAGATCCATCTCTGGATGGGGCATCAAATGCAATGTACTGATGCGCCAGGATACATGGATATGTTTGTTTCTACGTTTAGTAGGTGTTCAAATAGTTGTTAGTTTATTTTTTCTTACCTGGAGAATAATTTTGTAGGCCTCTGGAAGCTATATCCAGCAGGGATCAATCACGTGAAGAGAAAAAGAAAAAAGTACCAAAAGATGTTTTTGGTCGCACTTTACCAACTGAAGAGCAATTTGAAATCCTTAAAAATGCTCCAAGGTATGTCTGAATAACAAATCTTGACATTGGCGATTTGTAACTTGTTTTCAGTTTCGATTGAAATAGTTGAGACTGTATATTACAATAGGGAGGATTAGATTTTTGTATGGCTGAGTTGGAAACAGATCCATGGAGTTTATTATATGGAATGTTTAGTGAAAGAAGAGATCTCCAAATTTGTCAAAAAATTTGGTTGTGGTGCTTATCACTTTGCTAGTATATGCACTGCCAAAAAAATACTCTCTCATATTTGATGATATCTCGCCTACATGGCTTCGTCAACTGACAACCTAAAGATTGAACCTGAATTGTCCTTATGCTGTTGCTCCTCTTTTATGGTTGTGATGGATAGTACCTCCTTTCTGCTTTTCTTCCAAATTGAAGTTTAGGAATAAGATTCACCAGCTTCTAATCATCAGCTATAACGAACACAATGTGTTGAATGATGTTAGGAGGGTACATCTGAACTTCGTATCTGGGTACCCTCCAAGGATCCTATCTATTATCCACAATCGTTCATTATGTCTACCAAAGGAATGATGTTAAGAATGTATATATGAACTTCGTACTTTGGTAACCTCCAAGGATCATATCTGTTATCTACAATCGTTGATTATGCCTATGGAAGGTATATGTTGAATACCTGAGCAATCAACGATGAATAGAAGAGACACATTGATAAAAGTCGAAGACGTATATGTGTAAGTAGAAATGAAACTGTAGTTTAAGTTAACCTGTGAACTGAAGCCAGGCCTTATTCTTTACATCTTATTTGTCTAGTGGACTAGCTGGTCAAAAACTACCTGTAAGGTTTTCATGTGGACTAAAAGGGAAAATCTTGGAGGATTGCCGGCTCTGTTGCAGACTGTAGTATTTATCCTGTGACGTCAATATGGATAACCAACTTCATTTGCAAAGAGCCCTCATAGTACCATTAACATTAAGGACAAAACAACAAAGGGGCCCAATGAAGGCCACAGGATATTTGTTAGTGCTTTTAGCTGGGCCATGGGATGTGTGATTTGAAAGAAAAGGGTTTTCAATATATTTTAATCGAGTTGTTTCTTCTCTCATCTTCCTTCCTCTTCGGAAGATGACCTAGTAATCATAACCGATGCTTTGTTGAGTTAGTTTTAGTTATTTCAGATAGTCTTCCTCTGTTAAGCTAACTCGATAGAATGGATTGCTTTGAAGAAGTAAACTATTTTTTTTTGGAGGAGTCCAAAGAGAAATAGGTTCACTACACTTCCTATACCGGCGATGCAGCAAATACTTGCAAAAGCCCGCCCAATATGAAACTCTGCAAAAATAAGAGCTCGTGATTCTTGTAGAGAACTACTAATTGGCATTCTCATTGAGTATAGACTATAGACGGTGAAGTTAAGTTACCTTTAAAGCTTACTTCCCATAGGAAGAGGCTCAGACAAGTGTTGAGCAAAAACCAGCATTGCTTCTTCATCTTTTCTGAAAGACATATTGACTAAGCGCCCCATCACACACCTCCAACACAACCCCCCCCCCCCCCCCCCCCCCCCAACCCACCCACACACCCCACCAAAAAAAAAACCCAACCCACCAACCAAAGAAAAAATAAAAGGATGCAGTTGAAAAAAAAGGATCTCCTAGTCTCTCTATTTGGTACGAAAACTACCCCTTCTCCAGTCAAACAATTGTTGGTTCCTGCATAATTACTTGCAAGAGGATCTCATTACCTTGTTTGGATCTGTCTGTTAAAGATATGTGTGGGTAACGGTTAAGACCACAAATTAGTTTTGTGAGGTGACGGTTGGAACAATCATATATGTCATCTTAGTCATTTAGATGGATTTCTTTGATGCATTTATTATATATTTCCTCTATGTAAATCTCATGTCTAACTAATGCATTCATTTCTTTCCCCCCCAGGATGGGGATCATGGCATATTGCCATGTCAAATAATTTGTTGAACTCTATGCTTGATGTTTTGTTCCATTGTGGTAGTTTGGTTATTTAGTTACAATCACCTCAGCAGTGAGCAGTTGTATTAGGTTGTGCTTAGGTAGTGCTCCACCCTCATTACTTCGAATAATGTTGTTTTCCAGGATGGAAACAGGTGCTCCTGCAAGGGTGAAACCATTTGGAGTTGAAGTGCGCAATGTAAAATGTCTAAGATGTGGAAATTATGGCCACCAAAGTGGTGATCGTGAATGTCCATTGAAGGATGTTATAATGCCTAATGAAGAGAGCCGATTGAAAAGAGATGATCCCTTGACAGCAATGCTGGCCCACGCAGATTCTAGCGAGGTGATGTTAATTTGAGTTAAGGGGGTTATAAGCTCCATATTCATATTAGAGAAATTCCTGCGTGATTTTTTCCCTCACAAGAAGCTAAGTGAAAAGGGGATCCAAAAACCTCTGACTATTTGATTTGTCAATGAGAATAAGAGAAGTCTTGAACATTAGTTAAGTTGTTTTAAGTAAGCAAATGACAAAAGGGGATAAAAATTTCAGTAGACACTAGACAAAGATACTCAACTAAGGAAAAGTTTGGCGGTTATAGTGGTGAACATTTAGGTAAAATTCCCATGATTAGCTAGGCGAGGAAAAGCTGACCATTTATTTTAATCTGTACTTGGAGCTGTTCCAGCTGTTCTCGTATTGAAATCTTTATTTTAATCTGTACTTGGAGCTGTTCCAGCTGTTCGCGTATTGAAATAATGAGACATAGAGGGACGTACTCCTCTAATAGAAACAAGGGTTATATTTCACTTTGTTCCAGATTAAGTTGCGAGTGTCTATGGATCTTGAAAAGTGCATTGAAAATAAGATGGTTTGTTGTATCAACCTTTATTTCTCTGTTTGGTTGGATCAAGTGAAAATAAGATGGTTTGTTGTATCAACCTTTATTTCTCTGTTTGGTTGGATCAAGTGTCTAAAATTATGCTCTCTAAATGTGCGTGATAACGTGTGTATAGATTTGGAGCATTAGCAGTTTGCTAATCATTCTCTCTCCCTCAAAAGTCAAGGTCCTGCTTGTGGCCGGTTCTAATAATTAATATCCAGTTTTTGACTGGTGTTCTCTGGCTTATTTTGCAGCCTCTAAAGTGGGAGCTTAAACAAAAACCAGGAATGAGTCCTCCCCGTGGAGGGTTCAACCCAGACGATGCAAACCAGCAAATAGTTGCCGAGGACATATTTGATGAGTATGGAGGTAGAAGCTTTTCCTTGTATGATATGATGTTCGTATGAATTTTGGAAGTGCACAAATGTTTATTATCATTCCCATCGATGTAGGATTCCTTGGTGGTGAGAACATCCCTGAGCTATTGACTAACTTCTCTTCTGGCAAACCTGATAAGAGGTCCAAGACTAAGAAGAAGCACAGAAGGCGGTCACCACTCACTTATCCTGAATTGAAACATCATAAGGGCGAGCGGACGTCCAATGATGATGATCGGAAGAAGAGGTCAAAGGAGAAAACACATGAGACAAAGAAACAAAAGAATTATGAATCAAGTCCGTCAGTTGATGTACAGTTTGATAGGTGGGGTGGATCATTTGATGATGACAACAAGAGGAGCTCAAACAAAAGGCGCTCACTGCCAACTTATCCTGAATCGAAATATCATAAGGGCGAGGGGACATCCAATGATGATGATCGGAAGAAGAGCTCAAAGAAAAAAACACATGAGACGAAGAAACAAAAGAATTATGAATCAAGTCCGTCAGTTGATGTAGAGTTTGATAGGTGGGGTGGATCATTTGATGATAACAAGAAGAGTAGCTCAAACCGGGGAAATCAGAAAAGGCGCTCACCACCAACTTATACTGAATCTGAATCAAAGCATCGTAAAGGGGAGTGGTCCACTGATAATGATGATCATGATGAGAGGATGAGGTCAACGAAGAGGAAACATGAGACTAAGAAACAAAAGCATTATCAATCTAGTCCAGCAGATGATGCAGAGTTTGATAGGCATGATGAGTCATGGAACGGTGATAATGAGAGGAAAAGGTCAAAGAAGGGAAGTCATAAAAGAACAAAGCAGAAACATTCTGAATCAACTTCATCAGAGGATGCAGAGTTGGATAGGCATCGTAAACGACGCAGACACGTGCATTCTTATTCAAGTTCATCTGAAGATTCAGGCTACAATGGGCGGCATAGAAGTAAGCGCTATCATCGTGCTGGCCATCGCAACCGCTCTGATTTTTAATTCAGAATGAGATTTTGTTTGCCTTGGCTTTAACCTTTGTACTAGATTGAGAAAAATGAAGACTGGCTTTGACCTGTTGTGTAGATCGAGCAAAATGTAGACGCTTTTTGGTGCAATATTACGAGTATTCCATATCTATAGAAAACCTGAATAACTTTAGTTTCGATTGTCATGCCATTGTCTGTGTAAGGAGGTATTGTTTTCCATTTTTGTTACTTGTTGCCACTGGCCAGTCGAGTTGAAATTTCTGTGGCATTAGAGTTCACCTTGGGATCCTATCGTGTAAAATACTTAAAAAGATTTTCATCAGGTGCTTGAATTGCTATGACATTCAGAATCTCCTTCATATGTGAGAGAGACAGAGAGCGCGCGAGAGCGAGAGAGCGGGGGTTGCAGTTGGGCTGTTTCTTTCCGTCATGGGTTATTTCCAGAAGAAGCTAGAAGACAAGTTTAAGAAATGGTGGTGTACATCAATGAGAGCAACCAGTGAGGGAGGTGGATTTAACCTGATTCACTTGCAGATGTAGTCACTTGCAGAATGATTTCAATGGTGATGGCATTTTAAATTACATTGTATATGTCGCAAGTGATAAGAGATTGAGGAAGTCGATGTGTATAGATGGGTTTGAAATTGTTCGATACGCATTGGCTTCATTAATTTATGAATTTTACGTATATTAGATGATTATGAACACAATTATGTCCATATCTACCTATAAAAATCTATGCTCACATACTTTGTCTAAGGGATTTATACAGAAGCTGTCCTATCTAGTTCTTATTGCAGCTTAATTTTTGTGTACTGCAAAAAAAGATATGTTCTCATTTGATGCGATGGCAAAGTGCTGAATCTCCCAGTTATTGCAGCGTAAAAGAATCAAAGCAAGTGCTCACTCACCTGACTAATGTGGCGTGAAAGTGACTCACGAGAATCAATTTATCAGCCTACTTACTACGCACTACAGTATGGTTTTTACAAAAATATTTTGCTTTCCGAGCAATGAAAATAACTCAACTTATGTTTACCCTAACTTTATTATTGAGCATTTCGATATTTTTCTTGTCTTTTACCAACTTTCGTAGTTTTGAGTCAGATTTACAGAGATTATTTATTTTTATATTTAATAAACTTGTTTTATTCTTTCTTTTTTTCAAAAAAAATTTATCATAATTTTTAAAATTTTAGATTACTTGATGAATTATTTTTTATCTTTAGTAATTTATTTTTATAATTTTAAATGTATTTTTTATTTTTTATTTTTATTTCGATGAGATAAATAAGTAATTTTAAAAAATTGGGAAAAACTAAGGGTTGATAATATACAAAAGAAATTATGAGAAATGATCCAAACCAGATGAATAAGAATGTTGGGGATCAACATGCGAAAATTGAAATGTTAGTTGTCAAAATGACAAAGAAAACTAATTGGAGGTCTATGCGGTAAAGCCCAAACGAAAACCAAAAACCCTCTTAGTATTCCCTCCACTCTCACATTACATCTCTCTCTCTCTCTCTAGGGTTTTGCCACTGCAAGAGAAGCAAGGAAACAGGAAATGGCTTCGTTAACCAAGGTTTTCGGGAGGGGTTGCAGAGCTCTGATGGCGGGTGCTAAAAGTTCCTATGCCACGGCTTCCAACAAAACCGTCGCCACCGCTGAAAATGTCACTAGTCGTACAGCCGGCATAATGAAGCCATTGCCGGTCTCCCCTGCTCTTCGTGAGTTTATTGGTGTTTCTGAAGCTTCTCGTTCTGACGTCGTCAAAAAGATCTGGCAGCACATCAAGCTCAAGAATCTCCAGGTATTCATAGTTTATACGGAGTACTACCCTAATAGTGTGTTCTTTGGTAGTCCTTTATTAAACTTCATATTTTCCATTTGAGTGGATGAATTCTTATATGTGTAGCTGTGTATGTGTGGGTGTGTAATTATATGCACATTGAACCGAGAGCAAGGGGTGGACTGGCGGCAGGCGTACCCCTTCCTGGATTCGCCTCCCATTCCTGAAGGAGTTACTATACCGGAGTTTATGTGTATATGTATAAGTAACCGTATGTTTGTTTCTCAATGGCAACTCCAGAAATTTTAGCCAGTGGCCCTTCATTAATTTTACAGCAAAGTTACACGTACCATATTCATTGTATCCTTCATAGAATTGACAGAGAATCTAGACTGTGTAAATCATAAATAAAAGCGTAATTTCACATATTGATAGTGCTGGTAAACCAAAAGCGATAAAAAGACATGAACTTTCAAAAATTGTGCTCCAAAAATTTCATCTCCTGAAATCTTTCAGGGTAAGTAAGCTCGTTTATCAGTGCTCCGTTGTTTATCTGCTTCCATATTAGAAATCAAGGTATCATTCATTATTTTATCTCCCATTTGACAAGTAAAATCAATTGCTAGCAAATGGACTTATGTATATGTACACAATAACAAAAGACAAGAGTAAAAATGTAATTCACATACAAATAACTGATAGAAAAGAAAGTGAAAATAGCCCTTTTAGTAAGCTTTAGTAGGCTTTTATACTTTCAAGTCTGCACTTGAAAGTTAAATCTATTTATATATGGATTCAAGGGTTTTTGTAGTGGTGTCATGTGACTAGAGGTTTCCAAAAAAGATGAATCATACTCAGTAAATGTTGAAAATTTCCTTCCCACTTGGTTCACTTGACACCAGTCCAAATAGGCTGGCGTTGCCCCTGGTTTCTTGTGATAAGTGTGCAGATTAAGCCATACAAAACATTTCCTTTTTGCTTTGATCGACAACTGTGTTTTGGTATTAGTGATTACTGCTTTGGTAATAACTGCTGTCTTGAGAAAATTGAATGAGGGTTATGTATCTTGGAACTGATATACTACTAGTTTATTTGCTTTTTATGGTTGTGACTCTCCTTTTTTCCTTTTGCATACATTCTTAGGATCTTGAAGTGTTCTCTTTGTGATGCAAATGAGGTGAACTTGGGCCATGTTGGATTAGTTTGTATAGATATGGATTGGGACTCACGACTCAGTTTGGTTTGGGTTATTATTACGGTTTCATTGGACAACCAATCCCACAAAACATGTGATATACCGTTACCTTGATGGATGTAGGAGGGGTTGTACAAGCGCTGTAACTTGGGAAGAGGAGAATGCCCAGTATTGAATGAGAATGTTTTACGAGGCTTATTAGGAAGTGCTTTGAAGAACAGAACCAGCTGTTCTATTGTTTGACAGTGGCACCCTATTTCAATCCCGCTAAGTAAAGGACAAGTAATGGAAATGTTTCAAAAGGGTGACTCTGGGAGTCCTTCAATCTTTCTTGCACTTTCTGGATTTTTATTCTTCATTTTTGGTTTTTAGTTAGTTTGTAGATGTACTTTCGTCTATCCCTTATTACGTGACTCTCCTTATTACCTGATATTCCTCTACACCCCTACCTATGGCAGCAGTTTTGCTTTATGGTTGGGCTACTCAGTCACATAATATGATTGGCTGAGGTATTGTATGAGTTTTTCTGGACTTCCAGCATGGAATGAGGAGGTTTGGCGGTTAGAAGGATAGACTTTTTGTGGATTAGTTATATTTGATGTTCTGGCAAAAAAATGATAGGATGGATGGCCGTGTGCAATATACCCCCTTTTCGTTTGCAGGGGAACACATCCATAGCCCCTGAGGATAGTGTTAACTTTAAGTGAGAGAGATTGTCTGCCTTCAGGTGAACCTCGGGGATGTGGTTATAAGTTTGTGAATGGTCAGTAAGTTAGTCATTGGTGTAAGTGAGGACTCGGATGTTAAATTTCGTCATGCTAGTGATGTTATACTGCATGGATGAGTTAGTTGGAAGTGCAAACTTAAAGCCCAAAGTTAGACTACCTTGTAGGACTATTTTTGGGCATCCAACATTCCAACATATATCTGGTGGCCTAAGGAAGTTTCAGCTATTGTTACCGACCATAGGTTTCTCACCCTTCTCACTGACCCTCTTTTCTTATCAGAGTAGAATCTTGTGTGGAAAGTATTTTCAGCGTTTTTAATGTTTGGTTGAATCTAAAATGCTTTGTTATTTGTGGAACACTTCTATTTTCTGCATTTTTACGGAGACGAGATTATTTTTGCTATATTTTAGCATGATAAAGTAAGAGGCAAGCATTTTTTACAAATTATTTTAGTTCAGATTGTAGGAATATGGAACTGTAATGTGTCAACTATCCTTTCTTCTGTTTGATTTGTATATGCTTTAAGCACTGACAGTTTTGTTTCTCATTGTGTGGGTTTTATGCTCGTTTGGCGTGGAAATTTTTCTGTGAACGCAAATTGTCATTACTGAGATGTCACCTGACATTGCAAATATACTAGAAGCTTTTAGTGAGATTCATGAATGCCCTTGTTTTTTTAATATTTGTTTGAACTTGTTTAGTGCCATTGCAACTGATCGTGATGGATTCAGTTAGCTTTTCTTGGTGGTGATTGGATTATCTGCTATATGTTTATTTGGTGCTTGGCTTTAGCGAAAATTTGGGATGGGTATATTTGAAAAGTCAAAAGTGTCAGTGTTACTTCTACATGGGTTAACGCGCCTTGTTTTTCCCCCTTCTGTTTTCTTTCTTTTCACAGAATCCTCAAAACAAGAAAGAGATCTTCTGTGATGACAAGTTGAGAACAATATTTGATGGTAAAGATAAAGTCGGGTTTTTGGAGATTGCAAAACTGTTGAAGCCCCACTTTGTTAAATCTTAGTCATGCTCCTGGAGAGAAGGGATTCAGAATTGACTTACCTTTTTTTGTTGTTCTTATTGCCTGTCGATGTTTGAATCCGTAGTTATGAATTTGGTTCAGATGCTTTAGCATCCTTCATCTACTAGGGAAAAAAAAAGACTATGGCTTGTCAAAGTGAATCCTATGACTTTTGCTGTCTCGAGATAGGTTTATATAGGTGAAATTGAATGTTGTCTGGCCTTGTGGCCCTAATTTCTGGATGTGGACTTTCTGAAAGGTAGTTAGCAGATATATGAAGATCTGGCATTTCTACTTAGCATTTCAAAGTAGAATTGTGAACGAGCTAACTTGACTTGAACACCGTATAAGGTTAAAAAAACGTGTTTAAGTTTTACTTGTTAGTCATTAGATGCGTTGACTTTCCCTGAGATTTCTAATAAGTATAGGGACATCTCTTGAGGTTTTAAAAAATATAATTATCTCTTCCGTTTTTGAAATTATTAGATCATTAGTCTCTGTCATTAATTTTTATTAGTTGCCGTTAGTTTTTCATTTAAATCTGATCATTTTGTCTTTCATTTACACTCACACTCTTAATTTTTTTTAGAGAGATTCATGCTAGTTTTTTAAATCAAAGATTAAAGGATTTTTTCTTGCATATTTTTAAAATTGCTCCAATTCAAAAAAATAAATTGGTACCAAAACTTTAAAAAATTAAAATTCTTTCGTACATAACTTTTTAAAATTATGGCACTAATTTAAAAATCTTGCTTATTTTTTTTAAATTGATGCAACTAATTTATGCACGAAAATACTTTAATCATTTAATTTAAAAAACTAGCATAATTTTTTGTAAAGAAAAAAATTAATTATAATATATATTAAAAAATAATTCATTCATGCATCAATAAAAAATTATTTATTTATATTAAATTAGGTTATTCAGATTAATTTACATGCACATCAATTTAAATTTTAAGAATAAATTTATTTATAAAATAAAAAATTTTGTAGTTTTTTACTATTATACACTTATAGAACAAGCACACAAATTTGGAAATATTTTGTTTTTCAACGTTATAGATTTTTTCACTGTATATTTATTATTTTTACAAGATACTTATTTTTAGTTAAAAGTGTTAAATCTCAAAAAATATTATTAAAAAAAATTATAGACTGAGTGTGGAAAAAGGCTAAAATTGTGAAATTTAAAGATGAAACTAACGGAAACTAAGAAAAACTAATGAAAAGGAATAATAATCTAATAATTTTAAAACCAAGAGAAATAATTGTATTTTTTGAAATCTCAAAGAAAGATTGCTATAATTGTCAAAAGCTTAAAATGTACGTACTTTTTCTAAGGTTTCCAATTACAGGGATCTTTCTTGTGATTTTAAAAAAGACACTCACCTCCCCTATTTTTAAAAGTATTGAAGTCTTTTCCCTTTGTGTTCATTTTAAGCGGATAACGTTTGTTTTACTCATAATTATATACAATTAGTTTGGAGCAAAGTTATCAATTTCATATCGGCGAGTGTATTAATTTTGCTACTGGTACAATACGTATCGGTACTGGTGTGTGTGTACCGTTTCGGATTTAATGCTAAAATTAATATAGATATTTCATAAAATATTTTTTAACAAAAAATTATATTAAACATATAAAATGAAGCATCACAATTAAAAATAAATCACCAAACATAAAAAAAAAAAATTAATCTTAATTTATGTCTAATTACCTAAAAAATATTAATTAAATTTTTTAATTTATTTTTAAATACAGACCAATATGGTACGGAACAGTTTGGAATATGCCAAAATAGTGACTGGAATGATATTTCGGTGGTCCGGTACAGTTATGATGGCTGTACGAGATGTACCGGCCGATACGGGACGAGATTAATAACTTTGATCTGGAGTCACTATTGAAATTTTGAGTTCGCGGTTAATCTCGAAATATCTTTTTAAGTCAACAGTGAATTTTTAGAATTTTTTCGAAAATAAAATCTAAATAGTATGACCAAAAGGGGTTTAAATGTGCAATATCAGTAACTTTTATTTCTTCAAGTGAGACAGTGACTAAATAAGAATATTTTTTAACTTTAGTTTTTGCTTTTTGTATTTTTTAATTTATTATTATTTTGACATTATTAATCCCCATTCGTCAATATATTATTTTTAACTCGTGAATTTTATTATTATTTTTTAAATAAAATATTTTTTTTTATAAAAGCGGGTCTTAGTGATGTTCAATCCCAATTTATTATTTTTTCGTTCAATTGTCAGTAAATGATGAAAAATAATGGGAATTTTGAATTTTGACATTTTTTTTGGTGTTCATTACTAAAAAAGAGCGAGTCCCACACTTGAATTTTTTCCCCTAGGATTTACATCGCGAAAAAATTTTAAAGAAGCAAAAAAAGTAGAACTAACTTTTCTTTGATCTAATTTTCTCATTTGTATTTTTTTCTTTGTTTAATTTTTTTTTGTATTTGTCGATTTTGCATCTAATTTTTATAAATTATTGGTTCGTCTTAACGAAAAAACTACAAAAGTATAAAATTTTGTTTAAAAAGTTCACTGAAGACAAAAATAAGTTTTAAAAACTCTATTCTTTTCAAATTTGGTTCATATTCTTTTACTTTTATGAAATCTCTCGTCCATACGAATCAATAATCTATAAAAAGTTGACGTGCTAGTTTTGTCTCAATTTTTATAGATTATTGGTTTGTCTTGACGAAACAAATTTAAAAAGTATAAAATTATATCAAAAAACTAAAAAAATATTAAAGACGAAAAAGAAGTCAAAATGGACACTATTTTTGGATTATTTTTGTTTTTTCTGAAAGTTTTTTCAAATTTGGTTCGTATTTTTTTATTTTTTTGAAACCTTTAATCGAGGCAATTTCAAATTTGTTTTCAGTATATATTTTTGAAACTTTCATATATTACCTTTACTCTTTTGTGAAGTGATGGAATATACAAAGTGCATTTAAAAAAAAAAAAGTTTCAACCTTCTTATAGCATGCCCAAGGGTGCTTTGGGTATTTTTGAAAAGAAATATGATGATATCAGCAAAAAGTAACTTATTTTTAACAGATTTGGACGACAAAGGGGGAAATAGTACAATACTTTCAAAAGAGGTCCCTGTAATTATTAGAAAACTCATGTGGGGTCGGTCAGTGCATAAACCCTTAAAGTTATAATTAAAAGAATCTTATGTTTAAAAGTAAATTACATTGATTTTTTTAACAAACTCGTGATCTTTTTTTTCCTTGATATGATAAGTTTTAGTGTATAGTGTTTTCTATTAGATACAATAACATATGGGACAAAAAAATAGACGAGGTTCATTAAATAAAAAATATTATTTTGTATAAATATAAATAATAATTTTTAAATATAAAATGTATAAGTAATTTTACAAAGTTAACTAATTTAATTCAAGATTAATTAGATTTTAGGATTTAAAACTTGAACGGGAAAAAGAAATTGAAGCACTAAAAAAAATGTTAAATTCAAAGCAAAGTTGTCAATCTCGTACCGGCGGACGTACCGATTTTGTTACTAGTACGGTACGTACCGCTACCGGTGTACCGTTTCAAATTTATCGCTAAAATTAATATATATATTTTAAATAATATATTTTAACAAAAAAACATACTAAACATAAAAATAAAGCATTATAATTTAAAAATAAATCACAAAACATAAAAAAAAAAAGATGATTTTAGTCTCAAATTATGTTAAATTATCCAAAAAAACATATTAATAGATTTTTTTAATTTTTTTAAATACAGATCGGTACGGTACGGTACTGGCCGGTATTGCCGGAACAGGCCGGAACAGTCCGGAACAAGCTGGAACAGCCCGGACCAGGCCGGAACACTTGCCGGAACGGTACTCCGGTGGTCCGGTACCGTTACGAGGGCGGTACGGGACGTACCGGCTGGTACGGGACGAGATTTACAACTTTGATTCAAAGTCATGAAAGTTTTTTTATGACATAAACTAAATACATATATATGTGTGCGTGTGCGTGTGCGTGTGCATGTGCGTGTGTGCATGCGCGCACTCGTGCTTCTAGTAGGTAAATTATTTATAGAGAAAGCAAACATAACAAGATACATTAAGTGGTAAATATAATTTTAAAAATAAAAAATAGTTGTTAAAATATAAGATGTATATCTTTTTGCACAAACTTGATCAAATTGTAAATGGGTAAAACTTGAAATTACGGAAAGATATTATCTCGATTATGGCAGTGATGGATTCTATGAATTCTTTTTGTTTCTCTCGACTTCGTTGACCTACAAGACAATAAAACATTAAAGGAGTCTCCACCACTGTGGTGAAAAGATACTCTGATGGATAAGTCAATACTAAGATTACAAGAAACTCTCTTTTCAATAACTATGAATAGTGTAATAGCATGTATCTTTTTTCATGACTTTGAACTTTTATTTATAAACTTTTATCATTCAATCAATCTGTGTTATATTTGATTTTTAATTCCTCATTAAAAACAGATCAGAAGTGTTTTCTCATTGGTCACTAATGAGATAAATCTAATTTGGACTCTCTAATGACTTATTTTCTACCATTATGTTTTCATTCAAACTCAAACTTCTCGTTCTAAGTTGAATTGGCTTTAGACTTTTCGTCCTTACCTAATTAGAACTATTCTTGAGATAATCAAGATTCTAACTTATTTTAACTAATCGTCTTTCTCAAATCAGTTGAACTACCAATAGTCTTCTTTAGGTCAGCTAATTTCATAGTAATCTCGGCATCACTCACATGAGTGAGAGCATACTTTTGCCAAGCTTTTACCACTACTTTAATAATTCATGTCGGAAAAATTACAATATTAGCTATTTAAGCTTTACCTCCTTTGATTACGCCCACGTTTATTTGCTTCGTGCCAAGCTGCTGGAGTAGGCAAAGCTAACCAAATTCAATGTAACAAATACCTCCTTCTTGGATATATATCCCAAACCACCGTTTGAAATTCATATCGTTATATTTAATGTCATGTGGCGTTTGTAGCAATTTTCGCGGTAACCAACTCGTCCCATGCATGCACACCCCAAACATTTTAAACCTTTATTGAGATGGTAAATTCACTTTTTCTCATCCCCTTTTAACCCCCGACCTTTCCTATTCCTCTATATATTATGTAGGAATTACCAAAAAAAAAAAAAAGAGTATTAATACTTTTTGTGAGTGTCGAAGCCAAACTACTCTAACTCTCACTGGTTCATTTGCATTGCCATTGCCATCCCCGTTCTCACTGGTACCGTTTTCATTCTCAGAGCCACTGTCATTAGCACCTTGTTCAACAATAATCATAGGAAAGCTCAATTTCCTGCTTTCGTAATGAAACGACCATACTTGCACAATCATACTTTTTTTGACCTCATACCTTTCACATAAATCATGCCACTTCCCGTTAAACATGTACATCAAGCTCTTGTTGCACCCAATAAATAGCATATCAATCCCGATCTGATTATTCTTGTTCGATGTCCTTTTCCTCAGCAGCTCTTCCAGACTTCCCCTCTCATGGTTAGGAAGTCTAGTTTGTACTAAGTGGCTAAATGACATAGATATACGGTTCTAACCCCTCGACAAGTCCACTGTGTATAACTACGTTTAGATCATCAGCTTCACGTTGAATTCGTTTGTCCTCCGGATCCACTCCATGACTTCTTCAGGCAAGTTGGGTATGTAACCTGGACTCTTATGAACTCCTTTCTTAAATCCAGTAGTATTCTTCTTCTTCAATGCCTTAGCCACTTTTTCTTCTTAAATGTCTTCACTTTTGAACCAGATTCTCTGATTGACATTTATTTATAGCCTAACAAGTTTTTAGAAAACGTGTGCGTGGAAAATAAAGCGGGTTAGTTTCTATCGTCAGATGATTGATGCGTGGCATGATTTGGGACGCAACGGTTATTGTGAGCTATTGCTTCAACCTCCAACGGTTCCCTCGATAGTCATGATAGTACAATCAATCAAAGGCCTCCACGTGGACCATAGCTAGTAGGGATCGCATTTTAATATGATTTGATACATATCCGAACTGTGTTTATTTTCCCAAACCATAACCGAAATATTTTCCGTCCATACGGTTATAGAGCAAACAAATATATATCCTCTTGGTTACAATTCGAATACGATTACTTTTATACAACCGAACGGATATCCATAATCGAACCGAATCCAAAACCAAATCGTGTGTGTGTGTGCATGTGTATATATAATATGCGCTTATGTAATATAATACGTATAAAGCTAAAACTAACCTAATATATATAATATAACTAAAACTAAAACTAACGTAATGCTAATATAGTTTTTTTTCTTTGGTTCAATTGCATAGGTATGAATTATGTAAATGGAAGATCTATATCAAATTAGAAATGAAGCTGGTTTCCCTTACATCTTTTTATCATTTCTATGATTTCATTTTGGGGTTACATTCTATTGTTAAACTACTTTTTATTTTGTTGCGTTATTGTTGATTTAGTTACAGTTGGTGAATTTCTATTAATAGTAATGTAATATGTAATGTGTTATTTGTTAGTTTGATTTGTTGTCAAAATATGAATAGTAGTTCATTTTTCGAATATGAATAGGAATTCATTTTTTTAAAAATTACATTCGGATCGGATTCTGAAAAATTAGGAATATCCATTCGGTTGGGTATTAACCGATATCCAATGAATATAGTTACGGTTGACTGATTTGAATAACCAACAGATATCGAATTGGTTACGATTATTGGTTAGTGTACGAATATCCTAATATCCAATCCGAACCGATTCGTTGCCATTCCTAACAACTGGTTCAAGGCTCAGTACAAATTTCTAGGCTCCAAACGACACAAGTTTAATTCATCTCATTAGACTAAAGTCGAGCAGAGAAATTGAGGAGCTATTGTAGTTAGCCGAATACCCACAAGTATGGGTCTTCAGCCCAATGGCATGCTTGTCTCATCTCCTTTAGGGACAAGCTGGATCAAGCCCAAGTTAGATCAGTTGATACCAAACCCTGAGGTTCGATAAGCGCATCAGGCATGCCTCAAGCCCTCCCGAGCGCATGACTCTAGACTGAGCCGAACCTCCTTATATAGTCAGTGCACAAGATGAATCATGGGAAGATTCTCCCAGGTGACACTACTCGATCATGTCGCCAAGGGCTTAATGCTTGACACGACTAGAGTATCCTGTGTTCCCCATGTGGGCAATTTGCCTAGGAAGATGTGGGGCCATTGTGGTTGCTAGACATGGGGGAGTTAGTGCCCAATTCGCACATATGTAGGGCACATGGTAGAAGCGTCGTGACTTGCAATCCATGACGCAATATTCTCAACTAACCCTCCAAGTGCTCTGTTGAGATTCTCTATAAATAGGTCAGGAGTGCTCCATTCTCAGATACGTGCAAAAACACCACTCAAGCTTTCAAGTTGGTTTACCTTTTTCACCGGAAACTAACTAGAGTATCAGAATGCCCACTGGAAATCCAACCCCAGTCGACATTAACTTAGTATTGGTTGTTTTGCAGTAACGTGAAAGAAGAGTAAAGAATTCAATGAGAAGTCAACATGTAGGATCTCAAACTCCACAATAATTTAGTTCACCAAATTTGGTATTAATTTATACATTATCACATTCATGTTCTCGCACTACTCAATTAAAATGAATATGACTATAATAGTTTATAATTCCAATCAAATAAGGAACTTCAACCCCAATTTATTATTAACCTCATTCAAGTTATAACATATATCAATGGAAACCTTTAAATGTAGAAGCAACTTAGAGAACTCGAATCTAAATCTGATATCTGACCAAATCTCAGTAACAAACGTAAAATTTTTGAACGATTGCACATGCTCTTTATAAAGATTTCCCGAGTTCTCCTTCAGAAAAAGAAATGTATTGGAAGAGTAACAAGTTTCAAATGACCTATCTACATTATATAATAAATACGTGCATGATAAATAATGTTTTATTTTAAAAAGATATAAAATTATACATACATATATATATATATATATATATATATATATATATATATATATATATATATATATAAATCACGTCAACGTTAATATTTATCTTTTCTCTGAGAATTTTTTTATAAATTTCTTTGACGTTCAAGCTTCTTCTCTTAGATAATGAGAGTAGCTTTTCACCCATCTCGCAAAAAAATAGGGAGGGGGGTGTGGCTGCCTAAAGACCAAAAAATCATTTCTCTTGTCATTTTTTACAATATTAGTAATTCTTATTTTCAGTACTTGATTTTAGGGGGAAAATTTGGTTTTAGCTTTATTTTGGAAAAATATTAAAAATTTAAGTAACTAAAAATAATATTTAAAGATCAACCGTGGACTCAATTATTGACAAAATTAATTTTTTTTGGTTCTTTTTAGTGTTCTGTGGTATTTAAAAATTTAAGATTGAATATTTAAGTATTTTTTTAAATATTAAGTGTTCCATGATACTTAAATTATTTTTATTTTTGTTTTTTTAACCCATTTTGTTTGAACATAAAGACAAAACATATAAGTGTTTCTTGATGCGAAAAAAATATAAATGCTTCATTAATACACAAAAACACGCTATTTCTTATATTTAAATAAAAAGATTTAAAAGCAATTCTCCATTTAATGCTTATATTACATTTAAAATAATTAAAAATCTCATTTATAATTGTCGTAACTCAAATGGACAACCACATTTTTTGGTCCTAGTATTCCTTCTTAGGGGTACCCCTTCAACGAGATACAGTGGCGGTTTGTACGTTCTTCCTCTTTCACAACTAAGAATGCACTTCGAGAGCTTGTTGCCTTTTAAAGAAGTTGAGTTTTGATGACAACTACAATACTATTATTCCGACCAACCTTGTTCCCAATCTAACATATCATTTCTACTTTTAAAAATCTGCAAAAAATAAGATGAATATGCTTAAGAACAACGTTAAATTACGTTAACTAATATGTTTTTAATTACGTTAGCTTCTATGGTTTTTCTCATCTCCATATTAATAACTAACTTGGTCAGTGATAAATTCCGGTGTGTAGTCGCGACGATTGTGGGAGCCGCTCTCCCCACTTGAACAATCACTCTCATTTAGCCTACTATTTAAACTTGAAAAGTTGTAGTCAGCTATGATGTTCTGTGAGTTAAAAACAAAAACAAATGTTAAGAAATAAAACTCATAACTTATTTTATATTATGTTATTTTTATCATTCTTAGCAAGTAATTTCATCATAACCCTAATAATTAATTTAGCGTAAGATACTCAAGACCGATTCTGAGATATTTGGGGCTCTACGCGAGATAAAAAGATGGGGCTTCTATATTTTTTTAATAATTTAAAAAAAAATACATTCAAATAAGATCTTCGTAGAACTATAAAAAATAAAATATTTTTTTGTTACATAGAAATTTATTTACTTTATTAATATGGTTGAGATCTCATAAAATATTTGTAACATTTATATTGTTAACTAATCACAATATACATATATATAATAACATAATTAATGAAATCCCAACTTGAGGTGAAAATATATTATTTGGCTAAAGTTATCCTAGCCCGGCCCTGATTGAAATACATTAGATAAATATTGAACTTATAAAAATAGGATTGTAGATGGGGTGATTTTCTTAATCAGATGAAAAATTAATATCTTAGTTTCTAGCAGGGATATATCTTTCTTGTAAGTCCGGTGATCTGCAAAATAGTAACTCGTCAAAGAATCTACCGCTGACGTAGCGGGAAAACACTTTAATGATTAAATCAGATAGAGATCACATGAATATCTATGTGAACAAGCTAATATTGTAGTAGTGTATAATGCGTACTTTTTTTCCCCATGAATCTGGACTTTTATTTATAAACTCTACGACTTAATCTTCCTAACTCTTTTAGGACTCAGATTTCTCTTCAGAATTGAAATTAGATTGTCTTCTCATTCGGGTTGGATTGACCATGAACTTCTCATTTGTATCCAGAACTATATCCAAGAAAATCAGGAAAAATTATAAATTCTAAAATAAGATTGTTTTTGTTTTTTATTTTTTTAAGTGTTCCATGATACTTAAAAATTTAAGGGTAAATATTTAAGTATTGTTTTTAAATATTTAAGTGTTCCGTGGTATTTGAATTATTTTTTTTTTTTATCCTTTTTTTGTTTGAATATAAGGGCAAACAATATTAAGTGTTCTTGCAAAGTATTTTTTTTATTTTGTTTCACATCTCTTTGAACACTTTGAAATTTGTTACTCTGTAGTTTTGAGTTGATAAAGTTAAATATGTGAATTTGTATAGTCGGTAACAATTTTAAAGATAATAATAATGATGATCTTGGTATTTATGTTAACTTTTAAGAATCTAACCGATATTATTTTTTATTTTTAATCATATATTTTTTTAAAAATACAATAGAAAAGAGTGAAATAGAAGAAAATGGTATTTTTGTAATTCGAATAGGAGAATGTTATTTTTGTAATTTAGAGAAAAAGAAAAGAGAGAGAGAAAGAGAGTGAAATTTATGAAATTTCAAGAAAAATGTTGGGTATTTGTTCGTTTTTTTTTTAGAAAGGTGAAAAGTAATTTCCTATATAATTTTATTAATTAATATTAAATTACGATTCAATAAGGAATTTTCATACGCGCTTGTTGAAATAAAAAATAAGAGTTTTCTCCTATCGTCATACGAGTAGATTGGCGATAAAGTTTTAAAGTTTGACCGATAAAATCTATGTACCACGCGTCAGGCCCCAGTTGCTCTTCACGCGTCACGTACGCGTTGAATTAACGCCTGGAATCGATGATGGATAAGCTTATATATATATTTAGACATTTACATGTCTATACGTATTAGAATTGATTCCGACTGCGTCTTCTCATCATTCCAAGGGTAAGCCTCTCTCTCTCTCTCTCTCTCTCGTTCGTGGTTCGTTATTTCAACTGCATTTTCAGATGTTATGATCAGCTTATATGATAGAGGAGATCGATAACTAGGATTGTTTGTGTGCTGTAACCGATCAATTCTTTGTTTCCGTGTTCACAAAATTAACTTGTTTTTCGTTTCTAAGAAAATGGAGGATACGAAAAGTTATTTGATTATATCCTGTGAGTGAAGAAGTCCGATCAACTCCCGGGAATAGATTTTTTTGGTCCTTTATGGGCTTCTGAAACAATTCAATCTCATGATCTAGAACTTTCAATTGCTTCTCAACTTACTTTTCTCTGTGACGAAATGGATTTCTCAGTTTGAATAACCTCCATTACACCTTCTTCCGGCTTGCATACTTCTAATTCATGTGTATTGGTGTATACATAGTTCGTAATTTTTATAATCCTTCATTTTCTCTATTATCGAACAGATTTGCTTACTGAATCCTGATTCTAAGCTGTCCTTAAAAAGTAGTTTTTTTTTTTTTTGGCCTATTTACTGACGAAATGAAGTTTTAGAGCTTAATTACAAATGAAGTTTTCACATTTGGTTGCTAAGAGAATGGAGGATAAGAATAGAAAGTTGGTTGATCATGTGACTCGGGCAATTGGAGTCGATCTTTAGTGGCGTTCTAAACAATGCAATTTCAAGATCTAGAACTTCAATTTTGTTGCTCATCTTACATTTCTGTTTGACCAACGGATTTTGCAGTTCTGAATAACATTCATGACACATTGTCCCGGCATGTATACTACTAATACACGTGTATTTGGTATTTATGTTTTGTAAGTTTTATAATCCTTCATTTTCTCTATGGTCCAACCCATTTGCCTTCATTTTCTCTAATAAACTTTTCCTGCTTCTTCAATGACAAATGAAGTTTTCAAATTTGGTTGCTAAGAAAATGGAGGATAACAAAAGAAAATTGGTTTGATCTTGTGACTCAAGAAGTTCAAGTCAACTATCTGAAACAGATTATTTTTGTTTTTACTGGGTTTCTGAAAGATCTAGAACTTCCTTTTCAAGATGTAGAACTTCATTCTCTGTGATAAAATGGATTTCTCATTCTTGAATAATGTTCATGGTACGTTTGTCGGGCTTTTATACTAGTAATGCATGCATGTATGTTTTATGTTCCTCGTTGTCTATGGTTGATCAAATTTGCCTTTTGATTGCGAGTTATGTCCTGAAAGCAGTCTTTTGCATCTTTAATGACAAAATGTAATTTTGTTAAATGCATGTAGAATAAGGCATTGCTGGATAATTCTGGAGTTGGACCATTTCTAGATTACCCATCCACTAATGACCTTAGGGGTCTTGGGTGTTTTGTTATGCCCAGTGTGATGGCATAAGTTAAATTTGCGGGATCCAAAATCAAATCAAATGATTTATGAAATAAGTAGTTTTCTCTCATAGTGGTGTTTGGTTATGATTTACAATGGCTTCACTGCGTTTGTTTTGACACAGTTGTTTTTGGCTGTAGCCTTAGTGGTGTTTAACCAAATCACTGTCCTAGGTGCATTTTATTAGATTGACCGACTGAAAGTGATAGTTAGTTTGTTGCGATTGTGCGTTATCATAAAGTTGTGTTAAACATGTTTGTTTTTTTTTCCTGAGAATTGTTAGCTTGTTGTCCGTTGGTGTTTGTTCTATGATACCTGTTCTGCGACTTTCCTCAACAGACTGACACGTTTCTTTTCCAAAGGGAAGCAGGACATGGAGTGAAAAGAAAGATAGTTCACTTCTAATCTAATATACTAAGAGGTCGACCATGTTTGTAGAAATAAGCTTTATACCCGGGGTACATCTCACAGAAGGAGCAGCATTGTCGTCCACAATTTGTTTTGCAAGAGAATCTTGATTGTGTTATAGAATAAGTTGGACCCTCCTAAGTTAAAAGGAGGCAGCAAGACATAGGAAGTCCAAACAAGACAAGTCCTCTATTTGTTTTTTAAACCCGAGAGAAACTTGCACTTCCTTTTTTTGGGCAGCCGTTGGACAGACGGAAATGTGACACCTGTTTTCAACCCTACAAATCTTTTTCCATGTTGAATATCCTGCGTAGTCTTATCCTTTAGTTTTCTTTGAGGCTCCTCGGTCCCCATTAGAGTTGAGTTCATCCATTCATATCTGGATTGAAGTAAATAGGAGGAAAAGGCCATGTTCTATTAGTAAACCATCTTTTGTACTTAGCATTGACTGATGGGTTTTGCCACAAAAGCTGAATTATTTAGGTTTCTTTTCGCTCATGTTTGAATTCTAGCCTATCTAAACCCCTTTATTTAATGTATTCGCTTCAATTATTCATTGGGACGGCAGAAATAGTAGAATGCTTGTCCTAGGAGCTAACCTTGAGGCAGCCCAAGCAAGATAATAGATTCAAATCACGTTGAATATTCTTTGATCCAACTGATGTCCTGTACCATTAGCTGGCCCAACCTCATTCATGGACAGATTATTGTACCCATGGGCCATGGCTACTATACTGAATGTGTCTTGCATTCATTACTCTGAAGCTTTTTAAACTTTTTGGAAACAATCAATGGTTTTGGTTTATTAGCCAGCATATCATATGTTTTGGTTTTATATTATACTTGTGCTTCAATAAATCTGAAGTACTTACCTTGTAGGATCTGATTAATTATTCTGTTTCTTTCAGGCATTAGTGGTGTTCCTTTAACAAAACAATGGGAGGGGGCAAAGACAAAGACAATGAGGGTGACAAAGGGCTCTTCTCACAGCTTGCTCATGCCGCCGGGGGATACCCTCCACAGGGCTATCCGCCACAAGGATATCCACCACAAGGCGGCTACCCACAAGCAGGATATCCACCTCAAGGTGGTTACCCACCATCAGGATACCCACCACAAGGCAGTTACCCACCATCAGGATACCCACCACAAGGCGGTTACCCACCATCAGGATATCCACCACAAGGCGGCTATCCACCAGCAGGATACCCCCCTGGTGCCTACCCACCAGCTGGTTATCCTGGTTCATCCGCTCCACATCAGGGAGGTATGGTTCAAACTTTCTTTATGAGGAAATTTTGAGAGAGAAGCATGATTAGGAAGCTCCTTCACTCCGTAGACTTGTTTAACGCTGAAAACAAGAAAAAATTGGAAACATGAATCTGACACTTGTCAAAGAAAATGCTATCTCAAATCTTTCGCTCACCTGGGGATGAGCGTGGTGTGTTGGCACAGACATGGGGTCAACATTATAATATGGACTCGAGTCAAAAAGGAAATGGTAGGGGAAGGTAAAGATCTAAAAGGATTGTGAATATAAATGATTAAATAGCCCTTGACACGGCAGAATAACAGAAACGATTTATATAGCCGACTCAATTGATTGTGACGCCAGACACGTAGTTTGGTTTGGTTTGTCTTTGTTTTTCTCAAAATGTGGGCTTCCATGTCTACGTATGTTCATGTGGGCCATACAAATTCACAGTACCTGACAGGTATGCCTTTTATTTAAGTACAAGTTTTTCCTCAATTATTTTTCTCCATACTAGAACACAGAAGATATAGGTTCTCTACACATGACAACTCTTCTTCGTTTAATCTCAGCGTTAGGAGTCTTAGGAGATCACTTAACCAAGTGCTCAACTGCATATATATTTTGAAAAAACACAGGAGGAGGTTTACCATTGACCAAGAATTGTCACTATGGCAAGGTCTCGTAAATAATGTAAATCAAATGGGGGAAAGCTTCTTTCCAAATTAGATTTTTACTGACGTCTCCATACTAAGTTCTTGGACATACTATTTGCAGGGCATGGACTTGGCATGGGAGGAATGCTAGCTGGAGGTGCTGCTGCAGCAGCTGCTGCTTATGGTGCCCACCAAATTTCACAGTCACATGGTGGTGGTTCACATGGATATGGTGGTGGTTCTTATGGACATGGTGGTGGTTCATATGGACTTGGTGGTGGTTACGGCCATGGAAAGTTTAAGCACGGGAAGCATGGGAAATTTGGCAAGCATGGAGGACATGGAAAGTTTAAAAAGTGGAAGTAATTCTGTCTGTTAACTGAATTGAGACATATCTGTTGACTCTATTATTGCTGATTCTGGTTTTTACAAATAAAAAATACACACATTCTGTGCCCAGTAGGCCTTTGTTGGCTGTTGATACTGTTATTGTATCCTTCAATATATTATGATATTTTCCCTTGCAAGTATATGCTTTCTTGGCTCTCATTGTGTTGTTATTTGTACAGAAGAAAAAGAAATTGGAAGAGAAGGGGTGAAAAAAGAGAGAGTATCCCACTCCCCTTCCTTATTTCTTTAGCTGTAGTTTGGGTGAAATTTATCGTGTTTCGTACGAGTTTTTTTTGCCCTGCTCTACCTAGCTCTTTTGGTTTCTTGAAACAAAAATGCTGGTTATTTTTTCCCCTTTAATTATTTATTTCATGTCCTTGGTGCAACCCTTCGTGGAATTGTGTGTTCTGGGTGCAAATTTGACCTGATGAGGGCATTTGATTTGTTGAAGTACTGACGTTGGTGGTGTTAGCTACATGTTGCGACTAAAACCCTGTACCCCTTTCAATGAGATTTTAGATAACACAAATATCATTGTTCTTCTATCAATCTCGCGAGAAAAATGGTTCCTTAATTGAGATAAAAGATGAACCATCCTTGCAGCCCAGCAGTTGTAGCAGTGTCACTAATCCCGTTAGTATTCAAACCCCGACACCTATACCCCTCCCACCGCCGTCGGATAACTGTTCTTCCACATGAATGTCATTTCTTAGGGATGGCCATTTCATTCGAGATCAGTGGTTACTATAACTGAAAGAATTATTGAGAGAGAAAGAAACTCTGTATATTATTGTGTGTTAAATCAATGTACAAAGGCTCCTATATATAGGAGAGATAGAGATAGAGATAGAGATAAAGATAGAGATAGAGATAGAAATAGAGATAGAGATAGAGATTAGGATACATAATCCTAATCCTAAACTAACTAGAATATTCTAATATATTCTAACAGCCCCCCTCAAACTCAAGGAGGGTAAACATCAATCAACTTGAGTTTGGAAACGAGATCAAGGAGGCGGCTCGAAGGTTGAGTTAGGCGGATATAGCGAGGCGCTGTTGTGGCCAATGACGTAGGCGCTGATGTGGCCTGTGACGAAGGTACTGGTAAGGCGCTGTCGTGGCCAATGACGTAGGTGCTAATGTGACCTATGATGAAGGTACTGGTAAGGCGCTGTCGTGGCCGATGACGTAGGCGCTGATGTGACCTATGACGAAGGTACTGGTAAGGCGCTGTCGTGGCCGATGACGTAGGCGCTGATGTGACCTATGATGAAGGTGCTGGTAAGGCGCTGTCGTGGCCAATACTGAGCACAGAAGTTGGTGCAAGACCGTGTGATGCCGCATGCGTAACGAAGGCGGAAGCAATTGTAGCACAGAAGCTGACACAAGTGCGCATAATAGCGCAGGATGAACATTAATAAAACAAAGAATGGCCCGGCGGACGGCAGGAAGGGTTAGGCCGCCCGCCGGTGAACTAAAATCAAATAAACCTTAACCTATTGCTCTGATACCATGAAAGAATTATTAAGAGAGAAAGAAACTCTGTATATTATTGTGTGTTAAATCAATGTACAAAGGCTCCTATATATAGGAGAGATAGAGATAGAGATAGAGATAAAGATAGAGATAGAGATAGAAATAGAGATAGAGATAGAGATTAGGATACATAATCCTAATCCTAAACTAACTAGAATATTCTAATATATTCTAACAATAACTGATCCGTTCTTACAAAATTGCTTTTCTTGAACTTTTCTTACATGTGTGGTGGGTTTTGTTTTAAAATTAAAGTACTCAACCGATTTCAGTTTGGGTTTGATGTAAAGAAGTGCCGAACCCAACCAAAAGCAGCCTGTGGTTAATACTTAATACCCCTTGGGCTACTTAATTACTAAATAAAACAAAAAACAAAAAAAGACCCATATGTAATATATGTACGTATCCTCCTCTCTTCTCCTCGTTCGTTTTAATTTCTCCAGAATCTCAAGAGTTTTTTGTATGAAACTAGAAACCATATATTGATTGCTATATATAAACAGCAAACAAGTACAATCTCTTCTAATCCAAATATTGTGGTTACGGTGCAGTTTGTGTGAAAACCGAACCACTCATGGTTTAGTTTTGATGCACAAATGGTATCAGTTTAATATTGGGTTCAACTAAAGACCTTGGGACTGGGCATGGTAATTACAAAGCATGGGCCATGCCAAACCGCTGCCGATTCCCATAAATCTTTGTTTTGATCTATCCATCCGTTCAAAGGGTAATTTCAAGAAGACAGACAGTTCATTTGAAACAAACAAGCATTTCTAAATAGTTTTTGGCACTTTTGAACAGAACAATTTTAAAAAGCATATAGAACTGATTCACTTTCTCCTCCAAAGAGTTTGCAAAACCCTTTATCAGTTAGTCTTATCAACAATTTACAACAAATAGAAAGAAAAAAAATTACAATACCTTTACATATTACTGATAAATTATTACAGTTTTCTGACATCCTCGACACTTTTCAACCAATACCCACATCAATAAGACTGTAACCCAACGGCTTCTTTAGCCCTTTCTCCTGGATAACTCTTCTCAATTCTGCAGCATCACTCCATCTTCCAGCAGAAACATACATATTAAACGTGGATACATAATATCCAGCATTCTCAGGATCCAAACTGAAGAGAATTTCTGCAACTTCTCTTCCCATTTCAATATCCCCATGGTAGTTGCAAGCACTTAAGAGGGCCCCCCACACACCCGGCTCAGGTTTCGTTGCCATCCGCTGGATAAACTCATAGGCCTCATGGAGGCGTCCTGATCGACCAAGCATGTCAACAACGCAAACGTGATGCTCAGTTTCGGGTTCAACTCCATAATCATCAAACATGTGGCGATAATACCACTGACCTTCATCAAGAAGCCCCAAATGGCTACAAGTGGATAAAAGGTTGATAAAAGTGCTCTTAGTTGGACTAGTTCCAGACTCGATCATTTCATCAAAAACTTGAATTGCTTTTTGACCTTTGTTATGGAAGCCAAAAGCAGATATCATGGAATTCCAAGCTGCAACTGATTTTTCAGGAAAATTTTGGAATATTTGTGTAGCCGTGTCTAACCTTCCACAATTGCTGTACATATCCACAAGAGCAGCAGCAATGAAAGAATTCCTCTGGAATCCAAACCTGAAAACATAAGCGTGGATCTGCTTCCCGTGCCTCATCAATCCGAGTTGGGTACAAGCTGAAAGGACACTGGAAATGGTTATTTCATTAGGCTCAAAACTAAGAGTAGAAAAAAATTCTAAAGCCGTTTTACCATCCTTATTCTGAGACAAGGCAGAGATCATGCAATTCCAAGAACATAGATTGCGGTTGGAAACAAAATTAAACACCAACTTTGCACTCTCAATCTCCCCCAATCTACCATACATGGTAATCAGTGCATTTTGGATGCGGATGTCTGTACCTTCCAAAGTTTTAAAAGAAAGTGCGTGGAGTGATTTTCCTTCTAACACCAACTCAAGATTTCCAGCAGCAAAAATAACATTAAAAATGGTGGTGGAATCTTGACTGACAAGGGATTCCCTCCTCATTAAGTTGAAAATTTCTAAGGCTTTCCAAAAATGGCCATTTTGTGTGCAGCCCGCAATTACGGTATTCCAACAAGCAATATCAGCCATAGCAGAAACAGCTGAGAACAACAAGAAAGAAGATTTCAAGTCTCCGCACTTAACATACATGAACATCATCGAATTTACTACAAGAATATTGTTTGTAAACCCCAGTTTTAGCTGCCAACAGTGGATTGATTTACCAAACTGGAGAGACGCAGGGGACTGGCAAGAAGGAAGAATGGCCAAAACAGTTGACAAGCTGCAATGTGAAGACAAGTGAAGCAGTTCCTTAAATAGAATTTGAGCTTCTCTAGAGTGACCATTTTGGGAATACCCAGATACTACGGTATTCCACGAGACCAAATCCTTACATGGCATTGCACTGAACAAGTGCTCGGCTGCCTTGACGTTATTGCATTTCATGTACAAATCTATTAGACTGTTTACAACTGACAGATCCAACTCCATACTTCTACGAACTATGAATCCATGAACAGATCTTCCCTCTCTCAACAGTGTCAATTCAGCACAAAGAGGAATTATGGTAACTACAGTGACTGCATCGGGTTGGACTGACCCTTTCAACTGCAATTCACGATGAAGATTAAATGCTTCCGAAATCATTCTATTTAAGGCAAACCCATCAATCATCGAATTACATGCAATAACATCCTTATGAACAATTCCATTAAAAACAGTCTCCGCGGCCTCAGTTTGTCCACAATGAGAATATAATGAAATTAAGGAATTTGCAAATGAAATGTGGTGGCTCTCCTTGTAACCAAATTTAATTCCCCATCCGTGGATGACTTGACCAATACCCAACTCCCCCAAACTTGTAGATGCTGCAATTGCACATGAGAGTGTCACATCATCAGCTTGTTTTCCACAAGAGGTCATCTTCTTCAAGTAGTGCAGAGACTTCCCAGGATTGTTATTATGAAGGCAACCAGTTATCACTGAATTCCAAGAAACAAGGTCTCTACAATGCATTTCTTCGAATACAGCCTCTGAGGAGCTCAAGTCACTGCATTTTGCATACATGTATATGAGAGCATTAGACAGAAGAGAATCCGAAAACATCCCTGCCTTCACACTCAAACCATGCAAAACCCGACCTTGCTTCAATCTTTTTGTATGGGATAAGGCCGAAAAGGCTATAACGAGAGTTCCGGAATCGAACCCACTTCTCCCCTCCATCATCTCCACAAAGAAATCGACTGCAGCGTCAAAAGACCTGTTCTCAATGCACGCAGTCATCGCAGCATTCCAAACTATCACGTCTTTGTAAATGATTTCACTAAACAACGCCATTGAGCCACCAAAATCTCCAGCTCTTGAATAGATCAAAAGGAGAGAGGTGGATGTGGGTAAGTGAGCAAGAACACCCACCTTGAGGACTAAGGGATGCACTATTTTCACAGACACCATGTTGGGTTTTATGGCGGCAAATTTAACAAGATCAAGAACATCAAAAAAGCGCCTATTTTCAGAGCTTTGTTCGCTTTGCGGCATTTTGTCGAATGGGTAGGAGGCAAAGGAAAGATGAGCAGAAGTACGGCAAAACGGATGACCAGCTCTCTGGATAAAAGAAAAGGGTTTGACGGGTAAGAAGGCATGTTGGTGTTTGTGGTGGGGATTGCTCGAACGAGAACTTCCATTTGGGTAGATTTCATGGAGAGGGCGTAATGATTTTTTCAGGAAGGTGGTGATTGGTGTCCTAACAGCTTGTGTTATTTTGGGCTCAACTGCCCAACTACCCATGCACTCTGATCACTTCCCTTACCGCGTCTCCATTTTTTCAAACTTTATATATGTGTTTGTGTCTCCGCACCTGGAAATAAATAAATAAATAAATATATATATATATATATATATATATATATATCGTATTATTATTATTTTTTTTTTTGTGATCAACATAAAATGAGTCTGAATTAAGTTGAGTATTTGATTATTTAAGTTGAATATGCAAGTAACAAGTCAAAAGCAAAACCTATGTAGCTTCACATTAATTTAAATTTATCTTAATTTATGTATATAGTATGAATTTAACAAGTCGGGCTAAACAAATTTAATATTTTCACATTAATTTAGGGATGTTTACATAATCATCGTTGCATACACGTTTTAAATCAAACTCATTTTATTTTAATTGTGTGTCAAAAAATACAAAATAAATAAAATATCAATCGATCAATAAAGAGATTTGATAAGTCCCACTTGACCTATATATGCTCCCTCTGCCCTCTGTACCTGTCTTATTGCATCTTTTTGCAGTCTGTAAGTATGACTGAAAACTAACATTAGCCAGATTGTGAGTAACCAACCCTTGGTGCATTTGCCACCAAACAGAGTCCAACCCACATTTAGGGTTCAAAGAGCGTCCATTTGTTATGTAGTATTTATTGAATTTTTTGGTCTTTATATGAAATTTTTTTATAATTTTTTATTTTTTATCAATCTTTTTGTGATTTATTTGTTCATCTCGACAAGTGTCTTAATAAGCCAAATTTAAAAAAAAATTCAAAAAAGACAAAAATAAATAAAAAATAAACTTTTTTTAACTTATTCGTCGTCATAGTAATTTTTTTTTTTCACTTTTGGATATAATTTTATAATTTTTAGACTTTTTTCATCAAGACGGATCAATAAATCACAAAACATTGAGGTCAAAACAACAAATGCAAAAAAAAAAGAAAAGAATAGAGACAAAAAATAAATCAAAATAAATTAGTTAGGCCTAGCATGCCCTAATTCCACCACAAAAATAAAATAAAATCACAGCTCTTGTTCAATGTACCTCCTTTTGGAGCACTACAGAAAGAATGAAAGGAAATCTATTTATTGCTTCCAATGAAATGAGAATACATAAAATAAGCCAGAACAGAAAATCTAAACAAAGTGAAATCCCTCCTTTAAACCTCAAGACAATTTGCTTCCGCTCCTTAATTTTCAAATTTCAAATGTAAAAAAACAACAAAATTGCTTTAGTACTGGTATACAAGTCCTCTCCCTTTTCCAAAATTACATTAGGCAGTTATTCCTACAAGTACAAGTACACTCATCTGTGAGTATGGATACAACTCTGTTGGTTTTCCCACTATGGGTACAGCAAAGAGCAGCTTCAAACATTTTGCTTCTCCAACGTGTCTCCGCTGCTTTGTATGTATAATGTGACAAACAGAAAATTATAGATCTCACCACGGTGGATGATCATCTTCACGGGTCTGGGGTGGAATTGGTTTCCAGCCAGGTTTCTCATCCCAGTACATGTCATAATATATGTGCCCGGGAGTGTGATTTTCCACACAACACCATATACCTGTGTACCTCTTCACACGGTTCTTGAACTTTTCCTCCTTTTTCTGATCATATGTTTCATTGTACGTGTCACCACATGATTAAACATGAAAAAGTTTTTCTTTTGAAATAATCTAGAAAAATAGAAGTAGCAGAGCAGAACTTGCCTTGTCGGTGAATCCTAGGAACGCATCTTGCATTGATGAGAATTGAATGACTTTGACATCCTTGAATGAGGATAATACTGTTTTCAACTGTAATAACAAACAAGTAAACTCAATCTATACAATGCTTGAAAGAGACGGACACAGACTAGTCGCCCTAGTTTTGCTAATCGGCATAAAGATTAATCAGGGTTTACGAAAGAAGATAAGACAGGATGAGGCAAATATGGGGAATCTGAAATACCGTTTCTTCATTGCTGCTTTTGGGTAATTTCAGCACCCCCAATCGACTCGTAGTATTTGATATATGACAAAATTGGGATCCTGCTTGACAAAGTTGTACATCGAGCCATGACTCCTTGACCTGTAACAAACATCAAGAAGGAAAATTTCTCTGTTAATTGAAGGATACGAAAACACTACTGATCGTCCACATGAGGTCAATTCTGACATGCCTGTCTGGGTAGTGCTGGATTGTCAAGGAACGAGTACTCCCTTATATTGATCGCGGGTCCAAATTCCTCTTCAGGCAGGTCTTTCAACATGACATTCACCTGCATTCAGCGCACTTTTATTTTAGAGAAACAAAAGAGAAGTTGTCAGACAGAGACAAACAATCTGACAAACAAAAAAAGATAACAGAGGCATCTAGATTCCTCTAGGTTCTAAATGTGTATCTTTTGGAGAAAATCTTCTGTCAAACTGTTGGCATTGCCTGGGCTAGAAATCTGAGCTCCATGCTTCAATTTAATAACAAAGGAGTTCATGGGTCAGAAAGTAAGGATCAGCTAATTAACCAGTTGTTCATGGGTCTGCAAATGATAGGATACGAGCAAAACTAGAGGAAGATAGGTTTCTTTAACAATGTACACAAGAATTCTTTAAATAAGTTCAATTCATTTCAAGATAATTTCTCTCGAGTAGAGTTCAGACATATCTCGACCCCATTACAGAGGTACTACATATTCTTTAAGTGTGTGTGTGAAAGTAGACTAAGAGATGGTGAGGGTAAAGTTTCTAAGCTAACTCCAAACGCTTTGTTAAACAGGGTTAAAAAAAGAAGTTATGCTGGCTTGACCTCCAGACGTTAAAAAAAAAAAAGGGCAAGACTGTTGTCAAATGTACGTCATTCTGCATTCTGCTAACATGTTTACCCACAGTTAATAAAAATAAGTAGCTTTCCCCTTAACTAGCAAAGGCATATGCATTTATAGGCAATAAGATCCAAGGATTAAACAAAATCGTTACATTGTTTGGGTACAGCTAGGAATCAGAAACGCTTTGGAGATGAGAGAAATCTCAACGAATTTGGATATCTATGAAATCATCATTGTTGGATTTTTTAGACATGCTTCTTTTCTCTGTGTTTTGTGCATCAGTGGAAACGTCAGAATTCTGAGTCAACTGATGTTTGTTGCAGTTGCCTAACAGAAAAAATTTCGGCCATTCAGATGGAAATGAATTGAAATTCTGTTCCTTGAAGGCACCAGGAGCAAATTATTTTGTTTTGCGAGTAAATACACTAAATGACACGAATAAAAGTTACATTTGTCCTATGCATTTACAACCCCAACAAACAGAACAAATAGTTGAATCAAATTATAGCAACTTTAGAAAGGGAAAGAAAATAAGCAAAACAGAAGACTAAGAAAGATTTCATGATGCATTCTCCCAGTTCCCACACAATCAACGCCGGTCTTTGAATGTCACAGTGATTGTTCTAGATCACAGTAACTGATGAGCTAGGACACTTCCGCCTACCAATCCAACCGTCATCAGTACTCACGTCTATGGCATTTTGAGGCCCCTTTGAACAATGAGACAAATTTTTGTCTGCCTTGATGAGAAAAGAGGCATTATAGTGCATGACGATATACTAGGTGTGCTTATTTTAGCCACTCGCTAATTTCTTGTAATGGTAAATATAAAAAATAAACTTGAAAAATGCCTCTATATAGCTTCATCCTAGAATATATAATCAGAAGGAGCAGTACCTCAAACACATGATCCAAAGGGCAGAGAAAAGGTTGTCTCGTCATACTCCCCACCAGAACTCCAGGATGTGAAAACCATAATCTATCCAATCTGCACCATAGGGGAGGCATGACCTAAAACCACAAATAAAGGGGAAGGAGATCAAAATACAGACTTCGCAGCAGCAATTGACAGACCCTAATCAATTTGGTTAATGGAACTGTATGATACACATCTACTAGTCATATGAAACTACAGTTATTTTTGTGAGAAACACAGTTGTAAGAAGAAATCTTATTGATTACACAAGAAAGGTACAACGTATGAAACTAATCAATAGAATTATGCAAAGGAGCTTGTAGCTGTTCTGCAAACAGAATGTCGCTTGCATCCTTAGTGAATACTACAGAAGAATATCAAGTGTCGAAAGTCAGTAACAGACGAAGTTGCATAATTGTATTTAGGAAATTAACCAGCATTCCAAATTGTAATGGAAATTATCAGCCCATGATCTTGAATTGTTGCTATTTTAAGCAGCCATTTGCAGTGTAGGAGTCTAAATTTGTGTTTGTTCCCTTCCCAGCAGCTTGGTTTGATGCAACAAACTCCTGGTACTAGCCTTCCTAAATGGCAAGTACCCAAGTACGATACTTCATTCAAATACACATATATAGGACATAAAAACAGATTAGCCTTTTTGCAGAACATGTAAACTATTCATGGACTCATGAATCTAAGGTTTGGTTTTGTGGGACATAACATGAATGAGTATATAAAAACAATTCTTCTTCATTAAAATTATGTCTGTGGGGAAAAAACTTGCAAACTCTATTTTGTTTCTAAAGACCAAGAGACAACAATGATACACAAAATTGCACTCTCATGTACTCCCTCTGCCTCCAATTGTTGATCCCTTTTTTGGGATTCTAACTTATTAAGGGAACATTGTCGTTGCACTTCCTATACATTGATTTTACCCTTAGTACCCCTTGAGTATTTTAAATGAATATCATGATTGCCTTTTTATTATTGCAGTTAATTGTTTGAAAAGGGAAGGGTAGAAAGTAATCTCATGAACTTTTGTCAATTGACTTCAAAAGAAAGGCAATCATTTTTGGAACAGCAAAAAGTGCAAAAAGGGACACACAACTGGGGACGGAGGGAGTATTACACTGTCAACTAATTACTTCAACGGCAGTATACAGTAAGATGCATAATGGTGGTATCCTTAGTTACAGTGGTAAGTTTTTTGAGAGGTAGTACCTTTCAAACAATTATCAAAATGATACCACATCGTTTTCCATTTTCAACACATCCTACCCCGTTCAGACCCACCAAGAACCAAATCTTGTCACAAAAAATCATCAGGAATTAATATGCCAAATTGGTGGTCTTCTTGTTTTATCTTAAAACAGGTTTAGCAAGCAAAGATGTAAATAGATGGAAGAAAATAACTACACAACCCTAATGCTCATAAAAACAATAAAAATTAACATGTATGATCTGCTTTATCTCCATAAAATTAGAGATCTCTCCCAGGCAAAAACTACCACGAGTATCAATACTGTAAAATATTGTAAATCTTCTTACCAGAGTGCGACTCAACAAAGAAGCAATAGCAAGAGCTGTCCTTATTTGCTTTATCTGACAAACATTTACAGCAAGAGTAAGGAACTGCAGAACAGTAGAACCAAAATTGTAACAGAAGCTAGAGGATTAAATTGATACATGCATACCTGGTAATTAACAAGTGAAAAATGTGACTCGAGATTATGCTCCCCGTCTAGTAGCAAACTCTTCGGAATTGATGGCTTAAACGTCAAGAAACCTCCTGCGTAAGCAACACAAAAATAAATTGCAGAATTATTGTTGAAACTTGAGATGGGCTGGTTAATGTGAAGGACAAGCTATAAGCATGGGCCCATGTAAATTGAGTGTGAAGTTTATACTTCAGCTTAGGTCTAAACAGTGGTGACTTATGAAATAATTCGGCTATTATTTGGAATACCCAAAGACATCACGAATATAGTCAACACCATCCACTCCACTAAGCTTCCTCCAAAACCAGTTTGAAAGGAGTTTTCTGCTTTCCATCGCCCTAAGCTGCCCTCTAGCTGCAAAATAGCCTCCAAGGGGAGTTTTACCTTCTAAATGTCTTTCTGTGGATAAGTCTCTTCCAATGCGTCTACTTCTTTCATATATAAGATACTGTTCTACCCCCCTCAATCACCCTAAAACAGGGTCTCCGTAAACTGTAAAGTCTTTCATATCAATCTCCCAGCCATACAAAGTTCAAAGTTCAAAGTTCAGACGGAAGACAACATCCAAGCTCCCCCTACATTCACCCTCTACACACAGACAATAAGCCATTAACCCCATCCCAGTGGAAACAGTCCATTTTAGCATGGTGAAATTGTCGTCCATGGTGGAGTCTAAGAACAAAAATCATATAAAGGCCCTAGAGATGAGGCACATTATTCTCAAAACGGGTTGCAATTATAAAGGCTACCAACTGTCGGGAGGAAAATTCTAAGGTATAGACATGTGCAAACATTTTATTTTAACTTACGTGGTGAGTCATAATACTCTGGTGGGTCATAAAATACCATGCCTTCACGTAGTCGATGACGCTTTCCTTCAGTACCTGCATATTGGAATGTGGTATGCACGGCATATGGCTCCAATCTGAGTTGTTGATGCATTGCCTACAAGCACAGCATAAAGGATTAAGAAATGCTCTATCATCTGTGTACTATATATTCTACCACATGTTAAGATCCAAGCAACACATTCGAAAGTTGACAGAGCATAATATTCATCAAAATGAGGTAAGAAAATGGAGCTCTCAAATCTATACAGAATAAAGAAAAGAGGTATGACGAGATGCGGCCATGAAGAAAATATCAAAGAAATAACCTAATGGTCGTACCTGTACAAAATAAGTATGCCCACTGCAAAATATGCTTGCCGGAAGAAGCCCCAACTTGAGGTTGCCATCATAAGCATACACAAGCCCACTATCGTCATCTACAGACGGCCCCAATTGCCTGTGTACAAGTTCATTGAAACCATTTTGATCCCATATTTTGTCATTGGCAAGAAGCATATCCTTCCATTCTTTTGCCAATTTTTTGGCAGAATCCGTTGGCCGCCAGTGAAAAATTCCTATATTGTATGCTGCACCAACTGCCCAAAGCCAAAGAAAAGTTTCATTACGGAACAACTTGCTCAAAAGTAACAATACCAACTAAATTCCACTACCTGCAAATTGCCTATCCGATAAAAGGTCATGAAGACGACGGAAAATGCACGATGATAAAATGTAAGCAAGAAACAGTCATGATGAATAAATACAGAACTCAACAGAAATGAATGGCGTTCACCTTGTTGCCAGATGTCCAACCTGTCATCAGCAACTGTTGGTACAACTTGATCGGTTGAAGTTAACACATCCGCTTCAGGAAAGCGTGAAAGATATGGAAGGGGGTTCTGCTCGAGGAAGACAGTAGATGGTCCAAGTATACGGATTAGAAAAATAACAATCAAGAATGCATGACATAAATAAATCAATTGCATAAATTTATGCTCCACAAGGACTAGATAGAAACAATAGTCAACGATTGTGTTCTGTGTAGGGGTGATGAAGAGCAAGTGTGGGTGAAAATAGGAGAAAATATGAGCAAGATCAAAATGTAAAAAAGACTTAAGGAAGTACGATATATTTCCTAGAACTCATTTTCTAATATGTTACTGAGTAAGAATGTTGACATATCATTGTACTCAGGACCTCCATTATGCAAACAGGAAACAATCTTTTCCAGCCAATTACCAACCAACTTTACATACAATAACCGAAAGTCAGAAAGTAAGCATCATCTATGCCCTTCCTTCCACATTTTCTTAAGCAAACTGCCAGAAAACAAATGTGGTACCAAGAAGCAAGAGCATGGCAGAATAAGGAAACCAACACAAGGAAGAGTACGTCCTATGTGAATGACAGCAATGTTAGGAAGACGTTAATACAAAAGAAACATTTTGTGTTCAGCTTTTTCTCCCTTGTGTTAACAACAGACCAGCAATAGAACTGTTAATTTTCCTGTAGCTTAAAGTTTTATAAAAATGAGTCAAGCAATGTATATAAAGCTATCCAACAATTTCTGTACTGTGCAACCCCGTCTTGCAGGGTACATATAAAGAAGCAGAATGCAAACAGAGAACAAAATGCAGACCAAAAACAATGCAGTTGTAGAGAGGTGGAACCAAGACCCTTCAAAAGACCAAAGTTCTGATACCATGTTAAGTCACCAATTGACAATGGGCCCAACAACCAATATCTTAAACGAAAAACCAGTAAAACATTCATGACAGCACATAACTCCTTTACTCAGAGAAAAGGTGGATCTACGTTGGGAATACTAACAAAGACAATTAAGAGAACAAGCATAAAGGATACCTTTAACCAAACCATGTCTGTATCACACATCAGCAGTTCAAAGCCAAATGGTAGAACAGCATCTATCAGAATAACCTTTTCTCTCCCCATTTTGTGAAATGTTGGTGAGCCCCACCCAACATCTATAGTGCTCATATGGCTACCCATGTCAAAAACTGGAACTCCTTTCCAATACAAAGCCTCTAACAGTTTAGTGTCCATTGCACCTAGAACAACACAAGTTTCCTTAGACAGGTATAAAGAACATAGACAATTATTTCTTCACAAAAATTTCAGATCCTTAAGTTTACAGTCCACGTACATACACCACCCAAAATATGAGAACTTACCAACAAGAAGATTGTCTACACCAATATCAGTCAGGTGTTTAACCCATGTCAGGATAAAATCCATGAAGGCATAGTTACCAAAAGTCACAACGACAATGTTATCTCTCACCCTTTGCTGAACCACTTCTTTAGTCAATTGGAAGGTCTTCAGAGGTGGCATTTTTGAACCAGGAGGAGGAACTTCCCAAATAGGTTTCATCGATTTTCTTTGAGCCTGTTGTCCAGGTGGCAGCACTTCACTCACAATTGGCTGCTGAGAAGAGTTAGGCACTTGACCTGGGGATGGAGTATCTACATCAAAATATGGCTCACATATAAATAAGCAAAAGAGGAAGATTCATAGGGAAAAGAAAGGTAACGAGAGAGGAGAAGCAAGCTGTACGCTTAATTATTATCAGTGAAAACAACAATATGCTAAGAGGTCATGAAACATGAAGAAACATTGAGAAAGAAAGACAGAAGTGAAGATTAAATATATAAAAACAATATGCTGAAAAAATACCAACAGAAAAGAAAGTTCAACCACTAGATCCACTTGGTACAAAGTAAACTTGAAAATACGAGGGCCTTTACTTAATCATAGGAACTACAATGTGGAAGACAACCATTAAAGCAGTTCAGATCTCACTTTAGAATCTCTCGCAACCAAAATTACAAGTACTCAACTCGTTAGGACTGGGACAACATGAAAAATGATAGACATCCCTACCCAATTGTTGATGGGACGAGGGGAAACAAACAAAATTAGCATTTTCATATCACTTAAGCTGTAATAGTAACTTATGGGAAGATACTAAGCAATATACTGTTGCTATATATGGCAAGAAGATCCATCGGATCCAATTCCTACAGCCAATGGACCGGCGCTGGTTTCTGGTTGGGAAGGAAAATTGAAGTTAACAAATGAGTGTCAGCATTAGTACTTCCAACAGCTTTCAGACATGCAACTGTAACACTAATGAAATCAAAAGAGTAATCTTACAGCTTAATAATCCACAAATAACATATATTCAGCCAAGGAAGGGTTTGAACGCAGAGCATAAAGCATTTGTAATGTCGACTCAAAATTGAGAATGCACTGATATTAGAACCAAAATTGCGTCTCGGAGGATAATTTGGAGCTGTTAAATTGTTCATAGGCAGCTTTGCTTGGAGTGAATATCCAGTCAAATATTTTCTCCGGTGTCATTTTGTTGTTAGTCGGTTTCCGTTTCTATTCCCTAGCTAGTTCCAGCTTGTTGATAGTTCAAGTTAAGCTCAGGGGCTTTTCTCCACCTATGTATCCATTCGTAGATGAATTAATCCACTGTCCTACCAAACAAGATATCTTCAATCTTTCACATCAATAACTTAATCTCAATTCCTCCTACTTCAAATATGTAACACTTGTACACTGCATCCCATGGTGTCAGAAAATCAAATTTAACTGATCAAAGTCAACTCAGTAACTAATCTACCAAAAAGGAAAAGGAAAAAGGTTCAGTTATAAACCAAAGCAGTAAAGGCACTTAGACAACACTCAATAAAATGTCAACGCAAGTACTGTAGAATACAACGATATCCGTGCCAGTGCATATAGAACCAATAGTGGATAGATGTACGCACACATGTATAAAATTACACACACACACACACATATATATATATATAGAGAGAGAGAGAGAGAGAAGAAGGGCGGAAATTACGGGAAGAAGATTGAGGGAGCCACCAGGAGGGAGCTGAGGAGCTGCCGGAGTAAACGGCGGAGAAGACATAGACGGAAGATGATACAATTCCGATGAAGACGGTGGCGTAGATCGTTAGGAACAGCGGCTTGGAGTTAGCTATGTCCTGGAATCGACTCTTCCAAGCCATTTTCTCCAAATTGGTTCCAGATTTCTCAAATCCTCGCTACCACCATCATCATCCCTACCATTGAGCAACAGCTACGCCTCCCGAATTACAAAGACGCATATGCATGTATGAATTTTGTGTAGCTCAATTGTGAAATCGGATGGGAATTGGTGACGAGGGGATTTTGATTTCGTTTGTGTTTGTTTATGTCTGGAAATCAAATCTGTGTAGTGGGCGTAGCTTAGTAGAAGAGGAAAAGTCAACGGCTCACATGGCTGTCTGAATCTGTCAACAAAATTAATATTCGACTCATGGGGTTCTTATTTTTCTGTCTTATTTCTAGGATTTTATAGTTTTTGGTCCTATTTATTTAAGAGTAATTTAAACCAGGGTTTTTCGAGTTATGTTTTACTCTTAATTTTACATAATTTAACATATTTACTATTATTTTGAGTGATTGTTTTACTTTTTTATCTATTTAAGTGATATTATATAATTCTCAATTTGGTGGATTAAAAACTATGGTAGTGAATTAGATTTGAAAGTTGAAAATAAATATGGTAAACATATATCTAGTGAATTAAAGTGAATTAAGAGAAAATCACCGAAAACATATTCAGTGAGATTGCGTAGCTGATGTTTTGTACTTAATAATGGTAAAAATACATAGCTTCTAAATTAAAATTGTTGCAAATCATTTGTACTTGTAATGGTAAATTTGTTATAAATCTTTTTTTACTATAAATTTGCATAGCTTATGGTAAATTTAATAGATTTAATGTGGTTTTCGATGATACCACTCACTAAATATGTTTTTGGTAATTCTCATTAAAATCTCGTGATAGTAAAATTTTGTTATATTTGCTGGAAATTCAACAAAAGATTCTAACTTTTAGTGCCTAAATCTTCTATGAAAAGAAAATTCCAATTTTTTTAGACCCGAATCTCGCGATTTCTAGGAATCAAGCTTAATAATTTAGAAATTAAAATCGATAGTAGTTTTGGTATTCTTTAAAATTTAGAACCAAAACATAACCTCAAAAGAAAATGAGATGAAAAACTATTTGAGATCAAAAATTAAGTTCTCCATTTATTTAATTTACTTAGTCTTTATGAGGCTTAATTACTCAGATACCTCCTAAATTATCACAAAAATTTACTTTCACTCCCTTAAAATATTTTCGTGTCATTATTATCCCTAAAATACTTTAGTGTGCAACTTTACTCATTTTCTTATGGCCTCCCGTGAAATTTGTGAACAAAGATAATTTTGGAGAAAATAAATAAATTAGTACACACGAAAATACCATTTTGTGGAGGGATCCAAACCCGAAATGCCCAAGTTGAAACCAAATAGAGGAAAAAAAAACTGAAATCAAAAGGTGAAACAAAACTAAATGCTCTAATGGATAAACTTCCAAAAACAGAGAAGGGATAACTGAGGAAATTAAGGAAGTAGAAACTCCAAGCTTAACAAGAACACTTACCTAAGCAGTAGGACTTGAGGCCAGTTCAAGGCCATGACTTACAATTGTTCAAATCTCAAGGAAAATATGAATGTATAAACAGTAAACTGCACTCATCTCTTAGATGAAGCAATATTTTATTAACAAAAAAAATAGAAGACAAAGATGAACACATCTCATGATCATAGTTTATCTATGTTATTGCTTAACATCCGAACAAACCCAAAAAATTATCAAAAAAATGAATAAAGTTGTTATCTCTCTTCCCTCTTCTGGATCTGAACCATGCTCTCTAGTAATCGGAGCTTCAATCGACTAGGGTTGGGATGAAAATCCATACACAAAAATATAGACTGATAAGAGAGAGAGCTGCTTGTTCGTTCTTATCCTTGTCGGACCTGTCACATGTCACCGGAGCGGCTAAAGATCAATTGAAGTTTGTCGGGTGGTTTTGTTCTTCGTCTAGGGTTTTAAGTTAGCCAAGCCCTTGCCCTTGATTTTATCGATTGAAGTTGAAGAGGTGTAATAAGAGATCTGAGCAAAATTCTAGGTTTCTTTAGCTCGTATAAGATGCAATTTAAACCAGATTTTAAAAAAAAATTCAAGACATCTCATGCCAAAAATTATAAATTTTTAGTTCATACAAAAATTATACATTTCACAAAGGTTATGTATTATCAATATAAAGTTGAGAATCTCATAGAAATCATGAGACCTGCCACACCGTAGCAGCCAATGCAATCTTTTACAAATTTGAACCGAGAAAATCACACAGACACCCAATACATCTTTTTATGGTCTTTCACCGACGGCTATCCATATCAGTCCTGAAGACCAATGCTCATTTTTATGAATTTTCACCGACGGCTGTCCACGTAGACCATGAAGACCAATAATCTTTTTAAGAACTTGAACCGATGGCAACCCATGGGACCCACTATGGAGACTAGTAATCTGCATGATGACACACAGCTATGCATATGGACTCCAATCCCTCCATCATAACCATGCACAATAAGTTACAACACACCATAATCAGCACCCAACATATGTCCTCAGCTATTCACTCAGTAGCCAAATATTTTAAAAATAGTCTCATGACGATTCATGTTATTTGTGGATTTAAAACTTGATTGATCAGTCAAAACACCTCCTAACTAGTTAGGCTTGACTTTGACCAGTCAAAGGATAGTCTGGATCGATTAAAGTTATCCACTGGAGTGTTTTGAAATAGACCCTAACCGGTTATGACATTACTCTGACCCGTTAGGAATTGCTACTAGAATATTTTGAGACATTCGCTAACCAGTTACAGTACCATGCTAGCTGGTTAGGCTTTGATTCTGGAATTATTGGTTATGCAGTTTGACTGGTCAAACTCCTACCCTAACAGGTCATGATGTATTTTTGAAAAATATGCAGATTCAAACCAAATCCTAGAAATAACTTCATGATCATGATCAACACCACTTGACGAATAGAATAACATCAAAGTACGACACTGAACACATTAAATAACTTTAAACCTTAGTTTAACAAGTATCCTACCTCGAATGAGATGGTTCCTTAACCCTAGCACGCATCGATTCATTCAATTTCATCGCAAACACACCCGTTTCGATCTACGTTTTGACACCTTGTATTATGCTTCCTCTTCGCATTCTTCAAGAATCCAAAAGATTGACACACGTAACTCTCATGAAAACTATAGGGAGACTATTTAGGGTTTCCGCACTTTAGGATTTTGTAGAATAACATAATGGGACCAAAGATCTCTTTTTATATTAAAAAATTAACAAATTACAATTTATTCCAGAAGTTTTATTCATTCTCAAATTAGGACCAAACTTTCTAAAAATTTCAACATCACCCAAAATTTCTCAAAAACTCCAATTACTTAATTTAGAAAAGATTTAAAACCCGAAATCAAAATGGTCCTCGCGTTGTTTTGTCACCCAAAAGGACCGACGAATCATCCGAAGTGGTATTTCTCCCCGGGAACTAGTTGAAACTGCACCCCAACCTCTTACCGATCTAGGCACCCTTGCCATCTCTGGTACCTCCCCAGCTCCTCCAATGCCATCCCCAGCCCTGCTAACTCCAGCATCTTCCTCGACCTCCATGCCATCCGCCACCTTTGGATGAGCGTCACCCTCAACGTCCTCACTTAGCTCAACGAACCCTTAACACGTTCAGCAATCCTACTAAGAACTCCATCGCATATGCAACATAATCTCCCTCCGGTTGGCAAGAATAGTAGCATGAGCAGGTTGTGTAAATGTGGTCAACTCCGCTAGGGTATAAGCATGGGCCATTAGGACCCCGTGAGGAAGAGGCCCGAGGCCCTAAGGAACATTTGTATCGAAGGCTTGGCGGGACATCTTGTCTCCGAAGTACCATTGATGCCCGAAGGGCACTCCAACAGAATAGTCTGCACCAGTCAATCGACCTCCAAGCCTCTCCACACCCTCATCTCACATGGTACAAAATGGAAGAAAAGGTGTACATAACAGAAACAACAGATAGAATACATGACCATGCGGTCATAGAGATGAATCATACCTAACCTAGAGTCAGAGTCCAGGAAGAGACGATAGTTATTTCGAGTCTAACTTTGCTTAGGCCCTATGTGTGGCCTAACCCATTGGAGGATCCAAGGGAGTGAGTGTTGCGAGGCTCACCCATCCCTAGACCTCATAACCCCAGTACTGTCCAGAATATCAATCATCAAATTACAAAATTTTGAACCAAAGAAATAGAAAAATAATGCAAGTATAGAACAGATCATACATAGAAAAGATGCGAGAAACTTGCCATGCCATGGCTAGCTCTTCTGCACAAAGCTTCCAACAAAAAGTATAGGGTATCCAGTAGGACACCCACCCTAGTTAAACTCTAGAACAACAACAAAATCCCAAAGGGTAGGAAGGTAAGACAAATGGACCATGTTCTCTTTATTCGAGAATAGGATGGCTAGAAAGAACTACAGAAGAAAAGCGCATGCTGCATGGGCGCGACACTCGAGAGTGTTTGTCGCATAATTCTCATAAGCCTTCATGAACCAAAAGTATCAAACCATCCTAGCCTCGTGAGCAAGCACCTTGCCAAGAAAGAACTCCACAACATTAGAGTTAGTGTATAGGCCGAAATCGAAAGCAATGGATAGGCCCCCCACCCACAAACCAATCAACGCGACAACATCTAGAGGGGTCACTATCACCCCCCCCCCCCCCCCCCCCCCCCCCCCCCCGCATAAAAAGTGGAAGGGACTACTGGTGTCCTAGTGCTAATTGTCGGTGGGTAAAACTTGAAATCACGAAAGGTATTACCTCAGTTATGACAACAATTGATTCTATGAACTACATTTGTTTCTTTCTTAATTCTAACGGCCGACAAGACAATAAACCGTTAAAGAATTCTCCACCACTGCGATGGAAAGACACTTTGATGGCCAAGTCAATACAAGAAACTCTGTACAATACCTATGAACTGTGTAATAACATATGCATTTCACCTTGATCATGAACCTTTATTTATAAACTTTTTCCATTTAATCAATCTGTGTTCTACCCTAGTTTCTAATTCCTCATTAGAAACCGATTATAATTGTCTTTTTATTAGCTACTAATGAGATAAATTCGACTTAAACTCTCCAAGAACTTATCTTTTAGCATTAGAGTTTTATTTAAATTCAAACTCCTCATCGTAAGTTGATTGGCTTAGAACTCCACGTCCTTATCTGATTAGAATCACTTCCGAGATAACCAGAGTTTCAACTTATCTCAATTAACCGCCTTTATCAGGTCGGCTGATTTCACTGTAATCTCGGCATTACTCATGTGAGTAAGAACATTCTATTGCCGAACTAACCATTACTTTAATAATTCATCTCAAATAAACTAAAATATTTTCTATTTGAGTTCTACTTTATCCAATTTTCCATACTCAAAATTTTGTTTGTTACAATTATGGTGGTCAAGATGTTAGTGCCGGATTCCATGAATAGTAAATGAGTTGAGTTTACTTATGGATTTATGTACAGAAACTTATGGGGTGGGGCTCTCAGAGTTTGAGGTTGAAACAATTTTAGTTGCGGAGTGAAATATTTTGAACTTTTTATTCTCTCGTTGGATGTCTAAAGAATAGGGTTAGAGAGAACCTTTTTGGTTCCCAATACAATTTTTTCTTCCAATTTGGTTTTCAACAGGAGGTCATATTGTCTTGGGCCGGGTTACTGCTTAGGTCCAACCGATATAAAAGTCCCAAACTTAGTGGTCTTAAAACTCATACATGGGCCTTCACCATTTATGAAAAATTCTCCGTATGAGTGTAGATATTATGTGTAAAATATTCAGGGTCCCTAAGGCATTTCCACCCTGTGAAATCTTTACATTTTTAGTCTTCAAATTCACGTTAGGTGGAATGACTTGGAAAACCACTTGCACTACCTAGGGACACTGAGTATTTTTTTAATTAAAGGTATTGTTAGTATTAGCCGGTACGGTTGGTACTCGATCGGTATGGGTCAATATTTTGAACGATACGGTATTAGAGGTATCTGATACCGTTTTTATGCCAAAACGATGCGTACCGGCTAATACGGTACGGTATTAATAACCTTGGGTCTCACAGCTCAACCGAGGCTTCTTTCACGCGGAAAAGACCAAACTTGTTTTTTAGAAATATAGCTCTATCTTCTTAATTCAACGCTCTGCACATCCTAGGTTCTTACTTTCAAATTCTAAGATTATAATGTCTAGTTTTGACAGTTTGTAACTTTTTTATTCATTTATTTATATTTTGATATTTTTTTTGTTAGTGATTTTTTGTTTTTTTAGATTGGCTTATCTAGTGTTTTGGTTCCTCGAAAATACTGAGATTTTCATTAAAATATATGCGATCAATAGTGACCTCTAGTTTTCATTATTTGACCAATGTCATCCCTACCGTGATCATCATCAAAGCAACGGAAACTACAAGCGCGACTAATGTACAGAATACAACGTGGGCTTATTAAAGTGTGAGTATAGTGTTTAAACTTTGTAAAGCATGGTGGTTTACAGTTTCCACCTCACTAGTTCCTGCAAGTATGTAGTTCATATCTCAAGGACAAGGAGTAAAGCTTACAGGGCTAAAGAAATGGCACAAAACATAGTTTGAATTGCTTTTGTCCGAATATTAATTCAAGTCATGTATATATAGGATTTAAGCTGGTGGCCCTTGTTTTTTTGCGTTTTGTATGAATAATGACAATGGACGGCAATCTAAATGGGCACTTTTGTTATGGTGGTTTGTTGATGTAATGCTAGATGTTATTGGCAATGTATCGGGTATTTTGTTGGAAGAAACGTGGGTTATTAAATGAAGGATCTTGTTTTATATTAGTATTTGTGGTGCTTTCTAATAAAGAATTGTTTTATTTTTCTTTTTTTTTTTTTTTTTTTGGGTATGCTGGCCTGATTCTTATTTTGAATGATTGGTTAGCATTACTAATGGTTCATAATCGCTAGCATTAAAAATGGTAGGCTGAGTTCAATGTTCTTATCTAAGAAGTTAGTGAATAAAGTAAGAGACCAACCAAACATTAGGCTTTCAAAAAATCAAGAGAAAGTGCACGGATAGCAAGTATGTAGTCCATATCTCAAGGAATAAAGCTTATAGGGCTAAAAGAATGGCACAAAACATAGTTTGAATTGCTTTCGTTAAAATATTTCATATGTATAGGCTTCAGTACGCGGTAGGTGGTCCCTGTATGGCTTTTGTATGAATGACATCAATGGGCAGTAATCTAAATGGGCGCTCTTGTTATGGTGTTTTGTTGATGTAATGCTAAATGTGCTTGGCAATGTATCAGGTGTTTTGTTAGCTGAAACATTAGGCTTTCATAGTAGTTATGTCCTTTGTAAGTTTCAGATTAACCTCTTATCGCTTCAATTATTTCCTCCCGTCAGCTTCAATTTCTCAGCCCAAACTCCAGGTATCGCCATTTTTGCACGGTCGCAAGTAGAATCATGATCATACCATTCAAAATATTATGAATGCTTTGCCTACATGCGAAGACAGCAAACACAAAACTCACTTTCGTAATCAACAACATTTAGAATCCAGAACATACATCAACTTACCGAGTTATTCCTGAATCCGGAAAACCTCCTAGAATGGTTTTCATCTGCAAAGAAGATGAACTCGATGCTATCTTGGGAGAGGTTCCTAAATCGCGTTGACAGTAGATTGATTTTGGGGTTAATGAGGCGAACCAAAATTGGGGGTTAGGATTCTACGGGGAAGGGACAGTAAAATGAAAGAAAGAAGTGTTGTGGAAAGCAAAGTTATCAATCTCGAGGGTACCAGTTTTTTCTTCGTACTGTATGTGACGGTACCAATGTAATAGTACCGTTTCGGATGTATTGTTAAAATTAATATGTATTTTTTAAATAATATTTTTTGACAGAAAATTACATGTACATATAGAATAAAACCTCACAGCTTAAAAATAAATCGCTAAACATACAAAAGGATGATTTTGCTCTCAATTTAATGTGTAATTATTCAAACAAAATTAATAATTGAATTTAATTAAAAAAAACAGATCGATACGGTATAGTATCAGCCGGAATTGGCTGATATAATACGCCGGTAATTTGATACCGTTTTGATGCCAGTACGGGATGAAATTAATAACTTTGGTGGAAAAGGTAAATAATTTTTGGGTCCCATTTGTATACTCCCAGCACTTTCATTTGGAATCTGTTAGTCACATTTGTTGTTTCCGTCGCTTAGATGAGGGTAGGGATGACATAGGCCAAATAATAAAACTAAGGCCAGGTAGAGGTTAAGAGATGGGTATAAAATTTGGATTCTGGATATAGTAATTCGAATTATCATATTCGGGATTTGTTATGGGCTTTGGACCTCGGATATAATATCCGGAATCTAAATTTAATCCATCCATAGTTGGTTAAAATCTAGACACCCCTCCTCCTATCCATATTTTATTTACGAAAATGTCATTATTAATTACGAGAATGTCATCCACATACTCATATCTATCATATTCTCATTCCTAAAAAAATACTCAAACAAACTATTTATAACTATTCACTCATTTATAATAAATTTTTGTTCTTATTATATCATCTCTTTTACTATATCTCCTTATGCTTTGGCCACATCAATTTTACAGGGATAAAAATGAAAATGTCAACATTACTAGGGACCAAAACGGTAGATAAGCATTTTAGCTTTATTCAGAACAATTAAAAATTTTAATTAATCTTGACAAGAATAATTTTTTTAAAAAAATCTATGGACTAAACTTGAAAATTAAAAAAGAGACAAAATTAGCTAAAAATTGATTGTCTTAGCCTTTTTTTTATAGAGAATTTCTAGTTTTGGTTATAATTTTTCGATTCGGCTCCTCGAAAAATTAAAAAAGTTAAAAATATCACCAAAAAATATCATAGTTTAGAAAAGACCAAAAAATAATAATAATCATATTCAAAAGTTAAGGCTTACAAATTGATGTAACTATGCTAATAATCCCACGCTTGATCACATTAATTACTGCTGTTTATTTTCTATAAATTTTTCAGCAAAAGTCAAACCGATTTTAGAATATCGACAAAAGAGTCAACAAGAACTGCTTCTAGATTGGTATTCCGTAATTAAATGTGGCTTAAACTTTAAACAAAACATCTGGCTTCGATTAATTATATGACTTCCTTGCCAACTGGCTTTAATAATTGTTCTTATCTATTCATCATTAGGACAAGAGTACCCTTGGTGTTTAGTAATTATTTCTTTCAGTTTTTGGTTAAAATATTAAAGACTAGTAAACAAAATTAAAATGTATAAAAATTGTAGATGAAAAAAAAAACTGTCTTTTTCAATGCCTTTTCTCTTAAGTGAATATTTTTTAGTTTTTCCTCAAAGTTTTATATTCTTGTCATAAAAATGAATGATTAATCTTTGCAAAAAATACAAATCTAACAGAAATTTAAAAAAATACAAACAAAAGACACTTCACTTGATTTAGGACAAATCCACCGTAAATCATGTCAGGTGATTGATCCAAAGCTGATTAATTGTATCTAGGCATTAATTGTCAGAGACTCAAAATATAATAATTATAAATAGATACGGACATACGTATACGCATGCTCCTTCAAGTAATAGGCTAATTATTCATCTCCCTCACACGATTTTTATATGTATGCATATGTAGTATAAGCAAACTTTTTAGACACCTTCGTTTTGCAAAATATATACTAGCAGGAATGTACAGCTATTTTGAAGTTGACATTTGATAGCATTTGACTTTGTAAACGTTTATTCAAATTCTTTGACTTTGCAAAATAAATAAATAAATAATTAATATATATATATATATATATATATGTGTGTGTGTGTGTGTGTGTGTGTGTGTATGTATATGTATATGTATATGAAGCTTCTCTCCGTGATGTGTGCTAAGATTAACAAGTGAATGCCGATGAGTTAACCATATATGTTGACTGCAGGCAACGAGCTGAAATATTGTCCAAGATGTTAAAAGGCAAATATGTCCACTACTAAAGTTGCTTATGAATATTATCAGCTGCAAGAGGGTAAGATAGGGTTACCATGGAATGGATGACCACACTGAGGCCTCAATTTAATGTTTAAACAAGGTGATTGTTGAACACTGTTCTTGAGAAATCACGAATCTTGTCAAATCGTGATATTTTATGTATTGTGCAAAACAAAAATATATAGAAACAACACTTAATCTTCGTGAATCGCAAGAATCGTACGTAATGAACCAAAGTGAATCACAGATAAAGTCGCAAGTTTTCTTTGGTGTCCAATCAACGGCAAGATTCAAATAGTATTGGTGGAAACTCTCATATCAGAGCGTATGATCGAATCATTAATTGTGTGATTCTATCGGTACAAATTTTTAACCGGCTCAGTTCATGCATGTATGTGCCATTGAGTCCAGGTCCTTTGGGTCAAACAGTGAGTCCAAGTCCTTTGGGTCAATGGTCATCAATCTTGTGTCTAGTTTCTTTTGGCCATCCATTAGTACATGAGTAATTTATGTGATAGTGGTCCAATTAAAGTTGAATATTAATTAATTATAATGGTGTAGTTTATTATAATAACGTTTATTAAAAAAATTCCTACATTGTGTTATTGTCTTCTTGAGTTTTGACTATGTACTTTTTAATTTAGACTTTATATTTTGTTTTAGGTAATTGATATATACTTGAAAAATTATGGTATTTTAAAATATGATATTGGTGAGGGACTGTTTATTACTAGATGGATCCAATGTCAGAATCGAATGGAAAACGATAAGGTGAAGGCTATTGCAAAGTATATGTAGAAAAAGTAGCAAAGCATAATACTCCGCTAAAAAGATCTCATCGATGTTTATTCACAGTTGGACGACATGTTGTTTGTCATATTATAATGTAATAAAAAACCTAGTTTCAATCTGCAATATCCTTGTTGTTTCATGTAAGCTGTCTATTAAAAAAATTTAATTCGCTGTTTCATGTGATTGAGATAGAGATGGATGTCTAAATGAAGTTTATTAGAATACGAGCTCGCTCTCATAAAAATTAAAATATTATCTATTTTATTTTTAAACTTTATCAAATCCTTGTAGTATTGTCATTTTAGTAGGAATTTAAACTGTGACTGCTGCTATTCATTAGCTTAATTGATTTTTTGAAAAAAAATACTCTCAGGGTTAGATTTTTTGGTATTTTTAAGGCGCGCTCTCTCGAAAAATGAGTATTGTATTTAAAACAAAAAAAAAATTTGTATGCTTTGTGCACATATTCTGTTAAAAGAATTTATTTAAAATTTCCAGTTCGCAATTAATCTCAAAATATTTTTTTAATTCAACAGTGAATTTTTTAAAAAATTTTGAAAATAAAATTTAAAGAACACGATCAAAAGTGAATCAAATGAGCGGTGTCAGACGCGACCAAAAGGAGTCAAATGTGGCTATTTAATTAATTATTGAAAAAAAATGATAATTTAATACTAATCAAGACAAACAAACCAAATAATATTTGTAAATTTCTTTTCCAAATATAATTCACAAATATTACTTTAAAAAAATACAAAAACCTCAACCGAACATGGCCAAAGAAGATTAAAAAAAAAGGAAGTCTAAAGAGAGATAAAAATAAGCTAATGGACTTAATTAAAGCTAAACGTACATCTCCGCTAGATTTGGTCAAAGAAGATTAACTATAACTATCGTAGATTTAACTTTAAGACGGCAAAGAAAAAGGGGAAAAAGTTGCAGACTCAAAATCACTGACTAGAACTGATGGAGATCGCTATATACAGGTGTCTCATTCTATTACCATAATAAAACAAAATTTGTTTTTTTCTTTGTGAGAGCCACTGGCTAGCAGACAATTTGGGGTCTTCTCCCATTGATGATCTGTATATTTATCTCTATTATGTTATGAATTTCCATGGTTTGAATGGAACACGCCACACTGTATGAACTTGGAGAAAGATAGACGGTTTCATTTTTTGACTGTTCAGTACTTTTCTCAACATATACGAACAGTAGAGTTGTGAGATTAAGATAAAATTGATAATACTAAGAGATTATTAATATCACGTTTGAAATCCAAAACTATATTTGTTTAGGACTCAAGATTAGATTAATAGTCCATGGCAAGGGTTGTGAGACTAATATAGGTTTGATAATACTAAGGGATTATTTGGTCTTTTGGCGTTGAGTTTGGATGGACTGGATTATGATACCACCTTCCCCGTGGTATTAGCAATCCTCCTTAGTGGCCTCACTCATAATCTCAGGTGCTAAGAGGCTTAATAAACAATTAGGCCATAAAGTGAGAAAATAAATCATTCAAAATTAGACCAGTGCTAGGATTAGGATCTAAGACAACATTGTCCAATCTACATATAGTAAAGGAATTCCTCCTTTTCCTCCTAAGCCTGCATGATATTAGCAATTATTTCTAAGTGTTGTACTCCTAGCAACGACAGATTCCTACGCGTATACATTATTTTTCAATCTGACTTGCATGTTTTATGCATGCGTCTTTTTCGATGACTACCTTTTCGAGTAATTCAGTGTTTAATCAACTAGAAAAGACAACAATTTGGGAATGACTGTCTTCATTAGCTTGAGAAGGAGGAGTTGTCAAATGTCAATTGTCATGCTTGTAATTGACATGTCAAACATGTGTAACACAGCTTCAAGTAATACATTGTTTTGGAATTGAATAAAGCCATCTTAATTATAATTGGAAGTATTCTTGGGTAGGGTATACTTTTGTTTTGTTGGCAGTCGCTTATATGTTTTAACTTTTTTTCTTTTCTTGTTATTTTCATGAGTTAGAAGAAGCAAGTAAAACAAAATAGGCTTCTCTTTATAGACTGGTCTTGAGGAGATAAGTTTCCATGCATGTCTATTCTTTTTGAACAACGACTCTTTCTTTGATCAGTTTTTAGATAGTGTAAGTATCGGAACACAGACCTTAGGTACACAAATCTTGCACAGATGTCTTCGAAATCGTTGGATGCGCGTGAGGCTTTCAAATTATTAAGAATCGTACGTGCATCCAACAGTTTCGGTGTAAATTTGTGTGTTTAAGGTCTCTCTGTGTGTGTGTAGCATTACTCTTTTAGATGATTTTTAATTTTTTTTTTTCATAGTCATTAAGTCTTGTCTCAATTGAATCACAAACCAGTTTGTGGTCTTGTGCTATTTTGGACTACATGATATGATTTGGGGGGGCCCTTCTTGAAACTTCTCTCATTTTTTCTTTCTTTTTTTTTTTTTTTTTTGTTGCCATGAAAAATCTAGTCTATGGTGGTTGTGGAATTCCTTCTTTTTTTTTTAATTGGTTAACATCTTTTCTAACAAAAAATTGATACTATCTCCATTTCAATTATTTTTGTCCACCTTTATTTTTTTAAATCTCTCAAAAGTTTCTACATTTTTATTTTACAATAGCTTATTGGTGATACCAGATTTTGTCCTACCACTCAAACTTATTGTGAAATATGCCATTAGAAATGGAATTGGTGAGCTTGTGCAGAATGACTATTTTGTCCCTGATAATGCAAAAGACGCATGAGAGGATTGAGAGGCCAATATATTTCACTGAAGACATTTTTTAGGGCTGAATAACCTCAAAAAGTTCTGTGATTTTCTCTTCAATTGCCCCTCATATTTATAGACAGTCTTTAACACTGAATCATTTTTCACACTTCTTAGCTTCCCGCTTAAATTTGAATGACTTACCTACCTTCGAAACATGGTCAAATCATGGTTGTTATGTCCAACCACTTCTTCATGTTTCCCTCACTTTCCCGCAACTATTCTTAGCCACATCCCTTCGTGTTCCACTTCTCCATGCATGGAAATGAGCAGTTGCATAATTGCTCATGCAAACAAAACGTTGTCGCTTCAATTCCTTCACGCACGGGACCCTTCAACAGTTAAATAATTGCCGTGGAATATCAAACGGCATCGCTTCGTTCTTCCTGTGCTTTTTAATTGTGTGTGCGCACATTTATCAGTTGGTGCAACGTGTCTCTTTCTTATTTGTGGACAAAATACATAGCAAGCAGTTTCTAATGTCGAATTTGACATGAGAAATGACAAAACTATTTTATGTCACAATTAATATTTGTATATCGCTATGTTCGAGTGGTGCTATTAAGAATCATAACGGATTATGACAAAAATGATTTTATCACCAAAGTAATCTTTATAAAAAGTTTGACTTGGAAAAAATAGTTGAAACCAATGGAGATGTTCTTAAGACACCCCATCTAACAGTAAATCTCCATATCTTCGTTTAGATTCTTTCAAACCCACCTTTTGATTTCTCTCCAAATCCCATCACTAGACAGAGAATTTCTTATGGAAAATAGAAATTTCAAAACCCGCCCTCTTTGTCCATCATTATAATTTGATTGAATCTTAGTTGCTCAATTTAGTGACGAGGTTGAGAGAAGACGTGAAAGATTTGAAAAGAAAAAAAAAAGAGATAATTACATTTATGTCCCTTCGACTTTAAGTCTAAATTCGATTTTTTTCAATTTGAACACTAAACCCCTCAATTTTTGACATTTGGTTTAATGTGGCCCATTCATTTGGTTCCATCCGAATTGGCTAACAGAAAGTGGCCATGTGCGCTCCACATGACCAAGTCCGAGGGTAATTATGGTATCTAACGTCTCTTTTTTTTTTTTAACTTTCCAACCATACTCTCTCTCTCTCTCTCCTCTCCTCTCTCTCAAACACACACACACCCAAAAGAGCTATGTTATGGGTACAAATTGTACAAGTGGCAATGACACATCTCATTCAATTTTGCTACACGCACAACCACAGGCACAACATGAAGCACAACACAGTCCAAAACGACGTCGTTTTGGACTGTAAAACGGAAAAAATTTAAACCTCTATTGCTCTTCTCCTTCCCCAAACCAGAGCCGCCGCCGCCTCCTTCCCACACCCCCGAAAACCCAAATCTGCACCACTCTCTCCGGTCTCACGATGGTCTCTCTCTCTCTCTTCCCCCTCCACCACCAGTTCTCCAGCGATACCCCTCCCCCCACCACCAGTTTGCGACACCACACGACGGCGACCACCACCCCAGCAACGCCTCACACTCCACTGCGGACCCCCACCGTGAGCACCACCACGTCTCCGCGATTTCACAACAACCAAGGTCTCTCTCTCTCTCCTTTACTCTAGAATTTGACTTAGTTCACCCTAACTCCTAAATTTCAAAAAACTAATTTTGTAAACCCTAACTGGCTTTGGAATCTCATAGCCCACGATTTCGCAAACTGGTGGTGGGGGGAGGGGTATCGCTGGAGAACTGGTGGTGGAGGGGGAAGAGAGAGAGAGAGACCATCGTGAGACCGGAAAGAGTGGTGCAGATTTGGGTTTTCGGGGGTGTGGGAAGGAGGTGGCGGCGGCTCTGGTTTGGGGAAGGAGAAGAGCAATAGAGGTTTAAATTTTTTCCGTTTTACAGTCCAAAACGACGTCGTTTTGGACTGTGTTGTGCTTCATGTTGTGCCTGTGGTTGTGCGTGTAGCAAAATTGTAAAACACCTTTCCCTCTCTCCCGATAAATTTCTCTCCCCCTCTTTTCCACCCTCTCACTTCCACCTTCTAGCATATAACTCACTAAAGGTAAATTGGCGATAATGAAAAACGAAATTTATTTTTCAACTTTTTATAAATTATTATTTCATCTTGCGAGTTCAGAAAAATAAAAAACATATAAACAAATTTTATAAAATTAGAAAAGACAAAAAAGTCCAATGGTATGTTTTGAGTTATTGACAAAAATAAAAAAAATTGAGTCCATTTTAACTTATTTTTCATCTTCAGTGTAAGAAAAAATTAAGTTTGAGCATAATTTTGAACTTTTAGATTTTTTTTGTCAAGACGAATTAATAATCTACAAAATATTTGAGGAAACACTAACAAATGCGAAAAAAAAAAAAAATAGATAAAGACAAAAAATGCGCAAATGAGAAAGTTAAGACAAAAAATGCAGATTACAATTTGTTCTAACTTTTTCATAGATTATTAGTTCATCTTGACAAAAAGAATATAAAATTATATTTAAATTTTAAAAAAATTAAATGATGAAAAATAAGTCAAAATGGACCCTATGTTTAAATTATTTTTCTTTTTTCTAATTTTTTATATATTTTTTATTTTTCTAAAAAAATCAAAATGTTTTTTTATTTTAACATCACTTCCTCTTATGAATAAGATTTCACCTTAAAATTTTTGAGTTCACGATTAATATCAAAATATTTTTTTTAAGTTAACAGTCAATTTTTAAAATTTTTTCAAGAATAAAATTCAGACAGCACGACCAAAAAGGATTCAAATGAGTAGTATTGGTTACTTTTTTTTATGAGCCGGTAGAAAAAGTAAAAAAATAAAAAAATATGCCCACTAAATTGTCCCACTAAAAAAATTGAGCGACACCGTTCATTTGAATCATCTTCCATTGAAATAATTTTTTTAACTAATATTTTGACTTAAAGGGATTCAAATGAGTAGTGTCGTTTATTTTTTTAATGGAGAGGTGGCTGGCTGGGCATATTGTTTTGCTCTTCTTTCTACTTTTGCCATAGCCCCATTAAAAAAAGCGAGCGATGCTGCTCATTTAAATTTCTTTTAATCGTGTTGCCTAAATTTTTTTTTAAAAAATCTAAAAATTATTGTTGACATAAAAATATTTCAAAATTAATCACAAACTTAAAATAAAATTTTATTAATAAGAAAGATTCATGATTATGACAAAACTTGTATTAAAAAATTGAAACATACAAAAATTTACAAAAAAATATCTGATTTTTTAAACAAAGATTTATGATTATAACCAAATCTAAAAATTATGTTAGAAATACGACAAAACCTTCGGAGAAAAATAAATTGTGCTCAAGCTTATGAAACATACCGATTACTAGCCGACTTCAAATAAATTTGTATATTAATAAATATTTGATAAAACCAAACTTGTATCGAAAAATAAATTTTAATTCAGTGTCCAATTTTTCTTTTTTTGAGAAAAAATTTTAATATGGTGTCACAAGTGTGTGTGCTCGCGCGCGCGCACGCGAAGCGCGCCTAAAAAATAAAAAATAAAAAAAGAGGAGGATGATGTAAATACCATAATTACCCTTAGACTTGATCATGTGCATTATTGATCATGTGCAATGCACATGGTCATTTTCCGTTAGCTAATTCGGACGGAACTAAACAGATGGGCCATATTGAACTAAATGTTAAAGATTGAGGGAATTAGTGTTCAAATTAAAACCAAAAAAACCAAATCAGAATTCAAAACTAAAGTCAAAAAGATATAAAGGTAATTATTTTTAAAAAAAAAAAAAAAGACTTCTTGTCTTTAATGGGTGGAAATGGAATTTAATAATAGATTTAGGCTCTTCTCTTTCCCTTCGTGATTACTGTCACATCCCAATACCCATCTAGTAACGAATCCGACACTCCCATCAAATTTTTGTTGATTCAAAGGAAGGAAAACTGGGGAAGAGAAAGCGAAAATTCTTGGGATTTTACTGTTAGAAATTTTGAAATGTACGAGTACCAAAACGAATTAAGTTTTGCTTCATCTAAAAGGTTTATTTTTAGCCTAAAACGATGTCATTTGGAAAGCACTACAGCCCTGCAGCACTGGGGTCAAAATTGAGTCCACACGCTCTTTTTGCATCTCAACCGGACCCCCCCCCCCCCCCCCCCCCCCCCCCCCCTCCCTCTCTCTCTCTCTCTCTCCAACTCTCTCCCCTCCATCCCTTTAGAAAAAACACGAGCTGTAGGGCAGATTCCGTGGGCGAGAGGGAATTGGGGAGGCTGGCGTGCATGTGTGCAACGTGATGTGTGCCAATACGATTCTGAGGGCGAGAGGAAATTGGAGAGGTTGTTGTGCGTGTGCGCAACGTTTTGCGCGCCAAAATAACGTTTTGGCGCGCAAAACATTAATTGAAATTTATTCGATCACCTATTTATTCGGACAATGTTTTGAGCGCCGTCATTTTGATACGTAACACGTTTTACTGTGCGTAATGCAGAATAGAACACCGATTCCTGCCGGGGGAATGGAGCTGTAACTGAAAAGGCCTTTCTTGCCTCATCCTACCTATAAATACCCCCTTCTCCACTTGTTTTCTTCACAAAACCCACCCCGCACTCTCTCTTCTCCACTCCTACTACTAGCAAAATATGGATTCCACAACCATATTTTGCTTTTTATTTTCTTCAATTCTCTTCCTCTCTCTCCTGAAATCCCTCACCTCCAGCCGCCGCAGCCGCCCCCAAAAACTACCTCTTCCACCGGGCTCTTTGGGCTGGCCCTACATCGGCGAAACCTTTCAACTCTACTCCCAAAACCCCAATGTCTTTTTTGCCTCCAAAGTCAAAAAGTCAGTACTAATTCCTTCGTTTTTGCTATAACAAAGTTGAATATGTGCTATAGACCTGAAATCCTAAATCCACTTTCTTATACTTGCACAAAAATGGGTGGTTTTTGTGTTTGTTTTTGACAGGTTTGGTTCCATATTCAAGACTCACATATTGGGTTGTCCTTGTGTGATGATATCGAGCGAGGAGGCGGCAAAGCACGTGCTTGTCACGAGGGCTCATCTCTTCAAGCCGACATTTCCAGCCAGCAAAGAGAGGATGCTGGGAAAACAAGCCATTTTCTTTCACGAAGGAGAGTACCATGCCAAATTGAGAAAGCTTGTGCTTAGAGCATTCACGCCCGAATCAATAAAAAACATCGTTTCCGATATCGAATCCATTGCCATGGAGTCTTTAGAATCATGGCAGGGCCAGTTGATCAACACCTTTCAAGAGATGAAAACAGTAAGTAGATGAGAACAATCTTGTAAGAGATACTCAACAGAGAAAAACAGAGCTCCTCTGTTTTTTCCTTTTAACCTTCATACTCTGTTTCTCCCTCAAAACTTTGAAATCAGAACTCCTCCGTTTCCCGTTTTCCTTTTACAGTGTTTCTCTTCCCCTGTTTGTCTCTGCTTTAGGAAACTTTTCGCCAAGTATTACCTTCAACTGGTAATACTTGGCGTGAGTAATCAAGGCCGGCCCCGAGGCAAGTCCAATAAGTTCCCGGGCTCGGGCAACTCTCCGGTGTGGGATAATAATTTTTTTTTTTATAAAAATATAGGAAAAAATAAAATTTCTCCAAAAAAAATTATTATTAATACTAAGTGGACAATCAAGCTCAGGTCGGATTTAAGCAATTCAAATGTCGACACTTTGAGTAATGATTGAACCCATCAATTTCATATGGTCTTGCAGTACACATTCAACGTTGCATTACTTTCCATATTCGGAAAGGACGAACTCATCTATAGAGAAGATCTCAAGAGATGCTTCTACGTTCTCGAAAAAGGGTATAATTCAATGCCCATTAATCTTCCCGGAACACTCTTCCACAAATCAATGAAAGCGAGGAAGGAACTAGCTCGAATCTTGGTCGATATCTTCTCGATTAGGCGACAAATGAAGCACAGACACACTGATTTACTCGGATCTTTCATGGATGATAAAGAAGGGCTCAATGACGAACAAGTAGCCGATAACATCATCGGAGTCATATTCGCAGCACGAGACACCACCGCCAGCGTCTTGACCTGGATTGTCAAGTACCTTGCCGAGAACCCTAGCATCCTACAAGCTGTCACTGTAAGTGCATAAATTATGTTTCATGATCATGTTAAGATAGTTTGTACATATGAATTTAGAAAAGCTCTTTCTTTTTTTTTTTCTGGGAGGGGAAAAATGGCAAAACAAAAGCCTAAATGGTGTGATTGTTTGGGGAGTTGATAGGAAGAACAAGAAGCAATAAGGAGCCACAAGTTTGGTGAGGACAAGATTATGAATTGGGCCGATACCAAGAAGATGCCACTAACTTCAAGAGTGATTCAAGAAACACTTAGGATTGCTTCAATTTTGTCTTTTACTTTCAGAGAAGCTGTTGATGATGTGGAATTTGAAGGTCAGTTTACCTCTAACTACAACGGAGGAGCGGTACAAATCAAGAATATTTATCCATAAACTTTTCCGAATTCACAAATCCAAATAAATCGTGACCATTGATTTTTGAATTCAGAAAAGTTTCTGGGCAAGTTTTCTGAGAGCCTAGACTTTCCCATTACAACGAAATCATGGATACCCACTTGTCTAATTTGAAGGAAATATAATATATGTATATGTATTGTATGTATATATTTTGGGACTAATGTTTTTTGTATTTTACAAAAATTATTTTCAGGATATCTTATACCAAAAGGGTGGAAAGTTTTACCATTATTCAGAAACATTCATCACAGCCCAGACAATTTCCCAGAGCCTGAGAAGTTTGATCCCTCTAGATTTGAGGTAAAAACCTTTTTAATAAAATGAAGTAAAATAGTAGTATTTGTTTTCTAACTTTATTATGGATCCCATAATCTGAAAAATTCACTGTTTTTCTCTCTGTAAATTATCAGGTAGCTCCAAAACCCAATACATTTATGCCATTTGGCAAAGGGACCCACTCATGCCCAGGGAATGAGTTGGCAAAGGTGGAGATTTTGATCTTCATACATCACCTGACCACAAAGTACAGGTTTGGTGAAACCCCATTACTAATAATAGACTACAATCTTTTCAGTTTCTAAAAATAGGAATATCTCAAAGTGTAATGCTATGTACACAGATTTTCGAACCAAATTGGAAACAGATCTGTTGAATACACTTGGGACTCTCGAATTATCGTGAGTTTCACGTGCATTCAACGGTGCCAGAAATATCTGTGTCCTGTCTGTGTTGGAAACCTATCTCAAATTGGAAATATCTATATGAATGTGGTGCTGATAAAGGTGTGTTTGGTTCCATTTGCAGCTGGTCTATTATGGGCCCACAGAGTGGCATTCAGTACGGCCCCTTCGCTCTTCCTCAGAATGGCTTGCCCATTAGGCTGTCTCTCAAGCTCTAAGGAGAAAAATTATCCAGTGGTTCGGGAACTAGTCCCCTTGTCCTAGGGTTACACTGTTTTGAGAGTTTCGCAAATCTAACCAAAAAAATGTGTGTTTATGTGACTGTAAGTGTACCAAAACCAATGAAACAGAACTACTGACAAGTATTTTTGAAGAAGGAGCCTTTCACATGTCCTCTCTATAGAGATCTTTCTAGAAGACAAAACACAAAAAGGAGGTCTTCAAAAAGATTAGGATTCAACTTTCTTGTCGTTTTGAGCTTTAGAATAAAATTCTAAAATTGTTCATCTCGTAGGGCTCAACGGGTAAAATAATTTCATTAAAAGTGACACGAATCAAATATTAACAACTTGCTTTATGAATCCATTTGTACGATATCATTATTAATGTCAAAGAAATTAAGTTTGAAAATAACTCAAAAATGTGATTCAATAACTAAGTTATTGATTCCATTTTCTGCATAGTTATTCTTTGCATTGAACATTACGAGATGAATAATTCGGATCATATTTTTAAGCTCGGGACAATGACGGTTGGGGAGGCACATACAACACCTGTCTCCCTTAGAAAGATTATAGACATGACCATTTTTTCCAGAGATTGTGCATAAAGAGTCTTTATTTGGACATTTTGGAGAGAAAAAACATTGAAGTCCAATTGCAATGTTCATTTCCATGGAGAATGAGAGTGACAATGGGGCATAGTGATGAGATTATTGTAGGCTAGTTAAGAGTTTAGTCCACTTCTATGCATATATGGTTTTGTGGTATGTTGTATTGTTTAAAGTCCGCAAGGCGATTAATGAAAATATGATCCTATAATTTTTGCAAGGTGATATTATATTTTTCAATTGTTGAGTAATTTTTTGTGCGTGATTGTATGATGTCATCTACATTGACCATTTACCTTTATTGTTAGATATAGATATTCTATTACCGATAATACATATAATCACTCTATCCTATAGACTGTTTGCAAATACCCGTTTTAAATAAGTCGATATAAATAATTTTCATGTATATTTTAAAATTTAGATTTGCTTAACCAATTTAATTCGCGCGTAACATAATTTAATTCGTGCGCTTTAAGATTTATTAGACGTTTTCCATATTTTTGTCCGCGCACAACACATACACCTCCGCGTATAATTATAATAGGAATCTTCTTATTTATGTGTATATTATATCCTATTTCATATATATATATATATATATATATATATATATATATATATCCTTCCTCAAGCAATTCCCCCCCCCCCCCCCCCCCCTCTCCCTTCCCCCCCTCGGCGCACAACTCCCTGACCTCACCCCTATTTCCTACTCATTTTCCCTCCCTAGCTCACAATGAATTTCCATTAGCACACCATGGAAGTCCCATCCATGGACACTCAGACTTACTCCTCACTCCATCCATGCTCCTCCCTCTGTTGTTTCTTGATCTTCTCCCAGCCGTAGATGATATTCCATTCCATGGCCTATAAATACCCCTTCTATCTCTTGTTGTTACTTCACCATCCATCTGAAATTTTGAGATTGAGAGATAGCAAAAGTGTGAGAGCAAGAAGAAGGAGAAGGAAAAAGAAGAAGAATCCAAGGAAAATTCAGTTGACGATTTCCCAAGCCGGAGTTTGTTCCACTTTCAATCGATTCAATTCATCCTCATTCATCACTTAGAAGTAAGCCTTCCAATTCTTGAAACACAATTTTAATAGTTTAGAAAGTTTGGATTGCAACAATGGAGAAAGCAACTCAAAATTAGGTAGAAGACAACTACTTCATCCGGATGAACTTTGCCTTTGCCTTTGATTTATCTTAGAAAATTCAGACTTTGTCCAGATGAATTGATGTTTCTAAGGCAATACTTAAGACATGGGTGATGGATGAACTTTTCATCCATTCGGTGAACTTCCTCACTGTTAGACATTTTGCCTTATCAACCAAAAATCCAAGCAAATAATGTCTAGATCTACCCCTGGCATCTCTTGAGGGGTCCAGACAAATTCATCAATGTGTTCCATGAGGACCCAAACAAGTGTGTCTTCTCTTGCTTGGAAATTTCATCTTCAATGAGGAAGAACATCTCAGAATCAGTTTCATGTGCTGGAACCTGCTTTGATTTTTGATGACCCAGCCTCCGAGTTCCCTCCGAGTTCCTCCAAGACTGGATGTCTGAGACTTCAATGGATTTGACTTGTTCAGCTCTAGGTTTGTATTTGACGAAGGGCCCAAAATAACTTTTCATCATTTTTTGATTTTTTTGAACACACTTTATCCCTTTCTTTCTTGAAAACTTAACGACCTGATGGTAAGTAGACGATATAGCCCCCATCCTATGAAACCATATTTGGCCAACAATGGCATTATATGTTGAGGGTACATCTACCACCAAAAAATCAGTATCTAGTATCACCTTATCGACTCGAACTAAAATAGTGACCAGGCCCAATAGCCAGACTAGTTATGCACTAAAGCCAAGAAGAGGAATGTCTACTCTCTTAAGATTGGCTTGAGTGAGTCTCATCTTCTTGAATTCTCCAAAATAGACCATATCGGTCGAGCTACCCTACTCGTATAATATTCTCTTCGTGTCAAATGTTTCGAGCTGTAGTGTGACGACTAGCTCATCATTATGAGAACTGGACTCCGTCTAGATCTTTCTTAGTGAAGGTTATTTCCATGTTAATCTTTTTCTATTGTTCTTACCTCTTCTAGACGAGTTATAGGGTATGATGCTGGTGTCCAACCTTGTGCCTCTGCGCTCTAGCGTTCTTCTAATTGGCTGGTTGGACCTCAACATGTTAAGCATGGATTGTTGTTGTAGCATCTGCATTTTCTTCTAAAAATTTGGCCTGTCTTTGTTTTCTAGTGTCTTGGCCTATCTCGGCCATGTACTTTTTAAGGTGGTTGGCCTCAATGAGTTCTTCAAGAAACCTTTTGAAGACTTTGTAATTCTTGGTCAGATTATCAGCATCTCAGTCATAGCTACACCGATCTCCATCTGGATCCCTTTTGCTTGGTTCTCCCTCCATCCTTGGTGGCCACTTTCAATAAGGCTCATCCTTGAGAGGCCAGATCATCTTTTATTCAAAACCATCTCGAAGGCTTATGGATTGAGTACTTTGTATTCCCTCTTTGTGAGAGCAACCTCATTCGTATCCTTCCTTAGCTTTTGTTCTGGTGATCAGTCTCCCTTGCAATATTACTTTTATGATTTAGAGGGGGTCATCTTGTCTGATTCTCTTCGAATCTCGTCTTCCAATTTAGCATATTGTTCTACTCTCGCCATTAGGTCAAAGATTGTTTCTATTTGGTTGATTATTAGGAATTTTCATAGTTTCTTCCGAATAGGTAAGTCAAATCTAAAGGTGGCCACAACCAATGTTATCGATACCGTACCGTACCGGCCGGTACGTATCGTTTTGGCCAAAAAACGGTACCAAGTACCTCTAGTACCGTACCGTTCTCAATACCGGCCGGTACCGGCCGGATACCGGCCGTACCGGCGAATACCGGCCGTATCGGCAGAATACCGGCCGGTACCGGATTTATTTTTTTTAATTTTTTTAAAGAATTGCGGAAAAAATTAATTTTTTTTTGGCTTTCTCTCTATAATTTATATATATATTGATAGTTGCGATAAATCCGGTACGGTATCCGGTACATGACCGGTACCGGTACGTACCGTACCAGTAGAAAAACCGGTACGCAAACCGATCCGGTATTCAGAACATTGGCCACAACGTATTTCTCGCTACAGTCGTTAATTTGGTTGTACATTTCCTAGTACCTGCTTCCAAATTCCCTTAAATACGTTTCTTCATAGCCATTAGAGCGTCTAGCCCTTTTGACTGAGTTTGGCTGACTATGAAATAAGCTACAAACTGCTCGACCAATTGTCCTCAACTGATGATGGACTGTGGAGGGGGCTTATGAAACCAATTAAGGCTAGTTTCTCACAAGCTGATAGCGAAAACACAACAATAGGATTTTCCTTGTCGATGCATACGCACATGGCCTAGAAGAACACCTTGATATGGTTCACAGAGTCAATTTTGCCATTGTAGAGGTGAAATTTTGGAGGGGGGACTTTCTGAGTAATGTCTTTGCCTCAATTTTCTCTGACAATGGAGAAGTTGCTAGTTGTTGTAGTGCCTTCTTTGTTGAATCTTCATCAGCTCAGCACACTACAAGCTGTTGATTCATTCCCTCATGTTGGGGAGGTCAGGTCAAGCTCAGTATACGCCGCTTGATGCTTGCCCTTCTTAAGTATCGTTGCAGATGCCTCCTGCCAAAGATCGTCCTTCTCATCCTTGTTTTGAGGTGCCACCAGTATGAATGGAGTGTTCCCTATAGTCCTAGCACGCCCATCTCGATCAATATGGATGGAGTGTTCTCTATCACATGCCCATTTAAGGTCCCTAATCTCCCTTTCGGTCTTGTAAAGACCTTAGGTCATCTATCTCCTCATCTTGCTTGCGCAACCTTTCTCGGGTACTATATTTTGTTTCGTGTTCATCGTGGATTCTTTAATGGGAGACCCCTTGGGTGCGGGATTCTCTCCCTTCTTCTAGGTGGTCCTAAGGTTTGTCTACTCATGTCGCTGGTGGTAGCAAATGCGGGTCCTCTCGTAGTGAATCTTATGGTGCCCAAACAGACAGGTCCCCTATAAAGTCTAGAGGTGTAATTCGTGGTGGGTCTTGTCCTGGGACCTTTTTTGGGGCAGGACTTGAGGCGGAGATTTTGACTTCTCTTTGCTTGTGGCTCCTTTTTTCATCTGTTTCTGTGGTGTTCCTGTCATGAGAATTTAGCTATTCCACGGATTGCACTAATTTTAGGTAGATGTTTTTGTGAATATATATTCCGTCATTTTATATCTAATTAAGGGTAGATTAGTCTATATCTAATTAAGGGTAGATTAGTCTTTATGTTATTAGGGTTTAGTTGTTCTCTTTTTCTATTTAAGTACTCTTACGTTCATTGTAAATACATTCTTTTCCAATGGAATAATACGTTGTTCTCTCTCACCTTTGCAATCTATCATGGTATCAGAGCCAGTCATTTGGCCATCGTCTCCCTCCTAGAACGACAACGCCGCTTATTTTCTGTTGTTCATTGCAATCAACGCCGCTCTTCTCCCCAGTCGAACAACGCTCCTCTCTTTGCATCGACCAGTCGACGATCTTCTCCTTCCAGTCAACGATCTTCTCCTTCCAGCCACCGTCGCCCACCGTCGCCCAACCACCTGCCGCCATCGATCGTCGAAAACCCTTCGCCGACCGTCGGCGACCACTCTCCAGTCACCGGCGACTCCCACCGTTCTTGATTGGGTATCATCTGATCCCACCGTTCTTGATACCATCCCACCGTTCTTGATTGGGTATCGTCTGATCCCACCGTTCTTGATACCATCCCACCGTTCTTGATTGGGTATCGTCTAATCCCAGATTGGGTATCGTCTGATTGGGTTCTCCCATCGTAAGTTCTGTATTTTGGTACTGGTTTGTTACGAAGTCTCTGTATTTTACAATGTCAGACGATAAAACTTTTAATGCTATTAGCGTACGATTGACTGGCAATAACTACTCTTATTGGGCTAAAGTTATGAAAAACTTTGTTGTTGGAAGAGGCATGTGGAGTCATGTAACAGGGGTTATTGTCAAACCTACCCCGCCAGAGCAATCAGGTTCGTCAGGTGCGAAAACAGAGGAGGATCCTTCATACACTAAACAACATGCAGCATATGTCCTCGCATTTGACAAATGGGAATTGAAAAATGCACGAATTCTTACGTGGTTTCATAATTCTGTGGAGCCTAGCATTGGTATGAATTTCTCGAAATATGATACGGCAAAGGAAGTTTGGGATTATTTGCGGGGTATGTATCTTCAGTCCAATTTTGCAAAGGAGTATGAGCTTGAGACTACAATCAGAGATGCTAAGCAACATGGTAAATCTATTCAGGATTTTTACACTGAGATGACACAATATTGGGATCAGATAGCTTTGATGGAACCCGAAGGCATGCAGTCTTTTGACTCCATTCTTGAGTATCGTGAGAGGCGTCGTCTTGTTCAATTTCTTATGGCCCTTCGTGGGGAATTTGAGCCGCTTCGTGGGGCTATGGTTCATCGTATTCCCCTTCCCATTGTTGATGCTGCAGTTCATGAGCTTATTGCTGAGGAAACTAGGCTTAAGATGTCCTCTATTGCATCTCCTTCTCATTCTGTATTTGCTGCTCCACCTACTCAGTCTATGTCCGCTCTTTTGCCTACTCCAGCTTCTCACCAAATTCAGGTTACAGGCAAGCCTAGGCCTCGTGTTGCTATGGATGAGTGTAGCTTTTGTCGTCAGAAGGGCCACTGGAAGGATTCTTGCCCCAAACTGATGGGACAAAATTCTCGTCCTAAGCCATCCACTTCTTCTCGTCCACCTCAGCAATATCAATAATTTTCTCGGCCACCACAGCAACATAAGCAGGTTTCTCGGCCTCCATCAGCTTTTGCTACCTCTGATGGGGTCCCTCCTTCTCTCTCGTTTGACCAGTTTCAGCAATATCAGCAGTTTCAGCAATATCAGGCATCTTTGGCTACCCAGCCAAATCATTCAGCTATGACCACCACTCAGTCAGGTTTGCTTGGTTCCTATACCACAGGTATCCTACCTACCACATGGATTTTTTATTCTGGTTGCTCCCATCATATGACACTCGTTTTATCCCTACTAAGTCATTGTGTCTCCCCCACTTCTCCTATTAGTATTTCTACTGCAAATGGGTCCCCTATGCATGTTGTCTCTATTGGGTCTATTCTCCCAACCCCATTTTCTTTTCTCTCTATCCCTAATGTGTTTTATGTTCCTCAGTTGACCCTTAGCCTTCTTTCCATTACTCAATTGTCTGATTCTGGTTTTGATGTTTTGTTTTCCTCTTCTGGTTGTATTGTGCAGGATCGGATGTCCAAGAAGCAGATTGGGACCGGGCGTAGAGTTGGTGATCTTTATGTTTTAGAGGAGTTACATGTTCCTATCGAGTCTACACCCACTGTCATGTCTTCATTTCGTTTAGATCAGCAGTCCTCTCCTTTTTATCTTTGGCATTCTAGATTAGGGCATTTATCTAGTGAACGTTTGAAAGTTTTAGTTAATTCTGGTCATTTGGGACACACTTCTGTTAGTGATATTTCTGAATGCAGTGGTTGTAAACTTGTCAAGATGTCGGCTTTACCTTTTAATAAAAGTACCTCTATTTCTACTTCCCCATTTGAGCTTGTTCATACAGATTTGTGGGGACCTTCCCCCATTGCAACTCAAGGTGGTTCCCGTTATTATGTGTCATTTGTTGATGATTTTACTAGATTCACATGGGTTTATTTATTGACACATAAATCGGATTTTTACCACATTTATCGCACTTTTCACTCCATGGTCCAAACTCAGTTTTCTACCAAAATCAAAGTTCTTCGCTCTGATTTAGGGGGCGAATATTCTTTGGGTGAATTCACGCACTTTCTAGCCACTCACGGGACTATTCACCAGTCTTCATGTACTGACACTCCATCTCAGAATGGACGCGCTGAACGTAAGCATCGTCATCTTCTAAACACTGCAAGGTCTCTTCTTTTATCCTCCTCTGTGCCTGCCGTTTTTTGGGGAGAAGCTGTGCTCACTGCAACTTATCTTCTTAATCGGATGCCTACTCCTCTTTTGTCTGGTTTGACCCCATATGAACGGCTTTATGGCAACGTTCCCAACTTTTCTCTTCTCCGTGTTTTTGGCTGCGCCTGTTTTGTTCTTCTCCCTCAAAAGAGTCGGACTAAACTTAGTGCTCGCTGTGTCTTGTGCGTCTTCTTAGGATATGGCATCCAGCAGAAGGGCTACCGTTGTTATGATCCTGTCACTCAGAAATTGTATGTGTCTCGACACGTTACCTTTCTTGAGCGTTTGCCCTTTTTCTCTCTTCCACCCACCCAAACGCCTGTTGCCAAAGAGGATCTTGTGCATATTGATCCATTCTCATTAGAAGTCCCTGTAGAAGAGTATGTTAGTACCCTCGACCTGTCAGATGTTTCAAAGGTTCCTTCTTCTCCCTCCTATCCTATTTCCCCTTTTCCACAACACTATGTCCGACGTGCTCCTCCAACTCCGCGCCCTCCATCTGCTTCACCAGACTCTGATCCGCCTGAACCCCGATATCCCCCTCGTGACCGTCGCCCACTGGTAAGACTTGGTTTTACTAATACTTGTTTTACCTCTTCTTATTGCTCCTTCTTATCTCGTCTTCATACCTACTTTGAACCTCGGTCTTACAAAGAAGCTTGTAATGATCCAAACTGGGTATCTGCGATGAATGATGAACTTACTGCTCTTGCTAGTACTCAGACTTGGGACTTAGTTACCCTTCCGGATGGTAAGAATCTTATTGGTTGCAAATGGGTCTTTAAAGTTAAGACTCATAGAATGATGGTTCTTTGGAGCGATACAAAGCTCGCTTAGTTGCCAAGGGTTTCTCGCAGGAATATGGTATTGATTATGAGGAGACCTTCGCTCCTGTTGCCAAAATGACATCTGTTCGCCTGTTAATTTCTGTGGCTGCTGTGCACCAATGGCCTCTCTTTCAATTGGATGTTAAAAATGCATTTCTCAATGGTTATCTCACCGAGGAAGTTTATATGCGTCCTCCTCCAGGATTCTCTCATGCTCCTGGTCTTGTTTGTCGTCTCCGTCGAGCCTTGTATGGTCTTAAACAGTCTCCTCGTGCTTGGTATGCTCGCTTTCATGATGTGGTTTTACAGATTGGTTTTCAACCCAGCACACACGAATCTGCTCTTTTTATTCGTCGTACTTCGCAGGGTTTGGTTCTTATTTTGCTCTATGTTGATGACATGATTATTACGGGCTCTGACTCTACTGCTATTGATGAGGTTAAACGGCATTTGTTTCACGAATTTGAGATGAAAGACTTGGGTCCTCTTCGGTATTTTCTTGGCATCGAAGTGGCATCTTCTTCTGACGGCTATCTCTTAACTCAAACTAAGTATGCCACTGATATTCTTCACCGTGCTCAACTTACTGATGACAAAGTTGTTGATACTCCTATTGAATTACATGCTAAGTTCTCTCCTTCTGATGGGGTACCTCTTGCTGATCCTACCGAGTATCGTGAGCTTGTTGGTTGTTTAGTTTATCTCACCGTTACTCGGCCCGATATTTCCTATGCTGTGCATGTCATCAGTCAGTTTGTATGTGCCCCTCGCTCTACGCATTGGGCTGCCTTGCTTCGCATTCTGCGCTATGTTCGTGGCACCATGTTTCAATGTCTACATCTCTCTTCTTCTTCTGCCTTGACTCTTATGGCTTACGCTGATGCTGATTGGGCTGGTGATCCTTCTGACCGCAAGTCTACCTCTGGCTATTGTGTGTTTTTGGGCGACTCACTTATTTCCTGGAAAAGCAAGAAGCAATCTGTTATTGCTCGTTCTACTGCGGAGGCCGAGTATCGTGCTATGGCCCATGCTACTTCCGAAGTTGTTTGGCTCCGTTGGCTTTTATCTGATATGGGTGTTTCTCTCTTCTCCCCTACACCTCTTTATTGTGACAATAAAAGTGCTATTCAGATTGCTCATAATACGATTTTCCACGAGCGCACGAAGCATATCGAGATTGATTGTCACTTCATTCGCCACCATCTTCAGTCCGGCACTATCACCCTCCCATTTGTCTCCTCTTCTCTTCAATTGGCTGATTTCTTCACCAAGACGCACACCGCAGCTCGCTTTCGCTTTCTCCTTGGCAAACTCTCGATGCTCTCCGGGCTCGCATCATGAGTTTGAGGGGGGGTGTGAATATATATTCCGTCATTTTATATCTAATTAAGGGTAGATTAGTCTATATCTAATTAAGGGTAGATTAGTCTTTATGTTATTAGGGTTTAGTTGTTCTCTTTTTCTATTTAAGTACTCTTACGTTCATTGTAAATACATTCTTTTCCAATGGAATAATACGTTGTTCTCTCTCACCTTTGCAATCTATCAGTTTTTTCAATAATCTGAAAATTTAATACCTCAATAACAACATGAAGGATATTCTATCTCTCTTGACACTTGTGATCTGCCATACAAGAAATTGTCAAAGAACCCTTTGTCACTTTGGCAGGAAGGCATTATGATGATTAAGACAGAACAATGATCACAAAAATCTTTATGTGTATAATAACTATAAATTGTGTGCTTTCATGTATCTTTCACTGCCCTGATGCCTTTATTTATGGGCTCGATGACTTAATCAATCTCAATTCTCTTAGGTCTCTAATTTCTCATTAGAAACGAAGTGCCTCCTGATTGGCCAATAACGAGATAAATTCAGTTTGGATTCTCCAGGGACTTATCTTCTATCGTTTGAGCTTCACTCAATCTCAAACTACTTATTCTAAGTTGCATTGGTCTTACTCCTCGTCTTTATCCGATTAGAACTCGTCCCGAGATAATCGGGTTTCTATTTTATCTATAATTCAATATTGTTAATCATCTTTCTAATCAGGTCGGCAAATATGTGACCCGCCTTTCTTAAGTTGGCTACTCTTCCTTCAAGCTCGGTAACATAAACGTGCGCGAGAGCATCTCGTTGTCAAACTCATTTAAGTATTTAAGAAAAAACTCAATAATTCTTATTTAAGTTTTACTAATTCAATTGCTATTCTTTCCAACACGGCAAGATTGAAAAAGAGCTACAATACCAACAAGATCCAAAACAAAAATAAAATCATAAGCAATCAATATTGCAACAATTGGAAGATGCAGCAACATGCTACTTTTAACAATGCTTATATGGCGTTACTTTTTAGGTCAGTTTATGCACATCTCAACTTATCTATACTATGTTGTAGTTAAGAAAAAATTGAGGACATTAATTGATCGAAGGGCATGATAGATTGTTGTTCCATTGGAAATTTTAAATGAAGGATAAAACAATTATTTTTGTCTAGCATAAGTAGACGTATCAAAGTTTTATTTAGAGATCAGTATACTAATCACCCCTTGCATTTTCTAATTTATCTTAGAAGTAGTTCATAAATTAGTAAGTTCTGATATTCTGTCAAAATCATCAAAAAAAGTTAATAAAGTTTTATTTTGTTACTTCCCTTGTTCGATTTCAAATCTTGTTGGGCTTTGAACCATACATCCATCTTTCAACCAATCACATCACAATGCTTGATTCAGTTTTTGTTGTTTCCTCATCCATTGTCGATTAAGTGAACTTTAAGGTAACAAGTTTTGACGAAATGGATCAGCATTGTGAAGAAGAAATTTATAAGCGTAAAGATAAAATTGATGTCATTAAAGAAGAAATTACTCCTATTGATTGAAAAAAAATTTGAGTGATTTCATCTTTGCCATATTATTTACGCATGAAAGAACAATACCGACTTGGGTCAAGCAAGCTTCTCCACAAAAAAATTGCATGAAATTTATTTAACCCTTGCGCGGTGTCGAAATTCTCCAATGGAGGGAATCATTGGTGGATTTTATAAAAGCGAGGGTTTACCGTTTTCAAATTCATGCTTCTAAGGCCTTTCTAAATGATGAAAAATTATGTCCATCAATAGCTTTTATTCATGCTTCTAAGAAAATATTACGATAAATGAAAATATTCGAAGGTCATTAATAGTTGAGATTAAAAACCAACGTCTTACCGCTGGTAACGAAAATTAATTACCAAAAAATGGTGATAGAAACTTAATTGGTGAGCAACTTCAAAGGCCATTACTGGTCGAGTAAAAAGATCTATCCCTTCTATCAAGTAATGATCTTAAAAACATAACCGGATGTCGACTTGATAAACTAACAATAGCAAAATCAAGAGTTAGATCCCTTTCGTCAACTCTAATATTAGAAGACGGTGACAAAAACTTGATCAGAGACCGTATTTCAAAGCCAAATTTGATGAACAAATTAAGATTCATGACTTCATAATTTCGGACATTATCCCAAATGTCCAAATTGATGAATATTTTAAGCCACGCCCCAAAATCACTTTTATTGTTCAATATCCACATTGAGTTTATGAGGCTTATTAATAATAAATTTTGACCAGTTAGCTAATGAAAATATATAGTCTATACAATATTAATCTACTAAGCACTATAAGATTGTGCCTACTAAAGGCTAATCAGATATCGACAGTGTAAAAAAAATTGACAGTGAAAAGAGATTTCTAGCGCTCATTGTAAGAAAAAAAAAATGTGAAACATTTTTACGAGTCAATATTTCATCTTAACAGAATTTAGACATTAAAATGTATCTAATGAGCCAAACCATGCAACAACAATGGCTTTCGATATTAATTTTTAAGTCAAGAAATTTTTGTATACCACTTAACTATGATGGTTTAGTATTGATTATGTTAAAATATGACATATATAATAATGGCCATTTATGGCCGGCTATTAATAATTCAATTTTTTTGTGTAATATTTTACAACTCTTCAAGAATTGCATCATTCTTAAAGAGTTGGGGGTACTATTGACACCATATTTTTATACATGTAATAACATGATAAAAGTAAAATAAAATAATATTTATATGCCAAAATTAGATGACAAAAGTGTAGAAATTATAATGTTACAGATTCGTAGTAACGATCAAGAATCCAGGAAAAATATACATCTTTATTTTATGGTAATGGAATCATAAAGTACAAAATTAAAAAACTATAATACAATACGAGAATCAAAATACAGAACAATATATATTAGTTACCGAACCGAGTCCTGTGTTAAACACAGTTTCCTTAAAACTGAATCGTCGCCTAAACCGTGGATGTTGGAGGATAACTCCGACGTCGTCTCCCAGGATAAAACGGCTCCACGAACTAGGTCACACCTAACCTCGTTCGCCTGTTGAACTTACTCGTGCCTGACTCTCTCTCACTAGACAGAATTTCGAATTTTATCTACCAAAAACTGAGCTGGTATATAAAGACTGTTGGGGTGACGTGAATGTGAAATCTGAAACAAATTGACTTTTGGATGGCAAACATTATTGTGACTCTTGGGGTGTGAAACGCCCGAGACTCTCCGATTGCCTCAAGACCCTTCAGTGTCCCATTCATTTAACCCTTCGAATTTCCAACAAAGATTAAAAAAAAAAAAAAGTTAAGGAAGCTAAATGTATTCGCATGCCTAAATTCAACGGCAAAGAATTAGATAGTTAAAAGAAATTATAAGCTAGTTAAAAAGGAAATTCAAATTCAAATTCAAATATTTCAGAGGGATTTGGAAAGCCCACTATACATTGCGCACACCATATCATGTTGCGCGCCAAGATGGTGTCATTTTGGGACGCAAAGTATTGTTCAAAAATTATTCGATCATCGTCGCACTGTTTAGACAGTATTTTACACGCTAAAATGATATTTTAACGCATAACACACCTTACTGTGGGCAACGCACAACATAATCTCCAAGTTTGAAATTTACCTACAAATACCAATGCTAGAGATGGGAAAAAAATCCTATACTAGAGATAGAATAGTTTTAGGAGTAGTTTATAGCGAGATGGTTCATTGTATCAACTACCATCCCTGGAAGATTAATAAAGATTATTTTTTAATCTCGTTTTGCTCTTGTTCTTGTTTTTGTTCTTTTATTCTCCCACTTCGCATTCGAAGAAGTCCTAAAATACAGCATTAAATCGCACATCTACTTTATTAACAAACCACATTTCCAATACATTAATATATTGTTGTCAATAATTTCTTCTCTATTGATTTTGTCGGGGGAAGAAAATTTTGTCAACACCCTACTTTAATAGAACCTACTAACAGATGGACGCATTGAATTATTATTATATATTATATAATAGAAATATAAACATTTTACACTGTCCAAACTTTGAATTCGTCACTTCCTACCAATAATGCAGAACTTCCTTCTCTCCCTCTCTCAAAACAGGACATCATCATCACCATTATCCTCTGCCCTTATTTTCCTATTTGATTTGCCACAATTTCAGCAGCTTTAGTATAAGTAGCTGACCTGGGGAAATTCAAACCTCATAACTAAGGAACATGTGTCACACATTCATATGCTATGGTGATAAGGTTAGTTCCATCTCTTTGGATTTTTCTCTGGAAACTAAATCTATTGGAAGGAGGAAAAAGTTGTCCCATCAAAAAAACAAAACCTAAACTAATGCAAAGTCAGCGTTATAATGCCATCACTGCTGATGTATTTGTGTAATAGCTGTCTACTACCTTCTCCCTCACACAACTATTATAATCCTTATTGATTTACTACTCCTTTCTCTTCTGTTTTTCATCAAAAAATTTGCAATTAATGTGGTGCATCTAATGTTTCATTTATATAGCACTCTAATCCTCGTAATCTGTGAGATTGTAGACATTATATCTTTATATTCAACGTTAGATAGAATTTTGTTTTTAATAGCTGAGCTATCTGGCAAACTTTGAAATTACACTCAACTTAATGCGAACTAGTCTTCAAGAGACCAATCTCACTTTTCATTTGCAAAAACCCCATTTAAAACCAAGACTTTTACCCTATATAGACTAACACCATAAGAGTTAATCAAACCTAAAAAGAATCAAACTTAAAACCTAGAAAGAAGCTTATCTTTAATTTTCAAACTCTAACCACCAGACCAAACTCTTTGAATTTCATCGTTAGATACAATGGGACCACAATAAAGCATGACAGTATTGAGCTTGGGCTTCTTTTTTTTCCTTTTGTTAAGAAGTTTTAGAGTTTGAAGTGTTCCAAGAATTACTACCACATTTACTTGTTGCCCCGGTGGATTTATCATCAATGTTATAATGTGTAAAGCTTTCAATATGAGTCAATGGCAAACACCAACCGAGAGGAGAGAACGAATAACTCAGGAATTGACCGATTTCCGAGCAGACTCATGGAGCTACAGCTTAAATTATCGTAGAATAAGAGGAGCCATCTCAAGAAATGATTCATGCATTTGATTTACTCTTTGTTTCATAATGGCAATGGTAAGTCTTCTATCACAAACCAGCAATATTGTATTAGGAACGCGAATCATTGTGAAGTTTGGATTTGACCTTGAAAGGGACTAATCATCCATTGCTTGCCAGATATTGAGCTAGGCCGAGTCATAGTTTGTCTCCAACCTCGTCAAGGGCATAATTGGAAAGAGCTAACGAGAAAATGATCGGTGTGCACACTTATCATCTTGCCTTAGCAAGTGAGACCCGAACTCATAACCTCTTAGTCACCAAATCACATGAGAAATTACCTTCTGACCTCTAACCGGCATTGCTTAATAGCTATCAAGTATGGCAGTCATAGTCAGAACCCAACCCCCACCAAGGATACAGTGAGAAGAAAATAATGGAAACACAACCAGCGCTCTTTCTCTCCCCCAACCACTTGGGATCGAACCTATGACAACACGGGCGTAAATGATTGTTTTAAATATCGCCATCAATATTAGTCAACTAAACAAGATCCCAAGACAAAAATGTAATAAAAAATTGCAACAAAATGAAGTCCATTCACAGCATAGCTGGCCATGTACTGCTGGTGAGAATTGTCAATGCTGTGCTTCAGCTACTTGAATACTGCAGGGGAACATATGCTGCTTTTCATTGTGATTTCCACTTTTCCAAAGGGAACAATGCACGTGGCACCATTATATATACATATCTATGAAAGAATGGCTTTGAAAGCAAATACGGATGATCTGGGAGGATTGACTATAAAAACTACATGTGCTAGTTATATCTGTCATCCCTGGAAACTAATTATCCTAGATAAAATCGTACCAGTAGATAGTCATGAAATAAGCAGTCTAGGTGTCCTCATTATTGCATCACTAATCACGTCATTTGACCCGATAATGAAGGATTAGTCAGCAAATATATAAAAGCATATTCTACTAATGATGTGTTTTCAGACAAGGAAAATGGAGTCCACCCTCACCAGATAAACACTTAGATCAAACTCATTTCCTGGAATAACACCTCTATGTTCCGAGTTTCAACCCCAGTGTAAGCTAGGCCCACCTGGCTGCAAAGATTGGAAAAACTCAATCAGCCATTTTGCTAAAACCATGTATAACCCTTGCATACTAGAAGATTTAGTTTGAATTTCGTGGCGAACCTCAAGCAGCGCGATATGTTTAATTGTTTTTAATAGAAGAAAATTTCCGTAAATCAAGCAACTAAAGGTAAAGCAGTGAAAAAAATAACAGAATCTATCATCGAGGAAAATAATAGCATCGAACTGGTCTATGAAAAAAAATAAGACTCACAAAGGTCCAGTATCGGGAGTAGAATAACAGAATGAAAGTGATAGGGCATTAACATCTTCTTAAGAGTCACAAACACAGCCCATTAATAGTGTCAAATGTTCTAAGAATTATCAACTTGATGGGTTGAACCATATGGTCTAGGGGAATATGGAGTTTGATTTCTCTGGATTGGGCTCAGATAGGTTGATTTTGGATACAACCAACAGTTCACATGTTAGAGACTATTTACTGAACAATTTATTTTACAAGACAATTTATATGCATTTTATCCTAAAGAGTACAACAATAATGAATCATGTGCATAAATAATTCCTTAACCAAGTTATAGCTAAGTGTGTAAAGCAAAATCAAGTTACAAATATTTGTTTCTTGTCTTCAGGCTTCTAAAGTTTAAATGGAGCAATCACGAGCGGCTTGGAAATATTTTATCTAAAATGTGTGCAGTCAATATATTTTTGTTTCATGCCAGCCCGTGCACCATGAACAAAGGAAAGATTATTGGCATGTGTGTGGTTAACAAATTAGGAACAGCATTCTGAGGTGAGAATACTGTTTTGCATTTTTGATATCTCAGTGTGTTCGGACCAGCTTAGCTGCACCTTAACTAATCTCTAGGGGACCATTCCCGCTGTCCGCTAGCAGGAATCCAATAAAGCCAGAACAAAACATTGTATAGCCCAACTCCATAAGAGTTTATAGTAGTTGGGAGATTTCGAACCTGAGATGTTACAAAGGAGCAAACCACTACGTCTTGAGACCACACCAAGCCCTTGGGGTTAAGAAACAGTTTTATATTTAGAAGTGTACAAAACTCATATCGAGATTTATGGATACATTTTAAATTCCAGTGGGGCATAATGATAGACCATAAATGTTCCAATGTAGCAATACGATCAGATATAAATTTTACAGCAGTTATGGATCAGGAACCCAACGGTTGTGGCCAGTACCATAGCTCAAAATCCCTGTCCTTGTCTAGAAAATTTGCAAACAATAAGCTAGTTCTTAAAATGTCTTCCAAGTCAGATTACCATGAAATAATTAGCTATTGCTTGAAGAATACAAAGGAGAGAAATGAAATAGCACCTTCTCAATAACATCTGCAGCACCTGAGAAATCTTGCATTTCTTTCTTAAGTTGTTCAATACGAGCTCTAGTGACACGATTATGTTCTTCCGCCTAAAAAACAAGGTTTTGTTCAGAAACTAGCTATTAATTCAAGAATCTTGAGCTACTATGACTATGATGTTCCATTCTTATCATGCTGTACAGCTTATAGAAACTTTTGGAAGTTTGGTAAAGTTGAAGCAGCCGTTCACTTCATATTGGTTCCAGCCAAGATCAGATGCACTACAACAGGGGTGATCACATATTGTATGCATATAGCATTTCTAATAGAGATAGAAACAACTGATCAGATATTCCAGCCGTTTAAGGTTGCACACATAGTCGAATAAGACAGATTTTAACTCACTACCAGTGACTGACGGGAGCCCCAAAATAATTTACTTCACGAAATCCAATGAAAAGCTCAAACATAACACTGAAGAAAAAAAAAAACCGATAAATAGGAGTGACCATTTCAGCAAAAGAAATATATAATACAATAACATGTTCTGGTGTTCCCACTGGAGTAACAGTACTGCGAGTTAAAAAACAGTTCATCAGTTATGAATGGGTATGTGCCAGCCGGAAACCAGGATAACCAATTACAAAGAGAAAGGAATATGTAAAAAAAAGGATGTGAAATATTTGTAGTACACAACCAAAGGAGCACAGAGAGAAACAGGCTGACAAAAAATTCAGATCATGTCGAAGGACAATTTTGTATACCTAATTCTTGCTTCTTTGATAGGAGCTGAAGAAGCCTACTGACAGTCTTCACACCTTTATACTTCGTGTTATCATAACTTCATAAATGCTGATACGTCCTTTTCCTATTACCACAGGTTTGCAGTACTTTTCCTCTCTTAGGGTATGTTTGGAAACCATTATTTTTTCTGTTTTTCGTTTTTATTTTCAGAATTTTGCAATTTTGGGGAAAAAAAACATATTTGTGTTGAGTTTTGTTTACAAAAAATCGAAAACTATTTTCATTATTTTTGAAATAAGTGAAAGCAAAAAAAGTGAGAAGTCAAGTTTTGGAAACAAAAAACGAAAACGGGAGAAGACACGGGTGAATAGTGGAACGACTTAACAAACGTGTGATCCGGGTTCAAAACTCAGGAGGGGGTATTTTTTTCCTTCGCTCTACTTATTTTGGGGGTAAACCAGTGCAGAGCAATGGTTTTAGAGATTAAGGACTTTCTCTGCATTGCAGCAACGAAGACCGATCTTCTCCGCCTCCATCTCCATCTCCATCTCTCCGGCAGCAAAAGGTACGAGCTACTCTTCCTCCATCTCCCTCTCTCATTCTTTTCTCTCTCATTCTTCCCTCTCTCGTTCAAACATGAATAGCCAGAGTTGAAATTTCTTAAACATGTCACTGACAATTGCGATTTCTCAGCCGGATCTGCATGATGTAGTGTAGTCTACAATTAAAATTGCGATTTTGAGTCTGATGCGTAGTTATAATTTTCTGGATTTTGTCTATAATATGTTCCTCACATTTTTGTTAGCAATAGCGGCAACACTTCCTCTGCTAGGGAATTTCAAGCCTTCTGGGCATTTTTGAGCTTTGTAAAGTATTTTTCGCCCCATAAGCCAAAAGCAGACACTCAGCCAAACAAATTGGCACAAGATTCATAGACAACTACCCTTAGGGCATTTTTAAGTTCTTGTCTTAAACAGATCCACAGTGAAGACTAGAGACAATGGTAAAAAATAACTTCTTTTAAGTTCAAACCCTTATCCCTCGGTGATTGTGGCAACCAAACATGAAAATATCCCAGATAAAAACAGCTACTGATGGATTTAATAAGCAAACTTGTCCATTTGAACATGTGTATTGGTACTGAATAACATCCAAATTAAAATCGATATTAATTGGATAAGAGAATCTGTGTGATTGTGCAGGTGCTTCGAACTACAAATAGAAATGAACTCTTTACATTTTTAAGTTCTTTCAATCTTTTTTTAATTATTCGTTTATTTTCAGTCTCGTGTACCCTTTTATTTTTAAGTTGATGATAGGCTACGCATAAAATATACGCTTCCTGATAGTGTGGTATCATAATTTTATTATCTTAATTTCTAGCAAGTTGATGGTACTAAGGATAGTATTATCATTTTTATGTTGGTCTCGAACATACTGTCCTACAAATGTTTACACATGTAAGTTTTTATATAGGAGTGTTATATTATATCTGATGTTTCCACTTTGGGTATCTGATTTCTATCTGGGGCGGTATTTGTGTTGCCTGGGTATAGACTTGTAAGACTTGTATTTGTGTTACCTGGAACTTCTCCGGTAATGTTATTGACCTGTAATGTTACTGTTTGAATGCATGGAGAAATTAATGGGTGATCAATTTCGGTTCTCTGTTATTCTGTCTTCCTGCTCCAGTTCTTTTTTGTTCTTATTAGAGTCATGATTCATGAAGCATTGAATCAATTTGGAACTTCCTAACTCTCGCAGATCCCTCTGACTTGCTGGACAGTAATTGAAAACATCTTTTATGAATTTTGCAAAGATTAGAATCAAATGACAGTAGTGCATAAATGATGGCAATGTAGTCCGCAGTGTAGTCCGTAAATGACTGGATCAAATATTTTGTGTGTGCTTCGTTTGCATGCAATATATTTTTATGTTTCATTTTGTTCTTCATCATCATTCTGAAGATGGTTGTGTAATATTTGGTTACGCACTACTTTAATTCACTTATGTACAAATATTTTGGATTGTATTGACATTAGAACAAAATTAGCCTTAGCTTATGTAATATATTCTGTTAGTAAAAATCGTTTATTATTAGCAATATTATGTTATTAAAAATTGGAAAAAAAAGTTTGCTTTTTTGAGGGCAAACCAAACATGTTTCTATTTTTAGTAATACAAAAACAAACAAAAAACAGGTTGACACAAACAAATTTTTTTTTTTTTACATTTTTTCTTTAAATGAAAACTTGAGAACAGAACATAGAAAATGGAAAACAGCAAAACAGGAATGGTTACCATTACCAAACATGGCCTTAGTAAACCTATTTCTAAATGCTACTACATCTTCTCCTATACTACAAGTTCTGAATGCTACTTCTGTTCTTGCAGTTCATCATGGTGCAACATTAATAGAATTCTTATGTAGATCAGTTCCAGAGATAGCTACACATATTAAAAAGATAAGTAACTGGTTCTGTCAATTATCTAGATAAATCGTTTTCCAGCATCTGTGTTTGCTGCCATATAAATAAATTGGAAAACCATATAAAAAGTATATGATGTTCATCATACTAGACAACAAACTCACTGTTTTTAGTAGTCCCGTCAAGTAGTGGATCTCATTCTTCCTTGCTATCGCCAGGTTTTGCCAGACATCTGCCAAATCAGTCCTGCAGTTGAATTAGTCAGAAGTGGAAAATCTACTGCATGCAAGAGAACCTAATACAGACAACACCCACAAACACCAACAGATAATGGTGCGGGAGTAGACAGGAGAGGAACAGGCAACGATAGAAAGTAACCAGTCATAAAACGCACCTATCAAGGCAACCAAAATTCAAAGAGTTCAAACAAAACCAAACCAATCCTAGCCTTGCAACATAAAGAATTCATGTGTCAGGAACCTATGGATATAGCAACAAGTTGGAGATGCATGGGTTTCAAGATACAACACAATAAGATTAAGAGAGATTTCACAACAGCAGTCGTTGTGAACGGGACCGAACTCGGTTGTTCATTACTGCTAACTATTAGAGGAGGATTCTGTCCCCTCGGAACTACCAGTAGCTTCGGTTGTAACCATTTACAAGTTCAAGATTTATGTGATTCTGTTTTCATTATTCTCTTTTCCTTAACTACATGATAGTCGTGCTCAACTGGCCTCCAATTTCAGTTATTAGGAACTTCTACAAAAGGTCTCATATTTGCAGGTGAGATACCCTTAAAACATTTTATTCAGTTCTAAGTAGTGCACACTTTCCAAGGTTATATGCAACCCACTTTACTAAAATATTGCGCCTCATGGATGGATTGGCCACCGAGTAAGAAGGATATTGCCAATAGAACAAAGATGTAAAAAGAATAACGTGGCAGGTTGCTTTCTGAGCAATATAATCAGTATGTACCAACTGCTATATTAGGAATACAAGACCAACTTGGCTTTAGGAGAGAGAATGCCGGCAATCAAGATAAGCATGGCTGAATTATGAAACCTAGGAATTCAGAATGCAAAGCAAGAGAAAACAAGATATAACTACAAATGCGGATGTGCTTACAAAGATAGAGTTAGCATCAGGTGGAGACAGGATATGTCATCCAGGTGTCAAATTGAGAGAGGACAGAAATCGAGCCAACAAGAAAGACATGGCCAGGTACGAGGGTGTCTGGAAGATTGAGTTTAGGTAGTTAGCAAAGAAGTCGTTTGGGTATGCCTTAACCAAACTTAATCATTTAGACAGAGTATAATGGGGAACCATATTCAGATTTCCTATCAAAAAATTAAAAGAAGAGGGTACAAAGAAAGGCATGGACATTAAACAAGGAGTCCTAGTATCCGAGAAAACTGACAATGCATTACCTAATATATAACTGTGTACACAATTACATCCAGACAAGGAAAATTCAGTTCTACCATCTACATACAAAGCCCAAATCTTCCATGTACAGGCCAACCCTCTCTCTCTCTCTCTCTCTCTCTCTCTCTCTCTCTCTCTCTCTCTCTCTCTCTCTCTCTCTCTCTCTCCCTCTCTCTCTCTCTCTCAAGAGACCAAAATATAGCCCCCATATTGTATGGAATTATGAATTCCAAGTTCAATTTCATCAGACCGTAGGTGTTATGTTTCATCGCTAGTAACAGGTTTTCACAATCAAGAGTCATGTACCAAGTATTTCAAGTCAACCAGCAAATTCTCTGACCAGATTTCCATTTAAAGAAACAAAATAAGTCATAGCTTAAGCACCATGCAATGGTTCAACAATGAAAAGAATGTCGTTGAGCTCTAAATATCATCAATGCATATGCGCAATATCATATCACCGATGTGAAGGTTCCAAATAAGACTAGTGTACATTTTATTAAGTAAATATAACCATCGTCATTGTCCTTGATGCAATTTACATTACAATGACAAACTCCAACAACCATATGTACCAGAAATAGGTCATAGATACCTACTTATCAGAATACAAAGAGTCCAGGTTCTGTTCTTCAACAAGTTCCTCTACAGTATCAAGAATGGCACCTGACTGCAGATTACAAAATAACAGAAACACATATAAAATGAAAACCAAACACTATTACTACGACAAACATAAACTAGCATGCTGAAAATCATAATCAAGTAAATACAAATCGTACTGAAGCATCAAAGTAAACCGTTTCAGAGTCTCCTTTTCCTCATCTTTTTAGTTAAAAGCAAAAACTAAGTAGACTATCATCAAACAGATGAGTTGCTGACAAAATAATTGGATTTCTCCACGCAATGCATGTCGCAATGGCACGTGAGAAGGCATAGTAGGCCTCCAAAATCAGATTTTCTGTTCCATTTACAGTCCCTCCCATTCAGTGTGAGGAAATTTTAGCAGGAACGTGAACTCCTAACATTGTTATCTGCTGACCATGTAGCTTCAGGTGTCATGTAAAGCAAAATGAAGATAAGTTTGTTCCTTTAGCATACTGCAGTCCTTTCATGTCAATCAAATTCGAAGTCTACGAAGGCATTATGCAGTCCTTTTCAACTTTATGTGGAAGAGAGGCACACTTGGGCTTTCAGTCTAGATATTTAAACTTAGCTTAGTAGCTGTGTAATAAGCTAAAATTAAGCAATGGAAAATGTTATTCTGAATGGGTAGTGCTGAAAGCCTAAATATTCCAGTACAAGCTGTTTAGAATTGGAATTCCAAGGTAAATCGTTCAGTTCAGATCAAACTGAAATCAACTTTCATGAACATATCATTTAGTTACTGGTAGTTACCAGTCGGAGATATAACCCGCAACATATCCCCTCAACCGTTTAAAAAACATGGATGAACAATGATTCTACTTGTGTCTGTAGTACGTACCTGGGTCTCAAGACATAGTGATTCGAATTCATCCTGTGAATTAAAGGATGAGTTAGTAGTCAATCGAAGTTTACAAGCAGTAGCTTATAATCACACACTAACTTAGCAGGTTGAAATAAGAGCAGGATCCCTTAAGCTGTTAAGTGCTCATTTAGGTGCCTAGATGTCATCCAACCCAAAAGCTAATTTAAGCTGCTGTTATTTCCGAAGCATCTACGACATGTAAATACACTGAACAGCAATCCACGTCTGTTCAAAGGACTGTTAAGTTGCAAAGGCTCTTGAAATGCCACTGTAGAGCAGGCAACACGGGCTGCCAGATGTTGAAAATGATCATTTGCTTTCTAACATTTGTAACAGATAATGTGAGGGGGAAATAGTTTTGCGGTCAACAAGTCTTTAACTCGAAGTGATTAAGAAGGATTTGAATTCTGAAAGTACAAATATGGCTTAGCAATGCTCTTCGCCTCCTCCAAATTTCAATGGTAACAAAATGATTAAACAATGAGCTAAAAGGAAGAGAGTATATGTAACCAATGGAAATGGCGAACAGCAGCAAGTAGAAAATGAAATGAGAAGCAGTAACAAAGAAGCACAATCACATTTAGAAAATGAGATGATAAAGGTTCCAGGTGAGACTTGAGGAAGGAACTAAAAATCCACAAAACAGACCAACTCTCCAATTTCTTCTTACCCAAAAAAAAAAACTCTCCAAAACGAACAAGTCAAATTGAGTAAAATAATGCTTAGCACTCATACAAGTTAACCACCACTATTATACATCATTCGCTTGAGAATATTAGTGGCAGCCTTTCCTTGTAAACCACCACCAAATCACTCAGTTTTAAAATCTGGCTTACATCCACCGCTATCCATCGTCAATGATCCTATGTACAAAATCTAATGTACTTGAGTTTCAACGTAACTTACTTCAGAGTTACTTCACGAAACATGACTGTTGGAACTGTAACACTCTCTCTCTCTTTCTGCTAAGAGCCATCCCAAAGAAAGAAAAAGTACTGTGCACAGCTGCTAAGTAACTTGGATGACCCAAGTATGATAATCCAAGGCATGTAACCATGGAAAATTATGCCTTAAGATAAAAAAACAATTTAGCAAACTCCAATACATTGTAAAGTTTTAAGAAAGAGATGGCCAAGTGGGAGAAGACTTATCTAAGTACCGCAGACCTGCAAGAACATAGCTATGTTCATGCATAAATCTTATAGATCTATGTATATAAGCTGTGTCAAACCAGATATAACCTCCACATTTTACTCTGCTTCTATGTTGACAGTCTGAGAACATGGAGTCTGGTATCTGACAAATGTCATTTACATAGCTTTTCTTGACATTAAGAATATCATTTTTCCTATCTAAAACATGCCTGCAATATCGACTTGTGGGGATAATTTGTACATCATCGAATCAAAAAGAGGAAGGATTGGAAACTTTGTGCATGTTTATCCCCACTGGTGCAAGAAAAAAGGCCATTGTAGTTTGTACTGTTACGTGCTGCAACCTCTACAATTGTCAGCAATGTACCATAACCAATTGACGAGTGGACAAGTGCAAATGTTGGATAGTAAGAAAGAATGTCCAACTAATGTCAGGGCAGATGGACCCTCCAGAAGTGCCAAGAAGCTTGGGCACAAATATAAAGCATAATGAGTATGCAATATTGTTCATTACAAATTTACAACAATGAAGAAAGGATGCACAATTTTGTTACTACAAAAGACAAGTGAAACATATTAAGACCCAAAAAGTTTTAAGCTGGAATGAAGAATATGTACCTCTATAATTTGATGTATAGAAGAAATAACCTGAGAAATAAAACAAAAGGAGTATGCAATATCAGTGAAAAAATAATTCAGTGGGAAATAGAAACCATTTAGAAGATAGATAATGACAACAATGCATCTCCTCTAATGCAGTGCTGGACCTTAACAGTCAACACCGTCATTCTCACGCACTAGCCTGGGTCTATGCTACAGCAGGACTAGGAACCCTCACAACATCATTGCCAGTCATATGATAAGGCAATGATGGGCACCAAGCCTTTCTGTAAGAGAGTAGTACTCCAATCAAATATCGTAGCAGTAGAGCCACTGACCGAAGCGGATACCTCCACTCTGTTGGGCAAAAGAGAGCCCACATCTTCTCTATCCCATCAGGCATCAGAGCACATGACACTGTGTTTTGTTGTTATTGCCACTGACTGGAAAGTGTTACCTCTCCAAAGTACTCTATTTGATCTGTCCGATTCGATAGGTGGCAATATTACCAGTGCTATAGTGCCACCACATTTCCAAAGGGTCCACAACTAGCTTCCTTACTGTCGATCTCCTACCAAACCAAAAATCTGTTTGACTTATGAAAGACAGAAAGAAATTCAGTTTCTACCAAACTTGATTAGAAGAGGCCCCTAGGTGTAGCCCTTTGAAAATTCCAAACTTTCACGTCTCTTGTTTGCATTTCACACATCATGTATGTCAATTAGGATCTCTAATTTCGACAAGAGCTTCGCATTTTGTCTCTTTCCAAAATGGAGGGTTTCAGCATGATAACATACATTAACTTAAAACCCAAAATGGTATGGACACATTTATTGTAGATCGGTCAGCGTAGTACGTAGAAAGGTAATAGTGGATGGTAGCGCTAAGGGAAGGGTAGACCAAAATTGACTTTAAGGCAGTAGTTTGGAAGGGTCTAAGTTTTTTGGATGTCACGGAACACGATGTCCTCGACAGAATTCATTCGAGAACCGGATTAATATAGCCAACAATAATTTATTGGGACTTAAGGCTCGGTTTGGTTTGCTTTGCCAATATAAAACTGAACATAAAGTCATGAGCTATGACACAAAATCCATACCCGAATCAATAGTCGGTGGAGAGCTTCTTGCTCAATCTCATTGAGCGTCCCAAACGCTTTAGCAATTTCCTATCAATATATATGAAAAAAGTGAGGAATTGAAAGAAAAGTATGCAAAAGGTTTCACGAAGAGAATTAAAAAAAGAGCTTTCTAGTGCTAGCTGAATGCAATACGCAAACACAAGGGTTAATACTTTTTCCATTCCCTTAACTAATTAGCGCTAGTGTTCACAAATTAACAGATCTGTTAAGCCATATAATACAATCTTATCTGATTTCACAAGCTTTAAATGTGTTTTGACTGTTTTATTTATGTAATAAGCAACCATACAGTGCTTCAATTTGGATTACGTAAAATTCGAACAGTACATGGTTACAAATACTAGGGACTAACACTAGACCAGACCTAAAACTTAGTCAGCTACATTGGTTACTCTTTGTACAAACTTCTTTCTTGGTGCAGATGTTGAAGATTTGATCATAGGCAACTTGCAAGAGTTGGGACTGAAACAAATCTATGGAGATTGGCTCAAATTCTTGGATCAAGGTTGGAAGCTTGTGGAAGATTGTGGATAAGCCACAGTTCACTGTTTCAATCACAGCTAAGAGAACTCAAATTGGACTCCTCCTCTTGGCTTGTTCACACCCTTACCTCTCCCCCACAAATACATGGCTCCTCCTTTGTAACGAGTGTGGCAAGATGGAGTAAATCTCTAAGTGATTGTGACCTTGGGTGGGAATATGCTAGGGTATAGGGTGAGTGATTGTGAGCCCTCCAAAATACAAATTTGATGCCCGTGGAGTAGGCGTTTTGCCGAAGCAAGCAAAAATTGTTGTCTCCGTGTTTGGGTGTATACATGTGTATTAAAGTTATCAATCTCGTACCAACAAGCAAGCATACCGGTTTTGTTATTGGTATAGTATGTATCATACGATTCATACCAGTGTGTACCGGTGTACCATTTCGAATTTATCGCTAAAATTAATTTACATTTCTCAAATAATATTTTCTAACAAAAAACCATATTAGACATATAAAATAAAGTCTCACAACTTGAAAACAAATCACCAAACATAAAAAGGAATGATTTTAGTCTCAATTTATGTCTAATTACATATAAAATCATTAATTGAATTTATTTATTTTTTTAAAATACGGACCCGTACGGTACCAACAGGTATTGGCCGAAACAGGAAGCGACGGTACGCCGATGGCCCGGTACCGCTATGAGACCGGCACGATACGGGATAAATAATATTGGTGTGTATTGATTAAGAGGGCACAAGTGGCATCAGATCTTGCCAGAAACTCAGAAGTGTCCAAAATTTAATTCGGATGACGCTAGAAGAAAGAGCTCGTAAATACGAGTTCAACAGAGAATACTTCGCGAGAATCGGTCCACAATTGCCCCAGCAAAGCTATTTTTGGGTCTGTTTTTTTCTCGAACATTTGTTGTGCTTGGAGAAGAACAAAGAGTTGATATCAAGTGTGGCCGACACCATTGGAATGTTTCTACCTTATCGAAACAGTCCAAATAGGCTCAGTTAACTCAATCAAATTTAGTGGATTGACTCAACCCAATCAAACCGACCTGACCCTGGCAATTAGTCCCTTGAGTTTTAAAAACTACAATTTAGTCCTTGAAGTTTTGAAACACCAGATTAGTCCTTGTCGAAAGTTTATGGGATTGTATCCTGACAAGAAACGGCATTCCGGATGTAACCATGGTCTTCGTTTTTCATAATTGCATGATTAAGTTGTTATGTGCTTTGAGAGCTTAAAAATGACCATTTCAGGCATTTTCCAGACAGACATTTTTCAAGCATGGGATATCGATATTGGTGGAGCTTGAAGAATCCCAATGGCAAAGTCTCCTAAAACAGGGATGATAGAACCTACGGATTTGGTAGATTTTGATGAGGTGGAACCTAGTTTTACACCGGCAATGTTCATAACTCTGAATCAAGTTCTAGGACTTTGAGATGAGGATTCCAGCACTGGCTTTTGGATTCATTATCAGTTGCTATGCCGGTGAAGAGGTTAGGGAATTGCGTATCATTAGGGCATTTCGTGGTGAAGCGTGAAGTCATGCCTGGGGTATTAATCACACCTCCGAGACTTTCAAAATATGGAAACTCCATCTATTTTGTCGATCATGGAATTACTGATTGTTCGATTTGACCAAGTCTATTATAGAATCTCATCAATTTAGAGATATAAGCAAATGTTATAACTTTGATGTCTAGTATTAGGATATTACCGAGCACATGCATTTGATTTGTTTTGGGAAGCAACTTTAGCATGATGCTTTGGGGAGGCAATCTAAATCGAAATTTATCTTGGGCAGTGTGACTTGCTTTCTTTGGTGGTACGTATCAATTTTAATTTGTTAGTTAATATGTTTTCTGCCGCACTTGGGTCTATTTCTCTGAATTGAAAATGGTCAGCTGCCTAAGGCGTTGACATTGGTGGAGATAGACTAGTAGACGACTAACCTAGTTGTCAGTTATTCAAACTAAACCTGTCATTGTAGATATGTAGACAAAGGTCACAGGGATTGGGGTCAAACAAGCTTTGGCCCCAGTCCATCTAAAGTTGGATTGAGCCCATTCGGGTGCCTGCACCTTCGGGCGATTAGTGACGGTCTTGGAGACGATGATGCCTCTCAGGTGTCATCTATTCTTCTGTTTGTTATCGAAACCTAATGTCATTGCGACCAGCCTGGAATGTGGTAATTCTTGTAATTCAACGTTAGAAAAATTGATCAAAACAACACTTGATTGTCAAAGGAGAATGAATTTTAAGTGGGACCATTTGTGACCCCTCCATTTTGTCCTGAGCTTACTTGGTTGAAATTTACTTCTGGACATTTGCTCAACACTTTAAAATTTTGACTTTTCTGCTTGGATTGTTCTGGTAACCCATGTTTCCGTATTCTATTTGTAAGAGCACTAATACATGCAATTCAACTCAGCACAATTCTATTCCGCTCAACTCAATTCGATTCAGCTTAGTTTAAAGTTTGTTTGTTCATGTGGAACCCTTCAATCCATGCATATTTCCAATTGGGCTTCAATCCTAGTACTCATTGTTCTCCCGTAGCACTGCAAAAGTCAACACCAATTAGTACTCATCTGCTGGTGTTCAGCCGAGAAGCACTCTGATGCCTAAGTCAAAAAGTGAACCAGAAAGATAAAGGAAAGTATTAAGAAGGGTTAGAGAGTGTGTACTATACTTCCTTCTCAAGAACACCTTAAGACTGAGCCTGGCTTGGGCTCCAAGCCAAATTGTGCCTGTGCGTAGCACATTCCCCAATGACATAAGCATAACCAAATTTCACTATGACGTACTGGTGTCCAGCTCAGATGCCAAGTGGCTGCAAGTCTGACTACGTGGCACAGGTCGGTCTATCGGGTCTTGACTCAGCCCGGCCCAAATGACGCATGCCCATAAACTGGGCTAGTTGTGCGATCACGTGGGTCTAATTGGGCTTCAGCCCCCAGCCCACAAAGCTACTGAATGTTGGTCTTGGTCTGTTATCCAGCCCCAAACTTGATCAATGTCCAACACATTCATCGATGTCGATCCGGCCCACTACAATAGCCCCTCAACTTCTCATCAGCTCGACAGATGTGGTGTTGACTGAATTGTTGGATCAGTGTTCAGCGCGTCATATCAAAATATTGGGTTGGTCGTATGACCAAGGAGATGTGCGATGATTCCCGTCGTACTGGTGCGTTGGGCACGCCTATGTGGTACAATGCCAAGTGTCAATCAATGATTAAACTGTTGTCGAGCGGAGGGACATGTTGTGCGCGTCGGTTCAGCAAGGGCATGCGAGGCATCCTTTTGCATTAAATGCAATGCCACGTGTTGCGCGCTAAGTAGCAGACCATCGTGTCAACTCGTTTCTTGCGCCACCCTTTTCAAACCGGCACCTCTTGAGGAAAAACTCAAAATCCAACCTTTACTTGGATTCCAGAAGAAACCTAAAGCTCTGAAGATCCTAGAGTTTTGAAGAATCCTCGTTGCCTAGCCGTACAACTATCCTAATTTTCTAGAAAGAATGGTCCAAAAGCATAGCCTAGCCATACAACTATCCTAATTTTCTAGGTTTTTTCGCATAACCATCTCCATATCGTATCATATAATACGCAACCTCGAGAGTGGTGAGAAACCATCGTACTTTTCCAATGGAAGTACTAATCTTTAAAGGAAGGTATCGCTTATCAAGTATAATTTGTTTACTTCAAAATCTATATGAAAAAATAGTCCACGTTTGCTTTTCCTTTTGCACTGAAGTCCTATATGAAAACATGTTAAAATTCAACTTTATAGAACAAGAGTACGACAAAATAAGGATGTCAATTAGACAATCTCTAAAAAATCATAATAGAATACAACAAGGACCATTCAACAACTATCATCATAGATTTAAGTTTCAAAACAAACCAAGACACCCTAGTAGGACAAGGAAGTAGGAGTTCTTGAGTATCTCCGCCGCTAAATAAGAGGTCCATCCGAATATAAACGACTTTGCTTAAAAGCGAAAGTGATGCAAAAAGGGGGAGAAGGGAGGGCGGAATGAGAAAGTTATGCAATGGAAAACGAAAGGCAGGGGATGCAGGTTATATCTAAGAAAAGTCACCTCTTTTGAACATGTTGCTAGGAGAGACCGTAGACCCAGCTTAAATGACTTCTTCAAATTCATGTGTCGCGATCCCGGTAGAGGGAGTTGTCTTATTCTCTCCATTGCTAGGTTTTGGAACTGCTAAACAAACTGGAAGAATTTAAAGTATTAGGAGGTGCAGCAACATAAAATAGATTCTACGTAAAAAATAAATGAGGAATGTCCCCTCCTGGCAAAGTAAGATTTCATTCCAATAGCCTGTTTTGACATTACTATGAAACTGTTTTCTTCATTTTGATAGGTTTCAATCTTAGCAATTCTTTCAAGTGTTCATCCATAAAAAGATCTAATGTATTCTAAAGCCCCCTAAGTGTGTTGTAAGAAAGTATCTTGGATGACTTATGACGCCACTGGAAGGATCGAAACTGATGACTGGTGAAGCACAGAACAATATCAATACAGAATTCGTGTTGCATACATATCAAGTAAAGCAATCAAAAAAGGAGAAAAGGGAACAATAGTAGGAGCGAAGCCAACGGGATAAGCCTAAAACTTTTTTGCCTGAAGGCTATTTGCACCCTATTTGGCCAAACTAAGGTCTAGATTGACAGGTAACATTACTGCCAAATAGTGTTAATCAGTTGAGCTATAATAATCAGTTTGAAACACCATTGTAAAAACTCCATTGGATGACAAATGAAGATGTTCAGTAAGCCAATGATAATCATACTTCGAGATCGCAGAAGCATAATTAAAAACAAAATACAAAAAAAAGCTGTTGGTGGAGGAGATTATTCAAAAACATCATGGTAGCCATTTGTTTTCTATTCAATAACAACATACACATCAACCAAGATACCAGCAAAAAATTGCAGGATGCATACAAAATTTTTTTGCCAGAAAGTGGTCGAGGACAGAACAACAGTTACCGAGATATACTTAATTTCAGAAAAACTAAAGCTCAAGATTATACAAGAAATGGAAAAAGAGAGTCTTTAATACAGTAATTGGCAATTCGGGCCAGGCACTGTCCAGGAAGCTAAGAAGCATTGGATCCTGAAACGAACAGGCTCTGGACACAGGAGGATCCGGCAGACACCAATTGGACGGGCCCGACCAGATTGGGTCCGACCCTATGAAACCCATGACAAGTTGGTGCTGAGTGGTATCGCCCGGCCAGCCTACGCGGCATGGGGCTATAGTCATGCATGACATCAACCGAGCCAGTTGTTAAGCAGTTGTTAAGAGGTGACACCAAATGAGACGAGCTCAGAAAGTTACTTGGAACCTAAGCTAGGTATCATCATGAAAGAAAACAGTAGTTGTTACTTGGACATTGACTAAAAAGATCAGAGTGTCCTCCGGCTAGAATTGGCTGAACCGCGTTAGTGAGTTGCTTATTTGCAGTTCGCTTAGGAGAAGAGACTTGTGAAGGCTCATTCCTCTAACAGAAAGGGCAAATGCTATTCCAAAACCCACATTACTCCAAACAAGAACTCCCTTAAATAGGGGATTTTACTAAATAGAATTCAGGAAGAGGAAAACAAATCCAGAGCCGGCCCTGAAGAGAAGCCGAGAAAGCCACTGCTTCATGCCCCCAAAAATGCTAACAAGAATGGGAGCCCTAAGTCTTGGTACTCCTGGATGTGCGTAAAATTGATTCACTACTGGAGTGTGGACCGGACATCCCAATACTACTCCCAGGCGTGTACTAGACCCAAACATATGACGTTAAGCATCTAAATTATCCATAACAAACAGCAAAAAGATAGAGAGAGAGGGAGAGAGAAGACGAACAAAAAAACACAGCGAACAAACCTGTTCGATTGAAGATTGTGGGCCGGTTCTGATTCTGGTTGCGCAGAAAAAGGATATATCTTGCAACGATTACACAGAAATCCCAGAATTTGATCCAGACACAAAGTTCTTATGCTAATTGCACTTTCTTTTCAATTCCAATTCAAATCTGTAACTACAAAATAGGAAGCAATATCTAACCATTTAAATTCGTTGTAAATTATAAAATTTTGGATAAAATGCACTGACCTCCCCTGAAGTTTATAACAATTTCAGGCACCTCCCCTGAGGTTTTAGAAAACGCAGTGACCTCCCATACTTTAGAAACTATTTGATCATGTCCCCCCTACCATTAACTTTGGACAAAAACCATTAGTTTTAAGTCACAAAATACTAAAATACCTTTATTTACTCTTTTTATTTTATTTTATTTATGTATTTAGTCTATTTATGCTTGTGCACATTGAGATATATATTTTATAATATATATATGTATGTATAGTAAGAAATTATAGCGTACCATGCACTGAATTTACATTACACATTAAAATACGTTTATGTATTGATATACAAATTAACTTCAACTAATAATTTTTTACTAAACATCATTGTAAACTTTACTTGTATTTAGTCAATTTTTCTATTTCTCTTTTTCATGTGTCTTGTGTTTTTTTTAATGCCCTGATTTCTGGCAACGTTATTAAAAATTCTCTTAAAATCATTTGTTAAATAAAATTAATACTTAAAGAGAAATAGCTAAATTAGCCTTATTTATTAAAAATCTTATTATGTTTTAAATGACAAAAATGCCCTTGCGGGTTTACATAAATGACAAATTTATAAAATTCAAAGTTTCTATAACTACGACAATCAGGTCCTATTGAATCTTTCATCTTTATAGCCGGGTTTTTTTGTCTGGCAGCATCTCCAACTGCTCTTCTATATCTGGCATAAATGTCAGGACAAGGAAGTTGATCTATGAATTGTGACACTCAGTAGAAAATATTACCCGAAAGACAAACCCAAAGATATGGAAATAATAAATTGAGTAATTTAATAGCGAAAGTCTCAACATAGTTTCATTATGAATTGTCTATTAATGTTTCTCAAGCATCCTTCCTGAATCCGTACTTAGAAATACATCATTCCAGACCTCATGTTCACAAAATCATAGTAACAGTTCATAAATAATTTCATGCAAGACCGTCCAATATCTCGAGTACAGATCAACGCATCATAACCATTCAGTACATCTAGTACAGTTCAACGCGCAAAGACCATCCAATGCCTCGAGTATAGATCGACGAATTCGGACCATTCAACACTCCGATCAAGCACAGTTCAATGCGTCAAGACCGTCTAGTCCGTTGTGTACAGATCAATGCATCATGACTGTCCAGTACTTTGATGAGTACAGATCAACGAATTATGACCGTCAAGCACTTAAAGTATAGGTCAACTTGTCCAAACCATTTGGCACTTCGATCAATATCCATGAGAGGCTTGTTGGCACATCCTTAAAATGCACAGACATGCAAATAAGGATTCTTCTTATTTCATCTCATGAGAAACATATTCAACATATTGGGTTTGATATGAAATTATTGTTCATTAGGCAAATTGTCAGGCACATCAATGCATGAGGGAGTCGTAGTTCGTGTAGAGTTCAAATACTCTTTTATGGTTCATGTTGATGGAAGATTATGGGCCTCCTATTGAACATAACTAGGGTTTGTATCTACGTTCTAGTATACCAATTATGAAGTTAATTGGTCCGAATTATACCTTTCAGACCTAAATTCAACTGTTGAAAAGCTTCAATGGCATAACAATGGTTTCCTGTTGTTGTCTTCTTCCTACTTCTGCTATTCTCCTTCTCCTTCAGGTTTTGACCTTTCTCTCTCTCAGTTGCAAAGTCCATCTCTCTCTCTCTCTCTCTCTAATCTCAAAACATCTTTCTCTCTAAACTCTGTTGAAATTGTAACGTGAAAAATGAATTTGGTAACCCCCTGGCCCCTTGGTATATTATATACATCAGATGTTAACCATGGGTGCAACACCTATTCTTTCTTCAATCCTGTGTACTACCACCACATAAGCCATGCGCCAACCACCTCTTCATGGATTAACTAGTGGGTTCTATGTACACATATTCTAGGTGCAATTTTCACCTATAACCCTCTAATTATGTCTAATTCCAACACCTCCCTTGCTTCCAATAATTCCAATTGGGCTCCCTTTTTGGTACTACTGTCAAATTCAATCTTAATTTCTGGAATTTCTAATTATCTTTTTATCATCAAAATTTTCCATTATCAAGATTAAATTCCAATTATTCAGTCGGGTCTTTACATCAACCCCTGAGACTATTTTTTTAAAGCAACAACCAAAACATGGTTGACATAAGAAAAATCAATATACACCGAACAGATGAACCTTAACTGATATTTTACAGGGCATAACAAAATAAAAATTCAACCGAACAAAACATTTGAAAGTGTGAAAAAGTTTTGATTAAACGAAACTCTCGTGTTCGGTGATCGAAACCTTTCAAACCAAATAATGCCAATTTTTTTTTTTTTTTTACTTAGATGGAAAAAATTGAGAAAATATATACCTGTAATTTTTTTTCCATTACATCTATGATGGATCATCAGATGAACAACCATATCTCGTTAATAGAAGCAACGCCAAACTCCATTTGATAAAATTGGTGCATACCGTTGCTTATGTAAGGATCCAAACGAAATTCTAATCTGCACGATACAATTAGTCTTAAAACATAAAAAAAAAATTCATAAAAAATGCAAATACCGATCATTCGATCAAGACGAACGAATCTATTTTAAGATTGTAAGAAAAAATATATAAACAGTTGATCATATTTCATTTCAGAAAATAATTTCATAAATTAACAATAAAATATTACAGAACGAAATTACAATATCGCTTTGGAAAATAAAAATGCAATACCGAACCGAGTCATATGGTATCACAGTCTCCTTAAAACGAATTCATTACCTCCCCTTGGGTGTTGAAAGATTGCATCGGCGCCTGTCTCCCAGGATAAAATAGTTACTCAATCAACAAAACATCGACCGTCAACTGCATGTCAAACCTTCTCTCTCTCTCTCTCTCTTTCTCTCTCTCTCACACACACACACAAAAGGGAAGTCAAAAAAAATTATAGACGAAAATTCCAAGTTTTTTAGTGTCATGAAACCAAAAACGGAATTCACTATTTATAAAATCGTTTAAACTTTTAAAACCGCCAAAAACATGAATAGAGCGATTAATAGAAAAATCAATGTACATCCATGGCACAATTGATGAGCATTAATATAGGCATGAATGAGCAGTTGAGACCTCCTGATTAATTTCATTCACAGCCTTTCGAAATTTTTGAACAGTTTCTTATAAATGCCAATGTAAATAATGTCTTTCTTTTTTTTGGTCAGTTATGTAGATATGTCGTAAATTTTAATCTCTACCTTTACATCTTTTTTACATATAATATGTTGTTGCGGCAAAAATATATACTGATTGTAGTAATAGATACACACATACTAGAACGAATAGTTCAGTCAAATAAAGAAGAACCACGAAGAGAGCAATGAAGCTCCAAACGGAGATGGAAAGCTCGGTCTTGCACCTCGAGCGAAAAGAGAGAAAAACAAATCCCCGACCCTCGGCTTGCGAACCACAAGTAGAAGTATCATGCTTTCACTCAGTAACTACTCATTTTTGGATCAATATTGCAGGGCTCAAAACCATGGAATATCAAATTCTTAAATAAATATAAATGGAATGCAAAAAGAAGTAAAATGTAAAAACTAAGGGGTTATCACTTCTCATACATGGAACAAGTACAATTTTCTATGCAGATTGGCACAAAGCTTTTTGGGAAATAAAATCAAGCGAAATTTGAAAAAAAAAAAAAAAGAAAGAAAAGCAAAACAAAACAAAACAAAACAACAGGAAGATAAAAGGAAAATCCTCACCAATGTATTATTATTATATTATAACAAGAGATGAGAAACCCGTATGGTGGAAAATCAGAGAAATAAATTTCCCCCGGCCCCTGGAAGATCGAAAGCTCAGCCCCGTGCTCAAGGAGGGAACTCTGTACACTCCACCAGCTCTGGTTCTATTCCTACAAAATCCAAATTCTCCTGCAACCGATACAAAGCCTATATAACCTGGTTTAAACCCGACTGAAACATTATATATCCCGGATGCCTCTAAAACTCAGCTATCAACATTGTAATAACAGCCTTCGCGACATACTGACACAGGATTTATTCCCAAAGAATCCCAACTTCAGTTTTTGCACAGTAAAACTATACCAAACATTTTAGCCAAGCAAGTCTCTGAACAAGTTTGGATTCTGACTTGATGGGGTCACTCCCATTTGCCTCACCAGAGCATCCTTTTCCAGGGCATCTCTGAGATTTGGACCCTTGTTTGTTTGTGTTGGGGAGACGACCGGAGGTACTCCATGGGCAGATCCAAAAGATTCCAAATTACTTGAAAGAGGATTTCCAACAGTACTATTCTGTCCACTTGTAGGCATATCTGCATAGACAGACATAAAATCGGGCGCTTTAGAAGAACCAACTGCAGCATAATCTAGAGCTGAAGCATCTTGACTTGGGTCAAGAAGCCCTTCCAATTGCCTAAACGGGTCCACAAATGGTGCGACGTTCGTAATTGATGGTTCACCCAAGTCAAGTAAATCTGGAGGCGGCTGAAGAGGAGTTGTCTTCTCTGTGGAAATTTCAGAAGATGAAATCACGCCCTTTTCCATGTGGGCTTTGTCTCCCGAACTGACACTAGTCTTTAAAACCTTGTGCCCAGTAGAGGACGGTCTCTTCTCAGGTTTAGATGAGCCCCCAAACAACGAAGCAGCAAGTTTCTGCTTTTCTGGAGAAATCTCAACTTGAGACCTCCTAGACTCGTAAGAGGTGTTTCGCGTCTTAGGGTGTGGATTTGCCATGCCATCAGCAGATTGTGTCACCCCATTCACAGTTTTCTGGGAACTGGAGCTAGAGGTAGACGGAGCAGGAGAAGAGTATGTTGGCTTACCCCACTTCTTTTGAACCCCATCAAGTCTTAGCTTGAGCTGCGACGGACCTGTTTCAGATAAAGATGGAACTGATGCAGTTTGTTGCATCTCCTTTGGATAATAAGGCTCCGGTACTGGAACGAGTTCAGTTGAAGGAGATAGTGAAACAGGAGGAGCCCTTGATGGAACCACTGGTTTTGGAAGCTCATAGGCCTCAAACCTAAGAGAATGTGTTGAAACTTCATGGTGATCTTGGCTTCTAAGGCTGCTAACATCTAAAACTCCAGAGCGTTCATTCTCAGGAATATAGGGTTGAGCGCCCTTTTCCAGTGACTGTTGGACAAAACTATTGAGGAATGAAAGGCTTTTGTCGATCTGCAAGGAGGATGCACATTTTCTGAGTTTGAATTTACTGTAAACCAATACTAACCTTGGGAAAGAAAGAACAGGTCAAGGCAAAAAACAAAAAATAGTGGTCCACCAAAACCTGAAAGCATACAATCTACACAAACAAGCAATGAACATTCTCCTCGAACAAGTCAAATAGTGGCAAGTTGTAACATATTTAATTACTCACTCAGTTGCTTTCTTATCTCCCACAAAAACATCCGGAGCCATCCATGTTCTCTGCCAAACACCATCAATGTCTGACAAGGACATGTGACAATATTTGATGAAACGGGAATTCCATGTCAAACACAACAATCAAAGCAGTCCCTTTCTCTCCCCCACCAGTAAACTGCAAATCCATTTTTCTGTTCTTATCTTCTCCACCGAACAATCACCAGCCTGCTACCTTAAAGTTCTTATTTTTTTGAAGAATAAATTCCTGATTTCTATCAAATTCTAATTTCTCTAGACTTCAATAGGATTTACTAGAAAAAGAGAACAGAAATAAAAAAAGGAATAATAGGCTGCCGGAGTAACTGAAGAGCAAATAGAGCTATCACTCCTCCAAAAATCCAAGCCCTTCCAATTTAATTTGATGAATTAGTGAAGAAGACGAAAGGAGGAGATAAAAACAACAGTTCGCCGGAATCCATGGCATCAGAGACATTAATAGTGGCTGTGATCGTATGGGGTGAGGGCATATGATAGATTGATGTAGTTTTAGATGGGGAAGTGCGAGTGATATCTTAATTTAGCTTGTGAGTGTTGGGATTGTGGAGTGGGCTTGGTCAAAATTGCTGAAGGTGGTGGCTGCCGGCTATCTTGAAGCTATTGAATGTGGTCCAATGGTGGTTAATTGGGATGTTGCAATAGCAGGAGAAAATAAAGTAGAAAGAGAGGGGAGGGACACGTGCGATCTTATTCAACCATCCTTTTTTTTTTTTTTGCAACTATTTTCTTGGTTAATCTTGTCTGAAGCAAAACTCATTTTGATATAATGTGAGAACGTGTCAACATTTAGGTGAAATGGGATACCGCCTTAGATTGTTTGCGTGGGATACAGTTACATAAAATACATTCTCCATGGTACAGACCTAGCTACTTCGAGACTCCAAAATTCACCTAACAAATTGGCCCGACAAATACATTGTATGCCAACTTTTTGAAAACACTTGTAACCTGACTAAACTGCTTGGGTATACAATTAATTGCCTCTCTTCCCAACCCTCTAACCTAATCGCCCTTGTACATATCTGGTTGAGACTGGCCACAGGGATATAGATTTGCCTTATTATCAGAACTGGACTGAACTCCCATAAATTTGTAAGTTTAATATGTAACTTTCTTTCTAGAAAGTTTGCATCTGAATTGATGATATAAACGCAGTGCAATACAGTGACTGCTTGGCAACAAAATTTGATAAGCAAACAGAAAAAGAAATTGAATTCTGCTAATGCCACAAACAAATAGAACAATAGTGGTGAAGTTAGTAAGGTCAAACAAAGGTATTCACTTCAATGAATTGCCAGAACTCCTAGAAAAAGAATAGGATCCTCAAAGGAAGCATACAAACAGACAACAAGAACAGCTGCAGAATATTTTGTGAAAATTATAAACAGAAATGCATAACTAATATGCTCATGTTAGAAGTATAAAAACCAAATTAGAAGTCAAGAACCACAACAAGAAATGGGAAATAAAATATATTAATATACCAGATTTAGGATATCAAGAATACCTCAATGTCTTCACAACTTGCATCCAGTGGAATTATACTTTCAACAGCACAAGCATCTAAGGCAATGACTGCTTGAAGTTCATATGCACGTTGCTGCAAATCTGTTGAGTGGGACGCTGATAATTCTTCAATCAAAGATTGGCACTGCAACAAGGAAACAACCTTACTGATCCACATATTTACTAGGGATCCAAACATGAAGCAGAATTGAATTCCCATGATGTGGACTAAGAGTGTACCACATACTAAAAAAAGGCAAATAGCTTCTTGTGATTTAGACATATATCTTGATGATGGTTCATGCATACAACTAACAAACGCATGCATCAAACAGTACATAGACAAGATGAGAGAAACACTGAATGACAGAAAGTCACTAGCACGGAAAGCTAAGATAAGATATGAATCAGATAAACCATCTCAACTCTTCTGAAGAATAACTCTCAGGTCCAAATTTTCCATCTTCAAGGACAGTTGAGATAGAGAGTTGTATATGAACTCCTAATTTTACTACTATGTCCCCATTTATCTGTTTTTGTTTTCGGCAGCCGTGAACTTTAATTGAACCCATAAATTATGACTTTTCGTGCACTCTCAAACACAAATAATAGGTAAAACCAATTTTGAAGAAAGAATGCACACAGTATACACGTGATTAGGGTTCAAATAGTTCATTGATATGGGATAAGCCAAGAAGGATGGGGTTGATGTACATTTCTAACGAGAGACGAAGGGGGTGGGAGGAACTTTTGCTAATGATTTATTCTGACCACATTGAACAGCTACCAACACCACAAATACTGAGACACTTACAGTAGTTAGTACAGAAGCTCGTTTAGACGGTTAAGATGAGGAATGTGAAGGTGTGCCAGAAAAACCTACCTCGGGTAGCATGTCCACTTTTCTCCCAGCAGCAATCTCAAATGCATATATTTTCATAAGGGCTGCAACTGCATATGCCTTCAAAAAGCAAGCAAAACATCAGTATAAGTTCAAACTAAAGAAACAGGTATGAGGCAGTAAGAACATCAATTGTATCAAATCTCAAAGAAAGGGCCTCTTTATTAATTCGTACCAAATATATGCATGTGCATATTACGGAGACCAAACTGGGAAAGGGTATTTTCTGATCAGCCAAACCGGGTTAATTTTCCTTTCCAGTTTTCAGATTACGCAAGAGGTTTCGATCGAATACCCAAGAATTAACTACGATAAGTATAAAGTGCTTACATCTTTCTCACTACTAATTCCCACTTTGATGCGAAGTTGCTAAAAGTAACCATGGTCCATGCCTATATACTCTAATCAAGTTTCACTTCATTTTCTGGTCTTTTTCATGACTTACTGCGTAATAATTAACAATTGGACTCTCCAAAGATTTGTGTACATTTCGATTAAGACCCGCAAACTGTCACATATAGATTCTAACACCATTCAGTTGTACGGTTTAAAGTTACATCCAATTGGAGTAAAAGCCTCTCTCCAGGGGCAAGGCAGGTTGGATAACTTGGTAAATTACTGGGCATTTTCCTAACAGCTTAAGCGTTGGGGACAATTTTTTATCTAACATAACAAAATGATCAAAACTTTTGCCTCCTCGTCACACACCCATCATCCACTTACAGTGAGAATCACAATCATCTGTAATCATTACTATGCCAAGATAGCCAAACGTCACTGACTGACTGCCCATTGGAAAGTTGTGTTACATACTTCTACTTAGATTTTGTATGTCCACGTGTGTTGCGACTTACCCCGTCCTCCAAGAAGCTCGTGTTGAGACATCTCAATCCACAACAATCTTTAACAGCTCTACTAGGCAAGAATGCTGACTCCCCACATCAAGTCTCATGGGAAGATTCAACATGGCTAAGTCAAATTAGTTGATATCTACGTTGTGTATTAACCTCCAGAAATAATTTAAGCATAGCTATTTATGGTTCTATTGGTGAATAAACACACGATCCACATACAATTTTAAAAAGCAGGAAAAGAGCTTTTTAAAGTTGTACGTGGATTGTGCACACAACAATGCACGGTAGTTCTTCCGAATATGAGCGCAGTATCCCTTTATCAGAAGACAGATGGCCTGTTCGATGTGCTTTGACACTACATTCAACTGACACCAGCATCTCAGGGGAAAATATATTTGAAGAAGAACATGTTGCATAGATAACCCTGTAGACAGCAAGAAAGAAAATGCAACAGTTACCTTGACAGTGTCATCACTGGAATGCGATTCTGCCACATCACACAACTTCCCAGTGATATAAGAGGCTGAATATTTCCCATCTGCAATTCCGTATTCCCCCAAGACCCAACAAATTACCTGGAACCCAAAACTAAGAAGTAAGATAAGAAACACGAGACATGTAATCATAAGCAACGCCAAAATGCAAAGAGAGGAAAATTAGGAAAACCTAGATAGGAGAGAATGTACTTGTAGAAATACAGATGGCAGCTTTGGCTCTCCAATGATGCGCAAGTATGACTCTACCTGCAGACAAGAGAATCATTAGAGGCAAACCAAAAACAGTTCCCAGTTGACAGCAGAAGATCTAGAAGGCAAAAACTCGTGTACACACAAGGGGAGGAAACGCTCAGAGAATCTGTCCGATCTTTTTGTATGGAAGAAAAATGCTCAAGGCTGAATCCATCATTTTCTGATGATCAGCGTTGATTATAAGTAGCAGGAAGCATATGCAATGAATAAGTAGAAACTAAATAGGATTACATACAGCAGAAGATCTGAGCTGACTATCTGCAGTATCATCATCCTCCCCAAATCCCTCGGCAATCAAACGCATCAAATTATGCGCCACTTTAATGTTCACTAGATCCCCTGCATGCTCGAAGACTCTATTCATGGTCTGTTATACTCAAAAGTCAATAGAAGCCAATAGTTGAGAGTTCAGCAGATGTAAATATAATGTTATATATCCAAGACTGTAGGGCAAAGTTGTGATAACCTGGATGAACCACTGATTGCTTGGTGCAAACTGTTCCGCAAGCTCAACACATCTGGATGCTATTTCAGTTTTGTAATGATTGTCATTAATGTTTACCATGTAATCAATCATACGGTCCACAATAACTTCCACATTGGAGGACTTCGTCATCTTATACAGCAGTTCAAAGGTTTTCCGCTTTAGAGTGTCATCTGGGTCCTGTGTCATAATTCATAAAGCTTGTCAGATTTTGATCAATTCATAGTCGCAGAAAACATGGAGAAGAGTAGTCAAAACTAGTTTGCATGGAAAATTAAAAGCTAAAAATCAATGTTTCCACAATTAGAACAACTGAAAAAGGAATAACTTTGCAAATGCACACCGCGGGGATTACAAACCATAAGCATCAAAAACAGGCAGGAATGAGCAGCATACCTACCAAACCATATCCAGAGATCAACTTCTCACATTGTTTTCTCTGGGGAAGGGAGGAAGGGGTTCTAAGGTTGATAAGGTTTTAATGTTTCCAATATCGAACTGTAAAAAAGGGAGTAAATGACTATCAAGGTCCCACCTTCCTCCTCCAAGAGAAATATATATTCCAGGTATTAGCAAGAGATCAGGGTAAACATATGAAAGGATTCTCAAAAGCATTCTGTTCCAATACAAGCACATGCTATTTATCTCTAGGCGGCTATATTTATTCTCACCGTTCCCTAGGGGCTAGCATGCTGGCACCCACGATGAAATGGTTGACATGGTGAAGCAAGGACTTTTTATCAAGGCAAGCCATCTCACAAAGAGTAGAGGGGTAACAAGGTTGCCTTCTCAAAACACGTGAAGATAACTATCAACAATCAAACTAGTTACATGGAAATGTGATTCAAGGTCTACTAGCCCACAATTTCGCTCAGACATTGGATTCATTCAACAACCCCAAGGTAGAGGAATATGCAAATCACCAAGGAGTCCTTCCAAGAAACTGCTTCATTGACTGCCATGCAGATTGACTTAGCAGTTGAAGCTTATACACCTTGAAGAAAGGACTCACAAAGGGTTATGTCATTAGCGGGTAACAGGACTGACAGTTGTAAATACGCAGTTAAAAAAGAAGCTATCATCCATAATATGGTAAACAGATACCTTGAGTAAAGTAGATAAAAACAACATCATGTCTCCACTATCCTAGATATACAAGAAAATGGCATACTAAATTAAGCATGTGTCAAAGAGTGCCAGCTTCACAGTTTAAAATCAGCTGCGTAAAATCATTTTGTGGCCAATCACAGTTCTTCGTAGTGCTTAATAAATTTTTAACATGCATGCTAAAACTCTCATGCAAAAAGGAAGCAGAGTAATATAACAGACACGACAACATTCAGAAGATACACTTGGTGTTCATTAACAGCCTCCACAATAGAACCGACCATCCAGGCAAGCAATAAATGCTGCCTCAAGAGAAACCAAGAACTACAGTTTCCAATGAATGTTGAATAAGTTTATCAAGCATTTTCCACCAAAGTTGAAATTATGAGTCCAGAGATCCATACACCACAACTGCTCATCTTTGCTTCAAGTAATTGTAGTGGAAGTGAAAGATATAGTCTTCGGAATTAGTCACTCTTTCATTAATGGCAAGTCCAACCGTTCCAATTAAATAAGTATAGTAGACTACGAAAACGAGTCAAACCTACAAAAAGCAGCTGCTCATCTTTGCTTCAACTAACCATGCACCGGAAGTGAAAGATACTTTTGGGAATCATTCACTCTTTATTTGAATGGTATGTGCTATCATTCCAATAGCGTGTATGAAAGTCCTATACACATACATACATGGTCAAAAAACTTCATTCATTGTTATAAGAGTACAGAGCAGTTTATATCAGCAAGCAATATTGACCTCAGACATCCATAAATACAGATACAACTCATGTATGACAAAGGAACTAATAAGCGAAACAAAGGAATGAAATACTACCACCACATTTGCTAAAGAAAGCAAATACCCTATGTAACACTGGAAAGTTTAAGACATTCTAGTGTCAAAAAACACAACTGAAAAAACAAAAGAAAATGGACCCGTCTGCTTCTCCAACGGCTAAATCAAATCATATCAAATAGTAATAATGTATAATGCGTTTAAGAAAACAATATTTCTCACCTCTAAGCAATCAATCACAGCCAGTTGGTGTTGTTCAGCAATTTCTGCACTCATCTTTATCAACCGGCCAAGGGCATCAATACCCATATACTTTAGATTATGACTATCACTCTGGCCAACAGATAATAACGATGAAAATGATTTAATGACAAATGAAAACAAAACAACACGCACAAGTTGCAGCTACCAAACCTTTAAAAATTTAGATACTGCATCAGCTGCAGCCTCCAATAACTTCGGATTGGGGAGTATAGAGGAAACACAGCATATGCACTCATAAAGAACAGCATTTCCAATGTTACTTGATGAGTCACACTTTCTCATAATGTCCCCCACAACAGTATACATTTGTTCACTAGCCCTCTTGTCACCACTACCCAGTAATGCCAAAATTTTCAGCAACTTGATCTGCGTAACAAAATGAGCAATTACTAAATACAACATATCTCGACATCAAAAAATATCAAGAGATCAACTAGTAACGATGCTACTATTCTTGTAGGATCGAAGTTTTCAAACTTTGTACCATGAACAATCCCACTGCATGGAAACTGGCTCTCTTTGGAAATTAAAGCATTACGGTTATAATTTCAATGTATTACATTAATTAGATGTCTTCTTAGAATAGGAACCACATACTGGACTAAATTAAGCCTTAAAGGGAGAAGATCTACAGAGTTGGATGAACACTCAATTAAATACATGCCTTTGCATTCTTGCAGAACTACTACACCCAAAAATCCCACATATTTTGCATCTACCTACAGGTTGTAATACCGTCGGCTTTTCCCATAGAAATAATGGCTAAAATCTAACAATTAGTCTCCTTGGTATCCTTTGTAACAGCTATCATAAAAGGAATTTTTAGGTTTGTGCAGATTAATTCAACAGTGGTTATGAGAACTACAAATCACATGCAATCAACCAACTATGACCATCTCCTTATTCTTCCCCCTACAATAAACTCACGAATAATACCAATATCTTCTACAACAGCTCCCATCAAGAACAGCTATGACTATATGATACAGTAAAAATAAGAATAATAGACAAACCTGAATGAATGGAGCAGGCATCTGATGATAATCATAACTCTTGGGCAATCGGCGTTCAGCTACTTGCTTAAGAATACTAACAAAGCTGATGACTAAGTCCTTATAAGAATTAGCATCTATTGTGATGAGATCAGAAAGAGGGCAGAGTGTTGCACCCATAACCCCTGGATCATTATCACAAAGCTTCTGCAAATAGAAGGTTTTATGTCAAGAACGAAAAGAGAAAGGAACATATGAACTTTCTTCCCTGTAAGAATATTAGTCATATCTAACTTATATACATGATAGTTGTGCATACTGTGGAAGAGTATATTTATTAATTTACGGGTTGTGGCGATACTGAAGCACTACATTACGGAATTTAGTGTGATCAAATAATTTACGAATTCCGCATATTTTCACATATAGAATTTACATGTACAACATATATGGGCAAGAACGGTGCTAATCGGATTGGAGTGCTCCACTTAATATTATTAGTGGACTTTAAGATAATAGAATTGTGGCACAAAATGGAGTGTAGTTGAAAAGATGATATTAACGTGATGTGTCTCACGAACAAGAGAGATAGGACTAGAAATGAAAACATTTTAGAATTAGCGCTAGCACCAGCTGAGGATATGTAAAACAAATAATAGACTGGAGCGGCTTGTTCACTTACCACAAAGAGGAGCAGATGTAATAGTAAAGAAAAGCAAGTCGATTATTCTGAATGAAAATGTCAGGGGGCGGGGAATAAAAATGTTGGGAAGGGGAGTACATTCGGCATTCAAATTGACTAGGTATATAGCCCTTCACATAGCAGCACAGAATGGCGAAGAATGGGTCATGTAGCCGCTTCAATTCACTCCGAAGCAAAGCATAGTTTGATTTTATACCGACACTTCATTTAGTCCGGGAGCAATGCATAATATAACAGCGACGAGAACCCTATATAGTCTAAACTAATTCAAGTACAAGATTATTACGCAGAAAAAATATTAGTATTGCCATATTCAGTGCAAAACCATACCTTTCGGAAATTGGAGACGAGATGGGAAACTGAAGACGGCGACCGCTGATAAAATCGATGAAGCGCCATGACCGCCTTCTTCCTAACCGCCTCCTTCGCGTGCCCCAACAGCTCCACCACCTGAGGCAACACCGCGGGTATGGTCTCCTCATTAATCAACCTACACACAGCATTCAACGCGGCACACACAACCAAATAATTATCCGACTTCAAGTCCTTCTGAATCGTGTTGACAATGAGTATAATCAGATCGTGGTCCTCGTTCAAGAACAGCGTCACCGCCAAGTACCCCGTCCTCTTGAGCGAGAGGCTGTCGTCGTGGGTCATCTTAACGGCGTGTATGTACCCGAAGGAGGCGTCGTGGCCGAGCATCTCGACGTAGAGGAGACGGATTATGTACTCCTTCATCTTCCGCTTGGGGATGTCGGGCTCTGTGATTCGACGCTTTAGGGTTTCGATCTCGTGGAGGACGATTCTGTCCTCTTCGGACTTGGATCGGGCCTCGCCGATTGATTTGACGAGGTCGAGGAACTCCTTGGATTGACCGAACCCGCCTTGGGAGCCCATTGCGAGCTCCCGACCGATCGTCTTCAGCTGCTCCAGCTTTGAACTTGTGATTTGAGTTTGAATTGGAACGGACTGTGTGGGTTTGGAGTTGGAGAAGACGGTAGATCTGAGAGTGAGTGAGCCTCGAGAGGAGATGACGATCTGGAGGAGAGAGAGTGTGTGTGTTGGGGTTAATTTGAGACGTAATTGAGATTCACAAGAGAGAGAGAGAGGACCGGTGGCCGGGTGGGAGAAGTACACGGCGACGGTGGGTTCGTTTATTATCGGAGGTATTGACACACGTGCTGCGCATGTGATGGAGGTTTTTGTTGGGTAAACTGTACTTTTCCCCCTGTACGTTTTACGGTTTTCTTGGGCAGGTCTGGCTAAACACTGATTAATCGACGGCGAATAATATATATATAATATTAAATAAATACGAATATTAATATATTTTATAAATATCAATGTATATTTATATAATTTATAAATATCAATATATTTTTTTATACATTATTTACCGCCTAATAGCATTTTCCTTTTAAAACTTTTTTTTGATTGTGGTATTTTTTGTTTTACAAGCAAGAACATCATTTTAATATAAGGTAAAGAGCAGTCATTTCAACTAAATTATTTTTATTAAAAACATTGGGTGTAATTAGAACATATAAAAAATTATAGCTTAAAATTAACAAAATTCAAAGAAGATGATATTAAATACAAAAAAAAGACAGTTAAAAAAATTAAAATTATTGACCCCTGAGCTTTTTTATCCTAACTTTGTATATTTTTTCTTTTTGTCAAGACAAATGACCAACTCAAAAAGATTAACACAAGTTTTATTAAAAATATAAAAAAGTAGCAATATTAATACCCTAAAATTTAAGCCAAATGATATCGGTGACCTCTGAACAAATATTTACTATTTGAACTAGCTTCTAAGGTTGAGTTTGGAGTAAATTTTTTCTTAATTGCAATTTGTATTATTTAGTATTATGTAATTTCTTTTATCATTTTTTTGTTGTTTTCTCATTTGTTCCAAACTAGAATAACTAAAAATATATAAAGCTATAAAAATATGAATCAAAATTTAAGAAATCTAAAAGTAGATAATTTGGGTGAAGTATATTTTCTGCATTTTTGTCCTTCCAAATCATGTTAAATGTTTCACATCAACTCTTATATCTCTTTCAAAAATTATCCCCCTTCCTTATATCCTATCCAAACGGACCCCTAGTTTGAAGTCATCCAAGAAGAGGATTCATCAGATAATATTTGGAGTACACCTCAAGCAGTTCCTAGTGTGAACAATAGAAACCAAATATAGGCTACCGCTCATATCATAATAGAACATGAAGAAGGCATAATTAGTCTTCTAGGTTGGAAACTAGGTCCAATACTTTTGGTACATCTAATATTTGTATATATGTCCTTATTGTTTTGACTAAAATATTATTTGAACAAATTCATTTCCTAACTTGTTACCGAACCGATTAAAGTTCTCATTTATCGAACAAATATAGAGTGTTATGCTTTTGATTAGTTATCGCTATCAAATTTGGCATATCTAATCCTTGAGTTGACATCCTTTCAATTTTGGATATTTAGTTATTGAACTTAAACCGATCCAGAAACACATCATTTATTCTAAAAATTGATTTTCAATAAGATATTTTTTAATCGCTCAAAATTTTATGACCCCAAGGTCCCATTCAGTTGCTAGGAAAAATAGAAAATGATGGAAAAATTAACTTTCTTGTAGTTTTTTTTGTCTATTCAGTTACCAAGAAAGTATTGGGACCCATATTTAGAAAATTTCCACTGGGATTTATTTTTTTAAAATTATTTTCGGTCAAATTTACAAGATTATGCGGGCGGAAAAATGTTAGGAGCCAATAAAAAAACCTAAAAATGTGCCAAAAAAGTGACACAAAAATGAAGAAAAAATGATGCCGGTACAAATCCTCTCTCTCGCTCTCTTTACGAATATAAGTACGAAAGATGATTCTTGACGGCGATTATGTTGATGTGATAAATTTTATCATATACTTTCATCCGGGGCGGATTCACCCAAGGCACACTGGGTCACGTGACCCCCTTGAAAGTCTATCCCTCTTTTTTTTTTTGTTGCCTTTTTCAAAAATAAAATTGATAAATTACAACGAAAGGTTTTTAAATGAACAGTGCTGTTTTTTTTTTTAATGCAGCGATTGCAAAATGAGCATATTTTTTATTTTTACTTTTGTCACTGCCGCATTAAAAAAATAACCGACACTGCTCGTTTGAACCCTTTTCGGTTATGTTCTTTGAATTTTATTTTTAAAAAAAGTTCTAAAAATTTATCGTTTACTTAAAAAAATATTTCAAGATTAGCCGCAAAACTCAAAAATTTTAATTTTTTTGCTAACGGTGTGTGAGCACACAACGCACAAAGTTGTTTTGTTTAGATTTCAAAACAATACCGTTTTTCTCACACAGTATATGTGTTGTGCTCATAGCACAACGCATATTCTATTGTCGTATTTTTGACGTGTGATTTAAATTTATGTTTAAACTAAATTTACTCTCATTATATTGTAGTGTGACTTATAGATTTTCAAAAATGATACACATACATCACTTTTGCACATCATTTTTACACATCACTTAAAACTAAGTCGTTTTGTCTTGAGAAAAAATCATATTTGTTTTTTACCCATATCCCTCAAAATATATTTGGGTATTCCTCAACACAAAACGACGTAGTTTTGAGCGATGCGTAAAAATAATGTGCAAAAGTGATGTGTATGTAGCACTCTTGCTAAATTTTTTTTAAAATTTATTCAAAGTAAGCAACTCTCGTGTATAAAATTCTTGGATCATTGGTTGCTTGTTGTACATATAAACTTATAAGTGCTTTGTTTCTTAGAAATATTTATTTATCTTATTTTTATGTGTTACTTTTGTTAGTGAAATGAAAGTATATATATTTATTTTGTTATTTATTTAACTTTGTTGATAAATATTTTTTTTATAATAAATTTGCATGACAATATTTTGATTTATATAAAGGAGCTTCATAATTGTTGAAATGACAAATTTTGAACAAATAATGATTAGTTACTATGCTCTCATAATTAATTTTATTCACAACTAGCTGTTGAACCCATAATTTTTTTTTTTCATTTTTTTTGACAAATGAGCAAGTGAATTTTTATGTTCCTGCAAGATTCTTCTATCAAGTGAACACGTGCAAGAAAATAAATTTTCTTTTTTTAATTCACTTCACTTCACTTTTTCTAAGAATAATTTTCTCGTACAACTTTCATAACAACTGAACGGAATCTAAGGGTAAAGCACTTATGAAAAGTTGGGTCTTATACATCTATAATTGTTTGTTCCCCAAATAATTTCTCATTCATCATTAAATAATTTTAGCAAACTTAATCTTCATTTTTAATCTACTCATAGAGACGAACACTTGGGACCGACCCGATTGAAGAATATGACACACATTTATCGGGACTCAAAGTGTACAAAATTTTAATATTTTACAATAGTTTTAAAAAATCTCACGTGCATCTAATAATTCCCGACACATTTATGTCCGAATTTATGTACAAAAATTGTGTTACCTTTTGTTTTAATGGTAAAATGATCGGTATATTACATGCTTACCATGCATATGGAATAATTACGGAAGATACCATAATTCGGAAATTTAGATGTGGGTCCATATTATCATTTCATACCACTCATTTAGTCATTTCAACAGGAGCAACAAGAGCAAGTGTAACAGATTTGTTAAAAGGAGAATTTTAGTCTTTGTACATAATCAATGGCATAAAATAGGTTTTCCAACATATTAGCTAAAAAAAAGCTAATTTAGTTTTTGTTACACCTAAGTACTATTTACTAGTATTTTTTTTAATGGTGTCAGTCTTTTTTCAAAGAATAAAAAAAGTAAAAAATATAATTTTATATATTTTAATAGATAATAATTAAAATAAATAGTGTTGTTAGATTTTAAAATATTATTAACTGCTGAACATGCTCTAATGTCGTCGAGCCAAGCGTCAGGGGGGGTTCGGTGTCTTTTACCCAAAACGAAACCACCCCGATACATACATCTCCCAGTAAACTGATTCTTCGGAAGGACTATAGAGCCCTAACATTTTAGGATTAACCGTAAAACATCTTGGAAATTTTCATTCCAATACTTCCCCTTCCAGTATCCAATTGATCGGATCTTGGTTCTCGTTCGGAAATGTCTAATAAATCGAGTAAGAGCTTTTCGTCATCATTTTCTCCACCACCGCCTCCGCCGCCGCCGTCATCTTCTTCTTCTTCAATTGATTCGTATATAGGAAGCTTCATCAGTCTGACGTCGAAGTACGAGATTCGATACGAGGGAGTCCTTTATTATCTTAACCCCCAAGATTCCACCCTTGGCTTGAAGAACGGTACGCCTCCTTCCATAATAATCAATACGTTCATCATTGTATTTTTCGTATATTGATTTACGGGTTGGTGCATTGCAATTTTGAGTCTTTGTTACTAGGGCACGAGACCTGGTGTTGTTTCATAGTTTTATTGCTGTTTATTATCTTTTGCGCTGGTACACAGATTTGTGTTTTTTGGCCCCAACTTATCCTCCATGCTCCTCTCTCTCTTTATAAATGTATGGGACGCGTATTTTCTTTCTTTTTGTGCTTATATATGCGTTTATGGACCGGGGTGGTAATGTGCAGCTGAGGAAGGAGTTTAGTGGAGTCTGTCTTACAGAATTAGGGGTTAGGGTTATTTTGAGTGTTTATTTCATTTGGTATTTTTAACTGTAAATAGTGAAGTGTGAAATACTTATTATGCAAAAAAAAAAAAAAAAAAACTATTGGACTAAGGTGCACTGAAGAAACAGAAGAAACCCGCCACTCACTGTTAATGAATGATAGAACTTTTCCCTCCCTCTAGGGGCCAATTGCGGTTGCCGATTGTATGTACATACGGTGCACTGTGCATGCATCCATCCATGTCTTTTATGCGTGTAAGCATAGTCACATACGGCAGTGTACTACCAGTCTACTAGGTGTTTGTTGAGTAATTTTTGTTAGGTTCATCTTTTTATGTATGATTTTCATGCTAGATAGGTTAATGTATGAATTCACTGCTAGTTGTTGTTGTACTAATTATTCATTATAGGCCAAATCAAACTAAAAAAATTGCCTATATGCATTGTGTGACATTGCAGTGAGGTCTTATGGAACCGAGGGGCGAAAGAATGATGGCCCGCAAATTCCTCCCAGTGATAAAGTTTATGAATACATCATGTTTCGAGGAACTGACATCAAGGTAACTGAAAATCTCACTGGATAACTATTTTATTAAATTTTCATATTCCTTGGGTTTAAAATACATTGCAAGGTGTATTGTGAAGGAATCAATCCCACATCGCTAAGATATTAAAATATGGGTAACCTTATATACATGAGAGGCCACTTCATTCATTGCCAATTGGTTTTAAATGGATGCTTCCACATGGTATCAGAGCCCAAAAGGCCCAACGGCCGAACAAAGCCCACGATGACAGACCCAAGTAGAAAGACTGCACGAAGACGACCCAAAAAGAGGCGCACGTGACAGACCTAAATACGGGCTGCACGTGAGGGGGCGTGTGAAGGAATCAATCCCACATCGCTAAGATATTAAAATATGGGTAACCTTATATACATGAGATGAGAGGCCACTTCATTCATTGCCAATTGGTTTTAAATGGATGCTTCCACAGTTTTCATGTTATATATTTGTCTCAGGGGAGTAAAGCCTCTAGCTCTTCAACAGCTGGATTTTAGCAAACTCATACACAACTTATGTATTAGCTTTTTCTTTGTCAGCATTATTCATCCCTTTTCCATTTTTGGGTTCTATGTTTCCATTTGTTCTTTTCTTTTAGATCATGATGTGACCTTTCGTCTGGTTTGCTAGGACATGGTAGTGCTATAAAATAGTCTCTAGCCAATGTTCTCACTGCTCATATTTATGTTTGTGGCGGGATTATGTATGATACTTTTGTTGTTGTGGTTTGTCCTATATGTCGTCAATTTTTCTTTTTTCAGTAATTTTTCTTGGAAAAAAAGCAAGTTTTGTTGAAAACTATAGCCTCACCTGTCATTGTCGGGAGTTTTACTCTCTCTCTCTCTCTCTCTCTCTCTCTCTCATGATGGAGACCAAAAAGGAGAGCTTCAGTTATTAGTTCATCTGAGAGTTTTGAGACCAAGCTTCCATCATGTGAGCAAGTAACACGTTTTGGCAAACAGACCTTCCACCTTAGTTACCTCAAACTGCATGTGCATGAACTACTACAACATGATCAACTTAGTGTCCAACTTCAATTACTTTCTCGAACCAATGGCTGTCCTGTCAGCCTTTCTTGACAGCAGGGTTTTGTAATATCTTAGAACCTATGTCTAAGCCTATATTTTTCTTTCAAATTGCTGTGGTTAATTAACGTCTTGAATATCCTTTAAATAAGATTGAAGCTAGTCTGTCGGATCTGTCCAACCATTCCAGATTGACTGTCAATAATGTTTATTGGCTTTCTCCTTCTTACTGGAAGGCAAACACTACATTCTGGGAAGTAAATCATCCGTGTACTTGAATAAAGTGAACTATATAGCCAGATACGATGTAATTTGTAAAATTCAATTCCAGTTTTTGGCTTGGGAAGTGTATCCCGACAAGGTTCAAAATTGCAACCTTGACGCTATAGCAATCTTAATTTATGATTCACTTTGATTGAGGTTCTTGATATAGTTTATTCACTTTCAGGATTTGCAAGTGAAGTCTTCGCCACCTGCTGAAAAGGACGAGTTGATACAAAATGATCCAGCTATTATACAGGTACTGATACCTTTGTGGAAATATCAATGATTTGCAAGAATAATTAAAAAGAATTGCGCTTAGATTTTTTTTATTTTCTTCACAGTCACAGAGCTGGTTGAGTCCTTCAACTTCATCAAAACCAGTTTCAGCTGGTGGTGAAACCTCGACACAAGTTAGCTCTTACCATGAACCTTCGGTTTCAACCAATGCAGCCTATCCTAGTACATTGCCTTCTTCATATCAATCTGGAACTCCGATGACTCTTCCACAAGCAACTCAAAATGGAACTGTGGCATCTTTGGCCCCGCCAACTTATTGGCCTGGCTATATTGGAGCCTCAAGCAATATCCATTATGCTTCACCATACTCTAATCCTTTATTGCCTGTGTCTGCTGCTGCTCCTCCGTCATTGCCTTTAGCAATGCAGAATCCTTTACAGCCTTCTGCAACTTCAGCATCCATTAACACAGGATTGACATATCCATCAAATAACGATTCTAATTATATACATTCAAATAATACACCCACTTCTAGTTCTGAACAACATCCCACTTCTTCCTCTATACGTTCTTTTTTGTCTGTTAAGCCATCTATACCTTCTCATCCTGCTTTTTTAACCGCGAAGGGATTAGCCATGTCTCCCTTTCCTTCATCTTATCAAGACATGAGTGCTATTGAAGCTCCAATCAGTGGTAAAGCTGGTTCTGACGCGGGTACCAGTCCTTTCTTTCCAGTCCTTGCCATATTCTGCCTCTTCTGCTGCAGGTTCCACGTCAAGCTCTTTGTTGAAGGGACCAACAGCTCTGTCAGCTCTAAATCAGTTGGCACAACCTAGGCAGCCTCTGATGTCTTCCTCTCAGAATCCCTACCTTGATCGGAAAGATATGGTTGCCATGAATTCCATACCAACTTTGGCATCCCCAATTGCTACTTCAGCAGTTCAAGCGCCATTATTGCCTTTGCCTCACACTGCACAACAGGTTGGTCAAAAATGCTTTTTTTGCTGAATGGTTGGTTTTAAGTTAAATCTGTTGCATTTTGATTACATCTACGATTGCGTCACTTCAAAATTTAAGTTAAATCTTTTGGTGCAATAGTTGATGATGCTATAAGATATGTTAAGAAACTTTTATGCATGTTGTCCATTACTTTTGGGCTTGATAAGTTGGCAAAGGTGAGCCCTAAAATAACTAGAATCTCTAGAATGGTGTAATCACATGGAGTTGCAACTTGCTACTGGATTTAATCTGTTGGTTTTGTGTCAACTCCTAATTCTCTTCCTTTGATTTGGGTTAGAGTGAGACCTGCCTTTTCCCTCTTCCTTTCTAAGTCTGAAGGAGGAATCCTAACAGGAAGACCATTTTTTGGTATGAATGAGGGATGAAGTCAAAATGAATTACACATTGAACGTTTTCATTCATCCAATGCAAGTGTCTGTGTCAAGCAAGCCGCACAGAATGCAAATCCGGACTTATCTTGATTCATCGAGTATAGTTTGTTTGTGTGTGTGTGAGAGAGAAAAGGTTAAAATCCAATCTTGTTAGCAATGATAGTTGCGCTTTGGTTGCCAGTGTTTTGGTTTTTTTTTTTTTTTTTGGGGAGGGGGGGGGGGGGGGGGGGGGGGAGGGGGTGGAAGAGAAAAATGAAGCCCATGGAGTATAGTTTTTGTGTGTGAGTGAGAGAGAGAGAGAGAGAGGGGGAAGGAGGGGGGGGGGGGGGGGGGTGGTTTAAACTTGTTGGCAATGGTGGTGGGCTTTGGTTGCCAATGTTGTCTCTGTCGTCAATGGTGGTCTTTTATTACGGTGGTCGTTATGATAGGGCCTTCAGAAGAGGATAGAGCAAGAGGTGAAATAACCTTATGGTGTCAGGTGCGTGCATGTGGCTCGCAATAGTTGTAGTTGTGGCTGTCTTTGGGTTGTGTGTTAGTGTGGTGATTGGTGGTGGGGCTCTGTTCAATCGTCAGCTTATAGAGTGTAGTTTGTGTGGGGCTCTGTTCAACCGTGAACCTATGGAGAGAGAGAGAGAGAGAGAGGGGTGTTTAAAACCAATCTTGTTGGCAATGGTGGTTGGGCTTTGGTCGACAATGTTGTTTTCGTGGTCAATGGTGTTCTTTTAATGTGGTGGTCGTTCTTATAGGCCTTTGAAAGGATAGAGCAAGAGGTGAAATAACCTTATGGTGTTTGGCGACTGTATGTGGTCTTGTGGTCGTTGTAGTTGTTCGCTGTCTTTGCATTGTCTTTTAGTTTGGTGATTGGTATTGGGGCTCCCATGTAGCTTCTTGGGCTTGGGACAAGATTTCTCTCACCCTATCTAGGGGTGGCAATCTTGACCTAAACCCATACAATCACACCCACTCTAAATTCAATCAAACCTAAGATAGGCAATAATTGGTGATAATTCAATTTGACTTATCTCAAATGAGTCCTAAATGGGTGGGTTAAATGGGTCAAATGAGTTTGCCTATATTCAGTAGATTGTTCCCCACACCACATTCATTATTACCACACAAAAATTTACTAACGCACCAAAAATTACTGACGCCACCCAAAAATTACTAAAGCAACCAAAAATTTATGGGCGTCGTATCATCTTCAATGCATTTATAAACGTGTACTTAATACGTAATTATTAATTTGGATATGTAATTGGGTTAATGGGTGTGTTGGTGTTTCTCTTTATAAATAGATTAGCGGGTTGCCTGTGCCTGAAGGCACTATCAAAAATTTAAAAATCTTGCAGGTAGGCACTCTGTAAAAATTGAATACACTAATACTTGCTTATTAAACAATAATTAGAGGATGATACATAGAAGACATTACATAAAATAAAAAATCACAATTGAACAACAATTGAGTATCCATTAAAGTGATTTTGCATAGCACAAATGCTAGCAAATGGCCGTGCGTAAAGGCACGATAGTAAATGCACATGTCAAATCAATCCTAAACCAACACCTCACAAGCCCATCGTCAAACTTAAATTACCCGTGTCTAAAAACACACGTCAAAATCGTGACTGCAATTAAATCAATAACTACAAACTAAATCAATAACTCTCAATTACAGCAAATTCAAGTCCACTTTAAAAAAAAATCTACTTTTAAGAAATAATTGTACCATATGGTCTTTCAAATTCAACTAGCAACCGTAAGAATAATTCAAATTCAGCTAGCGACTATAATAATAATTCAACAATATATTAACTTGCTAATAAGCAACAAATCCGAAGGTACTAAAAGCCTCAATACCGTCAAGCCAGGGAGACAAAGCGGGATAGATTCATTGACTCAAGGGATTTCCAGATTTCATTTGAGTTTATGTTGGAGATTTCTAATGTGAATTTGGTGACAGGAATTGCCAAAGAAAGATAGATCATAAGTAGTTGCTCACAAAGCAAAGATATTGAGTCACTTGTAGCCCATGAAGTACCCCTCCTTGGGAGCAGGCACACTAACTACTCTAATTGGGCGTGGACTGGAAAAAAGTAGAATCTAAAGAATTAACTAATATTTAAAAAGTAGCATCTAAAGAATTAACTAATATATATTTTTTTATTTTGCACAAATTGGGTCTCTCAAGAGTGGGTCTCTCCTTTGAGCTGCATAGATGGAATATAACAATAATTATTAGTGTACTTACGAATTCAAGAAACAAATAAAAGCAAAGATGATATCAACGCAATACCTATCACAAGATGCACGACATGTAGAATGCATCTTGATAAAACATTGAAGCCTTGAGTGGATGAAGTAATGGAACTCAACTAAAAAATTTCCAATTGTAAATTTCACTATTTCCTTATGCTCACATAGACACATAAATAATCTGGATAGATATTATAAGATTCAAATAGTGGAAATACCAAGACAAAACCATTATTTCACTATGTCTCCTATCCAAAATAGAAAATCCCAAAATAGAGGAATAAAGCAAAGTAAATAAGACACAACAATCAATTACATACATGTATGTGAAAATGTGAAGCCATATATGACTGCTCTAGAAGAGAATAAAACACTTAGAAACATTTATTCCCCAAAAAAATTACATATAGAAAGAAACGAAAGGTTTATGCAATAGTGTATTTAAATAAAGGGTACTATGAACATCAAAAACTTCAGTAAAATCCTACTTCTAATACCCAATTTTATTGCTACATAGAAAGTGACTTGAGAAGGAAAAAGAATTGAACTTACCAACTTAACTAAGTGACAATGGAAAATGAGGACGACTTTAAAGACCCATAAGAAAGAGAGCTTGATTCCATCAAAGCAGTGGCCTTCATGCTAACGTGCACTGGAGCCAGAGTAACACTACCACGTGTCAGCATCCACTGTCCAACACTAAAAATATTCAGGATATGGCGATCAAAATGTCCAACACTAAAAAATTTAGGATATGGCGATCAAAATGTTCAACTCTAAAAATATTCAGGAAAATATTAATTTTAACCTCTAAAATTTAGGCGCTACGCCCATACGCACATTGAGGGGAAGGGATTAGTGCGTGTTTAGCTACCATAAAAGACATTATCTTTAGCTACCATAGTTGATTTATAAATGAAATCAATATGCGAATCAATGAGTAGATAAACATATTGTTTTTATTAAGGACTGAGCCCATTCATCAATTGATTTATAATACTGTAAAATTATTTTTCTTAACCTATTCATCAGGATATTGTTTACATTGCTTTCAATCATTTTCAGAATTCTAATTTTCATGTTGGCAAGAACCCTCTTTCGGCTCAAATGGACATCCAAAACCCACTCTTTGACTGCTTTGTAGAAGAATGAAAAAGGCAACAATAGAGAAATCTGGGGTTCAATGTTCAGAACAATAGAAAATGTAACAACCCAGAACAATAGAAAAAGCAACAACCAGACAAAAATTAACAATCAAAATCACTGAAATTAACACCCAAAATCGGAGTGCCTAACAAAGATGAACACCGGGATGTATACGAAAATAACCTACATAAAAGAAGAAAAAGACCACAAATTTTCCTGTGTCTAAATGTCATGTACCATTAGTAGAAAAATTCAAAATCCCTCAGTTTGTAATCAACATATATAAAAAGGGTGCGTGGATTTTGAAAATCCCCAATAACAGTACCTGATAAACCAGCAATTGTCTGTCTCCATGTCATCAAGAAAAACCCAAAACAAATAAAAAAGTGCGTATCTGAATGGTACAGGAGGATGTTATTGTAGTGCAGATGAACCACAAGGGAAAACTAACCTCTATTTTTTCTTGAACTTGACTGATTTGAGTAGAGTTTCTCCGGAGAAAAGTGTAGATCTGAAATGGAGAAGAACAAAAAATAGAAAAAAATACATATCTGAATGGAGAAGAACTAATATCTAACTGAATGCAAATGGTATTTTTCGTAAGTCTTTTTTCCTAATTTCGTAATTTTGAAAACCCTAAATTCAAAAAACACTTGAAACCCTTCCATGATAACCTTATAACAGTCCAAAAAGAGAGTACCAAGAAACCCTCCCCTATTTTGGGCCCATTTCCACCTCTCTCTCGAACTAATCTGGTTTGGAAAGGATGAAATAGATCTAGAAATTTGAAATTATACTTTGAAAAAAGTTTCAAATTTTGAATAGATGAAATGCGGACCCTTAGATCAATTTAATACTAGCCTTTCATAAAGGGGCAGTTAATACTTGGAGTTGACATTTTTTAGGGGAAAAGTTAGGATGAGAGAAGTAATCTTTACCATTGGATCATAAACTAGAATCATCTCAACCATCCAATGCTCCAAAAAGTTAGTTTGTGTCTACATATTTTGAAAAACATGCCTTGCCTTTTTTTTCTTAATTGCCATCGTATTTGCTTTAAATGTTCCGAATTAATCATTTGTCTAGACCAAAAAAATCTAAAAAGTAAAAAAATATGGCCAAAAGCCACAAAAAGCAGACGAGAAAAAAGATTGCGCACTACTGCTGAGTCGTCGGACTTATCTACCAAGGGATTCGTGGAATTTCGGTGGTTCAGTAAAGACAAAAAAGTTTGAAAACGGCAGTTTGTCACTTTTGTTTTTGTCTTTAGCGTTGTCTTATCTAGACTTTTTTTTAAATTTTGGTTCATATTTTCATACTTATCTAATTCCTCTCGTCGAGACAAATGAGAGAACACAAAAAAATTGACGAAAACCATACAAAGATTATGAAATATCAAATAACATCGACAGTTTTCAAAAAAAAAAAAAAGTTTTAGTCCAAACATAGCCAAAAAACCCTGCCCAAACTTACCAACACCCACCCCTTTCTACATATGGGACCTCTTCTTTACTTAATTTCAACATTCCAATATTGGTGCATCCATGTCATTTTGATGCGTTTTTTGCTTGTGCCTCCCCTTTCTGTCCTTGTGGCAGATTGTGTGCCTCAGGAGGGATTCACACCTTGATGGATAGGGGGTTTAAAATGGTTTTTGTCCCCCATTTGGAATCGATGCATTAAGGTGGGATAAGAATATCCCGCAATATATGGCCCAATATCCGGGACAAATTTTTTCCCAATAAGTCTTGGTTGGCCTGTAAGGTGGGCTTATTTTTGTGTGGATAAATCTTGGACATGGTGTTAAGTGTTGTCCAACAATTTGAGAGATTAATAAGCCGAACCAAGCAACTGAGCAAAGTTTGTTACGGTACAAACATGTGACATGTTCGTAGACCACCAATTCTATCCGACTACTTCATACGGTAAACAAATGCTGAAGGCTGTTTTTTTTTTCAATTCTTGGACCCAGTGCTGTTTATGTTAAATTGCCAAATTTTCTCTTTCCTGCCCAATATGACTTTAAAATTGCATGCATCTGCATACTGGCTGGGTTGGGTCTAATGTATTGTGGACCAGCCCTTTCATTGCACCAAACCTGTTAGTCTTAGATAGCAGAAGTAAGTTATTGGTTTGCAGGTGTAGTACGAATGGTTCAGATTGATTTTTTTTTGTTAGATGGTTTTTGAAAGCCAAGTGTTTTTTTCCATATCTGTTCTGGAAATGATTTCTTATTCCCTGCTTCACTCACTAAAACTGAGTGTGGTGTTCAAGAGATGAATATGGAGCTGGGAATTGGGACTATCTGTTTGGAGAGCTCATAAGAGGACTATACATTATAGAAACGCTCTTAAAGGGGGTGTGGTTATTGTTTGAACTTTTAGAAGTAATAACTCCATACGAGGTGAAGTCTTTTACCATCCATGGTTCTTGGTTTCTTTTGTATTGTTTGTTAAGTTGTGTATGTGGGTTCAGGTGCAACTGTTAGTGCTTAGTAGCCCTGGGAGCAGGAATCCTCATTCCCCCTCCTCAAATCCTCATATGTGCACATTCTTGCACTCTTATAGCTGTAATATTGGAAACTTGATTTGCACGCGGCTGATATACAGGTCTTTGTTGATCAAATGGGTCATTTATTTGGTGTTTCTAAAGAAGTATTTTCTATATGGCTTGATCTGCTAGTTGAATTGCCTTTCCTTGTCCTTTTTCAACATATTTAATGAAGTACGTTTATAAGATATCGTTCGCCAGTTGTTTTGGGTCATTACTGAATACTGATAGGTTGCTGAACTATTTATAAATATGAAACTTTATTATTTTAGTTGGTTTTCACAATGTTGATGTCTCAAAACATTGGATCCTGCAGTTCACTGAAGAATTTGATTTTGAAGCCATGAATGAGAAGTTTAAAAAGGAAGAAGTATGGGGCTATCTTGGAGGTGCTAAGCAAAGGGAGAAAGCAGAGAGAATTGAGGACAACGCAGTTGCTCAAAACTTGGGGCATGAAGGGAGTTATGTCTCAGCACCAAGTCTCGATCCGAATGTAGGTCTCAGAATCTTTTGTATATTGAGTACTGATATGCTGTATTTGTTATTTCTTAAGCACATGGATAACAGTATGAAGTTAATAAAGTCTTAAATAGCTAACCGTGTTGAAGGCAATCCTTTGTTGCTTCTCTGTGCAGCCTGCATATAACAAAGATGAGTTCTTCGATACAATATCTTGTAATTCACTTGCCCGTGGACCAAGGACCGGACAGAATAGGTTCTCAGATCGAATGAAGCATGATACCGAGGTTAGTCGAGTCCTTTTACGGATTTACTTCTGGAAGTTACAAAAGTGGTATAATTTGTTTGAGAACTAATTTTCTTTTCCCCCAACAGACTTTTGGCAATGTCCACCAGAGACCTCATGAAGGTTATGGAGGCTACGGATCTGGTGGTAGGGGTGAGAATTATCACGGTTCTTATAATAACTGGGAGAGGAGATATAACTACGGTGGAAGGGGCCGTGGTGGAAATTGGCGCATTTGACATTAGTTGTGTGTGCTCCATAGTAGAGTCAGTTATACTATGGATCTTTTGTTTTTCTTCAATACCTAAGCTTTGAGGAATGAATTTCAGGATCATTAAGGTGGAAATTTTGCAGATTCCTTAAGTGGGGCTGGCTCATGTTTTTTTGGCCGTGAGCCTGTCCTTGATCCCTCTCCTCTTGAACTTCCTTAGACTATCGGCACTATTCTGATAGAAGTACCGCATTTTGTATTACGTGGAAAGTTGTGTAACATACCAAGATTTGTGCCGGTAGTAACTTATTAAAGGCATAAGTGGCTTTTGGTGTAATGTTGATGGAAATATGCTTTCATTGCTAAAAATGTGTTGTTTTATGCTGTTATGCCAACTCTATTAGTATGTCTTCAATGCATTCCATCACGCTTGGCGAGCCCGTGCAAGTATTTTAATTATGAGATAGGGAAACACTGAATCTCAAGGTTCGAACATAAGAGCCATTACATTTTTTGATTCCGCATCAATATCGAAAATTAGTTGACAATGAGTGAATCTCACTTAAGCTCATGTACTAGCTTGGATGTTGCGTGGTAATTGGAATGTGATAAGTAACCTTGGTGGTGATTTGATTGCTGGCTGCTGCTCATTCTTGACCGTAAGTTCGGAGTGGGGACCAGACTTTTTATTTTGTATTGTTTTCTTGTGCTAGTTTTTTGATTGATTTTGACCAAATGGATAGAAACTGCACAGGGCAAAAGAAGACCAGATGCAATTGACTGACTCACCAGGCTGTGTATAGACTTGTGATATCATAAGCTAGCATACATGTATCTTCCATTGTACAAGAGAGCACCAAATGAGAATAGATCCACCTCACACCTTTTATCCTTATCAGTTGCTACTAACTTGGGGAGAATATTGTGGAAGAGAACCATCTTCCCTTCTTGTTTTGCATAAGATTCTGTATACATTTACATCAGGAAAGGACCATAAGTCCTAGTGGAGAAGTCTCTCTCTCTCTCTCTCTCTCTCTCTATATATATATATATATATATATATATATATATATATATATATATATATATATTATCAAATAGAAAAGAATAACAAGCTTTTGTACCCTTGTGCAGATTGTAGTGGGGCTTCCATATTCACCCTGTCCACCCACCAACTTTGCCTTAAAAGCGATAATACTGTTTTGTTACTGTTTCAGACTGTTTTCCTTATTTTCATAATTTTTGAAATTATAAACACGCGTTGTAATTATATTGCCTTAATTTTCGAGCAAATATGATTTTAAAAACTTAAAACAACATCTTTTTGGTGTTCACTTAAGTGTGAAACGTTTGTAAAAAAAATGTTCTTAACTCTTGCTTTTATTGTTGGGATAGACATAGCAAGCGTGGAACCCACATTTAGCAAAACCAGAAATGCTGCCCCTAAATACACCCCATCTTTGACTATGTAACACTCGCCGTCTAACCATCCTTTGCCATAGGGCTGCCTTGTATTCATGCTTGTGGCTACACTTATCAATGTGACTGCAATCCCAAAGCTGATCCTGCAAAACCATTGAATACGACACTGGGTTTAGTTTACTGTATTAATAAATCAAATAATTGGTCCTTTCTTTGTGTTTGAATTGAAGGGAGTGACTGGTGATTAAGAAATTAAAACATGTCCAGTTGTCCCATGTGTTAAGGTTCACTTGCTCCCCCCAAAAATACTAAAATAAAACTCCTTGGTTGAAATCGTTGTCCGATTATAAAAGATTATTAGTATGGAGACCAGCTTCAACTAGCTTTGTTTTTCTTGTAATTTTTATAAAAAAATAAAACTAAGTTTAGTGGGTCAATACATGACAATTATTAAAAGGTTATTAGTTAGTTAGACAGACATGACATGCCCAATTTTTATGTCGAAAGGCGAATTCTCAAAATTCAAACTACAGTTTCGCAGTTGAATAGAACTCGCGTTTATGGTCTTTAACTTTTGGCTTATTTCATAAACAATGTAGACCTCAAATAAAATAAAAAAATTTCCACAAAGCAGAGTCTAGAATAATGCGGTGCCACACAATTTCGAATGGGATGCTGAGTATTAGAAGAGTTCCACTTTGAAATCTCTTTTGTTTGATAAGTTAGAACGTGCAAACTAGTTTACGTAGATCTCAACTGAATTAGTTTCTGAAAGACCAATCTCATCGTCTGGGGGCCATTTTGAAATCTTGATGTTTTGCCAAGAATTTTTTTTATGCCAGTTGAAAAAAAGAATTGCCATTTTTTTAAAGATGATGATAGGCGGTTATAATGATTGTTCAAACATCATCAGCAAGTTTGAGGTCATATTGGTGTGATGCTTATTGATCAAATTGGTGGGTTGTGCTATTATATACGAGTCGAAAGATCTATCTAACTTCACAAATATGAAATATATATATATATGAAACTTAAACCAATCCCACAATTGTGCTCCCAAGAACAGGAAAAACTGGGGAAGAGAAAGGCCCACATACCATGAAAGGAACAGAAAAATGGTATCAATCGTTGGTTTTCTTGCCTGGCAGCTGGTAATTTTCTTCTCTCTTGAACAAAAACTTGTGCAAACAATCACGTTCCCGATTATCTGAGCCGCGAAAATACAGATCAAACTTACAATTCCGAATTCAAATGCGTGACTTTTTGGCAAAAAACACAATTTCCCATCCAACTTGAGATCCTCCCTCTGCGAAAAACCCAGGGAAAAAAAAAAGGAATCAAGTAATGCGTATAACAGAGGAACAGAAAAAGGATAAAGTGTGTTTGGTTATACCTTTGTTCTTTGGAATTCAGAAGCAATGCACAATGAAAAGGAAACAGTTCCAAGGGATGTGATTAGAAATAGAATGGTTGTGAAAACAGTGTGGGTTTTTCTCCTTCTCCCCATGGGTGTTTTTGCTTTTTGAATTTGGGAATTGAGTATAGAGAGAGGAAGAAAGATTGAGGATTACTCAACGTAAAGAAACGTTTGGTGGAGTCTTTCATTTCTTGGAAAGAGAGGCACCCTTTACTTGGTCGCCTTTAGAGAGATTTAGAATATATCTGGGGAAGTTTTGAATCAACGATCTCTTGTGCTTTGGCATGGACCTGGTCAACTGCTCCAATGGTGAGTCACTGAGTTGCCAGGCTATGGGGGGAGAGAGAGCGCGCGCAATAAGTCTACGTACACACTTTTTGGCTACACCCGCTTACACTCTGCCTATATAGTTGAGAATTTTTATTTTTATTTTTGATTTTCTTTTAAAAGTTAAGTGGGTAGAGTTCGTGTGCATGCCATGTAGGCAAGGTGTGAGCGGGTGTAAGCCAAAAAATATGTATATAACATTATTCTTAGTAAAGGGGTGTTGGGGGTAATTTTCGAGGATCATAATTATAAGTGTTTATCCTAGTTAAATTTGTAAGTTATGATTTAATCATAAATTTACCTTGCTTGTCATATTTGTTCTTATTTTTGGTGTTAGTTTGCCTCATTTACCCTTGTTTAGGTCTTTTATATATATATAGGGAGGGGCTTCCATGACCAATATAAAATAACCAATACTTGACCAATGAGGATAACCCTTGGATCAAAACCAATCCAAGGGTGGAAAATAAAATCAGATTGGTCTCTGTCTCTCTTATTTCCCAGCTGGTCAAGTATTGGTCAAATAAGAGAGACAGAGACCAATCTGATTTTATTTTCCACCCTTGGATTGGTTTTGATCCAAGGGTTATCCTCATTGGTCAAGTATTGGTTATTTTATATTGGTCATGGAAGCCCCTCCCTATATATATATATATATATATATATATATATATATATATATATATATATATATATATATATATAAGCATTAATATAGAGATTTTGAATGGGGTGAAATATTTCAAATTAGAAAAGGAGGTAAAAGTATATGGACGATGTAATTGTTTATGATAAATTTGAATACTTTATTATAAATTTAGACGAAACGGATTTTATTGTTGAAAATAGTAAGAAAATGTATTTTATAATTTAATTTTTTTTTGTTTGGTGTGTTTTAAATATACCATGAATAAAATTGGATTTGACATGTATCAATCAATTTGATAGAATGCACTTTCAATACATAAATTAAAAAAATATAAGGTAAATATGCTCTGATCATACGGTTACTGAACTTTGATTAATTTGAATTTTTTTATGAGTCATTTGCTCAAAGAGATGAAGAAAATAAAATTTTTGATCAAATAAAAGTCATAAACCCGCCATCGATTTGTATAAACACTAGGAAATTTTGTATGTTCGGGTCAATTTGTTATATATTTGCAGTGCATTACTTTTGTGCCTTTGGATGGCAATGGATGGGTTCTGTTTAGATTTCGATAAAAATCAAACCGAGAGATAAAAATCTAAAATTGGAAACTGGATGTGTATACTTGACAGAAATTCATTTGGTTCGTTTTTTTCCGAATTTTATGACACGATGGTTAATATCTCGAATCGAAACATAATCGGTATCGAAATCAAAACTAAACCTGCATATGACATTTAAAATAGTACTCCAAGATCTTTTATATCTAGAACAATAGGACAAAAAACAACCAAGGATAAAGTGTTTTTTTTTTTTTTTTGAGCTCACTAACATAGGATAGTTCACCTAAAAGGAACAAATTCACAGTATAAGTATTGGTTCTATTTTGTAAAACTAGAAAACAAAAAGAAAATATATGACATACCTTTCACATATATAGATACATAAGTAGTACATTTTCGATTCGATTAACCAAATCGGAAGCGAAAAGTCGGTCAATTTTATAAAATTAAGAATCAGTTTCATATTTGTAAAAGTAGAAAACGAAAAGAAAATATATGACATACTTTTCACATATATACTTAAGTACATTTTCAATCCGATTAACCAAATCGGAGTTAAAAAGTCGGTCAATTTTATAGAAGTGAGAGTTGCGTGGTTAAAAAAACATGAGTCGGAACTACGCATAATACGGATCGATTCAATTATTCATCAGATTCGGGTCAGATTGACACCTCTAGGTGGATAGCATAGCATGCCTTATGTGCTTAAAGGAAAATTATGTAGAAGCCATTTGACTTGACATCCTCTTCAATTCGGCTCCAACCTTCAACAACAAAAGTTTATAAACCCAAAGGTTGGCGTTATGCTTCCTCTTAGATTTTAGGTTCGAAATCTTTCAGGTGCTTCCAACTTTTTTGGAGTCAGTTCATACAGAGCAAAATATTCTGGCTTTAGTTGAGGTCCCCGCAAGTGGATAGTGAGATTGGTCTCCCGAGGACTAGTCGGCATTAAATTGGGAGTACTTCTAAAGTCGGCCGGATACTTCGGTTTAAAAAAAAGTTTATAACAAATTTTAAAGAGAATTATAAACCGTATTTGGATTCACCTTTTTGTTTATTACACTAACATAAAATAATTTTTTCTAATTTTTATCGTCAAAACTAAAAAAAAAAAATCTGTCAAAATATAAAAAATTAGTTAAATACAAAAAAAATTAACAAGTAAACAAATAAGCCGTACAAAATTAAATGGGCCCTAACTTCCGAACCTAGTAGGCTGGAATGAAGTACGAGAGGTCGATTAGTGGCCCAGCGCCTTTGCTCATTTTCCTGCATTTCTGGACTATCTTAGTTGCCAAAAATTTAAGCCCAAATTTCTTCAGATTCGATCATAGAAAATTAGGAACTATGGGCATGTTTGTTAAAAGCCCTAGAAATGTTTAATGCTGTCATTTTGAATATGACTATTCGAGTTTCTCAAGTTCGGTTACATTTTTATATTTCGGATATGATATTCGAAGGATTATTTTATCTATTTAGAGGAGGACAAAATTATTCTATCCCTTTTTTTTTTCATATTTTTATTTCTTTATATATCTCAATTCTATTTATAGAAATGTCATTATTAATTACATAAATATCATTATCAATAACGAAGATATCATCTAGCTACTCATATCTATTATACCTTCATTCTTAAAAAAAAAAACCCATACAAATTATTAATAACGATTTATGCATCTGTAATAAATTTTTACTTCAATTACACCCTTCTTACTATATCTTCTATATCACTTCTTGAATTTTAACTGCTAACAAACGGACCATTATTTGCTCACAAGGGCTTTACTTTACAAAGGATCTTGTCTATTCATATCTTTTATGTGACCGATTGTGTTCTCTTTATGTGCAGTTGAATATGCGAGAGGTGTAAGTGTAGGTAGTTGGCTTGAATAGTTTTACAACTTTGTTTGTTAGTTATTTTATGTTAAAATAGTTATAGTTGTAAAAATTTAAATTTTATAGGGATAATTTGGGTTTTTTTTTTTAAAGAACTTCAAAATTGTATTCACATTAATTAGCCTTCTCCCATTTTATATTCGAATAGATGTTCACTTCATTCTCGTTCTCGTCTGACATGTTTCAATAATTGGCACTGTTCAGTGGTAAGAACTTATTGAAATCATTGACTAAAGGTTTTTTTTTATCATCGAAGATCACTAAATATATGATCCAACAATATATAAATTTTGATTCAATGTTCCAACATTGTTTTCCAGTATAAAAATGTTTCAAAATTATAATGGAGGAATGAATCGGCACGAGCCATTGGACCAAACCATTTGTGGATTTGGGTTGCGTGAACAACTTCAAGAGGCCAAATAGAGCCTTGACTAGGCCCATGGCTCATAGTATCCCTGTCCATTCCATGGGCGCACGTCGATAGGATGGGCCAAGTCTGTACCCGCTTGGTCGAGCTACGCTACTTACAACAAACTAGATTTGCCTAGTTGTAAGGTGCATCGATCGGCTATAGCATGTGACATTCGAGCTGGATCTCATTACGTTATTGGCTGGCGTCATAACAAAATTATATTATGTGTCATTGTCATCAGAGAGTGTGTTCCACATTTGCCTATCTAGACTTGATGCTCAAGTCAGAATGAGCATAAAATAACAATAGCCCAAGAAGTATGGTACACACAATCCGTTCACCCTAATATAGTATTTTCTTTACTTTATCTTCTTCAAGTATTGACTTAGGTATCAGAGTGTTTCTCGATCAAGCTCTGATTGGTAGGTATTAACCTTTTGTTGTGTTTGTAGAGCTTAGATATAGAGTGTAGAAAAGAAAGATTTGAGGGTGGAAATTAACGACACAAAGACTAAAAGACACCATAATTGGCTACCACAGTTGGAGTTTTTTTCGTCTTGTTTTTTCTACCCTCACTAGAATTTGAGACAATTTCTAGTAATAGTCACGGTGACCGCAGACAAAAATGATAGTTGAATAGCGGCCGCTCGAGAGAAGAAAGTGGTGGATCCACAACATGTACCCAGTGGGTCTCACAACCTGCTCCTTTCGCCAGACACCACCACTTTGGATCCCAACTCCATGGCTTGCACTGAGAGGCTTGATGCCAAGATGAATGAGAAGGACAAATTGATTTAGACGATTCAGTTGGAGATCACCAGGCTCAAGACAGAGGTTAGTTCTCAACAGTTTGGAGACGCTCACCCTCTGGTGCTCACCACCACCGCCAGCATTGTTCTGCAACGCGTTTTCGAGAACATGAAACCAAGCTGGACAGAAAATATTGACATATCAAATTTAGTGTAGTGTGACATTTTGGGTTCAGATGGAAGCGGTCATGTCTCCATTTGTCTATACTAATAGAAATGAGCTCTCTCTTTTGGTGTGACTTTAAAAATAAAGTCATGTCACAAAAGTGATTTTCATTATTATCCTTAAAAAAATTCAAAACAAATCACTTACGTACACTTTAACTACCATGGACTAACAAGTAAATAGATATTTTAGTAACTACCTACCCTTATCACTATACTCTATGGTTTGGTAACTACCTATCATTATTCTTCTATATTGTCTCTTCGTCAATTCGGGCCTATTTTTGGCTTTAATATTAGACTTGCACACGCATCACGTGTGTTCCGCCGGTAGTATCCTAGAAAGGACTTTGTGTTTAGATTTCAAACCATCTTCAAACCTTCTTTGGTGTTTCAATAATTTGTGTTTAATTCTGCAGGTGTTAAGTGCTAATGGTTTTCCCTGCTGGTGGTATCTCACCAGTACTAAGGAGAAGTTTTGGCTTTCCTTTCCATGTTTGCTCTGGCCTTGTTGATGGTGAAACTGGATTAGGTTCTTTGTTTAGATTAGTTTTCTTTTCGGTGGTTGAATAACTTGAATTGGTGCTCTTGGGTATGGCCATGTGATGCACCGCCAATCATAGTCTTTTATCTCCAGTACCTGGTATTGGTCCGTCAGAACACTGGAATTTGGGGCATGTAGTGAAGGGTTCTCTTTATGTGCAGTTGAATATGCGAGAGGTGTAAGTGTAGGTAGAGTTGGCTTGAATAGTTTTACTACTATGTTTGTTAGTTATTTATGTTAAAATAATTATGGTTGTAAAAATTTAAATTTTATAGGGATAATTTGAATTTTTTTTTTGAAAGAACTTCAAAATTGTATTCACATTAATTAGCCTTCTCCCATTTTATATTAGAATAGATATGTTTACTTCATTCTCGATCTCTCGTCTGACATGTTTCAATATTAATTGGCATTGTTCAGTGGTAAGAACTTATTGAAATCATTAACTAAAGGTTTTTTTTAAAATTTTTTTTATCGAAGATCACTAAATATATGATCCAACAATAGATAAATTTTGATTCACTGTTCCAACGTTGTTTCCAGTATAAAAATGTTTCAAAATTATTATAGAGGAATGAAACGGCACGAGCCATTGGACTGAATCATTTGTGGATTTGGGTTGCGTGAACAACTTCAAGAGTCCGGACCGAGCCTTGACCAGGCCCATGGCTCATAGTGCCCCTTTCCATTCCATGGGCGCACGTCGATAGGATGGGCCAAGTCTGTACCCGCTTGGCTGAGCTACGTTACTTACAACAGACTAGATCCGCCTAGTTGACAGGTGCATCGATCGGCTGTAGCATGTGACATTTGAGCTGGATCTCATTATGTTATTGGCTGGAGTCATAACAAAGTTATATTATGTGTCATTATCATCAGAGAGTGTGTTCCATATGTACCTATCTAGACTTGATGCTCAAGTCAGAACGAGCATAAAATAACAATAGCCCAAGAAGTATGGTACACACAATCCGTTCACCCTAATACAGTATTTTTTTTACTTTATCTTCTCCAAGTATTGACTTAGGTATCAGAGTGTTTCTCGATCAAGCTCTGATTGGTAGGTATTAACCTTTGGTTGTGGTTGTAGAGCTTAGGTATAGAGTGTAGAGAAGAAGGATTTGAGGGTGGAAACGACACAAAGACTAAAAGACACCATAATTGGCTACCACAGTTGGAGTTTTTTTCGTCTTGTTTTTTCTACCCTCACCAGAATTTGAGACAATTTCTAGTAATAGTCACGGTGACCGCAGGCAAAAATGATAGTTGAATAGCGGCCGCTCGAGAGAAGAAAGTGGTGGATCCACAACATGTACCCAGTGGGTCTCACAACCTGCTCCTTTCGCCAGACACCACCACTTTGGATCCCAACTCCATGGCTTGCACTGAGAGGCTTGATGCCAAGATGAATGAGAAGGACAAATTGATTTAGACGATTCAGTTGGAGATCACCAGGCTCAAGACAGAGGTTCGTTCTCAACAGTTTGGAGACGCTCACCCTCTGGTGCTCACCACCACCGCCGCCATTGTTCTGCAACGCGTTTTCGAGAACATGAAACCAAGCTGGACAGAAAATATTGACATATCGAATTTAGTGTAGTGTGACATTTTGGGTTCAGATGGAAGCGGTCATGTCTCCATTTGTCTATACTAATAGAAATGAGCTATCTTTTTTGGTGTGACTTTAAAAATAAAGTCATGTCACAAAAGTGATTTTCGTTATTATTCTTAAAAAAAATTCAAAACAAATCACTTACGTACACTTTAACTACCATGGACTAACAAGTAAATAGATATTTTAGTAACTACCTACCCTTATCACTATACTCTATGGTTTGGTAACTACCTATCATTATTCTTCTATATTGTCTCTTCGTCAATTCGGGCCTATTTTTGGCTTTAGTATTAGACTTGCACACGCATCACGTGTGTTCCGCCGGTAGTATCCTAGAAAGGACTTTGTGTTTAGATTTCAAACCATCTTCAAACCTTCTTTGGTGTTTCAATAATTTGTGTTTAATTCTGCAGGTGTTAAGTGCTAATGGTTTTCCCTGCTGGTGGTATCTCACCAGTACTAAGGAGAAGTTTTGGCTTTCCTTTCCATGTTTGCTCTGGCCTTGTTGATGGTGAAACTGGATTAGGTTCTTTGGTTAGATTAGCTTTCTTTTCGGTTGTTGAAATGTTGGTGCTCTTGGGTATGGCTATGTGATGCCCCACGAACCATGGTCTTTTATTTCCAGTACCCGGTTTAGGTCCGTCAGACCGGAATTGGGGTCCTGTAGTGAGGGGCTCACTACATGGGTGTAGTGAGTTCATCCGGTCATTCATTTTGGCAACGAACAGTTGAGATTCAAATTATTATTTATTTGTAGAAATAATTAATAAACACTAATCTGAATCTGAACCATCTGTTGTTGAAATGAACAGCCAGATGGGCTCACTACACCCATGTAATGAGCCCCTCACTACAGGGCTCCCGTCTCCAGTTAGACTTGCGTTCATTTTGGAAATTTCCTCTCTCTTAGGAGTTTGAGTTGCGTCTCGACTCTCTCCTCCACTACATATTAATCTTGTAAGTTTCAAAACTAAGGGTATAAATTTCGCGCAAATATGTGGTTGAGGAGTGTGTTAAAAAAATATATGACGATATCTTAAAATTACTAAATAATTACTTGTGAATGGGTGCCAACTTTGAATTGAAATGCATGTGTGTAGATGATATATATGTTTTCATTGTGGGTCACCTATTCTAGTACCTAGCTAGCTAGTCGCCATCTAGGTCTAGTTATTAATAAAATTACTTTTTCAGCTGATAATAAACATTACTTTTTAAAATTATCATTTCAATACTCTGCCTCTCTTTCACACATGCTCTCAAATGGCATTATAATATATGAGGGTGGTTTTGGATTTGTGGCTTACAAGTCATGACCAGGGTATAATTCTAGGGTAAAAAATGATGAATCATAGATAGCCTGTATCTAGCTAGATCTGCATGCTTAATGGAGAAAATAAAAAAATAATGATCTGGACCTATGAAGGAGTCCTATTATTTATATGCATTTAAAGATTTGCGCACGCGGCACACACACATATGTATACACAAATAGATGAAGATCTAGATAGAGGGGCGAAACTATATTGGGGGCGCACGTGTCACTCCCATTCCTAGCCAAAGTTTAAAATAAAATATTTATTTTACTTTAATATCATTCGCATAGGTATTTATATGTATCTGAATAACTTGATTTTCTTGAAGAAATTATGCAAAATTTGAAATTTAAAAAATAAATGGGTTGAATCATAAAAAAAGTACAACTTTAAATACCACCAGAGAATTGGACCAAGTATTTTAAAAAAAAAAAAAAAAAAACAGAAGGTGAAATCCCACCCTCCAATCCGAACTGCATATATCAGCCCAATATATATAAGTTAGATATGGGTGTTGCTTTTGATACAAATGCCCACCACATGAGGGAGATCTATTTGCTAAATTTAATTGTTCAAAAGAAGTTGACAAACCCGCCCATGCAACTTGACATTTCTTTTTTGGATTTTTTTTTAAAAAAAAGTTGAATGTTTTATAACTCTTTGTTGATATATGAGTAATTATTTTATTTGAAATTAAAGAAGCAACGTTTGTGTTCCCACATACGCCTTTTAATAAGCAAAAAGTCTAAGAACACAGATGTTTCGAACCAAGGGCAGAATTAAAATTTAATAAATAATATATATATAAATTTAATAAATTTTGATAATCTGAACCGTTCAATGTGTTTAAAACATGTTTTTAAGGGTACCCGTGAAAAATCAGCTCAAAATATTACCGGAAAGAATTTGATCCAAACATTGGTCCATAAAACAGTTCCTGTCAGCATTTTGAACCACTATTTGGATCAAGTTCTTTCTGGTAATATTTTGAGCTGATTTCTCACGGGTACCCTTAAAAACATGTTTTAAACACATTGAACGGTTCGGATTATCAGAATTTAATCGGGAATGAAGAGTTTAGGCGTTGGTCTAATATTGGTCTAAAAAAGTGTTGGTCTCTTGAGACTCCCCCTATATATATAATAGAGAGAGAGAGAGAGAGAGAGAGAGAGAGAGAGAGAGAAGGGGTGGGGCCGTAAAGGTCAAAATTTTCAAAGGCAAAAGAGGAGACCCCACCATGTGATCGGTGGGGGTTTCTTGTGCCATTATGTGCTAATAACATTTCTGGATAACAATAGGGCATTAGCATGTACAGCTTAAGAATATCTACGGTAAGCTTAATCATAGAAGTTTGTTATGGTCTCTTCGATAAGTTTTCATTTTTTTATCTTTTATTTTTGAAATTAAAAAAAAATTAAAAAACTCGTTTAGTAAAATGATTATGTTTTCTGTATATAATAAATATTTTATAAAAAATTCCTAAAATTTGTAAATAAATTAAGCAAATAGGTGTTTTGACAAGTTTTCAAAACATTAGTTGGCTGCATTTTAAAACACATGGATGAACATTATTCATTTTAACTCACCTTCGGTCATGTTCAACTCTCAATCACATCATTTTTATTATTAAAGAGTAAAAGTAACATTGTCACCAAATTCTATACACGTGACCTTATCTTCTCAAAGCAATTGCCGAACAATCTTGGATTTGTGTTTCTCTCCCTCAACCTCTCTCTCTCTCTCTCTAGATCGAGAAAATCTCGCAAGATAGTGCTTCTATTGAGATTCTACTATATATCAATGTATGAAATCCTAGATTGAAATGGTTTGAACTCCCCCTTTATGTGTATTTGTAGATATAGGTCACTCTAACTTTGTGCTGTCTATTCTGAATGTATTTTCGCACATTTAACATTCTACAATATGAATCATTGAGCCCTTAAATAATATTTGATGTTATCATGCAAGTTCGTATTTTTACATCTAGGTCAATCTAACTTTTGTGCTATGTATATTTTATTATTCATTCTCCATTTTGCGTATAGATTGTTGATCTTTTTATGTGAGTCTACTACCAAAATAAAATATGAATAAAAAAGGGGGGAGAAAATGATGTGTTCAGAATATTTGTGCTCTTAAAAGAAATTTAAAAGCCTCCAACTTTTCCATATCAGAAAAAGTTGCACCAATCATGATGTAGTGTATACTTGCACAAATATTTATTGATTGAAAGGAGTTTTTATAGGTCTATGATGAGTCATGCAATGAAGTTAATGCCGACACATGTAAAGTTGTACTACCCACTGGGTGAAGGATTTTGATTAGTTTTTACATCAATTATGAAAATTGTAATTCTTTTTTTTTCTTTTTGAGTTCTTTTTTTTTTTATTACTTGAGCATTAATTCACCAGTACAAGTGTGAAACCTCTCCAAATCATTCTGTTTTTACTATACTAATTTCCATGTCATAGAACTATCAAGCATGGAAGAGCCTGTCATTACAATGACTGGAGTGTTGGCAACGTTATACAACATCCATGATGTCTGTCACATCCTAAATCATTAAGCATATCAGAACCTATCGTCACAGCAATCAGAGTACCAACAACATTACCTCATATTCGTGATAATTGTCCCATCATAAGTTTTTAAGCACGTCAGAGCTCGTCGTCACAACGACTGGAGCGCCGACAATGTTACACAACATCCACAATATCTATCACATCCTAAATTATTAAGCATGTCAGAGCTCGTCATCACAACAATCAGAGTGCCAACAACGTTAATCCACATTCATGATAACTGTCCCATCATAAGTTTTTAAGCAAGTCAGAGTCTGTTGTCACAATGATCAGGGTGCCGACAATTTTACCCAATATCCGTGATATTTGTCCCATTACAAATCAGTAAACATGTCAGAGCATGTCGTCACAACAAGCGGGACGCCAATAGTGTTACCCAACAATGTTGCATTTGTAAGACTATGTTCTCATGCTTCTTGTATGAATGTGTTTATAAGATACTTATAAGTCCAAGTTAAAACTAGTAATCATATATCCCAATTGTTTCAGTCATCAATTGGACAATAATATCATATCGATAAATCGATGTTCTGCAAATATGGACGTGAAGTGCAATGTTTCGTGATTTGGTTTTGGATTTGGAACAAGGTTTGATACCCTGGTACAACATTGTGAAGAGTGTCACGTTCCAATAACAACATTTAATAACATTCACGAGGCAATCTAACGTGGTTCAATTCGTTATCCAATCATAGTATTTGAATCAACTTGACATGGAATTCGAACTCAAGTATCGACAAGCATTAAAATAAAAAAGAATGCTTTTGTCCCGGTAGAAGAGACAAAAGACAAGCAAAATTGAGGAATTTTAAATCAATAAATAAGTTCACTACATATCTTAGAAATAACTTTTTATTTTTTATTCACTAAATTAATTTAAAAATTAAAATCACTTTTTTCCATCTTGACGAGTAAGAAAAATTAAATACATACATATTTTAAACCCTCTTTTTTATTTCAATAAGTAAACACCTAATTACGATAGGCAAAAGAAAGTAGCCAAGAAAAAAAATATAATTCTCTCTCTCTCAGGTAAATAATTATTGTTGTATAGTTATTATTTTAAATTATTTTTGGTTTGTTCTAACTTTTAGAAAATTGCTTAATTTTTTATTTTCTCTCACTTGTTCTTGTTGGATGAGCACAAAAAGAAAATCTAGATTAATAGTAATAAAGATGAAACTTGTATAGTACAATTTGCATGACGGTATACATATTACAGTCGGACAAACAAGTTAAAAAACAAGAATTAAATACTGGCATGAAACCTTATGGTAAAGTTTGCAATTTGTTTATCACACTATGTAGAACAAATGTAAATATTATAACATTTGGTAATATTTTTTAAACTAAAAAAATTGGTTTAAAATTTGTACATTCGAAAATTTTGGTTTCTAAATGGAAAAAATTGATAAAAGTGTAAATAGTGATAAAAAAAAAAAACAATTGTACAGTAAATAAGAGGAGAGGTAACTACATTTTGCTGTCAAATGAAAAAAATTGTACAATAAAAATTAGACGTCTAAGTGAAAAAACTTGTGGTCAAAGAAGTATTCTTTTAGTGGTAATTCGGTCAAATGGTGAATTTCATCCATTTCCATCAACTGGCATACCTGACAAAGGAGGTAACTATAATTTTGAAAATTACAAGGAAGATATCCGTAATTGTTAGAAACCTCGGGGGAGGTAAATGAATATTACCCTATATAAAATTGTGTAGCCAAGGGTAATCTAGCCTGATGGAATGGGGGTTGAGTTTTCAATTCCGAGACCAAAGCAATGTCTCACCTCTCTCTTTTCGAGTCATGGAGTTATATATAGTTTGTAACTTGTTTCAATAACTTGATTTGAGTATGCATATAGCAGATACATGTATATACTTACGTGTGTGTGTATATATATATATATATATATATAACATTGTGACTGTGTTGAGTTGAGAGCTGCAATCGAAGTTTATTGAGTCTGTTAGACTTTATTTTGGTAAATAATGAGTCTGTCAACTTTTTTTTTTTTTGTAACCAATCGAAGTTTATTGATTCGAGCATTTGGTTATTCAACTTTGGTTTAAAAAATTTACTCAGTTTTAAAAATATGTTCAAACTTAAATAATTTACGTAACGAGTTAATTGTAGAAAAAATATATTGAGACAGATTCGTAAGGTATATGAAAATTCATAAACTATATATCATATTCATTAATAAACGAATCAACAATATACATACAGAATTGATAGACGATATAAAACATAAATCGAAGAAAATAAAATTCAATAAAGTTACCAAATTGAATTCTGTATTTAACACAATTCCCTTAAGGTTATATTGCTACCTCACTGGGGGTGTTAGAAGATTGATTCGGCGTCATCTTCCAGGGTAAAATGAATTTTATGAACGAAGTAACACCTTACTACATTCGCCTGAGGAACTTTCTTGCGTCTGTCTCTCTTTCACTTAAAAGAACAAATTCAAGATTGTATTTCCTTAGACGAAATTCAAGTGTATCTAGTAACCAATACTGAAAACGAGATCAGTGTATAAATAGAAACATGAAAGACCTTTGGGTTGCTAGCTATGAAGGAGGATTATGGAGATTTAAGTAGAGGCTCTTGGGTGTACATATAATGGAAGAGACCCTGAAGTTACCGAGAGATCTTCTGGTCAGGGACGGAGCCAGGAAATTCACTACGCAGGGGTGAATATATATTAACTACTATTTTAAATTTTTTCCCAAAATATTTAGCAGAAGCAAGCTTATATACTTCATAAAAAAAATTTCTTTTTTCTATATAATAATAGAGATTTTTTCCTTTCTTGCAGAGACGATCACCCCTACTAACCCCTCCTTGACTCTATCCCTGCATCTAGTGTCCATTTAATTCACTCCCTTTGAGACCCTCCGAATTTCAACATTAATTTCACATGAGTTTTGAACAAGTCAGAACAAAAAATTAAAACTCGAAGAACTCGATTCGTTGGTACAGCACGACATTTCAAAGTATATCAAGGACTGGCGATGGAGCTGTAAATTGAATAAAGTGAGAAGCTGCTTTCTCCCCATGTCTTTAAATTAAGCATCTAATGCTCTTTTGGTAAAAGAGAAACCTTAATCAATGAGAGAAAGGGTTTAATGCTAATTTGATGAGATACTATAATATGGGCTAGTGATCCTAGTGATGTTTCTGTTTACAGTATGCCCTATTATTACTAACTAAACAAATAGCACTAAAAGAGGAAAAAAGATACCCTGTAATCAATTACTTTGTTCTTGATGATTATTATTGGTGTTTTAAGGCCAATGCGATATTTAGGAATGAATCAAATGGGCAATGTGTCTGGCCTTGGATTGGTCACTCTTACAAAGTGGTTTTCAACATCCATCTTTGGACCCCAGGGAATCGTCCTTTTGCTGAACACCGGCTATGGCCAGGGTTTCCTTAACCAAAAGAGAGGAAACCAAAAAAAAATGAAAAGAAAAGATTCCTACTGATGTTGACTGAGAGACCCTTTTACTGTGTTTTCTAGCAGACAAAAGTGGATAAATTAAGGTTTTAGTGGGACCCTTTCATTGGAGCTACACATTCATAGCTGCTAAGGTTATTTGGGAATTGGGAGGCTGTTGTGTAACATTGCACACAATAGTTCGTGTTACGCGTTAAAATAATATTATTTTGGTGCATAAAATATTAATAAAAAATTATTCGGTCAGCGTTCAACTATTTGGACAGTATTTTGTGCGTCAAAACGACGGATTACTATGCGCAATGCACAACAACGTCTTCTGGTCTAATTATTTGATGCTCACATGCTCAGGGCATAACTACGTGGCGTCTTAGGGTTCATAATAACCAAATAATTAAGAATAAGTATGGAACATAAATTATTCGTTCACATTTGGACACAGACGTGTCTGTAATCATTAGATGCACGTGGAGTTCACATGATTACAAAGGACTCCATGTGTATCTGACGATTCTAAACACATTTGCATCCGAGTGTACACGAATAATTTGTGTTTCTAGATATTTTCGATAATTAATGTTGGGAGTTCATATTTAAAGGAGATTACAGATTAAGAGTTTAGAGACGCCACCTCTCTTTTTTTTTTTTGAAAGGCAAAGAAAATTTCATATATCATTAAGATAAAGTATGAAATCAATACAATAGGGTAGAGAACTATAAAAGAGAGATTCGGAATGTAAACTAGGACCTTTCTAGTACTGCTACTCGCTGAAAACCTCCACCTACCCCATTTTCGTAAATAAGACAACAAGAAAAAAACAAAGAGGAACTAACAAGATGCCAACTCTAAATAACCTACCAAGAACACCTGAAAAACTTAAATAATCTAAAATCTAAGAAACCCGCAAAATTTGAGATTCCAAAACAACTGAGCCAATCGGTCCCCAATCGAGTCGTGCAATTGACTGCGAATCACTCCCTCTAAGTCGTTGCCAAAATCTCATCAATAACATTTTTTACTTTTCTTTGGACTTTCTTCTTCCTTGTTGTTTTCCCTTTTTTTCTCAGACACCACACCAGTTGACTTGTAACTTAGCAATTCTGGGCTTACCCCTTTTGATGTTAGGATTTCCTTCTCCTTTGGTTTTATGATTGCAGCATTGAAATAAGATCATGATATACATTTAGGGACAGAGAATTCTTTACCCATTCCATCTCCACCAAATTCAATGCTAATATAATAGAGTGCTCCCATGTTATTATTTCCTTCTCTTGTAGTTCTCCAATAATGTATTGTGGAGGTCTTACGCCATAATCTTAATGACCTAAAGCTTGGGTTCCCCCTGTGTACATTTATTTGGTTAAAGAGGTGGGTGATGGGGGATAGGTTCTGATTATAAAAAAAACCATAGGAGCTTTCAAAGAAATATTCAAGATACTGGCAATCAATGAAGATTTACTCTTTTTGTGTGGACAATATCCCATAGAAGGCAGACAAGTTTTGGTTGAAGAAACTCTTCAATAATATTGTAGCGAAATACGCTTTCGTTCCATTAAAGCGTAGCAAAAATATGGGGAGTCGATTTGCCTTTATATGCTATGACTATCATGTTTCTGCTGAAGTTGCAACAGCAAGAACAAATGGTTGATGGGTGGAGAACGAATCGGCACACGACTCATAATGTTTTCTATCCAGCAAAAGGGAAGTGCAAAGAGGTATTTCTAAGGTAAAGGTTGAATTATTCCAAAGCCTTTTGGTAGGTCTTTTTCACAGGTGGTTAACGGAGAAGTGGAAGAAAAAGAAAAAGAAAAATGCGGAACAGTGATCGACATAATTCCTGTTGGTAATGGCTTGCTATATAGTAGTGCAATTGCAATGCTTCACAAGGTAAAGTCTGTTGAAGAAATCTTTGAGTATTTGAATAAAGAAGAGATAAGAAATGTACAGATGAGGCCAATGGGGGGTAGATGGGTGATCTTAGCTTTCATTAATAAGGAAATGATCAAAGAATCCATTTCAAAAAAGTGGCTCAACAGATGGTTTGATGAGGTCAAGCCATGGAGTGGAGAAAAGCAAAATTACAAATGTTTTGTGTGGAATGTGGATAGCTTGTCATGGTGTTCTCTTATTGTTCGCAACTATAATATATATATATATATATATATATATATATATATATATATATATATATATATACCGATACCGGGTAGTATGGGCTAGTATTTAAAATGATACGGTATTAGAGGTATGATCCGTACCGTTTTTATGTCAAAACAGTACGTGCTGGCCGGTATGGTACGGTACGGAATTGATAACCTTGGTCGATGTAGAAAGTAAGTTCAATGGATGATGCCTCCAATGATCATATAGAACAAGACCAAAATAATAGTCAGAATGAACACGTTGTCCAACCCAAGTACTGGGTCATGGCCATCTCACTAGAGTTTAATATGACCCAGGTAGTTCATAATATACAAAGAGGTCAGACCAGTAATATTGGTCGAACTAACTTGGTAGGTGACACTACTTGTAGCAATCCAATAGAAGCTAGATCTTTACAGTTTAGTCACCAACTTTTAACCTTTATAAAGGAAATCTCTTCATTGAATAGAGCCCTTTTAAGACATGGAAGAATGGGTTCCAGCTATGATGCAACCTGAATCTTTCAGAGAAGACTCTAAGGATAAGGTGGATTCGCGTAGTGATGGGCCAAATACAGGACATGGATTGTCTAGGCCTAGGAAAACATCTTAGAATTTGGTACGAGACATTAAGGCTCAGGATCACTGTGGGGATGCCCATCAGCAAAGATGAAAGAGTCCATTATGTCTAAATAGTTTCCCCAAACGTTAATGTCGTACCCATAACCCAAGGAGTGGGATGCATTAGAACTACACAAACCCCCTCTTTGAAACAATACCTACAGGGTTGGAGGAAGACATTAAGCCACACTCTCAACCAAGGAGGGTTAAAATAGGGTATGGGATGTTCACTAACACACTAACTAGTGGACCATCTCCACAAACATATTTTGGGATGCCACCGTTAGGACTGTATCAACCTTTTAAGAGAGTCCATGTAATACCAAATCTTAGGAAACCACCACCTATGGAAGCTCCCATACCTCCACCTATGGCTGCAACCATGGATGCCTCTAATGTAGCACCCATGGTTGTGGCTAGTCAAAGGAATCTTAGTAATGCTCCTTTAGGAAGAGACCCTTTACTTTGAGACTAAGTAGGACTTGAAACAAGAAGTGTGTGGTCCATTAGCTTAGGGGGTCCAAACTCCAATTTATAAAAAAATTATACTTTGAATGGATTGATCGTTAGTCTGAATTTCCAAGGGGATTCAAAATCCCAAATTTCAATTTATTTTATGGGGATGGAACACAATCAAACTTGGATCATGTGGTCAGATTCACTACGCGATGTAGAGAATTGGCCAATAATAATTTGTTGGTGGGGGGTGGGGGTGGGGGTGAAGTTGATCCCCTTGCCTTAAACCCTTCTTCACTGGTGATTCATTAATCAAGATGGAAACTGAAGTAGTAGATAAACATCCGCGGATCCAGCTCAACCACTTGCTTCTACAACCCAGTTTTGCCATTTTCAACCAAAATCGCCTATTGACACTATCATAAGCTCTTTCAAAATCCACCTTAATTAAGTACAAGGCCTTTTGATCTGTCACTTCCCTATTTATCTATGATTTCATTTGCAATAAGTACCCCATCCAGGATCTGTCTTCCCCTTAGAAATGCTGTTTGGTTTTCCTCATTGATTGATGGGATAACTCTCTTGAACCTGTTAGAAAGAACTTTGGATAATAACTCATAAAGCCACCCCATACTAATAAGCATATTCCTTGAAAGATGATGCATTCTCTGATTGTGGAATCAAGGTAGTGAAATTTGCATCAACACTTCTGGTGATTTTTCCATTATGGTAGATCTCTCTAAAGAATTTAATCACATCTCCTCTGATGATCTTCCATGCTTTCTTCGCAAACTGAAAACTATATCCATTAGGGCTAAGTGCCTTCAAACTTTCACGCTCCCTCAAGGCTACAACTATTCTTCCTCTGACAAACGACATTCCAATGGAAGCATATCATCGTGAGAAAAATTTCCTTGGGAATTCACCATCAGCACAGGTCTACACCAGGACCCATCATCAATACTATTTTTAAAGAACTTTGCAGCCTCCATCTTGATCAATCCAAGATCAACAAGAGTCCCTCCATCAACTTTGATTGAGCCAATATAATTTCTTCTAAACCTACCATTTGCAATAGCTTGAAAGAACTTGGTGTTCTTTATCACCTGACTTCACCGAGATGGATCTAGCCTTTGAGTTTTGGGTGGCATATGATTGTCGGGAGTTTTGGTGCCAACTTACTTAGAATTTTTGCTTTCCCATTCTGAAGCCGTCATACCTGTAGTTCCTTTTAATTTTTATAATTTTTATTTAGAAAATTAATAAATTATTTCTTTACTGATAAAAAAATGCTATCAAAGTAATTTTAAAGTATTTCTGCATTGCTAAGATTATGTGTATCATAAGTGCCTTCAATGAATGTTATTGAAAGCATAGCTAACTTATCTTATTGACTCTATTTGAGATAGTGAAAACTACGACGGCTGATACTATTGTGAAACTTTTATCAAATTGTGATACGAGTTGTCATTGTTAGACCCTTTATTTGTTCCAATGAAAAGCCGAAAAGAGATTGACGGCTCATGATTTCAATTGTCATGTTCAATGTGGAAAGAAGCACTCCATCAAAGGTGGATCTAGCTAGCTTTCTTTATCATCATATTAATCTGTTTTAAGTGTATCCTTAGGGGTTAGTTTTATATAAAGCTCGTACCTATGAAGCCACCACATGGGATGTTTACAAGAAAAAAGAGAAACAAATGGCCATATTAGCTTAGTGGAAGAAGCATTTTCCTAATTAAAAAAATAAATAAAACCCAACTTTGTAGTTTTATATTTTTGACAAACTTTAGTCTTTCTCAAGCCACTGAACAAAAACAGAAACACTGTGAAATACTGTCCCTTGTGCTGTCTAATCCTTTCCCTAAGCGTTGCAGAAGAATTTCAATGAGCGGCTGTATTGGAGGGAGGCTGTTTATGGAATGACTCATGAAATACTAAACTTGCCAAATAAGGAAATATTCCATCTATATTATCTATTGCATTTAATATCTACAACCCTACCACCTTTCATCAGTACTTCATTTTTTTGTTCTTGTTTAAAAACCAAGGCCATCTGTGGAGACCTTTGTAACCATCTTAAATACCACTCTCCCTCAATTTATATTCAGCTCCATAAAACATATTAGTCTCATTGTTTTTTCCATGGCTAAACACCTAAGAATTGGAGTGATAACTCTGTGTATCATTCTAGTCCTACTAGAACTCCAGTTTTTCATGGTCATAGTGGCGTCGCGGAATCCAAAATCTCATTCAAACAGGCCTAAACCTCCCGCCATTGGCGGGTTTACGCTGAATCGTTACAAGAAGATTGAAAAAGATGCCTTCAGGCCAACTAGTCCAGGACATAGCCCCGGTGTTGGCCATGATGTTCCTCCTGGTGCACTTTGACGAAAACTAGTTGACCAGGAACAACATCACATTTGACACCTGAGAAAGGTACAACCCAACTACGAGGTAGCTCCTCACATCATGGTGGTGGAGGTGTCAAGATTTTCCGCATTAGTTGGATGGTGAGAGCGCAAAATAAGATAAATCTCCACATACGAGGGTTCAAATTCTCTTCAATTTTTCTTGCGGTATAAGTTAGGGTTACCAAAGAGAAATCTTTGAAGGCAGTTTTGTGGCATATGCATGCCCAGTATTGCCTTTTCTTTTGTTTATTTTTGTAATTCTCAGATTGAGTTGTTTATGCTTGTTTCTTAGTAAGGAAATTGAGGGATATGGTTGTTAACAAGTCTATAGTACTGATCAGCCAATAGATAACTTAGGGGTTCATATATGGATTCACTTTTGGCTATTACAGACCTTGGACTGACTTTTATACTCATCAGGACCACCAATCATGCTCAATTGGGACACACACACTCGTGAGCGTGTAAGTATTTATGCGAATTTGTATGTACTTTAACTCTTTTTTTTTTCCCGGACCACACGTGCACACCGAGAGAGAGAGAGAGAGAGCCTTAACCACAACATCTTCAAATTTATGGTATTTAATTATTGATACTTATTTAGCATTGTTCTTGAACATGATGATTTGCTTAGTGTATTGCATATATCTTCTTTTTTGTTTTCTTATTCAAATCAGGCTATTTTTGATAGAAAATATGGTTTAATTATAATCTTATTATTATTTTACCTTTCAACACTGTTACATATAAAAACCATTAATTTCCCGCTACAAATACGTACAGGTGATATTTTATTCTACCCAATATGGTTAAGTACTATTATTAGGAATAAACAAGACATAGTTAATTATAATTAATATCTACATATATATAATAAGTTTATTCTCTAAAGAGTGTGAAGGGTAAAAAAGAGAAAAGAAGAGACCTTAAGATAATGCTCTTAATTAACATGCTTATCATTCTCACATGCATAATTATACTATCTACCTTATGAATCACGAAAAGCTTTACCACTTAGACTAGCTAAACCCCTGGTTCGGTTAATGTTTGTCGATGCCTAATTAGACTAATTAGATCAAGTGGGAACTTAATTAAAGAAGTAATGATCATATATAGTACAAGGCCCTATTATTTGTTTAATCAGGATTTAGGCCCTTTAATGACTTCATTTATTTTGATAACCTCTATTTAATTTGAGTTTGTCTCCCTCTTTTAAGTGTGCCTTTTTTTTTTAAAAAAAAAAATTTCTTGTGGAATTTTTAGTAGTATAACTTTTTTGTAAATTAAAATCTCCCTTGTAAGACATAGTGCATTCTCTTTTTCTGGACATTGGCTTTAACTATACGTAGATAAGCTTTCTTTCTTTTTTTTTGGTAGAGAATAACATGATCTTCATAATCAGTATCTCTTTCTTTAGTGGTGAAAACTAAGAGCTTTAATTAATTAAATGGGTCTACCCCACAAAAAGTTTTGCAATTTAGCAAATGTATCAGTTTCTGATTGATTAATTAGAAGCTACACAAAAAGATAGAAAAATGCGTTAAGCTGCAATTGGACATGGAGCCTTTGGTTCAGTCCAACGTCAAGGCAGATTAGGTCGAGAAGACCCATATCATGCGTTAATCATGTGAGACTTCGGTTCGGTCCGCTCAAAATCTAAGCCATACCCCATTTGTACTATAGCTCAAATGCTTAATATCCTATTGATTCGGCCCACTACAGTTATCAAATGAGACTGCAAATTTCTTAATAGAATCTTAACTAGTTGGGGGCAGGTATCTCAGGATCTAGATTCAAAATGAAGTTGTATGTAACTTATTACAATTAGTACGGAGATAACTTCTCCTACTGATCATCCTTGGATACAATAGTGACGCATGTAATGTTCTAAGATAAGTTATGTTTTTAATAATTTTTTTAACTTGAAATATAAATGGGGTGTAGCAGGATACTCGTAAAATAAAATAATCTATGTGAGTGTCAATGGCCCAGTTCAATAAGAATTTTAAGGTTGAATTATCAGAACAGTCTAGCAATGTCCAAAAGGAACAAAATCATGAGAATCACTTATAAAAAATTATTTGTATTGACTTCTATTGTTTTAGTTTGCACAAAAGGTTGAACAATTTAAGGTATAACCTTCATTGATTAGCAAGTTAATTCTATAGTCTTTCGTAAGGAAAGGTCCAAATCCCGAAACTACATATCATATGTATGCATATATAATTCATCCAACCAATTTTATTCATGTGAGAGACCGGTAGAAAATATGGTTTGGAAGAATATATTTGGCTTGTTAAATTATTAAAGAGTGAACGAGAATTTGACTCCAATCATTATCATTTAATACTAGTTGAAAGATTAAGATTAATATAATTTTTAAATTTATTTAATTTTGGCACATTATTTATTATGTCGGAGTTGTGTACCTATAGTGACACTTATTCAGATAAATAGTTATGTCAATTTCTTTCGTGACTATTTTGAAAAGTCACGAATAAGTATATAAGCAGCCATGAATACCATTATGTCATATTTGTCCATACTTGATTTTATTGGTTGATTTTTTCATTTCAGTCTTGAGTTTTTATATGAGAGAATACAAAATATAATCGTTTGTTGAGCCCGTCAAATGTATTGCTATTGCGATTAGTGTATTTTACGACATAAAACTTAGTAAGTACTGTAGGTGGACGAAGTTGTCTTAAGGACATAATTTTAATCAATTTTCATGCTATTTGAATATTTTCTCCATTTATGATTTGAAAGATTGTGGCTTCATCATTTTATATCACATATTACTGCAAATATATAAAATTTTATAACAAAAAAATAGAAAAACAAAGATTGATAGTTGTTAATACTAATCCGAATCGGAAAAATATAATAACGATTTAAGAAATACAATATTCATACGTTACTTGGGTAAGAAATGGATGACCACTGGGTTTAATGTTGGAACCTCTTTCACTTAACAGCTTAAGTTTTTGAGTTCGATGTAAAGTTTCTATATGGTATCAAAGGGACTCATTTCACAACTAAACAATTCACATATCATGTTGATAGATTCTACGAAACGACCGCACGATAATAGACCAAAATAGAGTCTACACCTGACAAACCTCAAAGGCAAATACAATTCCATGTTACATGAAAATGAAATGAGTGATCACTTAATATAGTAATTCGGATTCTCATATTCAAAATTTGTTTACGTCTTTAGATCTCGAATATCATATTCGGCATCTAAACAAAGGAGATAAAATTATCCCACCTCTCCGCATTTTCATATCTTATCCCCCTTCTATTTTCACTTATATTTACGCAAATAACATTATTAATTACAAGAATAGCATTATTAATTAAAGAAAATATCATTCACCTACTCATATCTACCATATCTCATTCCTAAAAAAATACTGGAATAAAAACCCTAAGGATTTGATCTGGTGATCAAAGTTTGGGACTTAAAAAGTATGTTTTCTTATAGGTCTCAAGTTTGAAACCTTTCAGGTGCTATCAACCCTTGTGGGGTCAATCCATACAAAACAAAACCTTGACTTTTAATGAGATCTCCTCAAGTGGACAATATGATTGGTCCCCCAATGACTAGTTAGTAATAGATTGGGTGAATCCCAAAGCCGACTGAATATCTCAACTATCAAAAAAATTACTCAAATTACTCAAATAAATCATATATACATCCCTCTATAATAAATCTCCTCTCCAATTATATCCCCCTATTACTATATCCATCGTATCACTTCTATAAATTTGACCGCTAACACACAGGCCGAAGATTATGATGGACATTGTGAAATCTCACTTTGATGATCAAAATCGTCTATTTTGTTTAGATTAATTTCTTTATTTATCACAAAAAATTTAGCTCAATCAAATCTCGATAATTGCTCGACCTAAAAATCTAGTTTTTTACTTCAAAATTTTTAATTTTTAAAGCTTAAAAACGTAGTAGGTCAACACTTACTGATATTCATTGATCTGGATTTTTTCGTGACAACCAAATAAGTTAATCAAAACAAAAAACACAATTTTGATTATCAAAATAGAATCTCGAGGTGGTCCAAACAATTGGTGAAAAAAAATAGACTAAAAAATTGCTATTTTTAAGATTTTGAGCTACCAATTCAATCCCAACGCAATATATCTTACTGCAATCTAAAAGCATTCAAAACATTCACAACTGATAATAACCCTAAAAAAATAAATCCTCTAGATGTTTGAATTATAGAGCGAGCTCATTTCAACTTTCAAGGTATTTTTGTAAGAGTCTTTTATAGATATAGAAAAAATAAATAAAACTCGAAAGCAGAACATAATGATTTGAGCATCAGGTAAATTCGAAAGCAGAACACACTTCTTTGGTGTTTTCTTTCTTAGAGCTTATAGGTAATTGTATCCGTACAAGAATGACTAAAAAGCTCTAACAAAGAAAATACCAAACAAGCTAGCAGTTTTGGCTCAAATGCTCAATTTTGACATCTTTGTTGGAGATCAAAAAATTTAAATGTCAAATTGTCACATAGGCCATCAAAAAAATTAACACCCCAAAATCTGATATTTTTCTTGGAGATGCTCTAAGGACGCTGACTATGTATACAAACCACGTATCATACAGATGTAACATGATCAGATAGTAGTATATATAAGATATTACAGACATATCAGCTACACTCATACTACATTATTACCACGCGTACAAGTGGTGTTGCATTCGATTACATGATTTTCTACCATCTCATTCGGAGTCATTGAGCTTAGATAGAAGGTACAAGCAAGCAGAGCAAAGCAGTACAGAAGCTGAGAAGCAAAGTAAATCCACTGGAGTCTGTATAGCTGCCTTCTTACTCTTGTCAAACAACCCAATAAGAAGCAACATCACTATTACATGGCCAAGTTTGGTTTTCAGTTCATTCACAGTTTTTACTTCTAACCATTTCGGTCGTTCCTGAGAATTTGACAAGCATGAAAAGTATTGGAAAATGTAGAGAAGAAAACTAAGTCTCTGTACATCAAGACCTTTTTGGAAAAGAAAACCAAGTCTGTTGCCATGATTTTGGGTAAGGTAGTTGCATTCTTTTTTCATACTGTCCTCTTTTATGTTTTTAAGTTTGTTAAACTTAGAACGAGATGTTCAACTAGACGGCAATGGAAAGGAGGCAAAGACGAACTTGGGAGTCACCAAGGTTGCAAAAGTATGGAAGTTAAGTAGAACAAAAGATAATAAATATAGGGATTGGATTACATATCTTTAGGGGCGCCATTTCGGTGTTTGAATGCATTAAGTGAATGAGTTGCATAAAAGTTGGACAACCAATTCCACAAGACACGGGATACTACACTAGAGATGTGGTATTATTAATCCCCTCAATATCAGTCCAGAGGGGTGACTCATTCTATGGGATTAAATATCTGTCTAGTAGTAGTCCGGCCAAACAAATGCAACGTCAATTGCTATCAACTTTGAAGTAAGCTATCAAAATATGCTTTGGAAAGAACAATAGTCTGATTTTACGAAGGTTTCCAACTGCCTCTCTCCAAAGATAACACAAGTCAAATGCATGCTAATGAAACGAGCATAGATTAGCGTGAGACTACCAAAGAGCTAAAAGTAAGACCGATTATATTTGTGGCATTTTGAGGATTGTGGAAATTCAGAAAGAGACAGACTGACCTTCAAAGTGAACAGGCCAAAAAGATTTGATCTGTATGAGAGATTCTCATCTGACTGTAATTTTGCAACGTCAAGAGTAGAGATGAAGAGCTCGTATAGACCCATGCCGAAGACCAACATCACGGTTCCCAACAGATAGACATCTGGAAGAAAACAAAATGATAATTTGCAGTTTCATTGATAATATAGTGTTAAATCACAGACGTAAAAGCAAATAAGGGAGATTCCAATTTCTCAAGATCGAAGTGTGATTTACATCAATTTGGTTGTATTTGGCATAATTGTAACACTAATGTTCAATAGAATTTAGGATGGACTTTTTCTGTCTCCTTCATCCGTGAAAGAACCAAGTTTTCATGTATACCATTCCGCTACTAACAGTTTTTTAGGATTTAATCTAGATCATTGAAGAATTCGCATCACGAGTCCGTCCAAAAGCACCATCATATATCTCGTTACATTCCATTTTTCGGCCAATCTATTGCACGAAAGCATTACCATATTGCCTAGTTACGAGTCTTACAACCCAGAAGTGGTGTTGGTAATGACTTGAAAGTTGAAACATTGACATGAATCGGTGGCAGTTGTCTATTTCGCCAACCTAATGTCCCATTTCACGTCAGCCGTTAAGTATGCTAATTTTCAGACAAATTTCAGATTGAAGGATGCCCATCTTTAGAGGGTGTATTTGGATCAGGAATTGGATAGGAAAAAAGGGGAAATGAAGAATCCAACCGTTGTGACAAAAACCCGATAGATGGGACTGACCTAGAGGGCGGCACCAGATGAAACAAGTACAGCCACTTTATAGATTATCTGATCCAAAATTTTCCTATTTATACACATTTTGACTTCTTTCCCTCTTTGAACAGAATTTTTCAGCATCTCATACTCCTCAGCATACAATAAGTGCATGTGTTGATTTTGTTCCTCAGTACAGAAAGGAAAAGCTCCTTTTGTTGGACCATTCTAGAGAAAACTACATTCAGTCTTTGTTCCCAACAACTAATGAATGCATTCATCTCAATGAATATAATTCCACTCATCCATCTTTTATATCCTGTTCTCATAGACTTCTATTTTTAATGCGACTATTATCAATAGCTCTAGTTATTTTCTTCACATTTAAACTATGTAGCACCAACACGGACACGAGATACAACAAGGACACGGTACCAACACTTAATCAAGTAGATCTCCACAAATTAGAGAACACAACACATTGGGAACACATAAGAATATAAACGAGCAATTTATTACATAAATAATAAAAAACAAGCCTCTAACTCCAATCAAAATGCCGTATATCTTGTTTTTACATCTCTGTCAATATATAACTAATTGGGTAAATTAAATCAGGGTCCTAATTTCGTATATTCCGTAAGTTTTCATCCCGTCAAAAAACACAAGTTATGTTTTAAAACTAACTTTGCATAGTTTGATGTAATTCCCATTATTTTAAGTGTTAGGTATACTTTTTTACCCTTTTAAGTGATATACATGCAATTTCTAAATTGGTGGAATTAAATTCTATCCATTTATTAGGCTTGATATTATGATTTAATTTGAGTTTAAATCTTTTAAATTAGGAAGAAAAATTTCAATTTCTTACCTACCAATTACCATCACAGTAGTCTTCTTTTAAATTAGGAAGGAAGATTTCGGTTTCTTACCTACCAATTTGCCATACCAGTAGTCTTTTAAATTCTAAACAAAGATTTCACCATCAATCCTATCAATTTCTTAGACAATAGCCGAATTGGTCGCCAATTGGTAAAGGGTTTGTTGGTCATATAGTGATAGTAAATTTGTTGAATGCATATTACAATATGATGGTAAATTTAGACATTTGATACATTAAATAGTTTTTTCAGAGAATAGTTCTTATTACGCAGTGAGTACTTTCATATTTCTTTGTTCCACATTTGTTTCATTTTTTTTGGTATTCAATTAGGGTGATAAAACGTTGAACACTTGAATAGTTTGTACTGAAAACAGCTATAAGAAAAAACACCTAAATCTTTGCTAGTAATATGTTTTGATGGTATATTTGCTGACGGTTATGAGTTTAGTATGTAATGGTATTTGCTCAGTGTAGATTTAAATATGATGGTAAATTTGCTAATCATGTGATGGTAAATTTATTGAATCCATATTATGATATGATGGTAAATTCAGTGATCATGGTAAATTTGATAATCATGTGATGGTATGAAAAAGAAATGTAAAATTACCGTTTAGTGGCACTGACCAAGAATAATTCCATTTTCATGATGCTCAGTTTCAAAATTACTGAAAAGATGGTAACAATCAATAATAATGACGAAAACATGGTGAGCATAAGTAAACTTATTGTTTTACCCTTCATTTATATCCTTCCTTACCTCATTCCAATCCCACTCTAGAACCCTCCCTTCTGCAATCTCAAGATCCAACCCCCACTCAATCACACCATCGCAATTCAACATGCACAAACACACCACCCCCCCCCCCCCCCCCCCCCCCCCCCCCCACACACACACACACACTTCCCCTTCTTCTCTTCCCCTCCCTCCCCCCTCCCCCTCTCTCTCTCAAACATGGTCCCAAATTTTGAAACCTAATTGGAAAAATCAATTCAAAAATCAAAAAGAGATTTCCTATTAATTTACATATAATTCCCACAAATTGATCCGACGATCCTCTTTGTGATTCTGGTCGACACTTCATTTTCGAAGCTCTCCGATGATGTCGTCTTCAACATCTTTGCCAATCACGAAGACAACACTCGAAACTGGGTGAGGATCTACAACGATATCGTCCGCAACACTTGATGGAAAAGCAAGTGCCCCCCAACGATACCTTTCCTCATCTCTAATCTTTTCTCCCCTTCCGCCACTACCCCTCTCGGCGGTTGGACCTCCCTTCACAAGCTTGTCGTTTGCTGTCCCAGCGTCCTCCACGCTAGAATCTTGTTGGAGAATTCAGATTTTGGCCTAGAACGTGAGCTTGTCCCGACGAGAATATCACGAAAGTAGATTGTTTACCCAAGCAACGTCGGGAAGCAAATAACACAAAGAAAACCATGACTTGACCCCTGCATGGGAGATCTTGTGCAAGTCATTCTATCCCCAAGGTGCAAGTCAATACACCCAAGGGAGCAAGTAACTCAAAGATTACCATGATTTGACCTATTACCGGGGGTATTCGCCTACTATGTGCAAGTCATCAACTTTCAGGGTGCAAGTCAATTTGTCCCAAGGAAGTGTTTGCGTGGGAAAGGAAGCCGAAGGGCAGTTTTGGGTTTATCTGAATTTGGGACTAAAAGATAATTGATCCAAATGGAGGGATGAAAACTTAAACTTAACTACTAAATGAGACTAAATAATAAGGTTCCCTAATTTATTAAAGTATCTAAAAAAACACGCTTTATCACTCACACGTATCTTTATGTTCAATCAACCATCACCTATCACACGGAAAAAAGACCCCCACGAGTGTTCGTAGTGAGCTGAGAGTGTCTAGAGTGTTCCCGAGTGTCCTAGGAATGTCCAAATGAAAAATGCTTAGAAAAATATAAGACACTTCTGATTTAGGTGTCCGAACGTGTCTGGAAAGTGTCTGCATTCGCCAAGCATCTGACACCGCTATGTGATGCCGGCGAAGTGTCTGCGCTACATAGAATATAAACACAGCTTGTTCTGTACTTCTCCTAACAACTCTAGTTTAACTAAGCATCTCAATTACTCCACTAAATCCTCCTTCCCCTTCTCATCAGCTGATGCTCCTCGGAGCGGTTGCATATTTTTTAAAGATAATACATGACTTGGTTGTTGCTGACCAAATTCCATGGCAAGACGTAATACTAACCAAGTACAAATTATCATCAAGTAATATAACAGTAAACTGAATCCATTTTTATGCATCTAGTTGTCACCGTAAAGATATTTTTTCTTCTCATATATAGCCGTACTGTGATGTGGCACGAGATTTAATTTGGTATTCAACTTCTGTTAAAGCATGTCAATGAAAAAGGTTCATAACATAAGTTGATCAACACCCTGAGTCAAGAAGATCAAGAGGAACGTGTGTTAGAGTCAAGAAGATGTCAAGGAACCAAGGCAGACTGGTCTGCAGCTCAGGTGGCAGACTAGTTTGCCGCTCAGGGCTCCATTTGTTCCAAGGCTTTGAAGTTCTCTCTTGCCATTGGTGGATTCAAGAGTGACAAGGATTGCAATGTTTGAATCCAGCCAATTCCAGGCTGTCTCCAACTCAATTGAGCATCTGCTCAAAATTAGTTAGGTGTGTGTTAGGTGTGTGAGTTTGTGAAATCAAAATGGCGGAAAATCTGTTATGTTCTCTTTGTATTTTGGTTGCCTATATAAACGCAACTCGTATTTTCTATCAGACCGATTTTGGGAGAAGAATCTGTAAAACAACAAAAGCAGAGTTCATTCATTTCTCTGGTTTTTCAGCTTTCCTTTTTAAAACATGGACACTCCCAGTGATATTGTATTGTTCTTTTCCTATGAGTAAGTTACGATTTTCGTCGACTCTTATTTATATTTGCAACTAAACTTATGATAAAGTAGAATTCATTTCGGCACAAATTGTTTGAAAAGCCTTGATCCTTCGTACAATTGGAGCTATTTTTTTTTTTTTATCAGATCAACAACTGAATAATAAAAAGAATATCACACATTTTCTCGATAAAACAAGGAAGGAACATCAGACACTGCTGCATGTATTGACTTTATCCCCATAACTTCAACAACCAAACAGTTCAAATAAAAAACTTTAAAGAGAGAAACAAGAAGCAAAGAGAGCAGAACGAGTTTAAGGAAAAGTTCACAAACCCACCAATGGATTCAACCAGCAAGAAAATCGTCTTCCCCCGGTTCACGAAGTACAGTTGGAAAGCTGCCATGACATGAGTACACCCCTGCATACCACACGGTATAGTGTTTCTTAATCTCTTATGTTTCTTCGAGTGATTAGTATACAGTAAGTAATATTAATTTGTCCCGTCCCATTGTTTCGTCTAAGACATATGTTTTTAGAATTTGGGGGAACTAAGACGTGGGATCCCTCATCTAGAGGCTATTGCCATTATCCAGTACTTCATAGCAAATTGACGAAATATAATTATTTATTTTTTGCTTGTGCTGGGTGAGGTTGCAATATCTTTTTTCGGTGATCAAGAAACAGCAAGAGAGCTATTCATCAAACAATATATCACAAATCATGTAAATTATCTACCCAATTGATCATTTATCAAGTTTGAAGCTATGTTCTCGTTAAATAAATTGGGAGAATAGAGATGCCAAGGATGAGGAAAAATAATTAGTAGGCAAGACAATGTTAGAGATTTCTTTGCACCAATTGCTAGTGGTTTTGTTTCGATATCTTTACCAATGAAGTGTGTCACTTAGCTTAATATAAGATTGCCCAGTTCTGGACCACATAAATCCTCTAATTTGCCAAAGGTTACTGATACAACACATGTCCTCTTTCAGAGATGTCTACAATCCATGGCAAAAGAGGCACTCTAGCAATCTTTGTTGTTGGGTAAAGTTTTCCTCCTTAGTCAGCATGAGAAACAAAGAGCTTTCACGATACAATAATACAATTGGTAGAATTTCTCTGTATTTTTTAGGAGAGAGAAACGAACATACAAAGATGATAGAATTAAAGAGCTTTCCTTAACTAGAGAGCCAGACACTTCGTTTTGTACTAGAATTTGCTAAATTTTGTAAGTTTGGAATAATTCATGAACTTGCATGCCTATTTTACTCCTGAAAGAACTATGTTCAACAGATAAGATAGTTGTATTCATCATCACATGAGGTACCATTATTGTTGCAGCAAACAGGTTTCATGGCTTTTAATTTTTCTGAATGCAAACCATACTCAATTAGCTCAATGAAATTGTCACTTCATAGTTCTTAAAAAAATTCTAACAATCAGTCTTATCCCTTCCTCATGGGCCACTGACAGACCACATCGGATGCGCTCACCCATGAATGCTATCAAAATATATATGCCCATTAACGAAAATTAGAGCATACTAAGTTGCTTCTGGTTAAAACCATGTTGTTTGAATAATTGACACATTTCTCCTCCAACTACTCTTGAGCTATTTACTCTGTAATAACGCATGACCTCCATCGTGACATCTGATTGACACCATTTCTTCTCTAAAAGCCACATTATAGCCCTATACAGATCCTACGGTGGTGAGAAAAAAATAGACGTTCTGGCCCGGCACTCTGAGTTATGGAGAAAAAAAATTCTGAAATCTGAAGAACTAACAGTCTAAAAAGATGCTCCCAAGTGGAACAACAAACCAATTTTGTTATTGTCCTGTGGTGGTGGTGGTTACAAAGCTAACCAAAAGCCATCAAGTGGCTGTTCAACTCAGCAGTTTAACCCAAATTGAATCTACGATTCTACCCCCAATAAACGACCACAGTTGAAACGAAAGACGTTAACGTACTGAGATTAATACCTTAACGAAGCAAAGGAAAGAGCCAACCAAAGACCCCCAAACTGCAAAAATAGCGAAGAACCGGCACCGGTAAATAACCTGTACAACCAACAAAGTTCAATATTCCAGTAAAATCCAACAACACTACTTCACACAAAATAAATTACTCCCTATTTCTTACCTTCTCTATATTCTCCTCAAAACCTTGCAACTTCCCCGGCAAACCCAGGGCCGGACCAGACCCGGTATCTGGCTCAACGGCCGGTGACAAGGGGCGCACCGATGAAGTGTCTCTTGAGCTTCTACAAATGGTCGCCGGAAATCTGACACTAGACGGCTGTAAATCACAGACCCTTTTCACATTTTGAGCCGACTGTGTGGTGTTTATAAAAATTGCGTCAGTTGGTCCTCTAGTCAAAACTCTAGAGGGTTTCATGGTGCCGAAAAACGGGGATAATGGGTGGTGTGTTGCGGCGGCGTGAGTCGGGTTGGAAAGAGTATTAGAACTTAATAGTGGAGACTATGAAGTAGGAAGAGGGTGATCCGACCAACACTTTAGCCTGATTTCCCCGGGAATGCCAACAGCCACACACGTATATATGCGTAATACGTGTGCCTTTCCTTTTGTTCCTTCCGTTTTGTAATTCTTTTCTTTCCTTTTTGGGTTTTTTCCATACATAATTACATACAAATCCTAAGGCTTAACCAATTAAGAAATTAAAGCTTGAGTTTCTAGTTTTGCCAATTCAAACCTCTCTTTTTCTCCTGAAATTATGTGCTTGTTAGCTTTCTATCTATCTTCGATATTGCTTCTTTATTTTATTTTCTTTTTGAAATGTGGATAACGTCTATCGGTTTATAAATTTAAAAGAAATAAACAGATTTTATTTAGGATATGAGGTGATAAGATGATGATGGTGTAATATGGTTGGAATGGATACGTTGGATGGTGGTCGTGTAAGGTGGAGTTACTAGTTAGGGTGAGTTTTTTGCCATTAGTGGTGGATTAGACTAGAACCACTTTGGGATGGGATTTTGCGTTTATTTCATCAATTTTTTTGTTTATGGCATCGACAAGTATTCCACGTTGCAAATTATGCAAGGTCGAGCATTTATGATTAGAAAAAAAATCAACTGATAGCAACTCTTTTAGGTATATTTTGAATTTTTTTTATGTGATCGCATGAAATTCTGAAAGCAAAAAAATAAATAAAATATCTCAATATGGTGACGACAACAGAGATAGACATCAAACCACATCATTTGGACTTTTTTCAAGTGGAATAAATCGAAAAAAAAAAATAGTTTAAATGTTTATTGACGGCTACTCATCTATCAAAAACTTCTTTCTGATAGCAAGACATCCACATCCCAACTTCGCCATTGCATGGACATGAATAGAAATTGACAACAGCCTTGCATGCATGCAACATTTTGCTAGAGTTAGGTGATGATGTAAAACTCTTTGGGGAATATCACTGTCATGGAAGGGACAAGATTTATTATCAATTACATTAAATGATAATTTTGTCATGGAATAAAAGTGTTAAATGGTCTCAAATGCCCTTCTACAGCTTTATGACGTGCCAATACCCATCCTATATTTTTCTTCTCTCATCTCACCAAAAGTACATTCATTCTCCCTCTATATATTTTAAAAACATAACACTGTATTTTAGCATAACAAGAAACAATATTATTTCTTTTATAAACAACCTAAAGTACATTGATTATTATAATTAAAATTGAAAACTATTTTAAAATTTTATTACAGGAAGAAAAAATTGACAAAACAATATGACTTTAAAAATATAAAAAATTATAGGTACCCATCTCGTTCAAAAATATATATTTTAGGCACAACTAGCCTATATGGTGGAGCCCTCGCTTGTAACTACCGTACTAGCTAGCACTTCATTTTGCTCCAGTAGAGTGGTAATTAGTTGGGTAAGATTCTGCACCTAGGCCTCTAACTGGTCTACGTTCTATGGGGCGTCAACCCTCATCCCTTACAGGAGGTGTTGCCTTATTGCTTTCCTCTGATGGTCGATATAGTGGTCACCCATCGTCTCCAATTGTTAGTTAAATTTATAGAGTAGCGAGAAAACTATTGTTCCCACAAATGGTGTTAAAGTGATGGTGCTGAAAAGTAGACGATGACCTCCTGGACAACTCATAACCTCTTAGGCTCCTACACACAAGTCCACTGACTGGACGGTGATGGTCCAGTCGTACAACCTTCGACAATCAAGTTAGAACCGCATCGTGAGGAAGTAGAAAACTGTATGGAAAATGTCTGTAAAGACCCGAAAAATTTTGAATTTTTATTTTAATGTATGAGCTAAAGTGTAATATTAATGTGGGATGTGTGAAAATTAGAACAAAAACATGATTTGAGGTCAATATGACATAACATGATAGCTTAAGGGCTTGTCGTAGTATGTGGCATACTTTGGGGGTGTGAGTGTAATTTGGAGTATGAGATTTATAAAATATTAGACATGTATTTTTGGACAAATCAAAAACCCATATCAGGCTCTCTCTCTCTCTCTCCTCCTCTCCCTCCCTCGTGATCTCTTAGGCTTTTACACACTAGTCCAGTGACCGAATGGTGGTGGTCCGATCGTAGAGCCTTTGACAATGAAGTTAGAACCGTATCGTGAGAAAGTAGAACACTGTATGAAATATGTGTGTCACTCTGTAGTTCCTTACCTCTGCCTAGTGGTTGGGAGATGATAAATACCCATAAGGGAGAGATCCCCGGCTGACTGATGTCGTTGACATTGCCCTTTCCTTACCCTAAACAACCCCCATCCCTGCTTACGTGTGTAATACTCCTAAAATTTTTAATTCATGATAAATTTTAATATTTAATAATTAATTTAATGTTATTATTTAATTATTTAATAATATAGTTTTTCTTTTATTGTTTAATGTTTTAAAATCAGCAAAATAGAATTTATTTTTGGTAGCTCACTTGAGCGAGTTAGGGGCCGCTTGAGCGATCTCTTGAAATTTCGAAACTGCAGAATGGATAATTAAGGCGGATTGATGAGGAAAAATCAATTTTTGATATGATTTATGATCGCGTTTATTCGGATTTATGGCTAATATCGTCATTTAATCAGTAGGGGAGGTTGATTTTTATTTTACACTTATGAATCAGAAAATCTAGAGAGCTTTTGAAAGAGTTTTTGTTGCTCTTAGGTGTTCTTGAGAAGTTCTTAAGAAGGAGCTTCTGACCATTCTTAATCCGAATTTTCGTGATTGTACTTCGCTTGATACTTTGGATCGAGGTAGGTTTAGTTACCTACCAACCTTAGGTTTTAGGTTCCGAGTGCACCGCCTCTCCTTCCTTAAAATCTCTATCACTTGGTCTATGCGCGCCTCAAATGCCCTTTTCAATCAACCAACAACTCGGGGTCCTTGCAAAGAGAGGATTACGAGAAATCGAGCATTAAAAGATGGGAAAATAAAACAAGTATGTCGAGCCTACCTATCTCCCCTATAGCTCTTGGAATAGGATACAGCCTAAACTCGTTGAGGGCGAACTCGAACTCTCCCATCATTGTCACAAAGTCGTTCCATACTTGTTTGAGTTTGGTAACTTCCTGACCACTTTCTTTTGGCCGGGTTAGCAAGTGAGGAACCTCCTATTGGAGACTTTGTTTCTACCAATGTAATAGACATCAATGTGAATTTTGTGTCTTTATTTTCACAAACTTCAGACAGGTTGTGAATTATTTATCATCACAGACCCTCTAAATTTGTTACAATCAACAAGTTCATTGACTTGACACGACCTGTGAGTTTTCTTAGAAAATCCACATGCCTGTGAATTGGTTACAATCAAGGAATTCACAAAACAATAGTAAATTTTCACACTCATATGATTTTTTTTTTCATGTGGCAAATTCACTTATACAATTGATTGGTATCACTGTGTACTTGTCTATGAATTTGTAACACATTTGAGAAATTCAAAGTCATAGTAAATTTTATCATGTTTAACAATTCACATACCTCTGTGACACGTCCCAGTGAATGCTATCACAATTGTTAACTAGATTAGCAGATTAGGAAGATTGAGCATTTTTTTGTTAAGTTTTTATGGATTTTGTTAAAAATGATATTTTTTTCTTAAGAAATGTTTTCATCATTCATAGAGGTGTGATTTTTCTATGTGAACTTCGTAATATACCTAGAAGAACACAAAAATTAAAGTAGACTATAAGATTGTTTATTTTTGTTCTTCACTGCAGTAATTTTTATTTATATATTGTTTGGCTTTGCTATGAATGATGTTTAACACAAAGAAACGTTCGAATGAGCTAGTCGGGGTATGGTAGGATTTTGTGACGTGAAAAATTAACTCCGTCGCAATAGAGGTGAGCTGAGGGATATATTTAGAAATAAGTAGGAAGCTAGTCGGATATGATATTTACTAGCGTATTACTCGTGCGCACGGCACTATAAATGAAATTAAACCAATGCAATTGAATCCATGTTAGAAAGAGAGAATAATCTGATAAAAAGAGATAAAACTCCTCTGTCAATAGGATGAATGATCTGTATACCAATGTTATCGATACCGTACCGTACCGGCCGGTACGTACCGTTTTGGCAAAAAAACGGTACCAAGTACCTCTAGTACCGTACCGTTCTCAATACCGGCCGTACCGGCGAATACCGGCCGGTACCGGATTTGTTTTTTTTTTAATTTTTTTAAGAATTGCGGAAAAAATTAATTTTTTTGACTTTCTCTCTATAATTTTTATATATATTGATAGTTGCGATAAATCCGGTACGGTACCCGGTACATGGCCGGTACCGGTACGTACCGTACCAGTAGAAAAACCGGTACCCAAACCGATCCGGTATTCAGAACATTGCTGTATACTAGGAATGACTCTAAAGTTACTAAAAAATGATTGTATAAAGGCTAAATTGCTAAAGAAAAAAGCACGAATGTTATTTGCAATTGTGAGAAAACATTGCGAAACAACTGTTATGAACAAAATTATTTACTTCACATATAAAAGAAATAAGATCAAGAAAACACAATTCGATTGGTTCTTGTTTTCTATTCAGTGACGACACCAAAGCGACTATATAGTAAAGAGTAGAAGTTTGGAGCGGCCATAGCTATTTGCAGCATTATTTGTGACTTCTTAAGAACCTTCTTATCATTTGTGACTTTCGTCACGGTTTCCGTTGACACTTTAGTGGAAATGGATTTTGTTCACCCGAGGGTGAACATTAACTTAACTCGTATTGGTTAAAATAATCGCATTTTTATCAAAAAATGTATTGCAGAGACGAGACCTACTAAAACTGTATTGCAGAAGCGAGATCTACTCTAGAGGATATGACCATTTTAAGAGAATATTCACCAGAGTGAACAAAATTGTACTCCACTTTAGAGATATTTATTGGGCAAGTATCTAGTTGGATATTGTCCTAAATCATGGAACGACCCGGAAGAAGCCCACAACTTCGGCGACTTCTTAACTTCTAAGCCCATACAATCCAAATCAAATAAACCACAAACGAAAGCCCTCATACTTGTCTGCCCATTGCCACCTCTCTCCCCCTCTCCCTCTCCCCCCAAACCACCACACACACACACACACACACACAAAAGCTGACGATCAATTGGAGTACGAACTGTGAAGATAGATTCGAACTGCAGCAAACGGTAGTTACCATCTCTCACGTAGGTGTGTATGCATATGTATGCTCATACGTTATTTGACTAATTATCGCTCCTCAATTCTTGTTTTCTGTTCGTGTTTAGCTCGCTAGTTCCGATTTCGCTTTTGCAATCGTCGGTTTCCGGTTTCTAAAAGTTGATTTTATATATCAATCAAAACCTATATATACACGTACATTCACCGACGAACTACCAATTATGTATGTAGATAACTTTGGGTAGGGTTTCAACTCGTCATCTCCTCACATGGAGACAGTGGCTGAAAACCCTAATAGCAGACTCCCTGGATTTCCCCTTAAAGACTCCCAAACCCCATTCCAACAATCACAAATACCACAACAATTCCCAACGTCTGTCCAAAACCCGGATGTGTCTACAAGAGCTAGAAACCTCTGTGAAATCCTTGCAAGGGTTCCACCTCAAGAAGTCGAGGCTGCTCTTTTATCCACTGGAATTGAACCCGTGTCCGAAATAGTAGAAGAAGTGCTCAAACTCTCATATGGGTCTCCCGCTGCTGCTGTCAAATTCTTTCGGTGGGCCGGAATGAACCGGAAGCATTCAGCATATGCATGGAACCTTATGGTGGATTTGCTGGGAAAAAACAGGTTGTTTGAGCAAATGTGGGATGCTATTCGGTCGATGAAGCAAGAAGGGGTTCTGCAAGTGGCGACTTTTGTTTCAGTGTTTGGGAGCTATTGCAGTGCAGGAAGATTCAATGAAGCTATCATGACCTTTGACGTAATGGACAAGTATGGAGTTAAACCCAATGTTGTGGCAGTGAACTCTCTGTTGAGTGCAATTTGTCGCGAGGATAATCAGACCGTCAATGCCCTCGAATTCTTCGAGCGGATTAAGACCAAGATTGCCCCGGACGCAGATTCGTTTGCCATTTTATTAGAAGGGTGGGAGAAAGAAGGAAATGTGGCAAAGGCGAAGAATACCTTTGGGGAGATGGTGATTCGGGTTGGGTGGAGCCCACAAAACATGTCTGCTTACGATGCTTTCTTGACAACTCTTGTCCGCGGGTCACAGGTGGACGAGGCAATCAAGTTCCTTCAAGTTATGAAAGGGAAGAACTGCTTGCCAGGTTTGAAATTCTTCTCTAATGCTCTTGATATTCTCATCAAGCAGAATGATTCAGCTCATGCTGTCCTTCTGTGGGATATAATGGTTGGTAGCGGATTGGTACCCAATTTAATAATGTACAATGCAATAATTGGATTGCTTTGCAACAACAATGACACTGATAGTGCGCTGCGTTTCCTTGATGAAATGGTATTGAATGGCGCTTTCCCTGATTCTTTGGCCTATAACATGATTTTTCAATGTTTGGTTAAAAACAAGAAGGTTCATGAAGCCGGTAAGTTTTTCTTCGAGATGATCAAGAATGAATGGCCTCCTACACATTCAAATTGCGCTGCAGCCATTGCAATGTTTTTTGACGGTGATGATCCCGAGATGGCAACTGAAATCTGGGACTATATGATTAAGAATCGTGTTAGGCCTCTTGAAGAGAGTGCGAATGTGTTGCTTATTGGGCTTTCTAATATGGGAAGGCTGACAGAATTGAAGAGGTTTGCAGAGTATATGCTTGATAGAAGGATCAATATTGATGAGTCAACAATGACAAAGTTGAAACATGCTTTCTATAAGGAGGGTAGAAGTGCACGTGACACATATGATAGTCTTTCAAGGAAGTGGAAATCTTCCTAGAGTTGTGATAACTTCTTGGTTGAGGGGCTTTAGATTTTTTTTTCTTTTCCTTTTTTGTTTTTGGAGGTTTGGGCAATCTCTTTGATGTGGCTGTTATTAGCGGAAACACTATGAACACAGCTGGTTTTGAACATTTATTCTCGGTAAACCTGGTTGCTGCGCTTTCCCATTGGCATGCCTTGGAATGTGCTCTAATAGTACTGGCTCTCTGTCTTCCTGTTCGCGGATGCACTCTTCTTGTTCATTAACTCTCTAGTTTCAGTACTTTGCACCTACTCTGTCTACACGTTTTAAATGAGCTAAGTTTTTAGTTCATTGGTGCTTTGCAAGACTGTCTTTTGAATTACAAATATTCATGGTTGTTGCTTTGTTAGCTTCCTTAGCCATTTATCCATTTAGCCATTTAGCCCTTCTCATCGTCGTAATGATGGGGCTTCATTCCCTGTGACTTCTTTCCTTTAAGTGTTGTAGTTCTGTGTGCACGTGCGCTTGCATGTGTTGTTTTCACTTTTATTGAACAAGTTTCTTCTTTGTTTTGAGTTTTTGGGTTATTTTTCTAATCCATTCTTTTCCGAGTCTAATTCTTGTTCTTGTGCTTTCTAAGGGGGCTAACCACATTATCCAGGATTAGCTTCTACTTAGATCATTCTATCTAGTTTAGACCTTTTTTTAGTTGTTTCCTCCTTGCTATAAAGTAACTTCTTTTTCTAGTATCGTTTCCATTCTTATTTCCCATCCTATGAGTCCTTTTTTCAAGTGGAAAGGCAAGAAGTCAGTCTCAAGTTGTGCCAAACAATCCACCGCTCTAGCTAAATATCATGTTGTCTACAAGTTGGGGGAAGAAAATAAAGGAAAGTAGGAAGGAAAATAAGAAATGAGTAGCATTTGTATAGTGTGTGCCACATTACCTCTTAGTTAACTGAATCCTCTATATGTTTGGACAGTGGAATAATTTTTTGTGCAATGTTCCCAAGAGTTAAAAATAACATCCTGTAGCAGTTGCTTATGGTTAGAGGATAGTAATAATCATCAAAATCACTATGGAGGCAAGTTTTTGAATCGTTTTGCTATAGCGAGGTGTTTGTGCCGAAATGACAACCCAAGGATGAGGTGACGTGGCTGTGAAGGGTGCGGTGGTAATCAACTGCCATTAGTAGGGCTTTGGGTTTTTCTTTTTCCAGCAGTTGAGTCTCTTTCTCTCTTGATTTAAGTATAACTTTTAACTTTTTGGGTGGATATGTGCTGGTACAAGATGATAACTATATCTCTTAAGATGTGGAAGTGGTTATACTCATGGGTAATTCCTTCTCTCTCTGTATCTCTCCATATCGATTCGGTTTAAAAAAATAGAGAGGGATACAGCCGCATGCTGTTGTAGATACGTGACAGTAAAGAAACATTCCTTTTTTATGTTCTTGGGCATTTAGAAGTATGGGAGTCTTTCATGTACTAAGATAACATCATACGCAAACAACATACGCCATGGGATATCATCCTGAATATGTCTAGGTAATTTTCCATAAAAGGCAAAGAGGTAAGGGCTGATAGTGACCTTTGTTGTAATCCCTTACTGGAGCTCTAATCATCCCTTTCTCTCTGGGACCGATCATCTAACGTTTTTTCTAGGTCTATGACTTATGCATACTCCTCTACACCTTTCGAATAATCTTGTTAAAAGTATATTGCTTCCATAGTTGATCTAGCAGACATAACCCAAACTGATTCTCCGGTACCATTGTCAACATTCTTAGGCAATGCTCACTAACTCTTTCCCACAACTTCATTTGATGGCTCATCAATTCAATACCCATAATTTTTTTTCCAACTTTGAATTTCCCTTTTATTCTCATGTATAGGTATCAATATACTCTTTCTTCACTCATCATGCATCTTTCTTGTTGGAATAGTCTTCTTGATTAGCCTTGTCAACTGTGACACTCCAACGTCACCAAGGCTCTTCCATACGGCAATAGGAAAACTATTTGGTTCTAAATCCATATCTTGTTTCATCCTTCTCAGCATATTCGAGACTTTTTACTCTGCAATAGAACATATATTCTTGGCTCTCCCACTAGAAGCACCCTAACCCTCTTCACTCAGGTTCTTCTCATGCTTCTTATTCCATGGTTTATTAAAGTAATTTTTCAATCTTTCCTTAAGCTCATCTTCCTTCACTAGTACCCTATAATTGTCATCTTTTATGCATGTAACTTGAGAAAGATCTTTTCTTTTTCTTTCCTCCATGTGGAACCTTATAAATATTCTTCCCCCCACCCTTACTATCTATTCTAACTTAGAAATCCTTAATCAATCCCATCTTAGCTTCTTCCGCCCCTTTCTTAGCCTCCTTGCAGGCTTGTTTATAGCTCCCGCAATTATCTTCATTGCTATCATTTTGTCACTTTTTGAAGCACTCTTTTTTAGTTTTTATCTTGGTTTGGACCTTGTCAATCCACTATCGGGTCTCTTTTGAGGTAGGACCTATTCCTTTCGACTCTACAAGGACGTCTTGAGATATTATTCTAATACAACCCACCATTGCATTCCACACTTCCTCAATACTATCTTTTAAATCTCAACTTGTTTCTCTTAACATCTTGTCTCTACATAATTCTTAAGTCCTTCCTTCGTAAATTCCACCATCTAGGTTGTGGATTTCTACTCTCGTCATTTTTTGTTGACCTTCTATTAAATTATTTAAGACTAAAAGCGTATTTTGTGATACCAAGCACTTTCTAGATTTGACCTTACCGCCTTTACATACTAAGCGGTCTGAGCCTCTTATTAGAAAGTCTATTTTTCTTCTATTAGACTCGCTTTTAAAGGCGATTAGGTGCTCATCTCTCTTAAAAGAATTGTTCATCATTCTATAATTGAAAGCCATTGCAAAGTCTAAAATGCTCTTCCCGGCTTAATTTTGGAAGCCAAAAGCAAAATGACATGGTCCATTTTGTATTCTTGCTTAACATTGCCTGTATGTCTGTTGAACTCACCGGCTATGATTTTATGAATATCCTCTTTCCAAAGTATTCCTTGCACCATCTCATCGATTTGATCCCAAAACTATCCTTTCACATGATAATCCAAACCTAAGACTAAAAGCGTATTTTGTGACACCAAACACTTTCTAGATTTGACCTTATCGCCTTTACATACTAAGCGGTATGAGCCTCTTATTAGAAAGTCTATTTTTCTTCTATTAGACCCGCTTTTAAAGGTGATGTGTTCATCTCTCTTCTTAAAGGAAGTGTTCATAATTCTATAATCAGAAGCCATTGCAAAGTCTAAAATGCTCTTCCCAGCTTCATTTTGGAATCCAAAAGCAAAACCACCATGGTCCATTTCGTATTCTTGCTTAACATTGCCCGTATGTCTGTTGAAATCACCGCCGATGATTTTATGAATATTGTATCTCCCAAAGTATCCCTTGCACCATCTCATCAATTTGATTGCAAAACTATCCTTTCATATGATAACCCAAACCTACTTATGGGTGCATAGGCACTAATAACAATGACTGTAGCCTCTCCAGCCTCTCGTTGGTTCTGTTCTATGCTACTTAATATTTTCCAATCTCTTGTTGCTAAGGTGAGGCTAATGTGCCTTTTTTGTTTCTCAATTTTCTACTCGATAACCATTTCTTATATTTCATTTGGAGGTGCTTGGTTGGGGTGTAGAGCATCTCTTCTCTCATTTCCTTCACTTCTTCTAATGAATCTGTGGTGAAGGGTGACTTTTGCTACTTTTGAGTCATGAGTGACACCAACACGACACAGTGTAGTGGCTTGGGGGTGCAGGGTTTGGATGGAGTTTTTGAATTGGTTTTTGTTGCCTGTTTAGGTGTTGTTTGCATGTGCTGAAGGCACTGGGGATGTGTATTGTTTGCTTTTGGTTGGACGGTTTACCCGGGATGTTTTTTGATTTCCCTTTTCCAGTAAGCTGTGGCACTTCAGTGTATGAGGACTACCATGATGCTGCATCACAGCAGGTTCTGAGTATTTGGACAGATGCCACGAATCGCTCTCTGTGATGATCTATAGGCTCTATTGTGCACATGCGATATCTAGAGTGCATGGAGATGCTACTGTGCGATGGAAGGAACTGAATTCTTGATATTGAGTTGGATACTTGAAGGCTATTCTATTGGCTATTGGTGGTTCATAATAAGTAAGCTGGAATGGATGACACTCTTTTGCATGTGTGCTATGTTTGTGTCTTGTTGCAAGGTTAGCTAGCTACTGTGTGTGGCATTTGCAGCAGTTCTTATCGTTTCTCGCTGCAACAGAGGTATTGCTGCCTTGGTTTGATGATTTTGTATTCGACTTGGTGGCCACATATCTTGGATAGGGTTTAATTCTGGCTGTGAGCTGTCTGGTTCTTGTAAGAATAATGCTAGGGGTGCAGCCCATTAGTACTGACTAGGTACTGGTGGAATAAAAAAATGGAAAGTAAGTTGATCAAAGGAAAAGAGAGAGAGTTTAAACATTGGGTGAATAAATGAATAAAGTTGTCTGACAACTTTTTGAAAATTTTTCTTTTTACTCTATCAAAAAATACTATTTTGATAAACCCATTTTTCATACTTTTCTACCAACTTTCTAGTTTCTCCATGGAACCACTTGTCCATGGAACCACTTGGCACTTACTCATCGTTTTCTGCCTTCATTTTTCTTTCCACTGTGCTTGTGAAAGTTTTGAAGTTAAAAAATTTGATTAATAAATGACTTATTTTTTTATTTTTATTTTCTTTTGCTTGTGAAAGTTTTTAAGTAAAAAAATTTAGTAATAAATGACTAATTTTTTCGTCAAACCTTAAAGAAATTGAGTAGCCTCAAATAGCTCGAATTTGCTCTCATAACCTCCTTCATCAGTAACATCATAGCATAGTTACAAATAAATACTTCATCGATATTGTGCACCCTTCGCAAAAAGTATTTTAACGGCACAACAAGAAATCCGGTCACAAAAGGAAGAAATCTAGCCATAATAAAAAAAATATGAAAGATGCAAAATACAACGATTGCAAGACAATTCCGATAATAAAAGAAATAGAACTTTCAACACCAAAGCCGTCACTTGCAACACTTCAAAAAACACCTCTTGCACTTGAAATTTTCCCGCACTAGTGCGAACACATAAGGTTAATGAGAAATTCTTGCACTTGGATTCTAAAACAAAAAATCTATGTATATTGAAACGTTAACATACCTTAAGTAACCAAATCAGTGGGAGTCTGATTAAGGTCGATAATTTGGGATAGTTGAAATAGACAATCAATAGGTAAGCACGCAAAATACAACAAATTTGAAAGCGAGATTTAAAAAATGTATAGATATGCTTATACTAAAATTTACGCTGTCTTACATGATGATTTCATTGAACCTAGTAGTAGTACTATGAACATTATGTAACTGCGTGTCTCCATGCACCACGCTTCCCTACTCACATATAACAGTATATTATAAATACACAATATGAGGAATATATGGATTTGCATAGTTTCTTTTGACAAAGCATTAAAATTTGGTCGTACCGATATACCCTTCGCATTATCCCGACTTGCTTTGCATCCTTTGTGCGTGATTTGCTAATTTTCTTCTTAATAATTTTCTCCATCATCGGTTGTTTTCTATTAACCGGTGGTCGCCCTCTTCGAGTGCGTTTACTTGGATCTCTCATGGTTTTTTCGTAGTTTGAACATACCATACCATCTTCACACCAAAAAAGATAAAGTGAAATATCAATAATATGTATTAATAAGATTTAAAATGACCACAAAAAAAAAAAGTACCGTAAGAATCAAACCTTTACGTGGTCAGCTTCAAGCAACTTAGTCACCACCCTCTCACTCTTGGCTTTTGACTGAAAGGTCTTATCAGCTGCACGATGAAAGGCAACCAACATCATATCGTATCGCTGTCATTCGGGTTTACGTTCCCAATTAGCATAATTGACATTGGCAAAGGTGTGACTTCACATCACATCTTTTCTCGATCGTCAAAGGATGTACTTTTTAGGCACTTTGGTAAGCTTCTTCTTTGACCAAACGCGACTATATGTTTGCAAACAATTCCCTTGAACTCGAACATACGACAAGTACAATTAGTATCCTTTGACGACTCATTAAAACGAACATGGAAACTAACACTTTCCAAAATTCCATTCTCATCAAGTTGTATGTCTTCTTCTATCTCAAATTCTTCCAAGTCATGTACTACTTTTACAGAAATTACTTGGCATTCGATTTTTCCAACTACTTCAGTTTGAAAATCCTTGCACTTAACAATCGTGTATACTACTTCGAATTGACTCTCAAATCCATAAGGAGACGCATTCTTAACTTGCACATTGAAACAATGGGCGTCTTCCTCTTCTCTTTGCACTTTCCTAGACAAGCCATTCTTGTACTGCTCCAGAAATTGCTTCAATGTTGTATTGGAATGGATGTATCCATCAAAGAAGGCATTAATGCTCTCACATTCCCGCCCAAAAAATATCTTTCACAAATGCCGGCACCCATCGGCGTCTTTCCTCGTACAAGCCAGTTAACCACTCATTGGCTCCTAAATCATACCCTTCGATGACATTGTCCCATTTTACTTCAAAGTCCTCTTCATTCAATGAATCATACACCGCTTTGTACCCCTTTAACTTTTCAGGAAACTTCTTTAGGATATGCCATAAACACCAATGATGTCATGCACTTGGAAAAACTCTACTTATCGTGTTTTGCATGGCCCTACACTGGTCTGTGATGATGGCAGTAGGGGCGCACCCAGACATGCAAGCAAGCCAAGTCTCAAACAACCATACAAATGAAGCAGTGTTCTCTCGTGATACCAAACCACATCCAAACAATATTGACTGTCCATGATGATTTATACCTATAAAAGGAGCGAAAGACATGTTGTGCTTGTTAACCAACTAAGTAGTATCAAATGTGACCATATCACCAAATTCTTTGAATGACGCTATACTCCTTGCATTGGCCCAAAATACACTCCTTAAACGCTGTTCTTCATCCAAATCCATGGCATAAAAGAAATTCCCATTGTCTGCTTGCATTTTAATGAAATTTTATGCATTGCTTTAGCATCCCTTTCCTTGAGTTCTGAGCGTCTCACTTTATCAAGATAATTCTTTACATCATTTTCAACCCACGTCAAATTATGAGTACCCCTAGCCTCGATCACACACGAGATAATAGTCTTGTTTATTCTAATTTCGGCTGAGCCATTCAACTCAAATGTTCTCTTCGCATGTGGTGGAATAATCCTATTGAACTTGAGATACCGAGCTTTTTTTGGGTACATTTCGTGATTATGATTGAGTTCAATGGAATTCAACACCCATTTTTTATCTGTGGTGAAAAAATATTCATTGATGCTTTACATCTTGTTTTGGTAGTGGGACGCGATTTAAGTGGGTTTAGTGCTTTGTTTGCGTCTTTCCACCCCGATGACAATTGTAAGTTGCATTCATTTTTTGGCCATCCTCACGTTTCTTTGGGGTTCTTGTGATCACAACAAAACCTTTATTTTTAGCATAACTACTATAATAGTCACGGGCTTCAAATTTTGAATCCAGGACATTCCCACCGTAGGTTCCACTAGATTCTCTAAAGTTTCACAATCGCTTCCCACTATAGTATCAATGTCATCCGCATCATTTTCAAGTGGATGGTCTTGCACTTCCATGCTTCTACAAACAAGTAAATGACAACTAAAATGTGCCATAATGAAAAAATGAAAAAAGAATCCACAAAAATTAAGGTGGGATACATTCTTAAGGTGTGCATGGGGTACATTATCAGTGGTTATAATGAAAAAAATAAAAAAACTTCATTATGAAAAAATGAAAAAATCAGTGGTTATCAATAAATCTGGAAGCCATTATGCCTATTTTATACATAACAACAATACAATAGAACACAATAAAATCAATAGAATCCAATGTGATACAATAGAACACAATAAAATACAAGGCAACATAAAAAGCAACAAGGGTACCTGTTCAAACAATTTGAAAAGGCAACCGAAACCACGAACAAGAGAACACAGTAGAATGCAAGGGCAGACTCTCGATAGACAGGGATTTTTGGCGCCTAAAACTCGAATGTTAGACAGAACACAGGTACATGGAAAGAAAAATTAAAAAACAAGCCATTTTGTGTTCATGGAAAAAAAAACAAGCGCTGGAGTTCCATGGAAAACTTACCGCAGAAAGTGAACACAAAAATATGAAAAGTGTGTTTATCAATATAGTAGGCTTAGATGAAGTGTAAAAGTGGTTTTACAAAAAGTTGTCAGATAATTTACCCGATGTTAAACTCCCGTCCTTTCTCCTTCCTTCCTTCCTTCCTTCTGCTCATTTTACTTTTTCTACTTACTTCCCATTTTTTTATTCCATCAGTACATAGTTGGTACTAATGGGCTGTACCCCTAGCATTATTGTTCTTGTAATGCCTAGATTTAGATTTTTTATATTGGTATACTCTTGTTCCACGGTGTTTTCTCCTCCTTGAGGAACATACCAAGTGTGTTTAGTACCTCGTCAGGGAGATCGATTTTTTAGACTAGGTTTATATGTTATTTTATGAATGTCTCTAGGGTGTGCCCTTTTGGGCTTGTGTTTGAGCTCCATTGTATTGTCTATTTTCTATGGTGACTTTGCAAAACAAAAGTTAATTGTTTCTCATGGTGCCTCACTGTCTCTGATTTTCAGATTTGAGACATATTTTTAAATTCCTTTTTAAAGATGACTCTGACTTTATTTTAACTTGGCAAAAGGTCATCTTCGTAGAGTTGGGATTTATGGGTGATGTTGGATCTTGTCCCACGTCGGTTAGTTATGTCTCTTAAATAAGTGTAGGAGCCTATGCAATCTCTCTACTGGTAGTCAGTTGGTTTGTGGTTTGATGGTCTAACATCGTGTCAGAGCTAATCGTTTGGAGGCTTTTAGCTGTGGTGGAGGGCGAAGTATCTAAGACATGGTCCAAGGTGTTGGTGGGGAATACTGCTCTGAAAGTGGCTAGTGGCTACCATGATTACTTTGAGATGGTTTGCCCTCCTATTAGAAGCTTCTGGTTTTAGAATTCTGTTTTCAGTTGGAGAGTGGAATTTGGATGATGAATTAGTTACCCTGGGTGCCTTTTTCGACTTATTTGGGGTACCCAAAGCTGCTTTTTTTTTTTTTTTTTTGGCCCTTTTCCTGGAACTCTTATGTCTTGCTATCATGTTTCAGTTCCTAGGAGATAAGTTGATCTTTATCGGCATGTAACATGTTGCTATTTTCAATTTTGGGGCTAAAAAGAGCTCGTCTTTTGAGTTATCCAAAAAGGCCACTCGTCAGATGTTAGCTGTCTCATAATCAAACCTATGAACGGTGGCAGATGCTAGCACTGTTCACAACTCCTGACTTTTTGTTTTCCAAGTTTTTCTTGACTCTGCCCATAATACGCTGCACCCAATTTGTGCTAGTAGCTCTGAGATGCCAGGGTTTGTGAGGCATGGTAAGATTCTGTTTAATTTCCACTGCCACCATTCTTGGCAGTGGTGGAGACATGTCATTTGAAGATGGACTAGTGAAGCGATGAGTTTAGGCATTATCCTTGCGTGTAATACTTTGATTGTTGGCTTTTTTTAGTTGTCAATCTTGGAGCATTTGTTTGTGGAGCAACTGGACACTGAACTTTTCTGACTTGTTTTGTTGAAGTGATTGGTCAGCCATGTTAATGCATATCTTAGTGTTGACATTTTTTTGGTCAAAAGTTCAATTACTAACTTTCAACCTCTTTCATCTAAGCTGTTTTCAGGATTATATGGCATCTGATTCCCCTTGTGCTCCTTGAAGGAGTTGTAGTTTCTAGATATTGGCTCCCGCCTCTCTCGTAGCATGCACAGATGACGGCTTATAGTCCTATCAACTATTCTTTATTAGTGATTGTCAACTTGTGTGCTTTGGTAGTTGCCAACATCATCCGACAAAGAGATTTTTAGCTTCATGCCCTAATGGGGTTTTGTTTATCTAGTGCTTTATTGGCATGAAGTATTTTTCCTCATTGTGCATATCGAGTGTGTAATTTGCCTCATAGGTACAAGTTTCTGTATTGGCAGCCGTTAACTTGTGCAATATGAATGAAGAATGTGATTTACAATAATTTCTAGAGAGGTTTTATATTCAATTGATTTCACTTTTTAGAAAAATTGTGATGTCTTTAGGTCACAAAATAGACCGATTTTGATTTGTTCTAGATTGAAATCCTAAATGAAGAGTCCAACAAGTCATTGCCCTTTGCTTTAGTGTATTTTGTTTCTCATTTATTGGCAAATTCGTAGGTTCAATTGGGAACATCTCATCTAAGGTGGTGCTGTTGATTTTTTTATGTTACGTGGCGTGGTACATATACTTGCATGTATATATATGCACCTACAATTCCTTAGACTGGGTTTAGATCTTCAAATGATTGCACACTCTTGCGTGCCCAACCACTTCGAGACTGTTCTCAGATGCTAGAACTTTGTCAGATGTGAGGCAGCCACAGAAAGATGAACTGCTACACAGAAGTTGGTGCCTGGTAGTTGATGTTCATTGAGTGAGTCCTTTAATTTTATTCTTTATGCTCCTTAGTTTCATATGTTGAGCTTTTGGTTTATTCAAATGCGTCGGAAGAAATTTTTGTTGAGGAAGCAACCTTGGGATTTTGTGAAGAAACTAGTTAGTAGGAATATGAATTTGACAGGCCTGGTGGAAAGAATTTTACATGATGGTCAACTGGCTTAATATTCCTCGTATGCTTAGAGTAGGATATATGTTGTGTAGCAATTGTATCTTAACAGCAACTTGTTCCAGATTCTTGGCACCTAATTGCAGAACATAGGTTATTGGTTTCTTAGAGATGCTGTGCAACTAGCTAATCTGAAAATTTAAGGCTTTGTTGGATAGATGAATTCCAAACGAAAGGAATGGATAATAACTTGATAAAAACCCACTAGAGTTGGTTATTATAAGTAGATTGACAAACTGTTGAGGAAGATCCTGAGTTAACGTACATGCATATTAGTGGATCCTTGTACCAATGGAAGTTGGTTTAAAGGATTCCAAAATGTATTTGTACATTTTGATATGTATATTTGGTAACTCATCACGGTAAATCTCTCAATTCAATTTTGAAATCACTATCTAAACTATATGATCAATATTTGAGCTGTTTTGTTAATTGAGTTTCAAATGCTTTCGTGTCGAATTAGTAAACCCAAATGCAATTGAGTTTTGAAGAAAGTGCACTTCTTGTTCTGTTTGGTTCTAAACTGTTCTAGGCTTGAATGACATCCAATGCCCTTTATGCACCTCTTAAGGTATCGTATCTTCTAGATCTGTCCCCCCTTCTCTCTTGGCTCTCGCATAACATGCACAGATGATGGCATAGTAGTACTCGTGAATTAGTGTTTGTGTACTTGTGTAGTTACCAGCTTAATCTGATGTCAATGATTTTATGAGGTTCATGGCTGCAGAAGTTTTGTATATGTGTGCCTTGTTTTTCCTGAAGGATTTTGTCATTTTCCATTTTCCATTTTCCATTTTCCATTTTGATTCTCTGTTGTTTGCCTAATATTGGGGCCCAGTAACTTGCTCAATTTGGATGAACAAAGTGATTTTACGTGCATTGCTAGAGAGGCTTTATATTCGGTGGAGTTATTTTTCTAATCTTTTTAATAAGATATGGTCACAATAGACCTGAGTTTCACTGATTCTACCAGGCAATCCAAAACAAAGATTTCTGAGCAGAAGGCATCCTTTCTTCACTTGGAGTGTTATGTTTGTCCTCATTGGCAGATTAGGTTCAATAAGAAGCATCTTGTTATATGCACTGAGTGTTTAGTTTCTTTGTGTTATAGGCCATAAAAGGTAAATAAATGTATAAAATATAGGCATGCATATGTACAGAAGTATGTTTTTGCAGCTTCTTGGAAGGATTATACATAGTGCGTGGGAACCAATTTGAGATTGCTCATAGATGATAGATCCTTTTCGGACGTGAAGCAGCTACAAAGATGGATTGCAACCTACCAACTCTGTGCAGATGATGTGGGAACCAATTTGGGTAAGGTTTCAATTTTGATTAGTTTTCGATAGATGATTGTGGACTTGTGGACTTGTTTGTTTCTTTATGCTAGTTTAACCGAAGTTGTAATTTGTTTCCCGTGTTAAGAGTTTGGTTTGATCACTGGTGGTGAGATGAGATTTATGTAATGAAGCAACTTTGGTTTATGCAAAAGATCTTGACTAGAAATTTGAATTCGTGGGATAGACTTTTGCATTAGTGTCAATTCACTTAATATTCCTGGGATGCTTAGACTAGGATATTTTAACCCCGACTGGGTTCCAAAATTCCTGGCAATATTAATTACAAACTAGGGTTCGTGGTCTCTAGAAATCCTATGTGACGAGTGCTAACCAGGAAATGTAGACTCCATTGAATTTGTGTATTTCAAAAAATGAAGGGATATGAGATAAAACTTATGAAGCATGTGTTCTGGGGTTGATGCCCCTTCTTGAGTTTTTCTTGTGTTTTTACTCTCATTTAGCTGAGTTTTTTTTTGGGGGGGGGGGGGATTCGTTCCTGGTGTTCTGCTTGTTGGGGCTCTCAAGGTTGTCACGTTGGCCCCTTGTTTTTTGGTCTTTGTTCTTCAATATGAATTGACTTACCAACAAAAATCTCATTAAGCATGCAAGAGTCCGTCATTATAAGCAGATTGACAGAACCACCGCACCGAGGAATGCAGCTACGAATCTCGTGGAGAGATCCTGGCGTAACATATGCAAGTTGAACAGGAAGTATATTTCTAGTGGCGAACGGATGAGCAACATGTTATTATTGCAAACAAAATAATAAATTAAGCATGGTTGCCTTTTATCAGGACCAAATAAATCTCTCAATTCGATTATTAGAATTGATATTTGACCCATGTTCATTCAGTAACTAGTGTTGAGCACTTTCATGTTAAATGCATAAAACCGAACACAGAATTGTGAAGAAAGTGAATGCATTTGATATTAAAGACCTCGCGCTTGTTCTTTCTTTTGGTTGAAGATTTGAGTATTATAGAATGAAGACAAGTACAGAAGGCTAGTTGATTATAATACTTGTATGGCATATCACTATTATTAAAGTTGATCAAGGTATCATTTATTTATTTTTGTTTCGAGTATGATCAAGGTATCATCTTCTGCCAATGAAATAGAGGACATATGTTTGAAGCTTGCTTCATGGAATTTGTGCGAAAGTTGTCTTTCAAGCTTGTCTTTTTGTCTAGTTACTTGGTATTGTAGTGTTGTTCAAGTCTGGTGTTGGGTTGCAGATATCAGGGCAAAAACTGTACACTTGACAAGCATAATATCCGTCTAGTTGCTCGGTTCGGTAGATAAACAACCTCTTCTCTTTTGATGGTCATTAAGCCATAGTTCGTAGAATTATCCAGTTACTCAAACTCGACATGTGTTGTGGCTCGCTGAAAGCTCGTTCGAGATTGGCTCGTTATCTGACCAAGCTCGCACATATTATAAAGCTAGGTTATTATAAACTTGACATGACAAGGTCCGAGAGTTGGGACCTTATAAAGATCAAGCCACTCGTCATTGGAATCAATTGGAAGATCGATAAACAGAAAATATTGATCACATTTTGAACCTCGTTAAGTTTTGTAAGTCAAGCTCTAACAGTTTATTAAGTAACTCGGATTTGCTCAATTACCATGCTAGTTAAGCCTTGCTTAATTTATTACCATAGGTGGAAACAAAGCTTGAACCTGAAATTTTGAATATTGCCATATAATTAGAGCGTGTTGGAGGTTAAAGAAAGATCCATTGCTTAACTTGTCATTAGTAATTACGAGAATGTAATCCATTTACACATATTTATCATATCTTCTTCCTCTAAAAAATATTTAAACAAACAATTTATAACTATTCATCTATTTATACTAAATTTTTCTTTCTATTATATTTCTCTCTTATTATATCTATCACATAACTTTCAAAATTTTGAATGCTGACAAACGGATTAGAATAGGTAAAAATATACTCATTCTATCCCATTTTAAGCGTTCCTTACGAAAAGTTGTGTAATTCGGAATTAAAAATTAAAATATTTTCGTTCCTAGTTTTCTTTGCACCAAATTAAATATCTCAATTAGTTCTTTAAATTGGTATTACATTTTTGTAAAGATTATGCAGGGAAGTATTTTTTATTTTTTGAATTAAAAATTACGCGATTTTTCCTAGAGACTACTGGACGGATGGAGAAACTTTTAAGGTTAAAAGGGTGGAGTTGTATGTGAGAGAGCAAGTTTGGTATTTTCTTTTTTGAAGGGTAAAGTAGTTTATGATTCCTGGATAGAGATTGGTAACTGGTAAGATTAGTATGGGTGACTTTATCCCTAGGAAAGGAAGATACCAAACCTTTCTTGCCAATTAGAGCTAAGAACCATAAACCAAGCTTTTGCTCTCTAAAATCCCTAGTCCCTACATTCCTGAAACTCATTTCCTTCAACATAAAAGAAGAAGAAAAACCCATCCCCAGAAGTCCTCCACCGGATGTTGTCTCTCCCCGGCCACCACCGCCAAGCACTACTGCCTCCCAATGCCGCAAAAGTCTCGGCCACGTACCACCAATCCTGTTATTTGGCTCCTTGCCATTCTCTGCACTATAATCTCTGTTGCTGTCATCATCGCTGGGATCGTTGTTTTCGTTGGGTACATCGCCATCAAACCAAGAGTCCCATTCATCAGTGTCACATACACCCACCTCGATGTGTTCGATTACGACCAGTCAGGGCTGCTTACGACGCAAGTAACCATACAAATCAAGTGGGAGAATGACAACAAAGGGGCCCATGCGAGCTTCTACGACGCAAGCTTCATACTCGGCTTCCAGGGTATAGAGATAGCGAAATTGGTCGCTGCTCCGTTTGACGTGAGCAAGAATAGCTCCTTGGAACTGGGTTACACGGTGGCATCATCGTCAATACCGTTGAGTCCAGGGCAGATGGCACTCATCGACATGTCATTGAAGCGGGATCTTGTCACGTTCGATTTGAGGGGGACGGCTAAGACCCGGTGGAGAGTGGGAATTGTCGGATCAGTTAAGTTCTGGTTGCACTTGAACTGTAAACTCCATTTCATTCCATCATCTTTGAATAGCACAGGTTTATACTGCAGCTCTAGGTCTAAATAAAACTCAGTTCAGGTCTCTACTCTGTAGCAGGGATGGTTCCTGCTCCCTTTTAGTTCTGAACTCGCAAGGATTATTTCCTTTTTCCAGTATATGATATGAAACACAGAATTTGTTAAATTTGTTCTTTTTGTAACACATTTTCCTACTTTGGTGAAACTCCTGAATGATGTTGGATTTTTGTTCCAAAAAGGCTCTCTCTCTCAGAGATGTATGTCAACAAGTTAGCAAATATTGGCTAAATTAACCTGCTGACCCCTGAGAGTTTAAAGTATATGATCAAGAAAAGGAAAATGGAAAAGAAAGTTTTGGTGAAGCTTTTGTATAAATGTTTGGATTAATTACACTTTATTCCCTCAAACTATGATTCTTTTGTACGTTATCCCTTTCATTTTATTTTATTTTATTTTTTGCTACAATTTACTCCTTTCAACTATAGAAAGATGATATAATATCTTACAGTTTTTCTGTTTAATATTTAACGGTAAAAGTTGAGCACATGTGTCCTTAAAAAAACTTATTGTGACTGGAATATCTTTTATACATACATAAACACAACATAATATGTAATTTATAATATATAGATTAACTTAGTTAATATTAATTTTTATTTAATTTAATTTGCATTGTAAATTAGTTTTATGGTATGATATATCATAATAGTTTAACATTCAGTAATATGTTAACGTTATTTTATAACAAAAAATGACACATCACCATATGCCTGCTTTGGTATGTATCTTTTTAAAAAAGTTACAATAAACATTCTTATTTTAATGTCTACAGAGCATATATAATTTAATTATTTTGCATTCAAAATATGTTGTATAAAATTTCATAAAATTTAAAGAAAATGGGTAATGTATGTAAAAAGATCTATAAATTTTGTTTAAAAATTACAAAATTAAAAAAAAAAGATATAATGACATACAAAAATTTTTTTTACTAAGAAATAAAACATATCGAGAAGCTTACGAATGGGTACATCAAGAAATAAATGCATTAAAATTTGGTTTAATGCTATGAATTTATGTTCAGATATTATGAATTTAACAAGTAAGCAATGTAAATAAAATAAAATAAAAATTAATATTAACTAACTTAATCCGTAAATTATATATTATGTATAATGTTGTGTATGCGTGTGCGTGTATTTCAGTCATAATAAATATTTTAAATGACACGTATACAAAATATGACATTTACCGTTAAATATTGGATGGAAAACTAACGGCATAGTATTATATTATCTTTTTGTAGTTGAATGGAATAATTTGTAGCCAAAAAAAATAAAGGGGTAACGTGAAAAAAATTATAGTTGGAGGGGGTAAAGTATAATTAACCCTAAATTTTCAAGAAGAGAAGTGGAAGAGCATGAGAGAATGAAAAGAAGAGTCAAAAAGAGGGCAAGCACTATTTCATAGGTGAAGTTTGAATTCTTTATTCAACTAGAACCCCACATCATTAGCCATGGTAGAACCTATTGAGACTTAATTGCTAAGGAATCAATGAAAATAATCAAATTAGCTAGGATTAATTAATAGTCACCACCAATCTCGTTGTCGAGGATAAAAATAGGGTACTTATCCACTTTATTATACTACAAACTTATATATGTTCGTCTCTTAAGATTAACATGTTTGTTGCAATTAGTTTAGGTACAAATTGTTAGTTAACAGTATGAGAATTACACAATTAATCTGAATAAATTCAGTACATGAACAGAATTGTAATAAAAATAAAAAATGAGAAAAAAATAAAAAATGTTAAATTGAAATTAGAAGTACCGAACACTAATTGATAAAAAGGAAATTATAAATCAAAATCGAAGTAATCAAATGATTGTTGGAGTTTCCGTTGGGGCTTGTGTGTCACATACGTTTTTAAGGGTATCTTGCCTACCAATTCTCATAAAAAGCGACTCTATTTCATGCTCACATAGGTGACCTACTTAATTAAGGGTATCTTGTTATACCTTGCTTGGCATAGCCAACGCATAAGAGTAATTTAAAGCGTAGCTTATCCTCTAGCTCTTACATGCATCACTATTTGTACCATATGAATGAGCAGGAGTGTTAATCTCAAGTGATCATTCTTATTATATGCAATGTTCTTTTCACCATATATCGTGGATCTTCAGTCAATTAGATTGGGTTTTTCATTAGCTTTTAGCTTCATAGACTCAAGCCCCATTCCTCTTGATGCTTTATCAACTTGCTCTATGTTTAACCCTTTGGTTAGCCGATTTGTGATGTTGTCTGCGACCTTACATAGTCCACAATGACAACTCCAGCTGAGAGAAGTTGTCTAATGGTTTTTGTCTACGATGTATATGTCTAGACTTACCATTGTATATGTTATTTTATGCTCTTCCAATTATTGATTGACTATTGTACTGGATGCAAATTGCTGGCACAAGTTTCATCTATCTTGAAATATCCTGGATGAATTGTCAAAGCCATTATGCTTCTTCAATTGTTTTATCTAAAACAATAAACTCAGATTCCATTATAGATTTTGCTATGCAACTCTGTTTGGATGATTTCTAAGATACCACTACACCATCAAAAGTAAAGACATATCCACTTGTGAATTTTGAGTCTTTTATATTTGATATCCAGTTTGCATCAACATAATCTTCTAGTACCGCTAGATATCTAGAGTAGTGCAATCAGTCCCAAGCCATGGGTGTACTTGAAATACGGTAACACCCTGTCTATACTCTTTCAGTGGTCAGTCCATGGATTATTTATATATCTGCTTAGTTTGCTAACAAAGTAAGCTATATCTGGTCTTGTACATGGCATCAAGTACACTAGACTTCCTATAATTATGGAATACTCTAACTCAAAGACACCCTTTCCGATGTTCTTTCGTAGATGGAGGTTTAAATCCGTAAGCGTTTTGGACACATTTGGATCCGTCTTGTTGAACTTCTCAAGTATCCTCCAATGTTCTGAATACCGGATCGGTTTGCGTACCGGTTTTCCTACTGATACGGTACGTACCGGTACCGGTCATGTACCGGATACCGTATCGGATTTATCGCAACTATCAATATATATATAAATTATAGAGAGAAAGCCAAAAAAAATTAATTTTTTTCGCAATTTAAAAAAAAAAAAAAAACAAATCCGGTACCGGCCGGATACCGGGCCGGTATCCGGCCGATACGGCCGGTATCCGGCCGGTACCGGCCGGTATTGAGAACGGTACGGTACTAGAGGTACTTGGTACCGTTTTTTTGTCAAAACGGTACGTACCGACCGGTACCGGCCGGTACGGTACGGTATTAATAACTTTGGTATCCTCTCAATATAATGATACTAAAAGAGTGTAAGTCCATTAAATGTTTCGGAGATTTTCACTCTTAGTATAAAATCTGCAAGGTCAATGTCCTTCATGTCAAACTTCGAGTTCAATATTTTCTTGGTAAAATTGATAATTATATCATTGCTACCACAATGAGCATGTCATCAACCTACAAACACAATATAACATGGCCATCACTTGTGTTTTTAATATATACACATTTGTCACACTCGTTGATTTTGAACCCATTTGAGAACAAAGCATGGTCAAATTTCTCATGCCATTGCTTAGGCCCAGTACTTGCTTGCAAAGTCTTTTAGATTCTCATCAAAATGTTCCTTCATAGCCATTAGAGCGTCTAGCTCTTTTGACTAAGCTCGACTGGCGATGAGTTGGGCTATGAATTGGTCAGTCAATTGTCCTCCCCTAGTGATGGACTGTGAGGTAAGTTTATGAGACTAGTTAAGGGAAGTTTTCCTAGGCTCATAGGAAAAACACAACAATAGAGATTTTCTTTGCCGAAGTATACGAACATAGCTTGGAAGAACCGCTTGATATGGTTCATAGGATTAGTTTTGCCGTTGTAGAGGTGAATTTCAGAGGGGCGAATTTTCTGGATAACGTCTCTGTCTCATTTCTTCTAACAATGGAGAAGTCGTCAGCTGATGTAACACCTTCTTTGTTGAGTCTTGATTAGGTCGACGCACCACAAGTTTTGAATTTAGCCATTCCCTCACGCCGGGGGTCAAGCAAAGCTTGGTGTACGTTGCTCGATGCTTGCCCTTGTTGGACATCAGTACAAACGTCTCTCGCTGATGGCCATCCTTCTCATCCTTGTTCTAGAGCGCCATGAGTATCGTGGTGGTTCCCAACAGTCCTAGCACACCCATCTTGATCAATGTAAATAGAACATTCTCTAGCACAGGCTCATTTAAGGTCCCTGATCTCCCTTTCAGCTCTGAGTTCTTAAGCATCAACTCCCATGGGTTTGGGATCCTCTCCTTTTTCTTGTGGGGTCTTGAGGTTTATTTACTAGTGTAGGGGGTGGTTGCTAAGGTAGATACTCTCGTGGTGGATCTTGTGGTGCCGCAATTCGTGGTGGGTCCCATTTTGGATCCTTTTTTTTGGTTGGACTAGAGGTGGATATTTTGACTTCTCTTTGCATGTAGCCCCTTTCATCATTTTTTTTTTTGCGATACCTGTCATGAAATTTTAACTTACCTACAAATAGAGCCAATTGTAGGTGGGTGATTTTTTTTTTATAAACTGGAAAGCTAGTACCTCAATAACATCAGGAAAGATATTCTCTATTTTTCTTGACACCTATGATCTACAAGAGAAGAATCGTCGAAGAATCCTTCGCCACTGTGGTGGGAAGATACTATGATAATTAAGTAAGAACAATGATAGCAAAAATCTATCCGTGTGATAACTAAAAATGTGCGTCTTCATGACTTAATCAATTCCAATTCTCTTAGATCATTAATTCATCATTAGAAATGAAGTAGAAATGCCTTCTAATTGGGCACTAACGAGGTAAATTCGATTTGGACTCTCCAAGGACTTATATTCTATCGTCAGATTTTCATTCAATCTAAAATTCCTCATTCTAAGTTGAGTTGAATTTGGACTCCTTGTTCCTATCTGATTAGAACCTGTTCCGAGATACTGAGAGTTTTGTTTTATCTATTACTCAAGACTGTACGTTAACTGTCTTCCTTAAGTCGAAAAAATAAATAAACTACCTTTCTCAGGTTGGCTACTATTCTTTCGAGTTCGGCAACATGCACGTGCACGAGAGCAACTCATTGCCGAACTCATTTCATCATTTGAAGAAAAACTCAAATAATTCTTATTTAAGTTTCACCTCATTCATAACTCAAAGACAAATCGAGTACAAAAAAAGACAGAGGAATAAAAATACTTCAGAGATTGGAAACATATTATATACTTTTCGGTTTACCTCAAATTGACAATCAAACCGTAGGCTGTGTTAATTAATCTCATAGCCACGAACAACATACAAAGTTTCCACTACGATTAGATATACCAATATCTCACTATCAGATTCTTAAGGAACCCAATTGGAATCCAAGAGTGCTACATACACATCATTTTAACACATCATTTTTACACCTCACTTAAAACTACGTCGTTTTATGTTAAGGAAGATCCAAATATGTTTTCAGCGATATGGGTCAAAAACAAATATGGTTTTTTTTCAACACAAAACTACATAGTTTTGAGTGATGTATGAAAGCGATGTGCAAAAGTAGTGTGTCTTTAGCATTTTTGATTGGAATCCTTTATTTTCTTGAACCCCAAGATCCTACTGTCTTGTTTCAACTTCTTGAAGAGAGCTCTTACTATATGTCTAACATTGAGATTAAAATTTCCAACCCTTAAATTTTATAGACTCCAACAATCAATGCAATCCAACTAATTTTCCCAGTCTGTTTGTTTCGTTTTCCAAGACCCCTAGCTACAGGACGCTCTACTCATTAAGCAAGCACATGCCATCTTAATTGTCTTTCCACCTCACCTACAGGCTACACCTATCTCTCTCACACATCACAATAAAAACCCTCCGGCCACATAATAATTAACTTATTGATATTAATCTTAGAAACGTATGTTACAAGGATAGTAACACTAGAGCATGGAGTAGAATCAGGACTCGATGTTTGGAGGGTTAAAATTTTTCATAAGGGAAAGAGAACGGACCAACTATAATTTGGAGGGGCCGAAATATATATTTTTTATAATTTTCAAAATATGTACCTAGATCTAATTTTTTTGGGAGAACCCAACCTTCTGCGATGTCTAGTTCCCTTTCTGACTAGGGCTGAAGAAAACATGCAAAGAGCAGTGTACTCCTCCTCCGAATAGACCGAACCGTAGTATGGTCACTAAGACGTTGGATTCTTTCTTTTGTTTGTATGAGCAAACCCTTAAGCATAGGCGGGGACAAAATCAAACATTTCACTATGTAAAAGCGAATATATATTCAAAACAAAAAAAAAAATACATTCTAAAATTTCCTACGAAGTATATAGGCTTGTATATATTGCGTAGGAAATTTTTTTGTACATAATAATAGATTTTTTTTTTTCTTGCAAGGGTGACCGCTGCGCCCTAGGATCAGCTCTAGGGTAAGCCCCCGGGCTTGGACAACCCCCCCGATGCGGGGCAACATTTTTTTTTTTCTTTATGTAAACAATAGAAATTCACCGAAAAAATTACTATTAATACTAAGTGTGCAATTAAACTGAGATCGAGTTTGAACAACCTAAATATTAGGGCCGATACTACTGGGCCGCTGAGCATAGGCTGCATTGTAGCTTCCTTACCGTCTAACCTATTCTGATGGTGGTATCTACCAAAATTGATGCTTATCCGTAACTACCCAGAAACGATGTATTAGTTCTATGGTTGCGTATATGGGATTTTTGGGAGAGGATCGGGCCGGATACCTGATGTGCAGGTTGTGGGTCATGCAACAAAACTATGTAGTTTTGGTGTATGAAATGTTTCACAACTCTTTGGTCTTAATTTTTTGTTTGGCACCAAAAAGAAAATTATCCAAACTAGCTATTTTGACCAGAAAAAAGAGAAATAACTTCACAAAATCTACTGTTGCACTATTTTATTGAAAGAAAAAGTAATCGACACCAGCTCATTTAAACCTTTTTCGGTCTTGCTGTTCGAAATTTATTCTCGGAAAAATACTAAAATTTACCATTAACTTAAAGAATTATTCCGGGATTAACCATATACTTGGAATTTTCAAAATAAAATTTCGTTAATGAATTTCTTATTTTATCTTTAAAAAATGAATTGATGTAAAGAAGATTAACATTCCTTTGTTTTTTAGATTAATTCTAGTTGGAAATTTTTGAAATCCTATATTTGATTTTTATAATTAAAAACTCTGAGTTCATAGTTAATCATAAAATAATTTTTCGAGTTAATAATGATTTTTGAGAATAAAATTCAAATAGCACGATCGAGAGAGAAGTGTCGTTCACTTTTTCTTTCGCCAAAGTAGAACGGCAGTAGAATTTGTGAAGGTATTTCTCTTTTTTCCGATCAAACAGCTAAAAGTTGGACTTTTTTTTTTTTTTTTTTGCTCTTAGCACCAAACAAAAATTAAGACCAAAAAAGTACAAAGCATTTCATGTAGTAAAATTACATAATTTTGATGCACCGCCTGCACAACAGCTAGCCCAATCCAGCTTTTGATCATTTGGGTGCATTAGATTCGTAACATTCTGGGAAACTCTAGGCAAGGAACATCCAAGCATTTTTGACCCCCCACCCTCTCTCTCTCTCTCTCTCTCTCCCCCCTGATCTCTACTTTTTTGTGTGTGGTTGATTGTTTCTCTGGGTTGTCGTTGCACATGACATATTTCTCTAGCTAGATAGCTAGTTGTTGCATGAGAATAGTGTAGAAGGTATCTGATTCTCTATTTGTGCTCTTCTCTTTTTTAATACTTTTGTACAAAACAAATTTCCTACTCCCACAGAACCTTAATTACTATAACCATTCATTGAGATGCAAGAAGAAAGACAAGAAGACTAGTTTATGTATGTGTTTATTACAAGTTAATTAAACGAGGGTGGTTTATATATTTGGTCAGAATTTATTCATTCTTAATTTATTCATTATATTTATGAAATATCATACTTTGAAATAAGCTTTTAATGTAAGATATTGATCTATGTCATGTTTCATCCTTGTCAAATTAAGTTGTACTCGTTGTGAGTGTCTCTTTCTTAAATTTAGAATAAAAATTATTAAATACATAATTCGCACGTCCCATACACGTCCATGATGTTTCACATATTTGTCAAGATGCCTGACATGAAAACAAGTCATATAATTGATAGGTAGCTAGCTAGGCATGTGGGTTCTTCATGAACGTGATATATATGTGACTTGGAACATTTTGCTAGCTAGCTAATTTTGTATATTGAAACCTTAGTCTTGTTTTGTCTCTGTCAGTTAAATGTATATACGGTACAAAATCTTGGACCACTCAAAAGATTGGACGAGGTTAGATTACTGGAGTGGGAAATTTGTTCTTTTCTTATGATCAGTTTAGATCTAGGATGGCCTTTGTGGGCACTAGCTAGCCTACAAATTTGTCCTTGTGAACCACCAAAGGGGTTGCCTTCATGTAGGACCATTTTTGTCAAAGTTTTTTAAATTATATATTTCCCATTACAAGAGTAATACAAAAAGTATGATAAACCATTTAAAATCCAATAAAGATAAAGATAATATTCTATAACGATCTAATTTTTATATTATTTTAATTTATTTTTAATACTTTGATCAGGAGCATTTTTATATATTTTTTATCATTTTTGATCGAGATAAATTAGAAATTCAAAATAAATTAAAATAAATAAGTTAGTCTAAACTCGTCAAAACTTTAAAACGACTTTGGGATGTGTTATACAAGTGAGATAGATTATTGCCACTTTTTAGTGTGATTTAAGGGCATTGGGCTACAAAGTTGTGCATGTAAATTAAGTGTGAATCACTAAAGGGTGTTTTTGTCATTTGGGCCCATTTAGTGGACTACTCAAAAACTGAGAGAGACTTTTGTGTTGTGTTGTACAAATGGGATTGTTGCCCTTCTTAATAAATTGGCCTTTGGAGATGCATCAGTAGGCTGCAAAAATTGATGGGTTTGGCCTAACTTTTGGTTTTTATTTGAAAACGAAATTACATTTGTAGGATATACTCCTCCTCAAAAAAAGAAAAGAAAAAAAGAACGAAGACAGGTTAATTCAAGACTTGTGCTAAGTTAAGGTCTCATCTGTAATGGGGAATATTGAATTAAATTCCCCATGACAAGACAGGTTAAGTCAAGTTCAAGATATTAAATTAAATTCATCTCATCTGTCGATGTAGATCAGTTGGTTTGAATGATGTGGAACATTAGGAATAACAATCTTTGGTGTCAAATTTAACAGCAACAAATAGCAATGGATGAACTTAAATTTTTGTCAAAAAAATCTACTAAATATTGATTTTAGTAGTCTAAATGGCTGGTGAGGAAAATAGGTCTTAGGTGGGCTGGATAAGTCTTTAGGTTGGACTTTCGTTCTAATTTGCAAAGAAAAAGGGGATGGGACCATCATCAGGGGCGGATCTAGACATTTTAATCAGTGGGGTCAAAATCTCTACTAAAAAATAATTTAATTTTTTTCTATTCATTAAAAAAATTAATTTTTTTAATTATAAACATATAAAGTATTATTTATCAGTTAATTTTTATTCATATACAATACAATTTTTGCTCAATCTTCACAGTAAAAATACTTTTTTTATTTGGATAAAATATTTAGTACAATTTTATACATTTGGTGAAATATTTGGTGCAATTTTTAAATTTTTGGCAAAATCTTGGGATAATTTTTATACCTTAGGCAAATTATTTGGAGCAATATTATAATTTTAATAGAATCAAATTGACTAATTAATTTCAAACTTCTAATAATAATACAAATTTCGAAAATTTTGAAAATTTGAATGGAATCAAGTGACCTTCCTTGACCCAACGTGCCATGAGTGTTCATACTTAGAACTTACTCTAGCGACAATTTTGACTATAATTTCTCCGTCCTAATAGATAATAGCTGGGTTTGACTTGACTTTATTATTTGATTTTTTTGTTCTTATGTGATTTTTTTTGTAATTTTTTATTTTTCATCAACTTTTTATGAATTATTAATTCGTTTCGATGTGAAGTTTTAAAAAAGTTATAAATAATAAACAAAATTAAATAGAGACAGCTTACTTAATAATAACCAAATTGGGCCAATATTGACATGTAGTACCACCGTTCTATTCAAAATCTCAATGACTCGTAAACATACTTCATATAGGTTGCCAAATTCTTCTCTTTTTTTTTTTGGCTTTTCCTCGTAAGCTTCATTTTGTTACTTATTTCCTAATTAAATCAAACCTTTTGGTTCCTGAAACCAAAACATGGGAAAAAATAGAAAGGGGACTTTGAATTATGTGCTAGTGGCCAGTGCTTTTACGTAAAACTTGCACCGCCCTCTCTCTCTCTATCTCCTCTCCCCATTAATACAAAATAGAAAATTGTAGAAGGTCTGAGTGGGGCAAATTATTAGTCGATAGGGCAAATTATTAAAGAGGGAGGCAAAATACCAAAACAATTCAAAAAAAAAAACTACCATCATTTTTCAAACCAGTGGGGTCAACTGACCCCACTTGCCCACACATACCTCCGCCCCTGACCATCATCCTCAAGTCTAGCTAGGTTTTGGTAAGTGTGCACAACTTCCAGATTTGATGAGATATCCCACTCACCTAGTCATGGTTGCTGCATTTAGTCATGTATGTTGCGACACTTTTAAGGAGCAGATGATGATGTTTCAAACCAGTGGAATGATTTGCTTCGACTTTTGCTTGTTCATGTCTGAGGTAAAAGAACAGTCCCTCTGCAAAATATGGCCGAAAGATATTCAAATGTACAACTTCGTTCCCCTTTAATAGAAAAAAGATGAGTGTGAAACTAGCTTGTACGTTCACCTTTCTTTTCTCGCCGAATGGACGTTTTTATATTGAAACTTTTGACAAACTTGTTGGTTTGATCGATAATTATGCACAACTTGTTAGTTTGGTCGATAATTATTGGACCCATTCAATTGGGACCCATCCAAACAACATAATAATTATTCATTTGTACGTAATAAAGAGAAAAACATTTTTCTTTGACAATTTGGGTCCTAATCTATTATAGGTAGAAGGCACCTGGTATAACTATGACCATCAGAAATTCATGAACTCTACCTTTGATATTATCTCTGCTGTTATATAATTAGGCTTGTGCCACCAAAAGATGGCCAATTTTTTTTTTCCTTCTGTTTTTTTCCTCATGGAAACTCATTTCAAAAGTTAGAATAACCCATTTGATATTTAATTTTCTTTCAAAATAATTTAGGGAACTAGTGTGTTAGATAAGTATTACCTGTGTTCCAAAAAATGAGCAATATGCCAGTATGGGTATATTTGGCTTCATGTTTTATGGGATTAGGTTCTCATTTGAGGATCAATAAACCTATGTATTCGTGCTAAATTATTCAGATGACAACCAATAGGATGTAAATGTGAATATACATTTTTGCCCTCACTTTACAGCATGATGCTTTAGGATTACAAGCCAACTTGAGGGGCATTCTCGTAATTTTTGTTCTTTTCTCCTACAAGCGAAATAAAATCAAGCATTTAATGCGTTCAAGATATGCGTTAAATAATTTAGCCCAAACATGTAATGCTCTGAATATTTAATAAAAGAATAAAGAAATTTCAGAACATTTATCCTTTCATAAACAAAAGGGAAAGTTCAAGTTTGTTTAGTACATCTTCTAGAATGGAAAAATTAAACTTGATGAAAGAGGAATACATTTCAAAATATTGTTCAAAAAGCGAAGAATACAAAGCATCTACCATATGTATCTAAGGCTCGATGAAGTCTTCAATCCCTGGAGATATCCCGAGTCAACTCCATCTTCTTTGGTACGTGACGTGAAAATGTCAAGGGTAAGAAAATATGCACTATGAGTTATGAGGCTCAATAAATTACCCTATCTTATATCGCTTTTTTCATGTTTATCACAATGCGCTAAGATGCATGATATGATATGCGCAGTTTATATGAAAACAATAACACGTAATTACGAAAATGAAGTAACGTAAAGTACAATGAAGTAACAGTCTATGTCCAAAAGTAAACCCTCAAGTATTTTCGGTCAATTCATAACCTATATGTTGGCCATCTAATCAAATCTCAAGTATCATCAAGTCTTAAATGTTATATAAGTTCTCAGATGTTATCCACTAGTTCTTGACTATTATCCATAAGTATTCGACTTTCAAATCGTATACCATCAAACATGACATGTCATATCTTACCAAAGATTTTCTTTATGGTGCTCTCATTCGATAATGATTCCGACCGCCATGCTAACCGTGCTCCCAATCGTCACGTTTCAGTCCGTCATGTTTCCAATCGTTATATTCCCGAATATTATATTTCTTGAACACCGTGCCGACACCGACATACTTTCTAAACTTCACTTCCATGTCGACTAGACTACATTGAGAAAGAAAAGGTACAACTAAATATAACACAACTTAATACATAATTTGACTAAACGCATGACACGGCTAAATGCATATACTCAGCTAAAGACCCAGTTTTGCTAGATACATCTTAGGTTCAAGTTATAGTTTGACTTAATAAGTTGCATCACGACTAAAGACACTCATGAATATTCTCATGAAAAATATATATACAGTCAACAATAGTTTAGTTTCCACAATATCCATTAAAGGTTCCAAAGTTTTGAGTATTCACACAATACCCTAATTACCATAGTTCCATTATCGTTCTAAATCTCAAAGTCCATATTTGTATCAACATACAAATCTAGCATTTTGCTTCAACATATTTATGTAATTGAGAAACAACAATTTAAATAATTAAAAGTATAACAATCAGATCACAAATAAATAAAATAATATGAAATGCGTGTAGATAAAAATAAAGTACAACCTAAGATCCAATATGGAAAAATATAGATTAAGTACATTCTAACGTATCGTAGGTTATTTTTTGATTTAACGAAACTTAGGGTTAATAGATAATTAATTTAGTAAGGGTTTAATTGTACATAATGATGCGGTTAAGTTGTAATAACATTTAGTATGGGGTCTAATTTGTAGTTTAAAATAACTATAAGAGTAAAGTGGTAATTTAACAAAGTATAAGGGTGAGAATATATTTTTTTGGAAATTCTAGGGACCAAACTATGATTTATAGAATTTAAAGGACCAAACTATAATTAAGTAAAAATAGTAATGGTAAGACTATAGTTTTCAAAATAGTGATGGTAAGACTATTGTTTTCAAAATAGTGGGGTGTTAAATTGTAATTTTTGACAGAGGGTTAAAACTTAAGTTTTCTAACATAGGGTCAATGTCTGATTATCGAAATCTAAGGATGTAAAGTATAAGTAATAACTAGAGGCCAAACTATAAATGAAACTGAAATAGAAAACAAACTGTGTGAATTTCAACAACGCGACCACAAGTTTGGAGCCTGTTGGCCGCAGGATTAGAGTTCACGACCGCTAGATTGGGATGTCAACCGTGAGGTCAATCATTGATCAGAGTCTAAGGTTTTAGCTGCATGGGTAGGACATAGCTACTGCAAGGTAGGACATGGCGGTCGCAGAGTAGGAGGCGGTGGCCGTGTGCCCGGTACTAGTTCGTCTTCAACATTGAGTTTTCACCATGAAAGTTTTGTGAAGCTTTTAGGTTCATTCTAAAACCCCAAAAATGAATTCAAGGGGTTGGTATTTACTTGAACTTGATGGATAAAGGTTGCAATTGATTGAAAAGGAAAGGGAATTGATAATAGATGGTGGTCGGAGGAGAAAACAAAACAATGGGAGGGCAAGTGGTAAGGTGGTATGGGGTTGGTAAGGTTTCAGGACACACACAATGCATAATATAGTATATTTAAACATATAAACCAAACCAAACCAAACTGAGCCTTATGTCCTAAATCAATTGGGGTGGGCTACATGAATCCTTTTCCTCCAAAGAGTTCTGTCAATCGTTGTAAGTTTAGGATTCATGTCATAGTGATCTAACAGGTCTTTTTATGTGCTGGCTGTCAGCTACCTAACGCACAACCCTCCTCCTTTATCCGGGCTTGGGACCGGCTGGGATCTAAAGATAAGGCTTTAAGAACGTCTCAGGCGGAGTTATTTAAACATATACAATATAAATTATATTAAATATTATAATATATACATAACATATATTATGCATGTAGTTATATATATTACGTGTATGGAAGAGTGTGTGTGTAAGTGCGTAATATACAAAATATGTTACGCGAAAAAGTGTATGCAAACAAATAAAATGTGCAGAAATAAATCAAATACGTGGTATTAAATTTTTAATATGTGTAATTTATTAAATGTACAAGATTTAAATTAATTATAAAAATTCTATTATATTTAAATTACGAGTTCTTACAAAACGGACTCATGAACTGAATTAAATTAAGTTTCACAAGTGACTTTATAATCTAATAACTCAATGATATTGTCAGACCAAATAAGTCCTATCCTCGTTGAAGAACAAAATTATGTAAGAGAATCTGTTATATTCTTGAATGTTGAATTTTCTATTTTTTGTTTTCCACAATTTTATTTCTTATTTAATCCATGTTTCTGTGAAAAATAACTGTTTTCGAAAACATCTACACAAGGGGTCACTTTTCATATTTACCACATAAAATTAATAATGAAAACAAACATAGGACTACAGTTACAGCGAGTCAAGAAAAGGTTAACTTATCAGCACCAAAATAACACCAAAGGCGGATTTTTAAAAGTAAAAGTAATTGTGTACTATCATTAAACATCACTTCATATGAACTCAAAGGATAACAAAGCTAAAGTTTATTTTTTTTCTTCCTAATAATTCAGAGTATTCGGGTTGGGCTTACACGCATTGTAGCTATTTTTTTAGACAAACGCGACTATCTATTCACAGAGAGCTCAATTAGAATGAAGACAAACATCTCAAATAAATTGACTACAACAAAGCTAAAAGTTACTGTCATAAAATCTTTAAGATTTTTTTGCACCAAAACGTACGCTCATTGTGCAGTAGGCTCTCCTTTTTTGGTGTAGGGGCAGGTGCAATAGCAAATTGGTAATAAGAATTTTATTGTATCATTTTAACTAGCTTTTTTGTCAATAGTCCAACAATGCTCTTTGATTAATTTTTTGTTTTTTTAAATATTAGTTTTTTCTGGTTTTTTTAGAAGAGATGGGAAGAGAGAGAAAGAGGGAATTAATACAGATCTAGAGAGGGGAGTCAAAAATAGTAAACAATTCAATACATAGTGAATAGTAACTTGACAAATACATTGAGGTACTATTCATACCACTAAACTAGCAGAAAAAGCATTTTATACCTAGTTTATTGTTGATGCTCTAAATATCAGTTAGTATTATATTAAGATAATAAAAACTTGATATTATATTAAAGGGGTAATTACACCTGCACCCTTTGTACTTTGTGTAATTTTTAAAGCCAACTTGGGTTTCTCCACTAGTGTGTTGGTATTAATATATCCTGGTATTATATGAAGATATATAAAAAAGACACTTGGTATTAGATTAATTGAGTAATTACACTTGCACCCTCTATACTTTGAGTAATTTTAAAAAATAATCTATCTATTCTAAAAGGGGACTACCGCATCCCCCAACTTTAATGAAAGTGCAGTGTGGGATATTGTTAATGGAGATGTTGATTAAAAGCTCAAGATATTATTCACTTTTTAATTTCATTCAAATATCAGTTACTTGCTCTTTAGAACTTTGGTAGAATTCACTACAAAGATTCTTATGGTATTTGTTGGCCAGTGTTGATCCAAGCACAAAGATTGTGAAGTGTGCTTTCCAGATACGTATGATACTCGTGGCTTGACATACCTATTGAGGTTTATGTTTATGCAATTTATGATTATTAATCCTACACTCTAGTGGTTGAGGTTTATGTTTATGTGATTTACGATTATCAATCCTACACTCTAGTGGTTGAGTATTGTAATATGTATAGATCAACATAAACGTCTTACTACACAGGAGGCCCATGGATCATCCAAGACCATTACCTAACTGTTCGGAAATGGCACGGAGATTTCAAAGCGGACATGGCCACTGCTATTAATACAGCTGTCTGGGTTCGTATACCTCTGCTTCCGGCAGAGTATTACGAGGAAGAAACACTTAATGATATTGCTCGTTTACTGGGAAAACCCCTTAAAATTGATAGCAAAACAGGGACTTCAACGCGAGGAAGCTACGCGCGCATCTGTGTGGAAATGGACCTCAGTCGTCCTTTGCCCCCGTCCATAGCAGTGGAATGCTATGATTATTATTTGGAGTATGAACACGTCCATCTTATTTGCTTCAACTGTGGAAGAGTGGGTCACCGGAAAGAGATCTGCACAAATGACAGAGTCACCGGAGTGGAGACCGGAGCTTCCAGACCGCCGCCTGAGGAAGTAGATAGGCCTGACAGCTTGGTACTGTTTAACGGGCAAATTGAGGGTGATGGCCCAAAGGACATTCCATATGGAGAATGGATGGTGGTGTCCAGAAGGTCTAGGAAAAGCCCAACTAAGGTTAATCCGATGAAAAACCAGCCTGCTAAAGCCCATTCTGCTGTAACCCAAAGGAAATATATCCAGCCTACACTCAGTGGATCCAAAAAGAATAGCCACACGGCCCATAACCGTGGAACTGACCCTTCGCTGTCTGGATCCAAACTCCCCCCACCAAAGCCCAATCTCAGTCCTCATTCTAGAGGGTCACGCTTTTCACCCTTAAATGGGCTGGCCCAGACCAAGAACCCGAATCCTAAACTGAACCCAATCAACAACGGCTTGGTTATCAACCCATTAGTAAACCCTACAGCTTCAAACTGCTCCTCAATCCCCAATCATGTTGAACCCCCGCCACCCAACACCCTGAACCCCCCGCTCGCCCCGGCGAAACAGAAATCTAGTGGTTCTCTGATCACCGTTCCCTACACCAGTGATACATGCACTGAATAGCATCTGTCAACAAGCAACTGCGACCACATTCCCAAGCCCCCACGCGATGAATCTGCCGAATATAGAAATTGCCCCAATCCAGAGCCACAAAGTAAGACTATGGATAGATTCCGGGATAGAAGCTATTCACCTTCTAGGCGCCAAATGGTGGCAGGAGGAAATAATGCTGAAACTGAAACCCAGAGGGCCAGTGGCCCTATCTCCGGAGGAAGAAGATTACCTGGTGGTCATCAGTCCGAAAGGGCAGATCGAGCTGAGCTTGGCTAAGGTTATGAACATCTTGGGTATTTCTAACCCTTCTCCGTTTAGTTCTAATAGTGTTATGTCTATGTTTAATATTCTGATCTGGAACTGCCGAGGAGCTGGAAATGCTAAGTTCAGACGTAACTTCATGGATTTGTTTCACATTCACAAACCGGAAATTGTAGGCTTATTGGAGACCAAAATCTGTTTTTCGAAAATGGGATCCTTCTTTTCTAACCTGGGCCTTACGGAGTCCATCATTATGGACCCTGATGGCAGATCCGGAGGGGTATGGCTGATCTGGGATCCCACCAAAGTCTTGGTGGAGAATCTCCAATCCTCGAGCCAATATATCTATGCGAATGTCAAGAAATTTAATTTTGAAGACTGGGTGATTACTACGGCTTATGCTAGTCCTAATCATAGAATGAGAGATCTCCTTTGGGAAGAACTTACTGCCATTGCGAATTCAAACTCTAAACCATGGCTGCTTGTAGGAGACTTAAATGACACGGCCTCCGCTGATGAAACCAAAAGCTATTTTTTCTGACTCCTCGGCGAGCTCGAGGAGGAAGTTTAGTGAAAACATAGATTCTTGTAACCTGATTGATCTGGGATTTTCTGGAAATAAATACACCTGGAATAATGGTAGGAAAGGTCTTGCTAATGTTCAAAAGAGGCTGGACAGGGGTCTATGCAACATGGAATGGAGGGATACTTTTCCTGAAGGTACTATTCGTAATCTCCCTCGTACATATTCTGATCACTGCCCTATTTTAGTTAACCTGCTTGGTGTGCATGTGAATCCCTATCAGATTAAACCTTTTAGATTTGAAGCGCTTGGCTTCTTGACCCATCTTTCAAACAGGTGGTCATTAATAGCTGGTTTGGTAGTTCGTTAGATAATCACCTAGCCAACTTCACTAAAGCGGCCATTCTTTGGAACAAAGACACCTTTGGTAACATTTTTAGACGCAAAAGATGGTTACTTGCTAGAATTGAAGGTGTTCAAAAAAGTCTTTTAAGTCACTCAGATCATAACCTTCAAACGTTGGAAAGAGATTTGGTTGAGGAATTTAACAATATCCTTGCTCAAGAGGAGATGTTATGGTTCCAGAAATCCAGGGTTAACTGGATATCTAATGGGGATAGGAATACTAGATTTTTCCATCTTAGTACCGTTATTAGGAGAAGAAGAACTTTTATATCCGTCCTCAAGGACAATTCCAACCAGTGGGTGGATGATCCTGGGCAGATCCAAGCGATGGTCCAAAGCTTCTTTACTAATTTGTATTCTAATAATAATACTATTTCTTTCAAGACCCATGCTAACTTTGATCACCCTCACATCTCTATGGAACAGAATATTAGATTATGCTTACCTGTGACGAATACTGAGATTTGGGAGACTGTCAAAGGGATCAAACCCTATAAGGGTCCTGGACCGGATGGTATTCAAGCAATCTTTTACCACAAATTTTGGGACATTGTTGGTGAAGCTGTCTGTAGCCATATCAAAAGTTGTTTTAACAATTTTCATGTTCCTTCTGATACTAATAAAACCTACATTGCTCTTATTCCCAAGGTCGAAAATCCGGTAAGTATATCGATGTTTAGACCTATCAGTCTTTGTAATGTGGTTTATAAGGTGATTACCAAAATCATAGTTGCTAGAATCAGACCTCTTCTCTGTGATATCATTGGTCCTTGTCAAAGTAGCTTTATCCCGGGTAGATCTACCGTTGATAATATCATTATCACACAGGAGTTATTACATACTTTAAAAGGGAAAAAAGGGAAAAAAGGAGGGATTGTTATTAAGGTGGACCTTGAAAAAGCTTACGATAAAATTTCTTGGGATTTTTTACTGGATACCCTTAAGTATTTTAAGTTTAATGCTGATTGGATTAAGCTTATTATGTCTTGTGTTACCAATTTTAGAACTTCTATTTTATGGAATGGTAGTGTTCTGGATGATTTCTCTCCTGGTCGGGGACTAAGGCAAGGTGACCCTCTATCCCCTTATTTGTTTGTTCTTTGCATGGAACGCCTGTCGGCTCTTATCAATGCTCAAGTGCACTTGGGAAGATGGAAAGGGATTCTAATGTCTAAGAATAATGTTGTGCTTACTCACTTATTTTTTGCGGATGACCTTATGCTGTTTGGAAATGCGAACTTGACTACCTGCAAAACTATGATTAATGTTATTGAGAATTTTTGTAATATATCTGGCCAAAGCATCAATTTTAGAAGTCTAAACTCTTTGTTTCCCCTAATATTGCTAGACCTTTGGCTAGACGGTTTGGTGCCATTTGCAATATTCCCATTACGGAAGATCTAGGTAAATACCTTGGTGTCCCCCTCTTTCATGGTCGACCTACCAGAAACCACTTTAATTACATTCTTGAGAGAGTTCAGGCCAAACTTTCAGGATGGAAATCTAAAACGTTGTCCTTAGCCGGGAGAGCCACCCTTGTTAAAGCTGTTACGTCCACTATTCCCACGTATGCCATGCAAACTATGCATCTCTCGATTGGGATCTGCGACAAATTGGACCAGATTAATAGGAACTTTCTCTGGGGTGAAACTTCTTCAAAAAAAAAACTTCACTTGGTCAATTGGAACGTGGTTTGCAAAAATAAGAATGAGGGAGGTCTTGGGATTAAAAAAGCTCACTTACATAATCTTGCTGTTTGGCACTTAAAAGTGCATGTATTCTATGTCAAAACCCCGCGACTTGCATGTGTTTATTGTTTATCGAATGGATATTGATACACTTTGACTATCTAACGCTTATTCGGATGGTTAGTGTGGAAATGAGCATTGTGTAGTGTTTCTACGAGCCCAAATATGTGACCAAGAACCAAGAATCAGGGCATGAAGTGGAGGGAAACAACATCAGACGACCGAAGACAGTGCCCCAAATTACCGGTAATAAGTCCCAGACTACCGGTAATAGGGTGCTTTGCTCAAGTGAAGTTTTGCAAAGAAGAGTCAGTGCCCCAAACTACCGGTAATGGATGCCCAAACTACCGGTAGTAGAAGGCAAAGATCCACATGAAGAAAAGTCAGTGCCCCAAACTACCGGTAATAGCTGCCCGAACTACCGGTAGTAATAGGCACTGGCCCAATTGAAGAATGACCAGAAAAGTCAGTGCCCCAAACTACCGGTAGTAAGGACACGAACTACCGGTAGTAAGAGGCACTGCCCAGAAGCGCACAAATCAAATCTGAGGCAATAGGCGGGATTTAGGGGATTTTATTTTTGATTTGAAAAGATCTTCAGTTCTGATTTTTAGCCTTATCTTTGGGGTTTCCTAATGAGATTAGAGAATCTTTTGATGTCTATAAAAGGATGAGGAACCCTAGGGAAAAGATATCAAGCTTTCCATTAAGTTTTATTCTAATTTCTTAGCAGCCTTTCATTCTGTTTTTGAACTCTCAGATCTGGGAAAAGTTAAATAAAAGTTCTTCTATTTTCTTGTTCTGATTTATTCTTTATTGTTCTCTTTTCCATTTTTCCTGTTATTAATTTCTCATGGACTCCCTCATATCCATGAGGAACTAATCCTTCAAGGATCCAATTCGACGGTGAAACGTTGAATCATGGCTTAAGGTAATCCAATCCTCGTCTATGGTGTTCAATTTCCAGTATCTTTTGAATAATCAAGTTATATTCTGAAATCAATTAAAAGTTTTTATAAAAGGTTTTTTGCTTGAGTGTAGACAATCTTCTGGCACACACAATTCTTGGATCTCTACAAGGTTTTAATTCGAAACCCCAATTTCGTACTTGATTATTGAATTGATACCAATATTTCTTAAATCTCCACAAATAAATTATATTTTTCCTGATTATCCGACGAAGGTTCGATGTTATAGAACCGGAGTTGAGTTATATTTTTGAGGATTGGATTATTCCGAGTCACAGTCAACGTGGATCTTGAGAATTGGATCCTGTTTGTTAAACCTTTGATAAATCGTTCTTAAGTTCACCACAGTATTCTCACCAAAAAAATCTCAAATCCCATCTCTCTCTCTTCCGATAAACTTTCAAATCACTCGTTTCCCTGTGGATTCGACTCCAGACTTCCGGATTTATTATGCTACAACCGAAACCTAATCCTACGCTTGGGATACATCTTAATTGACACCGGTTGACGACAAGCACTTGCTCTCTTAGCCAAGCTCTGTTGGAAATTACTTAATGGGGAACAAAGTCTTTGGACTGATATTCTTAGGAATAGATATCTCAAGGACCGTTCTTTAGCATGTTGGCCCAAAACTAGATCCGCTTCCTTTATATGGAAAAGTATAATGAAATCGTCGCCTATAGTGTTTAAAGGAACGAAATGGATTGTAGGTAACGGCTCTTCCATTGATATTTGGTTTGATTGGTGGGTCGGGGATCGGCCTCTTGCTGATGTGTTCCCTGGGCCACACACCCTTAGTAGGAAGCGTGTTTCTGATCTTATTGTTAATGGCCATTGGGATTTGCATTTGCTGGATACTAATATTGATGATGCTACTAGGGATCTCATTCTCCAAATTCGGCTTCCCCAATTTGCGCAAATGGCTGATTATCCTTCCTGGAATCCCTCTGGTAATGGTTTTTTCTCCACTGCTCAAGTTTTTAATTTCATTAATTCTAATACTGCCACAGGAGGGGATTGGAATTGGATTTGGAAGCTTAAAATTCCGGCCAAATTGATGTATTTTATTTGGCTTATCCTTCATAATAAATTACCCACTAATCGGCTGAGAGCTTCGAGAGGAATTATACCACTTGACTTATGTCCTAGGTGTGATAATTCCCCGGAAGATCTCAGTCACCTTTTCCGAGATTGTGTTAATGTTTCGGGGCTGTGGAATCAGCTAAATTTCAGGCATATTACAAGGGATAAGTGGAATTGCCCGGTAGAAGTTTGGATAGCTCATATGCTCAGATCTCATAAAACTGTTATCATTCATTCGAAGAATATACCGTGGCCTACTACGTTTGCTATCTCCTTATGGCAAATATGGAAAGACAGAAATAGAAAGAGTTTTGATAATATTGACACTCCTTGGCATGTTAGTATAAATGGCATCTATAACTATTCCATAGAAGTGGACAAGGCTTTTAAGTCTCTATTACTTGATGGGTCTAGAAGTATTAGATGTGTTAACTGGAATCCCCCTGTTTCAGGTACTTTGAAGCTGAACACAGATGGGTGTTGGTACAGCATCAGTAGAAATGCTGGATATGGAGGTCTATTCCGGGATGAACAGGGCACTTGGGTAATGGGCTATCACGGGAAATTACTATGCACTACTAGCCTAGAAGCTGAGGTTTGGGGTATCTACAAAGGGCTAGCCATCATTCTTGAAAAGGGGTGGAAGAATGTGAAGATCGAATCAGATTCATTGGTGGCGGTAAATCTGATCAATGGAGAGAACATCACTAGCTGCAACTTGGATACCATCATTCAGGACGCGAAAATTCTGCTACAAGGAACCCAATCCACTTTAGTTCATGTGTTCCGGGAAGCGAATGAGTGCGCAGATCATATGGCTCGCCTTGGAGCTGAGCATGAAGAAGATTTTAAGAACATCAACAATTGCCCTATCTCCATCCGGGAATTTCTGTTAAGGGATAGTCTTAAGCTTAGACAGTGGGTTGATTAATCTTTTGTTGTGTACTATGGCCAGTTGGCGAACTTCTGTACTCTTTCTTTAGTTTAATTTGATCTCCGAAGTACCAAAAAAAAAAAAAAACCTTGCAATTTAAAAAATACAATTCCAAAATGGGTATATTATGTAAAAGTACTGGTCCCTTTTACCTAAATGTATGTTCTTCGTCCTATGTTTCTAAAAACAAATGCTCAAACATCAGTGACATAAAAGTTGGTGACACCCCTAATAATTATTGTTTGTTCAAATTGAAAAAACACTTGCCAACCAGAAAAATATGATCTTTCTGTGATAAACTAATAGTTGTCACCGATAAAGAAATCATCAGTGACACAAAAGTTGTCGCCGAATCTAAACCCCTGTCGCCAAATCCACACTCTCAATGGCATGCATAACTCCAATCCCGACTAAAACTTTCTGTGACATAATTAATATTGCTAGTTGCCGTTGCCTACCATTTAGTGACAAGTGAGATTTTCTGTCACCAAAAGGTATCACCATTGGTGATTTTTCTTATAATGATTGAGAACTGACTTCATCATCAGAATGTGTTCCCGCCAATTAGAGACGGAGAGTTCTTTGAAGATTTGTTGTCTTGTAGATTAAGTTTTAGAGGAGAGAGAGAGAGAGAGAGTTTGTCTGGAGCAGAATTTGAGGTAACCTGAAGTTTTATCCACTTGTATGAATTTATACAATTAATATTAGTGTATTTGTCTCACTAATAAAAAGAAAACAGAATGAAATGGTGAGTATTTGAATTCTTAATGAAATGATTAATTTTTTACTTAAGTAGTGATTTAACTTGGAATAAATATTTTTTTGAATTTTGATGAACAAAATATGAAAATTACGATTCTATTAAAATAATTATTCCATTTTAATATTGATTTTATCAAATCAAAACACAGCCTGTGTAATTTCTCGCATATTATATGAATCTTGAGTATTACTGCTGTTGGGCGATCCTCAGTAAATCGAGAATAAATTTAAATTAAGACGTAATTAATCATTTTCCCTCCAATTAAAAAACATCTATTTTTTTTGGACAAGACCATACCAGTAGTTTTTTCTGAGGCCTGATGCTGCACATTTACACAAATTCTCGATGGACATGGCTTGCCTGCAATTTGAGGATCAAACTGCAAACACTAAAGATCTCATCGAAAATTTACAGCAACTTGCCAAACAAAGGCTAGGAGAAAAAAAAATATGACTTTGCATAATTAACATATACAATTGAATTAAAAAAAGCATAGGCCTCGGACAATTATCTCTCAGAAAAAAAATCTCAATCTCTTTACTTTGATCTGTATACATATTAACTATGTTCTTTAGTCTCGATCTGTGCACCAAAATATGAAGGCACCTTTCAGTTGGAGAAGGGAGCCCTGTAGTGAGGGGCTCACTACATGAGTGTAGTGAGCTAATTCGGCCGTCTATTTCGGCAATGAACGGTATAGATTCAAATCAATATTTATTAATTATTTTTACACATAAATATTAATTTGAATCTGAACTGTCCAATGTCGAAAATAAACAATCGAATGAGATTATTACACCCATATAACCCATATAGTGAGCCCTTCACTACAAGCCCCAATCAGTTTGTCCTCTAACTCACATGTCCATTCTCGATTTACGGAGGTTTTTGCAGTCCAAATGTACAATTATTTTCCTCTACGTAAAATTTCTGTCGGCATGACCGACATTTGGACCACCAAAATTTGGACGTGTGTGTCCTGATTAACATGACAAACAGTTGAAGGATAAAGAAGGACCATTAGATTAGTGGTTGGCAAGCCAAGACCACACATACGTGTAGAAGATCTAGAGATTTCCTCATTCTCTGTGCTTTCCGACCTAGTCTATTTATTTATTTATTCTTTTTCTAAAATACTCCCAAAAACCAAAATAGCAACTCCCATACCCACTATTATATATGAAAAATATAATAACATGAGCACATGAGAGACACTAGGATACATATACATGAACATATGAGGTTAGGGGCGGACCCACTTTGAGGGAGACTTGGCTGGTGTCACCCTCAATTTTAAAAAAAATAATTATAAATAATTTTTGTTCTTATTTTTTTAACTTCTAAATATCTTTTGTTTAGTATTTCTAGAACACAACCACGTATATTCTAAATTCTTTCTCCACTATACATTTGTGTGGAACCTTCACTCATATCATATGCGGTAAAAAATATCAGGGTACTACGTTGCGGTGTGCTCATGAGAGACACAGTTAGTGTAAAGATCAAATTCGGTGTCACTCTCAAATTTGATACTTAATTAGTTCCGCCACTATTTGAGAGACACTACACACACACACACACACACAACACACACACACCAGTCACCTTCCTATGAGGGATTTCTCATTTTACTAAAATACGGATCTCTAATTTTCTGGTTAAATTTTGATGATCCGAACCGTTTAATGTGTTTTAAACATAAATTTAAGGGTACCCGCGAGAAATCGACTCCAAAATATATCGGGAGAAGCTTGATCTAAGCAGTTTTTTATAAATACTGATTGGAACAGTTTTATAAAAAGCTACTTAGATCAGGCTATTCTCGGTATTATATATTTTGAGCCGATTTTTCGTAGGTACTCTTGAAGTATGTTTTAAACACATTGAATAATTCAGATCATCAAAATTTGATCATGAAAGGAGAAATCCACATTTTAACCAAATGAAGGATCTTTTATTAAAAATTTTGTGTGTGTGTTTATATATATATATGTATATATTTATAATCCAAAAATGAGGGATGATATGTGTAATGTGTTTCCACTCATTCTTTATATGTTCAAAAACTCTATTTTTGAAGAGGTCAAAAGAGAGATTTTACATTACCTTGAGATCATGAAATAAAATAACGCATTTCAGTCTAAAAGGAATCTTTGACTCAGACAAAATGTTTTGTTTAAATAGCTCAGCATACATTGCATTATGTTAGTAAAAACATCCTCGGTTGGCACGATATTATATAATTATTTTATGTAAAGGCCACTCTAGTATGTTCTAAACAAGCTAATAAATAATTAATAGATAAATCAAATAAAAAATAATGCAGTACGCAAGAACAAATATAACCTTTGACACGTGTAAGCTTTCAGACTAGCTAGACTTCGTAAGGACACATATACCCACTTTGATTTTTGTTAGGGATTTACACTTGAAACAATATATATTCGTGACTTAATTGTCAAGAACTCCTGGGAGGAATTGAAGGTATAAATCATAATAGCACTTAAGAGACAGTGAAATCAATTAGCAATGTACGAAAAAAAAAATACAATACAATACAAAAATCTCACAAGATATCTCAACGTTAGAGGATCTGTAAAAGACAGGAATGATAATTTTTTTAATTATTTAAAATTATATAGACATATATTATGAAGTGGAAGACAAGAAAATTCAACCCCAACTAGAAAATATTATGGAATAACTCTATCTTTACACAACTCCAAGAACTCTTCGTGAAGGCATCATGTCTTTTAGAAAATATGACACTTTAGGACATGTCTCTTTGAAAAATCATTTTATAGAAATTTAAAAACTCCTATTACCATCTTGTATGTACTTAAGGAAAAGTACACACAAAATCGACGAGTCTTTTAGAGGAGAATTTGGTGTGGAAATTACATTCGAAGTGAATCAACAAAATGTACGTGGAGTCTTTTAATTCAAGTGTTGTTCCAACTAAACTTCAATTCAAGAGCTCCTTGATCTCTTAAGTATTGCAAAAACTACAATCAATTAGTACACATCGACCAGTGTTCAACCAAAATATACTTTGATACTTAAGTCAGTAGGTGAATCTGAAACCAAAAAGAAGTACTAGAGAAGGGTTAGAGAGTGTGTACCACTTCTCCTTTTAGAGCACATTATAAACTTGAGCTTGAATTGAGCTCCAAATCACGATGCATGTGCAGAACACGGTCCCCAATGATGTCAGAACTAACCATCTTTGCTATGTCTACAACCATGACATATTGATCTCCAGCTCAGATGCCAAGCACCACAACTAAGACATTTGGGTGTAAGGTGGACATGAACTAGATCCTCGTGGCACAAGTAAGCCTGTCGAGCTGTAACTTGATGATGTGGGGCCATCAACTGGGTTGGTTGCTTGAGGTCTCATGGGCCTTGTTGGGCTTCAATCCGGCCCATGAAGTTCATGAGATGTTAGGCTTGGTCAGTTGTCTAGCTCCATACTTGATTTTGATCCGGTCCACTCTTTGATGCAAATTCAGCCTATTACAATAGCCTCTTAATTACTTGTCGGCTCGGTTGAGGGAATATATGATGATACCCATCTTAGAGGCATATTGGTCATGCCTATGTGGTATGACGATCCCATATGTTGAATGTTGATTGATCTATCGTCAGGCAAAGGAATAGGTTGCATGTGTCGGTTCGGAGTGGACATGTGAGGCATCTTTTGGCATTAAACAGAGTGTCACATGCCGTACGTTGGGAGGCAAATCATCATGTCACCTCGACTCACGTGTTAACATTTTCAAATTTGGCGCCACCTGGTCTTCCCCCTTGCAACTCCATAAATAGAAAGGATTTCCCAAGACTCAAACTGTACCTGAATTTTAGAAGAACTCTAGAGCTTCGAAGAACCCCTGTGCCTTGCTTGCTGTAGAATTTTCAGCCCCAGACTTTGGATCTTCATTTATCACAAATAATTAAATACATATAAGATACAATGAACTAAATAAATTTTGGAGGGGTTGGGCCGGCCATAAACTTTTTAGCAGACCCCCATAACTTTATCTTTTCTTTTCTTTCTTTATTTTTTTTGCGCGTGACCAAGTCCTATTGCAAGGAATGAAGTTCACACAAACGTTGTGAGAATAAGCATCTAGAAATAAGCAAAAAGGGGATAAAGCATCCACAAAAGTAGTGGAATGATAGAGAGAGAGATTTAAAATTATTATATTTATATGGCATGATATTCCAAACCAAGGTGACAATCAATAATTTTGTTTGAAAAGATGGTTAATTACGCTTGAATTGATACATATATATGACATGGCAAGGTGTGATGGATTCAAATTAACTATGGAAAGATAACCACTAAGTGCTCTATATAGACTTGTTCGGAATTAGAGAGTTTGTTGTAGAGTAAGCATGTTGTGTAGCAAAATTACGTTATTTTGATACAAAAAATATTATTCTAATTGTCCGAATAATATTTTGTGTGCCAAAACAGTGTTCTTTTACAGCTGAACACTCCTCGCTTTGCACTGTGCACAACAGAACCTTCATACCCTAGTTGTTCTTGATCCCATGATATTTTATTTTTAGAGTCGAATTCGCGTATTTTCTCAATTTTACGTGTAAATTAAATAAAGGAAATCTCATTATGCCTCCTTTCCTTGTAACAAAATTAAAATTCAAGGGACGAAATTTACGGAATTCAGCTACATGTAATTTACTTGTTTCCCGATATAATTCTCATTGACCGAAAGGGGAACGAGGTAGGAAAAAAATCGAAGGAACCAAATGATGACCTAAAATTTATCCTCTTTTTCTTTTTATTAATATCCAACGGTTACGGACTAATTGGCTAAAAGATTATTTTTAGGGAATAAATTATTGAAAGGAGATAAGATAAGAAGGATATTATTTTTGAAGGATTTGCCCATATTGATATGATATTTATAGAGGGGATAAAAAACTAGATAATTTGGATTGAGTATTAAAAAAGAAGATAAAATAGTACTTGGTTGGATGGAGAATAACATTAAGGAATAAGGTTATTTTGTAATTGTAATAAGGAACTAAGGAAGATGGGGGATATTATCCTTCGCTAATACCCAGGGATAATTTTTGAACAGGGTGGGGGGTGCCTAAAAATAATACTCCCTATCCCTCTAACGGAAATTATTTTTGAAGCAGTAAAAAGTTATCGTCCTGCATTTTTATCCTTGCAAAATATGTCAAATGTGTCACATCAACCCTTATACTCTTACAAAAGTTATCCCTCTTCCTTATACTACATCCAAACGGGCTCTTAGGCGGTAGACATTTGATGCACTGGCAACACCCTGTATCTAATGATGTCACCCACTCCAAATTGGTCAAAGATTTAAAGTTGTTATTTTCTCAATAATTGCATCCTTAAGATGTTTTTCACTTTTATACCATAAAGTGATGGGTTAATTAATTGATAAACACTTCGATTTAAAACTCCTCAGTCGTTTAGAGGGGCTAAATATATTATTTAATATTTGTAATATGTGACCCCTTCATTTTTGTCCCAATATAAGCGAAGTACGAGCATCCGCACAAGTCTCCTTATTTTTTGCACTAAATTAGAGAGAAAATTTCATTTTTCTATTTTAGGGAGCCATATTTTGTAATTTCTCATGCATCAGACTCTCTATTCTATCCTTATTTTATTAAAATATTCTTTTTTCTTTTATATTTAATTCAAATGTTATAAGGGAGGAGAAAAAATGAAAAAAATAATAAAAATAAAATATTAGGAGTGAATAATTCCTCCCAAAAACTAGGGAGTCACTATTCATTTTGGAAAATAGAAAAAATGGATAGAGAGGCTGATGCGGGGGTTGTTAAAAAAAATTTCTCCTCAAATTGGAGAAGAAGGGTATTTGGAGAGTTTGATGTGGATGCTCTAATAAGATACTACGTACGCAAATGACAATATTGTATTGAGAAAGATATTTATGAAGAGTACGTATAGTAGCTTACTTTTATACATAAATTGTTGGAAAAAATAATTTTAGAACATATATTGATTTATTCAAGATCATTAAAGAGTGCATAGAAAATTGACTCCTTTTAATTTTCATATCATATTGGTTGAAGAAATTTAAATAGAATTTATTTATTTTAAATTTTATATAACTTTAATTTATTATTTATTAGTGTAGAGTCCTGTCTTGTCGTTGACATCTATTCGGATGAATAGTTATGTCACTTTACTATTCGAAAAATTAAGTCACAAAAGTTACTATGATTAAGTGTGTTCCATCCATTTGTAGGATGGATTTTTGGAGACACAATTTAGAGAGTTCGCAATTGATTTTTTATTTTTTATTATTGGTTCACTAGGCCCATGGAGTGTTACTTCATTGGAATTTTATCATTTTATCCTGGGAGACATGCACATATATCAAATTGTGAGCACCATAATGCGGGCGAAATTTGTCTTAAGTATATAGTGTCTAACACTAGACTTGATCATTTTCATGCAATTTTCAGGCTCTATCTGTCTATGATTTCATTATCTTTGATTTTGTTGCTTATGTTACGGCAACACAACAAGTACACATAACTTTTCTAACATGAATGAGGTAAAATTTAACTAATTTAATTTAAATTTTACCAATTTAATTTAAATTTTACCGAGTACATAGGCGAGGAGTATATGGACACAAGAAGTTTTTACCCACTTACAATTGGCGTCATATGTGAGAAATATTAAATCCTCTTGGCAAACACTCATATTACCAACCCGTATGGGAATTGAACAAGCGATAAGTCCAAATGCCCACTAGATGCCCCAAAAAAGAGTAGACCAAATTTAGAAGGCGCCCAGGGAAATGTCCCATTCTTATGGGGACTACAGTACCAAGACATCTCCTTCATCGGTATCACAGCATCGGGTCTCGCAATTCTTCATACTCCATCACAACTCCAAATTATTCTGGTTATTTCATTATCGTAATAATGAAATCATCTAACCCTTTCGTTAATTAACTTCTAATTTCCATGAATGCATGCGTGTACAGTACTCGTCCATCATGTTCAACATGCCATAATAAAACACCATCATGTGATTTCACTTAAACATGCATTAGGCATACATTAAAATTGCAAAACTTATATATCATCATCAACATCGATCAAATCTAAGTAACATATAACGTTCATGGGCCCTAGCATGCAAATCAGTCTCACCAATTAATAGTTATTTAATTCATCAACTAAATTAAATTGAATAATGAATCGTTACGTATAATAAATATGTAGCATTCCTATGGTTCAGACCCAATCCCGATCTGACACCTAATAATTATTAAATTCTCAATTTGGTTAATTTGCACAACCGAATACACATAATTACTCAAACAATTAATTATTAACGATTCGATTCATATCCCCTACATAATCATCCCAAACTAGACATACTCATAAATCACACACACACACGCGCACACACACACACACACACATTTCTATCTCAATCCGACAAATAAAGTACTCCCGAAAAAACCCAAGAAATCAACCAATCACCACATCGAGATCCGATTATCGCAAGGTATACTGTTAATAATAATTAAATACTTAAAATATTATAGATATGAAAACAACATACTGTTATTAATAAGCAATAGAACAACTAACCACTAACTAATAAAAAGAATGTTAAACAGGGGGAAAGGGAGTGGGCCAGGGGCAAATTTTAGGACTTATTATCACTGGAGTCAAATTTCATGTGTTATATAATTTCGTCATCGTACTTGATAATAAATGAATAAAAATAAATATAGCCAAATACTAGACAAAAAAGTAATTTTTTTGTAATATATAATCAAAAAATATTATTGAGTCATAACATATGATAATTTTTATATTTTGAAATTGATGCATTTCTCATTGTGTATGCACAAAGTTCACAAGGCAAAAAATAAACCAAGATATATAAGTTGATTAGCATCATAGTATTTGTCTTTATTTGTTGCTTGTAGATTTTGTTGGTCATGAAATCCCGTATAATCGATAAATCATTCAATTTAAATTCCTAAAGATTGAAGAACAATAGCCTTGAAATCATTAAAGTTTCATCTCATGTTGTCAAAGAACCAGGTGAACAAAATGGTCAATTTTATTCCTTTACACACATCAGAGAAGCTAACTGACCCAATTGTTCTACCCCTAGAGATTCTCCCTCATTATATTGGAGCTTTGATTTTATGGAAACGATCACTTATAAACCTAACACATTTATTGTATAAAATCACAAAAAACATATATAGAGAGAGGGAGAAAGAGAGAGAAACCTTGTAAGGGAATGGATCAATGAAAATGAAAACTAAAACTAAAAAGGGTTTATAAAGAAAATAGGGAGCAAGTTGCAATCTCCAGCAAATGCAGTGAATGTTGGGGTATTCGGACTAGGGCTTTATAACATGATTTGTTGTGGGTTGTGAAAGAGATGACATTCGAATTTAGGGTTTTAGCTTCCATTATGTTTTTGGGTAAATGTTGCTTCCATTGCGAGTGAGCGAGCGAGAGAGAGAGAGAACATTCCTACTTTTTTCTTGTTTTTGTGAATGAATACCAGAGAGAGAGAGAGAGAGAGAGAGAGAACATTCCTACTTTTTTCTTGTTTTTGTGAATGAATACCAGAGAGAGAGAGAGAGAGAGAGAGAACATTCCTACTTTTTTCTTGTTTTTGTGAATGAATACCAGAGAGAGAGAGAGAGAGAACATTCCTACTTTTTTCTTGTTTTTGTGAATGAATACCAGAGAGATACCACGTATCTAGAAAGTAAGTCTGAGCAAGCCTACCTAAGTCAAAAATGCAGACCTACTATTTTCACTTTTTTCTTTGTTTTGCGTGTAAACAATAGACAGGAAGCAAATCAAAACAATTTGGTGAGGGGAAAAATATCAAAGTGTCCTAAAAATATATACATTAACTGAGGAATCTTCCAATTAAGTGGAGTCAAATGACTGGAAAAATATCAAAGTGGCCAAAAAAATATATAGAGGAATTTTCCAATTAAGTGGAGTCAAGTGAACCCACTTGTCCTCATACACGTCCGCCACTGGAGTGGGTTGCCGAGAGAGAGAGAGAGAGAAGAGGATGAGGGCAGGCGATAGAACGGAAGAAAGATGTACCAACAGTTGAGAGTGATTTCGGTAGAAAAGAAAGAGCCTAAAACCCTCATGAGATTCTGAGACGCACAACAATAACTCAAATCAATAGAAAGTGACTTTTGGGTGGATGCAATGATGTATAAATAGGCAAAGTGGAATGAATCTGGTTTCAACTAGGAAACGAATCAACGTGATAGTGTTCGATTGGGAATAGTTATCAAATGACATAATGAACAATTATAAGAATTAAAAATAATAATAAACTATAAAAAAATAATTAGTATACATAATTATATTCTAAAAAGATAGACATGCGAAAGTTCAACCAATCTAGATAGTATGAACATGAAGAGATTAATACACTAATAAAATAAATCCATAACAATTATATACAAATAAATAAATAAAAATAAAAATAATATATGTGTGTGTGTAATCGAATAATACTCCTGAGGGTTCAATGAATCTAGACGAATCAAACACGAAGAGATAAATACGAGTATAAATCAAAGATAATTAAATTCAATAATAAAAAATACAACAGCTTATCTAAAACTAAAGGAGCGAAGAAAGACCTTGGAGAAAGAGCGCTTGTCTAGCAATCCTCATACTAGAACAAGGGAGGCTAGTCGTATTAGAGAGCAGAGCCGGACTGCCACCAGTTATCCCGACTAGACGTCGGAAGACTCGGAACCGTACGAAATCATGCATAACTTAACCTCAATCACAAACATGTACATATTCATGACCAAAACACATTTTAAGCAACATGAAAATAGGAAACTATGTGAAATCTTACCATAAGCTTGAAGAACGGATGAAACCCTAGTTGTGCAAAAACCTCCAAATTCTTTTACGAATTCGATTGATCCTAGGCTCAACTCGAAACTCTCAACACCGAGATGAACTCTCTTGTTAGATGTTTTATGAGATTCTTGGGTTCGATGGGCTGTTGGTCCCCTTCTACCTACCAAAACATGAAACGAACAAAAAGAAAATAAAAATCTGTATATTTTTTAAATAAAATTGATTTAGGGTTTTTATTAAGCTTTTATATCCACTAAATTGGTAATACACAATATTAACCCCAAAGTGCAAACCATTCCATATTTGACCCGAAACTTTAAAACTTCATTATATTAAAAAACCACCATAACTCCAATAATCCATAAAATTGCTGAAAATGATAGAAAATTACGTAAAATAATAAAATGCCAGATCGCAAGTCCTCACAACCTTCTCTCCTTAAGAAATCTCGTCCCCGAAATTTGCCACCTCAAGGAAAAAATAACTCTGGATACTTAGAGCGAAGTTTCGACTCCTATTCCCATGTGGCCTCTTTAACCGGTAATAATGCCACAGTATCTTGGCCAAAAGAATAGTCTTTCGACGCAAGACTTGCTCTTGCGTATCCAGAATTCTCATTGGTTGTTCCTCGTACGATATGTAACCCTTCACCTCCTCTGTTTAGTCCAGCACATGTGATGCATTCGACTCATACTTGTACAACATTGACACATGGAATACATCATGGACCATTACTAGCTTTGGAGGCAAGGCAAGTTGATATGCCATCTCTTCCACCCCCTCAGGAATCCGGAATCCCCCAACAAACTGTGGTGACAACTTCCCACTACGATTGAACCGCACCAAGTCACATTAGACATTGGTAGGCTTGACTACCGATGCTCTAGTTTTATTTTTATACAAAAAAATATTTTCAAACCAACATACATCATAGATTGACATGCACCAATCCTCAAAGAGTGGCACACGCAAGTCTAGTCTCGACGTACGTTAGTATAGTCTTGGCGTATTCTAGTCTAGTCCTGACATCCTCTAGTCTATATGACATGTCAAATCACTCGGGCTTGCCATAGCGGCTGACATGCGATTGCATGTTTCATAAAACTAATGTGTGCCAGTCCATTAACTGCCAATATTTTATATATCTACATATGGCAATCCAAGCTATTGTAGAGGTCCCATATAAGGACTCCCAAGACACGAGGAAGAGAGAGCAATTTTTCTCTTGAAAAAGGGCATAGAGGAGAATATTTCTTAAACTTGAGAGTTATTTTAGAAGATTTGTGTTAGGACGAACCTCTCCCTAAGAGTACTTTGGATTAAAAAAGAGCATTTTTAAGAAGATACTTTAAAATCAAATAGGTACATCCAAGTAAGAAAGAGTAGAAGAGGAGGGATTGTCATTGAATAAGTAATCTGATCTTTACTTATTCACTTCCAAACTTATTCTCAATTACTTGCAATAAAATCTAAAGAATCAAGGATTTAATCAAAGAATACACTACTTTGTGCTGACTAACACTCGTTCTTGAGGGAACTCCCAAAAAATCATATAGTATTTTATACTATCCATGAGTTTTTCATCGTCTATTTTTAAATCTAATAGGAGTCAACTCTCCAGTCTGAGTCGATTCATTCATCATCTTGTTGGTATGCACCATCCAATTGTTTTATCATTGTATTACGTTCATTTCCAATACATAAAAATCATAACAGGCACTGTTCTAATCATCAATTAACATGTGTTGTTCAGCTCAATTATACATATTGTCTAGACAGAATGACAACATCAAGTAAATGGTGTCCGCTAACCAGCTTGAACAACATTGATTTTCTGTGTTAATACATCACTTTTCCAAAATGTTATTCCTTGCATGATACTTTTCTGTATAAAAAAGTCAACATCTACTTGTTACATCACTTATTTTCTTTATCTGTTTTCTCCTCCCGACATGAATTATTGACATGTAATGCAATTAAAATTTCATAAATGTTGAGTAGAAACCGATTCCTGGATCGGGTAAGGAGGTTGCCTAACACCTTCCCACTTCGTAATATACTCTCGGACCATGTAATCTCTAGTTACGATAGACAAGTAGCTTTGATATGTCTCTATTTGCTTGGTTCCTCAGGGACAAACCTCAGATCTAGGTGGCGACTCCAAGAACACTGATCAAATGCCAAGTAAAAAACCATGCGCATGCAACGAGAAAAATTAGGCACGTTGGTCGATGATCAGTCGAATTCTGGTCAAGGAGCCCACACATTTGATATGGTCTTTTGATTTTGGTTTAGTGTCATTAATGGTATTGGTAATATCGTGTTATGTGAATTGATAATGGTCATTGGCACTGTTAATATTTTGTTGGAATGGGTAATGGAGTAGTGACATTGGTTATGTTACTGCTAATGGTTATTGGTTATGTGAATTGGTAATGGTTTGCATGAACTAGTAATGACATTTGGTTTTTGTTAATGGTCACTGGCATTGGTATTGGTTATTTCATTAGGTTATTTGGTGAGTAAGAATATAACATTATGGTTAGTGGAATTGGTAATGATAAGTGGAATTGGTAATTGTTGTGGCATCTATTTATGGCAGTAATGAATGTTTATGGAAGCAATGTTTTAAGGTAGAAATTTACTAGAATTGGAAATAGTAATATTGAAACCCAAAAACTACATTTCGTTCATTATGATAAAATCTAACATTCAAAACCAAGTCACACTTTCATTTCATTAGGATAAGAATGACAAGAATTCCCGAATAGATGAGAATCACATTTTTTAGGAACCCTAGCTGAATTTCAAGCGCTTGAATACTTGTAGCATCAAAAGTCAGACCCACATTTTCACTTCATCAATAGTATGCCTCTATTCCTCCATATCCAAAGATCCGCCAAGGGTTACCAAAACTTGGTTGCACCAATCCCAGAAGTTGCATCTTCCATTGGCACATGCATACAAGAGTATTCCCTTGTAGATTCGGTAACGCGGATGGCGGCCTTCATTCCACATTGAGAAATACATGTCTTATACTTAATGAAACCAATGATGTTTGTTGAGGAAGAACCACTCATCTTGTGTAAGTAAAAAATCAAACCTCAGGGGAGGTGATTGAAATACCCAAACATATGCAGTACATGTGCTCTAGAGCTATTCTCCATGTGTGCAGTTTGAAGTTTAAAATGAGCCTTATATATAGAGAGAAGGTGAGTGGAGTGTTAGTTTGGGCATTAGAAATAGAGGTAAGCATGACATCGTCACCAACCATTTCTTTCCACAAAAAACGTAACAACAGAGGGGTCTGACAACATTGTCATCAAAAGTCAGGGAGGATAGTGTAATTTAAAAATCTGAGAGGATCTCAATATATTTGTCAGAAACCTCAAGAGAGGTTAGTGATATTTACCCTTTTTAAAAAATCTTTTCAGAGTTGCTTTAGCCATACTTCGGTCGCCTATCACAAATTTTCTTTTGAAGATTGATGTGACCCAGAATGTTGATTCTAACTCGTCATTCGATAGGTTGTCAATCTGTACGCCTTTTCATCACACAAGAGGGTAAGTTCATTTTCAGCAGGTAACTTTGTAATCTATCCCATTGGTTGGACACTCTTGATGCAAAATGTTCCTAATAATCAATGGGAGTGCTTTCTTTCTCAATCACACTTTCATGTGAATAACTCCCCTACTTGGAGCTATTTGTTAGTTTGTGATGTTGGTGATTTTTTTTTTGTTGATAATAAATTTTGTTGATAATAAATACTTTTGGTGCCTAATCGATGATGGCCACATATCTTGTGTATTTTTTAACTTTGACATATATGTCTCAATCGATCTTGACTATTTTCCACTAACTATGAATTAAAATTTTACCTCCCACAATCACTAATTAGGACATTGAAATAGTTATTTGTTCACCTTCAAAGTACATGCATATCTTTGTTTATGGGTTCCGAATTTACACGTGCACTTTGGAAGTTTAACACTTTGGATCTCGCGCACGTGCAGTTTCTGTAGCTCCACGCGTGCACCCCCACCGTCAGAAACAGTGGCACTCCCGTAATTTTCGTCACACGTCGGATGTCATAAGTCGTAACGGTGCAGATTGGGTAACGTGTCAGCATCCCGTTCGTCTGTCTCCCCTATAAAATTCACCTCACCTGCCCTGCACCTTCGTTCACTGGCTCTCGCCGTTGCTATCTTTAGCTCAATTAACCAGATAGGGTAGCCCTTGCACTCTCTCTCTCTCTCTCTCTCTCTCTCTCTCTATAGTACGAGATCCAATCTTTCTCTCTCTACAAATACGTTGATTTCGGTGATACAGTTGCGGCGGTCTCTAATTCGCTTGGTGCAGGTCGGGAACCGCTTCGCTTGCGGGAGTTGGCGGCGGCGATTGACTATGCGTGTTATTTGACTTAATGAGGAGGCGAATAGGGTCCCGCCTTGCATCAACTGAATCGGAGACCGCGGCAAATTCAGCGGCAGTGGCGGCTTGGTTTCAGATCTAGGCTCGTTTCGATTTGAATCTATCGCTGCTTCTAAGGTGTGGTTGGAGTTCAATGGATTCATTCATTTCTAGTTTGATTTGTTTGTTCGGTATGGAAAATTGGATCTGCTTCTGTAGATTTGAGCAAATCTGAATTTGTCATTCAATTATGTGCGTATAAAGTGGGATGCTTTTGTTTTGTCTTTTTTTACAATTTTTTCGTTAGGAGCAGATGTGTTATTTTTTTAATTTCTCTAAAAAGTTCGCTTTTATTTTTTTCCATCTTTGTGCATGCTTCTTTTCTGCACAAGACTTCTTAAATTGTCCCATTTGATGATGTGTTGACGGAATCATTGGAAAATATTGCAGTCACGTTGCAATAAATTGAAGGATTTGTCAAAGAAAAAGGGCGCTTTTCTCCATCTTTTGGCATACTTCTTTTCTGCAAATGACTTCTTAAACCGACTCATTGGACTATTGTTGATGCAATAAATGGAAAATTGTGCAGTCATTCTGTTGTAAATTGAACGACTTCTTAAAAGGCTCGCTTATTTCCATCTTTGGGCATACTTCTTCTCTGCATATGACTTTTTAAACTGGCCATTTCATAATTGTTGATGCAATAAATGGGAAAACGTGCAGTCCTTTTTAAAAATAAATTTAACGATTTATTGCGAAGTCTGCCATTTTCCATCTTTGTGCATAGTTCTTTTTTTGCATCTGACTTCTTAAATTGACCCACTGGGTAAGTGTTGATGCAATAAATGGAAACTAGTGCAGTCATCTTATATTAATTTGAACGAATTTGGATTCTTGTTGGAGTTTATGTTTCTTTTACTTGAGCTGTTTGATTAAGAAAAAGACAAACTGCGGCATAAGCCACACCAGAACCAGACACCTCTGAACCTTCCAAAGACTAGCCAACACTAGCGTACAAACCCCACTGACCACTGTGGAGTCCTTTAATCCTGATGTCGTCTCAACTAGGCTTTACTCAAAAGTGCTAGTTGATCTCCTTGGTGGTGCAAAAGTCATAATCAGTGAGGACTCCTCACTGGTCGGTGTGGGAAGTACCACGAGCATCATTGTGCGGTAGCTGAACCCGCTCAAGATCTCGGTTAGGAAAATATATTACCTGGTTAAGGCCGAGTCAGTCCTCTGCTTCTTGGATGGGCACTCAACGTTCATCACTTCTTTTGCTGTTGTTGCCCTATGGAGTTCGGCCCTGAGGTGTTTCTCGGCTGCTGCATTGACCGTGCCATGTACAACGTTGATCGTTTTGACATCCTCTGACCTGACATAGTTGTTTGTCCAAGGTTGCCTGACAGAAGTCTTCTCGGCATCAATAATTCCTTTAGGTGTCCTTCGGCCTCCAGCTTCTGCAAATACTCCTTGAACGGCTTACAGCTGGTGGTCAGGTGACCCTTTTCCCGGTGGTAGGAGCACCTCAATGCGAGGGGTTTTCGCCTTTTTGATCCCCCAAATCCAAAGGCCTTCAAAGGCCACTGGAAGAACGGTTTGGTCTCGATATTGCACATATTGCGCAGGAGCGCATAGATCGGCATTGTGAAGACTGCGGTGATCGCAGCGACTCATGGGGTTGGGGAATCTTCATTTTCCCTGTTCAAATCACGTTTACCCCTCTCTTATTGTTTTTGGAATTGACTTTGTCTTGGTTCAGCTTCGGCGTTGATTGTTCGGATTGCCTTCTTTCTTGTATGGCTTCTTCCAGTCGACATTGTCTGTCAATCCAACACATTAGGTCGTCCATATCTGAAGGGTTGAACAACATTAGGTCCTCGAATATCTGGCTCTTGTGGTCCAAGCCCACCTTGAAAAGCATGACTGTGATGGCCAGATTGTACCCCTGTATCTCGTTGTAAAGCTCCCAATAGTGAGCTATGTATTATCGAAGTGATTCATTGGCCGACTTACGGAGGCCAAGCAACGACTCGACCTCCTTCTTTTGTCTTGTAACAAATCGAGCCATGAAAATGATGGACAACTCCTTGAAGGAAGAAATGGAAGCTATGGGAAATTTGTCAAAGTGAAGCAAATCAAGCTTTTGCCTAGGCTTGATGAGAAGAGCGTGCACATCAATGCGTCGTCAGTACTGTAGAGAGACATCATTTGGCAGAATTAAACCAAATGACTATATGCGTTGTTCTTGATCATATTTTTGAAACTTTGGTGGGTTAAATTCATAGGGAGGGGGGTTTTATGAACTCAATCTCCCTATAGAAGGGATAGGAGAAGAGTTGGTCGTGCATTGCGTCGGAGCAAGACATGGTTAGCCAAGCTACTTCTCCGGCCAACTTCCTCTGTTTGTTCTCCAACTACTCCCGAAGATCAACACGGGGATCTTTATGCTCTCGTCAGGTTGACCATTCCCTTGCCTCTTTGGCTGAGGTGACCTATCTTTGTGTTCGTGATGCTCTTCTTGCTAACCTTCGCAGTTAGCCGAGCTACTTCTCTGGCCGGCTTCCTCCGTTTGTTCCCCAACTGCTCCCGAAGATCAACACGGGGATCCTTATGCTCTCGTCAGGTGGGCCATTACCTTCGCCTCTCTGGCTGAGGTGACCTGTTTTTGTGTTCATGATGCTCTTCTTGTTGATCTCCGTGACGTCTTCGTTCGTCATGGAGTTTGTGGTGTCTTAGATGGCTCTAATGAGTGGCCGTTTTGTAACTCGTCGTGTCATAAGCATAGATTGAAAATGAGCTATCAGTCGAGGGCTCCTCATGCCATAGATGTGCTAAAACACGGGGTCCCGATTCTCGTCACGAGGGGACGCCAATTTGGCGCGGGCTAGTGCTCCTCAAGAAGTCTTCTCCTTCAACTGTCACAGTGTCCGGCGTTGCCAAGTTCATCCAATATCATAGTGGCGTCGTTTTGGTATAGTGACCCATCTCGATGGCCATGTTGATTGCCCGAGCGCGATCCACCGCTAGACCACTGGGAATAGACCTCCGTCTTGAGCTTGGTAACCTCCTCCTAGATGGTCCATCCTTGCTTCAATCTTCTTGATATAGGCATGAAAGTGAGGGTACATGGTGGTGGCGTCTGGAGAGAAAAGGGGGCTATGAAGCACGGACACTCCTCGGAGGTCCCCGTACGTGTGTCAGACACTCTGGGGACATGGACATGCTGTGGACATGCCGAAAAACGTGTTTGCTTGCAGCCTCACCCTTTGTTGTTGCTACTTCTATTTCATCTCGTACTCCTTTGTTTCTTGTATTCCCCCTCCATATCTTTGGATTTCAGAGTACATGTGAGTAAATTTTTCTAATTGGTGCTATTACTATACTAAACTACTCACCTTGTGCTTTACGGGAAATGAGTCACGTTGAGCACTAATTGAACCTAGAAACCGATTGATACTTTTATGACCCAACCGGGACCCTCCTCAAGGCGCATTACGAGTGGGAAAATGAAAAAGATATTTCATCATTCGCAGCCAAGAAGCGTGAAAATTTCGAACCACCCTTTGTTGATCGCGAGTGTGACCTTTCACAAGAATGTACTTGCAAGCGCATAGACTGCAAAAGAATGCTTATCTGGAAATGCAAAAGCCTTCGATTGAAGATGGCATGGGTGCTCCTATTTGGCTGCTCAGTACCTCTTCAATGGCTAAAAATAGTCCATCATCGTTAAGTAGTCCCGCCAAGCTTCTGAGAAGAAGGATAGTCTTGTTTGTAAACATAGCATTTCTGGTTGCACCCACCCAATCCAACTAAGAAAAACTGAACTTGATTGACACCTCTTTTTCCTTTTGGGAAGGTACTCTGTGGGTACCTCGTAGAACCTTGACCTGCCTACTCGGGTCAGTTTGTGAGGTGTGGACACACTTGCGTGAATTCGAGTAACAACTACAAGGGAGAAATCAAAAGGAAACTGTGTCTGACCAGGGATGCATGTAAACTTGTGAGCTACTGATAGTAAGGATAATCGTCCAGGTTTTATTGTGAAAGAAAAAAGCCGCTCCGCCACAAAGGCGGGTTGCTTTCTCTGTCGTCCTCGGGGAGCTCTTGGCAACGAGACCTTAGGATAAGTTGCTAAAACAAATGGGAGGGGAAGATCGACCCGCTCCACTCGAGAGTCCCTTCCTACACTTCAATACCCCAAATCCAGCCGAAATCCCATGTCGAGATAGAATGGCCGGACACTCCTAACCTAGCCAAGCATAGTTCTCGCCTATAGGTACTGGTTGATAGCTTCCAAGCCTTGACTTGTATGAGAATTGTGACCATGCTTTGAAGGAGCCTTAAGAACTTGTAAATTAGCCATAAGTAAATGGAGGGAGGTTAGAATTCTAGATTCGTGGATGGTGAAGGAGACGAGTTGAAAGGGCTCCCACTGTGGTCACCAATTGTGGAGTCTTTTAATCGTGATGTTGTCTCAACTAGGCTTCAATCCAAAGTGCTCCTTGATATCTCTAGTACTGCAAAAGCCAGAACCAGTTAGTGCGTACCGGTTGGTGTCAGCTGGTAAGCACTTTGATACTTAAGTCAGTAGGTAAACTAGAAAGCCGAAAGGAAGTAATGGGATAGAGATTGTATACCGTACTTTATATCTGAGAGCACCCTTTTATACTTGCGCACAACTTGAGCCCCAAGCCAATATGCATGTGCGAAGCACGTCCCAATGACGTTAGGAATAAACGTCTCTATTGTGACATCATCCATGACGCAGTGAGCTCTAGCTTGGATGCCACTGTGGCCGAGACACTTGGATGCCAAGTAGATGCAGGTTGGAACCGCATGGCAAAAGATGCCCAAACGACGCGAGCCCAAAAGTTAGGCTGGTTGCGCAATGTTTTGCAGACCATGTTGGGCTTCTATCTGGCCCATGAAGTTACTGAGTTATTGGGCTAGTCAATGGTCCAGCCCCAATCTTGATTATGGTCCAACCCAGACCTGATGCCGATACGGTTAAGTACAATGACCAACAAGTCTAACACAGCAGACAAGGAGCTCAGGTATTATTTCTGAGGATCCTTTGAGGCAAATTCCACTTTGCACAAAGCAGCTTATTCTCAGTTGACGGGGGAACCTTCTTCCATGAGGAGAGACAGGCCCTGATATCACTTCCTACTTGCTTTCAGATCACCCCTGCAATATCACTGCCTTCTTTGCAATATCACTTGCCATATGATTAGCCCAATTCACCACATTTCCAAGGTCAATAGGAACTCGGCTGTATCCATTCTCATCTGCATATGGCGTCATCGCTGAGAACAGAAATGACACATTGACACCCAAAGAGAATATGGCTATGAGATTCCTGAGCCCTTGTGTAGAGGACACAACATCAGTTGTAATTCCTTAAGTTGACAGCCTGTCTTTAGTGTGTAACTGTCCTTGAAGCGCTGTCTATGGAATAAAAGCCCACCTTGGGACATGGTGTTTGAACCAGGGCACATGAGGCATTTCCACCCTAATGGCATTCTAAGCAGACAGCACTGTTCCCCATTGGCTCTATGTCCACACGACTTTATCTGGTATATCAACATCCGGCACACAGTTGTTTTGGGTTGGAGTTTATATTATAATCAAATGATTGAATCCTTACCTTTTATTCATGTTTCTGTCAGCAGCTAGATAGTGCTTCTTTCCCCACCTTTTACCTTATTGTTGTTAACTTCGATTCTTATAGGTTCTTAAAACGATACATTGACAATTGCATTTTGATGCATTTGTTTTGATACCAGCATAGAGATCTAACTATTGCACAGGTGGTCCTTTTATGGGCTATTTCTAGATGCTGTGTCATGCATTTTATTTAAGTTTTATCTATGAGCATATGGGAAAAAAGTAAGTTTAGTTTGTTGTTAGGTTCTTTATGGTGATAAATGAGTACATCTATTGGATTGTAAACATTCATATATGACTGATTATTGAGTTTGAATAATGTGCTATGGACACGTCATATCCTGCATGAACTGCTTCACATTCACATAAGGTGTGGGCCCAATACCATCACGCGGTGTAGAGTGCACCTATCACATGAGCATGGAGTAGTTCATTTGGCATTTTATGGTGTGTCGATAGCTCTTGTCGTGTTTCGAACATGACATCTTGAGAGAGTGTGCTAATCCTTACGATCTGGGTTCAATTTCTGGATGATACCGCGTCAACTTGTCAGCTTTCTAGTGGTTATTTTCTGAATAATACCTTTTCTCGGCGGGCTGTTTTAGGGGCTGAACACACTAGAATTCTGAAAATTATAAGAGTTCCTATCTGGACTTTCTCATCCATATACCCTCTTAGATTTTATCCATTTCCTCCCTTTGCTGTTCTCTTCCAAAAACTTATGATCTAGCCTCTGTCTTTACGGTTTTGTCTTCCCTTTGTTTGTCGGCATTTTGTTTTTATTGCTTCTCTCTCTTCAGGATTTTTCTAGCCAGCACATTAGAGTTGGTGAGTGGAGTTGCATCTTACTATATCGTTGCTCGGTATTTCCTGCTGGAGTATATCAATTGTCTTATGGCATATATTAAATGCCATGTTTTGAGAACCGTGCTCGTCCTGTGGACGAGTCATCGATTCAACAGCAGGTCAACGAGACTCCGACCCTGATGGCATAATTATCTTGTAAAACAAAATAACTTTTTGCAATGGAAAAATGCGGCTTAAATTAAAAGAAATTTATGAAGACTTAAATATGAAAAAGTATCTTTATTACAGAGTTGCTAAAGATTGATGTAAAGGTATTTTGTTGAATGGTTTTGTGGTTTTCATAATTTTCATACCAAGGTTGTGTATATATTGTCATTTTGCTATCAATGTTAACACATAGTAACCTGGCAAATTAAATATGTGACAAGTGTTTCCTTGAGCGATATGTGTTTTGAGTGGCATGAGATACTTTAGCTTTGTACGGCTTTTATAACTGTTAAGTGGATGGTTGGTTCTATCTAACCAGAAACCGTTTAAACGAATCAATGGTGGAACCAGCGTGTTAACCAGTTTCGGACAGTTTGACATAGCAAACAGTTTTTAAAGCAATGATTGTTGATAGTCCAACTGGTCTGGTCCCGTCTAGAAGACAATAAGCAAATGAAGTTCCTTCCTTTTCATTGCGGCTGGAGAGCTGCTAGCAAAGTGCATTGCAATTGTTTGCACTGAACCGCCCCTTGATGTAGCTGGTGAGCAGAAAAAGTTGGCTAGAATTCTACTGAAGAGAGCATTTATCAAATGATAGAAGACTGTGCAGTTGTTTCGAGAGCTTTTTACTAGACCTTGGCGGACTGAACCTTAGATATGTCTTGGTGGGAAACTTGTGCGGAAAATGTAGATGGCGATATCTACGTTGCCTTGTACAATTCTTGGAACAAGTAGCTCAAAGAAGCTGTCATTGTAATGATATTTTCCTCCTCTGGTGGAGATCATGTCAATTGCTTCATTCAACTCTTTTTGGTAACTTTCTGCCCTTGAATGATTGCCATAAGCCTGTGTATTCAAGGTTGTTGATGTTGCTGAAAGTTGGTTACTTTTTCTGCCGTTATGGACGTGATCATTGGTTTCTTCCTCCTTTTATTATTTCCACTAAAGAGGGCAGAAACAATTCACCCTCTGAAACGCATAGTACACAGATTCGTCATTTATTTGTATACCATATTTGCTCTTGGTCTGTTTTAGTTAATCAACACTTATTTATATACCATATTTTCTTAGCGCTATATTAGTAGGTGTGACATTTTTGGTTTGTGCTCCTTCAGTATTTGACTTGTGCATTTTAGTGTTTAGTGATTCTTTATTGGCGCCCGACTCTTGTGGCTGGAATAATTTGTTTTGTTGAACTATTGTCATCTACTCTTGTGGCTAGCATTGTCATTATGAATTGGAGAGTTGTTGAAAGGTTACAATTTTTTCATTTTTCGCTAATGTGAACTTCTTTTTTCTCGTATGTAAAAACATGATATAAGCGTCTGGATGGGTATGGGTCTCGAACCCAAATCCCAAACATGCTTACCCAATTAAGCTGTACACAGTCATAACAATTCCTTAAACAATGGCAACATCTTCATCTTCACCAGTTTCCACTGTTAGTCGGCAAGAGCTGAGACTAGTGCTGCCTGTGGAATCAACATTGCACATACCAAAACAACTCTAAGGCGTAGATGACCAAGAAGGTCTCTGGTTTCAGCTGTAATAATGTCCTACCGAAGCAACCCTGCCATGGGAAGGAGAAGGCCCCCGTCAAGGTCATTAGAGAAGCACTGGCCAAGGCACTGGTGTTTTACTACCCATTTGTTGGGAGGCTTATTAAAGGGGCTAATTGGAAACTTGTGGTGTACTACTGCACGAGGGGTTTTTGTTCATAGAGGTTAATGTGGATGTTCAGCTCGACTAACTCGATGATACGATTCAGCAAGGGTGCCTTAGAGGAGCTACTGCATGATGTTCCCAGCTCTGAAAGAATCCCAGATTGCCGTGTGTTGTTTATTCAGGTAATTTTCTTATCAATATTATCAGTCTTCTGAAATCTGAAAAGGATCTGTTATTAGTCGAATGAACTTGTTACGGGTGGATGGTTTTTTCATTTTTCTTTTGTCTTTTGCCACTGAATGATGGTGCTCAACTATATCTTCTTAGAATGGTATTCATTTTTATGTGGTTGCTAAATGATCAACTGGATTACTCATTCTTAGGTCTGATTTGGTTTTGGCTTATGTTTTCATTCAACAACCATTTGTCATCTGTAGATGTAGAATTTAATTAAATTCTTTTTAATCTCTGTTTTGGATAATTTATCCTAATGGTCCCTGTACTTGAACGAATCTCTCACTTTAGTTCCTGTGTATTCAATCGACTTGATTTTGTCCTTATACTTTTGATTTTGTGCTACTTGAGTCCAATTGTTAATGGCCATGGCTTATTTTGGATGGAAAATTATCGTAGGACCCATTAAAAGGGGTAAAGGGTAAAATACTAAGGCGAGACCCACTTAGGAATGATGTGGCAACCCCCCCTTCCCTCTCATCTTACACTCTTCTCCCTCCCACCTCTGTCTGCCATACACATTTATTCTCTAATTTTTATATTTATTTAATATTTTTGTTTTTATTGAGTTTTTTTAAATTTTTAGACGTACATTTTATTTTTTAAAAAATATCTCGTTGACACGAACGAATAATTAGATAATATTATTAATTTATCTCAATTTTTTATTAATTCAATTCTTTTTTGCATTTACTAAATTTTCAAAATTTTGTTACATAAATTTTTATAAAATATCTCGTTGAGACAAATTAATAATCGGACAATATTATTAATTTGTCTCAATTTTTTATTTATTCAATTGTTTTTTGCATTTACTAAATTGTTTTTAATTTTTGGACATAAAGTTTTGCTTTTTTAATATATCTTATGAGTTGAACTAATAATCAGAGAATATTATTAATTTGTCTCAATTTTATTTATTTATTAAATTATTTTTTATATACTATTTGTTTAAATTTTGGGACACAAATTTTTACTATTTTAAAATATCTCATTGAGATGAACTTATAATCAGAAAATATTATTAATTTGTCTCAATTTGTTTTATTTATTTTATTCTTTTTTGCATTTATTAATTAAACAATATATTAATTAGGCTCATTTGTTTTTGTATATTTAATTTTTTTTGCATTTATGGAATTGTTTTTAATTTTGCTCATAGATTTTTACTTTTAAAAAATATCTCGCCAAGACGAATCAATAATCAGACAATATTATTACTTTATCTTAACGAGGTATTTAAAAAATAAAAAATTATGTGCCTCGTCTTCCTGTCGGATTATTGCCGAATTTTATGACAACAACTTTATAATTACTTGTCAAAAATATATTCTTGGATCGATTACCACAAAATAAACCACTGTGGGCTTTTTAAGTGTGTGTGGACTTTATTTTGGAGATGAGCAGACACTGATTTGGTTTGGAGAAAGACAAGATATTTTTTTCTTTTTAAAAACATCTCATCGAGATGAGCTAATAATATTTTTTGATTATTAGTTTTCTTGATGAGATATTTTAAAAAAATAAAAAACTATATAAAAAGTTTTAAAAAAATAGTAAAGGCAAAAGATAAGTCTAAACAATGTTGTTTTAGTTTTTTTTTTTTTTTTTTTTGTCTTTTAGGAAATTTTTAATTTTTTGACATAATTTTAGGTTTTTAAAATATCTCGTCGAGACGAATTAATAATATTGTTTGATTATTGGTTCATCTCGATGAGATATTTTAAACAAATAAAATTTTATGCCTAGAAATTAAAGAATTCAATAGAAGAAAAAAAGTAAGTAAATACAAAAATTAAAAAATAAATGTGTGTTTGAGAGAGTGAGAGAGCAAGAGGAAGGGTGTAGGAGAAGAGAGCGAGAGAGTCAGCTGTGTGTTAGAGAGAGAGAGAGAGTCTGAACGAGAGAGAGAAAAGGGTTGTCAGATCATTCCTGGGTGGGTCCTACTTCAGCATTTTACCCATTTACACGTTTTAATAGATCTCATAATAACTTTCCGTCCAAAATAAGCCCTGAACGTTAACAATTAGACTCAATGGCACAAAATCAAAAGTATAAGGGAAAAATCAAATAAATTGAATATACAAGGACCAAAATAAGATATTTGTACAAGTACAGAGACTATTACAGTAAATTATTTCTCTTTTTATTAATTAAAACACGAATTAAAAGAAAACACATACTTATTAGATAAGAATAAGTAATTTTGAAATACAACTTAGTTAAAGAAGTAAAGCTACATATTAAAAGCATGAGAAAGATTCATCCTATACTTCTTAGGGAGAGAACCCCAAAAGATCGAATCCTTTGCTCATCTTATTACAATGGCCTCTGATCTTGAATGGTGGTATGTCTTTCTTAGATATGCTTAGTCCGGGTATAGATGCTATGACGTGAAATCCTAGAGACTCTATGTATCGTTGAGTCTTTTCTTCCATGGGGTCACTTCATATTTTCCTTAACCTAATTAATAAGCCCCGGGGGATAATGGTAATGGAGATGTATTGCGGCCTTCTCTTGTTCATCAAGTCAAATCTCATTCTTCTGCAGTTGATGTTACGGATCAGTCTCACTCTTTAGGCTAGCAGCTTTGCTCAGCATCTTCTGTCGATTGTCAGCCTGTTCAGAATCCCCATAAAAATACCACTAGATCTAGCATCTGTGATTTCGTATCCGGTCAAAATCTTGGCTAATTGATCGAAGTGAGTAGCTCCAGTAGACCTATAGATCATGGAAGAAAAAGGGTGAGTAGGCCCAATCACCATACTACACGTATAGATGCGAACCCCTCTCGTTACTGTACGTGCGACTCCAACCACATACGGCTTGCACAAAGACTACAAAATTCATCCCGAGCCTTTTCTTCCACCTCTCCTCTCTAATCCTCGATCAAACTTGCGTTCCCCAGGCGCTATGAAATGGAGGTATTTCATTTGGCGCATCTTTCAAAGGGAAGTCACCCTCTTCGAATTCTTGGTGGATAATTTCAAGTTGATTGGCACTGGGTTCTATATATTTTTCTCTTTCACTGGACACAAAATCGATTTTGGAATTTAAATTGACCAGAATACTTATTCTGGGTTTACATTGAGATTTCAAAATAAATTTACAAAGCAACTAAGGATAATGCAACATCGTGAGGTTGAGGTCTTCGTCAACTAGACCCGACTCTTCTTGCTTAGGTGAAATCTCTGTCTACTCTTCTATATTTGGCATGAAACACTATGGGAAGAGAAATTGCTCCATAAGTAATGATTCAATAGGAAAATATACTCCAAAACTATAACCAAAGATAGGTACAATATGATATATAAAACAGAGTAAACAACAACGAAAATAACATTGAACTTCAAATGTAGGTTCATTATGAATTTTGCATTAAAGTTTCTAGGAATTCTAATTAGGAACTCCAAATCTTATCCAACATATCTAACATCTTAGTTGATATTGACTAGTCTTTACCTGTATATGACCCGTAGTTCGAGATTATGTACTGGACTTGAATACCGACCCGGTAAGGAAGAAACCTTTTATCGTTCACTCAAATCACCTCATCCTAGCTAAATTCGACCAAACGTGGCGTCACCAGGTCAGGTACCAACTTACCTTAGCCGCTTTCTCTTTATTGACTCAAGAATGTCTAAGACACTAGCTGTCATACCCTTGGGTCCGGAGTTGCAAAACAGACGTTCTCGAGATCACCCTCAACATAGTCAAACAACTCCTAGTTAGGGTCTTTAAAATTGGGACTATAACCTAGTGGGACGAAGCCCACAAAATGATAATGATTATGTAGGACTCTAACCCTCATAAATCATCTTGGGACTAAGATAAAAATGATTATTCGGGATTCTAATCTACATAAATTATCTCAGGACTTTAACTCGAATAAAAATGATTATGTAGGACTCTAACCTCCATAAATCATCTCATGATCTAACTCATATAAAAATGATTATGCACTCTGTCAACCACCTCGGGACTCTAACCGGGATAAAATGATTATGCGGAACTCTAACCCTCATGAATTATCTCGAGGCTCTAATCCGAAAAAGATGATTGCATGGGAATCTAACTTCAATAATCCAGCTTAGCATCATGACCTCCAAAATCAATTAATAATTTTTTCATTAATGTTATTACTTGGCTGTACACAATTTTACTACATACAATGCTCACCCAACACCCTCCACTTCCTTGTTCAGGTGGCATTTAAACCGGTGTTTCTAATGTTCTTTTTAAGTTTTCCCGAAGCAATCCACAAAAACAATTATGCTCATTCTACAAAAAAATGAGCAGTACGACGGCTGTACCCAAAACTTCCAATAAGTTCAACAATTCAAAAATCCAGCAACAACAACGACTTATATTACAACAAACAACATCTTACATGATTATAATATATAATCAACAACAGACCATAGCGTAAGAACGAAGACAAAGTCTCACGGGCATTCCTGCCTTCGTGAGATTTCACGGGGATCCATTGACATAACCAAAGAGCAGTGAATGCCTGTGCAAAGTGTACATACAATTGGGTATGTTTGCTGTTCAGAAAATTGTATCTAATTATCCAAAGAGCACTATGGAAATTATGCATTTCTGGACAGGTCGCTCGAGCGTCCTAAAAAAGCTTAGCGTTTTAACTTAAAAAAATTAAAATTAAAATTTTTTGGAGGTAGCTCAAACGATCTAATAATAATAATATTTTTTTTGGAAAATCAAAGACCTCGCTCGAGCGACCAAGCTCACCCGAGCGAGATACGAAAGGATAGATTCTGACTTTTTCTAACTTTCTGCAAAATAGAACAAAGTGTGGAATTTAGTTAGGTCGTTCGAGCAATCATAACTTGCTCGAGTGAGCCTTCGTTTTTTAGATTTTGTAATTCTTCTGATTCTGAATTTTCTAACACAAACAGTACATAAAATCTTATATTACAGACTGAAATCATGCGAGATAAACAAAAATAAACTACCTAGGGGTTAGAGGTAAGATCTCCTACCTCGATCAATGAAAATCACAAAAAATAACGGATTGATTCGGAGAAACTTTAGACATTCCAGCAGAACCTCACCTCAAGAACTCTCTAACTCAACTCTCTAATACTCTAATGCTTGGAATTACAAAAATTGGAGAAGAAAAAAAGAAGACTAGATTTCCTTTTATAGATATCACTAGCCGCTGGGGCACACATAACGTGTGTGCACGTCAAGCATTTGCAATATGTAAAAGTAATATATAGTTTATTTTACGTATTTTGTACGTAACACAAGTTTGTGAGTTGAAATAACAATATATGAATGTATGCTCACATGTTACACGTACAATTTATAATGTAGTATAATAATGTGTCAAGTACTCTGTGAATATGAGATGCTATACATATATATTATGCTAATGCCTCCTTGGCCTCCAGAAACCTAAATATTCATGTATTAACTTTTATAATTCAAATTCTTTAGCTCTAATTGTGCACATCCATTTCCAATAAATATTGTAAAAGCCAAGTGAATAGTGTAAAATCGATGAAAAAAGTATCACTTGTGAAGTTGATATGAAAATATAGATAAAGAATGTATTGTTGTATATGTATTGAAGTGTTTGTAATACTAAATAGGTGAAAAAAATGCGATCTTTGTTGTCTAATAGAACAAACACTAAGACCTTAATTGAGTCGGTGAAGATCAAATCTGTTTATTAAAGTGCTTCTCTGATTGCTCAAGACATCTCTTTTCAACTGAGAAACAAAACAAGATCCTTTCGTTCCATTTTTAGTAAAATAGTGAAGGATATTCCATTAGTAATGAAAAAAGGGGTGGAGGGGATCCATATATGTAGCTTTAATGAGTACCTTGATTTTCATCAGCGCTTGATCGGTTGTCTTATTGTCATCGCGAACATTTTCCACAAGCTACAGCTAAGTTATAGGGTCACACATTCCTGTTTGGTAACACTAGGGAAGTAGTTTGCGTGCTAACAAGGCTATGACAATAAGGATGTCCATTACAAAATTATCTAGTGTATAAATTTTCTTCAAAATCAAGATAATCTAAGCAGTAAAATAATAAAAACCAATAGATGATGTCATGCTAGTTGGAGGTGCATTGTCCATCATGTAACGGACAAGATTAACACAAATGAAACTCACAGGGTAACAAGAATTATTTTTGAAAAAAATCGTACGAGAATTCAAACTATTGGCTACCATGCGATCATCCTTTTGTCCTGAGTTATTGGTTATTGTATTCAAGTTATTTGCTTCACAATGTTATTGGCTACATTTCATTTTGTTATTTATGTGATTGTCTTCCTAATTCATGTTTATAGCATATTCGGAAATCCTTTACGCTATTTTGGTAATTGTCTTCCTAATTCACCAAATATGATTTACCATATTAAATTTTAAGTATGTATAAATGGACATAGTTTTAATCTACCAATTTATGATTAAATGATATCACTTAAAAATGACAAAAAGATAAACTTACAACTCAAAATAATGACAAATACGTTAAGTTATGTAAAATTAGGACTAAAACATAACTCACAAATTTTGATAGAATGAAAACCTACGCTGCATGCGCAAATAGGATTTTGATTTAAAATTTTTTTTTTTATACACACTTAACTTTTTTTTCTTAAGAACAACTTTCTTCGATCAATTTATTGACAAGTAAATAGAGCCCATGAGAGTACAGAATAAGAAAAGAAAGTAATGTAAATTTAAATTTTGTTAACGAGAGGAAGTAATTTTGCACAAGTATACAATTGGAGAATTTTTTTTACTTATGCCATTTTCCTCCAAAACGCTGCATTCCCAGTTGCAACATCTATATTGTGCCTTTCGGCCCCATTTGGAAAAAAATTATTTCCCATAATTTCCAAGAATAGTTGTCTAAAGTAAAAATAATTCAAAAATCGGTCCAATTCTTATTTTCAATAATTTTTAGTAATCGGTCGAATAAATTATTTCCAATAATATCCAAAAGTTTCTTGAAATTATTAGTTTGGAAATTATTATAATTATCACTATTCTTATTTCCAATAATTTTCAAATCGGACTAACTTTTACTCTTCAGAAATTATTGGACCAATTTTGACTTTGGACTACCACTCTTTGGTTTTACTTCCAAAGTTATTGAAATTTCTAAAGAATAAAAATCGGTCTGATTTGAAAATTATTGGAAATAAAAATTGTTTTTATTTCTTCATCGTCTTTAGTGAATGTTTTCTTTTAGTTTTTAAATATTATTTTATACTTTTTAAATTATTTTCGTAGAGACGGATTAATAATTTATAAAAATTTAAGACAAAAATATCAAAGTCATAAAATAAATTAGATAATCAAGTATCTATCATTTTCAGAGAGAAAGTGAGTGACTTTCTTTTGGTGGTTTAGGTCCTATCTAATTAGGCCTATCTATACTATATATTATTGCAGGAGTGATTTCGTAAGAAGGCCTCTAGGAGCGACAAGTGGCGGAACTTTATTGGTTTGTCGTCAAAGTTTTTTAGTGATACATGTTAGCTTACCACAATGAAAGATAATAAGAATCTTTTTTGATTTCAAATTCAAAAAACTTACCATATTTCAAATCTAATACTTTTACTTCCATAAATTTCTCTATTTATTTATGTCTATACACATACACATATATATAGCTTTCTATATTTAATTTTGATTTTCAAAATAAAAATAGAAATAAATATAGCTATTCTTACATAGAAATTAAAATTTGATCTACAATTTCTTACAAATATATAAAGATTATATCATTTTTCATTACTCTTGATTTTGATTTTTTAAAAAAGTACTATGTCTTTTTTTAAACTTTCATTTATTGTATTATAAAATGTATTTTACAATAAATAAATTTTAAAAACATGCAAAATATATTTCTATAGCTACAAAGGGTTTTTTATTATCAAATGAGGTTGTGCATTGACGTTTCTGTCACCGTATGTCACATTGAATGAGTTAAAGTTAAATTTAATTAACTCATCCTTGGCATGTTCAACGAATTAGTAAACCCAACTAAGAGATGGTGGGCTCAATAAATTAGTTCAACAGTTCTTTTATTTTATTTCTCTCTATAATTTTTTTCTTTTTTATTTTCATCACCACCACTACTACTACAACTAAAATAATAATAAAAATAATTAGTATTATTATTGTTATTATTATATTTAAGTAAAAGTTTTAAGTTTTGAAATGAGATAATTAAAGACATTCAAGTATGATAAACTCCTATTATGTATAGAATGTAGGGCATTTATATATTTGTAACTATCTGTCTCGAGCCAATGCACCAAACTTGATTATAGATACTCATAAATGTTAAATTTAAGAGAATAAAATTTCTTAATTTAAGATTATCTCTTCAATCTCATAATGAGTAATGACCCATGCAATTACATCCTTGGAAAACTTTGTCGAGATTGATTTCAGATTTGCAATAATATGCCCCATCAAAGGTGGTTTTTGCAACTTTTAAAAAACTAATTAATGATAAGGTTCTTAGATTGTGCTTTAATTTTATGAAATACATGAAAAATATTACTTCAAATATAATTAGTGCTTTGTTTTATTTGTGATAAAGTGTCCAAGTTACAAAAAAGATATTTTATTTTGAAGAATAAATAGAGTTTAGGTATTGATTTTGAAATTAAAAATAAGTCAGGTAAAAACTATAAAACATGAAGAAATTCAGTAAAATCAAATATATATGCATGCATATTTTTAGAATAGTAAGACTAGGTAAGCAATCGGAGAATCAAATTTTTACTATAAAGAATTTTTGTTAAAATATCAAAAATAATTTAAATTATGTGGTTGGATTGAAAGTTTTTATTATTTTAAATTTTTTAAATAATTACTAAATTAATTCATTTTTCAGTAGGAGAGTGATTCTCTCTCTTATTGAGAGACGTCATATGTACATATTATTATATTTTTAGTGCTTTCATACACATTAACAATTAATTATCAAAGTGGCACGAAAGAATAGAAAAATATATATAGTGTAACGAAAAAAGTCAACTTTATAATTTTTATCTCTTAACTTTCAAATTAACACGAGCATATATAGCACGGGTTTGTTGTCGGTGCAGAAAAATAAAAGGAAGAAACCCATCTCTCTCTCTTGTTTCCACCCTCTCTTTCCTTTACCAGATTTCTTAGTGGGTCCCATACCTCTTTAAGCCGATTTGTACTCTATCTATACCTGAGGTATGTACCCATAGCGTAATTGGGATGAAAGGAATAAACAATAAAGGAATGAAAGGGATGAACAGTAAAAGAGATTGTTTCTGTTTATTATATGCAAGGAAAGGATATGAGTAGGAAAAATAACTTAATCGGTATATGACAATCCATAAGGCTAACAAAAAAATTTCATGGACCATAATGTGGATTACGCAAAGAAACTGATTAATGCATATTGCTTATTACGTTGGCTTCCACAAAATCACCCCAAATAAATAAGAGGGAAACTGTTCACACTACAAGAAAATACACATTCGCCGACCAACGATTTAGTCGCCGTATGTCGCATATTTAGTCGCCAAATGGTTTGCCCGACTAAATCTTTTAGTCGCAAAATTGGTCGCCAATTCGAGGTCGGTAAATGATTTTGGCGACCAAATGAGGTTGGTCGGCAAATGTTCGCCCAATATTGCCGACTAAGGCTGTGGTCGGTAATTTTATTGGCGACCAAACTGTTTTTTTCGCTAAATCATTATTTGGCAACCAAAATAGTTTGGTCGGCAAATATTCGATCCAATGCCGACTAAGGCTGTGGTCGGTAATGTAATTGGCGACCAAACTGTGTTGTGTCGCTAAATAGTTGTTTTTCCGACCAAAATGGTTTTGTCGCCAAAAAAACGAAACGCCGACTACTGCTATGGTCGGTAATGGTTTGGGGATTCTAAAGCATTAGGAACTTTCGGCGACCAATATTTGTTTAGTCGGTAAAACAGTTAAGTGCGAAAAAAAATATGCGGTGACAGCTATTTGATCTCCCTGTCGTTCATTGCAAAACACTACCAAAATGCATCAAAATACTATAAAAATCATACAGGCATATTCCATCCGACAAAATCATTAAAGTATCACATCTTCCATTAAACAAAACGTGGCTATTGGGAAGACAATTGATCCAAAAAGCATTGTAACTATTAACAGCTGCACTGAATGGGGAAGAGAACACAGATCAAAACAACAGTTTACAGCTTGCAATGGAAGAAAAAAAATACAGAGATCAAAATAGCAGCCGCAACCAACGATATCAAAACAGAGAGTAAAACCAGCCAAAGATCAAATGGAACCAGCAGCTGCACAAACCAAAACAGCCCTGTTAGTAGCAGCAGCAACCAAAGACACTATATGTTGAGTGTCCAAGTGAAACATCAGCAGCAGCCAAAGACACTATAGTAGCAACCAAAGACACCAAAGGCAGGAAACATCATTAGCAACAGCAACAGATTTGTCCAAGTGAAACACACACTTTCATAGCACTTCAAATATTGAGGGTGGTAGGATTTCATTGTTTAGTGAACATCTTATTTCAAATGTGGGGTTTTACTATGTATTCTAGTTAAATACCTATATGATTGATGTGGCTAGTGGGTGTATCTAATGATTGATGTGGCTGGTGGGTGTTCGATGTAACACAATTTTGTAGTACATGGGAAATGAATTATAAGGCCTAGTTTGTATCGCTTTTGTTTTAGTATTTTTGTTGTTATTTTTTCACAAAACCCACAAAATTTGTTTGGAAAAATGTTTCTAAAACTATTTTATAGCAACATTTTTCCAAAATTTTTCTTCTGATAGTAAACCCTTTTTTATGGTCCACAACAATAAACCCTCTTTTATTGAACATAGGTTTATGCTCTACAAGAACTCTCATAGCTCACATCAATCCTGCTTCAAAATTAATGCTCCAAGCTTACAACCACCACATTATATTCAGTGGTCTCCCTAAAGTCACTGTCACATGGTTAGATAGAACAAGTTATGTAACCATGGTTGGATAGAACACAACCATAGGAACAGAACAAAACAAAAGAGTAAACCTCGGACAATTAAAGGCCCTGGAAGCTTCCAGCCCTAAGGCTCCACTACTCCTCAACCCAATTACGTCAACCAATTTCATGCTCTTTAATACATGTATCTCGCCCACTATTTCGAATTTTAATTTATGTTCCCTTTACATATTCATTCATTATCTTTCTTTACAAATTCGATATATTAATTTTCAAAATATTTTTTAATTAACCTCCTAAAATTAAAATCTGCCTATTCTAATAACTAAAATGGTCCCATAGAATTGCACTAACCGCAAAGTTCAACAATTAGTAAATGATGGTAAGGCCAAGACAATTGGCGTTGCAGGACCACGGAATACTCATCTTACTCGTGAATGATGTGGGGGGTGGATGTGTGTGTATCTGTTCGGTCTGGATACCGAAGACAGATAGTCTAATCACTGGGCCGAACCCATCTGCCGTCAAGCGTGACAATGGGCCGAAGATAACACTGTCGAAGAGATGACAGGCCGAAGACCCATCATCTTATGGCCCGTGGTTGTGCATATCTTGGCCTACTACAATTATAAAAAAATGTAAATGCATAAATGACTAGATCACAATTAAACATAAACTAATAATTTTAAAATAATTAAATTTTATTTTTAAAATTTTTGGGTCGTTACAAAACAAGATTGATATCTAAAATAACATTTAGATAACATATGGATTTTCCTCTTTTAAATGGGCCAATGCCATGTGGGACTCTAATGCATATGGAACGCGGCACGACTACCATTGAGACTCTAAACAAAATTATACTTTTCAAGATCGTTCAGCACATCGAGTATAGTTTAACATATCTAAACTGTCCAGCCATAGCTCGCTCGGGCGACTTAAACAAACTCACTGTGCGAATTCAAAAAGTTGAAATTTTTAGGGGGTCACTCAAGTGACCTCAGTGGCTTGAGCGATCTATTAAAATTTTTTTTTTTTAAAAATATAATTTATTTAACATTAGAAGACGTCTTTGGAGCGAGATACTAAAAGACAAATTCCGTCTTCTCTGTATTTTTTTGAAAACACAGAACAGGGACCGAAAATGGTCAGATCACTCGCGCGAGCTGTCATCTTCCACGTTCCTTAAAACTACGTTTTCTGGTTTTCCAAACACAAGCATAATGGAAATTCATGATTAAAGTACCCAAAAACATACAATAACAACAGAACTAAAATACCTAAGAATTGGAGGTATCTTTCTACCATTATGCGTGAAACTATAAGTGAAGAATCAAAGGTAAAACGATAAAAATTCGGTTGAACGAAGCACCGACAGTCGTCAATGGTTACCCTTTCTCACAACCCTCCGGCAACGATTCCACGTTTTGTCACTTTTCATTCGTGATAGAGAAATTTGGGACCACACTCATCAAGACGTACGAGAAGATGACTAGGAGTATATGTCCTGAAGCCAATATCGGACCACAAGTTTGATGTCTTCTGATATTTCATATATATATGTCAACCCACAAGTGTACGTATAGAAATCATCCATACATCCATTTCACATTTTCCATGTCCTTTCTAACACAAAGTCTGATTCCTGTCAATTGATGTTTGTGGTAATTTGGTTTTCTTGGTTAATCTTATTCATCATCTTGTATTATAGTTTACATATAGGACTAGTTGGATTTGGGAATTAAGCGCATGAGGTTAGATTTTTTTTTTTGATAAGACATGAGGTTAGATTAAGGCGTCAAATTCTGTATTTTTCTTTATTTGTTTCCCGTTTTGTGATTTGAAATTAATGGTACGAGACTATTATAATTCTTATATATATGTAGGGTATTATATTATCTCGGGGGGAGGGGGTGAGACTGTCAATCCAGAATAAACAAAAAATGCGGAATGCTAATTGTACAATTGTCACTAAAATAAAAATTATAGAACAGATCTAATTTTTCTCTTCAATTCTTCATTATTCGCCGCTCTCTCTCTCTTTCTCTCTTTCTCTCTAGGATGTAATTAGCCGGTCCATTTTGGTCCCAACCAGGAAAAAAACTAGAATTGAATTGAAAATTTCAGTTTATAATTTTGTAAAATGAAATCGAATCAAATTATATCGGTCTGGTTTCTTCAATTTTTGTTCGATTGGTTCAATCCGATTTTTGAATTGGTTAAATCAAGTCAAATGTAAAAAAAAAAAAAAAAAAATTAAGTTTTCGATTCACAAATAAATATTTGAATACTAACAAGTTAAGTCCAAGATAAAATAACACATATTATCAAAAATTTAAAAAATAAAGAATTGTCTATAAGTTCACATATGATATTGAGCGTATAGCAGTTGAAAAGGGTTTGGGAGTTTTTGGAAACCTAAAATATAAATTTTAGGGGCAAAACAACACTTTTTTATTTTTATTTTTTTATTTTGCAGAAATAAAGAATTACATACACGAATTTTAATAATTTGATCCTCATACATAAGAAATGAAAATGAAAACAGGAATGAGAGATATCTCATTCCAAGTTTTTCACTTTTCTTTCCTTTTTTTGGTATTGACAGAAAAATTTGAGCTAACACTCAATGTGGGCCGAGGGACGTGACTGGAGACTGAAGTATGTCCATGGAAGCCTTAGGACCACAAGTTTAGGCTATGTTTGGTTAGGTGTTTGGGAGATTTTCTCCCAAACATTTTTCTCCCAGACAAATTTCTAAGACACTTATAACCAAACAACATCTCAGAGTTTTGTTTCTAAAAATTGTTTCAGAAACACTCAAAACGAACACTTTTCTTATTTCGCACATCAAGATCATGTCAACTGTCATGACTGTGAATAGCAATCCTCCATGCATTTCATGATTGTTTTGTTCATTGAATTTTCCCAATAAAAATCGCATATAAATACTTCCCAAATTCATAGCACAAAGCCACAAACTATAGAGTGGATTTTCTTGATTTCACTCGAGATTTTTGTTCTTGTACAGTTACACAATGGCAGCATCTTTACCCTCTCTAGTGTTCACAGTGACAAGAAAAGAGCCGAGACTAGTGGTGCCCGCAGAATCAACACCACGTGAATTAAAGCAACTCTCAGACATAGATGACCAAGGAGGTCTCCGGTTTCATATTCCAGTGATAATCTTTTACAAAAACAATCTTTTCATGAGAGGAGAAGACCCCGTGAGTGTGATTAAAGAAGCCATAGCTAAAGCACTTGTATTTTATTACCCATTGGCTGGGAGGCTTATTGAAGGGCGTAATAGGAAACTTGTGGTGGATTGCACCAGCGAGGGAATTTTGTTCGTAGAGGCGGAAGCGGATGTTGAGCTCGATCGACTTGGTGACACGATTTGTCCAGGGTATCAGTACATGGAGGAGCTTCTGCATGGTGTTTCTGGATCTGATGGGATCCTTGGTTGTCCTCTCTTATTGGTTCAGGTAACGTTACCGACAAAATAATAGTGAAGTAAAGTGACGTTAATGAAAAACAGAAATGTATTATATGTTCATTTTGGTAAAAAAATATTTGAGAGAAAGTTAAAGCATATTAGTCTAATTATGTAACAATTAATACATTTTTTTGCTAATTGCACTCATAAAAATTAAGGACAATAGCTATTTCCCCGTATTTTTTTTTTTTCCACCTGAGCAGTGCCTCAGTGGATATGCATAAAAGAGAGCTGATATCTTTAGGGCCAGAGATATTTGAGGCTCTTGGTGAATCTAAAAATAAGAACGCAATAAAACTACAGAACATATAAACATCTTTTTTTTTTTTTTACTTCACAATTTACATAAATTAATTTAAAACTTACACTGAAAGGTAGACCGACATAATCTTGCTTACTTTATCAATATATATAGTTGAGATCTCATAAAAAATAATAATATTTAATATTTTGTAACATGTATATCATTAATCACATAACTAAAAAAATCCTTACCATACCTTGAGATGTCATAAAAAACAATACTATTTAATAGTTTGTAACATATATATATATATATATATATATATATATATATATATATATATATAAATATAGTTAATCACATAACTGATAAAATCCTTACCTTGCGATGAGAATTTGTTATTAGCTTAAAGTAGCAAAATTTTTAATTTTTGATTCATCTTCGATGAAATATTAAAAATACAATATCATAAGTAAAGAAACCATTGATATAAAACTTAATTTAGTTTTTTAACAAAGGGAAAAGCTATATGAACCAACATTTTTTTAGCCCAGTATTAGACCAACGTCTAAATTCTTCGTTCCCAATTAAATTTTAATTATCAGAACCGTTTAATGTGTTTAAAATATATTTTTAAGGGTACTCGCGAGAAATCAGCTCAAAATATTACCGGAAAGGGCTTGATCCAAACATTGGTTCATAATACAGTTTCTGTCAGCATTTGAACTACTGCTTGGATCAAGTAGTTTTCGGTAATATTTTGAGCTGATTTCTCGCGGGTACCTTTAAAAACATGTTTTTAAACACATTGAATGGTTCGGATTATCAACATTTAATCGGGAATGAAGAGTTTAGGCGTTAGTCTAATATTGGTCTAAAAAAGTGTTAATCCATTGAGCCTTCCCCTTTAACAAATAAGAATTATTTGAATTAATCTGTTCAGAACTAATAGAAAAGGTAAAAAAAAATAATAATTGAAAGCTGACAAAAGAGAAAAGGCTCACTTGGCAACACATCCAAGCTAATTATTTTTAAATTATAATTTTTAAAAAAAAGTACGAGGGAAAACAAGTATCATCTTTGCATTAAAATATACAAAGTTCCGAAAACAAATTAAATTCAATGAATATGTTGTCTTATTGACTAAAGTGTTCTAAGGAAACCCAAGTCAGAGTTCAAACTCTCTGTCAGACTTCAAATTCAATTGATCTGGCGGATACATACAATATTTAATATATTTTTGTTAGCCTTCAACAATCATGCTACTATAAAATATTTACACATGGATGAGGTAAGTTATTCTATTTTGGTTTATAGTTTCTCTTGGTTATATGGTTTATCTGGAGAGATATCAAATTTTGAGAAATAACGAATAGTCTAATCAATACACAAATGTATATATAACTCCTCAGGAATTTCAATCTCGTTGATATTCATCACTGTAGGAATTGGGTCCAACTTTTTCGATGCCACTTCTCATCGATCGACTTCTAAAGTATAAGAAAGGAGTGTGGTTTGTTTGATAAATTCCTACCTCTATCGGATTGTTCGATGCAATGTTAGGATCAAAATTAAATAAAATAAATAAAGACATAATATTTACGAGGTCCGGCTTGGCAGTATACCAAGTTTACTTTGATGGGGTGGCAGAAAACTTTCATGAGGAAATTATAATTTGGAAGAAGAGGAGAAAATAACTCAAACTCACTCAACTCTCACAAATCTTTCTGATTTTTTCCACATTCTACAAATAGTCAAATACCCCAATATATGAATATAAAGGAAGACATTGACCTCAATTTTTGGACATGAAAACTCAAATCCATTACCGATAAGGGTGTGAAACTCATCAATAAGGCACACATTACTAAATACACATGCATACATGAAATTTGATTATATGTTTAATTACTTGTACAACAAATGTGCATATGAGATGTTACATTTAGTGTTTACGTCAATATCTTTCTTGAATTTCTATGAATGTAGGTGACCCGATTTAGATGCGGTGGATTCAGCTTTGCTGTACGCCTGAACCACACAATGAGTGATGGAGTTGGGTTGGTCCAATTCTTAAATGCAATCGCTGAGTTTGCTCAAGAGAAAGAAACTACAATACTTTCTGTGCCACCCGTTTGGCAAAGACACCTCCTATCCGCAAGACAACCTCCCCGGATAACATGCCTGCACAATGAATACGAACAAGTAGCCAACATCAACGATGATGATAACAACACAAACACCTTCCAAAAATCATTCTTCTTCGGTCCCAAAGAGATCAGAGCCATTCGAAACCATCTTCCCCCACATTCAAGAACGTCCACATTTGAGGCACTCACAGCGTGTTTATGGAGGTGTCGCACTCGTGCGCTCACGCTAGACCCCAATGACACCGTTCGAGTTTTATGCCTTGTTAATGGTCGCGGCTTACATGGCCTGCTCTTGCCTCAGGGGTACTATGGCAACGTCATTGCCTATTCGGCAGCAGTTTCAAAAGCTGGAAAAGTTTGCACCTTTCCGCTAGAATACGTGGTGGAGTTGGTGAAGATGGCAAAGGCCCAAATGAGTACCGAAGAGTATTTGAGGTCGGTGGCGGATCTTATGGTGATTAAAGGGCGGCCTTCTTATCCCGTGGTAGGGACTTTTATAGTTTCTGATTTAAGAAGTCTTGGCTTCAACGCAGTAGATTTTGGGTGGGGGAAACCGGTGTATGGCGGAGTGCCGAGGGTGATACCTTTGAGTAGCAGTTACATGAGTTTCAAAGATGGAATTGTGGTATCAATAAGCTTGCCACAACCAGTCATGGAAAAGTTTGAGCAGGAGTTGAACAAAATGACCAAGGAGCCTTTGGATGGTTCCCCTGCTCAGGGGCCCTCTAAAATTACATCCATGCTCTAAATTTGGGAGTTATATTTTATTAATTTGGAAGTTATATTTTATTAGTATTTTCAGAGTTATATTTTTGTCATGTTCATGGGAGTTAAAAGTGTGAGTTTATTTTGTGCTTATGAGAATAATAAAGTTAGTGGAGATTATGAGTATTATGGTTGCTAATTAGGAATAGAGTTACATTTTGTGTATAGAATAAATTTGCATGTAATCTAGTGCTTCTAGTATGAGTGGGAATAAAAAAATTTAAGTCTTCTCCTACATTTTAATCTTCTTCATATTGTGAGTGTGTGCGCTCTTGGTCTTTACAAAGTGTATGAATTGTTTGGAGTTTTTAAATTATTCTAGGTTTTTGTTGAAAAACAAAGTAGGTATGAATTCAAGGCAATAAGATCCGATAAAGGTGGTGAATTCATATAAAATGAATTTAAAATTTTTTGCAAAGAAAATAGTATTCGTCATCCTCTAACGGTTCCAAGATCACCTCAACAAAATGGAGTTGTCGAAAGGAGAAACCAAACTATTCTCAATATGGCTCGGAGTATGTTGAATAGCAAGAAAATTCTGAAAGAGTTTTGGATGGAAGTCGTTGATTGTGCTATCTACTTATTGTTGGAAAAAATGGATTTAATCCATAATTTTGGTGATATTTGTCCCAAAGATTAAAGGGTCCCTTAAGACCACTTGAGGTGAATCTTAGTGGGTTTGTGTACTCCCATATGAGGAGTTTGAACCTTAAAAAGAATGGTTAAAATCCATTAAGGTTTGAATGAGAAATTGATTATCTAAGTATGCACCATGTGTAGTATGCGAGAGGGTGATAGGTCGCGCACGCCGCCGCCGGCGCCTACCTTGGTCCATGGGTCATGGGTCTATATTTGGGCTTGGCTTGGCTTGGCTTGGCTTGGTTTGACATTTTTTAGTGTTTCTGAAACTACAGTGAACAATCCTCGTTGCACTACAGTGAACACAATTTCAATTCTTGCTTCTCTTTTGGATAGTAAGTAAAAATTTAAAAAAAAAAAAAAATGTTTTGGTCAGTGGTTTTCGGGTATACTATTAATCGAAAACAGTGAACAGTGGATTTCGAAACAGTGATCGTATCTTGTGGAAACATAAATATATGTATTACGGTAACGCAAAAATCCAACAGTAAAACCAAATTGTTTACTATCAGTATTTTTTCCATTGGTTTTTCGCACATTGTTTATTATATAATACTTTGTGTTCTATTAATATCATTAGTGTAGTTAATCCATCAGCAGTTGACAAATGGAAAAACTTGTGTCTTGGAAACAATATTTTTGGCTATTTGAAACAGTGCGCTGGATAGTGCCTTGCATTCTTTTTTTTTTCGCTAAAAACCATTCGCTTTTGTATAGATAATCAAAGTAGAGGTTACAATGATTATCCGGGATTCCATAGTGGATTAGAATCCCAGGAAAATGACAAACTAAAGACATACATAATCAGCCCTACTAACACATTAATATGACCCCTTTTTATAACCCATACGTATGACCCATATATTATCAGTAAGGAGTAAATCCCCTTACTGACATTTATGGCCCATTTTGCTATAGATTTCCATGACCCACCACACCTTCCAAACACCTGAGGAAGTCTTGCACCGAGTAGTGGACGGTTATCTTTGTCTTTGTCCATTCTACTGCCCTAACTTTGATAGTCTCCCCCAAATCTTCCTCCGTAATTCTGATGCCATTGAATGCTAGGTTGTTGCGAGCCCCCCAAATCGACCAGAGAGTTGCATACATGGTAGCCGTCCATAGGACTTTGCCCGTCTTGTTCAAGTGGATTTGTGGCCGCTGCTGGAGGATATGGTCGACGGAGGCTGGAATCGCCCATTGTATCTTCCACCACCTGATGATGATGCTCCACACCCTTCCAGGTATAATTGCAATGAATTAGTAGGTGATTTTTTGTTTCTTGTTCCACGTTACACCAATTGCACCTTGCACCTTCTTCCCCTGCTGCTATGATGCCCTTTTGAATTAGGTTAGCTTTGGCCCCAAATGCATTTTGCACCGCCCTCCAAACGAACAATTCCACCTTAGGTGGACTAACACCTTTCCAGATACCTATCAAAAATTGGTTTTGTGTGTGTGTTACTTGCTCCCATCTCTTATAAGCCGAAGCCACTGTAAATGGTTTGCCCTGATTCCAAGCCCAAATTAGGGAATCCTGGTCTGAGCTTGAAGGAACTTGAAGTCTAATCCTTTCCATCAACTCTGCCAACAGTTCTTTCTCCCATTCGAATAATTCCCTCCTGAAGTGTATGTCCCAGTTGCCATTGGTGAGCATGTTTGCTATGATCCTTTCCTTCTGGATTGATATGGAGTATAATCTTGGATACTGTTCTCTCAAACTCCAGTCCCCTATCCATGGATTTTCCCAAAATAATGTTTGGTGCCCTGATTTGACCTATATTTTGAAGCCTTGAGTCACTAGATTAGCAAACTCCCCATTTGAATTGGGGCTTCCTAATGCGCATATGTTTTTCCATACTTGGGATGCTTGGGCTGCACTAAAGTTAGTTGGTAATGAAGGCAGCCAACAACTGTTATCCAGCCCATACTTCCTCTTGACTACTCTGACCCATAAAGCATTTGGTTCTCCGTTAGATCTCCACCACCATTTGAGGAGTAGTGATGAATTGTGAACCACCAATCTCTTGATCCCCAAACCTCCATACTCTTTACTTCTTGATAGGAGCTCCCATTTAAGGTAGTGAATTTTCCTTTTGTCTTCTTGATCACCCCAAAAGAAATCCCTTTGCATCTTCTCTAGCTCTTTAGCCACCGCCACTGGGATTTTCTAGATAGACATCAGGTAAAGGGGTAGATGAGAAAGGATGGATTTTATCAGAACTAGACGCCCTGATTGTGATAGAACCCCTTGTTTCCAGGCTGCCAATTTATTTCTTGTTCTATTCACCACCTTAGACCATGTTCCTCTTCTCTTAGAGTTGGCTCCAAGTGGCATTCCCAGGTATTGTATAGGTAAACGATCCCATTTACAGCCCAAGGAGTTGGCTAGGGTCTTCCCAGTATCTTCATCCAATCCCACTGGACAAATAATAGACTTATGGAAGTTAACCTTCAAACCCGAGATTAAGTTAAAGCACCGTAGGATCCTTTTAATATTCCTGAGTTCTTCCTCATCATGGTTGGCGAATATAATGGTGTCATCGGCGAACTGAAGATGGGTAATAGTCTCACCATATCTGCCCACTTTAACCCCTGTTATTAATCCCACATCCTTGGCCCTGTGGAACAAGATATTAAGGCCTTCTGCTACTACATTGAATAGAAAAGGTGATAGAGGATCACCCTGCCTCAATCCTCTCTCCGGTTTGAAAGGTCTGGAGGGAGAGCCATTGATAAGTATAGAGATAGAAGTAGAGGAGATGCATGCATTTATCCAGGAGTTCCATTTATCCCCAAAACCCAGAATTTCCAGCATATTTATTAAGAAAGCCCAATTTACACTATCAAATGCTTTCTCGAAGTCCAGTTTGAGAATGATTCCTGATCTGCTAGATGTCTTCCACCAATGAATAGTCTCGTTGGCTATTAGAATTGCATCCACAATTTGTCTCCCCCCCATAAAGGCCGCCTGTTCGGATCCAACCAATTTGGGCATAACCTGTTTTAGTCTTTCAGCCAAAACCTTAGCCAGTAACTTGTATACACTGCCTATCAAACTTATGGGTCAGTAGTCATTGAATTCATTAGCTCCTGGGAGTTTAGGAATGAGAACGACAAAGGTGTGATTGAGATTAGGATAGATGATACCGTGTAGATGGAAATCTTTGAAAAATTCCAGGATCTCGCCCTTCATGAACTTCCACGCGGCCTTTATGAATTTAAAGTTAAATCCATCCGGTCCTGGAGCCTTGCAACTATTGCAATTATTAAGAGCCCTCTCTATTTCCTCCATTACGAATTCCTTTTCCAGAGCTACAGCCTCAGCTCATGAGAGTCTTGCGTGTGCTTCTTCCTGTAATTTAGGCCTGTTAGTGGAGTTTTCTTGAATCTGGATTTGAAGAAAGTGATTGCTGCCTCTTTAAGGAGCAAGGGGTCCTCCAATAAACTTCCTCTGAAGTTGATTGACGTAAATTTGTTGTTCCTAAATCTGTTGGCAGCAGATAGTTGAAAAAATCTGGTGTTTCTATCCCCTTCTTTGAGCCAATCTATTCTAGACTTTTGCCTCCAGAACATTTATGCCTTAGTTGAAATACTGTGAAGATGAGACCTGATCTTCACTTTCTCCTCTCGGACTTGGGAATTAATGGCGTTGGCATTCTCTTCTTGCATCTCCAACGCATGCATTAGCTCCTGGGCTGCCTTAAGACTCGCATTAATATCTCCTTCTTTTGATTTATTCCATGCTATAAGACTCATCTTCATAGCGTGGAGTTTGCTAGAGATTCTACACCCTGCGCTTCCGCTGTGGTGGTGCCCGAGCCAAGCCGTTTGAGCTGTCTCCAAACATTTGGGGGACAATAGCCAGAAATCATAAAATCTGAATGGCTTAGGACCCCAATTTATATCCTCATCTGATATAAGAACTGGGGCATGATCAGAAGTGACTCTAGGAAGCCCCCATTGAGTAAATTTAAATGCTTCTAGGAAATCCTGAGTAGCCAGGAATCTGTCCAATCTTGATAAGGATGGCTGGCTTTGGAAGTTAGACCACGTAAACTTTCTCCCATGCATAGGACTGTCCACACTCTCCATTTGGTTTACAAAGGTAATGAAGGCTGGCATTCCTCTATTTGCACTTGTACTATCCCCTTTCCTCTCTTCCGGTCTAAGGACTTCATTGAAATCGCCTCCCATACACCATGGTACATTATACCGCCTCTTGACTGCCAATAAATCTGCCCATAACTGATTTCTGTGTAATATATTGGATGGAGCATAGATGTTAACCAGAACACATTCCACTTGGTCATTTATCATGCCATGCATTAAAATATAGCTTCTTGTAGGAAAAGGATATCTGGTTGTTTAAGATTCAGTAACTTTCTAAGCTCAGCCTTTTTCTTGCTACTCCCTAACCCTCTTATATTCCAGGAGATGGCCTTCATTTGGAATTTGATTCTCTGGTTTTTGATCCCCTTTGCCCATTCCTATTTTCCTCCCTTTTTGCATTCTCAAAATCCTGAGTTTCTTCTTCAATCATTTTCGCCCAGATTTCTTTATCCTGTTCTCTGACTGGAAGTCCTAGCATCATGGCTGTTCTGACCGTACTGCTCACCTCCATTTCAATGCTAGAGCTTTCTTTGTCATCCTCCATTTCTTTTTCATGGCTGGGGATTTCTTTTTCCTTGGTTGTAGATGATTGGCTGAGATGATACAAAGTTTTCCTCATTTTCCTTCTGTTTACAGCTTCATTCAAGTCATTATCTTTGTTGGGCCTTCTCCTCGTGATTAATTGGTCCTCCTGGGCTTCTTCCTCTTCAGAAATGGACTGAAATATCCTGCCTTCAAATCCAGTTTCATGGGCTTTTGGCCCACTTATTGAGTATCTTGGGTTGGTTGCTGTTCTGTCCCTTTCCCGGTTGACCAAATGAATTGCAGCTTCCAAGGTATCTCCCGAATCAGAGTTGTGTCCCATCCGTCTGACGGGTCTAGGCCCTAGATTATGCTCCATTCTGTCCTCTTGATCTTGTGAATTCCCATGAAGATCTGGGCGTTTTGAAAAATCCAGCTCATCTTTGTGTTGGCCCTCAGTATCCTTGTTGGCAAAGAAATCCTTGTGATTATTTGACTTTTCCGGTGCCACCTCAGTTTGGTTTTGCTCCACATGTGCAATATTCGCCACGTATGAGACCTGATGGTCTCCTTTGTCGTCTTCTTCATCACTCTCTTCAACCACCATTGCTTTCTGATCATCATCAATTCCTCGCCAGATTGCCTTATCAAGCTGTTGTGAGTTGAAAGGGGCTTCACTGATGTCAATGATGTATTCTTTTCCACCTATCCATCCTTTTATTTGCTCCTTAATGACCTGTTGGTTATCTGTGGCTATAAGAATCCGGCCAGTAGTAAAAGCATCTTCATTAATGGAACTGATTAGCAGGATGCAGTTTAGATTAGCAGGATGCAAATTCTTGCATAAAGACAAGCCACAGTAAACTTACCTAAGTGTCTAACCATCATTGCTCGAAAAGGAACTGATTGGGCCCACAATTACTTTGGAATTTTATCATAAAGCTTTTAAGTTCATCAATCTCCCTTTGTTGGGTATCCTGACGTCTCTTTGTCTCCTCCTCTCGATATATTCGCTCCTCCTCACGTTGTCTCTGCTCCTCCTCACGTCGTCTCTGCTCCTCCTCTCGCTCTCTTTGCCGCTCCTCGCGAAGCAACTCTAATTCAAATCGAAGTTTTTCAAGCTCCTCTCGGCGTGCAATGTCGGCATCAGAGCTAGACGAATAGGAAATGGGTCTTGGGCCGACCCCAAATCCTCTTATGTATCGTTTCTTCTCCCCAAGCACTGTTCTTGAAAGTTCCTCCTGTGTCATTGGAGTCCTGGACTCGGAAGCCTCATCTCGCACTACTACCATTTTTGACTGTTGTTTCAAAGAAAAACATAAAAAAAAATGAATGGAGAAATCATGAAATGCATAGAGAAAAAATGACGAACTAGATCCTTACGTGTAATTCCTTGCAAATAGGTTTGATCCAATCGTTTGTTGTGCACTTTAATGTGAAGCATCTTAACGATAAATGATAACACAGTCTTTGCACATTCAGGATACACTCTACGTTGGGCACCATCAAACAACTTATTAAAGTTCTGCATATCTTTCTTTTCAAAATCAATGGGCAAGTCATCGATATCATCGTCCATAATGCCACCAATATAAATTTGTTCCAACATATCATGCAATTGGTCATCAGTAGTCCCTGTGCTCCCTCCCATGTCGTCCCCACTGCCTTCATCCCGGTCATGTTCATCTTCATGATGTACTTGGGACTGCGAATTGGAAACAAGTTCCCCATGGTGGACCCAAGTCCTATAAGAAGAATCTATTCCTCTCCGTATCAAATGGATCCTAACAACTCCAACACTAAGCGTTTTGCTATTCAAGCAATCAATACAAGGGCACCGAATACCAGCCTCTAGTCCTGAATTTGTCATCGCAAACTTTATAAAAGATTCCACCCCTTCTTTATATTCCTTACTATGCCACCTATTTCTTATTATCATCCAACTCTTATCCATTTCTTCTTACCTACAGATTAATTCAAGGGTATGTGTCAATTTTCAAACGAAAGTACTACTACCAATGATGTTTGGAAGCTTGAAACTTATATCCAAATGAAAGCTTAAATGATGTTCGGAGAAAAGGAACTGATTTTTTAGGGAAAGGGATTTTGAGGGAGAAGGATTTTCAGGGAGAGTTTAATTTTGAGTAAAACAAAAAGTGGCGACTAAACTCTTATTTGGTCATTTAATTCATATTAACTAAATTCAAATCCACAGTCTACACACATAATCAGGTGCTCAAGCAATAAACAGATATGCAACATAGCTAAATATGGAGACTTGCAACCTGGTGCTCTGCTCCAAACAGTCTTTTAACTTTGGGGCAGGGCTTGCAACCAGGTGCTCCAAATACAAGAATATAAAAAAGGCGAGGAATCAAACATCTTGCAACATATCTAAATATTGAGTCTTGCAACCTGGTGCTCTGCTCCAAAAAGTCTTTTGACTTTGGGACAGAGCTTGCAACCAGGTGCTCCAAATACAATAATAAAAAAAACGAGGAGAATCAAATCTCTTACTTGCTTGGTTATATTAGATTTTTTTGCCTCGCCAACCTTTTACTTCTGTGAAATCACCGTCAACACCTGGGCAATGGACATGTTCAGAATACAAAAGCAATATAATTGTACCAAATGTCTTTAAGAGAACCTCCCAAATCTATAGCAATCCCTCAAACTGAGCACAAACAAAACACAGTACAAAAAGCAAATGCACTCTCGCACAAACAGTGTCTCTGCCTATAATTCTAGGAGATATATTCCACTATATGCAGAGCCATTCATTCTCCAAATACTTAGGAATGTGCTGCCAGGAGCTGACTGTGGAACTGACATTTGTTTCCACAGTTGAGATTTTACCCGTTTGGGCCTTAGTCATTTTCATTTTCTTTTCGATTCATTTTGGTCATGGGCATATAGTCATTTCACATTTTTCGTCCACGCACATTATACCATATTTTTTACAATAAAAATACATGCAATTTCATAAAACTACATGAAGATTTTTGTATTTGTCAGGTATCACATGGAAAGTAAGTGAAGTTTTTCTTAAAATACATAACAGAGTAGATCTTAATTTGGTGTATTCGATGACAATATATGGACAACAGTGGGTGAGATTTTATACGATCCCCGACTCAACCGAGTTTCAAACCCGGATGGCCGAGCTTCGAGCTCAAGGATAATTGCACTCGTTTGTTCTTTCCATCCAATTTTTTATGGGTAAATATTTCACAATTTGTTGCTCACTTGAATTTACATTCTTCCAATTCAGCTAGTAATCTGATCTCCACAGGCCATCACCAAAATTTCAGCTTCAACAATCCAAAATTCTAAACAGGCTCATTTCTCCAATCAAGGTAAGGTCTTGTCTCTTCCAATTCTAAACAGGCTCATTTTACCCGTTTCATGCCCTTTGTGCTTCTTCCAAACCCACAGTATTCTCAACTCTTAACAAGAACAGATACTAATATAATGAACTAATTAATTATCACCATATTTACAAACAAAGTTGCAAACATACATAGTTAAACAGTTAAACCCTCTTCTTCAATAATTCGTTAATGTACCTTTCGCATTTATCTACCAGACCGCGACGACAGCCAACACCAACCGCCAACACCCACCACTGCACACAGCGACGTCCAGCTGATGAGGCGACGGCTTCGTGAGGACGGGATGGCGACGGCGACGTGAGGCGCAGACAGAACGGCGACGTGAGGCGGAAGGAGGACGGCGACAGGAGGCGCAGACTGGACGACGAGTGGAGAAGGGAAAAATGCGGAATGAAATTCGAACTAGGGTTTTGAGGAGGGTGACTTCTACAAAACAGCATCGTTTTACTATAGTCTAATTGGCGACTAACAGATTTGGTCGGCGTTTGTCACCTATTCCCCGACTAACACCTGTTTCGTCGCCGAATGTCAAATGGTTAACCTTCACCGACGAAAAGCGTGGTCGGCAAATCATTCCATTTTCCCTCCACATTTATTCGGTCATTGGCCGACAAATACATTTGGTCGGCAATGGGTTCCCGTTTTGGCGACCAAATATTCCGTGGTTGGCCCTTCGACCTTGGAGATCCGGTCATTGGTTATTCTTTGCCGACTAGACCACAGTTCGTCGCCAAATGTCAACTGGGTTCATGTTTGCCGACCAAAACGAGTGGTCGGCAAATAATTCATTTTCCCTCCACATTTTTCTACCGCGGGAGATTTTCCCGCGCTAACGATTCGGCGACTAAACGAATTTTTGGTCGGCAATTGATGACCCGTGGCCGACTAAACCACTGTTGGTCGGCAAAGGATATAACTTTAGGCGACCAAATACACTTTGGTCGGTAATGGTCAAGTTTTCGGCGACTAAAGTTGTTTTAGTCGGCAAATTTGGTCGCCAAAGCTGTTTATTCTTGTAGTGAGTAAAATTGACTCTATTTTGTAACATCATAAATGGGAACTTGTAGATCTCCCACTAGGTTGTAAGTCTTTGGAATACAAGTGGATATTCGAGAGGAAGATGTGAACGGATGGATCAATAGATAAATATAAGGTGATACAAGTAGTTAAAAGATATAGACAAAAGGAAGGTCTGGATTACTTTGACAGTTACTTACCTGTTACTAAGATAACATCCATTCGGATGTTGATTGCGTTTGCAACATTAAACAATCTCGAGATACATCAAATGGATGTTAAAACAGCTTTCGTGAATATCAACCTTAAGGAGGAGATCTACATGGAACAACCAGAAGATTTTAAGGTTCATGGGAAAGACAACAAGGTGTGTAAACTTGTTAAATTTTTATATGGTTTAAAGCAAGCTCCTAAACAATGGCATGAAAAGTTTGATAATGTTATGATCTTGAATGGTTTCGCCACCAATGAATGTGACAAATGTGTGTATGTCAAGAATACTGACAAATGTTATGTCATTGTATCTTTATATATGGATGATATGCTGATCTTTGGTAGTAATGATCAGGTAATTAAGGCTACAAAAAATTGTTAAACTCAAAGTTTGATATGAAAGAACTAGGTCTAGCAGACGTCATTCTAGGAATTAAATTTACCAAAACGTCCATGGTATCATCTTGTCTCAAAAACATTATATAGATACTTGAAAGGTTCAACAAAAATAACAAGAGCATAGCAAAAATACCGGTAGACTTAATATTGCATCTGTATAAGTATATTGGTACAAGCGTTTATCAATTGGAATATGCTTGTGTTATAGGCAGTCTAATGTACTTGATGAATTATATAAGGCCAGATATAGCATATTCAGTCAGTAAGGTAAGTCGCTATAATACTAATCCCAAAAAGGATCACTGGACGACTATAATTAGGGTACTTAGGTATTTGAGATACACCATTGATTATGGATTGCAATATAAGCGATATCTGGCACTACTAGAAGGGTATAATGATGCAAACTGGATATCTGGTACCGAAGATTCAAAATCCACAAATGGATTTGTATTTACTCTATGTGGAGCTGTAATGTCTTGGAAATCCACCAAACAAACTTGTATTGCAAGATCTACTATGAAGTCGGAGTTTATCGCTTTGGATAAGGTTGGTGAAGAAGATGAATGATTAATGTCACTTCTTAGAAGACATTCCGAACTGCCTAAAACTTGTGTCTGCCATCTACATACATTGCGATATTCAATCAACAATAGGCAGAGCACAGAGTAATTTGTATAACAGGAAGTCTTGACATATATGTCGACGACATAATACCATTAGACAAATAATTTCTAATGGAGTTATTACTATTGATTGTGTAAAATTAAATAATAATATCGCGGATCTACTAACCAAGGGGTTAACTACATAAATAGTTGTCAATACATCGAGGGGAATGTCGCTAAATGTCATGTCATAAAAGTTAATATAACGACAAAGATATATCAAAGTTATACTTTTTAAATTATTTTCGCAGAGGCGAATCAATAATTTATAAAAATTTAAGAAAAAAATATCAAAGTTATAAAAAATAAATTAGAAAAAAAAGTAGATAATCAAGTATCTACCATTTTGAGAGAGAGAAAGTGAGTGGCTTTCTTTTGGTGGTTTAGGTCCCATCTAATTAGGCTTATGCAGAAAAGTAGAAGGAAGAAAACCTCTCTCTCTCGTTTCCACCCTCCCTCGCCTTTTTTTTTTTTGAAAGGCGAAAAAGGAGATTCTTATTAATCAAAAGAATATACACATGTATACATAGATAAGAAAAACAAAAGACTAAATAGTAAACTACCTCGGACCTAAATAACACTGTCCCAATACTCCTCTGAAATTATACATGCTACCATTAATCGAAAAGGGACAACTTGGAAAATGAGGTCTCACCCAAGAGATAAGAGAGAGCTTGATGGACTCCTCCACCTTGCACCAATCCACTTCCTTCTCCTTAAAAAGAAGTTCATTTCTTCACTTCCAAATCTGCCAAAACACAATTTCTGGAGTGGCAAACCACATGGCCTTAAACACTTTATTCACACCTCTTCTAATTTTGCAATCTTCCCACCATACAAACAAATCTTTTGGTGTTTTAGGGGTCACCCTCCCTCGCCTTTGCGATTTCTTAGTGGGTCCCCTACCTTTTTAAGCCGATTTGTACCCTATCTATACTTGAGGTATGTACCCATAGCATAATTGGGACGAAAGGGATGAACAGTAAAGGGACGAAAGGGATGAACAGTAAAGGGATTGCCTCTCTTTATTATGTGCAAGGAAAGTGAAAAATCTAAACTTAGGCAAACTAACGAATATGCATGAACTAAAAGTAAGCAAAATTATAATAAGCACACAAAGGAGACAACGATATACATGGAAAACTCCTAAAAGGATAAAAATCATGGGAATGAATCAAATCAGTATACTAACCATTGTGCGATTATAAAAACAACCTATACTCACAACTGTGACTCACTTACAGTTGACCCAAGGTTGATTGCCGAATCCTCGTTCACCGCACCTAGTGATTGACCGCCTCTGCCTTGAATCCACAAGCCTTTCAAAACACACAACAATAGAAACCAACGTTGAATAAAACCTTTGACTACGATGATGTCATCACAAGAAACATCTTGATCCGAATGAAACGTCAAAAGGAATGATCAAAAGATCATCAGGGCTAATTTTTGCTCTCTGTCTCTGCCTCTCTAAAAATAATCGCACTTAACCCACCAATCCAGAAACCCTAGTAGAATATTTATAAACTCGACTTTGTCGCTAAAGCAACGTCAATGTCAACGTTCCATTTTTTGTCAAGTCGCGGGAGCGACAATCTGATGGCTTGAGCGATATCTTCGGGATGGCAAATATCTTCTGAGTCTGATTTTGATATCTTCGGGATAGCCGATATTGATTGCGTATCTATCTTCCAAGTTTGATTGCGTATCTACCTTGAAAACCTTGGAGTCTTGGAAACATCCCAAATTTAATTAGGCAAACACTTCTAACTCAACTAGGGAACTTTTTAACCAAAAAGATTAAAAAACAATGCGTAATAAAATACAAATTAGATTTTCACTCCTTCCACTTTATAAACAGACGCTCTAAACTCAAAATAAATAAAATCAAATAAAGAATACTCTAGTGTGTTTTGATTATGGACTTGCCAAAATTACAAATAGTAATTTGGAACTAACAGAAAGGATATGAGTAGGAAAAATAACTTAATCGGTATATGACAATCCATAATGCTAACAAAAAATTGGCATGGACCATGATATGGATTGCGCAAAGAAACTGATTAATGCATATTACGTTGGCTTCCACAAAACCACCCCAAATAAATAAGAGGGAAGTTGTTCATTTTTTCTGTATCAATTATATTTTGTTCAGATGGATGTCATGCTTGATATATAGTTATAACTTTTGGTATAGGTGATGAACGCATTGAGACCCTCAAAATAAGCATCTCGAACCATGAAGTCAAATCATATTAATTAGGTCTTATTTTGCCATTAAATACACAAATCTCACTAAAAAGTACCACCAAAAAATTGTCCAGTGATCCAAATTTGAATTTTACTTATTATATGATTCTTTACTTTTGAAAGGGTACATGAATTGGACAATTGTTATAGCCTTAACATAGGGAGGTCAGCATATTAACCCAGGGGCTTGTCTTTACCAATTGGTAAAATGCTACAGAAAAAGACATGGAGAGAGTTACCTTGGGATTTTGGAATCTGATGGTGGAGAGTTTTCTGTGGAGAAATTTGAAAAATGGGACTTTGTTTGATAGTGGGTAAAATAATTGAGGGTCTCAGTTTCAGTTGGTGGAGGGAATAGTGGAGGGTGCAGAATTTTTTTTTTTTTAATAATCCATATAGTTATTAGGTATTTAAGGGATTTTAAAAGGAATTAAGAATTACTTTTAGGAATATATCTTGGGAAATTTAAAAGTAGACACAGTAACATAATAAGGGAACATCAAAACGGTCCTCTCCCTTTACATATTAAAATAGATGATGAGTAAAATCCTTCATAAACTCTCCTCATCAAAAGACGTAATTTTTTCATTCATCTACCATCAAAATCAAGAAAAAACTGATTTCCTGTCATGAAAAGGGTTCTTAAAACCCTAAATAAAATCTGATTTTCTTTTATTAAAAACCCTAAGATTCCTTTTGGTATTGAAGAAGAAGATGAAGAAATGTTCCAGTGCAACACGTTTCATCATAAGCCTTAACATACCTCACGATCTCATCTGTCATTATACAAATGACCTCGTCTGTTCATTATAAAAAAAGGCAAATACATAAATGACTAGATCACAATTAAACATAAACTAATAGTTTTAAAATAATTAAATTTTATTTTTAAAATTTTTGGGTCGTTACAAAACAAGATTTATATCTAAAATAACTTTTAGATAACATATGGATTTTCCTCTTTTAAATGGGCCAATGCCATGTGGGACTCTAACACATATGGAACGCGGCACGACTACCGGTGAGACTCTAAACAAAATTAAACTTATCAAGATCGTTCAGCACATCGAGTACAGTTTAACGTATCTAAACTGTCTAGCCATAGCTCGCTCGGGCGACTTAAACAAACTCATTGTGGGAATTCAAAAAGTTGAAATTTTCAGGGTGACCCCAGTGGCTTGAGCGGTCTATTAAAAAAATATTTTTTTGTTAAAAAATATAATTTATTTAACATTAAAAGACGCCGTTGGAGCGACATACTAAAAGACAAATTCTGTCTTCTCTGTATTTTTTTGAAAAAACAGAACAGGGACTGAAAATGGTCAGATCACTCGCGCGAGCTGTCATCTTCCACGTTCCGTAAAACTACGTTTTCTGGTTTTCCAAACACAAGCATAATAGAAATTCATGATTAAAGTACCCAAAAACATACAATAACAACAGAACTAAAATACCTAAGAATTGGAGGTATCTTTCTACCATTATGCGTGAAACTATAAGTGAAGAATCAAAGGTAAAACGATAAAAATTTCGGTTGAACGAAGCACCGACAATCGTCAATGGTTACCCTTTCTTTCGTGAAAGACAAATTTGGGACCACACTCATCAAGACGTACGGGAAGATGACGAGAGAGTACATGCATGTCCTGAAGCCAATATCGGACCACAAGTTTGATGTCCTCTGATATTTCATATATATATGTCAACCCACAAGTGTACGTATAGAAATCATCCATACATCCATTTCTCATTTTCCATGTCCTTTCTAACACAAAGTCTGATTCCTGTCAATTGATGTTTGTGGTAATTTGGTTTTCTTGGTTAATCTTATTCATCATCTTGTATTATAGTTTACATACAGGACTAGATGGATTTGGGAATTAAGCGCATGAGATTAGATTAAGGCGTCAAATTCTGTATTTTTCTTTATTTGTTTCCCGTTTTGTGATTTGAAATTAATGATACGAGACTATTATAATTATTATATGTAAGGTATTATATTATCTCGGGGGAGGGGGTGAGACTATTAATCCAGGATAAACAAAAAATACGGAATGCTAATTCATCTGGTGGATACTTATAATATTTATTATAATTTCATCAGAGTTCAAATCTCTCTGCCAGACTTTAAATTCAATTCATCCGATGAATGCAAATAGTATTTATTATAATTTTTAGAGATTTGTGGGCATTGTTTTTGGCTAAAAATTAGGAGCCCTATGCAGTAGTTTAGTGGGTCTATGTTTTGGGCGGGCTCTGAGAGTACACTTAATGGTAAGTTATTCTATTCTGATTTATGATAAATGGATTCATTTTGCAAATTTGTTAGTACGGGTAGTTCTATAAAGGATCGGACTAATGATGTATATATAATACTTGAATTCTCGATGCAATGTTAGTATCAGAATTAAATTTAATAAATAAAGACATAATATTTACGAGGTCTGGCTTGGTGGTATACCAAGTTTACTTTGATGGGGTGGCAGAAAACTTTCATGAGGAAATTATAATTAATTTGGAAGAAGAGGAGAAAATAACTCAAACTCACTCAACTCTCTCACAAATCTTTCTGATTTTTTACACGTTCTACAAATACCCCAATATATGAATATAAAGGAAGAACCAAGAACCAAGAAGGTAAGCAGTGACCTCAAATTTTAGACATGAAAACTCAAATCCATTATCAATAAGGGCGTGGAACTCATCAATAAGGCACACATTAGTAAATACACTTGCATACATGAAATGTGATTATATGTTTAATTACTTGTACAACAAATGTGCTCGCATATGCGATGTTACATTTAGTGTTTACATCGATATCTTTCTTGAATTTATGTGAATGTAGGTGACCCGTTTTAGATGTGGTGGATTTAGCTTTGCTGCACGCCTGAACCACACAATGAGTGATGGAGTTGGGTTGGTCCAATTCTTAAATGCAATCGCTGAGTTTGCCCAAGAAAAAGAAACTACAGTACTTTCTGTGCCACCCGTTTGGCAAAGGGAGCTCCTATCCGCAAGACGACCTCCCCGGATAACATGCCTTCACAACGAATACGAACAAGTAGCCAACATCAACGAGGACGATAACAACACAAACACCTTCCAAAAATCATTTTTCTTCGGTCCCAAAGAGATCAGAGCCATTCGAAACCATCTCCTCCCACATTCAAGAACCACCACATTTGAGGCACTCATAGCGTGTTTATGGAGGTGTCGCACTCGTGCACTCGCGCTAGACCCCAATGACACCGTTCGAGTTTCATGCCCTGTTAATGGTCGCGATTTACGTGGCCTGCATCTGCCTCAGGGGTACTATGGCAACGTCATTGCCTATCCGGCTGCAGTTTCAAAAGCAGGAGAAGTTTGCGCCTTTCCGCTGGAATACGCGGTGGAGTTGGTGAAGATGGCAAAGGCCCAAACGAGTACCGGAGAGTATTTGAGATCGGTGGCGGATCTTATGGTGATTAAAGGGCGGCCTTCTCATCCCGTGGCAGGGACTTTTATAGTTTCTGATTTAAGAAATCTTGGCTTCAATGCGGTGGATTTTGGGTGGGGGAAACCGGTGTATGGCGGAGTGCCGAGGGCGATATCTTTGATTAGCTTTTGCACGAGTTTCAAAGATGGGATTGTGGTACCAATATGCTTGCCACAACTAGTCATGGAAAGGTTTGAGGAGGAGTTGAACAAAATGACCAAGGAGGAGCCTTTGGATGCTCAAAGGGCCTCTAAAATTACATCCATGCTCTAAATTGAGATTCAAATCTCTAGGCTTTGTACAAAACCCATCTAGACTGATGTGGGATATTGGCAAACTCAGAAGAATATTGTTGCCGTCGTCTTATAGTTGCCGATAAACTCTTGGAAAAAAATAAACTTTGTTTTTATTAATTTGGAAGTTATATTTTTATTAGTATTTCTAGAGTTATGTTTTTGTCATGTTCGTGGGAGTTAAAAGTGGTTGTGAGTTTACTTTGTTAATTAGGAATAGAGTTACATTTTGTGTACATTATATTTCTATTATGAGTGGGAATAAAAGTTTTTAAGTCTTCTCCTACATTTTAATCTTCTTCATATTGTGAGTGTGTGCGCTCTTGGCCTTTACAAAGTGGTATGAATTGTTTGAAGTTTTTAAAAAATTCAAGGCTTTTGTTGAAAAACAAAATGGTTATGAAATTAAGACAATAAGATCCGATAGAGTTGGTGAATTCACATCAAATGAATTTAAAATTTTTTCCAAAGAAAATGGTATTCGCCATCCTCTAACAGTTCCAAGATCACCTCAACAAAATTGAGTTGCCGAAATGAAAAATCGAACCATTCTCAATATGGCTCAGAGTATGTTGAAGAGCAAGAAAATATTGAAGAAGTTTTGGATGGAAGCCGTTGATTGTGGAATCTAGTTTAAATCGGTGGCCTACTAGAAGTATTGAGAACAAAACACCATAAGAAATATGGGTAGGATTCAAGCCAAGTGTCTCTCATTTGCGCTTTTTTGGCACAAATTTTGCCGTGTGATATTGGTAATAATCAAATTGCAGCCAGTTTAATTTAAAGAAAGTTAACGTAGAGAAAAATTAATCATGTTTGAAAACTTCAAAAAATATACATTTATTAATCAATGATACAAAATATAAGTACAGATCAAATCGCAATGTACAAAATTAGATAAATTATAAAAAAAATGTAAATCAGTATGATACCAGTTTGAGTTCTTCTTTTGACTGATTCGTCGCCTCACCATGTGTGATGATTACAATCGGCGTGTATCCCCTAGGATAAAATGGCTAACTCGAACGTTGGAACACTGACATTCATTTGCTTGCCGAACTTCATTGCGCTTGTCTCTCTCTCCCCCTCAAAGAACCCGAATATAGAACCAAATTGTACATGAATTTTTGTTGGAATTTTTCAGTCCTTGAACCATGAAACAAGACTGACATTTATATTGCCAAGGAAATACCTTTGAGTTGCAACAATTTTGAATTGCATGAACCTTTGAGATAGCAATTTGAAAGTTTTACGATGCTCTCTAGTGAGAGCTCATTGGAAAAATTAATTTAAACATGTAACCAATCACAATTAATCGAGACTTAATCGTCAGTTTGGTTTGTTTTTAAACAATAAATTCAGCAGAACAATTATTATTTTGTAGAATAATAACACATTCACGTGCTCAAAGGTCAAGTGCATGTCATGTGTCCTTATCCTTGATTTCTTAGATGTATTGTCCATGGCACTTCTGTGTGCACTTCATAGATGACCAAGGAGGTCTCCGGGTTTCAAATTTCGGTGATAATATTTAATAAAAACACGATCCTTTCATGAAAGAAAAAGACCCCGTGAGTGTAACTAAAGAAGCACTATCTGAAGCACTTGTATGTTACTACCCATTTGCTGGGAGGCTTATTGAAGGGCCTAATGGGAAATTGTGGTGGATTGCACGAGTGAGGAGATTTTGTTTATAGAGACGGATGTAAAAATTGGGCTTGATCAAGTCCTTTCCGGTAATATTTTGAGCTGATTTCTCGCGGGTACCCGTAAAAACATGTTTTAAACACATTGAACGGTTCGGATTATGAAAATTTAATCGGGAATGAAGAGTTTAGGCGTTAGTCTAATATTGGTCTAAAAAAGTGTTAGTCCCTTGAGCCTCCCCCTTTAACAAATATGTATTTTTTAATTAATCTATTCAAAACTAATAGAAAAGGTAAAACAAAATAATAATTGAAAGCTGACAAAAGAGAAAAGGCTCACTTGGCAACACATCCAAGCTAATTATTTTTAAATTATAATTTTTTAAAAAAAGTACGAGGGAAAACAAGTATCATCTTTGAATTAAAATATACAAAGTTCCGAAAACAAATTAAATTCATTGAATATGTTGTCTTATTGACTAAAGTGTTTTAAGGAAACCCAAGTGGCCAGAGTTCAAAGTCTCTGTCAGACTTCAAATTCAATTGATCTGGCGGATACATACAATATTTATTTCTCGAAATATCAAACTTCGAGAAATAACGAATAGTCTAATCAATACACAAATGTATATATAACTCCTCAGGAATTTCAATATATATTGCATTGATATTCATCACTATAGGAATTGGGTCCAACTTTTTCGATGCCCCTTCTCATCAATCGACTTCTAAAGTATAAGAAAGGAGTGTGGTTTGTTCAATAAATTCCTACCTCTGTCTATCCTGAGATGTTCGGATTTTTCAAAACTCCATGGACATGCAAAAGAAAAATACTATCCCCATTCGGACCAATACAAAATTTTGACTTATTCAAATAACAATTAAGGTGAAGTAAGGTGAGGAATCACGAATTTTTTTTATGATAAATAGATTTATTTGGCAAATTTGTTATTACGGGTAGTTTCTATAAAGGATTGGACTAATGACATACATAATACTTGAATTTTCGATGCAATGTTAGGATCAAAATTAAATAAATTAAATAAAGACATAATATTTACGAGGTCCGACTTGGCGGTATACCAAGTTTACTTTGATGGGGTGGCAGAAAACTTGCATGAGGAAATTATAATTTGGAAGAAGAGGAGAAAATAGCTGAAACTCACTCAACTCTCACAAATCTTTCTGATTTTTTCCACATTCTACAAATACCCCAATATATGAATATAAAGGAAGACCTTGACCTCAATTTTTAGACATGAAAACTCAAATCCATTACCAATAAGGGTGTGAAACTCATCAATAAGGCACACATTACTAAATACACATGCATACATGAAATTTGATTATATGTTTAATTACTTGTACAACAAATGTGCATATGAGATGTTACATTTAGTGTTTACATCAATATCTTTTTTGAATTTCTATGAATGTAGGTGACCCGATTTAGATGCGGTGGATTCAGCTTTGCTGTACGCCTGAACCACGCAATGAGTGATGGAGTTGGGTTGGTCCAATTCTTAAATGCAATTGCTGAGTTTGCTCAAGAGAAAGAAACTACAGTACTTTCTGTGCCACCCGTTTGGCAAAGACACCTCCTATCCGCAAGACAACCTCCCCGGATAACATGCCTGCACAACAAATACGAACAAGTAGCCAACATCAACGATGATGATAACAACAAAAATACCTTCCAAAAATCATTCTTCTTCGGTCCCAAAGAGATAAGAGCCATTCGAAACCATCTCCCCCCACATTCAAGAACCACCACATTTGAGGCACTCACAGCATGTTTATGGAGGTGTCACACTCGTGCGCTTGCGCCAGACCCCAATGACACCGTTCGAGTTTCATGCCTTGTTAATGGTCGCGGCTTACATGGCCTGCTCTTGCCTCAGGGGTACTATGGCAACGTCATTGCCTATCCGACAGCAGTTTCAAAAGCTGGAAAAGTTTGCACTTTTCCGCTGGAATACGCAGTGGAGTTGGTGAAGATGGCAAAGGCCCAAATGAGTACCGAAGAGTATTTGAGGTCGGTGGCGGGTCTTATGGTGATTAAAGGGCGGCCTTCTTATCCCGTGGCAGGGACTTTTATGGTTTCTGATTTAAGAAGTCTTGGGTTCAACGCGGTGGATTTTGGGTGGGGGAAACCGGTGTATGGCGGAGTGCCGAGGGCGATATCTATTACTAGCAATTACATGAGTTTCAAAGATGGGATTGTGGTACCAATAAGCTTGCCACAACCAGTCATGGAAAGGTTTGAGCAGGAGTTGAACAAAATGACCAAGGAGCCTTTGGATGGTTCCCCTGCTCAGGGGCCCTCTAAAATTACATCCATGCTCTAAATTGAGATTCAAATCTCTAGGCTTGTACAAAACCCATGTAGACTTATGTGGTGGTATTGGCGAACTCAGAAAATTGTTGCCGTCGTCTTATAGTCGCCAATAAACTCCTGAAAAAAATAAACTTTGTTTTTATTAATTTGGAAGTTATATTTTATTAGTATTTTCAGAGTTATGTTTTTGTCATGTTCGTGGGAGTTAAAAGTGTGAGTTTTTTTTTTTGTGCTTATGAGAATAATAAAGTTAGTGGAGATTATGAGTATTATGGTTGCTAATTAGGAATAGAGTTACATTTTGTGTATAGAATAAATTTGCATGTAATCTAATGCTTCTAGTATGAGTGGGAATAAAAAAATTTAAGTCTTCTCCTACATTTTAATCTTCTTCATAGTGAGTGTGTGCGCTGTTGGTCTTTACAAAGTGTATGAATTGTTTGGAGTTTTTCAATAATTCTAGGTTGTTGTTGAAAAACAAAATAGGTATGAATTCAAGGCAATAAAATCCGATAGAGGTGGTGAATTCACATAAAATGAATTTAAAATTTTTTGCAAAGAAAATAGTATTCGTCATCCTCTAACGGTTCCAAGATCACCTCAACAAAATGGAGTTGCCGAAAGGAGAAACCGAACTATTCTCAATATGGCTCGGAGTATGTTGAATAGCAAGAAAATGCTGAAAGAGTTTTGGACGGAAGCCGTTGATTGTGCTATCTACTTATTAAATCGGTAGCCTACTAGAAGTGTTGAGAACAAAACACCACGACAAACATGGGTAGGATTCAAGCCAAGTGTCTTTCATTGGCGCTTTTTTGGCATGAACTTTGCCGTGTGATATTGGTAATAATCAAATTACGATTGGTTTCACTACAGGAAAGTGGGGATCTCCCAACGATATAAATAACCGATGGTGTAGATAGGAAATAGCAGCGGTTGTAAAGAGTTTTTAGTGACGGTTTTTTCATAGACTGTTACTGTATTTGTAAAATATGAAATAGGAAGAAAAAAATTCTGCATTCCCTCACTAACTCTAAGAGGGGAAATTTGTAGTGATGCTCCACAACAAACCATTGGTATAGTCAACAAAAATAAACCCAAAAGGTAAAGTCCCTACAGGCGACACACTTTAATACTACATGTAGTCATACTTTAGAAACATAAAGGTCCCAAAAGGTAAAATACCCCTTAATTCCATTACCTACAATCTCGCATAGTTTTCGTAGATTCTTAATCGCTCGGCCGCCTCAATCTCGCAGCAGCCCAAGCATGCCAAGCATTGTCAGAAATGTATCACCTCCGTTTGCCGCTGGCGATGAATTTAGGCATGTTAAAGCTGTCAAGGTTGAGAAATTTGGAGAGCTAAGATCTGGTGGCGACTGTACTCCTCGAAAATGAGGATCGAGATCCAGTTCGATGGCTGAAGAAGGTCCCATCGCCTCGTCACCGTCTCCATACCCTTGCTCAATGACAAAGTGGAAATCTCCTCGTCGATGCACCATTGGTAGCCCCAATAGCCTTGAAAATGTGAGTGTTGTACCTCGATTTCATTACATACTTCAGGGGTTACACTCGTTTGCATCAATGTTGATTTTAAATTAAGAGATTTGACATTATTGAATAAGCGAGGATCTTTGAGAGGTTAAGGCTTTATTATGATGTATCTGAATTACTAATTATCTTCTAGGAGTGATTAAAAATTATTCTGCTTGTTGTCAACCGGTGTCAATATAAAGTATCCCAAGCGTAGGATCCAGAGTTCGGTTGTAGCATAATAATCCAGAAGTCCGGAGTCGAATCCACAAGGAACGAGTGTTTAGATGCTTATCGGGAGAGAAAGAAGAAAATAGTTGAGATATTTGTGAAAAATATTTTGATGAGCTTTAGAACGATTTAAGGTGCAAAAGAAACAAGATCCGATTCTCGGGATCCACATTGACCACAACTCGTAATAATCCAATCCTCAAAATATAACTCAACTCCGGTTCTATAACATCGAACCTTCGTCGGATAATGGAAGAATTAGGGTTTATCAAAAATCAGGAAAGATTGATTACCGTTTTATAATCAAGATAAGAAAATTAGGTTTTCAAATCAAAACCTTGTAGATCTAAGAATTGTGTGTGTCAATGGAGATTGTCTACACACAAGCAAAAATCTTACAAAAAGTCTTGTATGGATCTAAGAATTATGTGTGCCAAAATTGAATTTGTCTACACACAAACAAAAATCTTACAAGAACAGTTGATCGATTTCAAAATAATTTTTGATTTAATAAAACGATAATCATAAATTGAAGAACTTACATGAGAATTTAAATTACCTTGAGTTGCGATTCAATGTTTCACCATTGAATTGAATCCCGGAAGGATTAGCTATTCATCGTTTGAATAGAATCCATTAAAAATAAATAAAAGAGATGAAGAACAAGATGAACTTGAAAAGAAAATGATAACTTCAATAATAATTCTTCAAAATATTTGCTAAACAAAAACGTAAATCTCCAAAAAACTCTCCCAAAACTAGACTAATAAAAGATAAGTAAAAGATCAGTGAAGGACTGATAAAAGGTCCCCTCTACTCCTAGCCAAAGTCCTCTTAAATAGAATTTTCTCCAACTATAAGATAAGGGTAATCTTTTTGGATAATCCTAATCTAAATCTCTCCAACAATGAGATAAGGATAACCTTTTGAGATATTATTTATCCCCTAAAATAAAGATAATCCCGTATAAACTCTATTACTGGTAATACTACCGGTAATCCAAGTCTACTTGTGGTGATTCCCGGTTTTCTCCAAAATCTGGCAGTGTGTTTTACTACCGGTAGTGCTGATGTTACTACCGGTAGTAGCTCTTCTTCAATTTGGGCAGTGTGTTTTGTCACGCCCCGAATTTTCCATATAATTAAATCACAAAATAATATTCATATTTCCATCAATTATCATTAAAGGTCAAGGGGCACTACCGGCCCAAGTACAAAATCAAGATTTTCAAAAGATTCGAAGTTTTACTTGCTTTAACAAAATACATGTGGGAGTTGTAATACTTCTACCCCAAAAATATTGCCCATGCAGATGCTAAATAACTCCTCCATTAGTCTAGTCAAAGATGCCCCGCCAAGCAATCCATACTGCTCCAAAGCTTGAATCCGCATCTCCCAAGCTCCCAACCTCAATCCGGCGTCGGTTCGTCGCCTAGCACAATGCAAGCTTCCTAAACCTCCAAGGAATTTGAAAATGGTGGCTTGGATGGGTGGAGATGGTAGAGAGAGGAGAGAGCCATGGTTAGAGAGAGAGTGAAAAGGGGGAAATGGGGTTTCTCCTCCCCTAAGCCCCAACAATCTGATTTTTAAGGCCCAAAGGGGCTCCCACGCAATAAGCCACGTAAAGACGCGCGCGCGAAATAAAACGAGAGACTCCGGGCTCGGGTCCTATGATTATAATCCAATACATAACACACTTTCTTAAGTTTATTTATCCAAAATAAACTTTCAAATAATTATTTTTAAAACTCAAATTTTCCGGGTCCTTACATCCTTCCCTCCTTAAAGAAATTTCGTCCTCGAAATTTAAGACAATATGCCGACACCGATACTTCTACAACCAGTCCACAAGTCAGACACAGATACTTCCAGATACGGACACACCGTCATCATCTCAACCTTTACTATACATCAATCCGTGCTTTCACAAAACTCAACGGATGTCAACATTCAAGTCATCACGTTCAAACAAATCAATCAAACACATCAACTCGACTCATGCATACACCATGCTCAATGAGTATCCAACAACCAACGCACAATCAAGTCATCAAACCAGCATCTCATATCCACGGTAATCGTGACTCCACAAACCCATGACTTCCTCGATCGTGACATCACAAGTCTACGAAACCAAATTAAACATACCAGCACAACTCAGGAGGACAACTCCTTCCATTATGAGTGATCTTGCCTCAAGCATAACAAGCCTTCGGTGGTAACGGATACCTCGCATGAACGTGACTAGGTTGGTTACACCGGTAACACACTGATGGTATTCTAGGAATAGTACTCAAAACATCAAGTGAATAAGTGGTCCAAGTTTCGATCGACCATGCAAAGCCTGAAGTATCTCCCTCTATCTCTTCCGCCCTTGGCTTCCCGAAGTGTCTGACAAAGATAAATTCATCATAACTATCAATTATCTCAGTTTCCAAACTCTCGGTTTCCTCCGTGCATCTCTCAGCAACTCCACACTCCAAACATGTTCGATCTTCTCCAAAATCTTACCTAACATTGGCTCACCACAAGTCTCTTGACCAACTAATGAAAATCCTTCTTGAGACGGCGACACCTATTCCGTCCCTACTCTAACCCTTGCGTTCTACAGGTTGGATTCGACGAGTGCTGCGACCAACTCCCTTACAAATATACCCGGAACAACCAGTACTTCAACTTTCCGTTCGACCCTCACATTCGCATCTCCACACGAGCTCCATACTCACTGACTCATCTCGTCACCACGTAACGCCTCGCGATTACAGGGATGACCTCGTAGCCGTTCCCGCCTAATCCCATGCCTTAGAAGCATCGTACCACATTATAAAGAAACATAAATGCGAGTCACGCTATTACTATCATCAACCACACAAAACCAACATTTAGAGCAACTCCCCAACACGGGTCCACAAGTCAACACAAAACCAACGCTTAGAGCGATTCTCCAACACGGGTCCACAACATTACACTACTCTTAAGCAATAGAGAATGCAAGGTCAATCGATGCTACGCACACAAGCACACTCCTACCATATCAAATGCAACCAAATTTGAACCCATGAGACTAAGTGTCTCCCCACGGTCTCAAGGTATTCAAACCTATAGCTCTGATACCAAGTTGTCACGCCCCGAATTTTCCATATAATTAAATCAGAAAATAATATTCATATTTCCATCAATTATCATTAAAGGTCAAGGGGCACTACCGGCCCAAGTACAAAATCAAGATTTTCAAAAGATTCGAAGTTTTACTTGCTTTAACAAAATACATGTGGGAGTTGTAATACTTCTACCCCAAAAATATTGCCCATGCAGATGCTAAATAACTCCTCCATTAGTCTAGTCAAAGATGCCCCGCCAAGCAATCCATGCTACTCCTCCGCTACGGTACCTGAAATGGAGGGGTTGAGCTACACAGCCCAATAGGAAAATCTACACAAATTTTATGAACATATGAAATGAAATGGCATGCCACCCAATACTCAATGATCACATAAGTATGAACTTGCACATTATATCTTAAATTATGCATGTACACCCTATCCACACATCTCCTCATCAACCCAACCAGTGCTCCACTCAATGTCCACCCAAAACTTTCAGGATCTCATCCTTTAAAACTTTATCACCCATTCCTTTCATAAACTCAGAACGTTCTCGTGCTAATTATTTCACGTTACTCAATTCTCACCACTCGCATCGATTCGAAGATTATCTCTCCAACCAGCACCTCACCCCACGGTGGCTAGGAAACATCGAAAGATAACTGGCACGTATCCGAATGGAAGCCAAACAATATTAAGATTTAGCAAACACATCTCCCACCAGGGGCTAATCATGTTAAGATTCACCTAGCACATTTCCATCTGGAGGCTAGTCAAAGCTAGTACACATTTCCCATTTAATTTCCTTCATTCATACTTTACCATCCAATGTCCAAGGTCACACAAGAACGGTCTATCAATCCCATGCGGTTCAGCAAGTCAAGGGAGACAACACTCTACGATATCCACACGATTATCCGTTCTAGCGATAAAGAAAATGAACGTCAAAGCACGTAATAGCAACCGTGCACCACACGTCATTCGCCGACAAACTAACATCACTTTCAAGCCGAATCCTCATAACACGTTTCACAATCAAGTCGTTCCGTTAGAACCCATTATCAACTCACACTAGCGTGTCAATCTCGACAGACAAGGCACATCAACATACCGGACTGTCAACCGTACTCTACTCCGAACCCCAATCATTCTAAAGTCTCAAGGCACTCCAAGGTTTTTCATTCTTTCATGGAACCAAAGAACCCTTCACAATACTAAGGCATAGTGGATCATCTCCAGACATGATAACATGGAGTATAAACTCGAGGAAGAAGAATCTCTCCCACGAACATCTCACAACCCGATCCAACCCTCAGTCAATGATACGGTACCTCTCAAGCAAGTCTAGGTCTGAGGATAGGTAGACAACTTTCCTATGAGGGACACAAGGGTGATAGTAATCTCGATGCAGGTTCACCTCAATACAAGGGCCTACTTGTAGCCCGTCAAAATGTGATTCACATCCAATTCTAGCATTACCCGATAACTTCACAAGATATAAGATTTTCTATCAATAAAGCACCATTGATTCTTGTTTAAAACTCCAAAATAACTTTCATCTCGTAGGTCAAAACATTGTCCTCACCCGACTCCCAACTCAACCCAACCATCCTCAAGATGTTATTGAATTCTTCCAATCACTCATGGTCCGTTGTATAATTTCTTCCATTCACAAGTTATACCGAGCACATGTCCTACGACACTCTCTAATCATGCACAACTAGCCCGAACTCATAAACTTGACGTGATGTACAAGAGATTGAACTACGAGCCCAATGAGAAAATCTATGTCAAGATTGTGCGCATGTGAGATACATGGTATGCACAGTGACCATGGTATAGCAATGCATCGTTTTCATACATCATACACAACCTCACGAATAACAATCAACCGTTCGCCAATACACATACAACAACCATATCTCGCAATTCACCCATTACTCACATCCAATGTCCATCAATCCCAATTTCACCAAATTAAGATGAATTATATCCTAGCACTTCTCCCAACGGAGGCTAGACAATGCACCAAGCTGTGCCAAACCATTATCATAAGCAAGTCCTAGCACATCTCCCAAAGGAGGCTAGCCAATGCCGATTCATGGCGTCTCCTAGCACATTCCCGACCGGGAGCTAGTCTCATCGTTCTCCTAGCACCACTCCCGAAGGAGGCTAGACATTACGCATTTCGTTCGCAACAACATATGACAAGTCAAGAAATCCATATCACGTTCAATAATTTCATTCATACACAACCAATCCCAAGTAATCTATATTCACATCAAACCACCAAATAACGACGTTCCACGGCATAAAATGAAACAGAAACAAACTCAGCAAACAGAACTCATGGCCGCCTGGTCATCGTCCGGTCCCGTCCGGACGCCGGGCCGGCTCCGTCCGGACGCCGGGCTTCCCCGTCCGGACGCCAATTCTACCACCTCTCTGTCCAAATTCCTGGGCCAGCCGTCCGGACGCCCATGGTTCCCGTCCGGACGCCCGAACGCGATCTGCAGAAAAACTGCGCGATCGCAGATTTCGCAAATGGTCCAAATCCTTTCCAAACATCAAAATATACACGAAACAAAGACCATAACACATCATATACACATAATAGAAGGTAGAAATCCCTACCTCGAGCTTCAAAGTGGATGATTTGGTCCAAGGGTGAAAACCCTAGCCTTGATGGTGCTCCAAAGCTTGAATCCGCATCTCCCAAGCTCCCAACCTCAATCCGGCGTCGGTTCCTCGCCTAGCACAATGCAAGCTTCCTAAACCTCCAAGGAATTTGAAAATGGTGGCTTGGATGGGTGGAGATGGTAGAGAGAGGAGAGAGCCATGGTTAGAGAGAGAGTGAAAAGGGGGAAATGGGGTTTCTCCTCCCCTAAGCCCCAACAATCTGATTTTTAAGGCCCAAAGGGGCTCCCACACAATAAGCCACGTAAAGACGCGCGCGCGAAATAAAACGAGAGACTCCGGGCTCGGGTCCTATGATTATAATCCAATACATAACACACTTTCTTAAGTTTATTTATCCAAAATAAACTTTCAAATAATTATTTTTAAAACTCAAATTTTCCGGGTCCTTACATGTTTTACTACCGGTAGTAGCTCTTCCATTTCCGGTAATTTCAGGCTTTGCTTTAGAACTTCATAAGTCAGTGTCTTTTACTACATGTAGTACTGCATTCACTACCGGTAGTTTAGCTTTCGGCCTGTGGTTGTCCGCCTGATATCTATTTACTCTTCGAACCTCGAAAACTCCTGAATAATACTTATTTTGCACACTAACACCCCAAACATGCGTTACATGATGATATCACAAAAAAGTCGATTAATAAACAATAAGCGCATGCAAATTAAGAGAATTCGTCATAAAATATATGCACTTTTGAGTGAGAATCATATTCCACTTGAACTTCACAATCCACGTCTATCCAAACTGAGCCGTATTATTTTTACCAATTATCTTTGATGTCACCTGTAATGTTGACAAGTTCTAAGTGGGTGACTAATTGTTGCACGTGATCGGGAAGAATCTGTAGATAAGATTGGCAAATCCTACGAATCCAAGATGCTAGTTTGATATGAATTTAGATCTGTAGCATAATTTCCTGAAAAACTGTCTCACACACAATTCCACACACGCGTGCCGATGCAACCGTTCGGTCGGGCACGAGATCATGGGCCTTGGGGCTTGGATGTAATTTTTTTAGAGAGAATTAATTCGAACTGGACTCGGGCCCAAACGAATTTAATTTTCAACCCGTGACCCACAGTCAGGTCTTAATCCGTGGGGGCTCTTCCTCTAGAAGCAACTCTTAATTTTTATAGACGTGACCTTTTTGTTCCAAAAAGTCACGTCTGTCTTATCTGATCAGTCGCGACCTTCCAACCACCATATCTCTCCGAATGGACAATTCTGTGCCTATAAACATAGAGGTTGTCTTCATTTTTTCGGTACCAAAAAATACTCTGCACGCATTGCATACATATCATTCAATTTCCGGGATTACACAGCAATATTTTCAATTCGCCTGTCAAGAGGATCAAACTGCTGCCTCCTCTTGTCGATAGTCGTTGTATCTTGGGAAATAAACGTCCAATAGTCCCACTAGCACCAGGGTGAGAGAAAGTAATTTGTTTTAAGGACAGAGTATAATAATCGCCTCGATTTGTCAATTTTTAGAACCCTGAGATTGGTTCTTGAAGCAAATTAGGTTTTTTTTACAAACTGTGAACTACTACAAACACAGTGACATTTTTTAGTGTTTCTGAAACTACAGTGAACAATCCTCGTTGCACTACAGTGAACACAATTGCAATTCTTGCTTCTGTTTTGGATAGCAAGTAAAAATAAAAATAAAAATAAAAAGTTTTGGTCAGTGGTTTTCGGGTATACTATTAATCGAAAACAGTGAACAGTGGATTTCGAAACATGATCGTATCTTGTGGAAACATAAATATATGTATTACGGTAACGCAAAAATCCAACCAACAGTAAAACCAAATTGTTTACTATCAGTATTTTTTCCATTGGTTTTTCGCACATTGTTTATTATATAATACTTTGTGTTCTATTAATATCATTAGTGTAGTTAATCCATCAGCAGTTGACAAATGGAAAAACTTGTGTCTTGGAAACAATATTTTTGGCTATTTGAAACAGTGCGCTGGATAGTGCCTTGCATTCTTGACATCTCACTTCTGATTTGAAACAGTGTTTTTTGTTTCGTATAAAATTAGAAAAATAAAATATAAAAGAGAATTTATCACAAAGTTCAGATCTTTTTGTGTTGATCTTACCTTAATAGAAAAATGACGTCTACTAAGAAAGGAACTGATAGCACTACCGACGATGACAATCAGATTCCGGTTCTAAAATCGAGGCAAACACCCACATCTGTGCCTGCACCGGTTGCAACCAATGTGTCCATCGGCCATGTTGAAAAATCAAAGAAGTTTAATGGAACTGAGTTCAAAAGATGACAACAAAAAATATTGTTCTATCTTATGACGCTTCAATTGGCTAGGTTCCTCAATGAGAATCATTTAGAAGTTTTAGAGAACGAAGTAGACTTCCAGGCTGTTGCTGCTATTGAGGCTTGGACAAATTCTAATTTTTTGTGCAGGAACTATATCCTCAATGGATTGGACAACACGTTGTATAACATATACTACTCAATCAAGACTGCCAAAGAACTGTGAGTTTCTTTGGATAAGAAGTACAAGACAGAAGATGCAGGCATGAAGAAGTTTGTCGCCAGCAAATACTTTGGACTACAAGATGGTGAATTCAAAGTCTCTCGTTTCACAAATCCAATAACTCCAAGTTATTTTGCACGTGCAAAAGGAATGACCCTTAGTGATCATTCCAAGTGACTTCTATCATTTGAAAACTGCCACCCCTTTGGAAAGATTTCAAGAATTATTTGAAACACAAGCGTGAGGAAATAAATATGGAGGATCTGATTGTACGGCTTAGGATTGAGGAGGACAACATAAATGCTGAGAAAAAAGGAACACATGCTTTCTAGTTCACGACCACTACTAATATGGTGGAACATGCTAAGAGGCACAACAACAAAAATAAGAAAAGAAAGCAACAAGACAAAGGCCAAAATTTTGCTCCCAAGAATGGGGAAAACAAGAAAGTTCGATTTGAAGGGAAGTGGTTTGTTTGTGACAAGCCTGTACATCGGGTCGCTGATTGTTACAGCAAGAAAGAGAATTTCAATAAGCATCCAGTGCAGGCCAATGTAACTGAGGTGCAAAATGTCACAAATGGAGTTTCAAAACTGAACCTCTCAGCAGTAATTTCAGAAGTCAACATGGTGGATTCAAATTCCAAAGAGTGGTAAATAGATACAGGAGCCACTCGCCATGTATGCTCAGATAGAAAAATGTTCACCAGCTACCAACCGGTGGATTTAGGCGAATAATTTTTTATGGGTAACTCTTCAAGCTTCAAGCTCAAAGCTCAATGGGCAAGGAAAGTGATTTTGAAGATGACTTCTGGGCGAGAGCTGACTCTGAATGATGTGCTGCATGTGTCCAAAATTTGTAAGAATTTAGTGTCTGGCTCTCTACTTAGTAAGAATGATTTGCGATTGGTATTTGAGTCAGATAAGGTGGTCTTGTCTAAGAGTCATGTGTATGTAGGAAGGGGATACATGTCTAACGGCATGTTCAAGATGAATGTAACGATTAAGGTTCCGGCCTCTTCGGATTCTAATGAAATTAACACATCTTCTGCTTATATCGTTGATTCTTTCAATTTATGGCATACTAGATTACGACATGTAGATTTTGGTTCTCTACGTCGTTTAATTAACTTGGACTGTTTGCCTAACTTTTACATAAAATCGAAACATAAATGTGAAGTCTGTGTTGAGGCAAAAATGACAAGAAACCCTTTCCACAAAGTAGAAAGAAGCACAAAACCTTTAGCATTAATTAATACGGGTTAGTGTGATTTGAAGTTTGTACAGATTCGAGGTGGTAAAAAGTATTTTATCACTTTTATCGACGATTGCACACGATATTGCTATGTGTACGTACTCAAGAGTAAGTATGAAGCCTTAGAGAAATTCATTCACTGTACGAATGAAGTCGAAAATCAACTTGGCAAAAAGATTAAGTTAGTTCATAGTGATAGAGGTGGCGAGTTTGAAGCACTTTTGGTGAATTCTGTGCTCAATATGAAATAATTCACCAGACTACAACTTCTTATTCAGCTCAACAAAATTGAGTTGCTGAACGAAAGAACATAACTCTAAAGAAGATGATGAATGCTATGTTAATTAGTTCGGGTTTGCCACAGAATTTGTGGGGGAAAACAATTCTCCCTACAAATTGCATCCTGAGCAAGATTCCACACAAGAAGATAAATGCAACACCTTATAATTTGTGGAAAGGTCGCAAGGCTTTTTACAAATACTTAAAAGTATGGGGGGTGTTTGGCTAAGGTGACAATCTTTTTACCTAAAAAGGTTAAGATATGACCCAAAAGCGTTGATAGTGTATTCATCGATTACACGAATAATAGCAGTGCATATCGATTTCTTGTCATTAAATTAAAAATTTCAAAAATTTATGTTAATACGATTATGAAATCAAGAAATGCTACTTTCTTTGAACAGATATTTCTATACAATAGTATACCTGTAATTAATTTCTCCAAGAAAACTAATGATATAAAAATTGATATTAAACCTACCCAAGAGGTTACAGACGAGGATGAGGACGAGCCTAAACAGAGTAAACGAGTAAGAACAGTAAAATCTTTGGATTCAAATTTCTTAACTTATATGTTAGAAATAGAACCGCAAAATTTTAAAGAATCTATCTCCTCTCCTGATGCTCCTTTATGGAAAGAAGCCATCAATAGTAAAATTGAGTCTATTTTGTAACATCATAAATGGGAACTTGTAGATCTCCCACTAGGTTGTAAGTCTTTGGGATACAAGTGGATATTCGAGAGGAAGATGTGAACGGATGGATCAATAGATAAATATAAGGTGATACTAGTAGTTAAAAGATATAGACAGGAGGAAGGTCTGGATTACTTTGACAATTACTTACCTATTACTAAGATAACATCCATTCGGATGTTGATTGCGTTTGCAACATTAAACAATTTCGAGATACATCAAATGGATGTTAAAACAGCTTTCGTGAATGGCAGCCTTAAGGAGGAGATCTACATGGAACAATCAGAAGATTTTAAGGTTTATGGGAAAGACAACAAGGTGTGTAAACTTGTTAAATTTTTATATGGTTTAAAGCAAGCACCTAAACAATGGCATGAAAAGTTTGATAATGTTATGATCTTGAATGGTTTCGCCATCAATGAATGTGACAAATGTGTGTATGTCAAGAATACTGACAAATGTTTTGTCATTGTATCTTTATATATGGATGATATGCTGATCTTTGGTAGTAATGATCAAGTAATTAAGGCTACAAAAAAATTGTTAAACTCAAAGTTTGATATGAAAGAACTAGGTCTAGCAGACGTCATTCTAGGAATTAAAATTACCAAAACGTCCATGGTATCATCTTGTCTCAAAAACATTATATAGATACTTGAAAGGTTCAACAAAAATAATAAGAGCATAGCAAAAATACCGGTAGACTTAATGTTGCATCTGTATAAGTATATTGGTACAAGCGTTTATTAATTGGAATATGCTTGTGTTATAGGTAGTTTAATGTACTTGATGAATTATATAAGGCCAGATATAGCATATTCAGTCAGTAAGGTAAGTCGCTATAATACTAATCCCAAAAAGGATCACTGGACGACTATAATTAGGGTACTTAGGTATTTGAGATACACCACTGATTATGGATTGCAATATAAGCGATATCTGACATTACTAGAAGGTTATAATGATGCAAACTGGATATCTGATACCGATGATTCAAAATCCACAAATGGATTTGTATTTACTCTATGTGGAGCTGTAATGTCTTGGAAATCCACCAAACAAACTTGTATTGCAAGATCTACTATGAATTCGGAGTTTATCGCTTTGGATAAGGCTGGTGAAGAAGATGAATGATTATGTCACTTCTTAGAAGACATTCCGAATTGCCTAAAACTCGTGTCTGCCATCTGCATTCATTGCGATATTCAATCGACAATAGGCAGAGCACAGAGTAATCTGTATAACAGGAAGTCTCGACATATATGTCGACGACATAATACCATTAGACAACTAATTTCTAATGGAGTTATTACTATTGATTATGTAAAATCAAATAATAATATCGCGGATCTACTAACCAATGGGTTAACTACAGAAATAGTTGTCAATACATCGAGGGGAATGTGGCTAAATGTCATGTCATAAAAGTTAATATAACGACAAACATATATCAAAGTTATACTTTTTAAATTATTTTCGCAAAGGCGAATCAATAATTTATAAAAATTTAAGACAAAAATATCAAAGTCATAAAAAATAAATTAGAAAAAAAAATAGATAATCAAGTATCTACCATTTTGAGAGAGAGAAAGTGAGTGACTTTCTTTTGGTGGTTTAGGTCCCATCTAATTAGGCCTATGCAAAAAAGTAGAAGGAAGAAAACCTCTCTCTCTCTTGTTTCCACCCTCCCTCGCGCGCCTTTGCAATTTCTTAGTGGGTCCCCTACCTTTTTAAGCCGATTTGTACCCTATCTATACTTGAGGTATGTACCCATAGCATAATTGGGACGAAAGGGATGAACAGTAAAGGGACGAAGGGATGAACAGTAAAGGGATTGCCTCTCTTTATTATGTGCAAGGAAAGTGAAAAATCTAAACTCAGGCAAACTAACGAATATGCATGAACTAAAAATAAGCAAAAATATAAGCACAAGAAGGAGACAACGATATACATGGAAAACCCCTAAAAGGATAAAAACCATGGGAATGAATCAAATCAGTATACTAACCATTGTGCTATTATAAAAACAACCTGTACTCACAACTGTGACTCACTTACAGTTGACCCAAGGCTGATTGCCGAATCCTCGTTCACCGCACCTAGTGATTGACCGCCTCTGCCTTGAATCCACAACCCTTTCAAAACATACAACAATAGAAACCAACGTTGAATAAAACCTTTGACTACGATGATGTCATCACAAGAAACATCTTGATCCGAATGAAACGTCAAAAGGAATGATCAAAAGATCATCAGGGCTAATTTTTGCTCTCTGTCTCTGCCTCTCTAAAAATAATCGCACTTAACCCACCAATCCAGAAACCCTAGTAGAATATTTATAAACTCGACTTTGTCGCTGGAGCAACGTCAATGTCGTTGGAGTGACGTTCCATTGTTTCTCAAGTCGCGGGAGCGACAATCTGATGGCTTGAGCGATATCTTCGGGATTGCAAATATCTTCTGAGTCTGATTTTGATATCTTCGGGATAGCCGATATTGATTGCGTATCTATCTTCCAAGTTTGATTGCGTATCTACCTTGAAAACCTTGGAGTCTTGGAAACATCCCAAATTTACTTAGGCAAACACTTCTAACTCAACTAGGGAACTTTTTAACCAAAAAGATTAAAAAACAATGCCTAATAAAATGCAAATTAGATTTTCACTCCTTCCACTTTATAAACAGACGCTCTAAACTCAAAATAAATAAAATCAAATAAAGAATACTCTAGTGTGTTTTGATTATGGACTTGCCAAAATTACAAATAGTAATTTGGAACTAACAGAAAGGATATGAGTAGGAAAAATAACTTAATCGGTATATGACAATCCATAATGCTAACAAAAAATTGGCATGGACCATGATATGGATTGCGCAAAGAAACTGATTAATGCATATTACGTTGGCTTCCACAAAACCACTCCAAATAAATAAGAGGGAAGTTGTTCATTTTTTCTGTATCAATTATATTTTGTTCAGATGGATGTCATGCTTGATATATAGTTATAACTTTTGGTATAGGTGATGAACCCATTGAGACCTTCAAAATAAACATCTCGAACCATGAAATCAAATCATATTAATTAGGTCTTATTTTGCCATTAAATACACAAATCTCACTAAAAAGTACCACCAAAAAATTGTCCAGTGATCCAAATTTGAATTTTACTTATTATATGATTCTTTACTTTTGAAAGGGTACATGAATTGGACAATTGTTATAGCCTTAACATAGGGAGGTCAGCATATTAACCCAGGGGCTTGTCTTTACCAATTGGTAAAATGCTACAGAAAAAGACATGGAGAGAGTTACCTTGGGATTTTGGAATCTGATGGTGGAGAGTTTTCTGTGGAGAAATTTGAAAAATGGGACTTTGTTTGATAGTGGGTAAAATAATTGAGGGTCTCAGTTTCAGTTGGTGGAGGGAATAGTGGAGGGTGCAGAATTTTTTTTTTTTTAATAATCCATATAGTTATTAGGTATTTAAGGGATTTTAAAAGGAATTAAGAATTATTTTTAGGAATATATCTTGGGAAATTTAAAAGTAGACACAGTAACATAATAAGGGAACATCAAAACGGTCCTCTCCCTTTACATATTAAAATAGATGATGAGTAAAATCCTTCATAAACTCTCCTCATCAAAAGACATAATTTTTTCATTCATCTACCATCAAAATCAAGAAAAAACTGATTTCCTGTCATGAAAAGGGTTCTTAAAACCCTAAATAAAATCTGATTTTCTTTTATTAAAAACCCTAAGATTCCTTTTGGTATTGAAGAAGAAGATGAAGAAATGTTCCAGTGCAACACGTTTCATCATAAGCCTTAACATACCTCACGATCTCATCTGTCATTATACAAATGACCTCGTCTGTTCATTATAAAAAAAGGCAAATACATAAATGACTAGATCACAATTAAACATAAACTAATAGTTTTAAAATAATTAAATTTTATTTTTAAAATTTTTGGGTCGTTACAAAACAAGATTTATATCTAAAATAACTTTTAGATAACATATGGATTTTCCTCTTTTAAATGGGCCAATGCCATGTGGGACTCTAACACATATGGAACGCGGCACGACTACCGGTGAGACTCTAAACAAAATTAAACTTATCAAGATCGTTCAGCACATCGAGTACAGTTTAACGTATCTAAACTGTCTAGCCATAGCTCGCTCGGGCGACTTAAACAAACTCATTGTGGGAATTCAAAAAGTTGAAATTTTCAGGGTGACCCCAGTGGCTTGAGCGGTCTATTAAAAAAATATTTTTTTGTTAAAAAATATAATTTATTTAACATTAAAAGACGCCGTTGGAGCGACATACTAAAAGACAAATTCTGTCTTCTCTGTATTTTTTTGAAAAAACAGAACAGGGACTGAAAATGGTCAGATCACTCGCGCGAGCTGTCATCTTCCACGTTCCGTAAAACTACGTTTTCTGGTTTTCCAAACACAAGCATAATAGAAATTCATGATTAAAGTACCCAAAAACATACAATAACAACAGAACTAAAATACCTAAGAATTGGAGGTATCTTTCTACCATTATGCGTGAAACTATAAGTGAAGAATCAAAGGTAAAACGATAAAAATTTCGGTTGAACGAAGCACCGACAATCGTCAATGGTTACCCTTTCTTTCGTGAAAGACAAATTTGGGACCACACTCATCAAGACGTACGGGAAGATGACGAGAGAGTACATGCATGTCCTGAAGCCAATATCGGACCACAAGTTTGATGTCCTCTGATATTTCATATATATATGTCAACCCACAAGTGTACGTATAGAAATCATCCATACATCCATTTCTCATTTTCCATGTCCTTTCTAACACAAAGTCTGATTCCTGTCAATTGATGTTTGTGGTAATTTGGTTTTCTTGGTTAATCTTATTCATCATCTTGTATTATAGTTTACATACAGGACTAGATGGATTTGGGAATTAAGCGCATGAGATTAGATTAAGGCGTCAAATTCTGTATTTTTCTTTATTTGTTTCCCGTTTTGTGATTTGAAATTAATGATACGAGACTATTATAATTATTATATGTAAGGTATTATATTATCTCGGGGGAGGGGGTGAGACTATTAATCCAGGATAAACAAAAAATACGGAATGCTAATTGTACAATTGTCACTAAAATAAAAATTATAGAACGGATCTAATTTTTCTCTTCAATTCTTCGTTCTTCGCCGCTCTCTCTCTCTCTCTCTGTCTCTCTCTCTCTCTCTCTCTAGGATGTAACCGGTTCGTTTTGGTCCCAACCAGGGAAAAAACTAGAATTGAATTGAAAATTTCAGTTTATAATTTTGTAAAATGAAATCGAATCGAATTATATCGGTCCGGTTTCTTCAATTTTTGTTCGATTGGTTCAATCCGATTTTTGAATTGGTTAAATCAAGTCAAATGAAAAAAAAAATTAACTTTTCGATTCACAAATAAATATTTGAATACTAACAAGTTAAATCCAAGATAAAATAACACATATTATCAAAAATTTAAAAAATAAAGAATTGTATATAAGTTCACATATGATATTGAGCGTATAGCAGTTGAAAAGGGTTTGGGAGTTTCTGTGAAACCTAAAATGATAAATTTTAGGGGCAAAACAACACTTATTTTATTTTGCAGAAATAAGAATTATGTCCACAAATTTTAATAATTTGATCCTCATACATAAGAAATGAAAATGAAAACGAAAACAGAAATGAGAGATATATATCTCATTCCAAGTTTTTCACTTTTCTTTCCTTTTTTTGGTATTGACAGAAAAATTTGAGCTAACACTCAATGTGGGCCGAGGGACGTGACTGGAGACTGGAGTATGTCCATGGAAGCCTTATGACCACAAGTTTGTCTTTTCTTATTTCGCACATCAAGATCATGTCAACTGTCATGACTGTGAATAGCAATCCTCCATGCATTTCATTGTTTTGTTCATTGAATTTTCCCAATAACAATCGCATATAAATACTTCCCAAATTCATAGCACAAAGCCACAAACTATAGAGTGGATTTTCTTGATTTCACTCGAGACTTTTGTTCTTGTACAGTTACACAATGGCAGCATCTTTATCCTCTCTAGTGTTCACAGTGACGAGAAAAGAGCCCAGACTAGTGGTGCCCGCAAAATCAACACCGCGTGAATTAAAGCAACTCTCAGACATAGATGACCAAGGAAGTCTCCGGTTTCATGTTCCAGTGATAATCTTTTACAAAAACAATCCTTTCATGAGAGGAGAAGACCCTGTGAGTGTTATTAAAGAAGCAATAGCTAAAGCACTTGTATTTTATTACCCATTGGCTGGGAGGCTTATTGAAGGGCCTAACAAGAAACTTGTGGTGGATTGCACGAGCGAGGGAATTTTGTTCGTAGAGGCGGAAGCGGATATTGAGCTCGATCGACTTGGTGACTTGATTTGTCCAGGGTGTCCATACATGGAGGAGCTTTTTCATGATGTTCCTGGATCTAGTGGGATCCTTGGCTGCCCTCTCTTATTAGTTCAGGTAACGTTACAGACAAAATCATAGTGAATTGAAATGTATTATGTGTTCATTTGGTAAAAAAATATTTGAGAGAAAGTTAAAGCATATTAGTGTAATTATGTAACAAATTAATTACATTTTTTTCTAATTGCACACACAAAAAGTAATTAAGGACAATAGATATATATTTCCTTATTTTTTTTCTTTTCCACCTGAACAGTGCCTCAGTGGATATGCATAAAAGAGAGCTGATATCTTTAGGGGCAACACTGAGATATTTGAGGCTCTTGGTGAATTTAAAGAATGGGACTTCTATATATTAATTTTCTTAACAGATTTACACAAAAAAATTATCGTTAAAACTACAGAACATACAAACATCTTTTTCTTACTTCACAATTTACATAAATTAATTTAAAACATACACTAAAAGGTAGACCGACATAATCTTGCTTAATTACTTTATCAATACAGTTGAGATCTCATAAAAAATAATAATATTTAATATTTTGTAACATGTATATCATTAATCACTCAACTAATAAAATTCTTACCTTGAGATGTCATAAAAAAATATATATATATTTAGTAGTTTGTAACATATATATAGTTAATCACATAACTAATAACATTTCTTACCTTGCGATGAAATTTGTTATCAGCTTAAAGTAGCAAAATTTATGATTTTTTATTCATCTTTGATGAAATATTAAAAATATAATATCTTAAATAAAGAAACCATTGATGTAAAACTTAATTTAGTTTTTTAACAAACATGTATTTTTTAATTATTTGAATTGATCTACTCAGAACTAATAGAAAAGGTAAAAAAATATAATTGAAAGCGGACAAAAGAGAAAAGGCTCACTTGGCAACACATCCAAGTTAATTATTTTTAAATTATAATTTCTTAAAAAAAGTATGATAATGCTAAAGACACACCACTTTTGCACATTGCTTTCACACATCACTCAAAACTATGTAGTTTTGTGTTGAAAAAAAACCATATTTGTTTTTGACCCATATCGCTGAAAATATATTTGGATCTTCCTTAACATAAAACGACGTAGTTTTAAGTGATGTGTAAAAGTGATGTGTTAAAATGATGTGTATGTAGCACTCTTGAAAAAAGTAAGAGGGAAAACAAGTATCATCTTTGCATTAAAATATATAAAGTTTCGAAAACAAATTAAATTCATTGAATATGCTGTCTTATTGACTAAAGTGTTTTAAGGAAACCCAAGTGGTCAGAGTTAATCCAAACTCTCTGTTGTCAGACTTAAAATTCAATTCATCTGGTGGATACTTATAATACTTATTATAATTTCATCAGAGTTCAAATCTCTCTGCCAGACTTTAAATTCAATTCATCCGATGAATGCAAATAGTATTTATTATAATTTTTAGAGATTTGTGGGCATTGTTTTTGGCTAAAAATTAGGAGCCCTATGCAGTAGTTTAGTGGGTCTATGTTTTGGGCGGGCTCTGAGAGTACACTTAATGGTAAGTTATTCTATTCTGATTTATGATAAATGGATTCATTTTGCAAATTTGTTAGTACGGGTAGTTCTATAAAGGATCGGACTAATGATGTATATATAATACTTGAATTCTCGATGCAATGTTAGTATCAGAATTAAATTTAATAAATAAAGACATAATATTTACGAGGTCTGGCTTGGTGGTATACCAAGTTTACTTTGATGGGGTGGCAGAAAACTTTCATGAGGAAATTATAATTAATTTGGAAGAAGAGGAGAAAATAACTCAAACTCACTCAACTCTCTCACAAATCTTTCTGATTTTTTACACGTTCTACAAATACCCCAATATATGAATATAAAGGAAGAACCAAGAACCAAGAAGGTAAGCAGTGACCTCAAATTTTAGACATGAAAACTCAAATCCATTATCAATAAGGGCGTGGAACTCATCAATAAGGCACACATTAGTAAATACACTTGCATACATGAAATGTGATTATATGTTTAATTACTTGTACAACAAATGTGCTCGCATATGCGATGTTACATTTAGTGTTTACATCGATATCTTTCTTGAATTTATGTGAATGTAGGTGACCCGTTTTAGATGTGGTGGATTTAGCTTTGCTGCACGCCTGAACCACACAATGAGTGATGGAGTTGGGTTGGTCCAATTCTTAAATGCAATCGCTGAGTTTGCCCAAGAAAAAGAAACTACAGTACTTTCTGTGCCACCCGTTTGGCAAAGGGAGCTCCTATCCGCAAGACGACCTCCCCGGATAACATGCCTTCACAACGAATACGAACAAGTAGCCAACATCAACGAGGACGATAACAACACAAACACCTTCCAAAAATCATTTTTCTTCGGTCCCAAAGAGATCAGAGCCATTCGAAACCATCTCCTCCCACATTCAAGAACCACCACATTTGAGGCACTCATAGCGTGTTTATGGAGGTGTCGCACTCGTGCACTCGCGCTAGACCCCAATGACACCGTTCGAGTTTCATGCCCTGTTAATGGTCGCGATTTACGTGGCCTGCATCTGCCTCAGGGGTACTATGGCAACGTCATTGCCTATCCGGCTGCAGTTTCAAAAGCAGGAGAAGTTTGCGCCTTTCCGCTGGAATACGCGGTGGAGTTGGTGAAGATGGCAAAGGCCCAAACGAGTACCGGAGAGTATTTGAGATCGGTGGCGGATCTTATGGTGATTAAAGGGCGGCCTTCTCATCCCGTGGCAGGGACTTTTATAGTTTCTGATTTAAGAAATCTTGGCTTCAATGCGGTGGATTTTGGGTGGGGGAAACCGGTGTATGGCGGAGTGCCGAGGGCGATATCTTTGATTAGCTTTTGCACGAGTTTCAAAGATGGGATTGTGGTACCAATATGCTTGCCACAACTAGTCATGGAAAGGTTTGAGGAGGAGTTGAACAAAATGACCAAGGAGGAGCCTTTGGATGCTCAAAGGGCCTCTAAAATTACATCCATGCTCTAAATTGAGATTCAAATCTCTAGGCTTTGTACAAAACCCATCTAGACTGATGTGGGATATTGGCAAACTCAGAAGAATATTGTTGCCGTCGTCTTATAGTTGCCGATAAACTCTTGGAAAAAAATAAACTTTGTTTTTATTAATTTGGAAGTTATATTTTTATTAGTATTTCTAGAGTTATGTTTTTGTCATGTTCGTGGGAGTTAAAAGTGGTTGTGAGTTTACTTTGTTAATTAGGAATAGAGTTACATTTTGTGTACATTATATTTCTATTATGAGTGGGAATAAAAGTTTTTAAGTCTTCTCCTACATTTTAATCTTCTTCATATTGTGAGTGTGTGCGCTCTTGGCCTTTACAAAGTGGTATGAATTGTTTGAAGTTTTTAAAAAATTCAAGGCTTTTGTTGAAAAACAAAATGGTTATGAAATTAAGACAATAAGATCCGATAGAGTTGGTGAATTCACATCAAATGAATTTAAAATTTTTTCCAAAGAAAATGGTATTCGCCATCCTCTAACAGTTCCAAGATCACCTCAACAAAATTGAGTTGCCGAAATGAAAAATCGAACCATTCTCAATATGGCTCAGAGTATGTTGAAGAGCAAGAAAATATTGAAGAAGTTTTGGATGGAAGCCGTTGATTGTGGAATCTAGTTTAAATCGGTGGCCTACTAGAAGTATTGAGAACAAAACACCATAAGAAATATGGGTAGGATTCAAGCCAAGTGTCTCTCATTTGCGCTTTTTTGGCACAAATTTTGCCGTGTGATATTGGTAATAATCAAATTGCAGCCAGTTTAATTTAAAGAAAGTTAACGTAGAGAAAAATTAATCATGTTTGAAAACTTCAAAAAATATACATTTATTAATCAATGATACAAAATATAAGTACAGATCAAATCGCAATGTACAAAATTAGATAAATTATAAAAAAAATGTAAATCAGTATGATACCAGTTTGAGTTCTTCTTTTGACTGATTCGTCGCCTCACCATGTGTGATGATTACAATCGGCGTGTATCCCCTAGGATAAAATGGCTAACTCGAACGTTGGAACACTGACATTCATTTGCTTGCCGAACTTCATTGCGCTTGTCTCTCTCTCCCCCTCAAAGAACCCGAATATAGAACCAAATTGTACATGAATTTTTGTTGGAATTTTTCAGTCCTTGAACCATGAAACAAGACTGACATTTATATTGCCAAGGAAATACCTTTGAGTTGCAACAATTTTGAATTGCATGAACCTTTGAGATAGCAATTTGAAAGTTTTACGATGCTCTCTAGTGAGAGCTCATTGGAAAAATTAATTTAAACATGTAACCAATCACAATTAATCGAGACTTAATCGTCAGTTTGGTTTGTTTTTAAACAATAAATTCAGCAGAACAATTATTATTTTGTAGAATAATAACACATTCACGTGCTCAAAGGTCAAGTGCATGTCATGTGTCCTTATCCTTGATTTCTTAGATGTATTGTCCATGGCACTTCTGTGTGCACTTCATAGATGACCAAGGAGGTCTCCGGGTTTCAAATTTCGGTGATAATATTTAATAAAAACACGATCCTTTCATGAAAGAAAAAGACCCCGTGAGTGTAACTAAAGAAGCACTATCTGAAGCACTTGTATGTTACTACCCATTTGCTGGGAGGCTTATTGAAGGGCCTAATGGGAAATTGTGGTGGATTGCACGAGTGAGGAGATTTTGTTTATAGAGACGGATGTAAAAATTGGGCTTGATCGACTTGGTGAAATGATTCGTCCAGGGTGTCCGTACATGGAGGAGCTTCTTCATGATGTTCCTGGCTCTGATGGGATTCTCCGCTGCCCTCTTTTACTGGTCCAGGTAATGTTTGCTGATTTACACACACACACACACACACACACACACACAAATATGAAGGAAAAAGGTTATCGACAAAATTATAGTAAAGTGAAGTGACGAAATTACTGTATGGAAGATAATTTGTAGCTTAACTATGTGGTTCATCAAATACTTGTGGATAGGTGGAACAAGAACAATACACCAATTCATTGCTTGACACGTGCACTAAATCTAAGGTAATTACAATATAAGTTATTATTTTAATTAGGTATTGTAGTGACATATGGCTTCAAGAGGATCCAAAGTGAGTTCCTCTGCACAAGGATGAGGAGGTACAAATGAGAGAAACAAATGCTTGAAAAGGTACTTCGATGATTCCACAAAGCATATATACCAAAGTAAATATGGAGTATGCCAAGTTTTCAACTAAAGATGGGCCATTTGCCGATCTTGATTCAATTGAAGATAGATGGGATATGGATCCCCGTAGTTCGTGGGTTGTTCATGGTGCATTTGCCCCAACTCTTCAAAGCTTGGCCTTGAATATTCTTATTTAACCTCATTCTTCATCATCTTGTGAGAGAAATTATTGGACTATATACTCGATCTATTCATTGACAAGAAACAAAATGACACCCCAACGGACGGAGGACTTGGTGTATATTCATATCAACCTCCGACTTTTATCAAGGAGAAGCCCACAATATTGTCAATGAGAGAACAAGATGTGAGATATTGTGGGAGACCAATTTGGCTCACTTGATGAAGTTGGGATGCAAGAGGTTGCATCTGTATCTGTGCTACATAGGAAGGGGGTCTTGAGATCCACTGACAATGTGTTGGGGATCCACTACATCCTTGTCGCGAGCTGTAACTCCCCACTTCTCAACAACGTTAAAAGAAACTAAGTCTTTAAATACACACAAATGAGTCCAAAAAATATAGAAACGGTGGCCCTAAAATCAAGAAAAAATATAATTATATAATGATGATCTATCTCTTTTCTTCAAATACTCTAATTCGATTTCACTAAATCTACTCCAATACCTACAAAATATTAAACCGAGGGAAGCATACCATACGATAGGAAGAATCGAGGCTTGAATAAAGTAGAATCAATAAACAAAGATCACAAGTCAAAGCGAAATAATTTTCAACAATGTCCATAACCAATCAAAAAAAGTTCATGTATCCGACCCATCTTGGTAACTTGTCAAGCACTAACCAGGTAAAAAATAATTCAAAAATAATTCAATATGTATGCGTCACTCAGGCTCGCATAATAAAACACCTAATTCCACGATGAGCAATCAATCATAACAACTAATTTACTGTGACACGGTGGGCTTGCACATATACTAATCAGATCCATGATAATCAACCATGCAATTTATTGTACCACAATTTGATAAACAGAATTCAACAATAATTTTCAAGATGATGAAAGAAGTACAAATATTTGATATGAATAAAGTTCTCTAGAGATTGAAAGCGTATAGTATCACTTCCGGTTTACCTCAAACAAAAATCGTGACTGTTAAACATGTGCATACTGGTGCTAAAAATGACATTCTAGAATTATACCTCGATCAAACACCATTAGATACACCATCAAAAAATTAGACAGTTGGAGATTTTGTGATAGAAATAACTTGAAAAATTTTATGGTTAGACACAATAGTTAGAAATTATACTATGGAGATATGAGAATCGAGAAAACACATTAATTGGGTGTAAAAAAATGAGAAGGGTGATGCTACATTTATAGAGTTGGGAGGATCAAGGGTTAGAGTGTGAAAGTCAAAAGGTTCAGACAAATTTGTTTAGAAAAACAGGCTAGGAAAGAAAAAATTTTGTTTGGGTACAAAAGGAGAATACTAATTAGGAGTTAAATTCTTCTTAGATGAGATGAATGTCAGACTTCAAATGTTTAAAAAAGATAGAATTGTAATCAATAAGGTTATGGAATCAAGAGGTTGGGAGAAAAGCGAGGGATTGAATACTAAGGATTAGAGGGAAAAATCTAAAGGTCTCAGCGAACGTGGTTAAGAAAAATGGCTAGAGCTAGAGAAGGATGAACTTGACTTTTTAATTTTCAATGTTCATGGATAAGAACAAGAATTAAAGAGTTAATTGGATAAAGACGAAGAATAATAAAATGATCCGATGTTACTCGCTGCACTATTATACTTGCCCTTGAAATTTACGACATTCGATCGGATAACTAAACTAATTATTAACAAATTAACAATGAAATGCATAAAGAATTTTAATAAATTATTCAAAAAAATTTATTAAATATTTAAAAAGTCGGGTTATTACACGAGCACTAAATATTTGGCCATCGGGTTAGAAAGAGAGAAGGTAGCCCCTTCTCAAGTCGCGTTTCTATTTTCCAAATTCTTTTGTACTAGGCTTATAGGGTTGCGCTACATTAGTATTCAGAGGGTACTCTTTTTGTTTAGATTAATTTGCCAAACGGAAATTAAGAAAGGGCCTTTTAACAAAAACTACTACTCGCTCTCTTTGGGATACTTGATTTATGTTTATGTGGTTATCTTTCTTCGTCTCTCAATTGAGCTTATTGTTGGGTTGGTTATCTAGAGTCGGCAATTGGTTGTCGAAAGAAAGAAACATAAAGTAGCATGAGGTTGAAAATGAAGTGTCACTACCGTTACATATTGGGGAACAGTCAAATTGCAGCTGGTTTGAAGGAAGTTAATGAGTTAATATTGGAAAAAACTAATTCGAGGCACGATCGGAAATTTCAGAAAATATGCATTCATTAATCAATTATAAAAAATACAGAATATAATTACACATCAAATCAAAATGAATAGAATTAAATAAATTGTAAAACCTATCAATATGATACCGGATTGAGTCTTGTGAATTTATAGTTTCCTTAAAACTGATTTAACACCTCACCGTAGGTGTCGGAGGATCACAATTGGTGTCTATCTCACAAAGTAAAACGGCTCACTCAAATTTCTCTGCATCGGCATTTTTCTCCTTCAAAGTATCCAAATATAGGACCAAATTGTAGACAAATTGTTGTTAGAATTTTTCAGTCCTTGAACCATGAAACATGTAACCCCCGATTTTTCGACATATTATAAATCTTTTTTAATTTCTTTTATTAATTAAAATGAGAATTAAAAGAAAACACGCATTTATTAGATAAGAATAAGCATTTCTAAAATAAAACTAAGTTGCAGAGTTTGAAAGTACTCCTTCTAGGTTTACAATGAGATTTCAAAATAAATTTTGAAACCAACTAAGGATAATAAAGCCTCGTGCCATTGAAATCTTTATCAACTAGGTTCGGCTCTTCTTGCTCGGGAGGAACTTCTGTATGCTTTTCTATATCTAACATGAAACACTATGGACAGAGAAATTGCTCTATCAGTAATGAAACACAGTAAAAAAAAACATACCCAAAAATCAAATCTAAAGATAGGTACAATAGGATATGCGAAGCAAAGTAAACAACAAGAAAAATAACACCAAACTACAAAGTAAAAAGGTAGGTTCATTATGAATTTTGCATTAATATTTCAAGGAATTTCACTTAGGAATTTCGAATCCAATCCAACCTATCTAACATAGGGCAAATAGTTGGTACTGACCAGTCTTTACCTACATAGGGCGCGTAATCCAAGGTTGTGTACTCGACTTTAATATCGACCTAGGAAGGAAGAGACCTTTTACAGTTTATTCATGTCAATAACTACCTCACCCTAACTAGATCCAACAAAATGTGGCGTCATCAGGTCAGGTACTAACGAACCTTAGCTGCTTTTTCTTTATCGGTTGAAGGACACTCAAGACACTGACCGTCACTCCTTTTGAGTGTGTAGCTACAAAGTAGATGTCCCTAAAGTCACCCTCAACTATCTCCAATAACTCCTAGTTGAGGTCCTTAAAATTGTGACTCTAGCCAGTGGGACGACAACCCACAAAATGATAATGATTATGTGGCACTCTAACCCCCATGAATCATTTCGGGACTCTAACCTGGATAAAAATGATCATGCGAAACTTTAACCCCCATAAATCATCTATGGACTCTAACGCGGATAAAAATGATTATTCATTGCATAATTATATCAGGACTTTAACTTGGTTAAAAGGATTATGTTGGGCTCTAACATCCATAAATCATCTCGGAACTCTAATCTAGGTGAAAATGACTATGCGGGACTATAACTCCCATAATCTAACTTAGCATGACGGCCTCCAAAATTGATAATTAATTATCTTTTCCATTAGCGTTACTATTTGTCTCTACACAATTTCAATACATAACAATGCTCACCCAACAGTACTCTCCATTTTCTTGTTCAAGTGACATTCGAACTGATGTCCCTAAAGTTCTTTCTAAGTTTTTCCCGAACAATCCACAAATACAATTATGTCCATTCTACGAAAAATGGGCAGCACGACGGTTAAAACCCAGCTATACAACAATAACTTAGGTAGCGCGACGACTATATCCGAAACTTCCAATAGGTCCAACAATTCAAAAATCCAACAACAACTTATACTACAACAACAAACAACATCTTAAATAATTTTAGATACATAATCAACAAACCATAGTGTAAGCATCAATACAAAGTCTCACGGGCATTCCTGTTCTCATGATATTTTACATGGATCCATGGACATAAACAAAGTGCGGGGGATGTCTATGCAAAGTATGCATACAATTGGGTAAGTTTTTTGTTTGTAAATATTGTTCGAATTGTCCGTACAACGTTATCGAAATTACGCATTTTTGGACAGGCTACTCTAGCGGCCAGAGCTTGCTCGAGCAGCCTAAACAAAATCACTGTCCGAATTTAAAGAAGTTGAAAATTTTTGGAGGTGGCTCGAGCAACCTAGTAATTTTTTTTTTAATCAAAGACTTCACTCAAGCAAGCTATCAAAGCGCAAATTCTGATTTTATTGTGACTTTTTGCAAAGCATATGAGAGTCTAGAATTAGGTTAGGTCACTCGAGCGACCATACCTCGATCGAGCGAGCCTTCACTTTTTAGATTTTGAAACTATTCTTATTCTAGATTTTGTAAGACAAATAGTGCATGGACGAGGTAAGGAAGCTAAGGATTTAGATTTATAGGGATATTGATCGGTGTGTAATGGCGAAGAGGCAATCAGGCGGAGGTCTCAAGAAGATTTATGGTGGTGGATGAACAACATCAAGAAGCATTGTATCTGGATAGATTTTATTGCTAGGGAAATTATTAGGTGTATTTGGTCCCTTTCTTTCCTTATCTTTTCTGTCTCTTATGAGATATGTACTATAGCCTATAGGTAACCTTTTGGGCTTTTGGAGTTTTGTTTTGTTGGTATCTTGCCAACTTCACCTCCAGCTTTATAATTTTTTTCTCTATCTATATATTCTTATTTTGTTGATTAAAAAAAAAAACCCAAATGGTACATAAATTTTTTTTTTTTTTTGAAGGGCTAAAAAAGAATATATTAAAAAGGGGAGAAACCCCTAAGAACCCAAGAAAAGATGGTAAGATACCAACCCAAAAACAGGATTCAGGAACTAAAACAACCCAAGAAAAACAGAAAAAAGAAAAGCACTAGGCTATGATAGAAAGGTTCCACATTGAATGAGGCAACAGCAGAAAGAGGCAAAATGGAATTTTTGGGAGCTTAGTAAAAGGATGGAATGGATGTCGTTGCAGAAATCAAAGTTGAATTGGTCTCTTAGAGGGGACAAAAATACTAGATTTTTTCATCTGATTGATGCTAATAGGCAAAGAAGGAATCTAATTAATTAAGTGGAAGGTAGTACAGGGGGTTTTGCGGTGGAACCTGATCAAGTCAAGGAAGAGATTTTCAAACACTTCAGCTCAGCTTATTCTGAGAATTGGAAAGTTAGACCCATGCTTTCCTTGGGTCACGAAGATTATGAGATCAGAATAAGTGAGCTTCAAAAAGGTTTATTGATTAGCCCTTTTTTCTACTAAGGATTAACATACCTCGCAATCTCATCCGTCCATTAAAATAATCTCATCTGTTCTTTATAAGAAAAATAAATGCATAAATATATAACTAGATTACAATTGAATATAAACTAATGGTTTTAAATTGAATTTTACTTTCAAAATTTTTGTATCATTAGAAAACAGGACTGATATTTATAGTGCCAAAGAAAAACCCTTGAGTTACATGAATCTTTGAGCTGCATTCATAAATGAAGAAATAGAGATCTTTGGGTGGTGGACATCAATGACATATTGACATGCATGAATAAGACTTTTCAATTGTCATAAAATCTTCTGGTATTAATTGATAAATTTGTTCCTTATACATAAGAAATGAAAATGAAAACAGAAATAAGATATCTAATGAGAACAATATTGATTCCACGTTTTTCACTTTTTTTTTTTTTTTTTTGGTACTAATAGAAAAATTTGGGACAACACTCAAGATGGGGTCCTGCGGACATGACTGGACCACATACTTCACAATGAATACAAGTTCAACGAACACATCAAGATTATGTCAACTCAAGATGGATTAGGATGTTTGAAAGGTTACGTGTACTTTTTGTATTATCGTAATATAAAATGACAAAATCAAAGATGACGAAATCACAAAAAAATAGAAGCTAAAAATCACATGGAAATGATCAAGCCGAGTGTTAGACATTATGCCCTCAAGATAAATTTCGCCCTTACTACGATGCTTACGAGTTAAATAGGCACTTGTCTCCTAGGATAAAATGATCGAATCTCACCAAAGTAGCACTCCAATCGATGGGCCCAGCGAACCAAATAATAAACTTCTACTCTCTCATATGAAGACTCAAAACTCGAAACAATAAATGAAAAAGCAATCAAAAAAATACTCTAACATGTGTCTCCACAAAAGTTTATATTAACAAATGGAGGGAGCACCCTTATATAAAAGAATTCGTGACTATTCCGAATAGTCACGAATTGAAGTGACATAACTATTCATCTGAATAGATGTCAACGAAAATACACGACTTTACACTAATAAATAACACAATAAAATCATATAAAATTCAATAGAAATAAATTATATTTGAATTTCTTCAACCAATATTGAAATTAATAAGAGTCAATTTTCTATTCACTTCTTAATGATTTTGAGCAAACCAATATATATTCTAAAATTATTATTTTTTCCAACATAGGAATCGTGCATGCATTTCACATTTTTCCTGTCCTTCCAAGAATACTTTTTTGTACCCAAACCAATATGAGGGAATGCTAAATGAAGAGGTACATTAAAATCGATTTTAGAGAAATCGATTTTAGAGACAGTACTACTTTGAAAGTTTTACAATGTTATAGAAAGAGTTCATCGACAAAATTTGAATATGTAGAATATATATCACAATAATTAATCAAGACTTAATCCTAAGACTGGTTTGTTTTTAAACATTAAATTCACCAGATCAATTGTTATTTTGTAGAGTAATAACACAGAATTAATTATTTTTCCTCACAAAGTAAGTATATGTGGAGAGCAATTTTACAGTTTTATAATTTTCTTGTGGTGTTTATTCATCCAAAAATATTCAAAACCCTTGAAATTTTCAACAGTTAAAATGAATCCAGTAATCCCATGTTAGGTCGACCTTGAGCCAATCTAGACCATTGTTGGATTTTGAAGTGCTGTATAAATGTGATCATCAGTTCAACATCTGTCAATATATATATATATATATATATATATATATATATATATATATATATATATGATAATCGAGATATGCGGTCAGCTTGCTACGAAATAGGGTAAAGCTTGGGGAGTCCCCACCTAAATTACCAACTAGTATGTAGGGCTTTAATAGGCCAAATCGGCCCAAATTTGTCCTTTTGACTAATTTTCTTTATAAAATAACACATATTATCAAAAATTAAAAATTAAAGTTATAAAAAATAGTGTACAAAACAAATAAATACCAATCAACCGAAAAAGATACCAATTAACAGAAAAAAGTCAAACAGTGTTGTTGTATTAGTTCACATATGGTATTGAATGAAAATGATTTGGGAGTTTATTTCTACGAAACCTGAAATGATACATTTAAGGGGCAAAACCACACTGTTTTTTTCAGATATAAAGAATTGTGTGCATGAATTTCAATAATTTGATCCTCATATGTAATTAAGAAATGAAATTGAAAATGAAAACAGAAATGAGATTATCTCAAAACATCGATTCCACATTTTTTATTTTTCTTTCCTTTTTTTGGTATTAACAGAAAAGTTGTGGTGTGTATGTCGTGAAGCCTTAGGACCACAAGTTTTACGTCCTCTGAATGAGGAGACTTAGGCTTCCACAAATCCTCCATGCATTTCACATTTTTCCTGTCCTTCTAAGAATTCTCTTTTGTACCTAAACCACAGTACCGATCTCAACATTTCGGCTGCTCAAATATGATCTCAGTTTGATTGCCCAGTTAGTATTAATCATTACTTTTTTCAATGGATTTCTATTGTTTTATTCTATATTTATTTAAAAGAAAAAATATTACCCCGTGTCGGGAGGTTGTCCGTGCCTAATGGCTCGCACGGCTTACCCTGGGACCGGCCCTAATTAGAAAATACTAAATGAATATATATATGAAAAATAATTTTAGAGACAGTAATTCAAAAGTTTTATAATAATAACACATTCACGAGGATGAAATGTTCAGATTTTGAGGATTTTAGTGGGTTTTTTTGGAGTTATTCGGAATTGGTATCTTTTCAACTCTTTTAGTTCTTTCGGAGAGTCTATGATTTCTCTTTAAAACTCTCTCGATGCTTTGCTCTTCTTGTTGTATTGATTTCATACTTTTATCTTTATGATATAAAAAAATTTACTGATAAAAAAAAGTCAAGTTTGTAAGCGAGTCTCATATCGCCTATATTGGTCCTTTTTTATTTGTTTGTTATAAACATTGAATAACCCTTACGTTACAAGCCGATTTTCAAACTTGAGTTAGGCGTAAGGGTTTCTAAAAAAGTGCATATCTAGACAATACATATAAAAAATAACGGATAAGGACACATAGTGTGATAGATCACATGCTATATCTGCAGCTGCCTTCAGATAGTCTGATTGCATACTCTCTGGTTCAATGAATTTGCAATAGAAATCTCATATAAATACTACCCAAATTCATAGCACAAAGTACTATAGAGTGCATTTTCTTGATTTCACTAAAGACTTCTGTTCTTGTACAATGGCAGCATCCTCATCCTCTCTACTGTTCACAGTGATGAGAAAAGAGGCGAGACTAGTGGTGCCTGCTGCAGAACTAACACCACCACGTGAACAAAAGCAACTCTCCGACATAGATGACCAAGGAGGTCTCCGGTTTCAAATTCCAGTGATAATCTTTTACAAAAATAATCCTTTCATGGAAGGAAAAGACCCCGTGAGTGTGATTGAAGAAGCACTGGCTAAAGCACTCGTAGTTTACTACCCATTTGCTGGGAGGCTCATTGAAAGGCCTAACGGGAAACTTGTGGTGGATTGCACGAGTGAGGGGATTTTGTTCGTAGAGGCGGATGCGGATATTGAGCTCGATCGACTTGGTGACATGATTCGTCCAGGATGTCCATTCATGGAGGAGCTTCTTCATCATGTTCCTGGGTCCGATGGGATCCTTGGCTGCCCTCTCTTACTAGTTCAGGTAAAGTTTGCTGGTACCTAATGGTACGGAATCTCGTGATATATATTCAGTTGAAACCAAAACACCTACCATTGTATTGTTCCTCATGTTACAAAATGCCGCCGCTAGTATGACTCATGATATTCTATGTACTAATTTTGTGTGCGAAAATTTCCCCCCTACTGAAAGCGTATCATCCATATTGGAACCCATCAACAGGACACATACATTATTATATATTTAATTACATTTAGTGTTTACATAAATTTCTTTCATGAATTTCTGTGAATATAGGTGACCCGATTTAGATGCGGTGGATTCAGCTTTGCCGTACGCGTAAACCACACAATGAGTGATGCAACTGGATTGGTCCAATTCTTTAAAGCAATCGCTGAGTTTGTCCAAGGGAAAGAAACTGCACTTTCCGTGCCACCCATTTGGCAAAGGGAGCTCCTATCTGCAAGACAACCTCCCCGGATAACATGCCGGCACCACGAATACGAACAAGTTCCCAACATCAACGACGGCGATATCAACACAAACACTTTCCAAAAATCATTCTTCTTCGGTCTTAAAGAGATCAGAGCCATTCGAAACCATCTCCCCTCACATTCAAGATCCACCACATTTGAGGCACTCACAGCTTGTTTATGGAGGTGTCGCACTCGTGCGCTCGCACTAGACCCCAATGACACGGTTCGAGTTTCAAGCCTTGTTAATGGTCGCGGCTTACGTGGCTTGCTTGTGCCTCTGGGGTACTATGGCAACGTCATTGCCTATCCAGCAGCAGTTTCAAAAGCTGGGAAATTGTGCACCTTTTCGCTGCAATACGCAGTGGAGTTGGTGAAGATGGCAAAGGCCCAAATGAGTGACGAAGAGTATTTGAGGTCGGTCGCAGATCTTATGGTGATTAAAGGGCGGCCTTCTCATCCCGTGGCAGGGACTTTTATTGTTTCTGATTTAAGAAGCATTGGGTTCGACGCGGTGGATTTTGGGTGGGGGAAACCGGTGTATGGTGGAGTCGCCAAGGCGGTATCTCTGATTAGCTTTTACATGAGTTTCAAAGATGGGATTGTGGTACCAATAAGCTTGCCACAACCAGTCATGGAAAAGTTTGAGGAGGAGTTGAACAAAATGATTGAGGATCCTTTGGATGGTTCCCATGCTCAGTGGCCCTCTAAAATTAAATCCATGCTCTAATTTGAGATTCAAATCTATAGGGTGGTACAAGTTTGAGTTAATGATTACTTATAATTAAACTAGTATATGAAGAACCGAAATGAATTATCAAATAAAAATGGGCAAAAAACATGTCGATCATGTGGTAAACTCAAAAGATTGTTGCCGTTATTCTATAGTCATCAATAAACTTCGTGTTCCTCACTCTGTAATGTCATCTAAATCTGTTGAGTTTGTTTAACTTGTCTGGTCAGCTCGTTTGGCCGATTTTAGTGAATCAACATTTGTTCGTATACCATATTTTCATTTCGGTTCATAGCAATCCGCCGCCATGCATTTCATATTTTTCGTTGCTCAATCAATTTATTTGAAATAAATACGAGAAGAAAAAGTTTTCTTGCAAAAAGAAAGTTTTGGCGCGAGGAAACTTATTTTGTCATCCAATTTATTTAAAACCAAATTATTTTAGTCTTGGGAGCTAAAATAAATTGTAGGAAAACATAATACTTTTCTCATCGTTTTTTGTATTTATTACCAGCGTTTGTTGATGAATATTTGCCCACACTTTTAAAAATCCCGCAAATGCATTTCTGATGTTTATAAATATATTTTTACCGACACTTTTAAAAAATCCCACAAATACATTGCCAGTATTCTCTAAAACGCAGGGAGTGCCCCAATTTTCCGGTCGCCAGAAAACTTTCTCCGGCATTTCACAAGAACCGGTAAATATTAGCGACGTTTGTAAACGCCGATAAATTTTCCCAACATGGTTATTGGCATCGTTTTTCAAAACCATCGAAAATAGTGCAAAAAACGCCGGAAAAACTTTTTCCCGGCGTTTTCTAGACTTTGTTGTAGTGCAAGATTATAATTTTTTTTTTCCACTTAATTAATAATTGACTTTTGATATATAACTCCTAAATTTGTCTCTTTTAATATTAAGTTGGCAGTAATCAAGTGTTAGAAAGTGCATGATTTATATCATACTCTCAAGTTCATGTTCACCGTTGTCATGAGTAAATTATCATTATGCATTACTTAATTAACTTAGATGACATCAATTGCTGCCAAATCTTACAATATCAAAAATAAAATAAAATATATTCCAAGTAATAATTAAAACACAATATAATTATTACAGTCTTCCCGATAGGTTATAGCGTAACTTTTAGCAAGGAGTCAGCATTCCGGCCTTTTGCGTTGAATCTATGTTTGCCCACATTTAACTGGCTTATATATCCATCTTATAGATATTTTAAAAATAATTTGAATTAAACCCTTTGGTTAAACAACGTGCAAATCAATCCACTAATTGATACATCTTAATTTAAGTCCATCAGTCAATACTACTAAGTGACATTTTTTTTTTTTTGAAACAAGGGTGGAACCAGGACCAAATGTGGTTAATGAATGACTTCATACCGAGGAATGCAATAACGCATTAGGGGGTCACACCCACCTTCGATAATTGGCAAGCGTTCAATTGAACACATACATTGAAAATACTCTGATATTTATCCTCAGCTACAGCCCATGAACTATGTGAGGGCCCGAAAAATTTTAAGTTTTTAATTAATTTTATTGCGGGATAATTATATGATTTATTATTTCATGTTTTGGATTTTAGTTAAGAGACAAGAGCCCAAGTTCTTTTGTTTTATTTCGCGCATGTCGCTTTACATAGTGTTTTTATGTGAGTGCCCAAGGGGGCCTTAATAATTTGATTTTTTTTACTAATGGCGGGAAAGCCTCACACCCTATTTCTACTCAACACTTTCTCTCTCTTCCTTGAGATCTATCTTCTCTTTACTACCACTATTAATCCACCCTGTCATTTTCGAATTCCTTCGAGATATAGGAAGCTTAGATCGTGCTTGACGTAGAATCGCATACGGATCGTGATTTGAAGCTCGGGAGATTAGAATTTGGAGCTTGGGAGTTAGGGCTTCTACCATTTCATGAAATATTTTGATTTCAAACTTGAGGTAGGGATTTCTAATATTTGGTATGTGTTTATGATGTATTTGGACCCATATTTCATGTTTAATTCGTGTTTAGAAGTAGATATTGTTGTCTGGTTGAATTTGAAAAAAACTGTAAAAATCGCGGAGCAGAAAAATCGCCTAGAGTCCGAACGGAGGTACGGGGCATCCGGACAGAAAACTCAGTAGTGAAATTCGGGTTCTGGGCTGAAAGGCGTCCGGAAGGGAAATGTGGGCGTCTGGATGAAAAATGTGCTCGTCCCGATGGAAAAATCAGTAAAAAAATCTGGGTTCCGTGTAAAGGAGCGTCCGAACGAAAAAGTGGGGCGTCCGGACGGACCATGCAGTTTTTGGTCCTATTTTGATTTTTGTTCTATTTTACTCCTTGGTTCACCTTTTTATCCTATTTTCTTCATACTTTGGACGTTTTGTACAATTTTCGCTCATTTATGTTGTTTGTGGACTGTTTGACTTGAGCGGGCTTAGAACATTTCTAAGAATCTCATAGGGCTCCATGATGTTGAAATTATATCCTTATGGCTTTATTCAAATGTTCGTTTTTCTTTTACTATAAGATTGAGATATTGCCCATAGAATTGGATAGGTGGCATTGTTGCTCTTTCGTATGATATCTGATTAGTTGGTAAATGTTAAATTGTAAATTGTCATATTGCATTGACATGAGGCGATGTTTAGCCTCCGACGGAAGATGTGCTAGTTAAGTGATGTCTAGCTTCTATTCGAAAATGTGCTAGTATACTTGGGTATTGTCTAGCTACCGACGGGTGATGTGCTAGTTGAGATACGAACGATTGAATTGGCATGAGCATTGTTGGTGAAATTAACGTAGCATGCTATTCTAAATGCTATGATCGTATCTTTACGAATTGGCGTTGTTGACTTACGCATGTTATTAGGAGTTAATCATGTAGCATGCCATATCACCTCATATTCATGTAACATTGGTATAGATATCTCCACTGGGCGTTGTGGCTCACCCTTTCATTCTTTGAAATACTGCTTCGGATACATGATATGGACTTGCATGGATACATAGCGATGCATATTTTGAAAGAATGTCAAGGTAGGAGTTATACATCGGCCTTAACATACCTCGCAGTCTCATCCGTCCATTAAAATAATCTCATCCGTTCTTTATAAGGAAAATAAATGCATAAATAACTAGATTACAATTGAATATAGACTAATGGTTTTAAATTGAATTTTACTTTCAAAATTTTTGGATCGTTACAAAAATGGATTGATATATATTTATAGTGCCAAGGAAAGACCTTTGAGTTGCAAAATTTTTGAGTTACATGAATCTTTGAGCTTCGTTCATAAATGAAGAAATAGAGATCTTTGGGTGGTGGACATCAATGGCATATTGACATGCATGAATAAGACTTTTCAATTGTCATAAAATCTTCCGGTATTAGTTGATAAATTTGTTCCTTATACATAAGAAACGAAAATGAAAACAAGAGATCAGTTTCCAATCCGAGAAAAAATTCACTCTTCAGTATGGAGACGAGTCATTCTTTCTTGTTAATTTTTCTATGATATCCAAACAAAAAAGCATGAGACAATATCAAGGAGTTAGCCTGGTGATCAAGGCTTAAAACTTATAGATATGCTCCCTCTTAGGTTTCAGGTTCGAAACCTTTCAAGTGCTATCAATTTTTATGGGATCAGTCCATACATGGTAAAAGTCTTGGCTATAAATGGGTTCTCTGCAAGTGGACAATGGAATTGATCCTCAAAAACTTGTTCGGGATTAGGTTGAGGGTAACTGTACAGATACTTCGACTATTAGAAAAGAAAAAAAACATGGGACACAATACAAAATGTGTGATTAATTTAATGCTCTTGTTGTGGACATATTAATTTTTTTTTTTTTGAACGAAAAAGGAATTTATAAGAATAAATCGAGATACACAGCACCAATTACTGGTTGGTGAGAACCCAACCCAAAACCAACACACACCAATTACTCCTCCTACCTAACACACAAACCTAACAGAAAACCCTAGGCGATCAGCGACCGCCTCCCACAGAAGCCGAATTCACCCCCCTCAACTCTGAATCCTCACCGCTCTGGCCCTCAGCAATCCACCATGCACAAGCCCCTTCATGTTGTACGCGATATCCGCAGTGGAGAAGGGTTTATCCTTCAGACGATCCAAAACCCAGGTAAACACTTTTACCTTGAACGCTTCTGCAAAGTGTCCCCAATTAGGAACCGAATTCGAAAATCTAACACTATTCCTTGTGTTCCAGATGGACTAGATCAGCATCCCCGGGATTACCCTCCAAACCAGCAACGGCCAAATTGTGGACATATTAATGTGAAACATCTTTTATTTGTTGGTTTCATGTTGAAATTTTTTTTTTTTTGAAAAATCAGTTCCCTTTGAGCCACTGTGGTACAATGTGGACTGTGGAGGGGTTGTCTATTTGAAAAGTTTGGTATGTTGATTTTAATTACTCATATTTTTTTTCCTCTAAGATTACTTAGCGATGTATTAAATTAAAAACACGTATAAAATTACCTTCAACTTTTACACTAATTCTCTAAAATAAAGTTGTACAAAAATTGATTCGTCTGATTATCTTCAACCACTTAATTTTGATTATCTCTTTGATTAGTTCGTAAAAACAAAAAAATTAAGTCGCGTGTAGTTTTAGTATTTCACCCAATAAGCCAGAAATCTTAACTCCGAACCAAACCGATTGGTGATTTCAATTTTCTCTACTTTTTGTTTGCACCCACCGAACTAAACTGATTGTAACTTATTTTTTCTATTTTTCTTATGAATGACCATTGCAATTTTTTTTGTTATTTTTTTTTTTTCCAAATACAAGAGTTTTAGACTTTATAGTGCTAGTAGTAAAAAATGTGATCCAAACTTAAGCCCACTTTTCATTCATGTGGTCTAAAATTAAGTTCATTTCAGTCAACATGAAAAACATTTTATCGAACCAATTATATCCAAACTGTAACGACCTGCTCCCACCTTATACAATAAATTTTTTAATTTTATTTTTGTAAATATAGAGAAAATAAATAAATATCCACAAAAAAATATATATTACTGATAGTAAGTGGGCAACAAAATTGAAGTCGGGTTTGACCGACATTGCTTTTACATTCACCTACCTAACCCCTTTTTTGGTTCAAAGAAAGGGTCGAGTTGTTCACATTGGTTGGGTCCTATGGCCTATTTGACTCCACATGAAACATTGGGACCAGCTGGGCTAGAAAATAACACTTATTATATATAAAGCCAATCGATGGGGTTACGGATTCGGGCTGGATCACACAGCTCTTTCGTCCCCTCCTTTCCTTATCTTTTCTCTCTCTTATGAGATACGTATAGGTAACCTTTTGGGCTTTTGGAGTTTTGTTTTGTTGGTATCTTGCCAACTTCACCTCCAGCTTTGTAACTTTCTATTTTGTTAACCCCAAGGGGTTGCCCGAGCGGAGAGCAGACCAGCCGTAAACCCGGAGGTCCCGCGGTCGAAACTCGGTGTCAACTAATCTTGGGGCCACTGGAGGGAACCCTGTGAAAAGGGGGATCTACTTGGTCGTCACTTCCAGGGCCCCGAGGACTAGTCGGCTGGCCTCCCCCACGCATCCCCAGCGTGGCAGCCGTCGGACACCTCGGTTATCAAAAAAATAAATAAATAAATAAAACACAAATAGTACATAAAATCATACATTACAGTCTAGAATCATGCAAGGTAATTCGAAATAAACTATAAGGATTGGCGGTAAGATCCCCTATGCTGATTGATGAAAATCATGAAGAAACAAAGGATTTATTCGGGAAAACTTTAAAAATCCCTTTAATATCTATCTTTTGCCGGTAAAAAAAAAAATTAAAAATCCCGATTGAACCTCTCATCAAGAAAGAACTCTCTCTCTCTCTCTCTCTCTCTCAACTCTCGAACACTCTGATGCTTGGAATTACGAAAATTGGTGAAGAAAAAAAGAAGACTAGCTAGGTTTTCTTTTATAGACATCATGAGTAAAATTCCTCATAAACTCTCTTCATCAAAATTAAAGTCATAATTTTTTCATTCATATACCATCAAAATCAAGAAAAAACTAATTTTCTGTCAACAAAAGGGTCCTTAAAACCCTAAATAAAATCTAATTTTTTTAATTAAAAATCCTCCAATTCCTTTTGGAAATAAAGAAGAAGATGAAAGAAATATTCCGGCATAACGTGTTTCATCATCAGCCTTAACATACCTTGTAGTCTCATCCGTCCATTAAAATAATCTCATCCGTTCTTTATAAGGAAAATAAATGCATAAATAACTAGATTACAATTGAATATAAACTAATGGTTTTAAATTGTTTTACATTCAGAATTTTTGAATCGTTACAAAACAGGACTTATATATATTTATAGTGCCAAGGAAAGACCTTTGACTTGCAAACTTTTTGAGTTACATGAATCTTTGAGCTGCATTCATAAATGAAGAAATAGAGATCTTTGGGTGGTGGACATCAATGGCATATTGACATGAACGAATAAGACTTTTCGATTGTCATAAAATCTTCCGGTATTAACAGATAAATTCGTTCCTTATACATAAGAAATGAAAATGAAAACAGAAATAAGATATCTAATGAGAACAATATTTTTTTTTTTTTTTTTAACCGAGGTGTCCGACGGCTTGGGAACAATATTGATTCCACTTTTTTCACTTTTCTTTTTTTTTGGTACTGATAGAAAAGTTTGGGAAAACACTGAAGATGGGGTCCTGCGGACATGACTGGACCACATGCTTCACGATGAATACAAGTTCAATGAACACATCAAGATTATGTCAACTCAAGACGGACTAGGATGTTAGAAAGGTTATGTGTACTTTTTGTATTGCCGTAATATAAAACGACGAAATCAAAGATGACAAAATCAAAAATAATGAAATCACAAAAAAATAGAACCTGAAAATTGCATTGAAATGATCAAGTCTAGTTTTAGAAACAACGTCCTTAAGACAAATTTCGTCCTAGCAAACCAAAGTAGCACTCCAATCGATGGGCCTAGCAAACCAAATAATAAATTTGTACTCTCTCATATGAAGACTCAAAACTCGAAACAATAAATGAAAAAGCAATCCAAAAAATACTCTTAACATGTGTCTCCCCAAAACTTTATATTAACAAACAGAGGGAGCACCCTTATATAGAAGAATTCATGACTATTCCGAATACTCACAAAATGAAGTGACATAATTATTCATCCGAATAGATGTCAACGAAAATACACGACTTTACACTAATAAATAACACAATAAAATCATATAAAATTCAATAGAAATAAAATTATATTTAAATTTCTTCAACCAATATTGAAATTAATAAGAGTCAATTTTCTATTCACTTCTTAATGATTTTGAGCAAATCAATATATATTCTAAAATCATTTTTCTCCCAACATAGGAATCATCCATGCATTTCACATTTTTCCTGTCCTTCCATGAATACTTTTTTGTACCTAAACCAATATGAGGGAATGCTAAATGAAGAGATACATTAAAATCAATTTTAGAGACAGTACTACTTTGAAAGTTTTACAATGTTATGGAGAGAGTTCATTGACAAAATTTGAATATGTAGAATATATATCACAATTATCAAGACTTAATCCTAAGATTGGTTTGTTTTTAAACATTAAATTCACCAGATCAATTGTTATTTTGTAGAGTAATAACACAGAAGTAATTATTTTTCCTCACAAAGTAAGTATATGCGGAGAGGAATTTTACTTTCATCACAGTTTTATAATTTTCTTGTGGTGTTTATTCATCCAAAAATATTCAAAACCCTTGAAATTTTCAACAGTTAAAATGAATCCAGTAATCCCATGTTAGGTCCTTGAGCCAATCTAGACCGTTGTTGGATTTTGAAGTGCTGTATAAATGTGATCATCAGTTCAACATCTGTCAATATATATATATATTTGATAATCGAGGTATGCGGTCAGCTTGGTACCAAGCAGGGTAAAGCTCGGAGAGTCCCCACCTAAATAACCAACTAGTCTTTAGGGCTTTAATAGGCCAAATCGGCCCAAATTTGTCATTTTGACTAATTTTCTGTATAAAATAACACATATTATCAAAAATTTTAAAAATAAAGTTATAAAAAAATAGTGTACAAAAAACAGAAAAAAGTCAACCAGTGTTGTTGTATTAGTTCACATATGGTATTGAATGAAAATGATTTGGGAGTTTATTTCTACGAAACCTGAAATGATATGTAAAGAATTGTGTGCATGAATTGTGTGCATGAATGTCAATAACCACACTGTAATTAAGAAATGAAAATGAAAATGAAAACAGAAATGAGATTGTCTCATAACATCGATTCCACGTTTTTCATTTTTCTTTCTTTTTTTGGTATTAACAGAAAAGTTGTGGTGTATATGTCGTGAAGCCTTAGGACCACAAGTTTTACGTCCTCTGAATGAGGAGACTTAGGCTTCTACAAATCCTCCATGCATTTCACAAGAATACTTTTTTGTACCTAAAACACAGTACCGGTCTCAATATTTCGGTTGCTCAAATCTGATCTCATTTTGATTGCCCACTTAGTATTAATCATTACTTTTTTTCGATGGATTTCTACTGTTTTATTCTATATTTATTTTTAAAAAAATTATTACCCTGGGACCGGTCTTGATTAGAAAATACTAAATGAATAGATATATGAAAACTAATTTTAGAGACAGTAATTCGAAAGTTTTATAATACTCTAGAGAGAATTCATTGAGAAAATTAATTTGAACATGTAGCCGATCACAATTAATCAAGACTTAATCCTTAGTTTGCTTTGTTTTTGAACATTAAATACAGCAGAATAATTATTATTTTGTAGAGTAATAATAACACATTCACGAGGATGAAATTTTCAGATTTTATAGGGTTTTTTGGGGGGGTTATTCGGATAGTCTGATTGCATACTATCTAGTTCAATGAATTTGCAATAGAAATCTCATATAAATACTACCCAAATTCGTAGCACAAAGTACTACCGAGTGCATTTTTCACTCAAGACTTCTGTTCTTATACAATGGCAGCATCCTTATCCTCTCTACTGCTCACAGTGATGAGAAAAGAGGCGAGACTAGTGGTGCCTGCCGCAGAACCAACACCACCACGTGAACTAAAGGAACTCTCCAACATAGATGACCAAGGAGGTCTCCGATTTCAAATTCCGGCGATATTCTTTTACAAAAATAATCCTTTCATGGAAGGAAAAGACCCGGTGAGTGTGTTTGAAGAAGCACTAGCTAAAGCACTTGCTTTTTACTACCCACTTGCTGGGAGGCTTATTGAAGGGCCTAATGGGAAACTTATGGTGGATTGCACGAGCGAAGGTGTTTTATTCATAGAGGCAGACGCAGATATTGAGCTCGATCAACTTGGTGACATGATTCGTCCAGGATCTTCATACATGGAGGAGCTTCTTCATCACGTTCCTAGCTCCGATGGGATCCTTGGCTGCCCTCTCTTGTTGGTTCAGGTATTGTTTGCTGATACCTAATGACGTGGCATCTTCTGATAAATAAACTAAAACACCTGCCATTGTATTGTTGCTGGTGTTACAAAAATGCATATATCACTCTAAATAAATTCTATGTACTAATTCTGTATGAAAATTTTTCCACGGCTGAAAGTATCACCCATATTGAAGCTTTTTCATCTAAAGCTCGCCTCACTATTTTGCTTTTTCCATTCAGTTTTATAGTAGAAAGACAAAAACACACATAAGTGCTAACAAAACCCGATCGAGTTCAACAATTTCTTTCATGAATTTCTGTGAATGTAGGTGACCCGATTTAGATGCGGTGGATTCAGCTACGCCTTGCGCTTGAACCACACCCTGTGTGATGGAGCTGGGTTTCTCCAATTCTTTAACGCAATCGCTGAGTTTGCCCATGGAAAAAAGACTGTACTTTCTGTGCCGCCCGTGTGGCAAAGGGAGCTCCTATCCGCAACACGACCTCCCCGGATAACATGCCTTTACCATGAATACGAACAAGTACTACCCAACATCAACGATGACGAAATCAACAAAAACACTTTCCAAAAATCATTCTTCTTCGGTCCCAAAGAGATCAGAGCCATTCGAAACCAACTCCCCCGACATTCAAGAGCTTACACATTTGAGGCACTAACAGCGTGCTTATGGAGGTGTCGTACCCGTGCACTCGCACTAGACCCTAATGACACCGTCCGAGTTTGATGCTTTGTTAATGGTCGGGGCTTACGTGGCCTGCATCTGCCGCAGGGGTACTATGGAAACGCCATTGCCAATCCGGTAGCAGTTTCAAAAGCTGGAAAAGTTTGCACCTTTCCGCTAGAATATGCAGTGGAGTTGGTGAAGATGGCAAAGGCCCAAATGAGCGAAGAGTATTTGAGGTCGGTGGCGGATCTTATGGAGATTAAAGGGCGGCCTTCTTATCCAGTGGCGGCAGGGACTTTTATTGTTTCTGATTTAAGAAGCATTGGCCTCAACGCGGTGGATTTTGGGTGGGGGAAACCAGTGTATGGTGGAGTCACCAAGGCGGTATCTCTGTTTAGCTTTTACATGAGTTTCAAAGATGGGATTGTCGTACCAATAAGCTTGCCACAACCAGTCATGGAAAAGTTTGAGAAAGAGTTGAACAAAATGATTGAGGATCCTTTGGATGGTTCCCATGCTCAGTGGCCCTCTAAAATTACATCCATGCTCTAATTCGAGATTCAAATCTATAGGGTGGTACAAGTTTGAGTTAATGATTACTTATAATTAAACTAGTATGTGAAGAACCGAAATGAATTATCAAATAAAAATGGGCAAAAAATATGCTGATCTTGTGGTAAACTCGAAAGATTGTTGCCGTTATTTTATTTTCGCCAATAAACTTCGTGTTCCTCACTCTGTAATGTCATCTAAATCTGTTGAATTTGTTTGACTTGTCTGGTCAGCTCGTTTGGCCAAATTTAGTGAATCAACATTTGTTCGTATACCATATTTTCGTTTCGGTTAATAGCAATCCTCCTCCATGCATTTCATATTTTTCGTTGCTCAATCAATTTATTTGAAATCAATATGAGACGAAAAAGTTTTCTTGCAAAAAGAAAGTTTTGGTGTGAGGAAACTTATTTTGTCATCCAATTTATTTAAGACCAATTTATTTTGTCATACAATTTATTTTAGTCTTGGGAGCTAAAACAAATTGTAGGGGAACTAAAATAAATTGTAGGAAAACATAATACTTTTCCCGTTGTTTTTGTATTTATTACCAGCGTTCGTTGATGAATTTTTACCCACACTTTTAAAAATCCCGCAAATGCATTTCTGATGTTTATAAATATATTTTTACCGACACTTTTAAAAAATCCTACAAATACATTGGCAGCGTTCTCTAAAACGTGGGGAGTGCCCCAATTTTCCGGTTGTTGGAAAACTTTTCCAGGCATTTCACAAAATGGCGGTAAATATTAGCGATGTTTATAAACACCGATAAGTTTTCCTGAAAGGGGTATTGGCATCGTTTTTCAAAAAATGCCGGAAAAGCTTTTTTCTTGCTTTTTCTAGACTTTTATCAGGATTTAACAAACGCTGAGACTTCTACCTTTCGTTGTAGTGTTGCAAGACTATTATTTTTTTTCCCACTTAATTAATAATTGACTTTTGATATATAACTCCTAAATTTGTCTCCTTAAATATTAAGTTGGCAGTAATCAAGTGTTGGAAAGTCCATGATAATATCATACACTCAAAACTTGAAACAATAAATGGAAAAGCAATCCAAAAAATACTCTAACATGTGTCTCCACAAAAGTTTATATTAACAAATAGAGGAAGCATCCTTATATAGAAGAATTCGTGACTATTTTGAATAGTCACGAAATGAAGTGACATAATTATTCATCTGAATAGATGTCAAAGATAAGACACGACTTTACATTAATAAATAACACAATAAAATCATATAAAATTTAATAGAAATAAATTATATTTGAATTTCTTCAACTACATTAATTAGAAATTAATAGGAGCCAATTTTCTATTCACTCCTTAATAATTTTGAACAAATCGATATATATTCTAAATTTATTTTTTTCCCAACATAGGAATCGTCCATGCATTTCACGTTTTTCCTGTCCTTCCAAGAATACTTTTTTGTACCTAAACCAATATGAGGGAATGCTAAATGAAGTGATACATTAAAATAGATTTTAGAGACAGTACTACTTTGAAAGTTTTACAATGTTATAGAGAGAGTTCATTGACAAAATTTGAATATGTAGAATATATATCACAATTAATCAAGACTTAATCCTAAGATTGATTTGTTTTTAAACATTAAATTCACCAGATCAATTGTTATTTTGTAGAGGAATTTTACTTTCGTCACAGTTTTATAATTTTCTTGTGGTGTTCATTCATTCAAAAATATTCAAAACCCTTGAAATTTTCAATAGTTAAAATGAATCCAGTAATCCCATGTTAGGTCCTTGAACCAATCTAGAGCATTGTTGGATTTTGAAGTGCTGTATAAATGTGAACATCATATATATATATATATATAATAATCGAGGTATGCGGTCAGCTTGATACCAAGCAGGATAAAGCTTGGGGAGTCCATTATCAACTAGTCTTTAGGGCTTTAACAGGCCGAATAGGCCCAAATTTGTCCTTTTGACTAATTTTCTGTATAAATTAACACATATTATCAAAAATAAAAAAATAAAGTTTTAAAAAATAGTGAACAAAAAAAAATACCAATAAACAGAAAAAGATACCAATTAACAGAAAAAAAGTCCAACAGTGTTGTTGTATTAGTTCAGATATGGTATTGAATGAAAATGATTTGGGAGTTTATTTCTGCGAAACATGAAATGATACATTTTAGGGGCAAAACCACACTGTTTTTTTCAGATATAAAGAATTGTGTGTATGAATTTCAATAATTTGATCCTCATATGTAATTAAGAAATGAAAATGAAAATAAAAACAGAAATGAGATTATCTCAGAATACCGCTTCCACGTTTTTCATTTTTCTTTCCTTTTTTTAGGACGTCCTCTGAATGAGGAGACTTAGGATTCCACAAATCCTCCATGCATTTCACATTTTTCCTGTCCTTCTAGGAATACTCTTTTGTACCTAAACCACAGTACCGGTCTCAATATTTCGGTTGCATACTATCTGGTTCAATGAATTTGTAATAGAAATCTCATATAAATACTACCCAAATTCATAGCACAGAGTACTATAGAGTGCATTTTCTTGATTTCACTCAAGACTTCTGTTCTTATACAATGGCAGCATCCTTATCCTCTCTACTGTTCACAGTGATGAGAAAAGAGGCGAGACTAGTGGTGCCTGCCGCAGAACCAACACCACCACGTGAACTAAAGGAACTCTCCGACATAGATGACCAAGGAGGTCTCCGGTTTCAAATTCCGGCGATATTCTTTTACAAAAATAATCCTTTCATGGAAGGAAAAGACCCCGTGAGTGTGTTTAAAGAAGCACTAGCTAAAGCACTTGTTTTTTACTACCCACTTGCTGGGAGGCTTATTGAAGGGCCTAATGGGAAACTTATGGTGGATTGCACGAGTGAAGGTGTTTTATTCATAGAGGCAGATGCAGATATTGAGCTGGATCAACTTCGTGACATGATTCGTCCAGGATCTCCATACATGGAGGAGCTTCTTCATGACGTTCCTGGCTCCGATGGGATCCTTGGCTGCCCTCTCTTATTGGTTCAAGTATTGTTTGCTGATACCTAATGACGTGGCATCTTCTGATATACTCCCTTCGTCCCAGTTTGTTTGTTTCCTTTTTGACTTTTAAATGTCCCAAAATGTTTGTCCAATTTTAAGGTTGACTTGTGGAAGTTCTCTTAATGCCCTCACTCTTTTAAAAAATCACACATTGAAAATTGGGTCATCTCATTTAATACTAAAATAGTTAAAGGTATTCTTGGAAAGTTAAATTTTTTAGGAGTAATCATTGTGTTCCCTTATTAAGTTGGAATTTCAAGAATGGACAAACAAACCGGGACGGAGGGAGTATAAACTAAAACACCTGCCATTGTATTGTTGCTAGTGTTACAAAAATACATATACCACTAATTCTGTATGTAAATTTTTCCACTGCTGAAAGTATCACCCATATTGAAGCTTTTTCATCTAAAGCTCGTCTCACTATTTTTCTTTTTCCATTCAGTTTTATAGTAGAAACACAAAAACACACATAAGTGCTAACAAAACCCGATCGAGTTCAACAATTTCTTTCATGAATTTCTGTGAATGTAGGTGACCCGATTTAGATGCGGTGGATTCAGCTACGCCTTGCGCTTGAACCACACCCTGTGTGATGGAGCTGGGTTTCTCCAATTCTTTAACGCAATCGCTGAGTTTGCCCATGGAAAAAAGACTGTACTTTCTGTGCCGCCCGTGTGGCAAAGGGAGCTCCTATCCGCAACACGACCTCCCCGGATAACATGCCTTCACCATGAATACGAACAAGTACTACCCAACATCAGCGATGACGAAATCAACAAAAACACTTTCCAAAAATCATTCTTCTTCGGTCCCAAAGAGATCAGAGCCATTCGAAACCAACTCCCCCGGCATTCAAGAGCTTCCACATTTGAGGCACTAACAGCTTGTTTATGGAGGTGTCGTACTCGTGCACTCGCGCTAGACCCTAATGACACCGTCCGAGTTTCATGCTTTGTTAATGGTCGCGGCTTACGTGGCCTACATCTGCCGCAGGGGTACTATGGAAACGCCATTGCCAATCCGGCAGCAGTTTCAAAAGCTGGAAAAGTTTGCACCTTTCCGCTAGAATATGCAGTGGAGTTGGTGAAGATGGCAAAGGCCCAAATGAGCGAAGAGTATTTGAGGTCGGTGGCGGATCTTATGGTGATTAAAGGGCGGCCTTCTTATCCAGTGGCTGCAGGGACTTTTATTGTTTCTGATTTAAGAAGCATTGGCTTCAACGCGGTGGATTTTGGGTGGGGGAAACCGGTGTATGGTGGAGTCACCAAGGCGGTATCTATATTTAGCTTTTACATGAGTTTCAAAGATGGGATTGTGGTACCAATAAGCTTGCCACAACCAGTCATGGAAAAGTTTGAGAAAGAGTTGAACAAAATGATTGAGGATCCTTTGGATGGTTCCCATGCTCAGTGGCCCTCTAAAATTACATCCATGCTCTAATTCGAGATTCAAATCTATAGGGTCGTACAAGTTTGAGTTAATGATTACTTATAATTAAACTAGTATATGAAGAACCGAAATGAATTATCAAATAAAAATGGGCAAAAAATATGCTGATCTTGTGGTAAAGTCAAAAGATTGTTGCCGTTATTTTATTTTTGCCAATAAACTTCGTGTTCCTCACTCTGTAGTGTCATCTAAATCTGTTGAATTTGTTTGACTTGTCTGGTCAGCTCGTTTGGCCAAATTTACTGAATCAACATTTCTCTGTATACCATATTTTCGTTTCGGTTAATAGCAATCCTCCTCCATGCATTTCATATTTTCCATTGCTCAATCAATTTATTTGAAATCAATATGAGACGAAAAAGTTTTCTTGCAAAAAGAAAGTTTTGGTGTGAGGAAACTTATTTTGTCATCCAATTTATTTAAGACCAATTTATTTTGTCATACAATTTATTTTAGTCTTGGGAGCTAAAATAAATTGTGGGGGAACTAAAATAAATTGTAGGAAAACATAATACTTTTCCCATCGTTTTTGTATTTATTACCAGCGTTTGTTGATGAATTTTTACCCCTGCTTTTAAAAATTCCGCAAATGCATTTCTGATGTTTATAAATATATTTTTACCGACACTTTTAAAAATCCTACAAATACATTGGCAGCTTTCTCAAAAACGCGGGGAGTGCCCCAATTATCCGGTTGCCGGAAAATTTTTCCCGGCACTGCACAAAATAGCGGTAAATATTAGCGACGTTTATAAACGCCGATAAGTTCTCCTGAAAGGGGTATTGGCATCGTTATTCAAAACCATCGAAAATAGTGTAAAAAATGCTGAAAAGGCTTTTTTCCCTGCGTTTTCTAGACTTTTATTAGGACTTAACAAACGCTGAGATTTCTACCTTTTGTTATAGTGTCGCAAGACTATTATTTTTTTCCCACTTAATTAATAATTGACTTTTGATATATAACTCCTAAATTTGTCTCCTTAAATGTTAAGTTGGCAGTAATCAAGTGTTGGAAAGTCCATGATAATATCATACACTCAAGCTCAAGTTCACCATTAATCTTCATCGTTGTCATGAGTAAATTATCATTATGCATTACTTAATTAACTTAGATGACTTCAATTGCTGCCAAATTAAACTTACAATATCAAAAATAAAATAAAATATATTCCAAGTAATAATTAAAACACATCATAATTATTACAGTCTTCCCGATAGGTTATAGCGTAACTTCCAGCAAGAGGTTAGCATTCGGGCCTTTTGCGTTGAATCTACGTTTGCCCACATTTAACTGGCTGATATATCCATCTTATAAATATTTTGAAAATAATTTGAATTAAACCCTTTGGTTAAACAACGTACAAATGAATCCAGTAATTGATACATCTTAATTTAAGTCCATCAGTCAATTCTACTAAGTGACATTTTTTTTTTGAAACAAGGGTGGAACCACGACCAAATTGTGGTTAATGAATGACTTCATACCGAGGAATGCAATAACGCATTAGGGGGTCACACCCACCTTCAACAATTGGCGAGCGTTCAATTGAACACATATGTAGAAAATACTCTGATATTTATCCTCGGCTACAGCCCATGAACTATGTGAGGGCCCGAAAAATTTTAAGTTTTTAATTAATTTTACTACGGGATAATTATATATATGATTTACTATTTCATGTTTTGGATTTTAGTTAAGAGATCCGAGCCCAAGTTCTTTGGTTTTATTTCGTGCATGTCGCTTTACATAGTGTTTTTATGTGAGTGCCCAAGGGGGCCTTAATAATTTGATTTTTTTTACTAAGGGGGGGAAAGCCTCACACCCTATTTTTACTCAACCCTTTCTCTCTCTTCCTTGAGCTCTATCTTCTCTCTACTATCACTATCAATCCATCCTGTCATTTTCGAATTGCTTCGAGATATAGGAAGTTTGGATCGTGCTTGATGTGGAATCGCAGACGGATCGTGATTTGGAGCTTGGGAGCTTAGGATTTGGAGCTTGGGAGGTAGGGCTTCTACCATTTCATCAAATATTTTGATTTCAAACTTGAGGTAGGGATTTCTAACATTTGGTATGTGTTTATGATGTATTTGGACCCATGTTTCATGTTTAATTCATGTTTAGAAGTAGAAATTGTTGTCTGGTTGAATTTGAAAAAAACTGCCAAAATCGCATAGCAAAAAAATCGCCTAGAGTCCGAACGGAGGTACGGGGCGTCCGGACGGAAAACTCAGTAGTGAAATTTGGGTTCTGGGCTGAAGGGCGTCCGGAAGGGAAATGTGGGCGTCCGGATGAAAAATGTGCTCGTTCGGATGGAAAAATCAGTAAAAACTCTGGGTTTCGTGTAAAGGAGCGTCCGAACGGAGGTTCTGGGCATCCGGACGGACCAGGCAGTTTTTGGTCCTATTTTGATTTTTGTTCTATTTTACTCCATGGTTCACCTTTTTATCCTATTTTCTTCATACTTTGGACGTTTTGTACAATTTTCACTCATTTATGTTGTTTTTGGACTGTTTGACTTGAGCGGGCTTAGAACGTTTCTAAGAATCTCGTAGGGCTCCATGATTTTGAAATTATATCCTTATGTCTTTATTCAAATGTTCATTTTTCTTTTACTATAAGATTGAGATATTGCCTATAGATTTGGATAGGTGGCATTGTTCCTCTTTTGTATGATATGCGATTAGTTGGTAAATGTTAAATTGTAAATTGTTATATTGCATTGACATGAGGTGATGTTTAGCCTCCGACGGAAGATGTGCTAGTTAAGTGATGTCTAGCTTCCATTCAAAAATGTGCTAGTATACTTGGGTATTGTCTAGCCACCGACGGGTGATGTGCTAGTTGAGATACGAACGATTGGATTGGCATGAGCATTGTTGGTGAAATTAACGTAGCATGCTATTCTAAATGCTATGATCGTATCTTTACGGATTCGCGTTGTTGACTTACGCATGTTATTAGGAGTTAATCATGTAGCATGCCATATCACCTCATATTCATGTAACATTGGTATAGATATCTCTACTGGGCGTTGTGGCTCACCCTTTCATTCTTTCAAATATTGCTTCGGATACATGATATGTACTTGCATTGATACATAGCGATGCATGTTTTGAAAGAATGTCATGATAGGAGTTATACATCAGCCTTAACATACCTCGCAATCTCATCCGTCCATTAAAATAATCTCATCCGTTCATTACAAGGAAAATAAATGCATAAATAACTAAATTACAATTGAATATAAACTAATGGTTTTAAATTGAATTTTACATTCAAAATTTTTGAATCGTTACAAAACATGACTGATATATATTTATAGTGCCAAGGAAAGACCTTTGAGTTGCAAAATTTTTGAGTTACATGAATCTTTGAGCTGCATTCATAAATGAAGAAATAGAGATCTTTGGGTGGTGGACATCAATGGCATATTGACATGCATGAATAAGACTTTTCAATTGTCATAAAATCTTCCGGTATTAATTGATAAATTTGTTCCTTATATATAAGAAATTAAAATGAAAACAGAAATAAGATATCTAATGAGAACAATATTGATTCTACGTTTTTCACTTTTCTTTTTTTTTTGGTACTAATAGAAAAATTTGGGACAACACTCAAGATGGGGTCCTGCGGACCTGACTAGACCACATACTTCACGATGAATACAAGTTCAATGAACACATCAAGATTATGTCAACTCAAGACAGATTAGAATGTTAAAAAGATTATGTGTACTTTTTGTATTACCGTAACATAAAACGACGAAATCAAAGATGATGAAATCAAAAAAAACAGAACCTAAAAATCGCATGGAAATGATCAAGTCTAATGTCAAGACACTATGTCCTTAAGAAAATTTCGCCCTTACTACGATGCTTACGATTTAAATAGGCATTTGACTCCCAGGATAAAATGATCGAATCTCACCAAAGTAGCACTCCAACTGATGGACCTAGCGAACCAAATAATACACTTCTACTCTTTCATATGAAGACTCAAAACTCGAAAGAATAAATGAAAAAGCAATCCAAAAAATACTCTAACATGTGTCTCCACAAAAGTTTATATTAAAAAATGGAGGGAGCACCCTTATATAGAAGAATTCATGACTATTCCGAATAGTCACGAATTGAAGTGACATAATTATTTATCCGAACAGATGTCAACGACAACACACGACTTTACACTAATAAATAACACAATAAAATCATATAAAATTCACTAGAAATAAATTATATTTCAATTTCTTCAACCAATATTAATTAGAAATTAATAGGAGTCAATTTTCTATTCACTCCTTAATAATTTTGAACCAACCAATATATATTCTAAAATCATTTTTTTCCCAACATAGGAATCGTCCATGCATTTCACATTTTTCCTGTCCTTCCAAGAATGCATTTTTGTATCTAAACCAATATACGGGAATGATAAATGAAGAGATACATTAAAATAGATTTTAGAGACAGTACTACTTTGAAAGTTTTACAGTTATAGAGAGAGTTCATTGACAAAATTTGAATATGTACAATATACATCACAATTAATCAAGACTTAATCCTAAGATTGGTTTGTTTTTAAACATTAAATTCACCAGATCAATTGTTATTTTGTAGAGTAATAACACATAACTAATTATTTTTCCTCACAAAGTAAGTATATGTGGAGAGGAATTTTACTTTCATCATAGTTTTATAATTTTCTTGTGGTGTTCATTCATCCAAAAATATTCAAAACCCTTGAAATTTTCAACAGTTAAAATGAGTCCAGTAATCCCATGCTAGTATAAATGTGATCATCAGTTCAACATCTGTCAATATATATATATATATATATATATATATATATATATATATGATAATCGAGATATGTGGTTAGCTTGATACGAAACAGGGTAAAGCTTGGGGAGTCCCCACCAAAATTACCAACTAGTATTTAGGGCTTTAATAGGCCAAATCGGCCCAAATTTGTTCTTTTGACTAATTTTCTTTATAAAATAACACATATTATCAAAAATTAAAAAATAAAGTTATAAAAAATAGTGTACAAAAAAAATAAATACCAATCAACCGAAAAAGATACCAATTAACAGAAAAAAGTCAAACAGTGTTGTTGTATTAATTCACATATGGTATTGAATGAAAATGATTTGGGAGTTTATTTCTGCGAATACTGAAATTAATGATACATTTTAGGGGGCATAACCACACTGTTTTTTTCAGATATAAAGAATTGTGTGCATGAATTTCAATAATTTGATCCTCATATGTAATTAAGAAATGAAAATGAAAATGAAAATGAAAACAGAAATGAGATTATCTCAGAACATCGATTCCACATTTTTTATTTTTCTTTCCTTTTTTTGGTATTAACAGAAAAGTTGTGGTGTGTATGTCGTGAAGCCTTAGGACCACAAGTTTTACGTCCTCTGAATGAGGAGACTTAGGCTTCCACAAATCCTCCATGCATTTCACATTTTTCCTGTCCTTCTAAGAATTCTCTTTTGTACCTAAACCACAGTACCGGTCTCAACATTTCGGTTGCTCAAATCTGATCTCAGTTTGATTGCCCACTTAGTATTAATCATTACTTTTTTTCGATGGATTTCTATTGTTTTATTATATATTTATTTAAAAGAAAAAATATTACCCCGTGTCGGGAGGTTGTCCGAGCCTAATGGCTCGCAGGGCTTACCCCGGAACTGACCCTAATTAGAAAATACTAAATGAATAGATACATCAAAGTTAATTTTAGAGACAATAATTTGAAAGTTTTATAATACTCTAGAGAGAATTCATTGAGAAAATTAATTTGAACATGTAGCTGATCACAATTAATCAAGACTTTTTTTTTGAAAACAATTAATTAATCAAGACTTAAACTTTAGTTTGGTTTGTTTTTAAACATGTAGCCGATCACAATTATTATTTTGTAGAGTAATAATAACAGATTCATGAGGATAAAATGTTCAGATTTTTGAGGATTTTAGTGGGGTTTTTTGGGGTTATTCGGAATTGGTATCTTTTCAACTCTTGGAGACTCTATAGTCTCGTCCAAACACCTGGCTATGATACGGGACTATGATCTATTTGGTATGTAGTAATTATTGATTTGTTGTCTTATTGTATTATGTTGGCATTAGTAGAACATAATCTAGCCCAAGTTGTTTGGACCAAATTATTCGTGAATTATTTTTACCACAATTAATGGTGTGTTTTGTTTGACTTAGGTGTTAGAATGAATAAAATACCCATAATCATTTGATTGCAGGTCTCCATCAAGTGTGTATAGTTTAATTATTTAATTATTGACGTACAATCTCTTGTATTTTTTTTTTTTTTTGTTTTTTGCGTTGTTTTCTGATCACCTTTTTTTTTTTTTGGTTTTACTAAACATATTCTGGTTGGGTTTTTTCCCATCAAATTCTTTGGCTTCAATTTTCCCCAAATTAACTTTTTTTTAATCTTTATTCAATTTGTTTTTGCATTTATTATTCATTAATTTTTTGGGAATTATTGGTTTGTCTCGACGAAAGAAATTTGAAAAGTATAAAATTATGTCGAAAAATTAAAAACCAATTCACTGAAGATGAAAAATAGGTTAAAATATACTATGTTTTCACTTTTTTTTCATTTTTTAAATTTTTGGACCGAATTTTGTATTCTTTAGATTTCTTTCGTCATGATGAGCCAATAAACAACCAAAAAATTATGTAAAACAAACGGTCGGTAAATAGTGGGAACAAACGATTTTTTAAATTTTAATTTTCGTTGTTTGTGAACAATTACAAATACTAAGAAAAACCGTTATTATTTTCTCTAAATCTTTTCTAGAGTAACCGTAATGGAAAATACATTAATGTCCGAACTCCGAAGCGTGAATTAAGAAAAATAAAATTGAAAAGTAAAAAAGAAAACAATTAGGCAATAATCGTTTAAGAATGACGCACGGAAAAGAATTTGGTGTCCATTTTGTATTTATTATTTTATCTATTACCTGAAGATGGAAGAAGACAACCTATTAATTTACAAAGCAATACAAGAATCCCTGAAATGTCTCCGAGTGCTGAGATAGCAACACCCCTTCCTCTTTTGCACACACATCCTAGGATCCTACCATTTCCCTAATTTACATGCCCACGTTAACACCATACTTGCAAAAGTGCGGGGTTTTATGGTCTTTCACCAACTGCCATTTACGTGGCCACGTAAGCACCAAATCAGGAGTGGAATATTGGAAGAAGACTACCCATTAATTCAGCCCGAACACCCACCACTTAATTTTTTTAAACTAGCCCATATATTATCGTGGGGGAGAGGATGAGACGGTTAATTCAGGATTAAAAAAACACGAAATGTTAATTATAAAATTATCATTAAAATAAAAATTATAGAACATAACTATCTAGCGCGTGCTCTCTCGTAGGGGTGTAACTTGTCCGGCTTGGTCTCAACCGGAGGAAAATTCGGACATAATTGAAAATTTCAGTTTATAATTTTTCAAATCAAAACCGAACTGAATTATTTTGGTTTGATTTATTCTATTTCGGTTCGATTCAGTCCAATTTCCAATTTGGTTAAATTAAGTCAAATGTCAAACACAAATAAATATTTAAATACCAACATGTCAAGCCCAAAATAAAATACACATATCATCGAAATAAAAAATAAAAATTATAAACAATATGCATTAAAAAAATACGTAGTACAAAAACATAGATATCTATTAATTAAAAAATACCTATTAACAAAAGAGAAAAAAATCAAACAGTCTTGTTGTATTAGTTCACTAGCGTACTACCCGTGCCTACGGCACTCCGTACGAATTTGGTAACAATTCATGGGAAATTGCGTTGGATCCTGATATTGGTTGTAGGTGATGTCAACTTTGCAAGAATGGTCCAATTGTATGCGATTGGTAATAATTACTTGGGAAAAAAATCAAGTAACTTTAAGGTCAAGAACCACTACAAGATCTTGGAAAAACAGAACCATAGTCACTACTCAGAATAATTCATACACTCAAAATTGCTAGCATATTACCTGTGTCTATCGCACTACCAAAAAATTAAAACCACGAATTAGAGTTTAAAGTTTTTCAAATGTCAAAATTACCACTTAAAAGCAATTATAAATGTTTCTCAAATGTCAGAACCACATATTTCATTTCTAACCAAAAGATTTCAGCACAACCATGGACAATAAAAATAGGGTAAATATTTTTCTAATAATTACAGATATTTCTCCTATGGTTTTTGAAATTATAATTACCTCCGTTATCAGGAATGACAACAAATGGAAATGATTGAAATTGGAAATTTGACGTTTTTACACTTCGAAAGCTAGCAATCCAAATGTGTATTTTTTTTCTTTTTCATAAGATTATAAGTTTTAATTAAATCACTCAAGTGCAATTGCAGTTTAAAATTAGAATTACACTTCTAATTTCGTTTTAAGTGATTCTTTTGTGAAATTTCTTATTTGTTTTACTTTTTATCTGTATTTAGAATAGATGCATACAGAAAGTAAAGCACATTAAAATTTTAAAAATTAACTAAAGATGAAAAAGTACAAAATCACGTATATTTAAATAAAAATGAATTTTTTTTTAAAAACACAACCAAACTTAGTTTTTAAATTATTCACCGATTTAGGATAAAAACATTATTGAAATAAAAATAATTTTTTTAAAGATGTAGTAGATAAAAATTAAAAAGGTTTTTCTAAATAAAGATTAAAAGGTGTTTGTAAAAATAAGTTAACAAAGTGTTTCTAAAAAATAAAACTTATTTTTTAAACTTAGATATTGATTAAAGATATTTGTATGAAATTAAGTATCTTAACCTCTCTTTTTTTGCATGTCATAATTTTTATTTAATTGAGTAACTATTAAATTCATAAAATTATAAACTGAATTATTTTATTTTTTATTCTAAAGTTACATGATTTATGTAGTTGACGTCTATAACTATGGAAGTGAAGGATGTACCCTTTTTTAAAATTTTAATAAAATTTATGTCAATTTATTTGAACTAATCATTTTTTCTTGACGAATGAATCTAGAAAATAAAAATAAAATTTAACACAAATGATTAGTTTCTAAGTTTTTTATTATTTTTCAAGACTAATCAAGTTTTTTAAAAGCAATGATCGTGGTAAAAAAAATTTACTTTTAGGGTAGATTTTTTCATTTCTAATGAAGCTAAAAATAATCGGGTAGATTTTTTGTTCTTTGTTTTTGACAAAAAATCTTCATTGCAATTAAGTCAGTGTAGATTTTTGACATTCGTGATTAATGTAGATTTTTTCATTTCTAGATCATACATTTTTATTTATAGATCATTTAATTGAGTAACTATTAAATTCATAAAATTATAAACTGAATTATTTTATTTTTTTATTCTAAAGTTACATGATTTATGTAGTTGACGTCTATAACTATGGAAGTGAAGGGTGTACCCTTTTTTCATTTCTAATCTAGCCTAAAAATAAAGACCAAAATTAAAAAAAAAAAAATTAGATCATAGATTTTCGAGATCAATTTGTTGTAACGTGATTAGGGTGTCACACAAATATCACATTTTTACTTAAGAAACTAAAAAACGATATATTTTATTGTTTTTAAAATCTTATTATTTTTCTAAATTATAGATTTTTAATCTTTTTACCAGAGAGATTTCAAAGGGGAGGTAATTCGTCCCAATAAAAAAATATTTTGTGTTGACATTGACACTGATAGAATATGCTAACGAAAAATTAATTGTTGAAACTAACTAAAGCTAAAAACCATAGTAGAAATGAGGTAACCATAGTTTTAGAAACTACAGGGGTGAAGAACCTCAGAGGTCTTGCAACAGCCATAGAACCAATGGTGCAACCTGCCAAATAGTGAAATGGCGGTCTTGCAACCATAGACAATAAAAATAACATAAATATCGCGGTGATCACCTCAAAAATAGCCTTACTAATGGGTTTAGCTATAAGATCTGGATTTTTTTCTTTCACTATAATCGTTGAGGGTCTACTTCTCATATTCTCGCACATTAAACTTCCGGGTATGTGTTTGGTATGTTGCAATTCAACCCTTCATTAATAGCTCTTATGGTTCCAAGGATGAGAAAGGCTCAAAAGTTTGTTTGTTTTCCAAAAATAAGCTCAAAAGTTTTCATTTTAAGTGTCCTTCCAACTTCCACCCATTATAGCAACATAGTTAAAATCTAAACTAATCTTCTCCGTCGGATCAAATCAATCCCAACCCTTCTTGTGAAAATATATTTAGTGGGACCCATACCGTCCTGATTTGTAATATAGATATAATATGTTATGGAGCGTATAGTAGTTTAAAAGGATTTGGGAGCTTATTTTTGCGAAACCTGAATGCTACATTTTAGGGGAAGAACAACACTTCTTTTTCTTTTTTTTGGTCAGAAATAAAGAATTGTGTGCACAAATTTTAATAATTTGACCCTTATACGTAAGAAATGAAAATGAAAACAGAAATGAGATATCTCAGAACATTGATTCCACTTTTTTCTGGTATTAAAAGAAAAAATTGTGGTGAATATGTCCTGAAGCCTTAGGACCATAACTTTGATGTCTTCTAAATACATCAAGATCATGTCAACTCACAAGATCATATCAACCACAAGCGTCAATACGAATCCTCCATGCATTTCGCATTTTACATTCACATCGGTGAAACGTTTAGATTTTAAAGCTTTTAAAGATTTTAAAGGGTTAATGGGAGTTGGTATCTTGTCAACTCTTTTTATTTTTGTGTTTTTATTTTCTAAAACGAAAGACTGATAGGTTGAGCACTACTTAGTAGCAGCATTAGGAGAGTCTACATTTCTCTTCGAAATTCTCTCAATACTTTGCTTTCCTTGTTGTATTGATTTCATACTTTTATCTTTGTCATATCTTAAAAAAAACAAAAAACTACTGATAAAAAAAAAAAAGTGCATGTCATGTGTCCTTGTCCGTGATTTCTTAGATGTATACTGCATATTGTCTGGTTCAGTGAAACTGCAAATAGAAATCCCTTATAAATACTTCCCAAATTCATAGAACAAAGCCACAAACTATAAAGTGGATTTTCTTGATTTCACTCGAGACTTTTTTTTTCTTACACAGCTATACAATGGCATCATCTTTATCCTCTCTAGTGTTCACAGTGGCGAGAAAAGATCCGAGACTAGTGATGCCTGCAGAATCAACACCGCATGAATTAAAGCAACTCTCAGACATAGATGACCAAGTAGGTCTCCGGTTTCAACTTCCCGCGATATTCTTTTACAAAAACAATCCTTTCATGGAAGGAAAAGACCCCGTGAGTGTGTTTAAAGAAGCACTAGCTAAAGCACTTGTTTTTTACTACCCACTTGCTGGGAGGCTTATTGAAGGGCCTAATCGGAAACTTATGGTGGATTGCACAAGCGAAGGTGTTTTATTCATAGAGGCAGATGCAGACATTGAGCTCGATCGACTTGGTGACATGATTCATCCAGGATCTCCATACATGGACGAGCTTCTTCATGACGTTCCTGGCTCTGATGGGATCCTTGGCTGCCCTCTCTTATTGGTTCAGGTATTGTTTGTTGATACCTAATGATGCGGCATCTTCTGATATATAAACTAAAACACCTACCACTGTATTGTTATTGGTGTTACAAAAATGCAGATATCACTCTAAATAAACTCTATGTACTAATTCTGTAAATAAATTTTTCTATTGCTAAAAGTATCACCCATATTGAAGCTTTTTCATCTGAAGCTCGCTTCACTATTTTTCTTTTTCCATTCAATTTTACAATAGAAAGACAAAAACACACCTAAGTACTAACAAAACCCGATCGAGTTCAACAATTTCTTTCATGAATTTCTGTGAATGTAGGTGACCCGATGTAGATGCGGTGGATTCAGCTATGCCTTTCGCCTGAACCACACCATGTGTGATGGAGCTGGGTTTCTCCAATTCCTTAACGCAATTGCTGAGTTTGCCCATGGGAAAAAAAACTGTACTTTCTGTACCACCCATGTGGCAAAGGGAGCTCCTATCTGCAAGACGACCTCCCCGGATAACATGCCTTCACCATGAATACGAACAAGTACTACCCAACATCAACGATGACGATATCAACACAAACACTTTCCAAAAATCATTCTTCTTCGGTCCCAAAGAGATCAGAGCCATTCGAAACCATCTCTCCCGACATTCAAGAACCTCCACATTTGAGGCACTCACAACGTGTTTATGGAGGTGTCGCACTCGTGCACTCACGCTAGCCCCTAATGACACTGTCCGAGTTTCATGTTTTGTTAATGGTCACGGCTTACCTGGCCTGCATCTGCCTCAGGGGTACTATGGTAACGCCATTGCCAATCCGGCAGCAGTTTCAGAAGCTGGAAAAGTTTGCACCTTTCCACTAGAATATGCGGTGGATTTGGTCAAGATGGCAAAGGCCCAAATGAGCGAAGAGTATTTGAGGTCGGTGGCGGATCTTATGGTGATTAAAGGGCGGCCTTCTTATCCAGTGGCTGCAGAGACTTTTACTGTTTCTGATTTAAGAAACCTTGGCGTCAACGCGGTGGAATTTGGGTGGGGGAAACCGGTGTATGGAGGAGTCTTGAAGTTGGTATCTTTGATTAGCTTTTACATGAATTTCAAAGATGGGATTGTGGTACCAATATGCTTGCCACAACCAGTCATGGAAAGGTTTGAGGAGGAGTTGAACAAAATGACCAAGGGGGAGCCTTTGGATGCTCAGAGGGCCTCTAAAATTACATCCATGCTCTAAATGGAGATTCAAATCTCTAAGCTTGTACTGTTGGAATTAATTTAGAATTTGAGGAGTTGTTCAGATTCAATATCTATACATATTTAGTTATGTCTATGTATGCCAAGGTGAATGTACCTTGGAAGGTTTATGTGTCTGAGTCTTGGTAAGCATAAGTCACTTTGAGAGTCAAGAGTGTGTGTTTGAAGGATCAATGTATGTGTTTAATGTGTTTAAGTCTAGTAGATTCTAAGTCCTCTATAAATAGAGCTATTGGTCATTGTACGAAAAGAGAAAAAAGAAAGAAAAGTGAAAAAGGAACAAGTAAAAAAGTTTATATATCACAGTGTTAAGTTTTTTAAGGTATTAAAGTGTATTCTTTGGAGCTCCGTACAGCCTTCGGGTCGTGCAATTCTTCAATGTCTTTATTTTAGTTATCTGCTACATAGTATGTTTATGATCTATTCAGCTATATATGTTTTTCCTTAACATACTTTTCTAGAAATTTCCAACATATACAAGTGTGACAAGTTGAGAGTATGCAAGATTGACTTAATAATTACTTACAAAGTACTATATGAATGATCGAAATGAATTATCTAACCAAAAAGGACATGAATAATCTAATTTTTAGATGAAACACTTACCGATATTCAATTGAGCTAATTATTTCGTGATAACTAAATAAATTGATCACTATAAAATAGATGATTTTGATTATGATCAAGAAGAATCTCAAGCTAGTCACACGTAACAGAAGGTAGACAAAGTTTAAGGCAAACAAAATTAAACTCGTATAACGTAATATATGTTATTAAACTTCTTCTCTCTTTTTTTGGATTCGTATATTCGTACATTGTCCTCTTATGTAAGATATTGTGGGATCTCTTTTACCAAAATTAATATTTTGTTCCGTGCATCACATGAATCCGACTTCTAGCTCAACATGAAATCCTAATGAAATTTTTTGAAATTATTGTCTGTTGTTGTCTGCTACAACATCTTATCGTGACGAGTTAAAATGTTAAGTTTATGAAATAAATATAATTATATTAATATAACATTTTTAAATCAAAGCCAGGAACCACAGATACCAAATAGTACTAAATGCCAGTGAAATAAATAACTCCAAAAAATTGGATCCAATATCATACTTAGAGTTATCAAAAGTAGGCAGCTCGTCGAACTTTTTCCTAAGATGATCCGGTGAAGGTCACCAGGACGCACCAGGAACTTTTCCTTCAACTGTTGAGCAGGCATTAGGGTCACCCGGCCTAACCCGAGAATCTTCCCTAATGGCAAGAGTCACCCGCACACAGAAGATTAATTTTCCTGAACTTCCAAAATATGTTCCCAAATAATATCCACAAAATTTTCATCAAAAAGACCATTGAGAGAATTAAACGATTCATCGAACATTAACTATATGCCTCTTGAACAACTAAGCACCAAATATGATTTCCAGTTCATAAGAAATAAATATAGCTTTTAAAAGAATATTTTTAAGGGTGTGAATAAATTTCGAAAGTACGTAACATTTTTTTTTTTTTTTTGAAACTCAAAAAGAATTATATGAAAGAGAATTAAAGGAATATACACGTGTGAATGGGACACACACCTGGTGAGCAATCAGAAAAAAGGAAATGAGGAAACAAGAAAGCACCTAACTAATCCAATCTTTAAGAACCCCACCCACCACCAGATTACAAGAAGCCCCGAAAGTAAAGACCCCTATCCACCGCCATAACTTCGAGCTACTCGAGGTGAACACCAAAATTGAGCATGTTAATCACTCACCTAAATTGGAAGACAATAAAATTGAAATAGGGAACAAATCAGGCTAACCTGTTAAGATAAATGATGCATAAAATCATTACCTATTCCAAAAATAACAATAACTTAATTAACCTAGAAGTATTATCACCGTTAAATACTTAAACCTAAAACTATATTAAAACTTAAGATTATAATATTCAAATCCTAAAACATCACCTTCAATGTTCCCACATACCGGATTAACATTCCCAAAACTTGACTTCCCTTTTACTAACTAACCTGTGGCCATGTATATATGTATGTGTAAAGCATGTGTGGTCTATGTCATCTACAAAAGACAAAGTAAGGAAAAAGAAACACTGAACACTTCTTGAATCTGCAGCCCCAAGTCCCCAACACTATTTTTATTAACACCATTTTTGTTATTATCAGGTCTCTCTCTCTCTCTCTCTCTCTCTCTCTCTCTGAACCAATCAACGCCACTGTTGATTCTATTCTTTTTCCTCTTTACGATTGACAGGAAGAATAGATAGGGAAAATACAAAATAAGTTGAGAGTGATTTAAACTTACCAACAGAACGCTCAAGGAAACCCACTGTTGCTGTTCTGATTTCAGAAAATCCTAACCCAAAAACTTAGCCTATCAATCTATTTATAATGGACAACTAACTAATAGAAAAGTAATTAGCTATATATAAAAAATAATAATGTACTTTAACAACCAAAAATATATAATGAACCCAATACAATTATTTTACCAAAATCAAACTTGTACTCTCAAAATTATAATCATACCATCAACGAAAATAATTTAAATAAAGTATTCAATTGGGATTCCAAACTATAAAAATTTATCATTAGCTCAATACAAAATAATTTTTCAAACAATTTCGTACCATAAAATGATAGTCATGTCTCTGGTGCTTTTAATATACACGAAATAATTAATTAAGATCCAGATTACAAAATTTTAAATTCTAAAGTCTAAATTAAATATTAGCAAAAAGTTAGGAGCGTAACAGATTAAGTTAACATGCATTCATCAGCAGATTCTTCCGAATTCTAAAAAATAATACCAAAAATCACAAGTAAATGGATTATATATAACTTAGGGGGTATTTAAAAAAATTTCTACATACTATCTCGTTTTCAAACTGTGCAAAATTTAAAATACGAGTCTATTTATTTTTTCAAATAAGTTACTACTTGTAGCATGGTGAATTTCCCATCTAACTTTTCCTACATAACTTGGTGGAAGTGTAAATAACAAATAGTCTTTTTTATTTATTTGTGTAACAAATTCTGGAAATTAAATATTAATGAAAAAATTAGTAAAAACTGATAAGATGTCAAAAAATATTTATAGTCCTCAAATTTGGTGTAAGCTGCATTTATCAACTAATAGTGACAATAAAAACCATTTGGTACATGAAAAGGAATTTTGAAGGACAAGCAAGTAATTTCATACATTGTTTCATCATCAAGTACGACTTTTATCCCATATAAAATAGATCCTCTCTATATTATTCCCTCCTTTTACTATATTTCTCTCTTATATTAATCCCTGACTATTTAGTCTTCCAAACATAGTCCTCCTACGTACCAAATGGTTTCTTTTTTTTTCTCGGCAAAAGAGAAATTTATTAATCTTTGAAAATGATTACAAAGATTAATGGGACACTAAGTATAAACGGCATCACAACGCATCCCAAATATGTTGGCACCTGAGCAACCAATAATCACACGCCGCTTAGAACCCGAACAAGGAAAGAGAGGGAAATAAAACTTTGAGTTGACAAGGCACCAACTCAAAGATACTCTGCTATAGACCAAAATCCAAGTAGACCTATATATGTGACCCAAGACTCCTTAAAAAAAAAAAAAAAAAACCCAAAGAGAAAGTAACCCTGAAATTGGATTTGGAACCTAAGACTCTCCACCATCCCAACACAGACCCAGACCCCATAATCTGACATAAACAATACCAAATTTAAAATCAGCCAAGAGGATTTGAAACCTAATTGAGACTCTCCACCAACCCATAACAGCCCAAAACTCCCAAATCTGATACAAACTATATTAAACACTGATACAATATGGACACTCAAACTAAACCCCTTTATTTCTGAGTTAAATATATATATTTGGTAGATATTTGGACTTTGGAAGTTGCTCATTAAGATGCTGTGATAGGAAGTAGAGGTGTAACCTGTCCGGTTTGGTCCGGTTTGTCCTATAAACTCGGACTAAACCGGTTGTCCGGTTTGAGCAAAATGTAAATCGAAAACCGGACCGATGGTGTTCAGTTTGATCGGTGTTCAGTTTGGTGGTATTGGGTCAAAATTGTCAAAAAAATATAAAAAATGAAAAAGCCTAATTGTGATGGGCCTGATTTTTTAGGTAATGCACTAAAGATGTAAAACTTTAAGATTGGTATTTTTCAAGTGCATAAAAATTAAACCTACTCTAAACCAAACCAAGTCAATAAAATTGAATAGAAGCATAAAATCAGTACGTGTGGGACTAAAAAACCTAAAGAATAAAAGTATAAAACGAACTTTAGGGTTAACACCGGTTCGGTCCGGGCCCCAAATGTCAAAAACCGAAAATCAAACCGAAAAAAATTAAAAAAAAATAAAACCGGACCAGTCTGCTCCAAAAACGGGGCCGGTTTACTCTTACACTTCTAATAGGAAGTACTTTTACAGCGGATAGTTTTTGTGTCTTTACTCGAGCAAGGTTGGTCACTAGCCAACCACTTTACCTACCTACCGCTCGATTTTACTTATAACCCCTCTCAGTCTTTACTAAATTCAACTTTGGCCGTTTAAAAAAAAAAACATGACGAGTCTTACGTTCAGAAATCTTGGGATTAGAAAGTTAGACTCGTCTTATTCCTTCTATTTTATGTTTAGTTTGATGGACCCTTCTTGTGCGTTTCAGAAAAGCAATGGTTTACAAATTGAAAAAGTCTAGTAGCCGAAACTAAAATTAATAATTCTCTTTGAATTAAAAATTAAATGTCAAAGTATACTTTTTTTTTTTTTGAAAGACAGAAATTCTATGTATCATAAAAGATAAACATATAAAATGTATAGCTCTGCATAGATAGAGCTCCAAAGAGTGACCATAGACTCTTCTAATATTGTTACTAGCAAGACACACCTACCCTCAGTCTCTCATTTTTGCACATCACATAGAAAAGAGCTAACAAGAGAATAGTTCATGACACCTACAAACTAGAAAAAGACTAAATGAAAATCCTCACAATCTGAACTTCAACTCTTCAAAACACGGCCACCAGCCTCCCTAACTTCTGCTGCCTCCTTCGACTTTCCCATCTTTCCAACTCCTCTCCTCCATATTTCCAACGACCTCCCTTTCACGGTTATCCTCTTCCACAACAACCGCCTTTAACACCTTGGCCTAAATCTAAGCCACCTCCATCACCGAAACCCCTACTCACGCCTTATTAGATTTTGTGGTCATTCGCCTAGAGACTAGCAGAACAAACCCACACCAACTTCCAAAACAATGGATCATAAACCCTATCCATGCCACCCCCTTTGCAGAAAACCAGACCAACGACAAATAACCACCACCCCTCAAATCCTGTCTACGTCAAGAACTCCATCGGAGCATGCTCGCACCGCACCAAATCAAAAACCCCGTTGAAGGTACACCAATCGCCGCCTCCTCCATTATTCCGCTTTTCTAAGCCATAGCCTGCCTACCTATGATCACCAAAACAGTATATGGATTTGTCACTTTCCCACTTAATCCCCCCAAATGAAAACGCTACACACTAGAAAGTTTAGAAAGAAGGAAGAGGATACCATAAATCTAAGTGAATCATAATCTTTGATTTTTTGAATTCAGAAAAAGTTTTTCAGTTTCAATTCTGGAATTGTAATACTCTTCTTTGGATGGTTTCATTTTTTGACGTTTCACACGAACGAATACTGTAATATATCAAGAGAAGATGTATTTAGATAACTCCATTCACAGTTATCGTACAATACATGATCATAAGACATATTAACAAAGAAAAAAAATGATACCATCTAAAATATCATTCCATGCTCTCAATAATAATCACACACAAAAAATCCCAACTCAGAATTAAAATTTGGGACTTATACTTGTGCAATTCATGACTCTTTCAGAAGATCAGTAAGGAGGAGATGAAAAATCACTGACTATACAAATAATTTTTAATCCTCCTTTATTACTACAAGAGTAGGATTTCTTGGTGATTGAAAAAGGTAGAGACAAGATGGATGACATGAATGAGAGCTGGAGTTGGCGTCATCATCACAAGTTAATATTATTGAAGGGTGATTTCAGTATTTGCACGTTAACGCTATTTATGCTTTCATTTTGGGATTAGAGTACGAGGAGATTATTAATCCCTTCTAGATAAACAATCCTAACCACAAAATATGAACCAGAACATAGTAAACCTAGTACAATCTTATAAATATCACTGCGTTACCCATGGTACTGTTCCTCTATAAATAATACCTTTCAAATACATAGTGCACGGTAGATCATCTTTTTTTATTATTATTTTGAAAAGCAAAACACAATTGTATTAAAATAGAATGGACCCAGAACAAAGTACAGAGCAAGCCCAAAACAAGATCAGGTTGGAGAGAGACCAACAAACAAACTTAGACCTAACACCCCATCCTTAAGGAAGAAAACCCATCTCAATTGTTTTCCCCTCAAAACAGTAACTGATCACTATGGCAGCCAGTGTTCACAGTGAGAAGGCGAGACCCAAGATTGGTGGTGGGTGCAGAATTAACACCACGTGAACTAAAGCAACTTTCAGACATAGACGACCAAGAAAGTCTCCGGTATCAAATTCCAGTGATAATATTGTACAAAAGCAATCCTTCTATGGAAGGGAAAGACCCGGTCAAGATCATTACAGAAGCACTGGCCAAAGCCCTTGTGTTTTACTATCCACTTGCTGGGAGGCTTACTCAAGCGCCTGACCAAAAACTTATGGAAGATTGCACAGGCGAGGGGGCTTTTGTTCATAGAGGCAGATGCAGATAATGAGCTCGATCGACTTGGTGAGATGATTCAGCCAGGGTGCTCTTACTTTGATGAACTTTCACATGATTTTCCTCGTTCTCAAGGCATTCTTGGTTGCCCTCTCATTTTGATCCGGGTAAATTTTCGATACGAATGTTTCTTTTAATTCTTATCAGCAATTTTTTGATAAAAAGGTTTGTCAATCTTCTTCAAATATCGTCCCATATGTACAAAAGCTTTTTCGTGCATTTACTTTAGCAAAATGACACAATATCATACTAAAATCAATGTTATAATTTCATGATTCTGATGGTTTTTGTTTTTTTATCTCCAGGTGACTCGTTTTAGCTGTGCGGATTCGCCTTTGCCCTGCGCCGAAACCACACAATGAGCGATGGATGTGAGTTGGTCCAATTTCTGACTGCAATGGCTGAGTTTGCCCAAGGGAAAGAAACTGCACCTTATGTGCTACCCGTGTGGGGAAGGAAGAGAGCTCCTATCTGCAAGACAACCTCCCGGTGTCACATAACTTCACCACGAATATAAGGAAGCCCTCTACACCAACGATAGAAGAACCATTTTATTGAAAGAGAAGAATATACATAGAAAAGAAAAGCCTAACAATACTGGAAAAAGTCCAGCCATAACAACAAAATATGTAATGTCCCAAATTTTCAGAAACGTCAATTTAAAAATAAATTAGCAGAATCAAATTAATTTTTCATTTCATAGACGTTTTAAAATAGAGTTTAATTATAATTACTGAAAGATGAACGAAATTACATTAGAAAATTTGAAATACAAAGCTAAAAATAACTAGGTAAGCCAAAAAGCAATTTTGTATTTCTCGATATTGCCATCGTTGTCGATCTAGAAGTTAGGTTTGTCTGTATTGTCTTTGGTACCTGGCTTGAAAAATCAGGGGCAAGGAAAATTTACACCATGAGTAATAAACCTCAATAAATAAAACCTGCTAATACTTTTCAATTTATGCAATAGATCCGAGTGTGCATATTCAAGTTATGAGCAGGTAATAAATAGCGGAAGCATTAATATTTGGCAAATGACAACAAGTTTTATATAAAATACTCATGCTCTACCATTATCATTTTATACAAATCGTGGATCTTTAGATTACTCTTGAACGCAATTAAAACATGGCAAACTTGTAAAATTACCATAAGTTGATTTTACACTAGTTTTTTGCTTAAGAATGTTGTGATGCAACATTTCAGGTGTCAATAGACGATGCGGTGGGCATTGTAGCACGCGTCTCTATTATACAAGGAATAGACGAGCTCATTAACAACCAAAACAAATCGAGTGGTGCAGATTTCGATATTGTAGGTAAGATATTGTTAGGGATAATGTTTTAATATTTATCTGCACACACAATTCTGGTCTATTTTATGTACTTTTTTGCAGCTCTAATTTAATTAAAATCTTTAAACTCTTTATGTTAGAGGCCTGACTGAGTTAGGCTCACCAGTCGGTCATTAACCCTCTTTATATTCGGATGGGTTGTGACATTTTTTCTTTTCGGGTTCCTTTCCATAAGCACAAGACGTGTGTCTAGTTATTGGATTGCAGATCAGAGCCTGGTGTGGAAGCGGGCCACGCTGCTGACCCAGCCCATTGTCCTACCTTAGGCAAGCCTTTGGTGCACCGTGCATCAAGGCCGACTACTATCTCGGCCCACCAAGCCCTTAGCCCGATAACCAAATTGTCTCGCCAATTCAACTGCTACAATAGCCTGTCGATCAAGCATCGGCCTAGCTAATGATTGATCGACGAGATAGGCCAAACAGATAAAGTTGTCGCCCTTTGACACTTAAGCCACGTGTCGTCGGCAGATTGGTCGATAGTGGGATTGACACCTCTCTTCGCACACGTCGGTCCACATGCATTAAATTTCGTCTAGTTGGGATGTGCCACGTGGTTTATGGTGATAGGTCAATTTGTCTACCACATTGTTTTCCCGTGTGCCACTTTGTTTTCCACAATATATGTATCACTAAGGGAAGAGATAGAGTTTGTAAGAACCCATGTTATTTTAATGTTTAAAATAATCTCTCGGTGAATAAAATGGGTATAGATAAGCATCAGATGAGGCGAAGGATGTGTGGGTTAAGTTTTGGTGAAGAGGAGAGGAGCAAATAAGGGTCCTTGGGTCACGGCATGGAGCATGGCCGGCCTGACCAGTCACACAAAAGTAGATTTTTGGTCATATGAGGGGCGTGACTGGTCAGGCTCATGCGTGTTCTTCGTGTGACCAGTCACGTGAAAATGGATTTTGGTCAGTCGCCCCCCGTGACAAGTCAGGCCCCTTTCACGCCTTCTCCGTGACCGGTCAAGCGGGTTGACGCGCGTTTTTAAATATGTCAAACAAGAAAATTTTGTACACAACCCTCACCTCCTAAATTAGATTTTTTTCCCCTTCTCTCTCTAGAAAATCTCATTTTCACTTCCCTCTCACCCAAATACATGATCTAATCCTCAAATTGTCACGCCCCGAATTTCCATAGAATTAAAATCACAATTAATACTCATACTTCCATTAATTTCCATTTCAAAATCAAGGGGCACTACCGACCCAAGTTACATAACCAAGATTTTCAAAAGATTAGAAGTCTCACTTGTGTTAACAAAATACATATGGAAGTTATATTGCATCTACCCAAAATATAAGCCCATGCAGATGTGTAATGACTTCTTCCACTAGTCTACTCAAAGGATGCCATGCCAAGCACTCCATGCTACTCTTCTGCCACGGTACCTGAAAGATGGAGGGGTTAAGCTACACAGCCCAGTAGGAAAGTTTACACAAATATTATGAACATATGAAATGAAATGGCATGCCACCCAAAACTCAATAAACACATAAGTATGAACTACACATTACATCACAAATCATGCCCGTACAACCTATCCGCACTTTTCCTCATCAACTTATCCATTGCTCCACATAATATCCACCCGAGACTTCCAAATCACATCATCAAAACGTTATCATCCATTCCTTACATAAACTTTGGACGTTGTCGTGCTAAGTATTTCACATTTCTCAATTCTCACTACTCGTATCATCTCAAAGATTATCTCACCAACTAGCACTTCAACCCACGGTAGCTAGGAAACATCAAAAGATAACTAGCATGCATCCGGATGGAAGCCAGACAATATTAAGATTCAACTTGCACATCTCCCGCCGGAGGCTGAAAACTATAAACATCCATCTAGCACATCTCCCACCGGAGGCTAGTCAAAAGTGTTATACATTTCTCATTTAGCTTCTTTCGTTCGTACTCCACCATCCAATGTCCAAGGTTACACATGAATGGTCTATATGTCCCATGCAGTCCGCAATTTATGGAGAACAACATTGTACGATACTGACACAAGTGTCCGTTCTAGCAATAAAGGAATGAGCGATAAAAGCACATAATAGCAACCGTGCCCCACACGTCATATACCGGCAAACTACGTCACCTACACATCTAATCCTCATAACACGTATCACAATCCAGTCGTTCCGTTAGAACCCATCATGAATTCACAAACGCCGGTCAGACACGACAGTCAAGGCATCTCAACATGCCGGGATATCAAGCCGTACTCTACTCCGAACTACACCCCCCTTAAAGTCTCAAGGCAAGCTAAGGTTACCATACTTCCAGGGATCGGAAGGGCTAGACAAAATATATCATAAACCAGGGCCAATACTCACACGTTAACCCCAAACTCCTCACGGCACCATAATTTCGTCAAGTCCAAGTCTATCACTCTTTCAAGGAACCAAGAAGACATAGTGGATCACCTCTAGACATGAGAGCAAGGAGTATACTTGTCAACCCCACTTGCTTTTCACCCAATGCGACCAATTCCAGGTAATCACATTCCGAGGGGTATCCTACCTCATAAATTCCAACTCTTATTCCTTACCAGGCTTAGGCAGATTTTCGTTAAACCTATCGAAACGTTCACGTCATAGGTCAAAAGTGATTTATATCCAATGCTGGCATCATCCGATAACTTCACAAGAATATAAGACTTTCTCACTAAAACACCATTGATTCTTGTTTAAAGCTCTAGAATAACTTTCATCTCGTAGGTCAAAACATCGTCCTTACCCGACTCCCAACTCAACCCAACCATCCTCAAGATGTTATTGAATTCTTCAAATCAAGAGTTACACCGAACAATTGTCCTTCGACACTTCCTAATTGTGCACAACTAGCCCAAACTCATAAACTTGACGTGATGTACAAGTGATTGTGCTACGAGCCCGGTGGTAAAATCTATGTCAAGAATGTGTGCGTGGGAGATGCATGCCATGCACAATTATCATGGTATAACGATGCATCACTTTCATATATCATACACAACCACACGAATGGCAATCCGCCATTCGCCATTACACATACGATAACCACATCTCATGATCAACCCATTGCTCACATCCAACGCCAGTCAAATATAATTACACAAGTCAAGATGGGTGATACCCTAGCACTTCTCCCAAAGGAGGCTAGACAAGGCATCATGTCGTGCCAAACCATTATCATAAGCGAGTCCTAGCACATCTCCCAAAGGAGGCTAGCCAATGCCGATTCATGGCGTCTCCTAGCACATTCCCATCCGGGAGCTAGTCTCATCGTTCTCCTAGCACATTCCCAACCGGGAGCTAGTCTCATCTTTCTCCTAGCACATTCCCAACCGGGAGCTAGTCTCATCTTTCTCCTAGCACCACTCCCGAAGGAGGCTAGACATTACACATATCGTTCACGACAACTTTTGACAAGTCAAACAATCCACATCACGCTCAATATTTCATTCATACATAACCAATCCGAATACCTTACATTCACATCAAACTACCAAATTACGATGTTCCATGGCATAATACGTAACAGAAATGAACTCAGCAAACAAAACACCCGGCCGTCCGGTCACCGTCCGGACGCCGGGCCGACACCGTCCGGACGCCACTTCTACCACCTCTCTGTCCAAATTCCTGGGCCAGCCGTCCGGACGCCCACGGTTCCCGTCCGGACGCCCGAACGCGATCTGCAGAAAAACTGCGCGATCGCAGATTTCGCACTTGGTCCAAATCACACCAAAACAGCAATACAACCATGAAATATGCTCCAAAACACATCATATATACATAATAGAAGGTAGAAATCCCTACCTCGAGCTTTGAAATGGAAGTTTGGCCCAAAGATGAAAAGCCCTAGCTCGGTTGGTGCTCCAAGCTTGAAATCGCGCCTCCCGAGCTTCAATCCACGATCCAACCTCAAGTCCTCGCTAGACACGGTGCAAAGCTCCTATATCTCCGGGTAATTTGAAAATGGTGAGTGAAATTGGTGGGATTTGGCAAGGGGGAGAGAGAGAGCACAAGGGGGAGTGAAGGTGGGTGTTTGGGGCTAAATGGGAGAGTTCCCCTCCCTCTCCAAAATCTGGCCTTATAACTCCCTAAGGGTACCCAAGTAATTTGCTAAGTGAGGATACGCGCACGAAATAACACAGGGGACTCCGGGCTCGATTCCTATAATCAAAATCCGATATATAACACACTTAATTAAGTTTATTTATCCAAAATAAACTCTCAAATAATTATTTTAAAACTTGAATTTTCCAGGTCCTTACATCCTCCCCTCCTTAGGAAATTTCGTCCTCGAAATTTAAAACAACAATTCGATTGCCATATCTCTACACATAATCCACAGTCCAGACACAGATACTTCCAGATACGGCCACACCGTGTCACGACCTCATTTTCGGACATATTGGTAATACATATACTTTAAGAAAATCTCACAATTTCCACCAATAAGAGCAAAAGGTTTCATTCATAGCCAACCATCTACTCGATTTTCAAATATGTATTTTAGTTCAAAGTGGGCATAACCCGACCCGATTATATCCAACTATTCAAAGATACAGTATTTGGTTATAACAACAGAATTGAACACATAAATTTTATAAAATCTTTCAAAAAAGTTTACAAGACTCTACAAGAAACCTAACAATGTAGCTTCCCAGAATGATGCATCATCCATGCACTTCAAGCACTCCATGCTAAACATCCGAGAGGGTACCTGAAAGGGATAGGGTGAGCTATACAGCCCAGTAGGAAAATCTACACCAATATTAATAACATATAATGTGAATTGGCATACAACACAAATACTATATGATAACGGGTTAATCTCAAGAAACTATATCAAAAGATACATGCTCAATGTACTCACCCATGACACTATCATCAATCCATAGTTTCTATATCTTGCTCCAAAATTCTTGTTTCCATTACCAACATGTCATTATTCATTATCATATCATTCATCTCTGACATTCCTCTCGAATGTGGTCACATTATCATGATCCATCTTCTCATTTCATCTACAACACAAGTCAAGGATCTCATTCATTCCCATAGCACGGTCTTAAAGAATACTAGACCAAGTAGTACCTCATAGGTACGATCATATGCATGACACAAAGGAGACAATAAAGTAATGTCATAACCATCGATTAACACAAGTCATTTACCTGTCAAACACTTTATCACACCACATAGCTCACATGTCTCATCGAATTATCACTGTCAAGTTTATATATTCCATAACCATCCTTTAACACAGGTCATTCACCTGTCAAACACTTTATCACATCACATAGCTCGCATGTGATCTCATCGAATTGTCACTGTCAAGTTTATATATTCCTGGCATTATTCCAAATGGAACCAGTACATTCCTAGCATTTCCGAAGGAGTCTAGTACATTCCTAGCATTCCCGAAGGAGTCTAGTACATTCCTAGCATTCCCGAAGGAGTCTAGTACATTGAACAACGTCTTGTCATCATTTCACGTGTCAACGTACATCAATAGATCACATTCTAAGTCTCATCAATACCTAACGTATCATGCACATGTTCCCCATTCAATCAATCGAAACAAATCTTAAAGTCCCATGTAGTTCCATAATCCATAAGAAAAGACAACTCATAGTCTATGCTATTAAAATAGTGATATATTCCAGTGATAAGAGAAACAATCTACTGAAGTCTAGAACAATGACTATACGGTAGCACTAACACATCAGGACTAACAAGTCCACATCACATCCATGCCAAACTCTCATAACTCGTCTCATGGTCAAAGTTGTTCGATAGGAACACCTCTTATACTCACATACATATCAAACAAGACGAACAAGGCATCTCACACATAAGGAGGTCCCCACTCCACATTCTAGCTCAACCAAACACTACAGAATGCCTCACAATAGGTGAAACCTAAATTCTTCTTAAAGAACAAGGGAACATCTTACTACACTAAACTCGATCGGACTGTCTCTTGAATCGATGACATTAACGTTAAGCTCAAGGAGAAAGAACCTCAAACTCAATCTTTTTATAACAAGACACGAAACACAGTCAACATAAGGACTCCTCTCAAGCAAAGTCTCAGCCTATGGGTAGACTGACGGTTCTCATACGAGAGATATAGAATGGTAGCAATCTCAACACGGGTCACCACAATACAAGGTCTTACTCCTCAACTCAACTCGCTTCCTACCGAGATTAATGATACCGACACCGGGTAACCCCATTATTAGGTCACGTTTCACTACTCAATCCAACTTTCACCTCGTACAAAATATTGTGAACTCCCGATTATGTTTTCAAAGAATTCATGCCATGAGTTGAAAATGGGGTTCGTATTCAATTCCGATACTATCCACTAATCTCATAAAGTCTAACAAAACATCATGGATTCGTGTTAGAATTTTCAACATAACTTCCATCTAGTTGGTTTAAACGCCGGCCATCCCGACTCTTGTTTCGTCCTATCATCACATGAAGCATTCATAAACAATACGATTGACGAGAAGTCACGAATAAACGTCTACGAGCGAGACAACAACACAAGCACACAAAGAGAAATTGTACGCGGTTTCTAGAAGTTTGAATGGAATAGTGGGTGCCGGGATGGAAGACATTGGAACTTCCAGAAGCCCCAGTATCGCTACACCACTGAACATGGAGCGCTACCTTTCGCTCCAGAATCCCCAGTATCGCTACACCACTTATCATGGAGCGCTACCTTTCGCTCCAGAAGCCCCAGTATCGCTACACCACTTATCAAGGAGCGCTACCTTTCGCTCAGGTCGCGACACAGTAGAAAACGCAGAAATCGGATTTGTTCCCAAATGCTCCAAAATCAATCACAAACCCAAATGTATGTTTAAACAGGCCATATACATATAGAATAGGTGAAAACCCCCCTACCTCATGATCTTGGAGATGGATTTGATGGAGCTTGGTTCAGCCCTAACCTTCAATGGCTTCAAGCACTTCAATCCCCCTTTCCCGAGCTTCAAATCCACGATCCACCTCCGGATACTTGTTAACCACGATGCCATCCCACGCTATCTTGAAGGAATTTGATAATGGAGCAAGAACTCTAGAGATATGGTAGAGAGAAGGGAGAGTATTGTAGAGAGAGAAGGGAAAATGAAAGAATGGGGTTGTTTCTTCTCCTCCCCCTCTAAAATCTGATTTTAAACCCCCAAAATTGGTTCCCAAATTTCATGTACGCGTGCATATCAAATAAAAGCCCCGGGTCTGACTCCCACCACTAAAAGTTTCGAATTGCATAAAATAAATTAAACACATATTCCGATAAAAATAAATTAAAAGGCAAAAATTTTCCGGGTCCTTACACACCGCCATTTTCTCAATTCTATAAAACCGACCCGTGCTTCCACAAAGCTCAACGGATGCCGACTGTCAAGTCATCATGTTCTAACAAATCAATCAAACACATCAATTCGACTCATGCATACACCATGCTCAATGAGTATCTAACAACCGACGCACAATCGAGTTATCAAAATCAACACTTCATATCCACGATAATCGTGACCCCACAAGTCCACGACCACCTCGATTGTGACATCACAAGTCCACGAAATCAAACTAAACATACTGGCACAACTCACACATCCGCATCTAACTATCCTGACCATCAAGTCCAGGAAATCAACAAAACGTGCCAATGCAGCTCATGCATCACAATGCAAAACTAGCATATCACAGCCAACCATCATCAAATATATGACTACCATGTCTGCACAACCCACAATACTCAAGCCAGAAATAAGTGCAAATTTCAAACGGGTACAACACATATGGGTGTCACATAGACAGATAAATTCAAAAGCCACAACGGCTCACCGTAATAAGAGCAAACTCGCTCACTTCCCTGTTAAGGAACTCGAACGCAAAATCCTTCGTTTCTAGTCACTAGTCGAGTCTTATTTCCTTGAATCGATATCATCGATTGAGCCACCAACCCGCATAAGGACATCCTCTTTCCAAACTTCTCAAGATCGAATGCTTCAAAACTCCAAGTCTCACAACTCTTATAATCCCCCTCGTTGATGCTCCCAATTGCGTAATCGCAGAACGACGAAAACACAAAAGCGATGATGATACCGGCAAACAAGTCTGTCGATGACTCAACCCGAGTATTCTAACTCTTTCCGAGCCCTGGCAGTCATAAAGAACTCACCTCTCGCCGTGCCTTTGCCCCAGGAGGACAACTCCTTCCATTATGAGTGATCTTGCCTCAAGCATAACAAGCCTTCGGTAGTAACAGATACCTCGCATGAACGTGACTAGGTTGGTTACATCGGTAACACACTGATGGTATTCTAGGAATAGTACTCAAAACATCAAGTGAAGTAAGTGGTCCAGGTTTCGATCGACCATGCGAAGCCTGAAGTATCTCCCTCTATCTCTTCCGCCCTTGGCTCCTTGAAGTGTCTGACAAAGACAAATTCATGATAACTATCAATTATCTCAGTTTCCAAACTCTCGATTTCCTCCGTGCATCTCTCAGCAACTCAACACTCCAAACGTGTCCGATCTTCTCCAAAATCTTACCTAACATTGGCTCACCACAAGTCTCTTGACCAACTAATGAAAATCCTTCTCGAGACGGCGACACCTATTCCGTCCCTACTCTAATCCTTGCGTTCAACAGGTTGGATCCGACGAGTGCTGCGACCAACTCCTTTACAAATATACCCGGAACAACCAGTACTTCAACTTTCCGTTCTACCCTCACATTCGCATCTCCACACGAGCTCTATACTCACTGACTCATCTCGTCACCACGTAATGCCTCGCGATTACAGGGACGACCTCGTAGCCGTTCCCGCCTAATCCCATGCCTCAGAAGCATCGTACCACATTATAAAGAAACATAAATGCAAGTCACGCTATTACTATCATCAACCACACAAAACCAACATTTAGAGCAACTCCCCAACACGGTTCCACAAGTCAACACAAAACCAACGCTTAGAGCGATTCTCCAACACGGGTCCACAACATTACACTACTCTTAAGCGATAGAAAATGCAACGTCAATCAATACCATGCACAAGCACACTCCCATCATGCCAAATGCAACCAATTTTGAACCCATGAGACTAAGTGTCTCCCCACGGTCTCAAGGTATTCAAACCTATAGTTCTGATACCAAATTGTCACGCCCCGAATTTCCATAGAATTAAAAACACAATTAATACTCATACTTCCATTAATTTCCATTTCAAAATCAAGGGGCACTACCGACCCAAGTTACATAACCAAGATTTTCAAAAGATTAGAAGTCTCACTTGTGTTAACAAAATACATATGGAAGTTATATTGCATCTACCCAAAATATAAGCCCATGCAGATGTGTAATGACTTCTTCCACTAGTCTACTCAAAGGATGCCATGCCAAGCACTCCATGCTACTCTTCTGCCACGGTACCTGAAAGATGGAGGGGTTGAGCTACACAGCCCAGTAGGAAAGTTTACACAAATATTATGAACATATGAAATGAAATGGCATGCCACCCAATACTCAATAAACACATAAGTATGAACTACACATTACATCACAAATCATGCCCGTACAACCTATCCGCACTTTTCCTCATCAACTTATCCATTGCTCCACATAATATCCACCCAAGACTTCCAAATCACGTCATCAAAACGTTATCATCCATTCCTTACATAAACTTTGGACGTTGTCGTGCTAAGTATTTCACATTTCTCAATTCTCACTACTCGTATCATCTCAAAGATTATCTCACCAACTAGCACTTCAACCCACGGTAGCTAGGAAACATCAAAAAGATAACTAGCATGCATCCGGATGGAAGCCAGACAATATTAAGATTCAACTTGCACATCTCCCGCCGGAGGCTGAAAACTATAAACATCCATCTAGCACATCTCTCATCGGAGGCTAGTCAAAAGTGTTATACATTTCTCATTTAGCTTCTTTCGTTCGTACTCCACCATCCAATGTCCAAGGTTACACATGAATGGTCTATATGTCCCATGCAGTCCGCAATTTATGGAGAACAACACTGTACGATACTGACACAAGTGTCCGTTCTAGCAATAAAGGAATGAGCGATAAAAGCACATAATAGCAACCGTGCCCCACACGTCATATACCGGCAAACTACGTCACCTACACATCTAATCCTCATAACACGTATCACAATCCAGTCGTTCCGTTAGAACCCATCATGAATTCACAAACGCCGGTCAGACACGACAGTCAAGGCATCTCAACATGCCGGGATATCAAGCCGTACTCTACTCCGAACTACACCCCCCTTAAAGTCTCAAGGCAAGCTAAGGTTACCATACTTCCAGGGATCGGAAGGGCTAGACAAAATATATCATAAACCAGGGCCAATACTCACACGTTAACCCCAAACTCCTCACGGCACCATAATTTCGTCAAGTCCAAGTCTATCACTCTTTCAAGGAACCAAGAAGACATAGTGGATCACCTCTAGACATGAGACCAAGGAGTATACTTGTCAACCCCACTTGCTTTTCACCCAATGCGACCAATTCCAGGTAATCCCATTCCGAGGGATATCCTACCTCATAAATTCCAACTCTTATTCCTTACCAGGCTTAGGCAGATTTTCGTTAAACCTATCGAAACGTTCACGTCATAGGTCAAAAGTGATTTATATCCAATGCTGGCATCATCCGATAACTTCACAAGAATATAAGACTTTCTCACTAAAACACCATTGATTCTTGTTTAAAGCTCTAGAATAACTTTCATCTCGTAGGTCAAAACATCGTCCTTACCCGACTCCCAACTCAACCCAACCATCCTCAAGATGTTATTGAATTCTTCAAATCAAGAGTTACACCGAACAATTGTCCTTCGACACTTCCTAATTGTGCACAACTAGCCCAAACTCATAAACTTGACGTGATGTACAAGTGATTGTGCTACGAGCCCGGTGGTAAAATCTATGTCAAGAATGTGTGCGTGGGAGATGCATGGCATGCACAATTATCATGGTATAACGATGCATCTGTCACGACCCATCCCGTAAAGGTTGAGGCACGTGACCGGCCACGAGTGAAACTCGTAAGGCCCTTTAAAAATATACAAGTTTAGGGATTTTCTATCAACATAACTGATATCAGAGTGCGAAAAATAAAATTAACTCCAGAGTTCAGTGCATAAAATAAAGTGCAACAATACAACCCTTATGGGCTTACAAACCATGACTACGGTCCAAATTCTTGACCGGTCAACCAAATACATTACAATTAAGATCAAGTTACATCTAAACATGCTAAATCTAGAAATTACAGAAGATACTTCAATTCCAATACAACTTGCAGAATTCAAGCATAGACAGCATCGTTAATTAAAACCTGTTGCATCAACAACTTCATTAGCACTAGGCTAGTGTGAGTCTAGATATGACAAGTCTACTAACTTTCTGTATTAAGATAACCCGTGTTCTTGTAATTCGTTATAATTAAATGCCAACTTTATATGATACACGAATCCAGCTTTTAGGCTTGCGCTGTAACCGTGCACACTTATCAAGTAATCATGTTATGTGACGTATGAATCAGCTTTTAGGCTTACGCTGTAACCATGTATGGTAACGTTATACGATCTACGGCCCACCAGTAAATTAGGGAGCGACCCCAAATATAAGCCGGCGTGATATCACCCGTTGGATTATCTGGTTAATAATCCCCACCCTTATTACTTCACCTCATAGCTAGAATCTTCATCTGCCCCCTAGCGGCCGGGGCGCCGTATTGATCTCATGTCATAATATTTTCATGTGTACATGATGTCATGATTATTTTTAATGTCTTAACATATCATGCTCAGTCTACTATCAATTCAGTGACATAGATGTACATGCATCAAAGTAATGGATTCATTCATTTTTATTGCAGAATCTAAGTAAGCAAGTCATATATAAGACTCACCTGAAATTAGTCCGTAATTCTTCTATATTAACTCGGCCCGATGATCTCCGATTCCCGGATCTATCATGATAAGTAAAAGTCCTTATTGCCAACAACTCTTAAAAGAATATACTGACTTAGTAACTCGAATCGCATAATCGTTTGGACTCCTCAATACGTAAGGGTACGAAGTGTAATTTGGTTTATAGAGCAAAGTGGTCAATTTACCAATTAACAAGCGGCACCGAGAGCTTTCTCGGGATTCGTGTCAATTTTATTACTTAATCCTTGGTCTCGTTTGTACATTCTAGGGCTCGGATGACTCACGTTCGATCGGTTTGATCGCCGGTTACTTAGACCGTAAAAGGGTATTTTCGTAATTTTGCTATCGGTCGTCTAAAAATATAACCGAGGCCGGACCCACATTATTTTCAGTTATTATTCACATTCAAAGCCTAATTCCATGGTCGGTCCGTTCGTGTGGTGATTTTAGTGTCGGTAGACCAAAAAGTAAGTAAGAGTGGCGTTTTGGTAATTGTACTCTCCGGTCTCCGAAACCCGGGACCGAGACTTGTCCCGTACTTTATTTAACCCCAATTTCATCATGGTAAGGTCAATTTCGTGATTCGGCTAACGGATGTGGTGATTTTAGTGGGTACATGAATGGGGTTTCTAGAGAGAGAAAATCCCCAGAAATAGGCTGATTTTCGTGGTGTGTTTGAGGTCGGTTTCTGTGAGTTACGTAGGTCCCGAGGACAATCCAACCTATCCGGGTTAAAGACTTGATGTGTGTCTACAACTTTCGTGTTTTACGAAACTGATTTTGACCATCCGAACATCAAGATTCAAGGGCCCGAAGTTAACAAAACATCTGGGAAAAATCTGGAAAACAGTGTTCAACAGCGCGCGAGTCATCTTTGTAGCACGATTTTAATGCGTTAAAAATGTCATAGAGAAAATCCGTTCTGTCTATGTTTAAGATAAAGTGTTCGTCTCAAACTTTCGTCTTTTACAAAACATGATTCGAGTAATAAAACATCAAGATTTACGTCTCCGAAGTTGGTCAAAAATCAGCGAAAAACTGGGAAATCCGAAAAAAAAACAGTTTTCCGAGTGACTTTCGTAGCTCGATTTCTACGGGTTCTAATGGTCCGAAAGTCGATCCAATCCATCTATTTCGAAGACTAAGTGTCCTATTACGAGTTCTAATAATGAAAACTAGATTAAACCATATAAAACATGAAGATTTAAGGCCTTGAATATAAGAAAAAGTATGCGTTATACCTCTTTCCTTGCCGGAAAGCTTGGTGGCCAAAAACAGTGACTCGGCTGCGAATATGGAGATCTAGACGGAACCCCGGCGTGTCTTAGTATAGTTGGTGACGAGGATGTGGTGGTTGTATAGTGGTAGAAGGTGGTGATGGAGGAGATAAGGAGGAAAGAGGGAGGAGAAGAAGAAGAGAGGAAGGAGAAGTGAAGGGGTGAAATGAGAATTAGAGAGTGAGAGAGGGGGAGTTCTGCCGTGTGGGAGAGAGAGAGATTACCCCACCCATGCAAAACATATATATGCATATATAGGCATTAATTGGAATGAATAAATTAATAAATAGGTTAGGCTAGGTTTAATTAATAAATTAGGGAACATACCCCTTATTTTAAGGGAAAAGAAGGATTTTGATTTGACTATGATGGATTTATATCGGTCAAGGGCTTGGTCGCGCGCGCGAGCGCAAAACACTGCACGATCCCGAAAAACTGTTCCGGTACTGATTTTTTGAAAAATATGAAAATAGACCGGGTGACTTAGAAAATTACGAGGATCGTCATGGCATGCTCGGATTTCTCATACGAGTATTCCTTGGTAGGCCGACATCTCCAAATATCGTAAAATTTAACATATTTAATAAGCGTAGGTTCCGAAATCAATTTTTTTTTTTTCAAATCAAATAATTAAATCACATAATAATTATAATTATCCGTGCTACTATTAAATTTAAATAATTAAATCGGGTCGGGGTATTACAGCATCACTTTCATATATCATACACAACCACACGAATGGCAATCCGCCATTCGCCATTACACATACGATAACCACATCTCATGATCAACCCATTGCTCACATCCAACGCCAGTCAAATATAATTACACAAGTCAAGATGGGTGATACCCTACCACTTCTCCCAAAAGACGCTAGACAAGGCATCATGTCGTGCCAAACCATTATCATAAGCGAGTCCTAGCACATCTCCCAAAGGAGGCTAGCCAATGCCGATTCATGGCGTCTCCTAGCACATTCCCATCCGGGAGCTAGTCTCATCGTTCTCCTAGCACATTCCCAACCGGGAGCTAGTCTCATCTTTCTCCTAGCACATTCCCAACCGGGAGCTAGTCTCATCTTTCTCCTAGCACCACTCCCGAAGGAGGCTAGACATTACACATATCGTTCACGACAACTTTTGACAAGTCAAACAATCCACATCACGCTCAATATTTCATTCATACATAACCAATCCGAATACCTTACATTCACATCAAACTACCAAATTACGATGTTCCATGGCATAATACGTAACAGAAATGAACTCAGCAAACAAAACACCCGGCCGTCCGGTCACCGTCCGGTCCCGTCCGGACGCCGGGCCGGCACCGTCCAGACGCCGGACTTCCCCGTCCGGACGCCACTTCTACCACCTCTCTGTCCAAATTCCTGGGCTAGCCGTCCGGACACCCACGGTTCCCGTCCGGACGCCCGAACGCGATCTGCAGAAAAACTGCGCGATCGCAGATTTCGCACTTGGTCCAAATCACACCAAAACAGCAATACAACCATGAAATATGCTCCAAAACACATCATATATACATAATAGAAGGTAGAAATCCCTACCTCGAGCTTTGAAATGGAAGTTTGGCCCAAAGATGAAAAGCCCTAGCTCGGTTGGTACTCCAAGCTTGAAATCGCGCCTCCCGAGCTTCAATCCACGATCCAACCTCAAGTCCTCACTAGACACGGTGCAAAGCTCCTATATCTCCGGGTAATTTGAAAATGGTGAGTGAAATTGGTGGGATTTGGCAAGGGGGAGAGAGAGAGCACAAGGGGGAGTGAAGGTGGGTGTTTGGGGCTAAATGGGAGAGTTCCCCTCCCTCTCCAAAATCTGGCCTTATAACTCCCTAAGGGTACCCAAGTAATTTGCTAAGTGAGGATACGCGCACGAAATAACACAGGGGACTCCGGGCTCGATTCCTATAATCAAAATCCGATATATAACACACTTAATTAAGTTTATTTATCCAAAATAAACTCTCAAATAATTATTTTAAAACTCGAATTTTCCGGGTCCTTACACAAATCCTTCAAATTTCTTCAAGAATCTTTCCTTTCCCTTTGATTTCAAGCTTTTGGAGGTGGGTTCTTGCTTGGAGAGGGCTTATTTGGGCTTCCTTCCACAATTGAAGCTAGGGCTTCATCATCTCAAATCTCAGATTTTCTTCTTGAGATAGGGTTTTTCTTGCTTTTCTTACTTGTTTATGACTTGTTATAGGTGTATTGTATGTTTACCTTTTGTTAAGGGTTTGAGCATGTGTTGGTATGTGTTGGGTGTTCTTAGTTTGAAAGCATATCATCTTGGGTTGCTTGATCCCGTGTTAATCAGTTAGAAGAGTGTGATATGACTTCTTTAGTAGAAATGGTGCATCTTACACATTTGGCTCTAAGTCATGGTTTATGTATTGAATGTGTGGATGTGCTCCACAGTCTGTGTTGTGCTTGAATTAGACTCCCCGATGAGAAAGTTAGGAGTATTATGAACTAAAATTCCTTATTATGAACTTAACATATCCTGTAACAGTTCATCAAAGTAATGCATTGTGGTTCACCATATATGTCATGACATTTTATATTCATGCAAGACTTGCATAGAATTTCTCTACTGCGCTTGTTGGCTCAACCCTTATTTGCTTTTCAAGTATAGTTCCCAACACTTAGATTGGAATTTGGCATAGAGTGCTTGGATTTTTGCTTGACATTCTAGGAGCTGCATCAATGGAGTTATTTAATATCTTTTACTCTTTTGTTTTTGAAAAGATGCATCCTAACTCTGGTTTTACTGAATATCCTAATCTCAATGTAATAATATGAAATTGACTTTTATAAATTGTAAGAACTTGGACCTTCTTGGTATCCAATTAATGTTATACGTGGCTTTTGCTATCATTAAATGTATTAATGTTTGGTTGGAAATTGAAGGCGTGACAGAGTTGCACTCGTTTTCATTTCTCTGGAAACTTCATCTTCCCCTCTTAACATCTTATGTTCTAATCAATGAGCTCTATCTCTTGTTGCTTGCATTTCAAGATAAATCATACATCTCTACTTTAGTTTTTGCTTTTGTTACATGATTTCGTCCCCATTTTCTAGGGGTTTTTGGGTTTATGGACTAAGACTACTATTTATTTTATTGACAGTACAAACACAGTTTTTCCATCAACTCTCTTTCTGGCGACCATGTCCCATCCTAGGTTTTTGGTCTTTACTTTGTAACTAAGAATCACCTGTGCACATTTTGGTAGGTCTTGTTTTGGCGCTCGAGATATATTCAAATAGATACCGGGCCTAGTTGGCTTGAGGACAGTACACCGTGCCGGATGACGTAGAGCTTATTCTTGGGTCTCCGAGCATTGAGACCAATCAACAAGCGAACCGAATCCATATACCAATTATGGCCATCACCGAGGGGGGAGTTCGGTTTCCATTGCATCCCTTCCTTCGCCGAGCCTTCTTCGAGCTCAGCATCACCACTTTTCAGGTGATCATAAATGTTTTTAGGATAGTGATAAGTGTAGCTCGGATGGTTGAGCAATATCATCTCAATTTTAATTTTTGTGATTTTTGTAGGATCTTTCCCGTTGATCGTAGTTGTCTTTACTTCCCTCATCAGCATCGAATGCGTCATGATTTAGATCAAAGAAAAGGATAGTACCCAATGGAGTCACCAATTGTGGAGTTGTCAAGATTCACTGATTTGGCTTGATTTGCCTTCTACATTTGAACAATATCTGATGCTTGCATAGGAAAAAGTGTCATCCAACGGTTACCAGTTGGAGAGCACTCCAATACTTAAGTTATGACATGTAATATAAAAATACAACAATGATTATACTTGTAATGGATTGTGTACCATATTTTGTTCTAAAGCCCTTTTTATATAAGCCACCATGTACCTTAATAAAATGGACTTTCACAATGGTTTTTTTGGTATAAAACTAGAGAAAGTTTCCCTAAAGTTGGTCCGTAATATGAATTAATTTTTTTACCTTAGTGTGAGCCAAAGGACAGCAATCATGGGGCAACAATGGGCGTGCCCTTAGATGCAGAAGAAGAGATAGCCACCTTGCCCCCGGCGCGTATCATGGGCCCATGAAAGGTGGAACGAGGCGCCTCTCTATCTCTCTCTCTCTCTCTCTCTCTCTCTCCCCCCCCCCCCCCCTCTCTTCCTCCTCTCTTCTTTCTCTCTCAACCTTTTGTTTCTCCTAGCCTACTATTTTCTTTGTTCTTAATTAGTAGTCATATTTTCTACTGATTTCTACATACCCTTATTGCTTAGTCCCAACATAAGTTAATGAGTTATCTTTTCAATCTATCTTGAAAAAACCTTAACGTTAACTAATACTCCAGATATATTCGTTAAAGTGTAATAAATATACCTATTTATATAGCTCATATTCACGATAACTCATAAAATAGTACATTTTAAAACTACTAGTCATAAATGTGTAGTATTTTTTATATTGAGAATATTATTCTCATTTCTTTTTAACAATTCAAGTATGTGAGATTATAAAGATAAATTATCTTGTAACTTTTATGGATAAATGAACAATTTTAATTTATTAAAACAATCAAGCACGAAATAATATATGTACCGATAATATTAAAAGTCAAATAATAAGATGATACACTACCTTCAATTGCCAAGTAATTGGGGTTTTCAATATTTGGACAATTTTTAATTTTAGTCGTATAATTCAAATGAATGAATCGCATGTCGACGTCCATAATTTTCGTACAAAAAAGTTGTAGAGTATCTATTTGGACTGTAGTAATTATTACCTTATTGTCTGATTAGTTTTGTCTTTATTAGAATTTTTTTCGTAATTTTTTGTTTTACGTCAATTCGATTATGGTTGTTGTAAATCTCAATAAAAAAATTTAGAAATGTATAAAATTATTTTTAAAAACTAAAAAATTCAAAAAAATAAAAAATAAGCCAACACAAGGTCGTTTTTCACTTTTTTTCATCTTTAGTGAACTTTTTAGCTTTTGGACATAATTTTATACTTTTTAAATTTCTTTCATCGAGACGAACCAATAATCAACAAAAATTTGATGAAAAAATCAAAACTACAAAAAAAATTTGAATAAAAACAAAAAATATCAATATCCCTAAAGAGCTTCCGGAGCTCAAGATCACTGATACCCGGCAAAGTGGAATGATATTGAAATCACAGTATCAAGCGTAGGTTGGTCCCTTGGCTTCCGGATAATATCTAAGGGAGGACTGTGGTGAGAACCAACTACTGGACTAAGAGACAAGAGATTCTAGGGTAGAATCCATTAATCCAATACCATCGCAATGTTGATTCTGTTTAACTTGATGCCTATTATAATTCAAATCTACCAAACATTGTGCAGGTAGCAAGTCTGCACAATGTCGTTAAAGATCATTCATGGATTACTGATAGGCGTAAATTATCTTGGCTTACGACAAATTGTCTTCTCATCACGATCCATCTCTATGGCACAGATCATCTGATAGCACGACACATCTTACGAGACATAACCTATCTCAATCAGTCATACACGAATTCGTTAATTCCTTGTTGTATGTTGGTGTTCGAAAATCCGAAACATGAATACGAATAACAAGTACGAAGAAGTCAAATAACTTTTGTGCTCTAAAACTTAAGTTTCAATGTTATACAACCCAGATCTAAATAATGAAAGCAAAAGCTAAAATAAAATCTACATTAAATCGAAACTTCATCTATGCCCTATATAGAGGATTAGACGGCCATCAGATGCTTATTTCTAGGCGATTTCCCTTCTTCTAGCCTTCCGTTCTTTTTAGGGTTCTTGTTAGGCCATTTTCTTTGCTCTGAAAACTACTGAATGACCTAAAAATAGAACCCTCGGCGGTTAAAGAGACATTCTGGCCGACTCGTTCCGCTTGGATACGCTATAGTCCCGTCCGAACACCTGGCTGATGGAAAATTCCAAAAGGTTTAAAAAATCCCTTCTAGATGCGCTACAGTCTTCTCTAAACATATTATTTAATACTGTTTAAAATAGTAATATTTGCGCACTTATGAGTTCACATATGGTATTAAGCCTATAACAGTTGAAACGAATTGCTTCATTTAGAATTTTGGAGTCCCAGATACTCAGGAGCATCAATGATATACATTTTACGGCAAACCAACTCTTTTTTTTTTCTTCCAGAAATTAAGAATGTGTGAAAGAAAATAAGCCATAGGACAATGAAAATAGATCTATTAATTTTGGCGTCTTCCACGTTTTTCACTTTCCTTTCGTGTTTTGGTGCTAATATTTGGGACAACATTCACGAAAACATCGTATATTTCATATATTTGAAGCCACAGGACAAGAAGTTTGATGTCTTTTGATATTTCATATATAAGACAAGCTAATGTCAACTCACAAGTTTGGATAGAAATCCTCCATGCATGCATTTCCCTTTTTTCATATATAAGACAAGCTAATGTCAACCCACAAGTTTGAATGCATGCATTTCCCTTTTTCATGTCCTTCTAGCTGTCAATTTACTAGACCTACTTGCTGATTTTCATGTTTGTGGTAATTAATTTTGTTTTCTTGCTAGATCTTATGAGTCATCCGGTCATGTTGTATTAGTTCACATATATATGCCTCATTTAATTTGAGAATTAGACGCCTGAGATTGGACCAAGGGCATCTAATTCCATGTTTTTCTTTCATTAGTTTCCATTTTGTGATCCGGGACTAATAATACGAGATAATGGTTCATTTGGTCTCTAGTAATTATCGATTTGTTGGCTTATTGTATTATGTTGGCCTTAGTAGAACATAATCTAACCCAAGTTATTTAGACTAAATTATTCGGGATTTATTTTTACCACAATTAATGGTGTATTTTGTTTGACTTAGGTGTTAGAATGACTAAAATACCCATAAACATTTGATTGAAGGTCACTATCAAGTGTGTATTGTTTAATTATTTTGTTAGTGAAGAACAATGCTCCTGTATTTTTTTTTTTTTTTTTTGGCTTTGTTTTCTGCTCACCAATTTTATTTTATTTTGGTTTTACTAAGCATATTCTGGTTGGTTTTTTTTTCCATCAAATTATTTGGCTTCTATTTTCCCTAAATTAACTTATTTATTTATTTTTATCTTTATTCAATTTATTTTTGTATTTGTTATATTTTCATTAATTTTGGGGGGATTATAATTGGTTTGTCTCAACAAAAGAAATTTAAAAATTATAAAATTATGTCAAAAAATTAAAAACCAATTCACTGAAGATGAAAAATAGGTTAAAATATGCTGTGTGTTGACTAATTTTTTTGTTTTCTAAATTATTTTTAATTTTTTGACCTAATTTTGTATCCTTTAGACTCCTTTCGTCATGATGAGCCAATAAACAACCAAAAGTTTATGTAAAACAAATAATTACAAAAAAATTTAAATAAACACCACGGTCCAAATTAACCATTTATGTCCACACTTTATACACGTTTAGTCATTACGGTCAGTAAATAATGGGAACAAACAATTTTTTAAATTTTAATTTTCTTTGTTTGTGAACAATTACAAATACTAAGAAAAACCGTAATGGAAAATACATTAATGTCCGAAGCGCGAATTAAGAAAAGTAAAATTGAAAAGTAAAAAAGAAAACAATTAGGCAATAATCGTTTAAGAATCACGCACGGAAAAGAATTTGGTGTCCATTTTTGTATTTATTATTTTATGTATTACCTGAAGATGGAAGAAGACTACCCATTAATTTACAGAGCAATACAAGGAACCGTGAAATGTCTCCGAGTGCTGAGATAGCAACACCCCTTCCTCTTTTGCACACACATCCTAGGATCCTACCATTTCCCTAATTTACATGGCCACGTTTAACACCATACTTGCAGAAGTGTGGGGTCTTATGGTCTTTCACCAACTGCCATTTATGATGGTGGGTGAACAACATCAAGCACTGTCAGGTTGTGAAGTACTAGCAATAAACTCGTGCTATGCACAGGTCAATTTGAAAGTTAAGAGATAAAAATTACAGAGTTGATTTTTTTGTTACACTATGACTTCCACTTTTTGTCGTGTCACTTTGATAATTAAACTGTTAATGTCTATGAAAACACTAAAAATATATTAACGTGTACCATATGGCGTCTTTCAATCTAATAATTATTTTGAAAAATTCAAAATAATAAAAACTTTCAATCCAATTGTATATTTTAAGTTATTTTTTAAACTTAACAAAAAATCTTTTACAGTAAAAATCTGATTTTTCTTGCCAATTTTTTTTCTATTTTGAGGATTGTTTACCTACTTTTATCATTCTGAACACATGTATGCATATATATATTTAATTTTCCAAAATTGCTCCATGATTAACAATTTTTACTTGACTTATATTTGTCATTTCAAAATCAATACCTGAACTTTGTTTATTTACCAAAATACCATATCTTTTTGTAGCTTGGACAATTTATCATAAATGAAACAAAGCATTAATTACATTTCAAGTATTTCATAAAATTGAAGCACAATATAAGAATCATGTCATTAATTATTCAAAAGTTGGAAAAACTCTCCATGGGCATATAAGCGCAATTCTAAAAATTTTCATGTAATTGCATGGGTCATTACTCATCTTGAGATTGAAGAGATAATCTTAAATTAAGGAATTTCATTCTTTTAACTCCAACATTTATAGATATCTATAATTAAGTTTGGTGTATTGATTTGGGATAGATCGTTATAAATATAAAAATGTCCTACATTTTATATGATTACCTACGTATAATAAGAGTTCTATCATACTTGAATGTATTAAATTCTTTTATTTTAAAACTTAAAAATTTTACTTAAATAAAATAATAATATTGATAATGCTTATTATTATTATTGTAGTTCTAATAGTAGGGGGGTGGTGGTGAAAATACTGAAGGAGAAAAATGTTACTTCTATGAAAGAGAGAGAAATAAAATAAAAAAGATCTTTTACTAATTTGTTGAGCCCACCATTTGTTAGGTAGGGTTACTCATTCGTTAAACTTCGCTAGAATGACTTAATTAAAATTTGACCTCAATTCATTCAATTTAGTCCCGATGCATTTTTATGATAACAAAATCATCAATTCACAACCTCATCAGTTATAACTACTTTGTAGTAATAAAAATCTATCTTGATCATATTTTGTATAATTTCAAATTTTATGTATTATAAAATATATTTAGAACACAACAAATGAAAGTAAAAGACTACATAATACTTTTTAAAAAAAAAGTTCAATGTCAAGAGTAATGAAAATGATATAATCATAATTTATTTATTTGTAAAAAGTTGAAGATCAAATCTAATTTATTTCTATTTTCATTTTGAAAATCAAAATTAAATAGAGAAAGCTATATATGTGTATTTGTGTAGACATAAATAAATAAATAAAGTTATGGGAGTAAAAATATAATATATGAAATATGGTAAGTTTTTTGAATTTGAATGCAAAAAAAGTTCATGTTATATTTTATTGTTGTAAGGTAATATGTATCATCAAAAAAATTTCATGACAAACCAACAAACTTTCATCACTTGTCGCTCTCAGACGCCTTCTCACGAAAACACTTCCTGCAATAATATATAGTATAGATCTGGATAGATGTTATTGCTAAGGGAATTATTGGGTGCACGAATTTTAATAATTATTGTCGCTCTCAAACAACACTTTTTTTTTCAGAGATAAAGAATTGTGTGCACGAATTTTAATAATTTGACTCTCATACATAAGAAATTAAAATGAAAAAAGAAATGAGATATCTCAGAACATTGATTCCATGTTTTTTTTGTGTTAAAAGAAAAATTGTGGTGAATATCTCCTGAAGCCTTAGGACCACAAGTTTGATGTCTTCTGAGTACATCAAGATCATGTCAACTCACAAGCGCCAATATGAATCCTTAGATGTATTGTCCACGACACTTTTGGCTCTCCCAATCCACGTAGTCGTGATTCAAATGCTGTATCTGCAGTCACCTTCAGATAGTTTGACTGCATATTGTTTGGTTCAGTGAATCTACAAATAGAAATCCTATATAAATACTTCCCAAATTCATAGAACAAAGCCACAAAATATAGAGTCGATTTTCTTGATTTCACTCAAGACTTTTTTTGTTACACAGCTATACAATGGCATCATCTTTACCCTCTCTAGTGTTCACTGTGGTGAGAAAAGATCCGAGACTAGTGATGCCTGCAGAATCAACACCGCATGAACTAAAGCAACTCTCAGACATAGATGACCAAGTAGGACTCCGGTTTCAACTTCCCGTGATATCCTTTTACAAGAATAATCCTTTCATGGAAGGAAAAGACCCCGTGAGTGTGATTAAAGAAGCACTAGCTAAAGCACTTGTATTTTACTACCCACTTGCTGGGAGGCTCATTGAAGGGCCTAACGGGAAACTTGTGGTGGATTGCACGAGCGAAGGTGTTTTATTCATAGAGGCAGATGCAGATATTGAGCTCGATCGACTTGGTGACATGATTCGTCTAGGATCTCCATACATGGAGGAGCTTCTTTATGACGTTCCTGGCTCTGATGGGATCCTTGGCTGCCCTCTTTTATTGGTTCAGGTATTGTTTGTTGATACCTAATGATGCAGCATCTCCTGATATATAAACTAAAACACCTGCCATTATATTGTTGCTGGTGGTACAAAAATGCAGATATCACTCTAAATAAATTCTATGTACTAATTCTGTATGTGAATTTTTCCCCTGCTGAAAGTATCACCCATATTGAAGCTTTTTCATCTGAAGATCGACTCGCTATTTTTCTTTTTGCATTCAATTTTACAATAGAAAGACAAAAACATACATAAGTACTAATAAAACCCAATCAAGCTCAACAATTTCTTTCATGAATTTCTGTGAATGTAGGTGACCCGATTTAGATGCGGTGGATTCAGTTGGGCGTTGCGCCTAAACCACACAATGGGTGATGGAGCTGGGTTGCTCATATTCTATAACGCAATCGCTGAGTTTGCCAGTGGGAAAAAAATTGTACTTTCTGTGCCACCCGTGTGGCAAAGAGAGCTCCTATCCGCAAGACGACCTCCCCGAATAACATGCCTTCACCACGAATACGAACAAGTACCAACCAACATCAACAATGACAATATCAACAGAAACACTTTCCAAAAATCATTCTTCTTCGGTCCCAAAGAGATCAGAGCCATTCGAAACCATCTCCCCCCACATTCAAGAACCTCCACATTTGAGGCACTCACAGCATGTTTATGGAGGTGTCGCACTCGTGCGCTCGCTCTAGACCCTAATGACACCGTCCGAGTTTCATGCTTTGTTAATGGTCGCGGCTTACGTGGCCTGCATCTGCCTCAGGGGTACTATGGAAACGTCATTGCCAATCCGGCAGCAGTTTCAAAAGCTGGAAAAGTTTGTACCTTTCCGCTAGAATATGCGGTGGAGTTGGTGAAGATGGCAAAGGCCCAAATGAGCGAAGAGTATTTGAGGTCGGTGGCGGATCTTATGGTGATTAAAGGGCCGCTTTCTTATCCAGTGGCTGCAGGGACTTTTTTAGTTTCTGATGTAAGAAGTTTTTTCTTAAACATGGTTGATTTTGGGTGGGGGAAACCAATGTATGGTGTAGTCTTCAAGTCGGTATCTTTGATTAGCTTTTACATGAATTTCAAAGATGGGATTGTGGTACCAATATGCTTGCCACAACCAGTCATGGAAAGGTTTGAGGAGGAGTTGAACAAAATGACCAAGGGGGAGCCTTTGGATTCTCAGAGTGCCTCTAAAATTACATCCATGCTCTAAATGGAGATTCAAATATCTAAGCTTGTATTGTTGGAATTAATTTAGAATTTGAGGAGTTGTTCAGATTCAATATGTTATACATATTTAGTTATGTCTATGTAGTCTTGGTAAGCGTAAGTCACTTTGAGAGTCAAGAGTGTGTGTTTGAAGGATCAATGTATGTGTTTATTGTGTGAAATCTAGTAAATTCTAAGTACTCTATAAATAAAGGTTATTGGTTATTATATGAAAAGAGGATTATCTGTATGGCCTTCGGGTCAGACAATTCTTCATTGTCTTTATTTTAGTTATCTACTACATAATACATTTATGATCTATTCTTTTTTTTGAAAGGCAAACAAATATATTAAAGGAAAAGAGTAAGTTGGAAAGACTCCAACTCCTCCAAAACAACAACACAAGTGCAAGGAAGCCTGAAAAACGCAGGCAAAACCAAGAAGACAAAACAGAGAGCCTAAAAAAAACACACACTTACAACAAGGGACTGCTAGAAACCTTAAGCAAAATTATCAGTAAAGGAAGCCACAAAGTGCGACTCCACTAACATTATAAAGAATTGACGAGACAGAGTAATTATCCTCCCGAACTTGAGTACACACTCCGTGGATCCATCTGAACATAAAGTCCCTCTGGAAACAACCCCAATCCACCATAATGTTCTTGAAAACAATTTGGTTCCTGGCCATCCAAATGGAATAAATCAAGAAAGTAGGAAAGGCATGCCATAAAGCCTTTGATAGCTTAACTCCTCCTCTTCTAAACCTGTGGCCTCCCCACCAGATAACGGCCTCAACCACTGACTTAGGAGTGGCCCAACTCAGACCCCACCAAGATAAACAAGTGCACCACAATGCCCACACTTTGTGGCAGTGCAGGAGTAAGTGGGCCTGGGTTTCGGCTTCTCTACCACAGAATTTACACCAAGCTTCACTGGAATCGATGATTCCCATCCTAAGAAGCATATCAGCTGACTTGACTCTTCCTTTCCAAGCTAGCCAAGTAAAGAACTGCATCTTAGGAGGGCAGTGCTTATTCCATATAATCCTAGAGGGAATAGGAGATGTTAAAGCCCTAGTTGATTCCACCATAAGGTAGATAGAATTCACTGACAATTCCCCAATCCTTGTCGAAGGCCCTATCCAAACCACCCTATCCTCCTCTTCTGATAAGACAATCCCAGCACTTGTGCAAACCTGAGTTAGATCCTGCAGATTTTCTTCTTCCCATGAAAATAAAGACCTCCTAAGAGCTAAACTGCCCCTAAAAAAGGTTGAAGACAAAGCTTCATTCACAGAAAGGGATTTGTTGTCGGATATCTGATACAACCTAGGAAAGAGTTGCATTAAGGCCTGGTCCTTTTGAAGCCAATTGTCCCTCCAAAAACTCAGGCTAGAACCATTACCAACTCTGAACACCACATGGGCTATAAACTTATCAAAGAAGTTTGGGAAAGTTGATCCCATGAGAAGCCTTTTGCACCAAGCTAAGGAATGAAAAACTCGGCTTGGATCAAGGATGGGCTCTTGCTCACAAAAGGGAATCGACTTTTGTTTTCTTCCAAAAACTTTCTTTTTTATCCTACATATGCCTCTCCAGAGAGCAGAACACCTAGATCCTCCACCCATACCTGGAAACCAAGAGTTGAAAGGCAGGCCATAAGAATCACAAATAATTCTTCTCCAAAGACTATCCCTACCCACAGCAATAAGGCAATGTTCAGTTTGGTGTAACACCTAATCCCCAGGCCACCCAGATCCTTTCGGGAAGTGATGGTATCCCAATTGACCAAACTCACTTTTTTACAGTCCAAATCTCCGCCCCAAAGAAAGTTCCTTCTGATCCTGTCTAACTCCTTTTGAACTGAAGCAGGCAGCCTGAATAGAGAAAGATAATAAATAGGAAGGCTACTAAGAACAGATTTGATCAAGACCAATCTACCGCCAAAAGACAACAGCCTCCTTTTCCAGGATGCTAGCCTCCACTTGACCTTCTGAATGACATTCTCCCAAGTTTTAAATTTGACTGGGCTTGCTCCCAGAGGAATCCCTAGGTACTTGATGGGAAGAGAAGAGGCCTTGCATCGTAAAACTGCAGCACACTCTGCAATGAAGCTATGATCCCAACCCACTCCGCAAACAACTGACTTATGACAGTTTATTCTTAGGCCTGAAATCACTTCAAATCCTCTTAAAATCCTTTTAATATTTCTCACCTCTTCCAAGCCTCCCTCACAAAACAGAAGGGTATCATCAGCAAACTGGAGATGAGTAAGGGATCCACACAAAGGGCCTAACCTCGCAACCCTAATCAAGTTAAGCTCTCTAGCTCTGAACAACATATGGCTGAGGCCTTCAGCAGCCAAAATATACAAAAAGGGGGATAGGGGATCCCCTTGCCTAATACCTTTACCCATAATAAACTGATTGGTTGGAGAGCCATTAACCAAAACAGATAATGAAGCTGTTGTGATGCATTCCTTCATCCAGATGCTCCACTTTTCTGGCAGACCAAAGCTAGAAAAGAAAGATAGAATGTACCCCCAGTTGATGTTATCATAGGCCTTCTCAAAGTCAAGCTTAATCAGCAAGCCTTTCCTATTCCTAGACTTCCAAAAATGGAGAACTTCATTGGAAATAAGAATCCCATCCTGAATCCCTCTTCCCCCAACAAAAGCAGATTGAAACTTCCCAATAAGATGAGGCATAACCAAAGAGAACCTCTTAGCCAGCACCTTTGCCAGAATCTTGTAAACAATGCCTATGAGACTGATAGGCCTATAATCACCAAGGCCAGAAGGATTGTCAACCTTGGGGATTAAGGTGATAAAAGAAGAGTTTAAGCCCTTGACAAGCTTGCCTCTATCATGAAACTCTTGAAAGAATAGATGGAATTTATCTCTCATGAAGTGCCAACATTTCCTAATAAACATAAAGTTAAATCCATCCGGGCCTGGCGCTTTGTTACCCTCACACTTAGCAATGGCATCCCAAATTTCAGAATCTGTGAAAGGCTTGATCAAAGCTGCTTGATGATGGGAATTAAGGGAAGGGAATGAAGCTGTAATATCTGAACCCAGCAAGGTCTAGAAACCCAATTTTCCACATAAGCCTGCTGAAAGTGTAAAAAAATCCCTTGTTTAACTAGAGTAGGGTCCTCCACTGCCTCTCCTCCAAGCTGAACAACATGGATCATATTCCTTCTGTGTCTGTTGGCTGCTACCTGGTGGAAGAACTTGGTATTCCTATCTCCTTTGAAGCTCCAGTTGAGTCTGGATTTCTGAAGCCACATCCACTATAAAGCCTTACTTTCATTCCAGTACACCTTCCTAGCTTCCACTTGTTGAGACAAAAGAATAGGAGACAAAGAACCACTCTCTGCTTGAATATCCAATCTGGCAATAACTTCTTCAGCTTGCTTGATTTTACTCTGGGATTCCTGGAATTCCGCCTTACTCCAAGATTTGAGGACACTTTTAATGCTTTTTAATTTCTGCAACAGCTGGAAACCAGCCCAACCCAGCTCCTGATTATCATTCCAAGCAGATTCCACAATCTCCAAAAATTGATGATGAAGCATCCAGGCATTGAAAAACTTGAAGGGTTTGGGCCCCCAGTTCCTGGAATCATTCTTGAGCAACACTGGACAATGGTCGGAGATGATCCTATTCAAACCCCACTGCTTGAGGTTGAAAAGATCTAGGAAATCATTATGAATAAGAAACCTGTCAATCCTACTCCAGGAATCAACTGATGCAGGACCCCCCCAGGTATACTTCCTTCCATGCATAGGGATATCCAGAAGAAAAAAGTTATGCTATATATGTTTTTCCTTAACATAGTTTTCTAGAAATTTCCAACATGTACAAGTGTGACAAGTTGAGAGTATGCAAGATTGACTTAATAATTACTTACAAAGTAGTATATGAATGACCGAAATGAATTATCTAACCAAAAAGGACATGAATAATCTAATTTTTAGATGAAATACTTACCGATATTCAATTGAGCTAATTATTTCGTGATAACTAAATAAATCGATCACTATAAAACAAAAAAGACTTATTAAGGCATTCATAATTGTCTCAATAAGGGACCTATTGGGGTGTCTTACCTATTGGGGCACTATGCCTTAGTGTCGCTTGTATCGATGCAGCTATAGGGGTAATGCGGCACTTGTGATGAAGCACTTTACGGAGCCTCAAATGCTCTTATATGTGGCACTTTTAGATGCCGCATAGATGACTTATTAAGGCATTTGAATGAGGCATTTTGGAGAGCCTCAAGAGCTTTTTCTATGCTGCACTTCTAGGTGCCATATAAATGACTTGTTAAGGCATTCGGATGAGACACTTTGTGGAGTCCCAAGAGTTGTTTTTGCTGCACTTCTATGTGTCGCATATAGTACCTATCAAGGCATGTTCGAAGTGCTGTGTAGATTACTTATTAAGGCATTCGAATGAGGCACTTTGCGGAGCTTCAAGAGTTTGTTCTTGCTGCATTTTTAGGTGACACATATACTACTTATCAAGACATTTTCAAGGTGACGCGTAAATGACTTATTAAGACATTTGAATGAGGCAATTTGAGGAGCCTCAAGAGTTTTTCTAGGTCTTTTATTGAGGCAGTTATTAATGTCCTAACAAGCGTTTATTATTGTAGTATTACCTATCAAGGCATTTTCTAGTGCTGCCACAAAACTTTTGAAATTTATTTTTAATGCACTATTAAGGCGTTTTAAATTATCGCATAAACCACCATCTGCGAGGTCAAGAGGCTAACTTTCAAGCAATGACAGTTAAATAAACGCCAATAAATTATAGTTTGTATTCCAACCAAATTTATAAAAACTAAACCGTAATCATTAACTTCAACCAATGTATTTAGTCAACAAACTCCATAAGGATTCAAAACAAAACAATATCCATTAAGAAAATAAAATAGAAGTATTCTAAAATTTCTATTAGAAATATGAAACAATATTAAGAAAAACAAACAAAAGTCACAAGTTTAGTATCTATGTGATATGACCATGTCTGCTACACATCTTCTAAGTGAGCTCTTCATTCAACAAAGCAACCATCATCGTCTCTCACTACCTGATAAAAACAAAATTAGATACACAACTTTAAGGTCAATTATTCTTGATAAAAAAAAATAATATTGTGGATTAAACGTACCAAAGAAATGGGCCATGCAATTGGTGTACCAATAGCATCGCCAACCGTCTTAAGGCCTCCGTAAGGCCTTATCAAATGCTCATCCCATCGGATTGGGAGATGGACGTGAATCTCACACCAGTTAGCTCCAAGTTCTTCTCCACCTACCTTAGTAGATGAATCGAAACTAACAATCCGCCCTTTACCCACAATTTCTATTGGGTTGGCTATGCTGTTGAAATAGACAAAATCTCCCACCTAGCATTAATAAGTAAGAAAATATGTTCATATTCCGTGATATCAAATTTATATGACAAGTTTCTAATATTTGCATTATCACTTGACATTGTCGATTACATACAGTTGAGAGCAAAATATTCAATTATTGAAAACTACTTGTAAAATAGTCAAAAATATTAAAAAGATTAATTATAAAATTGAAGTATATTTAGGAGAATAGTTACCTTAACACGTACTCGTTGGGAAATAGATGGTGAGGAGCCCATGTGTTGGTGTTGGTTTGGTAACGGGACTGGAATGTTTGAAGGATTAACCCCATTTGTACTACTCTGAGAATATAACTGTGTTAGCTCTTTCAATTTTTTATTTGTTTTATCAAGTTCAGTCTTCCACTTCATTGATGTCCTATAAGACGAGCTACTGCTAGGCACTGCACCCCACACATCAGATGGGCAAACCCCTAGCCCATACATCCGCAAACTACCAGATTTCTCTTTGCCCATAATTTTGGAGAATACATCATCTGGTGCGGTAGAATCAAGTTCACCCTCGGGAACTTGGCTTGACAGCTCATGCATTTCTTCCTAGAACACAAAAATTTATGTTATTCTCGATGTCATATTTAACAACAAAAGTTTGTGTACGGAAAAAGTTTTGAAACGCACAACTTTCTTCCCCAATTCCTCATTTGAGACTAAGCCATTCTTTGTGAAGCAAGTAATGAACAAATGTGCACGCGATGGGTCATGGCCAAGCTTCTCTGCCTGAGAGCATACCAAAAGTTTAATCTCAAGTTACATACAAAGTTTCGATTATAATACAATTAAAATAATCTACAAATTTATAAGATTACCTCTGTTTTTCTAACTACGGCTAGCGGAGTTTTGCCCATTCTACAAATGATGTTTTGTCCCCGCTCGACTAGATTTATTTTTATCACTAACTTTCTGGATAAAAAAAACATTCATGAAGTAAGGAAATTTTTTTAAGAGTACTTAAATTGGTAAAGATCAAAGTCTCGTACCTTTCCGTCGTCGTGCCAATACTTAACAAGTTCTTTCCATTGATCTGCTTGCACTCAATCCGGTCCGGAGGACAATGTATTTGCTCTGCAATTGGTAGTTCAGAATCAAAGTTATTACGCTTCACTGTAGTCTTCCAGTTCCTCCACTTTTTTGAGATTGATTTCAAGATCCATCTCTTGTGACCAGGACAAATATCAAATTTTTGCTACAAATTCACAATATTTTTAAGATACATTTTCAGCAAGCTAACAACCAAAAATTTACGAGTATTAATATAGTATAACTTTCAAGCTTACCAGTACCAATGCTAACATATCATCCTTATAAACTCCAGGCATCTTGTGCCAAGTCTTATAGTGGAGCGGTGCATACCTCCCATTTCTTGCTATTGTTCCTAAGAAGTGACTCAAAATGCTATTATTAGAGATGGGTTGTCGTTTGTCATTGAATAAAACTTGTATGCGCTCATCGCCGTGCTGACCCCAAACTTTACACATAAAAGTAGGACCTCGCACTCTCTTACTTTTTTTCATGCTACCTGCATTTTGTTCAATTCCAATTTTTAATTGATGACAGGTAGTGCTCATGTACACTTACAACAACAAAAAATAGTAAGTACAAAAAATAGTGCACTTGTGATTTTAATCATTTACCTGATTCACTAGTAGGTTGATTAGTAGCCGAATCACCCATGTTTTCTTTGTCTGGCTGACTCGAATCTTGTTGAATATTTGCTCCTCCGGTATTACGAGTGGTTGGAGCCATGAACTGAACTGGGCTACTCAGATTTAAAATTATGTTCCATCAGCCTGGCATATGCTAGCACTAGCGGGCTCAGTGTTCCACATTTGCAGAGAGGAATAATCAAATTTTCTGTAGTAAGTATGTTGATCTAATTCTATATACAGCTGTATTAAGGATGTACAGACAAGGCAAGCTATGGAGGGGATTGTAAATAACAGGGAGAACTTGGATTTATGTAATTCTTGGAATATATCCCCTAAAATACTTGCAATAAGTTTGTAGTTAGGTTTTCTGTTGGATTTCCTGGTATGGTGTAATTTTTGTTTGCAAGGTTGTCTCACTTTTTGATGTTGGGAGCTTCCTCCACTCCAGGGGTATGCCCCTGTTGTTTAGTGTTTTTAGGGTTTTTCTTTCTGTCTAAAATCTTATTTTTACCACCAAAAACAATAAAAACCCAAGTGGTGAAATGGCATAAAAAGGAATTGGAAACCGAAATGAACGGAATTGCATATCATCCTTTTTGACACCTAACAACTCAAAGTAAGGTTCAGCTGACAATATATATATATATATATATATATATATATATATATATATATATATATATATTGGAGCACAAATAAACTAATCCAGACCTAAACTAGTATGTTGCCAATTAAGACAGCACTAACAATAGCAAGAAAAACAACAACAGGAGCATAAATTCACCGGGAAAAGAAGCAGAATCAAGGAACATACCTTTTGGGCTGTTTGTAAACGGCTGAAATTCAGAGAGAGTGAAATGTGAGGGAGAGCAGGGAAGAATTGAAATGTGAGGGAAAGCTTGGTTTTGGAGAAGTAATTGTGGGCAGTTTTTTCGTGTATGTATTTGTGGATAAAAAACTGATTGTGGGCAGTTTTTTTGAGTGGGAAAATGTCCATTTTGTTCTGAAAATTAATTTACCCACTACTGAAATTTTGAGTGGGAAAATGTCCAGATTGTTATGAAAGTTAATTTACCCACTATCTTCCAAATCACAAACTCAGCCACCCACGTAATAGTATGACTTTTATTATGTGTTTTGTGCGATTGTGACTCGCGGTGTGATTATGGGGAAAAATAAACTACAACTCGTATTATAACTATCAAATATTTATCAAATGAGAAACTTTTTACACTAATACACATAAATATAGCCCATCTCTTATAGAGTTGTAGCAGACGCCTCTCCTTCAACTCTCCTTCAATATCACTTTTAATATCTGAGAGGTACACAGTGCATGAACTTGTCCAATTTTTAAAAAATAGTGAAAAAGAAAAAATCATTAATCCATGAATTTTTTTTATGTCAGATAAGTACTAAAATAACATTTCTTTTCAGACTTAATTGCAGAAGTTATTGAACTTTGGGTTTAATCGCCGCTTAAGGATTATTTTTTAGGGATAAATTATTGAGGGGAGGTAAAATATGATGAGATATTATTTTTGGAGAGTTGCCACATATTGATGTGATATTTATAGACGGGATATAAAAAGGTAGATGGTTTGGATGGGGTATTAAAAAAAAGGATGTTACATATGTGTTTTGCGCGAAATTTCAGCATAATAAGACAACAATCACTTATCCTATGTTTGAGTTTGTTCAAATCGCATGTGCCTGAGACTCTAGTCGGTATACAAGCAAACACAGAAAAACATGGAATTGGTATGCCACGTATGATGGAAAAAATATGAGGAAGTCTCCACAGCTTTTCTATTATAATTTTCTAAAACCAAACCGTCGAAAAATAGAACAACCTCTGAAATTTAGTAAATTTAGTCTTAAAAATATGAGAGGCTGAAATACACATTCAAGGAACATAGATTTCGTACCAACTCCACTAGTAGTGAGCTCATAAAAAGTCCTCTATTAGTACTACAAACAAAGACCACAAGACACAGAAGCAAGACTCAATAGTAGAGCAAAAATTGGAACCAACCAAGACTCATAATAATCCCAAACCAAAATATACAGAGAAATCCCCAACTGTTTTATGCTACAAACGTCAAACCTTCAATTTCCTTACCCCATCCAAATTTTGACTGAAATCCTCTACACTTACCCCATGTAGAGAGAACTTTCATTTTGTCCTTAGAGCCACTTTGATTTTTACTCTATCTATAATCCTTTCAACAGTCGGTAATATTTGATTGAAGACTTTCCCATTCCTAACTGTCAAATAGACCATAAAACTGCGTATAGAGTTAAACACACAAACTCAAGGCATCATAGCCAACAGAAAATACAAAAACTAAACATGATTTGGCTTTGGTCAGATTAAGTTCAGATAAATAATCCATATCCCCTCTGGTCACCAGTCATGAAACAACTAAAGAGTAACAAACACATTATGCCAAAAGATAAAACAAATTTAAGGTCTTTGAAATTTAAGCAAGACAAACATATTCTGAATATATCATATCAGCATTCAGAAATGGATTCTAAATCGTCTCAACTCCATTGCCTTCTATGACTTGATCCCTTGTTGCATCACTTGTGTCTACAGTGGTTCCCTGCTCATCTTCCCTAACCAAACTGATATCACCTTGCTCATCTTGCAATTGATCTTCACATGACTCACTTTGCAAGTATGTCTCCACATTATCGATGCATAACTCAGTGTTCATATTAAAGGCGTCTCTAGCAGTTGTCCTTATCACAACATGCCACCCTTCGTCGATGGGGTCTTCAACATAAAATACTTGTTGTACTTGAGAAGCTAGAACGAAAGGTTCATTCATATGTGCCAATCGTGAAAAATTGACAAGAGTAAACCATGTTCATCGGACCTTGTGTTTTTGCCTTCTGAAAACCAATCACACTTAAACAACACAACCTTACGTCCTCCAAAGTAACTCAACTCAATAACATCAGTCAAAACACCGTAATAAGTTACATCTCCTGCCACTGGATTATTGTCACTAGCACTTGAAAAACTTCTTGTTGTTTCAGTGACAACTATGCCGCTATTCTGAAATTTTCTCTTCCTCTCAACTTCTCGTGTGTGGAACCTGAAACCATTTATAAGATATCCACTATATCTCTTCCCTACATCATCTGGACCTCGAGCTAGAGCTCTAAGCTCTTCAGAAAGCTGTTCATCCTCTGCAAGTTGCAAGTTTTGAACCTATTTCGAACAACTAATAGATTTAAAAACATCTTATTTGAAAGACTAAATAAAAATAAATAAATATCATCATTATGTGCTTACATTGTTTCCAAACCAAGTTGCAAACTTTTCATTATGTATACGTTGGGTTGCTCGTAGACGCAGACGTGGATTTTGATCCCTTATCATGGTTTGGTGTTGACTGCACATTCAAGTTAATTATTCGAGCAATTAATAAAAATATACATTTTTATGATACATAAAAAAATAAACAATTTTTGCCAAGCCACTTACTTGGAAAATATATCCACTGCGTCACAATTGAACAACACATATTGATGTGTCTTTACTAATGTTTCAGAATCCAAGGTTTCTGTCACTACTCTTCCAAATGGACGTCCTAGCATTGAAAAAATAGGTAGCCTTGCAACAGTGCTACAACTCTCGTCATCATTCCTATGCACCCGATTAAACCTCGTTTCAACATCCTCCAAGTACCTAGAGCAGAATGTCAAACACTCCTCTGCCAAATATCCTTCTGCAATGGAACCCTCGGGATGATTTCTATTTCGCACATATGACTTCAATGTTGCTAAATACCTATCATTAGCAGAAGTTGACAATCCTAAATGAATAAATAAATAAGATGTCATGAATAGAAAGAAAACAAAGAAAACGTATAAAACAAAACTAACCTCTCTATGGGATACATCCAACGGTAATGAACCGGCCCAACAAGTTTGGCCTCGGTAGCCAAATGAATTGGTAAATGCATCATGATATCAAAAAATGATGGAGGAAAGATCTTTTCTAGCTGGCATAAGGTTACTGCAATTTGCTTCTCTAAACAGATCAAGTCCCGCACATTAAGAACCTTACCACACAATTCTCTAAAAAAATTGCACAATCTAATCAATGGGGATCGCACATGCTTAGGCAATACTCTTCGCAATGCTAACGGGAGCAATTGTTGCATCAGAATATGATTATCATGACTCTTCATCCCAGAAATTTTATGTTCCTTGAGCTGGATAGATCTTGAAATATTTGACGAATACCCATCTGGAACTTTTACATTTTTCAAGACTTTGCAAAAGATGTCCTTCTCTTTTTTATTCATCGAAATACAAGCAGCGGGCAAGCGTGTTCGACCCGATTCATCTTCAATGGGATGAAGTTCACTTCTAATGCCCATATCTTTCAAATCTTGACATGCCTTCAAATGATCCTTTGATTTCGAAACGAAATTTAACAATGTCGCAAGCACACTATCACATATATTTTTTTCTATATGCATCACATCAAGATTGTGCTGCAATAAATTATCTTTCCAATATGGTAATTCAAAGAATATGTTGGGCTTCTTCCAGTTGAATGGCAACTCAGGATTATCCTTCACTCGCTTTCCGAATTTAAATTGAACACCCTTTAATTCATCTAGTACCATAGACCCTGTTAAGCGACAAGGTGTCTTTCGACATTTTTCTTTTTCATTAAACGATCTTGTATCTTGCCTAAACACATGGCTATCCTCCAAGAATCGCCGATGGTCCATGTAGATATACTTCCCACTATACTTCAGCCAAGAAGAGCATGTGTCTTTATGGCATGAAGGACATGCGAGACGCCCTTTAGTGCTCCATCCAGACAAATTTGCATATGCAGGAAAATCATTGATAGTCCACATTAATGTGGCACGCATTTTAAAATTTTGATCGGTTGAAGCATCATGTGTATCTACTCGAACCTCCCATAATTCTTTCAGCTCCTCTATCAAAGGTTGCAAATAAACATCAATGTTATTTCCAGGCGCTGAACGACCAGGTATAAGTAATGACATCATGAAATAGGGTTGTTTCATACACATCCAAGGTGGCAGGTTGTATGGCATCAAGATGACAGGCCATGTGCTGTGAGCAACACTCATCGTTCCAAAAGAATTAAATCCATCAGATGCTAATCCAAGTCTAACATTACGTGGATCTGTAGCAAATTCTTTATGTTGAAAGTCAAAAGTCTGCCAAGCAGGACAATCGGCCGGATGGCGCATGCAACCATCTTTTGTGCGACCCTCATCATGCCACTTCATAAATGATGCAGTTTTTGACGACATGAATAGCCTTTGTAGCCTTGGTATCAACGGAAAATGGCGTAAAACCTTTCTGGGGATCTTTTTACTCCTTTTTGACGAGATCTCTTCTGCTCCTTCCTGATTGTAAATAGTTTTGTACCTCTGTTCATGACATACATGACATTCGGTATCATTTATATGTTCTTTCCAATACAACATGCAATCGTTAGGGCAAGCATGAATCTTTCTGTATGTGAGACCCAGTTCTCCCAACAATTTTCTCGCTTCATAGTATGACTTGGGCAATTTCTCACCCTCTGGAAGTGCCCTGTTGAATATCCCAAGTAGATTGGTAAATGAGTCATTAGTCCAATTTCCAAGGCACTTTTGGTGAAATAGTTCAACAAGCAATGACAGCTTTGAAAACTCTTTACACCCAGGGTACAAAGGTTTTTCGGCATCACTTAATAACTTATAAAATATTTTAGCAGCTTCATTCGGCATATCTACATTATTTGGTACATCATCCATGCAAATACCACTATTTGAGATCCCAAATGTATTGTGCACCAACTCCCGCATGCGGTTATTTCTGCCAACAGCGTTATCTACACTAGTGGGAATTGTAGTACTTGTTCTAGATGACAAAGGTTCCCCATGAGCTATCCATTTTGTGTATCCCTTGATAAATCCATCACAAACTAGATGGTCTACTGCCTCAGATTGTGTCACCCACCTGCCATTTCCACACCTCACATACGGACAAAGAATTTTCCCCTCAATACTTGCATTACAAAATGCGAACTTCAAGAATTCCTCTACTCCGTTTAGATACTCACTGGTCAACCGAGATTGGTACATCCAACTTCTATCCATTAGGCTTCTCTGTAAACCAATATCAGAGCTCTACAATAAGACAATATAAATAAGCAACAAGGCAAATAGATTTTTATGGAAAAAAGAAAGCCGATTGTCATATAACATGAATAATAAGTGCAATTCAATACGAGTGTACTGCGAAAAAGATAATCATCTCCAAGCAAATGACATTTATGTAACAATCTTCAAGGGAAACACTAATGAGCAAAAAAAGAACATATAGCCTTCGATTTTTATGATGCTCAATCTGAACTATTAGAATTTCTCATCTTAACAATTCCTTCATTTTCACTAAAGGTGGATATACTTTCATTTTCTACAGCTACGTCTAGAGAGTAGGGATCTTGTATTGTTTCTCTATTTTTATGTACATGACCAGCAATAGTTACTCGACGGCCGACACAAATAGCAGTAATTGACACATGGCAAATTTGGTTAGTAGTAGACATCTTCTTAATTTTACCACCAACCTTATGAGTAACTTTAATTAACTACTGTAAGGGTTAATAATCTCATTTTATCTATATTAATCAAATTCTGCATTTTTTGTAAGATGTATGCAAACGTCCTTTCAATTGAGTGCCGCCAATCAAAGCAAAATGAAGTAGAGATATCAGAGCAACAACCTCTGTTAAATAATACACATATATCTATACATATTACACACACACACACACACACACACACACACACACACACACATATATATATATATATATATATATATATATATATATATATATATTAGAGAAAAAACTAGAGAGTGGCAGAGAAAGAAACAGAGAGCGAGGTTGAATAAAATGTATATGCTTGGAGAAACTTGTTCCGGCAGCTAGAACTTAGCTTCCTCTGCGACGCAATGTAACTAAGGGCCTCATGATCAGATTAGAGCATGAATGCATGTGGGAGGATATAATGGCTCCAATGCGCAATACTTCTATAATTGCATGTAGTTCGTTGTCATACGTGGAGTACCAATGCTTCGCTTCATTTAGCTTGTCGCTGTACCAGGCTATTAGTTGATATCCCTTGCTTGGTACTCCCGCATAAACAGGACTTCAGTCATGTCTTGATGGAAAGGTACCTAGCTCGTGAAACTGCGAATGTCATGGATGGTTTTGACTTCTTTGTTCGAGCGATTAAGCAATCGATTTGACCAAAATAGCACCATTTACACCACGGGACACGTTGAAACACAGACACTTTTGACACAAATTTTCATCAAAAAGGACGTTACACGTTGGACACTAAAAATAATATATTCTTATGTTATATGCAGAAGTGGAATTTATAGAATCTGTAAACCACATGATGCAGTAATGCAACTCTTTTTTTTTCCAGAACAATGAACAGATCACAGCATTGGGCAGCTCTAAGTGGGGACCGTATTCAGCAGAAGACGGAAAAAAATTGGATTGCAAACTGCTTTCCATACTAGAGGACAAAAGCGCATGCGAGTGCAAAAGAGTGTATGTGTGTGTGTGTGTGTGTGTGAAACCGTGCGCGTGTGCGTATTAGACAGAGGGAGACCTAGTTCTGTCAACCATACTCAACCTTGACAGTGGCAGCAGCATCTGCTGCAATATCAAAATTTGGAAGCTGGATATAATCAAAAAACTTCTTCACATGCTCTGACTCCAGAACATATCTGTGAAAACAGACCAGAGAAATTAGAGAAGTAAACAAAATTAACAAATCATAACAACAACAATAGTAATTCAACTTGCCTTATTGGACATAAAAGAAACCAGTATTTAGAACAAATGCGTGAAAAATATGAATTCATGGATCAATATGTTTCGCAGAGCTTTAGACAGAAGCCACAAGGATTTTTGTAATCTTAAGCATTAACTTTAGACTAAAAAGAGACATAGTTGTTTTATTTTACTTAAATATAGGTTAAAAGCATAGGCATAACCCGGGAATTCAAATCTATACTAGCAGGAAAGTCAACTATACGTATGCATGCTTATAGTTACGTATATGATGACTATATACATAAAAACGCAAATGTAGTAAGTTACTAGTGCGAAGTGTGAACGTGTCACAAAGGTAGCCCCTACGATAAACAAAGGGAAGTACAAATATAGCATCTTTTCTTTCCCAGACTTACTGAATAAGTTCTGTACAAGACATATGAATGATGGGTGATGGGGAGCACTTTTGGCAAATTAATGAGCACTATTTCTGACTCTGAAGGTGAACCTTTACTGAAGTGAGAAGCCTAGATACATTAGACCATAATGTATACGAACATCTCTTCTTGGACAAATATAAGATTTCATCATCCGGAAACAACAATGTTCAAACAAATCACCAACAGGAGTGTATTCACGACCAAATCATGTTAATCACAAAACAAAACATTAACATTTTTATCAAAATAACATTCACCAACTGAAGTGAGAAGCGAAGTGGTCCATTCAAATCACCTTGCAGAGAGAAACAGAGAGCGGCAGAGAGTTACATACATATATATATCAGAGAGACAGAGAGCGACAGAGAGAGAGCGACAGAGAGAGAGAAACAGATAGCGGTAGAGAGAGAAACAGAAACAGAGATCGAAGAGAGAGAGAGAGAACAGAAATAGAGAGCGAGAGAGCGAGAGATAGACGTACTAGAAACAGAGATGGATGGAGCCAAATGGGGTCGGTGGAGCTAGAAGACAATGGAGCTGGAAGAAAGCCAGCGGTGGAGCTAGATGAAATTAGGTATTTAAGGGTTTAAATACCTAATTGCATTTTTAACCACATATATTATGAAATAAAATATTAGCCCCTAAAAATTAAATATGAGAATTTATACTATTATGTATTGCAAGGTGACTTTTCGTGAGAGTCGCCCTAAGAACGACAAGTGTCATAATACGATTGGGTTAGAAGTTAATTTGATAAATATTTAACGTATATAAAATAATGTAAATACTAATTGAACAAGTAAAATTTAAAGGCATTATTGTCATTAACAAATTAAATCCAAACCAATACCTATCCGTTCGAATAATACGAATATTAATAACTACCAGGAAAGGTAAAGAATGAATTTAGGATAAGATAAGACTGATGGCTCTCATGCTCAACACGAATATTAATATCAGTTATCCCATGCTAACTCTACGGAAAGATCTTTGTTTAAATTATTGGTAATAGTTTTACTTTTCATCTAAGGCTTTAATTATCTTTTATTAAAATAATATATAAATTTCATGCTTATAAGATACATCTCTCACTAAATCACAAACGAATTATCAGTGCTATATTCATTTACCATTCGCCTACATAGGTAAGTACTCTCATAATTTTATTTTTTTACTCTCACAAATTTCGCACAAATATATATATATATTTTTTTTAATTTAAACCAACAAAAAATATTTTTGGTTCATATTCAATTCTGAAATTAAAAGAATAAAAAAGCACTGATGATATTAATAAATTTTTTTTATTGAAATCCAGTTTAAGTGATTCTTTTTCTCAAATATGTAGTATTTTTTAATTATTATGATAATACCTTCAAAAGTAAAGCGAAACAAGAAAAATATAAGATCATTTATTAAACGAAAAAGATGAACAAATTTCTTAAAATAAAAAATAGAAACAAATAACATGCCTATAAATTTTTATTAATGAGACTACAAAAAAGTAACTTGTATACTTCCTACCACTGAAGCTTTATGCTTTTCTTTTACATGAGAGGGGGACATATAAAATATTTAATAGTTACTTCAACCTTGGGGACCCCAAAAATAGGGCCTAAAATAGGGGGCCCAAGGCGGTGGCCTGGTGGGCCTTGCCCTTGGGCCAGCCCTGACAATAACGTGGTCACTCTCTACATACGAAAAGCGCATGACAACACGTGTGAGAGTATATCTCACTCACTTACAAGGTCCGCGGCCTTCAATCGATGCATGAGGTGGCTCTAGCGTTAGAATCAAGATGGACGGCCATCGTTGGATTCATATATTTCAGAGGAATAACAGCGTGTGCTCATGCTAAATTTTTGATGAACTTCATTTTTGGCTATTTTGAACCGGATACTTTCAATGTGTGTTCTGGTGACCGAACTCGATTCTTTGATACCACTCGTTAAATATTCAAAATGGGTGATTAATACATATCTAGTCAAACACGACTAGAGAAAAAGCAAGAGAAAAAATAAATAACAAGAAGACATCGTATTATGATTTATACTTATGATAATATATATATATATATATATATATATATATATATATATATTTGGGGTTGAGAGACATAAACGATAGTACCGCAAATTGTGTTATCATAAGGTATAAATTGATGTGTGTGTTCATGGTATTATCGTTTGGTTTAAACTTAATCAAAGAGGAAGTCTCTAAAAATTAGATTTCTAATCATTTTGTGGTACACTAAAAAATTCAAAAATCTAATAAATAATAAGTTATATATGCCCAATTATTTGAAGTTTTACTGTTTTTTAGTATAACCCTATATCATTGACATGCGTTTATAGTAAATAAAAAGTAAAATTTCAACAAAACAGAAATCAAATAGGGCACTTAAGAAGTAGTGCCTCATTATACTTGATAAGGCAGGCTTAAAAAGGTGCGGCTAAAGGAATAAGTAAGAGAAAAAAATATACAACAAAACGACGTCGTATTATGTCTACAATAAAGTGCCCTATTATATCCAGTTTTTAGAGTCACTAACAATTGCCCCATCAACATTATCACGAATAAATTAAATATATAACATTAGAATTAAATCCAAATGCCGCATTAGGTACAATCCAAATGAGACACTTAAGAAAGTAGTGTCTCATTAATAACTTGATAGGGCAGGTTTAAAAAAGTGCTGCTAAAGGAACAAGTAAGAGAAAAATATATACAATAAAACGACGTCGTATTATCCCTCCAATAAGGTGCCCTATTATATCCAGTTTTTAGAATCACTAACAATTGCCCCATCAAAATTATCACGAATAAATTAAATATATAAAATTAGAATTAAATCCAAATACCGCATTAGGTACAATCCAAATGGGGCACTTAAGAAAGTAGTGCCTCATTAATAATTTGATAGGGCAGGTTTAAAAACGTGCTGCTAAAGGAACAAGTAAGAGAAAAATATATACAATAAAACGACGTCGTATTATCCCTCCAATAAAGTGTCCTATTATATCCAGTTTTCAAAGTCACTAACAATTGCCCCATCAAAATTACCACAAATAAATTAAATATATAAAATTAGAGTTAAATCCAAATGCCACATTAGGTACAATCAAATGAGGCACTTAAGAAGATAGTGTCGCAATAATAACTTGATAGGACAATTTTAAAAAAATGCCCTTTAAAAAGTGCCCTTAAATCCCTATTTTGTTGTAGAAGGTGGACAAAGTTGAAGATGAACAAAATTAAACTCCTATAACGTCATATATGTTATTAAACTTCTTCTTCTTCTTTTTTATTCGTACATACCTACATTGTCGTCTTATATAAGATATTGTGGGATCTCTTTTACCAAAATTAATATTTTGTTCCGTGCATCACATGAATCCGACTTCTAGCTCAACATGAAATCCTAATGAAATTTTTTGAAATTATTGTCGGTTGTTGTCTGCTGCAACATATTATCGTGACGAATTAAAATGTTAAGTTTATGAAATAAATATAATTATATTAATGTAACATTTTTAAATCAAAGCCAGGAGCAGATCTCATTATTTCATTCTAAAGCGGGACATTATGTGTTTACTACAAATCACGGGATCGATTATGCAATGTTCAATATTTACTATAAATTTTCAGAACATTAATGTGTTTCCCACACACCCCAAAAGAAAAAAGAAGAAACGATGCCACAAATCATGGGATAAATGAAAATACAATATATTAAAATTGAGGATAGGGATAAATCCTCATTAAGCAAAGTTCAGATCATATATATACTGTCACGCTGTCACGCCCTCAATTTTTCATAGAATAAATATACGTCTGGATATTGATCAAACCTCACAAGACATACATCATCCTCAAAATAATTATCCATAACATGCCAGTAAGTTAATGATCATACATATTTCTCAAAAGAGGCCATCACACACCCAAAAAGGCCATTGTAGTTACACATATGTTTAGGTGAGTTACATCACATCTTTCTCAAAAACAGTTGGACTAAAGATATTGAATAACTCTAAAGAAATCTTCCTCAAAAGATGCAACACGCCAAGCATGCCATGCTCTACCAACTACGGCTCCGGAAGGGTACCTGAAATGAAAAACGGGGTGAGCCAAAAGCCCAGTAGGAAAGTTTTCACAAATGCTATATGAATGCTAAATGTAATGGTACCCTCTCCATCTCCGGGTCACAACATAACTACGGTGTACAAGGTGCGACAAGCAAATAACAAGAGAGAGAAGAACCTTAAGATCCACTTCATGTATATACATAAGATACTCCATGAAGAGGAGTCGCTAACCTCATCCAGAGTCATTACGTTACCTCGAACGTACCATCATGCCATTCCTAGTATACCCGAAGGTGTCTAGTTCACTTCCTAGCATTCCCGGTAGGGAGTCTAGTACATTTCCTAGCATACCCGAAAGGGAATCTAGTTCTCTTCCTAGCATACCCGAAAGGGAATCTAGTTCTCTTCCTAGCATACCCGAAAGGGAATCTAGTTCGGATGGGTGTCTCATTTGCATGAATTACTCGGATCTACTTTCAGGACCTATCATAGGTAGATCATTGTATAACCATGCATCATTCAAACATTCAATACGAGGGTCACAGGAATGCAAATTTGGAGGTTCACCTCAACCTTAGCATGTGTAATTGAGACCCAACATCACATGAAACGTTCATAAACAATACGATTGAACGAGAAATCACGAATAAACGTCTAGATGCGAGACAACAACACTAGCACACAAAGAGAAATGAATAGGTAAAGTTTCTGGAATTTCCGTTCAGAAGCCCCAGGAGCGCTACACCGTATCACATGGAGCGCTACCTTTTATCTCAGAAGCCTAGATATTGCTACACCTTAGAATATGTAGCGCTACCTTTCATCTCAGAGGCCTCGGTATCGCTACACCTTAAAACCTGTAGCGCTACCCCTCGTTCGGACACAGGTCGCAACACAGCAGAAAACGCAGAAATCCGATTTGTACCCAAAATGCTCCAAAATGAATCACACACCCAGATGTATGTTTAGAACAAGCCATACACATATAGAATAGGTGAAAACCCCCTACCTCAAGCTTGAAATGGTTGTGAACAAAGCTTCCAAAGAGGAGCTCCAAGTCTTCAATGGTGGAAGCTTCAAAGTTGGTCTCCGGGAGCTTCCACGTGCTCTAGCTTCGGATATCACGCGAGGATGGCGAAATGGTGGAGATTCTAGGCCTATTTTGGGTGGTTTGGGTGCTAGATCATGGAACCCCAAAGCTAGGGCTAAGAGAGAAGGAAGAGGGGTTTTAGAGAGAAGAAGCCATTTTTGTGCTTTTTCTCAAAATGGGCTCCCTTAAGCCTAAAAATCTGATGGAAAGGGGATGAGGCATAAAAGACTTCAATGCCCCTCATTGCAAAAGCTCAAAACAAGTCTTAAAGGTCAAACCTCAACTCACCCGAACCTAAATTTGACATTCTATTGCAATGAGACTTACTAACAAATGTTCCGAGCATAAGTCCAAAATAAAATCAAATAAAATAAATTACAACAAATTCCGGGTCGTCACATCCTCCCCCCCTTAAAGGAATTTCGTCCTCGAAATTTAAAACAACACTTCGACATCGATACTTCTAAACACTATACACAAGTCAGACACAGATACTCCCAGATACAGACACACCGCCATTTTCTCAATCGTTACTATGGACCAATCCGTGCTTTCACAAAGCTCAACGGATACCGACTGTCAGGTCATTGTGTTCAAACCAAAATCAATCAAGCACATAACAATCATGCACACACCGTGCTCATTAAATATGTAATACCCAACGCATAATCAAATTTCCAAATTATACAGTTCATACTCCAGAACATACTATAAGTAAGTACACAACATGATGGCAACACGCCTAACTTATCAACCCAATAATAAGCACCTAGCGATCAAGGATTGAACAAATGCGGGTATTTCTCCCGGACCTCGTCCTCACGCTCCCACGTAGATTCCTCCTTACCTTGGTTGTTCCATAGGACCCGAATCAAGGAGATCGTTTTACCTCTAAGCATCTGCTCTCGAGAGTCTAAGATGCTTACCGGTTTCTCTTCATAAGATATGTCGGCTTCCAACTCCAAATTAGACCATTCTAGCACATGTGAAGGATCAGGCTCATACTTTCTTAACATCGATACGTGGAATACATCGTGGATACCCGACAATCTTGGCAGTAAGGCCAAACGGTACGCGACCCCTCCAATCCTCTCAATGATGTCAAAAGGCCCAATATAACGAGGTGAAAGTTTCCCTTTTCGCCCGAAACGGGTCAAACCTCTTCGCGGTGACACTTTTAAGAATACATGATCACCTATTTTGAATGATAGTGGTCGACGACGACGGTCTGCATAGCTCTTTTGGCGGCTCTGAGCGGTGAGTAATCTTTCACGAATCACCTTGATTAGTTCCGTTGTCCTCTCTTGGGCGGCCAAGAGTCTTTGGCGAATTAATCTTATACTATCGGTAGTTTCCCCGATCAAGTCTAGCCCCACAAGGGTCGCCTCTCCCAATTCCGTCCAACACACGGGTGATCTACACGGGCGCCCATACAAGGCTTCATATGGCGCCATCTCAATACTGGATTGGTAACTATTGTTGTATGCGAATTCGGCTAATCGTAGATGGTCTTCCCAATTCCCTTGAAAGTCCAAAGTGTACGCTCGAAGCATATCCTCCAATATCTGTATCGTCCGCTCGGATTGCCCATCTGTCTGAGGGTGATAAGCTGTGCTAAACAAAAGGTTTGTACCAAGTGCTGCTTGTAAACTCTGCCAAAAGCGTGCGGTAAATCGCGGATCTCGGTCAGATACGATAGACCGGGAACGCCATGAAGTCGAACAATCTCTCGAATGTACAAACGGCTAAGCTTCTCAATAGAATCCTTCACTCGAATCGGTAAAAAGTGAGCCGTTTTAGTCAAACGATCCACAATCACCCATATAGCATCATGTCCTTTCGGTGATCTTGGCAATCCCAAAACAAAATCCATCGTGACATTCTCCCATTTCCATTCGGCCACAGGCAATGGTTGCAACTCCCCAGCTGGTCGTTGATGTTCGGCCTTCACTTGTTGACATGTAAGGCACTTGGACACAAAGATCACGACATCCTGCTTCATCCCCGGCCACCAATATTGTCGACGGAGGTCATGGTACATCTTTGTTCCTCCTGGATGAATGGCTAATGGTGAGTGATGAAACTCTCTCAAGATCTCTTCTCGACATGAGACGGGTACAAATAATTTTCCCTGAAAACGTAGACTTCGGTCGGCATGAACCATCCATCCATCTCTAGCGTTGCCACCAAAGAATTTCTTGCGTATCTCATCCGTCTCCTTGTCCTGGAGTTGGGCATCTATAACTCGAGTTGAAATAGCCGAGTGGATCGTCAAGTTGCACAAAATCACCCCTTCTCGAACTTCCTCAAGGTATGGCGCATAAATCCCCAAGTCTTGAGCAACCTTCCACCTATGGATTGTTAGACTTGCCAACTGTGTCGGCTTTCTACTCAAAGCATCTGCGACCACATTGGCCTTCCCGGGGTGGTATTGTAAATCAAAATCGTAATCCTCGATATGCTCCATCCATCGACGTTGTCGCAAATTCAACTCCCTTTGGGTGAACAAGTATTTCAGGCTCTTATGATCGGAGAAAACTTCGAATTTCTCACCATACAAATAATGTCGCCAAATCTTCAAGGCCAAGACTACAGCTGCAAGTTCTAAATCATGAGTCGGATAATTTCGTTCGTGGGTCTTCAATTGTCGTGACCCATATGCCACCACTTTACCCCCTTGCATTAGCACGCACCCCAGCCCTTCCTTTGAAGCGTCACAATACACCGCATAACCAGCTCCCCTTTCTGGTACAATCAGTACTGGTGCACTGGTAAGACGTTTCTTTAATTCCTCGAAGGCTGTCTCACACGCTTCATCCCAAACGAAGCGCGTCCCCTTACGAGTCAACCGAGTCATTGGGGCTGCTAATCGAGAAAAGTCAAGAACAAAGCGTCAATAATACCCAGCTAAGCCTAAAAAACAGCGAATCTCAAACACATTCTTCGGTCGCTGCCAGTTCACAACAGACTCAATTTTCCCAGGGTCAACCGATACACCTCCTCTACAAACAACATGTCCCAAAAATTTCACCTCCGATAACCAAAACTCACACTTACTAAGTTTGGCATACATCAGATGTTTCCTCAAGAGCTCCAACACGATGGTCAGATGGGTTTTGTGCTCCTCCCTTGAGGATGAATAAACCAGAATGTCATCAACAAAGACCACAACAAACTGGTCAAGGTACTCGCGAAAGATGCGGTTCATAAGGTCCATGAACGTTGCAGGCGCATTTGTCAATCCAAAAGGCATAACCACAAACTCATAGTGTCCATAACGCGTTCGAAAAGCAGTCTTCGGAATATCCTCGTTCCGAACCCTCAATTGGTGATAACACGACCTCAAGTCAATCTTCGAAAAGCATGTTGCGCCCCGCAGCTGATCAAACAAATCGTCAATCCTCGGCATTGGGTATTTGTTCTTCACCGTGACCCGATTAAGCTTTCGATAATCTATGCACAAGCGCAAAGAACCATCTTTCTTTCGTGCAAACAGTGCCGGTGCTCCCCACGGTGATGTACTAGGGCGAATGAAACCCAAATCTTGCAATTCTTGCAGTTGTGTCTTCAATTCTTTCAACTCAGCTGGTGCAAAACGATAAGGTGGCATAGAAATAGGGGTGGTACTGGGATGTAATTCTATCGTGAACTCGATTTCCCTCTGTGGAGGTAAGCCAGGTAACTCATCCGGAAACACATCTGGAAATTCGCTCACCACCTCTGGTAACTCCCCACGTACAGATAAGTCCTCATCAAGAGTTAAACCTGCTAACAACGCATAGACTGAATCCCGCTCTCGGGATGTACATGGGTGGGGTTCAAATGGTTCTTGGCGCTCTCCCAAGAACTCAAAACAACCATCCATGGGTGAACACATATGGACCCTACGCTTGAAACAATCTGTAAGGACCCGGAAAATTTGAGTTTTTAAAATATTTATTTGAAGGTGTATTTTGAATAAATAAAATGAATTTAATGTGGTAATTATCGGATTATGATTTTAGGAACCGAGCCCGGAGTCTTTTATGTTATTTCGTACGCGTATCCTCACTTAGCAAATTACGTGGATACCCTTGGGAGAGTTAAAATCTGATTTGGAGGAGGGGGGGGGGGGGGGGAAGTCTTCCCCATTAGTTTTCCCAAGCACTCTCAAGAAACCCCTTTGCTCTCTCCCTTCTCTCTACCAAATCCACCCCTTTTCCTTCACCATTGCCAAATCCCTCGGAGATATAGGAACCTTAGGTCGTGGTTAGCAAGGTGTTGAAGCCGGATCGTGGTTGGAAGCTCGGGAGGTGCAGATACGAGCTTTGGAGCATCACCAAAGCTAGGGCTTCTTTCCTTGAGCAAGAACTTCCTCTTCAAGGCTTGAGGTAGGGATTTCTACCTTGTATTATGTATATATGACGTGCATTGATGTCTATTTCGTGGTAGTTTTGATGTATTCGAAGGTTTTGGCCCAAATGCGAAATCTGCGATCGCGCAGTTTTCTGCAGATCGCGCTCGGGCGTCCGGACGGGACCCAGGGGCGTCCGGACGGATGGCCCAGGATTTTGGACAGAGAGGTGGTAGAATGGGCGTCCGGACGGGGAAGCCCGGCGTCCGGGAGCCGGCCCGGCGTCCGGACGGGACCGGACGGTGACCGGGCGGCCGGTTGTTTTGCGTGCTGAGTTCATTTTTGTTACGTATTATACCGTGGAATGCCGTTATTTGGTGTTTTGATACGAATATGGGTTATTTGAAATTGGTTGTGTATGAATGAAATTATTAAACGTGATATGGATTCTTGACTTGTCATATGTTGTTGGGAATGAAAGGATAATGAGACTAGTACCCGGAATGGGAATGTGCTAGGCGGACAATGAGACTATTACCCGGAATGGGAATGTGCTAGGCGGACAATGAGACTAGTACCCGGAATGGGAATGTGCTAGGCGGACAACGAGACTAGTACCCGGAATGGGAATGTGCTAGGCGGATAATGAGACTAGTACCCGGAATGGGAATGTGCTAGGCGGATAATGAGACTAGTACCCGGATGGGAATGTGCTAGGAGGACGAATGGTCGTGATTGATGGATGGAATGTAGTTTGTGTGGGTATTTGTTGTTATGAAAGTGTTGCATAGTTATTCCATGTTATAGTACACATCATGCATTTCACATATGCATAATCTTGGCATAGATTTTCCTACTGGGCTAGTAGCTCAACCCCTCCATTTCAGGTACCGTTGCGGAGGAGTAGCATGGATTGCTTGGCGTGACATGTTTTTGAAAGGAATGATGAAGAAGTTACTTAGCATCTGCATGAAAATCTTTTGGGGTAGATGCACTAGAACTTCATATATACTTTGTTACCCAAGTGGGACTTCTGACTTTTGGAATTTATGAATTATGTAACTTGGGCCGATAGTGCCTCTTGACTTTATCATGGAGATTTTAAGGATTTATGAGTATTATTTTGTGGTTTTATTATATGAAATTTGGGGTGTGACAACTTGGTATCAGAGCGAGAGTTGGAACACCTTGAGACCGTGGGGAGACTTAGAGTCTCATGGGTTCAAACTTGCATTTTGAAAGGACATGTGTGTGCTTGTGTGCATGACATTCATATGCATCATACAATTTGTTTCTTATGAGTAAGCATAGAATTGATAAAGTAAGTTGGATTTCCGTGTTGGGCATTGGCCTCGTATTGTGTGGTTGTTGATCTTGTTAGTGTTTACACATTGTAGAGATATGCCTCCTAGGCGTGGTGTAAGATTGGGTGGACCGCGAGGCCGAAGCCAAAGCGGTGGTCGTTATCGTGAGATTCCATTGGAGGATGTCGTAAGTCAACAAAGGGAGACTCCTCGTGTGGAGAGGGCAAATGAAGAAGTTGAGCAAAACGAGGAACCACCGGCTGCTCCGGGGATGTTTGCTCGGGAGTTTGTGGCGGCTCTCGCCGAGGCCAACATGTTGAGGACCAGCACGAGGGCCGAAGATGGAAATAGGGCAATGGATGCCATGAGGGAGTTTCGACGTTTGAACCCACCACTGTTTGGCGGGGAATGTGGTGATTTTCTAGCTGCTGATTATTGGTTGTCCGAGATCAACAAACTGTTTGATGCTTTGGATATTGTGGAGGATAACATTAGGGTCAAGATTGTGGCGTGCCAATTGACGGGGGAAGCTAATGAGTGGTGGAAGTCGGTTTTAGAATCACGGAAAGATGCAAGGAGGGCTGCAAGGCGAGCAGCTGGGACTAATGAGCCGGACAGGGAGACTTTGACTTGGGCGGATTTTGAGGTTCTCTTTGAGAACCAGTATTTCCCAGAATCTTATCGTGACCAGTTGCGTGAACAGTTTGAGACGTTGGAGCAGGGAAATATGACTGTGTCCGAGTATGCTGCAAGGTTCCAAACCTTGTCCCGTTTTGCACCGGAGCTCGTGGCTTCGGAGAGTCGTAAATGCAGGCGTTTTGAGAGGGGTCTTCACTCCTCAGTTAAGAGGCTCGTGGTGAGCCAACGGAAGATGAATTTTGTGGACGTGGTGGAGTGTGCTAGAAGTGTTGAGTTGCCCAGAGAGGCACAACGGGGTTCCAGAGTGTGGGAACCAAGGCAGCCGAGTACGGTGCCAAATTACTCTTCATCTTCGGGGAGTTCGGGAAGTCAAGGGCGTAAGCGCCAGAGGGAGCAGTTTCAGTCCCAACGAAGCCATTCAAACCTTAGGCCTGCTGTTTCATCGGGCTCGCGGAGCACTACTTCGAGGCCTCCGAGTGTATGTTTTCGATGTAATCAACCTGGTCATATCCGTGCTCAGTGCCCGGTACCTCCTAAAGTTTGTTATACTTGTGGAAAGGAGGATCACATCTCGAAGTTTTGTCCTCAAGGGGGAGGGACCCGTAGTGAGGTTGGCTCGGTACAGCAACCGAGGCAAGGACAGGGGCAGCAATCCCATGGGGCTCCACAACGACAGCAACAACCCCACTTTCGCCAAACTACTTCGGTGCAGGGTTCACAGGCTGAGAAAGGGGCTAGTTCATCGGCACCAATGAATTTTGTTCGACGGGGAGGCGGGTATATGCAAGGGCATCAGGTTCCTGCTAGGGCCTACAACATCACTACTGCAGTGGCACCTTCGACTTCTCAGAGTCCAGACCCGTCGGTTGTAAGGGGTACATTTCTCGTATTCAACTCTTTTGCAAGGGTTTTATTTGATTCTGGAGCATCACATTCGTTTATTGCTGCATCATTTGCTTGTGATCTGGGTTTGGAAACTACATTGTTAGACCCACCGTTGTATGTAGAGACGCCTATTGGGGGAAAATCATTACTTGACCGGGTGTGTAGAGACTGCGAACTTATAATCCTTGACCGTCGCTTTACGTATGACTTTATCATATTGGGCATGACTGGGTTTGATGTCATTTTGGGTATGGACTGGTTGTCTACCCACCGTGCTATGATAGATTGTTTTAAGCGCAGAGTTCGCATTTGTTCGCCGGTTGATGGTTGTTTTGAGTTCTTTGGAGAACGCCGAGAACCACTAGAACCTTATCTTTATGAACCCCAGGAGCGAGACTCCATTTATGCTTTGTTGGCTAGTTTGACTCTTGATGAGAATGTGCTTGAACGGGGTGAGTTGCCGTTAGTGGTTCGAGAATTCCCGGATGTGTTTCCGGAGGAGTTACCCGGTTTACCTCCCAAGAGAGAAATTGAGTTTACAATAGACTTAATTCCGGGTACGACACCAATTTCCATGCCTCCGTATCGGTTTGCTCCGGCCGAATTGAAGGAGTTGAAGATTCAATTGCAGGAGTTACAAGATTTGGGTTTCATACGTCCGAGTACGTCACCGTGGGGAGCTCCGGCTTTGTTTGCGCGGAAAAAGGATGGATCTTTACGGTTGTGTATTGATTACCGGAAGCTAAACCGTGTGACCGTGAAGAATAAATACCCAATGCCAAGAATTGACGACTTATTTGATCAACTCCGAGGAGCTAGGTGTTTCTCAAAGATTGACTTGAGGTCGGGATACCATCAGTTGAGAGTCCGGAGTGAGGACATCCCAAAGACTGCCTTTCGGACGCGTTACGGGCACTATGAGTTTGTGGTGATGCCATTTGGGTTGACTAATGCTCCGGCCACGTTTATGGATCTTATGAACCGTATCTTCCGTATGTATCTTGACCAATTTGTGGTGGTGTTTGTCGATGATATTTTGATATACTCGAGTACGGAAGAAGATCATAACTCGCACTTGGCTATAGTTCTTGGGCTTTTGAGGGAACATCGGTTGTATGCTAAGTTGAGTAAATGTGAATTTTGGCTTTCCGAAGTCAAGTTTTTGGGGCATGTTGTTTCGCAAGGAGGGGTGTCTGTTGATCCGGGGAAGATAGAATCGGTAATGAGTTGGCAACGACCGAAGAACATTTTTGAGATTCGAAGCTTTTTGGGTTTGGCCGGATATTACCGTCGTTTCGTACTTGACTTCTCTCGCTTGGCGGCACCTATGACCCGATTGACTCGAAAAGGGACGCATTTTGTTTGGGATGACGCATGCGAGGCAGCGTTTGAAGAGTTGAAGCAGCGTTTGACTAGCGCACCAGTCTTGATAGTACCTGAGAGGGGAGTTGGGTACTCGGTGTATTGTGATGCATCGAGAGAGGGACTTGGGTGTGTATTAATGCAGAAGGGACGAGTTGTGGCCTATGGATCAAGGCAATTGAAGATACACGAACGGAACTATCCAACTCATGACTTGGAGCTGGCCGCAGTGGTGTTTGCTTTGAAGATTTGGCGACATTACCTCTATGGTGAGAAGTTTGAAGTCTTCTCCGACCACAAGAGTTTGAAATACTTGTTCTCCCAGAAGGAGTTAAATTTAAGGCAACGCCGGTGGATGGAGCACATCGAGGATTACGACTTTGAATTGCAATACCACCCGGGAAAGGCAAATGTGGTAGCAGATGCTTTGAGCAGAAAGCCAATTCAATTGGCAAGTTTGGCCATTCGGGAATGGAAGATGGTAGAGGAGTTGGGGAATTATGCGACGTGTTTTGAGGAAGCCGGTGATGGGACGACGTTGTGCAATATGACGATTAAGTCCACCTTATCCACCCGGGTAGTGGATGCTCAACAACATGATGAGGAGACGGAAGAGTTGCGCCGGAAATTCTTAAGTGGTAATGCCCGTGATGGATGGATGATCTATGCGGACCGAGGCCTTCGCTTCCAAGGAAAATTGTTTGTACCCATCTCTTGCCGGGAGGAGATTTTGAGGGAGTTTCATCATTCTCCTTTAGCTGTTCATCCAGGTGGAACAAAAATGTACCATGATTTGCGTCGGCAATTTTGGTAGTTTGGAATGAAGCGGGATGTGGCAAGTTTCGTGGCGAGATGTTTGACGTGCCAACAGGTAAAGGCCGAACACCAACGACCCGCGGGGGAGTTGCAACCCTTGCCAGTAGCGGAATGGAAGTGGGAACATGTGACGATGGACTTTGTTACGGGTCTACCAAGATCGCCGAGAGGGCATGACGCGATATGGGTAGTGGTGGACCGTTTGACCAAGACCGCTCACTTTTTACCAATTCGGGTTACTGATTCAGTGGGGAAGCTCAGTAGATTGTATGTTCGTGAGATTATCTGTTTGCATGGAATTCCCGTTTCTATTGTGTCTGACCGAGACCCTAGATTTACGGCACGGTTTTGGCAGAGTTTGCAAGCGGCACTTGGCACGAACTTATTATTTAGCACTGCTTACCATCCCCAAACCGATGGGCAATCCGAGCGTACGATTCAGATTCTTGAGGATATGCTTCGGGCATGTGTTTTGGACTTTCGGGGAAATTGGGAGGATCACTTGCCCCTTGTCGAGTTTGCCTACAACAATAGTTATCAATCGAGTATTGAGATGGCACCGTTTGAGGCTTTGTATGGTAGGCCATGTAGATCACCCGTGTGTTGGACCGAGTTGGGTGAGGCAACGCTGGTGGGGCCGGATTTGATTGGGGAGACTTCCGAAAGTATGAAGTTGATTCGCAAGCAACTTGCGAGGGCGCAAGAGAGGACTACGGAGTTAGTCAAGACAATCCGTCAACGATTACTTACCGCTCAAAGTAGACAGAAAAGTTATGCCGATCGACGCCGTCGTCCATTATCATTTGAGGTGGGGGACCATGTGTTCTTGAAAGTATCGCCACGACGGGGTTTGTCGCGTTTTGGGCGGAGAGGAAAGTTATCACCGAGATATATCGGGCCGTTTGATATCATTGAGAGAATTGGAGAAGTTGCTTACCGTTTGGCTTTGCCCCCAAAGTTATCGGGTGTGCATGACGTGTTTCATGTTTCGATGTTGAGGAAATACGAGCCGGATCCTTCTCATGTTTTGGAGTGGTCCGAGTTGGAGCTAGAGGCTGACGCATCTTATGGAGAGCAACCAATTCATATTCTAGATGCCCGAGAGCAAGTGTTGAGAGGTAAGACGATACCTTTGGTTCGGGTACTATAGGGTAACCAAGGTAAGGAGGAGTCCACGTGGGAGCGTGAGGATGAGGTTCGGGAGAAATACCCGCATTTGTTTAACCCGTGACTTCTATGCACTTATCATTTGATTATTGGGTTGGGGCGTGTTTGCCACCATGTTTTGTGTTTATTGAATGTGATTTAAACATGAGTTATGTGCTGGTTTATGATATGGGCTATGGAAATTGAAAATTTGACTATGCGTTAGTTGTTATGTACTCGATGAGCACGGTGCGTGCATGCTTGTTATATATGCTTGGTTGGTGTTACCTGAACATGAAAACTCGATAGTTGACATCCGTTGAGCTTTGTGAAAGTCCGGATTGGCTTATGATAAAGATTGAGAAATAGCGGTGTGTCCGTATCTGGAAGTATCTGTGTCTGACTTATGGATTGTGTGTAGAGGTATCGGTATCGACATGTTGTTTTAAAATTTCGAGGACGAAATTTCTTAAGGAGGGGAGGATGTAAGGACCCGGAAAATTTGAGTTTTTAAAATATTTATTTGAAGGTGTATTTTGAATAAATAAAATGAATTTAATGTGGTAATTATCGGATTATGATTTTAGGAACCGAGCCCGGAGTCTTTTATGTTATTTCGTACGCGTATCCTCACTTAGCAAATTACGTGGATACCCTTGGGAGAGTTAAAATCTGATTTGGAGGAGGGGGGGGGGGGGGGGGGGGGGGGGGGGGGGGGGGAAGTCTTCCCCATTAGTTTTCCCAAGCACTCTCAAGAAACCCCTTTTCTCTCTCCCTTCTCTCTACCAAATCCACCCCTTTTCCTTCACCATTGCCAAATCCCTCGGAGATATAGGAACCTTAGGTCGTGGTTAGCAAGGTGTTGAAGCCGGATCGTGGTTGGAAGCTCGGGAGGTGCGGATACGAGCTTTGGAGCATCACCAAAGCTAGGGCTTCTTTCCTTGAGCAAGAACTTCCTCTTCAAGGCTTGAGGTAGGGATTTCTACCTTGTATTATGTATATATGACGTGCATTGATGTCTATTTCGTGGTAGTTTTGATGTATTCGAAGGTTTTGGCCCAAATGCGAAATCTGCGATCGCGCAGTTTTCTGCAGATCGCGCTCGGGCGTCCGGACGGGACCCAGGGGCGTCCGGACGGATGGCCTAGGATTTTGGACAGAGAGGTGGTAGAATGGGCGTCCGGACGGGGAAGCCCGGCGTCCGGACGGAGCCGGCCCGACGTCCGGACGGGACCGGACGGTGACCGGGCGGCCGGTTGTTTTGCGTGCTGAGTTCATTTTTGTTACGTATTATACCGTGGAATGCCGTTATTTGGTGTTTTGATACGAATATGGGTTATTTGAAATTGGTTGTGTATGAATGAAATTATTGAACGTGATATGGATTCTTGACTTGTCATATGTTGTTGGGAATGAAAGGATAATGAGACTAGTACCCGGAATGGGAATGTGCTAGGCGGACAATGAGACTATTACCCGGAATGGGAATGTGCTAGGCGGACAATGAGACTAGTACCCGGAATGGAAATGTGCTAGGCGGACAACGAGACTAGTACCCGGAATGGGAATGTGCTAGGCGGATAATGAGACTAGTACCCGGAATGGGAATGTGCTAGGCGGATAATGAGACTAGTACCCGGATGGGAATGTGCTAGGAGGACGAATGGTCGTGATTGATGGATGGAATGTAGTTTGTGTGGGTATTTGTTGTTATGAAAGTGTTGCATAGTTATTCCATGTTATAGTACACATCATGCATTTCACATATGCATAATCTTGGCATAGATTTTCCTACTGGGCTAGTAGCTCAACCCCTCCATTTCAGGTACCGTTGCGGAGGAGTAGCATGGATTGCTTGGCGTGACATGTTTTTGAAAGGAATGATGAAGAAGTTACTTAGCATCTGCATGAAAATCTTTTGGGGTAGATGCACTAGAACTTCATATATACTTTGTTACCCAAGTGGGACTTCTGACTTTTGGAATTTATGAATTATGTAACTTGGGCCGATAGTGCCTCTTGACTTTATCATGGAGATTTTAAGGATTTATGAGTATTATTTTGTGGTTTTATTATATGAAATTTGGGTGTGACACAATCAATGGTGGCATGAAAAGTCGACAACCAATCCATACCCAAAATAAGATCAAACCCCCGCATGTCAAGCACAATGAAGTCGAAAGTAAAGCAACGATCAAGGATGGTGAGTTCGCAACCTCTACAAATATGTCCTAGTAACGATCTCCCTCCAAGAGGTGTCTCAACGAATAATGGGTGATCAAGCAAGTCGGTTGGTAATTCCAAGACACGAACAAGGGATGCAGCAATAAAAGAATGAGATGCTCCAGAATCAAATAAAACTTTCGCAAATGAGTTAAACAAGAGGAATGTACCCCTCACAACCGAAGTCTCTGGAGCCTGTGAAGAAGTTGGTGCAGCGGTGGATGCAATGTTGAAAACCCTCCCTTGGGTATGCTGAGCCGGCGCATATCCCCCTCTTTGTCCTGAACCCAGCGTAGGTGCCGACGAACTTGCACCCCTGTCGACATAAGTACCCTGAACTGATGTAGTCTGCCGGAAATGGGGCTGATGTTGCCGCTGAGCACCCCTAAACTGCTGTTGTCCGCGGCCTTGTCCTGACTGTTGGACAGAACCCGCCTCACTGCGCCCACTCGTCCCCTGGGGACAGCTCCTAGCCAAGTGACCCGGTTGGCCACAAGAATAACAAGCCTTGGGTTGCACAGTACATTGATTACGGACATGGCCGGGTTGGTTACACCGATGGCACACAACAGGTGGTCTCGGAGTGTTGTTCCTCGAATCCGAAAAAGTTGGTGACCTAATATTTGAGTGGTTAGATGGAGACTGAAATTGCTCCCTTTGTCGCTTGCGCCCCTGACTCCCGGAGCTTCCTGATGATGACAGAGTTTGCACAACGTTTGATTGCCTTGGTTCCCAAGCTCGAGAACCCCGCGGTGCTTCCCTAGGCAATTCCACACTCCTGGCGCACTCAATGATTTCTGCAAAATCCATCTTGTGTTGGCTCACAACAAGTCTCCTAACAGAAGAATGGAGACCCCTCTCAAAACGACGACATTTTCGATCTTCAGTAGTCACAAGCTCCGGTGCAAAGCGAGATAAGTTCTGAAACTTTGCTGCATATTCTGAGACTGTCATATCCCCTTGCTCCAACCTCTCAAATTGTATACGTAACTGCTCACGGTAGGATTCCGGAAAATATCGATTTTCAAAAAGAACTTCAAAATCAGCCCAAGTTATATCCTCAACATCCGGTTCATCACTCCCAACCGCTCGCCTAGCGGTCCTCCGTGCATCCTTCCTTGCTTCAAGGATTGACTCCCACCACTCATTTGCTTCTCCTGTCAATTGACATGCCATAATAGACACCCGAAGGTCATCCTCCACTATCCTCAAGGCCTTAAACAGCTTGCGAATTTCGGTAAGCCAGTGATTTGCTGCAAGAAAGTCTCCACCTTCTCCGCTAAATTGAGGAGGGTTAAGGATCCGAAATTCCCTCATAGCATCGATAGCCCGATCACTAGCCTGGGCCCTAGCAGCCTGACTTTGCCGGTTGGCCTCGGCAGCCTGATTCAGCCTATTGGCCTCGGCGAGCACAGCCATAAACTCCCTAGCGAAGGCACTCGGGTCAATTTGCGGTTCAACGTTCTGTTCCACTTCTTCCTGAGCTTCCCCAGTCCGCGGAACCTCCCTCCGTTGACTTACAACATCTTCCAATGGTCTTTCTCGATAACGACCTAGACCCCGACCTCGTGGCCCACCTAATCTCACTCCACGTCTTGGAGGCATAACTCTACAACGGTAAACACCACACGATCAGATTTAAGTAGCTATAGTCATCACAAAGCCAAAGCCAATTTGGGACTCCTAACAAGGATCAACAATCCTACACAGTCCCACTTACATGCTATGCAATACCAATGCATGTCATGCACACAAGCACACGCAGATCATGTCTAAATGCAACAAGTTTTGAACCCAGTGAGACTAAATGCCTCCCCACGGCCTCAAGGTATTCTAACCTATGCTCTGATACCAAGTTGTCACGCCCTCAATTTTTCATAGAATAAATATACGTCTGGATATTGATCAAACCTCACAAGACATACATCATCCTCAAAATAATTATCCATAACATGCCAGTAAGTTAATGATCATACATATTTCTCAAAAGAGGCCATCACACACCCAAAAAGGCCATTGTAGTTACACAAATGTTTAGGTGAGTTACATCACATCTTTCTCAAAAACAGTTGGACTAAAGATGTTGAATAACTCTAAAGAAATCTTCCTCAAAAGATGCAACACGCCAAGCATGCCATGCTCTACCAACTACGGCTCCGGAAGGGTACCTGAAATGAAAGACGGGGTGAGCCAAAAGCCCAGTAGGAAAGTTTTCACAAATGCTATATGAATGCTAAATGTAATGGTACCCTCTCCATCTCCGGGTCACAACATAACTACGGTGTACAAGGTGCGACAAGCAAATAACAAGAGAGAGAAGAACCTTAAGATCCACTTCATGTATATACATAAGATACTCCATGAAGAGGAGTCGCTAACCTCATCCAGAGTCATTACGTTACCTCAAACGTACCATCATGCCATTCCTAGCATACCCGAAGGTGTCTAGTTCACTTCCTAGCATTCCCGGTAGGGAGTCTAGTACATTTCCTAGCATACCCGAAAGGGAATCTAGTTCTCTTCCTAGCATACCCGAAAGGGAATCTAGTTCGGATGGGTGTCTCATTTGCATGAATTACTCGGATCTACTTTCAGGACCTATCATAGGTAGATCATTGTATAACCATGCATCATTCAAACATTCAATACGAGGGTCACAGGAATGCAAATTTGGAGGTTCACCTCAACCTTAGCATGTGTAATTGAGACCCAACATCACATGAAACGTTCATAAACAATACGATTGAACGAGAAATCACGAATAAACGTCTAGATGCGAGACAACAACACTAGCACACAAAGAGAAATGAATAGGTAAAGTTTCTGGAATTTCCGTTCAGAAGCCCCAGGAGCGCTACACCGTATCACATGGAGCGCTACCTTTTATCTCAGAAGCCTAGGTATCGCTACACCTTAGAATATGTAGCGCTACCTTTCATCTCAGAGGCCTCGGTATCGCTACACCTTAAAACCTGTAGCGCTACCCCTCGTTCGGACGCAGGTCGCAACACAGCAGAAAACGCAGAAATCCGATTTGTACCCAAAATGCTCCAAAATGAATCACACACCCAGATGTATGTTTAGAACAAGCCATACACATATAGAATAGGTGAAAACCCCCTACCTCAAGCTTGAAATGGTTGTGAACAAAGCTTCCAAAGAGGAGCTCCAAGTCTTCAATGGTGGAAGCTTCAAAGTTGATCTCTGGGAGCTTCCACGTGCTCTAGCTTCGGATATCACGCGAGGATGGCGAAATGGTGGAGATTCTAGACCTATTTTGGGTGGTTTGGGTGCTAGATCATGGAACCCCAAAGCTAGGGCTAAGAGAGAAGGAAGAGGGGTTTTAGAGAGAAGAAGCCATTTTTGTGCTTTTTCTCAAAATGGGCTCCCTTAAGCCTAAAAATCTGATGGAAAGGGGATGAGGCATAAAAGACTTCAATGCCACTCATTGCAAAAGCTCAAAACAAGTCTTAAAGGTCAAACCTCAACTCACCCGAACCTAAATTTGACATTCTATTGCAATGAGACTTACTAACAAATGTTCCGAGCATAAGTCCAAAATAAAATCAAATAAAATAAATTACAATAAATTTCGGGTCGTCACACACGCCCTCAATTTTAAACATATAAATAATACATATCCTTTAAGAAAATCTCACAATTCTGACCAATAAGCCCAAATATTTTGCTCATAATCAACCATCCAATCAACATGAAGCTTATAGTGTACATAGATTTAAACAAAAAGATAATATTATTTCAGAAGAGTTTACAAGAGTCAACATGAAATCTCTAACGTAGCCCTCCAGAATGATGCAGCACCTTATGCACTTCAAGCACTCCAGGCTAAACCCCAAGAAGGTACCTAAAAAGGATAGGGTGAGCTATACAGCTCAGTAGGAACATCTACACAAGTATTATGAATATATGAAATGAATTGGCATGCAACGCAACACTCAATAATAACATAAGCATGAGCTTACGCAATATATCTCCAATTATGCATGCACAATATATCCACACATTGCCTCATCAACCTATCCATTGCTCCACATGATATCCACCCAAGACGTTCAAATCTCATCATCAAAATGTTATCATCCATTCCTTTCATAAACTTAGGACGTTGTCGTGCTAAGTATTTCACATTACTCAATTCTCACTACTCGTATCGTCTCAAAGATTATCTCTCCAACTAGCACTTCACCCTACGGTAGCTAGGAAACATCGAAAGATAACTAGCATGTATCCGAATGGAAGCCAGACAATATTAAGATTCAACTTGCACATCTCCCGCCGGAGGCTGGAAACTATAAACATCCACCTAGCACATCTCCCACCGGAGGCTAGTCAATGTCAATATTCATCCAGCACATCTCCCACCGGAGGCTGGTCAATGGGGTTATACATTTCTCATTTAGTTTCTTTCGTTCATACTTTACCATCTAATGTCCAAGGTTACACAAGAATGGTCTATAAATCCCATGCAGTCAGCAATTTATGGAAAACAACACTATACGGTACCAACACAATTGTCCGTTCTAGCAATAAGGAAATGAACGACAAAAGCACATAATAGCAACCGTGCCCCACACGTCATATACTAACAAACTAACGTCACCTTCACATCTAATCCTCATAACACGTTTCACAATCAAGTCGTTCCGTTAGAACTCATCATGAACTCACATCCGCGGGTCAATCACAACAGACAAGGCATATCAACATGCCGGGATATCAACCGTACTCTACTCCGAACTCCAATCATCCTAAAGTCTCAAGGCACACCAAGGTTTGTCATTCTTTCACGGAACCAAGAACCCTTCACAACACTAAGACATAGTGGATCACCTCTAGACATGAGAACAAGGAGTATAAACTCAAGGAAGAAGAGTCTCTCCCATGAATATCTCACAACCCGACTCAACCCACAGTCAATGGTACGGTACCTCGCAAGCAAGTCTAGGCCTACGGATAGGTAGACAACTTTCCTATGAGGGACACAAGGGTGATAGTAATCTCGATGCGAGTTCACCTCAATACAAGGGCATACTTGTCAACTCAACTTGCTTTTCACCCAATGCAACCAATTCTAGGTAATCCCGTTCCGAGGGGTATCCTACCTCATAATTCCAACTCTTATTTCTTACCGGGCTTAGGCAGATTTTCGTTAAACCTATCGAAACGTTCATGTCATAAGTCAAAAAGGTGATTTATATCTAATGCTGGCATTATCCGATAACTTCACAAAATATAAGACTTTCTCACCAAAACACCATTGATTCTTGTTTAAAGCTCTAAAATAACTTTCATCTCGTAGGTCAAAACATCGTCCTTACCCGACTCCCAACTCAACCCAACCATCCTCAAGATGTTATTGAATTCTTCCAATCCCTCATGGTCCCTTATATAATTTCTTCAAATCAAAGGTTATACCGAACAAATGTCCTTCAACACTCTCTAATCATGCACAACTAACCCAAACTCATAAACTTGACTTGATGTACAAGCGATTGTGCTACGAGCCCAGTGGGAAAATCTATGCCAAGATTATGCGCATGTGAGATACATGGCATGCACAATGATCGTGGTATAACAATGCACCATTTTCATATATCATACACAACCACACGAGTATCAATCCACAGTTCGCCAATGCACATACAACAACCACACCTCGCAATTAACTCATTATCCGCATCCAATGCCAATTGAACACAATCACACAAGTCAAGATAGATTATACCCTAGCACTTCTCCCAACGAAGGCTAGACAATACATCAAGCCGTACCACACAATAGTCATGCGTATATCCTAGCACATCTCCCAACGGAGGCTAGCCAATGCATCAAGTCGTGTCAAACAATGGTCATACATATATCCTAGCACTTCTCCCAACGGAGGCTAGCCAATGCCGATTCATGGCGTCTCCTAGCACATTCCTAACCGGAAGCTAGTCTCATTGTTTTCCTAGCACCACTCCCGATGGAGGCTAGTATTACATATATCATTCACAAACAACTTATGTTATGTCAATTGGATCCGTATCACATTCAATAATCTCAACCATGCATAACAAATCCCAACGATCCACTTTCACGTCACACTACCAATTAACGATGTTCCACAGCATAATACGTGACAGAAATAAAATCATAGAACATAAATGCACGGCCGTCCGGTCCCGTCCGGACGCCGGGCAGGCTCCGTCCGGACGTCGGTCACTCCCATCCGGACGCCAATTTCACTACCTCTCTGTCCGATTTCCTGGGCCAGCCGTCCGGACGCCCATGGTCCCCGTCCGGACGCCCCGACGCGATCTGCAGAAAACAGCGCGAATCGCAGATTTCGCACACACTCCAAATCCGACTATGGCAACAAAATAACCATTAAAAAGGTACCAAAACACATCACATACATATAATACAAGGTAGAAATCCCTACCTCAAGCTTCAATGTGGATGATTTGGTCCAAGGGTGAAAGCCCTAGCCTTGATGGTGCTCCAAAGCTTGAACCCGCACCTCCCGAGCTTCCAACCACGATCCGGCTTCGATTCCACGCTAGATACGATGTAAGCCTCCTATATCTCCAAGGAATTCAACAATGGTGGATTGGATAGGTGGGGAGGTTAGAGAGAAGTGAGAGCACAAGGGTTGAGGAAGAGAGATTGGGGGAAAAATGGGGGTTCCTCCCCTAAGCCCCACAATAATCTGATTTTTAACCCCCCAAAAGGGCACCCACGTAAAAAGCCAAGTAAGGATACGCGCGCGAAATAAAGCAAGGGACTCCGGGCTCGGGTCCTATGACTATAATCCGATACATAACACAAATATTTAAATTTGTTTATCCGAAAAAAAAAACTTAAAAATAATTATTTTTTAAAAATTCAAATTTTCCGGGTCCTTACATATACTCGAAAGAATTTAAAATTTTCTAATTCACAATTAAAATGTCATTAATATATGGTGCGTATAAATAATAACAACGTCATTTTATTTTCTTATTTCTAAAAAATATAGTAACGTACATATGTCATGAAAAAAATTAAAAAGTAAATCTTGGCCGAATGGAGGAAAATCCAGCTGAAATTGTGTTAATCAATCACGTCAAATGTCACGATTATGTTACACCCAAAATGGAAGATGTGATCGGCCGTGAACTATAAGGTTTCAACTTGCAAAATACGCAACCTCAAAATAATAAAAATAATTAAATTCTTAAATAATGTCGATTACCAAAAGATCAAGTTTCTATTTCACAAAATTCCAACAAAATGTTCCAACCAACAGTAAGGCATAACTATCTGACGATCCATCCAATAAAAATGTGCCTCCAAAGAAAAAAATAAATCAAGGAATCCAGTTATCAAAATTTTAAAAAGAAATACAGAAGCAAAATAATAAAACTTTAACACTAAATGCAATGTCCTATGGAAGTCAATAAAACAGATCCCACGATATCGCCAGGGTCTTTTCCTAACGTCCTGCCTTGCCTAAAAATGATGTGGAATAAATCCGTCAGCTGAAAGCTCGGTTATTGGCAAAATATGTATATTACAATATGTTTTTAAAACAGGGATTAAAATAATTTAAGTTATTTGCATAAAATAAGGCATAATAGTGTACCACAACCAAATAAAATAAACAATGATCCATTCAACCAATAATGAATCTCAATGGTGATCACAACCCGATATCCAACCAAACAACAAGGGGAACTATAAATACCAAATAGTTCTAAATGCCAGTAAAATAAATAACTCCAAAAATTGGATCCAATATCATACTTAGAGTTATCAAGAGTAGGCAGCCCGTCGAATTTTTTCCTAAGATGATCCGGTGAAGGTCACCAAGACGCACCAGAAACTTTTCCTTCAACCATTGAGCATGCATTAGTGTCCCCCTGCCTAACCCGAGAATCTTTCCTAATGGCCAGAGTCACCTGCACACAGAGGATTAATTTCCCTGGACTTCCAAAATATGTTCCCAAATAATATCCACAAAGTTTTCATCAAAAAGACTATTGAGAGAATTAAACGATTCATCGAACATTAATCATATGCCTTTTGAACAACTAAACACCAAATATGCTTTCTAGTTCATAAGAAATAAATATAGCTTTTAAAAGAATATTTTTAAGGGCGTGAATAAATTTCGAAAATACGTAACATGCTAACCACACTCACCTAAGTTGGAAGACAACACAATTGAAATAGGGAACAAGTAGAGCTAACCTGTTAAGATAAATGATGCATAAAATCATTACCTATTCCAAAAATAGTAATAACTTAATTAACCTAGAAGTATTATCACCGTTAAATACTTAAACCTAAAACTATATTAGAACTTAAGATTATAATATTCGAATCCTAAAACATCACCTTCCATGTTCCCACGTACCGGATTAACATTCCCAAAGCTTGACTTTCCTTTTACTAACTAACCTGTGGCCATGTATATATGTATGTGTAAAGCATGTGTGGTCTATGTCATCTACAAAAGACAAAGTAAGGAAAAAGGAACACTAACCACTTCTTGAATCTGCAACCTCAAGTCCCCAACACTATTTTTATTAACACCATTTTTTATTATTATCAGGTCTCTCTCTCTCTCTCTCTCTCTCTCTCTCCTCTTAACGATTGACAGGAAGAATAGATAGGGAAAATACAAAATAAGTTGAGAAAGTATGATTTAAACTTACTAACAGAACTCTCAAGGAAACCCACTGCTCCTGTTCTGATTTCAGAAAATCCTAACCCAAAAACTTAGCCTATCAATCTATGTATAATGGACAACTAACTAATAGAAAAGTAATTAGCTATATATAAAAAATAATTAATTTAACAGCCAAAAATATATAATGAACCCAATACAATTATTTTACCAAAATCAAACTTGTACTCTCAAAATTATAATCATACCATCAATGAAAATAATTTAAATAAAGTATTCAATTGGGATTCCAAACTATAAAAATTTATCATTAATTAACCCAATACAAAATAATTTTCAAATTTTTCGAATACAACACCACTAGTCTTCGACCTCAGAGGCTTCTCTGTCGATGATTTCATAACAAGCTTGGAAGCAATTACTCTGATCACGCCCATCAAATTGCTGATTTCATAACAGGCTTTTCAAATTTTTTTTTAATTTTACTAAACAAATTCTTTTTTTTAAAGTTTTACGCTAAATTTTGTAAAATTATTGGTCCGTCTTGATGATGAAAATAAGGCATTAACCATGTATAAAAAGATGGAGGGTATATTTGTCAACAAATAGAGGGTATTAAAGACATTTTCCCACCCTTATATAAAGAAAAGGGGTATTATTGGATATCAGTCCTTTAAATTGCTGATAATAGAATTCTTCGTACGACCAATATGCAAGTAAACCTGATTGTTACAAAAAACACAAAAGTATGGGTGTTTTGTGTGATTTCAAAAAATACAGGGGTATTCAGACGTGATTCCACCAGAATAGTAGAGGGGGTGTTTCTGAAATTTACCCAATTCAATTTTGGCCGTTTCAAAAAAGAAAAAACATGACGAGTCCTATGTTCAGAAATCTTGGGATCAGAAAGTTAGACTTGTCTTATTCCTTCTGTTTTATGTTTAGTTTGATGGAACCTTCTTGTGCGTTTCAGAAAAGCAATGGTTTACAAATTGAAAAAGTCTAGTATCCGAAACTAAAATTAATAAATTCTCTTTGAATTAAAAATTAAATGACATATTATACTTTTTTTTTTTTGAAAGGTAAAGAGATCCTATATATATATCATAAAACTAAAAATATAAAATGTTACAATAGGTATAACTCCGCATGGAGAGAGCTCCAAAGAGTGACCATAAACTCTTCTAGTACTGCTACTCGCAAGACACACCACCTACCCTCAACCTCTCATTTTTGTACATCACACAGAAAAGAGCTAACAAGAGAATAACTCATAACACCTACAAACTAGAAAAAGACTAGAAGAAAATCCTCACAATCTGAACTTCAACTCTTCAAAACATGGCGACCAACCTCCCTAACTTCCGCTGCCTCCTTCAACTTTCCCATCTTTCCAACTCCTCTCCTCCATCCAACGACCTCCCTTTCACGGTTATCCTCTTCCACAACAACCGCCTTAACACCTTGGCCTAAATCTAAGCCACCTCCATCACCGAAACCCCTACTCACGCCTTATTAGATTTTGTGGTCATTCGCCTAGAGACTAGCAGAACAAACCCACACCAACTTCCAAAACAATGGATCATAAACCCTATCCATGCCACCCCCTTTGCATGCAGAAAACTAGACCAACGACAAATAACCACCACCCCTCAAATCCTGTCTACGTCAAGAACTCCATCAGAGCACGCTCGCACCGCACCAAATCAAAAACCCCGTTGAAGGTACACCAATAGCCGCCGCCTCCTTTATTCCGCTTTTCTCAGCCGTAGCCTGCCAAGCTATAATCACCAAAACAGTATATGGATTTGTCACTTTCCCACTTAATCCCTCCAAATGAAAAAGCTACACACTAGAAAGTTTAGAAAGAAGGCAGAGGATGCCATAAATCTAAGTGAATCATAATCTTTGATTTTTTGAATTCAGAAAAAGTTTTCCAGTTTCAATTTTGGAATTGTAATACTCTTCTTTGGATGGTTTCATTTTTTGACGTTTCACACGAACGAAGACTGTAATATATCAAGAGAAGACGTATTTAGATAACTCCATTCACAGTTATCGTACAATACATGATCATAAGACATACTAACAAGGAGAAAAAAAAATGATACCATCTAAAATATCATTCCATGCTCTCAATAATAATCACACAGACACACACAAAAAATCCCAACTCAGAATTAAAATTTGGGACTTATACTGGTGCAATAAATCATGACTATTCAGAAGATCAATAAGGAGGAGATGAAAAACCACTTACTATACAAATAATTTTAAATCCTCCTTTATTACTACGAGAATAGGATTTCTTCGTGTTTGAAAAAGGAAGAGGCAAGACAGATGACATGAATGAGAGCTGGAGTTGGCCAGAAATAACTTGATCTTCAAAGGAGGTTCCATTAATTGGGAGACTGTGTTCCTGAATACTAAATTTAGGTGGATTCAGTGGGCTTTCATGCAGCAGAAAAACTCCAATGACAATTTATCCCTCTCTGTTATCATGTCCAATACTTCAAGCTTATTTCTAGGTGCATTGAAGGGGTCATCTCGGGAGTTAAATTTATGAAGTATTCAGTTTGAAGTTTGCTGGGTTGCTCTTCCTTGTATCCCGTGGTAGTCATGGCTTGTTTGTGAGAAAAGTTTTGCTCTGTTGTTGGAAGGCTTTTCCTCGGGTGCGAATCTACAACTTGAAGTTTGAGATCTGCTTCTTAATTTGTTAACTGCAGTTTCCTTGTATTTCTATTTCTTTTCCTTCAGCTCTGTTTTGATTTAGGTGATTATGGTCCTAAGCTCTGATGGTTGGACCCTCTCCAACCCTTGCTTGTGTCTTTTCTTGTAATCCTATTTCTCTATCAATATATTTCTTATCTTTGCTTTTCAAAAAAAAAAAAGAGAGCTGGAGTTGGCATCATCATCACAAGTTAATATTATCGAAGAGTGATTTCAGTATTTGCACGTTAGCGCTATTTATGAATTCATTTCGGGATTAGAGTACGAGGAGATTATTAATCCCTTCTAGATAAACAATCCTAACCACAAAATATGAACCAGATTATAAATATCACTGCCTTACACATGGTGTTCCTCTATAAATAATACCTTTCAAATACTAGTGCACGGTAGATCATCTTTTTTTATTATTATTTTGAAAAGCAAAACACAATTGTATTAAAATAGAATGGACCCAGAACAAAGAACAGAGCAAGCCCAAAACAAGATCAGGTTGGAGAGAGACCAACCAACAAACTTAGACCTACAAACTCCATCCTTAAGGAAGAAAACCCATCTCAATTGTTTTCCCCTCAAAGCAGTAATTGATCACTATGGCAGCCAGTGTTCACAGTGAGAAGGCAAGACCCAAGATTGGTGGTGGGTGCAGAATTAACACCCCGTGAACTAAAGAAACTTTCAGACATAGACGACCAAGAAAGTCTCCGGTATCAAATTCCAGTGATAATATTGTACAAAAGCAATATTATCACTACAGAAGGGAAAGACCCGGTCAAGATCATTACAGAAGCACTGGCCAAAGCCCTTGTGTTTTACTATCCACTTGCTGGGAGGCTTACTCAAGCGCCTAACCAAAAACTTATGGAAGATTGCCCAGGCGAGGGGGCTTTGTTCAGATGCAGATAATGAGCTCGATCGACTTGGTGACATGATTCAGCCAGGGTGCTCTTACTTTGATGAACTTTCGCATGATTTTCCTCGCTCTCAAGGCATTCTTGGTTGCCCTCTCATTTTGATCCGGGTAAATTTTTCGATACGAATGTTTCCTTTAATTCTTATCAGCAATTTTTTGATAAAAAGGTTTGTCAATCTTCTTCAAATATCGTCCCATGTACAAAAGCTATTTCGTGCACTTACTTTAGCAAAATGACACAATATCATACTAAAATCAATGTTATAATTTCATGATTCTGATGGTTTTTGTTTTTTTATCTCCAGGTGACTCGTTTTAGCTGTGGCGGATTCGCCTTTGCCCTGCGCCGAAACCACACAATGAGCGATGGATGTGAGTTGGTCCAATTTCTGACTGCAATGGCTGAGTTTGCCCAAGGGAAAGAAACTGCACCTTATGTGCTGCCCGTGTGGGGAAGGAAGAGAGCTCCTATCTGCAAGACAACCTCCCGGTGTCACATAACTTCACCACGAATACAAGGAAGCCCTCTACACCAACAACGATAGAAGAACCATTTTATTGAAAGAGAGAAGAATATACATAGAAAAGAAAAGCCTAACAATACTGGAAAAAGTCCAGCCATAACAACAAAATATGTAATGTCCCAAATTTTCAGAAACGTCAATTTAAAAATAAATTAGCAGAATCAAATTAATTTTTCATTTCATAGACGTGTTAAAATAGTGTTTAATTATAATTACTGGAGATGGACGAAATTACATTAGAAAATTTGAAATACAAAGCTAAAGATAACTAGGTAAGTCAGAATGCGATTTGGTCTTTCTCGATATTGCCATCGTTGTCGATCTAGAAGTTAGGTTTGTCTGTATTATCTTTGGTACCTGGCTTGAAAAATTAGGGGCAAGGAAAATTTACACCATGAGTAATAAACCTCAATAAATAAAACCTGCTAATACTTTTCAATTTATGCAACAAATCCGAGTGTGCATGTTCAAGTTATGAGCAGGTAATAAATAGCGGAAGCATTAATATTTGGCAAATGACGACAAGTTTTATGTAAAATACTCATGCTCTACCATGATCATTTTATATAAATCGTGGATCATTAGATTACTCGTGAACCCAATTAAAACATGGCAAACTTGTAAAATTACCATAAGTTGATTGTACACTAGCTTTTTGCTTAAGAATGTTGTGATGCAACATGATCGCAACATTTCAAGTGTCAATAAACGATGCGGTGGGCATTGTAGCACGCGTCTCTATTATACAAGGAATAGACGAGCTCATTAACAACCAAAACAAATCGGGTGGTGCAGATTTCGATATTGTAGGTAAGATATTGTTAGGGATAATGTTTTAACATTTATCTGCACACACAATTCTGGTCTATTTTATGTACTTTTTTGTAGCTCTAATTTAATTAGAATCTTTAAACTCTTTATGTTGGAGGCCTGAGTAAGTTAGGCTCACCAGTCGGTCATTAACCCTCTTTATATTCGGATGGGTTGTGATACCTTTCCTTCCGGGTTCCTTTCCATAAGCACAAGACGTGTGTCTAGTTACTGGATTGCAGATCAGAGCCTGGTGTGGAAGCGGGCCACGCTGCTGACCCAGCCCATTGTCTTACCTTAGGCAAGCCTTTGGTGCACCGTGCATCAAGGCCGACTACTATCTCGACCCACCAAGCCCTTAGCCCGATAACCAAATTGTCTTGCCAATTCAGCTGCTACAATAGCCTGTCGATCAAGCATCGGCCTGGCTAATAATTGATCGACGAGATAGGCCAAACAGATAAAGTTGTCGCCCTTTGACACTTAAGCTGGCCACGTGTCGTCGGCAGATTGGTCGATAGTCGGATTGACACCTCTCTTCGCACACGTCGGTCCACGTGCATTAAATTTCGTCCAGTTGGGATGTGCCACGTGGTTTACGGTGATAGGTCAATTTGTCTGCCACATCGTTTTCCCGTGTGCCACTTTGTTTTCCACAATATATATATCACTAAGGGAAGAGATAGAGTTTGTAAGAACCCATGTTATTTTAATGTTTAAAATAATCTCTTGGTGAATAAAATGGGTATAGGTAAGCATCAGATGAGGCGAAGGATGTGTGGGTTAAGTTTTGGTGAAGAGGAGAAGAGCAAATAAGGGTCCTTGGGTGACTGGTCACGGCATGGAGCATGGCCGGCGTGACCAGTCACACAAAAGTAGATTTTTGGTCATAGGAGGGGCGTGACTGGTCAGACTCATGCGTGTTCTTCGTGTGACCAGTCACGTGAAATTGGATTTTGGTCAGTCGCCCCCCGTGACAAGTCAGGCCCCTTTCACGCCTTCTCTGTGACCAGTCAGGCGGGTTAACGGGCGTTTTTAAATATGTCAAACAAGAAAATTTTGTACCCTCACCTCCTAAATTAGATTTTTTTTCTCCTTCTCTCTCTAGAAAATCTCATTTTCACTTCCCTCTCACCCAAATACATGATCTAATCCTTAAATCCTTCAAATTTCTTCAAGAATCTTTCCTTTCCCTTTGATTTCAAGCTTTTGGAGGTGGGTTCTTGCTTGGAAAGGGCTTATTTGGGCTTCCTTCCACAATTGAAGTTAGGGCTTCATCATTTAAACTCAAATCTCAAATTTTTTTCTTGAGATAGGGTTTTTCTTGCTTTTCTTACTTGTTTATGACTTGTTATAGGTGTATTGTATGTTTACCTTTTGTTAAGAGTTTGAGCATGTATTGGTATGTGTTGGGTGTTCTTAGTTTGAAAGCATATCATCTTGGGTTGCTTGTTCCGTGTCAATTAGAAGAGTGTGATATGACTTATTTAGTAGAAATGGTGCATCTTACACATTTGGCTCTAAGTCATGGTTTATGTATTGAACGTGTTGATGTGCTCCACGGTTTGTGTTGTGCTTGAATTAGACTCCCCAATGAGAAAGCTGGGAGTATTATGAACTAGAATTCCTTATTATGAACTTAACATATCCTGTAACAGTTCGTCAAAGTAATGCATTGTGGTTCACCATATATGTCATGACATTTTATATTCACGCAAGACTTGCATACAATTTCTCTACTGGACTTGTTGGCTCAACCCTTATTTGCTTTTCAAGTATATTTCTCAACACTTAGATTGGAATTTGGCATAGAGTACTTGGATTTTTGCTTGACATTCTAGGAGCTGCATCAGTGGAGTTATTTAACATCTTTTACTCTTTTATTTTTGAAAAGATGTATTCTAACTCTGGTTTTACTGAATGTCCTAATCTCAATGTAATATTATGAAATTGACTTTTATAAATTGTAAGAACTTGGAACTTCTTGGTACCCAATTAATGAAGATTTGAGCTTTGGGTGAGGTCTACGTGGCTTTTGCTATCATTAAATGTATTAATGTTTGGTTGGAAATTGAAGGCGTGATAGAGTTGCACTCGTTTTCATTTCTCTGGAAACTTCATCTTCCTCTCTTAACATCTTATGTTCTAATCAATGAGCTCTATCTCTTGTTGCTTGCATTTCAAGATAAATCATACATCTCTACTCTAGTTTTTGCTTTTGTTACATGATTTCGTCCCCATTTTCTAGGGGTTTTTGGGTTTATGGACTAAAACTACTATTTATTTTATTGACAGTACAAACACAGTTCTTCCATCAACTCTCTTTCCGGCGACCACGTCCCATTCTAGGTTTTTGGTCTTTACTTTGTGACTAAGAATCACTTGTGCACATTTTGGTAGGTCTTGTTTTGGCGCTCAAGATATATTCAAATAGATACCGGGCCTAGTTGGCTTGAGGACAGTACACCGTGCTGGATGACGTAGAGCTTATTCTTGAGTCTCCGGGCATTGACCCCAATCAACAAGAGAACCGAATCCATATACCAATTATGGCCATTACCGAGGGGGGAGTTTGGTTTCCATTGCATCCCTTCCTTCGCCAAGCCTTTTTCGAGCTCAGCTTCACCACTTTTCAGGTGATCATAAATGTTTTTAGGATAGTGATAAGTGTAACTCGGATGGTTGAGCAATATCATCTCAATTTTAATTTTTGTGATTTTTGTAGGATCTTTCCCGTTGATCGTAGTTGTCCTTACTTCCCTCATCAGCATCGAATGCGTCATGGTTTAGATCAAAGAAAAGGACTGTACCCAATGGAGTCGCCAATTGTGGAGTTGTCAAGATTCACTGATTTGGCTTGATTTGCTTTCTACATTTGAACAATATCTGCTGCTTGCATAGGAAAAAGTGTCATCCAACGGTTACCAGTTGGAGAGCACTCCAATACTTAAGTTATGACACATGTAATATAAAAATTTTGCGTACCTTATTTTGTTCTAAAGCCCTTTTTATATAAGCCACCATGTACCTTAATAAAATGGACTTTCCCAATGGTTTTTTTGGTATAAAACTAGAGAAAGTTTCCCTAAAGTTGGTCCGTAATATGAATTAATTTTTTTACCTTAGTGTGAGCCAAAGGACAGCAATCATTGGGCAATGGGCGTGCCCTTAGATGCAGAAGAAGAGATAGCCACCTTGCCCCCGGCGCGTATCATGGCCCATGAAAGGTGGAACGAGGCGCCACCATTTAAGTGAAGCATGGGGGTGTCACGTGACATCTCCCCCACATAGTAGGTCTGCCCCTGTTTTGATATTTCATATATAAGACAAGCTAATGTCAACCCACAAGTTTGAATATAAATCCTACATGCATGCACGAGTCTGATTCCTGTCAATTTACTAGACCTACTTGCTGATTTTCATGTTTGTGGTAATTAATTTTGTTTTCTTGCTAAATCTTATGAGTCATCCGGTCATGTTGTATTAGTTCACATATATATGCCTCATTTAATTTGAGAATTAGACGCCTGAGATTGAACCAAGGGCATCTAATCCCATGTTTTTCTTTCATTAGTTTCCAGGACTAATAATACGAGATAATGGTCCATTTGGTCTATAATAATTATCGATTTGTTGGCTTATTGTATTATGTTGGCCTTAGTAGAACATAATCTAAGAGCAACTCCAACACTATTAGGCATTTTGGCTACCCAAAAGTACACTTTTTATTTTGACTACTCACTTTTTTATAGATGCACTCCAATGCTAATTTTATTTGCCTAGCACCTCTCGGCTAGCTATTTGTAGCCAGCGAAAAGTACAAAAGGTATTTTAACTAGCCATATGAAGAGTCTGTTGGAGCTCTAAAAATAAAAATTGCTAGCTATTTTAGCTAAAGGGATTGATTTACCTAGGGTGTTGGAGATGCTCTAACCCAAGTTATTTAGACTAAATTATTCGGGATTTATTTTCACCACAATTAATGGTGTATTTTGTTTGACTTAGGTGTTAGAATGACTAAAATATCCATAAACATTTGATTGAAGGTCTCTATCAAGTGTGTATTGTTTAATTATTTTGTTATTGAAGAACAATGCTCCTGTATTTTTTTTTTTTTGGCTTTGTTTTCTGCTCAACATTTTTTTTTTTGGTTTTACTAAACATATTGTGGTTGGTTTTTTTTTCCATCAAATTATTTGGCTTCTATTTTCCCTAAATTATTTATTTATTTATTTATTATCTTTATTCAATTTATTTTTGTATTTGTTATATTTTCATTAATTTTGGGGCCGGGATTATTGGTTTGTCTCGACGAAAGAAATTTAAAAATTATAAAATTATGTCAAAAAATTAAAAACCAATTCACTGAAGATGAAAAATAGGTTAAAATATGTTGTGTGTTGACTAATTTTTTTGTTTTTTAAATTATTTTTAATTTTTTGACCTAATTTTGTATCCTTTAGACTCCTTTCGTCATGATGAGCCAATAAACAACCAAAAGTTTATGTAAAACAAATAATTACAAAAAAATTTAAATAAACATCACGGTCCAAATTAACCATTTATGTCCACACTTTATACACGTTTAGTCATTACGGTCGGTAAATAATGGGAACAAGCAATTTTTTATATCTTAATTTTCGTTGTTTGTGAACAATTATAAATACTAAGAAAAACCGTTATTATTTTCTTTAAATCTTTTCTAGAGTAACCAGTAATGGAAAATACATTAATGTCCAAAGCGGGAATTAATAGAATTAAAATTGGAAAGTAAAAAAGAAAACAATTAGGCAATAATCGTTTAAGAATCATGCACGGAAAACAATTTGTTGTCCATTTTGTATTTATTATTTTATCTAGTACCCGAACATGGAAAAAAACTACCCATTAATTTACAGAGCAATACAAAGATCCCAGAATGGGATTCCAGAAATGTTTCCGAATAGCAACACCATTTTGGGATCCAAGCATTTCCATAATTTACATGGCCACGTCAGCACCATACTTGCAAAAGTGAGGGGTTTTATGGTCTTTCACCAACTGCCATTTACATGGAAATCAGGCATGGAAATTGGAATGGAAGAAGACTACCCATTAATTTAGCCCAAACACCCACTACTTGATTTTTTTAAAGTAACCCATATATTATCTTGGCAAGAGTGTGAGACTGTTGATTCAAGATTTAAAAAAACGTGAAATATTAATTGTAAAATTACTATTAAAAAAATTATAGAACACGTCTATTTTTTCTCTTCAACTCTTGGTTCTTCTTAGCGCTCTCTCTCTCTCTCTCTCTTTCTCTCTCTCTCTTTAAGGGGTGTAACTCGTCTGGCTTGGTCCCAACCGGAGGAAAAACTCGAACCGAATTAAAAATTTCAGTTTATAATTTTTCAAACCCAAACCGAACTGAATTATTTTGGTTTGGTTTAGTCTGTTTCGGTTCGGTTCAGTCTAGTTTCCAATTTGGTTAAATCAAGTCAAATGTTTAAAAAAAAAAAAAAAAAATTTTGATTCACAAATAAATATTAAAAGACCAACATGTCAAGCCCAAAATAAAAAACAAATATTATAGAAATAAAAAATAAAAATTATATATAATATACATTACAAAAAAATACGTAGTACAAAAAGATAGATATCTATTAATTAAAAAATACCTATTAACAGAAGGGAAAAAAAATAAAACAGTCTTATTGTATTAGCTCATATAATACGGTATTGAGCGTATAGCAGTTGAAAAGGATTTGGGAGTTTATTTCTACGAAATCTGGAATGGTACATTTTAGAGGAAAAACATAACCTTTTTTTTTTTGTCAGAAATAAAGTATTCTGTGCCCGAATTTTAATAATTTGACCCTCATACATAAATGAAAACAGAAATCAGATATCTCAGAACATTGATTCCACGTTTTTTTTTTGGTGTTGAAACAAAAATTGTGGTGAATATGTCCTGAAGCCTTAGGATCACAAGTTTGATGTCTTCTAAATACATCAAGATCATGTCAACTCACAAGCGCCAATATGAATCCTTAGATGTATTGTCCACGACACTTTTGGCTCTCCCTGTAGTGCTCTAGGAACGATAAACCCAACACACATACACTCAATCACAAGAGATAGAGGATTTACGTGGTTTCCCAAAATTGGGTACGTCCACGGGGGCAGCGGATTCACTAATATAAGAGAGATATTACAAACTCTCACACCTCACAATCTCTCTGAGTGTTGCCTCAGTTCACTCTCTCATTTTCCATTTACATAATACGCCAATTTATAGAGAAAAGATAAGGGAATCAGACAAATGTTCCCTGTTCATTTGCATGCCAAGCATGCTCTGTAATTAAATGCAAAGCATGCTGAGATCTTCCCAAATCTTCAATTGCTGCTGCATTCAATGTGAACCAATTTAATTGACTTTTTGGCCAAAGCAATTACCATGCTTTCAACACTCCCAATCCACGTAGTCGTGATTCACATGCTATATCTGCGGTCACCTTCAGATAGTTTGACTGCATATTGTTTGGTTCAGTGAATCTACAGTGACAAGCGCCAATACGAATCCTCCATGCATTTCGCTTTTAAAGATTTTAGGGGTTATTTGTAGTTAGTATCTTGTCAACTCTTTTTATTTTTGTGTTTTTATTTTCTAAAATGAGAGACTGATAGGTTGAGTACTAAGATTTTGAATACCGTACCCGCTTGAGTATCAATTTGTGTATTAGTATGGTACGTACCAATACCGCTCATATACCGGGTACTATGTCGAATTTACCTATATATACGTTATTGATTTTATTGTAGGATACTTGGCTATAGTGTAACCTGCAATTGTTGTTCATCTGACATGATCGCACGAGATTATAATTTACTCAAGATAATTATTTATGGTGAACAATAATTGGAAGTTAGATGTAAAAAATACCAAAAAATTTATTAAGAGGAAAAAAAATTAAAAAAATACCGGTATTCGCCATTATGGCTAGTACTCTGTTGGTATAGATCGGTATTGAGAACGGTGCGATATTAGAGACACTTGGTACCATTTTTACACAAAAATAATACATACCGACCAGTACGGTACTGTAACGCCCCGAATTTCGGACACGTTAATAAAAAGAGTAAAGTAACTAAAATACCATCATTATATTGAAATACGAGTTTGATACACGAGATCGTCAAAATACATTTCAGAAGAGACTGTTTACATTCAAAAAGACTTTAAAAGTCAGAGCAGTCTAAACTAGTCTAAGTGATCCACGGCTCGATCACGTCTTCTGCGGGGTAAGCGTTATCATAAGGTGTAAAGTCGGGTCCGGCTCCATCATCGTCAGTACCTGGTTATGAAATACCAGGGGCAGGAGGAAGTTGCACCATGAGTTTTGACACTCAGTAAGTTTCCTACCCTTAAGTTTCCCTTTTAATGTTTTAGAGCATTTTACAAGAATATGCAATGTGTAAATGTGTAGAAATAATCAAAGTTTGGTAGTATCATACAATAAGTGTGAACAGTGATAAATATAAGATTTAACCGAAAGAATAGAATTGCAGTTTATAACTAACACAGAGTATATCAATTCCAAATCTTTCACAGTACTCGACTTTAATCAAAATATTCTAAGGTATGACCAAGTCATATAATTCGAAAAGGCTTTTCTAACATCAATGACACCGTCATATATTTCGAATAGGTTTCTCTCAATCAATACAGTCCAAATGGTGCTCCCGAACGATAACGATCCCGACCGCCCAACTAACCGATGCTTCCCAACCGCCCTGCGCCCCAACCGCACTGCTCCCGATCGTCATGTTCCCAATCAAGATGCTTTCCCTAACATTATATCCTTTCCTATCGTGCCGGACAGTATAAGTTTAAAGTTTACACTAGAAGATCGTTAGACTAGAAAAGGCACGATAGGGCTAGATATAATTTCGGCTCAAGCGAAATTTGGCTAAACGCACGACACGGCTAAATTACAGCGCTTGGGTGATACAAAAACTTGGGTCTATCACACCCTCTGGTTAAAGTCAAAGCTCGGCTCATGTCGCATCACGGCTACAAGACACGCATAATATTCCCACGGGGAATAATCCACAACAACTAAACGTATATTATTATCAGTGTGTTTACGTTCGGGTATCCACGGGACACCCTGAGTCAAGTGACCATAGCAATAATCAGGATATTCTCATGCTCGACTAATATTCAACTATTAAAGAGAAATTGCATAAGAATAAGATAGTTGTGCAAATAAAATTTTAAAATAACATCATAGTGATAAAATAAATAAGTTTACTTATAATTTAAATAAATTAGAGTAAATTTGTAATTTAAGTATAAAACTGTGATTTAATAAAATAGGGACAAATCTGAAATTTTATAATAGGATCAATGTGTAATATTATAATTAATGATACTGTATATTTTAAACTTGGGGTGCAATTAGTAGTTTATACAAATTAACTTATCCTCATAATTAAACTAATAACTACGGAAAAATGTAATTTTGTTTTAACAAAATAAAACAGAGGCTTCATCTGAAATTATCCGGCCGGACTGCCTTCGCACGTTCGGCACCATTTTCTTCCTACAGGACCTCGTAATACTCTCGAACATTAAAACGGACACTCCAGAGTAAGAATCTTACATTGGTTTGGAGTTTTGATCGCGTATCTGGTTCGCGGAGTGGCTGCTCTTCTTCTCCTTCCTTCCTTCCTCTTCTTCTTGCTGCTTATTCCGGGGTGAAGAAAAAACAGAGAGGGGGGTTTCCTATTTATAGTCGAACCTTGGGAAAAACACGGACGGGGGAGAGGAATTGAGGGGAGATCCGACGGTGGGGGAAAAATCATGATGGTTATAGGGGAGGCTGTGGCAGGGGTAGCTGGTGATGGAGGTGACGGGAAACGGTGATCTGACGGGGAGGAGGTGGGGTGGTCAGAGAGGAAACGTGGGGAAGAAGCTCTGTCTTCTCCGTTCCCCAGCGCGCACGCACACACAGATATACGCACATATATATATATATATATATATATATATATATATATATATATAATATATTAGTTTAAATATATATAATATCATATCCGGGCAAGAACCGGGCAAAACCGCCCAAAAACCGGCCGGAAAACCACCGAACCGGACCAAAAACCGGCCAAAACCGGACGAAAATAAACCGGGCAACCGGCCGGGCACGGCCCAAAAGCCGGGCACGGCCCAAATGCCGGGCACGGCCCAGGCGCCGGGCACGGCCCAGGCCCAGCCCAAAAACTGCCCGACCCGGCCCAGGTCAGCCCAAACCCGTCCAGGTCAGCCCAAACCCGGGAGAGAGAGAGAAGGGAGAGAGAGAAGAGAGAAAAAGAAAGAAAAAGGAAAAAAAATAATTCCGGGTACGCAAACGCAATAAAAATAAAATAAATTTTAAACGTGGAGTATAAAAAAAAATTTTCGAACTTATTTATTTATTAAAAATATTACGGGTTATTACAACCTATCCCCCTTAACAAATTTCGTCCTCGAAATTACAAAGTGTCAGAAATAAAAAGGTGTGGGTGATTGGCTCGGATAACATCTTCTCTTTCCCAAGTAGATTCTTCAATGTTGCGATGACGCCATAAGACTCGAACAAGACGGATGGTCTTTCCTCGTAAAGTCTTCTCTCCATGGTCAATGATGCGTATCGGCTGTTCTTCGTAAGTGGTGTCCTCATCGATGGTGACTTCTTCCCAATTGAGGATATGGGTTGGATGTGCCATGTACTTGCGAAGCATGGATACATGGAACACATTGTGCACACGATCGATCTGAGGTGGAAGTGCTAAACGATAAGCAACTTCTCCGACTCGCTGCAATATCTCAAATGGTCCAATATATCGTGGCGATAACTTCCCTTTCTTTCCAAATCTGATGATTCCTCTACGCGGTGAGATCTTCAAGAAAACGTGGTCTCCAACGTTGAAAGTCAGAGGTCTGGTTCTTTTGTCGGCATAACTCTTCTGTCTACTCTGCGCTGTCAGAAGTCGCTGTCGGATGACTTTGACTTTCTCTGTGGTCTCTCGTACAAGATCTGGTCCTAAAAGACTAGTTTCTCCAACTTCAGTCCAACATATAGGTGATCGACATGGGCGTCCGTAACGTGCTTCGTACGGTGCCATCTCGATACTCGCCTGATAGCTGTTGTTGTAAGCGAATTCTACTAAAGGTAGATGTCTCTCCCAATTACCTCGAAAATCTAGGACACACGCTCTAAGCATATCCTCCAAGGTCTGTATGGTTCGCTCTGACTGCCCATCTGTCTGAGGGTGAAAAGCTGTGCTCATACGAAGATCTGTTCCCAAGGCTTTCTGTAAGCTCTGCCAAAAAGTTGACGTGAATCTTGGGTCTCTGTCTGATACAATTGATACTGGTACACCATGCAGTCTGATGATCTCCTTGATATACAATCGGCTGTACGAATCCATTGTGTCAGATAGCTTGATTGGTAAGAAGTGTGACGACTTAGTCAAACGGTCAACGACAATCCAGATGGCATCGTGTCCCTGAATTGACTTCGGTAGTCCTGTCACAAAATCCATCGATATATGTTCCCACTTCCATCCTGGTATAGGCAACGGCTGTAGCGTTCCTCCAGGTCTCTGATGTCCTGCCTTGACTTGCTGACATGTGAGACAAGTGGCTACGTACTTGGCCACATCTCTTTTCATTCCGCTCCACCAATAAGTTCGTCTCAAGTCCTTGTACATCTTATTCCCTCCAGGGTGGACAGCAAAGTTTAACTTGTGAAACTCTTTCAATACTGATTCCCTGAGCGTACCGAAGTCTGGCACGAAAAGACGTCCAAGATATCTCAATCCTCTGTCTGCTCTAATAGTCCATCCTGCTGATGATTCTCCTTTAGCTAGTCGGCTCTTGACGAGATCTGACTCCGAATCAAGGGTCTGTACCTTCAGAATTTCTTCATGAAGTACCGGCGTAACTATTACTGCACACAGATAAGCTTCTCCTTGCTGTTCATTCTGCTGGAGTCCGTACTCCTGTATCTGGTTCATTAGTTTCCACTCTCTGACTGCCAAACTGGCAACGTGTCCTCGAGACTTGCGACTAAGTGCATCTGCTACGACATTAGCCTTTCCCGGGTGATAGGACAAGGTGAAGTCATAATCCTCTAGATACTCCATCCAACGTCGTTGTCTCATATTCAGATCCTTCTGAGTGAATATGTACTTGAGACTCTTGTGATCCGTGAAAACTTCAAATTTCTCACCGTAAAGGTAATGACGCCAAATCTTAAGCGCGTGTACCACAGCGGCAAGCTCTAAGTCATGAGTCGGATAGTTTTGCTCGTGTATCTTCAGCTGGCGTGATCCGTAGGCTATGACTTGTCCTTCTTGCATAAGCACACAGCCTAATCCATCCTTTGATGCGTCACAGTAGACGATGTACCCAATATCTCGTCGTGGAACGATAAGAATAGGGGCATTAGTCAATCTATTCTTCAACTCTTGAAAAGACTTCTCGCATGCATCGCTCCAATCGAACTTGATTCCCTTCTGAGTTAGCCGAGTCATTGGTTTGGCTAAAGCCGAAAAGTCCATGATGAATCGTCTATAATAACCGGCTAGTCCCAAAAAGCTACGAATCTCGAAAACTGAAGTAGGCTTCTTCCAATCCTTGATGGCCTCGATCTTGCTGTCGTCGACGGAGATTCCTTTCTCTGACACAACGTGTCCTAGGAATTTGACTTCTTTCATCCAAAAGTCACACTTGCTAGCTTTGGCGTAAAGCTGATTATCTCGTAGAATCTGAAGTGTGGTCCTTAAGTGTTGCTCATGTAGCTCTTCCGTTACTGAGTAGATCAAAATGTCGTCGATGAATACTACCACGAACTGGTCCAAGTACTGAGTAAAGATCTTATTCATGAGGCACATGAATACTGCTGGTGCGTTGGTAAGTCCGAAAGGCATCACTAGAAACTCATAGTGGCCATACCTTGTTCGGAAGGCTGTCTTCTGAATGTCTGAATCCCTAACTCGCAACTGATGATACCCGGATCGTAAATCAATCTTTGAGAAACAAGTTGCTCCTCTAAGTTGATCAAACAGGTCATCGATTCGAGGTAGTGGATATCGATTCTTGCTTGTGACTCGATTGAGTTGTCTATAGTCAATACAGAGTCGAAGTGTGCCTTCTTTCTTCTTCACGAACAGTGCTGGAGCTCCCCAGGGTGAAGTGCTCGGTCGAATGAATCCTTTCTCTAGAAGCTCTTGAAGCTGAATCTTCAATTCCTTCAATTCGGCTGGTGCCATTCTGAATGGTGCCATGGATATTGGTGTTGTTCCAGGTAGAAGCTCAATGGTGAAATCCAATTCTCGAGTCGGCGGTAGTCCAGGTAGCTCATCGGGAAATACATCAGCGTACTCACAAACTACGCGTGGTAATCCCAATTCCATCCGATCTTCTTCTCCTAATGTCAGACTAGCTAACCATCCGGTTAGGTTGTCATGCCATCGTGATCGGGTCTTCGATAGTGACAAAAACTCTTGCCTATCCCCCTTAAATTTGAAACAAATTCCATCTAAGGAGTAGGCCGTCACTGTCTTCTGGTGACAATCGATAATAGCGCGGTGAGTGGATAACCAGTCCATGCCTAGGATGACATCAAAGTCGGCCATGGCTATGACTCGAAGGTCACACGTTAGGCGCAATCCTGAGACTTCTATCTCACAGTTCTTACAAACTAAGCCCACAGAAACTAGTCCTCCTAAAGGTGAGGTAACGCACATAGGAGTTTCTAGTTGTTCAGGTACAAGTTCTAAAGTACTAACACATGCTGTTGATATAAACGAATGCGAAGCACCCGTATCAAATAAAGCTGTAATGCACGAGTTAAACAGTACTAGTGTACCTTGTATGACCGAAGGATCATACACTTCTTCTTCTGTGGCTTCAGCTTCTCCTTCTCCTTGGAGGGCAAAGATCCTTCCTCCATTGTTCGGCCTGGGCCCAGTCGGTCCTCTGTTCTGTCCGGTTTGATTGTTCTGCCCGGGCCTCTGCTGGTTGCCAAAATTATTCCGTGGCTGCCACTGTCCTTGTGTCTGCTGTTGAGGTCCTCCAGCTGGAGTGGTCCCCACTCTCTGTTGGTTAGCTCCAGTGGCATTGGATGGACACTGAGTTTTGATATGGCCTTCTTTGCCACAACCAAAACAAGTGACAGAATTCTGCTTCCCCGGGTGATGTGGTGTGGAATAAGGAGCACTCCTCTGTTGAAACTGCTGGTTCTGCTGGGGTGGTGGTTGATTGTAGTTGCTGACATTGTTGCGGCTGACAGTGTTGTTGCGATTAAAATTTCCAGTGTGGTTGTTATTGAAGTTGTTGCCGTAAGACCTTTGCATGGGGTTCTCTCTTGAATTCCGCATTGGTCCACCTAACTGTGGTCGACTGCGGCTGTCGAAGATTCTCCTTGAATCAGCTGCTTCTTGCTCCACCAGTAGAGCACACTCTACGACTCCAGCGTAGGTTTGTTCTCTTTGAGTTACTACACCCTTCCGGATGTAGGGGCTGAGTCCCCACTCAAATTTCCTGGCCCTGGTGGCGTCAGTTGCCACATGCTCAGGGGCATGTCGAGAAAGTTCTTCAAAGCGGGCGGCGTACTGAGTAACCGTACGGTTGCCCTGTTTGAGGTTCAGAAACTCTAGGACTAAAGCCTGCTTCACAGGGGTAGGAAAATACTTAGCCAAGAACAAGGTCTTGAAAGTCTCCCAGTCCATCATATCATCATCGTGCGTTGTCTTCACTAGGTCCCACCAGTAATCTGCCTCTCCTTGAAGCTGATACGTCGCTAGAGCCACTCGATCTCCATTGTCGGGGACTTGCATGATGTGCAGAAGTTTCTGAGTCTGCTTAAGCCAAGCCTCTGCAGCTCCAAGACTAACATCGCCGGTGAAGACCGGTGGTCGTCTTTTGCAGAACTCATTGAGCAAGACACTACGGTTGGGTTGCCCATAGTAATGTGGAGTTGCATATGGTTGGTATTGTTGAGGAGGCGGCGGAGCTGTACGATTAACTGAGATAGGGGGTGGAGATGGTGGTTGTTGATTGTGTTGATTCTGTCCAGTTGTGTCACTCGTGTATGCTCCATTACGTGTTTCTACCATATTTCTACATTTAAACAATCATAGGCCTAAATAAGAACGAGTAAAGAACACAATTTAAGAAAAAGAACACTTCATTAAACTTAAGTCATTTAAACAAAGCTAGGCCGAATCATGCATACTACAAAGTGAATGTATGCTATGATTTATACGTTGTGGAGTGTTTTACAAAGGTTTTTCTAGTTAAGCTCGCAAAATAACACTCTTTACGCTACGCAAATCTGTCACTGAAAAAGACGGGGATAGTCTAGGCGGAGGTGAGATTCACGCTCTCGGGTGGTCTCAATGCAGCCGAAACATCGCCAGTAAGTTTTGTAACTCCAAGAGTTACGCTCCCACGGATTCTGCAGCTGACGATCTTCAATCATAAAAGGGCGCTCTATGTAGACAAACCGATTGGTGAAGTCCACATTTCCTTCAGGATCCACGATCCTACTTTCGTCATCCGGCCTTGCTATCTGCACCCATGAGCGGGGCGCGGTGTTTCCCACTTTCTCTACAAAACCGACGGGCAAGCTCAGTAGGTAGTTGCCGTTGGGATCTTGGTCTAGGAGCATCACTGGCCCCAAGAAATAAGGCTCCGAACGCACTTTCCAAGAGCATCTCTTTGCTGGTGAGATCTTCACATATACCATAGTGCCTGTCTCAATGTCAGGGGTCCAACCCCACTGCCTCCATGTTTCGACATCCATTGGTATCTTCTCGGGTTCAGGTGTCGGTGGTTGTTCGACATCGCTTTCTGGGTTGGCATCCTCGGCTTCTTCGTACGCTCTGATTTCTGCAAGGTAAGCTTCTTCGCCGTCGTCTTCCTCGTCGCTATGCACTGGCTCGTACTGGATCCACTGTGCTGCTTCCTCCCAGTCTGGTAATGGCTCTGGAGACGCTGGTGGTATGTATCCCGGTGCGTCTTCAGGGAATTCCATCTCTGGTGCCTCGAAGGGGGGAATATATTCGTCATCTCCTGGAAAAGGAGGCTCTTCAGGATCTTCATCCTCGCTGTTGTCGTCGTTAGCGCTACTATAGTCAGTGCTGCTATTGTCAGTGCTGCTATCGCTGTCGTCTGAATATGGGACCAATTGTGGCCCCTCCACTGGTAGTCCGTCCATAAGCTCGTCTTCCGAGATATCGTCGTCTGAGTATTGCGGTCCGCTCCTATAATCCATCTGTAAAATAATTATAAATTAGACTTATGTATATCGTATCATAAAAGGAAAAAGACAAATAAAAGTCTAATTACTCGGAGTAAGAACGCTCGAAAGTGTAAGCTACCCAAGTCTACCCAAGGTCGAGAGGTGGTGAAACCTAAGCTCTGATACCAAGTTGTAACGCCCCGAATTTCGGACACGTTAATAAAAAGAGTAAAGTAACTAAAATACCATCATTATATTGAAATACGAGTTTGATACACGAGATCGTCAAAATACATTTCAGAAGAGACTGTTTACATTCAAAAAGACTTTAAAAGTCAGAGCAGTCTAAACTAGTCTAAGTGATCCACGGCTCGATCACGTCTTCTGCGGGGTAAGCGTCATCATAAGGTGTAAAGTCGGGTCCGGCTCCATCATCGTCAGTACCTGGTTATGAAATACCAGGGGCAGGAGGAAGTTGCACCATGAGTTTTGACACTCAGTAAGTTTCCTACCCTTAAGTTTCCCTTTTAATGTTTTAGAGCATTTTACAAGAATATGCAATGTGTAAATGTGTAGAAATAATCAAAGTTTGGTAGTATCATACAATAAGTGTGAACAGTGATAAATATAAGATTTAACCGAAAGAATAGAATTGCAGTTTATAACTAACACAGAGTATATCAATTCCAAATCTTTCACAGTACTCGACTTTAATCAAAATATTCTAAGGTATGACCAAGTCATATAATTCGAAAAGGCTTTTCTAACATCAATGACACCGTCATATATTTCGAATAGGTTTCTCTCAATCAATACAGTCCAAATGGTGCTCCCGAACGATAACGATCCCGACCGCCCAACTAACCGATGCTTCCCAACCGCCCTGCGCCCCAACCGCACTGCTCCCGATCGTCATGTTCCCAATCAAGATGCTTTCCCTAACATTATATCCTTTCCTATCGTGCCGGACAGTATAAGTTTAAAGTTTACACTAGAAGATCGTTAGACTAGAAAAGGCACGATAGGGCTAGATATAATTTCGGCTCAAGCGAAATTTGGCTAAACGCACGACACGGCTAAATTACAGCGCTTGGGTGATACAAAAACTTGGGTCTATCACACCCTCTGGTTAAAGTCAAAGCTCGGCTCATGTCGCATCACGGCTACAAGACACGCATAATATTCCCACGGGGAATAATCCACAACAACTAAACGTATATTATTATCAGTGTGTTTACGTTCGGGTATCCACGGGACACCCTGAGTCAAGTGACCATAGCAATAATCAGGATATTCTCATGCTCGACTAATATTCAACTATTAAAGAGAAATTGCATAAGAATAAGATAGTTGTGCAAATAAAATTTTAAAATAACATCATAGTGATAAAATAAATAAGTTTACTTATAATTTAAATAAATTAGAGTAAATTTGTAATTTAAGTATAAAACTGTGATTTAATAAAATAGGGACAAATCTGAAATTTTATAATAGGATCAATGTGTAATATTATAATTAATGATACTGTATATTTTAAACTTGGGGTGCAATTAGTAGTTTATACAAATTAACTTATCCTCATAATTAAACTAATAACTACGGAAAAATGTAATTTTGTTTTAACAAAATAAAACAGAGGCTTCATCTGAAATTATCCGGCCGGACTGCCTTCGCACGTTCGGCACCATTTTCTTCCTACAGGACCTCGTAATACTCTCGAACATTAAAACGGACACTCCAGAGTAAGAATCTTACATTGGTTTGGAGTTTTGATCGCGTATCTGGTTCGCGGAGTGGCTGCTCTTCTTCTCCTTCCTTCCTTCCTCTTCTTCTTGCTGCTTATTCCGGGGTGAAGAAAAAACAGAGAGGGGGGTTTCCTATTTATAGCCGAACCTTGGGAAAAACACGGACGGGGGAGAGGAATTCAGGGGAGATCCGACGGTGGGGGAAAAATCATGATGGTTATAGGGGAGGCTGTGGCAGGGGTAGCTGGTGATGGAGGTGACGGGAAACGGTGATCTGACGGGAGGAGGTGGGGTGGTCAGAGAGGAAACGTGGGGAAGAAGCTCTGTCTTCTCCGTTCCCCAGCGCGCGCGCACACACAGATATACGCACATATATATATATATATATAATATATATTAGTTTAAATATATATAATATCATATCCGGGCAAGAACCGGGCAAAACCGCCCAAAAACCGGCCGGAAAACCACCGAACCGGACCAAAAACCGGCCAAAACCGGACGAAAATAAACCGGGTAGCCGGCCGGGCACGGCCCAGGAGCCGGGCACGGCCCAGGCACCGGGCACGGCCCAGGAGCCGGGCACGGCCCAGGCGCCGGGCACGGCCCAAATGCCGGGCACGGCCCAGGCGCCGGGCACGGCCCAGGCCCAGCCCAAAAACTGCCCGACCCGGCCCAGGTCAGCCCAAACCCGTCCAGGTCAGCCCAAACCCGGGAGAGAGAGTGAAGGGAGAGAGAGAAGAGAGAAAAAGAAAGAAAAAGGAAAAAAAATAATTCCGGGTACGCAAACGCAATAAAAATAAAATAAATTTTAAACGTGGAGTATAAAAAAAAAATTTCGAACTTATTTATTTATTAAAAATATTACGGGTTATTACAGGTACAATGTTGATAACCTTAGATATAGTAGTGAATAATCTTTTCACCATCACAATTTGCACATTAATTGCTCTGATCGAAAAGAAACAACCTCACACCAAATCATAACATTTGAAATATATTGTAGGGTAATTTACATAAAACTCCTTTCATTTATTACTCAGTTTTACTTAATTTTTTTTATTTTTAGTTGTCGTAACTATCTCAATGCTTTGTTCTCCTTGTTGTATTCATTTCATACTTTTATCTCTATCATATCTTTAAAAAAAATACTGATAAAAAATTCAATCAAGTGCATGTCATGTGTCCTTATCGGTGATTTCTTAGATGTATTGTCCACGGCACTTTTGGCTCTCTAAATCCATGTAGTCGTGATCCACATGCTATATCTACAATCACCTTCAGATAGTCTGACTGCATATTGTCTGGTTCAATGAATTTGCAAATAGAAATCCCATATAAATACTTCCCAAATTCATAGAACAAAGCCACAAAATATAGAGTCGATTTTCTTGATTTCACTCGAGACTTTTTTCCTTACACAGTGGTGAGAAAAGATCCGAGACTAGTGATGCCTGCAGAATCAACACCGCATGAACTAAAGCAACTCTCAGACATAGATGACCAAGTAGGTCTCCGGTTTCAAATTCCGGTGATATCCTTTTACAAAAACAATCCTTTCATGGAAGGAAAAGACCCCGTGAGTGTGATTAAAGAAGCACTAGCTAAAGCACTTCTATTTTACTACCCACTTGCTGGGAGGCTCATTGAAGGGCCTAACGGGAAACTTGTGGTGGATTGCACGAGCGAAGGTGTGTTATTCATAGAGGCAGATGCAGATATTGAGCTCGATCGACTTGGTGACATGATTCGTCCAGGATCACCATACGTGGAGGAGCTTCTTCATAACGTTCCTGGCTCTGATGGGATCCTTGGTTGCCCTCTCTTATTGGTTCAAGTATTGTTTGCTGATACCTAATGATGCAGCATCTCCAGATATATAAACTAAAATTCCTGCCATTATATTGTTGCTGGTGTTACAAAAATGCAGATATCACTCTAAATAAATTCTATGTACTAATTATGTATGTGAATTTTTCCCTTGCCGAAAGTATCACCCATATCGAAGCTTTTTCATCTGAAGCCCGCCTCATTATTTTTCTTTTTGCATTCAGTTTTACAATAGAAAGACAAAAACATACATAAGTACCAACAAAACCCAATCGAGCTCAACAATTTCTTTCATGAATTTTTGTGAATGTAGGTGACCCGATTTAGATGCGGTGGATTCAGTTTTGCCTTGCGCCTAAACCACACATTGGGTGATGGAGCTGGGTTGCTCATATTCTTTAACGCAATCGCTGAGCTTGCCCGTGGGAAAAAAACTGTACTTTCTGTGCCACCCGTGTGGCAAAGAGAGCTCCTATCCGCAAGACGACCTCCCCGGATAACATGCCTTCACCACGAATACGAACAAGTACCAACCAACATCAACAATGACAATATCAACAGAAACACTTACCAAAAATCATTCTTCTTCGGTCCCAAAGAGATCAGAGCCATTCGAAACCATCTCCCCCCACATTCAAAAACCTCCACATTTGAGGCACTCACAGCTTGTTTATGGAGGTGTCGCACTCGTGCACTCGCGCTAGATCCCAATGACACCGTTCGAGTTTCATGCTTTGTTAATGGTCGCGGCTTACGTGGCCTGCATCTGCCTCAGGGGTACTATGGAAACGTCATTGCCAATCCGGCAGCAGTCTCAAAAGCTGGAAAAGTTTGCACCTTTCCGCTAGAATACACAGTGGAGTTGGTGAAGATGGCAAAGGCCCAAATGAGCGAAGAGTATTTGAGGTCGGTGGCGGATCTTATGGTGATTAAAGGGCCGCTTTCTCATCCAGTGGCTGCAGGGACTTTTTTAGTTTCTGATGTAAGAAGTTTTTCCTTAAACATGGTTGATTTTGGGTGGGGAAAACCGGTGTATGTCGGAGTCTTGAAGTCGGTATCTTTGATTAGCTTTTACATGAATTTCAAAGATGGGATTGTGGTACCAATATGCTTGCCACAACCAGTCATGGAAAGGTTTGAGGAGGAGTTGAACAAAATGACCAAGGGGTAGCCTTTGGATTCTCAGAGGGCCTCTAAAATTACATCCATGCTCTAAATGGAGATTCAAATATCTAAGCTTGTACTATTGGAATTAATTTAGAATTTGACGAGTTGTTCAGATTCAATATCTTATACATATTTAGTTATGTCTATGTATTCCGAGGTGAATGTACCTTGGAAGGTTTATGTGTGTCTGAGTCTTGGTAAGCGTAAGTCACTTTGAGAGTCAAGAGTGTGTGTTTGAAGGATCAATGTATGTGTTTAATGTGTGAAATCTAGTAGATTCTAAGTCCTCTATAAATAAAGGTTATTGGTCATTGTATGAAAAGAGAAAAAAGAAAGAAAAGTGAAGAAGGAACAAGTAAAAGTTATATATCACAGTGTTAAGTTTTTTAAGGTATTAGAGTGTATTCTTTGGAGCTCTGTATGGCCTTCGGGTCATACAATTCTTCAATGTCTTTATTTTAGTTATCTACTACATAATACGTTTATGATCTATATAGTCATTGAGTGACTATTAATGTATTCCACTGTATCTGTTTTTTCTTAACGTAGTTTTCTAGAAATTTCAAGCATGTACAAGTGTGACAAGTTGAGAGTATGGAAGATTGACTTAATGATTACTTACAAAGTAGTATATGAAGGACCAAAATGAATTATCTAACCAAAATGGACATGAAACATGAACAATTAAACCTAGACTGATCTGGCGGTATTGGCGAACTCAAAAATCTATTGCTTTGTGGTAGGTGGGATGGAGTAGCTTTATTTTTAAGCCTGGGTTGGGATCTCACCAACCAAGGGAGTTGTTTTTATTTACGTATGCACCCCATCCCGTTTATTATTAATGCAAGTTTGTGTTTTGCTCTTAAAAAAAAAAAAAAAAAAATCTCATAGTCGCCATGCATAGTCACCAATGAACTGCTGGGAAAAATAAACTTTGTTTTTATTAATTTGGGAATTATATTTTATTAGTATTTTGAAAGTTATGTTTTTGTCATGTTAGTGGGAGAAAAGTGATTGTGTGTTTATTTTTTTTTCTTATGAGAATAATGGAGTTAGTGCAGGTTATGGGTATTATGATTGTTAATTAAGAATAAAGTTACATTTTGTATCTAGTATAAATTTGCATGTAATCTAATATTTCTAGTATGATCAAAAATAAAAAAATTTAAGGCTTCTCCTACATTATCTTCTTCATATTGTGTGTGTGCGCGCGCGCTCTTACCCTTAACAAAATGGTATGAAGTGTTTGGAGTTTTTAAACAATTCACAACTCTTGTTGAAAAACAAAGTGGGTGTGAAATCAAGACAATAAAATCCGATAGAGATGATAAATTCACATCAAAAGAATTTAAATTTTTTTGCTAAGCAATGGGTACTCATTATCATCTAACGATTTCAAGATTACCTCAACAAAATGGAGTTGCCGAAAGGAGAAAGAAAACCATTCTCAATATGGCTCAAAGTACGTTGAAGAGCAAGAAAATACCGAAAGAGTTTTGGGAGAAAATTGTTCATTTGTGCGGTCTACTTATTAAATTGGTGTCCCACTAGAAGTATTGAGAACAAAAGACCACAAGAAGCATGGGAAGGATTCAAGGCGAGTGTCTCTCAATTTGAGCATTTTTTAGAGTATTGCTTATGATCATGTACATGAGAAGTGAACCAAATTAGATGACAAGAGTGAGAAATTTGTCTTCCCCAAGTATGATTCAAGAAACAAAAGTTACAAGCTTTACAATCCAAGCAATGAAAAAATTGATATTAGTAGAGATGTGTAGTTTGATGAAGAAAGTGAATGAGATTAGAGTAATCTCGAAGAAAACTACAAATTTTTTTCATTCTTGGAAAAAGAAGAGTAAGGAGATGATGTTTTGGAGCAGCAAATTTCTCCCTTACCGTCATCACCGAATCCAACTCGTGCATAAGCAAGTTCTTCATCATCCAAATCAAGTTCAAGTGCAAGACCACCTCATATAAGAAGCCTTTAAGATATCTATGACACTACGGAATAGGTAACTCCAATAATTAGTGATTTGACACTTTTATGTCTCTTTTCTGATAGTGAATATATAGATTTTGAGGAAGCGGTACAAGTCAAAAGGTTAAGAGATGCAATGAATGTGGAGATTCAGGCAATTGGAAAAAATGGTACATAAGAGCCAACCATGCTTACAAGAGGCCAAAGAACAATTGGAGTCAAGTGGGTGTACAAAATAAAGAGAAATTGAAAGGTACAAAGCAAGATTAGTGGCAAAAGATTATAAACAAAGATCAAAAGATAGATTGGTTATCTCTTTAAACCAATTGGCGTCATCCTCGAGAGGAGCCAAGGTAGGACATTCAGTATACCAGATCATGTAATGAACATAGTGGACTTCGTCCAACCATTCCTTCTTTTGTGGGGTAGCCTGACGTTTCATTGTTCCGAAGTTTAGTAAGTCTGGAACGTCTACAGTTTTGACTACTTGAAGGATGTTAGGGTGATAAGAGTAGATTGAGTCCATCAAACTGAAATGAATATTCGTGTTAGCGAATGCAAGATGGTAAAGATTTATCACCCTATGAATATTCGTGTTAGCAAATGCAAGATGGTATAGATTTATCACCCTCGAGCAGGAATGGTAAAAGCATTTAGGAGGGTTGGCAAGATTTATCACCCTCGAGCAGGAATGGTAAAAGCATTTAGGAGGGTTGGCACCACTAATGAGAACTTGTATCATAGTTGTTGAAGGTATGATGATTAGGAGGTCCCAGCTTGGTTGTGGACATGGTTCATGAATAAGGAGTTTATCATCCCAACTCCCTAAAATTGAGGAGGAGTTAGTTTTTGCCATCAGAGGATTGATAATATTAGTTTCAACAATGAGGACTTCAAGTATTGGTTAATAGTTTCAAGGGTTGTAAGGATCCAAAAAAAATTTGCACTTTTTAATTAATTATTTAGTAATATGTGATGAGATATGTGTTTGATTTATTCAATGTGGTTCGGAACTTTTGTATCGGGGCTTGGAGCCAGGGGCATTTATTTGACATGTATGCATACGAGAGCATTGAGTTTTATTTGGAAACCACATTTGAGGTGTTAAAATCTGATCTTTGTGAGGGGGAGGCCACACCACCCAACACTTTCTCTCATCTCATTCTATGTCTACCTTTTTTGCTCTCCCTTTTCTCTACCATATCTCATGAGATCTTGATCCATTTTTAAATTCCTTCAAGATAGTGCAAGATGGCATTGTGTTTTGTGAGTATCCGAGGCTTGATCGTTTATTCGAAGCTCGGAGGAGAAGATATGAAGCTCGAGAGGATTTAGTTCAAGAGGACTTGGAAGCAAGGTTTCTCACTCAGAGTGTTATAACATGATCTGAAGCTTGATGTAGGAGGATTTCACTTCTCTTATGCATTTGTGACATGTATTGGTGTATTGTTTATGTTCTTATTCGAAAATTTAGAGTTTTGAAATCTGTTTTGCGGTCTGCGATTTCTGAAAATTTTTGAAATCGACTAGACTACTCGAGCAGCCTCCTGCTCGCTCGAACAACCTATATAACTTTGGACACCGCTCGAGCAGTTGTCAAGCGACTATTAGGCAGTGTTTTTGACCTCATTAGAATTTTTAGGCCACTCAAGCAACCTTGCCCAGTTTTGTTTGTACTTTGGGGTTGTTGTTTTTATTGTTTGGGCCATTGTTTAGTGAATTATATTACGTTTTTGAGTGCGGAATTTTCGAGTATGATTAGAGAGTGCGATATAGTGTTTTGATCGATAAATTGCATTTGGGTAGTTGGTATCGTGGATCTAGGAACGTTTTGAAACTTAAGGAGTTCTAATGAAACCCTACGATATTTTACGAGATAATAAGATAACTAGAGAACAGGATTTGAGTAGTGATTTAATTTATGAAATGAAAAATTCTTTGGAATCAGCAATAAGAATTTATGATTTTTGTGAAAAATAATGAAGGTTGGTTTGAGTACTGGAATGGACCCTAATAGCGGGATTGCCCGGTATCGATATTGCTAACACTCTATATTTATAGTATGAGATCCGTTTGCCTATTCTAGGCCGAGACTTTGCAGGAGAGGTATCGTTTTGTTGACTGCGATTTGAGTCTTGTTGCTAAACAGTTAGTTGAGAGGTCTCTTCTCATTGAGTTCATCCTTCTCGATGTTATTTTCCGAGATAGTTCATCCTACTTTAGTATAGTGAGGAGTCCCCTTGTCAAGTAAGAGAGCGGTAGGCCTTGTCATGTCGAGAGGTGTTGTGCCATACGTAGTTTGAGGTGTTGTGCAAGTTGATATTCCCTTATATTGAGATGTCTAGTCCATCATGCTTGATGAAAGTGCGTTCGATTATGATAATGTGTTACTATAAAATGACTCTGATCATGAGTTGTGTTACAAAACGTAGGCAGAGATTTGACGCAAATCTATTGGATTAAAGATATGCTAGTAAACGGTTGATCTTCCTAACTACATCGCTTGTTTCTCGTGTTATTTAGTTAGAGTATCGCTTTTAAATTATGAATTATCTTTTCCGTTGATTGTCGAATTGCATGGAACCATTTGGGTTTATTGGTGAGAATTTTGAAAATTTTTTAGAGGATATGCTATAATTATTATGTTTAAAATTGAGAGCGTCACGAGGATTTCCATGATAAATTACGAGGGAAGACGAATAAGTTAGTCAAATTAAGTGTCCCTACTTATAAGTGAAATATGTAGTGTTCAGCATGGGAGTTGCAAAATAAAAAAAAAACAAATAGTTGTTGATTCTTGGCAAGTCCCATTTGGCGAGAAAGAAGCATTTTAAGCGTCCACTAGCATAATTTAAAGTCTTGACTTATGCTAGCGAGAGGGGTACGTTGACACTCTAAAAGCTCTGCCAAGGAGAATGTGACATGTTGTAAAGACCCTAAATTTTAAATACAAAAAATAAAAATAAAAAAATTTAATTTTGATGTGTGAAATCATTAAATGATTTAATTAGTTGTACGCATTTTATTTTAGTCATACTTGGATTTATGCATGTGTGTGTTTGGACCCAACCCATTTGACTAATCCTTGAGCCCAAACCTTAGCCCATCAGAAATTCATGAAACTGGACCTAAGCCTAACTTGGTTTAACCCGACCCATGATCCAAACCCTTTTGGCTTGACCCAAAACCCATTTCATCAGCCAATTCTCATGGAGTTTGTCACATGGGATAATTTTTCCCTAATCATCTCACCCCACATGTTTCTTCTCCAAAATTATACGTTTACTTCCATTTTTTCCCCAGCCAAACCACCTTGTATCCTTGTTTTATCACAAATCTCCCTTCCAAATCTCATGATGGCTGGGCAATACAAATACTTCACTCCAAAAATCTGCAACAAGTTTCCTCCCTCCAATGGAGTTCCATGCAAAGCTTTCCCTTACACAGAGCTATTTGTACTCAATCATCCTCCCCATTGTACCTACGAATTTCAGTTCTTCAGAGAGTGGAGAGAGTTGCCATGGTTGTGGTTTAGAAGTGAGAAGATAGAAAAAAACAGTAGAGGGAGAGAGAAGAGGGAGAACCTTGTTTGGAGTTAAATCATCAAAATCCAAGCCGTAATCCTTCGAAGTCAACCTTTGATTCTTCAATACTAAGGTAATGAATCTATCCTAACCTTTAATTTATGCCATTGATCAATGTTGAGCTCCACGGAGCTCGGAGAAAACGAAACTCAATTTTGTTTTTCGTAGGAGATGACGGTTACACCGGTGTCATAGTTTTGACACACCGGTGTCTTTGCTTTCTGCAGTTTACATTGTTCTGGGTATTCATGGTTACACCGGTGTCATAGTTTTGTTACACCGGTGTCTCAACTCTCTGTAGTTTACATTGTTCTGGACTTTCATGGTTACACCGGTGTCATAGTTTTGATACACCGGTGCCTTGGTTTTCTATATTTTACAGTCCTGTAGTTTCATACTTACACCGGTGCCTCTGAAACCTTACACCGGTGTCTTTACTCTCTGTATCTTAATACACTACAGAATAGACCTTACACCGGTGCCTCTGAACCCTTACACCGGTGTCTTTACTCTTTGTATCTTAATACATTACAGAACAGACCTTACACCGGTGCCTCTAAAACCTTACACCGGTGCCTTTACTCTCTGTATCTTAACACACAACATAATAGACCTTACACCGGTGCCTCAACTCTCTGTATCTTAACACACTACAGAATAGACATTACACCGGTGCCTCTGAAATCTTACACCGATGCCTCTGTTATGAAATTTTGACACTTAGTTTCTGACTTAGGCTTGTTAAGGCATGGCAAGTACTATGAAAATATACTTATTTTCTATAAATAAATTTAAGTAAAGTATTTCTTTACTTTAATTTTATTTAATGAAAATAAGGAAGTACCCCCCATTTGGAAACAATGGCATTTACAGAAAATTGAAATTCAATTCGAATCAAAATGTCGCCCTCCCTATTTTAGTACAAAATAGAAAATTCACATGTTTTCTTCCTATATTTTGGCCCGAAACTCACCCTAAACTTATACGTTTGATGCATATGAATATACCATTTTGCTTAGAAAAAATTAAGGAATCATTTCCGGGACTTTTTATTTCTTAAATCGAAACTTGAAAAATTCAACTTTTTCTATAATTAGAAAAATTTTCAAACAGCAACATTTTTCAGAAAATTAGAATTTTGCCTTATTTCTTATATAATGACTAATACACCTATAATCAAGCTTAGATTATCATTTTGAAACTTTAGGTATTCTATATCATTATGAGATGACATCTTATTCAAAAATTAGCGTGTTAGAAACTTCCTTGCGAAATGAAATCACGCGATTATTGTTTATGTGCCATAGCTTGCTTATTGTATTATCTTGTTCGCTTGATTAATCTTGCATCTCCAACACATCATCATGTTATCATGAGTCTAGTTGTTTAAGCGAAACTTAGATGGAGTCAATGAGAAATGTTTGAGGTTAGTGGAAATGACACTCGAGATTTTGACACGAGTCATAAAAACTCATGAGCTTTGTAACGAAAATCGAGAATTTGATAAACTCTTATGTTTGGTGACTCGAGATTTAACTTACTCCTTGGGGAGACGTGTTAGGATGTCTTTAGCCGGGATATGGATTTTAACCGAACTACGTCTGTTACCACCGGGCTGTGTCTTGGAGCCGAGTCGGTCATTGTCACGCCCCAATCCCAATGATAACGTGGAACCACCGAAGAAAGTGACGTGGCAATACCTCTAACACCAAACCAAGAAAATAAATAATAAAAGACAAGCTTTAAACCAAACCTCTTATATTAAAAACCTGAAGTGGCCAATATCACAGAAAACAACAATCCCTCTTACTAAGTCACATCCCACAACAAGTGTCAACAACATAGTACAACAACTTACTAAAAACAAAACACTAACAACTACGATAACAGCTGTACAGTGGACCACCCCCTATTCTTGAACACCTGAAAGAGTATCGCATAAATATGCGTGAGCTAACCACAAGCTTAGTGAGTACAACTGAATCATATAAATAAGAACAAGCAAAATATTTATGGATCAAGTTAAGTTAAAATAACTCTTTCAGCAAAAGAATATTAAAAAAAGACCAGCACAAGGTCTAACAATTCATCCCATATAGCCAAGGGTCGTTTACCTTCGACCAAAGTTAAGACAGTACTGTTACCCTGAGAAATCAACTCAAATAAGTACATTGGTGATGTCAGGGGCCATTTCAATCCCAATGGTAGGGGAACACCCACATATCCCATATGTGAGAAATATATAATAAGCCCAAAATCAGGGCAAACACTCCCACATTAGCCCAGGAGCAGGGCCAGCAAGGCTATCGTAGCATGAATCTCAAAACACATTTCACAAATATTCTCGATCCATAATATCTCAACCACTCAAATCACAGTTCATAAAAATAGCACATTTAGAAATTGCAAGCAAAATATTTTAGTTCTAATTTATATAATTCTTGTACTCACCTTCCAAAAACAACCGGATTAACCGGGACCTCAACTTAACTTCTAGACGGAGCTGAAGTAGGCGTAGACCTCTCCGAACCTAACAGAAGTCATACAATGATGCAAATGAGCAATTGAAATTTATTATATAATCTATAAATAAAAATGCAATATGCTAATAAAATTGGGTTTCATAATTTTATTAATTGAGATTAACAATCAGAATCTTCATTGTTTCAAATACATATACAACTGTCAATACATAAATACATGCTTCGTATTATATGCAGATTGGGTAAGGTAAGGTCAATGCTTCCCTACCAACATTAGACTTCAAAATCATTCGAAAACTTAATAGTCTAAAAAAAATATAAATTTACTAAATGAACTTAGTCCAACTCACTCATTCAGACTTTCAACTCATGAAACAAGAATAGCAATTATTCAAAATAAGCCTTCATTTTAGATTAAATAAACAGCTCCTTGAAGAACAATTTTCAGCACTTAATTAGCACTTCCAGCACGTAATATCAAATTTCACCTCATATAGCTAATAGTTATAAAATACCAAGATGTAGGAATTATATATCCTCAACATATTATAAGTATTATTACAAAATTCGAAGACATATTTCCAGTAAATAAGGTTCACTTTACCACAGCCAAATACCTAGCAAATTTCCATTAATTTGGTTTCATTAAATCAATTTAAAATCAAAGAAACATAAGGAATTAACATGTAGGATGTAATTTAATGATTCAATTAATATAAAATTTCTTACCAATTCCTATAATAGGATTTTTTTTTTTATTGCTTTCCTCCGAATGCTTCTCCTCTTCCCTTCCTCTCTCGCTTTCTCTCCACCGTGTTGGCCCTTTGCCGAACTACACTTCTTTTTATTTTGTCTGAAATGGCTTTCTTATATGTTAAAGAGTAAGAAGAGGTCAAACCCACCTCTTTGTCATTTAAACATGCACACTACGTGTCAACTTTATAAACATTCCTATCTTTATGTGGTCTAATTACACTAGTCACCCTTAAGGCTTTTAGACATAATAAATTATACCACCACCTGTATGTATATTATATGTATATAATATAGACATCCAAATTATTTATTTATTCACTTATTTTGTTTACTCTCAATTTGTAGGGAACTGAAATTTTAACACACCAAAGAATTGAATTTCATGCAAGCAAATCCTTACAAACAATTAATTTTAATTTTTTTTTTTAACTACAAAGAGGCATGATAATGTAAGAGATGTATGATTCGGGTCTCACAGTCATGTCTCATGTATTTAGCCAAGTTATGTCGTGAGCCGGTTATGTTCGTAAGCCGTGTTGTGTCTTTTCAAAAATAAAACATAGTTGAAGGGAGGAGTTAAATATTTTTTTTAAGTCAAGGCACGACATATGGGAGACATAATGCTGGGAGCATAACGGTTGGGAGCATGGGATACGGGAGCCGATGTTTGGGTACACTAGCGCCGGATACGAGGTCAGCGTAGGGGTCGGGAACATCATAACATCACTTTGGAAAATGAAAGTTTGATGACGGGCAACGCTTGTGTCGACCCGAACTTTGTATTTGAAAGAAATTTTGGACACTTGTGAACAACGACGGACACTTATGGATATAAGTCGGTTGCGTGTGTCAGAAATTTAGAAACAAGTCATAGAGTTTGACTTAAGGTTATTGTCGGCATTTCATTTATTTACTGCGCTTACTTGTTTAATGCTTCCGCTATTGTCTAATCTAATTATGTCAATTCTGATTATTTTATTTTGTTCATAATACTTGATTAACTGCTCATACCCTCTTCATGATCATGCATCATATGATCCATTGCATAGATTTGAGATTTAGGGTAGTTTTATTTACTGAGCGTTAATCGCTCATCTGGTGCAACTTCTCTGCCCCTGGCCTTTCATGCCAGGTGTCGAAGATGACGTTGCTGAGCCCGTTTATCTAGATACCAATGGAGGTACTTTCGAGGAGGATGTCGTAGTCCCGTGGTTCACCTAGATTTATTTTGAGCTCTTAATTTCAAATTTTAATGTAATTTCTTTAAAGTTGGATGATTGTAATCAAATTTTATTTTGACTAAGTAATGGAAATATGGTTGACTTTTGATAAATGATTTTAAATTAACGTCTCCGGAAATCCGGGGCGTTACACATGTGGCATAGCATCTTGGGAGTACCCGCACCCGATAAAATGTACAACAATTCTAAATGACGTTGCTCAAACTTTGAGAGCAATTAGTTAATTGTCGCAATGTTGACATATGCAGGATACGAAACAATGACGTTTCGCGTGCATAAGCAGATATTTCAACTGTCGTGCATGAATCAGAGGGCAAAAGTGACAGAACGTGCATCAGGAAAATAGGAGGAAAATGACGAGGTGGTCAAAGTAGGACAGCCATGTTTTTCTCCTATATCAAATGATAGATCACGCAAGAAACTAGGTGAAGAAATTCAAAAGGAAAAAATGGCATCCAGCACTAGTGGTCTATAAATATGACCAAAGGTGAAAAGAAAAAGATAACGAACTCTCATACAACTTATCTTTTTTACACTCATTTTTTCTTTCTTGCACTTAGTTAGATTAGCCAAGCATAGCCTTAGTCGTAACAGTAGTTGTACTTGTAAATATTACCTTTACCCATACGAGTAGTTCTTATCTTTGTCCGAAGCAATCTAGATTTTTTGTGTGCTTCTTGAATATAAGTTTCTCTTTAAATTTATCATTTGAGATTAGTCTACTTCATATTCTTTGTGACTGTTCATCTTTATTTTCTTGTTCGATTTGCCACGTATTAACACTTTAGAAAAATCCTCTTCGTTGAGGTAAGAGAACAGACAACACAAACGTTTGGTAATTGTTAGTTTAACGACAAGTGTAAGTTTTTATGAAAATGCTAGTTACGTACACTCATTTTTTGGCACGCTCGCACATCAATTTTGTCCTGAGAGATATTGGAGCCAACCCAACTGTTGTTCAATTTCTGTTGTTTCATCTACTTTGATTATAGCCCGCGTATATTTATTATTCTGTTACTGTTGCACTTGCACTTGCATGTCTTCGGGTTTGATTTTCGGGTATAATTTTTCTGCTAAGTTTCATTACTTATGGAGCTAATTCTTTGTCCCTAGCATTTTATGCCAAATGTAGAAGAGCAGATGGAAATGTCACCCGAGCACCAAAAGTCTGGCTATAAAGATGGAGAATTCAGTGGAACCTGATTGCCATGCCTAGAAGCTATAGTTTTATAAATATGTCTTTCACGTAAACCCATAAGGAAATTTATGTCATTTCAAATGTAATACCGCTACAATTAATTTTTTAATAAAATGAGGCAATTTCTTTTAAAAAGTTTGTTTTATTTATCAAATATTTTTAAAAAAATTAATAATGTTGCTGGAAACCAAAGCATTATGAAAGAAGAATAGTTTAAATAGTAATAAAGAGAAATAATTTGGTGTTGTTAATGAAGAGAGAGAGGGGGGGAGGAGGAGGTTGATTTTTCCCCACTGGCAAAGAAATAGCAGACTGCCATCTCGAGACACATCAAAACTTACAGATCAAAGGACACAAACTGGGCCAATAATTAATGGACCCAAATCTTTCTTTTTACAGTAGAAGATTAATTAGTGATTCAAAATTTGAAAGATATGAACATTAAAATTTTAAATTTAATGATAGATTAACTACTATTTAATGTTGCCACTTTTTTTCTGTAGCTAACTATAACCATAAGTCCAGTTTTGTTCACCTTATGTCGTATGAGACCACCTTGAAACCTCATTTCAATAATTTGTGACGCCCCGAATTTCAGGAATATTAATTTAAAACAATTTAGCAAAAGTCAACTACATTTTTCATCAAAATATGGTTTGATTACATCATTCAATTTAAAGAAAATTATATTAAAACCTTGAAAGTACGAGCTCGAAATAAATCTAAATGAACCACTAGGCTACGACGTCCTCCTCGAAAGTACCGTCTGTGAGGCCTCAGCGAGTAGACCATTGGCCGGTCACTAATTCGTTCCAATTTGGAATAGGTCGTGACACCGTCGTTGGTATCTTGATAAACAGGTTCATTAACGTCATATTCGACACTTGACATAAAATGTCAAGAGCAGAGAAATTACACCAGATAAGCGACTAACATTCAGCAAATAATACTTACCCTTAATCTCAAATCTATGCAATAGATCATATGATGCATGATCATAAAGATAATATGAGCAGTTAATCAAGTATTATGAACAGAGCAATATAATCAGATTTCAACATAATCATATTAAATAGTAAGCAGAAGCATTAAACAAGTAATTGCGGTAAATAAACGAGATGTCGACAATATTATCTAAAGTCAAACCTTATGACTCGTTTCTAAGTTCTGATGCACGTATCCAACCAATATCCATATATAAGTGTCCGCCAATGTTCACAATTGTCCAAAAACCTCTTTCAAAATTTAAAGTTCGAGTTGACACAAGTATTGCTCACCTCAAAATTTCATTTAAAAGTAGTGACATGATGTTCCCGACTAATATGGTCCCGACCCCTACGCTGACCTCGTATCCAACGCTAGTGTACCCAAATATCAGTTCATGTATCTCATGGTCTCAATCGTTATGCTCCCAGCATTATGTCTCTCATATGTCATGCCTTGATTTAAAAAATATCTAACTCCTCCCTTTCAACTATGTTTTATTTTTGAAAAAACACGACACGGCTTATAAATATAACCAGCTCACGACATAACTTAGCTTAATACATGAGACATGACCGACTCGGCTCAAAGATACTTGACATCAACGTCATATTCGACACTTGACATAAAAGGTCAAGAGTAGAGAAATTACACCAGATGAGCGACTAACATTCAGCAAATAATACTTACCCTTAATCTCAAATCTATGCAATAGATCATATGAGGCATGATCATAAAGATAATATGAGCAGTTAATCAAGTATTATGAACAGAGCAATATAATCAGATTTCAACATAATCATATTAAATAGTAAGCAGAAGCATTAAACAAGTAATTGCGGTAAATAAACGAGATGTCGACAATATTATCTAAAGTCAAACCTTATGACTCGTTTCTAAGTTCTGATGCACGTATCCAACCAATATCCATATATAAGTGTCCACCAATGTTCACAAGTGTCCAAAAATCTCTTTCAAAATTTAAAGTTCGAGTTGACACAAGTATTGCTCACCTCAAAATTTCATTTAAAAGTGGTGACATGATGTTCCCGACTAATATGGTCCCGACCCCTACGCTGACCTCGTATCCAACGCTAGTGTACCCAAATATCAGTTCATGTATCTCATGGTCTCAATCGTTATGCTCCCAGCATTATGTCTCTCATATGTCATGCCTTGACTTAAAAAATATCTAACTCCTCCCTTTCAACTATGTTTTATTTTTGAAAAAACACGACACGGCTTATAAACATAACCAGCTCACGACATAACTTAGCTTAATACATGAGACATGACCGACTCAGCTCAAAGACACCTCCCAGTGGTAACAGATATAGTTCGGCTAAAATCTATATCTCAGCTAAAGACATCATAACCCATTTCCCTAAGGAGTAAGTCAAAAACTCAAGTCACAACGTATAAGAGTTTTCTCAAAATCTCCAAGAAGATCAAAATAGAGAGATTTCAAAGGTATGAACTCTAGTTCCGCCTAATAGGGTTTTATATTTTTTTGTTGTATAATCTGTGCATGTTCATCATTGTGTCTCAAAAATCAATCTCTAACATCGTCAGGTTGGTCGGTAGTCGGATCGACTCCTCTCTTTGCATGCATCGGCCTAGGTGCATTAAATTTCGTCCAGTAGGCATGTACTACGTGGTTTGCGGTGATAGGTCAATCTGTCTGCCACATCATTTTCCTGTGTGTCACTTCATTTTTCCTTATATATATATATATATACACACACACACACATACATATATATACACTACTAGCAAAAATTTCATGCTATTCACGGGACCATAGAAGCATACTTTATTGATACAAATACAAAACTAAATGTAAGTTCAGTACGTTAAACAACAAAAATATGTATATTTTTGACACCGTCAACCAAATACAGTAGTAAACTAAACCTAACAAATTGTCTGAAAGTTATGATAAAAAATTTAAGTCTCGTAATTATGACATCAATTACTCAGCCGCATTGCATTGCATTCCTGCACATATAAGATGAAATAATAAATAAAATTATTTTTTATAATATATCAATAAACAATAAATAAATTATATGAAAGTATACAATAAAGGACTATTACTTGTTTTGAATTTTGTTACCTTGTAAAAGGTACATACATTCTTCCGAAAGAAAGTAGGTAAAAAAAATAAACTCAATCCTTTTTAATTAGACATATAAGTATGATTAAAAGTAACACTTGAGTTTATATAAAAAAATTAAATAAAAGGATCCTAAAGAAAGTATATAAAAAATGTATTTATTTTTAATAATTTTTCTCTTCAATTAATGAATTCTTTGGGAGTTTGGGTAATTTTTATTTTTTTACTTTTTGATTGGTTCATCAGAATGATGTCTTCATCTTTTGTTTCAAACTCTTACCCCAAAATTCATGTCTAGGCTGGAATCTAATTTTCCTAAAATTTGTTTCACTGAATTTGGTACAACCAAACAAAGGACAGTGAGGACTGAGAAGAATACATTATGTAAAAAAAATAGCCGTATAAAAGATTCTCACACCAAATCCAACAAATTACTTGAAAAGTGAGAGATCGGATGAACTCAAGACATAACCAATATACCACCAAATGAGCACCAGTTAAACAAATCCTTGGTTCAAGCGCTGTGGAAACATTTCGAGTGTTGAAAACTAGGCAGATTTGTAGAAAAATTGTATACCTTTTTTATTGACCTTATAACTAATGTTCTGATTTGTATTTATATTTCAGCACTTTAGACTATTAAAGTAAGAAAGAACAATCATATGAAAAAAATGGTACGGTTTAATGTCATCTCAATAGCAACTCACAAGCTCGCAATAGTTATTAAAAATTAAAAAATCACTTCAAAGTATCAAAAAAGAAAGAAGAGTTACCTTCAATCGATGATGTGATTGATCCAAAATTAGATGAAAGGTTCCTAGAATATGTTGAACCAAATTACCTGTAAAAATGTATTTGGCGTTAGAACAAATTCATTGAATAATATTAAAAATGTAAAAACATTAAATAAATGTAAGATTCACAATTATAAAGATAGCGTGCATTGATAAGAAAAATATGTACCGATTGATCCCGAAAGCTCTGTTAATTGAAGGAGTGAAAATAGATAGTTAGTCTAATGTATAAACAAATTTTATGTTTTAAGATCGAATCACTAACACCTTCCCTGGACATTCTTGAACCTCTGGGCCGACCTGTCGGAGCATGAAAATATGATGCAAAATCAACAACCTATGTAATCGGAGAAATTTGATTATTTGAATTAAGCGAGGTAAGTCTATAGCTAACATTCAATATATTATCCAATACTTTGTAATCCAAAATAGAAACTTCATCAACATATGCACATTTGGTTATGTGATAAAAAAATCTTTTTGACTATGTGCTCAATACAAATTTGACTATATGATGAAAAAAGAAATGTTCTATGTGCTAAAAAAAAATTTGCACCGTAAAATTATGAACTAAATATTCACCCTAATTTAATTGAATCAATAGTTTCTCCTTAATTTATTTTCTTTATTAAATTAAGAAGAAAATATTGATTTAATTCCTTTAAATAGAAAATATTGACGTAAAGAAAAATATTGATATAGATGCGCAAATCAATATTTTCTCCTTACTGAAAATAGCACAGGTTTAATTCTTTTACGTCAAGTTCACTTATTCACTTTCTCTCTTGGAAGTTCATTTAATTCCTAATTTATTCAATTTTCTCCTTAATTTAGTATATATAAAAAAAAGTTATATAGGAACAAAAGAATACCAAATTCCCGCATTAGATTTTCCTAATTGATTATAAGTGTTCTTTACACCACTTTTATTTTAAATCCCTGACTTTCTCCCCAAAAGAATACTAAATCTCTCCAAGAAAGGAAAGGATATCTTGATCGTATATATTTTTTATTTTAAAAATAATACTATAACAATTACATTTACTTCCAATTACAAATTTAATTTGATTTGATATTAATTTTTTTATTAATACATTTTTTTGGTGGTGACACGTGTCGCGCTCAGGGCGATTCTCACAAAAAGTCGCCCTACAATAATATATATATATATGAGTATATATATATACATACATATATATAGTGTGTGTGTGTATACACCACTACATATAAATAGTGTGTGTGTGTGTATATACACCACTGAGGGAAGAGATAGAGTTGCGCTCGCTTTTTATTTCTCTGGAAACTTCATCTTCCCATCCCAACATCTTATGTTTTAATCAAGGAGCTCTATCTCTTGTTGCTTGGGTTTCAAGGTAAATCCTACAACTCTACTTTAGTTTTTGCTTTTGTTATATGATTTTGCTCTATCACTAGGGGTTTCTGGGTTTACGGACTTAGCACTACTATTCCTTTTATCAACAGTACAAACGTAGTTCTTCCATCAACCCTCTTTGCGGGAACCACGTCCCATCCTAAGTTCTCAGTTGAAGTTTCTGCTCGACAGTTGGCCGACGCTTCGATGATTGATAGTTACTTTGTAACTGAGAATCACCCGTGCACATTTTGGTTGGTCTTTTTTTGGCACTCGAGATGTATTCAAATAGATACTAGGCCCAATTAGCTAGCTCGAGAACGTTAAGCCATGCCGGATGACGTAAAGCTTATTCTTGAATCTCCGGGTATTGAGCCCAATCTGTAACCGAACCGCATCCATATACCAATTATGGCCATCCATTAGCCCTGTTCATTTTTAGCTCAGGGTAAATTAAATTCCTAGTTCCGTCCTTGCCAATTGGAGAGCGCTCCAAAGTTTAAGTTAGGACACGTAAGATTAAAATACAACAGTAATTATATTTGTAATTGATTGCATACCTTATTTTTTCCTAAAATCCCTTTTATATAAGCCATCATGTACCTCTAATATTGGCAAAGAAATAATTTTGGAATTCCCTGCCGATTTATTGTGGATTCAATTCTGAATCCTTCCATAATCACTTACTTGTTAAATGGGTATATTAACTTAAGTGCAAAGGTTTTCACGCTGGGACCCTGCCATAATCCTTCCATTTTCTTTTCAAGTTCCTTTCCATAAGTTCAAGACACCCTTTTGATTATTCGGACAACAAGTTGGAGCTTGGTATGATAACAAACTATGTTGTCGACCCAGTTCATTGTCTTACCTTAAACAAACCTTTGGGGCCCTGTATATCCAAGCCGACTGTTGTCTCGGCCCGCCAAACTCTTGGCTCGATAATTAGGTTTTGTCGCCGATTCGGCCAACTACAATTACTTAAAACTCTTTCATTTTCCATTAATTGTGTGACATGCACGTTTTCAGTCATTCATCCTGGTCTATTTTGGATTTAACTTTTAGTTCACTTGTAAATGTTTTCCCAACCAAATACATATCATTCATAACTACGTGAAAATAAACACAGTACGCTCATTGAAATTTGTGAATCGGATTTGCTAATAGCAAGGAAAGAGAACAGGAATGGAGGAGGGAAAGACGTGGCCGCCCAGACCCCACCCCAAAACGACGTCGTTTTGGTGGAACCTCATTAAAAAATAAATGGGTCCAAAACGACGTCATTTTGGACCCAAATTTCAGTCCCAGATCTGGCCCTAATTTTTCTCCCAAATTGATTACAGAGAGAAAGAGAGGAGGAAGAAGCACAGTTCGTGAGAGAGAGAAAGAGAGGAGGAAGAAGCACCACCGCCGGCGTCCACCACCTAACCCCGCCGCAACCCGACTCCATATCTGGAGGCTGGACGAGATCCGACGCCGTCCTGGTGGGTACCCTTTTTGTCATTCCGTTTGTAGTTCGGATTTAGTTTTTATGGGTTTGTGTATGTGTATATGGCCCAAACGTTGTTCGGATTTTGTTGTGTCCCGTGGGGTTCTCCATTGAACTTGTGCTATTTCTCACATCTACACTTTGGACAATGGTTATTGTATGATATTCTTCTTTGGGTCTACAAATAAAATGCCAATTTTTTTCCAAAAGGCGTAGCACCTTTTATGCATTTATGGAATTGAAGATCAGATCTCATATAGAAGATCAATGTCTATGAAATGTATTGTACTTGATTGTATTAGGCCACATTATATGAGAGATTAATCCCAAACTAGCTAGCAGGTCTAAATTACAATATACAAACAGGACCCATTTGCTTGAGTCTAGTAGGTTACATAATGAATGGAGAAAGAGGGTACATTGTAGACGGACACTTTGCTGGAACTCAGTACCAGTATTGAACACTTATGGCACACTGACTCTCCGGATGAGTATACTATTTTTTCCTCAACTTTCTTCATTTGGACACTGCTGGGACACTTCAAAACACATTAGCATTCTCAGAACGCTCCTAAGAAATATGTCTAGGAATTATTATACTGAACATCAGATTTGGAGATTTTCTAAACAACCATCAATTAGAGCTCCAAGATACCCCTTAAATGTTAATTAATGACCTGTGTCCTTTACTAAATACAGGCTATATAGCTGCCAGTGCGACCCCAATTTGTATCACCGTGCAACTTTATTGGCACAAATTCATGAAATCAAACACCACGTGCAATTAAGCACATATTATGCATGAACCAGAAACAAAATTTGCACTCTTGAGGACACAGGAAAATAAGGCAGAGACAAACACCAAGCACTTGGGGAGATAGAAGATGGAATTTCAGTTCTACATCATTGAATTCATATACCTGCAATTTGATGCATATAAAAGGAGAATGCCATTTACAAGACTTAAGTCTATACACAAAATCTAACTATAGTCAGACCTAACCACCTAAGAATTGCAGACCCTCCTATTCTGCTTGTCCTTTGCCCAACTTAAATTCCCCGAGCACATCATTGTATGTATCAAAGGTAGCAAATCAATTCTCCATCTTCTATCAACTATTCCACATTTTCTCCCGGTGTGGCTTTTCCAGGATTCGGAGTTCCTAGTTTACATGATCCTACCCAAACAAATGGAACTCATGGGTTGATTCAGTTTTTGCCTCCTCATTTGGATGTTGAAGAAGGACCATCTACCTTATATTATGGACATGGGGTTAAGGCAACACCAAATGCTTTATCTGAGTTTAGACAGAAAGGTTTGGACCATCTCCTTTTGTGATCAAAGGATGTTACAAGAAGCGTGAACACGAGGAGGAAATAACTACGAAATTGGCTAATCTAGAAAGTCCAATGAAAAGGCTGTAAAGACCCGGAAAATTTGAGTTTTTGAAATAATTAATTGAAAGTCTATTTCGGATAAATAAATTTAAATTATTTGTGTTATATATCGGATTATAACCATAGGACCCGAGCCTGGAGTCCCTTGTTTTATTTCGCGCGCGTATCTTTCCTTGGCTATTTACGTGAGTGCCTTTAGGGGCTTGAAAAATCTGATTTTTGGGTTTAGGGGAGGAGAAACCCCCCATTTCCCCCAAAACCTCTCTCTCTCTCTCAAACCCTTGCTCCTCCTTCTCTCTACAAATTCCACCTATCAAATCCACCATTGTTGAATTCCTTGGAGATATAGGAGACTTACATCGTGTCTAACGTGGAATCGAAGCCGGATCGTGGTTGGAAGCTCGGGAGGCACGGTTTCAAGCTTTGGAGGACAACCGAGCTAGGGCTTTCATCTCATTTGCTCAAATCCAACATTTGAAGCTTGAGGTAGTGATTTCTACCTTGTATTATGTGTATGTGATGTGTTTTGGAGTATATTTCGTGGTTGTATTGCTGTTTTAGTGAGATTTGGAGAGTTTGCGAAATCTGGAAATCGCACAGTTTTCTGCAGATCGCGTCGGGGCGTCCGGACGGAGACCATGGGCGTCCAGACGGCTGGCCCAAGAAATTGGACAGAGAGGTAGTGGCTTTGGCGTCCGGACGGGATTGACCGGCGTCCGGACGGGGACTGCCCGGCGTCCGAACGGGACCGGACGGGACCGGGCAGACACGTAGTTTTCTTCTGTGATTACGTTCTTGTCTCATATTATGTCCTAAACCATCTTTAATTGGTAGTTTGACGTGAACGTGGACCGTTGGATTATTGTTATGCATAGTTGATATAACTTGAATGTGACATGGATCCACTTGACTTCACACATGTTGTTTGGGAATGGTATCAGTATAGTGCTAGCCTCCATCGGGAGTGGTGCTAGGAAAACTACGAGACTAGCTCCCAGTTGGGAAATGTGCTAGGGAACGCCATGAATCAGCATTGGCTAGCCTCCGTTGGGAGATGTGCTAGGATATATATATGACTATTGCTTTGGCACGACTTGATGCATTGTCTAGCCTCCGTTGGGAGAAGTGCTAGGGTATAACCTATCTTAACTTGGGTGATAGTGTTCGATTGGCATTGGATGTGAGCAATGGGTCAATTGTGAGACGTGGTTGTCGTATGGGTATTGGCGAACTATGGATTGTTATTCGTGTGGTTGTGATTGATATGTGAAAGTGATGCATTATTATACCATGATCATTGTGCATGCCATGCATCTCACATGCGCATAATCTTGACATAGATTTTCCCACTGGGCTCGTAGTTCAATCGCTTGTACATCACGTCAAGTTTATGGGTTGGGCTAGTGTGCACAATTAGAGAGAGTGTCGAATGACATTTGTTCGGTATAACTTATGATTTGAGGAAATTAAGAAATGGTCCTTGAGGGATTAGAAGAATTTTATAATATCTTGAGGATGGTTGAGTTGAGTCGGGAGTCGGGTAAGGACGATGTTTTGACCTACGAGATGAAAGTTATGTTAGAGTTTTAAGCCAGAAGCAATGATGTTTTATTGAGAAAGAATCTTATATTTTGAGAAGTTATCGGATAATGCCAGAATTGGATATGAATCACATTTTTGAAGAGTTGACAAGTATGCCCTTTTATTGAGGTGAACCCGCGTCGAGATTATTATCATCCTTGTATCCCTCATATGAGCATTGTTTACCTACCCTTAGGATGAGGCTTTGCTTGTGAGGTACCGTATCATTGACTGTGGGTTGAGGCGGGTTGTGAGATGTTCATGGGAGAGATTCTTCTTCCTTGAGTTTATACCCTTTGTTATCATTTCTAAGAGGTGACCCACTATGTCTTGGTGTTGTGAAGAGTTCCTAGGTTCCGTGGAAGAATGATAGACTTGGACTTGACGTAATTATTGTGCCGTGAGGAGTTTGGGGTTAACGTGTGAGTTATTGGCCCTAACATATGAGATACTTTGTCTAGCCCTTCTGATCCTTAGAAGTATGGTAACCCTAGCTTTCCTTGAGACTTTAAGATGAGTGTGGTTTGGAGTGGAGTCCGGTTTGATACCCCGGCATATTGAGATGCCTCGTCTGTCGTGATTGACCCGCGTATGTGAGTTCATGATGAGTTCTAACGGAACGACTGGATTGTGAAACGTGTTATGAGGATTAGATGTGAAGGTGACGTTAGTTTGTCAGTATATGACGTGTGGAGCACGGTTGCTATTATGTGCTTTTGTCGCTCATTTCCTTTATTGCTAGAACGGACAATTGTGTTAGTACTGTGTAGTGTTGTTTTCCGTAAATTGCTGACTATATGGGATTTATAGACCATTCTTATGTAACCTTGGACATTGGATGGTAAAGTATGAACGAAAGAAACTAAATGAGAAATGTGTACTAGCTTTGACTAGCCTCCTGATGGAGATGTGCTAGGTGAATCTTAACATGATTAGCCTCTGGTGGGAGATGTGCTAGGTGGAAACTAAATGAGAAATGCATGCTCACGATGACTAGCCTCCGGTGGGAGCTGTGCTAGGTGAATCTTTATAGTTCTAATCTCCGGCAGGAGATGTGTTTGCTAAATCTTAATATTGTTTGGCTTCCATTTGGATACGTGCCAGTTATCTTTCGATGTTTTCTAGCCACCGTGGGGTGAGGTGCTAGTTGGAGAGAAAATATTCGAATCGATACGAGTGGTGAGAAGTGAGTAATGTGAAACACTTAGCACGACAACGTCCTAAGCTTATGAAAGGAATGGATGACAACGTTTTGATGACGAGATCTGAAAGTCTTGGGTGGATATCACGTGGAGCAACGGAAAGGTTGATGAGGCGATGTGTGGATATATTGTGCATGCATAATTGGAGATATATTGCGTAAGCTCATGCTTATGTTATTATTGAGTGTTGCGTTGCATGCCAATTCATTTCATATATTCATAATACTTGTGTAGATGTTCCTACTGGGCTGTATAGCTCACCCTATCCTTTTCAGGTACCTTCTTGGGGTTTAGCATGGAGTGCTTGAAGTGCATAAGGTGCTGCATCATTCTGGAGGGTTACGTTAGAGATTTCATGTTGACTCTTGTAAACTCTTCTGAAATAATAATATTATTATTTTGTTTAAATCTATATACACTATAGGCTTCATGTTGATTGGATGGTTGATTATGAGCAAAATATTTGGGTTTATTGGTGAGAATTGTGAGATTTTCTTAAAGGATATGTATTATTTATATGTTTGAAATTGAGGGCGTGACAAAAGCAATGGTACTATTATATCTCTAACATAAGTTCAGAACTTCTTGAAACAAAAATTGAGAACAAATTATTCTTAGAACTAACACAATGTTACTATTTATATCTATCTGTCTTTCTAATTTTGTGGTTGTATCATTTTGCAGAGATAACAAAATGAGAGTTTCATGAACATGAAGAGGATTTGGAACATGAACATGAAGTGGAGACTAAAGACTTACTGGATTCAAAACATGAATATGAAGTGGAGACTAAAGACTGAACACGAGGTTTCATTTGAAAAAGACCAAAATGAAGAAGCGCAAAACCAAGAAGCCCTATGACTTAAGGGAAGAGTTAACATGAAGATTCAACTTGTAGGAATGAACATAGTGTAGCGTGGCGTCATGGTGTATTAATTTATGGGCATTTCAACTTGTAATATGAACTTGTATTATGTTCACTGATGATTGTCAGCTTTGATATTAATTTGTAGTTTGTATTTGGGCGTGTCCACTTGTAATATGACATTTATCCTTCGTATCATCGTTTGTTTATATGAAAAAGTTATTGTATAATGGTGAAAAAGTTTATTATGCAGTTTTTATGTTGTTTGTTGATGCTTGTTTGAGACGCGAGGCGTCGGGTTAGGTCGTAAAGCAAAGGAACCCTGTCAAAAAATTTTCAAAACGAAAGGGACACGAACAAAGGACATTCAAACACACTTATTTTTTTTAAAACTACTTTGCATATACAATTCAAAATAACCGGTTATGAAGTTATAATCTCCATCAAAAGCAATATTATGCCATTCAAACCAACCATTTGCATTTATCAAAAAATCAGGCTATTCAAGTCATAAAGAGTTATCATTTGCACGTATCCAAAAATTTTAGCTACATAGAGGGATTACAAAATCTACATTTGAACTACACTAGTTCCAAGTTTAGCATTTACAAAAGTACTGTGTGCTAAAATGATATCCACAAAAAGCATAAAGTCTTCCAAACCGTATTCTGTAATATGCACCAAAAGTTCTTGCTCCACTACTTATATCCAAAACCAAGAACCTGCAAAAGCAATGAGTCAAAAGCAATGTCATTGGGACACGATAGAAAATGACACATATCCAACTTTTAAGTACGCTAAAATTATACCTTATGCATCCAAATCAAGCAGAGATTCATTAAGATCTATATTCCAAGTGCCAACATGTCCTACACTCATCTGCGATGGCTGACAAATATAACCAATTTCTCAATCTAGTAACATGCAATAATACAAACAACTAAAAGGGAAATATGTAGTATAAATCGACCCATACTTACATTAACGATTGCACTCTCTTGTGTCATAATCTCATTAAAGTTTGTAACATTATTCTCAAAACCACCCAGGCCTTCCACATCCTAAAAGGAATACATAAAAAATTATAAATTATGCAAGGCAATGAATTTAATTGCATATAAATTTCATATTTAATTAAAACGAAATGATTGGTTTACCGTTACCGTGTTCAGATTGGGGCGCCTACATTGGACCCTTTTGTTTGATTTTGCTTTCTTCCTAATTACTTGCTCGGTCATTGATTGTTTCCTCTTAGTCGGCGGTCGACCTCTACGAGGCCCTTTACTTGGATCACCCATGGGGTTTGATTTATCTTGGGAACTTGCCGAATTATTTTGTACGTTTCCAACCGTAGGCATTTTGCTTAGGCACTCCTCGTTCTGTAAATCATTCTCCGCCTTTATTTGACGCAAACTAGCCGCCATCCTATCAGTCTTGGCATTGAAATATATAACTGTATTGGCTGCCTCATTAAATAATTTCAACAAACTATCATAGCGAACAAATTCGGGCTTGCGTTCCCAATTAGCATAACTCACCTTAACTTTTGTGTGACTCCTCGCCAAGTTTTTCATCCATGTACTTATCAGGCACTACTTCAAGTTTCTTTTTGGACCAAACCAATATCATATGTGCGCACACCATTCCCGTACTCTCAAACAACCGACAAGTGCAATGTGTTTCTCTTGACTCTTCATTAAAATGAACAAGGAAAGAAGCAGTTTTCAATGTATTTTTTTTCTTTCCAACTAAAATGTCTTGTTCAATGGAAAATTGTGAAATACCATTCACTACCGATCCAATAGTCAAACTACATCCAATCAATTGGGCTACTTGTTCTCGAAATTGCTGGCATTTCTTAATTGTGTACGCTTGCTGAAATTGGTTCTCAAAACTATACGGGGACACGTTTTGAATTCTTACGTTCAAGGATTGAGCATCCGCCTCTTCTTCTTTTTGCACCTTCTTACACAAGGCATTCTCATATTGCTCGACAAATTCTTTCAATGTGGTATTGGAATGAACATAGCCATCAAAGAATGCATTCATGCTTTCGCTTCGCTGGGTTGTTGACATCCCTGCCCAAAAGGTATCTTTGACAAATGCCGATACCCATCGGTTTCTTTCCTCGAACAATCCGGCTAACCAATCATTCTCTTCTAACTTAAATTCTTCGATGAGAACTGCCCAATTATGTTCAAACTCTTCTGGATTCAAGGAATCATATACAGCATTCTTCAAACTTTTCTTAATTTGCTTATACTCATTCTATCCCTTTAACTTGTCAGGAATTTTTTTCATGATATGTCACAAACACCAACGATGGCGTGCCTTTGGAAAAACTTGACTTACTGCATTTTGCATTGCCTTACATTGGTCTGTGATGATGGCGTTAGGGTAGCAATCAGACATGCAAGAAAGCCAAGTCTCGAATAACCATACGAATGAAGCCGTGTCCTCCCGTGAGATCAAACCGCATCCAAACAAAATGGACTGTCCATGATGGTTGACCCCTACAAATGGTGCGAAAGGCATATCAAACTTGTTAACAAGGTAAGTGGTATCAAATGTGACCGCGTCGCCAAATTCTTTATATAACTCTCTACTCCTACCATCGGCCCAAAAGACATTCCGTAATCGATAATCTTCATCAACATCGATGACATAAAAGAAGTCACTGTCGCCTTTTTGCATTTTGACAAAGTACTTATTCATTGCTTCGGCATCTCCTTCCTTGAGTTGTAAACGCCTGACTTTATCTTTATAATTCCTTGCATCTTTTTCTAACCACGTCAAATTATCAGGGCCGCCAGCTTCGATCACACATGAGGAAATTGTTTTGTTCAATCTAATTCCTGCTGTCGCGCTCAATTCAATTGTCCTCATCACGTGTGGTGGAAGATTCCGATAGCACTTAAGATATCTCACTTTATCCGGGTCCATCTCATGGTTATGATTCAGTTCAATCGAATTTAACATCCACTTTCCGTCAACTTGCAAAGAAATATTCATAGCGGCTTTACAATTTGTTTTTGTCGTTGGATGGGATTTTACAGGATTCAAAGCCGTTGTCCTTGGCTTTCCACTCCGATGACAACCATAAGTAATATTAGCTTTCACCCCGTCGTCGCGCTTCTTAAAATATTTTGTAATCCACCCGAAACCTTTTTTTTTCACATATCTAGCGTAACAATCCCGAGCTTCATTTTCAGAATTAAATATTGTAAACACCTTAGGTTCCAATACCACCTCCTTCATAACAATGATTCTACAAAAAAAAACACATAACATAAACATTAATGAGATCAAAAGCAACAACAAAGAGAGAGCAAAAGATACCAAAAAATAATAGAGAGCAATACTTGCAAATTCAAACCAAAGCCTGTATATAATCTATAAAAATTATTTCTAGAATTAAAGCGGAGGAACCAAACTATTAAACCCAAAGAGAACACACTTAAAATCCGATTAAGGAAAACTTAAAAATTTAAATGGTCTGCATATCTCACCTCTTTTGTGAAAATCTCGGATGAGAGAGATACAAAGAGGATGGAAAATGATGTTGGAGGGGATTCAAACTGAGCAAAGAATAACCTTCAAAGTAACCAAATGCATTCAAAAAAAAAAAACGAACAAATCAACCCGCAACCATGGTGGTATGGCAAGAGAAAGAAGGCAACGATGACGGCAATGGTATGCGTGACGGAGATGAGACTCAGTTGTTTGTATGTGAAATGGAGCAGCAAACGTTCTGTTTATGTGAGTGTTTGGCGCCAGATCTGGGACTGAAATTTGGGTCCAAAACGACGTCGTTTTGGACCCATTTATTTTTTAATGAGGTTCACCCAGAACGACGTCGTTTTGGGGTGGGGTCTGGGCGGCCACGTCTTTCCTTTCTCCATTCCTGTTCTCTTTCCTTGCTATTAGCAAATCCGTTTGTGAATCCCACTTATGTTTTAGCTTAAAATTTTACTAAAACAATAAAATTTCCAAAATCATTTTCTAACTTCTTCCTCAAAATCAGTGCAGTTCATACAGAATTCAAAATTTGAACACCCATTGGAGCATGGGCAAAGGATGTTGTTGTTTCCACAGAAACTGAAAAAATAACACCCCAAACAGGATTAAGAAAAGGGGGACAAAACGTGGTGGAAGCTTCTTTTTGTATGCCACGTGGGCCTTTTGTTTTGTTGCTAAGTGGGCCTTTATGGGAGCGGCGTCGGACAAAATGGACACATAATAATTAACCAACAAAAATACTAGGGACACACCACTTTTGCACATCGCTTTCACACATCACTCAAAATTATGTAGTTTTGTGTTTAAAAAAAATCATATTTATTTTTGACTCATATCGCTGAAAACATATTTGGATCTTCCTTAACATAAAACGACGTAGTTTTATGTAATGTGTAAAAGTGATGTGTTAAAATAATGTATATGTAGCACTCTTGATTAACCAATTTGGCATATCTTTACATTTTTCTTTTGTCTTTTTCAATTTGTTTCTTATTTCAGATTAAAATTTCATATGAAAAATTATTAAAAATTTTTAAAACAGGCTTACAGAATTTACTCAAAGAAAAAATTAAAAAAACATTTTTTTCTCGAATATTCACTAAATTAGTTTCTTTCTTTCTACTTCTAGGATAGTTTAATTGTTTTTTAGGAGATAAAACCCTTTTCTTCAAGGTTGCGACCTCAAGCCTCTAACAGACGCTCTCTCCATTACTTTCTCAACTTCAAGTTCATTCATGGATGATGTCAGACTCTTCGTTCAGGAATATTCAAATTAAGAGAGACAACATCGTGAGTGTCGCTCTCTCTCGAGATTCTCCCTAGACAAGTGAGGAGAAGATAAGGTTGAGGTGTACTAAAGGCATTTTAATCTTCCTCTTAGGATAGAAATACTCTTTCACCTGTTTCATTTGCAAATCCAGCACGTGTGTTTCACGCGCTGTCAATACGGATGAAAAACTTAACGGTACACCTCGATCCCTATAACACATGGCAGCTATATGGTCAAAGTTAAATGCTATTGGGTAAAACGCACCCAGCTTATATCAAGGGGGTAAAATGGACTTCTCCAATGATTTTTTTTTTTTTTTTGTATAATATGAATTAGTCCTTTTTAATTACCGTAGTGTGAGCTAATGGGGAATAACGATGGGGCAATGGGCACGCCCTTAGATGCAGAAGAAGAGACAGCCACCTTGCCCCCTGCGCGTATCATGGCCCATGAAAGGTGGAACGAGGCATCTCTCTCTTTCTCTCAACCTTTAGTTGGAAACCTACATTTTTCTTTGTTCTGAATTATTAGTCATATTTTATACTGACCCTCCTTATTGCTTAGTCCAACATACTTTACTGAGTTACCTTATTAATCTATCTTTTAAAAATTAGTTACACTGACTAGTACTTTAGGCCCTGATTGGATAGTGTATTAGGTGGTGTATTAGTTAACACAAGTCTTAGTTAAAGTTGGGCTCACCTCTAATCCATTGATTGGCAAAATTTTTTGAGGTGTGTTAGTTAGCCCGTGGGCTAATTAAAGCCCCCATTGATGTCTTAATTAGCCTCACCCTCCCCCCTAAGGCTAACTAAGGCATTGCCTTAGCCTTAACCAATTACCAAAATACCCACCCTTTTATATACACACTTATCTTTATTAAACATAATATAAGTATATATAATAGACGTATATTATATTATTATTATAGATATATATATATACTTATATAATATATAATACGTATTTATAAACATACGTATATTTTATAAATACATACATATAAACATATATATATAATACATATATATACACTATATATTATCCGTATACATTATAAGTGTATATATATGTGTGTGTGTGTGTGTGTCTCTCTCTCTCTCTCTCTATATATATATATATATATATATTATATTTATATTATAAGTGTATATATATAAGCATGTGTGTAATTTTTATGTATATATACGTATATTTTTAAATATATATACATATGTATAAATATCAATACATACATATAAACATATATATATATATATAATACATATATATACACTATATATTATCCGTATATATTATACGTGTATATATATGTCTCTTTCTCTCTCTCTCTCTCTCTCTCTCTCTCTCTCTCTCTCTATCTATATATATATATATATATAAGCGTGTGTGTATTTTTTATGTATATATACGTATATTTTTAAATATATATACATATATACATATATATGTATATTTTTTTAAGTATATATACATATATGTATATTTTTTAAGTCTATATATGTACATATATATGTATATATTTTTTATGTATATTTTTTAAGTATATTATACTTATATTGTAAGTATAATATAAATATAAGTATAATATATACATATATAATATAATTATAATGTATATGGATATATAAATATAACTATATGTAAGTGTGTGTATATTATGTACTTATAATATACGTATATATACATATATATGTTATTTTTGAAATAATTCATTAAATCCATAACAAGGGGCAAAAATGTCTTTTGATAGTTTAATACACATTCTCCTTTTCAAACATACCCTTCATCCAATCACTATATTATTTAACACACCCTTCTTAAAAATCACATCAATGTGGGCCACCCTATTTTATTTAACACACTTGACTATTTAACACACCCCTCTTATTTAACACACCAAAAACTAAAGCGGCATCCAATCGGGCCCTTAGAGATATTCGCTAAGGTGCAATAAATACGAATGTTTATATAGCTCATATTTATGGTGTGACACCCCAGCCAGGCCGTGGTACCAGCTGTGAGGTCGGCGTCCGAGAGATGGAGTCTCAGTGGGACGTCCGGATGGGTGGTCAAGGGTCCCACATCGCTTGGTGGATGTAAGTTCGGTAGTATTTATAAGATTATGAACCTTCCTTGTACAAGGCCTTTTAAAGCCGTGATGGCGCCAACATCAAATGGAACTTCACAGTTAACCGTGCTCGCCCTGGAGCAATTCTGGGATGGATGACCTACTGGGAAGTCCATGTGGTTTGGGCTACAAAAACGGACAGTATTGTACAAGGCGGGAGCGGATCGTTACATATGGTTACTTACAAAATTTACTTTTTAAAACTACAAGTCATATATAAATGTGTGTGATATTTTTTATATTGAGAATATTATTCTTATTTCTTTTAAACAATTCAAGTATGGGGGATTATAAAGATAGATTATCTTATAACTTCTGTGGATAAATGAATAATTTTAATTTATTAAAAAATCAAGCACGAAATAATATACCTATATTAATATTAAAAGTCAAATAATAAAATAATACACCACCTTCAATTGCCAAGTAATTGGGGTTTTTACTATATTTGCCCAGTTTTTAATTTTAGTCGTATAATTCGAATTAATGAATCGCATGTCTAACATCCTTAATTTTTATACAAAAAAAGTTGTAGAGAAAATACAGATCTTTTTATTTTCCCCTTTTGATAAAATATCACTTTCAATAAATTGTCATCCTTAAAATAATAAAATGTTTTGATCGATGAATTTTTCATGGTCATTTTATTGTAAGCAAATCTTGACGAAAGAAAAATTCGGCGGGAAAAAAGCTCACTGTATTTTTTTGATCCGAGGGACTTTTCCGGTGCTTTGTGAATTTCTTCCTGAATATAAACGCGTGTCGAATTTTAAAAATTTCTGAAATAATTTTTAGGAAAAAAATTTTGAGATACTATTTGGTATAAGTGTTTCAGGAAAAATCTGAGAGTTGAATTAGGAGTCAAATCTTTTATAGGGAAAAAAGTAAAAATATTTGAAAAATTTGTTCTAAAAACTTGTTTAGAAATTTTTTTCTAAACACTCTTAAACGAACACACTCTATGAAATCTTTCTGTTGAATGTACAAAATTACCCTTCTTCCATTCTCCTCCCACGGAAATCTTGCTCCCTCCTTTTCCGACAAATCTTTACTCTCTCTCTCTGGAGCAACATCAATCAGAGTATGCACACCGTTTTCCTATTTTTTGCACTAAATAAAAAAGAAAATCTCATTTTTTTATTTTAAGGAGTTATATTTTGTAATGTCTCATGCATCAAACTCTCTATTCTATTCCTATTTTATTAAAATATTTTTTCCTTTTATATTTAATTCAAATGTTATAAGAGAGGAAAAAAATAAAAAAATAATAATAAAATGTTAGGAGTGAATAGTTCCTCTCTAAAACTAGAGAATCACTATTAATTTCAGAAAATAGGGAGAAGAGATAGAGAGGCTGATGTGGAGGTTGTTAAAAAAAAGTTTCTCCTCAAATTGGAGAAGAATGATATTTTGAGAGTTTGATGTGGATGCCCTCACATCCTCCTTGCATTCTTTCTCTCTATTATTTTTTTCAAATTATTAACCTTATACAACAATAAATTTCATTTTTCTACACTAAAGTTTCAAATTGTTACGTTAAAGTAGTATTAAAAAATCCAAAACGAAGATCTAAACACGATTAATAATACTTTAGATTATTAAATAATCTTTCTACAAAATAATAATAACAATTACTATCCTTAAAAACTCTCAGTTTTTTAACTAATTTCTTAGAAGTTTTCTTTTCTATTTTTAACGTAATATTAAACAACAAAAAACATGCATCTTTCAGACTATTTTTTTTTTCAAAAATAGCAATTATATATCAAAATTTTCTTTTGTAACAAAAAATGATTGTAAAACACCAATGTCTAAAAAAAATTCAAAGTGATTAAAATTTTCTTTGCTTGATAATCTAGTAGATTTATAAAAATATTTCTACGGTAATCAACTAAAGTGAAGAAATAACAGACCTGCTATTGTTTTCTCAATCATTTTCTATAAGTTCCAATTAGAAAAGACTTATAAAATAGACTTGCTCATCGCAATAACAAAACTTGCAAATAATGATTAATTGACTTGCTCTTGCAAATATCTAGACTTGTTTACCACTAAAGGATGCTTTTCGCAAAAATTCAGACAGTAAAAAATGGTACCGATAGAAGCTTGAAGTCCTTCCTATAGAAGAACAAAATTATTAACCAGCTTGCTCTATGTGTCTACAAGGCTTGCACTTGGCAATTAACTAACTTGCTCCTATTAATAATAAGACCCACTCCTCGTAATAACAAGACTTGCAAGAGATAATTAACTGACTTACTCCCAATAATAACAAGACTTGTTTTGAAAAAGACAAAAAAAAAATCAATTTATATTTTGCCTATTTTCTTTTTTGTCTATGTATTTTTATCCTACTCTTTGTTTTTTCTATTCATCCATACATCAATATTGAATTTGTATTTCTAGAATAAGATGAAATAATCTGAATTATTCATATTATCATCTCACCAAGCTAGTCAAATATAGTTAGCCAAGATAAATTAATACAAAATGACTAGCTTACTAAATAGTGAATTGAAGATAAAAAATAATGTTTGGACGAATATTATTGTTACAGGTATATGTAACTAGTGAATTCAGGAACGGAGTTAGATTTATTGCACAAGAGCGAATATATATTATATTCAAAATTTTTAACAGGAGTAAGTTTATATACTTCACAAGGAAAAAAAATATTTAATTAAAAAAAAATTCTTACCGGCCCCTGATTCCTGATTCCTGATTCACCCCTTAACGGGGCAATTATTTTTCCTACTTTCCACTGGGTGGACCAATTTTGTTTCTGGAAACCTTGAAATTAGGCGTTTCTGGAGGCGGACCCGACCCGATTCTCCTTGAATGTATCCACTATCCATCACCTAACCATTTCCTCCTCACACTTTATTTCTTTCGTCAATTTTATTAGCCTCCCCTTTCTCTCTCTCTCTCTTAAATGCCCCAGTTTTCTCCCTCACTCCCCAGTCCTCAGCATCTCCCCTCTCCTCCCGACTCTGTGACGCTGTGACGGAATTAAATTCGAATTCAATAGCGTGCCTATGCCCATCCTCCTTTTTTTGACCTTTCTGGCTTCACAGACTTCAGATAGTTTTTACCCGCATTTTCTCAGTCTTTCCAGTCTATCCAGTAGATTCGACCCAGCTACACATGGTTTCTCGAATGCAGCTCTGAACAAGCTCAGACTCTGTATCTCTCTCCTGAGTTCAGACTACGGATTGTTGTGCTTCGACTACATCATCTAAGGTTTGTATCTCATTCTCCAATTTTGTCGCTATCGTCTTCGATTTTGGCCGATTTATCACAGCTGAAACAGGGCTCCGATTTTGGGGAAACCTTCGCGTTTGAACACTCCAAAAAACTATTAACCTCATTATTTGTTCCCCACTTTCGTCCATTTCGTTATTTGAATAACGCCTTTGGTTTATCCATTTGTGTTTGAGCATATGTATGTAGTTGTATCGCCGACATTTTTTCAAAATGAAGAAGTCTCTTTTGAATCATTGGGTCCACCATTTTCTTTTTCTTTCCTAGGTTTAGGTGCCAGTAAAAGCAGCGATGGTCTCAATGGCAGAAAGCAAAAGCCAGACAAATGATTTTTTTAAAGGGCTTTTGATGAGGAACCCTGAAAGTGTACACGATCGGAGCCTTTTACTTAAAAAGTTCTACTGATTACATCCTAAAGGTATTTTAACCTTTTTCTTTGCATTCCCCTTTCAGAGTTTTTGGGTTTTGTTCAGGACACTGGTTTCTGTTTCCTCACTCACTCACTCAGTGTCGATTTAGGAGCCCATAAATTCCGTGTCAACTCAGTAATTTCATTTTTATGATTGTCTGCATGTGCCTTGAATAGCTTCAAGTTTTTTTCTTTTATCGTTTTCTTTTTTGCTTGCCTTTCTCGAAATCTTCCAATCTTTTGTCGTTTTTTCCTTTTAGTTTAGAAATTTGTGATCTCTTCTCTCCGAACTTCTCACAAATTTCTTTCTCTACAAGGATTCGAAAGATTCAAGAAAAAGTCAGGTTTTTAAGACAATTAGCTTCACTCTTTTCTTCCTTCTTGGGAAGAAAATTCTAGTCTCTTTTTTCTTTTTAAAAAATTTTTCTCAGTCCTTTCTTTTCCTTTTCTAACTATTGTTCTTATTTTTTTATTCTAAATTTCAAGTTTTAATCCTCTTTTTTTTTTTTTTTACTATGGGAAGTTTTAATCAATTTGATTGGCTCCATTTTTTGGACAGTAGGATAATTTGATCAATAACGTAAAATTACATACGCATAAGTTGGTCCAAACACCTGAATTATTAAAAAAAAAAAAGATGTGCATAGGGTGATTGAGTGACAGACATCCCATTTTTAATACCCATCATCTATATGTACCAAATTACGAATTGATTTGAACTGTCATACATTTTTAATACCCATCATCTATATGAGTGACAGACATCACATTTGTTTGGCAACAGTCATTACTGATCTGGCAATATTTGAAAATGTGGACCAATCCCCTGATTTTTTGTTAGTGACATTTTCTGTTTGAGATTTTGAAAAAATTATATGGTAGTGTAGGGGAGGTGTTGCATAGTTTCCGGATTATCTGCCCAATCATATCTGGGTTCCTCTGAAATTCATTCCTAAGATCAAGTGGAGACAAGGAAAGATGTTGATCATAAGAAGGAGATTTGCTTGCTGCACTCGAGACAGAGAAATTAGCTTCGACTTTGATGAACAAGAGAGTAAGCTCCTCTCACTCCCTTCCTTCCTCCCCACCCACCCCCCCCCCAAGATATTTCGTGTGTGTACATTTTACTAGCGAAGACATTGTAAAATTCACGGTTGTTTTTTCTGTTGTTTAAAATAAAATAAAGATAAATAATAATTTCTACTTACTAACATATAAAATGATTTCTGTCATTGCACAGACTGACTGTTAGAATTTACGGTATTATTTTAATTGTTTTAAATGAAATAAAGATATATAATAGCTTCTAGTTTTCTACTGACTAACCAGTAAATACATAGACATGTATATACATAGAGAACATATTCTCCAAAGAGGTCTGGACTTTTGAATCCCTGATTGAGAATTTTGCATTTCAAAATCACTCTAATTCAAAATGTTAAAATTTTATTTTGAAGAAAACATAACATCAACGTGTGAAAGATTGACATGATACATGGTTGCCCAATTACCAACAGCCAAGACAATGTTATATTTATGTTGGAGGAGTTAAGATCTTCAAATTTTTATTTATGAAAACTTGTCACCTACTCGTCAAGAATGAAAGAATGACATGACATGATACATGTTTGTACAAAAATTCTTTATTAATCATTTATATTAAACTGTAATCTGTAATATTTAATAAAAGAACAACAAATTCAATGTTTCAGTTCACACCTTATGTGTATGTACTTGCCAATCTTAAAGCCAACCTTCTGCATCCTCAGAGTCTGACTGGTGCTATTAAAGCCTTTTTCTTTTCAAGAACCCAAAAACAAATTGTAACTCTATCGTGCAGAATAGGCAAGTTGCGGACAGGGCAGTGCAAGCAGCTCTACAACACCCCCAAACTTTTTAGTAATTTGAAGCTTTCCACTTATATTTTTTATTTACAATAAAGATAAGTATTTTGGTACTAAATTCCTGGGTCAGTCACGAAGAATAGGGGATAAAAATAACCCTTTCTTCCGAATACACGACTTGCACAGAAATCAGGTTGCACCAGAATTGAACAAATGCACATCAATTTGATAAAAAAGGCCGACAAATTTGCTATGTGAAGTCAAACAAGTTATGCATTCTAACATGGTTCAAATTGTAATATGTTCAAACTCCTATTTAATAATACTGCTAGATGAGAACGATTTGCAAACTTCTAATCTGGTATCTTATAGAATGCTAACATTTACGGGAAAAAATGTTTTGAGGTTTTAAAATAATTCAAAATACAATTATGCAGTTGACTTTTAGGCAACAAGAATTGTTTTTAAGATTATTATTGGAATCAACATCATAAAAGATTTTATACCCAGTATGATTTTAGAGATAGACTGCACTTCTATTTGTGTAACTGTAAATAGATATGTAGAGAGATCTCAAAAAGATATCAATTCCACAAGTGAAATAAGAATGATAAAAAGGGCCTAGACATGGATTTTGAATTCAAAAATTCTAGTGGAATATGTGTGATGTCATATGATAATGTTACATGTATTACTTGAATTTTTTAAAGAAGAATCCACTTAATTTGTGTTTTTGACACTCTCAGAATGCTTCTTATGAGAACTCGTCCCTGAAAATTATATAGTAGTTACTAGTTAACAATAAAATTATGCTATGGCCGGCCTTATTTTCTAAAGGCCACAAAACTTTAATATACTACGAAATAATTTTGCATTATAACTGTCCTTTCGATAATATAATACCTAGTGGTAGTCCATATGAATCTGATGTCACATGAACTTGATGACACTGAGATACAAGTATATGTATGTGTGTGTAATATATGTATGTATTCCCATTAACCTAATTATGGATCATTATTTAAAATTACATACCAAATATATATTTAAATGCGAAACAGATGGTGTGGCATTACCAATTCTGATTGGCGTTAATATATTTTGTGTGGCATTAGAAATATTAGGATGCTGTAGTAATTTTTGGAACGCCGTTTGAATTTTTCCGTGTGGCATTAGCAATTTTGTGTGGTGCTAACAATTTTGACCTATTTAACTCCCTATTTAAGATTCATCTGAGATCAGTCAAATTGGGTTTATGATTCATTATCATCCGTCTCATAGGTGGGTTGAGTTGGAGTGCATTTTGAGTGATGAGTAAGTTTGGGTGGGTTCATGAGTTTGAGTCAATATTCACAAGTGCAAGGGTATTTGGTTTAATAGCTACACGAGAATCCTGTAAACACCCTAATTGGTTATAGCTTGAGCTTTCCAGTTTGAAGTTTGAACTGTAACACAATTGACATCTTAACCTACTTCACCACTCTCACCTTATATGGAGAGTGTAGTCCGTAAGTCTTGCGGAAGTGCACCTAACTCACTGAATTAGCTCAAATGAAAGAAAATTATAGCAATGCCGGTAGTCTATTGCTCCAAATTTTAGCTACAGCACTTCTTCTGACTTGGATGGCTAGGATTTTATCAGATGGGTGGGCCCTCCAGTATGCAGACTCTTGAACCCACTCCGCTGCACCACCATTAGTATAGTCTGCATTTAGAGTGCGTCACTTAATTTGGTGGACACATTTATTACGTGAAGAATAGTAAATGTCCATGCTCGTGTACCACCACGACCTGGACATGAAGACTTCAATTTTGACAGCAATATCTTGAGGCTTAAATGATTGACCTTTTTTGAATCATACGCACTTGTATCCTTAAATAGGGAGGGGAAAAACAGGCCTAAGGCTTTCTGTCTAAATTTCGACTTTAATTTGGTTGGGACCCCAGTTGAGATCAAAGTTTTTCCTTATTTTGATTTTTGGAAAAAAATTTTACAACATGAACGAATCTTGGAACCGTGGAGATATTTTGGTGCAACGAGTTCTAAGTATGATCTGATTAAAAAAATTATGACATCAAGAGCTAGTTAAAAAGCCGCCCATTTTTTCCACCAGTTGGTTGCTGGGGTCTCCTAGGTGAGGTCCTTTAACTGTTCCCATTATTTTGACCTGGAAGCACATGCAAGGACCCACAACTTTACAATTATTATTTACTTACTCTTCTAAGTATGAGAACTATAAAGTTTTTGGTTTTTTTGTTGAAAAATCGTAGATACCATAAACAAAGTTGTGATTTATCAAGAGCACGGAGCCCAGGGCATGGTTCATATTTATTACTCTGATTGATAGCAGCGGTGGGTGGGCCTCATTTGTGGTACTATTTGTGTAATACTACCAACCCCACTACATGGAAACTGACGTAACCAAGGTGGGGACACCAAAGTCTTTGTCTTGATGTTTTTCTTTGAAGAGTTAAATTTGGCCTCTGTGGTTTAAGTTTTTGAGTACCAGACACCCCACCTGCCACAATTTAAGGGAAATCGAGGCCTAGGTCAATTATACCTTCTTCAATATGTCATGTTCTTTCTGAATTCGATTGTGGACCCCAAGGCTCAAGATCTAGAGTTAATGGTTCCTCTTTTGGATCTGGACTATAAATACTTAAAGTCAAGATGTAAGTTTGACCATTTATTTTAAGACACGTTGTTGCTAAACAAATACATTTAATAAAACAATAAATTTAAGAATTTACATTTTACACCCATACCCAATTGAAAAAGATCAAGGAAAAAGATCTTAAAATTACTTACTTTACCTGCTATCTTCTTTGTTGAGTCTATCAAATGCTGGGTTCGAACTGTTGGATGTTGCTTTAAATTCAACTAGCGTCCGTGGCACATGTGATGCATGTGCAAACACGATGCACGTATAAACACGGTTGATATTTTTTGCATTTGTCACAGAGGATTTTTTTTCTCAAGTAGTTTTTTGGAACTTTTGTTTTTTGAGCAATTTTACAGAGCAGTTTTTTTTCGAACAGTTTTTTTTACGTAAATATCCCTATGTTATTAAAATGGAAGAAAGTTTTTAAGTGTTGTTTCGGAAAGTGCAAGTGTGACGGAGCTTCATTTTGAAGTTCACACTAACAAATTTACTGTTACCGAAGAGAGAGAGAGAGAGAGACATGGGAAGTGTAGTAAGGAAGGTGTGGGTAGTGGAAAGAAATGGTAAGAAAGTTGTGGGTAGTTACTCAAACAATATTGTTTTAATATTTTATCCCTGCCCTGGTAGTTATTTGATGACATATTAAAAGTGAATGTAATTTGTCTTCATGGTGGGGACTTTAACGGAAAACACTTTTCAGACGGAGCTTCATTTTCAGGTTCACACCAAAAACGATAGCCCCTTTATATGTAGAATAGATAGATAGATTAGAGGCCAGGCACACGCAATGCGCGTGCACTTCGAGCATCTGCAATACATAAAAAATAACGAAAAGTTTTCAACTGTAATAGCAATATATGGACTTATGCTCACGTGCTACACATAGTGTTCGTAATGCAATGTAGTAATCTGCTAAGTAGACTATGAATATGAGATGTTATACATACATACTATGCTAATGCCGTTTCGGCCGTCATGGACATAAATATTTGTGCATTAGCATTTGATAACGGAAACTGTAATTTGCATGTGCTGCCTTACTCTTCCACAGTAGACAAACTTGACTTTGCTCTACACTGACATGTGAGGAACACGAGTTATTGCTGCAAAATCTGCATATAGGTAGGAGAGTTGTTGAGCACTGATTCTGTGAGATACTAACAGTAGTTAGTCTAATCATGTGAGATACTAACAGTGCTCACTTTGTCGTTATCTTGTTATTCTCAATGGTGTTGCATCTCTGAGCTGAACCATTTAGATATCACTTTACCTTTTGTGCAAAACTGCAGTACTGCTGCCTCGCAATATCCTTAGGGCTGGCATTCTCTTCTTTCCGCCTTCTTTCATTTGGTGTTCAAAAGCCTTTTATGCTAGTAGCCAGGAGAATTTTAAAAAATTCTAGATTGAAGAATGTTGGCCTAATTCACAAATAATAATCAACCGAATCAGCAAATGCTCCCTGCCTCCCTGAAAAATGTCATAATAGAAGGTGCAGGTATAATCATACTTCATACCATATGAAATGTTGCATAGAGCATGTTATCCTGAAATACATGCCTCATTAGTGTTCACGTCAACCAACTGATAGCGGAACAAACTACCATTCGTCTCTGGGTAAATAGTTTTGTTCCTTTATTTTATGCTAGTTTGTCCCTTTACTATTAGAATCCCGTGCAGTTTTTGGTTACGATAAACGGGGAGAATTTCATGAGTTTATTTCATTAGTCTGATGTAACTACTAAAAACCATTTTTTGGAATCCAACTTGCCATTGTAGACATAAACCTGCTTAGCTTCTGGAAAAAATGAAGTTAATAAAAATACTGCTTGCCCTTTCTTTGAGCAGCGTCTTAATGTGAAAGAATTTGAAATTTTCAGGAACAACGCCATACAATGGCCTAGAAAGTTGCATTATTAACAACCATGCTTATGAAAATGAAAGCGGTACTAGCAGGGGGGATGGATGTGTTTCCGACTCCTTGGACGAAGATGCCTCAAGCTGTTCTTCTAGCAATAACGCTACTGGATCGTACTCTTCTCAATGGACATTGATGAAGAGGGATGAGCAGGGACTAGATGAATGGGAGGTTGCAGAAAGCACCAAACATTTTTATTGCAGTGAAAAAGCTGTTTACGGTCTTCAGTTTTCAGATGTTGAAACAATGAAAGAAAGATTTGCAAAACTGTTGTTGGGTGAAGATGTTACAGGGGGACAGAAGGGGCTCCCCACTGCATTAGCATTGTCCAAGGCCATAACAAATCTAGCAGGTACAAAATGTCCATTTCCTCACAAGATTAGAAGTTTAGAACCTTTTGATTTCAGTTGATACATTACAATACAGGCCATTCTGCCTCACATGTGTAGCTTTGGGAATAATTATTAAGCATGAGGGTATTTAATTGGAAGATGGAGTTATCTTGCTTCAAGAAAACTGTGAAAATGTTCAAACTTAAGCTTGGTCTTTAAAACTTTCTTTAGAATTCACATCCAAGATAAAATGTGCTATGATCACAGGTTTAAGACATTATGATCCTCTACAATAGTAATTGACAAGTCCACATATGAAACACAACAAATGGGGGTGAGTGGAGATCAAGTCTTGATGTTCGAAGGAACTTGGGTGGCTTTAATCCTAGTCTCTATACTATGGCTCCATTCTTCTGTTTCTATTCCTTCTTTTACATACATTAGCTTTCCCTTAACTTGGAAACGCTATAAATGCATTTGCAGCATCAGTTTTTGGGGAATTGTGGAAGTTAGAGCCACTTCCAGAGGACAGAAAGAACAAATGGCGAAGAGAAATGGACTGGTTGCTCTCCCCTACCAACTATATGGTTGAGTTGGTTCCAGCTAAGCAAAACGGTGCCAATGGCCGCACAATGGAGGTACTTTCCCCTTTTTGGTTCAATGAAAGTCTAATAATTTTTCCTTAAGCAGTGGATTTAGTCTTTAGCACTGTAATTTATAGTCATTTCTTTTTCTATTGAAGCAGATAATGACTCCAAAACTTCGTGCTGACATCCATATAAATCTTCCAGCACTTCAGAAGTTGGATTCCATGCTTATTGTGGGTGGTTACTTGATTCCTGTCAATATCCAATGAACTACTACTGCATTCATACTCAAAATTCACCCTTTTTGCATTATTTCAAACTAACAGGAGACTCTAGATTCAATGGTTGGCACTGAGTTTTGGTATGAGGAAGGAGGTAGTCGAGCTGAAGGAAGGAGCACGAGTGCAAGACAGAGCAGAAGGTGGTGGCTTCCTTTGCCCCAAGTACCAACAACAGGCCTATCAGAAATTGAAAAGAAAAAATTGCTAAATCTGGGTAAAGTTGTGCACCAAGTATTCAAGGCTGCCAAATCCATTAATGAAACTGTCTTGCTTGGAATGCCTGTCCCTTCCATTATCAAAGATGCACTTCCTAAGGCAAGTTTTCATTTCAAAGCACTTTTAACCTGCAATAAGCTTAGAGAAAATATTTCATTTTGAAATTAAATCACCTTGGGTTTTTACACAAATTTTGGTAGCGGAAGGTCCCTAGCATCTTATAACGTCTAAGCCTTGATGAAATAGATCTCATCCATGTTGGAAGCTTATTAGGTGACAGATTTTTCGCTTGGAAGTTGATTACATGACAGTTTTTGCTCTAAACAAGCTAACCTTCCACAAGAGCAAGAAGTGGCCATCAGAATTGGGCTCAAGCCATCATCAAAGCTCATTTGTGCCAAAAGAATAAAATATTGCATATCTGTGTTATTTTAAGATTTCCACATCTCAAATTCATGATAGAAGCTTCTCTATTCACTGCTATACATATTTCGTGCATCTTACAAACATGCTGACTACACTTCAGAACTAGGAAGTTTCTGCAGTTTTTTAACTAGTGATGAGTTGATGACAATCATCTATACTTGTTTACAGTCTGGAAAGGCATGTCTTGGTGAAGAACTTTACAGAATCTTGAGTGCTGAATCAGTTTCAATAGGGGAAATGTTAAATTCTCTCAATTTGAAATCTGAACACGATGCCCTTCAAACCGTCAATAGGGTGGAAGCAGCAGTGTTAGCATGGAAGGAGAGAATTATGGAGCAAACCTGTACTAAATCTCCTGTTCGAACATCATGGTCCTTCATGAAGGATCCAATATCTGAACTGGATAAGATGGAGTTCTTCCTGGACCAAGCGGAAGCTCTTATGCAGCAGCTGAAGACCAGATATCCTAACCTTGCTCAGACATTTCTTGAGGTTGTGAAAATCCAATATGGGAAGGTAAGTTCAGTAAAATGCAACTTCAAAATTTTAAAGCCCTTATTTGTACTGAGAGTTTGAACCTGGGCACATTCATTAGTGATCAAGGTTCATCACTAGAGCAAACTCGGACACCTTTGGGGACTTGGGATGATTCCATGACTGTCATATGAAGAATAATCCCAGTACTTTGCTTTAATAACTGATTCGCAAGGGTATACAATGACATTTTGTCCTAAACTGTTATAATGCCATTGTGATGGGAAAAATATCCCTATTGCCCAGCAAGTTGACCATAAAATTGCTTTAAACTCATCACATGACATCGCCTTCATTTAATACTATGTGTAACATAAAAAGAAATACAGATATCTTAGTTGTTAGCAGTTTTTGAAATGTCAAAAAGGAAAGTTGGCAAACATTTTCATGCTATGATCACCTAATATCTCGATGCAAGCTGGGGGAAAAAAAAAAACCGACTCAATCCACGAAAAATGTGAGATTTTATCTTAACACTGACATTATATCTTCATGCTTTCTAAATTGTGTTTTCCATCATCACCTGTAAATTTATTTGGTTGGCAAAATCTATTGGATAATCTTGGTTATTTCCTTCCTGCTGCTGCTATACGTAGGATGTTGGACATTCAATTCTAGAAGCATATTCTCGAGCTCTTCAAAACTTGGCATTTAGGATACTTTCTCGGATAGGGGATATTTTGCAACAAGATGTTTTGAGCAATCCCAATTCTCCTGTGACTACATGTTCCTTTCCCGGAATAAATCTATCTGACTCACCAGTGCTTGGTCAACGTGTAAGGCACTCTCTCATCGACCAGATGAACAAAGTCGACGAACAGTTTTCTGACGCAGAAATCAAATCAAGTTCAGTGACTGCAACGCCAAGCCGGAGCAGAGTTTGGTGCATTGGCAGAGAGGCTTGCAGAGGTCTCTCTAGTCCAGATTCCCCTTAAATAGCCAAGAGTATAGTTTTGGAAAGTATATTCTGGAAATTATAGTACTAGATGCTTTCTGAGATACAAGTTTTGCTTGGTTTGCTTGTTTCAAGGTGATCTTCTTGATGGTTTGAGAGCTGTATGTATGGGATGTTGTACAAAAAGAGAGACTTGTAATTGCCATCGATTATTATGAAATGGCTGTAAACTTTTGGTGCTCTTGGATCAAACAATGTAATAGTATGCTGTGATCTGATTTTTTCTAATTGCCAAAGGGAGAATACTATTCTAGTTCCTCCACGGCTCAATATACATTGAGTTTCCTTTTGCACACCTCACACCATGTTGATGATGCATCTGCCATTGGTCATGGCACGGTTGGGGGGGGTGTGATTCTGAGCTGCTGCATCGTTGTTTGTTGTTGATACTCTAAGCATACATTGTTCATCATGTCGTCTGGCGAACAGGGAAGAAATACAATCGTGCAAATCTTTCTACGTCGTATAGTCAGATATGTTTGTCAATTTGATTCCAGATACTATCTATAATAAATAATCATCCAATTTATCCCCTGAATTGAGTTTTTAAAAAATCATTGTTTGTTTAGGTGATTACGGATTGCTATTCATTGAAAGTACTTTTTTTCAACGTCAATTTTTTTTCCCCTACAAAATTACAGCTAAAAGGAATTTATAAAAATATTGTCAAAACAAAAATTAAAAAAGAAAATTGTAAAAACTATTTGCATTACATTTTTCAAAAAATATAAATAATGATAGCAGGTATGACTGTAACTATAAACCGGAAAATTGGACCAAACTGGTAAGCCAACCAAACTGATGATTTGGTTCGATTTTTTGTTCAAATTGGTCCGGTTTGGTTTTTAGTTTTTAATTTATAGGCACCAAACCGGACTGAATTGGTATAAGTTAACCCTAAAAAATAAAATCGGCTAGGAGGAGCTCAACTCTTTATTTACTTAAAAAATCTTTTTGAAAAAATGTTACTATTGGACCATTACAATTAGACTTATCTCATAGTACCTAAAATATTCTTTAAAAAATTTAAAAAAATCATTAAAATATTTGATCCATTACAATTGGGGGTTTTTTTTTTTTTTACATTTTTTTTGAAATATGGGATTGGACCCAAACAAATCGAAAATTGGACTAAATGGATATATCTCTATTCGATTTGTTATTTGTCCAAATCGAAATAACCGGTTTGATCTGAATTTTTTTTAAAAATCGAATCAACACCCCTAATCGCAAGAGTAGAGGAGTGTACCCCCTTTTTCTGAATTTAATTCATCTACCAAAAGTAGAATTTCTTTTATTTGGTCCGCTGAATGGTTCTTTTTTCCCGAAGTTTATTTATTTGGATACTCTCAAGTGTCATATGGGCTTCAAGTTTTGATCCGTGGAAGAAGCAAGGTTGCTTTCCCGACCCGCTTCAAGTGTACTATCTTCACAAGACCTGATTTTACCCGACCCGCTTCTATTTCTGATGAGTTGCGCTCTCTCTCTCCCCCGTCCCGCAGCTGCGAGAGTCATCTGAGCCTGAGGGAGGATACAGTGTTGCCAACTGCCCAATCGCCTCTTCTGCAAGTAAGGAATCTCTCTCTCTCTCTCTCTCGTACGGGATGAATATCTTTCTTCCTATAATTTGAACATGCCCAAAAGAGATAAAGAAGTAAATGGTTTTAAACGCTAGTATGCCCAAACCCACCCAAGACTATATGCCCACGATTTTTTTTTTAAGTTGGAATTACGTGTGTTTATTTGCGGCTGTGTAACTGATTATATGTATTTCGGTAGTAGATACACATTGGTGTAAAAGTGTTAGGAACTATGATCGCCGAGTAAAAATTGATTAGAAGTATGATTGCCAGAATAGACGGTAATGTGGTTGTCAAATGCTTCAAGACGGTGTCCCCTTGGAATTGAGTAGCTTCATTTCTGTTGTTTGGCGTATAAGAATTTATGTTCCGTCCAAATGCACAATACACGAGGGTAAGAAAAAAGTGAAATGGTTGGTTTAATCTCATCATAACCTAGAACCATAAGTACCAATAGCTGCAGTGATCAGCCATCTCCGTGAATGGAAATAGTTATAGATGATTTATTTGTGCATTTGAATATTGATGACAATAATGCTTTTATTGGGACTGGATGATACATACGAAATTTTGGTTTTGGCTGAACTTGATGTCCTTCAGTTACGATTACTTCTACATCAATGCTTCTGTTTTTTAATGTTTTCCCTTGTTTAGCAATTAAGTTGTTAATTTCGGTTTGGAGCAAAAGTGTGTCTTTTTCTCAGAGTCAGTTGACATACAACTGGACAGATGGGTTTCCCGCACTTTGCACGTCCTAAGGGACCGGATGGAGAGTCAAGCCCTAACCTTTATGTGGCCAACTGTGGACCAGCTGTGGGACTTTCTTTGGACACTATTGCATCAGTTTTCAGTTCCTTTGGAGAAGTGAAAGGAGTGTTTGCAGCTGATGACAGCGGTGCTCGTGTCATTGTTTCTTACAATGAAGAGAGTTCTGCTCATGAAGCTTTAAAGGCTTTAAATGGATGTCCTTGTCCTGATCTTGGAGGTCGTTTCTTGCACATTCGGTATTCAGTACTTCAAGCTCCTAAACAGGTACAAAATAGGTGCGTTTTAGACAGTTAGACTAGTTTATTTTTTTGTTCTTGAAATTTATTAGGCACTTCTAGGTAGCTTTGTTTTTTTATTAACACAGGAGTATAGATTTCTCTATAGTAAATTTGCCTTTATAATGGGCTCAATTTGTTATGAAGTAGTTAGTACTTACATTTGAAGCAACATGCATACTTGTGTACTTAGAGCATCTCCAACAAAGATGTCAAATCCAATGCGGCAATTGAGGTTTCAAAAAATGACATCAAAACTAACTCCAACAAAAATGTCAAAAGTATTGTCAAATCTTATGTGGCAATTAAAAAAGACTATTTGATGTCAAATTTGACATCAAGTGTCAAATGCCTTTTTGTCTTAAATGCCCCAATCTTAAATGTATTTTACCTTAAATGTCTCAATTTGGCATCTTTGTTGGAGATGAAAAAATTTGAGTGTTCAAATTAAAGATGTCAAATTGCCACATAGGCCATCAAAAAAATTTGACACCTCAAAATTTGACATCTTTCTTGGAGATGCTCTTAGTATATACATTTGGCTCATCTGAAGCAAAATGACTCGAATTTACCAAATTGGGGCTCCTGGTGATGTACAAAGTACCGGGCTCATAGAACTCATATAATTTGGATGGAATTAGATGTGCATCCTGTTTTGGTACTTTATTTGTTTGTTGTTGTCATTAAATAAGTCTACCTTTTTGTTAGGTGTATATGAATAACTCAAATCCAGTAGCTTTGATAGCATCAGAAGTGAATATTCCAGGCCTTTACTTGTGGCATGACTTTGTCACTGTTACGGAAGAAGAGGTTGGTAGGGGTTTTTTGTGGGTCTTCAGCAGTACTAGGTCTTGCATTGTTCATCTCCTGTTTATGGGTTGGATGGGGTACCATCACAAGAAGCTTCTTGGGCCTAACTTGGGGATAACATTTTCAGGAATTGCTGGCAGCAGTTGATGATAGGCCTTGGAAAAACCTAGCGAAAAGAAGGGTTCAGCATTATGGCTACGAATTTTTGTATGAAGTAAGTGATGATATGAGGAAAAGTTTGTGAACTAGTCTCCCGAAACTTGCAAAGTCATGTTGCAGTTTCGTATTTTCTTATACCGGTGTGGTCTACTGGCTGGTTAGAGTTACAAAAAGGGTCTACTAACTAGGCTAATGGTATTTCTGCCCTATAGCACTGTGATAAAAGACTAAATTGAATGGCTAAGAGTTGTATTTGCTTTTTTCCCTACTTTTTTACAGACAAGGAACATTGATACAAGGCAACACATGGGTGAACTTCCCTCCTTTGTTGCTCCCGTGCTTGAACGAATCTCGTCGATTTCAGATGTCGATGATGTTGCAACCATAGCTCTGGACCAACTCACGGTGGGTAATGATCTGCTTGTAGTTTGTGATCTGTCTCCGTAGTTATACATTTTATCTAAATGTAATTCGGTGTATTCTATTCTAGGTAGGGAGCATTAGTTTTTCCATGACAAATATGTCAAGCCTTTGACACTTTGTGCTTCTAGCTTTCGTTATGGTTCTTAGCATTTGCGTGCTCATTAAAATTATGACTAACTTTATGTGCAAGTTGCTTCAGGTGAATGAATACCCGTCTGGGGTGGGCTTGTCCCCACATATAGACACCCATTCAGCATTTGAGGAACCAATTTTCAGCCTTTCCTTAGCGGGGCCTTGCATCATGGAGTTCAGAAGGTATTCAGAAGGTGTTTCCGTTCCAAAACCTGATTCAGGTACAGACAGCAAAGTAGAAAACCCTTACAGCAGCTCAAATTTTGTACGGAGGGCTATTTATCTTCCCCCTCGATCACTACTATTGTTATCTGGGGAGGCACGATATGCTTGGCACCATTACATTCCACACCATAAGGTATATCTTGCTATTTGTTATCGTCAACTCTTCAACGGTTGGACATTGTCGATTATTCACACATATTCCATATGGTAGTTGTAGTGGATACGTACAAGTTTCTACCTTCGGCCCAACACATGCTCGGTCCATCCCGGCTACGGATGGGCTGGATTGAGCCTAGCTCATCAGTTCATATGAACTGTGAGGTTTGGTGAGCCCACCTAGCGTGCCTCAAGCCTTGTCGGGCGCACAACTTGAGACTGGGTTAAACCTCCTTATACGATCGGCACACAGGATAGATCATGGGATTAACCTCCCAAGTAACACTGCTTAGTCGTGTTGCCATGGGCTCGATGCTTGACACGACCAGAGCATGGTGTGTTTCCCACATTGTGGGCAGTTGCTTGAGAAGACGTGGGGACGTTGCAGTTGCAGGACGTGGGAGCATTGGCGTCCGATTCGCACAGACATGGGTTACATGGCGGAAGTGCCGTGACTTGCGGTCCACGGCACTACATTTTTGGCCGGTGCTCTATTGGGTTTCTCTATAAATAGGGTCAAGGGCACCTCCATTCTCAGTTATGCACAAAACACACTCAAGTTTTCAGTTGGTTTAAGCATCGGAGTACCCGCCAATGACCCAACCCGTATCGGCACTAATTTAGAGTTGCCTGTTTTGCAGCAAAGCGAAGGAACATCAAAGGTCAATGGAGAAGTACCTAAGTAGGATTCAGACTCCACAGTAGGTAGTTTCTTAGATTGTGGAAAACCATATTCTTGGCTCTTCCTGACTTTCGGTGTCAATTGGTAATTTGATTTGTTTAAACTTTGACCTCCCTCTAGCCCACCAAGAGCATTTGTTGACTCCCAACGTAGATATAAACTAAACCAGGGTTTGTTTCCGTAGTTTTTGATTTGCAAAAACTGCGGTCAGTTGCAAATTTTTGGCTGGTCTAGATCTGCCTTCTGTGTCATACTGTGTTTTATTTGTTTGTTTTGTATTTTGTTTTCACAGAATCAAGTAATCTGATTTTTTTATTTAAAAGAAATCATGAAGGGAAAACCTGAATAGTAACGGACTAAGTAGAAACATTAACAAAATCTGTTTTATTTTCCTTAAAACTATAATCTTTCTAAAAAACCTAAAACAGAAGCTGATTTTTGTTTTCCTTCCAACAAAACACACTGTTGTTGATCTCAATACAAAATAAGAATCTAACTTTTTTTTGTTTTTGAACGGGAAAAGAAAATAGTACCCTTGAGTGTATGATTAGTATACTAACTTATATGTGAGTTTTGAGGGCCTCGTAGATGAATTTCATTCCTGCCAGTTACCAAAGATAAACTCCATTTCTGCTGTATGATTAATAGAGTTGTATGAAGCGCATAAGAGAGCTTTATTTTGGGAGAAAGGCAAAAATTCGGATATGAAAAAAAAGTATGGAAGAAGCAGAACTGGAAGAGCTTTAACATCTCTTTATTGCTACTTTTCCTCTTCTTTCTCTCATCTCTGTTATGGAATATTTCCTTCTCTATTCACTGCTATATGAATCTCGTCCTAAATATCAATAATGCTTTGTTTTGCAGATCGACCTCATTAAGGATAGTGTGGTCAGAAGGGGTTCAAGGAGAGTATCCTTCACATTTCGTAAGGTATGCGAATTCGCTTCTCTGTCTGGTCTCCATCCGCTAGACTAACTTTTCACTTTGTTTATATGCATATTGTACATGTTATAGTCTTGAAGATTTGGATAGATCTATATGAATATATGTAGATGGGGTAAGTTGATTATTCTCACTCTTGCAGGTCAGGAAAGGGCCTTGCAACTGTGAATTTCCCCAGTGCTGTGATTCGCAGAAATAAAAAAGGGCGGTTTGCGTACTGACGAGAGATGGATTCTGGAAATGCATAACGGCATCAAACCAGCAAATAGAATTCGCACGGGATAGATTAAACCAATAGATGGATTTATATTAGGAAGGTTGTCACTGTGGAGCAACATAATCTTGAGTTGAAAAATTCTGATTGTTTGAAAACTACGGCCGGTTTTTTAGCTGTCAAAATTTTAGAAGAGATATGGTAGAGATATTGTGAGAAGGGAACATAGTAAAAGATTGAATACTGCATTTCATTGAATCTACATTACATTACATATCCATGGTCTAAATGAATCTCCATTACATTTTTTGAAGATTGATCATATTTTTGTTTTCTTGAATTATCTTTTTACTTTGTGAGAAATACTACCTGTCGAAAAGATTGAGTTGATTTTCTAGGGGTGGGGAATTATCTTTTTACTAGAAAAGTCATTCTGACGTGTTTTTACTGTTGGAAAAAAAAATAATATAATTTGACATTGTCAACGTAGTGACGAAAGAACAATCAAATATTGTTTTCAATATCTGAATAGCTAAATACAGTTGTAACAAACATGTTTGGTTAATTTTATCCTAATTTACGGACTTTTGAATATATTAAAAATGTAATGTTATTAAGTAAATGTGAAAAGAGACTTACATTCTTATTTATAAGTAGCGAAAAAAAATTATATTTGATAGAAATCACATTAGGCAATTTTATACCAATCAGAAGTCATGGAAAAAATAAGACCAACAGAATTGACAAATTTCAACTAGATCAGTATTTGTGGCTAAAAAATAATAAGATGATGGGATTTTTAATTTGTAAAGATACTTAAAAAATAATTTTAAGTAAAGTAAAGAATTAGACCAGAAAGTTCAGGCTTTTATAATCAGAAAGTTTGACCACTTTTGAAGTGGCTTATAAGCAAAGAAAAGGAAGTAAAGAATTAGACCAGAACATGTATATGAAAACTGAATGAATGTGTGAGAGAGTTTGGCATACAACCACTTGGCTTTGCTGGGAGTATGGTGGCTTCTTCAATCGTTTCTGTTTTCATTGGAAATTGGCAAGTTGAGTCATGTAATAGGAATGGCTTTCTCTCGCTCAGATCTTATGAATCTTTCCACCCCTATTAGGCAAAAGGGCTTTCGAGATACCAAACAGAGGAAAGTTAAATTATCTATCAAATTGAGCAAGACAATAAGGTTCAACGAAGCATTTGTGGTTGCACTGGAACTTCGCTCCAATATAGAGTTCTCGAGCGATTAAAAAACTACCCCGAACTTTTTGATCGTATTCAGACTCCCCAGTTTTGTCTTCGAGAAGGCCCAGAAGCCAGGTAAGGCCAATGGGCTCAGAAGAAGAAAGGGTAGAGAAAGGCAAAAAAGAAGAAGCATTTATGTACCTAGGAAGGTAATAGAAAGTGGATAGAGAATCTCTCATAGATCTTCGAGGGAAGTCGACATTGGCGAAGTGTTCACCGTGACAAAACATTTGTTCGACGTAGGCAAAAAGCCAGAGTTGAAGGAAGCAGATGGGTCCACCCTGACTTTGGTGATTGGGTTTCACTATAAATTATGATCCCACTCTATAGATGTGACCTAAAAAGTAGGAGGCAAAGTCGAAGGAGATTTCTGAGAATAGGACAGAGGCCAATAGAATAAATTCTGCCATAACCTTCTTTCCAGAATTGCATAGAAACATGCTTACAAAATGTGTAGAGAATAAAAGCAAAGTATTCCCTCTTATTTACTTCACCAGTCTTTCTTTCAGCCAAAATGAAGTTGCCATAAGCACTTTCAGAAATGACAAATTCAGAGGGAAAAGTAATTGGTGGATCAACAATGTCAAATTGTGGGTCAAAAGGAATGAGACCAAGGAGTAAAGGAGACGTCCATGACGGTAAGGGCCATTATTCTGCAATATTATGAGCAAAAAAACGTCCTAGAATGATTTTTATGAAAATAACATATTTCATATCTCTCCCTAATTTGAATTAGATAGATCCAATTCAAATTTTCTGAAATCATGCCTACACTAGAAAGATATATGTCAAATCTCATAATAAAAGCAAATTAAGCAAACATGGTAATCAGAAGATTAAATAATAACGCACGATTTTAACTGTGACAAAAACTTATGTGGCAACTAAAATTAGAACCTGATTCAAAACAAAAGGCGATAAAAGTAAAAGTTCCTTAATTAAGTTTGTACTCCTAAATAAATAGTGATAAATAAAAAGTTCTAAATTCTTGCCCTACATCACTAATCCCACCAAACATAAGAGGCAGTTTGGTTTGGGATTTATTGGGACTTGAAATGCAAAGAAAAGACGTAGATAAGAAAACTAAAGTTAAAATAAGGTTTTTCTGCACGATACCAAAATTCCTACTTAAATTTCACTTCAGATGGCCATCACATAATAGATACTGCCTTCTACAATAATCAAAAAAGAGGACAAGTTTCAGCTCATAGCAATGTGACTTAAACCAGAGAATAATCACACCCAAAATGAGAGTCCCACCACTGTTTGGTCGCGAACAGTGCGATTCAAGGGTGACAATTATGTACATGAATGTCGTGAAAATTCTCGGCTGAATGCGAATGAGCTCATTCAAACTCTAGACCACATTCAAGCAAGCCTTACCGTATGAAATGATCATCCCACTTCAATCCGACAGCACATTTAACTCTGACCTCGAGAAACTGAAGCCAATGCTGAGCTCAGTGCAAGGGGAAACCTTTTCCCATTTTATGACTTTGGGTTTGAGCTTCACCCGCCATTTTCCCCAAAATATAACTTGGTTCTTGATTATCCCAGCACGAATGAAGAGATCAGTTCCTTGAAACCTCAAAAACCTATCTCATTTCTTCCAAACTACAATTATGAATCAACTATTAACAAGGAAAAAGGCAATCCTTGGCTACTAAGAACGTAGAACACACTTGGCATATTCAGCAGCTCAACTCCAACCATGTGTATGATCCTCTTGACCAGTCATAACTTTGAAAACCAGCACTAGTGCAAATCAGGGTTCCAGCTCACCTGCAGTATCTCCTGCAAAAGAGAAGTTTAAAAGAAAAGTAAATTACAGTTCTGTGCATATTCTTTTCCTATAGCGATGCCATGTATTTAAGAATTACTCCCAGCATAGAGGCTAAATCAAAAGTCGTCATCAATACTTTAAGGACTCACTTACCATTGTCAAACTACAAAGTATTATGCTAAATTATTGTCAAAAGAAATGTTGTACAATGAAGCCCAAAGACTATGCAAACACCACTTATTTTGACTTCTTTTCCTAAATAATCACCAGACAGCTAACATGTTCCTCCTGTTCGGATATCACCATACCACTGTTACAGAACACAATCCCACATCTCTTGGGTACGCAATGGGTTATCACTAAGTATTAAGTCCACCTAACAGCTTTAGCTTTTGGCTTGGATCTAAAGTTTCTACAGCCACAAACCTATATCAGTTCATGATATCATTTTTTGAAAATAAAGAACACGATCAGTTGATTTCCATATGTATTGCTAATGGTTCATAAGAAAATGGAATTGAATAAAAAGGGTGGAGCGGAACAATTATGGAGTATCCAAACACCAGTAAACTGAACCAAACTAAAACAAAAAATTACAAACCTAAGGTCATACCATGCATGCTTTTAATGAAGTAATCCAATTCCGGGAAGCATATTGTTCCTTGGACAAAAGGTGATGGCTGTTGATACACAAAGAACAAAAAGCAGTGACGATCAGGATCATTTCTTGGCTTTGAAGTCTCAACTATCCTCACGAACCCTTCTCTATCATAACATGGAACAGCATTCTGCCCAGCTACTGTCAATCCTCGATCCCAGGCCGAATTTAAAACCTGAAGAACCAAAAAGATTTAACCAACACTCGTCATAAGCCTTACGAATGTACGAGCTATGAAATAACTAAAAAGCAACTTTAGAGAGCGTCCCCATTTACTCGAGCAACTAGAGCCAGGGGCATAGCTAGAATTTGACTTAGTGGGGCCAAAACTCAATAACTCACTCTTTTCCGACTCCTCCGCATCTCTTCTCTCTCTCTCTATTTTGTACCCGATTTTCCTCTCGTAGTCCTCTTCCCTCTTATGTGGCAATAAATACAGAACTTCTAAATGATAAGGGACATATACACAACATAGATGTCTAGTCAAGGATTATCTTAGGAAAATATAAAATTTTGATGGACAGAAAGTCATAGATAGGACTAGTAGCTTTGCTAAAATTTTATTGGGACAAATTGAAAGAACATATAAAATCCATAGGTAAATTGTAACTTCTTTTGTTGGGGAAAACATATCCAGAAATAAAATAAAATTCATCTGTGTAAATAGGGTTTGAGTGGGGTCTTTGCTGTAATGTAGGTCCTCCCATGACTCGAGCTCAGGTAACCTACTAGCGTTGCTCCACCAAGGAAGTACCAAAGCCTTGTGACTCAGACAGAAAGTTGAAGGAATGCAAATAAGGGGCAGCACCTGCCAACTCAAACCTTCTGGATCAGCCAATGCTTCATCAATCTCCTGACAAGGAACCTGTGGCCCTGACCAGACAAACTTCATTGTTGCCGAGTGTTTCTTAAGAACCTCAAAAACTGGAGAATACCCATCCTGGTTAGTAGGGTTATAGTATCCAGCCGTCAGCTCTGCCGCATGGCTTGTAGTTTTGTACCACCAATAGACAGCAGGAATCTGTACAAGAAGTATAATCTATTATCTCATATAGCAGAACCTCTAATAAATTAGAATTTCAAAGAAAGGGCAGTAAGTGATATGTTTGTGATCAACAGCGTAATCCTATCTAGATGCTAGGCTATTTTTAATCTCTTTTTTTTTTCCGGATAAGTAGCTACTTTTAATAAAGTACAGCATAGAAAGCAAATAGAAGTCTAGAAACCCACTAAAGCATCACAATTAACCTAGTTCTGGGGCAAAATAAACACCCTAGCCACCAGATACATTGCCATGTTGATCCTCGAGACATGTAATTTTCTCTCAACTGGGATAAACTCAATGATCTATGATTCTCAAATGTAGCTCATCCACAATTGTCCTTAAAGTACCCTTAAGTTGATAAGACTTCAAAGCTGGACCAGATTTCACAGGCATAGCCATCTCAATGATATGATATTATGCTGTATGGGCTTTATTTCCTGAATCAAAACCCGAAGGCTACACCTGATGACTATTTTGGTCGTGATAAAGTTGTTACCAACCAGATTCGCCAAAGATAGCACATAGAAAAAGATATTTGGATTGCATGGGCATATCTTTAAGTTCCATCACTAAGGAAGTTGAAACTTATGACATCAACACTCAAAAGGATTTTACATTTTCATTACATGTAATGGTAAATTGGCAAGGGCCAAAGTAGCATCTTTACTGAATAAAAACTTCATCAGGTTATAATACAATATACTCAACAGAGCATACATAATTTACCGTCCACCTTTGTAACAAGCAACAAATACGAATCACCATTCTAAATACTACATGCAATTTAAAAAATACCTTTACAACAATTCTTGTGTCCTCAAATGCAAGGCTTGCAAGAGATAAGACGCTATCAGCATGATCTCTTAAACACTGAGCATACCAGTGGAGGAAAAAGCGACCATAGTAGCTATCATAATCACCTCGTTCACAGAAGAAGCCTGTTTCATGTGGTCTAGAAATGTATTGACCAGCATTATCAGGTCCCCTGGCCCAGAATGAGTGACCACGCACTTTTGCAGCTTTGCGTAGATTTTGTTGCAAGTATTTGTCATAACACTGAAAAGTTCATAATATAGCCTTAGGATATGATCTTTTCCAGGACAAAACACCACAATAAGCATGAAAAGTCATTTTATAATACGAATCAACAAGAATTTGTCCGTTAATGCAAATTTCACATAATAAAGGTCCAAAAAAATAAATTAACTAGTCAAGCCAAGTGCATTAGAAAAGGTGTGGAGCTTTAAGAACCATTTCTCACACGCAGGTAAAGATTAAGAAATTTTCTCCTCCAGTTCACAAAGTCCGAGTGACTAGCTATTAAGTAGTGTGCCACATCTCACACATGCCAACAAATTCCAATATAAAATGAAGTTGAACTACCATAAAAACAGACCAGTACTGGGGGAACTGCTTGGAAAGGAAAGGTACTCTGGATATTCAAATGGGATGCTCCAGGGGGCGACATCTTTTGTGTTCACCTTTGAGACAGAAATGGGGTATCATCTTAAGCAATGAACTCATCCACAACGAGAAATGATGCACTCGCAACTAAAAGGATGCAACTATGCAAGCATTCTGAGTATCTTAGACTCAGATTGAAGATAGTGTTTCTATATAGGATGCTTAAAAGGAGAGAATCTAGCATGCCTACTATAAATTGGCTCGATGTATAGAGGAACGCAAACATAAGAATGTGGTTGAAATATGTTAGCAAACTCCTTTTTGAGGTAACAGAATTGTTATACTCATGAATCATGGTTATGATGCGTCTCCAGGACAGGAATGAACACTGTGTGGCCCTGTAAAGAAGTTTGTCAATAGTCAGATGAACAGTTATGTTTCCATAGGTGAAATTCTAAAGCTACAGTAGAAGGGAGATTAGAGAGCCCAGCCACGAAGACAATTCGTATTTGGATGGAAGTAATAAGAAAAGAAGAAGAACATTAGACAAACAAGCACAGGACGACAGAACTCTGAGAGGACCAAATAACATAAGAAAATGAAAGTATAAAGATCTTTAAAGGAAAATAAAGTTTAGAACTTTAGATGATCCCATACCATTGGGTACTTACCCAGTTGCATAGTTAATCGACTGAACCATCAAACCAACGACAAGCTTGCGTGGTAATAGGTTTTACAATTCCAGTGCTTTGAGCAAATCAAGACATCCTAGCATGTGTTTCAAGTTTCAAAAGTATTGTTATCAGATATTAATCAAAGTGTTTAGGGTTAGTTCATAACTTTACCCTAACTCAGATACATTACACACACACACACAAGGTAAATAGAAGCACATACCCTAATACTAAAAACACACACATATTACAACAACTCTTAACACTCCCTTGAAACAGGACATAGATATCAGGTAGACCCAGCTTGTTACATAATTGCTCTAATATCGTGTCTTACATAATGGCTTGGAGAAGATATCAACCAGTTGAGCACTTATGGGCACAAAGGAGTAGCAATCACACCACTATCCACCTTCTCTCGAACAAGATGAAAATCGATTTCGATGTGTTTGGTCCTCTCATGAAACACATGATTAGATGCAATAGAAATGGCTGCTTGATTATCAAAATACATATTCATGGTCACCTGCACACCAAAGCCTATCTCTTCAAGGAACAACCTTACCCACGTAATCTCACTTATTGTGTGTGCTTTGGCACAATATTCAACTTCTGCACTAGATCTTGCAACAACTGTTTGCTTCTTACTTTTCTAATTCACAAGATTACCACCTAGTAAAACACATTAACCAGTAGTTGATCTCTTGTCAGAAGGTCCTCTAGTCCAATCCGAATCAGTAAATGTCTTAACGCATAAGTGACCACTGGCTCGATAAAACAAACGGCGTCCTGGATTAGCCTTAAGATACTTCACAATATGAAGAACAACATTCCAATGAGGGACTTGACGTGCAAACATACACTGACTCACCAAGCTAAATGCAAATGAAATATTAGCATGCGTGATGGTAAGATAATTCAACTTAAGATACTGATCAGGACTAGGTACCAACTCCCTCTAATAAACACGCAATGTGACATCGGGATACATAGGAGTATCCATAGGTCTCGAGCCCAATAAACCAGTCTCTTCTAAAATATTCAGAACATACTTGCGCTGAGACAAACTAATTCGTCCTAAGAGTCTATGACCGAGCCACTTCAATACCTAAAAAGAATCGTAGTTTGCCCAAATCCTTAGTTTGAAATTGTCGTTGTATGAATTTCTTCAACTTGACAATGCCTTGTTAATTGTCCCCCATAATGATGATATCATCCACATAAACAATTAGAATATTTTCCTCCGATCAGATGTGAGAAAAAAGACTGACTGATTTGATTAACAACGACACATGCCAAACTGCAAAACATCATTATTAAACTTGCCAAACCAAGCTCTCGGAGACTGTTTGAGCCCATAAAGTGCTTTGTGAAGTCGAGATATCTTATTACACTCCTCATGAGCAACAAACCAACATATAGACCTCCTCAGCAAGATCACCATGTAAAAAAGACAAACTTAATATCGAGCTGAAATAAGGGCCAACCAATTTTGGCAGCAAGAGAGACGAAGAGCCAAACATAGCCAATCGTGGCAACAGGAGAAAAAGTCTCAACATAATCAACACCATAAGTCTGAGTATAGCCCTTGGCAACACCCGAGCTTTGTACCGCTCGACAGATCCATCCGGATGATATTTGACAGTAACCACCCAACGACAGCCAACCGTGATTTACGAGGAGGACGAGAAACCAACTCTGAAGTATCATTGTGGTGAAGAGTCGACATCTTATCCTCATAGTTGTCCGCCACTAGGACACAGATAAGGCCTCATGAACAGTGTTATGAACAAAGACAGACGAAACATAAGTAACAAATGCACCCAGCGAGGGTCACAAGGGATCATAAGAAACATACTAGGTGATGGGATGAGAAGTACAAGTACGAATTTACAAAAAGGCAGGAGGAAGAGAGTCGAGGTAGAGGGGGATCTGGCAACGAAAAAGAAGATGGCACAACAGGAATACAACTCCTGAACCCAAAATCATACAAGTTTGACAATAGACAAGAAAACTAAGGTACCACTTATTTGCAACTCCATACTGTTGCACAACCTAACACGAATTTGAGCATCCTCAACATACCAATCAGCATACTTTGTATCAGACTCTGTGGGAGGATCATCTGTCAGGAAATGATATTGATTCTTGCCCATAAAATACAGCACAACAAACAACCTTCACTCACGGAGCATAATTTTTTCCGTTTAACAGTGTGGAAGTGACAAACACCATATAAGAACTAGATAAACTAGAAGGAGCAGTAAAACTATAGGCCACGATGAACAAAACAAGAAAATAAAGGCAGCCCAACTAACAAGGGATCAACAACCTACTAATAAACAATCAACAATTGAACACAGGGCAATAAGCATAAGAAGATTCATTACCAACAACCAGGAGAAAGTAGAAGAACAACCGATCTGGACTCTACACTTGCGATTCAACCTCCCACAAAGAAACTTGAACAAGACATGACCAGAAAGTCAAACCAAAAGCTTCAACAGATTTGAAAATCGATCCAAATAAAGGCGCTAGGTAGGGTTTCGATCATAGTGAACGATCGCGCTCGGTTTCAGATTGAATTTTGATCACGATTTAGGGTTTCAGATATGGAATGGATTTTGACCTTGACATAGGGCTGCGATTTAGGGTTTCAAGGTAGGGTTTTTGATTTGGAACGAATTTCGCAATTTAGGGGATCGATTTAAGAGTTCGCGATTAGGGTTTCGCAATGTGGAATGGATTTCAATTAGGGGTTTGATTTAGGGTCACAATTTAGGGTTTTGATTTGGGGGTTGGAACTCTGGTCGATCATTACCAACAGAGGCGACTAGGGTGACAGCGACGGAGATGGCAGCAGAAGGTGGCAACAGCAGCGGCTACTGGTTAGGGTTTAGGTTAGGGTTGGGGCTTGGCTCTGAAACCATATCATCAAAGATTAATCAAAGTGTTTACGGTTAGTTCATAACCTTACCCTAACACATACATCATATATAGGGAATGAGTACAAGGTAAAAAGACACATATGCTACAATAACTATTAACAAGTATCAAAACAATAATTTTTGTGGTAAGGTCTCTTGCATGGTGTGTCCCAAAGTTGTGAACTGAGTTAACACAAGTTTCCTTAGGCCTTGTTTGATTCGGAGATTAAAACAGAAGGGATTAACAATCCTAGATTAGTAGTACTGGATTATTTATCTTGGCACTAATTTAGTCATGAATTCTACACAATTCCCTGTTTGATTCTCACAGGATTAATATCGGAATATCTCATGCATAGGCCAATCTCATGTTTGGCTCTCTCAATAAATTTTGGATTTAGTTTTAGGTCTCTCTCAACCATTTTCTTCTATTGCTTGATTATAAGGTCACATACAACTTGAAATTAAACTATTTTTCAAATCTGCAGAGGTGACATGCAATTCAACTTTAAATCAAACAATTTTTTAAATCTGCAATCAAATTTTTAGCAGAAATCTATTGGAAAATAAAATGAAAAGTAAAAAAGCATAATAAAGTTTAAAAAAATGAATCGTTGATAATCTAGCGTGGAAGACCACTACAACATAGACCAAATGGGTTCCAAAAAAATGCACAGTTGAACGGAGAATTGTGAGTTATGATTGCGTTCATGAACCCAAATTGAATAGGGTTAAGTTTATTTCGATTGTCTCATGAAAAAATAATATCAACGTTAAAGATTATCATTGTTTAGTCGGGATTTTTAGTTAAATTGGTCTGATTCGGTTCGGTTTGGTGTATTGCAAAAAATCAGTTCAATCTTGGTTTTTTAGCCCTACAAACTAGACCGGACCGGATCGGACCAGACCAAATTAGACTGGAATAAAACAAATATCAATTTTTTTTGTAATAGGTATCTTTTTGTACTACGTATTTCTTTGTAATATGTATTTTTTATAATCTTTATTTTTTAAATCTTCTACAATATGTGTTATTTTATATTGAGCTTAGCCTCTTGGTATTCACATATTTATTTGCGAATCGAAAAATTAAATTTTTTTTTTTATATTTGGTTTGATCTAACCAAATCGAAAACCGAACTGAACCAAACTGATGTCGAAGAAACCAAACCAAACCAAATCGAATGAAAAAATTATAAACCAAAATTTTCCGTTCAGTATGAATTTTTTCTCCGGTCGGGACCAAACCAGACCGATTATACCCCTAAGAGAGAGAGAGGGGAAGCGGCAAAGAATTAAGGAAAAAAATAGGTATGTTCTAGGATTTTTTATTTTAGTGACAATTTAATTAACAGTCCATATTTTTTTATCCCGGATTAATAGTCCTAACACCCCCACCTCCCCGCGGGCCTGCGTGGGGTAGATAACATAATACCCCCCATGTAGGGATTATAATAATCCCGGATTATTAATCCTAGACAACAAAATGGGAACCAAACAAAGGAAAACATGGGATTAGGCACCTTTAGTCCAATCCCAGGCGCCTAATCCCCGAATCAAACGAGGCCTTAGTGTATGATCAAGCCTTTAGCCAATGAAGATCAGGTGGATGAAGAATGTATCTTAATCTTCTCATCCTGATGAAGCCTTGATAACTATATCATTCCAAAACTGAATATCAAGAAAAATAATTTACTTAATGCCAAACTGTTGGGATATGACTGAGAAATTACTAATATCTGTACAAACTGATACCGAAGCCTAAGATTTGAAGGGAGCAATATTTTATAATAGCAACTTTCAAAGTTCCTTTGAAGTTCGAAATTGTATTGCATGTTTCTGAAGGCAGAAACCATTGTCCTAAATGGAACCATTATTGGATTGGCCACCATCCCACAAATAACATTGTCAAATGCTGATTTTACACCATAGTGCGCCCCCTTCTAAGTAGGACTTCCACTTCAATTGTCCTATTATACAAAAATTGGCCTCACCACAAATGCCAATCTGTAGGAATCAAAATTTATATTTTGTAGCAGGAGTGTTACAAGTTGAAAGAAGAGCAAAGGAGATCCTATTACAGTAAGCTTTTGGATTAAAAATACCAATATGTTTGTGTCTCGGACTCAAATTGATATTCATAGCAGGAGGGTAACAAGATTAAAGAAGCAATTGGAGATTCTATTGTAGTAAGACTCTAATTTATCCACCCACTAGTGCGGCTACACTAGGAACTGTTAGGTCTATGAAATGTACTGAGACTGTAATATGCATAATAGGGTTTTTCTTAATGGATACCTGAAACTCACCAATCCCAGGGTATCTCCATCCCATCCTTTCTGAGAAAGAAGGGTACTTCAGCTCCCCAGAAGGTCCCAAACCAATTTCAACTTCAGAGATGAGACCCTCCATGAAAAAGTCATCAAACTCTGTCCGAAAGCTTCTCATGAAATCAAAATAGACCTGAAAATAGACCAAGATCAATGATTGAAAAGTCAAACAAAGAAAGGATGAACTAAGAATCCACCAAAGTTAGTCCCGTTGAACTGAAAACATATATACAAGTCAAAAGGACATCTACTGTTCGACCTTCAAAACGAGTAATTGATTAATAAGAATTCGGCTTAAAATTCATATCTGCAGGGCACGAACCAATCATCACCAAAATACACAGCAAACAGTTCAGGGATGAATATGGAGCAGCACTGGGAAAATTAGGTATTGAATGTCAATAAATTAAGCCCAGTAGATAAGAAAGGGTAAAAGCGCCGAAAAATATTATCAAGTAGGGGTGTTCAAATACCCGCTCAATCATCAAACCGTTCGATGCAATCCAACCCAATGACAAACGGATGGATTCAAGCCAGTTAGCAGTTGGTTGTCTGAGGTTTCATGCGTGGCACTTTCAGATTTGCTATTGAGATTACCCTGCCACGTACAGCTATCTCTTCATCTAGTCTTTCTTCACAGATAAATTCAAACAGAAGAATCTAGAACATAACGCTCTTCATGTACTCCCTCTTCTCTCTCACGAACATCAGAGGGGTTGACCACTTTTCCTCCATAGAGGCATGTGGCATGTTAAACCTTGTAGGAACCTGGAACAGTCTATTTCACAAATCTGAACTGGGGCGGCGAGTCCTCAACTGGACTGGAGTTGGATGGCTACTGGATGTTTCTGTCTTCTTCTCCCCTCTCTGTCTCTGATCTGCCTTACCTCACCTTGAGAACCTATATAACCAGACTGAATCCGAGTGATCCAATTAATTTAGGTTTCAAACTGTACAAGGGTCAAGATTGGATGGATGCTCAGTTCCAAACCCAAAGTGGTCGTCGGTTTGGGCAACGGCCTGGCAGCAAACCCGACACGACTGGACCCGTGCTCACAGACCAGAGACAAGAACACCAGAAGAGATTTCAAGGTTGCATTCAATAAATATTAACTAAAAAGAACCGAAGATGAGATGAAAGTGTAAGATTTTTAACTTGATTTGGGCTCAACCAAAAAGTCAGTGAAATACGACAACATAATAAATCTGCAACTGAACATAAGAAAGCCCAGAAACAAATAAGGCATGGGCGAGTAAAAAATGATATAACTTTACAAATTCTGCTCCAAACAAGATGAGATGGACAAGTATCAATACATACCTCTATACCGGTTCTTCCTTTCAGCACTCGTTCTTTGTCAATGCCCCAAGATAGGCATTCTGTGTTTCTCCTTCCTTCACGGTCAGTGAAGAATATGTCTGGGTTCTCTTTCCCAATCTCCAAAACCCACTGGGGGAGGGAGATCAGTACACCACCGGAATCATTTCCTCCAAACTCATGGAATGCCATTACAACCTTTAGAAATAGGAGACACAACAACAGTCATTCGGTCAATATCCCAAGATAGCATCTAAAAAGCAATAAATAGAATGAAAACAAATCCAGAAGAGAGATAATCAGATTATCACTGCCAGACCACATCTGTAGAGTCATCGACTGCAGTGGATATAACACAAAGCTAATATGTAATGCATCTTGAAACTTGATGTGGACCATGAAAGAAAACTAATAGTAAAGCTACGGTGGCACGTTTCAGGCATAATAGCAAGTATAATTATTGAATAAATTTACTTCTCATAAACCAATGAAATGACGTATATTTGTGAGTCTAAGGGGAAAAAAACAAAGAAAAGTAAATTATTCAATGACCTGCAATTTTAGTTTGAATTCTCGAATGATAGTAAACAGTGCCCTATATCCGGACCATTCATACTTCTGGGGGGTCCATGCTTCAACAACACCCCACCAACAATCTACGACAACACCATCTACATGTAACGACTTCAGATGCCTCAACTCCTGTCTAACACCTTCAGGATCAAGCAACGGGCATAAATTGGTGATTACACCAGTCTGTCATAGAAAACTAACCAATTATTTGTAGGAGGAAAAAGAAAGAAAATAAAGCAAAGAAAACTTAAGCGTTTAAACTTGAGATTTTTTTAACAGGAACGGCAAATTAAACACAAAAAATAGACAACTAAAGCAAGAAAAGCATCCACTTACAAGCATCACGTAAACAGGGACATATGAAGTTCCTGTAAAATCAGCTCCATGCACCCTTGAACCAACCTCGCACATAAGCTGCAAGAATTAACCATTTTACCAAAGGAGTTCACCTTGTACAGGTAATAGCATCTACAAGTCCCCATTCCCCAAATAATACCTAGACTAAATTAAGCACCCATCCAGAAATTTACTCAAACATCATTCTTGGATAGTGGATATGTTACCACTGATCTGAGAACTCTCCCATGCTATTGCTCAATAATATGATTACTTAAGCTTATCTCATATTTTACCTTTTCCTAAACTGTTTTACCTTTTCCTAAACTGAAATGGAGCAGGGCAGCAGCAGCTGATCACACAATCAAATTCGAAAAGATTTTCCATCAGCATAAAGGACTACATTGCAACTGTAAGCTCTTTCCAGTTGCTCATGAGGCAATCTATAAATACATACCTCTAATAGAACTTATCTTTGGCAAGTGTATACATTTTGCTCCCGATTGCAACATCACTTGTATCATAGGCACCCTACTCTTATAGATTTTGCTCTTCATCGCAAGTACCGAAAAGTAAAAATAAAGCAAAGATTACCAATAAGCTGTAGAATGGCCATAGGAGATAGAAATTCTAAAGGAGGCGATGGAAATTCTGAAGGAGGCGGACAGTTTACAGTCCAACCCAACCTGCCTTGTATATCGAACTATATGGTATAACCCATCTCTAGCAATTAATCAACCAATCAAAATACTTTTCTGGTGTAGTATTCAAAAACAAGCTGCCAGCTAGAGATTTAGGAGGATCTTTTTTGGTATGGGTAGTGGTTCACTAGCATCATAAGCTGGCTATGAAACTTTCACTTCCAACTGGATACCAAGCAAAAGTCTACACCGCCTCTTCTTGCTCTGTAGGTCGAGTTCTTCCGGAATTAATAGGCCAGTTGAATATTTGAGAGACAAAAAATCCATTATTTGAAAAGTCGGGGTGGGATCACACTCAATTGAAAGGAAAAACCTCTACGTTAGGAATATTGGTTTCTTTTTATATCAGATGTTCTGATATTACTGTTTTGCAAGTTGAAGTTATGGGAACTAAAAAGCGTTCTGGACTGCCAAAGTCTAACATTGTATCAAGAGTTTCATATACAATAAAAGCAAAGTCGATTTTATACCTGATCAGCCCCCAAACATTCAGGTGAGTTCATGGGGCTTGCACTAGTATATTTTTCACTCTTTGTCTCCCTCTCAACAACCACAACAGAGTCGAATGACGCTGGTGATAAACTCTCATCAATTCGAAGAACTGATGGCTGAACATCTAAAGAAGCTTTCACGGAGCAAGTTTTCAGAGAACCAGCAGATAGTGGGCTTCCAACTGACCTAACAGGAAACACCCCCTGTGCATAAATCAGGATATCAAATGAAAATGACAAAGCATCATGTTATCATAACAAATATATGCAAAGAAAATTTGCTTTGCTATAGACGTAGAGGGTTATAATGCAACAAGAGACAGTAGAATGCTTCAGCTGCCTAAACTATTTCCAACAATAGAAGTTGAAAGAAATATCTGAAGATTCTTTTCATTTTATTTTTGGTAAATAATATACACATACAAGAATCTGACTTTGCTAGTCTTGCCCCCTAACTTTCATCCGGCATATGGAGTTATAGTTTCACTAAAGTTAAAATTAAATTTCCACAGACGAAATTGAAGCAAAACAGTTATTAACCAATGGCTTTGGTTTACTACCAGAGACATTGTGGAACTTAGCTCGGTGGGAAAGATTCTTTTCTTGGACAATGAGTTCATTATTGTCATTCTTGCACAATTTTTCAGGGCACAATAAACAAGTAAATAAATATCTAGAGATGCCTTACACAGTATGGTCCTCAGATAGTTCAAATTCTCTGGATTTGGTGAGGGTTAATACCTTATTAACTAAGCATGACTTTAAAAGGTCAAGTGTGTCGAGCATTCTCTAGTCATTATAGATTGTCATAGTATCTAACTCAAACCTAACCAACAATATATGCAGACACTGGAGAGGCTGCTCAAACTCATATACTAGACGTGGAGATGATAATTAACCACTGTGTGACATTCTAACACTCCTCCGCTCGTGCAAACCAGACTCGCATAGGGAGAGGCAAACAAACGACCTAACAAAAGAATCACAAGGAAACAAGGTGCACTAACAGCACAAACGAAAGGGCAATCAATCTAGAGAGTCTTGCCCCAAAAAATCAAAAAGTCTAACCTTGATACCATGTTAAAGCATCCAACTAAAAACCTATAAGCACGAATACTCTGAAACTAGTCACATACACGTATTGAATACTTACCGGATACCAACACTCACCCGATACAACCCGATATGTACCAGATACGCCGAATAAATATCCAATATTAAAATTAAATCATTTTCATTTCGGATAAGCAATGGATACTTTTGTGATATGTCCGGATACTTTTAGGGTACGGTGGGGGGTAAAAATAAAGTTTTGAAAAATACAAATTAACCAAACCAAACCAAACCAAACTGAGCCTTGTGTCCCAAATCAATTGGGGTCGACTACATGAATCCTTTTCCTCCAAAGAGTTCTGTCAAGTGCTGTTTCCTCACTTAGCCCTAGTAGACTTAAATCCTTGCGCACTACCGCATCTAATGTCAATTTGGGTCTTCCCCTCCCCGAAGCATTGCTATGCAAAGCTATCCTATCCGCTCTCTTAACTATTGCCTCCGTAGGTCTACGATAGACATGTCCAAACTACCTAAGCCTATTTTCCCTCAACTTCTCGTCTATAGGTGCTACGCCTACCATCTCGCGGACTGTTTCGTTTCTAATCCTATCTCGTTTAGTCTTACCACACATCCACCTCAACATTCTCATTTCCGCTACACTCATCTTGGTCACCTGTTGTTTCTTCATAGGCCAGCATTCTGTCCCGTAAAGCATCGCTGGTCTTATAGCAGTTCTATAGAATTTTCCCTTCAACTTTGTGGGTACCCTCTTGTCGCACAGTACACCAGTAGCACTTCTCCACTTGAGCCACCCCACTTGGATCCTATGGGTCACATCATCCGTAATCTCTCCATCTTGACTAATAATAGAGCCTAAATACTTAAAACGGTCACTCTTTAGTATCTCCTGATCTTGAATCATCACTTTTTCTTCGTACGCACTTCGGGTATCACTAAACTTGCAAACCATATACTCAGTTTTACTCCTACTTATCCGAAAGCCCTTAGACTCTAGTGCATCCCGCCAAATTTCTAATTTAGTATTAACACCGCTAGCAGTATCATCTATAAGGACAATATCATCTGCAAACAACATACACCATGGAATATCCTCTTGAATCTGACTAGTCAATTCATCCATAACTAAAGCGAAAAGGTAAGGGCTCAAGGCTGACCCTTGGTGCAATCCTACTGTGATGGGAAATTCACTCGTCTCCCCTGCTGGTGATCTAATGGCAGTGACAGCACCTTCATACATGTCTCGAACAACATCGATATACCCTTTGGTTACTCCCTTTCTCTCCAGAACCCACCATATAATGTCTCTGGGCACCCTATCATAAGCCTTTTCTAGGTCTATGAAGACCATATGAAGATCCTTCTTCATTGACCTGTGTTTCTCTACCACTCTTCTTAGTAGGTAAATAGCTTCCATGGTCGATCTCCCAGACATGAACCCAAATTGTTTCTCCGACACCATAGTCACCATCCTCAAACGATGCTCCATAACTCTTTCCCACAGCTTCATCGTATGACTCATCAACTTAATACCTCTATAGTTGTTGCAATTTTGAATGTCCCCTTTGTTCTTGTAGATAGGTACTAAGGTACTCCTCCTCCATTCGTCTGGCATCCTCCTAAATAAAATAATTTTGTTGAACAACTTTGTCAACCAAGTCACCCCCAAATCACCTAGGCTTTTCCACACTTCAATAGGAATACCATCTGGTCCTAAGGCCAAGTGCATTTCCCATTGACTAAGAAGGGGGCGGGGGAGGCAGTCTTCGAACTAGACCTATCCACCACTCCTTTCCCACCCACGTCTGCCGGCGCTACCTAATTCAGATTGAAGACTGGAGCATCCGTCCCCACCAGTCGAAGGAGAGGAAGTAGCCGATCCCTACCCGGTTTCATCTTCTTCAAAGCCTTGGCCACTTCGGACTTTTGTATCCTCCGATAAAACTCGTATTCCATTCTCTCGCTAGGAACGTCAACTTCCTCCTCACCAAAACCTTCTTCATGTTTCTCGTTTAACAACTTCTCGAAATACGTCTTCCACCTATCCTTGATATCCTCATCTTTCACCAACACTACTGAATCGCTACCTTTTATACACTTAACTTGAGAGAAATCTCTAGCTTTCCTTTCTCTCAGCTTGGCGAGTTTATAGATATTCCTCTCCCCATCTTTACTATCAAGTCTAGCGTAAAAATCCTCATAGGCTTTCAACTTAGCCTCTCTAACGGCTTTCTTAGCTTCCTTGTTAGCCTGCTTGTACTGCTGAAAATTTTCCAAATTCCGGTCCTTTTGCCACTTCTTAAAACATTCCTTCTTGGCTTTTACCATGGTTTGAACCTCGTCATTCCACCACCATGTCTCCTTAGAAATTGGACCTTTCCCCTTTGACTCTCCGAGAACTTCTTTCGATATCCTTCTAATACCATCGGCCATTGTCCTCCACATACTATCACTATCGCCTTCCATTCCCCACTCCATTTCTTGGGATGTTCGTTCCTTGAACACCTTTAGTTTCTCCCCTCTTTGGAACCACCATTTAGTCCGTGGGCATCTAGTTTCCTTTCTCGGTCTATTATTTCCCTTGAGGCCAATATCTAACACCAAAAGTCTATGTTGTGCCATTAGACACTCTCCGGGAATGACCTTACAATCCTTACATAGCAACCGATCTGCGCCTCTTGCAAGAAAGTAGTCTATTTGGCTTCTATTGACTCCACTCTTAAAGGTAATTAAATGTTCCTCACGCTTTCTAAAGAAAGTATTCCCCACTATAAGGTCAAGGGCTACCGCGAAATCCAAAATCCTCCTACCACCTTCATTTTGGTCTCCAAATCCAAATCCACCATGTACCTTCTCATACCCCTGCTTCTGCACTCCCACATGACCATTGAAATCACCTCCTATAAAAAGCTTCTCCCCCAAAGGTATCCCTTGAACCACGTCATCCATCTGTTCCCAAAATTTCTCTTTAGTAAGATCATCCAAGCCTACTTGGGGCGCGTAAGCACTAATGACATTAATTATACTCTCTCCAATCACAAGCTTGACTAAAATAATCCGATCTCCTTTCCTCGTGACTGTGACTACCGAATCCTTAAGGTACTTATCTACTACGATGCCAACCCCATTTCTATGTCTATCCACACCCATATAATAGAGCTTATACCCTGTATCCTCTATCTCTCTAGCCTTCTCCCCTACCCACTTAGTCTCCTGCAGGCAAGCTATACTAATCCTCCTCCTAATCATGGTATCAACTAGCTCCCTAGACTTACCCGTTAAGGTCCCTATATTCCAAGTTGCTAAGCGGATCCTATAGTTCTGGGCTAGCTTCTTTACCCGCGCTCGTCCAGACACACGCGGGAACCCTTGCTCACTTATCACCAGGGGCGGAACCAGGATTGTAACTTTGGGGGGGGCCGAAATTTTCCTTTTTTGAAAATAAATGGTTAAATATAATTTTGGGGGGGCCAAAATATAATTTTTTATATTTTTTATATTTTTTTATTTTTTTATACCTAGGTTTTAAAAAATTTTGAAATTTTTGGGGGGGCCCGGGCCCCCCGCGGCCCCCACATGGTTCCGCCCCTGCTTATCACCACACCCGGGCGCCGATGTGGCTAAATTAACCATAAGGGGAAAAACTATAATTACATGTATATATGTAAATACACATCTAGCTAAAAATCTTCTGCTCACAACAGGAGTTGAAAAAGTTAAAAGTCCTAAGGGCCTGCTCCAGATCTTCTTCAATCGTCATCCATAGACGCCATAGAATCCAGGTTCAATCTCTCTCTCTCCCCTCATTCTGCTGGACTGGAGTATAAATATAAAGTTATGAACATATGATAGTGATATAGATTAGAGACACATGAATTTTCTTAATAAACAGTAGTTGTATTTGGACTATATAGAATATAGATGGATTAATATGGTAACATCGTCATTACACTAACAGTCGTCGTCCAATTTTGTTTGAAAGTTGAACTATCACTTCTTGGTTTAGGACTTTTGGCATGTATTGAATGCATTGTAGTACTTTTGATCGCTCTCTTTCTACTTTGAATGACTTTGACAATTGACTTGTGCTAAATGCTTGGTATAATGATAATAACAATTCAACTAATCTTCTATTTCTTTTGGCTTCTTTTTATGCGTAATACATGAGTGATAATTATAAATAAAATTAATTTTTACAGCCGTATTCCCGACATATTCGTATTTTACTTTTTAAGATTTTGCCGTATCGCTGTGTACATATCGTATCGTAGTCTTATCAGTGCTTCCTAACTAAAAACCCATTGGCAATGAGTGAAGCGACCACTCAAAGTAATATCATTTGCAGGTTATAATAACCAATGTGGGGAAAGCTCAAACATCTATCAACTACAGCATACTACTTCCAAGGTTCCAATACTAGTTGTCTATACCAATCGCTAAAGGTTCTCTAGATGGAAGCAGCTAAAAGCATTCCATGTGGTATTTTCATCGTTTGGACTTGAACAAGCAAATGAGAAGCCTTATTATCAAAGAAACAACATTATTACAGACATCTTTAGGGTTTAAAAGAAAAAAAGAAACACTGCAGACTAGTGATAAATCCCGAAAAATTTCATGTTACACTTTGCCAGTCTTATTCCAACAGCTTCTAGAGGAACCAGCCTCTCCACCACAATATGTATGCTATCAACCAAGAGCATGTTTTTTAAATGGAAAGAAATATCCCTTCCAGTTCCAGCTTCAGCTGGCATATACCAGAATAAGTGAGATTCACTTGGCAAGGGAATGAGGGAACAAACACTCCAACCAAACTCCAAAAATAAACACTCCAATATCCCAGGTATGTGATTCAGAGAAATGTATAAATCTCCACAGCAGGATAAACCAATCCTTATTTTTCTACCATGCTTACAATTCAACCCAAAGCAGTAGGTAGTGAGTATTGCTCATAAGCCTTACACCTCATAACAGTGCTCTATGAAATTATTGTGCATCGTTGCTCTACATTGTGAGAACAAAAACATAACCGTTCATCCTGGAAACTTGAAGTTCACAAATTCCCATTTCCATTTTATACATGCACTATTTATGATGAGAATAAGCAAAGCAGTTCAAAAAATTCAGCTAAGGTAACTAAAATTAGCTCCAAAGGGAGTAAGGATGCTTTGAATTCACAAGCAACGGTAGGTCCATAAAAGGCAGCATGCATATGCTTCACTGGGATAAAAGTTTGAATAGAATGGTCTCCTTGAAATACTCAACCCGGCGTTTGGTTTGCTAAAAAATGCCACCATGTATATTACAAAAGAAACCATCAGTCACCACTCCATTTGGTACGCTTGCTTATTTGCTTATTCCCTAAAATAAGCAAAAAAACAAAACGTATATGGCAAACCCAATGCTTATTTGCTGCTTGTGTGAGTTGGTTATCCTTGCAAGAAATTAAGCAACCCATGCGGCCAACCGACCGTTTGGGTTCCTTTCCTTTGCAAAATCATTCCAGCAAATCAAACACCACAGTAAGTTGTGAATGGAAAGAAATACAAAGGGATAAAAACGATTGCTGTACTAGCGAAGTAGCAGAATAGAAATCATATCACTGAACAGAATTAACTAGAGAAATGCTTTCAAACGCAACACTAGGCAAATATGTTAGAGAAAGTCAGAGAGAGGGAGAGACCATCTGGGAAGGAGGAGAGGAGCGATAAGTCGAGCCATCGGGTTCAACGGTCCAACCAGCTTCACGAGCAAGGGCGGCCAAAACATCGTTCATGTCGGCACGTGCCGGGAGAGGGAAGTTTCCGTACTGCCGGAGTCCGGCTAGCATGCGGCTGGTGATGGCGCGGCGGTGGCGCTCCCGCAGCTTGGTCCGCTCCTTCTCCTTCTCCCTCTCCTTCTTCCCCTTGACGCCTCCACCGGAAGAAGCGGCGGCAACGGACATCGACGCCGTGGCCGCGAAGCCGCGGGGGCGGCGCTGCTGATGAGGATGGCTCTGGGGGTGGGGGTGGGGGTGGGGGTGGGGTAAGTGGTCAGAGATATGTTCGGCCTGGGGATCCAGATCTTGCAAATGGTGGTGGTTGTTGCTGTCGTCGCGGTGGTGGAGGTGGTGGTGGTGGTTCATTTTTGCTACATTTACGGCTGGCTTCACTCCACAGTTCACATCATTTATTTCTCCACTTTCACTTCAGCTATTTTACTGTTGACTAATTTCCCCAACTTTTCTTTTGTTATTTTTATATTTTTTAGTTTTACGATCAAATATTTTTTAATTGTTAACTTCCACTGATGTTTCAAAAAATAATAAAATATTTATTTCGTTTCCAAATTATGTCTAAAATTTTTAAAATATCCTTAAACTATCGATTTCATTTACCTAGTTGTTAAATTATTAATTCGGACTTTATTAATTTCAATTACTAACTCCATTTAACATTCGTTAGAAACCGTTATGAAAGAATTTAACTATAATTTTAGTACGCTAATAGGGGCTTAAGTACAATTTTAATCCTTAAATATTGTACTTTAATGGCAAAAATAAATAACTATTGTTTTAGGCCCCGATTGGATGTTGTTTTAGTTTTTGGTGTGTTAAATAAGAAAGGTGTGTTAAATAGTTGGGTGTGGTAAATAAGATGGGATGGCCCACATTGATGTGATTTTTAAGAATGGTGTGTTAAATAACCTAGTGATTGGATGATGTATTAAAATGAGTATTTTAAATAGCCCAATGATTGGATGAAGGGTTATATTGGATGTGTTAGGTGGGGAAAAGGTGTGTTAAACTGTTAAAAGACTTTGTTGCCCTTACTAATGTATTTTTCTATTATTTGGAATAAAGTATAGAAATTGATGGAAAAAAATAATTTGTTTGTGAAATTAAGACAAAAAATAATTATAATTAGTACCCTTAATTAATTTCAAACAGAGCCAAATTAATTTTTAATTTTTTACTAAAAATTTTTCTTCAGTTATAAATATTGAATGTGTTGCTCTTAATTTTTCTTTGTTTGCTCTGTATTTTTCCATTATTATAAATATTGGATGTATTTTTCTTCCTCATAGCCCAAGGTGTATTTTAATTATTTATTTTTCCATCAGTTTTGTACCATTCTCTTGCGAATAAAACAGAGCCAAACAGAACTTGACAATGGAGGTTTGTGATTGAGCATAATGCAGAGCAACACAAAGAAACTTTAATAAATACATTAAATTGTTAATACCATATAAATTAAAATGTTTAGTACATGTCAACTACGAAGTTCCTAAAACGAGGAGACGAAAGTACAATTCTACACAAGATGCTGAATAAGAAATGTCAAAGTTGCACCAAGTAAGACCAAAGCTGCACCGATCAACACCCATTGGATATTTTTACACATCCTTGATTGAGGACGCGCAATTAGAGTTGGATCATCATCATAGCTCGCTTGGGTCGGGAGAAGCAATGGTGGGTATCCACCAACCTGGGCATCAAAATAAGCTTGCAAAGCAAACTCGGCCTCCACCCTTGAAGTATATTTCTTGTAAACTGCACCTCGAAAACCATGCACTTGTTTGCTACAAGCGGGCCAAGTATCATAAATGCCACGGATCCTCCCTTCGAATACCACGTAGTAGCCTTTTCCTGCCATTGTTACTATAAAAAAAACCCGATGAAAACAAGGAATGGGTAGTGTGAACAATTATGAAAATAAATACATTCAAATGGTGAACAGATCAAGTAAATTATAGTCTATAGAACATTATTTTTGGCTGTCAAGAGGTGTCGAAAAAATTGAAGGAAACCAGGCGCATAGAAGAGTCAGCTGTGTAGAATAGTCACTCCTAAAGTCTCCATTGTAAGCCCACCAGTTCAGTTAACTGCCTAGCAGGAGCTAGGTGGTTTAATAGTTCATGGTATTAGTATGAGATACTAGTAGCAACATTCTCACTACAATTGTCCCTTACCTATTACTTAACTACCATAAATGGTGGGGCTTGCAAGAAGACACCACCAAAAATAATATCCCGTTAGGTCGGGGAGCCACACCAAAGCCAAAAGACATCATCTAGTGCTGAAAATCTCCAAATAATTTCAGATATTAAATGAGTTATGAAGTAGAATGGCAAGGCATGAAGTAGAAAGACAACCATATATGCCGTTTAAGAAATCAAAGAACCATACTTGAGCAATAAGGAACAATATTTTCTTTATTTGATACAACTTCCTAAGAAGGAAAAACCTTTATTTGATACAACACAGAAGTGGATAATTTTCCACTTCCAAGTTCCTTGTTAGACAGAAGGCCAACCACTTCAATCGCATAACAGGAAAACCATCAAGCAACACTGAACTACACGTTGACTAATAAAGCAGTATTATGTTATCTAATCCCCAAGTTGACGTGATACCAAGCTACATCTTTGAATTTATGACCTTGCTATGATTGTGCTGCTAGTAAAATTAGTAATCCATTAATCTAAAAGAAGAAAAAGCAAACTGAGCTTGAATTTGAGTAACATAGAATCACATGAGGCAAGAACAACAAAAGAAGAAGAATACAATCCAGTGGCCGGATCAGCTACAAATGGGGCAGAGCACCAACCCGTTTTCATTACAATCGGGGCACCTCACCACAACAGTCCAGAAATACAAATCAGTCCAGAAATATAAACGTGCATACAACATGGCCATTAAACATAACCATTACACATGCCAAAATATGCCCGGAACATACCCATTACAAATACCAAAACATGCCCGGAACATACCCACTAAACATGTACGAACATATACCTACAGCAATAAGGACTCAAAAAATTAGTCATCCTACTACCAAATATGGACACTTGTTACCCCATCCAAAAAATAGTCATCCTACTATTGTTACCAAATATGGACACTTGCTACCCCATCCAAAAAATAGTCATCCTACTATTGTTACCAAATATGGACACTTGCTAGTCTTGTCCTTCCGAGAATATTCTAGGCCATACATTGTCGGCCAAACCAAAAAGGAAGAATTTACAAAAAATTGGGTCTACTTGCAACATCATAGTCAATCTTGAAACACTACGCCACGTAGCACCGCTTGAACCCAAGCTTACTTGGCCTCATCCGTGATGCCGAAGAAGTTATCCACCCTTTCTTCAGCCTTAAGTATGATGGCGGCCAATTGGAATTGCTCGTCCATGGTTAGGTCGAGTTTTGATAACTCTTCCGGAACCATTTGTCGACGAGCCGACAGTTTTGCAGAATATCCCATGGACTTAGCCATCTCTCCCATTATTCCAACTGTGTCTTTCATCCACAGCTCCATGCTTTCATGGATGGACACATCGTCTGACCTCGTTCTTTTCTTCCCCTTCTTTGTGCCCGGATTACCCACTGGTGGGGTGGTCCTGTGAGTGGGGACTGCGGGGGTGGATGTCGTATGTGTGGAGGCATGGGTAGAGGGTGAGGGTGAGGGTGTGGGTGTGGGTGCGGGTGTTGAGTCTTGAGAGGTGTGCCGCCCAAACACATCTTCATCATAAATGGGGATGTATGGGTCGTCTTCAAGATTTTCTGATTCATCCTCCACTTGCATGGGTGTTGCCCCCATTTGAATTGGGCCCTCTGCAAACTCACCAGTGGCACGGTCTTTTCCGTAAAGGACCACCCAATCATCAAAGTATGGAAAGTACTTCCCATTTAGCCCTTTGCACAACGGATTGGCCTACACATAAATGATAAGAAGTAAGATAATGAAGCCAAATTGGTAGTAACTTTAAATACAACCAATGCTTCTCACCTTCTCATATTCCTCCCACACAGACGGGTCGTCCACGTCGATGCATTTCTTGACATCGTTCCAACCAAACCCACTTAGGTTGACAATGTCCCTTACTTTGACATATGTCTGCTTCCATAAGCGGGATTTGGACTCGATATGAGGTTTTGCCTTCATGGTCACATGCGGTAATGCCTTTTTCATCAACTGCTCAACCTTACGAAAATACCCCGATTTAAACCCATTGTCTGAATGCCAATTGCCTTGTACGTACTCATCAACCATTACACGGATTAGGGTATCCTCGTAATGCGTTTTCCAGACGAACCTCCTGTTAATTGTCTTATGAACACAATCATTTGGTAAGGGATCCATTGCTGCATTGATGTAATGTATCAATCGTCAATTACACAATGTCCAACACAAGCGAATATATAATTGAAGAATTATAAACAAAGTCATCGTAATACATGCCATTCATCCAAAGCTTCAAAAGTAGTACTAATTGTTCAAAGAGTTATTAAAAACAAAACTAACTAGGCATGGTCCACATGGCCACCACCATTGGCCAACCAATGCTCAAACATGGACGCTGCAAGTGCATCTCTTCCCGCAGTCCACTTAGTCGTATTATCCACAACCGTAATGTGGTCATCGTTATCGTCAACATTGTTGATGTTGTCTTGTTCCCACCTGGAGTACTCCAACTCTACCGGGTCATCAGGCATCTCTCTTTTTATAAAATTGTGGACTAGGCAACATGCGGTAACGATACGACATTGAGTCTGAATGGGATAGTATGAAGGAGACCTCAATATCGCCCACCGCATCTTCAATACACCGAAGACTCTCTCTACACAATTCCTAGCGCTGGAGTGCTTCATGTTGAAGTACTCCTCTTTGGTCGTCGGCATGTATCCTTGCCTCCATATATTTATGTGATACCTTTGGCCACGATATGGTGCTAGAAATCCTGGCCCATTTGCGTAGCCAGCATCCACAAGATAGTAGTATCCTGGAAACCAAATGGTAAGCAACTTCACTTCGGATGCATGACGTGTACAAGTAATAAACACCTAGGAAATATTGGGTACCAATTTCTAACATACCCTGTCGGACTTTCAAACCATCAGCTCTTGAAACAGCATTTCGAAGGATCCTAGAGTCAATGGCAGATCCTTCCCATCCGGACAACACATATACGAATTGCAAATCTCGAGTGGCCACACCTAACACATTTGTGGCTGTCTCACCTTTTCGGTTCCTATAACGCGGTCTGTGTGGGGCGGGAGGGTACACAGGCACATATGTCCCGTTCAATGCCCCAAGACAATTCTATGACAATTTAAATAAAACTTAATCGGTTAGTAAAATTGGTGGCATAATGTAGACCAATTGGAAACTAACACATATAATACATTTGATATAGAATATACCTTAAACCAACTCCACCTACTATCAGTCTCGTCCTCTGGTACGGGGACAGGCTTGACTAGGAGCAGTCGATGGAGGCGTAACACAGCTACGAGAACTGCATTGAAATGCCTGCTCACTGTCTCACTAGATCGGTAGAACTCAAACTTTGTACGCCTCTGCTTTGAGTGGTGAGCAAGGATGTAGAGAAAAATTGCTACCCTTTCCTCAAGACATACATTGCGTGAGTCCCCTAAACCGACACCGCGGACTAAACAACACAACCTCAAGAAAGTTTTACGAGTAAGCCTCAATTGTTCCATACAATCATTTTCATTTCCCCTCACAAGCCTATTTATACGATCAATTTGCTTCTGGTAAACATTGGGATTTGGCGACAGCTCCGGACGAGGCCCGGTGAAGTAAAGGGTTAAGAAAAAATACAGTTTAAACAAACCCAACCCGGCAGTAATTATAGTTTGTAGAGCTATGAACGCTTCTTCCTCTTCTATCTTCCTCAACTGTTTATTGGTTAATCGGGCCATCCTATCAATACATACATCAGTTAAAAGGAAACTATCTAATTTGAACTATCCTATCAAATACTTACATGCTGTCTTACCTAACACAGTGGTTAAAGCTCACAAAGTAATACCGACTCTGTGAACCAGTTTCCCCTCTCTTTGCTAGAGACAAAGACCGTACCCGTTCGTAATTTAAGAATTCAAATAACAGCTGCAATACCCCATCACCTGTGAATTATGAGATAAAAATTGTAAGAAATAAGTACCATAGACTAGATAAATAGGTGCTATGCCAAAGCAGGCTGATGAAACTTGCAGTTAAAACTCTAGGAACCGAATCAAGCTTCACAAACTGATATATTATGCATACATCATGTTTTTTCTCAAATGATAATCCACCCCCTACTTGATAATACATTTCTCTATAATGAGTACATAAAATGTAAAAAAAAAAAAAGGATAGGAAGGTGTCAATTACTGCAGATCATGTGTTCGGGCTTGGAAAAGATCTTGAGGAGGACAAAAGAGAATGACAGCTCAATTTTTTTTCCATTCCCAACATGGCTTTGCAGGCAGATCGAAAACTTTGTTTAGAGGTTCAGTTATACGGTGTATTGAGTATGAAAAGACAGGTAAAAATGCAATAAAAATCTCTACTTGGGAAATTAGCAGCACCACCCACCAAGTTTTCTTCTACTTGACTGGGTGAGTTTCATCATAACAGATGCAAACTTTTTTTTGCATGGTGATAACTATGTATCTAAATCAATTTACACATACGTCAAGTAAGCACTATTAGTACTTACATATATGGTGTAAGTACCATCGACAAATGTACCATCTTTCACTCTGTTTCTGTTCATAAATTGATATTTACTTCGGGTATAACAAATTCTATCGTTCCAAAGTGTGTTGTTTTCTGCCTCCAATTCAATAGATGAGTAACTTATATGTGCATGCATTTATATTCAGCAGATGCAATAAACCATGTCATGCACCTATGTTAGAAAACTCACGAAAGGCAACACCAGTCATCAGAATTTCCCATGTTCGTATTGCAAAATTTTGATCTACGGTACTACTCTCCTTACAAAATTCCGTACAGTAGCTATTACAAGGATGGGGCCCTGATTAAAAAGATTTTGGTTTCTTATAATACATTAGCAGGGGACCATTTGGAACAAGATTCTGGTTAATACATTAGCAGGGGATCATTTGGAACAACTTTCATTGTTTTCAATCCTAAACTTCAAGATCAGGTCTCCAAAATGAGACCAACCAGAGCAGATCCGGTATTTACCAAAGCAGGGCACGGTATTTACCAAAGCAGATCCGGTGGGTGCTGAGATTTCCCCCCACCGAGATTTGCAAAGCTGCTCTCTCTCTCCCCCCTCTCTCTCTCTTCGTCTGTGGGTGTTGGAATCAGGTGGGTGCTGACATTTCCGAAGTACCAAAAAAAAAAAGGAAGAGGGTGCTGAGAACCAGTACACTACCACCACCATAACCAGTACACCACCACCACCACAACAAATTTTTAGAACAGAAGAGGAGCTGAGATTTCCGAAGTACCAAAAAAAAAAGGAAGAGGAGTTGAGATGAACGATTTCATACCTGAGATTTCCAGATCTGGTGAGAGAGAGAGAGAGAGGCGCTCGATGAATTCTGGAGAAGATAGCAGATATGGGTGTTGAAAGGGTTTTTAAGGATAGGTTTGTAATTTTTGCCCACCCCTCTATTTAGCCTTTGGGGGGGGGGGGGGGGGGGTAAGGCAAGATAGCAGCTGTTTGATGTCTTATTTACCACACTTGTTAATTAACACTGAGCCAAAATTTTTGCCAATCAGTGGCTTAAGTGTGGGCCCAGTGTTATTTAAGTCAGCTGTTAGCTAACACACTGTTTAAACATTCATCCAATCAGGCCCTTATCGCTTTAACCTTTTAGAGATATGATAAAAAGAAGAATTCGGTGGACAACGATTCCAATCACCCCACCTCTGTTAGTCTCTTAGTATTAGAGAAGAGATGGGTTGGGAGGAGAAGGGTCTGAATTGGTGGGGGTGTTTGATGGTGTAGAGAAGAGAGTGATGGGCATTGGGCTTGTGGAGTTGAGAGGTTGAGAGGTACAAACTTCCAATTTGGTAACCAGTTGAGAATTTGCAACGATGGCATTGCTAATGATTGTTTTATTCTAACCAATCCATACTCTACAAAGGCTCAACTCCATGCTAGCTTTCACCTTACAAAAGATAAAGCCAAACAAGTATTCATAATCATTTGCGTTCTAGCTAAAATTCGGAAATTATGAAGCGTGGTGAAAGTTTAAGGTCATAACAAAACGTCATTTGATCGTGTGTCTGAAAATGATTCACCATGTGACTGGAGGCTTCCCTCCGTGGAGCCCATAAACGATAATAAAGCATCTAATTGGACTTCTCACAGTGATTGATGTGTTGAACCCAAATTGATTTTTTTATATTCCTGTGGATTTAATATCTTTTCTTTTGATGCCCCCTTCTGTGGATTTAATGTCGCTGTGACCTAAAGCAAACAAAATAGGCAAAACCAATAACTTTGTTTTCCATAACAACAAAACCAGTAGCTAACTAAATTGGATTTGACTATCCTTCGCCGTATGAACTTCACTTGGATAACATTTTTTTTTTTGATGACCGGATTATCTGATCAGCTTAAGGTATGGTCCATTTATTACAAACTAGTTTCTTAGCGTTCTGAAGTTAACGACCGGACAAATCTCCAATGGTCCTAAGTATATAGTCACCAAGATTTGACCTCGGGATCTTCAATTGGATAAGTTAGCATCAAAACAAAACCATTCTATCATCTAGCAAAGATTTGCATAAGCAGAAAGATTGATTGCATAACCTTAGCATTCTTAACCATGAGTTAGTTTGAGTTGTTCAATTAAACGCAGCATGGTCTGTTTTTTTTGGGTTCTTAGAGATTGAAATTGTACTTAATTAAGCCCCCTCCTACCGGATAGAAATTATAGTTAAGCTCTCTCCTAACGATTCCTAACGGATCTTCAACGAATGCTAGTAATTTGATTAAATAAAGTTCGAATCTATAGTTTATAGAATAAGTAAATGAAATCGATAGTTTAAAGATATTTTAAAATTTTTGGGTATAGTTTAGGGATGAAATAAATATTTTACGCTTTCAAAAAAATATAACAAAGTTTAAATTACACGAATTATCTTTTCTTTGACAGTAGCAAGAGCACAAAAATTTAAACATTTCTTATCACAATTTTTTTTTTTTTTTGAAGCAGAAGTATTTAAACAGTTATGGGGAGAAATATATAGGTCTAGCAAAAATAATTAGAAGACTTTCAATTGATTTTTTTTCAAGAATTAGATTGTCTTCTTGAACAGTGAAAAAATTATTCAAAAAATTTAGATAAGACTTGGGTTTCAAATCTTACCATTTTCATACAATGCTTTTGCTTTGATTCTTTCAATCATATCATACATGCATCCAACAGGGAACAAAAATGAAGTCTTTATGTGTCTTCTTTATCACATTGCTCTCAAATTGGGGGTTCCAGAGTTTCAATGTCCAAATATTCACCTTAGAAATACACCACCGATTCTCGATTAAGAAATGGTCAGCGGTGTTGGTAATTGGCCGGCGAAAGGAAGCTTTTGAGTACTGCTCTCTCTCTCTCTCTCTCTCTCTCTCTCTCTCTCTCTACAATGGAGGCATTGGTCAGAGAGCGCCGATGTTTTTATGAGAGAGAGAACTTGAACAAAATTAAACAAAATTTCATTCACAACACAGTCTGGGGAGGAAGGGAGATGTGAATTACTGAAGACGAACAGACCCACCAGATGCCATATAGCATCTTTGTTTTTTTGAAGTTGCCATTTTATAGTCCCAAAGATGCCTATCAACATAAGGTATCTTCCGAGAAAAGGCATGTAAATCCTAACCTTCCGATTGCACCTTTTTGCATTTACTGGTGCAGATAATATCCTTTTCAAATATGATCAAGCTGTTGATTACCTATTATTATTTAAATATGGTGATTTTCACCAGCAGATTTAATAAATACACCATTTCGACCATCCGATTGTCGAAGTGCTAAGTGCGCCATTAATAGCGCCACATTGCGGTACCTGTGTGCACATATCCGTGGTATATTGTGTAACCACATAAACCCAATCATAGTGTTTAACCCGTGTTTTTTAAAACTTGTTTTCTTTAGTTAACACTTGTAAACCCTTTGATTTCTTTTTCTCCTTGTCAATGTTGATTACATATATAAGAAAAGTCAAAGGCTATACAAAAACCTCAAAATATTACTTATATTTTGTAATTTGAAAATATTTCCAACACAACATTTATGTGTGTGTGAGAGAGAGAAGCTTAAGAGCATGTCTAACAGCTCCTAATTAAAATGTCTAACCAATCATCTACTTTTTTATTTTAGCTAGTCACCTGTCAATCATCATTCCAACAATTATATCTAATATAGCTATCCGTATCTTTAAATATTATTTGTTCTAATTTATTCTTCCTTTATCTTTTTACAATACAAATAAAAATATAAAAATATTTTTGATGGGTGAATAGTGACTAGGTAAATTTAACTAGTTACTATTTATGAAACTATTTTAGCTAGCTTTAATTGAGCTTGTTGGAGTTATTTTTTTTGTTATTAGCTATCCAAAATAGCTAAATGGGTTATTTAACTAGGCTCTTGGGCATGCTCTAAGAGCATCTCCAACCCCCTAGCTATATGCACCCTTTTAGCTATAATAGCCAAGGTTATAGATACCGTACCGGTACCGGTCGGTACGTACCGTTTTGGCAAAAAAACGGTACCAAGTACCTCTAGTACCGTACCGTTCTCAATACCGGCCCGTACCGGCCGGATACCGGCCGTACCCGCTAATACCGGCCATATCGGCCGGTACTGGATTTGTTTTTTTTTTTTTTAAGAATTGCAGAAAAAATTAATTTTTTTAGGCTTTCTCTCTATAATTTTTATATATATTGATAATTGCGATAAATCCGATACGGTACCGGGATACGGTACCCGGTACATGACCGGTACCGGTACATACCATACCAGTAGAAAAACCGGTACCTAAACCGATCCGGTATTCAGAACATTGACAATAGCTAGTTTAAGCATTTTTTTTCATCTTCAGCCCATTCTTTATTAGGCTAATCAATTTAAATTAATCAAATTCACTAGCTACATGTAGTGAGTGTACTCTCACTAGTCAAATTTTTTTTTATATTTTTTATTCACATTCTATCTCCAACACATCTTTTTCATTGATTTTGTAATTTATTAAAAAGAATTTTTTTCATTCTTTTAATAAAATATTAATTAATATCGATGAAGGAAATTTTAGACAACTTATATACGTTTATAAGGCGATGAGATATTAATTATAGATAACTTATCAAAATTATTTTTTGAATGTTTTTCCAATCATTTGTTTGCAAGAGTTCAATAATTTATCTAAAGAAATCAATACATAAAATCATTAAGAGTTACTCTACAAACAAACATAATAATAGACAAAGTTAATCTCCAACAAATACTTAAGACTTCCCATGTGGTTTCCACAAGTGCTCTACAAGGTCTACTTGGAGTTGTGAATGAATTCCTCTATCTCTGATGCGATGATGTGTTTGGATGAATTCATGAAGTTTAGTTGTACGGTCATGCAAGATTGACGGCTTAGGGGGACTTTTATCGATTGTTTCGTAATTGAAATCTACTATCTCGAGCTCTCTTTCATCTTCAATGATCATATTATGTAATATTACACACGCCTTCATAATATCTTTTAAGTGTTTCACGTTTCCAAAAATATGCTGGTCCACGCCAACATTTCTAACTCATCGTCAGAGTCAGAATCGTTCAAAATCATGTTTATTACTTTGTTGCTAGCTATATTTTGTGAATAGAAGAATGAAATTACGAAAAAAATATTTGAAGAAACGATATTTATAGCCATTGCAATATAGCCATTGTAATATAGCCATTGCAATATAGCTGTTATCATTTTATATTTTGACAAATTCTGTTTTTTTAAATTTTTTTCAATATTAATTAAGTTAAATTGGATGGGTAAAAAAATAGAGAGTAGGGTTGGAATACATAAAAAAATGAGTAGGTAAACTAGTGAATGTCCTTTTTTGGTACTTTTGGCTAGGCAAAATAAAGAGTGTGGTTGGAGATGCTCTAATCTCAATCAGCAAATTGCATGTCGAAAACCAGACAGGAATATTGCATTAGATACAGCCTCTGTCTACTGTAGATTTTTTAAAGTATTGATTCTCCAAAAAGAACCTCTCTCTCTCCCCCTCTCTCCCCCTCTCTCTCTCTCTGTGTATGAGTTGTATGCGAGGTGTGCATGCAGCTTCCAAGACTCCGGCAGGATAGCTAAGGCATGGCATCAGCAGTTAAGTTCATTTGCAATTCAAGAGTATGCCAAAGTAACTGGAACCAAACAAGCAGAAATAGACTACTTCTCAAGCCATGAGCAATTAAGAAACTCCAGTTTCTACTATCGTTCTGGTCAAGAAGAAACCAATGACTCGTTTGATTGCCTCAATTTGCTGACGATACTGAATCCGTTCTGCAGATATCTCCGCGACAAAGTGGACATACCCTGCATTTAGTTTCAAGTAAGCCGACAGTAATAAGTTTCTACGCTGAATAAAGTTTTTGAAAAAAAATTGGCATAGGAAAGTATACCATCTTAGACATTACACTAAAGCTTCGAAAACCTGAAGTGAACTGGGAAAAAGAACAGTTTTGTTTGGTAAAGTACAACATTGTACCTGTGAATCTCTTTGAGCCATTTGTCCACGCATGGTCTATGAAATTCATGTTGGCAAGGTAGTATCCTCACACTATCTCCTTCCTCGTACTCGACAAGGCATATGTAACATCTGTTAAATCAATGGGTAGCCCAAAGCGAGGTGATGGATAAGATAATCAAGTATGGAGGAAAGTTCATCTAACCAAACAGGGAAAAGGTGTTGGGAGGGGAGGGTGGCAAACAGATGCCACAGTACATCCATATGTATGTATCATTAGGAGATTGGAGATCTCATGTTTGAGCATTTCTGCTTGTAAAACACTGTTAATTTTATTTTCACACAAATGGAAGCAAAAGGAACAAATGAAGAACTTGGCAACTAAATACTATCCAAAACTAATTTTAGCTCAAAAGGCCCTCCAGAAATTTCCGTTATTCAGTTAAGTGATTTGTATGCACAACCAAATACAAAAATGAGCATTTCAGCTTAGTGGATCCTCCAGCATCTTCTGCTTTTTACCTAAGTTCTATGTACAACTACTTCTATTTACCTTCAAGCCATTCTAACTCACCCTACAGATCTCGGCTAAACTGACCTTCAAAACATTACCGAACTGATCGTTTCACATTCCCCCCCATGCCTTAGCCATCATTGCAACTTGTACTTTCACTTGTGCAACAATTATCAAGGAGGACAGGAATATCCAGATGGAACAAGACAAAATATATTTCCATCATGGGTGAGCAACATTTAACACCACATCACTGGTGTTGGCTGTGGCACAAGTGCCAAAGCTTATGTCTTTTTTCCTCTATGAAGCTGTGCCAAAACCTCTGCTTTTGGCTTATGGGCCACAGACAACTTTAACAAGCTATAAAAAGAGTTGATTTTTGAAAATCTCCATTTTGATGCCTTTTGGCTTCTGCTTTTCAATAATAAGCTTTGCCATAACTGCAGCAAACATCCAAAACACCTATTTACCTGAAACCAAAACTACTCTCTTAAATTAACTACTTGCATCCCGAACACCGAGAACAAACATGAACTTCATCTAAAGATGTCAAAATAAAGAAATAGGAAGCAAGAAACACTACTTATAGGCACAAAAGTTTACCAAATAACAGACCCCTAACCACCTATACCACCTGCTCGACACAAACCGAAAGACACTGGTTTATGTACGGGACTGGGCTAAAGCGGTGCGCCTTTCAGATTAAATTGTTGGTCCTAATTCAAAAAGACGTGGGCCAATTAAGGGATCAACCTAAGTGTTCCCTGCCATAATACCTAAAGTGACTGAAATTTAATGCCAGGAACATAGTTACACAGATTTCAAAACAACATCTAGACCAAGAAAGGCTACTTCCGGTTGCTAACACAAGCGAACAAATATGGTACTTTGACTAGCAACAACTTTGTTCTCTTAGCTTTCAATATAAAGTGAGAAAAGATATTGCAAAACTATCATAAAATTACCAAACTCTTCCAACAGGACTACCTGTCGTGATAACAGAAAAAACAAATTTCACAGCAAACTAGCAGTGTCACTTTGTTAAACATTTCATTTGAATTCGAGAATCAGTAAGCACCATTTACTAGAGCTATAAGCTGAAAATCACCAGATAAAGTGAAAGACGAATACTTACTGTGCAGCCTCCTCATACAAATGCTTCTGTGATTTGCTGTACAATTTCTCAGGCAGGGCTTCCACAACTTCAATAGGAGCAGGAACAGATCCAGTTGAAGACACAGAAGGCAATATAACTACAGATTGCTGGTGAATTTCATCCAGAACCTGATATGCATAACAGGTTCAATTTACGCGGAAAAACGTATGAAAGGAGAATATTGGAAGTGTCACCCCAATCCAACCCAATTACCTCAAACAAAGCTTCAGCTAACATGACAATTCTTGATATGCTAGCCCTAGCATTGGTTTCATCACTTGAATTAGAAACTCTAGTCCCAATAGGACAAGTGCAATGACCTGTCCGATGTTGACCAGATATGATGCAAGACCTCTCATGTCCTGACAGGTTCTCGAAACGGCTGCCCAACCGCTGAAGAGCATGGACCTAAAGTGTGTCATTTACTTAAGATGTTATGGCGAGAAAACACTAAACTAGGCAGACAAATACAAGTCACAAGAAGACACCTTAGAACACACTACGGAGGATTCCACATCAAAGGTTCTGTTTGTGTCAAAGTTAATCATTTTTCAATATAAAATATAATGCACAGAAAAAAAAGTTTTCCTTTATTTCGAGTGCATGGTAGACATACGTGAGAAGTATTTTCAAGAGGTGGTGCTATGGGAATGAGCTTGAGGTTTGTTCCCAAAAGCCATGCAAGAACATCAAAGAGGCTGAACGAGTGGTGCTAGCTGCTATTACGAACGGAGCACGGAGAAGTACTCTGTTGCAATGTGCCAAAAGTGACTTGCGGCAAGTCATTTCTGGAACATGGATCAAATCATTTTCCCGTAAAAGGATGTTTTACGTAGGCTCCTTTTGTTTTGACGTAAAAAAAATAAAATTTGCATCTAAATGATTTTGCGGAAAATAATTTTTCCAGTTTGTTTTACGGTGTTTGGCACCTTCCAAGTCGGTTAATGATTCATGATCGTTTCCTTGTTCTTTTTAAAAAAAGATAAAACTATATACGTTCAAAATATAATGGATTGCCTTGACATAATTTCAACCAAATTGTTATATAGACGCTCGCACCTACACATCAGCAGCACGCGCACACTCACACACATACATATGCTTATATGTAAATATACCATTACCTTCTTTTTGAGATTTGTCTTCGGTGAATCTAGTTTATTTGTGTCTTTTATATTAAAGCAATGATTCTGCATGAAGGTGGTGGAAATTTAGCAGTGGATAAAAGGTCGATGGGTGGGCTCAAGGTAGAGAGCAATGACGGCTAGGTGACAAGAGCTGAAGTGGTAAACTTGCAAGACAAACACGGACATTTTGGTCATAAATCATTTTGCACCGTATGGTGGAAGTTATTTTCCTATAAAAGTATTTTACGTCCCATTCATCTAACCAAGTAAAAGGATAAACATTTTTGAGGAAAATATTTTACGCCAAAAGAAAAGGATCCTTATAAATCCACCCAAACAGCAGAAATTGCGTAACACACATTTGGCACAAAAATATTTTGTGTTGAAACAAACAGAGCCTAAAGTAAAACAAAAGTCTATCGTACCTAAGCAATTAGGTTGATATTTGGCCGGGTATTGTTTAGACGGTAAAATGGAAAGCTTAGACACCAGAGTATGCCTTCCAAAAGATAAAGATATGCAATGCAAAAATGGTTGTGACTAAAAGCACAAATTTCTATAGCATTATCTATTTAGTCTCCCTGTCAAGCACGTATTACTGTTATGATAGCAAACTTGCAAACCTGAGACCGAATTCTTCTTCTCCGCTCAAGGAAATTTGATCTATGTTCCAAAAGATCATGATATCTGGTGTCTCTTGCACCAAGGGTTTCCACTTCAGAATCTTGACTACTGTAGAACGAGCTAGGCATACCAGTTGAAGCATGAATGGAAGAACTTGATGAGATCAAGGCATTATCACTAGAGGCTGATGCCCCCATTCCACCACCCAAAGCCTGTGTTCCACCTTGGTAAGTGGTATCTCTCACTTCCCTCTCTTGTTCCAAAGGAGAAAATGTTAAGTCAGGAAACGATGATCTCCGGAGAACTCGGTCACGAAGTCTTCCAACACTTAGGGTTCTACTAAAGCGAACATTCCGTTCCATACGCCTATCACCAAGTCTTGTCTCCATGCTCTCTATATCGCTGTTTCTTGAAGAACACAGAGTAACATTTGACTCACCTCTAGGATTTTCTACATCTCCGGCCACATTTAGAGGAGAAGTAGTACGATTCTCTCTCAAAGTATCAAAAATACCAGAAGTCGTAGGGTTTGACTCTAAGCAACCAGAAGCAAAATCATCAAACTGTGGTGGGGGTGACCTACTGGTAAGGCATGCAGGAAGGAAGTTTCGACCTCGGGACAGTTCATTTCTGTTAACTGAGCCAAGGGTAGGACCTGTGTCTAGATGAAGTTGATCTTCTTCATTTGAAACTGTAGTACTTATTGCAGATACCGGATAAGCCCTCGATGACCCTAAACTTGTTGCTCTGCTCAGCTTGAAGCTTGCGTTATTGGGAAATAACCTGAAGCGAGAAAGGAAGCGACTTGAACGGCTCAATGACCGTGTAGACAAAGGTAGGGGAGAACTACAACCAGCTCTTGAGACAGAATTTGAGAGGTTTGATCGACCCCACTCATGATACTCGGTGCTAGACGATATACAGTCCGGTGCATCAGGTTGCTCAGCCTCTACTTTTCTGTAACATTTAGCTTTCACCTGATCTGTGTCTAACTTAATCCGGCTTGCACTTGGGCCATTAAAACCATTTTCCTGACTCTGCTGATCAGAAACCTATAAGATGGATTAGATATCAATAAAAGTACTGAAAATGTATTTTCCCACCTTAGAGCACACACAACGTACTAAAACAGAACAGGCTCAAACATATCTTTTTTCAGAGGCAAGATGATTCACCAAAGAATGTTGGACTGACCAATAGCAATTTTACTTTTCTAAGCTAAAGCATTTACCTGTAAGCAGATTGAGTAATATCAGTTCTACTTTCCCCAAGTAAAGCAAGTACCAAAAGCATTATGTATCCATCACAACCAAATGAAAAAGAATCATTGTACTTCAGTATTCAAGATGTTGACCCAGATTTAGTTTGTCACCCGATGTAGGGACCAGGCTTAGGTACCTGTTTATGAAAATTCTTAGGAGTAGATTTTGGGATTTTAGCTTCTGAAAAGCAGTTATGAATGTTTGTCAAAAATTATTAGCCATAGATTTTGAGATCTAAAATTTCCTACAAGCTGAAAAATAATCTAAAATCTAATTCTGGAGAAGTTAGGTATGGGATGCCTTTGGACCAAATTCTGGATTCTAAGATACTGAAAAGCTACGGTTCAGGTTTTTGTAAGAAATGCTACCAGCTTTTGCTACAGCTTAATCATAATTCCACAATTATGGTAAACAAGTTAATCCACTTATATTTAAATCGAGAATTTATAATCTAAAGTTATAATTGTCTCCACAGCTATCGCAAAAACCCCCTATATATGATTTTACCACTTGTTATTGAGTGCAAAATAAAATTGAGCATTTCAAAATGAAAAAATTAACTGGAGTTCAGAATTTAGTGTGGTCCATGAGGCAAAGGATCAGAATTTGATAGTTTAAGGGAAGAAAGGAAAATGAGGAATCTGTATACGGGGGAGTTGAGTAAGTGTACAGATAAATAACTATGAACGTGTATATTTGAGGAATGAATCTTGGCAATCTAAGACTAAGCTTAAAGATATCTTGTAGACTTGTAGGTAAGGAAACATATGTTTCTTGGAGTCTAGATAATGCAGTTTTCTTATTGAAGCAGTAAACGTGCACGGGCATATGCATTTTGACATTTACAAAGAGAAATATTAATTTTATAGGCGGGCACTCTATCCGGAACGCAATGGAATGAAACTGAACAAGTCATTGGTCGGTTCTTCAATATTCTCTGTACTCCCTTAATAGGGCAGGGCAATGGGGTGATTAAAAGGGAAGTGAGGCAAAATAAACTCGATCATTCAAGTGGGGAAAATAGATTCAATATGCAGGATATTAGAGTGAGTCCAGTAACCAAGGGCCACAACCCTCTCTCGTTTACAGACTAGATTTGCACAAAAGAAGACATAGCAAATTAAGAAAATGCAAATATTTGCAAACAGTCGGTACATGCCAATCCATAAAAATTACCACAAATTTAGTGCCTAACACCCATCCAAAGAAGAACAATGATGACAATTGGAATAGAAATAGAGAGTTCCATAGTGCCCTTTGGTAAAGATGGACAACTAACTACTTTTGGTTATATTTTTATGTTAGCTTATAAGTCCGCTTCAGCAATAAACCACAAGGTTTTACAACTATTGAGCTGGAATCATGTCTGTAAAAGTCATAGTATAATACAAACCTACCATGGTGTTCGTTTTTTTCCAAAGTTAAGCTTGCGAAACATTAGACAAGCAAAATTTTCAATTTTGCATCTGAATTTTCGATCAGATTAAGTATCCGTAATGTCACAGATTTTAGAGAAATACTCATGCTGATCACTCCCTTGTGCAACTATCGAATGTCAATAACCAAACCAAATTTAATAGAACTTACCCCCCAAAAATTCAAATCTAATTGATGAAAACAGTTACAAACATTTGCCCCGACCCAGAGAGATGCACAGAGAAGTGAAAAAGGCAAAAAGATAAAGTTACCTGCTCGTCATCGTCACTGTCGTGAGATCCAGACGGCTGTCCGAGACACGAAGATTGTAACACTCTGCTTCCTTTGGTTCGATTCCTCCGACCACTGGAAGGCACCGATGATGTGGCTGGCGACGACGACTCAACAGCATTGGGTTTGCTACTGCTCGATCCCATGTTTGCCCCCACCGTCAATGCCTTGAAATATTTTCAATCAACCGAAGAAATTCCCTCAATTCTAGATCCAAATGCCATGTCATTGCTTCATTTGCTGGAAGTCTGAAACATAGATGTTCCAATGGGGAGAGAGAGAGAGAGAGGAGGGGGAGGGGGAGGAAATGTGGAGGTTGGTATTGAAAGGAGAGTTGCTTTCTAGCAAAGTGAATACGGGGAACTGGTAAGGTCTCCCCCTCTCTCTCTCTCTCCTCGCTGTGTAAGTTTTTGTTTGAATAGGAAAGGGACAGGTTTACAATAACAAGGCGTTTTCTCTGCCTATATTTGGGGATTCAAATTGGGGTTGGTCGGCAACCCAAAATGATAGTACTATTTTATTTGCGTCGAAGTTCGAAAATCAGTATAAATATGAGAGAGAAAATTTCAAAAAATACGTGCGAACATACTTTATTCTTTTAAATCTAGAAAATAATACGTTTTTTTGGTAAATTAAATCAAAATTTTATTTACTTTTACAGCATAGGATTTTATTCCATATATTTTTTCAGTTTATGTTTTTATCCTATTTTTACATAATTTGATACTTTTACCCTTATTTTTTAGTGTTAATTTACTCTCTTATCCCTTTTTAAGTCAGAAAATCTATTCTTGATTTGGTATGTTTATAATTGTAGCAATAAATTTGGTTAGAATTATGGAATTAAATAAGGTAACAAATGTTAACTGAGAAAAAAATTAATTGGGCTGAAGATTTTATATTTATACTACAGAATATTGTATTTGCCGGAATCTTTAATTAGCCAAAATCTTTGACTGAATATTTGATTTTCCAATGAATTTTAATGGTTGACTGAAATCTTTATCATATCTTCAAATTTTTTAAACGAAATCTCATAAAATCTTAATAATTTATTTTGTTATCATATTACTTATCAAGTATTACATAGACCTGCCACTTTTATGTTCTTCGTCACCGAAAATTAAGTGATTGGAATTAGGACGAATATCTCCTCGTCAAACCTAAAGCATTTTTTTCAAAACCTGTTTGGATTACATAGTGAGTAAAGAATCTTTTTATTTTATCGTTTTTAATTTGTAGTATTTGTTTTGAGTACGTGGATTCTAGATGATATGGTGGATCTTTTCTGAATGATATGTAATTTGTCATGTTCTGACAATTTACCATAATTTGAGGATGGTCGACTCTTTTGTTGTAGTATCAGTTTTGAGCGTGAAAAATTTACCATATGTAAATTTGTTATAATGATGCAAATATACCATTATACAAAGTTACTATTGCAAAATATAATAAACTATCTGTGAGTGTGAGAAATTTACCATATGAAAATTGATCATTGTCCAAGAGCTGTAAAAATTTACCATAATGATGCAACTATACCATAACGCATAAGTTATTATCACAAAATATAGTAAACTGTCTGTGATATGAAAATTAACCATAACATGCAAATTGACTATCACTAAAGATTTAAAATACTTAAAATTATAAAAGAATTTATAATAATAATAAAATAAATTAACCATCGCGAAATACATGAATATTTACCTTTTTTTGTAGTTATAGCGTAAGGAATAGATTGAATTTAGACTAATAAGAAAATATTTGAATCAATCCATTTTTTTTTAGGGATAAAAGGCTGAAATTGGAGTAAATAGATTTTTAGGGTAATTCGGATATTTTTTTAAAAATAAGACAAAAAATTAACCTTAAAAAATATATAAAATAAAACACTAGGTACTTCTTATCGATAGAATTAAACAATAAGCACTTTTTTTTTTTTATAACGAAGATGGGAACGAAGGAAGTAACTTTGGCAGGAGTTGGACATCTTTTTAAGTTTGGGCTGGAAGCTTGGGCTATTTAATTTAACTTATCTAATTATTTTTTATTTATTTTTATTTTTTATTCAATTAAATTATCTAAAGATATTTTGGCTTTTTTTTCCTAAATTTTTGTTGCCGTTTGACATAATTTTATATTTTAAAATTTTTTTGGTTAAAACGAATCAACAATTAACCAAAAATTAATACAAAAATAATTTAATAAGAATAATAATATAACAATTCAGTAAATACCACAATCCAAATATATCCTAAATATTTGCGAGCTTTTAACTTTATTGCCTCGTTTGATTAGCGGATTAAAATTGACGGGATTAATAGTCCTGAAATTATTTTGTCCTAATACTATTTTAATACCCAATCAAACCTAATCTCATGTTTAATTTAGACTGAATTAGTTTTAGCATATTTCACTCGGATGTTTAAAGTTTTAGCAGAGATATTTTGTTGAAATTGTGAGAATATATGTATGTGGCGGTGGAGTAATGGTTGGTACAGACAGTATTAAATGAGTATCACCCCCTCTCCTAGAATAAAATAGTACCACACATATAGGTATTATAATAATTTTAGGATTATTTGTCATGATTCGAATTTTGAAAAATTCAACATGAAATTGCTCTGGATTAGACACGAATAATTCAATCTCGAGCCCCTAGCTCGCAAATCGAACAAGGCCTAAGTGCAGTGAGGACTCTAGAAATTATTAGAAATAAAATCATTCGAAAATGACATGCAGGATTCTACTTTTTCTTCACAAGAATTACTTTTAATCGATTCTTTTTAATTTTTGGTTAACAATTTTTTGTTTTTGTAAAGAAGGAATTATAAAAACTTGTGTTTTGAATGAACAAGTTACGAATTATAAGAAAAGCTAATCACAAATTATTGGACAGTGGCTAAGATAAAAAAATCATTGAAGTACGTAAAAAATCTATGAGTATACCAAAGAATATTGATGTACGTAAAAATGTACGAGTGTACAAAATGCTAATTCCAAATCATTGGACGGTGGTTAATTTATTGACTTTTAAAAAGATATTTGTTAAAACTGTGGGCATGAGTTGGGATTTCAACTCATTTCATTCTAGGTGCATAAAAGCACTTCATCAAAATTACTTTAAATCTAGTTTGGCATACTACTGGACTTCACAAATTTAAAAGCACACAAATAACTCTTTTTTAATCCAATAGTGCCCGTTTGGATAGAGTATAAAGAAGGGATATAATTTTTGGAGGGGGCAAAAAGGCTGAGGTGGCACATTTAGCATGGTTTACGAGGATAAAAATGTAGGGAATAATTTTTCATCCCTTCAAAAATAATCCCCTGTTAGAGGGATAGAGGGATAGAGAGGTATAATTTTTGGGTACCCCTCCCTCTGCCCAAAAGTTATCCATGGGTATTAGCCAAAAATAATAGCCCTCTTTCTTATTAGAACTACAAAATAATTTTATCTCCATTTTATCCTCCATTCAAACTAAATATTATTTTATTCTTTTTTTTAATACCTCATCCAAACCATCTATTTTTTATCCCTCTCTATAAATATCAGAACAATATGGATCAACCCTCAAAAAATAATACTCCATCTTATCTTATTCTCCCTCAGTAACATATCTCCTGAAAATAATTTTTCATTCAATCAGCCCCTAAGAGACCAATCCTCTCTAGACTTGGTTTGAGGTTTGATGAACCTCTGCGAGCTTGCAGCTTTACATTTTAAAAAGGATAATTTACATGAAATTATTTTTATCTATAATTCGATTTCACTTGATCCCCTTCGTCTTTCAATCGTCCCAATGTACCCTTAATTTTTTCAGATATAACGATCGATCCCTTTTTGGATAGATGCAGTTAGGGGAGAATATGATAAGTAATCATGTGCGTCAATCCAAAATAAGTCTATCGTTATATTTGAAAAGACCAAGGGGTATATTGGGACAATGAAAAAATTAAGGGAGTTAAGTGAAATTAAGTAATAGACGAAGAGATTTTTATTTAAGTTACCGTTTTAAAAAGAATAAATTGCACTGACCTCCCTTGAAGTTTGTGATAAATGTACTAACTTCTCCCGAGGTTTTGACAAATACATTGACCTTTCTACTTACAAACTACACACTATTTTGCAGATTTTTTCTCCCATTAACTTCTTACAAACACCGTAAGTTTTATTGGTAAATAACTAAAATGCCCTTCTATAGTCTTTTTACCTCTCTCTATTTGTATATATTGAGTCGATTAAAAAAATTCTCTTCGACAAAGTCAAGTATTTAAATAGTACATAATGTAACTACTCGACTTTTCAAAATTGTTAATAAAAGAAAAATAATAAAAAAATATTTCTTGTTTCATAAAGTGAATAAAACTTTGAATTTTCTATTCAAAACATAGATTTTTGTATAGATAATGCTCATTAACAAAATACATAAGTTCTAGAAATAAAGTTTTGCTAACCAAAAGTGCATCAAACAGATTTTTCAAAGAAAGTTAGAGCAATTCTAAGGCTGACTAAGTGAACTAAGACTCAACGATGTCGTCTTCTAAAAAAGTATCTTCCTGGATCGGATAATCAGGTTCTGCTTCATCTTTATCTATACCTGGCATGAAACGCCATGGGCAAAACAATATGCACTATGAATTTTGACAATAACTGAGAAAGTCTTTCCCTTTAGATTTTTTTTTTTTAATGTTTGGATCAATGTGATGTACAATGATAATGAATGAACAATTTGTATGAAAACAGTAACATGTAAGTGCTAAAATAGGATATCAAAATGCGAAGACCCGTTTAATTAGTGATATCACGATATCAGAGTTCTCAATTCAACCAATATTTTTAATTATGACCACGTCACACACACACACACACACACACATATATATGACCACGTCATATAATTCGAACAATAAATCGTGCTCCTGAACAATAATGGTTCCGACCTCCATGCTAACCATGCTTCCCGACCACAATTTTTTCAACCACCATGTTTCTGTTCGTAATATTCTCAATCAATATATTTTTTCGAGACAATATATTGTCCTTACCATGCCAAAATCAAAATACACCTAAACTTACTTAACGACCACTAGATTGCAACAAATGGGCGTGCTAAGTCTAAATATAACACGACGCATACATAATTTGGTTAAATACATCACTTGGGTCTATCACACCTGTGGTAGTACATGCATACAAACCTCCTACATGTCCTTTTCCTTCTCCTCCTCAGCTAGCTCCACTTGAGCTGACCCTTGGTCCAAGGCTGCCGTATCAGGCCAATCTGTAAAATCTTGAGCATGTTGGCCCAAGTCATCAAGCTCGTGGTTTGACATCTGGACAAATAGAAAATAATTATATATTAGACTTAACATAATACCACATAATAGCTAAGCTGAAAAACATATATGAACTCAAATATGAGAATAAACTAAAATCAGGCTAACTGTTACTACAACTATCTAACGTAAAATATAACACTCAATAATGTACAACTACCAATCTACCCAAGGTCTCAGGGCAGTCAAACCTAAGCTCTAATACTAAATTGTAACACCCAAAATTTTTGAAATATTATTTAAAATTTTTATTCATTTGTTTAGTCTATTTAAAATGTAAATAAAGAGAATGTCTTTTATTATTTATGAAAAACGACAAGAAATGTGATAAATCAAAGTTTTAAGTGCATAGAAGCAAAAATAACAAAAATACCCCTCGGAATTTAAATTCTTTTATTGAAAATTACGAAACAGAGCTTTTGAGGGTAAGGCAGCCAAACACTACTAAGGTCTTCTTCTACAGCTCTTGGCTTTTCATGATCTGGCAGATTCTCCAACTGCTTTTCAATATCTGGTATGAAATACCAGGGGCAGAGAAATTGTCCTGTGAGTAATTAGACTCAGTAGGAAAAGTCACCAAAAATCAAACATGAAGAGATACAGATATACAACAAGATATATTTAACAGATGAGATAAAACAGTGCGGAAATAAAATCACAGAAGTTTATTATGTTTTTGTTTCTTTAACATTTATAGGAACACATTTTTTTCCCAGATATTCTATTTTTACCCAACTTCTCTAGAGCAGAGCACCTGATGGATATTGACAAGTCTTTACTTAGGTAAGGAAGATACCTTCTACAGTATACTCGAGTCAATAACTACATCGCTCTAACTAGACCCAACAGAACACATGTTTTTGCCAAGTCGGGTACCATCGAACCTTAGTTGCTTCCCCTTTATCGGCTCAAGAACGCTCACAACAAAGCTGCCACTCGCTTGGGGTCCAGAGCTATCGATGTAGACGTTCCCGAAGTCACCTCTAAACCATCTTCTAGTTGTGATCCTTAAAATTAACAAACGAGACGACGTCCGATGAGACTTCAACCCACATAGAACACAACTTGGGACTACGAGCAGAACATCAATATTGGGCTTGATATCCAAAACCACACTTGGCACGACGACCATTAATAATCATTTTAACAACTTTTGTGTTAGCGAACCTTCTTGTTTTCTGTACATTTTCACTACTTATAATGTTCACCTAACATGCTTTGCTGCCTTGTTATGGGTGTCATTGAAACCAGTGTTCCTATCATGGATTCTATGTTCTCACATAAATTACCAAAACACACAACAACTATTTTAACTAAATAACTAGCATGACGACTTTAACACTTCCTCTTACAATCAAGGTCGCCCAAAACAACGACTGTAACTCTAACAGACTATATCACCTTGAGCAGCATGACGGCTGAACCCAAAACACCAGTATTACCATGACATTCAGAATCACAAAACTTATCTATTAACAACCATAATCATAATCATAATACCGTTAACATGCGATAACATAAAATCATGGTCAAAGTTAGTCAAATTGCTCACACGAGACCTGTGGATATACATATCGCGTGTCATGAATACTTGTACAACGTTTACACACATAAAAAGAGTAAATACAGTCTATTTGTACAGTCCAAAATGTTCGAATAATATTTTGTAGGTTTGCTGAATTTTACTAGGTCGCTTGAGCGGTCTAAAAAATATGAAGTTCTGAATTTCTGGATCAATAGTCAAAATTTGTCAAAAAATAAGACAGGTTGCTCGAGCGCCTAAAGTTCGCTTGAGCGAGCTATCATTTTTTATATATTCTAAGTTTTGGAGTTCTTGTCAAACTGTTGTATAATTAAAACCCTAATATATGATTTATGATTTAAAACAGAAATTAAAAACACATAGAAAAACTATGTAAGTTATGGTTCAATTCCCCTCTATATAATAAACCCCAATATATGATTTCTTAATAGTATGTTATCATGGACAAGTCATTATTTGCAAATGTGGGTCATCACCATTTTTAAGAATTTGATAAATTTTGGCTAAAAACCATTAATTTACTTGCTACATGAAATATGGGAACACAATGAACATGTCGCTCAATAGGGGCGGATAAATCGACGTCCTAAGACTAAGGAGTTGAAGCCACCATTAACATACTAAGAAGTACTAGTATGAGGTCATATAAGATTGGCCCTGGTTAATTTGTTAAGAATTATTTATTACAATGCTATTATTATTAATTAATAGTCATAATTTCATATTACCTATGTCATACTGTGTATTTTATTATTTAATTTATTTATTAGGTACGTAACGGATTTAGTAACAGACAAATTAGAATATTCAAGAGTTAACCTTTATTAAAAAAAAAAACAGAGATATATAGATATTTTACTTCACATAACCTGCACACTGCATGAACCCAACAGTGGATGGCAACGGGGCACTATTCGGCCTCCGATTTTCAAATTCATATTCGATTTCCATCTCTGCCCCAATCCCTGAATGGAGATTAGTTTTTTCCTCTACCCCGCCTCGAACGAGGAATAAATATCCGAAAATAAAAAAAACTAAGATTTCTAATTATTAAAAAAATTAAATTAAAAAATTATCAAAATTTGGAATAACTTTTATTTTCATAAAAGAACACAATAAAAGATAATATATATAAACATGCATACTTTTAAGTAAAAGTCTTCTAAAATATTAAAAATAATAATAATAACTAATTAAAATGTAGATTTAATTCACGGGGCGGGGTGAAGCAGGGACGAAGAGGAGATCAGGGTGGGGATATATGGACCCGCATGCTATCCGTTCTCCGATTTTTTTAAAAATCTATTTTTTGAATCCAATCCAATCCAAATTTTCAAAAAAATTTCTAAATTCCCGATCTATTTGAGGAGGGGACCAGAGCAAAACGGGGAAGATCGGACGAGATAATCATACTTATCCACATAGTTCTTATAATGGGCCATGAGTTGGTCCAGTTGGAATCATCATCTACCAAATCCACAGTAGTGGGCCTATTAACAATCCATGAAAACTTGAAAACCCAATGTAAACCCATAGTCTTCTCTCTCTCTCTACAGACCTGAAGAATGTGGCGGTCATTCCTCAGAGCGGCCGCTTCAGCATCAGCAACCACCAGCAGGCCCCAACCGAATCTCTCAACACGGGCATCTCAGCTCTGCTCTTCGAGGGAATATTCTGTGAAGAACACGAAAGTACCAGCGACGAAGGCCAAGAAAGGAAAATCCAAGTTCGATAACAAAGGTGAAACCTCCTCCGCTGTTTCTACCGCCATCGACGAGTTCGACGATGAAGACATCCGCGTTCGCCGTCTTGCTGAGGACGAGAAAGACAAGTCCCTCGATGTGGGGCCCAATGGCCGTCCCCTCTTCACCTCCACTCCTTCCCTCTCTCAGCTCTCTCGCAAGGACACCTGCACATACATGAAATTCAGGTACACAAAGACGTACATTATCAACTTTTGTGATTTAGTTGTAAATGAGCATAAATTCAGTTGAAGACTTAATTATGTGAACCACTTCAACTTTCTTCATCAAACATCTTGAAGAAATCCCCACTTATCGTAACAAGCCATTTTGACATTTTTTATGAAAGGACTGAATGATACAATCCTAAACATTTTATTAAATATCTTTAAAAGAGTTAAAGCTCTCGTCAAAAACTTCTGTCGCCGAATTTTGTGAAAAACCTTTCTGTCTTGGTTTAGTACAATATTAGGTTTCCTCTTGATACTTTCGTGAAAAGGTTGGAGATTTTTATGGAATTTAAATTTGGTAAAAGGTTTAAATTTGAGTAAGAAGATTCATTTAAATCTGAAGTTTGAGTAGTTTGATTAAGTGGCATATTTGTAAATTTGGAGAACATGGGATGGCCTCCAAAATTTGAGTAAAGGTTTGAGTCTTTTTTTAGTAAAGGTTCAAGCAAAATTGAACTTCACATATTTTTCCAGTCAATGAGTAAAGGGAGATTTAAGGGGTGTTTACTGAAAAATTTGAGTTTGAGTAGAGATTGGAGGAAGGACTGGAGATGCTTTATTAGTAAACATTTTTTGTTTGTATTTTTCCCTTATAATTTGTTTTTGAAATGGTTGTAGCATGGAGGAATTGAATGTGGTGTTGCCGGAGGGATTGCCTTTGGGGATGGTGAAGGAGTTCGAGGAGTCAAAACGAATTGCATTGCTTGTTCGACATAGTTTCTTGGACCTTCGTGACAATTTCAGGCGGATTGTTGACCCTCCCTTGCAGTCCTTTGATGGCAAAGGTGCGGTTTTTTCAGTTTAGTGTCTATGTATTATGTTTATTTCTTTGTCTGTGTGAATGATGAGGCATAGGTGTATATGTTTATTTCCCTTGTCTGTGTGAATGATGAGGCATTGGTGCATATGTTTATTGTCTATGTAGTAGTATGTGTTATGTATATTTTCCAAAAGCAGATTTTCCTTCTATGTTGTGCAGATTATGTCTATTTAACTTCATTGTTGACAACTAGGTATAATCTTTTCGGATGCAATGTGAGAAGAACTCTATTGTAGTCCTTGTCCAAAAGGCCAGAAGTTATAATAAGTTGCTTGGCAGTTTCTCATTGTTTGACCAGTTTTCTTGTGCTTGATAACTTGGGATTTTGAGGGAAATGTTTGTCAGTGTTGTCAAAACACCAAGGCAAGTCTTCAATAACAAGCAATTCAGTACTGATAGCTGATTGCTAGAATTTTTGCATGTGATAGTATTCATTTCCGGTACGAATGACCAGTAAGAATGATTCATAAGATGAACATAAATATTTAGGTGATACTTAAAGCCGTATTGATTTTTTTTGGGAAGTTAAATCCTGTATGGATGTTCGAGTATTCAATGTTAAATTATAATCGGTTCTAAGTTGCCATTGTGTTTAGTTAAAGAATTCATGTTTCGCCTTTATATTCTTGTCTCCTGATCATAGTTAGGTTCCTTAATCGTATGATTATTGTTGTGAAACTTTAATATACTTGCAATCACACGAATCGTACAGAAGTATAGTTTGTGTCAACAGCAAGGTCGAACCCACATGGACTTGTAATTAGTAGAAAATTAAAGTAAACTTAATTAATTGAACCCTAACCTAGTTAACAAAAGTTGTGATTTAGCTGGCGAAGAGAATCCGGTGATAAACTTGAATGATAAGAAAAAACTATAATTAAAAAGTTGGCAATCGAAAGATCACAGAAAGAAAAGTAGGTTGATCGAGAGTTGAGAAATTAAGTTTTTGAATCCACATCCGTATTTATCAACTTATATCATGCAATGATCTTTCCTATGACTTCTACACAATGATTTTGAGGGCAATCTTAATCATCATGGATAATATTCGTTAAGCATCTATTCTGTTTTATGTCTGTTCTTCCTCTACTTCAATGTTTCAGTCCGAATCATCAATAGTATCTGTAAGATTCAATTATTGCGGATACTCAGTGCTTAAGTATCGACTTTAAGAATTTGATTGGCAAAATTAATTGGAGACTGCCAAATCATGAAAAATACCTATTCTGATTGAATCCATTTCAGAATTGCATCCAAATTAATTCATTGAGCCAAGAACAATATACAATGAACGCACTTAGGAAAAATCATATGCATAAAATCAATCTATAAAATTCATGAATTTTCAACCTCAACTCTAGTTTAAATATTTAGCTACGCATGGACTTAAAATATGAACCAATGCAATAATAAAACTCCATTGAATAGATTAAATGAAGTTTATACAGATTACGAAAGAATTTCCAAATCCTTGATTTTTCTTCTCCATTCTCCTTATTTTTTCCAGCTGCGACAGTGCTTTTGTTGTTCTGGGATCAGTGTGCTCCATAAGTCGTCTCCTCCAGCGGGCTTGGCTCTCCCTTTTTTCCTCTGTGATGCATGTGGTGTTCCTCCCAAAGCCAACCTCTAGGTCTTTAAATGCAAACCACCGAGAATTGTACAAGACTTTGAGTTTTAAACAAAGTCTTCTTTTCCTAACTCTAGTTAGTTGGCCCAATAAAAACTCGTACTATACACATTACTAAAAACAAACTAAAATTCTAGTCAAAACCCAATTCCCCTCCTTACCCAATCAACTTTTTTTCTTCAGCTAATGCACGTGGGACCATGCCATGGAGGCCAAATATTATTTCAATTGGTTTTGCAATTCTCTTGGACCCCACCTCTTATATCACTTTGCGGAGCAAATTTTGAGAATAAAAAGAAAGATTTCTTTTTACTATTAAACTACTGTATTTTTCACACCAATATCATGTCTTTCCTTGCCTTTTAAACCTTTCAAATTCTACTCTAAAATCTAATTTATGAAGAACACAATCCAAAAGCTTAAACCACCATGTCAATTAATTTGGTCGCTTCTTGATGGTATTGACGACACTCCAATTTGCATTGCAAAAGTTACGAAGCTCGGATTTTGAGTCGACTTTGCAATTATTGAATTTGTTGGCTAAGACAAATGCAATTTATTATATTTTCTTGTATAATAAATAATTTCATTTAGATTACAAAAATACTATTAACAATATCCAATTAAGCGCAAGAGACTAGTAAATATAAAATTGAGCACTCTCATTATCTTTATTTTACACTTGTCAATTACCAGTCTCACCAATGGGTATGTCACTCACTGGAACGTAATTGCAAATAATTACATTTAAAATGAACTTGTGTTTAAAAAGGAAAAATACTAACTACTTTTTCTTATGTTTTTATGTGTTCAGGTTCAAAGGTTCGAAAGCAAATTGTTTTGGATGGTCCTGTTAGCTGCGGCAAAAGTATTGCACTTGCCATGCTTGTTCACTGGGCTCGCGACGAAGGCTGGCTTGTTCTCTATGTTCCAAATGGTCGAGAGTGGACACATGGAGGAGTTTTCTATAAAAATCCTGAAACTGGTCTTTGGGATACACCTGTTCAAGCAGCAAATGCTCTTCAGGCAAGAATGTGATCCTTCTTGCTAGACTTGACTTTGTTTGATATAATGTGATGCATGCAATTTTATCCTTTTTGTAATCATAACAGAAGTAATGCCTCTTGTAGCTTTCGGTTGGTATGACTTATAAGATAACCAATGCCGATATTTGGCCTCTATGTTGTTGAAGATGCACGATAGAACTAAGAACTTCTTTAAGTGCATGAGTTCGTTAACTACTTTAACTCATACTTGTTTATCTTGTCTGTGATATCCATGGCACTAGCGTTCAAGTTTTTATTGTCCCAAATATCTATGTTTCTTAAAAGAACTAACTGTGATCCACATCACCTAATTTGTGTCATAGTGGCTCATACTTCATTGAAAGCCCTTGAGGTTAGAAGAAATGAATGTCTTGGTGAAGGATCCTTTTTTAATGAACCAACTCTAAACACTTTGATGAATCTCTGATAACATGGTACTAGGGCCGAACTCCAAACCCTAACCAGTAGTTGCCGCTTCCGCGTCACCGTCGACATCTAGTGACCATGCCTTCGCTATCGCTGTAGTCGACTTCATAGGTGGAGTTCCAAATCCAGATCGCAAATCCGTAATCTCTAAAACTCTCAACAGATCGAACCCCTCAGTAGATCCTTCTCCTACGTTCGCAACCTAGATCGAAACCACCCTCAATTAAACAGCTCAATCGAACCGAAACCCTCAATCGATCCTCCTCCTATGTTCACAACCCAGACCGAAACTCTACCATGTTCGAACACCCTAAATCGAAACCTTATAGCAAAACCCTAAACTTGTTCGAACCTACATTGAAACCCTAGATTGAAACCTTAACCATGTTCGAAAATCTAACCCCGTTCGATCCAAATTCAGATTCAGAAACCCCAACTTGTTCTAACCATATTCGTCAGATCCAACTTCGCTTGCATCCATGTTCGTCAGATCCATATCTTGTTTGCCTGATATTCTAATCATGATGTTCGTGTTGTCACTTGATTTTTGCTTATTTTTTTATTTGATTTCAACAAGTTTCATCAATCCACTATGTTGGATTTCTGGTTAGTTGTCTGATTTGCTTTCTTCGTCTGCATCTATGGTGTTGAGTCGTGGTTTCATCGTAAACTTGTATGGTTGCTATGGTTATTTGCTGCAAGTTTCGTATGGTGATTGTTTGTTAATGGTTTACTAGTTGGTTGTTTATCGTTGTTTGTTCGTGACGCGTTGTCTGTTGTCTACCATGGCTTCTAGTTCTTCATCTACTATTTCTATTAGTCCTGGTTTATTTGATTCTTATCGGTTGTCTATCAATTCCATGTGGTCAAATGGAAAAAATTATGTTCCGTGGGCGAAGACTGCTGAGATTTACTTTACGGGCAAGAAGCAGTATCATTTCCTGACATATGATTATCCTCCAAAGTTTGATTCAAACTATACTCATTAGCATGTTGATGATGCTCAAATTTGTCTTAGGTTGTGGAACAGTATGGAGCCGTATGTCAGTGGTACCTTAGTTTTCTTGTCTACGCCAAACTTGTATGGCATCACTCATCAGGCTCAGAAGTCATATTAAGGTGTTATTAATCTACAATGGACATATGATATTCATTAAACTTTTTTCTCTTGCTCTTTGTGAGCTATCTTTAGAGGATTACTATGCCCAGTTTCGCGGTACGTGTGAGGAGCTCAATATTTACTTGCCTTTTTTGTTGATATTTAGGTTATGCAGTGCTAAGATGAGTCTATGCATATGCTCGTTTCTTATCTGAACTATCCTTCTCTTATGATCCCATTTGTTCCCAAGTGTTGGGTGCTTGTGATTTACTTTCTCTAAGTGAGGTCTTCAATCAGCTTATACCATCACTGCTACCACGGCTCCATCTGATCGTTCTACTTTGGCTTATGCTGTTTCTGGTAGATTTGGCGCTTTCATTGGCCGTGGTCACGATTCAGGGAAGGTGGTTGCGATTATTGAGGTCGCGATTTCGGAGGTTGTAGCTTTAGTTGTGGAGGTTGCCAGTCGGGCAGAGGTAGGCGTGGTTCTAAATTATTTAATAATTGTGGAGGGACCAGTCATGCAGTGGAGTATTGTTATGATTTTCATGGTTTTCCTCAGGCTCATTAGGCCATTACTTCTGACAACACTGGATAGGTTACTCATTCCACTAATACTATGGTAACATAATCTGCAAAGGAGTACCATCGTCTTGTGTCACTTCGAACTCTCTCTGCGGGTGCTTCATCCACTGCTATGCTTGCTTAGACATGGCCTTCTGTTGCTTGTATTGCGTTTTCTATTTATTCTACTCCTTGGGTTATTGATTCTGGTGCATATGATCACATTACTGATACATCTACTATTTTCTTTGATCGTAAATCTGTTGGTAAACCATCTTGAGTTACCCTAGCAGATGGTTCTACCACTAACGTTATTAGTTTGGGTTCTGTTTTTGTCACTCCTTTCCTTATTTTGGTTTCTGTATTTTGCATGTTTCTAGTTCCATTTAATCTTATGTATGTTCGTAAACTTACTAAGTCTTTAAATTGCTCTGTTACACTTTTCCTCATGGTTGTTTGTTTTGGGATCTCACGATGGGGAGAAAAATTGATGGCGGTGCTCAGCATGGTGGCTTGTACTACTTTGCTGATGATGTTCACCCTCGCTTTGTTGCTTTAATCTTCAGTTTCACCATATTGACATCATTGTCGTATTTGTCATCCGTCCCTACATACCCTTAAACGGCTAGTTCCTTTGTGTAGCTGTCTTGATGAATTGTCATGTGAAGTCTGTGAGTGTCATTTTATCTCAGGATTAAGAGTAGTGTTTAACATCCGTTTCAATTAATGCATTCGGATATTTGGGTCTCATGCGGGTTCCTAATATTTTTGGTGTTCAATATTATGTTATTTTGTTAGTTATTTTCTTTTGTATTACATATCTTTATCTTATGAAAGACAGAAAGAGCAATCAGAGTTGTTTTCGTTTTAAGTCATTTTACATATCTTTACATGGAAATTAATCCTCAGTTTGATTCTCGTCTTAGTGTGTTTTGTTTTGATAATGTATGTGAATATTTTGATACAGCTGTGTCTTAAAATTTTGATGCTCATAGTATTCTTCATCAGTCCCCTTGCGGTACCCCATAACAAAATGGAATTGCCGAACGCAAGATTTGTCATTTATCTGAGGTTATGCGTGTATTGTTATTCCAAATGCAGGTTCCTAAGTCTTACTAGAGTAATGACGTTCTTATAGCCTGCCACCTAATCTGTTGTATGCTCTCCACTATCTCAGGGGTCAGATATCTCATACGGTTTGATTCCCTAGTTGTCCTCTAAATTCCTTACTGCTATGGGTTTTCGGGTGCACATGTTATGTTTATGCTCTTGATCCTGACTGAGATAAACTTGATCCTCGAGCCATTAAGTGTGTCAATTTGGGCTACTCTCACACTCAAAAAGGATATAAGTGTTACTCGTCGTCCCTTTGTTGTCATTTTGTATATACGGGTGTCACATTTAATGAGTCCTTACCCTTGTTTTCGTGCACCACAGAATATTGATCCATCTCATAGTGTCTTTCCTATAGTTACCCCTCCTATATCTCATGTGAAACCCTTACAGGTATATGTTTGCCGCTCCAAAGTGATGCCTGTTCCGTCTCCAGATGCTGTGCCATCTTCTTTTTCGTTGTCAGATCCTCCTTCGGCGTCGAACTCTCTTTCTATTGTTCTTCACAGAGTTACTTGTACTTGTACTTCTTATCCCATTACCCAGTATGTTTCTTACGATCACGTGTCATTCTTGCTTCATGTACTGTTTATTCTGTTTTTGTTCCTAACATTGTTCAGACGACCTTATTTATGTCTGAGTGGCGAACAATAATTATGGAGGATGGGATGTCTTCTCTTCATCACAATGGGACTCGGGAGTTGGTTTGTCTTCCTCTTGGTAAAATCACGTTGGATGTCGTGGGATGCTCATTGTCAAATATCATCCGCATGGATATGTTGAGCGGTACAAAGCCTGGCTTGTTGCCGAGGGCTATACTCAAACTTATGATGTTGATTATGCTGAGATTTTTTCTCCTGTTGCCTAAATGGCTCTGTACGATTTCTTATCTATCTTGCTGCCAATCTGGATTGATCCTTATTTCAGCTCAATATTAAGAATGTTTTTTTGCATGGTTATCTTTTTGAGAAGGTCTATATGGAGTAACAACCTGGGTTTGTTGCTCAGGGAGAGCATACAGACACATCGACTTCGCAAAGCACTTTATGGGCTCAAACAATCTCCAAAAGTTTGGTTTGACAAGTTTAGTGATGTTTTGCAATTTGGCATGCACCATTACGGTCAGATCATTCAGTTTCTTCTCACATTTGATATGGGAAAAATATTGCTGATTATTTATGTGGATGATATCTTCATTAGGAGTGATGATCAATAAGGCATTGCCAAGCTGAAGAAGTTCCTATAATGACAGTTTCATATCAAGGTTTGGGCAGACTACGATACTTCTTAGGTATTGAGGTGACGTGGTTGAATGACGAACTTAGTTTGTCTTAGTGAAAATATGTTCTGGATATTTTAGAGGAGATTGGCTTATTGTGATCGAAACCTGTGGATACTCATATGGATCCTGATGTCAAGCTCAGGGGAGTTGCTTCCTAACCTTGACCATATCATTGATTGGTTAGTAAGTTGAATTATCTTACTATCACATGTCGTGATATTTTATTTGAAGTTAGTTTGGTGAGTTAGTTTATGTCTGCACCTCGACTCTCTCATTGAGAGGTTGTTCTTTGTATAGTGAAGTATCTTAAAGCTCATTCAGGACGGGGTCTATTTTATCAAGCCAATGGTCATTTACGCGTTGAGGCATTTACTATTTCAGATTGGGTAGGAGGACTGTCTGACAGGAGATCAACTACTGGCTATTGTGTTTTCCTAGTTGGTAATTTTGTGACTTGGAAAAGCAAAAGACAAACCGTTGTTGCAAGATCTAGTGCAAAAGCTGAATATTGTGCCATGACATACACGAGATGTGAGATTATTTGGGTACGATCCTTCCTTGAAGAAATAGGCTTGGTGTGCAGTTGCCCATGAATATCTATTGTGTGATAATCAAGCAACCATTCATATTGCATCTAATCCTGTGTTTTATGAGAGCAGTTAGAGACCAAACATATTTAAGTCGATTGCCTTTTTCAAGAGAAGGTGGATAGCGGTGTCATTGCTACTCTTTTTGTGTTTACAGGCGCTTAACTGGCTGATACATTCACCAAGCCGTTATGCAGTCACGATTTGAGCTATTGTGTAACAAGTTGGATTTATGTGATATCTATGTTCCACTTTGAGGGGGAGTGTGTGTGTTTAGTATTCTTAGTTTTAGGGTAGATGTTTTTTTTACCTTGTACTCATTCCCTATATATAATGTAGGCGTGTTAGTGTAAAGTGATGAAATAACCCTGAACACCTTGATTTATCTCTTGTAACAAATATTATCTCTAGCATAGTTCATTATTGGATTTAATTTTTTATTATGTGCATGTAGTTAGAGTTGATACATCTACGTGATGCGCTTCTTATATCTGGTAATCTAGAAGACTATTATTTCCTTTTTCCTTAGATTTCTTCAGCTTTTCCCAGAACTTCATGGTCCTCTCCCTTCATCTTTATAACTTATTAGCAATAATATCTGTTGAGATAGGGAAATGTTGTGCAACTAATTTGCCTTGCTGGTGCTATTGGATATCTGGTGAATGACTTGCTTTGGCTTCTTATCTTCTTTGTTATTATTTTCAGGACTTCTTGAAGTACAATGAATCCCGCTTACAACAATTGCCATGCCAAATATCTGATCCTATCCCTTTGGGAGAGGGTGCTGGTGTTGGGTGGCTGAAAGGGGTTGATTCCATGGCTATGCCTGAAGGTTCAACGCTATACGACCTCGTTCAAACAGGAGTCACCCACACTCATGCTGCTGTAGGAGTGCTAGTTCGTTTGAGGAAAGAGTTATCACTTGTAAAAGATATACCCGTCCTCCTTGCTATTGACCAAGTAATACAAACAACTTCCTTCATTTCATTTCATTTAGTTCTTTGTATTCAGGTGACTAGTTGGTATTCATGTAGCTTACTTCTTGTGGCTGCTTGTGTATGCAGTATAATAATTGGTTTACATTCAGTGAATATGAGGAACCAGTTACTGTTCGTTCTTCCCGTCCTGTGCATGCTAGAGAGCTCGCAATGGTTAGTTTTGAAGTTTCAATTTCTTTTACAGATACGCCATTTGAGAGTTATTTGGTTTATTGGTTTTTAAGTTTGCTTAAAACCTACTTGCTCTGTCAACCAACCTTTTTGTAATCATGAAGAGACAGATATGGATTTGTTTTCTTGCATATATAAAGAACTATCTCTCTCTCTCACACACACACTCTCTCACAGTCACCACACACATGCGCGCGTATGTGTGTTTGAGCGTTATTATCGAGATTTCGATTCTGCTCACACTACAGAGTGGAAAGTAAGTTTCATTTATGCAAATATTTAATTGCTTTTTAACAGTCCGACAGTATGAGTTGGTTCATTATATTGGTAACTAGTGCCATGGTTTGGTCATGAAAAAAAAGGGTTAGATGAGTGTATGGGAACTCGTCTCGCCCAATAGTGCCCCCCTGGCATCCTAACCAAGGGAGAGCTGGATAGGGGAGCTTAGATGGGCATCGATGCTCTCTGCAGTCCAGCTTAGAACTTGAGCCATAGCATGACCCCAAACACACCCAGGGCACTGTGGTGGTCATGCCAGCCTCGCCCTTGACTGCAGATGTTACTCCCTCCTGCCCACAATATCCCTTTAGATAAGCTTTAGAAACCACCCCATTTGATAAGAAAGAAGATTCGTCTGGTATTACTTCCTCATATCCTCCCAGAAACTTGATTTTTTAGACAAAACAGGTTGACCAAGTATGAGGTTAATTACCATCATGTCAAATTTGGAGCTAAAAAGGGGTATTCTGTTGGCACTGGGTTAAAGTTAATTACCATGCTCTGGTGAACCATGTGGCTATCTCAGGAAGCAGCTTGAAGGCTTGAAAGTTGAAACACTACTTTGCCCACAAGCACGAATTAAGTTCATCATACAGGTAACTATTGCCTTAGGCTATGTTACATGGACTGGGATGCTAGCACATGTCCAAGCATTGGTCATCCCTTGAGGTAAATCTTAGGGTGTTGGATATGTATCCAAAAGTTAGTTATGACTTAAGAGTTGGGAAACACATTCTGAACAATTTTTTGGATTCTTGTACAGTATTTGGTGGATTTTATTTTATAGAAAATTAGAATTTGATGATCAAAAAAAAAATAGTACTTGAAATCAAATGGGGCTAGTGGAAGATAGAGAATTTCTATTTCCATCGATGTGAAAGATTAAAAATGTTCTTTTATTGGTAGCTTGAGCTTCTTTTCTTCAAATATTCTAAAGATTAGGGGATCCATGAGTCAAAGCTGGGTATGTGTGTCACACACATATCCCACAAGCTTACCCAAGCTTCGATTGTCTGACATGGTACTTTACTTACATTTGGAAGACTTAATCTATTATAGATGATATGGACGACCTTAATGGACATGGCAGGGGATCGTCTTACTTGGCCTAATTTGGGAATTAATATTTGCCAGTTCTTCAATAGCTTATATATTTGATGCTGGAAGGATTTCAAGGTACTTATGGGGCACATGATAGATGAGAAATTTAGACATTATACCTAGGGGGGTGGTGACAGATAAAATACCATTTTAAGATTTGTTAAAGCATCCAACTCATATGTTAGTTTTGAAAGTAATAATTAATCAATGTGGGACAAACACTAACATATACCTAGCACGAGAAACAAGGTGCACTTAAGGCACAAACAATGGGGCAATCAACTAAAAAAGTCTTGTCTAAAAACCTTAGAAACCTTAGCTCCAATACAGTGTTAAATCATCCAACTTAAAATTAATTGAGAATGAGTGGAGAGGCTGCTCAGGGTCATATATTAGTTTTGGAGGTAATAATTAACAGTATGGGACAGACTCTAACAAGACTTAATTGTTCTCTTGAGTCAATTCTTTTCCTCCTTCCTGATGAGTAGCATTGTGAAAAGCTATGGGATGTACGCCTCTGGACCTAGCTTGTTATGTTGTGTAAACAGTCCTGGTGCATTTTTTACTGCAGATTTTGCACTTGGCTATACTTTTTTCAATCCAAATATGTGTGCCTCCTATGAGAATTTTCTGGAGAGTACATAAAGGAATTAGGAAATTAAAAAGTTCAAATCTTGGTTGATTGTGCAAAAGTAAAACTTTTGGCTGCCAATATCTTTAGACTCAGGCTTGACATCGTTTGATGTATAGAGGCCTGAGGGGCAAGAATAAGGAGAAAGCTTTTTGCTCGAAGGTCTAATATTGATGTCTTTGGCCCTTTTTGTTTTTGTCATTGTTTTTTTCTTATTCTTACATATATTATTTATCCAAAAGAAAGTAGTCAGGTACCATATCGTGCAGAGAAGAATACATTGGAAATAGGAGGGGATATCCTACTTGATTTTCTTTAGAAACTGAGAACACACAAATGAAACAAGCGAGCTGAATACAGCTCAAGGTTAGTAGAGGTGACTCCTTATTATTGATGTTTGTGAAAGCTACCCTTTTGTTAATGCAAAAAGCTGTTTAGTGACCAATCTAGGAAGCTATATGCTTCCTTCTTTTGCTGTGACTAATAGCCTATTCCAACCATCTAAAACGAACTCAGAACACACTGTGGTTTGGCCGATATTTTGGAGTTAATTTATATGCTTTGATCTTCATTGTGTCTTTTCCCCTCTAGGTGAATGCCTTTAGGCCTATGCTGCACAATGACATGATGGTGGGTGCTTTCTCTCATTCAACAGCAGTAGGGAAGTTACGCAAGGACTTGCCAAATGTTCCCGCAGATGCTCGCGTAAATTTTGCCCGCTACAATTTAGATGAAGCCGCCACTGTTTGCCACTACTATCTCAGGTACTTTATTTGATAAATGATCGCCAAGCTTGCAATATTTTGCACTTTGTTCTAGATTGCTTTTGGTTTCAATTCCTGGATTAATCATCGGCTAGTGTATATGGATTGAAATCTGTTTCTCAATACTCAACTGAATGTCCCCATTGTCTTTTTCTGGTTTGTGTTTGTCTAGTTGAACAAAATCATTGATGGCGACATTGGGAATATATGGCAATAGGCCAACCATCGACTGCTGGTTCATGGTTTGTGTCCAATATTTAGACAAAAGCCCTATTCCATATCAGGTGGAAGAAGTCTCTTGGATTTTTTTAGAGTCTAGACTAATTAGAGAAGTTGCAGAAGCTTAAGATAGTCTATTTCTTTGGTATACTTGGGCAAGTCTAGAATCCTCCTAATGCATGCATACATTTGTGCCATGAGTTGATATGGAAAAGTACGAAAGAAAGAGAGCGAGGCGCTAAGCAAGCGTGAATGGAGAAAGGGAAGCTCTATGGCAGTTCACGATAGATTTCATATGAAGTATGTAATGAACAAAAGCGAAACCTCACCAAAAGCAGGGTTGTAGAAAATTTCACAGATAACAGAATGTATAGTTCCACGTCTGGTGGAAAAGACATTGCAGGCGTCGAATGGATCAGGAAGTATCAACGTAATTTCATGGTCATTTTACTGAACTCAAACCACTTGCTGCCATTAATTTCGGCACTAATTATTGAATTTGATCCATAACAACCCAATTGTTTCTCGGAAGTTTTTGAGATGTGATGACTAAGCCCTAAGGTTAAACTTTTTTGTTTCCTTGTGATTTTACTTTCCATTAAATGCCCAAACCAGACAAAACAACAGCTAAGGGGCATACCCTGTTTACAACATGAGGCCCTCAGCAGGGCTCCAAAAACAAAACAAAGAGCACACCTGGACCAAACCAAGCATGAAAACAGAAAACCAAGATCCTCCTGGAATGTTCTGCGCATAATCTCAGCTCTGTGTACCTCTGTTTTACCAATGGCAGGCAAAGACTAGTACGCCGTGAAGCATTCTCAGAGGAAGGTTGGAAGAAGATATTTTATTTGTCCAACGGAAACGGATCAGAGATGAGATGGTTACTCCCGTTCATGAGGTGATCATCCAAGGGGCAATTTACTTAGATTCAAGACAGGCAGAGTTGATTTTTGCTTGCACAGCTTGCGGCTTTTAGTCTTAGGTGGAAAATAAATATGATTTTGCTGTTCTCGAGTTCTTTATGCCACAAGGAGGTCTGTGCAGTCAGCTATCCGAGAATCAGATTTTTTTTTTTTTTTGTTTCTTGTTTTGGTTGAGGAACATGTTGATTTTATTGTATCCCTTCCGATTTGTCGACTGCAAATGTAACATATGTATACTGGTGTTCACATCCCTACTAGGATCTCTGCTTGATATAAAGGGGAAAAAATTGCTGCTTCTTTGTTGATGTTTAATACTCTAGTTGCATTGTTCTGGGTTGAACCATCATACAAGGAAGTGTGATGATCCCATGTGCTTGGCTTTCTTGTTTTTAACCATTTCTCTTTCTTTGTCCTCATCAGATGAGGAAAACTCTACTCCCACTTGCAAGTCCCAACATGGTTGGGAACGCCGTTGTGCGCACTGTACAACAGGACGTGTTGTGCATCAAAAGGATGTAGTTTTGGCTCACAAAAGAACTGACCAAACAGTTGGGCAATGTTTGGCCAAATTTTAGTCAGTTTTTTGGGTGTTAAAACGACATTATTATGGCTCATAGCATGGCCTTTTGTGCATACTGCACAATATGCTCCCTATTTTGTTGAACACACAATTATTCAAGTGTGGAGAATCCCCACGTATTGGTGAACTGGCGATTTTAAATGGCATAACTGTTTTCATGATGGGAAAGACCGCAAATGAATGTGCATAGATCTAGATACGAGTTTGGTATTGTTCAATACACGTGACTTTTACAAGGAAATGAGAAATTTACTTGCATAAGACGATTTTAAATACATTTATGTTAACATCCACATCAGTGCTAAACTTTATGTAGAGTCTTCTCTGCGCCTACCATTGCTGTTTTATGGTGATACTTACGTGAGGCCTAACTTTTTTTAAAATTATTTTTTTTGTTTTAAAGAAATGATATTTATTAATTTTGTATAATTTTTTATAAATATTTTTTAAAAAAAGTCAAGAAAAACAAAAGTAATTAAAAAATAGTTGTATGTTTTGAATTATTTAGTATTTAGTGAACTTTTTTAATTTTTTTGTCATAATTAAAAAAAACAAAAAGTTTACCGAAGAAATCGAAATTTTCAAATAAATGTTGCACTTTTTATGGACTAAGGTTATTCTAGTCCCATTTTACTAGATATCAAGATATTTTTTTAATCTGGCATCATTCATGAGAAATATTCCTGACATATTGAATTACGCCGCTGTAAAATTTTGGAATATATAGAGTTGATTTGATTCCTCATATTTGGAATAATAATATCATTATTTATTTTCGTAGTCTCCGACCCCGTGTCCTCTCGCACTTGCTCAATTTTTGATTTCATGAACTTGTGTACAGTATAGTAAAGATTGAAATTGTGGGGGACTTAGGCATCAGTTGCACATCTAGAATGATCCATGATAACATATTAACATAGTGAGAGGTATGGACCATGGATTTCGAGTATGATCATACACTTGTAACAGTTGAGAAGATTGAAAAATAAAATGTGATAGGATATTTTGAGCCGTATTATGTCTTGAGCCGAATTTTGTCTTTATTCGAGTTAAGTCTTGAGTCACGTTTTGTCTTGAGTCGCATTATGTGTTGAGCCAAGCTATATCATGAGCCGTGTCGTTTTCATTTTTTATTAGGTCTTAGAATTATCGAAGTCCACGGGTCAATACTTAATTGGTGTTCGGACACAAAGAACACATAGCAATCATGAACATAGTGATTGAAAATATAGCAAATGAAAACATAGTAATTGAGAACGTAGCGAATGGGAACTTAACAAATGGCATTTCATATTAGGTATAGAAGACAAGGACAAAATTTCTGCATTATCCGGCTGACATCAACGCCTTTAAAAAAGAACCTATTGAGCCCTAATTTACCTTATCGTAAATGGCTCTGTAAAACTTTTGAAAGTTATTTGAATTGTAAATTTAATTCTGTCTAGACTAAATTTTATCTTCTACACGGTTGTAATATCAAACTCACTACTTTTCCTCTTTAAATGAAGTAATATTTTATAGATTTTGAAAAGATATTTTATTAACGTTTTAAAAAATCGAGGCATTATAGTTTGTATCAAAGTCAAGTTTAAACTTACCTAGAGACCTTGGGTAGTTGGATAACATTAGCTTCCGCGGGCATAATTTGGTGTCGATAACGTTGTATTTACCAATTTTTATTAAAGTTATTAATTTTCACTAAGCATTATAAAGTTAATATTCTTGCTAGACTCTGTTACTAGTTTCCTTTGTGGGTTTTTTTTTTTGAAAAAGTGATTTTGTAGTCAAAAGTTAGAGAGTGATTTTTTTAAACTTTAGTGTATTTGTCTTCGTATTTGGTTAAATTATTTAACTTTTTCAAAAAAACTTTCTTGTGGAGGTCAATAAGAAAAATAAAAAAACATTGATCCTGAAAAATCAAATTCGCTAGAAGTGAAATGATTTCTAAAAAGACTAGATTTTTTTTAGATATTTCAAGAGTGCATCCAAGTACCTAAATATTTATTCCCAGTAATAAAAAAAGAGCTACAATGCATACCTCATAAACATGAAAATTCCTAAGTAATTTAAGTAAAACATAATTCCGTTGCTAAGTTTCATTTTCATTTGGGATGATTTACAAAGAAAAGGTATAAGAAGACCACATACCACATACCAACTACCAATCAATTGCTCACAATTACCAAAATATGCATGAATATTGATCTTTGTTTTTTTGGCCCATCCAACAAAAGTCAAAAGATATGAGCAAAAAATGTTCTTACAACATATAAGTGCCCATAACAAATTAAAAGGTTCAAAAATATATTGAGCCCATAATCTGTCATGTACACTACTCTTGTACAGAACATAAAACACCAGAAGCAAAATCTGTACAAAAATACCCATTCACTTCAAAGAACAAACATGATCAAGTTAGGTTGGTAGCTAAAATGAGGAATTTTCAGATCTATGCTAGGTGGAAATGCACCATCAATTAATCAAGTTATGTGTCCTATTCTTTTATTTGTAATCGTTATGTGAAGTTCATTGTTCAAGGATTCTTATTTGGGCGGTTCATACAATTCATACATGGTGTTTTGGTCTAAGATTTCAATTCTTCCATTTTTCAGGACGCCGGAGTGGAAAATTTGGTTTCAACTTTGTCTACAAAAAAGAAAAAGAAAAATAAGTATATAGCCTTCATGTATTATATATACCTCCATATAGATCTGGGCATGCTCTTCCTGTACAATCACATAAATCACACAGCCCAAATGTGAAACAGTGATCTTGAGTTGAGTTCTCAGCAAAAACTGTAAGCACGGAAAAAAAAACAAGAGAGAGAGAGAGAGAGAGAGAGAGCTAAGTTCCCAACCATCTTAGTTTTGCACCGAGTACGGTCTCCTAGTTTCAGTAATGAGATTTTTCAAATCTTATTTCTAGATTTTCCATTGCATACTCACTTTGCGTTTTGAATTTGCACCAAAATCCTTTGACTAGAGTGCATGAAGAAAGAGTCTTATGGCGGTCTTAATTTAGTTTTGCTTAAAATACTTTACCCTGTATTTCTTATATCTAACTCAAGTCGCCGTGTATTCTACTTTGTTATTATTTTCCTTAATGACCAATCAAAGGATGATATTTTCCTTCAATTCCCTTACATGATCAATGGTTGTACAACCATAAGAACATATCTTCTCCTGCAGATTCTTCTTAATGGATGAAATAGAACTAAAGATGAAGAAGATGATTTGCAGTCATGGGGTGAAACCCACCATCGGAATCCAACTCCAATGCCTTTCTATTGTAGAACAAACAGTCCCTAGCACTGGATTTCCAAACCCAAAATCGAACTCGGCTGACTAAAATTCTAGTAATATGACCATATCTTGTGTGTGCAATATAAAAATCCACTATGGTCTCATTCGATGATTAAACCGTTTACTTTGTAAGTATTCATGTTTGCATCATCCATGCAACAATATAAAAAGATCAGATATCGATGTTTATTTGAACAAGTAATGTTTTAAGAGTAATGAATGATCAGAGTCTGACCATCCATTGTTCTAAAAACAAATATGACTCCACACAACTTCTATCAATGCCATATCAACATGATTTTTTTACATGGATAATTTGCATCTTGAAATCAACAAAATAATCAACTCCAGTCTTTAAATAAGATCATAATAACTTTAGTTTGAGTTGCATATAAATCATACGAGATATCTTCACATGAGATCATCCAAACAAACATCTTTTTTAAGAGTTTGGGCTAAATTATTTTTGTTAAAGACATTCAGGTTGAGTGGGAAGTGATTTATGAGTAGATAAATAACATGTCCAACCTTAAGACCAAAGTTTTTCAAATTGGGTATAAAGTTTCTTCATAATTGTGGCACCTCTTGGAGAAGGGAAGAGTTCTGTGATCTATAGTTTGGAGAGGGCACCGGTCATAGTACCAGTCTCCTACTGCCTTTGCAATTGTCTGCAGAAAAACACAACAATACTAATCAGAGTAAGAACTCAGAGAAATGGCCAACCCTAGTTGTCTTTCATGTTCTCCTGTTTTTTCATTTCTTTGTTTGTCAAAAGAATAACTTAATTGATCCTCTTTGCATGTAAATCTTGAAAAAGCGACCATAACTTTTCTTTCTTATTAAGCCTTGCAATCAGCCAGATTTCACTTCTCAGCAATCTACCGTAAAACAAAAGTCACCATTTACGCAACGCTTAAAAAAATTCCCACTACTTTTCAAAAGTTGGGTTTCACACAAAAATGGAAACAATATGAAAAGGACAAGTGTCTTCAAACTTTCCCTACTGTTTGTCGCCGGAAACAAAAGTTCAAAACAAAGGAGAAAAAGAAAAAGGCCTGCATGGAAGAAGAAAACGTAATGAATTGAAATCTCTTACTTTCCCACCAAGCACTATAGACTCATGACTGAGCCAGGTTTCTTGCGTGACAGTTTGGCAGTGGACATAGCAAGAGTTTATAAACATTCCTCGAGATGAAGAGCTGCCAAGTCCTGTCAATGCATCTAGAAACTCCAACCTGAAATCTGAATAATAAATTCCAAACTCATGTTTATTTACAAAAATTCTAGGAAAAAGCTTCTTTTTTCTTTGCAGGAAAAAAGTAGTAGTTGTACTGATTTTATGCCCTCTTTTTGGTGTCTGAATAACCCTTGAGGATGTATAGAACTTAGCATGAGATGAAAAAAACCTATGTAGAACTGTTATAGGAACAATAGAAATTATAGAATTTTGAATGAAAAGGGCCAGACCAAAGGCACGTCAAAGAGATTGTTATATGAAACCTTCAAGGATTTTGAGTTGATCTGTTGAACATTGAGTGATATTGGCCTTGCAATCACGATAGAAGCCGAAGGGATCAGCTTTTTCCGGTACCAAACTGTTCGGTATCTGAAAACATAAGCAATGAATCAGTGACTAAAACACAAACAAGCATTATATTCCTTGGAAAGAAAAAGAAAATAGCAAGTCCATAATTTGGAGAAGAGAAGGGGTGCAAGGTGGGGGGGCTTCAAGATGTATGACCTACATTACATGGATTCTTCTGAATGCATAAAGGACCCATATCCGGCATTTGACACGAGTGAGGGAATGTCATATGTGCATATCCATTATAGTATGGTTCTTAAAGATGTCTTTGGTAGCATTCATGATGAAACAATCATGTTAAGTTTCCAAAATAAGACAATGCATCAGTTTTTTGTTCTGTTCTTCTTCTCAATGCAGAAAATTTATATTATCTCACCCTTGACTATTATATCTTTTTCTGTTTATTATGGCGGTGTCTAATTTGTTGCCCCCACTGAACGATATTCCTGAATATGCCAATGCACGTGGCTGACATTTTTAGTTGGAGAGATTCATGAAGGAAAATATTAGTAAACCAAGGCATATAACTCTGACACTGTTTACCTAATACTTTACGGCACATCGTAAATACCATTATTCTGAAATTACGAAAGGTATATTGAGTTCTTTGAATATTTTGACGCGTTCCCATATCCTTGACACGTTTCTGCACCTTATACCCATAACCGATACAATGAATGACTAATAACACGACCTTGCTTTACGAGAGAGTAATTACACAACTATTTCATCTATTAGAATGCACAAAAACAGGTTAAGCCAATTCATTATCTTGAAATTCTCCTCTAAGAAACTGGAGTTGGTAAAATTTGACACACCTATAACAATCGTAATCATATGTTTGAATATTTTGCTTCCTGATGATAGGAAAAAAGCTAACCTGCCATGAATCATAAGCTGCGCTCAATATAAAAAGCGGAGTCTCTAATAGGTGTGCCACATTTTGGGGGAAAAAACACTGCAATGTAGTTTAGATGCATTAGTACGATTTTAGAAAACGAAAAGAAGATTGAAACATTAATATTAAGATCACTACTCTCACCAAACCAGATCTCTTTTTTGAAGTGCAGGATTTGGGCAAGTGTTTTGCTGATCCCTGCAACAAAGATAAAGTTGATCTTCAGAAATAACATAGGGAGAAAGATAATAATGAAACCATCCCCTCTGAAAAAGGGGGGAGAAGGTGACAAATACAGAGGGACTTGTACTTCGTGGTTTCATTAGGCCTGAAATACTTGAATATAAGAGCAAAATGAAAACAAATACAATGCTAGGGAAACATGAACTACAAAATATATGGACTGAAACCTCATATTTATATGGAAGCATCAATACATAAAAAGTGTGTTTTTGTGTGTGTGTCTCTGAGAGAGAGAGAGAGAGAGGAGAGAGAGAGAGAGAGAGAGAGAGAGAGAGAGAGAGAGAGAGAGAGAGTACATGTGTTTTAACAACATCATTAAAGTAGGCTTCTATGTATCTTACTCCAGTAATGTCCTTCCTGAAACACAGCACCAAGCCTTTTAGTTAGACAAAAACAGCAGAAGTTCAACATCTATTGCATGGTTTAGGATTATGATAATGATTAGGATAAGGATTGAGGGTTATATCTAAGAGCTTACACATTAACAAAATAACCAGCATCGGAGACGCATTTCACTTTAGTAAACATGGGTAGAAGAGCGTGAAATCGATCGCAATGCAATATGGTAGCCAACCCACCAGATGAACACCCTGTGAGAATAGCCTGTTCAAACATGTATTTAGAGAGAGAGGGAGAGAGAGAAAGAGAGAGCCCAAAATAAATGAGAAAGAGAAAGAGCCCAAAATAAATGAATCATACATTTTCAGCATTCTTCATTCCTCTTGCTAATAATTCCTCAATGATAGCAACAAAAATCCTTGCACCTCTAAAGTGAAGATTAGTATCCTAGTACAATTGGCATACAAATTACAGATTAGGTCTTTCATTACAGTCACCATAAAGATAAACATTGGCTGTGTTTGAATTTTAGATTTAAGGAAGGATTTCGGCATGGGAAAGAAAAGGAGAAGATTCGTGAAGCTAATTTGCACTTTTTCCTTGCCCGGAAAAAAAAAAAAGAAGCTCTATGTTTTTCTCTTTTCCCTTTAAATTTCTTTTCGCTAAGCAAATCCTTTCAAAGAGTCAAGATCCAGACACAGCCTGTAGAGAAGTTACAGATTGACATTTGCATATATGAATTCATATAACTTACAGGATTGACCTCTTCCACATCGCCTGTAAATGATGCCCCATCACAGTACCTAACCACTATCCTATTCCAGTTATAGAAATCTAGACACTGAAATAGAGTCAATTTCTTATTTGGTGAACAAAGCTGGAAATCAAATGAAAATCTGAAAGGAAAATTGAAGTCACGATGATTAAATAGAAAACCTGGATTAAGCTTATGATGGTTGCTCAGTATCCCAGGGAAAAAAAGCTGCTTTTCCATTTGCTTAGATGAACCTAGATCAGTGTTTTTTCGTAAAAGGCAACTTGTGACATTTTGACACCAGCCTCCTCCCTGAAATACGCAGTACATTATCCAATTATGTTAAATTACCCAACTTTTGACATTTTGAATGGATTTATGAACTCATGAATCCATTCAAAATCTTGTCATTTTGGGCCTCAGAAAGCAAGGTATCCAAAACAAAGCCTAAGGACTGACGACTGATACATACCACATTGAGTTGCTTAGCAACATAAAACTACCCAATTAGTATGTCAACTCAGTTGTCAAGTAATTGAAAAACTTAGTATACCATGGCATTTATATTCAACAGTACTCATTTCTTTTTGACCCCTCTCCTTACTTAACCATCGAAGTGGTTATACGGTGTGAATAAAATGGTAGGTGACAAACTAACCTGGAGATGAACCAACCAATTGTTAATCCCTGATCCAAATCCCTTATCCAAATTGTACGCTGGTGGACTCCCGTCCAAACAAACTGTGCAATATCAGAATCACAAGCAGATTCATATTGAAGATTATTGAGAGAAGAAGAACTAAAAAGAAGTGAACTCAACAACAATTGAATTATTGTGAAGCAAGAATTTTCACCTGCCCCTTTTGCAACAGCATTCTCAACATAAGTTATTTCAACATTGGCATTTGCTGTTTTCAGCAAGATCAGTCCACAAGCTAGCATGTATAACCATTGGCCTATTTTTCTATTGGCCATCTGCACATTTCTAGCAATAGTTATCATCGGTCATCACTGTACCAAAATGCACTCAAGAAGCGAAATTTGGAAAGAAAAGAGAGAGAAAAAGACAAAAAAGTAGAGCATGAGATTGAGAATTATAATGACAATATCGAAAACAGCAGACACATGGTACAATATGCAGACGTACTTCTGTATATGTGATACATATATTTAACACAAACATCTATATGAGTCTGCGTGCGTGCACAAGTATATCCAAATACCAGAAAAGTATTAGAAAGTTAAGCACTGGGAATATGAAACAATCAACCAAACCTTTCAACTTGTACTGCAAAATTCTCAATGAAACTTAACTTTCTCAGTATTAGCCTATTAGGTAGAAATTGGGATGTGACAAATTTACCTTTATCATGAGACTTGTTGGTAAGACATGCTTTGCAAATTGTTCTACTATTGTAACTACTGACATTGATACGTAAGCATAAAGCAGACCGGTAAGAATACTTCAGAAAATCCGAGTCATCTAACCTAACAAAGCCTAAAGTTGATTCTCATAATATTCTCTTAGCAAGCCATAAGCCGTCTACTATTATTTATAGGCAAAGGCAAATTCAAAAACAGAAGTCAAAGACGCCCAACTAGTCCGAGTTCTCTAAAATCAAACATATCGATTAACATCTAGAAACCAAGCAAATCAATTGAGGTATCACTTTTTCAATGTAATGCTGATTTAATAAAGACTAGAGGGTTCGCATGATTACCTGGAACGGGGAGAGAGAGTTGAACCCAGTTCTGTAATTTGATCTTTGTACGAAAGTAGAACTGAAGATCAGGTGCTTTTGATACTCAAGTGTTGTGTACGTATATATCTATACACTAGCGGCTAGACCGGACATTTTATAAAATCACAAGGAGGACTCAAATAAAATTCAATTGAATCATTGAGAAAACCTTACGAGAATAATTTGAGTAGTATAAAAGTATGGTAAGAGTCGCCCAAAAATTCCATTTGCTCAAAACCCGGAGTTCAAATACAAGCCAGAAACAGACAAAAAGGAAAAGGGTTGACTGACATGTTCAACAAAGGACGATTGACACCGGGGAAGAGTCCTGACATTTTTTTTCCCCAAATTGGGGTTGACCCTTTTGTCCGAGTTTGACTAAATATAATTGTAGAGTCTATAATTCATTCTTCGAACTTTCTCCTTAAATTTTGATAATCCTTTGTTAAGTTATAAAATATTCAAAAAGTTAGTGCTTACTGGAGTTCGGATTTCCAGTAGGTTTAGAAGAGTAAGCAATGAGCACTCCAACGATCAAATTAACTTTTGAGAAAAAATGAAATCAACTTGAAAATTCTAAGAATATGTGTGCCCTTGCGGTATTTAAAAAGAGAGAGCCCAACAATTTATCGTGAGAGTTGGTCAGAGATGTCGCGTTGTGGTCTGAAAATCACAACGCCTCTGTCCTATGTTCGTGCAAATCGAACATGCATGTCCACATGTTCAGACAGGTTAAGAAAAGAATTTTAATAATGTGCATCCTTGTATTTCTTTGAAAATAAATCTTGTCAATACAAACTAAAATCAAACTATTTTTCAGTACAACTTAAAATCCAATTATTTTTCAAATTTGAAAAGGTGATATACAACTTAACTTAAAATCAAATAATTTTCTAAGTCTACGATCAAACTTTTAGCACAAATCTAGAGACCAAAAAAATGCAAGAGACAAACAAAATAAAATAAAAAATAAAAAAGCATAATAAATTGAAAAAAATAAATTATCGTAGATAATTTGGCTTGAAAGACTATTACAACATATACCAAATTGGTCCCAAAAAATGCATAGTTGAACGAGAATGATGAGTTATGACTACATTTATGAACCTTGTTTGAATGGGGTCAAGTCCATTTCGATTATCTCATAAAAATATAATATCAATGTTAAAGATTATCATTATTTAGTTCGGTTTGTTAGTTAAAACGGTCTTGTTCGGTGTATTGAAAAAAAATCGTTCGCTTTTGGGTCTTTAGCCCTATAAATCGGACGAGAATAAAAAAAAATCCAATTCTTTTAATAAATATTTTTTTGTACTACGTATTTTTTTATAATATTTTTTTTATATAATTTGTATTTTTTTTTAACCTTCGATAAATACGTGTTATTTTATATATTTGGCCTATTGGTATCCCAATATTTATTTATGAGTCAAAAAATATTTTTTTCTTACATTTGGCTTGATTTAACCAAATCGAAATTAGACAAAACGGTATCAAAATTGAAGAAATCAAACCGAACCAAATGAAAATAGTTCGTTCCGTTTCGATTTATAAAATTACAAATCAAAATTTTCGATTTAGTTCAAGTTTTTCTTTCGATCGGGACCAAACCCCTAAGAGGGACAAGGAGTGGCGAAGAACAAAAAATTGAGGAGAAGAAATAATTATGTTCTAGAATTTTAATTTCAGTGACAATTTTGTATTAACTGTCTACTTTTTTTTTTTTTATCTTGGATTAACAGTCTTAACCCCCATGAGATAAACGATTATTATAGTCTCTATCATTAACTTCGAATCACAAAACGAGAACCAAACGAAGCAAAACATGAGATTAGACGCCCTTAGTCTAATTCCAGGCGCCTAATTCCTAAATCAAACAAGGCCAATGTGTATGTAATGTGTATTATTTAGACATTTTTAATATTTATAAAGAAAAATATGTCATTTGTATGTACATATGTATACATAAGGCCCCACAATATTAAAGATATAATATAGTCAAATACTCCTAATAACTAATTACAATTTACTAATCTGATTATATTTTTAAAAACTACATAAATTCATAATCTATTTAATAACTTTTACTAAACACTTGTACATATTTTGGTTATGAATTTTTTATTCTCCAATTTATAATCCAGAATCTATATCCATCAAAAGAATCCCTCCTAATAAACACCCCTTGAGATTTTGGCTAGAAGTGAAATTAACTTCAAAAGAAAAGCAAAATGAACGGTTTTGGTTTAGTGGTTTAGATAAAAGTCAGTCTAAAAGCCTTAAGAAAAATAAACCGGGCCTCACGGTCCGAATAACTAGCCCACCATCAAAATTAAGCACAGTCCGTAGAGTGCTCATTTCCATGGTAGTTTTGTTTCTTGTGATATGCTGAAGGTTGCTTCCTCGCTTCCCCGCCTCCCCCTTCCACGGTATGCGCCACCCCCCTTCTCTCTCTCTCTCTCTCGACACACACACACACACACACAAAAGAAAGGTATATGTATGTGTATGTGTTCACTATGCGTTCGAGTATATTTCTTGCTATGCTTGTAAAGTGAACATTTTTTTTTGATTCTTTGATTTGTTTGTTTGTGACGGAACTCGTTAGTTTGATTTGAACGAGTAAACAACTTAGCTCTGAATTGCATTTTCTATTTGGTTTAGTGCTGTTGTACCAAGGTTATCAATACTATGTACTGGACCAGCCCGATATGTACAATTTTGGCATAAAAACGGTACTAAATAACTCTTGTATGGTATACCGTATCATTCTAAATACCGGTCAATACCGGTTGGGTACCGGCCAATACTGGCAATACTGACCGGTACCAGTATATAAATATATTGATAGTTAGGAAAAAAAGTTAATTCTTTTGGCGCTCTCTCTAGTTTGGTTACCGTAAATTTGGTACCCGTTATATGACCGGTACCGGTATGTAATGTACCAATAAGGAAACCGGTGCCGATACGGTATATAGAACCTTGCGTTGTACATTATAACAGTGTTCATATATGAAATAGTTTGTGTACTTGGTCATTGTCAATCAAATAGAGCCTTGTACAACAGCCTTTTGTATTGAATTGAGCTGAACATCCAATAGAGAAAGGTTAGTACGTTCTTTATCATACGGGATTGAAGTGTGAGATATTTTGTTTTGCAGCAGTATTTGTTGCCGTAAAATGAGCAAAACAGCAACAACACTTTCTTGCCCCAAATTTATTCCCGTGGAACACAGTGGAACTGCTTCAATAAGTAAACCTGATGGTAAGTGCATGTTTTGATTTGCATCTCAGTTTGGGAAACTCTTAGCTTTGTATATTAGATTATTAGTTCCTCTCATGAAAAATCAATAAAGATGGTTACTTGATATGCGTGTTTTGCTTTCCTTCCGTATTTCTGCAACGTTTTCTACATGTGCGTGGTATATGCATTGAAGAGTTTAGGAAATGGAGGGCAAGCTTATGTATCCACTCATCAATCCTATGATTGCATTGGTCCCTTCTGTTGTTATGAATCTTATGATCTTATCATGTGTGTTTTTTGGCGTCTAATTTTTCCTGCATTTTTACGTATGTCGTCTTATTGTTTAGTTCTTGTCCTCTTCCTTTCCTCTTTTTTTCCTTTACTTTTGGCTTTTGAGCTAGTAGAACAACAAGAACTGTTGTTCTAGTCTTTATAGTAGTTTTAAGTATATCATTGTTCTTGTTTTTTGTATTTTTGTTTCACAATCTATGTTTTCCTCTCATTCATTAGTCATTCCCTTTTTGCACCAAAAAGAAAATAACATTTCGGACTATAGAATCACTACGAGTCTTGCATTGGGACTCTGTGAACTATATAAGGGAGTACATTAGGAGTATTAAGTTGGGGTTTATGTTCCATTTGGTTGGGTTAAAACTCTAAAAGCACCAACTTTTGACCTTCTCATATGGAGTCTAACTCAGCCTTTTCAAATGTGATATCACAGGCTTCAAATTCCGACTTGTTTCTTACAACATTTTGGCGCAGGTCCGCAAGACTTTCGTGAATCAAGTTTGATTGAATAATATTTTCTACTACCTTTAGTCTTCCCTTGCATATATGTCTATTCTAAACGCAGCGGATTGGCCGTGCAGCAACCTCTTTTTCCACACTAACTCTCTTATCATTTTATATCTAGGCATATGCAAAGAGTGAGCAGTTTCCACACTCTCCATCACCTTGTCGCAAGTAAATTCTATCTCGAAGCTTAAATTTTTCAATAAGTTAGTTCGTCATCCCCCGCACTCGCACACACAAATACACAAACCCGCACTTTCTTGCCTTTTGTTGTGTTCAAAGTGCTTTAACCTGATGCCTTTAAGTTTCAATCGACATAAAAACAATCAATAGTAAGTATTATTACTCTTAGCAAGCAAATGATAATCAACAGGAATCAGGAAAGAGAATGTAGGAGGGATTTGCCAGATTGCAGTTCGCTAGAATATGTAATTAGTTGAGGAGGCAGGTGACATCCTCTGAATAAAACACAAAACTGGTTGACTGGCCCCTGCGTGCTTAAAAGATGGAGAGACAATTGATTATGTGTTTAAAATGTAATATTTTCAGAATGGTTCAAAACTAGAACAACTGGAATTAATGATTACGTTCAGCTTTTTTAATAAACAGGTCAAAGTTGAGGTATGCTCGTAGTTATATGTTTCAACTGGACACTCATTATGTCACAACTTGACGCATACCTTCCCGTAGACATCAAGGTAAATAGGAGTTATAGTGGGGGGATCTCCATTTGTTGATCAGAGGCAAACGACGACGATCTGTTGTCAGACCAAAGCCCATCCTATTAAAATGAAAAGATGATCTCTATACGACAATATGCAGTTCTAAAATCCATTTCAAATAAGATCCTCACCTTCAGTGTTCTCTCTACTTTCTCATTTGATGTCAAACAGATTTAAAATAGAATATCATCTCTCTTTAACGTGGGTATTTATATTGACACTGACGACTTCTAAAACAAAAAGCAAGAGATGACATAATTTTGTTCGAACCAATTTTCATAGCTAAACTATCAAAAAATTTATTTGAATAGATCTTTTTGCATATCTTGAGTCTTTCTAAGCTATAAATGCATAATACTGTAATACTTTCATAACATTATTCCTAATAGTAACAAGGTCAAATGTTTCCCAAAAAAATGAGACCACGTGTGTAGAATAATCTTATTGAGACCAATTCCCGACTAGTTATCAATATGACAAAGAAGTGTTAAATATAACCTGAATTCTTTTAAGCTATAGCCTGGGACGAACTAAAACTCGATATATCTAACTGTCCATATAAACATTATCATGACTATCTAGTATCTAATAACCCCCACATATAAATCCCTGTTACAACTTAAAAATCCCCAATTGATCTACCTCATTTGTCCAAACTCTGATTATGACAGATGAGCAAAGTTTTGAGATAGAAGATGGCATTTTCCTGGAATTTTTCATTGTCTTGCTGATACGAGAGCATGCACTTTATGTTAGTAGGTCTAGATTATCTAGATACTGTACTTTCGCTTCAAAGTGCATTGATTTCTGTCCAACCTATACAGGCTTTGAGATCACTAGACTCTTAGTTTTTTTTAAAGCGGATTCATTTCTCTTCAAGTGTATATCCCATTCTTTTGGATGTTGGAGTCATTGTTAAATGTTGTCAATGAAAGAAGTTGGTGGTAGAATAAATATGGGTCCTAATTTTGTCTTGGACTATAAGATGTTCCAAGCCTTATACTCTGCTTGCACAGATATTGTTAGAAACTCATGGGCATAACTCAACCTTGAAAACTGGCTTATAAAAGTAAGGGTTGCCTAAGGCTTATAAGCAGAGGAAGGAAAACCAACACAGGCAATGTGGGACTCGCTAACACCCTCCCTCAGGCGAAGGGTGGAATGCATATGCGAGGACGACTGAGGGTTAGATGAGAGGACCCGTGTGCGTAATGAGTGCGTAACGGACCTAACTCTGATACCATGTTAGAAACTTATGGGCCTAATTCAACCTTGAAAATCGGCTTGTAAGGTAAGGGTTGGCCAAGGCTTATAAGCAGAGGAAGGAGAACCAACATAGGCGATGTGGGACTCGCTAACACACAATATCCATTAAGAGGTTTGAACCATAGTTGGTAATTTTTAACTTTTCAGGAATGTCATTCAGCCTTAAGTTTATTGACACCTGAGCAATATATAACCTGGTTTTTTTCAGGCATGTCATTCTCACACCTTGTGAAAATTGAATTTTATCTTCTCAACAACTTTTATATTTGTTGGCTATGTTTATTACAGGTGGAAAACTCGTTCCCGGGCAATTTTGACTCTTCTCAAGGGTCTGGAGGCAGATTTCCTTTGCTTGCAGGTTTTCAACACTGCAAGTCTCTATTTACAGTTTTGGATTCGTTCCACTGCAAGTCTGTATTTACAGTTTTAGATTCATTCTAATGCTTGCTTGTTCGTAAGAAAGGTTACATTGTCTTCTATGATGCTTGTGGTTTTTTGTGATTCTTAGTCTAATTACTATGTGCAAACTTCACTAGGAAGTGGATGAGTATGATAGCTTTTACAAAGGAAATATGGAGAGCCATGGATATGCAAGTGTCTATATTCAGAGAAGCGGAAAAAAGCCTGACGGTTGTGGAATTTTTTATAAGGGCGAGAAGTAATGCCACCCTTCTCTTTTTAACATCTTTTTATGACATACATTTTCTTAAGTTCTTGATGACTTGGCATTTGCGACATCATCTTCTCATATTTGTCTTAAATATAGGGAATTGAAATTTGTAGCAGTTCCTAAGTTAAAGAATCATGGCTTGATTGGCTAATCGTTATAGTTAAACCTTTCACCCTTGATTGGGCCCGAATTGAATGGTGTTTCATGAACATCCTTCTCTTCGACTTGTCTGTTTAAGTACTCCTTTTCACTATTGATATGGTTTGTGTAACCTGTAATTTCTTTAACCCATCTTTTTGGTCTTTTATCAGTGTAGAGTTGGTTTTAGAGGAGAAGATACAATACAATGATCTTGTAATCTCTGTCCAAGATGAAACGACTGTGGCTGTGGACAAAGTTAATTACGCTCTAGCTATTGGAAATAAAGATACTGAACAAAGCGATGGTATGTTTTACCCATATTTGCATTGCTCTTGTTGTATATCCTTAAGGTTATGCCTTGAACATTTGTCAAGTCAAAAGTCAAGAAAATGCAGGGAGATCTGGATTTGTGTTTGGACTTTTCCGAGCATTGAGAACTTGTAGCATTTAGCTGACTGGTTTTATAATGCTCATGTGACTTCAACCTATTCATTTTAGCATGTTGATCGGAGTTATATGTTCATGTGACTTCCAAGCATTTGAGTGACATTAAGAGAAGAAGATTCTAATTGAATGTCGAGTATAATGCTACATAGCTAATTTTTAATTCACAATTGCTGCCTAATGTTTTGCAGTCAAATTTTGAACAAAGTTTTACCAGTTTGTGAATTATAGTTTCTATTCCCTTTTCAAGTTTTTATTTGTTCTTCTTTGGTAACACTTCTACTTTAGAACTCCCTAAGCTTTTTAATTGTGTTGTAATTTCTTCTATTTCTTCATGCGGATGGCTTTTTTTTGTCAATAATCCATGTGCAGGTCTGATGCAGGAAGACAACGATGGGCATCATGGAGATCCCAATGATCCTCGAGTAAGATTGAAACGTGATTGTGTTGGTATCATGGCAGCCTTTAAACTTAAGGATCCTTCTCAACACATTGTCATTGTAGCAAACACCCACCTTTACTGGTGAGTTAGTTAGACTTTATCTGTCATTTTTTTTAGTTTGGTGGTTGTACATCTTTACATCTATGACTCGGGGTTATTTTATGTTAATGTTGAGGAACCATAAACTGGAAATCCTGTATGTTGCTATGACAGGGATCCAAATTGGGCTGATGTAAAGCTTGCACAGGCTAAATACCTTTTGGAACGCTTAGCCCAATTCAAAATCCTAGTATCAGACAAATTTGAATGCAGTCCTTCTGTAATTGTGGGTGGTGACTTCAATTCAACCCCTGGAGATAAGGTTCTTCGCACCTTTTTTGTTTCCATTATTTATTTATTTATTTTTTATGTTTGCTTGTATATTGCCCAATCACCTTAGCATGTTGTAAACATTTCCTGCATACCATGGCAAAATGTTAGATGTGGCTCTTGTAAAAGACTTTAGCATCTGGCTCTATCGATTAATCTGGTGCCAACATATGCTCAAGGGATTTAGTTTTTGAATTCTGCTCGTAACTATAGTTAATGTTTGGGGCAATTCAGTATCAAAGGGATGTAGTTTTTCCTGAATGCATACTTGTTCTAAGAAGAATATAGTTTTAAACTTATTTTCTTGTGTTTTTTCTTGCTTTAACCCATAATGGAGCTGTTCTTTCAAGTTAGAAAACCAGTGCTGTCTGAAGACCAGAGATGGCAACTGATTTGGTAGTGATAGTAGGTGTGTTGGTGCTTCATAGATGGCAGCTGATTCGGTCATACTAAGGACCTGTGGGAAGAAAGACGTTGGGCAATTAGATGGTCGAAGATCATTGGAGGCAGAGAGAGGGAGAGGGAGAGGGAGAGGGTGAGAGGGATAGTGATGTGGGGAAGCATATAGAATAAAGAATAAAGAACACACGAAAAACAATCACAACTCACAATTGTAGAGAAAGCTCTGTTTCTTGTTGGATGGGAATGTCATTTCGTAGAGGTGGTCGAATCATGGAACAACTCGCCACGGACAGGTGGGGCTTTGGCCTTGGTTTGACAACCTGGAGGAATCTATTCTTACCTCTTCCTGATGATATCAAGAGGAGTCGAAGGATCTCCGTCGTCCTTCGATATCTGGAGATGTTGTGAAATCTCCCTGTACAACTGCAGATATTAAATGACCACAACATGAAGTGACGTCGGAGATCTCATCGTGCACCAGTGTTGTTGTCTCGCAATGTCTTCATGCTTAAGGTGCCACACGTGCTTTCGCAAATATCATGTGCTTTGGAGGAACCCTCATCTAAGGTTGGTCAAGGTCGATTGTGGACCAAGTCACCTTGACAATCCTCAACCCTCGTCTCCAAGCCACAAGAGCTCCAATTATCCCGAGCTGCTTGGGCCTAGGTTGTTTTGGAGGCAAGTATTAATTGGAGATTTATCATCGTGGGTTTCCTTTAGCAGATCTCTCTTACTCATGGCAGTGGGTTAGATCCTGAAGATTCTCCCTTAGCAGATCTCTCTCATTCCTAGCGGTGGGTAAGATCATGGAGATCAATAAACAAGGGTTCTTATGGAGAACCACGTGGAGCCTAGGTTACTTAGCCATGCTACGCAACGGCGGTGGACACATATACCTACATAGTGCATGAAGTTTTGCAGTTAGTTCCAGGTGTTGTGAAAAGGCTTGTTGCTTCTGTGTTATATTCTAGCTTAGCCACCTGTATACCACTGGGTTGGCCTACAATATCAGGACTATAGCAGTAGCTTGGAGTTAGGTTCTAAGTCCTTACAGTCGATGAGGGTGAATTGATACTACGAATTTGCATTAATTCTTTGAAAATATGGGTCGTGAGAAATGATTATCTACCACAGTAAGGTTGGTTTCATTCCTTGACAGATCACAGGGCAAGATCATTGTTATCTGTCATACTACGTTTTTTCTTTTTTTGACAAGGCAATTTTACATCTATTCTAATCTAGAGTTGAACTCTCGACCCATAGATGGAGGAGCTCCATGGAGCAAGCTCAACTACTGTGCTATGTCTCAACATCTATCTGTTGGACTCGTACTATATTAGGAAATTCCGTTTATAAACTGACTCATTGCATTTTTTAGAACACAGCCAACACCTGTCAACTGTGGTTTAAACTGTTGGCAACATAGTGGTCGTGGTTGAGGTAGAACTGTATTCAGATTTTCAGGCCACTGGGTAATGGAATTTCAAAACCAAGCTTGTACTTTTTTCAAGCTCTAGGAAACACTGTAGTAATTGACGAGCATGTTCCGATCCTATTTGGCTGTTTATCGCAAATTTGGACGTGGAAATTGCATTTTCCAATCGTGAGTGATCACTCATGATCTTCATATTGGAAATTACATGGCCAGAGCTATGCCGCCTCCAGATAATCGATTCAAGATAGCTTCTTGATCATTACCTTATATGAAGTCTGAAGAAGGGTTATATTCCTCATCCTTCTGCTAGTTGTGTTTTGGTATCTGATGTGATCCCCACTGATGATCTAATGTTTACCATATGCCGCAGTTCTTGGTATAAGTATGCACTAAATTTTTTCTCTAAGCCTTGTTCTATTATGATTGCTTGTTATGTACTTTTTCTCAATGTACCTTTGCCCTGGAGATTGAAAGGCATCATAAGTTCATCCTGACTAATACCTTGACAATCTAGTTGAATATTGTAAACCTTTTAGACTTCATGCATTATTTCTAAGGCGATTTCTATTGTTTAGGTTTATCAATACCTTACTTCAGGCAGCTCTCCAGTGGGGTCAGCAGTTGAACTTTTTGAAGATCTACCTATTCCCTTGTGTAGTTTCTATGCACATATAAGAGGAGAACCACCATTCACTAACTGCACCCCTGATTTTACTGATACTCTCGATTACATATTCTTCTCTCCGTCTGATGGTATTAGACCGGTCAGTTACCTTGAACTTCCAGAGCCAGAATCCCCTGATGTAATTGGTGGATTACCAAATTACCATCACCCCAGTGACCATCTGCCAATAGGTGCTGAATTTGAAGTTCTCTGAAATTTGAAACTCTGATTGTAGGTAACATTTCATTTCTTTCTCTGTCTGTGATGGTAATTTTGAAATTTTGATTCAGTTTCGCTCCTTTGTTTCTTAATTAGATGATTTATTCGATTTATTATTTAGACAATGTTTGTGGTTAATCTAGCAGAGTAAAGGTGTTTTATAAAGTCATTAATGTCACATTTTTCAAAAGTTAGTCCTTTATTAAGGTTCTTTGACAAGTCACAGAAGGTTCTCCTATTGTCTGGAGATTTTTCTTACTTAGCTGCTTAATCTGTCCTTTTCCTATTACACTTCCAGAGATAACGCATGAAAAGCTAAGGTCATAGCAGTCACCATCAAGAAAAGTAAGAAAATGAAAGAGTAGTGTTGTTTCCTTGAAATGTTGGTGTAGTATGTCATGGACGATGGTGATCGGAGAAACTGAACCAACCACACCCCCTATAGTGATGTATGGTCCATAATTGCCATGTTTGATGGACAAGATTGGTGGACGGCTCTGATGGATCAATGAGACTTGATCACGACCCGTGGTTTTGGTTTTGAAATGTCACGTATTGATACCAAAAATAGGATTGGAGTTGGGTACACCTAAACAAACAGGATACAACGACAGTAATGGAAGCCCTGGATGTCTCTCTGATATTGGGGCCCCTAACCCAGAGATAGTGAGCATGGTGCCTGTGGGGGACCTGATCCCATGTTCTAAGGTAATCGTCCAATGCCCTTTTGTGTACGCTCACATGCAATTTAATGCATTCAAATTAGTGCCTAACCATTTGGCTAAACATTTTTTTGGCGATATAGATAGATTCCTACATGGCTAAGTTTTAAGCATATTGGTAATTGCAGCGTAAAGTTGGAGGGGCCCATAAAATGTTGAAAAGGATAAGTTAGCGACAACACGTTAACAATTAATGGCAGTTTTAGTGCTGTTTTGGCAACTTATCAGGTCTACTGATATCTTGTTTTCAATTCTGGACCAGTGATATATATATATATATTGTTTCATTTGTGGATAACTGTAATTTCAAAAATGATGAACATTTATGGATCTCTGTTTCATATCGAATCTATAAGAAAAAGTAGTTTTACTTCAGAAAGTTGAGTCTATTTGTTTTCACATTTCAGGTTTTCAGGTTCAGACTTAAATAAGCTGGCGACAGAAACTCCTATAAATTCTGAAAGCTGGGTTTTTCCTTTTTTTCGAATTTAGCTCTGTAAACATACAATCTACAAGTGGAACCAGACGGGGGTAAAAGGAAAAAGTAACGATGTGGATTATTTTACTTCGAGACGTGTATTTTTATTTAATTTAATGAGAATGATGTATACCTCCCTCGTCTAAGGAATGTGGTCCTGAACTTCATGTCGAAATCTATAGGTCTCTCATGTTGGTTTTTGCCATCCTTAATCCCAATATCCCATACATGATTTACAAAATCCCCTATGGCCTCTATAAAAACCATGCATTAGAACATTTCTCAGCATTGTCAACAATTTAGCTTCCCCAGGGGCACACTCACTCTCATGGCCACCCAACTTGTAACCCTAACTGGATTCCAGCAGCCTATGAACGAAAAGGTCATGCAAGAGGGATCTTATGGAGAAAAAGGGAACCCATCTCTCTCTCGATGCCCTGCATCACATCACGAACGCATAGAGAATCGTAGATCACTCGAAGGTGGCTCTCTTTGTGGGCGTGCTGCAGAGGGAGAGAAGCCAATGGAAGGTAAGCTCCAAAGGCAAAGTTATGGGGAGTCGAAAAGGATTCTTCATCGATTTGGGTTATTGTTTCTGGCGTCTTCCATTAATTATGTCCTAAACAAGGCAAAAGTGCTGTACCACAATTTTTTCTGTGCTGGTTATGACCATCAGAGGATGGAAATTGAAGCCTCCTTGGTTGATGCATATTTCTCCATCCCAGTTGTTTCTGCAACAACCAGTACTGTTCCTTACGCTGTTTAATTGGTTAATGAGGCACTGTCAGAGTGATTTACTGATAGACCTGGAAGGGTATATGTGTAATTCTATAAACCTGGAAGGGTATATGTGTAATTCTACTTCTAAATGTTGTTAGTCGGTTAGAGAGTTAGCTGACTTGGGGCGGGAAGGCGGTTAGGGGAAAGGCGGTTAGTGAAGCTATAAAAGGAGGAAGTCAGTGTGGTTATGGGCAGTGAATACGTATAAGCCTAGTTCCAATTCTCTCTTTCTCTCTTCTACCAATTCTATTCTACAATCTGTAATTCTTACTGAAGCAGCAATAAAAGCAAGCATTCTAAACCCTAAACAGTTACATTCGCAAATAAGAAAGGATTTACCTGTTGAATCCTATCAGTGGTATCAGAGCCTGCGGTCCTTTCGGCAGTGGAAGAAACACAACAATGGCGGAAAATACTCGATCACAGGAGATGAGGCGTCTGGAGGAAACGATTCGTAGGAATTCAGAACAAACCGAGAGGCATGCTGAAATCCTAAATGGAATAAAGAATTCTATGGAAGGTTTAACACTACTGATCGCAACACTGAACGACAAATACGAGGGAATATCTGAAAAGGTGAATGCTACTTTTAATTCAGTTACTCATGCACCACCACTACTACCTAATCCACACATTAACCAGGGAAGTGTAAGACATTTTCAACCGAAATTAGACTTTCCTAAATTCTTTGGTGAGGATCCAGATTCGTGGATATACAAATGTGAGAGGTTTTTTGAACTAAACTCCGTAGACGAAGCTCAGAAATTACGTCTGGCAGCAATACATCTCGAAGATAGGGCCATGAACTGGTTTAGATGGTATGAGAAGTCACACACCATACGATCATGGCAGGACTTTGTTAGGCTTGTATTATTACGGTTTGGAAACAATGCCTATGAAGATGCTACGGGGCAACTGACCAAGCTCAAGCAGTGGCATAGCGTATGAATTTACCAGGAGAAATTTGAGGAATTAGCCACTAAAACCACTGGTTTATCAGAGGATTTCTTTGTGAGTTGTTTTGTTAGTGGTTTAAAGGATGAAATATTGGCTGGAGTAAAAATGTTCCAACCAAGAACCATTGCTCAGGCCATGGGATTGGCAAGGCTGCAAGAGGACACCGTTGAGGCGTTGAATAAAAAGAGCAAAAATGTGTCTAAATTCGTTCAAACTCCAGTACCAGTAAGACCGTATGAGGTTCAACCTAAACCATCAGAAGCTGGTGCCTACGTTAAGAAACTAACTCAAAGGGAAATGGAGGATAAACGTTCTAAAGGATTATGTTTTGGATGTGAGGAAAAGTATTTCAGAGGTCATGTGTGCAAAAAGAAACAGATCTTTATGCTGGAGGCTGAAGAAGAAGAGGAACAATTTGAGGAAGCACAACAGGAGTTAGTTCCAGAACCATCACAGGAGGAATTCCAAATCTCACTTCATGCTTTAACTGGTATACCTTCCTATAAAACCATGCGGCTTAAAGGATATGTCAAGAAACAATTGGTAGAGATTCTCATTGATTCAGGAAGTACACATAACTTCTTGGATTTAACGTGTGCTAAGAAGCTGGGAATTACGATTCAACCTACTAGCCCACTGTCAGTTATTGTGGCTGACGGTCCAAGGCTCATCAGTAAAGCCTTTATAGAAAACTTCAAATGGATCATGCAAGGAAGTGAGTTTAATACAGAAATGAGGCTCATACCGTTGGGGGGTTATGATATGGTATTAGGAGTGCAATGGTTATCTACCTTGGGGCCAGTTCTATGGGACTTTCAGAAGCTACAAATGGAGTTTACAGCCTTGGGTAAAAAGCATGTCCTCAGTGGCAATGACTCTACTAACGTTCAACTTGTGAATGCCAAACAAATGGAGCACTTGCTCAAGAAACAACCTGCTGGAATACTAGCTCACGTGTGTAGTATGCAAGGCTCATCTCCATTGGTCATACAACCTGAACTCAAACAAATTCTGCATAGTTATGCAGATGTGTTCAGTTCATTCACTGGTTTGCCTCCGATTAGAACGCATGATCATCAAATTCCTCTAAAAATGGGTACTCAACCACCAAGTATCAGACCCTACCGTTACCCCTATATCCAAAAAAATGAAATTGAAAAAATAGTTCGAGAAATGTTGGACAGTGGAATAATTCGGCCAAGTGTTTCTCCTTTCTCCTCACCCGTCTTATTGGTCAAAAAGAAGGACAATTCTTGGCGTATGTGCGTGGATTATCGAGCTCTCAACAAGGATACTATTAAAGATAAGTATCCTATTCCTATTATTGACGAACTTCTGGACGAATTGCATGGGGCCAGGTATTTTTCTAAGTTGGACTTACGGTCAGGATATCATCAGATCCGAATGACACCTACTGATGTTGAAAAAACTGCCTTTAGGACACACGAAGGTCATTACGAATTTTTAGTGATGCCTTTTGGTCTAACAAATGCCCCTTCTACGTTTCAAAGTCTTATGAACGATGTGTTCAGACCATATTTGAGGAAATTTATTCTGGTATTCTTCGATGATATACTGGTTTATAGCATGAATTGGCCCGAACACTTAAAGCATGTCACACTGACTCTGGATAAACTTCGTACCTATCAGCTTTATGCTAAGCTATCCAAGTGTGCTTTTGGTCAGCCACAAGTGGAATACTTGGGTCACGTAATCAACATTCATGGAGTATCAGCTGATCCTAGCAAGATTACGAATATGCTCAGTTGGCCTAGACCTACTTCTATTAAGGCATTACGTGGATTCTTGGGTCTCACGGGCTATTATAGGCGGTTTATATGCGGATATGGTAACATTTGTCACCCTCTTCATCTGTTACTTAGGAAGGACTCTTTTCATTGGAATCCTATGGCTGAGGATGCTTTCTCACAACTCAAACGAGCTATGTCCACAGCACCGGTTTTGGCACTGCCTGATTATTCAAAACTATTTGTTTTGGAATGTGATGCTTCGGGTAAGGGAGTTGGGGCTGTTCTGATGCAAGAATGTAGGCCTATAGCTTATTACAGTAAGGCTATTTCTCCTACCAGGTTGGGTTTGTCAACCTATGAAAAGGAACTTTTGGTAGTGGTCATGGCTGTCACTAAGTGGCGACATTACTTATTGGGTAGACATTTTCAGATTCGAACGGACCACCAAAGCTTAAAGTACCTACTGGAACAACGGGTCACAACTCTAATGCAGCAAAAATGGATTTCTAAGTTGATGGGATTTGATTATGAGATCGTTTATAAGAGCGGGAAAACTAATGTTGTTGCTGATGCGTTATCGAGAGTGGAAGATGAACCAAGCAATAATCAACCAGGGAGCTTATCAGCTGTGAGGGTGGTGTTGTGTAACTGGGTAAGCGCTTTACAAACAAGCTGGCAACAGGATCAAGAATTACAGAACATAATTCAGGACCTCCAGCAAAATCCTACTAGTCACCCTCCTTTTACTTGGCAACAGGGCATGTTATATTACAAATCCAAGTTGATCGTGGGTAATGATGCTCCGTTTCGTTCCAAGTTAATCCTAGAACATCATTCAAGTCCTACGGGAGGTCATTCGGGAGGAGAACGAACCTATCAAAGGCTTAAACAAGCTTTTTATTGGAAGGGAATGAAAAAATCAGTGCTACAGTTTGTGGCGGAATGTGACGTGTGTCAAAGGAATAAAACTGAAACTCTTGCTACTCCTGGCCTTTTACAACCTCTTCCAATTCCTACTCGCCTATGGTGCGACATATCCATGGACTTTATAGAAGGATTGCCTCCCTCTTCTCAGAAATCAGTCATTTATGTGGTTGTGGATCGACTAAGTAAATACGCGCACTTCATACCTTTGTCTCACCCCTATACAGTTTCTACTGTGGCCCAAGTTTTTATGGATAACATCTTCAAGTTACATGGGATACCAGGCTCCATAGTATCTGACCGCGATCCCATTTTCACTAGTTCTTTTTGGCGTGAACTGTTTCGCCTACAGGGAACCACTCTATCCATGAGCACCTCATACCATCCTCAAACTGATGGTCAGACTGAGGTTATCAATCGTTGCTTGGAAAATTACCTTAGGTGTTTCACGGGGGATCGTCCTACTGAATGGCTTAAATGGCTTTCGTTGGCTGAGTGGTGGTATAATACCACCTACCATATTTCTTCTGGTATCACTCCCTATGAGGCTCTCTACGGGCAAACTCCTCCCAGTCTCATTCACTATGCTCCAGGTGGTACAACCGTAGCTGCTACTGAGTGTCTATTACGTGATCGAGCTACTGTCCTCAAGTTACTGAAGGAAAATCTGGCTACCTCACAGCAACGCATGAAACAACTAGCTGATAAACACCGTACTGACCGTGAGTTTGAGGTAGGGGACTGGGTTTATTTGCGTCTTCAACCTTTCAGACAGGTCACTGTGGCTTTTAGACGCAATGCCAAGCTTGCTCCTAAGTTCTTTGGTCCTTTTCAAGTTTTACAAAGGGTGGGACCAGTAGCCTACAGGCTGGAATTGCCATCTACTTCTCGAATTCATCCTGTATTTCATGTATCTCTACTAAAAAAGAAGTTGGGCATGGGCGTGGTGGTTCAAACTCAGCTTCCTCTCACTGCTGAAAATGGTCAGATTCAGCTGGAACCTCTAGCCATTTTGGATCGCAAGCTGATTAAACGTCATAACCGTCCCCATTCTATGGTTTTGGTTCAGTGGTCTAATTCAATTCCTGAGGACGCTACTTGGGAACATTGGCCTGACTTCCATCGCCGGTTTCCCCTTTTTCAACCTTGAGGACAAGGTTGTTTTTCAAAGAGGGGGTAATGATAGACCTGGAAGGGTATATGTGTAATTCTATAAACCTGGAAGGGTATATGTGTAATTCTACTTCTAAATGTTGTTAGTCGGTTAGAGAGTTAGCTGACTTGGGGCGGGAAGGCGGTTAGGGGAAAGGCGGTTAGTGAAGCTATAAAAGGAGGAAGTCAGTGTGGTTATGGGCAGTGAATACGTATAAGCCTAGTTCCAATTCTCTCTTTCTCTCTTCTACCAATTCTATTCTACAATCTGTAATTCTTACTGAAGCAGCAATAAAAGCAAGCATTCTAAACCCTAAACAGTTACATTCGCAAATAAGAAAGGATTTACCTGTTGAATCCTATCAGACATGTCTATGTATCTTTGAATAAGCTTTACGTAATTTTTACTTCATTGTCAATAGAAACACAATTGTCATGCTACGAAATCAAGATAATTTTTCTCTTGTTATGTTGTTTCACTTTTGCAGTTATTCCAAGTAGGGTAAATTACATTGACCTCGCCTGAGGTTTCTGAAAAGTACATCAATCTCCCCTAAAGTTTGAGAAATTACGTTGACATCTATTATTTTTAAAATTCTTATGCAGTTATTCTTTTTACCGTTAGAATGTCCAATGGTGGATCCTAGGGAAATGCATAAAATTTTGCACCGTTAGAATAAGTCCAACAGTGCCCTCTCCCCTAAAGTTTGATAAATGAATTTGAGGTGGACCCCAGAGAAATGCATCACAACTTTGTATTGGAAAATTATTCAGTGCTCCTAGACCATCGCCAGGTGATGTTCCAGGTCCTTTCATCATGTAAGGTCACATACCCCACATCAAAGTGTGGTGATGAAAAGACAAAAGCACCAAGGGAGGATGTTGCAAAAAACACTTAATAATCTCTCCTTGTATTGATTTAACAAACTACAGATCCAAGGATCCTAGAAATCGATATTTATAATGTATAAATTGTTGGAAAACATACCATCTAGTAGGTACAATCAGTGTGCTACACTTTCCGTCCGTACTGTTAAGGTTTGGTCACTTCTCAAACATCCTTTTAGGAACCACCGAGGGCATTTTGAACTCTTACTCTACTCCTGAGTCAACTTCAAGTGAAAAAATCTTTTTCTTACTATTATTATCTTTCTGTTTGACATGGTGGTTTTCAAATTTTGGGCCAACATCTGAAGTGCTGGTATACCTTTCTTGTGCAAGTGGGATGCTGAGGATAAGTGTTCATAATGTTCCATTGACACACTACGTGTCGTGAGGGCACCTCTATGGTTTGCAAGCACTGTCCGGTGTTTGTTTTTTATTTTCTAACAAAACTGAACTATTAAATTTTTTTTTTTTTTGTTGTTGTTGGGGGGGTGGGGGGAGATGGGGTTGAGATCACTTAGATTGAGAATCCTTAGTTAGTCATACACATATACTTGTCTTCTTTTTCTTCATCTTCTTCGTATTAGCATGTAATCTGTAAACTTCTGTAATGCTTTTTACCCAATCTGCAAAAAGATGTTTTCTGGTTTCGAAAAATAAAAATAAGAGTATCTATATGTTACATAGATTTGAGTACATTGGGTGGCTGTAGTGAGGGAAAAGAGAAGTTTTGCCTTGGCAGGACTCTCAATAGTTGGATCCTTCATCTCCAAAAGTCATAGCCAACTTGGCCAATTGCATATCTCTATCGGTGACAAGATGGTGATGATAGACACATAAACAAGACCTGGGTAGCTATGCATATATTGTGCCGAAGAAGCTTCTGTTGGTTCTTGCCAAAACCCCACATCAAGACAGTTTTTTTTTTTTTTTTTTATCAAATTAACCATATCATCAATCAATCCCAAGAATGTGCTTTCACACCAACATTGATGCATATTTTGACTCCACTAGGCCTGATTTTGGTTCCTTAAATTCATAAACAGCTATAATGCCCACTTTTGACCACTATCAAGCTTTAATGGGCATCTTTGAATATCTTCCCATTGTCCAATCATGTCCTTCCTTCCTTAATTAGATTGACTGAGGCTTCCACTTTAAAGTTCATGGATGCCTCCTGTGATGATAAATACAAGTCTGAATATCTTTTGATGGAACTGAATAGTTGTCCAGTGCCAATCAAACTCTGGGGCTCATTGTCTTCAAACCACTTGAAACTAATGTTCGAGTCCCCAACATAAATTCATATGGTATGCAACTAAAGCCATACCTTCTTATTTTCCACCACAGAGGGAACTTGAAATTTGCCATTTCAATGGCAGTTGAAGGTTCAGTCCAGTCCACATATGAAGTGAACTTCACCAAGAAAACAATTGTCAAAGCTATCGGGGCTTACCCAGAGTCTCATACTCTCACCCTTTCAAACTTAGACCTTCTTTCTGGGCGCTTTCCTGTAACATACTTTTATTTCTACGGCAATCCCCTTGTTTTTGACTTCACGTCAATTGTTGATTCCCTCGAATCATCTCTTTCAAGAACTCTCACTCATTTCTACCCATTTTCTGGTCGAATTGTTCAAAATCCTAGCACCCAGGAACCAGAAATCATTTGTGACAACACCGGTGTCCTTATGATTGAAGCCAACGCTAATATCTCTTTGAATGAATTAAACTTCTACAATCTCAACCAATCTCTCGACGGAAAACTAGTATCCATCAACAAAGACTACCCTTTACAAATCCAAGTAACATCCTACACTTGTGGAGGGATATCGATTACCTTCACATTTGACCATGCACTTGGGGATGCAAGTGCCTTTAGTAAGTTTCTCAGTACATGGTCTGAAATAGCCATGGGAAAGCCAATTTCTTGCATGCCGGATCATAGGAGATACCTTCTCGCCCGAGTTCCTCCGATGTATGACCCGTGGGTGGACCAAGCTTTCGCCTCCTGCACTCTTGAAGAAATTATCAAAATGCCAACATCAAACATCGTGCTCAAACGACTTTACTATATAGATGTATCAAGCATTAACAGATTGCAACTACTTGCGAGTATGGATGGAAACAAAAGAACTAAAATTGAGGCTTTCTCTGCTTACATTTGGAAGGTTATGGCTCGAGCTATTGATGAGAGTCACTACCACTGTAAAATGGGTTGGTTGGTGGATGGAAGAACTAGAATGTATGAAGATCCAAGCTCCATGTCAAATTACATTGGGAATGTCTTGTCTTTAGCTTTTGGAGAGGCCAGCACAGTTGTGTTGAAGACAGGAGACTTAACTGATATTGCCAAGATTTGTCACGATTCGATTTCCAAGGTAACGAACAGGTCTCATTTCTTGGACTTGATCGACTGGATCGAGTGCCATAGGCCTGGACTGATGCTATCGAAGGTCGTGTTAGGTCGTGCAGGCCCTGCCCTCGTTGTGTCGTCTGGACGAAGATTTCCAGTAGCTGAGTTAGATTTTGGGTTTGGAAATCCGGTGCTAGGGACTGTTTGTTCAACAATAGAAAGGATTGGAGTTGGGTATGTAAACCAGAGGCCAAGTGCAAGAGGTGATGGCTCTTGGACTGTTTCGGCAATTTTATGGCCAGAGTTGGCTGCGGCATTGGAGTCGGATTCGGACCACGTGTTTCAGCCCATGACTGCAAATCATCTTCCACTTTAGTTCTATTTCAGAATCTGCAGGAGAAGATATATACTTAGCTTTTACGATAAAATGCTGGAGTAATATAACAGGAAGCACCTACTATTGTATTAGTTGAATACTATTCTGCACGTGTATGCATGAACATGTGCAGAATTGCAGATATATATATATACTTCCCAGTTGAGTATTTGAATTTTGAAGTTGCTTTTCTGTAACTGAAGGGAAGAAGATAAAGCACCCTTCTTCGTATTCTACTTCCCTGTGTATGTGCATTAAGAATTATAACTAAATGTATTTTCCTTTTTTACTATCAGTGATCAGATGAATCATTAAAAAGAATAATAGCAAAATAGAATACACGTCGAAATTTTGTCAGATATATTAGTATAAAAAAACATTTCTTATCTTCACTTCTCGAACTATTTTAGAAAAAGTCTAGTAACATAGATGTTTCCGAACACATCCGTGTTCTTAGCATTACTCACTATTTTATAAGTAAGAGGGAGAGTTTGAAGGGAAATTGTTTTCCTTCTCACTTTTGTCTTTTTGTTTTCCCTTGCATCTTTGGTCTGAGTTCCAAGTTATAGGTTTAGAAGAAGCCCGCTGCACTAGTGCAATTTGACGACAACCCTTCTCCAAATCCCATTGTAGGCTCCCTGTTCGAAAATTGCAGGTCGATGACCAGTTTTTAACGTACACTTTTTCAGAATTGTCACTTGAATTTAAGTTTATTTCGAGCAATCAAGTTGATACATTTAGGCAAAGACTACAGTTTGTCATTACTAGACAATACTCAGCTTGAGATATAAGTTACGAGATAGAAAGGTGTTAGATATCCTATCTCACCTAACACTTGGGTTAGTCTCCACAATCATATGAAATTTTAAAATTGCTATATGTTAACCTTGAAACTAGGGAAATGGGGGACATGAAATAGGAGATAGAACGGTAAACAACTAAGCATGCTAGAAGTGTGAACAATTTATGCAAACATGGAAACAATGGGTTACTTTAAACTAAACAGAATATGAACTATCTTTAAACATAAGTGTTCTAGAATCTAGAATGAAGGAGTAGTGTATGCCAATACATCTTGTCATACACCACTCCAATATGTCCTACCCCATTGAGCCGACAAGCGTATGCCAGATTATCATCTGAACAAAATCTTTCTTCTATTTTCCAGTGTGATTTTTGGCTATGCACACACTTTACCAAATTGATGATTTACATGCGATCTCATGCTCATGAAAAGTTCAAGAGGCGTCAAAACTTTTAACAGAACATGAACTGTGTAGGACAAAATATCAAGAAACCAAAACTAAATACTGTATTTAAATACAGAGTTGGTGTACGCCAAAGATGTCATTGCATGGCCGTCTTTCTGATTTTCAACTTTTGTCATTGCTTTTGAAGGATGGGAAAGAATTGAATTGTTGAAGTGAGAAGCTTGTGGGACTTCCACTGTGGTTGCCAAATTGTGGAGTTTGAAATCTCACTATTTGACTTCTCATTGACTTTTCGTGTACACCCTTCGCTAAATTGCAAAAACTATGTTAGTGTCGACTGGGATTAGGTCTTCGGTGAGCATTCTAATGCTTAAGTTAGCTTTTGTAGAGAGAGAAAACAACTTGAAAGATAGATAGTGTAAATGCACGTGTACCTAAGAATGAAATGCCCATAGAGTATTTATAAAGAATTCTCAATGGACCTTCGGGGGCATCGGCTGGAAATATCGCGCTATGAACCGCAAATCACGATGCTCCTGTCATGTGCTGCACGTCCGCATGGATCGAACGGACATGTCCGCATGTCTTGTGACGAGCCCGCCCCCCACGTCTACTTAGGCAACTGCTTGCAACATAGGGGGCACATCTTAAACCGGCCTTGCCGAGCGTAGGGCCCTTAGCGGCACGTCCAAACACTGTAACTTGTGAGTTTTTCACCCTGAGATGAGAATGTTGACCATAGAGGAGGTTCGGCCCACTCTGGCATATCTTGCATTTAGCAATCTGCTCGAGGCACGCCAGACAGTCTTGTTGAACCCTTTGCCCTACACGAATGGATCCATCCTTGGGCCTAACCTAGCTCAATCTCAACACAAATGGGCCGTGCGTGCATATGGGCCGAAAGCCCATTAACTTTCGTATTCGGCCTACCACACATACCGACAGTGCACACGATCCTAATAGTTAGTTAACCGCGTGTTCTACCACTAAAAATAAATAAATTGATTGATCAAGAAGTTGCTTGATTGAAGTCAAAGATTGTAACCACTACATCATTTTAAAATTGATTATCATTTTCTGTTGAATGTGACAAAGGCAGACATAAAGAGTAGGCCAAATATGTAATCCAAAAAGACAAGAACCCTCCTAAGAAATAAGACCCATATAACCCCTAAGGGTAGGTACAAAATGTCTCATTTTTTATACAAAGGAACAACCTCTCATAAGCTAAAGCCATTTTTCCTGCAGTAAACATGGACCCTGCGTATGCTTGGCATGCCTTCCCTCTAACGCTCATCCTCTTTGATCCTTCTGCCACTGCTGCCTCCATTGCCGCCACCAACGACTCCACATTTGGAGCAAACATGAAACCAAACTCGTTGTCAACCACAATGGTGCCTTTGATGCTTGGATACCGCGATGCCATTACCGGTTTCCCACTCATCATTGCCTCCATTAGAGTCAGGTCAAGACCCTGTGGCCGCAACGTTGGGTTCACGAAGATATCGATTGCGTTGTAAAAGGCCCGTAATTCGGAGGGCTTCATGGACCCCAGAACTATGACTTGAGAACCAAACTCTTTGTACCTGTTGGGGATCCAAATGATCAGTAATGCTAGTAAACTCAATGGATCATAAATAACAGTTTGACTGAAACTAAGACCATAGAAATGCAACATAAAGTAGAGATTAATTACACTTAGGATCCTCCACTTCATAAAAAGTTCTGTTGTAGCCTCTTCACTTTCAATTCTCATGGTCAACTCCTTACGCTTTAAGTCAGGCTCCCACTTTCATCTATATGGGGCTTAATGATGCTGAGAGAAATTGCCATGCTCCGCGAACTTATCATTTTTAAGCACACAACTGAATATGGAGAGACCAAAATGGGATTTTGGGTGGGAATTTTGTCGAATCGTAAAGGTCCTAATACGGTGACAAAAATATCACATTTTACACACATCCCAATTTTCATCACTTTCATAACCTTGCATCCTTTTTATGAAACTGATGGAAATTAGGGTGTGAGTAAAATGTGACATTAATTTTGTCACCATATTAGCATCTTTACGATTCAACGAAATTCCCACCAAAAATCCTATTTTGGTCTCTCCATATTCAGTATTTCAATTGTGTCCTTAAGATGGCAATTGCACGGAGCATGGCAATTTCTCTCAGCGTCACGTCCTAATTTCCGTGCCTAACCTACTGTTTTGTGTCGTACCTCCTCCTAATCATGTTTGATCTATGTATAGGTGTAAATTGGGCTGGGCTGGGCCGGGCCGGTATGGGAGCGACACAGACACGTCACGATTAGAAGGAGGTACAACATAGAACAGTAGGTTAGACCCATATACATCTAGCAGCTGTAAACACACTGTTAAATTAATGTCTGAACATGTGCATTGGAGGTATTATTAACGTAAATTTGCATTTGGCTACCCACATTACCTCTGTTCCCAAGGTCCCGAACCTGCCACGACCAAGAACACATCGGAGTGCTTTTCTTTGATCTTGGAAAATGCTTCATACAACAACGGATGCCCTTTGTCTTTCACCAATCTTCCAGCAATACCAAGAACAAAACTTGCATTTGGAGGGACCCCAATTCTGGACCTGAACTCACTTCCTAATCTCAAGTCTTCCCTGAATTCATCGTCGTCGACGCCGTTGACAATCACATGAACCCTTTCGCTCGGGATTTGATACACGTCCCTTAGCATTTCGCCGCAGCTGTCGCTTATTGCGATGTGGTGCTGGTAGTATTTGAAGAATCTGATCTCCTTTAGTACTTTTGGGATTACTCCTTGGAGGCTCTGGTTGAACGCCGGCGAGATTGGTTCGCCGGGCTGCCGGATTAGGTCTTGGTAGATGGATGATTGGACGCTCTCGAGGGCTATACCTGTTGGGATTTGTACACTAATTCCTATTAAAATGATGTCCAAAAATCTCAAGAAAATCCCAATTGCAATTATTGACAAAAAACTTAATAGAAAAATCTCATAATAATACCATGCCATGAAACTGCGAGGTTGGGAAGCTGGCGGGCCAACCAGTGAGGCAGCGCCACACTCTCCGAGTGAACAACATCAAAAGGTTCACTCCGGTTCTCTTCTTCAAACTGCTCCCAAGCCTTGTTATATCTCCACCGGCCCGGTACACCCTCATGACAATGAATAAACGGTTCATCCTCACCCGAACCGCCCTCCACACTCTTCGCCTCTTTATCCATACTCGGACCCTTACTATCCAGCGGCGACGTGAAAATGTGAACCATGTGGCCTCGGCGGGCCAGCGTCGTATGGAGCGTGTGCGCGTGGCGCTCCATGCCACCTGGTGCGGCTCCTACGGGCCATTTTCTAGAAAAAACCGCAATTCTGAGTCTGACAGGAGGAGGTTGGTCTCCGGCAAAAGCTAGGCGGTTCCAAGAGAATTCAGCGGCACGAAGGTCTCCAGACCAGGCGGTGACTTGGGTGGCGGAGGAGAGGCTGGTGCAGAGGGGAGCGGTGGGGGTGTGGAGGAGGAGGAGGGCGGGGATGGTGAAGAGTACAATGAAGAAGAGGGTGGTGGATAGGCTGGATTGGAGGGAGAAAGTTGGTTTTTTGGTTTTGATGTTGGCAGGGGCCATTTTCGGATTGTTTTTCAAATGTAAGAGTGGGTTTATAGATATGGGTAATGTGTTTTTGGTGCTTTTTGGGTTGTGATGTGTTTTGGTGTGTGTTGTGAAAGTTGGAAAGTGAAGGAAGGAGGCTTGATTTGTGGGAGGTAGGCACGCACTAAGGCAAGTGGTGAGGTTTGGGAATTTGGGTAGAAGTTTTTTTCTGTTTTTTTATTGGCTTTTGAGTGCATTTCTCACGCCTCTAGTGAGGAAAAAAGTGGATTCCCTAAGTCAATGCCTAACATTCTGTGACTTGTTCTTTTCGCAATGCTTTGATATCAAAACAAGTTTGCAATTACTTTATTCTTTTGGCAATGCTTTTCTATGGTCGTTATTTATTTATTTATTTTTGCCAAGTATGGTCGTTATTCGTGATCAACTTCTTCGATATTGGTTGAAATCATGTCAAAATATCATAAATTTCTTCTTGTTACTAATAGCAGTGCCCTATTTTAAGACCGCTAGTTAAAATTTAATTGACTCCATCTTATTGAATTTCTTTTTATCGTAGAAATCGTATAATGGTAGTTTAAATACATGATAGCCGTTTAAATCTTGAGCACAATTATCTTTTGTCACTTATTCAAAATTTTTGTGGTAATAATACATTTTATTTACTATCTCACGATATAGAGTTGGGTCCTACGTAATCGGACTAATATCAAATCAATACGAGTGTGTTAAACACATGAACGATAACTTGTGGGTATTTTGCATTTTATGCAAAGTATAATTAATAAATTCTAAAAATATTTTGGTCTTTTGCTTTGTAACTATGACTGTAAATACTGCAACCAAAACAACTCATCTGAGTCAGATCATCAATTCAGTCCTGGTTTTTTTTTCGTTGTGTTTTGAGAGTATTTCATACAGGTTTAGGGGTGATTTGTGATCCAAGTATTAGATTTGAATCCCATGAATAAATGTTGACTTTCTTAAGCCCACTCACTCCCCCTTATTTAATTCTTAACGACACTTTGCTTCTTCTCCTCGTAATCTCCATGTTCTTAATTTGATAACTTTGCGTATGCTCAAGTATATGTGACATATTATCTAACATATATGTATGCATGTATACAAACGAAGGATTTAAAAACCTAGTTAGGGTTTTACCAAACAAGTATGCAAAAATCCAGCTGGATAACAAAGTTCTCTTGTGCATGAATATGTTGTCGAGCAGAAACTTATTTCGCCTCTTACTTTCTTTCTTTATATATATATATATATATATATATATATATATATATATATTGCTATTTCTAAACAACAGAATCAAAATTGGATTTATAAATTGTGAACTACCGCTTGTTTGTTGCAACACTTCCCCTTTCCCTTGTAATAAAAAGAGAAGAACAAAAATTAATCGGTATGCTAATTCCTTATCATCAAATCAGGCCTTCCCATGGGTTATTTTCTCAACGAAAATGAATAACGAATTGAATTAGAGAAGTGAAATCATTATATAATTTGAAAAAACAAAGGACAAGTCTAGGGCAATAAAATATGAAAAATACTTTTCATATTTCATAAAAGCTTCCATATGAAAAATACTTTTCATATTTCTAGGATTAAACAAAAGGATTGGCAAATAAAAGTGCTAATGCAACAACTAGTCCATAATTTGTTAAAGCTTTCATAAAAGCCAAACTAAGCAATAAAGTGCCTCATATTTTTCCCTCTGCCCCGGGCTGCCTTGCAATACCTTCAACAGCTTGGCCCGCGACAATCCCTTGACCAACTCCAAATTCAATAGAAACAAGTCCTAGGGGCAATCTAGTAGCAATAACAGAAGCGGTAGAAATTAGTGGATCAAGAAATAAAAAGAGTGGATAATAATTAGTACTAAACCAAAATAGCTCAAAACCAATTCTAAACAGACAATGAAGAGAAGTCTTAAGTCAATTTAACTTATAATAAGAAGTTAACAGTAGAATTAAACTCTAATTATAAAAGATAAAGGTTCGTAGAATTTGAGTAGAACCTACTTAACTTATAATAAGAAGTTAACAGTAGAATTAAACTCTAATTATAAAAGATAAAGGTTCGTAGAATTTGAGTAGAACCTATCTTGTTAGCGGCTAATTGCAAGAAAAGTTAATCCATCTCTGATGACAAATTATGAGATTCAGAAAGACTCAAACAAATAGGGGAGAGCCCCTATAAGAAGGCAGACACTCATGGGGTAATGTGCTATTGCAAGCATTGGATATTGAGAGTTTCTTTATTGATTATTGACTTTGTAATAACTTGAAATTTTTAATAAAATTTAAATCATTATAAATCATCTTTTCACTATTTAATTATGTTCAAGTATGATTATAATTGAGAATTTTAAATTTGATAACTCGCACGAGCGATCTTTTTGAATTTCAAAACAGTGGAGAATATGGCATTTAATGGCAGCAATAAGGGGAGACATTGATAGTCTTTATTTGAGAAATTCATGAGGTGTTTTATGAGGGAATTTTATGACATTTATTAGGGAGATTTATGACGGAAATTAAGGGTATAATGGGGTTTTATGGCCATTGATTCCTTTAGGGTCTCTATGAACCCCAGCTATAGTTCTTGATTTTTCTACTAATTCTCGTAATCAAAGTAGTGAGAATCAGTGAATTGTCAGTTGTTTGAAGTTTTTGAGAGTTTTGAGAACAAGTTGTGGGATGTTTTTTTTTTTCCGAAGAGAGAGAAGGTTTTGTTGATTCCAATTCGAATTTCACCAATTCACGCTTGTTCTTCGTCGTTTGCATTGATTACGATAGGGATCTTTACCTCCAATCCTTAGAGTTTTGATTCATGTTTTCAATTGTAGTTTAGGGTCCCAAAAGCATGTTGTTTGTGTACCATTTGAGCAAAGATTTCAAAAATAAAAAAGTTGTAAGTTCTGAAAAACAAAGGCTCACTCAAGCGAGTTTGAGGCCGCTCGAGCGACCTGACCAATTTTCCGTACCATTGTTCTGCTTTTCAGAAAAGTCAAAATCCATCAAAATCTAGATTTTAGTAGCGAGCTCTAGCCGCTTGAGCGGCCTATTCAATTTTCCAAAAAATACAGAATGTATTACAAATAATAAATCCAACCAGATTGCATGTATACACTACACAAGCATCCACCACACTTCGTTTATGTCCACGAGTTCCGGTGGGATCTCGTGAGAGCATGTTGACCACTTGAGACCATAGTGCTACGTTAATGATGTTATGTTTGGTGTTGATATTATGCAAGTAGATTATCGTCTCGTTAAATTAGATTTGCATGATTCTAGATATGTTGGAGTTGTTGAATGTTCCGGATACAACCACTATGCTGCCCACATTTCCGTAGAAATAACTTATCTGTGACTTTGGAGAAAACTAGTGCGAAAGTTACAGACATCGGTTCGAATGACACTTGAATAAGGTGGCGGAAGATGTCAAGTGTGCTTGATAAATAGTGAAATATGTAGAGGTACCTAGGTGTCCGTAGCGGAATTAAATTGTGTAACACTAGTTTTGGGGGTCCGTCGTGGCAATGTTGTTGTTGGGCGTCGTCCCATGTTTGGCTATGTTGTTATATTGAAAAGACCCAACTAAAAGTTGCTTGAGATGGTTGAGGATGACTTCGAGAACGTTTGCGAAGACAGCTTTGGACCTCGAGGGAATGACGACCAATGTCTTGGGCATTATTAAACTAATTAAGAAGAAGTAGTTAAGGTTTGTTAGTACTTGACCTGGTGACACCACGTTCGTTGAGATTTAGTTGGGGTGAGGTAGCTATTGACCTAAGTAGACGATATAAGATTCCTTCCTTATCGGGTCAGTATTCGAGTCGAATACATAACCTCGCATCACGAGCCCTAAATAGGTAAAGACTAGTCAATATCAAATGAATCTCTAAGCTAGATATGTTGATAAAGATTCTGAGTTCCTAGGTGAAATTCCTAAAAACTTTAAATAATGATTTCATAACAAACCTACGTATTTAACTTTGTTGTATAGTTTATGATGTTATTGATCTATTTAGTTATATACAATGTGTTACATGTTTATTATCCTTTGGCTTTGATTTTTGGATCATATTCACTAATGAGTTTTGAAGAGTCTAAATATGGGCTCTATAAAGAACGATCAACTGGTCTACTACCTGCTCGGCTAGCAGGGCTGCTTGGCCCAGACTCTCCACGAGTTGGCACTACGAACGCTCCACAGATACTCCTCCGGAGAATCCACATAATCCCTTTAATGGTGCCAAATCCTTCGACATCCCCCGGATAACGTAAGAGGAATTAGCACAGATCAAGTGATTGCTAGAATCATGATTGAGAGTCATTCCCAACCCCTACTCTCTCGCTCAAGTATTAATAAGCACGAATGGGATGTAAATGGTACGCACACATTACTCTTTAGATTCACTGAGAGCTTTCATCTTTCTTATACCACGATTCTAACTTAATCATCGGAGGGTCCGTAACTGGCCGACCACTCCCAGGTCATTGGACTTGAGTGCAAGAACTTCTTAGCAGGTCAAACGGAGGTCTACCGTTTTTTGGCATCATCAAGTTTCATTACTCATCAGAACAACTTCTCTAACCCTGACATTTCATACCAAATGAAGACGAGCAGATAGAGTTTCAGCATGAGCAGGAGCAGTTAGTTGTCACAGAGAAAGAGTTCATCACATGACTATCTTACCCCTAATTGCTTTGTTTAACTTACTTGAAAATACTAACGTAAACCTAGAAGGATATTTTTCATTACTTTAATTTTCACACTCCAAAACTCTATTTTAACATTTCGGTGATTAACAAATGTGTAAATTCTCCTTAATTCTTTGTTTTACTTAATAATATAAGATTAAATAAATTTAATTAATATTTCGAGACAGTGGAGCGTTATAATTTGGTATCAACGCATAGGTTTGACCACCCTGCGACTTTGGTTAGATTGGGGAGATCACATTCCTGAGTGTTTTGTTTTTTGATAGTTAGACTTTTCGGTTGTTTAGTTTATTTGGATTTCTCAGTTTATTTTGTGTATTATGTGTTATTACCGTAATTCTAACATATAATTATTTTACATTGTCAAATTTCAGACTCTAAGCATGAGATGAATGTTCACCTTGTGTTTAATGAGGATCTTGAGGATTTTACTCACTGGATAGAGGATCCAGAGCAGGAGGATTTCATAGAGGATTGGGCCATACTATTTTGACTGCCACCGGGTGCAGTACTGGTAGGTTGGCAGGATCTTGCGGCTATGGATCAGGAGCTAACCATGAGGTATGTTCTAGTATAGGAGGGGCGTGGGTGAGGAGCTTGTGCACCTGCCATCACCAACAAATCCCTAACATGTGGTGGAAAACCAATGGTGAAGGTGGAATCGAACCCCACTGTATCATCCTAGCATGTTGGTGTATGTTCTGATTGTTCCACTAGTTAGATGCATCTTCAAGGCTTTATCGGCTCTGTATTATCTTAGATCAATTTTCATTTTTGACTACTTGATTTGCTGTTATTGGGTGGATGTGCCAGAGGGTTTCGATTAGGTCACGGGGACGATAGTTCTGGATGACTCGTGTCAGACTTAGAGGCCCTAAGACAGGGGAGAATCATCTCGCCACATGGCAATGTGGACTTCATAAGCTTTTGGGTCTATATTAAGGTTCGCTTCACCATCATAGAGATAGGTGCACGTAATTAGTGGGAGCAACAAGGCATGTATTGCAGGGTCATATGGCGCTGTTATAGCAGAGTGGAGGAGACATGGGAGAAGGAGTGGCAGATGAATGAGATATACCCACGTCTCTTTGATTAGATGAGAGTAGATAGGGCTAGAATAAGCGTCATGAAGGTGAGACAACAAAGGATAGGAAGAGAACATTTATGTGTAGTTCTTATATTCTGTTTATCTTTTGTTTTTGTAACTCAGTCTTGTGAACATAGATTTATTAATAAAAAACTTATTTTTACTCATGCTTTGTTTTATTTACGCACTTGTACATAAATATTTTGATAAAATTACATGACTAGACCAATCCTTTTAAAGTCGAACTCAAAATTTTAGAGAATGGCATCCCATGATGATTTAAATGGTACTAAAGGAAATGAGAGACGTGTATTCAGTGGGACACACATCAATGAACAAAATATTGAAACCAACAACATACCACCACCAGCTAACCTATCCACCGATATTCTACCAAACGTGCTCTTAGACCTTGAGCAAATAGCACAGCTACTCCAGGCTTTCGCAGCTACACAACCTTCACCACCACCATTGCCGCAGGGACCACCACCACCACCACCTCAAGTACTACCACAATCACCCCACGTTCCTAACCAACAATCAGCACCCAACCCGCCACCTATGGCACACTAACCACAACATACTATTCTTATCAAATTCCCTACCCAACACCACCTATGCAGAACCCCGTACCTAGAGCTCCAATGACTCGGAGCATGTTGTTATCAAAACATTTTAAGTAGCGTCCCTCGTGTTTAACGGAGAACCCAACCCCGCAATCGGTGAAGTTTGGCTAAACTAGATTGAAAAGATGTTTGGAACCATGGAGATCACCAGAGATCGTTATAGAATTATTATAGCCACCCGTCAGATGCAACGGGAGTCTGACTACTAGTGGGATGCTATCAAAACTACCCATGATATTGAGACCTTGACTTGGGCTTAGTTCAATGAGCTATTCTTGAGGAAGTATTTTTCGACATCAGTTAAGCAGACGATGCTATAGAACTTTATGGATCTGAAGTAAGGAAGGTCGCCTAGCTATAGAAGTGCTGGAATGCGTGAAAGATCATGTCATTCGTTGCGAGGATGCTGGTCTAACGTAGGGCTGCACTTCTCAGAGAGTTCACCCCTTTCACCGTCCTAGTGCCTTGCGGTGTCGTGCTCCCCGAGTCTATCTTTAGCCGAGATCCTCCTCTCCGAAATATAGGGATCTGGTGTTGGAGAACGGTGGCAGAGGTGATGGCGAAGGACATCAAAACGAGAATAGTCTCCAAACTGTGGCGAACGCACCTCCGTCCTCAATCTGGTCACCTTATGTTGTACGGTCTAAATGAGCTTATCTTTTTCATTCATCCTTGTTTTATGCAATGCTAAGCCAACAAAATAAGATTCCAGGAACTTCTCAATATATGCCCTAAAAATGGGATTCTGAGTTGTAGTTTCTTGTGATGTCAGGAGGTTGCGAGATCCACTAGCGATGAGTTGGAGATCCACCATATCCTTCTCTCTAGAAAGGCTAGGATGACCATCGTTATCACCCACAACCACCATGATTGTTTGTCGCACCCGAAAATTTTTCGGCCCCCCTTGTGAAAAAAATTTGTTGAACGAAACTGAATAATTTCTTAACTTGATATGCGATAAAAAATAAAAATTATTTAACAACTGGAACTTATTTAAAATTCAGAGTCGCCACTTGATATATAGTTCAGGTGTGTTAAGTCACCCTCTAAAGTCATTTCTAAAGAAGATGCCTTTAGAAAAATAATTTAATTTTTGACTCATAAATGCGATTCTGTTTATAAAATGACTCATTTTAAAGAAACCTGCTCTTGAAAACAGAGATGGGTCCGAAAATTTACTGTTACGAGTTGAGAAGGTGTCAGGTACCCAAAATTGCTCTTTCGGTACTTAATTTTTTCATATTAATTTTGTTTTATTATTCTTGATTAAAGTGAATAAACATCGAGTGATTGAATGTACAATAGGATAGAAAGTGAAATAGTGTGTTTGACATATTGTAGAGGCAGTCGCTTCGCCCGGATTACATTAAAATGTTTGTGCTGGATGAAGTTGATGAAATGAGATCAGGTATGTTATTTCTTTTGTTTTTTCAGTTCTTCTGTCATGTTATTCATTAATTTGCTTTCTACTATCCTTAGCCTGGAATGCTGTTACAAGGTCTTCATTCATATGTGTAGCTATTCTGTAAGTGTTTTTAGGAAGACCAAGGTTCTTTTTTAACGCTTGAGGTGCTTCTTACTAGACATGAGGCATAGATTTGAGTTTTAGCGCTGTAAGTTATAACATCACCTTCTCCTGTCCCCTCTTATCAATTGTAGAAGAAAAAAAAAATTCTTAGGATGCTGTTTTACTTGTGAAAAGGTTTATGGCAACAAAGTAGTTGAGCGATAATTTGTCATTACGGGTGTTCCCTTATCTCAAAAAAAGGGCCAATAAGAAAAACTAATAGTGAACTTTTATCAATCACGAGCTAATTAGACAGTATCATTTTTAGGTGTGCATGATCGTTTTCAGACTTTCCCCACCTTCATGTGCTAATCTAGTTTGGTCATACGCTATTTCCACTTTGGTTAATGGGGTTGTTTATTTAGAGTTAAATGGACTTGCTCTCCTGGTCGGATGGACTTGCTCTCTATGGGACACCACACATGATTCACTGGGACAGGATTTGGTATGGCCAGATAAACGACATTGTTTGACACCTAATGGGGTAATTTTGTCAGACCCCACAACTACTCTTCATGTATGAGTAAATACTCCCTTTTTATTGCAATAGAAATTCTCAATCTTTATACCATGTTTATGTAGTTTTTTGTTCTTTATTACACTGTTTCGTAATTTCCCCTTTTTTCCCCCAGATTTATGATATTTTCCAGCTGTTGCCACCCAGAATCCAAGTCTTTGGGTTCACACAACCCATTTTGAAGAATATTGGGGTGTTCTCTGCCACGATGCCACCAGAGGCCCTTGAAATTACCAGGAAGTTCATGAACAAACCGGTAAGGATTCTTGTGAAACGTGATGAACTCACTCTCGAGGGTATCAAGCAATTTTACGTCAACGTTGACTATGAGGAAAGGAAGCTTGAGACACTTTGTGATCTCTATGAAACCTTGGCCATAACCTAAAGTGTCATCTTTGTCAATACTTGGCGCAAGTTTGATTGGCTCACTATAACAAAATGCGCAGCCGTGATTACACAGTCTCTGCAACTCAAGGAGACATGGATCAGAACACGAGAGATATCCTCATGTGGGAGTTCCAATCCGGCTCATCACCACTGATCTTTTGGCACGTGGTATTGGTGTCCAGCAAGTTTCCCTTGTGATCAATTATGATCTCTCTACGTAGCCGGAGAACTACTTCTATCGAAATGGTCGTAGTGGACGGTTTGGGAAGGGTGGTGTTGTCATCAACTTTGTGACTAAAGATGATGAGAGGATGTTGTTTGATATCCAAAAGTTCTATAATGTGGTTGTCTAGGAGCTGCCTGCAAATGTTGTTGATCTCCTTGGAGCACTTTTTGATTCAGCGAGGTAAATTGTTTTCTCCGTTGGAAGTGTTTTTGGTTGCTAATTATTTAGGGTTTAGAACCGTTGTTAAACATGTATGAGACTACAATTTTGGGATGCAGGCCATATGATTTAGATGTATTAGGAATTTATTTTTTCAAATTTTGTTGGTTTAAATTTAAATTGCATTGGTTTGATTAAATGGAGGGCGTTAGGCAGCGCTGCATGCTGCCAGTTGTAGCACCAATCAGCAATTTGGTGGAAAAGTTGGCAATTTTCAGCTTGAAAAATCTTCTGGGGGTGTTGGTAAAATGCTGTACCAATGCAAGAACGATACACGATAAGTGTTCGTCTATATTTTATTTCCTAAGGTAGTGCCGATATTCAACATATGATCAAGAAAGTTCCTAAAAGTTAGGTTACTTCAAGATTTAGTCTCAGGGTTTAATTCTTAAACATAGACAGTCACAATTCGAAAAATTAATAGGCGTGTCTTTTAGCACATTAACTGTTAACAAAGTTAAAACGAAACAGTGATTGTATCAAATAAACATGTTTTGTTTTTAATTGACACAATAGTCTATAATGATTTAGACTTTTGTACAGGCAAAAAATACTACTGCACAACTAAACATCTCTCTATAATGATCTCTTTGTTTTTTATTTACTTTTGACATGGATGGACATAGGGAGAAATTTACTAGTAATATCATATTGGCCATACGTTGAAAGCAAGGGGCAAAATTTGTGTGGTGATTGTTGACAGATAAAGTATACAATAGCCCAATGTAAGGTCATGGAGGACCCTACAGTAAAGTGTGCAGTATAGCATAGTATGCAACTAACGTCCAGGAGACAGAGAAGATGGGAACAAAATTTCCTACATAATGTGAGGGGGATTTTATTTTCTGTATCTTATCTTGTATTTACTTTTTCAAAGGGACTAGTGGAACCCAATGACAACCATGAAAAAAAGAGCTACATCTCGAGATAGCAAAATAAGGTTTGAAATTTTAGTGAATGGGCTCCTTCCACTTATCAAAACATTTCTGGATAAAAAATTGGATAACTTGAATAAAGTTTTTAGTTAAGTAAAATATATATATATATATATATATATATATATATATATATATAATTTACGAGAAAATTGAAAAATAGTTGTTTAATTATACCAACAAAAATTAGTATAAGAAAAAATTCTTGTTTTTTCTGCAATTTTTAGAAAAATTTGAAGCTTCGGGGTGGTATATTGGGTTCTGATTCCATGGCCTCCATATTTGGTTTTCCATAGCGTGTTGTGGTGCTGGTGGTGATGGTGGGTGCACCAACTCTTCACCCATATTATCCTCCTCCGGCTAAGCCGGTCCTTGAATATCTAGTTCCTAGTCCAGCTCTGCAAAATCCTCCCAACTAGTGAAAACTGCACCCTGGGGTCACTCAAACCCAGCAATCACCATAGGGTCTATGTCATGATCCTCTACCTCAGGATCGACAAGCCAATCCTCAAAGTGCTCGACTCCCTCGTCATCATGCACCAACACATCATTAGGCTCGTGATCCGACATCGGACATTGCAAAATAGTTATATGTTAAACTTAGTACTAACGCATAATAGACTACAATTAAACACGGTCGGGTTGAACAACTGAAACTAAAAAGTCTCACTATCGTACAAACAAAATTGCTTGGAAGTGAAGTGTGATTTATCCATTCTACCCAAAGTTGAAGGGTGGTCAAACCTATGCTTTTATATCAAATTGTAACGTCTTGATTTCTCGGAACATTAAGTTAATACCTTTTAATCTTATTTAAATTTATAAAAACAAGAATTAAAAGAAAGTCTTCGATTATTAATAACTGTCAAATATTATAATTGAGTTTCAAATTGCAAAATAGAAAATGACATAAATACCCTTATGGGTTTACATTATTTATTCCAAATAAATTAAATAACAGAGCAGTTAAGGGTATGACAATCATGTATTAATTCCTCTTTTGTGTCAACTGACTCTTCTTGCTTAGGCAGAAACTCCATCTGCTTGTCTCAATTTGGCATGAAACGATAAGGGTAGAGAAGTTGCTCTGATGAGTAATGAAATTAGTAGTGAAAATACAAAAAAATTAAACCCAAAGAAATACAAACACGTACAACAAAATATATAACAAGATCAATGATAACAAGCAGAAAATTGAAAAACTGAACGAAAACATGTAGGTATGTTATGATTTCGTCATTTAATGTTTCTAGGAATTCTACCTACGAACCTTGAATCTTACCAAACTTATCTAACTTAGGACACTCAGTTGATATTAAGCAGTCTTGACTTACTCAGGGCCTGTAATCCGAGATTATGCCCCTCGGGGGCTGGAGCTGCCCTTACAGACATTTGAGTTTTTTACAAATTATAAACTAAACAAGCCGAGTACTAATTTGTTCAAGATTGATTCATAGCTCACAGAGCTTCAAAAAAAGTTTCAAGTTTGATTTGTTTTTTTAACAAATCGATTTCAATAAGAGAAAACAAGTCCATACTCAAACAGTGTGCTTTATTTATCAACCCAGTATTAACCTAACAATAGGGATTTCTAAAAGATAAAAAACTACAGTAGGGAATATGACAATGAAATATTCTCACTAATGAAGCATAACGATCGCTGATTTGGTTAAAATCAAGATATCACAAAAGGGTCATTAATTCACATAATTTTCATTATAGAAGTTTCTATGTAAGCATTACGCTCATCTTGGTGGGAAACAACACTCCACAAGCAAGCAATTATGTATGACTTTTTTTGTGTTCCTTCTTTTGAAGGATTGTCATTTGCATTCCTCACAAATAACTCTTTATTTTCCTCCTTTTGGCTTAACATGTAGTGGCTCCTTTATTCCTCATTCCAGACAATGATAGCCCATCTATGATCTATCAAAGAAAAAAAAGAATTCATGTAATAGTTAAATAAAATAAGTAAAATAAATACTAGTAGTTAAATTACTTCTTTTATCTCAATAAAACCTAACATAAAGTCATACATGCAACAGATGGAGCCACACCTCCATTCATTTCTCTTAATTATTCTTTATCTTGTATGTAGGGATTGCAAGGGTGCAGATAGGGGCGGATTTGACCATTCTCATCTCTGATTCCCGAATTTGAATTCTGCCTCCATCTTTGTCCTGTTTTCTGAACGAAAAATGAGCTCCACCCTCTATTCTTGCCTTGTATTTTTTAATTATTAAAAAAACTCAAATCATCAAGACAAATTGAAATTTTACAAATTGGGATTTTTAAGGATATAGTCCTAGACTAACCATTTCGTTAAAAAATTACTAAACAAATAATACTCTGTCAAATACAAACCCAAATTATCCGAAGTGGATATGATATTTACAAATACTAAACATTAATAAGCAGACATATTACTAAACATTATCTCAAATATATTATCCATCAAACAAACATTATCGGAAGCGCTATTAATTTTTATGTGATCAGATCATATGAGATTTTATTTCAAATCTAACAGCACTTCATAGTAATGCATGATTAAATTGATCCATCGAAAACTAGTTAAGTGATCCATGTATTGATTTAGACGCTTTGAATTATAAAAAAAACAAAACCCTATGATAGTCTCATGGAATCTTTGTTTGGGTTGATGGTACCACACACCTAATGTTTATTGTAATTCAACGGGGTAATTTTCACAATTTTGCCTTTAAGAAAGTTTGGATAAATTTCGGTGACCTCCCCTTAGATTTCTGATAATGACCCTCCTTTCCCTAAAGTTTCTAAAATGATACTACACTTCATTACTTTTGTTAATAACTCCATGATTCTTCCATTCCGTTACTCTTCCGTTAGAATCCGAACAAAAATAATGACTTGTGATGACATCAACGTTCATTATTATTAAAAATTCTATTTTATCATCCGTTAATTATTCATTTCGTTGCATTATTCATACCCTTACCTTTCTCTCTTACTCCATAATTTGAATATTTTTTTATGACAATTCTTCCTGGGCAACAATTTTTTACAACCCATCACTGAAATAACATTTTTAAAATTTTATTTCTAGTGAATTGTTTCCACGTTTTAATTTAGTTTTTTACAAATTTTGTTTTCTTTCCAAGTAAATTTTTTTACTTATCAAAATAAAGGTTAAACGTCTACTAAAAATAAAATTAATGTCATTTTAAGGAAGTAATTTTATCAGAATTTAATACAACCATTGTAAACCCTTACAATTCGGAGTGAGTTAAAAATTAAGTATAAAAAATCAGAATTAATTATTTTTAAATAATTATTGCATACCTCTTTTGACGACCACGCCCAATTTTTTCTTCTTCTCATTTTCTATCTATTTTATATAATTTCAAAAGATTATTGATTTTGCATCTTCTTTCTTCCATCAACACAATTTTTTTTTTTTTGTGCAATAATGTATTGTCATGATTATGTGAATGGACAACAAAATTATCCTTTAATATGCAAAAAATTGAGTAAATAAAATTATATTATATACTTACACGAATAAATTAAGTACAAAAATAAGATCCATTATGAAAGTTGAAATAGATTAAAAAAAAAGGTCAATATAAAAAGAGTTAAAAATAGTTTTTAAATATTTTGGGTCCAAGTAGTGACCTCTTAGTGACAAAATAGCATCTCTATCAATTTATGCCTCCTAGTATAGGGATGTTTCAATCATTTAATCGATGAAATAAACATCGTCCACGATAATTTAATGAAATAAGAAAAAATTAATGATCGTTTAAAAAATAAAAGAGGACACTGTTATTTCAAGAAAGGTCCATAAAATTTATTCAGAATCTTTTATTTGCACGATTATGCAAGATATGACATGCCGTGAAACAAGCTCCCATGACACAACCCAGGATACAATTTAGGGCCCTGTTTGATAAAACTCCCCAGACTTAGGATTGGATTACGAATCCGAAGGGATTCTAATCCTTTGTTTGGTAAACCAAATAGTGTCCGGATTCGTAATCCCATGGTATTGTAATCCGGAAATTGGGGGTATTACTAATACCCCCTCCCAGGGGGTATTATAATCCGGGGATTGAGGACTGGTTGCAATAAGACGAGGCTGCCCCTAAGTAATTAATGTAATGGCAAAACTACCCCTGGTTTTGCTCCCACCTGATGTTAAGAACCCTAGCCGCATATCATTTTCTTGCACAGCAGCTGCGGAAGAAGAAGCCTGCGGAAGAAGAAGCGACCATACAACTGAGCTCCGGTGAGCCAATCGATCTCCGGTGAACCAATCGATCTCCGGTGAGCCAAGTCTTGCTCCGATCTCCAATCCTCTGTTTTTACTTTTTTCGATCGCCATTGTTGTTCCATCTGCTTCCTCGGTGCTGTTACTGCACATGTTTGTATTTTGGAAACTGACGAGATATGTTGTCTTGGAATCAAGATTTTAGATCACATAAACAATTAAAAAGTAAGATTCATTATCAGTTAATTTTTATCAGTTGAGGAGCTTGGGTTTTAAAAAGTAAATAAATTTAGAGATCACATTTCTGATCGCCATCTAAACCAGTACCACCTCTGTTTTTCAAAGGCGGGGATGTAGCATTGTGAGAGAGTATTTTAGATTTTTTGGTTAAGATTGCTTTGGGTCCTTACATGAACTAAAGAAAAAAGAAATTAATGCCTTGCAACATGGTATATAAACAAGAAATAAGTTGAGTCCTTACTCTTCGGCCTGCAACTTTGCTTTGGGCCTAGAAGATTCTGTGTTTAATTAGGGGGACTGACTATACATGAACTTGTTCCTATCATTCAAGTTACATGAATAAATCCCAGACACGCACTTGTGTTTGTAACTTTCCCAGATTCCCTGATGTTTTTGAAGAAAAAGTAAAAGGAGAAGTATTTATGTGGATTTCCTGTTCGTATAACATCCTCTTTGTTTATGATACATACATTTTGGACCATTCCAAGTGAACTTGATGCAGCTATTTCATAAATCAATTAATGATGTAGTCATGTGGAAGATTAACAAGTACGTGCGTTGTCACTCCTCCCCAGTCAAATATCACTAAGCTTTCTTCAAGTTGTGTGATTTGTTGTTTATCTATCCTAAATATGTTATTTTTGTTTACATATAATTGTAGATGGCCGAAGATGAGAAGATGGAACTAACACATGCATTTCATGACAAGTGGTCAAACCGTTAGCAAGTACTTCCATGAAGTACTTAAGGCAGTGCTACGCCTTCAAAGCGTTCTTCTTAAGCAACCGGAGCCAATTCTAGCCAATTCCACAGATGATAGGTGGAGGTGGTTTCAGGTAATGACCTAAATCATAGAGTCCGCTATAAAATTAACAATACCATAAGAATTGATAGAAACCTTGCTAAGGGACCTACAGAGTCTGTAGCAGCTATGGACAGGGAAGCTAATGGTGAAAATGAGGACTATTCCCCTGTAATGGACTTCTCTGTGGGTCCTGATGTGGAGTTCTCTATGGGTCCTGATGTGGAGTTTTCTGTGTCTCACAATACTCCCCAATCAGCTGCACCTTCTGGCTCTAAGAAAAGAAGAAGAGTAGGTGCAGAAACATCAAAGGGACTTATGAGTATGGCTGAAACATTTGGGACCTTCTTTGACAATACTAACACTAGGATGGCTGAAATTGCTCAAAGAATAGGGTATGATCATGACTTGTCCAATACAAGGAAACAAGTGAATGATGCCCTAAAAGGCTTGCCACTCGAAATCAGCCAAAGGTTGACAGCTGCGTCTATGATTGTGGACAAGCCACAACGCGTTGACTTGTTCTTCAGCCTTCCTGAGGAGGAAAAGTTGGAGTGGGTATACTTACTCTTGGGAGGGTTTATTTGATGATATAATCTGTGTTTGTTTCAAACAAGTAACTAGAATGGTTTGTTAGAAACATAAAACTGATGGTATCGTATCCCCCCTATTTGGCACTCTAATGGTGCCTCATTTTGCTTTTTGGTTAGAAATGATGGGGAAGTTGGGGATGTAGCCCTAATTTGGCATTGAATCATGTGCCTAATTTTGGAATGCACTACATACAATGCTTATTATATATGAAATTATGTTATGTAAGTGATTAATTTTTGTTATTTTTGTACTTATGGCATGCTTGCATAACAGGAATGGCAGGAAAACAATGGTATTACGTAGTGTTTGTGGGACGTATTCCAGGTATTTACAACAATTGGGTTGCTTGCAACAAGCAAGTTTGTGGGTATCCTCGTGCGGTGTACCAAAAGTTTGGCTCATGGGATGAGGCAAATAGTGCTTGGAACATGAACTTGGTACCTCCGGTGCCAATTCCGGTTGAAGAAAACTAAGCTCCTTTGTTATCCACTATCGAAGAGAATCAACCTAACCCCAACACTTGTACACATCAAAATGTGCTTGGGTGGTCTCGATGTGGCCTTAATCTTTTTTGGTTTCTACTCGGTGCCATTATGTCTCTCGTTATCCAATTTCTTGTGACTTATTTTATGTTTTAGGTGTTTCAATTCCTAGGTCTATTTTGGGTACTACAACTTTGTAATTTTTTTTTGTGGTCTAGCACAATCTGCTGCAATAGCAGTAGCAGTTTCAATTCCTATGTCATGTTTTAGGTGCTTCTGTTGTGCCGCTTTTATGTACCAAATTCTGTTTTGCAATTCTGCTTTGCAATTTTTTTGCTTCTGTTGTACCAAATTCAGTTTTGGAGCTTCTGTATTGCAGTAGCAGTGACGCTTTTATGTAATATATGATGCCTTGTGGTCCTTTATTATCCACTGAGATTTTACTGATTCGTAATATTCACAGGGGAAGAAGTGAACAAATTCCGTAGGCTAATTTCGTAATTCCGTAGGCTAAATTCAATGGGCAAATTCCGTAGGCTAAATCTATTTATGCAGCAAACCCAGAAAACAAGAAGAGAGAGAGAGAGAGAGGAGATGAGATGAACTCAAAATTTGGAAAAAAGGAGAAATTATACACGACAAAAACTGCATTGCCCAGATTTGTAAACAGGACAAAATATGAATCCCAAGGGTAAAAAGGAGAATTTATTTTTTTAATCCAATCCCATGCTTTGCAAACAAACATATCATAGTACTAATAATCCAATCCCAGCACCTAATACTATCCAAAACAAACAGGATATTGGGTATTCATATCCCATGGTATTATGAATCCAATCCTAATCCCATCACTTATGAATCCCATCATTTTTAGTCGGGTTATCAAACAGGGCCTAGGCCTCATATTGACTTGGGGATATGTAGTTTAATTTGGTCTATTTATTTCATTATTCTTTTATTTTTATTTAAAACTGTTATGTTTATGTTGCAGAAATTTCTTTTAAATTATAGTTCATTTTGACAGTAAATTATAAGAAAAACAAAAAGTTATAATTACAATCTTAAAAAAGTTATGAAAAATAAAAAATACAAAAAAAATATTATTTAAGAGTGCGTGAGCGTGATGAGCAACTAAAGTTTGTGAAACGGCGTCGAATAGAATGTGGAAAGACAAGTCCATGTTTGCCTTATGAGTTTCACTTATCTATCGTTTCCACTCTCTGAATTCCTTAACTCCGCGGCTTAGATCCGAGGAGTGTGGGAAACCCTAACCCTAGACGAACAAATCGATCGCTCTCGCTCATCTCTCTTTCTCTCTGCAAAGATTCTTTCTTTTTCTCGATCCGGAGATCTTTAGACTTCATTGACCTGTAACTGCTATCAAGTATTCATCGAAATTTTTCATCTCTCGCTTTATATTTTTATTATCGTCATATATATATATATATATGTATATATATACACACACCTATGTGTGTGTGTGTGTGTGAGAAATTGATTAATCATCAGAGACACTATGTTGAGTTTCTGTAATGGTCGGCGCTGAAAGGACGTGTTATTCCGGTTGAGGTTCCTTAATTTTCTTTTTCTTTTTTGAAGATCTATGTATGATATGTGCTGATTACATGCTCAATTCTATTTCACAATTCTTCTTTTCCTCCCGTTGAATACGTGCTTCTTGTGGTTAATGATGAAGATGGTTATATATATAAGTATTGGTACTTTGTGTAGTTAAATCGTTTTTAAGAGAGAACTTCTTTGTGGGGATTGGGCTGGATAGTTCTAAAGAAATTTAAAAAATCGAAAAATAGGTTGTAGAGGAAGATAATCTGTCGACATGGTGGATGGGCAGCTGGTTGCTGTAACCATGTTCTGATCTTCCCTTAACAAATATGCGGTACGCACCATCTTATATGCACGTGGATACGTAAAGCAAGTTGCAGTATATGTGAATTGTGTTCTTAAGTATCTATAATGCCACTACCATTTAGTTTAAATCACTGTATGATTTATGAACCGTATTATACTATATATCCTCTAAATGCCTCTCGACTCTGCATTCTCAAGTCACACTTGTCAAACTAGAAGTATTGTTTCCTCATCTAATCTCTCGCCTTCGAAAAAATGGCATCTCGTTTTGTTAAATTTTCCCCTTCTTCTGAGTTGAAGTTGTTACTGTGACGGCTTTGTAAAAGTGCTGCTAAATCAGGTCGCAAAGCATGCATATGCTAATGGTTCCAACTATATATGGATGTTCTGACTTTTTCCTCAAGACTTTTTAACAGTTTCAGTCATTGGATGTATCTTTTTTATTTTGACGGGATGTTTTTTTTTTTGGGCCATGGTGGCATGGTGGATTCTTTTAGATTGTGAACTCTGAAGTCTGATTGAGTTTTCATCACTAAATGCTAATTATTATTGGCTCCATTTCATGATCATATTTGGTGGGATTTGTCCGTGATTTGAAAGCTCTTCCCTGAAATTGTTCTTATGGATGATGTTATTTCCTATTGAATACAGACATGGCTGGCGTGGCTCCCGAGGGTTCTCAGTTTGATACCCGTCAGTATGATTCCAAGATGAATGAGTTGTGAGTTCTTGCCTTTTGATTTCAGAGATGCGTTTTTGTCTCTTTCTCTCCTCTCTCTGTCTCTCTCTTCATGACTATTCCTTCTCCTTCTCCTTGACCTTCTTATGTGTGCAACAATAATGCTCATTTTGATTCTGTCAATTGGTGGTACAGACTTGGCCCAACTGATGGAGAAGAATTCTTCACCTCATACGATGAAGTTTATGACAGCTTTGATGCAATGGGTTTACAAGAAAATCTCCTGAGGGGCATCTATGCTTATGGTATACTTGCGTATTGAGAAAAAATTTAAGTATGAAGAAAATAAAAGCATATCACAATAATTCTGTGGAATTAAACTTGGGTTCTTGACTAGTTGAGTTTCCTTGTGCACATATGGCTTTTATGCTGTCCGATCAGATTCTTAACCATCCGGTTGGATTTTCCATTTTTAGTGGATGCTGTTTTACATAGCTTCATTTGGTTTGTTTCTGAGGCCCATCTGGCAATTTTAAGAGCTGAAGTTGGTTCTGAATTTTCTTTGAAGGTTTTGAGAAGCCATCTGCAATTCAGCAAAGGGGGATAGTTCCGTTCTGTAAAGGACTAGATGTTATTCAACAAGCACAGTCTGGAACCGGGAAAACAGCAACTTTTTGCTCTGGAGTTCTGCAACAGCTTGATTACAACTTGAAAGATTGCCAGGCATTGGTTCTTGCACCCACTCGTGAACTCGCCCAACAAATCGAGAAGGTTATGAGGGCACTGGGTGACTATCTTGGTGTGAAGGTTCATGCTTGTGTGGGAGGCACCAGTGTGCGTGAGGATCAGCGAATTCTCTCGAGTGGGGTTCATGTTGTTGTTGGTACTCCTGGTCGTGTGTTTGACATGTTGCGGAGGCAGTCGCTTCGCCCTGATTACATTAAAATGTTTGTGTTGGATGAAGCTGATGAAATGCTTTCACGTGGTTTCAAGGATCAGGTCTGTGTTTTCTCTTGTCTGTTTTATTCTAATATTAGCCAGCATTGTTAGTATGGGGTCATAATCCTTTTGCACGGGGATTCGTCAAATTTCTCCTGGGATCTTTTTACTTGTGGAATGACACAATATCTAGGTAGATGAGGATATTTTTCACCTTAAAACTAGAGGGAAAAAACTTCCGCGGAAGGGGTGTTTTCTTTTCAAGTACTTCAGGTGTATTTAGGATTAGTATATGTGTGTATGGTTATTGTTTCTTAAGCTGGTCTTGCAGCTACATTGTCCTGAGCCCCATTTCAATTCAAGCTGTTGGAAATTTGGTGTTATATCTAATGGGGGAATTCTTTTTGCTGTCAGATCTATGATATATTTCAGTTGCTGCCACCCAAAATCCAGGTTGGGGTGTTCTCCGCCACTATGCCACCTGAGGCCCTCGAAATCACTAGGAAATTCATGAATAAACCCGTGAGGATTCTTGTGAAACGAGATGAACTTACTCTTGAGGGTATCAAGCAATTTTATGTCAATGTTGATAAGGAGGAATGGAAGCTTGAGACTCTTTGTGATCTCTACGAAACCTTGGCCATAACTCAAAGTGTCATCTTTGTTAATACACGGCGTAAGGTTGACTGGCTCACTGACAAAATGCGCAGCCGTGATCACACAGTCTCTGCCACCCATGGAGACATGGACCAGAACACAAGAGATATCATCATGAGGGAATTTAGGTCTGGTTCGTCTCGTGTGCTTATAACCACTGATCTCTTGGCACGTGGTATTGATGTCCAACAAGTCTCCCTTGTAATCAACTATGACCTCCCAACACAGCCAGAGAACTATCTTCATCGAATTGGACGTAGTGGACGGTTTGGGAGGAAAGGTGTTGCCATCAATTTTGTCACAAAAGATGATGAGAGGATGCTCTTTGACATTCAGAAGTTCTACAATGTGGTAGTTGAGGAGCTACCAGCAAACGTTGCTGATCTCCTTTGAGGTGTTTTGAACTGGGGAGGTAAATTGTTTTCTACTTGGAAGTTATTTATCATTGTATTGTTTAGGGTTTAGAACCATGTTTAAACATGTACGTGACTGCAATTTTGAGTGCAAATTTTGTTAGTTTGCTTTTGTGTTGTACGGGGTATAAGTACTTCCAAAACTCAGTGGTGTTTGAACTTCCGTTATTGAGTTCTACAATTGGCTTTTATGTTTATGTACGTCTTTTTAAGATAGTCTGCAGCAGGTACAACCTGGTTTGCAGAATTTTTTTAAATTGCATTTTTTCCCTCGTGTTCAAGTACATCTTTTCATATCACTTTTGTTTTAGTTTTGTGCCTTCAAGATATGGGAGGTCATGTGACATTACTCAGATTACTTTAGTAAGTGGAAGTAACAACCTCGCATCTTCCCCTCCCCATTGTGAAACTCAAGACTGGGGAAGCTCTCATGTCTCTTGTGGTGGATGAGGGCACTTGGTATACATGATTCTATCCTTTTGGTTTGAGCGTGTTGGCAACTCTGGCTTTCCTTCCCCTATATGTGCGTTATTTTCTATATTTTTTGGTGGTTGATTTATTTTTACTCATGGAAATGTTCATGTTATGCTTCTAGCCTTTTGAGGGTTTAGGTCTTTATGTTTATGGTGTCTGCTAGCTTCTTTTCAGGTATGTTATTTATATTTCTCCGGTGTTTCTGGTCTATTGTTATAGATTTGATGAAGTGATGATGTTCCTCTTTTGCTGAAAACTAGAGGAGGGAAGCATATTGATTGAGTGTGGTGGCGAGCAACCATGTCTTTGTGGGTCTATCTTATTTCTATCTATTTCAGATGTGGACCAAACATCTTTCTTGGAGTTCTATGCAAAAACAATTGTCTAGTGTTTTTTTGTTTGGTTGAATTATATCTTATGTTGACATCTTTTAGAGGAAGTCTACCGTTTTGATTCTATCTATTTCAGATGTCGACCAAACATCTTTCTTGGAGTTCTATGCAAAAACCGTTGTCTTGTATTTTTTTTTTTTTTGATGAATTATGTCTTGTGTGACAGCTGAGAGCAAGTCGTTGGTGTCAAAATAGCATTGTCAAAATTATTTTGTGGTTGCGATATAATTTTAACTACAAATTTAATGGATAGAAGTGTCTACAATTGTTTCATGAACGTGTTGGATTTATATATTTTTAAGATGGTTTTAGGTGCATTGAATGATTCTGTGTTGGAATTTTTGTTTTAATTCTGTATTTGTAGGCTTGCTTTTGTGAAATTTGGCACAAATGTGGGATGTCAAATTTTCGGTTTGGCTTGCATTCCTGATACGGAATGCCAAAAAGCAAAAAAAACAAGTGAATACTTGGAAGGTCTTGAATTTCGTATCTTATTTGATGCGCACTTTTATGAAGTGGTGTCATATAAATAGTATTTAATATTTAATTTTACCTTCTTGTAAGATGAATTAAATAATAGGATAAAAAGATAAAATTATTCGAGGTAATTATGTACTTCCACATCCTCACATATTCATGAGGGTGTTCGGTTGGGTTTTTCTTAAAAAAATTTTAAAAAAATTTGTGAACTATGTTTGTGTAATTTTTTTCTAAAAAATATTTATTTCTCTATAAAAAAAAGGGGAGAGAGAGAACATCTTGAAAATACCGAAAAAATTTAACTCTCAAAATTTTTGTGAAATAATTATACTAAATAATATTTTAGAGTTTTTTTTTAAAATCATTTTAGAAACATTCAATTGAACACACAATTAGAAATATGTAAACAGTATATTTTTAGTTGGGGTTGAGTGCACATGTATATGCAAAATCCTGTTGCAATGGATAACAGGTGGGCACTATAAAATATGTGGTGCACCTACAGGGATTTAGGGAAGTTGTAGTGCATCTTCTTATAGTGTGCATATAGTGTGAACAAAATAATATAATTTTGGTTGTTTTGTCCTCAAAATTACATCGTTTTATCTTATCATGCAAATTGTTATTAAAATGCATGGAGATCAAAATGATGTAATTTTGAGGACAAAACAACCAAAATTATGTCATTTTATCCGCACTACAGAAAGGTGCACTATAGCTCCCTCGAATCCCACCTACAGTACCATGTGTAGCATTTTCACTCGTCTTTCTATTTTTTGTACTAAATTACAAAGAAAATCTCATTTTTCTATTTTAAAGAGTCATATTTTACAATGTCTTCTGCATCAGACGTTCTATTCTATCTCTATTTTATTAAAATATTTTTTCTTTTATATTTAATTCAAATGTTATAAGGGAGGAGAAGAAAATGAAAAAAATAAAAATAAAATGTTAGGAGTGAATAGTTTCTCTCTAAAATTAGGGAGTCACTCTTCATTTTGGAAAATATGGAGAAGGGATAGAGAGGTTGATGTGGGGATTGTCAAAAAAAATTTCTCCTCAAATTGAAGGAGGGTATTTAGAAAGTTTGATGTGTACGCTCTAACTTTTTATTTCGTTGAGACAATCTGATGTTCTAATTTACTAAAAAGTTTATAAAACACAAAATCAAAGTTCGTACAATATGTATAAAAAAAATTAAATGTAAATAAGATAATCTGATATGTGATTAAGGAGGCCTGATATTGATGTCTTGAAGTTGTCATTAACTCCTCAAGAGAGGCTATTAACGATTTTTTGTAAAATAGAGGGGTTTTCCTAGTAGAACTCTATGTCGCATACAATTTAGGATATTGATCGGGTCTATTTGGACTGTGGTATTTATTAATTTTTTTTTGTTTTTATGTAAAATTTTTTTGTAATTTTTTATCTCGTCAACTTTTTGTGGTTCATTAGTTTGTGTCGACAAAAGCTTTCAGAAAAAATTATAATAATTGGCCAAATTAAAAAAAAGTTGAAAAAAGATAAAAATAAATCAAAAACAGAATTTTTTTAACTTATTCGTCGTCTTTAGTGATATTTTTTTAACTTTGAGACATAATTTTATACTTTTTAAATTTCTTTTATCGAGACAAACCAATAAACTACAAAACATTGATTTTAAAACAACAAATGTAAAAAAAAACTAAATAGGGACAAAAAATAAATCCGAAAAAATGAATTAGGCTAAAGAGACTTATCATGTCTTGAAGTTGTTATTAACTTCTCAAGCGAGGGTATTAATAAACTTTGTAAAATAGAGGGTCCGTAACCAATGGTCAAAACTTAAAAATTCATGTTTTCTGATAAAATTCTATTTCGCATACAATTCAAATCACGATTAAGTCTTTTCGATATTTGCGTTTATTGAAAGCATAATGACCTATTTATGATCGAAGTTATTTAATTATATAAAGAATATATGGAAGCAAAATTGAGAGGAGAGTGTATGTCTATTGTGAAAGTAAAAGAATATGTTAGAAATTTGAATAAATTGCTCTCCACTATTATAGTCTCCGCCATTAAAAATTGCTGAGTTAAACCAACATAAGACGAGTAATGAAATTTAGTAGTGAAAATAGCTGAAAATTAAATCCAAAGAAATACAAACACTTACAACAGAATATATAACAGGATTAATGATAATAAGAAGAAAACTGAGCAACTGAACGTTAGGTATGTTATGATTTCGTTATTTAACGTTGCTAAGAATTTTACCTAGGAACTCCGAATCTTACCCAACTTATCTAATTTAGGGTACTCAGTTAATATTGACCATTTTTTACTTACTCAGGGACTGTAGTTCAAGATTATGTACCTGATTTGGAAATGAAAGAACTTTCTATTGTTCATTCAAATCAATAACTACCTCACCCTAGTTAAATTCGACTCAACGTGGCATTACCAGGTCTAGTACCAACGAACCTTAACTGCTTTCGCTTAATCTTTCAAGGACGTCCAAGACACTGATCGTCACTCCATCGGGAGCCGGAGCTACCTTCACATACATTTGAGTTTTTTACAAATTATAGTGAGTTTTTTACAAATTATAAACTAAGCAAAGCTGAGTACTAATTTGTTCAAGATTGATTCATAGCTCACAGAGCTTAAAAAAAGTTCCAAATTTGATTTGTTTGCTTAACAAATTGATTTCAATAAGAGAAAACAAGTCCATACTCAAGTAGTGTGCTTCATTTATCAACCCAATATTAACCTAACAATAGGGATTTCTAAAAGATAACTCTTTATAATGATAGCCCATCTATCAAAGAAAACAAAGAATTCATGCAATAGTTGAGTATGATAAGGAACATAAATACTAGTAGTTAAATTACTTCTTTTATCTCAATAAAACCTAACATAAAGTCATACACGCAACAAACGGAGCCACAACTCCAATCATTTCTCTTAATTATTCTCTATCTTGTACATAGGGATTGCAACGGTGCGGATGGAGGCGGATTTGACCATCCCCGTCCCCAATTCTTGAATCTGAACTCTACCTCCATTCTGGCCCCATTTTTTGAAACGGAAAATGAGCTCCATTCTCGCCCCGTGTTTTTTAATTATTAAAAAAACTCAAATCATCAAGACAAACTGAAATTTTACAAACTGGGATTTTCAAGGATATAGTCCTAGACTAACTATTTCGTGAAAAAAATTACTAAATAAATAATGCTCCGTCAAATACACACCCAAATTATCCAAAGTGGATAAAAATGTTTACAAATACTAAACATTACTAAGCAAACGTATTACTAAACATTATCTCAAACATATTATCCATCAAACAGACATTATCCGAAATAGATTACTAAAGCCCTATTGATTTATATGGGTTACAAAAAAAATTAATATTAAAAGGGTTAAAAACAAACACACACACACACACACACACACACACACACACACACACACATATATATATATAAAATACTTCATCTCAACCGTTAAAATCAACGGCTGAGATTAAAATACCTCCCTCCTCCCTCTCATTCTTTGCCCGTTAACTGTCTCTCTCTTTCTTCTCCATGGACGTTCTCTCTCTCTCCTCCCTATACTTTCTCTAGCGATGCGACCCTCGACTCGATCTCCATACATAGCTTGGTAATCGAGTCAATCAATTACTAACTAAAATGAATTTAGGATCATATGTCGCCATTAATCAAGGGTCGCTGTGTTTTTTTTTTTAAATTTGCCGTGGTCAATAATCAAGTTGATCAAGATAAAACCATTGCTATTTTTGTTTTTTGATCGGCTAAAGCCATTGCTGTTGGAAACTATCATTAAAACTTTACAAAACTTCTGATTTAAATTGATAGACAACCATGTCTAATGAAAGAGAATGAGATTTAAATTGCTATTAAGATAAAGATTAGGCAAGATTTCTATTTAACAAAATACATTTGGTAGATATAGCAAATGTGACCTATGGTTCTGAGGGTGTGCCGATCTTGGAGTTTCGGGAGTCGAGTCGGGTTACCGTTGCCGCCATCGAAGGCATTTCCGTCTCTTCCTCATCGCGAAGTTAATCAAGACGTTATGGCCCGCAATCCTGATGTCCCCATCTCAGGAATTGATGCATCTGAAGAACAAGTAGCCTACTACTGCTCAGAAGAAAGTTGAGCCTCCGGGCTCTAAGACCAAGCCACCAGTGTTGACTACTGAGGTGGTGTCCACTGAAAGTTGAGTTGCCTCTTGAGCGCAGGAGAAGGCTGAGGAAGACGCACCAGGATGATCCGTCTGATGCTTCAAAACCTAAAAGGGCCAAGTCTACCAACAAGGCCTTGTCTTGGACTCCTTCTATGCTGGTAAACGGGTCCAATCCTTTGACGGATGCTGATTCGGCTAGGGATTTGGACATTGCTCAAACTCTTGCTGGGATGATAATGTTGCCAAAGGACGTTGAGCCGTATCAAGGGACTGATATCCCGACCTTGATGCGTTCGGTGCTGGCCCATGAAGCATTTGTAAGTCCTTCCGCGCATCACATGCTCCATGTACGCAAGTCATTTACCGGGTGTTTTATTTGTTTGCAGGCTATGCAGAAGACTCTGATGTGCTTGAAACACACTCAGGACCTTGAAGCTCGATACAACACTATTGAACTCGAGCTCAAGAATTGGAGGGTGAAATGCTCCAAGGCCCAAGATGAACTTGTTGTGGCCAAAACGAAGGCCAGGGATGCCTATCTATAAGCAGTACTAGCTGGGTGAAGAGAGAGGAAAAAACGTCGAGCTAGAAGAATAGATGGTTGAGACAAAGACTCACCACGAAGAAGAGATCGTGCAGCTTCAAACTGAGGCTCATCGAAAATGAATGTCTGATGCTGCAGCAGACTTCCTCGAGTATCAAATTCCCAGTCTTCAGGCTGAGTTCATCGCCATGGGATGGAAGGCTGCTTTGGAAGCGTGCAACATTCTCGGGGATTCAGCCCTCTACAAGAATGTTCCAACCTCTGCTATCTTGTCTTCCAAAGAACCTGGAACTGGCAAGACTGATGCGATTCGGGTGGGTGCCGAAGTGGCTAGCGTCGCTGGTGTCGTAGTGGCTAAGCCTCATCAGGATGATCCTGAGATCGTTGGGGCAGTCAAGGTGGATAAGTTTGCCCCTGCTGAGGCGTAATTCTGTGGCTTTTTTTAAACTTCTTTCATTGTATTCTGTTGGATGGCAGCTGTTTGCCAATTCTGAACTCATGTTATTGGTTTGTTGCAACGACATATGTCTGGCCGAACTATAATGCTCTTTTTCTGATAATTTGCTTCTATATGAATCTGGTTCGAGTGTAATGCTGAGAATTTTGGTCTCCTATACTTCTTTACTACTGTTGGTTGGCTATTATTTAAACTTTTCTTGGGTTTCAGGATACTTTTCTCAAGTATCTCTAGATTGGAACTTGTCTTAAGTTTGGGTAACCCTTTCTCAAATTTAAGCAAGACTTTTCTCAAATTTTGTCTTCCTTTCGAACTATTCTCAAGTTCTTGTTGGTGTGAACTTTTTTTTAAGTTCATGTACATACTTTTCTTGAGCATGAATTTGTTATGATCATACTTTTCTCAAGTATGAGTAGGATAAGCACTTTTGAATACCGTTCTTTAGTATTATTTGTTTGAGCTACTACTAGACTTGGATAAACACTTTTTTCAAGTATGATTTGTTCTTAAACTTTTCTCAAGTTGGGATAAATACTTTTCTTAAGCATGAATTTGTTGTGATCATACTTTTCTCAAGAATGAGTAAGGCAAACTTACCGTTCTCTAGTATTACTTGTTTGAGCTATTGCTAGACTTGGATAAATACTTTTTCCAAGTTCGGATACATACTTTTCTCAAGTATGGTTTGTTCTTAAACTTTTTTCAAGTTTAGACACATACTTTTTTCAAGTATGGTTTTTTTTAAACTTTTTTCAAGTTCGGATATTTAAACTTTTCTCAAGTATGAGTAGGGCAAACTCTTTTAAATATTGTTCTCTAGTATTATTTGTTTGAGCTATTACTAGGCTTGGATAAATACTTTTCTCAAGTATAAACTTTTCTAAACTTTCTTCAAAGTCAGACACATACTTTTCTCAAATATAGTTTGTTCTTAACTTTTTTCAGGTTTAAGCATATACTTTTCTTAAGTTTAAGCTTGTACTTTTTCTCAAGTATATTTTTCTTTTCTTAAGAGTCTATGGCATTTACTGCCTTACTGAAACTAAACATAGCAAATAAAGTGAAGATGATACTTTTAGTTAGTCTAAGTAAAGTACTTGAAAAGAAAAATAAATGAAGTAGAAGGAAAACGACTACTGGTAAAGTTTCTTAAGATTGGAGACGTTCTAAGTTCATGAGATTTCCTTATCATCAAGATCCTAGAGCTTGTAGGCGCCCTTCCCGTGCCGTCCTACAACTCTGTAGGGGCCTTCCAGTTTGTCTCAAGTTTGTCGTCTGTTGGGTCTCTCGTGTTACCCATGATTTTGCGGAGTACCAGATCGCTGAGCTCAAATTCTCTTTGATGAATTTGTTTGTTGTATGACTTTGATAAGTCACCTAGAGGGGGGTGAATAAGTGGACTTTTTTTTTTTTTTTTTTTTTTCTGTTTTCGCTCAATTCAAACAAACAATTAAGCGCAATAAGATAATAGAATGAAAACAAAGTACTGAAAATAAGTAAATCAGGAGACAGAGATTTTTATAGTGGTTGGGCGATGTGCTTAGTTCACTCTTAGTGATTGTTACCGTGAATAATCACCGTTTCCACTATGATCCAGTACTTACACAAGATTGGCTTATGAGGCCAATTCCTCTTTTACATTCACTCTTACCGATACACGCAGATCGGTACACCTAACTTGATACACGCAGACCAAGCACTCAACTTCTCTTTGCAATCGATACACGCAGATCGATGCCACTCCTTGGTACACACAAACCAAGTTCTTCTAAAAACTTTTCCTCGCAACTAGTATACATAAACTAGTGCAAGACTCACAATAAACCACTCAGTAAAATACTTCCGAACAATAACATAACCAAAAGATAGTGAAGAAACCCTAACCGAATCACAGTGGAATGGGTTCACTCTCTCAGAAGGTAAGATTTGTGGTGTGTGGATTTATCCAAGAGGATATACAGGTGAGAGGCTCAAGAAAGCTCTGAAATAATAAACTGCTGCAAGTGATAAGCTTCATAGTTGGGCATTGCTCTGTAATCTCTTTCTGACAATGTATGCAAGTTCAGTGAGTCTTTCATTTTGCCTCTAATGGTCCTTTGAAGCACGCTCTAGCATCACGCTAATTTGGTAATCTTCCAATCGAAATCTTCAGTAAATTCAATTTGATTTGATCCTATAAAAAAACTTTCCATAGCAGTAGTCAATCATTTCCCCTATTAAGACCCAACGGCTATGGATCCTAGAAATATAGTAAGATATATCAAATCAATGACAAATTTAATCAATCAGGATTCTTCCAAAAAGGTATACAGAATTCCTGAGAAGTCATGGGGGGAAATACAATCAAATTGTTGCTTACATCAAGCTCGAGTCTGTCGGATTCCTTGCCGGCTTTCTTGTTGGATTTCTGGCCGGCTTTCTAGAAGGTCTGCCGGATAGGAGGCCGGATGGACTTCCGGATGGCACATATCCATCCTGAGAAACTGCCTCTTTTCTCTTGTAATCTCATAGTGACATATATTTGAATCATGCATATTAAAACATTAAAATACACGGATTTCAATATATATATATATATATATATATATATATATATTGAAATCATTTCGGTTGATATAGTTGCCCATTCATTTGGGTCACCAAACCAAACATCATTAAAAATATGTTTACCTTTCAGACTTGGATAAGATGGACTGATAGGAAGCTAGTCCGATCATAGCACGCTTCCTCTTTTCTTCGGCAAGATTGAGTTCTATAGCCAGAGCATGATTGTTCCTGCCTTGCTCCAGCAGTTCTATTCGGATAGTTGGGAGGCCAACTTCTGGTGGAATGACAGCTTCAGTGCCATACACCAGTGAATATGGGGTGACTCCCGTAGATGGGTGTGGAGGGGTCCTATATGCCCAAGAGACCAGAGGCAATTCCTCTGCCCATCTTCCCTTAACTTTCTCCAATCTTTTCTTGATAACTTCCAGTATTATTTTGTTGGAAGCTTCCGCTTGCCCATTGCATTGAGGATATGTCATGGAGGCATAGTAATTACGAATATTGTACTGGAAACAGAAGGTCTTGAACTTGTCCTGGAACTAGGTCCCATTGTCTAAGATGATTGAGTATAGGATCCCAAATTTGGTGATAATGTTTTGCCAGACAAACTTCTCGACATTTTTCTCTGTAATCTTGGCAAGGAGTTTCGCTTTTATCCACTTTGTGAAGTAGTCAGTGTTGACCATGAGGTATTTTCCTTCTCTCATGGCCTTTGGTATGAGACCAACGATGTCTAAGCCCCATTGAGCAAAGGGCCAAGGGCTTGTGAGCGGTGCCAGGTCAGCAATTGGGAGATGAATGATCGGGGTAAATTTCTAACACTTCTCACATGCTTGCACATACTTCTTTGCATCTTCTTGCATGTATAGCCACCAATATCTCTGAGATATAGCTCGGTGGACAATGGATCTGCCCCCAGCGTGGCTGCTACATACGCCTTCATGAATTTCGTACAGGAACTATAGGACCAAGTTTAGATGCACACACTTGAGGTAGGGTCTAGTGTAGGACTTCCTATAGAACTCTTGTTTCGGCAAGAGCCAGAAACGCACTGCTTTGACATGTAACTTGTGTGCTTCTTTCTTATCTCCAGGTACTGTGTCCCCACTGAGGTAGGAGATGATTGGATCCATCCAACTGGAGCCAAGCTTGATTCCCATGACCTTCTTAGCTGTTCGGGTATTCGATGACATCCACATACATAGTTCTGTGTTTATCCCATGGAATTGCCGAAGCTAGACACGCCAATGCATCCGTGTTCGTTCTATCTCGAACTGATGTGGGACATCTTGACTTTCTTGAATTGAGATAACTATGCCTTGACTTTCTTAGCGTAGGCAGTCATCTTCTCATCACGAGTGGCGTCCTCAGATTGTACGAGTTGGGAATCGTAGTATACTGCCACGTATAATGCCCCCAGATTGTACGCACATTTGAGTCCGTGAATCAGCGCCTCGTGCTCGACAATGTTGTTTGAAGCACTAAAGTTCAAACGGATGGACTGTTGAAACTAACACCCGTCTTGCTCTACTATCACTATGCCGACTCTGGACCCTCGAGAGAAGGAGGATCCATCGATGTATAGTTGCCAGTAGGGTGTTTGATTGGGATCTGGTTCCTGTTGTGCCCCTTAGTTCGAGCGAGCTAGCTTTTGAGATGGCCGACACCTTTTCAACCTGTTCGTGCGAGAAGCTGCAACAAAATCTGTCAAGATTTGGCTTTTTATTGCAGTTCTTGGAAGAAACCTGATATCATATTTTTCTACCTCGACAAACCAAGTAGCCACCTTACTTGACAGTTCTGTTTTGCTCAAGACAGTGCTAATTGGGTGTTTGGTTTGTACTTCAATCGTATGGGCTAAAAAATAATGTTGCAATTTCCTAGAAGCTATTACTAGGGATAATATCAATTTTTCTAAAGGAAGGTACACTGTTTCTGAATCGAGCAATGTCTTGCTCACATAGTAGATGGGTGTTTGTTCAGTCTCTTTCTTTTTCAGGAGTACTACACTTACCACGTGTTCTGACACGACAAGGTATAATGTCAGTATACCTCCCTTCTTGGTAGTCATGATCAGTAGTGGGTTCGCCAGATACATCTTCATCTCGTGAAAAGTCTTCTCACATTCTTCTCCCCCAAGAGTACTTAGACTGCTTTCTTAGCAGTTGAAAGAATGACCGAAATCGATCAGATGATCGGCTGAAAACTGGTTAAGAGCTGCAACCATCCCAGTCAACCTTTGCACCTCCTTCACATTCTGGGGACTTTGGAGATTCTGTAAGGCTATGATTTGATCGGGATTTGCTTCTATTCTCCTTCTGGTAACCAGATATCCAAGACACTTCCTTGAACTGACCCCAAAAGCACATTTTGAGGTGTTAAGCTTGAACTTGAGTTTCCAAAGTACTTTGAAGGTTTTGCAGAGATCGGCAATATGAGTCTCGGCTTCCTCAGATTTGACCACCATACCATTGATATAAACCTCCATGCTCTTCTCGAACAGTTCTTTGAACATAAGCATTGCCAACCTTTGGTGTGTGGCTCTCGCATTCCTTAGCTCAAATGGTATAACTTTATAGCAGAACAAACCTCGTGGAGTTATAAAATATGTCTTCTCTTGGTCCGGTTCATACATGGCAATCTGATGATATCCTCGATATGAATCCAGAAAGCTCATGCGCTTATACCCAGTAGTAGCATCCACTAACTAATCTATCTTGTGTAGTTAGAAGCTATCATTGGGACAAGTTTTGTTAAGATTTGTGAAGTCCACGCAGACCCTCCACGCAACATTCTTCTTCTTAGCTACTATAGTGTTTGACAACCACTTCGGGTAGTAAACTTCTTTGATGGCTTCGGTCTATAGTAGCCGATCTTCTTCTTCTATCACAGCGTCGGTGTGTTGAATAGCAGGCCTTCTTCGTTTTTGCATCACTGGTTTATGGGTTGGATTCACATTCAACTGATATCAGATAATATCTGGGCTCACCCCAGACATCTCCTAAGGTATCAAAGCGAATATATCAATATGTTCCTTAAGAACCTGAATTAGGATTTTCTCGTCCTGTTCAGATAATTCTTCTCCAATGAGAAAGAACTGCTTTTGATCTGACTCATGCACTGATATTTGCTTGAACTTTTCCACTGCTCGATTGGCTGGGTTACGCTCGATATCATCTATTGTCGGCCGATCAAGAACCTCGAAGGATTTCACGTGTTCAGCTTTGGGCTTGTGTTTTATGAAAATTACATAACAGCTTCTTGCAATTGTTTGACTTTCCCGAACACTCGATCCCCTTCATGTCGAAAAACTTCAACATCTTATGATATGTGGAGGGGATTATCCCCATCCTATGGAGCCAAGTCCTCTTTACGATCGCATTGTAGGTTGATGACATATACACCACCAAGACTTCAGTATCCAGAGTGACTTTTCTTGCTCATACAGAAATAGCGATGAACCCTAGGGGCCAGACTGCTTGGCACCGAATTCTATCAGTAGAATGTCGGCTTTCTGCAAATCCGCCTTATTAAGCTTGAGTTTCTTGAAGGCGTCATAGTACAAAATCTCCGCCCAGTTGCCCTGATCAACTAGGATTCTCTCCGTGTTGATGGTGCCGAGCAGCAGTGTGATTACTAATGCATCATTGTGGGGATCCGTGACACCTTCCAAGTCCTTGTCAGTGAAGGATATTGTTGTCTCCATCTTTTCCTCCGATTCTTTTGTTTTTTGTCTAAGGTGTTGAACATGATGTTTGTGGCCTTCTCGGCATCGCTGTAGCCGAGCTTCCTTCCCATCCAAAGTAGGCATGCTGCATGTATGACATGGATTGTGCCTGTCCCCATTATTTCCTCCTCGGAAGATTCTGTTTCCATTGGTACCGTTTGATTTTGTGACTGCCCCTGATCGGTCATGAATCGTCGAAGATGCCTGGCTGAAATAAACGTTATCCACGATAATTTAACGAAATAAAAAAAATTAAAATAGTTAAACAAAATAAAAGAGGACACTGCCATTTTCAGGAAAGGTCCGTAAAATTTATTGAATTTTTTTTATTTACTCGATTATGCAAGATATGACATGTCGTGACATAAGCACCAAAGACGCAACGTAGCACGAGGCTCCTAAAATTGGGCTTTAATTGTGTTTAGGCCTCACATCGACTTGGGGATATGTAGCTTAATTTGGTCTATTTATTTCATTATTCTTTTACTTTTATTTAAAATTTTTATGTTTATGTCGCAGAAATTTCTTTTAAATTATAGTTCATTTTCACAGTAAATTATAAGAAAAGCAAAAAGTTATGATTACAATTTTAAAAAAGTTATAAAAATAAAATAATTCAAAATAAAATTTTTTAAAATAAATTGTTTATGTATTTTTTGAAATTAATTAATTCTTCTTTTTGAAATGAATTAATAACTTATAAAAAAATGACGTAAAATTAATGAATTCAATTTAGGGAAATATTTAATTAACAAATAAAGTTAAGAGTGCATGAGTGTGAACGTGAGCGTGAGCAACTAAAGTTTGTGAAACGGCGTCGAATAGAATGTCCACGTTTCCCTTATCTCTACGCTTCATACAGAAAAGTTTCACTTATCTATCGTTTCCACTCTCTGAATTCATTAACTCCGCGGCTTAGATCCGAGGAGTGTGGGAAACCCTAACCCTAGACGAACAAATCGATCGCTCTCGCTCATCTCTCTCTCTCTCTCTCTGCAAAGATTCTTTCTTTTTCTCGATCCGGAGATCTTTAGACTTCATTGACCTTTAACTGCTATCAAGTACTCATTGAAACTTTTCATCTCTCGCTTTATATTTTTATTATCGTCACATATATATATATATATATATATATATATATGTATATATATACACACACCTATGTGTGTGTGTGTGTGTGAGAAATTGATTCATCATCAGAGACACTATGTTGAGTTTCTGTAATGGTCGGCGCTGAAAGCACTTGTTATTCCGGTTGAGGTTCCTTAATTTTAATTTTCTTTTTTGATGATCTATGTATGATATGTGTTGATTACATGCTCAATTCTATTTCACAATTCTTCTTTTCCTCCCGTTGAATATGTGCTTCTTGTGGTTAATGATGAAGATGGTTATATATATAAGTATTGGTACTTTGTGCAGTTAAATCGTTTTTAAGAGAGAACTTCTTTGTGGGGATTGGGCTGGATAGTTCTAAAGAAATTTAAAAAATCAAAAAATAGGTTGTAGAGGAAGATAATCTGTCGACATGGTGGATGGGCAGCTGGTTGTTGTAAACATGTTCTGATCTTCCCTTAACAGATATGTGGTACGCACCATCTTATATGCACGTGGATACGTAAAGCAAGTTGCAGTATATGTGAATTGTGTTCTTAAGTATCCATAATGCCACTACCCATTTAGTTTACATCATTGATCATTGTATGATTTATGAACCGTATTATACTATATCCTCTAAATGCCTCTCGACTCTGCATTCTCAAGTCACACTTGTCAAACTAGAAGTATTTTTTCCTGACCTAATGCCTCCCCTTCGAAAAAATGGTATCTCGTTTGTTGTTAAATTTTCCCCTTCTTCTAAGTTGAAGTTGTTACTTTGACAGCTTTGTAAAAGTGCTGCTAAATCAGGTCGCAAAGCATGCATATGCTAATGGTTCCAACTATATATGGTGTTCTGATTTTTTGCTCTAGACTTTTTAACAGTTTCAGTCATTGGATGTATCTTTTTTATTTTGACAGGATTTTTTTTTTGTTTTTTTGGGGCCATGGTGGCATGGTGGATTCTTTTAGATTGTGAACTCTAAAGTCTGATTGAGTTTTCATCACTAAATGCTAATTATTACTGGCTCCGTTTCATGATCATATTTGGTGGGATTTGTCCATGAGTTGAAAGATCTTCCCTGAAATTGTTCTTATGGATGATGTTATTTCCTATTGAATACAGACATGGCTGGCGTGGCTCCCGAGGGTTCTCAGTTTGATACCCGTCAGTATGATTCCAAGATGAATGAGTTGTGAGTTCTTGCCTTTTGATTTCAGAGATGCGTTTTTGTCTCTCTCTCTCTCCTCTCTCTGTCTTTCTCTTCGTAACTATTCCTTCTTCTCCTTGACCTTCTTATGTGTGCAACAATAATGCTCATTTTGATTCTGTCAATTGGTGGTACAGACTTGGCCCAACTGATGGAGAAGAATTCTTCACCTCATACGATGAAGTTTATGACAGCTTTGATGCAATGGGTTTACAAGAAAATCTCCTGAGGGGCATCTATGCTTATGGTATACTTACGTATTGAGAAAAAATTTAAGTATGAAGAAAATAAAAGCATATCACAATAATTCTGTGGAATTAAACTTGGATTCTTGACTAGTTGAGTTTCCATGTGCACATATGGCTTTTATGCTGTCCGGTCAGATTCTTAACCATCCGGTTGGATTTTCCATTTTTAGTGGATGCTGTTTTACATAGCTTCATTTGGTTTGTTTCTGAGGCCCATCTGGCAATTTTAAGAGCTGAAGTTGGTTCTGAATTTTCTTTGAAGGTTTTGAGAAGCCATCTGCAATTCAGCAAAGGGGGATAGTTCCGTTCTGTAAAGGACTAGATGTTATTCAACAAGCACAGTCTGGAACCGGGAAAACAGCAACTTTTTGCTCTGGAGTTCTGCAACAGCTTGATTACAACTTGAAAGATTGCCAGGCATTGGTTCTTGCACCCACTCGTGAACTCGCCCAACAAATCGAGAAGGTTATGCGGGCACTGGGTGACTATCTTGGTGTGAAGGTTCATGCTTGTGTGGGAGGCACCAGTGTGCGTGAGGATCAGCGCATTCTCTCGAGTGGGGTCCATGTTGTTGTTGGTACTCCTGGTCGTGTGTTTGACATGTTGCGGAGGCAGTCGCTTCGCCCTGATTACATTAAAATGTTTGTGTTGGATGAAGCTGATGAAATGCTTTCACGTGGTTTCAAGGATCAGGTCTGTGTTTTCTCTCGTCTGTTTTATTCTAATATTAGCCAGCATTGTTAGTATGGGGTCATAATCCTTTTGCATGGGGATTCATCAAATTTTTCCTGGGATCTTTTTACTTGTGGAATGACACAATATCTAGGTAGAAGAGGATATTTTTTCACCTTAATACTAGAGGGAAAAAACTTCCATGGAACGGGTGTTTTCTTTTCAAGCACTTCAGGTATATTTAGGATTAGTATATGTGCGTATGGTTATTGTTTCTTAGGCTGGTCTTGCAGCTACGTTGTCCTGAGCCCCATTTCAATTCAAGCTGTTGGAAATTTGGTTTTATATCTAATGGGGGAATTCTTGTTGCTGTCAGATCTATGATATATTTCAGTTGCTGCCACCCAAAATCCAGGTTGGAGTGTTCTCCGCCACTATGCCACCTGAGGCCCTCGAAATCACTAGGAAATTCATGAATAAACCCGTGAGGATTCTTGTGAAACGAGATGAACTTACTCTTGAGGGTATCAAGCAATTTTATGTCAACGTTGATAAGGAGGAATGGAAGCTTGAGACTCTTTGTGATCTCTACGAAACCTTGGCCATAACGCAAAGTGTCATCTTTGTTAATACACGGCGTAAGGTTGACTGGCTCACTGACAAAATGCGCAGCCGTGATCACACAGTGTCTGCCACCCATGGAGACATGGACCAGAACACAAGAGATATCATCATGAGGGAATTTAGGTCTGGTTCCTCTCGAGTGCTTATTACCACTGATCTCTTGGCACGTGGTATTGATGTCCAACAAGTCTCGCTTGTGATCAACTATGACCTCCCAACACAGCCAGAGAACTATCTTCATCGAATTGGACGTAGTGGACGGTTTGGGAGGAAAGGTGTTGCCATCAATTTTGTCACAAAAGATGATGAGCGGATGCTCTTTGACATTCAGAAGTTCTACAATGTGGTAGTTGAGGAGCTACCGGCAAACGTTGCTGATCTCCTTTGAGGTGTTTTGAACTGGTGAGGTAAATTGTTTTCTACTTGGAAGTTATTTATCATCGTATTGTTTAGGGTTTAGAACCATGTTTAAACATGTACTTGACTGCAATTTTGAGTGCAAATTTTGTTAGTTTGCTTTTGTGTTGTACGGGGTATAATTACTTACAAAACTCAGTGGTGTTTGAACTTCCGTTATTGAGTTCTACAATTGGCTTTTATATTTATGTATGTCCTTTTGAGATAGTCTGCAGCAGGTACAACCTGGTTTGCAGAATTTTTTTAAATTGCATTTTTTCCCTCGTGTTCAAGTACATCTTTTCATATCACTTTTGTTTTAGTTTTGTGCCTTCAAGATATTGAATGTCATGTGACATTACTCATATTACTTTAGTAAGTGGAAGTAACAACCTCGTATCTTCCCCTCCCCATTGTGAAACTCAAGACTGGGGAAGCTCTCTTGTCTCTGGTGGTGGATGAGGGCACTTCCTTGGTATACATGATTGTATCCTTTGGGCTTGAGCGTGTTGGCAACTCTGGCTTTCCTTCCCCTATATTAGCGTTATTTTCTATTGTTTTTGGTGGTGGTTTTATTTTTACTCATGGAAATCTTCATGTTATGCTTCTAGCCTTTTGAGGGTCTAGGTCTTTATGTTTATGGTGTCTGCTAGCTTCTTTTCAGGTATGTTATTTATATTTCTCCGGTGTTTCTGTTCTATTGTTATAGACTTGATGAAGTGATGATGTTCCTCTTTTGCCGAAAACTAGAGGGGGGAAGCAACCAAACATCTTTCTTGGAGTTTTATGCAAAAAAAATTGTCATGTGTTTTTTTTGAAGTTGAATTATATCTTGTGTTGACATCTTTTAGAGGAAGTCTACCCGTTGGTGTCAAAATGGCATTGTCTAAGTGGTGGTTTTGTGACCATTTTGATTCTATCTATTTCAGATTGTCGACCAAACATCTTTCTTGGAGTTTTATGCAAAAAAAATTGTCTTGTAATTTTTTGAGATGAATTATATCTTGTGTTGACAGCTGGGAGCAAGTCGTTGGTGTCAAAATAGCATTGCCAAAATTATTTTGTGGTTGCAGTATAATTTTACCAAAAAATGAAAGGGGTCTTCTGCTAGTTTATGTACTGTATAATTATCTTTCTTCTGTCTTTGCAATTGCCCGTCGCGCACTTTAAAGGTGATGTAGCAAGTTTGGCAATTGTCAAATCAGAAAGTTTACAAACACAAATATAATAAATTGATGTGTCTACAATCATTTGATGAACGTGTTGGAGTTTTTGTATTTTTAAGATGGTTTTATGTGTATTGTACGATTTTGTGTTGGAGTTTTTGTTTGAATTCTGTATTTGTAGACTTGCTTTGTCAAATTTGGCATCAAGAATGGTATTGGCACAACTGTGGGATGTCAAATTTTCGGCTTGGCTTGCATTCCTGAAACGACTGCATGCCAAAAAACAAAAAAACAAGTGATAATACTCGGAAGGTCTTGAATTTCGTATCTTATTTGATGTGCACTTTTGTGAAGTGGTGTCATATAAATAGTATCTAATATTTAGTTTTACCTTCGTATAACATGAATTAAGTGATAGGATAAAAAGATAAAACTATTTGAGGTAATTATGTACTTTCACATCCTCGTATATTCAATTATAGATATGTAAACAGTGTCTATTTTTGGTTGGGGTTAAGTGCACCTGTATACGCAAAATCCTGATGTAATGGATAACCGGTGGGCACCGTAAAACACAAAAATCAAAGTTCATACAACATGTATAAAAAAATAATAATTGAATGTAAATAAGATAATCTGACATAATTAGGGGGGTATGATATTGATGTCTTGAAGCTGTTATTAACTCCTCAAGTGATGGTATTAACAAATTTTGTAAAATAGAAGGTCAGTAACTAATGGCAAAAATTAAAAAATTCATGTTTTCCTAGTAGAGCTTCTGATTATACAGCACGTTAATTGAGGGTCCGTTGCATTAAGTTGCTCCATCGAAGTTGGATGACAGTTGCAAATAGCCTTGATTTGATTTATCAAGTCTCCCCTATAGTAACAAAGAAGGTTAAAAAGTCATCACCTCACGTTCCAGGTCGCTAATTTTAGACTAGTTTCAAAAGCAAACGTAGCATAGGTCGTAGGGGCAACCATAACCACTGGTATCACACATCACTTCTCGTCCTAGGCAAAAGTTGTTAACCTATTCGACTAGTAGAAAGCGTGAGTAGGAAGACTTCGATTTGGCTCACTAAATTTGACTTCTTTTTTTTTTTTTTTTTTTTGGGAGCTTAACAAACCAGTCATTCATCTCGCTGGTGTTAAGTGCTTGAGCTTGGCAAAGTAGCATGACAGCAAACACGGACTGACAGTAAGAAGTCAACTAAATGACCAAAGCATCGATTGCTTCCACTTATGGTCTTCTTCGACCGCCTTGATACCTTAATATCAAGGAACCCCCCCTCTCATCTTCTCTTCATGCATGTGGGTTGCATGCCCCATCCCATACAATTCACGATATTGATGTCTTGAAGTTGTTGTTAACTCCTCAAGCGAGGGTATTAACGAACTTTGTAAAATAAAGGGTCAGTAACCAATGGGGAAAACTCAAAAATTCATATTTTTTTGGTAAAATCTTTTCTTATCTGTTAATATCAAATCTCAATCCTTCTGTGGGAGGTAACTTTTCAAACATGGTGCATTCCCAAACTTAGCTACTACCTTAATCTGTACTTTTCTAATTGGGACTTGTCATTCTTCTAGAAAGTTCCCACTGCCTTAGCTGAACGGCAGGCCAAGAGGTCAGCACTTGGCAAAGCCCATATCTTTCTTGTATCAGGCCCGTTTGGCTCTTTGCGGCTGGAGCTCATGATGCCAAAGTCAGACCAATATCTTTACGCCGACCTATCCGGAGAACGCTTGTTCGGTCAATACGTCGGCTCAAGCCCCACGATACCGACACGGCTTATGTTCCTCTGCTCAGTCTAATTCTCATTTAACTAAAGAAGGTTCGGCCGGCTCTCTACAACATTCTCTTGCCAAATGATTTGTCCTCCCATACACAAAGTTATTATCCAATATTTTCAAGTGATATTTCAAGTTATCATTACGAGTTATCGGTTTAGTTATTGAGAGAGAATGAGGTACTTATTTTATATTTGTTATAGTAATTTTTTTTGACTTGTAACTATACTTTCGAAAATATTTAATAAGTTTTTGTTATTTTGTTTGGAGACAGATGAACTAACTCGAACCGTGGAAAAGACTTGGCTTTATAATATTTATGAAAATTTTCCTTGCCCCCATGCATGACTACTGCAAATTCTATAGTCAGGTGGCCTTTATTGCCGGCGGAAGAACAAAATAAAATTAAAAGACTTTTCTCCTTAATTTCTGTTGACCACACTAAAAACTAAAACTAAAAAAAACAAATTAGTTCACCAAAACTGTTGGTGTGAATGAGATATGGCATTGGAGATATTTCAAAAAACAGTTATGTACTGACGCACACAACTTTCGTGTATAAATTTAGAAACAGATGTGCGTTCAGAATCGTTGAATGTATATGGAGTCCTCATTAATTTGTAGAGTCAACATGCATGTAATAATTTTAGACACATTTGTATCCTGATGTGAACGGAAGTTGTGTGCCCAAACTTTCTCTTTAAAAAAAAAAACCTTTTATTAGTTTACATGAAGAAAAGGATGTTTGATGACTCATCTCATACATATCTTTGATACAAAAACTTTTTTATATTCTCCAGTCGCATGCAGATCATTTTCTTTTCTTTTTCATATCAATTCACACCCACTGATCAGCTGGTAGGCCACCAAGTCAATGATATTGATGGCCTCTGTTTCAGCCTCCACAGGCAAAGTACTGATGCTCCTTTTCCAACAAAGGCTAACACCCATTTTGTTTTTGTTCCAATCAAATCCACAAGGCCTTAATAGTTTTGTACAAATGACGCTCCGTGTAATACACGTGATACGATGCATGCGGGAGCGAGTATGGAGAGAATGATTGTTATACGTTTGTCAAAATTAAATTTTGTGTTGAAATAAATAATAATAATAGAGAAAAATAAAAGAATTCAATCAACGAAAGAGAAAGAAGATGTCACGTAGAATTATGTGCAATTTTTAAAAACATTTTAAGGGAAAAAAAGAAAGTGAACATGGACTACACCCTCTTAACATATAGTGAAAATACATAGATACATGCATAAAAATATTCACTAGATTAATCTTAAAAGGAGATGATTTCCTCTTTTGTGTACAATAAATTAAAACATAAACAAAGGGTGGTTTTTTTTTTGTTTGAAGAGATGTAATCCTCACGTTTGTCCTTTTTTATTTATCAATACGTACTTACTATCAAAACTGAGCAATTTTTGCTCAACAAACCAACAACCCCGCGAATAACTATTTATAGTCGTTTTTATTTTTTTAAGACTGAGTGGGTCAAATTGGTTTTCCTGTTAATTATGAGACATCGTTAGATAGTACATACGCTCACGTGTTGTGAAAAATATGTAAGAGACACTAAAAACTCAAAACCATAAATATAAAAAGAGTTAGCATAGATCGATTTTATTTTGGGTGATTAATTATAGATTTTTAGAAATTTAACTGTGAAACAAAATAATTAAAGATAATAAAATCGATGTAAAGTTTATAATGGATGTCGTATCTTGGTAATTAAAATTTTAAATTAATTAAAAATTTTTAAATATTTGACGTGAATTTGATTTTCAAATTTTTAAAGAAAACTATTCATTAAAAAATAAGAAGACATCTCTTACGGCTTAATAGATAATATAGATACATTTAATTATGATTTCGACAAGAATGAATGTGTCGTTATGAATAAGTGAGTCGAGCAACTATGTTGTGGTGTCCTAAGAGCACCAAATAATTTTTTTTAGAATTTTTAAAAAAAACTAAAGAAAAGATAAACAGGGCTGATTTTGAAATAAATTAGTTTTTGCTAAAGACAATGGGTATTATATGATATTTCATAGTTTTTTGTTACTTCTTTTACTTTTTCTTATTCGGCCCGATAAGAGAAATCAAAACGACATAAAAATTGACTAAAATTTAAGAAAATTCAGATAAGATGACATTAAAAAAATAAAAACCGTGAACTATCTTTTTTAAAAAAATTTCGTCTTTAGTTAATTTTTTTAGATTTTTTATCATAATTTGTTACTTTCTAAATAAATTTCATCAAGATGAATGATTAATTTAAAAAATTTATTATAAAGTCGATAAAAATTTAATTAAAAAAACTAAAAAAAGCAGTCCATTAATATTGAATAATTTAATGTAGAGAAGTTGACCAACAATGTCCAGTTTGACTAGTCAAATCGTCAATTGCATTGAAAAGTGGGCGCAGACAAAGATGATTCCCATTCAAAAAGTGGAGGAACATATATCTTATAGACACAATCGGACATAAATGTGTCCGGAACCGTTAGATGTATATAAAATTCCATGCATCTAAAGTTCTGGATACATCTATGTCCGATTGTGTTCGTAAAGTATGTGTTCGTAGCATTATTCATTCCCATTTCCCCTTCAACTAATGCGTTTTCTGTGCGTAGCACATCATATATGTCCTTTTTCTTTACATATGTGAATTTGTATACACATACGGGGAATATATACGAGGTAACATGGGTATAATTTCGTAGACGTTAGGATATAAATTCAAATTGTTTAATGTGTTCACTTCGTGTATATTATTGAATTATACGTGTTCAAAAACAAAAATTATGTTTATATATATGTATTCTTATCGTTACTCCCCATAACAAAAAAAAAATTACTTAGGTACAGTATTTATTGGTCTTTGGTCTCCCGCTTTGCGGAACTCCATTTCTTCCCAACCTGCCAAAATCAGAATACCCAAATCCTGAACTTTGATTAAATCTCTCAGAGAAGCTATGGGGGATTACAGATCAAAGCCATACGCTGATGGCAGGATGCAGATGCAGACCTACTATGGACAAAGACCCAGTTCAAAGCCTCATGAACTGAGGCCTTACAGCTCTTCATTTGATGCTTCTTATGCACCACCACCACTAACAACTCAGATGGGTGGTAGAAAAGACTTGAAGTTGAAAAAGGCCAAAAGCACGAGTGGGTGGGGGATCAATGATCCAGAGCTACAGAGGAAGAAGAGGGTTGCTAGCTACAAGGTTTATTCTGTTGAAGACAAGGTCAAAGGGTCTTTGAGGAAGAGCTTCAAGTGGATTAAGGATAGGTACAACCATGTGGTATACGGGTGGACGTGAGTTTTCATCTAATCAGATAATACTTAGGTTTCATGTTTTGTGCCTGGTAACTGTTTGATAAGTTGAATGTATTTTGTCATGGGTTGCTATCATAAGAATACATGATTTGGGTATTCCAGAAAATGAATTCAAAAGTTTCTTTTGTCAATCTTTTGTTATTGATGTTTGTTGGTTTGGGATCCTTGATTTGTATGGTTGGGTGATAAACTCAAAATCCTATGTTATGGGCCTTGATCATAGATTCATGGCTGGATTCTCCGGTGATTAATTGCTTGTAACTTTCTACTCGTTGATTTTGCATTAAATTTCAAGTTAAATGATTCTTTGCAAATTCTTGTTGGAGCTTTATATGTGGGTTGAGGTTGCTAGTTATGAAGATACGCCATGGTGATCCGTGGAGAAGCTTCAAGTAGTTGAGGATCATCAAATCCTTGATTTATGCCTGTTACCACAAATTCCAGATTCCGGTTCTCTGGTATGAAGTTTGAACAAATTTCTTTTGCAAGGGTGGTTCAATGTAAAATCATCAATTAACTTCGATCCTTGGGAACTCAAATCTCTTCAAAGAGGGAAAAAGTTTTATTTTCTCACTCTTTTTATTTGTTCGTTTGTTTGTATTTTGGGTCTTTGAACTGCAGATTTATCTCCTTTATCCTATCTTCTGTTTGTTTGGTTCCTACATAGGAGTTTGAGAATGGACACCTTTGGAATTATCAATGCTGATAGCTTGGTTTGATTAATGTTTCTGTTTTCTAAGGTTTGACTGACATTTGGTAACTGCTTTTGTGGACCATTGACTGTCCAGATTCTAGTTGTACTTGTGTTGGTGTAGCGTGGAGGACTGGTTAAATTGCCTTTGATGTTGCATAAATTGAATGTATTATGTTTACTTTGAATGTTATGATGTTAAGCAAGCTGCCATCTTCATTCACTACTCAATTCACATTCCTCTCCAGGTTTGTTAGCATTCCAACAGTTTGCATATGAAGTTCTTCCACTTCTTTTCAGTTTTGTTCATTACGTATATCATATGACTTTCGTCAAGGAATATTATCTATACTGGACGCAATTGGGATCGCTTTTGCAACGGTGGATATTGTACACATATATTGATATATGGCAATGGGAAATGGGCGTCCTGTGTTAGACTTGGCATTTTCATGCAAACTGAAATCCTCTCTAGGATTTATTACCTTTGGAACATCTTTGTGGAGTGTTTGAACTATTCATTTTGCCATCAAATTTTAGGCTTATAAGTTCAATGAAACCATGTGTAGTTGTTTCTTGTAAGCCCTGAAGCTGGTTGACAAAAAATGTTTCCTTGTCCTCAGGCAAAGCTGTTGCTGTTTTGTCTAATTTGGTGCTAATCGGAGAGCATGGTATTCCGACCTTTTCTTTTTACCACCTAGTTCAGGAATTCAAATCTCTTGCGTCCAAATTCTCCTGTACCCTTGTTCTGGTTTATTTCTAGCAGTTGGATTACGCGAGAATCTTAAGAGTTAACAAGATTCTCAAGTGATCCAACAATAAGAAATGCACCGAAACAAGTCAACGGTAGAGACGATTGAGAGTGACTTCGGGAAAGTCTAAGAAGGCAGCTCTGGTCTCGGAGGGGTAATGGCCAGTGTCTTGGGTGTCCTTGAATTTGAAAGGAAAGCAATTAAGGTTTGTTGGTACCTAACCTGGTGATGTCACGTTCGTTATAAGATGTAGGTATAAGATGTAGGTAAGGTGCGGTAGTTACTAACATGAGTGGAGGGTAGAAGGTCTCTTTTGTTATAGGGTCGTAAATAATCTAGTCGGGTATATCATCTCGGACTATGTAAGGACCTGTCTTATTTTAGCATATAAAAATGCTTTACGGTGATTAAAATGGATACCGATATGCGTTGAATGGGATGAATAAAGATTTGCACGAGTTTTGGTGAAGAGGATAAGAGGAAATAGGGTGCCTGGTTAGGGCAGGAGCTTGGCTGGCGTGGCCAGTCACGCGAAACTAGATTTTTGGTCAATAAGCTGGTGTGATCGGTCAGGCTCACGCTGGTAAAAGTTTTTTTTTAAAATTTGCATCAGTAGGTGGCCGTGACCGGTCAATCTCTATGTCCTCTTTTCCGTGACCCATCACGCGAGTATTTACGCGAGTTTTAAAGTGATGAATCAGAAATTTTTTAACATAACCTAAACACCCCAAATCAGATTTTCTCCCATTCTCTCTCTAAAAAACCCCAATTTCTCATGTCTACACCCTTAAATCCTTGATTAAATCTCCATATCTCTCTAACTCCTTCAAGGATCCTTCATTCCCCTTTGATTTCAAACACTTGGAGGTGGGTTCTTACTTGGAGAGGGCTTGGTTGAGCTTCATCCCATCATTCAAGTTAGGAATTCACCATTTGAGCTTAAAGCTCAGATTTTCTTCTTGAGGTATGGATCTTCTTGTTTCTCTTACTTGTTTATGGCTTGTTATTGGTGTATTGTACATTTATCCTTTGTATTACAAGCTTGTGTATGTTTGAATATGTGTTGGGTGCTTTTAACTTGAATGGTTGATATGTTGGGTGCTAGATCTCATGTATTCACTTAGAAGAGTGTGGTATGACTCCTTTTGGTGGGAATGATGCATCTTATTCATGTGACTCTAAGTCATGATTGATATATTGAACGAGTGGATGTGCTCCATGGGTTATATTATGCTTAGAAATCTTGTGAACTAGACTTCTCGATAGGAAGGCTAGGAGTGTTGTGAACTAGACTCCCTGATGAAAGGCTAGGTATATTATGAACTAGACTCTCCGACGGGAAGGCTAGGAGTGTTGTGAATTAGACTTCTCGATGGAAGGCTACGTATATTATGAATTAGACTCCCCCATTGGAAGGCTAGGAATGTTGGGAACTAGACATCCGACAGGATTGTTAGGAAATGGAACTAGGATCCTACGAGAATACTAGGCATGAGACATCGTTAATGCGAATTCAAAAGTGTTACCGGATAATGGTGAGAACAATTATGTGAAATGAGCCTCCGACAAGTGGGACTCCGATTTGGGAATGTTTTGGTTAAAACTTAACGTATCTTGTAACATTTCATTGAAGTTAAGCATTGTTGTTTACCCTATATACCATGACATTCCACTTTCACGTAAGATTTGCATAGACTAGGCTCGTTAGCTCAACTCTATTTGTTTTTCAGGTATAGTCTCTGACACCTAACTCGAATTTGGCATGGAGTGCTTGGATTTTTGCATGACATTCTATGCGTTGTATCTATGGAGTTATCTGGCATTTTTTAATCCATTTTTTGAAGAAGATGTATTATAACTCTAGTTGATTTGAATGTCTTAACTTTAATGCAATATTCTTAATCTAACTTTTGCAATATTTTAAGAACTTGACTTATATTTTAAGAGGGCTTTTGGGCTTTTGGTGAGTACTATGAACATATTTTTAATTTATTCTATATTATTGTTATGTAAAAATCGAGGGCGTGACAACTTGATATCAGAGTCTAGGTTAGAAAACCTTGAGACTGTGGGAAGGTTTTTAGTCTCGTTGGGTTCAAATCTCGTTGCAATTAGACATGAATTGGGTGCTTGTGTGCTTGACATGCATTGGCATTGCATAACACATAAATAGACTTATATGTAATTGTTGGCCCTTGTTGGGGATTTCTGTTGGATAATTGGCGTTATGAGGGCAATAGTTGCTTAACTTTGATAGTGTTCTCTTCATCAAATTGTAGTATTATGCCTCCGCGACGTGGGGTGAGATTGGGTGGATCTCGAGGCTGGGGTCGAGGCCGTCATCGTGAAACACCGTTAGAAGATGTTGTGCGTCAACAAAGAGAGATTTTGCGAGCAAAAAAAGTTCGCGAAGAAGTGAAACAAAACGTTGAACCATCGGTTATTCCGGGTGCGTTCATAAGGGAGTTTGTAGCAGCACTTACCGAGGCCAATTTACTGAACCAGACTCCAAGAGCTCACGCTGGTGATCGAGCAATAGACGCGATGAGGGAGTTTTGCCGTCTAAATCCCCCTCAATTTAGCGGAGAGGGTGGTGACTTTCTTGCAGCCAACGATTGGCTCTCCGAAATCTGTAAATTATTCACAGCATTGAGGATAGTGGAGGATGATCTCCGAATCGGCATTGTGGCTTGCAATTGATTGGAGAAGCAAATAAATGGTGAAATTCTATCCTTGAAACAAGGAAGGATGCAAGAAGGGACGCTAGGCAAGCGGTTAGAGTTGATGAACCGGACGTGGAGGACATTACTTGGGCTAAGTTTGAGACTCTTTTTGAGAGCCGATATTTTTTCGAATCATATCGTGAGCAGTTTAATAGTACAGTTTGAGAGGTTGGAGCAACGGAATATGACAGTGTCGGAATATGCTGCTAACTTAGATCTTATCCCGCTATGCATCGGAGTTGGTGATTTCGGAAGATCGTAAGTGTCGTCATTTTGAGAGGGGTCTTCACTTCTCGGTGAAGAAGCTTGTGGTTAGCCAACACCAGATGAATTTTGATGAAATTGTTGACTGTGCAAGGAGTGTGGAGTTGCCCCGGGAGGCACAACGGGGTTCCAGAGTTTGGGAGCCTAGGCAATCGAATGTTGTACAAAATTCATCATCTTCTGAAAGCTCTGGGAGTCAGGAGCGCAAACGACAAAGGAAGCAATTTCAGTTTCCACAGGGCCATTCGAATCTTAGGCCACATACTCTCTCTGATTTTAGGAGCAATACTTCAAGGCCACCTGTTGTGTGTCACCGATGTAACCAACCCGGTCACATTCATAGCCAATGTTCTGCGCCTCAGAGGGCATGTTTCACTTGTGGTCAGACTGGACATATTGCTCGAAGTTGTCCTCAGGGAACAGGGATACGCAGCGAGATGGGGTCGGTACAGCAACTTGGGCAAGGATAGGGTCGCGAACAATAACGACAGTTTGTGAGTGGTCAAGGGCCACAACAACCTCATTACCGACAAACTACTTCAGTGCAAAGCTCACAGGGTGATAAGGGAGCAAGTTCCTCAGTACCTCCTCAAGGTTCTGGATAATGAGGCGGGTGTATCCAAGGCCATCATGCGCAAGACAGAGTTCTCAATATTATTTCAGTGGTTCCACAACCCACTACTCAGGGTCCTGAGACATCGGTCGTGAGGGATACATTTCTGTTGTTTAACTCTTTTGCTAGAGTTTTATTTGATTCTGGAGTATCTCATTCATTCATTGCTGCATCGTTTGTGTGTGCATTGGAACTAGAAACTAATCACCTTGACCCACCCTTGTTAGTTGAGACTCCTCTTGGAGGTAGATCACCACTTAATCGTGTTTGTAGAGCTTGTGAGCTTGTTATCCTCGACTGCAATTTCACTTTCGACTTTATTGTTTTGGACATGTTGGGGTTTGACATGATCTTGGGTATGGACTGGTTGTCTACGTATCATGCTACCATCGATTGTTTTAAGTGCCGAATCCACATTTGTTCACCTAACAAGGGTTGTTTTGAATTCCTTGTGGAACGACGAGAGCAGTTGAAACTTTATTTGTGGGGGTCTCAAGAGCGGGAGTCAATCTACGCACTTCTAGCTAGTTTGACGTTAGATGAAGATACGCTGAACCATGGAGTCACCTTTAATGGTTCGCGATTTTCCAAATATGTTTCCAATTGAGTTGCCTAGCTTGCCTCCAGAGCGAGAGATCGGATTTACTACCGATTTATTTCCCGGTACCACACCAATCTCGATGCCTACCTATTGTTTCGCGCCGGCTGAATTGAAAGAGTTGAAAGTACAACTACAGGAGTTACAAGATTTGAGATTTATTCCCCCTAGTACATCTCCATGGGGAGCACCGGCCTTATTTGCACAGAAGAAGGATGGATCTTTGTGACTATGTATCGATTACCGAAAACTAAACCTCGTTACTGTGAAGAACAAGTACCCAATGCTAAGAATTGATGACCTCTTTGACCAACTTCGGGGAGCAACATGCTACGGGCATTATGAGTTTGTATTATGCCTTTCGGCTTGACGAATGCACCAGCGACATTCATGGATCTTATGAATCGCATTTTTCGCTCATACCTTGATATATTTGTCATGATTTTTGTTGATGACATATTGATCTATTCGTCTACGGACGAGAAGCACCAGTCTCATTTAGCAGTTGTTCTAGAACTTTTGAGAGAGCATCGTCTATATGCTAAACTTAGCAAGTGTGAGTTCTCGCTATCCGAAGTTGAGTTTTTGGGGCATGTGGTTTCAAAAAGTAATGTGTCCGTTGACCCAGGAAAGGTGAAAGCGGTGATGAATTGGCCCCAATCAAAGAATATTTTTGAAGTTTGAAGTTTCTTGGAATTAGGTGGGTATTACCGCCGCTTTGTCCTTGACTTTTTCCGTCTAGCAGCTCCGATGACATGTTTGACACGCAAGGGCATTCGTTTTGTGTGGAATGAGGCCTGTGAGGCAGCTTTTGAGGAGTTGAAGAAACGTTTGACCAACGCTTCAATCTTGATTGTTCCGGAGCGAGGAGTGGGTTACTCGATATATTGTGATGCTTCGAGAGAAAGACTTGGGTGTGTTTTGATGCAATCCGGTAAGGTAGTAGCCTACGAATCACGACAGTTAAAAACACAAGAGCGGAATTACCCTGCTCATGATACTAGAACTCGCAGCCGTTGTATTTGTCTTGAAGATTTGGCAACACAATTTGTACGGTGAGAAATTTGAGATTTTCTCCGACTACAAAAGCTTGAAGTATCTATTTTCTTAAAAGGAGTTGAATTTACAACAGCGTCGGTGGATGTAGCACATGGAAAATTACGACTTTGATTTGCAATACCACCCGTGGAAGTTAGCAGATGCCTTGAGTAGGAAACCGACTTATCTAGCGAGCCTAGCGATTCGCGAGTGGAAAACGGTGCAAGACTTGGGGTTTTATGCAACATACTTTGAGGAAGTTCGAGAAGGGGTAACGTTGTGCAATTTGACGATGAAATCAACACTATCAACTCGAATGGTTGACGCCCAACAACACGACGAGGAAACGAATGAGCTATGAAAGAAGTTCTTCGGTGACAGTGTTAGAGATGGATGGATGATGCATGTCGACCGAAGTCTACGTTATAAAGGCAAGTTATTTGTGCCTGTTTCGTGTCAGGAAGATATCTTGAAGGAGTTTTACCTTTCACCTTTAGCCATTCATCTGGGAGGCACGAAGATGTACCAGGATCTGCGTCGACAATTTTGGTAGACTGGGATGAAACAGGATGTGGTAAACTTTGTATCACTGTGTCTTACATGCCAGCAAGTAAAAGCCGAACATCAGCGACCCGCTAGAGAATTGCAACCTTACCAGTGGCCGAATGGAAGTGGAAAAATGTGACTATGGACTTCGTCACTGGCTTGCCGAGATCGCCGAGAGGGCATGATGCAATATGGGTGGTTGTTGATCGTCTAACGAAGACCGCTCACTTTCTACCTATTTAGGTAACCGATTATGTGGAGAAACTTAGCTGTTTATATATTCATGAGATTATTCACGTCCATGGAGTTCCTGTGTCCATTGTCTCTGATCGAGATCCGAGATTTACGGCATGATTTTGACAGAGTTTACATGCAGTGCTTGGTACAAATCTTTTGTTTAGTACCGCTTATCACTCATAAATGGATGGACAATCGGAATGAACATTCCAGATTTTGGAAGATATGTTTCGGGGTTGTGTCTTGGATTTTCGGAGAAGTTGGGAGAATTATTTGCCACTTGTTGAGTTTGCATATAACAACAGTTATCAATCTAGTATCGAGATGACACTATTCGAGGCCTTGTACGGTAAGCCGTGTAGATGGCCCATATGTTGGACGAAATTGGGAGATGCCATTATTGTGGACCCAGACTTGATTGGAGAGACTGTCGAAAGCATGAAAATGATTCGTCAATGTCTTTTGGCTGCACAAGATAGGACTACCGAGAAAGTCAAGTTGATTCATCAAAAACTGCTTACCGCGCAAAATCGACAGAAAAACTATGCCGACCGTCGTCGTCGCCCTTTGTTATTTGAAGTTGGGGACCATGTGTTCTTGAAAGTGTCACCCCAGAGGGGTTTGTCATGTTTTGGACGAGGGGGAAAGCTTTTGCCGCAATATATTGGCCCATTTGACATTATTGAGAGAATAGGCGAAGTGGCATACCGTTTGGCTATACCACCAAAACTATCGGGTGTGAAAGTATGAGCCAGACCCATCTCATGTACTTGAGTGGTCCGAACTTGATTTAGAAGCCGATGCCTCATACGAAGAAGAGCCGATTTATATTCTTGATACTTGTGAGCAAGTGCTACGAGGTAAAACTATTCTGTTGGTGCGAGTGTTGTGGAGCAACCAGGGACGAGAAGAATCAACATGGGAACAAGAAGATAAAGTACGGGAGAAATACCAGAGTTTGTGTGGGATTTGATTGACGATTGTAATATGCTTGTTGGCATTGTTTTTTCCGATTTGAATTTGATTTGAATAGGCTTGTTAAGACATGAACTTTACTTGGTAAATTGGCATTGTTAATGCACGAAGTTGTGGATATGTGTTATTTGATTTTGGGACTTGTTGAGTCGCGGTCCTTAATATGCAATGGGGCATTATTTAGACACGTTTGTTAATTGGAGTGTCATAGTTTATAGACTTGTGACATTGAAATAGACATAGTTGGCTCGAGTTGCATTGACTTATTCATTTATTTATCACGTGTATAGTATGTCGGTTTGACGTTGTTGGAGATCATTGACATTATAGTACTTTTAAAAAATTCGTGGATGAGACTTTTTTAAGGGGGGAAGGATATAAGGACCCGTCTTATTTTAGCGTATAAAAATGCTTTACAGTGATTAAAATAGATACCGATATGGGTTAGATGGGATGAATGAAGATTTGGACGAGTTTTGGTGAAGAGGAAATAGGGTGCTTTGGGTGACTGGCCAGGGTAGGAGCATGGTTGGCGTGACCAGTCACGCGAAATTAGATTTTTGGTCAGTAAGCTGGCGTGACCTGTCAGGCTCACGCGTGCTGTTTCAGTGGCTGGTCACGCGGGTATAATTTTTTTTTAAAATTTTCGTCAGTAGGTGGCCATGACCGGTCATGCTCTATACCCTCTTTTCTGTGATTGGTCACGCGGGTATTTATTTACGCGAGTTCTAAAGTGACGAAGCAGAATTTGTTTTACACAATCTAAACACCCCAAATCAGATTTTTTTTCTCCCATTCTCTCTCTAAGGAACCCTCATTTCTCATGTCTCCACCTTTAAATCCTTGATTAAACCTCCATATTTCTCTAATTTCTTCAAGGATCCTTCATTCTCCTTTGAGTTCAAGCACTTGGAGGTGGGTTCTTGCTTGGAGAGGGCTTAGTTGAGCTTCATCCCATCATTCAAGTTAGGAATTGACCATTTGAGCTCAAAGCTCAGATTTTCTTTTTGAGGTAGGGATCTTCTTGCTTCTCTTATTTGTTTATGGCTTGTTATTGGTGTATTGTACATTTATCCTTTGTGTTACGAGCTCGTGTATGTTTGAATATGTGTTGGTGCTTTTAACTTGAATGGTTGATATGTTGGGTGCTAGATCTCATGTTATTCACTTAGGAGAGTGTGATATAACTCCTTTTAGTGGAAATGATGCATCTTATTCATGTGACTCTAAGTCATGATTGATATATTAAAAGAGTGGAGTCCTCAATGGGTTATGTTATGCTTAGAAATCTTGTGAACTAGACTTCTCGATAGAAAGGCTAGAAGTGTTGTGGACTAGACTCCCCGATGGTGAGTACTGTGAACATATTTTCAATTTATTCTATATTATTGTTATGTAAAAATCGAGGGTGTGACAGACTACGTGTCGAGAGTATGTAAAGACTATTCAATCCCAACCGAAAGTCTGGTAAATTTCAATTCCCTAGGTGGCAGATCCTAGAACATCAAGCAAGATTCATGATGAACTTACATGTTATCTTCTACTATTTCTTTTACTCTAATTATTATTCTACTTGCATATTTTTGAGCTTGTTTTTTGGATATATTATTCTACTGAGTGTCATCGCTCATGGAGTAATTGTTCTGCCTGTGGCATTTCATGCTGGATGAAGAAGAGCAAATGAAGATGCAATCCGAGCATAAAGAACCGGGCTTAGGAGATGAAGATCACAAAGACTTGATTGCCCTACCTTTATACGCTCTGATTTCTATTTTCAACTACACATGGAAAATCGAAAGGGATAATTTAATCATTTCATTTGTAAGTTTGCTACTGTTTTTCTTAAATTGATGCAATATCTCTTTTAAATATTGTTTAATGATAAATTTTTTCAAATTTTTTTTTATATTAAGTTTGCTAAGAAATCAAGCATTATAACGAACCCCTGTATCATTGTCGATGTCTCACTGCCCTCATATACAACTCAACCATTAACAAATTTCTTCTTGTCCTCCTCATGCTCGGTTTTACAATTCTATACAAATTTATTTTGTGTGGTTATGCAAGTTCATACAAAAAATTTCTAATCATTTATTAATTCTATACACACTTTCTATATTCGAACTTGCTTGTCTATAAATTGTTTTTTTATCGAAACCAATTTTTCTTGTTTCAATAAATCAAACTTAAAGGCCATTACCAAACTAATTAAAATCAATTTTTCAATTTTTTTAATAAATAATGACACCACCAACACCATAATTTTACGATACCTTTAATCAAGTCTAATATTGACTAACTTGCACCTCTCCCCTCATGTGCCCGTACATCTTGCTCTTAGTTGCCGTCATATAATATATCCTTAAACGTGGGATGATACATCCTTAATCTTGTATCTATATAAGCTGAACAAAAATAGATTTGTTTGGTTCTTTGTATCTATATAATTGCACATTGTTTAAATTTGTGTAGTCGGACTAAGTTGATTTTTTCGAACTCAAGAATTCGAACAAATATTTATTGGTTGGCTCTGCGTATTTGAATTTAATTGACAATTTTCAATTATCATAAGTTTGAAAATTGTACATTCGAAAGCATATTCCGATGTTAAACAAACACTATTCATATCGAAATCTTTGCTAGGTATGATTTTCATATTAAATAATGTAAGATTTCTGAACCAATATGTCGAATATTTTAACTTATGAACTATATAGTCTCTTACACAAGGTAAAAATTTAAGAAGAAAAATTTAAATTATGTGCCGTTTGGATTTACATAAAAAAAATTATCCTATAATATGTTTAGTAATGGTTCATATTTGTTATTTTTTATAAAAAAATTAAAGTTGAAACTAAAAAACTTTAAAAAATTGTGAGACTATGAATAACTATTTCGAATTAAAATATAATCACCCATATTAGTACGTATGGAAAAAGTACTATTGTAACTTCCCACATATCTATATTACAAGTCAAAACAGTATCAGACCATTAAAAAATATTTTCACAATAACAATTGAAATCGTTTTCATTGAACTATTGAATTTTACTATAAAAAAATTACACAATAATTTTAATTGTTATTTATTGACCCCACATCTTTTTAAATGTAATAAAAAAAGTACATTAATATGCTCACAACTCATCTCTCTTTCTTTCCAGCTTAACACTCTATTTTTATAAATTAATTAATTTCTTCAAATGCTTACCTTCCAATTCTAAAAAACAAATTGCGTGCTACAACTATATTACAATGCACAAGCTCTCCAAACACATTATTTTAAATGATAGCTAAATTAAAATCTTAATATGAATTTAGGCTCTATTTGGCCAAATTTATTTTTTGTCTCTGTATTTATTATTTTGATCTCAATATTTTATGGTTTATTGGTCCGTATTGATGAAACAAATCTAAAAAGCATAAAATTATATCTAAAAGTTAAAAAAATATTACTAAAGCCGACAAATAAATTCAAATAAATTCTATTTTTATTTATTTTATTTTTCTGAACTTTTTTAAATTTAATTTATTATTTATAATTTTTCTGAAATTTTTTTTCAAGATGAACCAATAAATTACAAAAAATTAATAAAAAATAAAAAATTACAAAAACATTTCACTTAAAAACAAGAAAAATTTAATAAATGTCACGGTCCAAATGTACCTTAATATTGTTCAAAATTGCTACAAACACAACAATTTTACACAACACAATACACAACACATCAAACGACGTAGTTTTATTAAGGGGAAAGGGGAAAAAGAACAGATTGAGTTTTGGTTTTCTTTTTCTTAATGAAATTACGTCGTTTTGATGTGGTGTGCATTATATTGTGCAAAATTGTTGTGTTTGTAGCATTGTTCAATATTGTTAAGGATAACAGGTTAGTTTTCATTCATTTCACGTCCGGCGTACATTACCTTGCTTTTCCTAGGAAACAAAAACAAACATAAATTTGGAGGGGAAGTTGGAGAGATAGGAAGTGGAAAACCAAACAAAATTCCTGCCAGGAGGAGGAAGGAGATCTTGCCAAAAGAGAGACCCAATTTCTTGGGTACACATATAGGGAGGGAGCTTTAGGGGGAGAGGGAGAGATGTGGGAATCGATCTTTCTAACGATAGCAGCAACCGCCGGGAACAATATCGGAAAAGTCCTCCAGAAGAAGGGCACCCTTATTCTACCCCCTCTCTCTTTCAAGCTCAAGGCACGTCTCTTCTCCTCTATCTCTATATCTACATCTCTATAATGTTGATGACCTGTATGTACCTTTCTGGGTTTGTGCTATTCTTGTGTTCTATGATCTATTTCAAAAGATCGCGTTTTTAGACCGCTTATCTTGGTTTTGAACTTTGTGTTGATTCAATTATTCAAACGAAATTTGTAAATGGTTTGATGGAATAGTCCATTCCATGAGCGCATATATATTTCTGATGCACTTGCTATTATTGAATAAGTTTGCGGTTGGGTGGGTGGATGGGTGAATGTGGGCTGGAGAACCTTTTCTTGTGAAAAAATACGGATTGAATGATCGTAATTTGAGATTCTTTGGTTGGCGACTGATGTTATTTCATATATGCAGAAGTTTGTGCTTGAAATGAGGTGTGGTTGGAGGTAGTGGAAGCCAGAAAACACTTGATTGATGATTATTTGGTTGAAGAAGGAATCTACTCATGTTCTTATCTGTAGCCACATCGGCAATTGAATCACAATATGTACAAGCTAATCATGTATTTGAATCAAGGGATAAATACCATCCCATTGTGAAGACTTTCGATTTTACCATTAACAAATCACAATGCACAAGCTAATATACTTGCATTTTCTATCCAATCTTACCTTCATGTGTTTTATATCCTCGGATATGCTATCCAATTGTGTAGATTTTCCAATTTTACCATGAATGATTCACAAAAATTTTGCAAACATGTTCGCGTCTTTTTAAGTGCCAAATTGTTGTTTTCTAGCATGTAACTGGATGACTTTAAGGTGCAGTGTACATTTTCTGAATTTCTCATCTACCAAAGGTGGCTACTCTTTCTCAAACATTTTCATCTCTTAAGGGCTTGATTGGGTGTTTACTATCACGTAATTGGATAGGGAAGGCCTAAATTGTCTTCCATGTGGAAATAATGGCGCAAATATTATTGTTTTGTTTTTGTAGGTGCTAAGAGCATATGCTTTAAATAAAGCATGGGTCATAGGGTTTGTGATGGACTTATTTGGAGCTGCATTGATGTTACAGGCATTATCTCAAGCTCCGGTAAGTGTGACAAGCATATGTGTGAGCTATCTCTTATAGCTCATGGCACCATTGCTATGTTTTTTTAATCTAACTCATTTATAAATACTTTCATTAGTTTGTTTACACTTTACAGTGCTTTGAAAAGGTTTACAAAGTCATTGTTTCACTACAAGTCATGCTAATCTTTAAGGCTTCTGATGACATGGCAATGGAATGGCTGGATAAGTCTCATAGGCTTTGGAAGCCTAAACCAAAGGCCATGAGCAGCACAAGCATCGAGAAGCCTTTTTGGTCCAAAAACAAGTGCCAATGGTAGTTGGAAGGTCAAGGGTCATCCATGGTAGTTGGAATGTCAAGGGTCATCATTAATATTCAAAGGGCATCATTAATATTCATCTAGATATATTAAACACATTGCATCTATTTGTTAGCGGGTTCGATGTATGCATTAATATCTAGAATAGAATCATTCACATATCTTATTAATTGCATGCATTTAGTTAGGTTCATTCACAAGCATTTAATTAGGATTCATCTCACTTAGACTTCTAGTGATTCAAAAGGCCATTGTTTAGCCTATAAATATGGATGTAATCTTTCATTTTGGAATGGAGTTGATTAATGCATTGAGTTTACAAGGCTAAGGCCATTGTGATTGGGGTTTGGGCTGCGGTCCTTCCTTGCAGAAACCGCCTAACCCTTGCGAGGGTGAAGCACCTCTTTCTCTCTCTCATTCTTTCCTCTCTTCTTCTTTGCGCACGTTCTCCAAAGTACCATTCTAACTTCCCACCAAAAACCACCACGATTCCTATTGTAGGCGGTTGTACTTGAGTGTCCTAAAACCGTCCTGCATCAGCTTCATCAGGTTCACTACTTCAAAAGGGAAATCAATGGCTTTGAATTGATATACAGATTTGGGTATATTCAAAGTGGTACCTACCTTCAAATATAGCACTAAGAAAATGTAAAGTCATGCCAGAGGGTTTATAGTGTAAATAGAAAATTGAATCTTGGATTTCTTTCACGCTCATGTCATGTCGAGTTACTACCAAAATAAAATACAGTGGAGGGTTAATACTTGAAGTAGTATTTCTGATACTCTGCAATTTGTGAAACAATACGCAAATACTAATGGGGATCGGGGAAGCCATACACACAGATATTAAGATTATGTGGTTAGAGTTTCAAAACCCTAATGACAGAGATAGAATCTCAATTCCTCTAGTGATTGACAACAACTCCTCGTCACAACACCTCCTACCAGATGGTATAGGTCGTCGAACTTCTTTCCTTGTAGCACCTTCCGATCTACATTTGAAACCATCAAGACTCCTCCATTCCCTGAGAAGTTGCAACCCTCGAAGCTAGCTTTTTGAGAGAAATCATATTTTTCTTTAGTCTCAGAACATGTCGAACAGTTGTCAGCCTTTCCTTCCTTCCGTTGGCCATACCAAATACAACGGTCTCCTTGCCAACCATCTTGCTAGTTTAATGGTTAGCCATATGGACGAATCTTCCATAAATGCCTCGTAATTTGTAAAGCTTCACCATTTGCACACGTGTACTGAACAATCGAGTCAAGCACCCAGTTTGATGCCCCTTTGCTAGTTGTTGCTGTAAACGCTAACTCGTTGTTTGAGCCTCGAACCACTGGTGCCTCCAAAATTTGGTCCTTTCCCTTCTTTGCTTTTGACCTCGTGCAATTTTGCCGAATATGTTCCTTCTGTTTGCAATAATAGCAGATAATCACTCGACCTACTAATTGCCCTCTACTGTTACTCCTGCTGGCTCGGACATGATTTCTACCTCCCATCTATGACATAAGCTTGCAATCCGTCATAGATAAAGGTGTTCATCTCCTTCCTCCTTGATTCCTTGTGGAACAACGCATCTTTGGCCATACTCATGGTCAACTTTCTGTTCGCCGCTAAGTTCCTAAGAGAAACCACCAATGTCTCCCATTCATTTGGTAGGGAACTAAGAAGTAACAGGGCATGCATCTCGTCATCCAACTCGAGTTCGAAACAAGCCAACTGGGTCACCAAATCTTGAAATTGACTTGTATGCTCCGCGACTAAACTCCCTTTTTGAAATTTCATATTTATAAGCCTCCTCATAGCAGTGCCTTTTTCCTTGATGTCTTCGACTAGTACATCACCTCCATCTTTGTCCAAATGGTGTAGGCGCATGTCTCCTGGCCATATCATGGAACACCTCATGTCCGACATACTTTCAGATCAACCCAATCGTCTTCCTATTCATCTTCTTCCAATCATCAGCCTTCATGTCAGTAGGTTTGATGCCCTTAAACTGCAAAGGGTTGTACAAAACCTTACAAAAGAGTATATTCTCCATCCTCAACTTTTGAATTGCATAGCCGGGCGTTGTCAACACGATTATGGAACTTATATTGACCTCCGACTTCTTGTCTTGAAGCAAGAAATCAAGGATTAAGCCCTCATGTTAGTAGGTTTGATGCCCTTTAACTACAAAGGATTGTACAAAACCTTAAAAAATAGCATATCCTCCATCCTCAGCTTTCGAATTGCATGGCTGGTCACTGTCAACCCGATTATGGAACGTATATTGACCTCCAACATCCTGTCTTGAAGCAAGATTTAAGCCTCCCTCTGGCTCCAATTTGCCTAGAAACATCTCTCAAAACGTCGAAAATAATCTTTGGAGACTATAAGTATAGTCACATCGGAACACCGGAGTCGAACATGGAAAAACAATGTATGGGGTTGGATCCGGAACATTGAAACCAATTTGGGAAAACGAAGCACGGGGTTGGATCCAGAACGTCGAAACCAAATTCGTTCCAGACTGAACCAACTGTGAACCACCCTAAATTGAGCTGAACCAACCCTTTAACAACCTAAACTGGCCGAATTGCCAGAATAATGACCGAAACAACCGAAACGCAATATACTAGACATGTTAGCAAACAAATTGATGTGGCCTGCCACCTGGTGATGACATGGGCAGCTAAGTTGGCACCTCGGTACCCACTTTGTTGGCGCGGCAGATGACATGGCAACTGACATGATTGCCGCATGGTGCTGTCGTGGCTATCACCCTAGCAGTTGACTCAGTATAGATCGTCTTGCATGGTGTTGACTTAGTGTTGGTGCTAAGTGGCTGTCTTCTTCCTCTAAATGCTCATGAGGCACATGCATGCAAGTAGATCTTATGCGCCAGCTTCAGGCGGCGTGTGGCGCTCGTTGAATCATTGGCGGACGACAACAATTGTGATCGTCTTCTCAAGAAACAATTTACGATATGATTGAAAATTCTACAAAACAAACAGAGGATTTCCGCCGACTCCCCTTCTTCATTTTGGCTCTGATACCTATTGTTGGGGATCGAGAAAGTCACGCACACACACAAAGACTTGCATGTTTAGGGCTTCAAATCAAAGTTATCAATCTCTTACCCGCAAGGGTACTAGTTTTGTTACTAGTATGGTACATGCCAGTACACACCTGTATTGGTGTACCGTTTCAGATTTATCGCTAAAATTAATATATATTTCTCAAATAATATTTTTTAACAAAAATTCACATTGTACATATAAAATAAAGCTTCATAACTTAAATAAATCTCAAACATAAAAGGGAATAGTCTCAGTTTATATCTAATTACCCCAAAAATATTAATTAATTAACTTTTTTTTAAAAAAATGGACCAGTATGGTACTGGCCGGAACAGTAGCCGGGACGGTACGCCGGTGGTCCGATACTGTTACGAGATTGGTACGGGACGTACCGGCCGGCACGGTATGGGATTGATAACTTTGCTTCAAATGCCTACCCACGAAGAGAAAAATACTGTTCAATTGACACAATCAAAATAGGAGTAGTTTAGTTAACAGTTTACAACCCTAAACTCGGCACTCTGTCTTACAATGCAATCTATTTCACCTCACGTTCTACTAGTCTGTTACCCCCTTAACTATACGATACATGCATATTTATAGCCAAGAAAGGCGGGAAGATGCCCAAACGTGAGATTTTCCCAAGTGAAGCTTGGGTCAACAATAGATGCTGCCTTATCCATCAGCCACCATCTGCAGCAGCCTCATGCTTCACATGGGCTGCTCTTTATCCTCACATGGCAAAGGTCTTTTGAGGAAATCCAGCCAATACCTTATGCATGAGATTAGCTGCTTCAGTGGTTGCTGGATTGATTGATCTCCCAATAAACCAATAATCAAGTCTTCAGTCGTCCAATGGAATACATCGGATCAACCTGGGAACATTAGCCGAAGCACTGGTTAGCCTTGCTCTCTGAGCATTCATCTCCATAGCCTTTTTCGTCAGCAGTACAGAACGGCTGGGCGATACTCTTTCTTTTTTGCTATCAAATTACTTAAGTTTGTCCTACAAGTAAAAATCTTACCGTGCAAGATGTGTGGAATCAAGGTGTTTTATAGAATTGATCACAGTTATATCAATCTTTCAAAGTATGGAGATCACACTGAGGATTTAACTATCTTTTAAATTTTGGAAATATGTGGAACCAGTAGCGAAATTGATTATATTGCTAATATTGTGCATATTTTGCTTCATTCGGGACTAAGTGTCCGTAAGGAAATGTCAAACTTAACCCGTAGTTCAAACGAAATATAAATAAATCTGCATTAACTTGCGGTCTTTGATTTTGCCTATTGCTGGTGCCATAGATGTTGATAAACAGACGATTTATTCCTTGTGGTAGAAATTGCTTTCTGTATGGTAAGCAATTGATGCTGTTGGTTTTGTATGTATATGTCTCCTAGTTAATCTCCTCAGTGCACCACAGGTATCTGTCATCCAACCGGTTTCTGGCTGTGGACTTGCTATTCTTTCAGTCTTTTCCCATTTTTACCTGAAAGAAAGGATGAATATAGTTGACTGGTTGGGGATAACTTTGGCTGCTATTGGCACCATAGGTAAAGGATCTTTGCAATTTTCTTCTGAAACTTTTCTTATTAACTTTCCAGGAAATGATAGCTATTCCTTATAATTAAAGAGGAGGCTTGCACAGAATGGGAGCAAGAATGAAGATATTTTCAAGAAAGTAGTATCCTCTTACTTAATTTATATAAGGCTTGAACTAGAATGCACTATGTTGGTATACACATCTTTTGAATTGTCAAGGCTATATCATGAAGACAAGTTTGATAAGATCAACAGTTGGTCCCAAAAACCCTTACTTTTATCAGATTTTCATACCTTCATTTTAGTTACAAAATTTTCTGGTCCTTGGCTGAGAATGCAGAAATGATACGTGCCACTTCTTTAATGTGCTCATGTATTGGGTTGGACTTAAAAGTTCTAATATCTTGTCCTTTTATCTACTGAAATGCCTGGTTTCATTGTGCAATCAAGTTTCTAAACCTACTGTCAGGCCTTTTTCAGCTGAGGCCTTCTCTTCCAAGTTTCATTTATTGAGGGTCTCAGAAAACTTAAGCAAAAAGGGCTCTCTCTCTTATCAAAAGCATTTGTTTTCAGCGTAGGTCCACTCAGCATGGTAGAGTGTCTTCATATGCATGTGCATAAATTTTGTTAATGTTGCCTCATATGTGCGTAAATTTTGTTAGTGTTGCCTCATAAATTGTTCCTCAAGGGATCACCAATTCTGTCCGGTGTTAGTTTACTGATATGGTTTTTGACTTGTTTGGATGGTGCATTGTTACTTAGAATGGGCCAGAAATTTGGAAGGGGATAACCACCTGTTAAATGATACACAATTGAGATTGATGAGATTGAATTACAGAAACCATGTCTCATTGTTAATGTTGAACCTCTTTCCCTGATTAGGCTTGATAATTAGTTGTATTCCTTCTATGTGCAGGAGTTGGGGCTGGAGGGGAGGAGCAAAAGGCTTCTTCAATATCTATCTTCCACTTACCTTGGGTGGCCTTTATTGTTGCTTTCTTGTTTGTAGGTATTCTATCCCATGCAACATCTAACATTTGTGAATTGAAACATGTTTTTATTGCCTGAAACATGTCACTACGTGTAAGTATAACTAAAATCCTGCAGAGGAAGTACAACTAAAATCCTGCAGAGGTCATTGCATTTAACCCTTACTGCCGGGGTACTGCTTTACAACCACATGTCTAAAGCAGAGTTATGTTTTTATAAGCTTTGATGCCGAGTGCAAAATGTCCCAGAAGCCTCTGGCATATGGACGTGGTGGAGGTGTGCTGCAGAGTAGGAGCAGGACAAATATGTATAGAAAATTTAAAATGTATTCTCTGTTTGAAATTGTCGTGGATTATGGATACGACCTCTTAATTAGAGGACGTGCACTACTACACGGTCTAGGGAAGGGTACGCAACTTTACCATTGCAAGCAGAGAGGCTGCTTCCGTGACTCGAATCCGGAAAAGCCTTCATAACTGTATTTGTAAAATCTAAGTCAGTCTTCATTTGTAACTGTTTGCACTTTGTCATGCCACTTATTTTTAGTTTTACCAGACTAAGCGTTGCCTGTGGCACATCTGCTTCTTTGTCTTAATGAATCCTCTTGATTGAGCACAATTGAAACTTTAGTATGGTATGGTAATTAACTATTTAACTTTTGTTTCTTTTCAGTGAAAGGCCTCGCATGAAAAATGCATGAAACTGACTTTTTGGCCATTGGGTCTGATGTAAATGCATATCCAGATCAGTAATTATACTAATTTGTCTGAGAAACCAAGTGCTTCACGATTTTACTAGTATAAAGTAAAATGTCTTGGTCTTATAAGGGATTAGCTACTGCCGCCTACAATATAGTGATCCCTTTATCTTCAACTTTTTTGTCCTTTTTTCCCTTTTGGATTTGAATGGATGGATTTCATGGAAGATGCGCAAATTGTGAAATCAGTGTTTCTGTAGCTGATTTAGCTACTTGAATGGTTGCATCGCTACAATGTAGATTTCCATTGCCTTTTTCCCCCCATATTTGTGATTTTTTTTGTTCATCTTGTTACTGTTATATAAGGGGTTTGTTAGAGAAAATTCTATTATTCGATGAATTTTGTGGTACACATCAAGGCTTAACAGAACTGTTGTGCCTTTAGATACTGCTTAATGGATGGCTTCGCATCTACAGGCGTCAGAGAAGAGAACAGGAGCTGGTACATTTTCCTAAAATTATCCACTGTTTTCTCGAGCCTTACAAGGCATCAGCTTTTCAATTTGATCTTTTATCTTGTGACAATTTTGCTTTGCAGATGCAATCTGAAGTTGTGGAGGAAATTATATATGGCTTGGAATCCGGGATTTTGTTTGGGTACTGTTTCTTTGACTGGTTGTCCTTTGGAAACTTTTTGAGCCCATTAACACTTTGGGTTATTTATATAGACGAATTCAACAAATTAACTACAATGATAATTCTGCTGTGTCAACCTTACAAGGATAAATTAAAGAGAAGGGGATAATAACAATAGAAAGAAACGACATGGCTTATACTAATTTGAATATCCCTTACTAATTTGATGGCTCACGCTTCTTCCTCTACGCTATATATGACTAAAGCACCCATTGTTGTTATGTTAAGCCCTCAATTATACATGTTTATCAGAGAAGGAGGAGGGGACAGGTGGCAGAAAAAGAGAGGGGTGATGAGGAAAACAAGGGAGTTGGAAATGATTCTGAGGCATAACAGAATGGGACAGGTGGCAGGGTATGTGTGGGGGGAAAGTATCGAGGCATGTGGGAGGTGAGGTATTTGGAGGGGAGGAATGAGGGGAGGGAGGGAGGCGGTTAGAAAGTTATTTGGTGGGTTGGTACTGGGAGTGAGTGTGTGCTCCTCTGGGCAGGGATTATTCCATTTCTATATTTCTATTACTGTTATCATCTTGTAAGGAGAATTATCTCCATTCCATTACTGTTTCATCAATCAGTATTATTAATAGTTAGTCTCTTGCATAATTGAGTGTATTCTTTGTTTTGTTTCACCATTTTTGGGAGTGATTGTTGCGATTTCTAACAAATTGGTATCAGAGCGTTTCCTTGGGGGTGTATGGTATCTACCAGAATGGAGGCCAGAGTAGAAGCATTGGAGCAGAGAATTGAAACATTGGGGACAACACTGTTGGCGGAGATGCGAGCCATGTTGGCTCAACGTCAGAATCACGACGAGGCAATTCCGGGAGGTCAGCGTGATGGGAGGGAGAGAGATAGAGCTTACGATCGGATGAGACGATTGGAAGTACCTTATTTTTCTGGTGAAGATCCGTATGGATGGGTATACAGAGCTGAACGCTATTTCGAGATTAACCAAATTCCGGAAGGAGAGAAGGTGATAGCGGCTTCGATTTGTTTGGAGGGAAGGGCTCTGAACTGGTTTCAATGGTGGGAGGCAAGGACGGAGAGGATTACGTGGGTGATGTTTAGGAGGGCCTTGTTGGGTCGATTTCAGAGTGCATCGTCGGAACATCCATATGAAGTGTTGATGAGCCTCCGGCAACGAGGAACGGTGATGGAATATATTGAGGAGTTCGAGCTGGTGTCAGCCCCGTTGAGGCACGCGGAGGATGAGGTCCTGGCTGGAGCTTTCATGAATGGACTTAAGGAGGAGGTGAGGGCAGAGGTGCGGTTGCACCATACCGGCGATTTGGAAGCGATGATGAAGAGGGCAAAAATGGTCGAAGAGATGAATAGTTTGATCGCGCATAAGGTGGAGAATCCAACGAAGAGGGTTGGGTCGAATTTCAACCGACCCGCTTTGGGAAGTAGATGGACTGGGCCTATTGATCCGGTGGTCCGAAATGATGGAGGGGCTGAAACTCACAGAAACGGGCCTAACAATGGGCTGCGTGGGTTACCAAATGTATCAAACATGACGGGAGGAACTGGTTCAGGACAAAGAGAAGGTCAAGGTAGTGTGGCGAGTGTGAATCGACCGGAAGCGTCGGGAAACACGGGGAATCGGCGCAACGTTCCCTTTAGAAAGCTCACCGAGGAAGAAATGGAAGATCGATTTCGCCGCCGTCTCTGTTTTCGATGTGATGAGCCATTTACGCCAGGCCATGTGTGTCGCAACCGACAACTACGTGTGCTAATGATGGCTGAAGGAGAAAATGCTGGGGACGATGATAAGGAACCAGTAGAGGAAGAAGAGAAACAGGAGGAACCCGTGTTGCGGTTGAATGTTGGAAGTGTGGCAGGAATGACACCAAAAAAATCCCTAAAAGTGTGGGGAACTATTTCGGGCAGGAAGGTTGTGGTACTAGTGGATACTGGTGCATCTCACAACTTCCTCTCTAATGAGGTAGTGGATGCCCTGGCACTCCCAATTGAAGAAACATAACATTTTGTGGTTGTGGTTGGGGATGGCCATAAGGTGAGAAACAGGGGCGTATGTAGGAATGTGGAGCTGCAGTTGCCCAATTTACAGGTGGTGCAAGACTTCTATGCTTTCCAAATGGGGGGTATTGATGTGGTATTGGGATATGAGTGGTTAGCGGGTTTGGGAAAGATTAAGGCCGATTTTGGAGAGCATGTGATGTGGATTAAGGAGCAGGGGAAGAAAATTGAAGTGAGAGGGGATCCTAGTTTATCTCGAACCTCTGTGTCTGCAAAAACGATGGTGAAAGAATTGTTGAGTGGGGCGGAAGCATACTTGGTAGCATTGGAACTGTGGAATGCAGAAGTACAAGGACAAACAGGAGAAGTATAGGGAATGAAAGGGTTATTGGATGAATTTGCTGATTTGTTTAGAGAAACAAATGACTTGCCACCCAAGAGGTGGTGTGACCATAGTATTGTGACCAAGGAAGGAGCTCCAATTCCGAACATCCGACCCTATCGTTATCCCCACCACCAAAAGGATGCTATTGAGAAGTTTGTAAGAGATATGTTGGCAGTGGGCATGATTCGACCAAGTGTAAGTCCCTACTCTAGCCCTCTTATTTTAGTTAAAAAGAAAGATGGTAGTTGGCGCTTTTGTACTGACTATAGGGCTTTGAATAGTATTACTGTCCCCAATAAATTTCCTATTCCGGCTATAGATGAATTGTTAGATGAGTTATGGGGAGCAACATTTTTTTCTAAACTGGATTTGAAATCGGGGTACAATCAAATAAGGATGAACGAGGAGGACATTCATAAAACAGCTTTTCGTACACATGAGGGCCATTACGAGTACTTGGTGATGCCATTTGGGCTGACCAACGCACCTTCGACGTTTCAAGCATTGATGAATGAAATTTTTAGGCCATTTCTAAGGAAATTTGTGCTTGTATTTTTCGATGACATTCTTATATACAGTGCGGATCAGCAGGCACACATTGAACATTTGAGAGCAGTTTTGAGGGTATTGGAGGAGCATTCTCTATGGGTCAATAGGAAAAAATGCAGTTTTGGTATGGAAGAATTGGATTATTTAGGCCATATAATTTCAGCGAAAGGCATAGCTGCTGATCCGAGTAAGATCAAGGCTATGGAAGAATGGCCCCTACCTAAAGACCTTAAAGGTTTGAGAGGTTTTCTTGGCCTAACAGGATATTACCGGAGGTTTGTCAAGAATTATGGATTGATAGCAAGACCTCTTACGCATTTATTGAAGAAGGATAACTTCAAGTGGGGGGAAGAAGCTCTGGAAGCATTTCAGCAACTAAAAAAAGCTATGGTAGATATACCTTTGTTGACAATGCCAAATTTTAAGTTGCCTTTTGAAATAGAGACAGATGCATCGGGAAGGGGATTGGGGGCTGTTTTGATGCAACAAAAAAAACCCTTAGCTTTTTTCAGCCAAGCCTTGTCAGAAAGAGCTAGGAGGAAATCAGTGTATGAACGGGAATTAATGGCAATTGTGTTTGCCGTGCAAAAATGGAGACAATACTTGATGGGACATCATTTCATTATTAAAACCGATCAAAGGAGCCTTAAGTATTTGTTAGAACAAAGGGTGTTAGTGGGGGAGCAGCAAAGATGGGTTTCCAAATTGTTGGGTTATGATTTTGAGGTACAATACAAGCCAGGCAAGGATAACAAGGCTGCTGATGCATTATCCCGGGTGGATTTTCAAGCTCTTTCATGCATTTATAATGAAGATTTTGACTTAATATTAGAAGAGATTGGGGCTGACCCAATGTGGAGTAGTGTGATCCGAGATTTGCAGGTAGATCCTAATTCTCATCCGAAATATTCTTTTAACCGTGGCTGTTTATGGCATAAGGGTCGGCTAGTGGTATCGTCTAAATCGGCCAGTATACCTATGATTTTGGAGGAATTTCATTCTTCTCCGTGGGGGGGACACTCAGGAATCGTCAGGACTTATAAAAAAGTGGCGGTGGTATTTTTCTGGAAGGGAATGAGAAGGGATATAGAGAAGTTTGTTCAAGGATGTGTCACTTGCCAACAAAGTAAGTATCAAGCTCTTAAACCAGGGGGATTACTACAACCGTTGCCTATTCCTTTACAGATTTGGGAAGATTTATCTATGGACTTCATCGGAGGTTTGCCTAAGTCCAAAGGGAAAGACACTATTATGGTGGTTGTGGACAGACTTACAAAATCAGCTCACTTTGTACCATTGAGTCACCCCTATGCTGCCACAGATGTAGCTGAAGCCTTTGTTAAAGAAATTGTCCGTTTACATGGTTTCCCTAAATCCATTGTATCGGATAGAGACCGGGTCTTTATGAGCAACTTTTGGAAGGAGTTGTTTAGGTTGGCGATACCAAACTCAAGTTTAGTTCCGCTTATCATCCTCAAACGGATGGTCAAACGGAAGTGATTAACCGGACTCTAGAAACGTATTTAAGGTGTTTTGTGCATGGTCATCCCAAACAATGGGTGCAGTGGTTGCACTGGGCTGAGTTCTGGTTCAATTCTTCCTATAATGAGTCAATTCAAATGACCCCTTTTAAGGCTTTATTTGGGAGGGATGCCCCTATGGTGGTCAAGTATCAGAAGGAGTCCACCATGGTGCAGCAGGTAGACCAATTACTGATGGAGAGGGATGCTGTTTTAGAGGAATTAAAGGCAAATTTAACCAAGGCACAGCAGAGAATGAAGTTGTTTGCTGATAAAAAGAGACGTGAAGTGGAATTTAAGGTGGGAGACATGGTTTATTTGAAGGCACAACCCTACCGGTTTAAATCGCTGGCTAAAAGGGTGAATGAGAAATTAAGCCCAAGGTTTTATGGTCCTTTCATGGTGATAGAAAGAGTGGGACAGACTGCTTACAAATTGGAGCTGCCATTGGATGCTAAAATACATCCCGTTTTTCATGTGTCCCAACTGAAACCAGCTGTTGCGGTTACTGGGTTGTGTCAGAAATTACCTACAGCTTTAACTGCAGGATGGGAATTGAAGGTAGAGCCTCAAGAAGTATTGGCAGTGCGCAAACTTTTAGATGGCACGGTTCAGGTCTTAATTAAGTGGGTGAATTTGCCGGAACATGAAAATACTTGGGAAGATAGTAAGGTGATTGAGGTGGTCTTTCCCGATTTTCACCTTGAGGACAAGGTGCAGCTTGTTGGGGGGGGGGGGGGGGGGGGGGGGGGTATTGTTAAGCCCTCAATTATACATGTTTATCAGAGAAGGAGGAGGGGACAGGTGGCAGAAAAAGAGAGGGGTGATGAGGAAAACAAGGGAGTTGGAAATGATTCTGAGGCATAACAGAATGGGACAGGTGGCAGGGTATGTGTGGGGGGAAAGTATCGAGGCATGTGGGAGGTGAGGTATTTGGAGGGGAGGAATGAGGGGAGGGAGGGAGGCGGTTAGAAAGTTATTTGGTGGGTTGGTACTGGGAGTGAGTGTGTGCTCCTCTGGGCAGGGATTATTCCATTTCTATATTTCTATTACTGTTATCATCTTGTAAGGAGAATTATCTCCATTCCATTACTGTTTCATCAATCAGTATTATTAATAGTCAGTCTCTTGCATAATTGAGTGTATTCTTTGTTTTGTTTCACCATTTTTGGGAGTGATTGTTGCGATTTCTAACATGTTATTAGAGAGCCATCGTTGGAACCTTGACAAGAGCCATGTCATAAGAAAAAGCCAAGGGAGTCGGGACTCAAATGAGTTCATGGTGGCAATGTAAGAGACTGGGTGGGCCATTTCTGTTCGGAAGGAGATTTTCGTATGATACGTCCTGTATCATGATCATTATAGGAATTTCTTCTTTTTTCTATCAGTTGGTCTACCATCCATCTCGTATCTTGACTGGTGGAATGGATGAACTGATGGCAGGAAACACTAATTGAATTCAAATAAGGGTGCTTTTATGAAGCAAAAATGTTTATTTGTCTGTAAATGTTAGGACTTTACTTGGAATTGAATACATACAGAAAAAAATGGAATAAGAAGAAAGAAAAACAAGAACTGCTGTGGGTGTTTTGTTACTTAACAGCTCATTTTTTGTGGTTTCCTCGTATAAGCTTTACATTTTGTTTTCCTAGTGAGATTGCTGACTATATCTGATTGCAGGATTGCGTCTGTAATATCAAAGATGGGATTTGTATTCTTGGAGCAGGGTTTTCCCAGGTTGGTGGTTCCGGCATGCATCTTAATCAGTATGTGCTGTAGTGGTACAGGATTTTTTTACCAGGTACTTGTTTTACAAGCGTCTTCTGTGGCCATCAACTAACCTAACACCTCATTTTTTGCCTTTTTTTTTTTTGCGATTTCATAAAACAGCTATTCCTTTTTGTTCTCTACCAACCATGCCTCATAGCCATGGAGTTTAGCAAGAAAAAGAAACTTATCCTGCATCTTTGTTGATTCTGGTTACGTGGATTCCCTCCGCCCCGTTTTGTTTGTCCATGTTCTTAATTTGTAACTTCAGAAAATGCATGTATACTTCTAAAAGATGCAATGAAGGGGCACATTGAAAATCATTACCTTTGAATTTGAAATGGAGCATTTCCCTCTTTAAATATTAGAAGGCCCAAAGGAACTAATATTGTGGAACCGTGGGTGAAATACACTACTCAGCAAAGCCTTTTATTCTGTGTTCCAACTGTTTGGGGGAACTATGCTAATAACCTTGGTGTGCTTTTTTTCTTTTCCCCTTCTTTTAAAACAGACGCGGGGCTTGAAGCATGGGAGAGCAATTGTAGTGTCCACTTGCGCTGCTGTGGCATCAATTGTAACTGGTGTACTTGCTGGAATGGTTGCTTTGGGTGAACGGCTGCCTTCTGCACCAATGGCTCGGCTTTCACTTTTGTTGGGATGGTAATCTTATATCTCGTACAAGAGGAAGTGTGTTCCAAAATCCAAACCTAATATTAATGCTTTTAGGATTTATTGTCCATAGTTAGATCATGGTGAATGACACTGGAGACGGTAGTTGGAATTTTTCGTGATTAGTGTTTCGGTCTATCCAATGTGGATAATTTCGTCTGGCATATTGTCGCTTTCCCCTAAAGCTTCAATTAATTCAGGTTCATAGTCCAATTGATTTGATGATAGTTTCGTACTTTTAACCACCAAAGCAAAATTTTGTGGTTTTAATGAAATTCCAAAATTCTACCCTGTTTCATATCTTACTCGAAAATTTATGAGTAGAAATGTTGTGCTATATGTATAGGGTTCGGCGTTGAATTACAATTCTTTTCATAAAGTTTTGTTCACTTGGGCATACTATTCTATTGCAGGGTGTGCATACTTCTAGGTGTGGTGCTGCTGGTAACATCGACACGGCTGGTGCGATACCTTCCGAGGCCGTTGCGGCGTTTTATGGCAGGTGGAGTTGATAGGAATTTCAGCCTCAGGCGACACGGATCGCTCCATTCTACGAGTAGGGATTCAAGTCCAAGTGCTGTCATCCAGGCTACCACATTGCATCATTTGATGGCGTCGTCTCCCTCTAAAGAGAAGGCTTGAATATAAAGTGTTCTCATTAAGGAGCTTCTACAAACATACACCCCCTGTTTCTCTCTCTCTCGCGCTCGCTCGCGCGCTCTTTGTATACATATTTTGTGAAATGAAGTGTACAAAAGGCTATCTGCTTTTGGGTTTATTTGGAAGGCACCAAGTATCATTCCTTCATGATACAATTGTTTTTGCAGTTATTTGTTGATTTTTTTCCTCTTCCTTAAACATGATAAATCCTTTAATTCTACCAGTGAAAAATTATTTTAGTTAATTTTGGTTCATAAGTTACTTTCCGATTCATTTGTTGCATTACCTTTTTGCCCCTGCAAATGCTCATCAAATTTGTTGCTCTTGGACAAATTGTGGATAGAAATGGGAAATATTTAGGGAAGTTATTGCTTCACTATAGTTACCAGTGCTCCACAATTGGAGTGCAATTTTGCTCATCCATATGAAAAGTGGGGACATTCTCAATTCTCTGCGTAGTACACATCCAAATTTTCCTTTGACAATCGAAATTATTTATTTTATAAATTACAAAATATTAATTGAATAATGATAAGTGTTGGATCTAAGTATTTATTTTTAACTTAAAATTTTAGACTAAAATTCTGAACCATAAAAAGTGTCTTTGGATCAAATTTTAACCGAATTTGTTGACAAATCAAACTCTATAAAATCAATGATTTTGAAGATCGAAGTGAAAGTTATTATGAATTTCACAAAGGACAAATAATGTTCTGACTTTCGACACTATTAAACGTGGCTGAAGGAAAAAATGCACAGAAAATTAGCAGAGTTTTAAGAAACCAAGTAATTGATAATACTATTTCAGCATGTGGAAACTCTAGTCTTCTGATGTGCCTATTCAACAAACTTTTATCAAATCTTGAATAAAATAAAACTCTAGACAAGACCCCAAAAACAGTTTCTTACCAGCAACAAGTACAGGTAACTGAAAAAATTGGAACAACGACACTATTTTAGGGACAAAAGAAAGAAACGAACCAGGTATTGTATAGGGTCTTAAAGGCATTATACAAACCAAGCGCAGGAGGGAGTAGGGACCCCCCCAAACCCTAACTAAAGACAACCCATAAAAAGTGTTTGGTCAGGGAAAGGACAGAAAGCAGGGCCCATGACCTCAAATCAGTTGTCCATGGAATTGAAGTGTGCCTGAAATTACTAGAACCTAAAGTCTTCTATAAATCACATCAGGTGCGCATTACAACTACTTCATTGGCCTGGACCACTTATAGTCTCTCATTTACTAATAATTAATCAGCTTCAGATAGTTTAGGACTCGAGGTCCCACATTTTCCTTTTGCAAGGTGACTTCTCACTTCCAATGAGTGGGTCCCAAGTGGGTACTTAGATTTCACTTTGTCTAAGTTATCCAACCTTAGGCCCGAAAAAGATGACGTAGTGATCTAAAGTACTACAATCGTAAGGGCTCGTTTATTTACAAGATTTGAAGATAGTATAGGAGATGTACTACCATGCGGTTTATAAATTCATTTCTTTTTGCTGCAAATAGAAACGGCACAATTTATATACCGCGGGGAATTGTAAATATCCCATCATATTCCATAAATATGATATCCCTAAAGCAACCCCAACAGCATCATACAATGCTGGCAATGTCAACAGACAGGCCTGTCAAAGGTTTTGATAGGTGACGTGGCATCCCACTTAGACCAGACAGGTGGGAGAGGCTGCCTTGGGAGATTTGGTCCCGAGCAGTGCTGTGTACACAGATTGTGTACACTCTCTCTTTGGTCCCTCCTCAAATAATACCCACAGAAACCCATGTGAGGAGTTGCAGTTGGCACCTATAAGTAAGGCCAACCCTATAGTGATAGATCAGTTGGATTCGTAGGGTTCTTGACAGCCTTGGGACATTTGTTTCCTGTGGTAGTATGGTAATAATGCTATTTATGCCTACAAGCTATAATCAACCAAGCACCAGAGTCTTCTTATCCACCTTCCATGGCCCTAATCTGTCAAAAAACTAAGGCAGAGATTGGGTCTTGGATTTCCAGGGGCATTTGCTGATGGAAATAGAAAAAAAGGGTATTCTAACTTATTCCTCAACAAATTTAAGATCCAAACAGAGCCCAGGGCATCTCGGATGCATCAACAGGGAGGAAATCTATGAGTTACATAACGTCCACTTGATATGAATTACTAGATGCAAGACATTGATAAGACCTTGCCCGTGTGATTGAGTTTTCTAGTGGGAACACTTCCCAGGAATATAGGGCAGGTCACATTATAATTAGCCCAAGCTGCTGGGAATAGTAGAACAACTCACATCTCAACTTGCCCCATCTAAACCAGCCATCTCCAAGAGACATTATCTCCTTGATGGTTTTACAAATTTTCTAGCTTTATCAACATTGAGTTAAATCCAACAAAACTGGACCATATAAAAAGGCAGTCAACCTCTGATTAATTGGGACTTAAGACTCAGTTTGGTTCGATTAATCTCCAATTCCGCCATAGCAAAACCACCACTTGTTCTTTCTTTAAGTCGGACCTAAATGCACAAAAACACAATATCATGGATACTTGAAACCTAGTAACCGAACTAAATACAGTTTTATGAGGGTTGAGAGAAGCTACGGTGCAACAAGACCACGGGTGTTAGACTGGTGATCATGTACCAGTTGTGATGCTTGGTTTTAGATTTACCAGAGTGTCTTTCATCGTTTAAAATCAACTCGGTGACTAAATCTCAAGAAATGCAAAAATAATGTAAACCCTCGGAACAATTTTACTAGTAGTAGAAGGCAGAAATCTCAAGAAATGCAAAAATAATGTAAACCCTCGGAACAATTTTACTAGTAGTAGAAGGCAGTGGGTTTAAGATGAGAAAGTAATTAGGTTTGCATGTGACCTCGGGCATTTTCTGCCAATGAATCCACGTAAGTTGGTTGAGATCCTTTGAACCCGGAAGAAAAAGAGAGGGGAAAAAACAAACAAACAAACAAAAGAGTCGCCTGTGATTCTATATATTTTAAATGCAATGACTTTAATTCATCTTAGATGCAACCATTTTAACTCACAATAGTCACATCAACAAAAAATAGCATTTGAGACAGCTGGAACGAGGGACCATCCTAATTGCAGTAGAATATTCGACCCTCAAACTGTCCTACGTCCATCTGAAATTACCTTTGTGCTTTTTAAAAGTGGTAAAAAAAAGAACAGCAAGATATGACTAGGGAATAGTGTGTTGATTGACAATTTTTCCATTAATCCAATGTTCTTTGTAAAACAGCAAGGGAGATTCCACTAGAATTCAAACCACAAAGAATAACAGTACAAAGTAACACACAATAGGTGGACCCATTTTGAGCCAAATTTTCAAAAACAACTCAAAAACTATGGTAAATCAAACAAGCAATGAATGGAGAGATAGACCCACTAGCAACCAGATTTTCATGGTGGGTTATGGTCCGTAGGGTAACTATAAATACCCAGTTGCTCCATCTGCTGCTAGCTTTCACGAAGGGGCAACATGATCATGGGGAGGAGTGTATTGCTGCAAATTTCAAAAACAGAATTAGGGACTACTTGCACCAATGGATTTTCTTTGTCTCAGAATATTTATTTTCCGGCAGTATCAAATCTACATGAATTTATCTTGTTGCGGCAAAGGGCTGCTGGCCTTTTGCTTGTTTTCTAGTTTATTGACTTCAGTTTTATTGTCTCCCTTTTCTTTTCCTGCCTCATGTTGTCTGAGTTTTCTTTCTAAGCTAGATTTGAGTCCCTTGTCGAGCTGGTGGCCACTCTGGCATAATTTCTTGCTTAAGCAAAAATACAAGAAATAAAAAATTTACGGCCAAGCAAAGGGGAAATTACCCCTACCAGATGATGTAAGACCAAATTAGACACAAGTAAAAAGAAAACACAAATAAAATAAAACAAATCACAACGCCCGTGTGCTTTTATATCAAATCCTACTTTTAATACCTACGCCCATGAATAAGCTTATTAAGTTCCCGTGACCGAGAAATTAGACATTTTCCTTGCGAATTATTTGCCAAAGAAAGGAGGTGAAGTTGTTTCCATTGTTCAGTCCGTCAGAGAGAAAGGCACATTCACTGAAGTGACTATTTCTATTTACAGCCAAGCAGGATTTTGAGAATACTTCTTAATAATTGATATCTTCCCTTGTTGAACGAAGGCAAACATGAAACAAACACATATAGAAAGAAACCAATACAATCAAGTGGAGCCAATACCTCCATCTTTATCAAAAGCTCGTTGGCAGTTGGAGCAGAAAGGACGATTTGTCGAGCACGTGGCTTGATGAAACCTTCCTCAACACCATTGTCAAATAATGCAAGCAACGAGTTGTAGTACCCATCAACATTTAGCAGACCAACCTGCAAGGAGTACACATTCAGAATGTTATCTGGAAAAGAAGCTCTCAAATTAGATCTTTTTCTAGATGCAAATTGACGGATCACCGGTTTTCTATGAATTCCAAGCTGCGACCATGTTATCATCTCTAGAAGCTCTTCCATGGTTCCATATCCACCTGAACAATATAAGTTTCACAAACATAAAGGCACGAAATGCATGCAATCATGCTTCCTCGACGAAAGAACAAAGCTTTGTAGTAAAATACCGGGAAGAGCAATAAAAGCATCAGCCTCTCTAGCCATTTCAGCTTTGCGCTCATGCATGTCTGAAACAATTCTAACTTCTCCAACTGTTTGACCAGATATCTATCAATTTAACCATATTACTTTAGCAATATTCTCCAACAATACAGATAAATGAAGTACTTCCATTGAATTGATAACTAGGAAAACCGTTATAAGACATCTTTCAAGCAAAGATAAAGATTAAAGAGTTATACCAAGGATCAAATTATGAAAGTAGCTTCATGAATGCCTGTTAATCCTAAAGATAATGTGATTATAAGAACAACCCATATCTTATTTATGAGGAAAATGGATTTTAACTTGAGAAACATTGGAAATATAGCTACAGAGACAAAGAAATCATTGATACCTCCAGAGGGACAAGAGCTTTTGGAATGACTCTGCATGTGTTAAGCATTTAAGAATGAGTCAAATGCCATAACATGATCAACGAAGCTTACTTTAAATAAATGAACAAGTTTGTCTATTAAAAATGTAAGGAACAAATTGTCTATGGTTACCCAAGAACATGGCAACCTCCATCATAAACTCTTTGGGAAATCAAACCCATCAACCCGACGCTTCCTCCACCGTACACCAAATCTATCTTCCTCTTTACCTAAAATCACAAATCACAAAATGTGATAAGAAGACTCAGAAAATAGGAATCCGAAATCAAGCATAGGCAAAATGATCTCAATAACTAAGAAAAGTAATCCACTTCAAAGTATCCAACAATCAATTTACAGCCCCTCACAGAATCCTCAAATACTTCATGATCTGAAAACAAGTTCAATACAATAAACCCACTTCCCAACTCCACATTTTGATACCAGAAGCCAAAAAACAAAAGTCCCATTGTCAATAGTTCCATTTTGGACAGAAACTCCATGTCCAGTACGCACCAATTTCGCAAATTCAATTGAAGTTCATGTTAGACCAACAAAAGCACTATTGTGAGTAAACAAACAAAGATTCAATCAGAAAGTGTATGTAGGAAGACAAAGATTGAACCAGAAAACAAATAACAAGACCAACCAGTTCATTCCCCAATTCAGCAGCAGCAACACTGAACACTTCTCTATGGCCATAGCTGCTTCCACAGAAGACACAAACTCTCTTGAATTTACTACTTGTATTGCCTTCCATTTCAAAGATTTCTTTCTTCTCTCAATTCAATTCTCAAGCCACTGAAGAAAGCCAAACCTTATAGACTTGAAAACAGTTGTTAATACTCAATTACAGAATAGACAAGCAAAAAAAAGGTTATACAAACGACAATCTGGGTATTTCTTGTATTGATTAATAAACTCAACTGATATCGAGAAATCACAAGTCTTCGGTATATATATAGAGAGAGATAGACAAACAGATACATGTGTGTATTTCTTTTTGTAAGGCAACACAAGAAGCCCGTATGGTCCCTCTCCTTTCTGACCCAAGCTCTGTGTGTCGGCTTTAAGATTATATAATTAAGTAAATTGGATATATTATTTGTTTCTCTCGGTTAGCCGAAACATCCAAAGCTCTATACGCTTATAGAGAGTTTTCTCAAAAATTAAAAGAGTACATTAAATTTATTTTCTTAAAAGGAAAATCTCAACAGCAGTAAAATTTGAACGGTATTCATCAAAATATTTCTAAAATTTGTGTTCAAAAAATAAAATGAGTAAATTTAAGAATTATTTAAAACTTTTTTTAAAAATTGTATAAACATTATGATAATAAGATTAAAGTATCAAAGTCCATGGATGAGCTTCGATTTGAAATTCTTGACAAGTTTGATATAAAACTCAAATATGTGATTTTAGTAATCAATTATGTTCAGTTGACAATCCTCCTACATTCTTTTATTGAGAAGTTAAAAAGTCCTATCATGTTTTGAAGTCAATAATTATTTATTTATTCTCTTATCTTTTGTTTTTAGTTTATTTAATTTTTTGTATGTTAATGCAAATAGCACATGATTAATGTACTGTCTCATTATTGTTACTCTTTGAAAGTAAATTACCTTTTGACATCAATATGAATACATATATACAAATAGATATAATTATCCTAGTTTTATTGAAGTTGTGAATAATGGCACCTAAAATACTAGCCTTATTCTATCACTTTTGGGCCCGGGTCCTTACCTAGAAATTTCATTATGCAGAAGCGGAAACGTATTTAAGAGAAAAAAAAAATGCATATCAAATTTTACCAAGAACAAACCTATATATTTCATAGAATTTTTTATATATAATAATAGAGATTTTTTTTCTTACAAGGGTGACCGCCTCTATTGGCACTTAGCTCTGTCCTAAAACACACTTGCAAAAACATTAGATTTAAAACTTACTAGACTTTTGGCCCCCACAATCAATTTTGGATCTTTTCATACAGGTCCCTATAGATGGAAAAAGACAAAGGAGGGATAAGAGAAGGATTCAGCTTCTCTGCGGTTCATCATGAAACAATAAAAAGTTAAAAAAAATTAGTGAAAAGTACAAAGGAGGGTGAATTGGCCCGTTAACTGGGATATGTTTTTTTTTTTTTTTAGTAAGGGTCTATTATTTTAAGTGTTAATAGGTTAGAACTTTAATGGACAAAATTATCCTTATTAGTTGTTTCTTTTGTTACATGATGTTTCTCACACTTTTACAATCAACCAAAGCACACTTTTTTTTGTCTTTATTTATTTTTTTTATATTTATTATTTTTTTCATCAATTTTCTATAGTATATTAGTTCATCTTGACAAAATTAGAAAAGATAAAAACATAAGCCAAAACATTTTTGAAATATATTTTTTCTTTAGTTAACCTTTTTTTTTTTTACTTTTTGACACGATTTTATACATTTTTATTTCTTTGTAGTATAGTAGTTTGTATCAACAAAAGAAATCTAAAAAGTATAAAATTATGACCGACAGTTAAAAAAATCAAAAAAGATAAAAAAAATCAAAACATGGTCTTTTTAACTTATTTTTTGTTTTGAATGAACTTTTTTAAATTTTTTGACATGATTTTATATTTTTTAAATTCATTTTGTTAAGACGAACTAAAAAATCATAAAAAATTATTGAAAAAATAAAAATAAATTTTTTAAAAATAAAAAAAATAAAAAAAATAATTTAGAATAAATAGATTAGATGTTAGTAAAGTGAAAAGAGATACTACAGATAATAGTAAAGTGAAAAGAAGTACTACGAATAATGCTATTTGATGGTTTGAAATAAAACAATAATTAGAACATATTGTTTTTTGTTGGTTTGAAATATTATTTGTACTTTTGTTCTTTATGTCTTTAACAAATAATTTTATCTGTGTTTTTGTTTTAACAGATAAATTTATCTATTTGTAATTTTCATGTCTTTAACAAATAACTTATCTGTGTATCTAACAACATTGTCAGATAATATTATCTATTGCAATTTAATTGCAATATATATAGTTTGCACTATTTTATAATGTTATATGTTATAACATTATCTGATAATGATTCAATATTTTTATCTGCAAAGGCTAAAGATAACATTATCTGATAATGTTCTATATTGATTTATATGTTAGAATTTTATCTATAGACATGATAAAGTTATCTTTTATCCACTTTCACACATGATAAAGTTATCTATTTTCATTTAGATTGTGTTAATTATTGAATTTTTGTTTTTTTATCCTTATTTGAATTTGGTTTACAATTTTTTATTGTTTATCAATTTTTTGTTGATTGTTAATTAGTTTCAACAAGAAATTTCAGAAAAGTACAAAATTATGTTGAAAAATAAAAAAATTAAAAAAGATTAAAAAAGCCAAAACGTGGTCTATTTTGACATATTTTTAGTTTGTGGTGAATTTGTTTTAGTTTATGGACATAATTTTATATTTTTTAGATTCTTTCATCGAGACGAACCAACAAATCTTAACAAATTGATGAAAATATAACTAATACAAAAACAATAATTGAATAAAGACAAAAAAATCACTTACTTTTTGTCTTTACTGATTTGCTTTTAGTATTTGAATATAATTTTTCACTTTTTAGATTCGTTTCATCGAAATGAGCCAACAAACCCCCCAAATTGAGCAAATAAAACAAGTACAAAAAAATTGAATAAAGACAAAAATTTGTTTTATTTTTCGTATTTGAATATAATTTTTCACTTTTTAGATTCGTTTCATCGAAATGAGCCAACAAACCCCCCAAATTGAGCAAATAAAACAAGTAAAAAAAATTGAATAAAGACAAAAAATTATCTTATTTTTCGTATTTAATAAACATTTTTTAGTTTTTATATATAATTTTATAATTTTTAGATTTTTTTTCATCAAGACAATCAACAAACACCAAAAAATGATGAAAATATAAGAAATACAAAAAATAATTGAATAAATATTAAAAAATGACTTATTTTTCTTGTTTAGTAATTTTTTTATTTTTGAACATAATTTTATATTTTTTAAATTTCTTTCATCGAAACGAACCCATAAATCCCGAAAAATTGATGAAAATATAACAAATATAAAAATAGTTTAAATAAAGACAAAAAAATAACTTATTTTCTGTCTTTAGTAAATGTTTTTTTAATTTTTAGATATACTTTTATACTTTTTAGATTCCTTTTATCGATATGAACTAACAAACCCCAAAAAATTGAAAAAGATATAAAAAATACAAAAACAATTTGAATAAATGCAAAAAATAATAATTTAGATAATTTAGGCCAAATAGTTAAAATTAACGTATTTGGTGCAAGGGCATTTTTGAAATCAATGTACTAAAAGGACTCCTCTCTCTAGTTTACTATAAGATCCCATAAATTAGTTGCATTAGAAGTTTCTTATTTTGGCCCACATTCTAAAACACACTTGCCAAAACATAAGATTTAAAACTTATTAGAGTTTTGGCCCCTACAATCAATTTTGGATCTATTCAAACAGGTCCCTATAGATGGAAAAAGACAAAGGAGGGATAAAAGAAGAATACGATTTCTCTGCAGTTCACGAACTGCACCGTTAGATAATAAAAAGTAGTTCATTCTCAATTATTCATCACAAAAATCAATGGTTCCAATTTATTAAACATTCTTACCGGAATTTCTTTAATAAATTTAAACTATTAAAAATACTTTTAGTCGACTGATCCAAATGTTAACCGGAGAGAAGCAAAATACATAAAATAACCCTTCTTACTCCATCCAATTACCAGACTGATTTTTTTTTTTTTGGTTCTATCCCATTTTTTCCCTTTGTATCATGACAAGAGAATTTGATTTAACCCTAAGTAATCCAAGAACACATAATTTTAATCTAATCTTAGTGAGAATAAAGTACGATAATAATTGTAGGATTAACTTTTAATAATCTTATCTTTCCCCTACTTTCTAAAGTAGACAAAGAAAATCGTTGTTATTATTTTGAATAATGCAAGGTGTCTCGAGCCAACTAGTGCATTGCATGCATTAATTCTTTCAATCTCTCTATAGCCATTTCACGCGCATAAAATATGAGGATGAGATAACCTAAAGAATTACTTATAAGAATAATCGAATTTAAAATCTAAGGAAGAAGCAAATCAAACCTCAAATCTTTACCACCAGATTTATTTCTTAGATAAAATAAAAAAAAATATAGTACAGATTGTTATGACTAATAGGGCACATGCAAATTGGTAGCAGGGTGTTTTAGAATGTAGCCTTAACTTGAAAAGAAATAGAGATAGGCCCTCTCTGTAGAACTATGGCATTGGATGAAGTGGATGTTCATTACCTAAAGTGGAGCTACAAGTTTTACTGCCCTTCCTTCTCCTTGATTTCTGACAACTATAAAAACCGACCCTGAGGTTTTTAAAATTACATTGACCTTTCTTCTATTTTAGGTGTCGGTCGCAAATCCTTCACGCGTTAGTTAGGTGACAAAAATGGATGATGTTAACAAAAAAGACACTTATTAAGCGCCTGTTTTTCCCTCCTCGCAAATCTATTATTCCCAACTTCTATTTCACTCTCTTTCTCTTCAGTAAAATATCACAACGAGTTTATTTTTATTTTTTTTGTCTTATTATACTTTTATATATAATATTTTTTTTTGTTAAGTTAGTGTAACACATGTTTATTTAAATAAATAAATAAATATTAATAAAACACAATAGCCACCAATCTATATCCACTTAAAACAATACTACTAAAATACCAAAATTTACTTATGTTTATATAGTTTTTTTTTTTCTCTTTTCTCTCGTGGTATCTACTACACATTTCATCGTAATTGGGCCTAACTTCAGGTGCTTTGACTCTTTTTTTTTTTTGTTAAATCTAAATTTATATCGATCTTCGTCTCTCAAGTATTTCTGAAAAAAAAATATAATCGACTAGCAAAAAATAGTAAGGAAAAAAAAAAAGCAAATTAAGAAGACATTTTTTAATTGGGTGAATTACACTGACTTCCCCTGAGGTTTACAAAAAGTACAATGCCCTCCCTAAAATTTCTGACCTGCTTCTTAACATGATCATGCCATTAATTATTGCAATTTTTTTGCTATTTCAAAAAAAATTATAATTAGTTACAAAAGCTTTTATTTTCAATATTCGATTTTGAGTAACAAGATGAAGCCAAATGCTAGTATTCTTCGGTTAGTTTATGTTGTATCACTTCAATTTTTATTATAAATATATTTAGTATTAAAATAGTAAGAAACTTACTTCATGAGCTATCAGTTATTTTCGTACAAGAAAAATTTAATGACAAATAAACTTATATTTCTGAATATTAGAGAAGTTTCCCTCGGTAGGTAAGGACAATAAAATATAATGATTGTTCTCTCTCTTTTTTTTTAATTTATGAAAACACAAAAGAATATTCAAAAATATTATCAGTTTTGTTTAAGGCAAAATCCAACTCCAGAGTCACCAACTCTAGAGGCACATTGAAACATAATATGGCTTAATTTTAGATGGATATTCATTAGTTTTATAGCAAATCTTGTAGTTTACTAAAAACAAAAATTTTAATTTAAGATTTGTTTTCAAATATTTAGAGAGAAAATAATTAAAAAGAAAGAGCACTAAAAAAAGAATAAGAAAAAAATAAATTAGATTACCTTCATCTAACATTGTTTAAATTACTGAAAACTTAATTATTAATAAAGATATTATTAAGATTTTATAAAATCAAAAGACTTGTTATAAAGTCATTAATATAAATAAAAAATATATTTTAGTTTGAAAAAGTGGTATACTAATTAAACAGGAAAGGTCAATGCAATTAGATAGAGAATTTTTTGAAGTGTAGTTCGGTAAAATTACATCTGCCATTAATAGTGTGACCTTGACAAATCTAACAGGATGATCAGTTCAATTTCGAAAACCTCAAAAGAAGTTTCAGTAGTTACTAGATACTTCAGAAGGAGAGGTAAGTGAAATTTACCGCTAAATTCAAAACTATACGGACACAACAGGAAGTTACACTATAGTTTTTTCAAATCCACAAATTAGATGACTCATAACCCTAGTGGATTGGCTTAGTGGAAGGTGACTAGGTGCTTGCTTTCTAAGGTCACGTTGTCGAATTCCATCAGAACCAATCATTAGAGGCCATTGAAGATTTGTTCAGTCGTTAATCTCAAAATTCTAAAAACTAGATGATATTAGATTGAGAATAATCGGATACGTCGATTATGAAAAAAAATTATACGACTAGTAGATATGGACAAGTCCAAGTAGGTGACATGCAATCATTTTTGGAATCACAAATTAATCATAACCCAAGAAAGGCCCAATTCTGGGCCTAATGGAAGTTGGCCCAGAACTTGCTCCTTATTTAGCTGCCACGTGTGTGGGCATTATGTGTTGAGGTCGGCTAATTATAGGTTCCAAGCAACAAAGTAACTTAACTGTCAAAATCTCTTTTACCAAAAATAACCAAAGAATGCCGCTCTCTCTCTCTCTCTCTCTCGAGCCTCTCTGTCTTTTTTCCCCTCCCATTCCTCAATTCAAGCAATCCATGTCGGATTCTGAATCAGTCCAAAGTAAGCCAAAAAAATACCCATTCTTATTCCCAATCTGTGTCACCATTGTAAACTTTTTGTAGCCCCTATAGACATCAAATTTTGACAAATAAGGCAAATTAGCAAGAGACAGAGACAGAGGGAGACAGAAAGGTTAATATCGTTGGTTTCCTTTTCATTCCTTTTTAATTTGCACAGTCTCTTGCCATGGGAAGGAAACTTGTTACGGGCGAGAATCAACCAATCCATCCTATCCTATCATTATCATTGCTCATTGCGTGTATGGCAGCTATAGTTGCTTTAATTTCATCTTTATGTGCATCTCGAAAAAAACCAACGCCAACAAATTCTTCTCCAGAAAAATCAACGAAAGATGTCGATGTCGTTACACCATCACCAAATGAGGAGGCAACAACAATCGAAGCAACAATGGAACCACCATCTGCGGCAATAATATTAGAATCAGAAGATATAAAAGAACCACAACAGCTACTGCCACCTCCACCGGGTATGGCCAACTTGAGAGGTACTGCAACTTCTTATAATCACTATAGGTCGAGCTCATCAGTATCATCAGAGAGGAAATTGTTGTCAAGCATGAGCGTGCGGGTGCAACGAGCAGGTGGGATGAGACAACAATCCAAGAGGGAGGAATCATCATCATCATCATCACATGACAAAAAGAACGACAAGAAAATGAAGCACGAAGACTCGATTTGGAAGAAGACTATTATTTTGGGCGAGAAGTGTAGAGTCCCGGATGATGATGACGATACGCTTATTTACGATGAGAATGGTAACAGGATCTCAACTTATCACCCAAAGAACCCTAATTCCTTGCCAGTTTCTCGACAGACATCATTTATTGATCCAGATGCAATCCCAAGTTCAACAGGACAAAAGTAGGAAATTAAAGAGGAGAAAAGGGTACAGAGAAGATTGGATTTTCTTTTCTTTTTTTTTCATGAATTTCATCAAACAAAATAACGATGTGCAATAATCAATAATAACTTCAGAGCTTGTGAGTGAGTTTGTGATATAGAATTATTTTCACCGTTGAAAGACAAATCTTTCACCCGTTCATATATATGCTTGCGATATATACTTTTCTTGGTTTCTTCTTGAACAATAATCAAACATTATTATTTGGAAATGATTCATCAAATGCTTACCCAAACAAGTTCACTAGAGGTCAGGGCACGCGTGATGTACTACACCTGCTGGGTATGGTTATGCAATTGGTATATAAATTTGGTGAATGCTACCCAAACAAGTTCACTAGAGGTCAGGACATACGTGATTTGTGTACAAGTCGAGTATTATTAAATATGCGTGTATGAGTTTTGATAGTTGATTAACTCAATTCATAACCTCTTCTATTTGATGATTGTTAATGTTAGTGTTAATGAATAGACAAAATGAATAGGCCCAATTTGGGCTATGGTATTTATTTATTTATATTTATTTAATTTTTTTTATTTGTTATATTTTCATCAATTTTTTTATGTTTATTGGGTCGTCTCGACGAAAAAAATCTAAAAAGTACAAAATTATACCCAAAACTAAAAAAAGTTCACTAAAAACGGACTCTATTTTGATTTATTTTTCATCTTTTCTGTACTTCTCTTAATTTTTTGAGATAATTTTGTACGTTTTAGATTCATTTCGTCGAGACGAACCAATAAACATCAAAAAACCGGTGCAAAATAAAAAATTAAAAAAATCAAATAAGAAAAAATAATTCAATAATTACCACAGTCCAAATATAGACACTATTGAAAAGAAGAAAATTGAAAAAGAGGAAGAGAAGCATTATGAAGGATATGCCTAATAATTTTTTTCAATTACAGTAGTATAAACTCCACAAAATATTTAAGGATGAAGTATTGTTTGTTAACTCCTAATCGAAAAATGAAGATAGACATTATTTACGTGAGGCAGTAGTGTCGGCCCCAATATTTGGGTTACCTAAGTCCGACCTCAACTTATTTTTTTTGACATTTGGGCTGGAGATTACACTTGTACCGGGGGATTGCCCGAGCCCGGGGGCTTGCAGGGCTTATTCCGGGGCCGGCTCTGACGTGAGGATAAGTGTTCAATACAAAATCATTGTGTTTTAATTTATTGCTGCAGTTTTTTCCCTTCCTTTTGAAGCAGATATTTAGGGTGGTTTTTTTTTTTTCCAAGCTCTTTTAACAGGCAATTTTGTTTCTGCATGAGGATAAGTAATTTAAAGTTAAAACTATTATTTTTTTTCAGATATTTTTACTTCCTTTTGAAGCACATGGTGCAGTGTGAATGTTTATACTCTTTCAACATGCAAGTTTAATTTACCGAATGCATTATCAATTTAATAGTATGCTTCCCATTATTATTTTTATTCAATTTAAGAAGTCAATGAATATTTCAAGGACAAATGAACATGAAATTAAGTACGTGTCATTCTTGTATTAACAAGAATTCTGCACAACATGTCACATTTTGGTACTACTCTGTGATCAGTTTGTGCGCGGTGTAACTGCACCACAATAGGAACTGCCACTATTTGGTTCTAAACAACAAAATGAGGAAGAATGGATAATTCAAACCTCACAGAGTTTCGTAATGATGTGTCAAGTATTGATAAAAGCGATATGGGGCTGAATATTCTTTAGGTTTTCATTAATCTTCCACGGCATAATACAAGCATTATATAAGAAAGGATTACAACTAATTAGGAAGGGATTGGTTTGGAAAGAGAATAATTCGCCTACAATTATGGAAGGAATTGGTTTGGAAGGAAAATAGTTCTCCTACAATTATGGGATTGAGTAGTGATCCTAAGTGATTGGTTGCCGTGTAGAATCTGTGGAGATCTTTGACTGCTAATACTCCCCCTCAAGATGGAGCATGGAGAGACGTAATGCCCAGCTTGGACGTCAAAATGCGAAATTGTGCGACTCCTAAGGCCTTAGTGAAAATATCCGCTAACTGGTCAGCGGAGGCAATGTGACGAAGCTGAAGAAGGCCTTGTTGTACCCGTTCACGAATGAGGTGACAGTCTATTTCAATGTGTTTGGAGCGCTCATGAAAGACTGGATTCCGTGCAATATGCAAAGCAGCTTGGTTGTCACAATAGAGTGTGATTGGCGAGGATAGAGGGACTGCTAAATCATTGAGCAATGCTCGAAGCCACAATAACTCGCAAGTGGTGGAAGCCATGGCCCGATATTCGGCTTCGGCAGAGGAGCGGGAGACAATGCTTTGCTTTTTAGTACGCCAAGAAACCGGACTGCCACCAAGAGTAATAAAATAACCAGTAGTTGAGTGACGAGTCATTGGGCAACTAGCCTAATCCGAGTCAGTATAACCGTTGACCGTTAGGTCTGAACTAGAAGGAAACAGTAAACCATGTGAGAGAGAGCCCTTGAGGTAGCGAAGGAGACGAGTGGCAGCATCCAAGTGAGGGACCCGAGGGGTGTGCATGAACTGGCTGAGCAAATTGACGGCAAAAGTGATGTCGGGGCGAGAAATAGTGAGGTATATGAGGCGACCAATGAGTCTGCGGTATGAACTCGGATTGGAGAGGGGGTCACCAGAATCAGCAGAGAGCTTGAGATGTTGCTCCATTGGAGAAGAGGCGGGGCGACAACCTGATTGCTCGGCATCCGTAAGGATGTCAAGAATGTATTTGCGTTGATTAATAAAAATTCCTGCAGTAGAGCGAGCCACTTCAATGCCCAAAAAATATTTGAGCTTCCCAAGATCTTTTAACGGAAAGTTATTGGATAAGAACTCTTGTAAGTGATGGATAGATTCTAAATCGTTGCCTGTAACAAGCAAATCATCAACATAAACAAGAACAACAAGTATAGTGGGACCAGTTTGCCGAGTAAATAGAGAGTGATCAGCTTGGGATTGTTTAAAACCAGCGGATAGGAGAACGGTAGACAATTTAGAGTACCAATTACGAGATGCCTGTTTGAGCCCATAAAGTGACTTTTGCAAGCGGCAAACGCGCGTCTCCCCCTGTCCGCCATATCCCGGAGGAAGGGACATATAAACATCCTCCTCGAGGTCGCCGTGTAAGAAGGCATTGTTAACATCGAGTTGGTGTAAATGCCAGTGACGAGTGGCCGCGATAGCAAGAACACAACGGACAGTGACCAACTTTGCTACAGGCGCAAAGGTGTCATGATAGTCCAAACCCTCTACTTGAGTATAACCTTTGGCCACTAAGCGAGCTTTGTATCGTTATACGGATCCATCTGCCTTTAAATTTGTTTTAAAAACCCATTTACAGCCGATCGATGTTTTGCCAGGGGGAAGAGAAGTAAGAACCCAAGTTTTATTTTGTTCAAGTGCATTGATTTCCTTAGAAATGGCATCACGCCAGTTGAGCATGTTTAACGGCTTGACTATAGGAAGTAGGGTCATGAGAGTTAGATAAAGCCGATATAAAAGCAAAATGAGACGGGAAAAAGTGTGAGTAAGAAATGAAATGATGAAGTGGATGGACCGTACCTGAAGACTGAGAGGAAGCGGGGGTGGAAGCAGTTGTGGCAGAAGGAAGAGTAGGGCAGATGTAGTCCCTAAGATAGCCCGAGGGGCGATGGTGTCGGGATGGCCGAGAGGTGACGGGCGAGGATGGCTGGCCCGAAGAGTCGGGGATGATGGGAGTGGTGTTCATTGGGGAGAGACTGGAAGTTGGAGGTTCGGTGGATGGTGGGGTGGGGTTGGTTTGATCAGGAGGAGGATTTGGGGCGTGGTGGAGTAGATTAGGAGTATTGTGGTTGGGTAGATTAGGAGTATTGTGGGTAGGGAGATCAAGGGTACTTAAAGGTTCAGCGGGATATAAGTTGGTTAGGCTAGGTGCTGGGTTGGTGGGGGGGTGGGATATGGTGGGGGTTTTGGGAATCAAAAGGGAAAATATTCTCAAAAAAAGTAATGTCCCGAGAGATAAAAAACGTGTTCGTGTCGAGATTAAAAAGCCGGTATCCACTGTGGCGGGGAGGGTATCCCAAAAACACACAAGGGACACCGCGAGGTTGGAACTTGTCACGACCGACACGAGATGTTTGTGCATAGCACAAGCATCCAAAAACACGTAAGAATTTGTAGTTGGGAGTTCTACGAAAAAGACATTCATAAGGGGAGACATTTTTTAAATTTTTTGAGGGGGTGCGGTTAATGAGATAAACGGCAGTTAAGATACATTCGCCCCAAAACTTGATAGGAAGGTGGGCTTGAAAACGTAAGCATCGGGCCACATTTAATATGTGACGATGTTTGCGTTCGGCAACATCATTTTGCTGAGGGGTATCAACACAGGTTAATTCTTGTAAAATTCCATTATCATGAAACAATTTTTGAACCGGACGAGATAAAAATTCTTGGGCATTGTCTGAACGAAAAGATTGAACTTTGGTATTAAAATGAGTTTTGACCATGTTAAAAAAAAATTGGATCTTGGAAAGAGCATCCGATTTGTAACGCAACAGATACACCCAAGTAGTACGTGTGCAATCATCCACGATCGTAAGAAAATAACGAGCCCCACAAGTTGAAAAAGTATGATAGCCACCCCAAATGTCAACAAAGATACGAGCAAAAGGAACAGTACTTTTATTGGGAATTAAAGAAAAAGGTAGTCTCGTGTGCTTGCCACGCAGACATGCATCACAAGGAGAAATATTGGTAGTGCGGCTAATAAAAGAAGGAGGTAAACTAGTGGGTGCTGGGTGACCTAATCTTCGGTGCCAGAGGGTGGGGTCATTAGATGGGGTTGCAAGTACGGTGGAGGACGAGGTGCGGAAGTAGTATAAGCCATTGCGTGCCTCACCCGCTCCAATCACAGTCTTCGATTTGAGGTCCTGAAAAAGACAGAAAGTGGAAAAAAAAACAATGCACTTAAGATCACGGGATAATTGTTGCACAGATATTAAATTGAAGCGAAAACTGGGAACATGCGAGACATTAAATAGAGTGATGGAGGGGGTAACAATTATATCTCCTGTATGGGAGACATCATGAGTAGAGCCAGAGGCGGACCGAACTGGCAAAATCTTATCGGTAGCTGTATAGGAGTTAAAAAAAGATAGATGAGGTGTCATGTGAGATGATGGCCCACTATCAATAATCCATTCGTTTAAAGGAAAATCTGTATTACCAGTGAAAAAGGCAGACGGATTATCGTAAAAAACATTAGCTGGAGAGGCCTCGGACTGGGCTGCATAATTGGACCGACCAGAAGATTGGTTGGAAAGACGATTGAAAAACCAATCCGGGTATCCGATTAGTTTAAAACAACCTGATTTATAGTGTCCCTTACGGTCGCAATGAGTACAAAAAGGATTTGGGTCTTTGTCGGGGCGGCTTGATGAGTCAAGTTGCTCGGTATTTTGTGGCTGGCGGGGCGGGTTTGCCCGTGCAAGAGGTTGTTGCCGATTTGGTTGCTGTTGTCTGGGCTGGGATCCGGCATAAAAGGGCTGTTGAGGTTGGGCCGGGGAGTGGTTTGCTGAAGAAGGACGTTGCCCTTGATGATGGCGCTGCTGCCCGCCATTGGGTTTGGGACGATTGTGCTGTGCTTGGTAGTTGTGACTCAGCATTGCTGAATCTTCTTGTGCGGGTTGGATAGCGGTGACTGGTTGTGAAAGCTTGGTTTGTTCTTCCGAGATTAATAAGCCATAGACCTTCCCAATGTCGGGAAGAGGATCCATGGCAAGGATTTGAGTGCGAAGAACAAAGTAGGGTTCATTGAGGCCCATCAAGAGTTGATAGACCCGTTCGTGTGAAACCCTTTTTTGCCATGCAGCAGCGGTGTCACACGTGCAGTTGTTGCATGTGCAGGCTGGAAGAGGGGTGATTCCATCAAGTTGGTCCCAAAGGGTTTTGAAGGTGCTGTAATAGTTGGTGATGTCGGAATGGAGAAAATAAGGGGAAGAGAGATCATAAATAAGTTTCTGAATCTTTTCTTGAGCCTCAACCATGTCAGTAAAAATAAGTTTGAGGCTGAAGCTATCTAGTTCTTCCAGTTTTGTGGTGGGTTTAATTTTTTGTGGGAGGTAGAGTAAGAGAACGTAAACCACGCTCTGATACCATGATAAAAGCGATATGGGGCTGAATATGCTTTAGGTTTTCATTAATCTTCCACAGCATAATACAAGCATTATATAAGAAAGGATTATACTTAAAGTTTCGTAATGATGTGTCAAGTATGGAAGTGAGAGTGCTTCAAGTTTGCACATCAATACTTAAAGTTGATGGTGCCAAAAACTGATAAAGTATCATGCACTCCTGCCTTGACTCCTACAAATAAGTCTGGTGGCCAGATGTAATTTTTCAACCAAAAACACTTCGACAATTAGGTCATAAATTAGAAATCACTTGTAGGCAGAAAAGTATTGGTTGTGTATAAAAAATGTACATAGTCTCATGGCCGGAGATGACCTTTAATGGGTTGGGGAATGGACTTTCAAGCGGACTCATGGCTGTTGATAACGCCTCCATTCTCATGCCTGGCTAGCTGGTCAGTCGATCAGTCATTCATTCAAATGAGCAGTTTCTGATGTCACAGATTTGGATACTGACTGTTGATCGATTGTTTACTATTAGAGTTAATCTAGTCTCATCAATTGTCTCCCATTCTCAAGTTAGGGAGGAAACTCAGGCGTAGGAATAATTTCCTCAAAATCCAAGAAGCGGCGGTTACTTTGGCATTAAATTCACATCCCCTCACTATTTACTTCCATCGCCATATCTTTCATGTGTCATGATCCTCCACCACTTTGGAAAGGACGCTCCCACATCTAGCAATTACCCGTGTGTGCACTTTCATCACGCTGATGTGACATCATCCTCGTCGTTCATGCTTCCTCATGTTCAATGGTCAGGATTGACCCTGCCTTTTCACTTTCCTCTCCCCTTTGCGAGAATGCATTTTTAAAAGATTTTTCAAACTCCTTCCACACCTAAATCAATTTCTAACCCGTTATGAATGCCTAAAGCCTTACTCTTCCATTACCCTTTTTTGTTTATCCCCACTGTCTGTTCAACTAATTTCATCAATTATCCATTTTAATCCTTTTACCCTAGAGCCTGCCTCTTCATCACTCGTGCATGGGACCTTTTTCGAAACGTTCCCTGCCTCCCGGTTATACTCCTACTTGCACCGGTCTTTGGAAAAGTCTCATGAGCTTTCTCCCATCAAATTTTTGACCAAGAACCCTCAATACCTAGGCATGACGAACACTATTTTTTCCCTTGCCATTATCACACAATCTCAATGCATCAAAGAAACTACAAGGCAACCCATTTACTTGGATACTAATGCTGATTCCATCTCCTTCATAAGATTCTCAGAGGAAGACGTTCTCAACGTGAATCCCATCTCTATGGCTGGTCCCTTTGCTAACCCAAGAAGACAACTCTTTAGTGCCAAGAACGTCATTTTCGTGCTGACAAACTAAGACTTGAAGACGTTCAGGCTCAACTATTCAATCCCTACTTCTATTCATTAAGGACACCTAACGTCGACGGGAGGCTTGTACATATGTTGGGGGTGAACTCTATTTCTCCGAGAGCAACTTTCAGTGCAGATTGTGTCTCCCTTTTCACCATCTAATTAGGAAAATCCTTCACTATCTCAACCTGGCACCCATCCAGCTAATGCTGAATGCTCGGAGGTTGTTGATTTCTATGATTGTTCTTCGTCATCAGGCAAGTGACGGAGAGAAAGCCCTAACTATTGGGGAGTTCTTTTACTGCTGTTCCCAAAAGAATCCAAAGGCTAGCTAGATTAGTGGTACTTTCAGTCTCGCCGGCTTGGGGGGGGGGGGGGGGGGGGGCGCAAACGAATTACCAAGATTCCTTCTTCCAACCAACTAAAATTAAAGGACAAGCACTTGTTCACAGGGGCAACGATTGAGAATTTGGCACGAAAAAGATCCTCCTCGAGCAACCGACCAGAGTGACTCGCCTGTGCGGTGACCCTACCTAGTTTGCTATCTTTGTCATTCCTGCTATCTCCCCAGCAGTGGAAGCTTTTGTGAACAAACTATGGGAGAAGAGCCCTTACTAGTGTTCTGCTCTAATGACTATAGTGTTTCTTCATGCCTTCTCTCTGGGTCTCAACACCAATGGTACGCACTTGATTTGTCGTGTGTACCGCTACACTCATTTCTAACCTTCTAACTTATTCTTTGCTCTTGCCTCCAGCCTCAAGTGGAACTCCCAAAAGGAAAAAAACTCCCTAGAGGTGGCACGTGGACCCTAAAGTGGCCAAGAAGCAGAAGTTTGGGAATCACTTAGCGAAAGAACCCAAAGTGGTTGTGGTCAATCTGGAGAAAGATAAAGATACGAGACAGGAAAAGGAGAGAGAAAAGAGAACGAAAGAGAGGAGAGAGAGAAAGGGAGGAAGGGAGAAAGAGGAGGCTACTCCACCTTTACATTGTCTTAGAAAAAATGAGAACTGGATAAGTTTCATGGCATTATCAAAGCAGAAAAGTTTAATATTTTTGAAATTTTGGATTTGAATCATTTTTAGAAAAATTATAATAGAATTGTTTGAGCTCAAATCGATTTTTTCATAAGAAATAATAAAGTAAAAGAAAAAAATCATCTACAAAAATAATAAAGTAGCGTGATCCCCCCATGGTGAGAGTGAGGGAGGGGCCCCAAATATCAGAATGGATGAGATCAAATTGTGCAAGAGAAATATACTCACTTTTATTAAACGATAATACAGGTTGATTGACAAGTTGACAAGATAAACAATCTAAAGTATCAGGACAAAGTTTCTTCAGATAAAAATTTAGAAATAGTCTGGTCAAGAGTTGAGAAAGGGGTGCGATGTAGTAGAGATGCACGCACTAGCTCAAAATAAGATGTGAAAGCCATGAGAAACTGAACTAAACATTGTTGGTCACGATAAGTAGTAAATAAGGCAGCATCCTCAGTGTGGGTCCATATAGGTTCTGAGAGAGCGAGCTGACCCCAAACAAAATATATTTGAGAAAGAAAGTCGTTAATAGATTGACCTGATCACTCTTGCCGGATACAGTGAAGGTGATTCTAAAGTTGAAATTGATAAGAAAAACTAGGAGTCTGATAGCGGTCTTTCAAAAAAATCTCATATGTCTTTGGCAGGGGTAGAGATAACTCAAGCTAAAATCGACCAAATTGCAAGCTAATAGAGGTAGCAAATGTATTTTGAAACCAAGTAATAATCTGATAATTTTTACTGTCCCAATCCTCCAAGCGGTCGAAAAATGTGGCAGTAGTGTCAATGGTAACTTTGATGGGCTTGCTCACATCCCCAGTGAGTTTCTTGCCTTTGAGAAAGCCCAACACGGCTTGTGCCCATACGAAACAGTTGGATCCATCAAAAATAACATAAATAGGATGGTGGGAATCGTCTGAACAATCCATGAAGCAATAGAAGTAAGATATATGTAGAAACAGGAAAAACTTAGGTTACGAGAAATAGGAAAAACTGAGGGTACAAGTAAATGCAGGTGGGTCAGAATTGTGAAAAAACCGAGCAGAACCAGTCAAAGGTGCAGTTTCGGGTTGAATCAGGGTGGGGAGACTTGGAACTAGACTAAGCCAGGAAGAATCGGGTGGATCAAGTATGCGCGGAACCAACCATGTAGGGCTAACGCAAGCAGGGCATTAGCGGCTTAGGTGGCTTAAAAGGCTTGCGCAGCTAAGATGGGTGGCTTAGGCAGCTAGGGCTAGCGTGGCACTAATGGGGCGCTGCCGTAGGTGCGTGTGACAGTTGCTAGGGCTGACGTAAGCGTGCGTGTAGGCATGTGGGTTGGCGGTGGCAGAAACAATGACGCGTCGAGCACTATGGCGGCATCTGAAGGCTTGTCTGAGGAGGTGACTGGTTGTGTTGGAACCGTATGCAGATTCCAAGCACGATGGTGGGATGGGATTTCCAGTGGCGGATTTGAGATATGACCAGTGGCGAAGCAAAGAAGAAGGGAAAAGAAAAAGAGGACCAGAAAAAAAAAAAAAAAAAAAGAAGTGATGTTCTGATCAAGGTAGAACCTTCGGCCCCGATACCATGTTAAATGAGTTGAGAGAGAAATAATAAACTCTGTATACTATTGTGTTTATTAATCCATGTACAAACTCCTTTATATAGGAGATAGATGATAAGGATAAACATCATATATAGAGATAAACATGAACCTAATTACCTAATTATAATCCTAAACTAACTAAGATACACATATATATTAAACACTTTTCACCTTACTACCAAAAGATTGGGAAAAAAGGCCAAGACTTTCAAAACATTATATTTTGTGGTTGTAGTAATATAATTTTTAAAGTTTTACAGGTCATATTCCTGAGTTTTTCAGGATTTTTTATTTTTGCATTTCACATGTAAGGATTTTAAACCCAAAAGAATTTGTAGAAAAAAACTTTTTTTTTGGGTGGGGGGTTAAGCTTTAAATGACTATCACCTTGCAAAAAACATTGCAAGTGCAAGTCATATATGGATCCGGTGCAAGTCATAATAAGCCCAAAGAAATTGAAAAAAGAGGGGGAAAAAAAAACTTTGTGGGTGAAGCTTTATCGTCTTGCAAATAACATGTGAAATGCAAGTCATCTATGGGAGGGTTTACAAGTCCAATACGTGCGGAACTCATTTACATAAGCAAGTTGACCAATTACACTTGTTTGAGAGCACCACACATACAATGCACGTGTTGTTGACTAATGAAAAAGTCTATCGTATTCGAAATTTGATCAAGAATTTTTTTAAAAATTCAAAATTAATAGTAATTATTTACTTGTATTTATGGTCTAATTAATATAAGTAAATCATGATCATTAATTTTGAATTCAAACAAATTTTCTTTGTCTAATTTCTAAGACCGTAGAGTTTTTCAACATCTTTAAAAAATAAAGGGTGTTATTACACAAAGCTCGTGCTGGAGCAGAGATAAAAAAGAGAATATCAAGTATTTTGCCTTCATGACTTACATTCTAAGTAAAATTAATTTGTAATTAAAGATATAATTGACTAGCACTCTCAACTTAATTGATTTCCACCACAAATTGTTCAATTTTAGCACACTTTTAAATTATCAATAAAAGATCTATCTTTCCACATAAATGACTTGTACATCGAGAATAGCTATTTAGCACTCTCAACTTAACTGACTTATATTTTCCGGGAAAGTTATATGAGAATGTTGTTCTGAAAAAAAGTGAAGTAAAAAAAATTTAGTTTGGTGTGTGTGTTCATTTCACAAAGAAATCTTGTAGAAAAATAAAAATTTACTTGTTCATTTGTCAATAAAAAAATATAGTGAAAACTTTTTTTTTTTGAATTCAATAGTTCGTTGTAAACAAAATTAATTTTGAGAGTATATATTTTTAAAATTTATTCTTTCAACCATCATGAAACTTTTTTACAAAAATCAAAATATTGTCATGTAAGTTCAAAATCAAGAAATAAAAAAGGATGTATTTTCATTCCACCAAATTAAACAAATAACAAGATAAACATACATTTTCATTCTACTAACAAAACTAACGAGTAACGAGAGAAATAATATGTATTTAATATATTAAATATGTATATCATATATTAATATAATATATTAGATATGTATATAAAATATTAGATATACTTGGAATGTATATAATATATTAAATACATAAGACTAATATACGTAAAAAATATAATATGTTAAATATGTATAATATATTATATCATGTAAAAAAATAAAGGTATGATATACCCTAAAACACATATATAATTATTATACCGTTTAATTTAAAAAAAATTGGGCATAATCTTATACATTTATAGAATTATTTGTCAAGACGAACTAATAAATTACAAAAAATTGATGCAAAACAAAAAAATTTAAATAAGTAACACTTCTAAATAGAAATCTTAAGATTTTTTTCGCAATGCATAATTCTATAAATTTGACAAGACATAATTTGGAGAAAAATAAATCTTAATAAAGAAAATTCAAGTGTGGAATCCGCTATTTTTTTGGTAACTAAAACCAAAAAATTAGTTTTCCCACCATTTTTTTTGGTGACACTTCTTTAAATTATCTACACCATAGTCGCCCATCTCAAGATAAATAAATTTATCCTTAAACATCATTGAATGACTCCCTCAACCTAATTGACTTGGGCCACGTGAATACATAATACAGAAGGAGGTCAAGCACGTTCAATAATGCTCATGACGACGCCTTTGATATTTTGATGAAGTGTTTTTTTCCTTGTTCCGGTCATTCTAAAGATGGAATTGGGATGATTGCGCACATCAGGGCATTTTATGCGCCACCGAAAATTGTTTGGTCAGCAAATGAGTATTTGAGGAGTATTTTGAGCACCAAAACAAGCAAATGGCTATTCGGACAGTATTTTGCGTGCCAAAAAGACATCGTTTTGACTCGTTTTGGCTCGTAATATGCTTTGCTATGCACAATGCACAGTAGGGGCCCTTGTTCCCCTAAACATGGTACCAAGAAAATGCAAATACAAGTAAATCTCTTCTATTAAAGATGAGTCATTTTCAAATTTTTTCCCTCCTGATTTTTATTCAGTATTATTTCTGTCGCTTGATTTTTGTTAGTGAATTAATTTTGTTGCTTCTATTACTTGTGTATTTAGTGATGAATTGATTTCGTTGACATAGGGCATGAAAATTGGAGGCCCATAAACACAGAGAAGCAATTTCTTGGTCATGATTATCTTGAAATCTTGCATATGGGGGTTTTGCATCCATATCAGCCTCTCTTAAGCTCGTCCTTCTCTATTTAGAGAAATTATTCTTCCACGTATGTTCAACATCAGCCCCTCTAGATGTCTTTCCTATTTTTTAAATATTATAGTGACTTTTTATATTTGACGAGTTATTGTAGACTCCCTATTTAGTGAATACAAAATTGAAAATGGTCATTATTCATTTTATATAGAGAGGCTAATGCATAAGACATTAGAAAATGCGGCTCTCAAAAGTAGAAAAGTAAGAATTTCTACTTAATTTGATCGAAAAAATAGAAAAATTGATATGGATGCTCTAAGGACAAGAAAGTCATATATATATTTTTTAGATAATTTTAATATTAGGGTAAATTTCACCGACCTCGAATGTGGTATAGGATAAATACAAAAATTTCTCTTGTGATTTCTAAATTAAATTGCACTGACCTCCTCTTTACTACGAGTTATAATTTCATATGGACCCGGCCAGCTATTAAGAACCGCGAAAGAAGATGAAAAAAGTGACAAGACATAGTACAACTTTTTAGAGATATAAACGTTCAATATCTACAATATTTAGGAATAAGGCAATGGCGACGAATTTACTGTTGTTAAATAAAACAATATTTTCAAACTTTTTGTTTTTAGTAATTTTTTAGGAAGTTTTGATTAATGATTTTTTAGTTTCTAAATTTCTTTTGTCAAACCTAACGAATAATTAACAACGAATGACACGAATCTAATGAAAACTTCAAAAAATAGTAAAAAAAAAAATGACAATAGTATTGAAAATTCATTTTCAAAGGGCCACTTATTTTATTATTAGTAGTTACTTATAAAAAATAAATACGGCAATACAAACCACACAAAAAATGAATAAAAGTAAAAGGGGAAAGGGGTCCAACGACCCTCATCATCGTCAGTCAATTAAATATGGTTATCCAGTGGGGGAACACGTGGTGGCAAAGTCGTACATCAATGCATGCATAGATAGAGATAGGGTTCCAAAATATCTACTCAAAACAGGGAGGCAAGGCTGGTTGCAGTTGCTTTTTATTCTATTTTTGGTTGAATGTGTCAATTATAGATTTCCAAAAATTATTGGATGCCAGTCTTTCTCAATTTGGGCTAGGACCACTCTACTTTTATAAGCTAAAAATGTTGCAACGCAATGTACATGGCGGCTTAATTGTTCGGTTAGTATTTTACACCTTAAAACGATGTTATTTTAACAAGTAGTACGTTTTGTTATGTGCAATACACAACAAGGATGTTGGAATTTTTTTTACAAAATAATCACGATATACTTAATAATCAGGAATTGGCATAAATCACTAACAATTATGAATATAACAAAATCATAATATTAGAGATTAGAGAGAGAAAAAATAACCTGTGAAATCAATGGAAGGCACAACAAATCGTTATCCTCAAGTCATATTCACCTCTCTCAATGTAGGTACTGACGGACGAATACTGCTCTAAAATACAACCCAGAATCTCACAGGATGTCTTCACGTCACACGATCGGTAGAAAACGGGAATGTCTAAGTCTTTCTCAAATTGCCCAAAATAATATAGGAAAGTAATGTGAAAAATAATCTAGAATATAGTTTCAATCTACATAAAACACTGATGGAACAACCCCTATATTTATAGGACTCCATGTGTCTTGTCACAAAAGGTCATATACTTAGAAACACTCTTTAAATTTGAATCTCATAAAATGAAAAGTCATGTCTTTTTTTTATTAAATATTAGATAATTTGAAATCATGTTATGTCCATTAATAAAAAGTTCAAATTAATTAAAAGACTTGTCTCTTGAAAAATCATTATTATTTAAATTTGTAAAACTTAAATTTCCAACAAAGGCCCCCAAGTACACATAGCTATAGGACACATAATTAGACACGTAAAACACTGATCGAATAGTTTGATACTAACCGAATAATTTTTTAGGAGTATTTTACACTCCAAAATGGTGAATATTTTATTCGTCAGAACGACGTCAATTTGGAGCACAACACAACCTGCTGCACGCAATACATAACAAGCTCCCTTATTCCTACCTGTATTCAGCCATTCCACATAAAAAGTGCTTCCGTCTGGGCATCAATGGTTATACCACTGATAAAAAGAGGAGTAATTACTCAGTGCACTAGGGACACCGTGAAGAACACCCCTCCTCACCACCATAAATCATATATCGACATCAATTTGTGGTCAGGAGGGGTGCCTGGGCCATAACCGACGATACTGTAAGGGTACTGAATAATTTTTCTAAAACGAGAAACAAGATCAATGAAATTTGACTATTTATTCAATACTCATGGTACTCCTAGCAAATTATACAGCGATATATGTTACAAGTGGAACGTCAACACGTATTTTTATTGGGGAGTCAAGATAATTTATTGGTTAAAAGTACCATGTCGCTGCCTCATGATATTCTGAAATTATTAAATGATTAGGCTGAATTTAGAATAATTTATTTTTATTAAAGACAATCAATATTATTAAATATTTCGTGATAACTGTATAATTTTTTGCTAATTTTTTTACGTTTTCTCATTCCTTTTGATGAAAAAAATCTTATAAGTATAGATCAAAATTTAAAAAAGTCTAATAAGACGATGTTAAAAATAAAAAAGATAGTAACAATTGTCATTTTCAAACTTTTTGTTTTTAGTAAATTTTTTATAACTTTTAACTATACTTTCTTAACATTTTAGATGATATTCTTGGGCACGAATAATTAATCAAGAAATTTACAAACATGATGACTATTAAAAAAAGGTTAACGGAAAAGACAATGGTATTAATAGGGACAAATTTAGGCAATGGAGGGATCATGTATTTTGCAAAATTGGGGGCATGGGGATTCAACATCGAGTTGAAATACGAAAATGTCTTAGAATATAGATGTTTTGGATACATCCGGACACAAATATATAGAACCGTTGGATGCACGTAATGCTCACAAATTATTAAGGGTATCATGTGTAACAAACGTTCCAAACAGATCTATGTCTGGATGTGTCCGAAACACATGTGTTCTTAGCATTACTTGTTGAACAATCTAATGGCGCACCGCCTGCAGTTCAATACAATAGAGAATGAGTAATGCTACACACACAAACTTAAACACAAAAATGGTTCTACAATCGTTGAATGCATGTGGAGTTCTCTTTGTATTGAGAGTTCCATGTGTATCTAACAATTCCAAAATCACTTGTGTAACATCTGTATCTTTTATGGTCTGTGTTTCTAGACTTAATGATAGAGAATTGAGGCCCACGAAAAGTTGTGCCCCCAATTGAAAAGTGGTTGAGAAGTAGTTAAGAAATAATGGAGGCAGGCACGAGGTTGAAATGGGGCATTCTTCCATACTTCTGTTCAATTTCACCGAAGGACGGTAGAACCCACCCCCCTTTTTCTTTAGTCATACTTTGACTGCTGTTTACTTTGTTACACCGACGAGTGTATATATATATAAGTGACCAAGACTGATACAATCCATGCATTTGTTAAAAATAGTCATTTGGAACTGGTTTCTGAATTTCAGATAGGGGGGAGCTTCTGAAGGCTTCTTTGTATTGGATTTAAAGGTGCGGAAATTTGATTTACTCCATTCTTTTTACCGCTAAAATCATTGTATAGCTTTATATTGCTTTTGGGTTTAGCTGATAATCTTCTTTGATTGAGCTAATATTGCTGCTTTTGGTCGTCCTCCTGGTTCTGGGTCTAGATTCTAGATTGGCTTTCTGCTGTCGTGCTATTTGGATATTAATTTGATTCTTAGCTGATTGCCCTGTAAACTATTTCCCAAACCCTTTCCAAGTATTGGGTTTTTCTTTTTCCTTTGCATACCTAGTAACAAAAGGGTTATTTGATATTCTTGCTTGAAAAGGGGCGGTTTCTTTTTAAAAAAAAACTTATTTCGTGTTTGCAGAGGATACCATAGTCAACTACAAATGTCGAAACCCTTTTTTTATGTTCTCTTTCTTGATAATCCACTTTCATCCTGCAGTGCTCAAAAGTAGCTTTCAAGTTTCAACTCATGTAATTTCCATTTGTGGGAATGTTTGGATTTTTTATTACCAAATTAATCCTTCTATGTTGTTCAACAGGTTTAAAATACTCTAAAATCACACCCTTGCTCCATCACAGCAGTAAAAATCAATGGGTCTGTCTCATTCCATGCTCTTATCAGCGTGGAATAAAATCTTGGGACACAAGTTTTTCAGTTGGCTGGAAACTGGAGCTAGCGTTTTGGTGAGGTCAATAAGCTTTGGAATAGATGGTGGGGATTTGGCCTTGAGAACAATTCCATATCATGAAGAAGATTCAGAAACCATGAGCAACTCTGAGAAAGTAGATCAAATCCCACAATCTGATAAACGGATTTGTAGAACCCCTATTCCACCCAATGATTTAGTTCTTGAAAAAGAAAATGTGGAGTCAATGTTTTCAGAGGACAAAGATTACGTTATGTCCAAGCCAACAATTTCACTTCCTCAGCCAGCGATAATGTTCTCTCCAAGACCTACTAGTGAGCTTGATGCTGCTGCAACGAAGGTTCAGAAAGTCTACAAGAGTTACCGGACCAGAAGAAACCTTGCTGATTGTGCGGTTGTGGTTGAAGAACTCTGGTTAGTCTTCTTCGCTAGATTTGTTTTTAGTTATTTCATTGTCTTGATGTTTTTCATTCCTAAGTTTATTCATATTTTAGGTGGAAGGCCTTAGATTTTGCTGCTCTGAAACGGAGCTCGGTATCATTCTTCAATGTTATGAAACCTGAAACTGCTGCATCAAGGTGGGCACGTGCTAGGACTAGGGCTGCCAAGGTTCGTTATAGCACACTGCGACTTGCTGAATTGTTGGTTTGAGAATTTTGGCACAGAAAATGTTAATTCTGTTGTGGGTTTTGCAGGTAGGGAAGGGTTTATCACGGGATGAAAAGGCTCAAAAACTTGCTCTCCAACATTGGCTTGAAGCAGTAAGCCCTTGTACTCATTTATAAAAAATTTAGCTTAATGTGTTCAGCACCAGTAAAACGACTCACTAATTAGTATAGCCACATCCCATGGAAAAACAAAAAGGGTAAGATATTAGCTTGATAGCTTGTGTCCTCTGCAATCGGAGGACCATGATAGACCGATAGCAGAACTCTATTGAGTTTAGGAGATGTTTTCAGAAGCAAGTCCACCCTCATTTATACTACATAACTACCTGTGGTAAGTTTTCGGCAGTGGATCATAACTCTAATTCGCTATTCATATTTTCAAGATCTTGCAACTGCTGAACAAAATGGGGAAGCCTATATTAGGCATTTGTGTTCAACTAAAAAGTGGACAACCTTTACAACAAGTTTAAATCACCTTAGGCTTTAGAGAGTTCTATAATATGGATGTTTGGTAGGTTTAGATTTTAGATTATGGCAACAACTTGTCTGTGACTTGGAGGCATATAATGACTTATCTTGTTAATTGTTCTTTCTTTCTTTTCAAGATTGATCCACGTCATAGGTACGGACACAATTTGCATTTCTACTATGACGTATGGTCTGATAGCAAGAGTACCCAACCTTTCTTCTATTGGTAAGTATGCCCCTTAGTTTACAATTGTGAATAAGTGAATCCTCCTCATATTTTGCACTGTTTTTTTGAAATTTTCTTTTCCTTTTCTGGAAATGCAGGCTGGATGTTGGTGATGGTAAAGAATTAAATCTTGAATGTTGCCGGAGACATGATCTGCAATGCCAATGCATCAAATATCTAGGACCTGTAAGTTTTATCCCCGCTGATCATCTAGTATTAGTAAGTAGACCTATGTAAATAGGTATGTAATTGTGACAGTGTCTTTTTCTTCTTTATTCTTATGTCTATTTTTAATCTTCCAGATGGAAAGGGAAACATATGAAGTGATTGTGGAGAGTGGAAAGCTAGTTTACAAGCAAAATGGCCTGCTATTAAACACGGATGAAGATTCCAAGTGGATCTTTGTCCTGAGTACAGCAAGGGCTTTGTATGTGGGACAGAAAAAGAAAGGGGTTTTTCAGCACTCTAGTTTTCTATCTGGAGGAGCTACAACTGCAGCCGGTAGATTAGTTGCCCATGATGGGACTCTTGAGGTATGTATATTACTCAAATGCATGATTGCATATATCACATAGTACTTGCATCTGTTTGAGCTGCTTGAGCTTATTCTCTCTCTTTTACCTCAGGCAATATGGCCATACAGCGGTCACTATCTACCAACTGAAGACAATTTCAAGGAATTCATCAGTTTCCTTGAGGAGCACCATGTTGACTTGACTAATGTTAAGGTAGAGCTTCAAAGCTTCTTTATCTATCTATGTTTAATGTACAAAGAGAAACGATTTTGTTTTCCTTTTGTTGAAGCTATGCAAATCTATTTGAAGGCCAAAACCGCTCCGAAGTAACTGCTTTAGTATTGATTTCTCAAACTCTCTCGACGACTTGAAATTTTTACGTGAAAAGCTTATGACCGTCCATAGGCCTGTGGATAGCCTCCATGCATGTGTGAAAACTGTATGGACGTGTGCATGGGAACATGATGTGCAATGAGATTCTAAATGTTTTGGCTATATTCTCGTGTTAACCACTACCATATGGGCAGTTGTTAACGTGAACCTTTGTTGATTAAAGTTCTTTTAAATTCTTCGTTCCTTCTTCATCTCATCTAAACTGCTTCATTTTTAAATGTTAATCTACAAGTATTTTTTCAGATAATTTCATGGTCCTCCGAATGGGTTTGTACTCCTCCTATCTAACTAACCCATTAGTACCTTTTTTTCCAGCTATGAGATTAGTAACTTTGAACAAAGATATCTGATATTCACCCATTTTCTCTGCAGAGGTGTGCAATAGATGAGGACAGCACCTCCTTTAGACTTACAACTGAGGACTCTAAGCAGGAGTTGATAGAGGATCCGTCCAGAACCGCAACGTTAACCGATACAAACGGATCAAATGGCAACGAACCTACCAACGAACCGTCCAACACAAAATCTGATCAAGAAGACAGTAGAATAGCCATAGCCAAAGCAGAACCACCGCCCTTGTTTGAAATGGCCAAGCGTTTATCATGCAAGTGGAATAGCGGAGTTGGTCCACGAATCGGGTGTGTTAGGGACTACCCAACAGACCTTCAATCCCAGGCACTTGAGAAAGTCAACTTGTCACCTAAGGTTACAACAGCCAGGCCCAGGAGTATTGTTTCAATCCCTTCGCCCCGACCAAGCCCAAAGATCCGGATCTCACCTAGGCTGGCATATATGGGACTCCCCAGCCCAAGGGTATCTGCTTCAACCCCTAACTAGACTCTTCAACTTTTACAACCTTCAGCAAATGTGCACTTCTTGTGCCCTTGATGAAAATTTCCAGGTAATGTTTTTGATGTAATGTGAGGAACTAGGCCAACATGGTATGTTCCTTAATTCTTTCTTTCTTTTGTTCTTTCTTTAGATTGGGTTCCTTGATTTTTTTTATTTTTTATTTTTGCGTATCTGATGTTCTTCATTTTCGCAAGTTGCCATTACCTGTGGATAGTGTAATTCACTCTAAATTGTAAATATACTGTTTTATTGTACGTAGAAAATAAAACTTTTGGTTGATTAAAGTGTATGTCAACTTCTTTGCGCAATGAGGGAATTTTCCCTTTCATAAAAGAAGAAAGTGAGAATATCAGATGGCATAATTTCCTGTTGGAGTGCTTCAGCTAATTTTTTGATGTCAACCAAACAACAGTTATGGCAAATGGGGTCACTCGACTCCAATGAGTCGAAAGTTTTGCACATGATACATAAAATCGCTATTGATATTTTCCACATTGACCCCTAATTCACTTAAAGAGCGCGTAGAATTACAATATTTGCTTTGTATCATTGTCTAATCCCAAAGGGGTGTATGGAATTATAGATGTTTGGTTGGCCCCACTGTTGGTAAAACAATTAATTAGCTCCGCTCTTGCTTCCAAGCATGTTAATCCTGTACACAACTCAGATTACGGGATGTTTGAATTTCAAACCATTTAAGAAAATATTATGGGCACAGATATCCGAAGATAAATCCGGACTTTAGAATCTGTGTTTGTGTCATTGCTCAACCATTTAAGGGTGCAACGCCTACCCCAATGATTTGCAGAAAGAGAACTTTTTATTCACATCCCAATTTGGCTCTCTTACTTTATTTGTAAATTCGAACTGTGCCTGTTTCCTAACATATAAAGAACTGATAGGGCGCGGAGGAATGTTATGTTGAAATTTTTGTCAAAATAAATGAGTTTTTTAGTTGGGTGTTTTATCAAAATTTTCTTTTAGAGTGTAGCGGTTTGTTGCACATTGCTAAGGTGAAAAAATGTTAAATAGTTTATATAAAGGAGCACACCTATTATATTTACTTTAATATCTTAGCTCTAAATTGGCTTGGTTCATAAGTGTTTCTATTAGTCAGACTATTAGTAATTTGTTTATAAATATAAAAGGCAAAAACATAAACAGGAAAACTTACTTGAAGCGTGAATAAATTTCAGAGACAATGTACCTTGAAACGTAATCGTTAGAACGCGTTGAAGACTGATCGAGATTTGTGTTGGACACAATTTTCTTAAAACAAAATACGTTATCGCTACGATGCTACAAGATTAACTGACGTCTGTCTCCTATGATGCAACGATCAATACTAGTAATAGCAGCACTGCAAACTACTAGTCTGTCAAACTAGACTTATGTATTGCATTCTCTCTCGAAATGAAACAATGTAGCAATATGGTATGAAATGCAAGAGCAAAGGATGCACGAATTACTTTCTAAGATGTTGAAATGATATGAAAAAGCCTTAATTTATAGGCAAGGAAAAGTGCAACTCTGCCCAAGTGCTGCACTGGTTTGACTCGAAAATGTGCATCGATTCGTGAAAGAAAAATCGGTTCGGTTGAGTTGCATTGGTTCGAAGGGTTGCAGCTGTTAGGCCTTTAAAACGTGAAGAGATAAAACAAAGAGTCTAGGTTGATTTTTTGGAAGAGAGGAAGTGAGGAGAGCCGGACTCTACTTGCGAGGGTAAAAATTGTTGGACCAAATTCAGGGTGAAATCAGTCTGGTTTGCCCGAAAAACTTGGACCAAACCAATAATTTTGGTTTCGATTTAGCTAGACTTAGATCTAAAATTAAAAAAAATTCTGAAAAATTAAAAGGCCTGTGTCAAATGAATAAAGCATGGATTAATTTTTATTTTAAAATTAATTTTTAATTTGATTAGGCTTAAATCCAAGTTAAAAAAAACTTCTATAAAATTAAAGCTCAGTAAAGTTAATAAATAAAATTCTGAATCATAGTAAAGCTAACTGTAAGTTTTTTCTTTGATGGTGTTAAATAAATAACAACCTACTTTTATGTCAAGATCTTGAACTATTATGATATCACAGTTAAAACGTTATACGGAAATAAAATAATCAAGAACAACATACCCAAATCCATAAAGACGATCAACATATCCGGATCTATCCTTATAGAACTTGAATGTCTCAATAATTAACAATAGCATCTATGATTTTACAAAGAGCATTAAGCTCTAGGTGGAAGACAGGTTTCTCTAACTTACCTTCTTTTCTTGCAATCAGTCACCCCTTATTTGATGGAAGACCAGATGCACTTTTATAGGTAGAGAGACGACCAGTTTCCTAATTGAACTGTAATTTCTACTTTCCATCAAAGTAGAACTCTTATTGGAAAGAGTAAATTACCTTTATATCCCTTCGACTTTAGTTATAATTTCGATTTGGTCCTTATTGTTTCAATTTGAACACTAATATCCTCCACATTTGACATTTGGTTCAATGTGGCCCTGCCGTTTGTTTCCGTCCAAACCAGCTGACGGAAACTTGCCATGTGCCATTCACGTGGGCACATATATAGGGGTATTCTGGGCATTTCTGGGCACTAGAAATAGCAATAAGTACATCTACCATTAGGAAAACCATACAACAATACAGGACAAATACAAAATTGGGATGAATTCTCTCTCTATAATCAAACAGAACACCCATCAGGAGAGAGAGAATCACGGTTTTTGCAGCGAATTTGAGAGGAAATTTAGTAGGTTTTGCGGGAAATTGGGAGGATCGAGAAGGTTTTTCTGGGTTTGTGATTTTGAGATTGAATCAAGATTGAAGGTTTTTCTGGGTTTATTCTGGGCATTTCTGAGATGGGTTTAGAGGAATTGAAGCATAGGGAAGTAGAAACAAAGATAAACAAAGGGAATTCAGGAGAGAGAGAGTCTGAGAACAAGAAGGTTAGTGAGAGAAAGGTTTTGTTTTGTTTTGATCTCTACTACCGCAAAATGCAGCAAACATATTTTGATCTCCCTTTCTTTGCGAAAAAACTAGAAAAGGAAGATTTGTTTTCATAGATAAAAAAAGGTTTTGTTTCTCAAACATTGGGATTGAAGAAGGCAACTTAAAAGAGACATCCTACCCAGGAATGCACAAGGAAAAGAATGAACAACTGAACTCGTGACAATTATACATGCTTTAAACAGGCAAACATGTATAGCTTTCCTGTAGAACATATTTTTCAGCCGACATTCAGTAGAACATCTTGTGAATCTTAAATACTCGATTTAACTGAGTATACTTAATCAGGAGGTTCTGGAACATAGGATACCACCAATGAAAGGAAAAAAATAGATATTCAACCTACTGTCCATACCCACAAGCAGTTGGTATGACAGAGACCACAATCAGTCAGCATCGCCAAAGAAAAACTCAAGCTCAACAAAAACATTTCTCTTACGTGGCTATACAGACTATATTCAATGAACAAGGGAATTGAATTTGAACCCAAAACTTATAGAGCAAAGCAAAGCAAGAAAAACATACTTGCAAAACCGGCCAATATGAAGAAGCCCATTAGTGGAAAACCCAGTGCACTTATGAAGCTTAAGCGACCGTAAATCCTGACCGCGGGACTGAGCAAGTAGCTCAAGATCCGAGTCCCTCACAATCATTCTCTGGAAATGAACCGCCTTCAACCACCGAAACGACCTGGCGATTTCCTCCACCCACGGCGTCACGTACCCTCCCCAATCCCACGGCTTTAAATTAAGCATCACCGTCCTAGTCATCGCTTTCAGTCTCAGGGATTCGAGGTTTTGAAACCTCCGATCGAGTAACTGTGGCGTCGTGGCATAACACGGCGCGACGGTGACGTGCTTCCTCGACAAAGCGTCGACGTCGTACCACCACCGGCAGACGAGAGAGACGGCGTCTCGATCACGTGCGTCGTGGATATAGTCGACCACGCGCTAGAAGACTTCGTCTGGCACTCCGTTTTCAGCAGTAATCATCGTCTTGCTCACTTGACTGCCTTGTTCCATAACTGATTCAGAACCAAGAGATTGGCACATAAAATTCAGGATTCCACCAAAATTGTGAGAAATCGCAAAAACTGATCACGAAATTGCAAAGAGAATTGTCAAATATAAATGTACGGCGGATGCTAAAGAGTACCCTAGCTGCACTCGTCTGATTAGAGTTGGGATAACATGCTTATCAGTGTTTCACTATGCTATATACTGGTGGATTTTGTCCAGTTGGAAAATGTCAAGGCCACTACATCGAGGTGCATCTGGTGGTGTCCGATTCTCAGGGAAGAATGAGTCGTGGGAAGACTCTCAGATGAAAGAGAAAACAGAGAAGGAAGATCTGGATAAACTTCGGTCTCCTTCTGATCAAACATACATGTCTTTCCGATTCCCTTTCCGGTTTCCATTTCTGGATGGTTCACCTTCTAACAGGAATGGTTTGACTTTATCAGTCCATGGTTCACCTCCAACATATGCATCATGCAGAATGCCCAGAATACCCCTATATATGTGCCCACGTGAATGGCACATGACAAGTTTCCGTCAGCTGATTTGGACGGAAACAAACGGCAGGGCCACATTGAACCAAATGTCAAATGTGGAGGATATTAGTGTTCAAATTGAAACTATAAGGACCAAATCGAAATTATAACTAAAGTCGAAGGGATATAAAGGTAATTTACTCTATTGGAAACTGCTTCATCTATTGACTAATTAGATAAAGATAAGGGCCTAAAGATATAGAGTCCTATTGAACCTCTAATTATATATGTGACACACATAATAAGCAGGCTAATTTATAGACTAAATAAAAATTAGTCTTACACTAACGCCCTGTAAAAAATTAAAATCAAAAGAAAATTAATTTGAGACCTAAAAAAACATGTATGAACTTATGTTTTTTATTTTTTAGGGTTCAATATAGAAATTGGATCGGTTCGGTTCGGTTTGGTTTAGTTCCTAGTTGACTAAAATCGAAAATCGAACCGATTTTTTTAAAATAATCTCAAATCGGACCGCACCGGATCGATTAGATTGAAAAATCAGATCAAACCGTCGGTTCATTTTGGTTTACCGATTTGGTTTGGTTTAAACTTTCACCCCTAGAACCAAACCATATATCTATGGAAGAAACAACACTTAAAATAGCGTAACCAATGGAAGATTCTCACCTTGTCTTGTCCCCCGACATTGCTCTCCGATGATTTTTTCTGAACAAAAGGGGCCACCATTCTCTTTCTTTCTTCAAGCGTTTCGACCAGAACGAGTGGGTTGGTTCATTATTCAAATTATTTATTCTTGCATTTATTGGTAAACCAAACATAAGAATAAACATTCTATTGAAATTATCATTCCATTTAAATTTTTATTCCACCTAACATAATGCATCCTAAGTATAAGAATACGTATTCTATTGAAATAATTATTATTCCATTCAAATCTTTATTCTGCCGAACACAATGTAGCCTTAGCCTTAGTCAATAGTCATCCCATACGACATGTTCACTCTTTCATTTGTCGTTCAACAAAATATAAAAATTCTGATATTATCGAAATACTAATTTCAGCTCAATATTAAGAGCATGTTTGGAAGTCTCTTTTTTATATTTTTGTATTTTTATTTTTAAATTTTAATTGTTTGGGAGCCACATCCCAGAACGAGTTACGCAAAACTAATTCTCTATTTTGGACTTTAAGGGCCCGTTTGGATGGGGGATAAGGAAGGGGGATAATTTTTGGAGGGGGTAAAAATATTGACGTGACATGTTTAGCATAGTTTGGGAGCATAAAAATACAGAGAGATAATTTTTCATCCCTTCAAAATGATCCCCCTAAGAGGGATAGAGGGAGATTATTTTTTAGCACCTTCCTCTCTGCCCAAAAGTTATTCCCGGGCATTATCCAAAAATAATACTCCCTCTTCCTTATTATATCTACAAAGTAATCGCATCCCCTTATTGTATCCTTCATCTAAATCAACTACTATTTTATCTTTATTTTTTAATACTTCATCTAAACTATTACTTTTTTGTCTCCCCTATAAACATCACACAATGTGAGCCAACTTTCTAAAAATAATATCCCCTCTTATGGACCCCTTGGGTCCATTTGGCCTGTGGTTATTATTGGATTATTCACTGTTTAGTTTTTTGTCCTTATTTGAATTTTTTTTTTAATTTTTTGTTTTTTATCAATTTTTTGATGATTGTTGGTTCGTCTCGACAAGAGCTTTCAGAAAAGTTATCAATCATCGGCTACATTTGAAAAAAGTTCAGAAAAGACAAAAAATAAGTCAAAAACAGCGTCCGTGTTGGCTTATTTTCGTCTTTAGTGACTTTTTTTTAACTTTTGGACATAATTTTATACTTTTTAGATTCCTTTCGTCGATACGAACCAATAATCCACGAAAAAATGACATAAAAATAACAAATACAAAAAAAATTTGAATAAAGACAAAAAATAAGCCAAAAAAAAACTTTTGGCCAAATAGGGCTGTGGTTATTATTGGATTATTCACTGTTTAGTTTTTTGTCCTTATTTGAATTTTTTTTTTAATTTTTTGTTTTTCATCAATTTTTTGATGATTGTTGATTCGTCTCGACAAGAGCTTTCAGAAAAGTTATCAATCATCGGCTACATTTGAAAAAAGTTCAGAAAAGACAAAAAATAAGTCAAAAACAGCGTCCGTGTTGTCTTATTTTCGTCTTTAGTGACTTTTTTTTAACTTTTGGACATAATTTTATACTTTTTAGATTCCTTTCGTCGATACAAACCAATAATCCACGAAAAAATGACATAAAAATAACAAATACAAAAAAAATTTGAATAAAGACAAAAAAGAAGCCAAAAATTTTTTTTTTGGCCAAATAGCTTATCCCTACTCAATAACTTATCTCCTGAAAATAATCATTCATCCAATCAATCCCTTAGGAGAAAAAATTCAAAATAAAGTCTAGATCTTCTTTTTGTATTTTTATTTTTATTTTACTATTTTTACAAAATACATTCTGCACAATTTATTTAAACACTCCGCCCAAATTTAAAACGCATTCTAACTACAATTTAAAAAATAAAAAATAAAAAAAATAAAACATAGACTCCCAAACACACCCAAATTCCATCCAACCAAAGATACCTTTAGAGAGCGGTGGTTAATGCACATAAAACATCTCAACATTTGCGAAATGCACATGAAAGTCAAGAAGGGGTCAACACTTCACCTACAGTCCCTCCTCTTGAGAACTGAGTTGGCTCATTGGATTATAAGATCAAAAACTTTATAACCACATAAAAAACAAGCATATATAATTACACAACCACTTGTATAAATGTGGGAAGTTTATGTGTAATTTGCGTGCGATAGTTCATAGTAGCATCGTTGGCTCCACCCAGATACCTGCATTTTTGCAATGCAAAAATGCTACACACACAGCCTTTTAACACACCTTTTTTACACAACACCCAAAACGACGTCGTTTTGGGTGTGGACCAAATAAAAAAAAAAAACAGAAAACCCAGGTGTGTAATCGTTGAACCCCACCCCCACCGCCACCGCCACCGTCCCACCCCACCGTCCCACCTCCACCTCCTCAACCGACGGCCACTGCCATCATCTCCGTTCGCCGACGACCACCACCATCGTCGTTCACCGACAAGCTTTGAAGACGGGTCTGATGGTGCGCGCGAGGCCGCTCTCTCTCTCTCTCTCTCTGATCTCTGGTCTCTCTCTCTCTCTCTCTGATCTGATCTCTGGTCTCTCTCTCTCTCTGGTCTCTGGTCTCTGGTCTCTGATCTGATCTCTGGTCTCTGATGGTGCGCGCGAGGCCGCCAACTTCGTCGCCTCCGCCGGCGACGAACACTACTTCTCCGCCTCCATCCACTACTCCAGCGACATCGCCGCCGCTTGCATCTTCTCCGCCTCCTCCTGTAGCACCGGCCGCCTGCATCTTCTCCACCATCAGATCCGTCTTCGAAGCTTGTCGGCGAACGACGATGATGGTGGTGGTCGTCGGCGAACGGAGATGATGGCAGTGGCCGTCGGTTGAGGAGGTGGAGGTGGAGGTGGGACGGTGGGGTGGGACGGTGGCGGTGGCGGTGGGGGTGGGGGTGGGGTTCAACGATTACACACCTGCATTTTGGGTGTTGTGTAAAAAAGGTGTGTTAAAAGGGTGTGTGCAGCATTTTTGTTTTCATTGACTGTCAATACTGACCATGTACTTTCGTGGTCCTTTTTAAGTAACTATTTGAATGCTCTTTTCAGTACCATTACTGTCTTTGGGTCTTTTAATACTCTTATAAATTTGAAATTGACAATTTTAAATATATAAATCTTACGTAAATGTGAAGTATTAAAAAGTTCTAGAGCACAGGATCCTTAGATCACTGAATAATTTTTCTTTTTTTTTCTCTCTCGTAAAGTATAAGAATTTCTTATGATCCGTTCCTATATCATAGTAATAATAAATCATATTAAGGCAACCAGATTTGTTAGTCAATGCTTTTGTGCATAGGAAGGCAAAATGTCAGAGTGCACTTCAAAATGCAACAGGGTGGTAATTTTGATGCTGCACGAGGCTTTGGTTTCAAAAAACAATACACAAAAAATAAAAAAATTATCCAGGAAGACTCTTCCTATCTAATTTCCACTTCGACTAGTACGATTATTTTTTACCTTTTTAAGTCAAGCTATTTTGAATTTTTTATTTTTTGACAATCGAGATATTCAACCAGTCTGCAGTATACTCTACTTGTAACTACTTTGAATTATTAGCCCATTAGGATGGTAAAAAATACAAAAACAAAAAGAGAAGCTTGTTGAGAAACCAGAAATTTTTTTTTTTTTAATACTCTTGAGAAACCGTCACATTGTATTTTATTTTTTTCATTCGTCACACATTAATTTTAAATCGGATATTAATGTGTAGTATAGGAAAAACTAGGACACTGCATAATAAGGCACCAAAAGTATTGAATACTTTTTTGTTTATTTGGGCCCACAAAACAAATTTGAATTAAAGGGAGAGCAATGGTCCAATAAATACATACAGCTATGCATTTCCCAGAGTTTTTCAACCTCCATGTGAATGCCGACAATTCGAAGAAGAAGTAGTAATTAAATACTGACAATTTCGTAGTATTTAAATACTGACAATTTCACTTTTGGGAGTTGGTAATACTATTCACAGTCACTTTATTTATATAAAATTACTGTACAACGTTTGTGCATAATTGTCTGTTTCCTATTGTTGCCCAGAGAAATCATACGTAAGAGCATCTCAGTGACAATCTCAGGGGCTTATGCACAGCAGAAGAGCTGTTGCGACCACTAGTGTCAAATTTTAAAATTCAAAAAGCTCGTCCACAAATCTTCACCCAATCATATGTAAAATAAATTCAAAAAATCATTACCCAATCATCCGAAAAATGTAATTACAAATCATTTAACATGTCTACTTTTGACGGTCATTCAATCAATAATGGCACAAAAATAAATTTTACATTTGTAATAGAAAGGTAACCGAAGAAAGTAAAAGTGTCGGAGTTTACGAAATTCCAGCAATCTGATCTGATTCGTTTCCAAGAAACGAATTGTTCATGTAGCATGCGCATAATTTTTCTGTTGACTTTGTGCGGTTAGAAATCTTTGGTGAATCACTTTGACTTGCTTGACTATCTTCTCTTGAGCGGCCAAAAGATGTTGGCGAATTACTCTCATACTCTCAGTAGTCTCTTCAATCAAGTTCGGCCCGAAAGTCTTCTCTCCCAACTCAGTCTAACATGTGGGTGATCTACATGTTCTCTAATATAAGACCTCGCATGGTGTCATTTCGATACTAGACAGATAACTATTGTTGTATGTGAACTTGGCAAGAGGTAAGTGATTCTCCCAATTACCTTGAAGATCCATAACACAAGCACAAAGCATATAAATTATCAAAATCTGAATTGTTCGATCGGATTGCCTATCTATCTAAGGGTGATAAGTGATGCTAAACAAAAAATGCGTACCAAGCATTACTTGCAAACTATGCCAAAAACGTACAGTGAATCGCAAATCTCGATCGGGGACAATGGGCATTGGAATCCCATGAGACGAATGATCTCGCGAATATACAACCAACTAAGCTTCTCAACTGAATCAGTTATCTGAATAGGTAACAAACAAGCGATTTTGGTCAAACAGTCTACGATCACCCATATCACATCATGCTCTCTTGTCAACCTTAGTAAGTCCGGAACAAAATCATGATAATATTCTCTCACTTCCACTTAGCCAAAGGCAATAGTTGGCAACTCCCCGTTGAATCGTTGATGTTTAGCTTTCACTTGTTGGTATGTAAGACACCTTGATACGAAGGTAACCACGTCTCGTTTCATTCCGGATCACCAAAACTGTATACGCAAATCGTGATAATTCTTCATTCCTCCCTGATGAACAGCTAACGACAAATGATGAAACTCTAGCAAAATTGCTTCCGACATGAAATGGGCACAAACAATTTGCATTGGAAATGTAAACTTTGATCAGTATGAATTATCCATCCACCTCGTGCATTTTCCCTAAAGAATCTCATCGGTAACTCTCCCGCTTCTTCATCATGTTGCTGGGCTTCAACCACTTAAGTCGATAACGTCGATTGGACCGTCAAATTGCACAACTTCAATCTGCCTCAAACTTCCTCAAAGTATACCGCATAAAATCGCAAATCTTGTATCATCATCCACTCATGGATCGCCAAACTTGCTAAGTGTGTCGATTTTCTACTCAAGGCATCCACCGCCACGTTGGCTTTCCCCGGGTGATGTTGCAACTCGAAATTATAATCTTCTAATCCAACGACGTTGTTGTAAATTCAATTATTTTTAGGAGAACAAAAACTTCAAACTCTTGTGGGCGGAGAATATCTCAAATTTCTCACCGTATAAGTACTGTCGCAAAATCTTTAAAGCAAAAACGACGGCCGCAAGTTCTAAGTCATGTATCGTGAATCTTCAATTGTCGTGACCCGTATGCTACCACTCTTCCCGTTTGCATCAACACGCGCCGAAATCCTTTTTTGGAAGCATTATAATATGTAGAGTAACCAACTCCTTGCTCAGGCATAATCAAAATCGGCGCGCTAGTTAAACGTTTCTTCAATTCCTCAAACGCCGTCTCACAATACCGTCAAGAAGAATAATGACTGCGTACCTTTTGGATGAGATGGGCCCGATAATAAACGCATAACTACCATCATAATTTGCAAAAATGGTCCCTTCTTTTAGGATTGCAGATCGAAAACCCAAATAATGTAAACCAAAAGTTTCTTAAAATTTAAACACGTTGAACAATTGAAACCGCTGATTTGAAGATCAGTGGGGTCTAGATTAGCATATATTCAAAAAGTGGTCCCTATTGGAGGGGAAGAGGGCTGCAAAAACACCATATCCTTGGCCTTGGGTGCACTGACTTTATGAGATTTCTTGTCCGTTGGCTTTTGGTAATTTTCTGCGCCTTTTCATATGGAACCGGACAAAAAAGGTGAGTTTTTGTGACTTTTCATAATTTTGACAAGAGGAGTGGGTGGGTCGTTCCGTAATATGTCCCAAAACCGAGGGGCATTTTCTCACGCCTGTCTCTCAACGGGGAATCGGAACGCGGGACGTGTCCGTCATTTTCGAATTTCAAATATCGAACGGCTCGTTACAGGATCCAGCCACCATCACCACCACCCCCTTAACCAACACACCTCTCTCTCTCTCTGTCTCTCGATTTCAGAGTTACCCAGTTTCTCTCTCTACAAATTTCAGCGCGCTTGAGCAACATTTCTTTGCGAGAGGCGTTTGTTTTAGCTCTTTTAGGGATTTATTCACCGAAAAAATCATAGGTGCCGCGGATTTGAAGTCGTGTTATCTCAACAAGAGATTCTGATCGATGGGTGGTTCAGGAAAATGGGTAAAAGCACTGATAGGTCTGAAGAAGCCCGAAAGAGACGGCCATGTAAGTTTAATTTCCTCTCTGAACCTTCAAAATATGTTTTCTCATCTTCTCTGTAATGTAACATTTGTCACGGAGTGCAGAGCCTGAAGGTGCTGGTAACCTAACTATGCGACTCGCGGATACACAGACTTATAACCATAGCTGTATATGTCGTAGGATATGTAAATTCAGATGCATCTCTTCTATTATTTTTCATAATAGCGATACAACTGCAACAACCAATAGACGTCTCTCTCTTACTCTCTCTCTCTCTCTCTACATATTCAGCTCGCTTGAGCAACATTTCTTCTCTGTATAAAAATGGGTCATTTTTTTAGCTATTTTTAGGAGTCCATTCGTTGTGAATCCGAGTTTTCGCCGAGTATCTCAAAGTTATAGTGTTCTCAATGAAAAGCTTCTCGTCAATGGGTGGTTCAGGAAAATGAGTAAGAGCCCTAATAGATCAAAAAGCCCGAAAAGACGATCATATAAGCGTATTTTCATTTCTGAATCTACAGATTTCATGTTCTGGCCGTAAGGGTATCCTTAGTCCTTACTCAAATCTCGACTCCAAGTTAAATTTGAGGCGGAAAACCCTACAGCACCCACTCCATTCCTTTTACTGATCTCATATCAAATTGATTTTACCATTTTTGTTTTACTCTAATTAAGGACACACGTTTCTTTACCGAGAATTTTCTAAGACTACTTTCTTTTTTTCCAATTAAACACCCTGCCATCATTCGAAGAAATCAAAACATTTCCAAGACTGGGGTCCCAATTTGTATTAAATTTCTAATCGAACATATTGTTGGAAAGCTTTACTCAAATTTGATTCGTAGATCTAAGGGTTATCCAGTTAAGTGCTTTGTGTTTAAGAAGCTATTGCTTCACTTTTGGTTGCAAGTAAAATTTTTGACAATTGGGTGATACCGTCTAAAAGTTACCGTTTTGTTGTGCTTTTCTGTAGGGGATGGCAGGGGTTAAGAATAAGAAATGGAAGCTATGGAGAACTTCATCAGGGGATCTGGGTTTGAAATGGAAGAGTTTAAAAGGGAATCATAGCCACAGGGGTGCAGCATCAGAGGGGTCTGATTCTGCTTCAGTTACAAATAATGCTTTTACAGCTGCTGTTGCCACTGTGGTCCGAGCTCCCCCGAAGGATTTCAAGGTTGTGCGGCAAGAGTGGGCAGCAATCCGGATCCAAACCGCCTTCCGTGGCTTCTTGGTACATGGGTTTCTTTCTTGCATGTTTGGTTGCTGAAAATGAGAGAAAGCAAAAATGCGTTAGATTTCGCTCAGAATTTGATTTTCCTCTTTTTGGTCCTATTATGTGACTACGACAACCTCATTCCTGCTCCTTAAGGGCCCAATAGGAAATTGATTATCTCCACACTATGGGTCTCCTTTCTTATCATTGGCAGAGCATTTCCAAATTTCCAACCAACCCTTCAATTCTTTAATAACATTCTCTGATTGCTAAAATAATATCCTCTAACCAAGCCTTCATTTGCACTCTTTATTTTGAAGAGTAAAAACTGATTCTCCATATATGCCGCTTGATATTCAAATCCAACTGATACTATTCACTTTATCTACAATGTCCACTTTAATCTTTATACCACTTGACATTCAAATTCCATTACCAACCATATCCTCTGCACTTTTGTGTTTTTTGTTAAGATATGCATATCCTTCAAATTATTGATCTAACTAAATTGGTACCAATGAAAAGATATCAGCAAAACTTACCAAAGACACTAATATTGGACATATTTCAAACCAAAAAACTGATTTGGATTGAAATTTTTTGTAGTGAAATTTATAGAGATAGAAATGAAGAATTGGGTTGAAGATAATATGAATAGTAACCTTTAACATTTTTATTTTTTGATTAAAGAATATTATTTTGACTCTTCATTTTGGAAATCTGAAGAGTGATTAGTTGGAGGTTCTCTAAGCATATCCACGGGCCTTAAAATTGATGAATGTTATAAGATTGTGAAGCGAACTAATTGAATGGGAGAATACTCTCCATTAATCTTAGATTTTGCTGCAAGAGCTGATTGGCTAACATTGGAACTAAGAAAACTGGGACCATAATCATGTTAGGGGGAGATGTCGCTTCCTGCAATAGTGAGTAATCAGTCCACAATTCTGGGATTGCCGCCAACACACTAAGAAAGAATACACCAAAATTTACAGAAAGCACTACTTTTATTGGTGGAGGGCCCCAAGTAAGTAACTTTGAATCAACCAGGTTAACCATTAGAAAAGGAAACATAAAAAGATCAGACATCTTACACGTGCAATTGATATGGTAGATTATGTTTTATTATGAACTTCGTCAGTAATTTTCAGTTATTTCTTAAGTGGATGAATAACAGCCCTTTTTATCAAAAAATTACGGTACAGCTTTGACTTTTCAACTAGTTGATGCTTTTTCTTCAGTAAATGTTCCTTATAGTTCTGTTCATTAAAGAGCTACTTTCAATTCAGCTACACAGGGAACTCGTGGAATAAATTGTTGTTTGGGAAATCCATTTTTGTCCTAGGTATAATTTAGTAACCAGTGCCTGAATGTTCTGAAACTATAGGCTAGAAGAGCCCTAAGGGCCTTGAAAGGAGTGGTGAGGCTTCAAGCCCTGGTTCGTGGTCGACAGGTGAGGAAACAGGCTGCTGTGACTCTGAGATGTATGCAGGCTCTAGTTAGAGTCCAAGCCCGAGTCAGAGCCCGTCGTGTTCGTATGTCTATGGAAGGGCAGGCTGTACAAATGATGCTAAATGAGCGACGTAGCAATGCTGATATCTTGAAACAAGCTGAGGTGTGAATGTGTGATATTATTGCTGCCATGAATATTCTTCTGTGTACTTGTCCTTGGAAGTAAGAAATTTCTCTGAATTTCCCTCTTGGAAAATTTTCAGGAAGGGTGGTGTGGTAGTATAGGGACACTAGAAGAGGTCAAAACAAAGCTACAAATGAGGCAAGAGGGGGCTTTCAAGAGGGAAAGAGCACTTGCATACTCTCTTGCTCAAAAGGTGTGAAGAAAATTAGGTAATGTTTGGTTGACTGGAATGGTTGTGGAAATGAACGAAATGGTGATTCCTTGGCCTCCGATTGGAATGGCATTTAGCTGGATTGGTGAATGATGATTTCATTTGTAATGTACATTCATGTCATTTAATGCACTAAAAATTGAAATGAGGATACCAAGGAAATGGCCATCCTATTCCAGCTATCATTCCAGACTTTCCAGTGAACCAAACATTGCAGTAGTCTTTAACTTCTTTGCCTTAGCTCTATAAAATGACCAAATTCTTCACTTTTTTCCAGCAGTGGAAATCGATCCAGAACCCAGATTCGCAAACAAATGCCTCATTTTCCTCTTTCAAAAGTCAGCAGTTTGATAAGAACAGCTGGGGTTGGAGTTGGTTAGAACGGTGGATGGCAGCAAAGCCGTGGGAAAACAGACTAATGGAAAAAGCCCAGATTGATTCCTCAGAGAAAACTCCACCACCTAAAAATTGTGTAGATTCAAAGTGGGGAAGTCGTTCCAAATCTTCTGAACCGTGCTCAGTAAAAGTCAGAAGGAACAATGTTACCACAAGGATTTCCGCTAAACCTCCACTTGTTGGGCAAGTGACTCGCTCATCTTCAAGCCCTAGTTCTGAATTTCGATACGATGAGAGCTCAGGTTCACCTTCAATTTGCACATCCACAACTCCTGTTTCTGGAAACACTGGCATGGCATCAGATGGAACTGAGGCAAATAACAGTAGGCCGAACTATATGAACTTGACCGAGTCGATTAAGGCCAAGCAGAGAAATTTGTCTCACCGAATTCAAAGGCAATCCATGGACGAGTTTCAGTTTCTTAGAAAATCAGCTGCATTTTGCAATGGGGACTCAAAAAGCGTTTCGGGTTTTGATCCTTCTGCCAATATGAGCAGGCCACTCTACCTTCCCACCAGAATGGAAACAATTCAATGAAACCAGGAGAAACAGAATTGCTTTAATGGCTGAACTGGTTCTTTGGTGTTTCAGAGTTCAACAGCTTGTTGTTCTTTATTAGGTGAAGAAGTATATTACTCTAAAGTAGCTGTACTCTGAGCTTATCAGTACTGAAAACTTTGATGAGGTGCTTGAGATATGATTTGAGGCTTCTTTAATTTTGTAAAATAGTTTGGTTGTTGTGAGCTTAACCATTGCTTCTTTGTGTTTTATGTGGTACTTCATAACATTTATTTCCCTAGGTGTGATTGATGTATGAAGTACTTTCTGGTGAAGAACTTGTATCATCTTAGAGCTTCTGCAACAGTGATGCAAACTTTTCTGTTGTGCTTTTCATTTTCGAGAACTTTGATAACCAGAAAGATACGAGATGACAGATGTAGTTGCTTTGTTTCTATCCAAGTAAATTGGGCAGCTTCACTCATGTCTATAATTTGCTAAAACTGGAAAACATGTTTCTTCAGTCCTCAATACTCTACTGAAATGTTACAAACTTGCGGACATCCATGCAATCTGTTTTTGACAAAAAAAAAATATGTACTTTGAAAGGCCACCATTGGGATGAGCTTTTGAGTAGTTGGTAATTTCGCTCATCGTAGGAATGTCCAGCCTGGAAACTTGGTTTGAACTCTTTTCACTCCTTCAACCACCAATAGCCTCGTAAATAAGAAGAAGATCACAATGTGGTATGCAGCCTTCCACGAGTATCCAGCCAAGAAAACCTTTCAATTTTATTCACATTGAAATCGAGAAACATGATCAATCTCTATTCTCGTTTCATGACTCTAAGCTTGACACCATCCTTGAAGTTAAGGACTATGCCATACTCAAGTTTCAAAGGTTTTTCCATGTTGGGGGAGTGGACAAATACATAGTTACGGTATAGATGTATCAACGAGAGTTTTATTTCTTGTAAGGAAAACTTCTGACCGATGCAAGCTCGAGGTCCAATTCCAAACGGTATGTTTGCATAAGGGTGCCTCTGTTTTTCCTCTTCACAATTAGGATCAAACCTCTCTGGCTTAAACTTATCTGGCTCTGGGAAATTTTTCGGGTCTTTTGCTAGGACTCCAAGTGCTAACCAAACCCATGTCCCCTGCTCATTCATTGACAAATTTTACAGATGATGAAAGGATAAAACAAAGGATGAACTCCGAATTTACGCCCCTCTTTGGAAACTGTTTCAAATTTATTTTTAAGCATGAAAATATTTTTGAGAACACAAACATTCAGCAGATAAAAATTCTTATCGAGAAGTTGGAAATAAATTTTGGTGTTGATCAGATTGAATACCTTTGGCAAATGGTAACCTCCTACCTCCACTTCCTTTGATGTCTCTCTTGCAACTAATGGGGAAACTGTATAAAACCTCATTGTCTCTTTAACAACCTGCAACCAAACAAGCATTAATAAAAAAAACCTGACTGAGCAATTACTTTCTCCCTTATCAGAACAAAAGAAAGGATCTTGGACTTGCCTGGTCAAGATAGGGAAATTTGAGTTGAAGATCATTAGCATTTGGCATCTGATCATGTGGTCCAAACCCATCAATCTCCTCAATCAACTTCTTCTCAACCTCTGGATGCCCCGCGACTAGATATATAACAGAAGACAATGTGAAGGAAGTAGTCGCGGATCCAGCAAGTAGATGTTCATAAGTAACTGCACTGATATAGTCCGGAGTAAAAACACTCCTCGAGACTGCCTCTGACTCCCTCGCCCTCAATATAAGTGACAAGAAATCCTTTGGTTGTCTGTCATTGAGTTCCATTTTCTTCGCGACAATCTCATCAATCCGGCTACTCAAATTCCGGTTAGTTCTTTCCACTTTCCAATCGATAGTTCCAGGAATCCTTTTAAGAATTTGTCTACATGGCTCTTGCAAAATAGGGAATAGAAGGCCAAGAATGATTGAGAAGGAGCCTGAAAGGTCCATTTTAAGCATTGTTGTGGAGTAAATATGTTGGTTGATGAAGTCGTGGACTTCGTCATTATTATTGCTTTGATGAGCTGAATCATTCAGTGGCTTCGAGAGGCCAAAGTCGACACCAAAGGCAGCTTGTCCGATCACATCGGTGGCCAGTTTGAGGGAGAAGTCAGAGAAAATTATGTCTTCTTCTTTGTTAGAATGAAGATTTTGAGTTGCTGATTCGATGAATTCTTGCATAGTTGGTACCAACTTGGCTAGGTGGGATGGCTGGTAGACTGATAGTATTGTGTTTCTCATTTTAGACCATCTTGAATCCCTGCATGTTAGTTCAATATCAAACTTTGTTAGCTCGAACGAGGATGGCTCCTGTACAATAGACAAAAATGGCAAGAGGGTATGCGTATATGTTCCTTTTGTTGTATAGGTGCAAGATTCTATATATTCCATCAGAATGTACTTGCAAAACTTCCATTCCCTCTCGTTTATGTCATTTTAATAGTTTTGGTCCTACAGAAAAGGTTAAGGAAGTAAATAAAGAAAAACATACCTGGTGAAGAAGAGACCCTTCTGATGAAGAGGAGAAGCTGAGATGGGAGAGGGAATGCTTCTGTTGGGAATGTCTTTGAATTTCTTGATTCCAACTTCCCTACAGAGCTCTGGATCTGCTACTATTACCAATGGCTGTCTACCCATATGAAATCTGCGTTCACAAAAATAACAATTTGGAAATGATCATGAAAGAGCATGGACAGTGCATGTGTTATTGTACAGCTATTTGGAACAATATCCCAAGGTTTCAACCTTCGAAGCTCCTTTTTAGAAATAATTGGTAAGCAAAATAACACAAGAACACCATATCTAGTAACTTGATTTCGGCGACGCTATACTGTTTCTGCAACTGCTCCACTATGATTTGAAGACTAATTAAGTTTACAAGATATGATATGTTGGGCTTGTCTGAATTTTCTTATAATTGTTATAGAACATATTGTATAGAGAAGTTAATCCAGGCACTGCTATATAGTGTTATGAAGAATAAAAAAGTGAGAACAGATCTAACCTGAAAATAGGACCATATTGTTTGGCAAGTATTGAGAACAAGCCAGGGCCATACTTAGCAAACAAGGGCAGGTTTCCCACAAAAGGCATGGCCACAGGACCAGGTAGCCTCTTGACACCCCAGTATGGTGCATAAAAGTACCCCAAAACTGCCAATAAGGCCAACATCCAATACGTAAATACTCCCATGGGTGTCCTGATTGGTAAGTTTAGTCCTATATTCATCAATTCATTCGCCAACTCCATCTTACAGAGAGAGAGAGACAGAGAGACAGAGAAATGAAGAAAAAGATTTTAGGTTCTTCTGAATTTTCATGGGTTGCAATAGAGGAGAGAAAGGGAAAGGAATTCTGTCAATTAGCATCTAGATTGATGCAGTTAGTCTTTGTGTTGTGGGTAATCCAATGATGAGAAGGGAAAAGAGTGGGTCCTTTCGGAAACAAAATCCCTTGGGAAAAAGATTTGACATTTGCTTGTCCATTGTGTGATGTAGCTTATTATAGTAGGCTGTATATGCACGAGTATGAGTTTCGGTCCCAAGGCATGCTTTGCCTATCTCCCCAAGGGGAGAGCTGGGTGGAGCCTAAGTCAAATCAATTGATACTGAAATATAATATCAGAGATTTTCAAAATAAATGAGTATATTTTTTGGGTATTGTTGTAAAATTTTTCTTGTTCCTAGAATGCTTGCATTGAAATCTTGAGAGACATTTGGCTGTGATTCTATCCAAGATGTATGAATTAATGTTGGAGATTTTATTCTAAAAGTTGTAACTTTTATTAATTAAAAGTAATGACTTTTATTCTAAAAGTTGTGACTTTTATTTATTAAAAATTGTGACTTATAAAGCATGTGTCTAATTATTAAAGGCATGATTATTTGAATAGTTGTGACTATTTAATTAGTGTTGTGACTATTGAAATACAATTTTATCTTAAGAGTTGTGAATAAAAAATTATAATTTTTATTAAATAAAGTTATAACTTTTCATTGCATATGTTGATTGAAAAGTTATGATTTTCAATTGTACTATTAAACCATCTATAAATACAAGTCTTATTCAACACAATTACTCACTTAAATTTTGCCCATTCTTTCTCTCAAAAGGTTCTAATATTTTGAAAGTATTGTTATTCTGCAGAAATAATATTTGGTGATTTTTTGGTTCTTCTTTATTTTTACTACGCAGGTATTCTGTCCGTCTCTGTTTGTGTAAACGTAGACGGAAAGAATATAAGTTCGTCTTCGTTGTATCTTGAAGGTAAATTTATTGTAACCCGGTGCACACTATTGTTATTTATATGTTCAATATGATTTTTGTTAAAAAAATTATTTGAAAAATGTATATTAATTTTAAGGATAAATTCGAAACGATAAACTATAGTATACACTGATATCGATACGTACTGAACTAATAATAACAACGATACACTCGCGGTTACGTGATTTATAATTTTGGTATCAAGTTGTGATCACGACTCACGAGTGATCTTTTTCAAAGGATGATGCATACAGGATCACAAGTGATTAAGATAACAAAAAGGACTGACACCCACACGGCCAAAAAAATGTTGGGGCCGAAAGTAAAAGCAGAAATGTTCATCACGCAACCTCAGCCACCCATTGAATATGCTCAATGGGATCAGTACTCAAAACCCAACCATTTTCCCTTTAATTTTCCACTTTGCCTATCCCACTGTTATGTCTTTTGGAATTCGAAAGCGATTTTTTCCTAATCCACCCAAAAAAAAAAAAACAACCCAAGACAAATAGATCATTTATAACTTTCAAAGCAGCCCTTTTGACTACCAAAGTGTGAAAAAAAAGTTTTTTTTAATAATGAGAAAATAAAGAAATGAATATGGTCTGTCATCGTCTCATTTGAATGGACAAAACGAGAAAGAGATTAGATTCTCACATTTTCTTATTTATATTGTTTGGCTAGCTTGCTTAGAGAAAAGAAAAGAAAAGAAAGTGTCATACTTATTTTACCAGAACACCCTTTGCAGGTTTTTTCTTCTAACGAAATCTCATCAAAATGGGAGGGTAAATTTGGCAATATGAAAAATTAAATTCTTTCAGGTTTCTTCTCTTACAGAATCTCACCAAAATTGATAAGAATCAAAATAAAAACTTTAAAGGGTTCTCTATTCTCACGCTTTCTTATTTTCTCTAACCATTCATCAGTAATTGTTCCCTCATTTTTTTTTCTTTTCTCTTAAAATTCATCGATCCAAACGAGCTCTACAGAGTCGTGATACAGTTTGTCTTTTATTTTTTAAAATCATATATTTGACCTTCATAATTTTTGTAACTAAATACAGAATATGTAATCATTTGAATACATAGTAATTGCTCATAGTCTGGGAAAGCAAACGGGTCTGCGATGCATAAAGTCAAAGAGAAAAAGCACGCTTACTTAAAGGGTTATTACACTTGACACCCTATACTTTAACTTAAATTCTACTTTCAATGCATACACTTTCAATTGTGGCCGTCAACCTCATACACAACAAGTCAAGTGGCAATTAGAACCTCTTTCCGTTAACAGATTCGTGACGTTTGACATTTTTTAAGGACACAATTACATGTAGAAGAACCAAAAGTGATAATAAATTATCTATGAGAAAGAGGAAATAAATATGAATTGGTGGAGAAGAATTGACCTGAAAATAGGACCGTAGCGTTGGGCAAGGAGTGAGAACACATCTGGACCATACTTGGCAAGTAAGGGCAAGTGTCCTAGAAAGGGAACAGCAGGAGGACCAGGTACCTTCCTAACACCCCAATAAGGACCATACAAGTACCCCAAAACTCCTCCCAATAGGGCCAATATGGTGCATATACATGTCACCATAATAGGTTCCCTTATTAAGGGCAGTCCTATCTCCATTACTCTTTGAATGCTTTCACTCATTTTTTGCACAGAGAGAGAGAGAGAGAGAGAGAGAGAGAGAGAGAGAGAGTTGTTTCTTGAAGTGGAGTTTTGAAGAGTAGCAATTGACAAGGGTTGGAATATAAAGGAGATAGGTTGAGCCTAAGCATCGTTCATATGGTATGTTAGTCTGTGTGTGTGTTGTGAATAATGAGGTCGGAGAAATGGTGGGGGCCTTTAATTAATATCTGACTTGTTTTCATACCAAGCCACTATCTGTGGTGTTTAATAATAGTCCGTCTATGGGGGGAGAGGGTACTTTTCTGGTTGTCACCTCCAAGTTGGTTCGCAACAGCACCTGCGCATGCTATATCTTTCTTTTTTATAGGGTTTGTTCCAACACCTACACAAAAATTAAATTGACCGGATATTGATGTTGACATGAACAAAATATAATTTGTGCCGAAATTTATACTAAAAATCATAGTAACTTTTAATTTTTGAAGACAAATATATTTCGTTTATATTTGTGCCGATATCCAATTATTCTAATTTTTTGAGCTCAGAAATTAATGGGGTCTATTTGAACATATTAACCTGATCGCCCTAGTTTCATTAAACTGGAAGAAAGAAAACATTTAGACAGCATTAAAATAAGGGAATTGACTTTCACACACCCCTTTTAGCCTAATGCACTTATTTCTTTGTCCTTCTTATACAAGTTATTAAAATACCCTTCAATTATATAATCTTTATTGATTTTTGTTTAAATTACTATACTACTCTTACAATTAACTAAAAGTAAATCATCTTTATTTTTATCTTTATTCAATTTTTTATTTGTTATTTTTGTATTATTTTTTATGATTTATTGGTTCGTCTCGACCAAAAAAACTCTAAAAACTATAAAATTATGTTCAAAAGCTAAAAAAATTCATTAAAAACAAAAATATATATATTGTTTTGATTTTATTTTTTGGACATCATTTTATATTTTTCTAAAATCAAGACAAAAGAATAACCATCAAAAATTTGATAATAAACAAAAAAATTAAATTATTTTTTCAAATAAGGATAAAAAATAATCAAACAATAAGTCAATAATTACTACAGGCTAAATAGATCCTACATAAAGGAAAGACTTCAACAAAAATTACATACAACCATTTGTTATTCATACAATTTCGCAAATTTTAATTTTTAAATTATTTAGGATCTATTTAGCCTGCAATAATTACTAAATTATTTTTTGATTATTTTTTTATCTTATTGGAAAAACTTAAATTGTTTTGTTTTGTATTAATTTTTTTATGGTTATTAGTTCTTCTCGATAAGAGATTTTTAAAAAAAATAATAAAATGATGTCCAAAACCTAAAAAAATTTCAGGAAATACAAAACATCACTTTTTTAGATTTTTTTTTTTGAATTTATTTTTAGCTTTTGAAAATATTTTATACCTTTTCAATTTCTTTTGTCGATAAGAACAAATAAACCATAAAGACATGACGCAAAAATAACAAATACAATTTTTTTTTGAATAAAGACAAAAAAATCAAGATTATTTACTTTTAGTTAATTGTGAGGGTAGTATAGTAATTTAAACAAGAGAAGAATAAGGATTATATAATAGAAGGATATTTCAATAACTTTCTCTAATAATTACAAAAAAAAGAGTGTATGAGACTAAAAGGGGTATGCGAAAATCACTTTATTAAAGTAATTTTAAAGAAAACAGAAGAGAAAGAAAATAAGTGGTAGGGTTTTGTTTATTTCTTATTAATCATAAATAGATCCACCTTATCCTTTTCCTCTTCTAAATCTAAGGAGTCATTTTGTTTTTCGCACATAAGTTTAAGGAATCGAGTTGTAAATCATTTGTTCTTATTAATTAAACACAAGATAATTGAATCATTTATATTAGTGATCAACACATAAATTCAGACACACATACACTGCGTCTACAGAATGCAATATATGTGAGGCCTTATTGTGTCGTGTCTGTGATGCCCTCAATTCATGTGAGTACGTGTACAAGTTCGTGTTTTGACGCTCTTAATTCATATCACTGTTTGTGCAAGTGTATTTAGCTTGTCTGTAACTTTAGACTTTTTGTAATTGAACCCTAATGCCACTATCGAATAAACTAGCTCGCTTGTTTGTGTGTGTGTGTGTTTTTTTTTTCTTTTTGAAAAGCAAAATAAATGTATTGGTCGAGTGAAACATATACAAGTAAATTGGATAGGAGGATGGTGACTCACCATACCCAACCACCAAAAGTAAAAGATTACTCTCAAGCAGTAAAAACCCCACCCACTCTCTGAATCAAAGACTCCAGTTATTAGAACAAACCAACGAAATCACTGTAGGGATCCACACTGGATGATTGCAAATGGGTTGTACATCAGACTAGCAAGAGAGAATCTGACTTGATTCATCTGTGAAGAAGCTCCCTGAAGCCATCTAAACTTGATCTCCTCTTCCAACTTTTCCCAACACTACCTCTTACTATAGAACCTGGTTTGATTCCTCGCGACCCAGAGGGATAGATGATAATGGATGGTAAAATCTTCCAAAGGATAGTAGTTAATTTGTTTGAAGATTTGGAGAACCTCTAACCCAACCACCAATTAAGAAGATCAAACATTGATCTGGGAGTCACCCACTGAACATTCCATGGAGATAGGAACTTGCCTCATAACTCCCACACCCTTCGACAAAAAGGGAGGTGATCTTGAGATTTCAGTTTTGCCGAGCAGAAGGAGCATATAACCTCTTGTAAGTTCAACATCCCTAAGAAGAAGAGCTTAGCTGCCACTTTGATCTTCCCTCTCCAAGCCAGCCAGTAGAAGAATTGCGTCTCTGGAGGAATAAAGCAAGGCCAAATGCACAAAGGGGGAGAGTTGTCCAGATCAAAGTTTGCTAGTTCAATTTTCCGGTACATGGACTGAATTGAAAAGACCTTCTCCTTTTCCCTCACTATATTTTCCCAAACAAGTTTGTCTTCCCTCATTGAGAGTACAATTTCTCCTTCATTCCAAACGTTGATTATATACATCAACTCTTCGTTTTCCATGAGTACAAATCTCTTCCAAATAATAAGGCATGATGAACATTGTTTGCTAGAAAAATGGATGCTATGTTGATCTTCTTCTCTGTGCACGACCGAAATAGTCTAGGAAATATAATACATAGGGGAGCACTAGAAGGAATCCAAGAAACTCTCCTGAAGCTCACCAACTGGCCTGAATCAACTTACATTTTTTGGGAGTTCCTATAAATTTCAAACAATTTATGTCTTTCCTTAAGTTGCATGATCCCTATCCAGGGACTGAATCCCAATGGATATTTTCCCATCTCTGGCCGCCATGATTTGAATGGAATTTTGTATAAGTCACATACCACTTTCCTCCATAGACTGTATTTTTTTTACTGCAAATCTCCGTCACCATTTCAAAACAAGCAGAAATTTCAAGTGACATTCTTAATCTCTAGCCCTCCCAAATTCTTAGCCTTTGTTGTTATCTCCCATTTTACTAAACTCAACTTTTTACCTTCAGCAAAACCACCCGATAAGAAATTTCTCTGAAGGGATCTAAGTTGGCAAGCTACTGCAGATGGCATTTTTAAAAGGGATAAGTAGTAATTAGAAAGACTCCCTAGCACTGCCTTAATCATCACCAAATCTTCCACCAAAAGATAGAAGATTTCTCTTCCATTAAGCTAGCTTTAACTTAACCTATTCAATATAGGCTTCCAAGACTTGGTTCTAGAGGGAATGGCCCTTAAAGGCATCCTAAGATACTTTAAGGTTAGAATAGAATTTAGACTCCCAGATAAAGGCCCTATAAATGCTTCCCCAATTAGCTTTAGATCCCTGGCCCTGTATAGAAGAAAGCTCAAGTCTTCTACTGCTGCGATATACAAAAATGGGGATAAGGAATCCCCTTGTCTTAAGCCTTCTTCCATAGGAAATTGTATTGTTGGAGATCCATTCACAAGAACAAAAAGAGAGCATGTTGACACTCTTTTACCCATTAAATCCATTTCAATGGAAACCCAAATTCCTTCAACATAGGTAGGATGAAAATCTAATTTAGGTTATCATAGGCTTTTTTGAAGTCTAACTTGATCACCAAACCTCTCATTTTCTTAGCTTTCCAATAATGCACAACCTCATTTGCAATAAGAATCCTATCCTGGATACCCCAGTTACCCACAAAAGCATATTAATGAAATTGGCCAATAAGAGAGGGCAACATTGTGGAAAGTCTCCTTGCTAGAACCTTAGCTCGAAACTTGTAGACACTGCCAATAAGGCTAGCAGGTCTATACTCTCCCAAAGATAAAGGGTTGTCAACCTTGGGAATCAAAGTGATAAAAGAGGAGTCTAGAACCTTTAACAACTTGTCATTTCTATGAAACTCCTCAAAAAATTTATGAATCAAATCCTTTCAGAGAGGCCAACATTTTTTTGATGAAATTAATGTTAAAATCATCAAGGCCCAAGGGCCTTATTACCTTCACATGAACTTAAGGTCTCCCATATTTCTGTAGATAAGAAGGGACTGACCAATAAATTAATCTACTTTAGAGATGGGTGATGAAAAAAACCTAGTGTTATATTCCTCAAATGTGTCCTCAGTGGCCATGGGTCCATGTAGGCTTGGGAGAAGTAATTCAGGATGGCATGGTTAACCCCAATAGGGTCCTGTACAATAACTCCCTCCATTCTCACTGAGTTGAAAATATTTGTTTCTGCCTAATGGATGAAACTAGGTGAAAAAATTTTGTATTCTTATCTCCTTTTATTGCACAATTTAGTCTTGATTTTTGAAAGAACATCCACTCTAGTGCCTTACTGTTCTCCCAGAAAACCTTCCTTGCCTCACTGCTCTGGTCTAGTTGTTCCTGATTGAGGGGGTTATCTTCTGCTTTCAAGTCTAGCTCAGTAATTAGAGACTCACCTTAGCAATTCTATCCTTTAGGCTCCCAACTTCTTGATGAGCCTGCACTTTCAGTCTTTTCTTTACTTCATTTAATTTATGGTGAAATCGGAATCCAGCCTAACCTTCTTGTTGGTTGATCTGCCATACTTCCTTTACTTGATCCATAAAGTTAGGGTGGAGGGACCAAGCATTAAAAGACTCGAAAGCAATTGGTCCCAAGTTTCTCTCATCCTATTTGAGAATAACATGGCAATGATCTGATATATTCCTACTGTCGCGCCCGGAAATTTCCTTGCTTTTAAATGCGACGTTTAATGAAAATTGTTTAACAGCTGGGACTTATTTAAAACTCAGAGTCGCCACTTGACATGAATTTTAGGTGTGTCAAGTCACCCTCTAAGGCCATTTTCAAAGAAGATGTCCTTAGAAAAATAATTTAATTTTAACTCAGAAATACGATTCTGTTTTATAAAAATGACTCCTTTAAAAGAAAACTGGTCTTGAAAACAGAGATGGGTTCGGGGATTCACTGTTACGAGTTAGGAAGGTGTTAGGCACCCAACATCGCCCTTTCGGTACTTTATTTTCCCAATTAATTTTATTTTATTATCCTTGGCCAAATTTAATAAATATCTAGTGATTGCTGTACAATTGGATCAAAAATAAAAATAGGTGCGGGAACAGAACTCCGGCTTATGCAATTTAGTTTTTGGCGGCAAAAAAGTTGGAACGAATATATGTTAAACTTTGACCGAAACATGGTATGCAAATTGGTATCTGCACGTCATGTTTCTATTCCCGGAGTGCCAGGTACCTTAAATCCCTGGTAGGAATTTTCAAGTTTAACAATGACCCGGTTCCATTTTTTAAATGGATTATCATGTCAACTTTCTTTTTTTTTGGTTTTATTTATCTACAATTCTTCATCCCGACAGCTACACAATCACTGGCGGTCCAAATTGTAGATTTTAATAAATGTCACTTCAATCACGATATTCTGTCTTGAAAAGATAACGTGCATTGCCCGTTAAATTTTCATCCCAAAAACACTAACATGGGCTACCTATGTCACCCGCGTGTTTATGGAATTCCGAGATTATCGGGATTTTTAACCAAGTGATATGGATAGTGTGTCAGCGTGAACCAACAGCACTATTCATATAACTTAGCTATGAAGTAACGAATTTTTTTTCCTTTTACGTGAAATAAAAATAAAAAGAAAATTATAGTGATATATACTTGTTTTAACTAGTTTGTTTATCTGCAATTCTTCATCCCGACAGCTACACAATCACTGGCGGTCCAAATTGTAGATTTTAATAAATGTCATTTCAATCACGATATTCTGTCGTGAAAAGATAACGTGCATTGCCCGTTAAATTTTCATCCCAAAAACATTAACATGGGCTACCTATGTCACCCGCGTGTTTATGGAATTCCGAGATTGAGCTACCGAATTCGGATTTGACCATGGATACAGCCGATGGACTCGTATTTCTGTGCTGATTAATAACATGTGCCTCTCGATGTCTGAACATATCAGCTCATAAATTGTGCCTCCGAGACCCCGTTCTGAGCAATCAAAAATTGTCGGCGTTGTCCGATTTCACCCCAATCACTGTCACTGGACTCGTGTCGTCGTACTGATCAATAGTATGAGGGTCTCATGACTTGATGAAGTGGTCTCGTGAACAGTACTCCCGAATCCCAGACTGTGCAAAGGCAAAACAGTCTTTTTGTGCATAAATTCTTTTAAAACCCATTTCGATGGCATTTTTCATAATAATTGAGCGGTGGGGCCAAAATCTGGTATCAACAGCTGCCCCTCTTTGTCTGCACTTGGCGAAGTGGAGGGTAGACAAAGAATATGAGATGCGTGATTTTGTCTCACCGCGATTGAAATTAGGTCATGCTGCTCTATTTTAAAACTGCCATTGATGACTGCTCCGCTCTGAATATCCAATATAACATCCGTGTTATCTCGAGAACTGATGTACTTGTCTTCTCTCTTTCATGCCTTGTTCCGAGTTCGTGGAGGCAGTGAATTCTATTGGCATCTCCCTAACATCCTTCGAAGAAATTCTGCCCTTTTTATAACTTCTCCTTGTCATGTTCTTCCATGCATATGCTTTTTCAAAAATCCATTGAAAAAATATCCGATCTCCTCTTTGCATGTCTTTTTCAGTTCTTTGGGAGAAACTTCCTCACACCCTGGTGACAAGTAAATAAATTGTAAATGACAAGTAAATAAATTTGATTTTGAACTGTAAATGACAAGTAAATAAATTGATTTTGAACTGATGACAAGTAAATAAATTGATTTTGAACTTTCAGACAGATAAATTGTAAATGACAAGTAAATAAATTGATTTTGAACTTTCAGACAAATAAATTGTAAATGACAAGTAAATAAATTGATTTTGAACTATAAATGACAAGTAAATAAATTGATTTTGAACTTTCAGACAAATAAATTGTAAATGACAAGTAATTGAATTGATTTTGAACTGTAAATGACAAGTAAATAAATTGATTTTGAACTGTAAATGACAAGTAAATAAATTGATTTTGAACTGATGACAAGTAAATAAATTGATTTTGAACTGTAAATGAAAATTGATTTCAAAGATTGAGAGACTTAGAAATTCGATTCTAAGCTGAAAATCTGAAAATCCTGTAGAGATTACGACTCTAAGACATCTGATGAAAACCCTTGAGAATTCGTTCTCAGGGTTTGAGAGGCTTAAAAATTCGATTCTAAGCTGAAAATTTGAAGATTCTATAGAGATTACGACTCTAAGACATCTGATGAAAACCCTTGAGAATTCGATCTTAGGGTTTGAGAGACTTAGAAATTCGATTCTAAGCTGAAAATTTGAAGATTCTATAGAGATTACGACTCTAAGACATCTGATGAAAACCCTTGAGAATTCGATCTCAGGGTTTGAGAGGCTTAAAAATTCGATTCTAAACTGAAAATTTGAAGATTCTATAGAGATTACGACTCTAAGACATCTGATGAAAACCCTTGAGAATTCGATCTCAGGGTTTGAGAGACTTAGAAATTCGATTCTAAGCTGAAAATTTGAAAATTCTATAGAGATTACGACTCTAAGACATCTGATGAAAACCCTTGAGAATTCGATCTCAGGGTTTGAGAAGCTTAAAAATTCGATTCTAAGCTGAAAATTTGAAGATTCTATAGAGATTACGACTCTAAGACATTTGATGAAAACCCTTGAGAATTCGGTCTCAGGGTTTGAGAGACTTAGAAATTCGATTCTAAGCTGAAAATTTGAAGATTCTATAGAGATTACGACTCTAAGACATCTGATGAAAACCCTTGAGAATTCGATCTCAGGGTTTGAAAGACTTAAAAATTCGATTCTAAGCCGAAAATTTGAAGATTCTATAGAGATTACGACTCTAAGACATCTGATGAAAACCCTTGAGAATTCGGTCTCAGGATTTGAGAGACTTAGAAATTCGATTCTAAGCTGAAAATTTGAAGATTCTATAGAGATTACGACTCTAAGACATCTGATGAAAACCCTTGAGAATTCGATCTCAGGGTTTGAAAGACTTAAAAATTCGATTCTAAGCCGAAAATTTGAAGATTCTATAGAGATTACGACTCTAAGACATCTGATAAAAACCCTTGAGAATTCGATCTCAGGGTTTGAAAGACTTAAAAATTCGATTCTAAGCCGAAAATTTGAAGATTCTATAGAGATTACGACTCTAAGACATCTGATGAAAACCCTTGAGAATTCGATCTCAGGGTTTGAAAGACTTAAAAATTCGATTCTAAGCCGAAAATTTGAAGATTCTATAGAGATTACGACTCTAAGACATCTGATGAAAACCCTTGAGAATTCGATCTCAGGGTTTGAGAGACTTAAAAATTCGATTCTAAGTTGAAAATTTGAAGATTCTATGGCAATTCAATTCCAAGCAGAGTCTTTGAAAATTTGATCCGAAGACTTTTCATGCTGTCTGTCTCCTTTAACATAGGAATTTTCTTCGGCTCTTTGCCCATTTTGCTCTTGCAAAAATTCTGTTTGTCTGTCATCTTTTGGTTGACTTCTGGGATGTCGCCTTGTTGGCTAGATAATGAAAACGCTTCTGGGACAATGTCGCCTTGTTGGCTGGATAATGAAAATGCTTTGTCAATTGGACCCTCTAGGTCTTTGTGTTTGAGAGATTCGTAAGCTCTGTGGGATTTTTTCCTTCAGCTTTCCCTTCATGCATGTCAGACTTTTGCAGTCTGAGCTTCAATGGGAGTTTGACATCAGGCTGTTGAAGACTGCACTCAAGTGTATGCCTTATCATGGGGCCAGGACTTTCAAGCCCTTTTGATCCACTTCTGTGTAGCAGCACAAGAAATAGCGACTGCAGCTAAACGAGTCTGACTTTCTGTTTGCAGATTGTTGTTTCTTTTCTTTCTCTTGAATATCTGCATCTTTCAATACATGTATCCTGCATGGTTAGGCAGCTTTGTTCTCTTTCCGAGATTAGCATGTATGTAAAAGAAGTGTTGTATGAACATGTATGCTTCCCTATTCTTAAAAATTCATTTTGAAATTTGTACTTACTTGCCAGTAGATTATCAGAAATACTTACTGGATAGCAAATAACAGTTTATTGGGCTTTGCCTCTTTCGATCCATGAAGTTTCACAATCTTAGCACAAGTGCATCGCATAGCTTGACTCGTGATTTTCAATTTCCAAACTCATGGGAACTTAAACTGAGTCTGCTCCAGACAACCTTTCAGACTTCGGTCTTGCTGACTTATGTGGACAAATGGCTTCAGCTCCTTGTTGTCGTTTCTCTTTTTTTTTTTTTTTAAGCCATTTTTGCCACCACTGCCCTTTCGGGTTTTCACCGATGCCGGCTTTTCATTTTTTTGCGCTCCAGCCCCCTTTCAGGTTTTGACTGTGCCTTGATTGCCCATTTTTGCCATAGCCCCTTTTCAGGTTTTCACTATGCTGGACTTTGTCGATTTTGCCATAGCCCCCTTTCAGGTTTTGACTATGCTGACTTAGCCGATTTTGCCATAGCTCCCTTTCAGGTTTTAACTATGCTGGCTTTTTGTATTTTTTTCTTTGTTTTGAGGAATTCAACCTAATTTCAACTGAAACAAATATTCGTTGCGCATTTGATCTGTCGAGCATTGACAGAAATTTCATGAGAAAGAGGGAGAGAGAATATCAAATGACCCTTTATTTTTGCTGGCCTTTCTGCCTTTATTTTTGCCTTTTGGCTTTTTTTTTTTGCTTTTCTTTTCGCTTTTCTTTTTTTTTTTTTTTGCAGCGGGGTTATCTTTTGTGCCCCTTGTTTTTCAGAATATTCATATGAGAGAATAGAAAGAAGAAATTTCAATGCTCGATAATCAAAATAGCCACTCAGAAAAAAATGTTTCAATTAAAATTAGATCGGAACAAGTGTTCTGCTCACAAATTGTTCTTTCTTCTAGTGGCCCCAGTATGTAGCCTACAATACTTTCGAGTGTTGAGGCATCATCCACGACCAGTATGAGTTTGGTGGACACATTAGGCCTTGTGAAATTCCTTTGATTGCTGTGTAACAGTCAAACTTCAACCCTTCGGTGTTCTCTTTGGAGTAGCTGATAAGTAGGCATCATCTTCACTTGATCTTTCAGAATTCCTCTTCGGTGAACTTGAATGTCATTTCTTTTGGAGTAGCTGATAAGTAGACTCATGAATAGGCATTATCTGCACTTGATCTTTCAGAGTTCCTCTTCGGTGAACTTGAATGTCATTCCTTTGGGATTGTTCTGATCTTCTTTGATTATCCCAAGTAAATGACTGTTTTTCCTTTGCCTAGACCTGGATGGCGATTTTTCCCATTGCTTGTTGATTACTCAGGATAAGAGATTACTTCTTGCTTCAGGCTTCTGAGCTTTTGGTTTTTGAATTTTGATCCTTGTATGTCATAGGACCAGGAAACACGTCCTTGTGTTCTTCTGATAATGAAGTGAATTTGTCCTTCTGCCATTTGTCCAAGTTCAGTCATTCTTGCTTCCTTTAAATGGCTTCTGTTTCTTTTGGCATTCGAGATTTGCCAATTATCATGTGATTCTTTCTGTTAGTTCGCTTGCTTGTTTGGAAATTCTACTGTTGGTATAGACCAATCTCAATTCCCACGAGTTCGAAATGTAGTCTGAAGACAAGGTCATGCTCGCCTTGTGCTTAAGATTGTTTATGCTACTTGGATCGAAATGACAAATTTTAAGATCCCTGAAATAACAAGTTTTGCAAGAAACTGATTATCATGATTTGATAGAGAAGCATATATAAAAGCAACAACACAAATTTTGTCCATCTGCTAAAAGCTAGATAACCATTGTAAGATTTTTCATGGATTTGAAAGAAACAGATTTTCATAGTGAAAGTTTAAAACAACAAAAGCAACATAGAAAGTGTGAATATAGACTCTGCTCAGGCAAGTCTACCAAAACTTGAGAACTCTTAACAATCTCATGGATCCTTCAGGATGATTTGAGTTGGCATTGCTGAGTCTCTGTACTGTCTTTCGTTTCAAAATGGACTTCCCAGTCTTTGACGCTTTCTGCAAAAATGAATTGGCCTTTTCTTGATTCAGCAAGATCTGCTCCAGTTTCAGTGACTCTTGTGGAGAGACACGGTTATGATTCTCCTTGATGGGTTGGCTAAGGGTTGGTGATGGAATAAGGGTGGCTGATATGATGGAGGTATTTTTTTTGATTTTTTTGATTTTTTTGTTTTTTTTTTGCTCTTTTTTTTTGCTCTTTCTTTTTGAAAAGGGAAAAGATAGTGTAGTCTTCTGACTAGATTAGCCGTTCCAACTAGGAAATGGTACGACCACTCTTCGTCGTTCACCCAACTTCGGGGGGAGCTTTGTTAGTCTTGGGGGTAAAGATCCATGATCCGTCCCGTCTGAATTCCGTCTTCAATCATTTCTCCTTGTTGGATCATTTCGCCGAAGGATATGCCTATTGAAGTGCAAAATTTCTCGTAGTAGACTCCTTTGCAAGTTTGGATAAATAGATGTACAAATTCTGAGTCAGCTAGCGGTGGCACCACCTGCGTAGCCAGATTTTTCCAACGGCATGCGTAGGCTCGAAAAGACTCTCTAGGTTCCTGCTCCATTCTGATTAGAAAAAGTCGGTCTATGGCCAATCCTGAATTGTGTCTGTATTGCTTCATGAATGCATGTGACAACTCTGCCCATGTTCTGAACTGACGGACATCACTCCTAGCGAACCATTGTGCTGTGGGTCCTACTAGACTGTGCTGAAATAGTTGTGTCATCAGTTTTTCTGGATCTGGATAACCACATAATGCCCCGGCATAAAGGCACAGGTGGGGCATTGGGTCACTGGTTCCATCAAACTTGGTAAAACACGGTATTTTGAATTTGTTTGGCAGTTGGAAGTCTGAAAAGGCGCACAAATCTGAGAGGTTAGTGGATACATATGAACTTGCCCCTTGTATAGCTCCGATGGCCCTCTCAATGTTTTGAATTTTTTGGATAACTGTTGGATCTGGCCTTCCCTTTAGGCTTCTGACATTACCCTGGGCACTTGGCCTGACCAATTGGACTGGATTTATGGGAGGGGGTCTATGTTATCCCACTGAAATATCGGCTACTGATTGGACATGAATTGCCCCTGCCTGGACTGATGTCAGGGAAGGGTTTGATGTTGCTGATACCCCTGCCCCTGTGTTAAAGGAAAATGGCATTGATGCACTTTGTGGTGTCTGGTGCTGGGTTAGAAGTGCTTGGATCTTGATTTGGAGGCTCTCCATTTGCTTGAGGAGAATATTGTATTCTTCTTGAGAGACTGTGTCAGATTTAATGCTGAGAGACTGGCAGTTTGTTTCTTTTGCCATGGCTTTTGAACTGACAGTTGCTTAGTCTTTGGGTGAGACTCCTACTTCCCGCTTGTACCTCTGTATTACAGGGAAATATGTCAGTTTGTACTTCTGAAATGGATGGGTCCATAACATACAGTCAAAGGATGACAAGTGTGTGTACAATGATCCTATTGCTCATACGAATTTTTCATATTCTTCGAAGTTTAGCCAGAGGTTCGGCATGACTTCGGCATATGATTTTTGAAATTGTGAGAATATCTGGTCCGTATGAGAATAGTCCTACACTTTGACTGTATGTTTTGGACACTAAATTTAAGCATGTTGAGAAAAAAATCTGGTTTGCAATTTTTTGAAAAAAATTTGTCCTTTACATAATCAACGAGAATTCTCCCCATTTTTCATGAATGTCCCTATTAAGGTTTTGGCTTGACTCTTTTTTGAGGAAAACTACATGCAGCATGACGGCTTAGTTTTTGCTAATGCATTTCTAGCATGGTTTCACGGTTCCCAAATCTTCAAACCTCCGGCCCCCGTGAAGGGTACCATCTTTGGTTGGTGATTTGGTTGGAGTGTTCTTTTCAGTGGAAACCATCTTTGGCTACAAAAAAAGCACCATTGACGATCGTCACGTACTTCGAACCCCCTCCTAATCCTATGGGTAAAAATAAAAGGTAGAATGGAGATTGAGAAGAGAGTTGGGTATGTTGTGCTGATGTAATGTATGCATATGCTGAAAAATTTGTTTTTTTTTTATTTTGTAAATATTTGGAGAGAATCCTTTCAGAATAATGCAATGCCCTGCAAAATAAATATTAGTAACAAGATATTTATGCATGTTTTTTTGGCAAAAGCGCACCTGAAAGACAACCACAAGAATAACATTAGTAACAGGCCAAGGATAATTCGATAAAATTGTTTGGAAAAATTTGAAAAGCCGAAATCCACTGATAAGGAAAAATAAAAGATTTGCAAATAGTACCCCTCTTTAGCTTGCGTTACACCGTAAGTTTACCCAAATGGGGTAGGTTAATGGTTTCCGCTAAAAAAGAGTCACGATTTGCAAATTCGTTTATTAATCCCTAAGTCCCCAGCGGAGTCGCCAGCTGTCGCGCCCGGAAATTTCCTTGCTTTTAAATGCGACGTTTAATGAAAATTGTTTAACAGCTGGGACTTATTTAAAACTCAGAGTCGCCACTTGACATGAATTTTAGGTGTGTCAAGTCACCCTCTAAGGCCATTTTCAAAGAAGATGTCCTTAGAAAAATAATTTAATTTTAACTCAGAAATACGATTCTGTTTTATAAAAATGACTCCTTTAAAAGAAAACTGGTCTTGAAAACAGAGATGGGTTCGGGAATTCACTGTTACGAGTTAGGAAGGTGTTAGGCACCCAACATCGCCCTTTCGGTACTTTATTTTCCCAATTAATTTTATTTTATTATCCTTGGCCAAATTTAATAAATATCTAGTGATTGCTGTATAATTGGATCAAAAATGAAAATAGGTGCGGGAACAGAACTCCGGCTTATGCAATTTAGTTTTTGGCGGCAAAAAAGTTGGAACGAATATATGTTAAACTTTGACCGAAACATGGTATGCAAATTGGTATCTGCACGTCATGTTTCTATTCCCGGAGTGCCAGGTACCTTAAATCCCTGGTAGGAATTTTCAAGTTTAACAATGACCCGGTTCCATTTTTTAAATGGATTATCATGTCAACTTTCTTTTTTTTTGGTTTTATTTATCTACAATTCTTCATCCCGACAGCTACACAATCACTGGCGGTCCAAATTGTAGATTTTAATAAATGTCACTTCAATCACGATATTCTGTCGTGAAAAGATAACGTGCATTGCTCGTTAAATTTTCATCCCAAAAACACTAACATGGGCTACCTATGTCACCCGCGTGTTTATGGAATTCCGAGATTATCGGAATTTTTAACCAAGTGATATGGATAGTGTGTCAGCTTGAACCAACAGCACTATTCATATAACTTAGCTATGAAGTAACGAATTTTTTTTCCTTTTACGTGAAATAAAAATAAAAAGAAAATTATAGTGATATATACTTGTTTTAACTAGTTTGTTTATCTGCAATTCTTCATCCCGACAGCTACACAATCACTGGCGGTCCAAATTGTAGATTTTAATAAATGTCACTTCAATCACGATATTCTGTCGTGAAAAGATAACGTGCATTGCCCGTTAAATTTTCACCCCAAAAACACTAACATGAGCTACCTATGTCACCCGCGTGTTTATGGAATTCCGAGATTATCGGGATTTTTAACCAAGTGATATGGATAGTGTGTCAGCGTGAACCAACAGTACTATTCATATAACTTAGCTATGAAGTAACGAGTTTTTTTTTATTGATTTTACGTGAAATAAAAGTAAAAAGAAAAGGAAAATTGCAATAGGTTAAATAACGAATTTTTTTCCTTTATTGATTTTTCGTGAAATAAAATAAAAAGAAAATAGCAGTAACTGTTACGGGGAAACGGGAAAGGGGTAAAAAAAAAAGAAAAAGTTACGGGATCTGGGAAAGGGAAAAAGTTAGAAGTTAGTCCCGACAGGGGCCGACGCAATCGAGCGATATGTCGGGAGTATTATTTTTGTTTAAAGTGATTTTTGCTTAAATCAAGAAAAGTAGTTGGCAGAGCCAAACACCGACTTTCATGATTTAGCGGGCTAAATCCTGACATTCTAGAAGTGCAGACTAGAAATTTCTAGAACTGCGGACTAGAGATGCGGATGCTCAATTGATATTTACATAAAGAAAAGCAGAAAGAATAAATAAAAATGTTCTGACATTCTAGAAATGCGGACTAGAGATGCGAACATCAGCTCTTAAACGTAGTATTTACATTAAATAAAAAAAAGAAAATAAAAAGAAATAAAAAAGAAATTAAATGAACAGTGCAGAAATTAAATAAAAAAAAGACAGATATTGAAATGAAATAAATTGTTGCAATTATACCTCTGTATTGATATTCGAATCAACTGGTTACATGAAAATAAGAAAGATACGCGAACGGCTAAGTAAAACCATAACTCGACATAACACTGGGCTTTAAAACCCTGTTTTCTCGAGGTATGCTAATATAATAGCGCGTTCGGTTCTTTCTCAATCTGAAAATAATTGGGCAGAACTTCTTGTTTTTGAGCAAAAAGTCCTATCTAAAAACCCTAACTCTAAATTTATTTCAGGTGTCAAATGTTTCACGACTACAGAGTCGAAAAATATTTGACAACAGATGATTTATCACTGGTGTATATCGCTCTCTAGAATTCCTACTGTGTGAGATTTCCTAAAAATATGTTGTCTCTGTCTGGTTTCCTCTCTAGTTTTTTCCTCTGTCCGGGTTTCCCCTCTGGATTTTCGTCCCAAAAATCCTCTCTGGTGGGTTTCCTTCTCTGGTTTGTTTCTCTCCAAATTCCGTCCCAAATAATTGTTGCGCGTCGCTTTTTATAGAGGAATTAAGGCGGTGAGATGGGAGTGAGAGAAAGGCGGTTTGAGAGAGGGGAGAGAGAGAAGAGAGAGAGAGAGGAGAGAGAATTCGGGGTGAGAAGAGAGAGAAGAGAGAGAGCTGAGAGAAAGAGAGGAGAGAGAGAGAGAGAGGAGAGACTGACGCGGAGAGAGAAGAGAGAAAGCGACACGTGTCGCGGTGAGAGTGGTTGAGAGAAAAGGTGAGAGAGAGCCAGACTGAGGAGAGATTGGGTGTGGGTGGTGTGAAACAGGTGGGACACACGGCCGAATCCAAGAGAGACACGTGGCTGGAGAGAGGGAACAGCGGTATTTCCAGGCAATACAAAGTCGCCACGTGTCTGATACACAATGGCACGTCCGCAGGGAATCAGAACCAAAACGCCGTGCACAGCTTTCTAGCTGGACACGTGTCAGAAAGGGAGTGGCTGTACCAGGTGGCAGCAGGGAGGAGGAGGATCTGGTGCGGGTGAGAGGGGAAGGATATAACACGTGGCGGCCGGGGAGAGAGACGCGTGGAGGAGAGAGAAACAGGCGTTGGATTCCAGCTAACCACGGGTCGCCACGTCAATGATTACCAGCGCGCAGCCGCAGGGGATCAGGACCAAATGCCGTGCACGGCACCCAAGCCGGGCACGGCTCCGGCGCGTGCATCTCACGCGCGCGTGGCTGAGCGTGGTTCTGCTGACGTCAGGCTTATGTCAGTGCTTTATATATTTTTACCAAAATGCCCTTGTGCTATACAATGCCTTCGCGCGCTATTTTTAATCTTCGGATGTCCAAACGAACTCGGATTTGACTATGGATACAGCCAATGGACTCGTATCGTCGAGAGGATCATTTTGAGCCTAATATTTAATTCATGGGCACGTCGGCTCGCAATCCTAACTCCCAAATAATCACCGGTACACTGCTACTATTCTTTAAAATGCCGTTTCTTGAGCTACCGAATTCGGATTTGACCATGGATACAGCCGATGGACTCGTATTTCTGTGCTGATTAATAACATGTGCCTCTCGATGTCTGAACATATCAGCTCATAAATTGTGCCTCCGAGACCCCGTTCTGAGCAATCAAAAATTGTCGGCGTTGTCCGATTTCACCCCAATCACTGTCACTGGACTCGTGTCGTCGTACTGATCAATAGTATGAGGGTCTCATGACTTGATGAAGTGGTCTCGTGAACAGTACTCCCGAATCCCAGACTGTGCAAAGGCAAAATAGTCTTTTTGTGCACAAATTCTTTTAAACCCATTTCGATGGCATTTTTCATAATAATTGAGCGGTGGGGCCAAAATCTGGTATCAACACCTACTTAAACCCATTGCTTAAGATTGAAGTTGGACAAGAATTTATTCGAGACTAGAAACCAATCAAGTCTGCTCCATGAATCTACAACAACATGACCTGACCAGGTGAATTTTCTATCCAACATAGGGAGGTCAATGAGTTCCATAGCCCCTACAAAAGAAGAGAAATCTTGCATTCCTCTATTTGATCTCTATCAACCTTTCCTCTCTCCCAGCCTAAGTACATAATATTGCATATCTAATGGCTCACCGCATCATTTTGGCATTTGTGCATGGATTATACTGAGTTTATATTTGATATTGCACGTGAGGTATTCTTGTTCTATTTTCAAGTTAAATGCACTAGCAGAGTACCCGAGGGTCCAAGTGAACCCCAAGCGTTCCTGTGAAATTCTAAAGCCTAAAGGCAAGTTGGTAATTCATTGAAGGCTAGAGAATGTGGATGGCTTCTTGGAATAAAGAAGTCATAAAGGCCGATAGTTGACAGAAATCCAAGTTTGCAAGAATTGTAGAGTTGCAGAGTGTGATCGGTTAGTGTGTCCTTTGTGAACGGTCAGGACTCAATGGAAATCAAGGAGAAACTGAGAGGTAGTGAGCGGTCAATTTATCTCTACAAAACCCTATTCTATGAGAGAGAAGATCACCTTGCTTATGTTTATTCGATCTAATTCCCTCGATCTTTTGCTGCGAATGGTTCTAGAGAGATTCAATTTCGATCAGACAATACTTTTTGAGATTTTTTGGAGTTTGTGTTAAGACCAACACGACTCGCCTTTTTATTATTGAGTTTTAGAAGCAAAAATAAATCTTCTTAACCAATTATGGCAGCAATAGCACAACAATAAAATTAAAATGCATCGGCGTAACCTTGACTATATCAAGAGATTGTGATTATAAGACCGGATTGGCGAACTTGAAAAAGAAAATTACTTTCTTTCAAAAGAGGCTGCACGAAGAGAAAGTGGTGTAACGGCACAAGGTAGATGAGATTAGTTGAGGGGTCTTCGTTGAAGATTTGAGATTTCACATGTTTATTGATTGAAAGATATTCAAACTGTGTGTGAAAATGATGAAATTTGCCGATTGTGTAAAAGGAAGAGTGTCTTGACAATAAAAATGTATGCAGTGTAATCATTCTCTCGGAGGAGCCGTTCTTCTCCTCGGGACTCTACATTTCTATTTTTGAAGTGTTTAGATCAACATACGCGCACCTCCATTTGAGATACCGATCTCATCGTCCATCAGCTATGGCCCAATTAAACACAAAGAAGATCTTGTATAGTCTAACCTTATAAGAATTGATAACATTTGAAAAATTTTAAATTTGAGATCTTGAAATGGAGCACTCTTATTCCTCAAGCTTGACCATCAACTCAACCCCTTAGGCTGACTTAGGGTCTATTTGGCCAAAATTTTGTTTTTGGCTTTTTTTTGTCTTTATTCAAATTTTTTTTGTATTTGTTATTTTTATGTCATTTTTTCGTGGATTATTGGTTCGTATCGACGAAAGGAATCTAAAAAGTATAAAATTATGTCCAAAAGTTTAAAAAAAGTCACTAAAAACGAAAATAAGCCAACACGGACGCTGTTTTTGGCTTATTTTTTGTCTTTTCTGAACTTTTTTCAAATTTAGCCGATGATTGATAACTTTTCTGAAAGCTCTTGTCGAGACGAACCAATAATCATCAAAAAATTGATGAAAAACAAAAAATTAAAAAAAAATTTCAAATAAGGACAAAAAACTAAACAGTGAATAATCCAATAATATACACAGGCCATAATAATCGATTAGTTGGAAAACGAATACACTTGTGTGCATCCCACACCATAGCTATTTCTTTTCATCAATTTCAATACTCTATTAAAAGATAATGTTACAATTAAATGAAAAAAGAATTTCGAGCTGTTACAAAAAAACTTTGGTAATAGCAGCGAGACATTTTCCCCTTAGCAATCAGTTGCCACTGAATCTAAGAACAGTAAAAATAAAGGGTAAAATGCACTGACCTCCCTGAGATTTCTAACAATTGCAGGGACCCCTCCTTAGGTTTTACAAAATACACTCATCTCCCTTACTTTTGAAAATATTACACAATTCTCCCATATAGTTAATTTTCTACAAACACCACTAGTTTTGATGATTAAAAGAAAAATATCCTCATTAGTATTTTTATCTCTCTCTCTCTCTCTCTCTCTCTCTCTCTCTCTCTCTCTCTTTTTATACACTTAATCTATTTATGTTGTTTATATAATACATTGTATAACAATATTTACTTATGATATGTGTGTGTGATATAACTATATTTATTATATTAGACTTTATTTATTTTTTGATCAAATTTGTGCAAATAAATATACATTTTATATTTTAACAACTATTTTTTTCCAAAAATTATATTTACCACTTAATGTATCTTGTTATATTTGTATTTTTTATTTATATTTTACAAAATAAAAGCACATATACATTCTAACTTATCCCATAAAATAATTATTATAACTTTTAATTTAATTTATCATTTTTCCTTAATGTATCAATTCTTTTTTCTTATTCGAGCCTTACAAATCTTAAATTTTAGTAATTATTATTTAATTTTATAAAAAATTCTTTTTTATCAATGAATATCATTCTTTTTTCATCCTATATATCTTTTTTTTTTTGGTAGAAAGCACATATATATTTTAACTTATTATATCAAAAAACAATTCTCATGAATTTGTTATAAAAAATATAAATGTAACTTAATTTTAACACAATATTTCTTTGTTTTTTAGAACTTTAAACTTAACTTTGGTTAATTTTATATAATTTTATTTATACATTATATTTTAGTAAATGAAATAAATATTTTTAACTTTATCTATGTGATTAATTTTATTTTTACATGTATTTTATCTATAAAAAATACATATATATTATTAATCCATCGTACTTGATTTTTTTTGCATTGTGAATATTGATCGGAAAACTAAAGATTTTTACATATATTTTAAAATATATTTTTTTACTATTTTAAATATATTTAGCATCATCTTATTAGATTTTTTTTAATTTCAATTCATATTTTTATGATTTTTTAATTTTTCATTGCGACGATTAAAAAACAATAAAAAATTTAAGAAAAGATTATGACACTTCTGGTACTAAACACATTGACCACAAATGCATAAAAATAATTCACATTGATTAATAAAAATAATGGCCCAACAATGACATTTTGTTCAGCGTTAAGGACGACTAGATGACTGTCTGTAACTAAAAAAAATTACATCGATAAATAAAAAACAATTATCTAATGTATTTTGTTAAAAAAATAACTAAAATAGAAGTAATAACATAAAGTGAAAAAAAATAAAAATTGTGTATCTTAAAGAGAAATTTTTTTATTTTTATAGTCATGACCAAAGATTTTTTAGGCATTCTATAAAAGTAATATGATGACTTCATAAAAAACTAACCAATTTCTAACAGAAATTAATAGCAGAAGGAAAATAGTGTAATAGTTTCAAAAATAGAAAAAGTAAATGTATTTTTTAAAACCTCATAAGCGGTCCCTACAATTATTAAAAACCTCAGGGGAGATTAGTACATTTTACCCAAAAATAAACGGAAACAGTTGCTCACATGGTTGGCCCAACCATTAGGCAATTGTGGCGGCCGCTATAGCCCATGGGCCTCACATTTTTTAGGCCTCCAATCTATTCTATTTATCTATTTATTCTATTTATAAAGTGAGCACAATTTAGTATCCTTATTTTTTTAATTTTGTCATGTTTTTGACTTGACAAAATTACTCTCTATAAAAGTCATTTTCACACATTAAAAATATAATAGAGAATTAATTACTTAGGATATAATTGACATTTTAAAAAATATTAAAAAAAACTACTCAGTTCTCTTCCAACTTCTCCACACTCGTTACCACAATATTTCTAGAAATCAATAACCAAATCTCTAAATAAGTACAATTTTCTAATTCCACCAATTTTCATTTCTAAAATTTTGTCTTAAGCCTACAACGATCAAAGCAGTGCATTTTTAATATATTTGATAATGTTCAAAATTTGCACACGTATTGCATGTGTCCGCTAGTTTCTACTATTAGTCCAAATACATGAAATAAATATTATGTTTTAAGACCACATAAATCACATTCTTATCCGTCCAAAGATCTATAAATAAATAAATAAAACAAAAGAATCACATAAGGTTTATTTGGACTGTGATATTTATTGAAATTTTTTTCGTCCTTATTTGAAATTTTTTTACAATTTTTTATTTTTCATCAATTTTTTTTAATTTATTGGTTCATCTCGACAAGAGTTTTCAGAAAAGTTATCAATCATCGGCTAAATTTGAAAAAAATTCAGAAAAGACAAAAATAAATAAAAAACAAAATTTTTTGTATTTATTCGTCATCTTTAGTGACTTTTTTTTAATTTTTGGACATAATTTTATATTCATTAGATTCCTTTCATCAAGACGGACTAATAAACTACAAAATATTAAGATTTAAACAACAAATGAAAAAAAATTAATAAAGACAAAATTAAAAATAAATAAAAACTATAGGCCAAATGTAGACATAGTTCAGAACTGCAGAAATAAAAATCCGATGCCCAAAAACTCCGACGATGCCACAAGAAAGGACAAAAATGTAAATAGTGTGGACAAACAACAGGTCTCATTTTGCGACATCACTTCATGCCTCAAATAAATTTAGTATTTCAACAGAACAGAAACAACAGCCAAAGCTCAAAATAGAGCAGCAGAGTATTTGTGATTGAGGGTTACTGGAGTTTTACAATAAATTGGGCAACCAAAGGAAAATAATTGCAATTCTCCCTTTTTTTCCCTCTTTCTTTTCCTTTCTTTTTCCCTTGAAGCATCCCAGAACAAATTGAGATGCACCAGAAAGCAATCTTCATTCTTCTAAACCACAAGAATTGGGGAAGGAAACAGAGACAGACATTTTACACAGGGAATCATGAGAGCTGCAAACTATTGATGTCATTAGATACTTATGAAATAATAGTTTTCCCAACAGCACAGTATATGGCCAGCGGCCATCGTGATTCATCATATATACGAGCAAGAATAACATATGTGTATGATTCATCATATATACGAGCAAGAATAACATTTGTGTATTCAGAATATGACGAAAACGTGATTTCAGAAACCATTCAAGGAATGTACATCCTCAAACTTCTCTGCTGACGAACCCGCCTGCAAAATGCAACAAACAGAGGGGAAGTATGATCACAAACATGAATAATGTATATCAAAAAAGAATTGATTCGAGGAAAATATCACTTGAAGACACTAGTTGATAAGTGATCATTAATTATGATAAAAGGATACGGAAGAACAGATTAGTCATTTGTTTGTTGGCCTCCTAGCAACTTCCACCATTCTTCCCCTGGAATACAAGAAACAAACACTATATCAGCCACACACTTAGCAAACACACACAACAACAATTCAAAACCCTAGAACAACAACCCACCAAAGGGAAAGTGAAGTTGCAAAAGGCCAATTTCAGCACGACCCAAGCCACAAAAAACCATTTTCATTTGATCTCATCTCACTTTCTCATCAACAAGTCAAATCCCAACTGATCAACAAGATCCTGTAAATCCTCGCCCCAATCGAGAGGCTCCGCTGCCAAATCCTCAACTTCCACATCAACTTCCGATTGGTCCCCGAAAAAGAGTTCCCCGTCTTCATTTCCACCTACTACATCTTCGGCAAGAAAATCTTCCCATATGGTCTCACCAACATAATCCAGGTTAGTTATTGGGATAGTTTCCCCTTTTGGGTCCAAAACCTCATTGCTGGATTCCTTATCCATCGCAGCCGATAACAAAGTCTCCATCTCTATCTGTAATTCAATGTTTCCAAGCTCTTCTTGTTCTCCGTTTACATACAGAGCTTCCACACTCGGGCTCGGGCTCATCGTTAGTCTTCTCTTACGTTGAATCTCAACTCCTCGTTGCTCTTTTTTCTCCGCGTACTTATCCAAATACTGCTGGACAAATGAGTTACTATTTAGAGCTTTCGCCAGGAAACTCATTATCTGTTGTTGCTTTCTCTCAGTGCTTTGCATTCGTTCCTCGATCGCAATTACCTTGTCCCTTGAATTCTGCTGCTGTTGTCTGAGCTTTACGATTTCGGACGTCAGTACGTTGCGATCCCTCCTTAGTCTCTCCAGTTCTTCTTCCATTCCATATTGGCCTAATTCCACACAAGCTCCTCCCCCCTGTTGTTGCATGTTATGTGAGTGATTTCTTCTCCTTCTGATGGTTTTCAGGAGCTGTTTCTGCCCTCCTAAAAACCCTTCGTTCGCGAATTCCCATCGATCTGGATCAACTTTCCTGAAACCCTGAGTAGAAAATAGTTGAATTTTATCAGAATTACAGCACTTACAAAACACAGCACAGATAGGAACAGGTTGATTCATTCATTCAGATGGTTCTAATTAATTATCTAACATCTAGGAGACGGTAAACTCTCCAAACCAATAAACAAATATCGCTTGATTCTTACAAATAGCATTAAAAAAAACCAGATTATCAAAATTCTGTTTTGCAAGATCAACAGAAACGCAAGGCACAGAAACAGTAATTAAATCGTAATCAGGTACGTGATGACCAATTCTAAGGAGGACTGAAAAGGCCAACATATGGAAGAAAATTGAAAAGAACCCAAAATTCAAATTGAAATAAACTAAGAACCCTACAGAAAGAGGACACGTTATTTGACGTTCGGGGTTTGAGAAAATACTTACATAGGTATTGAGCTGACGAACGAAGCTAGAGAAATTGCTGTGCTTGAAGTACCTAGGAAGCAGAGAAGTGGAAAACTTGTGAGAGTCCCAAACGACGAAGCTGTTTCTTGCTCTGCTCCACGACACCACCGAATCAGTGGACGGGTCTTCCACCATATCAAACGTCTTGGTGAGGAACGGAGGCGGACCCACTTCGTGAATTCCCTCCATTGGCAGCGGCGACGACATGCTCGACGAAGATGAAGATGATGATCCCGGGGTGCACGATATCACAGTCACTTCTTCCTCCTTTACTATCACACTTTCCATTTTTAGAGAGAGAGAAATGTTTCCGGGAAAGGGATGATCTAATAGTCGAGGAGAGAGAGTGTAGTATATCTATATATGGAGGGGGAAGTGAAAGTTCTAGAGAAAATGAGGAGGGGACTTTGGAGAGGATGATATTTTGTCGTTGTTTTACAGTTGTCTGTGGAGAGTGGAGTGGACAGATTTAGTGGGGGCGATTTCGCAATATGTGGGTCCCTACGCGTACTCTTCGATTAAGAAGTTCTAGAAAGTTCTGTAGGTTTCTCGTGTGTGTGAGGGGACACGGGAAGAAATGTGGAAACCTGCTGTGGACCGTTGGATCACAGCTAAGAGGTAAGATGTTCTTTTCTGGAGAGCTTGCCATTCACTGTATCGGGATACTGTAGTTCATCCCTGCACATGTACTACAATTACGATTTAATTCGATAAAATAAAACACTTTTATTTTTATTTAAAATATTTCGAATTTTCCCTGCAATAACCATTTAATTAGTTGACTATAATAGTTATTGCAGTACAACAATTATTACACTAAAATTATTTAAGACAAAATTATTGCACCACAATAATGAATTAATTAAATAAAATAGAGTAATTTTATTATTGTTTAAAATTATATAAAATTGCTCTTTTATATATATTACAAATGCGCTATGACATTTCTTAATCTGTTTGATTTTTACATGGAAGTTAAAATTCATATTTGAAAAATGAATAAATTAAAGTAATGGTCTCTGTAGTTTTTTGCTTGGAAATGGTACTTGAAATTTGCTCATTATTTCAATTTGATTCTTTTATTTTCAATTGACTCAATAATAACCTTTAAATTATATATTCGTGCCAATGTAGTTCAATATCCTAAATTTGCCCTAATTACTCTTCAATACGGAATAGAAGAAAAGATGAGATTCTCGAACGAGAAAAAAGATCCAACGATTGCTAACATTTCTAATAAAATAAGGCAATGTGCGCCTAACTTGACCCTTTCTAAAGGGCAAACTTGTAAAATCACAGCAACCATAATCTGGTCGTCTTTTCCTATTCTCCATGAGAAAGTCTGTGTACACAGTTCAACGGTCTCACGTGCATCCAACAGATCCAAACACATGTGTGTCCGGATCTGTGTACACAACACTGCTCATTCTCTATTTTCCTATCCCTTCTTCCTCTTCTTTTACCACCATGATCATATCTATTGGTATCCTTATAACCATCAAGCCTACCACTCTCACTGTTAGAAACTCATTCTCCTAAGTCCTAGCCAATTGCCACCCAATTACTAGTTAATATTTCTTGTGCTTTTAAAATATAATACCCACAAAACTTGAAAACTGCATGCATCAATTTATGCAACAAGACCTCGGGTGTTTTATTGGGTCTACATATTTGTTGGGATTGGGTGTTTTATACTTTCATGGAAATTAAGAAAGAAATATTATTTTTATCCATATAGGTAAAATAGATATATTTTAATAGCTATGAGCTTATGATAAATAGGTGCAGTGATTTGTTGCATCAATTTGTGCAACAAGACCACGGGTGATTGGGTGTTTTATTGGGTCTACATATTTGTTGGGATTGGGTGTTTTATACTTTCATGGAAATTAAGAAAGAAATACTATTCTTATCCATATAGGTAAAATAGATGTATTTTAATAGCTATGAGTTTATGATAAATAGGTGCAGTGATTTGTGATATTATTACATGTTAAAATCATGAAGGTTGTAATATTAGTACTTCAATTTTTGTCTTTAATTTTTCTTCAGTGCTATTTTTGTTTATCTCTGCTATCTCATTGAATTTCGTTCAAGAATAATTCTGTCCGATTTCGTTGATTTGGTTACTTTTTGCTTCCCACTCAAATGTATCATTTTTGCTCACATGGCTGTTGATACTTATTGAAAGATGACAAGACTCTCATGCAAGAAGGATTATAGTTATTGTTAGAAGGCAACATCAATTCTAAATCGAGTATGCAACTAGATTGAAGTTTATATGTGTGGTACTCTAAGTAATAATTTTAGGTACTAATTTAGTGATTTGATTGTTAGATTCTCTGTTTGGAAACTGAAATACATCGGATCAAGTGCTATTTTTGATGTAAAATTTGTAGAACAACTTTAAAACTTATATATAAACATCACGGGTATTGTGATATCTATATATCTTATTTCTATAGGACACTTCACTTAGGAGCTAAGTTCAAATTTAGTTGTGACATGATATATGGTTTTGAGTTTCCACTTCCGTAGTTAATCCAATCATGTGATGCTTTTTACCAAATGTATGTTTTATCTTTCTCAACGGTTACTAATTTTGAAAATTATTAAAATCTCAACTGAGTTGTAAAATATTTTGGTAATAGTCGTCAATAGTAATTTTGGATAGTTTAGGTTGCCACTAATCTTGTTCATATTTGTTAACGGCTATAATTTTGGAGTATTTGGAAATATTTAGTTAACAAATTTTAAAACATGAGTTAGGTGTCGTGTTTTTTGAAAATAAAATTTTAAAATAGTCAACCAAACAAAACTTGTTAGCCAACTAGAAGCGAGAAAATCTTTAAAAAAAAAAAAAAACTAAAATCCAGATTTTAGTATTTTCTTTTAGGAGAGAGAGAGAGAGAGAGAGAGAGACTAGGCAAATGGAAAATCGTGTGCTTCGGAAGAGTAGTGATGATGGGCCCATATTAGCTTTATCCTCACCTTGTGAAGAAAATATTGGACTTGGGCCTCACTAGAATTCTGAACCCGTAAGGCCTTAAAAGGGCTCAATATTTTAGGCCACAATTATACCTTGGGCCAGAGCAAGTTCTTCATTGGATAAGTTAATTTTTAAAGATAGTTTGGCCCAAAATTTAAAAAAATCCCGATAATTGAGAAAAGAAAAATGATAAGCTAAAGTTTGAGAGAAACCAAACGCACGGCCCTAATCTATGGATGGCAATGTCGTCCGATTTGACTTGATTCGTCTTGTTTTTCGCAGCACATATTGTGTTCATTGCACAACAGGCTTCCCATTTCATTCTTTTTACCCAAAATGTAACCATTTTTTTTTAGGGATACAATTATGGTGGAGGCCGAAAAATGTATGCTTGTGCTCAATTCGGATACGTTATAGATTATTAACGGATACCCAAACCAAACGTAACTATAACCAAACCGTTCAAAATTATTCGAGCACTTTCACAAACCTAGAAAGGCAGAAATCCTAGATCGTGTGCGCTACTTCTTACTGCTCTCACCTCCTACAGCCACATCCCTTATCTCTTGCTGCCTCTGACTTCTCACCAAGTTTGTTCCTTTCTCCGTCTTTATATCTCTCTCTCCTCCCCCCTCTCCCTCTCTCTAGTATATGTAGATGTATATACAGATATATTGATGCGCCCAAATTGGCTCAGCACATGACTCAACACTCGGTCGCTCAACACATGACCGCTCGAATTTAGATACTCGATAATATATCCCAAATTGTCAATTGACACTTAATCTTCCGAACCATAGGTCTCTCAACAAAAAAAGAACTAGTCACAAGATTTTTTTAATAAGATCCTACAAATGAAGTCTAAGGAGGCTCCAAACCCCAGAAACAAAACCCTTATAAAACGACTTGCTCCTCCCCAAAAGAAAATGAGGAGCGAAAATGGAAGCTATTAGACCCCATAATATGCTCCACAATTGACCCTATAATAGGTGCCCTGGGATCAAAGCCAAGGTCCGTTCTCAACCTGTCTATGCATTTACTCACTCATTCTCTCAACCTGTCTTGGCATTGTAGACTTGAAATTTTAGTTGAACAAACTTTCTAGGCAATGGCACTACCTCTATTTCCCTCGATAGAGGTGATGGCGCCAATTGTTCTAGTGCTGTTGTGCGATTGGTCCTCTGGTGCATTATTTGCTAGTGGTTCAACAATTTCCTCATGCCGGGAGGGTTTGGCTGGTCTTTGGATGCACCCGTTGAAGCTTCTCCTTCCCCATGATGTCGGTTGTTCCTTCCCAATGGAAGCTTCTAGTTTCGTTCTTTTTTGGGCTCAACACGAGAGTCGTGTCGTCTCCTCGTTGTCTTTGTTCTTTTATGTGATGAAGGACTAGACTCCTTCGGGAATACTAGAATAATTGTACTAGATTTTTGGGTAATTTACATAAAAATTTCTTCATCTATCATTCGGTTTCACTCAACCTCTTCATCTTCTAATTGTCTTAATATACCCCCTGATTCTTTCAGAATGTAAGAATCAACCCTTTTTGGTTTAACGAATTAGAAGATGAAGGAAGTTAAGTGAAATCGAGTGATAGATGAAGAGGATTTTATGTAAATTATCAAAAATGCTAGGGATGATGTGAGCTAAACTCCATCAAGGAAATACTAGGAAGTGAATTAGGTTTCTCCAGGAATACTAGGAGAGTAATGTGATAATTTGATAGGACTAGTTAGAAATGCTCTGGGGGTTGTGGAATGGAATAAGTGAATTTGTGGGTTAACTACATTACGTTTGAAACCATCAAGCTTGTTATCTACATTTCACTTTCTATTGTATGTTTAATGATTTTGCTTATGTTATTGGTAATTGGTAATTGTTGCACGTCAATCATTTTATATACTCATTACACTTGTGTAGGTATTGGGCTGCGTACCTCATCGTTATATTCTTTCAGATGTTGTTCCGAAACACTAAAATGGTGTGTTTGGCATGCATTGGATTGGCATAATTTTTTGAAAGATTGCATTGTGAAGTTATCCAATATCTTGTTGAAAGACGTAATCTCCTATTCACTCGAAACAATATTTTGATATATATTTGAGCTTGAATTGCCCCTTGTTGTTGTAACACACTTTAAACTTTATTTTGACGATGATGAAATATGAATTATTGACCTGAGATTTTGGGTTATCATCGAGGATTGTGAGGTTTACAAATTATTAAACTTATGATCTTATATGTTAAAAATCGAGAGCGTGACATTTTGAGCTCTTGCTATAGCTGCCATGAGGTATATAGTTTTCCACAGACAGTGCCAATTGTAAGTGGGTAAAACTGATTACCTAGAAAGTATAATCTCAATTATTGGCAACTGATTATCTGGTGTACTATCTCTTTCTTATTTCTATTTTCTGTGACCTATAAAATAAAAAACCATCAAAGGACCCTCCACCTCTATAGTGAAAAGGTACTCCAATGGCTAAGTCAACTTTGGAATCATAAGAAATCCTTAGGCAATAACTATGGATTGTGTGATACTACGTACCTTTCATCTTAATCTTGAACCTTTATTTATAAACTTCACCATCTCATTAATTTGTGTTCTACCTAGACTCTGATTCCTCATTAGAACCAGACTAGAAGTGTATTTTAATTGGCTGCTAATAAGATAAATCTGCCTTGGACTCTGTAGGACTTATCTTCTTCATTAGAGTTTCATTCAAACTTAGATTATTCATTCTAAATTGAATTGGCCTAAAATTCCTCATTCTTATCTAGTTAGAACAACTCCTAAGATAGTCGGAGTTCTAACTTATCTCAACTAACTGACTTCTCAGGTCGATCGAGCTCATAACTATTTTTCTCAAGGTGACAACCCTTCTAGCCGCCATTATCTGGTCGGCTAGTACTTCTGTCACCTCAACAACTCTCCAGTGAGCAAGAGTACACTGTTGCTGAATTGAAAAGGCATCCATAATAATTTAATCCAAAAATACTTAAATATTCTTTATTTAAGTATTAACTTCTTATCTCAGGATTATATTATGGTCTATAAAAAATAGTCAACTCTAACACGCAGTCTTTTTAAAGGTCCACAAGAGCTATTTGTATTCATAGTCCTATATTTAAGTGGCGTAGCAAGTCACTCTACGTTTAATTGTTATTAGGTACTAAAAATAAGAGGTTGTGCGATTAGGTAAGAACATACACTAAGTACTTAAAATAAGAGGTTGTGCAATTAGGCGTAGCAAGTCGCTTTAAGTTCAATTGTTGTTGGTCAACGATAATGGAACAGAAAACTAATAAAATTTTGCGCTTTCTTTCTCAATGAAACTCAATAATCAACTCAGTCAATTAATTTTGAACCCAATCGATTAGGAAGTGGAAACCCAATTTTTGGTTTCTGGTACATTTTATGCTTGAAGTTATGGGACAAAAGAGACAAATTTCGTACAAAGCTTTACCAGAAGAACTTGGATCTTTTCCCAAAGCACACAAAAGCACAATACAAATGCTCAATAAAGATTAGTTGCAACATCAGATCCAATAATGATTCCTTTATACATGAGGCAATTATATTTATTTGTTGGGAGGTGAAGGCACGCAATCTACTAAGGGAAGCTCAGTTTGGTGAAATTTGGTACATGGCAACCAAACTTAAAAAAAGAGAGAGAAAGAGAGAGGATTGAGAAGCGAGATTTAGGAGAGTTGTAATGCACGTTTTTTGTAGTATATGTATAGTGCGAGCAAAAACGTCATAAGTTTGTTTGTTTTATTCTTAAAATTATACCGTTTTGATTCATCACATGAAATGTTATCAAAATGTATAATATCAAAATAGTGTAATTTCAAGTACAAAACGAATAAAATTAAAACGTTCTGTATACATTACACACTACTAAAAAGTGTACTACACTTTCCTTGAGCGTTGAGTAGTCACCTACTTTGTATATATGTGGTATTTTGGACCTTTTATTTTTTTGTTTTTGTTTATGAGGTTACAATTACCGAAAGGAGCGGAATTAGGATTTAATGTTTGGAGAGGTCAAAAAAATTTTTGGAAGAAAGGGCAGAAATTTACTATAATTTGGGAGGTCAAAATGTATTTTTTCTATAAATTTCAAATTTTATACCTAGATTTTAAATTTTTTTAAAAAATTTTGGGGAGGCCCGGGCACTCGTGGTCTCCCCTGATTACCGATCACTTCATAATTATAAGACAATTATTATGTGGTCAAGTATAAAAATCGACGGGGGACCTAACCTAAACAACCAGAGGTTAAAATTGACCTTAAAAGGCGAAACCTAGTAGAAGATCTCAATACGCAACTCTGGTTTCCTGCCACGTGTACGGTCAAATGATCAGTTTACTTCGGGAAGACGATGCGTTTATTGTGGTTGCAGCCATGACGTGGGTTGTGCCCCACGTGGGACATGCACTTCCTGAAGGGACAAAGATTCAGGCTGTGACGTCATCCTTGGTCCCACTGTAGAGATGTCGCGTCGGATTGCGTCACAAATGCGTCATTCCTCCGTTCCTAAAGTCAACTCCAAATACCAGCGGCGCCGACGGGGCAATGTATTAGCATGAAAACTGTTTGTTTTTCTTAAAACTATTTATTTCTTTTTGCAAATCACATCACAAATAAATTTTTAGTCTATTTGAATTGTGTTAATTATTAAATTATTATTTATTTCATTTGCATTTTTTTATAATTTTTTGTTATGCACAGATTTTTTGATGTGTATTAATTCGTCTCGACGAAAAAAATATCAAAAGTACAAAATTATTCTCAAAAATTTTTAAAAATTCAAAAAAGTCAAAAAATAAATCAAAATAGGGTTCATTTTTACTTATTTTTCGGTTTTAGTAATTTTTTTAAATTTTTTGGTATAATTTTATACTTTTTAAATTACTGTTGTCGAGACGAACTAATAAACATAAAAAAATAGTTAAAACATAACAAATAAAAAAATTGAATAAAAAAATATCACAGGTCAAATTGCGCCTTTGAATCTATTAAATTATTATCTCATTATTTTTTTTATCCTTACTTAAATTTGTTTTGTATTATTTTTGTTTCGTCTTGTCAAAATAAATTTACAACATATACCATCTAATTTTTTATTTGTGTACAAAAAAAAATTTATCTAGAAGTTAATTTCTAAAATGTTTATTATTTACAAAAAATTAATTAAAATGAAGAAATCTGAGCTAATTTGGCCCCTTAAGGCAAGATAATTTAATTTATGAATTATGGTCCAACATTTTAAAAGTTTTAATGGGTTAGGTCTATATTTTAAAGTGTTAATACGTGAGATTCTTTTGCAGATGAAATTGTCCTTATTTTTTTATTTAACCATCAGATATTTTACCGTGTCTCATTTCTTATTTGATGGGCTTTTTTTTTTGGTTATCTGCTGCAACAGATAACATTATCCATTGCATGTTATCTGTTGCAACAGATAATGATAAAAGTTATCAAAATAAACATATAAATTTAGTTGTTAAGATAATAATCAGATGTTGAACACTTAGTTATTATTTCAGTTTTATTATTTCAACAAATAACAAATAATTTTATCTTATTAGAAATATTAACAGATAACTTTAAATCATCTGCTACAACTTCATCTGCTGATTTATATGTTTAGTATTTGAATTGTTGTATCTATTGAATTCTTATTTTATTATTATTTTTATATTATTAAAAATTGATTTTTTTATTAGTTATTAGTTCATGTTGACAAGAAATTTTTAAAATATAAAAAAATATGTTTAAAAATTTTTAAAAATTAAGAAAAAGTAAAAAGTAATTTATTTGGGTACCAGATCTAATGCTCAAATAACAGTATCTGATAACGTTATTAGATAATATTATGTGTTGATCTATATGCAAGAATATTTTTGAAATCGTGTGTTAAAAGAAGTTCTTGTCATAGTTTAGTTTTTAAATTAACTGATTGTGCTAAAAGTCCATTGTTATTGATTTTTTGGAACTGTGTATTTCTTATTCTACTTTTGCAAAAAATACTCTAAAATTCAAAAGTTTTTCATTTTCCCTCCCTAAACCAACTTAATATTTTTTACGCTATTAAAATATAGTAATATTAGTCTATTTCTAGAGATATTTTAAATAGATATATAATTTATATATTACCACCATTTTTTGGAAAATAAATTTACAAATTCAAAGTCTAAATTTTTAATTAAGTATATCAATAAACATTCAGACTCCATATGTAAAGGAAATCCTCAATTTCCCCCCCTTCATACTCTCCCTTTGGAGTATGAAAATTCAGCCTCCAAAATGAATGAGAGTTTTTATAGGATATTATTTACCGGCCAATAAGATGATTTTTAGTCCATGTGATATTTTTTTTTAAACAAAAAAATGGAAAAAGACAAATTATTTTGAGTCATTCACCTTCAAATGTTATTTCAACATTTATTGGTGATTGTACGCGTTTATTTTTCATTGACTTTATTCATTTATTTTTCTTTACTATTATGCAACCTCTTTCAACATAAATTCTAATCCCTCACAATCGTAAAACTCTCTAATACTCCTTATTTGTCACTCTGTCTATATCGCATGCATGTTGTTTGTTAAAGAGGAAGTTAGTGTAACACGTTTAAATACTATTCATTAAGTAGTAGTTAAAGTTTTTCAGATTATATTTAATATGTCAGTGTGTACATTAAATTTTAACAAATGATAAAGTTCATGGTGGGTCCATTTCATCAAAATAATGCATTAATTTGAACTTTCTAAAAGTCATTAACTATAACCATAGAATGTGCGGTTGGAATATTGATGGAAGATAATTAGTTTTAGCTAAACTGTGCATCACCGAATTAAACACTTAACAATATGAATTACGCGTCACTTTTTGTCAATGTCGAGACTTTACCACTTCCAGTTGAGTTTAATTTTGTTCACCTTCTGCCGTATGATGAGATTGTTTCAAGATTCTACTTCGATAATCAAAATTATCTACTTTGTACTGATTGATTTATTTAGTTATCACGAAAAAAATTCAATTTATTTGCATATCAGTAAGTGTTTGATCGAAAAATCTAATTTTTTTACTTTGAAACATTTAGCTTTTGAAGCATAAAAACTAGATTTTTTTGTCAAGTAGTTAACGATATACGATTGAACTGGATTTTTTTAGTGATAATTAAAGTAATCCAATCAAAAGAAAATAGGCAATTTTGATTATTAAATGAGAGTTCTCAAAGTGATTCAACACAACGAAAGGTGTTCACTGTCGAGTGAAATTTTGTTAACCCTTTTTTTTGAAAGGCGAAATTTTGTTCACCCTAAAGTAAACAAAACTGAACTCCTTTCATTCTTAACATTTATCTACCAATTGTGGATGCTCTAATTAACTTTTTCTTTAGCACATGTAATTTTCTCAACACCCGCCCCTAAGGGTTCGGTTGGATGGAGTTTTAGTTTTGAACCTGTTAAATGGTTGGATGTGTTAAATAAGACGGGGTGATCCATATTGATGAGATATTTAAAAAAACTATGTTAAATAATCTAGTGATTAAATGAGGTATTAAAAAAAATGTGTTAAATATCTCAGTGATTGAATGGAGACTTATTTTGAATGTGTTAGGCAATAGAAAATGGTATTAAACTATTAAAAATATTAACGACTTTTACCAATTCATTCAGTTACCAATATCATATATTGTAAAAATAGAATTAATGTATAAAACTTAAGGAATCAAATTAAAATGTTCATGCACGTCGATTACAAAGTGATGGGGGCGGGGCCTTTTGGTCATTTGTTACCCCTGCATTACTTAGCTTTAGGAGGTAAGGCTAATTGAAACAGTGTACAATATAGCCCATGGGCTAACCAGTCAAATCCAAAAAGAAAACATTGTCAATCAATGGATTAAATATGGGACCAACCTTAACGGAAAACTAAGTTATTCATTACATAACACATTCCTTAGTTCGTCATCCGATCAGGCTGTGAGTCATTGGAAATTACTCGGTGCTTCAACCGTAACGTTTCTTCCCTTGCAAAAATTGTATTGGTCTTATTTTCAATTATGTGAGTATCACACTATTTTCTTTTATAAAAGAAAAAAGAGCTGTGCTTCTTAAAGGACCGAATAATCTATAGTAAATTAATCCTTACTCTGATGAAGATCAACACATGCACTTAGCATTGATTTGATATTTAGATGAGATTTGACTTTATGAATTGTGTGTCCCGCCACCTCCACCTCCACCGCCACCACATCCACACAAAACGTAGACTTTTAACTTTGGTCGCACTCTCCGACTATTGATGACCATCCGATCATGTTGATGACACCACATCCAATCAGATTCGAATTTTGGGGTTATAAGAGGAGTGGTATCCTATAATAGTAAACTCATGGGTGATTCACACACACCCCCATCTATGGCAGACACCATCACTGGTACCACCATCAACGGCTCACCTTAGACCATTCGGATTTAGTCCTTTAAATTTACTTGGAAATGCTGGGGACCCACTCCCCACAAATGCCAATATACACATATCACCTTCAATTCCAAGTTGGCCCTAAGAAGAAATCTGATGGCCACGACAATTTTGTTTCTTTTTGTCTTTCCACCTCAGATACAAGCCCACTATCTCCATGGCTGGAGGAAAAGGCAAAGACGGGAGATCCACGTGGCGTTCACCGCATGTCACGGCGACAAAGGTGTTTCTTTGGGTGTGGTAATTGACGAGGAAAGTGTTGTCATAGACCTCAATAATAAAGTCATCGTGTGGTAAGTGGGCCAACTGATTTTCGAAGAGTTTAATTTTGACCGGTAATTAATAGTGGGTTTTTTTTTTAGTGTCAGTTTCTTCTCTATCACAGACTTCTGAGTCCAATAAAATAAATAGAGCTGTGAGTATTCGTACTAAATAAAGTTAAACTCTGAAATTGTCAAAGGAAAAAAAAAATTAAAACCTTAGGACAAAGACGAATTAAGAAGATATCTAGCGCCTTAGTTTCTTCTATTTATATTTATTCTTTGGTCGCATAAATCGTGTGATCTCGTATGGTATGTGTGTTGTTTTTGTACTTGAATACAAAAAATGGTTATAAAGGGCAAATGTGTGGTATGAGCTGTTAGAAAAATTTGCGTGTACTTTTTATGTTACCGTGATATAAATAATGAAATTAAAGATAACCAAATCATAGAATGATAGAACCTAAAAATCACATGAAAATGATCAAGTCTAGTATTAAATACTATGTCCTTAAGATAAATTTTGCCCTCGCTATGGTACTTACGATTTAAATAGGCGTTTGTCTCCTAGGATAAAATGATCGAATGCCACCGAAGTAGCACTCTAATTGATAGGGCCTAGCGAACCAAATAATGAACTCGTACTCTCTCATATAAAGACTCAAAACTCAAAACAATAAACGAAAAATCAATCCAACAAATACTCTAACATATGTCTCCCCCAAAAGTCTTCTTAACAAATGGAGGGAATACCTTTAATATAGAATTCATGACTATTCTAAATAGTCACAAAATAAAGTAACATAATTAATATCAACGACAAGACATGACTTTACACTAATAAATAATACAATAAAATCATATAAAATTTAATATAAATAAATTCTATTTGAATTTCTTCAACCAATATTAATTAAAAATTAATAGGAGTCAATTTTCTATAACTCCTTAATAATTTTGAACAAACTAATATATATTCTAAAATTATTTTTTCCTAACATGAGCTATTCCGTATGACTAAATATGTTTTTGAATTATTTGCCACATCATGAAACTGAAATGCACTGGCCGTTGGGAGAGGAATTTCTTTTAACTCTTTGGTCCAAGAAAATTGAAAATTGGCAAGTCGGGTTGAAAAATTAAAAAGTAAAACTTCACGTATTTCACACATTACACTGTCTTTTTCTTTAGTAATAGGGGAAACTTGTTGTGCTAGCACATAGCAAGGTATGTTGCACACTAAAATGCCGTTATTTTGACATACAAAATATTATTTGGTCAGTACTTAATTATTCGATTAGTATTCTGTGCTTCAAAACGAACGATGTCGTTTTGGTGCACACCAATTTTTATGTTAACACCAACCAATCGATTTTAATTAACTCAATTACATTTAGTGTGGCAGTTTTTATCATGCATTATCATTTCAAGGCCTGTTTTGCTGTTAGATTTCTTAAGTTCTACTATTTCATTAATAAAAAATTAAAAAATTACTATTTCATTAATAAAAAATTAAAAAATAACCAAAAAGATAATGATGTACCAAATAATTTACCCCAGATTCAGACTAGTTGGAAATCTTGTTAACGACAACTGCCAATATGGAATCTGATATATGTGCACACGTCACCGGAAGCGGTCCGCGCGCGCTCTCTCTCTCTCTCTCTCTCTGTGTCTCTGTGTCACATTGAATCACTTGTTACATCAGCGGGAAGAGTGGGGGCCAGAAGCTTTAATGATCCCATTCAAGTCTAATATGACGTCATGGGGATTAAATACACCATCGCTCCATGTGATCTTCCGCCTCCCGGCAAATATCCAGTATTCCCGATCTAAGTTACTACGTGGCCCAAAATATCCACGCTCTTTTTGGGCAGGTTTCTACCACCCCAAATATATTATACTAATTTATTTAGTTCGTGGGCTGCTGCTCTCGGAAGGGAGTTTTGAAACCGTTAGGGACGTCGTTTTAATTTTTGGTAGGTTACATAATAGAGTGTATTAAATAAAATAAGGTGATTCATATTAATGTAATGTTTAAACTGAGTATGTTAAATAACTCAGTTTTTGAATTGAGAATTATCTATTTAGCAATACAAGGGGTGTTTTAAAAATGTCTTCTAACAAATTAATTTTTCGTAAATTTTAATGGTTGAGATAAAGTTTAAAATTTAATCCAATAGATAGGATTAAAACAAGTAAGTGCTATTGGAGACAAGTTTTAATCCTACATTGCTAAAGAGATAAATAATGTAAGATAAATTGGTGCATAAAATAGATATAATATGGGCTAAGACAAATCAATTCATATCATTTTTGGTTTTTTGACTAAGTTCAAGTGTGATATCTATCTTTATTAGTTTAATATTTGGTATGATATGTTCAAAAATTAAAAAATTTAAAAAATAAGTCAAAATAATAATTATTTGGGCTTATTTTTAATTGATTTTTAACTTTTAATATAATTTTAGATTTTTTAGATTTTTTCATCGAGATGAACCAATAAACTTGAAAAAATTGAATAAATACAACAAATAATTTAGTTAAGTTAAGCCAAATTTCACTTAAAATTCTCTATAAGATTGACTGCAATCTTGATTTATTTTCATAATTCAAGAAGATAAACACAAGCATTTAGACAATAACCCATATTTGTAGCACTCCACGTAGCAATGGAAAGGAAAATTAAATACTCCCTCCATCCCAGTTTGTTTGTCCACTTTTTGACTTTTACATGTCCCAAAATATTTGTCCATTTTTAAAGTTGACTTGTGAAAATTATCTTAATGCCCCTCTGTTTTTTTTAAAACCACACTTTGAAAAACGTGCACTCTTATTTAATGCTTAAAAAGTTAAGGGTATTTTTGGAAAGTTAAAACTTTTAAGAATAATGATTATGTCCTCTTAATAAGTTGGAATTTCTAAAATGGACAAACAAATTGGGACGGAGGAAGTAAAAAACATGCATTGTTTATATCCACGTATGTACTCCTTACCCGCCCACATAGTAAGTGGATGTTTTGAAAATTTCTTCTCATATAGTTTGAATCTCACATTGGTAAAGAAATTAAAAAATGCAAGACAAGTTGGTGTATAAAATAGCTTAGTGTAGCACGTAATGTATGAAATTTATTTTTATTGATGGTTGTAAATGAATGTACTTTATTTAGTTACTTCATAAAATTGATTAGATGCGTAGTTCATGTTTGAAGATTATATGAAAAAATCACTTCTCGAATAGCAGTAAGAAATTATAATTCAATATAAATGTGTTTTGACGGTTTGCGCTGTGCCTTTACACATGCGTGTATAGCAATTAAATTATTTAAATCTTAATTAAAAATTATCTTAAAGTCTAATTTGTAAAAAGTCAAAACTAAATTAATGCAATTTAATAAGTTTGTTGCGTGCCTTCAGGCATGTGCACGCGCATGCACTAGTTTTAGATGTGTTAGACAATTGAAAAGTGTGTTAAACTATCAAAAGATATTTTTGTCCCTCGTCATGATGATGGATGTAATGTATTATTTTGAAAATAATATATGTATATATACACATATGTGTATATTGTATATATATATATATATATATATATATATATATATAGAGAGAGAGAGAGAGAGAGAGAGAGACCTCTTCTAATAAGAGATTTTTTTTTTCTACGGTGTGGATTTTCCATTTCTTGATCAAATTTTTATAATCCAAACCGTTTAATGTGTTTAAAACATAATTTTGAGGGTAAACACGAGAAATGACAAGCTCAAAATATTATCCGAAAAGGTTTAATTCATTTAATTTTTCATAAAATTATTCTTATCAATATTTATCAAAAATTATTTAGACCATACCCTTCTTGATATTATTTTGAGCCGATTTCTTGCGGATACCCTTAAAAACATGTTTTAAGCACATTGAATGATTCATATTATAAAAATTTGATCAGAGAATAAGCGGTACTCATCGTAGTAAAATAAGAAATTCCTTATTAGAAGGGAATTTTAATATATATATATATATATTATATATATATATATATAATCCACGTATAGTATATGTATAATATATACAGAAAATATGCATGTGTGTATATATATATTTTGTCACCCAATTAGAACACTTGACAACGAAATATATCTTTTTGTTAGTCACAAAATTATATTTTTTATCTCTAAATATGTCATTTGGTGACAAAATTTATTTTTCTGGCCATATTTGTCGACGTGTCGACAAACTATGTTTTTTATCTAGGGACTTTTGGCGAGAAAAATAATATTTTCTCGCCCTACATATGTCATTTGGCGATAAAATATTTTTTCCTCGCTAAATGTATCAATAAATTACCTATTTAGAGACAAAAAAATAATTCTTCTCCAAATGGATACATTTGGCGAGAAAAAAATATTTCATCACCAAATGACATATTTGGAGACGAAAGATATAATTTTATCGCTAACTGAGTACATTTCGTGAGGAAAATAAATTCCTCCTAATTGATTTTAAAAGGGCGATAAAAGTTTTTTTTCTCGTTATATATACTCATTTGCTGATAAAATTAAATTTTTTTCTTGCGATTTCGTCATTATAGATGATTTTTGTTGTAGTGTGAGATCCCTAGAGTCACATAATGTAAGGAAGTGTAATTTCAAAAACACGAGGGAAGGTACGTATAATTGTCAGAAACCTCAGTTGAGGTCAGTGAAATTTATCATAAATTTTAATATAAACTTTCTTGATATTATTTTGTGTTGTAATATTTATAGATTTTGTATTAGACTCAGTTGTTTATTTATAGATTTTGTAATATTATTATGTGTTGGAGTCAAGGAGAATAAGCTCTCCTCCTGATCTGATCTCTCCCAACTGTTCCTCTTTCTCTAGATTTTGAACACACAATTCCATAATGAGGAAACCTTATTCAAAACCAATGCATTCAAAATAGAGGAAATCACATTCCCAATTAGAGAACAAAACCTAGGAACGGAAACAATGAATCATCCAAAGAACAAAACTTATTTTGATGCTTGACTTCCCTTTTCTTGAAGCTTAGGTCGTTTTTTTTTTTTCTCGTGTGCGTATAGTTATAATTCTCTCTCTCTCTCTCTCTCTCTCTCTCTCTCTCTCTCTCTCTCTCTCTCTCTCTCTCTCTCTCTCTCTAGATTCCAGCTTCTATCTCCTTTAATATTTTTTAAGTTTAACTTCCAAAATTTAAATCTAATTTAGCTAGTAAAATTATAATTTGATTTAAGTGATGTGGAGTTTCACTTTAATTGATAATTAAATCGTTTGGCTTAAATGAATGAGTATTAATGTCACTATTTTTTTATTTTTTTTATTTTTATTAAGATTGCGTAATTTTGTTGAAATAATTATTTATTTTGACGAAATGAATATAGAAAATAAAAAATTGCTAACAGAAGTCCCAAAAAACTGAAGGCGAAATTTTTTTAAAAAAAGTTTTTTATTATTTAAGTATCTTTAGCGTCATTTTATCTGCACTGTTTTTTTGAATTTCATTCCATATTTTTATACTTTTCCAACTTCCTCGTCGGGACGAATGAGAAAGCGCCAAAAACATGCAATTGATGAAAATAGTGCAAAAAGTTATGAAATATCAAATAATAACTAACTGTTTATAATAAAAAAATAATTTAATTCAAACTCAGCTATAATAGAATATCTTTTGCTTGCTTTCTTTATGTTATTTTTAAGGAATACTTTCGTTTTGGAGGAACGCAGTGTTTAATCTTATAATAATTGTTGATCAAAAAAAAAAAAAAAATCTTATAATAATTCTAGTGACTGAATTCAGAGATATATTACGCCTTTCGTTGATTGTAAAAAAGGAAATTTTCATTAGCAAATAAAAGCCTTCTCAAATTATCATTCTGATTTCACTCCCTGATCATTGAAGAGTTAAATAAAACAAGATGAGAAGTGTAGTAGGTAGAGGACGTATATACAAACACACAATAATATCTATGCATACATACATATACATATATAAACATACATATATATATATATATATTAATAATAATTATGTAAATAGACATTGAAAATACTACTAGCTAAAAATGGCGAAGAGAGTAGCATGGGTGGAGTACCGCGCGTGGGACTGTTGTTTCCAAACAAGTAGTGAAAGTAGACATCACGTAATACGTTACTTTTCTTCCTCATATAACGAACCTCCCCCCCTCCCTTCATTTATAAAAATACCCAAAACCCCACCTCCACCTCCACCTCCACCTCCCGCGTTGACATAAATCTCTCTCTCTCTCTCTCTCTCTCTAGTTCCATTGCGTTCTATTCAATTCACCAGAGCCGATGCAAGGAGTCCGCCGCTCCCACCAGCTGTCCGACAGCGGCGTCCGCCTCGAGCTCTCTCCGACAAGCAACTCCCCGCTGGCGATCGACGTTGAGGAATCAGCGGAGACGAGGATCCAACGGCTGATAACGGAGAACCCTGTGGTCATTTTCAGCCGATCCTCCTGCTGCATGTGCCACGTCATGAAGCGCCTCCTCTCCACCATCGGGGTCCACCCCACCGTCATCGAATTGGACGACGAAGAGATCCCCGCCCTTCCATCCTCCTCTTCTACGGCCGGTAACGGCGGCGCTCCGGCCTTGTTCATCGGAGGGTCCCGCGTCGGGGGCCTGGAGAACCTCGTAGCGCTTCACCTCAGCGGTCACCTCCGTTCCAAGCTTGTAGAGGCTGGTGTCCTCGAGGGTATGGTGTCGTAAATTTAGGTGTCAACTTTGGGTACTCATGTAATTCCGCCAAAAAAAGTAGGGAAAATATAATCGATTTTCCTAGCTTCCAATTTATCAGTGGGTATAATAGGAATAGAATGTTTGTAGACCATAAAGCTTTGAATGAATGGCTATCATAACTGAGTCTTTGTGGCACTGTCTGGTCAAAAGGATCACTTTGGAATTTGGATACACATGGGTTGTGTATCTATTTGTCTTTTTTTTTTTTTAATGGATATATGTATATGTGTATGTATATATATATAGCCATACATACATGTGTGTGTCAGTGTGATTTTTCTTCAATTTTTGGAATATAATTTAGACACTTCTCTTGGGGGAAGAATTTACGATCAAATATTAATTCTGATTCATAATCAGGTGGTAGTTCATAGTATTTTTCATTTCCAAAAAGCCTAGTGAGTTTTGCACAACCACTCCACAAGCTTGACACCCACTTCATCATCTAGTGTTTGTAAAGCCCTTTATCTTTATGTATGTAGGTTTGTGTATAATAACACTAGATGAAGAAAAAGTCTAGGAATTAATATTAACTTTTCGTGCACAAATTTTGAATACATATATGTTTGAAACTGTTAGATACCCGTAGGGCTCTTCAAAGTAATTGACATACACATGCATCCGACGATTCAAGACAAATTTTTATTCTAATTTGCATAGAAGTTGTATTTTTAAACTTGCTTCTAGGTAGAAGCGCTTTATGTATGTAAGTATTTGTTGCAAAGTTTGTATGAGGAGCATAATTGTTTGATTTCAAGGTAAAATACATATTACTACTGTCTTCCCAAAGTCATGATATTATTGTGCTATTATAGTATTACTCTCCCTTTATGATTAATTTATGTATACATCGATTAATTAATTTTTAAAAAATCAATACACTGTTTATTGATAGAATCCCAATTGAAGTCTTGTATAAACCGATCTCATTGAAATTATCGTATATGAAAAATTTCAAAATTGAAACTTTAAAAGAAAACAAACTCCTTAATTAGAGTTCAGACATTAACTACTTGAGCAACTCCTTTGAATTGATACTTTTTACATCTTTGGGTGCTATAAAGCGGTATGTTGGGCAAAAGGGGAAAGTAGTTCAATTATTTCAAAGTATAGAGCACTAATTTTTAATAGCCACACAAGATCAGCAAAAGATTTGTGAGGTCATTTCATATAATTATTTTAAGAGACCATTAATGAATATTCGCAGAAGAATAGTTATGGAAGTTTGAAAGTGTTGTTGGGCAATTTTGGGATCACAGCCTCTTCTTTTCTCGTCCTTTCTTTTATTGGCATATACTTACTGCTTTAGTTTAAAGTATAGGAGTTTTTTTTTTTGCTAAGCCAAAGTATGATTAATAATCAAAGAAAGAAATTACAATGATTATACGGGATTCAGATGACTAATCTTTAGAATCCCTAAAGTTGGAGAGAAACCAACTAAATAAACCGAGACCAAACCCAACTAAGTAACAATTATCCCACGGGGGAAAACCAAAGCAGCTAGCTAACCAAAACAGCTAGCTAACCAACATATACTAGGAATTCAAAACTTTGAACCAGGGCCAAGAACAAAACCCAGAAGCCAAAAATACAATCCCAGCCTCAAGATCGGAAAACCAAATTAAACCCAGAAGCATTGTTGAGAGCACCATGAGGGCACCTAACTATCTCTTGGATCGAATAGGTGGTGATACCCAATTTGTATTTTGTCCAAGCCGCCGCTCTGAACTTGATAACCTCTACCAATTCCTGAGTTCCTGAGCTTACGTTTTCAAAAATGAACCTGTTTCGCATCAGCCACAGAGACCACAAAGTCGCATAGATGGTTGCCTTCCAGAGGGTGGTTGTCTTCTTGCTACGTTTCGGAAAAGGGAGGTCTGCTAGCAGGTGCTCGATGGATGGGGGTGAAACCCACGAAATTTCCCACCATTGCACAATCAGACTCCAAATCCTCCAGGCGTAATCACAATGCAGCAACAGATGGGTTGTGGATTCTTCCTCCAGATTACACAGCTTGCAATTAAGGTGCGTATCTTCATCCGTAAGCATTCCTCTGTTATGCAAAACCGATTTGACCCCAATTGCATTTTGGGTCGCCATCCACACAAATAACTCGACCTTGGGGGGGTTTATACCGGTCCAAATCCTTTGTAGTTTGTGTTTAGTAACAAAATTAATAGCTTCCCATCTCTCGTGTTTAGTAACAAAATTAATAGCTTCCTCTCTCATGTTGGAGGTCTGTGTTAAAAAAATAAATAAATTATGCAAACAGTTTGATCATATTTTATTCTTGAAAATATTTTTGTTAAATCAACAACTTTAAATATTACATAACAGAATTAAATTTTAATACAAAATCAATGAAAAAAATTAAACACAAAGTTAAGATAAAAATACGAATACAATACCTAATTGATTCCCATGAATTCACAGTTTCCTTAAAATAAATTCACCGTCTCACTATTGTTGCTAGAGGATGCACCGACACCTATCTCCCAGGATAAAATTGTTGCTTAGCCTAAGGAACACTGACCCTCGGCTGCTTGTTGAATTAATTGTGTCTCTCTCTTTCTTCACAAAGACAACGAAACCAAGAGATGTCTCTGATCGACATAATTTTTCGTGTCTATGAAAGGAAGAATAGAATTCACTATTTGTAGAACTTTTAAACTTTTGAAACCGCTGAAAACAGGAATGGATGGATTAATAGAAAAATTAATAAAGCAATTGACGGGCATTAATGCAAGCACGAATAAGTTGAAATGTGATGATTTTAATTATCTTATTTAATTATCTATTATTTTTAGCGATTTTATGAATTATTGGTGTAATTGCGGTGTAGGCCTTGTAGGGTATCAGATGGTCTAATAGATCTCCTGAGCCATCGCAGAGATCCGTGTTTGAATTCAAGGGAAGCGATTTTGCCATTACAGCCTCACTAAACGATAGAGCTGGTCATGGGCATCTATCTGTCCATTGCTAGTCCGTTGAATCTTTTTCCTCCATTTGGTTCATGATCCTCTCCAACTTCTGCCCTAGTTCTTTAATCTCTACTCCCTATGTTGTATAGTCTTCCATAGCGGCGGCCCCTTTTGGTCTCCGGCAAACCTTTTTCACTCGCCTGGCAGAGTGACTATTTACCTTATCATCTCCCTAGTCGCCAACCCCTCCTTTTGGTTCCCCTTGAGGTCCTTCCACTGGCGGGACACCAGTCAAGGAGGGTGCCTACCACGTAACTATTGTACCAAAGTCTCATTCTATTCAACCAGTGTTGCCACTAGTTGGGTGAGATTTTCCACCTATGACTCCCATGGATTGCGATTTGGTGGAGCAACGCCTTTCTGTCGTCCTCCTAGTGTAGAGCTAGTGTTCACCATTGTTTATGGCTATCGCAGTTGAATTTGTTTGAATGAGAATTTCGTTCTCATGTGCCAAACTGATGATGTCAAAAATTGATTATCTTATGCTCCTGCCTTGGTTCTTACGCTCTTGTTAGGTTATTGTGGGTGGTTTTCGGCCAAAGATTCTCCGACGATCAAGTTAATAATCAAAAGTTGTGTGGAGGCAAAAATGGAATTGTTATTTGTATGAAAAATGTACCTTATTGCATGATCGGATCCCCTTTAATAGCTTGGGGAATGGGCCAATATTAGTCGGGCTCATGGCTGACGTGTTGCACTCCACACTTCTAAGGTATGAAATAAGTAATAGAACAATACAACTATAAAGTCTCAATAAAACTATTAAATTAACTCAATTATCAACAGTAATACTATCCAACTCAGAACTTTAACGAATAAACAACTAGAGCCCCACAATGCCTAATTATAAACAATCTCTAAAAAATATGAAAATAATTGACATAAAACAAATCCTAACTAGTAACTATTGTGCTCGAACTATCTTCAAACTTGAGGTCTAATTCATCGGTTCCACATCATCACCTTTAAATGATTAGTTTACAGAAAAATATAAGTCGAAATTCAAGTAGGAAATCATATAGCATGCATCATCACCATGTTAGCTAAATCGAGCTCACTTCGGTAATCAACATAGAGAAGTATAAATTATTAAAAACTAACAACGCGTGCTTAATATGCTACTCATGCAACAATTTAATGGTATTTCACCGCGGGTCTACCCATGAACAATGGACACCCAACATTAATTTAATAGTCTTTCACCGTGGGCATACCTAAACATAGGCACCATGCCTTAAGTTCACGGGGCATCTCCAACCTAGTAATATTTTAAACGGACTTTCACCGTCGAAATCACAAAGACACCAAACCAAGACACTCATCACCAATGCATAATCATATGAACCAACAACGCACAGCTTCATACTCGAATAGTAAGCATAAACGGATAGAGAAACAAACCGATTTTATAAAACATAATTTTTTTATTTTCTAGAAGGTCGCTTGAACGGACTGGAGGTCACGAGGGTCAAAATCAAGTCTACTATCCAAAACAGAGTGCCAAAAATTAAAAAAGTCGCTCAAGCAGCGTAATTAAAATTCAAATTTTGTTCTATGTGAACGGAACTCGAATTAGCATTTGTTTTTGCAACTAAACTGTCTCAAACACTTTGAAAATACCACAAATCATGTTATACTCAATCACGTGCATACTCAATGCCTAAATTAACAATAAGGGGAAGATCTAAACAACATCGCAATTTCTTTTTCATTTTTTGGGAGGTTGCTCAAGCATCAAAATCAAGTCTACTGTCCAAAATAGAGTGCCAAAAAATTAAAGAGGTCACTTGAACGATGTAGTTAATGTTCCAAATTTTGTTTTGTGTGAACAGAACTCAAACTGGCATTCGTTTTTGCAACTAAACTGTTTCAAACATCTCGAAAATACCACAAATCATGTTATACCCAATCACGTGCATACTCAATGCCTAAATTAATGATATAGATCGAAGTTTTCTGTCTTTTTAACCTACTTTGTGTAGTAAGTAGTGAAGAACTCAAATCCATGCCCTAACTCCCTTGTTCAAAGAGAAGTGACGATGTGAATAAAGTGAGGGTCCTTTCCTCAACTTAGTTAATTAAGTAAGAAATTACCACCGCGCCTGATTCGACTGTCTATGTCATCCATTACATTGATGAGGATATCCATTGAGGTTTTGAAGAAGAAAAGCTTACCAAGGTCTAAGCTAGCGTCTAATGTCTCCGTTTTCATTACAGACAAGTTCATTTTTAGCCGGTCCACTGCACTTGACTACTTGACTAACTAATAAGGCTAGCAATTGCTCGTTTTATTTTTTATTAGCACGATAGGTGGGGAATCCCTTTTGTTATAAGTCAATCTCTATGGCTTCTTTTTTATCTTCGTAGGTCTATCTTCTGTAAGTTGAAGTCTTGTTAAAGCACTCCTCCAGTGGAGGTACTACTGTTAGAAAAAAAATCTACAACATCACAATGAAATCCTATCTTATTCATAAAAAATAATAATAAAATGTTGTTTAGTTGAGAAATCCCTCGATGCGTACTCGGCTAATCTTGGACTCTATTTGTAGCTCTTGACATTGATAATGATTCTATAGTTGACATTTTGCAAGATTTCTCCATCTACTTGCTCGTTAGCCCTTCTCCACCGAAACTAATGTTTGAGATATAGTAAAAAAGCTGTTTAACTGTTCTAAAAAACTGATTTTAAGGTTTTCAAATTCTTAAATACTAATTTAATAGTTAATCACACTTACACCCTTCTAATTTTGATAAGTCTATATTAGGCCCAAAACTCTAAATCCTCGGAAACGGGCCACAATTAAATTGAAACTGCTGAAATCATAAATAAATTAAAAAAATAAATAACGAAGTCTCGAACAGCAGGTCCCCACATGATGCTCATAACTCCATTCCATATTCAAAAGAATGACCCGTCAATTATGGGCCTTTATGTTTGGGATGCCAAGCGATTGGCAGCGCCATCTTTGAGGCTGTCGATCTTGGGATTGTACGAGTAACCAAGGGCGTCCCTTGCATGCCTTTCTGGTCGGCACTTGTCATACGGAGCTTATGGTAAGGCCAGGCTTGATGCATTCGAGTAGGTCTTGACCAGTCGGGATGAGAATTTACCAATCGGCATAACATGTGCCTAGTTGTTTAGTCAACTAGTTGCCTGCTCATCTAGTCGAGTCATATCCAGTGGTGTAGAATGCACACTGACCGCTAATCGATCTTCCGCTGATCAGAGCAAATTGGGCTCATAAGGATCAAAACAATTTTTTAAATTACAAGACCCTTGTTCACATTTCAACAAAATATAGGAGTGTTACTTAAATTAACCTTTGCGAATATTTAGATGCATCACACTCATAATTAATTTAAATTTATTATAAGTGCATGGTGGTATGCCTAACCCACAAGATCTTTCCCATTTAAGGAAAAAGAAAGATATGACATTGTGGTGAAGAGCTTAACCCCACACATTCATATTATATATATGGCCCTTTCCTTTGGGTTGGGAAAAGACAGCTCATGATGGCAACAACTATTATTAGGCCCAATATATTACTACTATAATATCAACCACAGTATGACTGTGTATCACCTTTTTTTGATATCATTACAATGGGCAATGGACTCATCGCAAACTCTCTTGGCCCCACACAGAATCTTTTACAACCCCAATCTAAGAAGAAACCAATTGAATCTTTGAAAAAGCCACCTACTACTACTAGCTAGAGCACAATCAATAATAACACAAAAGTGATCATTAGTGAAGCGTATATTAAGGAAAAACTTGAAAATTAGACACCCAAGTATTTTACTTGAGTAACATATTCAATTAATATTTTGAAATATTATCATGGGGTGCTCTTTTGAAGAAATCGTAACATATTTATAATAAGTATTTTCGAAGAGAAAACGTGACATGCACATTTTGAATGGTATAAAACAATATTCCAAGATAATTGAATGATTTTTCGTCACAGTTTAGGTTACTAAACTTGTGTTTGGATCATAAATTTATAAGGAGAAAGAAAACAGAATAGACATACTTTTTAAAAATTAATTTTTAAATTGATTATTTAAAAATAAAAAATTATGAACGGATGGATTCCATTTAAAGCCCTAATGGTGACGATTGTTGTATATTTTGTCTCAAAACTTTAGTCCAAAGTTGTCAAAAGCCTCTTTAACTACTTTTATGCTTAATATTCTTGGTTCTATGTTCTTTCTTTATAGAGCTGAAGTCATGGTTGCTTTCGCTTCTTCATGGGGGGTCATCACTTTAGTTATAAATTTCCTTTTTTTTTTTCACTTTAATTCTCGTTTTTGTGTGTGTGTGTGTGTGTTATTTAAGAGTTGAAATCATCACCAGTCACAACCAATCACCGAGAGCCTCGTCAGATTTATTGCACTGTGTAAGGCACATTCCCATCATTTTCAAATGAGAAACAAGTGAATGAAAAGCTTTGTAAAGCACCTACAATTAATTACCATAAAACAGGCAGGCACTCATATATATTGATATTATGCATAGAAGTACGAGAATCTCTTTTTTAATTATAAGTTAAGATTTATAGCGAAAACTATATATATTCAGAGAGAATGACTAAACGTGAGAAGTTTAAAAAAATTTCGTTGTGAGTGAAAAAATAAATAAAAAAGAAAGAGATTATTGGTGTTAATATGATCTTTTGTGTAAGTATTATACACGTGCTTAATTAACATATAGCATAGAAGATAAATAATATAAATAGACTGACAGATTGTGAAACAAAAGGCCGAGCATATAACTTAATTGACTTATTTTAAAACAAAAGCAATCCTAATTGTGTAATGGTGTTTAATGGAGGCATCATCATCGTTTCAAAAACAAAAGAAAAAAAAAGAATTAGATTTTGTTCCTCTTTATTTAAAGAGAATGAATATTATTTTCACTTTTATTGGTTGAGATTTGATTTTGTGCACTCTACGTTTGTAAATGCAAGCCAGATGTTGTCATATATATAGTGTGCGTTGAGAATTGTGTTTGGTTTCAATTTAAGCACTAAATAAAAAATTAATTTAGAGTGCAGGAGTAAAGAAAGTGGAATACAAAAATCATTTTTTCAAAAGGAAATTTTTTTATTGAGCAGACCAAATGGCAAAGCATGGATCAAGCTAAAGAAACGTTGAGTCAGTAGTTGTACACTGACTAGGGGGTCAACAAATTGATATGAAATTATATGAGTAGGTAAAAACTTATTCATCGAAAAAGATAGTTTCTTCAATATGCGATTGAACACATAAGCTCTCAAACTCGTCTAAAGTTTAATTTGCATGACAATAAACCATCTAAAGACCCTCAGACTCTAGTCGGCAGAAAGACATTCCGAAGATTAATTAAGTCAGTACTCAATCTATCTCAATTCTAGTGATCATAATGGCAAATCTTTCATATCTTTCGAGATTCACCCCACAATATAGGGTATAGAAGCTCACTTACCCCGCTAAAAGAACATATTTATTGTAGCATATCTTTACCCCATGGGTGTCTATTCTTTTGTAGATGTTCTCAATCATCAATCCGACTCCTTTTTCATCCCATAATTTCTCATTTAAAACGGCTTAAACTTTTTTACAATTAGTCTCTAACAAGAAAAATCTTATTCGGATTCTCCCGACCTTGTCCCTTAGTATTAGAATATAATTTAATTGCTAGCTTCTTGTTATTAGTCGAATTGGCCTAGAATTTTTCATCATTTTTTATTTAGAACTTGTCCTGAGCTATTCTGGCATGGAACTTGTCCTCATTCTTTTAGAATTTACTCATAACTACTTAACTGTCTGTAACATCCTGAATTTCGAAGACGTTAAATTAAAACTATATTAATAGAACAAAACTAATTTTTCATTTCATAACATAACAAAATAGAGTTTTCTTACAACTACTAGAAACTAAAGATATTACATTTAAAGTTGACTAATTCAGAGTCAAAAATAACCTAGATAAATCTGGGTGCAAGGGGGTCTTCCTCGGTTAAGCTACCATCATTAGTGATCTGGAATTCCGGCTCTTCTAAATCTTTATCAACACCTGGCATGAAAAGCCAAGAGGTGGGTAAAGTTGCACCATGCGAATAACGTTTTACAATAAGCAGAAGTATTAAACAAGTGCTTAAATAAAATATAATTTAAATTGATAAATTGCGTCAATATCAAGAGTTCAATAGTAATTTCTGAGTCGATAATAATTCCTAATAGCATGTCAGAGCTAGTTGTCTTTCACAATCGAGGCACCGACAGCGTAAGCATGTGATAATTCTCACGTCAATAATCTTTCAACCAGTGTCGTCACAAGCGTTACCTGTAAGTATCTCAAATCCAGGGCCAACACAAGTTTGCCTTTCGGGTCCTCACAAGCGTTGTCGGACGTACATTTGCCACTTTGATATCCAAGCATATTAGAGTCTGATATTTACAACGATCAGAATGCCAATAGCATCAACCAATAACCAATTGTATATCAGAGCCCTTCGTTCACACCGATCAAAATGCCAATAGCATCATCAAACGATAATCAAGTATATTGGAGTCTATCGTTCACAACGATCGGGATGCCGATAGCATCATCAGTTTAGAGATGTTTCAGTGACTTTTCAAAAATTTCTAGTTTTGTTCAAAATCTCATGAGTGGTTATGTTCAATTTCAACTCTGAACTCCGCATGATCAAATTTTCATCTTCATATTCCATCAATAAGCAATTTTTACATAACTAAGCATGTGAAATAAAATATTTCAATCAAGTAATAATGCAAATGGGGAATGTATTAACAAACTGTTTGTGAGATTGTAGACATTATTAAGTCTAAGTCATGCCAAATTGCCAATGGTAGCATGGATTGACAACTATATATATATACATATATATAATAATAATAATAATAATAATAATAATAATAATAATAATAATTCATCTAAGTCAAGTAATTATGCAAGTAAGAATTAAAACAATCAATAAGAATAATAACATAGATCTATAATTATGCATGTGATATGAATCATTTACATCATGTATTTGAACAAGTAAGAATTAGATTCATCATGGCATGTATGGGATTATGTCTGTAAAGGTTGATTTGTGGTATAAACCTGTTAATATAGTATATAGGTTGAGGGGTCCAAAGTTTAAATTTTTTGTTTAAGAAAATTTTTGGATAAATTTAAAAGGTGATTAGTCAGGATAATAGGGTGACTAGTACACATGACGGGTAGGGTGAGCATGACTGGTACATGTGACGAGTAGGGTGAGCAAGACTGGTAGCGGTGACTGATACATGTGACTGGAAAAGGAGCATGATTGGTAAGGGTGACTGGTTCACATGACTGGTAGGGGAGCATAATTGGTAGGGGTGAATGGTTAGGATATTAGTTAGGGTGTTTGAACAAAAGGAGATAGTAGCAAGATCTGACTGGTCAGAGTTTGCATGGCTGGTACAATTGGGTTACCTTTTCAAAATTTCATCTACATTTTATTTTAATAGAGCTTCATGAAGCTCAATTCAAATGTCTAGAACACAAATTAAGATTTGTGAAGGTGTATTTATCTTGAGTAAGCTTGATTAAACTTCGAAGTAGAAGATTTGAGTGGATTGCAAAGGATAGGACTCCAATAAAACTTCGAATTGGGTTTCTTTCTCTCTCTAGCTTCCTTTGAGATTTCCAAACTCACTCTCTCTCTCTGAGAGAGAGAGAGAGAGAGAGGTGAGAGTGGGCCTGGCTTTCACGTGGGTGCACATGGAGATGGATTTTGAAGACAAAAATGGCCGTGGATGCCATTGGGTGAGTTGCAGAACTTGGGAATGCAAGGATTTCAAAAATCTTTCAAGAAATTAGTCATTAAGAAGGAGGAGATAAGGATCAAGTGGTCTAGGCATAAAATCATAGATATATGGAGATTTTGAGGGTATATATGTATAGATTGTGCTTGAGATTTCTAGCACATGCTGATATATAACATGTAGGGGAGATGATGGCAATGCAAAATGATCTTGTGTGGGTGACACCAAACTCAAATTAGACAAACCTAATTCAAATTAGTCAAATGAAATAGAATTTTGGCCAAATAATTTTTGATTGGGCTCAAAAACAAAATGGGCCATCAAGCAAATGGATCAATGAAAATGAGTTTGGGCAAAGTGGGCTACCAAAATATTTAATGGGTTAGGTTTGGATTCAATATGCATTTACAAATCACATATGAAATCATGCAATCCAATTAAAATTCATGCATGCAATATTTTTATTATATATTCCATCAAAAAAATACAAATATTTTTATTTATTCAAGAAATCTAACTAAATCATGCGTAAATTGATAAAAATTAATTTTATTGATTTAGAAATTTTGGATCCTCACAACCAATCCCATTAATAAATTTCGTCCTCAAAATTCAACGTAAATGTTTCAAAGAGTTATGTTGATGCGTACGTATTGCATTCTCTCGGTCCCATTAGATTCTTTAGCATCCTGATTGTGTAGACAAGTGAACTTTCGTCCTTTGTATTAATTTCCATTATTGGTTCTTCTTCTGACGACTCGTCTCTCGTATATTGTGTTGTCGTGTCGGATGTTAGGTACTTCTTGATATTGGCACATGAAATATAAGTGGCGGCAATAGTGCGGACTCGTCGGTTGTTGGCTTATGATTGTTGTCTCTCAAGAGGATGAGGTCTTCAGGGTCAATGGAGTAAATCTCTCCGAAAGAGTTACACCACGTCGAGTGTGACTGCTCAAGGTTCAAGAAATGAGTTGTAGGAAATTCAATAGAGGCATTAATTTGTGGTTTCAAATGATAATCGATCTAGATATTTGTACTGAAACTACATTAGCTAAACATATTTCAAATCAAGTATCTAGGAATAGTTACCTCACAATGTCATGGAATAAGAATATCTGACAAGAAATCTTGTTTCGTTGGAAGAATATTGTTGTTTCGAGAGAATTTTGTAATGATTTTATGAAGATATCTTCTCGAGAAAGGAAAAGTGTAACAATACTCGAATGTTCAATGATTTCAATAAACTAAGTTCCATGTGAATTGGTGAGTTCAAAGATTCTACGAAGATGAAAAGGTAGATGTGAGGTGGTAGGAAAACGTGAGATTCCATGAAACAATTGAGGTGTTACCAACTGGCCGAGTGAAAATGAATCAGACTAAATTGGTGATGAGTGTCATCTATTCCCCTTAACATGGAAAAGCCTCCCTCTCAAGAATTGAGTCGTCCAACGTGAGTGTTGCTAGATTCGACATGGTTGTTTGTGTTAGCTTCATTCCTCATTTCAACCATCTACAATTAGACGAATACGCTAAAGTTTAGGGACAAAATAGGTGGTAAAATCTTTTCTTTCATTCATATTGAAACGACAAGTACAACTGATCATGCATGTAAAATAAAATATAGCACATAGCCGCAGTCAAAAACCTATCTATATGTCATCTAACATCCCACACAAGTCATTCTACCACCACCCTTCTTATAGTTGTTATGTGATAGTTGTTGGACCCAAGTAGCAAGGCCCTCCTCAAGTCCTTGTCGTCACTGTTAATTGCTGGGTCAACATCAACATTCCACTCCAGCTACATCACTTCATCTTCTGGTTGCGGTAGTGGTGCCTCGACCTTGAGCTATGGCTGTCTTGTCCATAACTTCGTTGTAAGCAAGATGGCACTCCACAGGGTTGAAATTGGATTCAGACAACGTCGAAAAGAAAATATGTGTTACGCTTATGATATGTGATATCGCATAATAATAACTACCCAAATAATACGACTCTCGGAACGTGATTTACCCATTCCACCGTAGGTCACAAGTAAAGGGAATCTAGAGCTTTGATACCATTTTGTAATACCCTGAATTTCAGAGACGTTAAATTAAAACTAAATTAACGGAACCAAACTAATTTTTCAATTCATAGCATAAAAAAATAGAGTTTGCTTAAAACTACTGAAAATTAAAGATATTACCTTAAAAGTTAAAAAAATTCAGAGCTAAAAATAATCTAGATAAATCTGGTTACAAGTGGGTCTTTCTCGATTAAGTTGTCATCGTTGATGATTTGGAATTCTATCTCTTTTAAATCTACATCGACACCTGACATGAAAAGCTAGAGGCAAGAAAAATTTACGCCATGAGCGATAAAGCTCAATAAATAAATCTACTCATAAACCTAATTTATGCAATAGACCGTATGATGTATGATTAAGATAATAATAATACTAGCAAGTAATCAGAAGTTATAAGCAGATAGATTACAAAATGAAATCAGAGTGAGACACAAATAACGTTTCTAATAAACGGAAGCATTAAACAAGTGCTGAAATAAAATATAATTGAAATTGATAAATTAAGACAACATCAATAATTCAAGAGTAATTTTTGAGTCGGTCACATTATCGCCAAACAAATTTTATTTTTGTTGTATATCCATGTAATTCAGAGAAAAAAGAGATTTGAAAGGGCACAAGTGTAAATGCCCTTGCTTCTATGTATCTCTTTTGATCCCACAGCTGCAGATATTTCTCATTTGTAAATGTTGGATATTTCGAAAAGCCTTCTCGATTACATTATTACTATCATTATTATTATTTATGTAGTAGTAGATGTTTAGTCAGCTCATTTGTAATAAAATTGATGAACATGATTTTGAAAATTGGCCGTTCAACTTTGCAAAAAAAAAGGCATGAAATCTCACGCCCAACTATTGGATACGAAAAAATATTATATTTTTTTTTCAGGAGCATAAGAAAATGATGGTGCCAAACTTCAAAATGATGGCACCAAACTACATGTCCTCTTTGTCCAATTATTTTTGAAAAACTCTAAGAACACAAGTGTGTCCGGACATATCTTTGTCCCAAGCATTACTCATTGTTTTTCCCTCGCCTCCGTTGTCATTAACCAAATTAGGGCAAAGTAACTAAATGAGAGACATAATCATAAATTATTGCAAGTTGCAGCCATCACCTCCCCTACCAACCAATCAAATAACTGATAATTGGATTGATGATCAACTTTGAGACCAAAGAAATTCCACCAAATTTCTGTTCTTTTATTGGTCAACCAAAAAATCAGTGTGCAATTGCCATAGCCTCAAAAAGGTTATGGCAAATGAGCTTCATCTATTTTGCAGCATCAAGATTTCTGTTGCTGCGTAGTATTTCCTTGTTCACTCTAAATCCCTCTAAATGAGAAGAACTTCAACCTTTAAAAAAAAAAAAAAAAATTGTTCCTACTACAATCTTCCCCAATTCATGAACTTCTTGACCTCATCATACAAAACCAATATGGCAGCAGCACCAGTACTCCTAAACACATTCGAAAGGGCCCCACGGTAAAACGACACCACTCCCTCTGTACGATAAATCTTCTTCCAACACTCCAAGGTACTACCATACATTGCATGTTCTAAACCAGATTGCATCATCATCCGCCTCCTAACAGTATCAAGCGGATACGAAACCAATCCGGCAGAAGTTGTGACCGCCTGAGCCACCACCCACCGCTTCCACAACACCAACTCGGGTTCATTAGAGTTTTCTGACATCATCTCTTTTAGGGTATCGAAACCGCCAAAGTAAAGCCCCCTGTGAACAACCATACCTTGAATAGAGGCAGGAAGCCCCCTGTAAATTCCTCTCATGCCGTCTTTTCTGTATATAGTAGTTAGGAAATGAGAGATGCCGTGGAACTCACGAGAGTTGGGTCTTCCTAGATCAGCAGCTAGGCGGGTGTGGGCGATATCAAGTGGGTAGATGATAATTAGTGTCGTACAACCGGCAGCAGCTCCAGCAATGAAGTTAGCAGAAGCACCAGAGATGAAATGACTGTCCAGAGAGTTGCCACCACGTAATATGTTTCTATAGAGATCCTGAAAAGAGAAATAAATGGTCAAGGTCATGAACTCATAATCACATTGTTTCCAAAAAAAAAGCGGGTGTACTCCACAATATCATTAAGGGCCCATTTACTAAAAATAAAACAAAAAACATGATTGGTAACATACTTTTGTAAACAATACAAAGCAAAAACAACATATGACATGCTTTTTCAAAAAAAAAAAAAAAAAAACATATAACATGTATGCCAATATCATTTTGTTTTTTTCTTACATTATCGAAACAAAGCCTTTATGACGAACTATATGTTACAAATACAATGAAACCATGAACGCACAAGAGAGGGAGAGATGAGCTATGGCTATGTTGGGTGGTTGAGAAAGAGAGATCTAGAAATAGGTGGAGATAGACAATCATGAATATGATGGGTGGTTGAGGGGGGAGAGGGAGAGAGAGAAATGAGTCATGGCTATAGTGGGTGGTTGAGGAGAGAGAGAGAGAGAGAGAGAGAGAGAGAGAGAGAGAGAGAAGGGGGGAGAGAAAGGGACGAGATATGGTTATGATGGGTGGTTGAGGAAGGGGAGAATGTGTTGTTTGGGGGGCGGCGGGGGGGAGTCATGGTTATGGACGGTGGTTGAGGGAGAGGGAAAAGACGAGCCATGGTTATCGTGGGTGGTTGGGAGAAGAGAGAAATGGGGTGGAGAGAAACGAGCCATGACTATGGTAGGTAGTCAAGGGGAGAGAGAGAGAGTATGGCAGATTATCAAATCCTGTTTTTTAAACAAGTCAAAAAACCAGTTTGTTGTTTTAACAATTTCTAGAAACTTTGTAAATGTTTATAGAACACAAACAACAAAAACATATTTACCAAACAGGACCTTAGAAATTAAAAAAGGATGATAGAGTATAAATAAAAATTTCAATGAAGTATGTCTCAAGGTGACCAATTTCCACACGACAACTATGATTGAAAGTACTCAAGATCAAACCTAAAACAGAAAGTTCGTACATAAAGCTTTTTGTTAATCGTGTCGAGAAACAACCCAATTGGAAAATAACCTATACATGCACCACCTCATCGTAATTGTATAAACTCTCGGAGCATGATATGGCAGCTTGAATTGTTCAAAGTTACCATTTACCTCTCAATTTTTTCAGTTGGAACACAAGTGATACGGGCATACAGAAAAAATCGTGAAAACATGGTCATGACAAGTTGGAGGTTGGCAAATTCATTTATCCACTTTTCCAAACAGTAAAATGATTGTTGCAGCATGACCTCCAGTAGAAGAAGAAACATTTCAACTGCACTGTTCAGAGGAGTAACTTTGTCTAAGGAAACTATTTTGATAAGAACTAAACTTCGTAGTAGTAATTCTATTTCCCCTCAGTTCTTCTACGAAAATACACATCAATATACCCAGCAATGAATTTCAAACTGGAACAATTAGTTTCATGCTAATGCATAAGGAGGCTGTTGGAGGAAATAGCAATAGCAACTGTTACTACAATAGGAAACTTTCATATGTACAACAACATTCTTTCTAGTTCTCGAAAACCAGATGGTACCTGGTCCAATCAGGCATCACTAAAAAGCAAAACTGCTCCATACAAAAACATGAAGAGGGTCCAGATGCTATTTTTGTATTGTAAACCTCAGTGTCATAAAGCGTGCAAACTACATCAGACGTAATCCATTCTTTATGCCATCAAATACCCTGTTCAAGGCCACTTTGTAAAAATCTCGAAACTATTTTTCCTAGCAATTCATTCAGTATGACGACAGCTAAATCAATAAAGTGCAAACAAAGACAGGTGGTGCTCAAAAGATTCTTCTCCTCACATGTAATGGAAGTCCATTGTGATCTCAAGTTCGTAGGTTTTGCTAGTGTATTTTCCTCTTGAGGAAGAGACTAAAAAATGGACATTAAATTCTCAAGGATGCCAAGAACAATTATTGGAACCACAGAGATTTTCGAATGTAGTTGGCTCGGTAGGCATACAAAGATTGGAAAATTTAAACCTCATCTGTCGTATTTTTATATCGCTTCCATTAATAGGGTCATTATAATGCCAGGTTCCATTGATTTCTCATTAAAACTAGTCAAAGGTTCCAGTGACTATGCTTGCAAAGGAACCAGTAGATCCGGATCACTGTTAGCAGCAAACATGTGCCGGAAAAAACACACTCATCCGACATGTTCCACTGACATTTCCGACTGGTGTCAAACTTGCGCTGTTACTTTTTTCATGGTTTTCTGAACAGGAAGACCACCAGACACTTAGGGGACACGTATACGTTACTTAGACAACCTTTAAACACATGACAAGCTTGAAAAACTTGGGATTCCAATGCTAAATTGTACACAATGTAGTGATACGGATTTAGCTCTCCTCTAGACATTTTAATTTTAGGAATTCTTAATCCCAAAACTTTAAACTGGCTATGAAAAGAATTTCTAAGATAGATATCAGCACATTTAAGATACTCTTCTGTAGTAGTAGCTAATGTAAACAATGCAAATCAAGCTATATTCTTCACGTATTTGTTCATTGGTGCATTGTGTCCTGTTAAAAATTGCCGAATTACCGAGTTTGTTTCGTATCCACGCTTATTATGTATAACTGTAAAATTGTGTCAATATCAGGATGTTACAAATTCATTCGTGCTAATTAAATATAACCAAGAACCAAAAATTACTATTTGAAGGCACTACATGTTGGGCGAAAATCAGTTTTGGGCCTATTGGGTCGCACGAGCGGGCCGCCGCGGTTAAGTTAGCCTTTTAGGGTTTTTTGTTGGCGTGTGATGTTATGTTGCCCTAGTCTATAAAGGGAACATATGATAGCAGCCCTCATTGTATCTCCTTTTACAACTTTTATAGTGAAAACCCTCCAACACCCCGTGGACGTAGATCATTCCGATCGAACCACGTATATCGTTGTCTTGTGAGCTTGTTTGATTATCGTTTATTTTACGCTTGCTTGCTTTGTGCCCTAACAACTGGTATCAGGGCTCTGGTTCTCGTCAAGATCAGTAATGGCCGAAGAAGAAGGTAGAGTTCACGGGATCGAAAAATTCAATGGATCAGACTTCGGATATTGGAAAATGCAGATAGAGGATTATCTGTATGGTAGAGGTTTGGAGGCGCCATTGACTGGGAAGAAGCCGGAAAAGATGAACGATGCAGAATTCGAAACCCTAGACAGAAGAGTCTTGGGAATCATCCGGTTGACGTTATCGAAGACGGTTTCCCACAACATCATGAAGGAGAAGACTGTAACCGGCATGATGGCCGTGTTATCCAGTATGTACGAAAAGCCATCTGCGAACAATAAGGTACATCTCATGAAGAAGTTATTTAATTTTAAGATGCAGGAGGGAAGCTCGGTTGCGAGCCATCTTAATAATTTTAATACGATTACGAATCAATTATCTTCAGTTTCAATTGAGTTCGACGATGAGATTAGGGCCTTGATTGTATTGGCTTCGTTGCCCAATAGTTGGGAGGCCATGAGAATGGCAGTATCTAATTCTGCAGGGAAGGAAAAACTGAAATACTCAGATATTCGAGATTTAGTCTTGAGTGAGGAGATGCGCATAAAAGATGCAGGGGAATCTTATCCGTCTGCCTCGGGTTCCGCTTTAAATACCGAGGGTAGAGGAAGGAGTCAGTCGAAAGAAAGTTCTCAAAGGGGGAGGTCTAAATCGAAAACGCCTCTTTCAGAAATTCAGTGTTGGAACTGTAACCAGACCGGGCACTACAGACGATACTGTAAGGAACCGAAAAGGCAAAACGATACTGCTAATGTTGCTGCTGAAAATTGTCAGGATGCTTTGCTATTGTCGGTTGATAGTCCGATAGATTCTTGGGTTTTGGACTCAGGAGCTTCGTTTCATACCACTGCACACAGGGAGATTGTTCAGAACTATGTTGCTGGAAATTTCGGCAAGGTGTATTTGGCTGACGGAGAGGCGTTAGACATCGTGGGTATGGGAGATGTTCGGATAAGGGTACCGAATGGTTCGGTGTGGCTGCTACAGATAGTCCGACACGTTCCCAAGTTGATGAGGAACTTGATTTCTGTGGGACAGCTTGATTCTACAGGACATACTATCACGTTTGGTCAGGATAGCTGGAAGGTTTCAAAAGGGGCTATGATTGTGGCTCGTGGAGTCAAGACAGGGACATTGTACTTGACGGAGAGCACTCGAGACATGGCAGGAATTCTTGAATCAACAGTTGATGCTGAGCTATGGCATAAGCGGCTGGGTCACATGAGTGAGAAGGGGATGAAGATGTTACACACCAGTGGGAAGCTTCAGGGATTAAAGTCTACTGAGTTTGGTTTGTGCGAGGGATGCATATTTGGGAAGCAGAAAAGGGTTAGCTTCTTGAAGACGGGCAGACCACCAAAGCCAAGGAAGTTGGAGTTAGTGCACATAGACTTGTGGGGGCCTTCTCCAGTTCAGACCATTGGGGGTTCCAGATATTATATCTCCTTTATTGATGACTCGAGCAGGAAGGTATGGGTTTATTTTTTGAAGAATAAATCTGACGCTTTTAATGCTTTTTTGAGGTGGAAAGCAGCTGTAGAAAATGAGACCGGCTTGAGACTTAAATGTCTAAGATCGGATAATGGTGGTGAGTATGAAGGTGAATTCAAGAAGTATTGTGAGGTCAATGGGATAAAGATGCAGAAGACTATCCCCGGGACTCCTCAGCAAAACGGTGTTGCTGAGCGAATGAACAGGACCTTGAATGAGCGAGCAAGGAGTATGAGACTGCATTGTGGTTTGCCAGAAATTTTTTGGGCTGATGCAGTAAGCACGGCGGCTTATTTGCTAAATCAGGGACCGTCAGTTCCGTTACAATTCAAGTTGCCAGAAGAAGTGTGGAGCGGAAAGAAGGTAAACCTTTCGTTCCTTAAAGTTTTTGGCTGTGTTTCATTTGTTCATATTGATGCAAATGCTCGTAGTAAGTTAGAGGCTAAATCTAATAAATGTTTCTTTATTGGATATGGTGATGAGGAGTACGGCTATCGGTTTTGGGATGCACAGAACCAGAAGGTGGTTAGAAGCCGGAACGTCATCTTTAATGAACAAGTGCTATACAAAGATCATGATAGGACAGAGCAAGTCGCGTCTGTGCCAGAGACTGAGAAAGAAAAGGTTGTGGTTGATTTGGGTGAGCTGTCTGAGGGGTCTGTTCCAGAGAGCACTCAGGAAGAGGAGGAGGAAGTTATTCCGCAAGTTGAAGTTGAACAGAGCACGCCAACTGCTGCTGTCAGAAAATCTTCCAGAGTTAGCAAACCAACACAACGTTTCTCACCATTCTTGAATTATATCTTGTTGACTGATGCTGGGGAACCAGAGTATTATGAGGAGGCTTTGCAGAGTGAAAGTTCTATCAAGTGGGAGTTGGCAATGAAGGATGAGATGAACTCTCTGCTGACAAACAAAACGTGGGAGTTGTCTGAACTGCCCGACGGGAAGAAAGCTCTTCATAACAAGTGGGTTTACCGGATCAAGGAGGAGCATGATGGTAGCAAGCGCTACAAGGCTCGGTTGGTGGTCAAAGGCTTTCAGCAAAAAGAAGGTATTGACTACAACGACATTTTTTCTCCTGTTGTAAAGTTAACCACAATTAGGTTGGTGTTGGGAATTGTGGCTGCTGAGGATTTATACCTAGAGCAGTTAGATGTCAAGACTGCCTCCCTCCATGGGGATTTGGAGGAGGAGATCTACATGCATCAACCAGAGGGCTTTGCAGTGAAAGGAAAGGAGAACAAGGTTTGCAAACTGAAAAAGAGCTTGTATGGGTTGAAGCAAGCTCCAAGGCAGTGGTACAAGAAGTTCGATGGCTTCATGTGCAGCAAGGGGTTTCAGCGGCTGGAGGCTGATCATTGCTGTTATACCAGAGGTAGTGGCAAGTCTTATGTCATTTTGTTGTTATATGTGGACGATATGCTTGTGGCAGGATCAGACATTGGGGAGATCAACAAAGTGAATAAGGCATTGTCAAGCCAGTTTGCAATGAAGGACTTGGGGGAGGCCAAGCAGATTCTCGGGATGAGAATTATCAGAGACAGAAAGAAAGGGACACTAGAGCTGACACAGGCAGACTACATCAAAAAGGTGCTCAAGAGGTTTAGCATGAGCGATGCAAAACCTGTTGGAACACCTTTGGCTAGTCATTTCAGACTATCCAAGGAGCAGTCACCGAGGGATGATAAGGAGCGGGACTACATGGAGAAGGTTCCGTATGCATCGGCAATTGGGAGTCTTATGTACGCTATGGTTTGCACACGTCCGGACATTGCGCATGCAGTGGGAGTAGTGAGTAGGTACATGAGTAATCCGGGAAGGCAACATTGGGAAGCAGTGAAATGGCTTATGAGGTATTTGCGTGGTTCTGCAGACGTCTCTTTGAACTTCACAAAGGCTGGGCTGAAGTTGCAAGGATTTGTGGATGCTGACCTTGGAGGTGATGTTGACAGTAGGAAGAGTACCACAGGTTTCATTTATACTCTGGGTGGTACAGCAGTGTGTTGGGGTTCCAAGCTACAGAAGGTTGTTGCGTTGTCAACAACAGAAGCTGAGTATGTGGCAGTGACAGAAGCAGCCAAGGAGATGGTCTGGCTTCAAGGGCTCATGGGTGAACTAGGGAAGGCGATAGAGAAAGGGGTGCTACACAGTGATAGTCAGAGCGCTATTTTTCTAGCCAAGAATCCGGCGTTTCATTCGAGGACAAAGCACATACAGATGAAGTATCACTTCATTCGATGTTTGGTCGATGAGGGTCAACTATTGCTTGAAAAGATCCGTGGTGCAGAAAATCCAGCGGATATGTTGACAAAGACCGTGATCATTGACAAGCTGAAGCTGTGTGCGGCTTCAGTTGGTCTCCGAACTTGAGGTTGTGGAGATGGGTGTTGGAGCGGTAGCCTGAGCCACTGTTGCGTTCGTTGGACCTTGGGGTGCATTGAGGAACTGTTTTTCGAGTGGGAGAATTGTTGGGCGAAAATCAGTTTTGGGCCTATTGGGTCGCACGAGCGGGCCGCCGCGGTTAAGTTAGCCTTTTAGGGTTTTTTGTTGGCGTGTGATGTTATGTTGCCCTAGTCTATAAAGGGAACATATGATAGCAGCCCTCATTGTATCTCCTTTTACAACTTTTATAGTGAAAACCCTCCAACACCCCGTGGACGTAGATCATTCCGATCGAACCACGTATATCGTTGTCTTGTGAGCTTGTTTGATTATCGTTTATTTTACGCTTGCTTGCTTTGTGCCCTAACACTACAGCCATTGCTGCCACAAACGCCACCCTCTGTTAGTAGTAGAGTACATATTTCCAAATGAAGACGAAGGTATACCTAAATGACGCCACTACTATATCCAGTTACGCAGACAAGAACCACGACATCTTCCTCCTAATAATGAAGCATATAAGACTAAGTCCCCACTACTACCACAAGTGAACTGGTTTCATAATGCTTAAGTTGGTAAAGACCGAATCATTTAGTAAATATAAGATCTTTGGATCGGATGGTTCTTTGATATGAATCGCTATGTGATAAAAATAGTGCAATGCATTTCTACGAATAAAATCATGCTAACAAGTAATAACATCAATCAAACAAAAAATCTGGTGTGGGGCAAAACAATGATGAACTCAGAACTGTAAAGAGTTGAAGTAATGACCCAATCTAAAATTTCTTAGTAAATGTATTGGTCAGCCACTAGGTAATGTAAGCACTAACAAGTGGAAGTGTCAGATACAGCCAAAGTCCTTTGTTTTGCACTGTCCCACAAGTAATACCCGTCTCATGAAAAAAGTACAAACAATGCTTATTTTATTGCACCTGAGAACTAAATTCTTTCAAGCCAGCAAGCAATGGGAGGAAGGGCAAAAGAGGGGAAGTGAAAGATTTCTTCGCTGATAGTTGGAAAGTTATTGACTAATAAGTTTTGATAACTTATAAATCGACATAGAAAATGTAATGCTTAGATAAACAAATGTATCATTACAAAAACTAATAAAATATGAACACTAAATTAATGAAGTAAGGGAATTATTACTCAATGGTACAAGATACCATGTGCTATTCTATACAATAAAGACAATTGACTTTTTGAAATGTCCAGTGATACAAACAACAGCCACGTTTGCTGCCGCCGACATCATTTTTATATTAAGGTGGTAGTCGTGTGAATAGAAAAGATTTTAAAGAAAATATATAAACACCATCTTCTCTATCAATCTCACGCCCACTCCTCAATTTTTATATTATATCATTAATCATCTTTTCTGTGCAGCTTCTAATAAAAAAAGGGAAAACATACTCTTTACAGGTTAGAAATCCCTCTCTGTTGGAAATTGAAGGTGGATCCAAGATGTAGAGAGATTAGGAACAGGATGAGTAATACATAAAACACTGACTGTTTTTTTATTCCACACCTTAAAACCGTAGTACATAGGGTATTTATAGGCTCTAATAGATAGGCCTACCACTGAAGAGTTTTCCTACTTCCAAAGCATCATACATGAACCTTCCTAGATACATGGTGCTTGAAGTACATGAATCTCAAAAATACATGCATGATCATATGAATGACCTAGAATAAACCCATCTAGAATTGTGTGTAGATTGAAGAAGTCAAGTTTATTAATTATTCCAACATCTCTCCTCGCTTTTTTGCAATACCTATTAACTCATGTTACTACTCGTTCAAAATTCACAGCGTTGTCTCACTCTATTTATGAATTTAGAGGATTGCGATTGGTTTATTGATTGCTCTTATTTTTGTTTTCTAGGTAGGTCTTTCATGAATCTGAGAAGAGTTGTTTGTGAGGCTTTAGATTTGTAGGGAACAATAGCATGTAATAATAATGCTTTAATTTATAGAAATAGTGTTCATGAAGTACCAAGTATATCTAGGTTCAACATGCCCACGTCACACGCAAGGCCTAATAATCACAATATCTGCAAGGTGCTTGTCTGGAATATCCTAATTTGTCTATAACACCCACATGCTACTGTGAGTGCCTTCATGCCAAACATCTTTTCGTCCTTTTTGGTTGGTTGTAGCTGAAGCTACCTTAGGTGAATTTGCAACCCAAATAACTCAAGGAAGCTTCTGAAAACATAGAGTTCTGTGGATAAATATAGTATACCACCTTACTTATTTCCTCTATGAGGGATAAAGCAAATTGAAGCTATCTCCAACCCACTAGGCAAACACCCCCTGTTAGCTAAAATAGCTAGTTAATCCTTGCATTCAGTGATGCAGCAGGTTGGCTATTCAGCTAGCCATTCCCCATGAGCAATTTTCGCTGGCTATTTTTTGCCAGCCAATGTCGCCGGCTAGGTACGGCTCTCTCTTTATTTCTTAAGCATCTTCTGAAGAATAAAAGGTTTCCATCCAGTATTCTCTCCATGGCTTCAACGATTCTGTCTCCCTTCTTAATTAATGGGTCCTTTCCTTTTGTTGCAAATGGCTATATAAGTTTTAAGATATACTATATTTAATGCATCCTCTAGTCTGTTGATGGAGATTTGAAGCTAGAGATTTTTTGTTTTTACTTTGTGGCAGTTTATTAGATAATTAATTTATTTATTATTTCTGGAAATCTAATAATTATGTTGAGGGTAGAGGTTTTTATTTACCATCCAAGAATTCAATGCTTCATTTTGTAAACAATTTCTAGTAAACTGGTTTGAATGGACAACAAAATAGAAAGCATGGCTGGAGATAGGAAAGCGAGTAGGCAAAACAAAAATTGTACCTTTTTGGTAGTTTTGACCAGGCAAAATAAAGAGTTGGGTTGGAGATGCTCTTACCATGTCTAATAGGTTAGAGGTGCAATGTAATGCATGTTTCATGATGCGTTAATGACAGACTTGACTGCCCTAACAAGGCTAACAATTCAAGCCATGTGCACAGTCGTTTAGCCTTGCCTTAGGAATTTTAGTGGGCCTGAATCTGAACTTCATTGACTCATTTGATCATTTGGACTGTGTCAATGACAAGATACGAGAAAGGAATAGGATCAAACACCTTCAAGAGGCAGTACTAACCAGCTACAAAAGAATTTCAAGGGTTCTATAAATCATCCCAAGGAGCGTATTTGTTAATTAGGAAATATAACGATGTTTGAAATGTTAGTAAAGGATATAGAAACCTTCGCTAACAATAAGCTGAAAGATAAGACAGATTTGGAGGAGTGTATCAATGAAAGAAGATAGACATGAAAAAGGAGTTTCTTCGCTTTCCTCTACTATTGATAAAACGTCTTATTTTGAACAACTATTACTAAAATGTCGTGATGGCATGCTGAAAGGCGGCCAATAACATCTAATGGAAAACCAAAAACATCTCAAACTAATTCTCCTTATTCCAAGATATTATCATTCATCGTTTCTCACTCCTGTATTATACGGGGATATACATTATCAGTTTAATGGGAAAAATTTCTCAAAACCTGATTACCTGCTAGAAAGCATGGATACCGATACAGGATAGGAATACGATACGATACGAATACAGCGAAATAGCAAAATCTAAAAAAATAGGATACGGATACGTCGGGAATATGGCTATAACACATTTTTTTTTTTTTGGTAATTATCAGTTATGTTAAATTGCTAATAACATTATACCAATCATTTAGCGCAAGTTAATTTCAAAAGTCATTCAAAATAGAAAGAAAGCGACTCAAGTCTAGACCAAGAAGTTATAACTTCTACTAATTTTTACTCATATCAATTTCAACATTTAATTGCATCCCCTTAGTCTCCATCAGAGAATGTCACGGCTTCTATACCCGGCTCATCAAGGAAAAGACTAGCAACTTGCACCCTCAAGCGAATCAAATGCATCTCACGCCATATCCCTAAAGTATCCGTCCGTATCCTAGAAATCCACCAAGTATCCGAAATTAAAATGATTTAATTTTAATGTTGGATATTTATTGGTGTATCCGATACGTAACGGGGTGACCGGCCCGGTATGATAAAGAAAGGGGAATGGGCATTCCTTCTTTAAAGAAGAGGATTTGCTTGGGTATCAAGGAGATGAGGAATTTAGGCCAAAAGACCAAATGAAAGTATCGGATGAGTATCGGTATCCGAGAAGTATCCAATACGCGTGACTAGTTTTGGTGTATCTGTGCTTCATTGATTACCTGTATCCCAATACAAGAGCATCAGACTAGGTGGCTTACAACCTGCACAGAACCTTCACTCAAATCCAGAAGTGTATGACCTTAGCTGTCCCCCAAAAGAATGGCTTTGACATGAAATGGAAAAACATGATTTGCGTAGCCAGAACCTTCACTCAGTTTCTAAAGCATATGGCCTTAGAACATATCCAATGAAGCGCATTTCCCCTAAATGAATGACCTTGATAAACAAATATGGGAAAATAGGATTCATGCAGTCACAACCAACTAGTTGTAATGAGCACTTTGTTGTTGAGTAAAAAAGAAGTGACAAGTTTCTTGGCTGTGGCTTGTTGGAAACATTTACAAATCAACATTGACCGTTGGCATAGAACAATCCTATATATGGCTAAATCCTAAATGACTAAAATGATTTCAAATCACACGAGGTTCAAATATTCATGACTTGAACACTAATATTTATTTGCCTATCTATGTGTGACGCAGCTAATATCAGAAAATAATGTCGTTTGGCCTCTTTGCCTTGCATACACATCGAAATGCATAAACCTTGAAAATACACCTGCACCGTAGTGGTAACTGGCATCCATGACAGCCAATAATAACACCAGGCAATGTTGAAGCCCGTAAAAACTCTCTGGAAGGCAGAAACTCCCAGAGAGCTGAAGAACACAGATGAGACATTAATAACTAACTCAAGAAAGCATCTAACTACCATACCTCAACCAGACTGTAGAACTTATGCTGACTAAGGAAAACCCATGCGTACTTATTAACCTCCATAGATGCCCAGTTTCTCAGAAACTAAACATGAAGCGAACTACACCTACTCGCTCTCCAACCAAGCCTGTTCTACAAGTTAAACAATCTCATCTAAGTTCACATCATCAATCAATCAATCAGTTACTATTAGATCTTAGAGTTCCCTACCAGTCTGCCAATCCTGTTTGACAAACAATTGTAAATTGTATCTTTTATTCAAAGATGTAACTCTTTACCTTGAGTTGTGATTTTCCCAGAGGGTCTTTAGGGCGATATAAGGGATCTTGTTCAGTTTGGGTTCAGTCAGATAGATTAGGTGCCTAGTGTTTGAGAAATTGCCCAAGCAATTCCATAGTAGCAATAGAAGGTAACTTCACTCCGAAAATGGTCTCAAGGCCAAGAGAAAATCTAGAATCTCCACCAAAATTAATTCCTTCACACCGACTTCAGTTATTGCCTTTCATGTAGATACTATCAAATCAATCCTAAAGTCATACAGAGAGAAGAGTATTTCCACAATTCCACAATTCCACCATTCTTGAACCAAACCCACGAACAGAAACACAGGGATACTAATAAATACGTATTTATATTCACATTCACACACATATGTGAACCTATATTTATGCTTACAATCGAATTTCAAAACAAGAACGTCAACAAACGAAGTACACACGAACATTACCACCATTCTTGAACTAAACCTCTGTGCATACAGACAAGACTATGCAAAGAGATATATATCCAGATGTATATACAATGATACATAAGCAATGTAATGTAATTTTACCTTGAGCGAGAAATTGAGGGCGACGGAGGGGTAATAGCGAAGGACACTGCTACCATTGCCTCTCCACAAAGAAAGAATCCCCTCTTCTCTCACCGTACGGACTATGCAATCAACCATCCCCTTGAATCTGCGGTGGGGCCCTGAGACGATGGCCACGTTGCTCTCCTGCGTCTGCAGCAGCAACTTCGCCCTCTCGATTGGGGCCACGATCGTGTGCACCACTCCCCCCATCACCGCCCCCGCCATCAGATCCCTGTGGAAATTCGTCAGCCAATCGTGCGGCCCCGATGATCTTGGCTGTGGTTTTGTTTTAGACTCGCTGCTTTCCTCTCCCTCCCCCTCCACCATCCTGTGCACCCCCGGTTTCTCTCTATCTCTCGCTCTCCCCCCTCAAAAACCCACAAAGACCCTTCACTTAAATCAGTCTGGAATAGATGATAGTGCAGATAAAGACTACCCTATGTAACGTTTGTGTGCAGATTTTTGAAGTACATATTGCGGTTTTCTGAAGTTTCAAGAGACGATATGCTTTGTCTCTTGTACGGGAAAATGGAGAAGAGCAGCTATCTTCTCATTCTTGACTTTCTCTATAAAAAGGATGGAGTTGGATTTCGCGCTCTCTCTCTCAATGTAACGGAATTTCACACTACGCGGTTGATTTCCCACCGAGGAAAAGCCCAGGTTCCCTTCCATTTTTGGACTTCTACTCGTTGTTACAAACTATTTTTGGGTCTTTTGCCCCCATTTTTGAGTCTCGGTTTTTTCTTGGGTTGACTCGAATAGGTCCATTAATTAGTGGATCTTGCTTTTACCACTAATCTATACTATACTATATATATTATATATATTATTATATGACGATTTTTCGTGAAAGTATCTTTAAAAGTTATACGTTGCACTAAGAGAAATTAAAACCTTAATATGAATAGCACAATATAAAAAAAAAAACACAAATATCTATAATTGACTTCAATTGGGCAGACTCATCAAATCAAATATTTAGTCATCACTGCTAAAAAATTTTAAAAGAAAAGTTCATTAAATTTTGTATAGGTTCTTTGAATTTTTTATAATTTTTAGACCAATTGATGGCTTATGGTAGTTGACTTTGACAAATATATAAATTTGAAAACGTTATAAAATTAATTGAGAAAACAATCGCGAGTTTCTATTTTGAATATTTTATTCTGTGAATTTCTTTATCACCATTTATATCTATCTATACTATGTAATAGCACACATATAATCGAAAGTGACTCTTTATTTTTTTTAAATTTTATTATATCTCCTTTACAATTTTTTTTATTCAACCAAAATCTTTACGCAAACTAAGTTGTATTAAACATTGTCTAATCGGAAGAATGTTTGTACATTTTACAAGGCAAAAAACTAAACAAGTAGTAGTCACTTATTATATATATATTCTCATATAATCTATTTATTGTTTATTGATATATTCTTAAAGGTGATTTTACTAATCATTCCTTCTTATATGTGTAAGAATTTCAAAACAAGAAGGACGAGCGTTGACGTTATAATTATGAGACTTAAATTTATTATCATAATTTTTAAATAGAATTTGTTATGTTTAAGTACCTATCGTATTTGGTTATTGGTGTGAATAATATACACATTTTTACTATTTAAAATACTAAAATAATGTTTGATTTTGAATTCGTATTAATAAAGTATACTTCAATTCATCTCATGCATAGCATGAATTCTTGCTAGTTTGTTATTATTGTCACCATTTTTTATATTATTTTCTGACATGTTATTAAATTCGCGTTAAGTTTTTTGAACTAATTCGTCATGAGAAATTTAAAAAGTAAAAAATTATAATCACAAACGCCAAAATTTAATAAGACAAAAAAATAAAAATAAAAAGACAATTTCAGCGTCCTTAGCATATCCTATCTGAACTATTTTTAATTTTAGTTCATACTTTTATACTTTCATGATTTTTCTCGTCAAGACCAATAAAAAAAGCAAAAATTTGACAAAAAATATGCAAAATAAAAAATTACGAAACATCAAACGATATTCATTGTCTTTCAAAAGAATAATTTAGTTCAAACCCAATTTATTTGCTTTATGATTCAAAAATGTTTTACTTTAAAAATAAGATTCTCTCCTGGTTTTTTCTTCGGATGACAATATGAATTATTTCCAAAATCATTTTGATGATCATCATCGTTTACTTTTTTCAATCTCATCGAGAATATTAATATCGTCAAAATACTTATTGATTGTATATCAATAAGTACATAACTAAATGTAGTAGGCCGGGTCCGTAGTATATAGGCGTACAACATTTTTGCATCTACTCAGCCCAATACGACTTGTAAATGGGTTGGGGTGAGAACTGTATTGGATCAGTCAATACTGAGTTGGAGGTTTCAAGAGTCCACTCAACGTGCCTCAAGCCCGACCGGGCGCACAACTACCATCTAGAGCGAGCCTTTTCATGTGGTTGGTACTAATCAGCTTCATGAAGTTATCCCCAAGGGATACCGCTTGGTCATGCCACCGTGATGAGCGAGACTTGATGTCCACGATGGAGGCGGTTACTAGTATAGTTGTGGGGGACATTGTCATTGCCAGACATGGTAGAGTGACGCGTTGTAACATCTCGAATTTTGGAAACGTTAAGAAAATAAAGGAATAATATTTTTCCTAACCTTTAATTTCAAAATATCATTTAGTATAGACAAACATTCTTGTCAAAAAGAGATTATAGATTGAAAAATACCAATATAATATTACAATTTGAGCAAAAAGACATCCTACCAAAAGTCAAAAGAGTTTTAGGTTAGGCACTATGAAAACTAGGATTGATCGTGTTTCCCTCAAGAAATACACCGTCCTAGAACGGATACTCCAGGTCTGCTCTATTGTTTTCAGTACCTGACATGAAATGTTAGAGATAAGAAAATATATATCATGGGATATGATAGTCAATAAGTTACTATATCCTTAAATTTTATTTTTAGTAATGAACACAATAAAGTAAAATAAAATGTGATTACATAAGCAATTTTAAAGACGAAGACAGAATAGATAAGTGTGGAAACAATCAAAATAAAGCAAAGTGATATAAGTGATGATTTATCAGTGAAGTCTTGAATATTCAATGTCTAATCCATATTGTTCCTGGAAATCCAATCCTCAACAAGTCCTCAACATTCACAATCTCCAGAATGGTAAAATCCATCATTCTAGTATGGGGCTCTCATCCGATGATGCTCCCAACCACCATGCCAATCGTGCATTCGATCACTACATTTTCGACCAAAATGGTAAAATCCATCATTCTATATTGCCCACGTACGAAGAAGATAAATGCGAGGAGACATAAGTCATGGATGCAGGACGAGAAAGCGAACATGGTCAAGTGCAACAATTAAGGTCTGATCTTACATCAAAGGAGAACAGTGTCTGAAGATTCAAGCGAAAAATTCAAAGGGAAATAAAACGCTTAGTATTTGGGTGTTTTATAAATAGGAGCAATAGTTGAGAGTAAAAGGAGGACAATCCCCCAAAACACTTAGTTATTTTTCATACTTGTCCTTCATTTCAATTCCTATGCTAAGCATGCATAATCATACCAGTAGTTGTTATATTCATAATTGTTCTTAGCTTTAGCTGTAATCTATAACTGTGGGAGTAGTTCAATTAGAAATTATTTCAAAGCAGATTAAATCCCATATAACCCTTGAATGTAAGTTTATCCTCAAGTTTATTATTCAAAATTAGTTCATTTCATATTCCTTATGACATCTTCTATTTCTAATTTTGAGCCTTCACATGTTAATACTTAAGAAAAATTCTCTTAATTGAGGTAAGAAAACAAATAACACAAACACCTAATATTTGTTAATTTTAACTGTCATATTTTTAAAAAATTCTGAAAAGAAAAAGTCTTTTTCTAACACGCTCGCACAAGAATTTAACCCTGCAAAATATTTGAGCCAACAGATTCTAGATTGTACATAAGATTTTCATTATGTAGAAGGGGCTCTAACTCGTAGATTGCAATTGAGTGAATGCTTAATTGAGGACAAAATTTTGGATAAACTCTACTTTGGCCCGTCTCTTGAATATATATTTAAAAAAAGGAACTGATAATTTGTATGTATGCCATGAAAAAAGTAAATATTATGAGTAGACTTGTGGAAAACTGTTATTAATATTTTAATTCAGGTTCCTGAGCTTAATCGAGCCGAATATTGCCAAGTTTTGGTTCGGCTTATTTATTGAACAAGCTTAAAACCAAGGCTCAAGTTTGATTTGCTAAAAGATGAATCGAATTCGAATGAGTCGTTGTCGAACCGAATCTCAAACAGTTGGCGTACAATTTGCTCATGTACAGCCTTACTATTGGTACAGACTATATTACACCAAGTACTTGCTAAATGCATTTGTATTTGACACTGTAGACAAATCGACCATTTTGGATTTCCAGCTAAATAGTACTGCTTTGTTCTGTTGTTGATAAATGAGAAAAGGGGCTATCTTCGTTTCCGTATGGGAAGAATTGAGCCTCCTTCAAGCTCCAAGCACTAAGCTTTGAGATTTTCACACTCTGAGTTCCGTTGTTGAATGCATAAAGGTGAGCTTCTTTGTGAACTGCCAACTTTGGGTAGACTCTAGCAGTGATGCATGTGATCCCTTTCCCTCCAAAGCTCTCAACAATGGAGTGGTCTATCTGCAAAATACATAAGCAATTTCATCAAGCCGGAGGAAAACATCAGCAAAAACTGGCAAAAGACAAAATGGGAAAAAAAAAAAAAAACAAGAAAAGCAAAATGAAAATGAAAATGAAAACCTTTTCAGAAAGTGTTCTGCAGTACCTAATAAATGAAATATACATCCTGTAACTGGTTTCCCAATTAGCATTATGGTTTAAGAAACAACCAACTTGGTGAAAGTCAAGAAACAGCCAACACTTTGAGATACTATGATATGGTTCACTTTTATTTTTTATTTTTTTGGTGAAAAAAAGGGTCTGATTTGATCTGTAGTTGTCCAGGACCAGAACTGACCTACAGCAAATCTGAAAAGAAGATACTGAAACCTATTTTAGACTTCTTATTATGTGGATAACCTCCAAGGACTCAAGCCACCGCGTATTCGGGGATGAGCTCCTCTCCATACTTCATTTCTCTATGGACCTCCAAACTCAAACCTGATCTTGTTGGCTCATCCCGAGCCCACAACCATGATCTGAACAGTTCATCTCATAGAACCTTATAGAAGAAAAGGTCTGCAAAAATAAAGTTGATTGAATATCTCTAGGTATGTGCATAAGTTGCATTTCATTTTGTGAATTGGACAATCTAAATAAACAATATATATTTTCCGTTCATGTCACATAACAAAAATGCATCTTGTTCACATACATATCAGTGTCTGATCAAACTATTTTTTTTGTGGATTTTACAAAATGAACAATTTAAATCATAACTTGGGGTGAACTCACAAAATAAGACTTTGGAAGTATATGGAAGGATGGGGTATGAAGAGAAGCTCATCCCCAATGATAATGAATGTGAAAAGAACCAAACTAACACGAGGTGCAAAAACAAAGCAACGAGAGAAAAATATCAAAATTCGAATGACAACCGAAACTAAGTCTTACGGGCAGTCAAAGAAGGGTATCCACTAACGCACAAAGAGAACAAATGCTTAAGAAAGCTACAAAGGAGAATGAATTTCTGCAAACTGAGGGGCATGAATCAGTGACACATGAGACGTACTTAAAGCAAACATTATGTACTTCAACTAATTTGCTATTCTACCACACTTAAATAAACTATGTAAAAGAAATATAACAAGTTGAATCCATCTGTTCATGCTTGACTAAGTGAAAATCAATCTCGAACACTTTTTTGGAGGAAGTGTTTCTAGTTTCCAGGGATAGGGAATAACTTGAGTTACCCTGAAATGGTTACCAATGCAATACATACTAGAGCTGATGGTTTTTGCACAACAAAATAATACCAAAAAGTTTATTATCTTTCATATGAAGTTAGCTTGGTTATTCCACCACTAATACTAGCAACAAATCATCGCCTCTGAAAATTGAGATTCAAAGCAGACTTACCAAGCTTCTTAGTGAAATTGTGTCACTAGCAGATTCTACATCAACAAAAGCTCCATAGGTTGTTTTATCAACCTCATCTCTCAACGAAGACCTGTTTAAATACCAAAATACTTTTTTCATCCAACTTTTTTCGAAATAGCTCATGTCATTGCTATATGATTACTGGAAAAGCATACCTTCTCAGTTTGAATGGCTTACCTGCTCTGATCACTACACATCAGAACAACATATTTGCTGTGACTTCTGAATATCCGAAAGAAGATAGCAGTTTGCTCTGCAAAATCCTTAGAAGCCAAAACCAGCAAACCAAATGGCCCGACAATGCCCTTTACCGATGCTTTGTTTTGGCTACAAAGCAGTTGGGGATCAACCAAATTTTGCTCCATCATTTCTGCCTCTTCAAAATTTGGCAGAATAAATGAAATCTCCACGTCGGCCTTCAAAGAAATAATTCTTTGCTCAAATGTAAAAAAGGTTGTACTACCTGGTGTAAGATTAAGTAGGATAAAATCGTTTACCTGCGAAGTAGTAATGCCCAAAACTTCAAGAACAGAGCCACCCTTGAGCTCTGTATCATAAATGTTAACTTCTTCTGAACGTAGTTTCTCGATTTCTTTGATTGGCCACTGTGCTAATTGCTTTCCACTCTTACTAATGGAAACAGTTCTTGGAAATGACTGCGGGGAAAAAAAATCATGTCATGCTTTATCTTTAGATTCTTTCTCACCAAATGCACCACCGTACAAGTTAAAGAACGTCCCCATTCATGTACCCAGGAGTATCCTTTGGGAATCATATTTGTGCACAAAAATAATAAAGTTGCAGGCTTGCAGCTTTTCTAGAAATGCTGATATTGTTAAGATAGGAGTGGTTTACTTTGTTCAATAACTAATTCTGTGACTTGGGCGCTAGAAGATGGAGCTATGTTATGCTTACAACCCAGACCATTTACCCTTTCAACCTAAAACTCCAGAGGCCAACATATGGGTTGATTAATTGAGTTTTCTAGAGAAACCAGAAAGACAGCGGGAATGGAATCCTCCCATAATGTTATTCAACTAGAAAACAGAAAATGCTTATTTCTTTTCATGCCTAGGAAGTGAATCAGAGAATTCAAAGGCAAACAAGGCAGCAAGTAGAGATCAAATATAAAGCTTAAACAGGTTGAACCTTCATAAATATACCTGAATTCCGGACCATCCCTTCTCAATGTCATCGGATTTGCTATCCATCTCCTGTATCCATGCCCACAACACCCGTCTCTTTTTTCCAGTGTCAAGAAACGTCTTTGAAGCATAGAATTTTCCATAATCATACCTCAACTGCAAATCACTGTCCAGGAAGTCCGTGTCAACTACATAAAGGTCTGTTTTAGGATCGTAGTTTCCCATTACATAGTGATCCTGATGATTGAAGCTTGCCTTGAGAATGTACTTAGTACCTCTACCTCTACTCTTCCCCTTTACACTAACGGGGTAAAAATCAGGACATTCCCACATCCCAGTTTTATTTGAGGAATGAAGAGGAGTCTCACTCCTGGTCCAGTTTACAAAGTCTTCACTTGTGTACAGAATTGCAGTTCCATGACCATTAATCTGGCTTCCAACAATAACCCGCCACCTATTATCAGGCCCTTTCCAGGCAGTTGTCGGGTCCCTATAGAAGTCCGGATCAATGCCATCTACTGGAATCATTATAGGATTATTGGCTGACTTTACCCATTCTATTACAAGTGGATCGGATAGATTTTTGGGAATGGCTAAGTTTTGCACTTCACGATTCTCAATGTCTATTCCAGTATATAGAATGGCAGGTTTCTCCCCTGGAAGAATTGTGATTGACCCGGACCAGCAACCATTCATGTCAAAAGGAAGTGTTGGACGAAGAGCATGATCGAGATGAACCCAGTTAATAAGATCATATGATATCGAATGAGCCCACACCATGTGATTGGGAATCCACAGTGGTTCATAGGGATTGTACTGGTAGAAAAGATGATAGATTCCTTTGTAATACATTGGTCCTGTGGTAGATCAAACAAATTTTCAATTCTGCAAGTGTTTTGGCGTATACACTTAAATGATATAGCAAATCCTGGTACATTATGCGAAGCCAAAATACACAAATTTTTGAAATTCATTGAACTTTTTTTAGTAAAACCACCTTATTTTTCAGAATCCCATAGAAAAACGATATTCTGCAGCACACACAACCCAAAAACATGACTCTGACAACCTGATTTCATCAAGCTTTCACGGTATTTAGTCATGTCTATTGCACCGGGCAAACTATGTCAAAAAGAAAAGAAATTATCGTGGTCTCTTATCTGGGCGAGGAGAAAAACAAGAGGGAACAACAAGTGTTTTCTCACTTCCAGTTTGGATGAGTAAAGAAAACAAAGCATTTGAGATACGGAAATGAATGAGATTTTCTTTTTCTCTTTGTTGTTTGGTGGACAATCTCCGTATTATGAGAAGCACAAAAATCATCAGTTTCCTTTCCCACAAATTTTACCATTTCTTGTGGGAAAGAGTAGAAGAGATCGATAAATCAGATGATCGATATTGAAACATGGATTTAACCGTGGAAAGTATGATGAGTAGAATTTACCATTAGGATCTGCGGATTCATCACAACCCATTTGCCGTTTTGACCAAGAGAACATGGCAAATAAGAGCACCATTGATTAGAATCAATATTAGGAGGACTACCAGAAAAATCCATCGAAAAACCACGGAAATAAGAAAAAAGGAAGTCTTGGAGAGAAAAAAGCACACCATTCATCCAGTTCTTTGGGGGCTGGAAGTGGTAGGCAGTTCTGTAGGGCTCTTCTTCCAAAATAGAATGAAGATTTGTGGCAGTGGGAGTGGAAGCCCCAAACCCAACTCCATTACCAATCAGTAGATAATATAACCCCAGAACACAAATAAAAGAGGCCTTCATGCCTCTGCTTTTAGGGGCAGAGATGGGCAGCTGCTATTTTCTCCTCGCAGCACTATACAAAAGTTCACTCTGATGATGTACAAGTTCACTTGCATATTTGTGTTCAATAATATGTAACTGGGTATCTTCTTTCTTTTAATGTTCTTGGGCAACTGGGTATGTTAGGTGTTCAACTTGCATTATATTTGTGCGAAACAAAGTAGTAAATTGAGTTTTTGAGTACCTTTCTTAAAATGTGTAGACGTAATTCATACGCTAGGTGTTCAACTTGCATTATATATTTGCACCTAACGAAATAGCAAGACGTCAGAGTCTAGATTTAAAGAGTGATGAATGGGAATAAGAAGACTATTATGGTGATTTGAATTCGAAAAACAAACTCAACATTTATGTGATTTCAAACCAAATACAACAAATTGGTAATCTCTCTCACTTTCACTTTCTTTTTTCCCTTTCCCACTCATATCAATACACAAAGCATATATCTTTTTATAGGCAGAGATTTACATTGTTACGAAGGCAATTTAACACCTTTAAAATAGGTATTTATAACTCATCATTCAATTGGTTTGCAGCTCTTGATTTAACAATCAACTATTTTGGAGGCCCTTTATTGCAAATAACATTCGGTTTCATTTTACTTTATTTTCCCCTTAAACTTGCTTTTTCAAACTTCTTTATTCCAAGCATGAACTTCATTATGTGAAACACTTCGTCGGTAAATTGCTTCATGAAAATATTAGCAAGTTGATCATAGGTCTTGCAAGAGATAAGTTTCACCTCCTTGTTCTTCATATGTCCTCGGATGAAATGGTACCTTGTGTCGATATGCTTGCTCCTTTCGTGAAACATGGGGTTCTTGGGTAGAGCAATTGCTAAGAGATTCTCGACGCAGATCTTTCCGTGGCAATTTCTTGGAGAAATCCCAAATGCTCTAGCACGATCCTTAACCAAATTGCATCATACACAACTGAATCGGCAGCAACATGCTCAGCTTCACGAGTTGATAAGGTTACAATAGCTTGCTTCTTGGAAAATCAGGTAAAAGTTGTAGCTCCAATAAAGAATGTGAAACTTGCTGTGTTTTTCCTTTCATCCAGATCCCTATCCTAATCATTGTCGGAATAACCAACAAGACTGAAGTCTTTAGTCGCTATATAGAAGAGTCCATCACCCATTGGTTTGGGAGGAAATCTCAAGAGTCCGCCCTCTTCACATATCGAGGCATCCGCTCAGCTTCATTTAGATGGGATTGGTCAAATGTCTTCATGTATCTGCTAATAAGTCCAACCCATAGAGTATATATGGCCTGGTGCATGATAGGTATCGCAGACTTCTAACCAAGTCTTAAAGTAGGTTGGATCAACACCACCCACCTCCTCTTCTTGAGTTCAACTCCACTTTTGAATGGAGTAGTAATTGGAATACTGGTCTCCAAAACAAAACGCTTGAGAATCTTTTTGGCATATCTGGTTTGTGAGACAAAGATTCCATCCTCCTTTTGCACAACTTCAATTCCAAAAAAGTGGACCATGAGCCCGATATCTGTCATCTCAAACTCTTGAACCGTCGTCTCCTTAATTTTGCAAACATAGTTGGGTTTTTTTCCGGTAAAGATCAGATCATCTACGTACAGACATCCGTAGAGTATGCTTCAATCAACATCCTTCTTCACATACAAGGCATGGTAGTATTGACATTTAACAAATCCACTCTCCTAAAAGTATTTGTTAATCCTTCTATTCCATGCACGCAGGTTTTGCTTTAGTCCATATAAAGTTTTGTCACACTCTCCTAAAAGTATTTGTTAATCCTTCTATTCCATGCACGCAGGTTTTGCTTTAGTCCATATAAAGTTTTGTCAGTCTGTACACTTTATCTTCACACCCTTTTTGTGCGTATCCCAATGGTTGTTCAACATAGATTTCTTTCTCTAGAAATCCATTCAGAAAGGCTGACAGGTGGTAGATCCTCCATCTTTTATGTGCAGCTAATGAAATCGTTAACCTAATAGTCTCCAGCCTGACAATAGAGGTAAACAACTCGCCGTAGTCGATACCTTCTCTCTTTTTGTAGCCTTTATGTATGAGCCTAGCCTCGTACTTTTGCTTGTCTCCATTGGCATTCCTTTTGGTTCGGTAAACCCACTGGACTCCAATCGCTTTGTGGCCTTGTGATAGATTGGTCAATTCTCATGTTTGCTTCTTCTCTATAGCGTTAATCTTTTCGTCCATAGCTTTCATCCATATTACTTCTTGATTAACTTTGTCAAAGCTATCTGGGTCACTGTCCATGAATAGACAGTATAGGTCCATATATTCCATCATCTCCGTGCCTTCATGCAACTCCCTTAGACTTCTCATCATCTTTGGTCTTTCATTTGAGTTGTCTGAGGACGATGCGGATGATGAGATATCACTTATTTGTGGCGAGAGGGATTCACCACCTGTTGGAGTTTGTGGCTCTGCAACAATGACTCCAAGTAGCTCTAAGTCTTTATTTTTAAGGACCAACTCTGCATCCTTGATAGGTTTAACTTGATCCCAAATCCAAGCTTGATTTTTTTGAAAGATCAGCTCAATTGTGCGGTTTCGAATCTAAAAGTTGAGGAATGCTATAAATGCAAGTCTATGAGATATGCTAAAGTGAGGCTCCTATCCAAAAACAAAAATACAAAGGTGCCTCATCAATTTGTATCCTATGGTTGGTCGGCTATTTCTAGATCTTTTGATGTGGCTGATGTCTTAGATTTGTTCTTGTAATTGTGGCTTGTCATGGCTGACTAAGGACATTTTAACTTGATATGACCCATCTGGTCACATCTGTAACATCTTTTTCTAGCATCCTTCTGATGCTAATTATGATGTCATCATATGCTTTTATTATGTTATGGTGGCCTATGAGTGCTTCGATGGTAGGGTTTTGGTGTAGTGTGTCTCTTGGTCCCAACCGTAGACCTTGCTAGATTTGTTTTTTCATAGAGTTGGTAGCTATAGAATTCTGATAGTAACACACTCCCGTCTGATAGAGTTTGAGGTGGACAAGCTTGTGGGACAAATGGTACTGATCTAATTGCGTCCAAGATAGCTCTAAGTAGCTAGACAATCTCGTTCCATCTTGGAGTAGCATTAGCATTTTCGGTATTGGCAGTGTTGGCATTGTTGGCACATTTTCGGTATTGGCAGTATTGGCATTGTTGGCACCGTTGGCTTTGTTCCATACTCCCTATATTCTCTGTAAGTCAACGTTGGATATTAGGGAAGGTTCAAATGATTGCGATGTCTAAAGTAAAATAAATACATGCTAAGATAAAAATAAAGTATCGGGTGTCAGGATTATAGTGTTAGGTCACTCGATGTTATTAATTACGTGCATATACTACAATAGTATAAATGTTGCATGTTCAGATAATCTACTACTTAGCATGTATACAAGTATCTCTATGCATGATCATGCTACAAAACATGACACATCTTACCATCATCGAATTACTAACTACCAAACCCAGATGGGTCCTCATCCTGAGTCTATACTGAGGTAAATATTGAGTGGGCCAATAGTGGTGCAGCTTGGTCAGTAATGGAAATGACATTAGTAGGAATATAAGCTGAAACATTTCCCAACTGGGTCTCAACTGTTGGTAAAGCAGTCATACTTCCTTTACCTAACTAAGAACTTAATTTAGCGAATAGGGTGATCTCATACTCTCAGGTGAGTGGGGTTTGATAAAAAATGTATATCTGGGCCAAAGTTCTTGTTTGTAGATTGATATAGGTTGATTCGTTGTGTTTCAATTTGATGCAGTGAAACGTATGATTAGATAAGTGTAACACAAGGATAATCCCAAACCTTATTTGAACTAAAGGTATTCTTTCATTGAACAAACAAATTGAGTAAAACACTCAATTTTTATTAATCAATAATCAACTACCTAGCTCTTAGGCTTACAAAGCAATTTATAGGAAATAGAACCCTATACTAACTAGGAAACGAAATAACAAATACTTAGACTTGCTAATCTAGCCTAAATAACAAAATAAAAAAATTACCAAAAATAAAAAATTCTAATTTGTTTAGAAAATCAAATATTAAAATGAAATATAAAATTGTCAAAACAAACGGCGACTAAAACGGAAATTCCTACTAAAAGTTATAAGGAAAGAAAATCTTTCCTAAAACGGCAAATTTAATGATTCGGTGGCATAAACGAAGAAATTTGGCCGAAAATCACTGGGCCTTGATCAGAACTCCATTTTGCTTCAACCACAAGACCCACGAGTCAATCTGTCACCAGTTCGTTTGACCCATGATCAATCCAAGTGTTCCAAAAATATAGACACGATCCGCTCGGCATCATCCTCCCCAATTTGAAAGGACTTCGCCCTCGAAGTAGAAGCATCAGAAGATGAGTTATCCTCTTTCGTCTCCACCTGTGCTAAAAAGTTGGTAACCTCCCTACCTGGTGGTTTGGTTACTATATCTTTTAAGGATAAAAGATTAATTTTGGTGCCATAAAATATTAGGCTGTAAATATTGGTGCCGCCATCATATTTAACTTTTTAGTCATATTGTCAGGATCTCCCCAATAGAAGATGGCAAGCAACCATAGCAACAACGTCACACCAGATCTTATCATTATATTTTATACCAATTGAGAAAGACAACAAGCAACATTTTAAAACTTTTACCTCATTGTCCTTTTTCAGCCAAGCCAACTTGCATTGTAAGGACTGGAGTGTGGCTCTGTCATCATATTCAACTTCTACACTGCCTCCTCAAAAATCATGTTCTCGCAGTTCCTTGGATCAATAAAAAAGCAACAAATTTTGCCCCCAATGGTGCAGGTTGACTGGAAAATATGGTTGCGTAACCAAGACTCCTCATTAGTGCCTTGAGGAGCAAAACAAGCTCTACGAACTACCAGCAATGGACCGTGATCTCCAACCACATTCTCCTCGTCGATAACTTGTTCGTCGATACCGTCATATGTGGACTCGTGATCATACCCCGCTATCTCCTCCTGGCAGTCTTCTGTGTCTAGGAACAAGGCCTTTCCAAAACGATCAGCCTTTTGACAATCAACAGCACGGTATCCCTGCTTGCCGCACTTAAAGCACTTAAAGCTAGAAGATGATGGTTTTGGGCACTGCCACTGTGACGTGTGTGTGTGTGTGTTTGTGTGTATAACATATACGTAATGTATTATATACTTTCTTCATTCCAAATTCATAGTCCGTCTTCGGGATTCTAATTTTTTAGGGGAACATAATAATTGCTGCAAAAAGTATTTTTCTTTCTAAATATGCCCTCGAAGTAGAATTTCAATGGGTCTTTTTCAAAAATTTTGACTCAATACGAGTTTTATTTAAACAAATGGGCAAAAAGAAAATTTAATTAAGTTTCATTTGTTATTTATGAAAACTGGACTTTCATTTTGGAACGTTCCAAACTGAAATAATAGACTATGAAAATAGAACAGAGGGAGCATATGTTTGTATGTATGTAGAAATTATGTAATATATGCAGTGTATATATGTAAGTAATCTCTCTCTCTATATATATGTGTGTGTGTGTGTGTGTAAGCTTCCAATAAGAGATCTCTTATTTTTGTTACAGTGTAAATCTCTTATTTCCTAATCAAATTGTAATAATTTGAACCATTCCATTTAAAACATATTTTTAAGGATTAACGCGAGAAATCAGCTCAAAATATTATCTGGAAAGGCTTGATCCGTTTAATTTTTCATAAAACTGTTTCTGTCAGCATTTATCAAAAACTGTTTAGATCAAGTTCTTATCGATTTTATTTTGAGTCGATTTCTTGCAGGTACCCTTAAAAATATGTTTTAAACACATTGAACAATTCGAATGACCAAAATTTAATCAGAAAATAAGAGGTCCGCACCGTAGCAAAATAAAAAATTCCTTATTACAAGCTTACTCTGTATGTGTGTGTGTGTGTATAGAAATTACGTAACATACTGCATATATTACATAATTTCTACATACATACATATATATATAGACACACATGTAGAACCACATAACATACGTATAAATGGAAAAAAAACACATCAAAACAATTCAGATTTAAAATGATTATGAGCAATAAATAATTTTAATGATTGAAATTTATTAAATATATAGGTCGGATTAAAAGTAAATGTGCGAGGTTGATTTCTAAATATGCAATGTTTTATTTATTAATGAAATTTTTAAAATACGGGCCCTTATAGATTCACAGCTAGTAATTGGAGTTTTAAAACATCCCCTAACCATACGATCCATTTATTTTATATGTACCAATGTGTAGACTATGCATAAACCATATTTAGTTGATCCGATAGTGATAATAATCTGAAAATATTACATATATCCTTAGAAAATTAAATCATTATAATTTTCACGGTTCATTAAACAACTTGAATGAGAAACTTATTGACACTGGATCATTAATCTGATTTTGTTAATGGATGAGTTATATGTTGAGGTCTATTAAATGAATGGCTCGGAAGATTATACGACCCATACTTTTGGATGGTATGTTTGAGAATTGTGTTGCAAATAGTGTGTACCTAGGCATTGGATCAAAGGCCTTGAAAATGACAAAAAGACGTGTGAAAGATGATTGAGTTTGAATAGTATCAACGTACTCAACTTTTTGAATAGAAATTCAAACATCAAATGACATTGGATGGATCGATGAGAAACTTTAAAGAGCTTGTGAGAGCATCTCCAATGGTAAAAGAACTTGTAATTTGTTGATATATATGACAAACTGTAAAGAGTTCGTACGAGTATCTCCGATGGTAAGTATTTGTTTAAGACAAAACTATTATTTAGCTAAATGTCTTAGAATATGATCTCCAATTATCGGTTATTTTTCAAGCCAAAAAATGGCTTTGTTATTTTTCAAGCCAACTTTATATATATATTTTTTTTTCACAGCATCCAAATTTGTGCATTGCTATTTTTTAGTTCAAATTTTTATGAAATTATTTAAGTGATTCAACACCCGTGATAAATTTAGATTAAAAAAATGGCTTTAACACTGTTGCAACAACTTTGTCAAAATTTGATAAAATACTAACAGGCTAAATAAACAATAGCTGTCACTTCATACTACTATTACCATAAAGTAATAGACACACTTAATATAAGGATTAATATTATGGTACATGGGAGTACTACTCAACAAATATCTTTATACAAGGCACGAAAAGACAAATGAGGGCCAAATAAAACCATGCCTATTTATTCATTTTAGTATTACAACGTGCCCTAACAATCTGATCCGCATATTTTATAGGACGAACGTGTAAAGTAGTTAATCAGACAGTAGTATATATTAATCTTAAAATATTATATTTGTCATTATAATTCTCACCGTTTATTAAACAGTACTTGAATGAGAAACTTGTAAGTGTTGGATCAATTTGATTATTTTTAATGAAGGATTTATATATTGCGATCTGTTAAATAAACGGCTCGAATCATTAATATAAATGTAAGAACCGCACACTTTTGGGTGGTATGTTTGAAAATGATGTACCGTACCTAACAGAACTTTAAATATATATTCTTTATAGGCATTTGAGAAGGCTTTGAAAAAGTTTGAAAAAGACAAAAGGACAAGTGGTTTGAATATTTATAATATTTTTTTTGAATGAAGGGCTTATACTCAACCACTTTTTGAATGGAAATTGAAAACTCAAAATGACGTCAGATGAAATGATGAGAACCAAAATAAATACCCTAAGATGTAATTAATTTTCGTTATTATTATATATAGTTAATCAAAAGCAGTGTTACGTGTACGTTATATATTACTTGCAAGAAATTAAGTTATTGATTTGATATTACCAGAGTTGAATCTGTTTGAACTTTGCAGGTGATATTGTTAAGAAATTAAACTAAGGAAATGCTTGTGTCTAAAGTCACTTTTAGTTAACAAGTCTCTTTCCAGTTTTGTTCTCTTCCGATCAACCTTACTCAACTCCTCTTAGTAAAGTTTGCTTGTTATATTACGCCTCACATAGGGCCATCTACTTGTTAAAGTTTGCAACGCTCACTAGTATTTTAGGAATGTATACAACTAGATACTGAAAATATAAATAGTAGAGAGACACGAAAGTTATCAATTATATACGCAGTGGCAGAGCTGTATTGAGGGGGAAGGTGACAAGTGCCACCCCCAAGTTCAAACAAAACAAAAACAATTGAATTTGATAATACAAGCCCCCCCCCCCCGGGGTCTCTCTCTCTCGCTCTCTCGCACGCGTGCACTTCGATTTGGATTTGAATCTAAGGCAAGAAAATCTCGATTTGATCTGATTTAGGTACCCCACTCCATATATTTCTTTTTGGATTTGCGTTTTCGTTTCGAACTTTACGCCATATATATCATGTGAGTGCTCATACATTTAGTATTGGGTCCATACGAATATATGATGGTGGAGGGTAGTCACTACATGGTAGTGTTCTATTATTACCCAATAATTTTTTGTTATTGTGGTGCCCGTCAAGGGAAAAAGTGTGATGCATGTGCTCCCCTTTTAATTTTTGAGTATTGGTTATGTAATTATTAATTTCTTTTTAGTTATTGAGTGGATTTTTGAATATTGATTATGTGTTCGTGTTGAATTTTTTTTCTCTTTATTAGTAGGACATTCATATCTTATTTATTTTTGTAGATAGGATTAACCTTCTAACGTGTAAATTTTTCTTGGTATTATGGACAGTTAAATTAAAACATATATATATATATATATATATATATATATATATATATGTTTTTTTACTATTAACATAATATTTTCATTATTAGTGATTAATTAATTCAAATTTTTGCCACCCACGTTTGTCATTCCTAGTTCAGCAGTTGTATATACGTTATTTATTTGTGTAGAAACTTTAGTTATCAAGGTAAAAAAGATACTATGATTAATAAGACTTCAAACGATTGCATCACAACGATCAGGACACAAAGAATCCAACAAAAAAACTACAACCAATACATCAAAAGAGTTATAAGCCTATAGTATAAAATGAGGTAAACCACTTCCAACCAAACAATAGAAGTCTTGGAAGCCCATCCCATGCCAAAATCCAAACGACTTCAGCTTGAGCAGCATAGTGTCTGCATATAGCAACTTTCAATGGAATAGTATTATAAACCGTAGGTGGCCAACATTCTTGGAACAATACCACCATTCTCTAAGTAACTTGATGAAACACTCCATTGATTTGAGCACATGGACCACCATAAAATAGAGAAAAACGAACTATTGTATTCAACTCGATACCTAAAGCACATGGAAGCATGATCCCTAAAACATGTAAACATTCCAACACTCACGCCCAAACACTCTTGGGAAAATAGTAAAAAGAGGAATATCTTGAAGAACACCAATAGGTGTCTTCCCCACTAGAACCCGACTAGAAACCCTGTTGATAAGATATGTGACAATAATAACATCCATGTGCCAAAATGACTTAAGAACAAGGCTTTTGACAATGCTTTGAGGGCTCACAAATAACACACTTGAAATTCAAATGTTTATAGGAGACAAATAGAGACGGAAATAGCAAGCATAGGAACTGAAAATTGACATAACCCAAATAAGCATGCCACAAATCTAAATCTCTAGAAGAAAAAGAAACAATAAATTCAAAAATAATAGTAGATTTGCAGCCTCGAACACAGGATTAGAAGGAGAAAACGAAGGTGGATCACCAAAAAAGTATAGTCCGTCACGCGCATAACCCTTGCCAAAAATCCTCTTCGAACTCCGGTCCTGGAAAAATCCCATTACTTTGATTGTTGTGGAAGTCAACATGAGAATGAGAGGATGAAGTCTGAAAAAATACCCGCGTTTATTTGCGACTTGATAGACACTATTGTGGTATGTTTCTGACGTTGTTATATTCGATTCGAACTCGATTATAGTAGACTTGTTAAATCATGATTACATGTGCCATTTGGCAATGTAGATGCATGAATTTTGTTGATGTGTCCTATCTGGTTTGGGACTTGTTTAGTCATTTTATTTTATATGCAATCCGACATTGTTAAGACATGCATGTTTGTGTTTACATGAATATTCTTCGAGTTTAGGACTTGAGGAGTCGTAATTGTGATAATTGATTTGGGTAGCATTGACTTGTTAAGTCATTCTTTCACTTGCATTGTATGTAAGTTTGACATTATTGTGATAGTTGGTATTACCTGACCTTTTGGAATTTTGTGGACGACAAGAAAAATTTTCCATTTTTATATTGATAACCCAGAACGCTGGTACAATGCATTTATTACGAATATTAATTGATTCAAAGTAACTATCCATGTTGTAACCTTAGGAGTGGACTTGGGGTGTGTTGATATGGTCAAGGGCATTGGAGTCATTTGGGATCGAAAGCCACCCTATTTACACAAAAATCAAATTTTGTGTGCATTAGACACAAAATTATTTTCTCTCTAAATCTTGTCTCCACCACTCTTTTCTCCCTTTGCCTCCCATCTCAAGTTACTTGATCTTTATGCGTTTTCGAGCTGATTTCTCCTAGAATTTGAGTATCTTTGTTGATTGTTTGCTATTGGAGGTGTGCATTTCATTTGAGGAAGCTTGGTTCAAGAAATCTCACTATTTGGAAGAGCTAGGGTTTGCTCGGAAGCTTATTTCTCGTGATACAATTTCGAGGTAAGGATATTTCACTCTTATTAAATGTAGGCTTGTATTAGACTTGTATTCGTGTTTGATCCATAATTGGTAGAGTAATATTTGAATTTGGAGGTTTTGAGAGAACTCCATTGTCAACTGCAGATTTTTGGAATCGCTGAGGTTGCTCGAGTGACCAGTGTATTTTTGGTGTCACTTGAGCGACTTATTGGGCGATTGTCATTGAATTGTTATCGCTGGAGCTACATGGGGATTGCTCAAGCGGCTTGTCCTACTTTCCATGGACTCTTTCTTTGGGTTTAGTTCATCTTTATATGTGATTGTGGACGGGAATCAATCTAGGATGATGTTCCTTGCCTCAAAATGGTTTATCTAACGCATTGTGGATATTAATGTAATTCCTAGGCTTATTTTGAATGTTATGGAGATAAGAATTAAACCTTTGATTAGAGAGTTAGCATAGACACTTGAAATGTGTAATGATTGTACTAGATTCCACTGACAATGCTAGGATAATTGTACTAAATTCTTTCAGGAATGCTAGGAGTGAAATGAACTAGACTCCCTCGAGGAATTACTAGAAAGTGAACTAGATTTCTTCAGAAATACTAAGAAGACAAATATGATAATTTGAATGGACTCATTGATGACACACAGGAGTGTCAAATAAAATACGTGGAACCATGGACCAAGTAGATTGAACCTCGAACTATTATGCTTGTTATTTATATTTTACTTTCTGTCGGATGTTCAATGAGCTCGTTCATGTTATCTCATATTGTGACCTGTTTTTTGGTCAATCATTTATATACTCATAACATTTGTCTAGATCTCTATTGGGTTGTGTAGCCCACCCCTTATATTTTTTAAGGTTTTGTTCCGAAACATTAACATGATATGCTTGACATGCGTGGAGTGACATATGATTTTTGAAAATTTTTATTGAAGAGTTACCCAACATCTTGAAAAGTGCATTTTCAGAAGATGTACTTTAACTCCATTTCTTCGGTTTCCTCTCTGATTTGAAAGATGTAACCTCCCATGTACTTGGAACAATATTTTGATATACATTCGGGCTTGTATTGCCTTTGTCCTTGTAACATATTTTGGGTTTTGGTTTGTTAACAATGATTCATGAATGAAGTTGGAATATTTGAGTTTATTATCGGTCATTGTGAAGCTTCTAAATATATATTTAAGACTTTTATATATAAAAAATCTAGGGTGTGAAAAAAATAATAAAAAAATTAACGAATACAAAGTAATTGAATAAAGAAAAAAAATAACCTCATAGTGTTAACAAAAAATTAAAGCTCGAAAAGAAAAAAAAATGTCATAGCTCGAATAAAAAAATGACTAATATAATTGATCAAGTTTAAAATTTTGATTTCAGTTTCTAAAGTTCGAATTGAAAAAAATTAAAACATTAAAAATAATAAGTTAAATTAAAATTCATAGTATTTTTTTAATAAAATGGACTAAAAATGTATATGTGCTTTTATTAATTAGGTAAAATATACATAAAGAATGCAAACTTAACAATATGCATTAAATGAAAAATTAAAATACCTTTTGTAAAAAAATAATTACTAATATACAAGATGCATATTTATTTGGAAAAACTTGATAAAAATATAAATTAAACATAATTTAATTTAAACATGTAAATTTTTAATTTTATAAATTATTTTACACTATATACATTTTTATGTATAATTATAGAATATATATTTCAATTCGCACTTTAATAGACTAAACACATTAAAAAGAGATAAAAAGACTTAAGAGGGGGCGTTTTAATCTTTTATAATTAAAAACTAATGATGTTAAATGAAATTTAACTGTAGGGGGTAATAGTTTAATAATTTCAATAAGGTGATTGTATTTCTCAAAACCTCAGATGACGTCCCTGCATTTGTCAGAAATCTAAAGAGAGTTCAGTGCATTTTACTCTTATTTATTTGAACAAACGAAAGATATAAGGGTCCATTTGAATTGTGATATTTGTTAGATTGTTATTTTATTATTTTTTGTTCTTATTCAAAAAATATTTGTAATTTTTTTTTTTTTGCATTAGTTTTTGGTTGTTTATTAGTTCATTTTGACTAAAGGAGTCTAAACAATATAAAATTATATTTAAAATTAAGAAATTTCAGAAAAAGATGAAAAATAAGTCAAAATATAGTCCATTTTGACTTATTCTTCGTATTTAGTGAATTATTTTAATTTTTTGATATAATTTTATACTTTTTAAATTTGTTTCGTCGAGATGAATCAATAAATTTGAAAAAATTGATCAAGACATAATAGATACAAAAAAATTAATTGAACACAAAATAAATAAATTAAAAATAATAGGCCAAATAGACCCTTAGTTATTGAAATACCGTGGGTAACAATTTAAAGATATAAAGAATGGGAGAAGCGAGCATGTCTGTTGGAATTTAATAAACCCACTCAACCAATCATGTGAGAATATATGTACAGTCAGCACAGATGAAAGCGGCAACCCTTTTTACTCCTTTGTTACCCACAATCTTAAAAGGCTATATATTCCATTAATCAACCCCTAATTGACTAATCATCTTCTCTCTCTCTCTCTCTCTCTCATGTTAAAAATATCTCAATCTCAAACTTTCACTTTGGTTGCTTTTATTTTTTTATCAGATGGAGAGGAAAAGGTGAAAGAGTAACAATTTCCTTGAAAAGACAAATACAATTTATAAAGCAAACACAACAAAAAAAAAAAAGAGGTAATAATTCTGAGACTCAGAAGAGAACAAAGGAAGAGACAAAGTGTAACGTCAAAATACAAGCTTGTTGGGTCGGGTTATGGTTTTGATGGGTTGCACTGTAGAGGGATCCCTTCTCATCCACAAGGACCACAACTCTCTCTCTCTCTCTCTCTCTCTCTCTCTTAGCAACTTTGTTTGGCTAGCTAGGTTTGTGAAGATTTTATGAAATTGGTTTTGTGTTTGAAATTATCAAACTAATTGTTCGTTTTCAAACTGAAGGAAGAATTGATAAGACTAAGTTTTGGAGTCTCATACTTGCAATTTATACCACTTTTTTGCCTTTTTGGTTCTTTTTTACCCAATTCTTGTCTGTTTGGTTTAATCTTTTACTTCTCTAAGGTTTGAAGTAAAGGTGAAGAAGAGGAATAAAATTGAATCATGACGGAGGCCAGTAGCGTGTCTCTGTGTGTGAGAGCTTTTAATGTTTCCTTAATAGGTATCATCTGTTTTTTCTTTCGGTTAGTGTTTCAAAATTAGGGTTTGCATATAGATCTAGAGTACATGATGCTGTCAAAATTTTGAAAAAGTTGATCTGTGCTGTGGCTCATGAATGAATCTTGGAGTTTGTTTTTTTCCTCATATCCAAAAAGAACTCAGTAAATTCAGTAGAAGCTAGAGAGAGAGGAAGAGAGAGAAGATGATGAATGGTGTGATGATATTTGATGATAATATGTCCCATTTGAGCGCTGCATCAAATGAAGCAAGCATATCTTCAAGCAGCAGAAATGAATTAGCAGCTGCTGGTACTTTGTACCCACAACAGCCTTTTGCAATATCACCAAATCAACCTCCACCTGCAAAGAAGAAAAGAAATCTCCCAGGCAATCCAGGTAATGAACCAAAGTATAAATTATCTTTTTACACCCTGATGAAAATTAAGCACAGAAAGTCTTTATTTTTTAACGCTTTAAAGAGAAGTATTCATTAAATTTACTTAAATTTTAGGAAATTTCATCGGCCGACACATCGCTTTGATCAAAAAAATTTGTTAACATAATTTTTATAAACGTCATGTGCTTTTAATTTTGAATTGATGATTAACTAGGTTTGATCCTTCAAGTACGTACTTTCCATTTTCTTTCAGTTTCTTGATTTGTGTTTGAGTTCATTTGACTTGTTAATTCATAGTAATATATTATTCGGGATTCCACATATAATTCTTGTCAGAACATTATTTTCCATTCGTACCTAGCTATGATTCTTCAAGTACTCCCAATTTTCTTGAATTTCTAGAATTAGGCTATGATTAATTTTCTTGGTTAATTAAACTAGACCCAGATGCAGAAGTGGTGGCTTTGTCCCCTAAAACCCTCATAACAACAAATAGATTCATATGTGAGATCTGCAACAAAGGGTTTCAAAGAGATCAGAACCTTCAGCTGCACAGAAGAGGGCATAATTTGCCATGGAAGCTGAAGCAAAGGTCAAACAAAGAGGTGATAAAGAGGAAGGTCTATGTGTGCCCGGAGACCACATGTGTGCACCATGAACCATCAAGGGCCCTTGGGGACCTAACTGGGATCAAGAAACACTTTTTCAGAAAGCATGGGGAGAAGAAATGGAAGTGTGAAAAGTGCTCAAAGAGATATGCTGTTCAGTCGGATTGGAAAGCCCATTCCAAGATTTGTGGCACCAGAGAGTATAGATGTGATTGTGGAACCCTTTTCTCAAGGTAAAAGCAAACTCCTAAAGTATATGTATAGATAATCTCAAATAGGTGGATTTAGCTGGGAATTAGCAATCAAAATAAACCTAATTTTAGTGTTGTCTTCTTCATCATTAACTAGAAGTTCAATCTATTTGCTCTCATTCTGTCTTGGTGCGTTTTCGCACTTCAAAATTTGTTAACCGATGGAGTTCTCGAAAAAATATAGCGGAAAATTGATTGTGAAACAGATAACGGAACAGAGGTCCTGCAAAAAACACTCTTGGGATATGGATTTTGAAGTGAGTGTGGAAGTGTGCATGAGAGAGAGAAAGAGAGAGAGAGACATTGAAGTTCAAAGTCTTTTACTTTTTGATTTTCACGTATCCAAGATCTCTATACTTTTTGTTTACTGAGGGGGGGGGGGGGGGGGAGAGAGAGAGAGTGTCTGTGCGTACTGTAGTACTGTTTAAGCAGGCGCATTGTGATGGTTTGTTCATTTTTTTGTTTTTTTATGGTTGTTTGTTTTGACACACAGGAGGGACAGTTTCATCACCCACAGGGCTTTTTGTGATGCTTTAACAGAAGAAACTGCGAGAAGATCAACAACATTAGCAACCACACCAAACCGACTTCTCTCATCCTCACACCATAGTTTCAACATCCACCACAACTTCCCACTCAAAAGAGAACAAGAAGATGTAAACCAAATTACCTTCAACTCAAATATCACTCCTCATCTTCCTCCATGGCTAGCCAACCCAAACCCAGGTCCAGGTCCAGGTCCCAACCCTATGGACCTATCCACCCAATTATTCTCTCCTCCAAAGTTAGACTTGGACCACTCATCATTCAACAATATTCACAATGATCTTGAAAATCCTAATAATAATCCTGCCTCTACCCTTAGTTCTACCCCTACCCTATCCTCACTTCCTTCTTTTCGACCAACCCCTCCTCCTCCTCCTCACATGTCTGCAACAGCACTGCTGCAAAAAGCTGCTCAAATGGGTGTCACAATTAGCAACTCAGAAACTATTCTCAGTAGACCCCACCAACATCACATGAGTAATACTGCACCAACAGCAACTGCAGAGACAGGGACAGGGACAAGGATGGGGTTCAGTTCTGCTGCATCTTTGGCTGCTTCTACAGCTGGCTCTTGTCTGGGTTTTGCCTCACGTGAAGAGAGAGGTGGGAGTGGGTTTCTCACCTCAGGTTGCATGGAACAAGTTGGTGCAACTCTTATGAGCTCTTCTTTGCCTTGTGGAAGTGGATTTGAAGGATCCTTTGAAGAGGCTTTAATGAATGGAATGTTGAATCCGAAAATGGGCGGCGTCGGGGGCGCCGGCCATGGTTTGACAAGAGACTTTTTGGGTCTTAGAGCTTTCTCTTTTCCCAATATGGCTGGGTTTGATCAAATGAACTCATCCTCTTCATATGAGAAGCTCAACCAAAACCAAACACCATGGCAAGGTTAGCTTCACATATATGGATGTCCGGTCTTAATTATCGGTGGATACGTATTTCGGAAACTTGAACTTCCGAGTTTCCATCAGGTCAGTGTAACAAATATGTGGCCGCTTCACCGACAATGTTACAATAATACTAAGCCATTTTCATACCACTAATTTAAAACACTAGTGGATGAAGTTTCTTAATTTGCAATAATTTCTTCGATAGGGAACTTAGGACCCTCATTGGTTACACTTTTTCTCCCTTCGGCCTTATTAGTTTCAATTTTTTTTCCTTATTGAATTCATATATATATATGGGAAAGGCTCAAGAGACCAACACTTTTTTAGACCAATATTAGGGTGTTGTTTGATAAAACTAAAAGCTAAAAACTTAAAACTGAAAATTACGCATTGAAAACTGAATACTGAATTTTTTAAGTATAAAAATTGTTTGTTATGTGTTGAAATTAAGTACTGAATTAATTAAGTTGTTTGGTCTGCACAAGGAGTTGAAATTTAAAATTTATTTATTTCTTAATTTATACCACAATAGGTTATGGGAAAGGCTCAAGAGACCAACATCTAAACTCTTCGTTCCTTATTAAATTCTAATGATCCAAACCGTTTCATGTGTTTAAAACATGTTTTTAAGGGTACCTACGAGAAATCAGCTCAAAATATTATCGGAAAATGCTTGATCCAAGCAATGATTCAAAATGTTGACAAAAATTGTTTTATGAAACACTGCTTAGATCAAGCCATTTTTGGTAATATTTTGAGCTGATTTCTCACAAGTATCCTTAAAAACATGTTTTAAACACATTGAATGGTTCGGATCATTAAAATTTAATTAGGAATGAATAGTTTAAATGTTGGTCTAATATTAGTATAAAAAAATATTACACTACAAGAAAAACCATTTATGGAGACGAAATCGGAAGACGAAATTTAATTTCGTCACCAAATGGGTATATATGGAGACGAAAAAAATATCTTGTCGCCTTTCTAAAAATATTTGCGAGGAACTTGTTTTCCTCGCCAAAAGTATTCCGTTAGCGACGAAATTTTACTTTTCGTCTCTAAATATGTTATTTGGTGACGAATTTTCGTCGCCAAATACATATATTGGCGACGAACTATATTTTTCGTCTCCAAATAGGTAGTTTTGGAAGAAAAATAATATTTCGTCGCCAAATCACATATTTGGAGACGAAAATAATATTTCCTCACCCAAAATATCTATTTGGAGACGAAAATTATAATTCTTCACTATATATATAAATTTGGTGAGGAAAATAATATTTCGTCGCTAAATAACATATTTTGAGACGAAAAATATAATTTCGTCCCAAAGATATATACATGTATTATATATATAAGGGATACATATATATATATGTATATGTATATGTATGTATAAGGGATACAATATGTGTGTATATATACACACATACAAATATGCGCATATTCAATTGGTACAACTAAGAGGGGGGAGAGAGAGAGAGAAATAATTTTGGATTAATGATCTAATAAGAGAGGGAAGGAGAGAGAGTGGAGAGATAAGTTTAGTATTTTTCGTTTAGGAGAGAGAGAGAGAGATGAGCGATAGAGAGTGAAAAAAGAAATAGATGAGAGAGAGATTTTAAACTTTGGGCTAGAAAGAAAGGTAGAAAGAGAGAGAAAGAAAGAGGAGAGGAAAAGAGTATAGAAAGAGAGATGAGAGATAGTGTAATAGTTTTAAATTTAATGTTTTAAAAGAGAAAGAGAAGAGAAAAGAGGAGAGGAGAGAGGAGAGAGGAGAGAGGAGAGAGGGAGAGATAAGAGAGAGAGAGAGAGAGAGAGAGAGGGGGGAGAGAAATATAGAGAAAAAGAAAAAAAATTAGAATAGTAATTTTAAATTAATAATCTAATTAAATTAGAGGAGAGAGAGGAGAGGGAGAGAGAGATATGAGAGTGTAATAATTTTAATTTAATGTTCTAAAAGAGAGAAAAAGAGAGGAAAAAAATAGAGAGAAGGAGGGGAGAGAGAGAGAGATATATAAAAATATAATATATAATATATGTTTTTTTTTTTTTTTTTTTTTTGATAACCGAGGTGTCCAGCGGCTTGGGGTCCAGGCTGGGATTGCCTGGGGGAGCCCCCCACCTAATGCCGACTAGTCCTCGGGGCCCTGAAGTGAACGACCGGGAATACCCTCCAGTGGCCCCAAGTTTTTGCGGTTGCCAAGTTTCGAACCCAGCATCTGGGGTTTACAGCTTGCCAGTCCTACCACTTGAGCAACCCCTTGGGGTTAATATATAATATATGTTTAATCATCTATTAACAAAAATCTTAAACATATATATGTTATATATTAGATATTGTAAATAATATTTGAATATTGTGTGTACTTCAGTGGTCGAGGAAAGTGTTCTTAAGGTCTTTGTACGAACAAGGTCCAAGGCTCAAATCTTGGCAAGGAAAGAATAATGTCCATTATGGCAATTTGTTTCGAATTTAAACTCAATTTAGCGACGAAAAAAATCGTCTCCAAATATAGTTACTAACGACGAAATTACTTTTCTCGTGAAATAATTGTAATTAGCGACAAAATATTTCGTCGTTAGAAACAAAGATTAGCGACGAAAAAAATTCCTAGCTAAATAACTATATTTAGCGACAAATTATTTCGTCGCCATAGAATATATTTTGCGACGAATTTTATTTTTCGTCGCCTGGACTTTTCGCGTGAAACTATGGGCGACAAAAATTAGAGACGAATTTTTTCGTCTCCGAATGCATTGGCGACGAAAAATGTAGGTTTTGAGACGAAATTATTTCGTTGTCATAGACTAATTTTGTTGTAGTGTTAGTCTCTTGAGCCTTTCACAAATCAAGTATCCAGTTCTAGATACTTGATTGTAAATTTAGTTTCTTATAGAGTGTCATGTGTTGTATTCAACAAATCGTAAAATGTATAGTGTTATACAGTTGATACTTAATTTGTGATCATCAAGCATAAAAATGACATATTAGTCTAACTAAAGAAAATAATAATGGCAACCCTAAACCAAATTCTTTGGGGAGTTCTACCTTAATGGAAAGCAGGTTAAGAAACTCAGCATTTATCACCCTTATACTCAAGGTGGAAACCCCAGTATCCCTTGGGAGGTATAGACCAATAAGCCTTTTAGGGAGTACTTACAAAATCCTTGCCAAGTGATTAAGCTAGATTTTGAAATGGCATATGATAATCTAAATTAAAATTTTGTGCTTAGTGTGATGAAGGGCATGAGATTCCCCCTCAAATGGTTAGCTTGGATGAAGGCATGCATTTTATCCTCATTCCTATATGTGCTAGTGAATGGATCACCTATTCCGGCATTCCACATGGAGAAAGAAGTGAGGCAGGGCGATCCACTTTCCCCCTTTCTCTATGGCATAGCCGCTAAAGGGCTGAGTATTCTGCTATCAAGAATCGAAGAGTTGAGCCTACTCACAGGAGCAAGACGAGGTCCTCTATCTGGTAACCTAACTCATCTACAATGCGGATGATACAATACTATTTTGCAAAGGGGGATTAGAGGAAGTCAAGAGTATTATGAGGATACTAAAGGGTTTTGAGGTTATCGTTGGCCTCAGAATCAACTAGCATAAGTCATCAATTTGTGGAGTTGGTAGGGAAGAGGAGTTTGTATCTGCATGCACTAGTATTCTAAGGTGCAAAACTTCTACATTACCCTTTAACTACTTAGGCCTACCTCTAGGTGCTAATCTCCTAAGATACAACACATGGAAACTAGTCTTGGTTAATATTAGGTTAAGATTAGATAGTAATTAGAAAAGAAAATTTTTATCATTTGGGGGGAGAATCACTTTTATCAAGGTAGTCCTATGTAATATCCCTATATTCTATCTTTCCATTTTTAAACTTCCATCCAAGGTGGCTAAAGAGATTGACAGGTTACAAATGAACTTTCTATTATGGGTGCTGAAGGGGACAGGAAGTTGAGCTTGGTCAAGTGGAATACAGTTCTATGCCAGAAGGATTAGGGTGGCTTGGGTATCAGAGACTGCAAAGAAATAAATAACTCTTTGCTACTAAAATAGTGGTGGAGGTTCGCAAGGGAGGGGAACAATCTATGGAAATTAGTAGTGTGTGATGTGAATAAGGTACAAAGGACTCTTGGTTGCCTAATGAGATGCAGGTTGTCAGGGGGTCACTTGTCTGAATGGGTATAATTATCAGTGTTCAATTCAAAGCACCATCAATGTTTGGGATGTTTTTGATTAAGTTAAGATTCAAAGTAGGGAATGGCGAGAAAATTATATTGTGGATGGTTAAGTGGGATCTCAATGGACAAGCCTAGCGCTTCAAATACCCTAATATATTCCAAGTTATGGTGAATAAGGATGCTAGAATGACATTCCTATTCCAACCAATGGAGGTGGAGGAAGCCCTAAAACTCAAAAGACCCATGGGAGAGCGAAGAGTTGACTCCCTAAAATTTTGTTGGGTTGGTGCAGGGCTTCAGAGATCAAACAGGACCAATGAGCTACAAATTTATTTGGGAACTAAGAGAGCCTTCTCGATTAAAGCATTTTGTGGATTATTAGAAGATCAAAGGGAACATGATCTCCCATCTCCACCGAAATGTGTAGGGAAGACAGTGTGCCCTCCAAAACTACAATTCTTCACCTGGCTCGCGTGCCAGGGTAGGGTTAAATCGAGCAAATTATTGCTCATTAGGGGAATCATATAGTGCCATCAAGCACAGTGCAAATTTTGTGACAAGGACCTAGAGTCGCAAGATCATCTTTTCCTCTACGTACGGTGAGCCGGTATGGAAGATCTGGTGCATAGTCTTATCGTGGTGGGATGTGGTGTGGATGCCTCCTAAAAAGGTTGCTGATCTACTTATCTGGTGGTCGAGTTGCGTTATCTCGAGTAGATCCTTCAAGTGGCCATCTTTCTTGTGGCAAGTGGCTCCATCGGTGATGTTTTGGTACAATTGGAATAGGAGAAATTGCATTCCCTTCGACAGGGGAAGTCCTACTTGCCCGAGATCCCTGAATGACTTCAAGATCAGATGGATCACTTTGATACTCGATGCGATCCATCTAATCAGCAGAAGGCCTGATCGATTTCAATTCGGGATCTTTTATATAATACGAATTGGATTTTACAGGGCTGTCTCCTGATGTAGAAGTTTCAAGTAGCATAGGGGAGTTCAGAAATGGGAAGAACTGGTTTGTGTGGCTATCCGTATTGGTGGAGTGAGTGAGTTAGGAGAGGGCTCTAGAAGTGATGTAAATGCTTAGGTTGAGTTTTCACCAACCTAGGGCTACTTAGGTAATGTTGTAATGCAAAATTTAAGTGATTAATATAATATAAGTTTTGTTTGCCCAAAAAAAGAACATACTAACATCCTAAGGAAACACCAATTCTAAGGAAACATTTTTCCTTCCACACAACTCACGACATGTTTGTTAGCGGAAAAAAGATCAGAAAGAATGTGACATATATAATAGAGGGATGAATAGTTTTAAAAAAAGGTTAGAAAGAGTATGATATAGTGGAAGATGAGATTTATGATAGAGGGATGAATAGTTTTAAATTATTTGTTTAAGTATTTTTTCAGGAAAGAGGCGTTGGCTTGTGATTAGATTAACCCTTCTAATTTAGCAAGGAAATAAACCTACAAACAAATGAATTTTCCGCTACTTGTTCGGAGAGAAAAAAAAATGTAAAACATGGAAGAGTTTTCTATATCACACATACAAATATGTGCTTTTCTTAAACCAAGTCCTAATGACAACAATCATAAAAAGACCCGAAACAAAATTAATATTTTTGGCCGAAAATATAGAACAACAAAGTCATTAATTTTAAAATTCTTCCTTAATGACTTGTAATAACACCCATATTTTTCTAAAATATTAAAACTTTTTTGAAAGAGCTTTAGTGAAGATGTCCGCCACTTGATCTTCGGTCTTGCAATACTTGAGTTGAATCTCCTTGATCTCCACGGCCTCTCAAATAAAGTGGTGTTTTATGCCTATGTGTTTTTACAACTGTGTTAGACGAGATTCTTTGTCATGACAATTGCGGACTTATTGTCGCATAAGATTGGAGTATCTTCTTCTTCCTTCTCCCCAACATCTTCCAAGATTCTTAGCCAAATTGCTTGTCATGACATTGTCAATGATGCCAAAACATATATACTCGGCCTCGGTCAACTTTACACCAATCACTTCTTTTGGTTTTTCCAATCACCCGAATTTCTTCTTCTATGCTTCTTCTTTAATTGCTTCTTCAAAACTTTCCTCTTCAATAACACAAGAATTATATCGTTTTTTTTTTTTTGAGAAAATACCCAAATATGTTTATGGGTAAAAAACAAATATATATGATTTTTTCTCAATATAAAATAATGTAGTTTTGAGTGATGTGCAAAAGTGACATACGTAACATTTTTGGGGCTTTTGATGTGCAACTTGGCATTGCTAGGTATTCTGTCTGTATCCAAATTACAAAAAGGAAGATATTCTCTTTGAAAACAAAATTGGATAATTGAGTGTGATTAGAATTATTTTGATCTCTAAACTAGAAATATAGACCGACAAACTCTTCCAACATGTACAGATGATGGTGGCACCAAACCCTTGGATGCTGACGAAGAAAGATTCTTGACACAAGTTTTGTTATACATATTATTTTTGCACATCACTCAGAATTATGTCATTTTAATTTGAGAAAGACCCAATTATATTTTGAGCTGTATGGGTCAAAAACAAATATAATTTTTTCTCAATACAAAATAACATAGTTTTGAGTGATGTACAAAAGTAACGTGCGTAATATTTTTTGGGCTTTTGATGTGCAACTTGGCATTGCTAGGTATTCTGTCTGTATCGAAAAGAAAAAAGAAGATATTCTCTTTGAACACCTTTTACGGATGCAAGTGGGTTTCAATCCCTAGGATGATGATGATGATGGTGGTTGTAGGTGGAATTGCTATACTTACACACAGGTATACCATACATTTGTATACATATACCTGTTGTTGGAAAATGTTATGGGTGCTAATCATGTCTACATTTTTCACATGTTGTTAGATTATGTGATTTGATTTTCACATATTATTTTTGTCTATTTATACTATTTTTTTTTCATATTATACAAAGTTAATGAAATACTATTCTATTAAACAAACTCTGCTAAGTAAATAGAATGATATTTCAATAACTTTTGTATAATTAGGGCCAAAAATGAATGTAAACAGACAAAAATATGTGTAAAAATCAGTTCCCATAACTATAACTGGAACAACATTTTGGCGCACATCCTTTTGTGTGAACGCCCAGTTGAGCTTGGTTCTTACTTTTTTTTCTAATAGTGTCCTCGTAAAATATAATTTTAACTGTTAAAACAAATGAGAAAAATTAATCTACGAGAAACTTTACAAACGCAGACTTCTATGCATAAATTCAATATATGTGTCCCAAATTGATATGTGTATAATTTTCACAATAATGATGTCTTCTATGTGCATGAGATGATTCCGGGTACATCTTTATCCGAATTTATGTATAGAAATTGTGTTCTTTAAACTTCCTTCTCTTCTATTGGGTTGTGTCAAGTCTAGAATTGTATTGTTTACTTCTCGCTAAATCCTTGAACTTATTTCACCTTACTGTAAAATACTGAACTCTATGTTAGTGCCGAGCGAAATTGGGTCTCTAGTGGGCACTTCGACACTTAAGTTAGCTTTTCGGTGAGGAGTAAACCAGTTGAAAAGCTTGAGTCATATTTTGCGCTTACTTGAGAGTCGAGTGTCCTTCTTGTGTTCCCTTTTCCTCCTTCTTTATTTTGCTCTATTTATAAGAGAGCCCAATAGAGCACTAGGAGAGCCAGCTGAAAATGTCGCGTGGTAGACCTATAGCTCAAATATTCTCAGGACTAAATTTGTGCATGAGCATGTTAGAAAAGGTCTGTAATTATCCTTTTTAGAAAAAAATTTAATATGATAATTAAAACCAACAACTACCTAGCATTTGTGTTATCTATTCTTTTATCTTAATTAAGAGAATTTTTTTCAGGTGTTGACATGTAATGGCTCAAGACCCGAAAAAGATGAAAAGTCACAAAAAATGTGAAAGGAAACGATTTCGAATGATAAATCTGATGACAAACTTACATTCACGAGTTATAAGGAATCCAATCTGCTTCGAACTAACTCTATTAATTGACTACTCCTATTGCTACGTACTACGATTATAGCTGAGTACAACTATGGCTACGATTAAAACTATAACTATGCTAAGTTCTGAAAAAATAAAAAATAAAAAGAGTGAAGTATGAAAAAATAAATAAGTGTTACGGGAGGTCATCCTCTTTTTCCTTCTAATGTTGTTCAATTTTATAAACCATCACGGCCGGCCCAATAGGGTAGCCCACAAGGCCACCGCCTAGGGACCCCCCCACAAAAGGCTCAAAATTAGAGCCCCTTGCCATTTTTCCTTCTTTGAAAAAAAGATCCAAAATTTTTAGCCCAACTACTTTACTGACTAGGGCCCATTAAAAAAAATAGCCTAATTGATTAGTTCTTAGCCCAATTGTTGGATTTAAAAGAAAAACTTCCAAAAATAAAATAAGAAAGAAAAACAAAGATGCTATAATGATTTTGTTGAGCCCAACTGAGCGGTAGGGTTCTTTGGACGCCGGCAAGGTTGGCCAGCAACTTCTAGAGCCTTGAGGCATTGTAAGACAACTCCAAGCATCTGCTTCAGTCGAACGTAGTCTTCCCCTGTTCAAACTTCTCGGTCATCGTCATCTCATTCATAAATTTCCTCAACAGTGGCAATTAATTTTAGGTCCAGGTTCTCGACCTCCAGCATGTCATCTGACCATAGTTAGGATTGGAACCTTGCTCTGATACCAACTGATGCAGTGAAGCGTATGTTTGGATGAGTGTAATACGAAAACAATCTCAAACTTTATTTGAGCTAAAGGTACTTCTTACTTGAACAAATGAATTGAGTAAAACACTCAATTTTTATTAATCAATTAACAATCCCTTAGCCCTTAGGCTTACAAAATAATTTATACGGACATAGAATCTTATATCAACTAGAAAACGAAATAACAAAATATTTATGCTTGCTAATGTAGTCTAAATAAAATAAATTACAAAAAATAAATTCTTTTTATTTGACTACGAAATCAAATACTAAAAAAAAATATAAGATTGTCAAAACAATGGTGACTAAAACTGAAATTTCTACTAAGAGTTCTAAGTAAAACAAATCTTTCCTAAAACTATAAATTTATTGATTCGGGAGCCTAAATAAAAGAATTAGGCCCAAAGCCATTGGGGCCCATGGATCTATAGATCGATGGGTCTTGATCAGAACGATGGTTCATATGATCCACGGGTCAACCTGTCACTGGTCCGTTTGGCTAGTGACCAATCCAAGCATTCTAAGAATGTGATCGCGATCCGCTCAACATGAGTTCTAGAAGTAGTATGTGATTTTGGATAAATATCTCTGGATCATGAAAAAGGTGGTTTGTCCTCTTGAATGGTGAGGATTTCGTGGATATAGATTATCTTTTCAGGATGTGAACCTTATTTTGCTTTATTTTGTGATTTCAATGAACTACTTATTTCTCAAATTTTCTATAAAAAAAGGAGAAGGAAAAGGCACACAACACACACCCCTGAAATAATAGGAAATTTTGGACTAAACTTTTGCAACAAAAATTTACTTTGAAAAACAATCATTTTTTGGGGGATGAGAAATGGTAGTACATGACTAATTTTACATGAATAATATTAGGAAAACATCGTTGGATGCATATAGAGTTTCAATAACTTTATAGACTCCACGTGCATCTAATGATTCTGAACACAACTATTTTAAAATGTGTTGGTAACCTCTATGTTTCTAGACTTTTCAATTTTACATTCACGCCCGTTTTTTCAAAGAATGTAAAAATAGATGCATGTATTTGTGGTGCTGCTAGCTTGTTGCATGATTAGGAAAACTTGAATGAATGAATGAGTGAATGAATTGCCACATGTCATCCCATCTAGATAAAGCTTAAGTAACCTAGGTATTGATAACTAATTGGGGCTTAGTGGCCAGCCCAATTAGTCCTTCCTCAAGTGATGAAACCGACCGAACCCGAATTCACCTGTAACTAATCCCAATTCTGTACTGCACACAGACAAGGTCTCAAATAAATGGGCTCCTTTAAAGTAGCCCAACCTATTGATCTATTTTGGTCTCGTGTATAGTCAAATTCAATAAAATCAAACCGGCCGGTCCTCATTTTTAGACTTATTACTGCCCTAGTTTTTGTTGGACATGTAAGATTTTTCTTGTCGACTCTTTTGTCCATGACCTTTGTGAGAATTCTCAGTGTGTGTGTGAATTTTACAATTGAAATCTATGATTCTTCAATGAAAAATTAAAATTATGAATATTATAAGTAAAGGAGCTATTAATGTAAATTTTAAATATATTTTCAACTGTTTCAATTAATTTAGTCAAAACTAAGAGAAAAATTAAAAAATATATAAATGAAAGGTGAAAAAAAATGACAAAAGAAAAAAAAGCCTACTAGACAAAAGTTAATTTTAATAAATGAAAAAGAATTAAAATTTATGATAGAAAATAATTATTATCTCCGCATTATTATATATAACCAATTGAGTATTGGTTCATTGACCTCACTCGTTGAGAAAATGATTTTTTTATTTTATAGTCGCGGTATGCTGTCGATTAGTCTTCGAAACTCTAAAATTAACGATCGGACAAACTTCCAGTGCCTCTTAGTGATTGGTTTTGGTAAAATTCAACTTCGTGACATTAGAGAGCAAGTCTCTTAGTCACCCTCTCTCGGGGTTTCGTGATGACAAGAATTTGTCCATCATCATCTAAGCTAGATATTTTAGTTTGTAATGAAGTATATACCATGGGCATATTCTAATCTTACAAACCTTGTTTATGGAGTAATGATTCAGTGTTCTTGGGCACACACGGCCATATGGTGCCCTAAATACCATAAATTGATCCTGAACTTATACAATTACTCTTAAATTCCACACCAATATTTATAATAGAAAGACTTGGGCAACGTCCGCACACAATAATTTTCTAACATCCAATGAATACAACCTGCCACCTAATTTTATTTTCTTTCACGTCCGTGATTCTTGGGCATAAGACTTCTTGCTTTTTATTAGTAAATCGTTAGATCTGGGAAATCATATTTAATTTCATGAATTTATGGAGTGAGTTACATAAAAAAGATGACTGATATGACCTCCAGAACAATTAGATGCGAGGACTTACTACATGGAAACCGAGGGGCAGGTCACCTCAAAAATTTAGGACCTAAGTATAAATTTTGAAAATTATATTTCAACTCCCCTAAATTAACCCTGCTTAGATGTTGGGAAGGATAGTAGAATTAGTTTGATAATAAGCTCGGTAGAAGTTAAATTGGCTTTGGGGGTAATAAAATTATCAAACATCATTCAGTTTTTTCGGTTTAAATAACAAAACATTAGAGTGTTTACATATCTATTAAATTACAATTAACTTAAGTACACGATTCTTTTTTAATTGGTACTTTTGAGTTGAATGAACATTCTAAAGACAATACAGAATCAAAACTATGTCAACAAACCAAAAATAGTATGGTATCTACACGTCAGCCATCTTATGAACAGTGGCGGATATACACATTTGATAAAGAGATGGGCCAAATGCAAATTAATTTATTACGAGTTTGAGAGATTCATTAGGGTCGAAAAAGTTCAAAATTTAAAAATGCCTAACGATCTTATTTTTTGAAATGCGGTGGGCCCGTCCCCCATCCCTTTTGTCTGCCACTGCTTAAATATGGGGAAGCTAATCACATGCAGTGGTTAGCTTTTTGATTTGGAGATCTCAACGATTTAGGCATAAGCTAATCACAAATTATAGCGTTTTGTTCGTACTACGTGTGTACTATAAAAAAGTACACTACAACTCCTCTAAATTCACTGAAATGTCACCTAGCTCTCCAAAAAAATCGGCATCAGCATATACGGGTGTGAGCGAGCATGTGATTGCTGGCAAGCTACTGGCATTGCACATGCTGTTTGCAAGTTGGGATTGTCCTTTTTGTATGAGGGCCCTCACGCTTTGTTCATGATACTCACACATTTTATGTTTCTAACTATTTGTGGTATCTTCCAAGATGCATGTTTTTTCTCTAGAGAACATCAATTGTGTCGAAAAATTATATTCATAGGATATTCATTGAAATAAATTCGAATTTCAGATATTTAAAAAATATATATATATTCATATATAATACAAAATCAAAAATTATGTGTTTATCAATCTCCGATATATATTATTTTTGGTTCGATTGATATGTACAAATTCTAAAAGGTGAATAGTGTCAATCATTTGAGTTTGGGCGATTTGCAGCCACAGAAGTGTCCAGTCCTTTTGAAAGGGATTCGTGGACTGTACTGCACCTCCTACCAAGGGCAGAGCCAAAGCTTGTGGTTAGTGGGGTCAAAATCTACTTAAAAATTACGAACGATGTATTTTTTAATATAATAATTGTGATAATTAGTTTTCGCAAAATATATGTGCAAATTCATATTGTTTAGGCAAATTATATGTACATAATGTTACGTATTCATTGATAGAAGATGAATTTGGTTAATTTATATGGCTGACGATTTTTAATTTTTTAAAATAATATATTATAGAAATCATTTGGTATGTCTTTAAAAACGTCTTTTCTTATATAACTAAACTTTCTTTTATATCTATTGAATTGCGGTATGAAAGTATCTAGCACGAAATTTTAGAAATCTACACAATAGAAACATTACATTTTCTTACATAAAAATGCTTCATTTAGGTCCCTCAGGAGCCAATCAAGTTGATTCCATTTGGTCGTTTGTAATGTCGTATTGCTTGTCGTCCATTTAATCTTTGCACATTTTTTTTTTCCCAGTTTTCATTTCTATCACATACCAATATTGTGAGGTATCCTTTACGGCAAAAGAATTTTTTCTGTGAAGGCAAAAATTCGACTAAGTTTTGTTACATTTATTTTTTATACTTTTTTATTGTTCTTGGTCAAAGTTATCGAAATGAATATAAAATAATATTATATTTAAAAAAATAATCTCTTAATATTAATATAAATGAGTTTCTTTGTAAAAAAATAATTTTTTTGCTTTTTAATATTGGGACAGGAATTTATTTTATTACTTCTCCTAGGGCTATAAAACTTCTACAGATCGGTGGGGATGTCAGCGGGGTGATACTCACTATGTAAAAATGAACTAATAAAAAAGGATACTCACTAGATTGAGTATCTTGAAATTTGTTATTTTACAAAAGTTACTGAGATTTTATAAAAATATATTTTTCAAGACAACGCAATATTTACCCACAAAATTAGTTTGAGTTTGAAATTTAATAAACTAAATGCCTCTCCCAATATTAAAAATTAATATCATTTTTAGCAAAGAAACCCACTTATATAAAATTAAGCGATTATTTTCATATTTTATATTTATGTCAATAACTTTGATCAAGAACAATACAAAAAGTATAAAAAATAAATACACCCAAACTTAATGAACCAAATCAAATATTTATGCCTTCACAGTTAAAATTTCATTGTTGTAAAGAATATCACACAATACCAATGTGTGATAGAAATGAAAACTGAAAAAAAATAAACTTCAACAATCTGAACCATGGATCCTGAAAATAAGAATAATATGTTTTTCCACTAAGACAACTTAACTTCATGATATTATCTATTATGATTGATATATATTATTTATTTTGTATCGGTGTCCTAATTTTTTTGGCCAAGGGCCTTAATTTTCGGGGGCTCTACGCCTAGTGGGCATGGCCCCAAGGCCGCCCTTGAAGATATATTAGCGACTTACCTTATTGGAGAGAAAGATCCCACTATTGATTACGAATTCCAAGGAACTAGGCAAAAAAGTTTGACTACCCTTTAGAAAAAGGTCCTATAGGCAAAGAGAAAAAAATGATTTAATGGAAGAAAACCGATATGAAAAACAGACAAATGTCATATATATTTTTTGTCTTTTCTTAATTTACTAAAATACAAAAAACAGACAAATCTGAATATGCGACCAGATCTGTCAGTTACATGTGAGTTTCATTGTTTACTACGTGGGATCCAAATGTATGAGACAACTTCAGACACATTTTGCAACCCGTTGTTAGCGGTCAAAATTTATATTACACATATAGTAAGGACCAATGATTATAGTAGAAAAGAAGATTTATAATAAACACATGAATAGTTATAAATAATTTATTTAAGTATTTTTTTAGCAAGAAAATATGATAGATATGAGTAGATAAATGATATTTTTATAATTGATATTCACATTTATGAAAATAGAAGGGGCTTAGAAGGGAATACGATATAAATGAAAAGAAAGGTGGGATGATTCTTTTTTTTTTTTTTTTTTTTGGGGGGGGGGGGGGGGGGAGATAAAATAATTCCCAAATATTATTTGATGGGTCAGAGAAAATAAACAGATTTTAAATATGATGAACCCGAATAGCCTTGCCATATATGTTGTAATGTAATAGCAATGAATTGTTTTATAACCCTTAACAAAGAAAACACTGTGTCCGAGAACTGTATCATTTATTGCTCTAAAATAATAGGTTGAAAGAAATAAACTCAAAATAGCTTATAAATTTGCCTTATTATATAATGAAATTTCCATAATTTTATTTTTTCAATTCTAAAATTGTTTATTCAAAAATGAAAGAATCACAAAAACCTGAATTTAAATTCAAAATTTCTTCAAATCACATCTCTCTCTCTCTCTCTCTCTCTCTCTCTCTCTCTCTATTTTATATACACACTAGCAAAAATCTGTTCTATGTATTTCAAAAATTAAGTTATTTTTATTAATACAAATTCAATACCAAATGATATATATACTTTTAATGTACTCAATTTTTCACTTACTTGTAAATAATGTCAATTATTTTTTATTGATATGTAATTCAAGATATTTTTATTTACTCTTTCAAATTATATATTTGAGAAGTAAGATTTATTAAGTGAAAAAAATTTTGAAGACTGTAAAATAGAAACAAAGAATTTTAGAATCTTTAAAACTATTGATTTTTCTTTTGTATTTTGTTTTCTTTTTCTTTTTGTATTTGCAATAAATTTTCTTGTATACTCGCATTTTATCTTACCAGATATCCACTTTTTTTTTGCATTTTGGAAGGTATCTTATGCAAATTATATATTTTTTAAATTTTATTTCTTTATATTTCAACGGCTAAATATTGACCTCTTCTACAAACCTTTTATTTTTCCTTTCAAAAGAAATTCTTATGCTAGATCAATTATTTTAGAAAATTATTTATTTCGGAAATGTTATTTCTATCAAAAGAAAATTATTTTTAAATTGTTTCTATTGAAGACTGTAAAATAGAAACAAAGAATTTTAGAATCTTTAAAACTATTGATTTTTCTTTTGTATTTTGTTTTCTTTTTCTTTTTGTATTTGTAATAAATTTTCTTGTATACTCGCATTTTATCTTACCAGATATCCACTTTTTTTTGCATTTTGGAAGTTATCTTATGCAAATTATATATTTTTTAAATTTTATTTCTTTATATTTCAACGGCTAAATATTGACCTCTTCTACAAACCTTTTATTTTTCCTTTCAAAAGGAATTCTTATGCTAGATCAATTATTTTAGAAAATTATTTATTTCGGAAATGTTATGTTGACCATAATTTAAATTTAGGCTTTTAACTTTTTCTAATTGTATTTTTTCTTTTGGAGGTGACATTTGGTAAGCCCAGTAGGATTTTCACAAAAAGTACCACCGCTTTAGCATATGTAAGATTCATTTTTTTAATTTTTAAATGGACTTCTGGAAATTACATTCTTTGAAATTTTAACTACTACACATCTAGAAACTTTTTATTTTTCTTTTCAAAATGTATTTAATTTTATGCATGTTTGTGGGGGACTTTATCGGCACAGTATCCAGTCAAGATCGAGTTGGAGTCTTTAGCAAGTTGGTCTGATCTTAATTATGACACTCATATACTAGGTCGAGCTCAGACAAGGTCCACGATTCATAAGCGCAGATGGAGGAACTTGTTGGGTTCAAGCTCGCCCACATCATAGCACAACACTTGATTACCTCATTAGTGCCGGTCTCGATATTTGGATTGTCTAATCCCGACCTTAACTTGGTTGCCCACTTAATATTAATAATAATTTTTTCGATAAATTTCTATTATTTTTTCTATATTTATAAATAAATAAAAATTTGCTACCACGTGCCGAGGTGTTATCCGAGGTCGGAGGCTTGCGGGGCTTATCCCGTGGCCGACCCTATACCTCATGAAAAAAATGTCTTCTTCATACTACATTGAATACATAACATGTGAGGCTTATTGAAATCAAGAAAAGATAATGAGAGAAAAAAAAGTATAGATTTTGAAAAATGATTCAATACACATAAAACCATGCGGATTAGTTGTTATAAGAATTTATGTGACGTTTAGACTAATTATGTTTTAGGATTAAGGGAGATTTTATGAAATTTGAATTCAAATCTTAACTTTTTCGATATTCAAGTATGGGTTTGAAAAGTTGTTAAATCAAAGAGCCCTTTTTTTTTCATTCTCTATTTGACTTTGAAATTTTAAAACTTGAGCCACATGTTAATTAGTTCACACGTCTTTTGTTTATTTGCACTTCTTTTTTTGTTCTTATTATACAGAGTTACTTAAATACCCTTCTATTAAATACTCTTTATTCTTCTGTAGTTTTTAAATATAAAGGTATTTCAGTAATTTGTATAATATGGACAAAAAAAGAGTGCAAATGGACAAAAGAGGTGTGTGAAAATTATTTTCCTATACATATAAAGGTTCTTGCTAACCACTACCAAGTAAATGATAAATAATATGCACATAATATCAAAAAAAATATGAATATCAATTACATATTTTATGGATATCAATATACATCTATACTATATAGTATTGCAGCGCTACTTTTCGTGAGAAAAGCCCTGCAACTGACATGTGGCGTAATTTTTTAAGTAATATTTTTCTATACATAGAATTAAAAAAATTACTTATCAAGTAAGATGCTTAAGGTTTGAAAATCAAATAGATAAAGAAAAGAAAATCTAAATGACACTTTGATTTAACAATTTTTCAAATTCGTACTTGAATATCCAAAAAGCTAAGTTTTGAATTCAAATTTCATAAAATCACCCTTAATCCTAAAACCTAATTACGCTGAACATCACAAAAATTCTTATAACAACCAATTTGCATGGTTTTATGTTTTTCAAATCTATTCTTTTTTTCCTCCCATTATCTTTTCTTGATTTCAATTGAGTCTCACATAGTCGGATGCCGTGCCGATAAAGCCCTTCACATGCATGCATAAGAATACATTTTGGAAAGAAAAATAAAAAGTTTTAGATGCGTAGCAACTAAAATTTCAAGGAATGTAATTTACATAAGTCATATTGCGGTGATACTTTTTGTGAAAATCCTATTGGGCTTAGCACATGTCACCTCCAAAAGAAAAAATACAATTAGAAAAAATTAACAGCGTAACTTTAAATCATGGTCTACATCATGTACCATTTACAAAATAAATAATTTTCTATGGCAATTGATCTACATGCATAAGAATTCCTTTTGAAAAGAAAAATAAAATTTTTGTAGAAGAGGTCAATATGTAGCTGCTGAAATATCAAAAAATAGAATTCAAAAAAATATATAATTTTGCATAAGATACCTTCCAAAAAGGAAAAAATTGTGGATATTCTATAACATAAAACGTGAGTATACAAGAAAACTTATTGCAAATACAAAAGGAAAAGGAAAAGAAAAATCAACATTATAGAATCTAAAAATTCTTTGTTTCTATTTCATAGACTTCAAAAAAAAATTTCACTTATTAAATATTATCTTCTCACATATATAAGGTGAAAGAGTAAACAAAAACATCTTGAAACAGATATCAATAAAAAAATATACAAGTATGTGGAAAATTGAGTATTTTAGAAGTATATATCATTTGGTATTGAATTTGTATTAATAAAAATAACTTAATTTGTCCTGTGCATAGCACGGATTTTTGCTAGTTTTATAGATAACAATACACATTTTACGAATATCAATATACCTTTTACATATAGATAAAATGCACTGAGCTCCCCTAAGGTTTCTGACAATCGCAGAAACCTCCCTTGAGGTTTAAAATTAAAAAAAAAAAACAATCACATTCCCCGCTTTTGAAATATTAGATTATTACCACTGTCGTTAATTTTCATTAGTTGCCGTTAGTTTGCCATTAAATTAATCATTATGCCCTTTTTTCATACTCATTCTCTTAATATTTTTTAATAGTTATTTTTGAGAATTTATTTTTTAGATTTAACACTTTTTAAGTATCTCATAAAAATAATAAATATGCCGTGAAAATATCGATAACGTTGAAAAACTAAATGTTGTAAAATAGTGTATGCTTATTCGATAAGGGTATTATAGTAACAAATTAGGAGAACTTTTATTTTAGAAATAAATTTATTTTATTTTTTAAAATTTTAATCGAGATGTACGTAAATTAGTCCAAATACCCCAATTTAATGTAAATAAATAAACTTCTATTTTTATTGATATATGGATCAATTATTTTTTCATATATTATAATTAATTTCTTTCCATTAAGAAAATTTATGTTAGTTTTTCGAATCAAAAGATTAAGTTATTTTCGTGCATATGTTTTCAAAAATTATGTTCACCACTTTAAAGAAATAAGAAAGATCTTTAAATTAGTGTCAAAATTTTAAAAAGTTATGTACGAAATATTTTATTTTTAAATTTTGGCACAAATTTTTTTTTTACTTACTTCTTTGAATTGGTACAAATAAAATTGTAAGAATATGCTCAAATTTTTTTAATCCTTTAATCTGAAAAAAAAACTAGCATGAATTGTTTTTAAAAAAATTATTAAAAATAATATTAAGGGAATAAGTGTGAAAGAAAGACAAAATAATTAATTTAAGAACAAAACTAACGATAATTAATAAAAATTAACATAATAATCTAATAATTTTAAAATCGAGAAAGATAACTGTATTTTCTAAAACCTCATAAAAGGTTTGTATAATTATCAAAAACTTCAGGAGATCAATGCATTTTACCCTCTAGATATTATCCATCCACCGCGCTTATTGGCCGGTGGTTAGGCATTTCCATTCTATATATATAAACCATCCTTCATACTGAAATGGACGAAGGGATAACTTTCTCAGATCCTTCTTTATTCAGGCTTCAATGGCTGAACCCAAGAGGTACATTACATCGGAAGACCTCAAAACCCACAACAAACCAGGAGATCTGTGGATCTCAATCCAGGGGAAGGTCTACGACGTCACCGATTGGGCCAAAACCCACCCCGGCGGCGCTTCTCCACTCCTCTCCCTAGCCGGCCAAGATGTCACCGATGCGTTCGTCGCCTACCACCCATCCACAGCCTGGAAATATCTCGATGAATTCTTCAATGGGTTTTACCTAAAGGACTACGCCGTCTCCGAGGTTTCCAGGGACTACAGAAGGCTAGTGGCCGAATTCTCCAAACTGGGTCTGTTCGAGAAGAAAGGGCATGTGGCCTTTGTCACGTTTTGCGTGATTTTGTTATTGTTTTTCGGGAGCGTGTATGGGGTTCTGTATTCGAACAGCATTTGGGTTCATTTGGTTTGCGGCGGAATGATGGGGGTTCTTTGGATTCAGAGCGGGTGGCTAGGACACGATTCTGGACATTACAAAATCATGCCCACAAAAGGGCTTAATCGAATTGCCCAGGTCTTAACGGGGAATTGTCTCGCTGGAATCAGCATCGCTTGGTGGAAGTGGAACCACAATGCCCACCATATTTCCTGCAATAGCCTCGATTTCGATCCTGATTTGCAACACATGCCTTTTTTCGTGGTATCTTCAAAATTTTTTAATTCACTTACCTCTTGTTTCTACGATAGGAAGATGAATTTCGATGCTGTTTCTAGGTTCTTAGTGAGTTACCAGCACTGGACTTTTTACCCTGTTATGTGTGTTGCTAGAATCAATTTGTTTGCTCAGTCATTCGTGTTGTTGTTGTCAAAGAGAACAGTACCCTATAGGGCTCAGGAGATCTTGGGGCTAATTGTGTACTGGATTTGGTATCCCTTGCTCGTTTCGTGTTTACCCAATTGGGGAGAGAGGATGATGTTTATCCTTTCTAGCTTTGCTGTTACTGGAATCCAACATGTCCAGTTTTGTTTGAACCATTTCTCGTCGAGTATTTACCTTGGTCCGCCTACTGGGAATGACTGGTTTCAGAAGCAAACTAGTGGGACTCTGAATATAGAATGCTCATCTTGGATGGATTGGTTTCATGGTGGATTACAGTTTCAGATTGAGCACCATTTGTTTCCTCGATTGCCTCGATCCCAGCTGAGGAAAATATCACCTTTTGTTGTTGAGCTGTGCAAGAAGCACAATTTGCCTTACGACATTGCCCCATTTTGGAAGGCTAATTTGTTGACTCTTAGGACGCTGAGGAGTGCTGCTTTGCAGGCTCGGGATCTTACGAGTCCTGTTCCCAGGAATTTGGTTTGGGAGGCTGTTAACACTCATGGATAAAAATCTTGCGAGCCATGTGAAGCTTCTTTAGAATACGCAGCTGCTGTGATTGAAGCTTCTAGCATGGGTTTTTTGTATGGGGGCCTTATCTCAGTTGTTTTCCAAGGTTGTCATTCTCGGTATTAAAAACAAATGAAAGTAATATGTCATTTCAATTATTTCTTTCTTGTTCTTCATGTTTGCAGGATCATCTTAAGATTAGGTGGTGAATGAGTTAAGAAAATTGATCTGCACTCTGTTGGATGTGGAATAAAGAGATCAACTGCATTCAACATTTCTCCAAAATGTCTTGGTGCTTTATAGGTTTCAAGCCTCTAAGTTTTATTGGTTTCTAGGCCAAAAGTATTGTAATATTTGATACTCTTATTTTTGTTGAAATGCAAAAGTAGTTTGAATATCCATCTTCGAATTGCATATCCTCTTGCTATGGTGATCTCTTTCCTTATTTTCTTATATGACTGGACTTACAGCGGTTCGTGTTTTCCAGAACTTCTATATGACTGCAGACATAATCCTTACTTTGTTGCACACTCACGACTACAATGTCATCTTCATCGTAGCTTCATTTCCAAGTTCAACAATCCTGGAGGGTTTTCAAACTTTTTCTTTTCGCACGGCAGGATTTTCAAACTTTATCTGCCATTTTGTTGGTTAATCTCTTAACCAATAGGCGACGACTTAAATCATATGAAATTGTCTTATTTTTGCCGTGATATCTCTTAAGTCCAGACAGAATGTCGCGGCAGCTGTTGGCAAATCCAGACATCCCCAACCAGTTGGAATAAGCTTGGTTGAAGCGTACTGTAATTGTATAGGAGACAAAGGTTTAGTGGTTAGTGCCTTTGTGGCACCAATTACCTGTGGAACTAGTTTTGGGTTTCACGTGCTTCGGCCTCCATATGATATATTGGAGAATTAATAACAGCTGGTACATCATTTACTTAGATTTGGTAGACTCCGAAACAGTTGCAGATCAGTTTAATATTCATTTATGCCTTTTGGCCTGCATCTGACGAGCTCAACTAGGTATTATCTAGATAAAGAATTAGGTGTTACTGAAATGTTGTCTGTCTAAACAGAGGATGTCGTTTTTCTTTTCTTTTTTCTGAGGTGGAGGCATCAACTGTTTGCTTGCTCTCATTTTGACGAACAGAAAGAAATTGGTTGTCACATGCTAAGAGTAATATGATGAGGTCCTTGTTAGTTTTTCCTAATTTTTATTGTCAATTATCTCATTTTGGGGGTAGGGGGTTTGAACTTCCAACATCATACATAGGGGAGTTGGAGGGATACCATGGTGGGCCATTAACAACGTTCTTGTTAGTTGTTTCTAGGCACATGGTGGGTTTTAAGGGCTGTCATTTAGGACCAACAGTTATACAGTTTTAGCAAAGCATGTGGAGTCCTGTCGTGATCTGTTTCTTGATTCAGAAATGGAACACACGTCCTCATGTATGAGGCCAAGATTTTTTCACATTTCGAGTTGGTCCAAGCTCTAGCTCTAGTACCGTTTGTAATGAGTAGTTCATGTCTTGTACAATATTGTTCGCTTTTGTCACCCAAACATCATTGACTTCTTACTAGGTCACCTGTATTTGTATTGTTGCAAGACAGAACGCTTAATTGTGAAGTCTAGAGGTGTAACTCGTGGTGGGTTCTGTCCTGGACCCTTCTTTTTGGGCGTATCGGAGGCGAAGATTTTGACTTCTCTTTGCTGTGGCCCCTTTCGTTATCTGTTGATGTGGTGTTCCTGCCATGAGATTTTCATCCCCCGCAGACGGCGACAATTGTAGGTGAGTGATTTTTCTATAACTGAAAACTTAATACCTCAATAACAACACGAAAGATATTCTCTCTCTCTCTCTTGACACGTGACCTCCAAGACGAGAGATCGCCAAAGAACTATATGTCGCTATGGAGGAAAGACACTCTGATAATTAAGACAGAATAATTATCACAAGAATCTTCCAATGTGTAATAACTATGAACTGCGTGTCTACATGTACTTTTCACCTTGAGTATGCTTCTTTCCTTTTTATTTTTTTGTAGGCTTTGTGAATTAGTCAATCTAAATTCTTTTAGGCTTTTAATTTCTCATTAGAAATTAAGCAAAAGTACATTCTTATTGGCTACTAACAAGATAAATCCAACATGGACTCTATAGGGACTCATCTTCTATCGTTAAAATTTTATTCAACCTTAAACTCCTTATTCTAAATTAAGTTGGTCTTAGACTTCTTGTCCCTATCTGATTAGAACCTATCCTAAAATTATCGAGATTTTTGTTTCATCCATAATTCAAGATTGTTAACCGTATTTCTTAGATCAGCCAAATCAATGAATTACTTTTCTCGAGTTCGTTATTCTTCTTTAGAGCTCGGCAACATACACATGCATTGAAACATCTCATTACAAAACTCATTTAATTATTTAATAATTCTTATTCAAATTTTACCTCATTCATTAATCATATCCTATCATGGAAGCCCCGATTCATCCTCTTCATTGGCCTCATAAATTAACTTCACCAAATCTATCTGTATTTTCCCTCTTCAATTTCCTCAAAACTGACTCTATTGTTGCCTACTGCCATAGAGGTCATCACAAGATTCTACTTTTGCTGGCTTTTCCATAAAGTCCATTGGCCCATTTTCTCAATCATCTTACTCAATGGAATGTTGGCAACCATATCAGTACCAGATGGGAAACCCATAAAAAAAAAAAAAAAAAAAATCCCAAATAAGTTCCTATCGAATCTAACGGACCAATCTCAGACGATGCAAGTCCAGAAAAAGCCTGGGGCAAAAGACGTTGAGTCCGTGGTGTCTGTGGAGTAGAGTATGCTCCTCCATTCACAACTAGCAAAGCAAGTCCAGAAGCGCCGACTTCTACTCTCCGCCTCCTTTTCAGCTTCCATTTTTTCATTCTCAACTCTTCCTTTCTCTCTCTTTGGTCTTGTCAAACAATGCAAGTCTTTGATCGAAGCCAAGCTCCTCCACCAACAAATCACAGTGCGAGGCATCGATCCCATTACAATGACCAGCCTCGTGGGGGCGTACCTGGCTGCCGACGCCCCTTCCCTTGCTCTTGCATCGCTCGAGCGCCTCCCTCCCTCTCCAACCTCCGTGTTCTGGTGGAACGCCCTTATTCGGAGAGACGTCCGCCTTGGTTATTCCGACCATGCGCTCCGCCTCTATAGTCGGATGCTTAGCCTCGGCTGGAGGCCTGACGGCTACACCTTCCCTTTCGTTCTCAAGGCATGCGGCGAGCTCCCCTCTTTCCGTCGTGGCGCTTCCATCCACGCGGTTGTGTGTGCACAAGGGTTTGAGTCCAACGTGTACGTTTCTAATGCCGTCGTTGCCATGTACGGTCGTTGTGGTTCTCTGGCCGATGCACATCACATGTTTGATGAATTGTCGGCAAGAGGTATCGGGGATTTGGTTTCATGGAATTCCATTGTTGGTACTTACGTGCAGAATGGGGATCCTAGGACTGCACTCAAGTTCTTTGACCGAATGAATGTGGATAGTGATTACGGTTACAGATTCCGTGCCGATGCTGTTAGCCTTGTTAATATCCTTCCGGCTTGTGCTTCTATTGGAGCGTATGCGCGGGGTAAGCAGGTTCATGGTTATGCAGTTCGAAATGGCCTCTTGGACGATGTGTTTGTGGCTAATGCCATGGTAGACATGTACGGAAAGTGTGGGTTGATGGATCAAGCAACGAAGCTTTTTGATCGAATGGAGGTGAAGGATGTGGTTTCTTGGAATGCCATGGTTACTGGGTATTCAAAAATTGGGAGATGCGAGGAGGCTCTCCATTTATTTGAGAAAATGTTGGAGATGGGTATTGAGTTGAATGTTGTGACATGGAGTGCTGTTATCGCAGGTTATGCTCAGAGGGGTTTTGGCCATGAAGCAATCAATGTGTTCCGGCAAATGCAACTTTGTGGGTTGGAGCCTAATGTTGTTACCCTTGTGTCCCTTCTGTCTGCGTGTGCTTCTGTTGGAGCATTGCTTCAAGGGAAGGAAACTCACTGCTACGCAATCAAACGTGTTCTTAGTTTGGATGCTACTGATCCTGGGGATGAATTGATGGTGATCAACGGTCTTATTGACGTGTATTCTAAATGTAGAAGAACCAGAGTTGCTCGCAGTATCTTCGACTCTGTACCCGTCGAGAAAAGGAATGTTGTGACCTGGACTGTCATGATTGGGGGGTATGCCCAATTAGGGGATGCCAATGATGCATTGGGACTTTTCTCTGATATGCTGAAACGGGATAATCCTGTTGTGCCAAATGAATTTACCATTTCCTGTGCTCTGATGGCTTGTTCTCGTCTCGGATTACTAAGATTTGGCAGACAAATCCATGGATATCTGTTACGTAACCGTTATGAATCCGTGATGTTGTTTATAACCAATTGCCTAATAGACACGTATGCCAAATCTGGAGATGTAGATGCTGCTCACATCCTATTTAAAACCATGTATCCTAGAAATGCTGTCTCTTGGACATCCCTAATGGCAGGATACGGGATGCATGGTCGGGGTGAAGAGGCTCTCCAAGTTTTTGAGGAGATGAGAAGTGGGCGCTTGATGCCTGATGGTGTAACATTTGTTGTTGTACTCTATGCTTGCAGTCACTCGGGAATGATTGACGAGGGAATCAAATACTTTGACAGCATGAGAACTGAATATGGTGTTGTACCGGAGGTAGAACACTATGCTTGCATGGTTGACCTGTTGGGTCGCGCTGGTCGTATGAATGAAGCTGTGAAACTGATAGAAGGCATGCCTATGGAACCAAGCCCAATAGTATGGGTGGCATTGTTGAGTGCTTGTCGAATCCATGCACATGTTGAAATTGGGGAATATGCTGCAAAAAAATTGTTAGAATTGGAGTCAGAGGATGATGGATCATATACTTTACTTTCAAATATTTATGCCAGTGCCGGGCGGTGGAACGATGTGGTGAGGATCAGATCTTTGATGAAACATACGAGGATCAAGAAGAGACCTGGCTGCAGTTGGGTCCAAGGAAAAAAGGGCACAACAACATTTTATGTCGGGGACAAATCACATCCACTGGCTCAGGAAATTTACAATGTTCTTGGAGACTTGATTCACCGCATCAAAGCCCTTGGCTATGTGCCTGAGACAAGCTTCGCTTTACATGATGTAGAGGATGAGGAGAAAGGTGATACACTTTATGAGCATAGTGAAAAGCTAGCTCTTGCCTTTGGCATCCTCACATTTCCTCCTGGGATGCCCATTAGGATCACGAAGAATATGCGGGTCTGTGGTGATTGCCACAGTGCCATTACCTACATTTCTAGAATCGTCGACCATGAAATTATACTTAGGGATCCAAGTCGCTTTCATCATTTTAAGAATGGATCTTGTTCCTGCCGAGGGTATTGGTGAAGATAGAATTATGCATGTCTGCTGAATATTTGGATACTTTTTGGAAAGATATGGTTCGTAATTATTCATGGTAAGACGCAGTCTCGAAACTAAAATAATACTATATTGTCCTGGTTTTAGTGGTGTAAATCTTATGCAGCATTTAGTCTGTTCATTGAGTTACAGTTCTGGCCCACATTTAGACATCAACTGTAGAGAAAATTGAAGTCAATGTTGGGTTATAGGCAAGCTGATGAAGCCATTGTCCCAAACAGTAATGAGACTACAGGATGGCGAGGCAATTGGGCAAAAACAAGATCGTCGCTCTGGACATAGGTCTAGAAAGCCCACCGTTTTGAGTCCTTCAAAAAAATTAAAAATAGAGGTCCCAAATATTTAGGTCTCTCTAGTATATTAGGTCAAGTTTTTTAGTTTTAAGCTTGTATATATGTAAAATAGGCCTAATCCAAGTCTAAAAGGCCCAAACACATCTGGTGGTAATATCAAAATAACTTAAAAATTTAAGGCCTATTTTGAAAGTAACTAAAACAAGGTACTTTCCATTAATTCTATAACCCGTGTGAAGAACGATGAAGTTGAATGGCCAGTGGAGTTGAAAGAAATTGTGGACCATTTGACAATGGTGGAAATTGCAACAAGCGTTTTGGGGCTCTCTTTCTTTATCATATTCTAATATTTATCTTCACCAACTAAATTTTTTTTTATGATTATATATTGCTGGGTGAATGAAGTTATATATTGTTTCTGCAGATGTTATTGATACTGAAAAAGCCAAATGTCTTTTGTTTTTGTTGTATGACTTTGATAATAGAGGTTGTGGGTTAGTTTACTTTTGTTTTTAAATCAGATACTCAAAAGTAATTTATGCGGTGTTTATAAAAATTTGAAAATAATTAAAAGAGAAATTCGCATCATGTAATATAAAGTCCACATCTTACATTTATTATTTTTTCTTACAAAGTTTGATTCTTCAATTTTTAGAAAACATTATTCAATATATCATGCCAACATTTATTATCTCTTATTAATTAGTTTGACAATTTAATTGTCAAAATATTTTCTTAATTTCTCAATTAGAATAAAAATGTCTTCCTAATTTTTTTTCATATTCATTTTTTATGGTGCCAAAAACTGAGCAATGACTTTCGAAACTTCTCGTATGATTCCTGCACTTAAGTGCAAAGACTTGGGGGTGTTTTTTGGTTAAGGAATTTTCAACGACCAACGATCAAATTAGATTACTGGAATAACTAGTGAACGTACCTTGGTTTTGTTCTCTTAGCCCATTTGATAGGGTGAATGATAAAGGATATTATGGGGTTGATGGTCGTCTATCTCGTCTATTTCCCTTTTCGAAATCGGGATCTTACCAAGAGGCTCCTATGAATAGTTAGTTTTCTATAGAGCAACATATGGTCTTGGTGACTAAGCTTCAACTGGCAATTTGTGATCATGTGCACAACGCTTAAATTTGAGCGGCTAAGTGTTGAGTTAATCCAATTGTCCCCCATTCTCACTTCTGGCATGAGCCTAGTAGTAGGGAACCTCTTTTCTCAAGTAACGGGGATTGCTTTGCATTAAAGGCTTGTTCTTTTAACTGTTAGGTCTTTCACCTACCCACATTCGTATCACAATCTCAACCAGTAATGCCTTCCACATCGAACAATCAAGATGAATGCTACCATCTTCTCACTTGCGGTGGTTTCAAATACCCTTCCCTTTCATTTTCAAAAGCCATTCGCTTTTCCAGATTTTTCCTTTCTTGCGCCATTGTTGCTTTCTCCTTAGTTCGAGTTTCGATCAACTTCTCTCTCTCTCTCTCTCTCTCTCTCTCTCTCATTCTTTTGGTTTAGTCATATTGGAGTCTGGTTCACCAGTCCCTTAACACGAGATGTTCTCAGAGGTATTCTCTGTGTCTCGACTCTACTCTTTCTTTGGAACTTTAGAATTTTCTTCTAACTTTTTTCCTATCAATTTTTGATTTGGGAACTCATCATTCCTTTGCATAGTCACTCGGATTTTTTATTTTGCATATATCGTTAAACTTACCCATACTTTGGGGACTAGTAAACTCTTTGTCAAAATAGACTCTGAGGGATCATTTGAGGACTCTATAATTGATGACCAACCAGTTGTCATGGCTTTGGTTAGGGCTACGATTCCAGCCTCGGTACTTTAGACCAAAACCTTCAACGCTGAAAAAGTTCTCTTTGTCTTTACGGACATTTATCTGATTGTCATCAAGGATACCTGTGAGATTCTAGACACTATTTGCTTTCGGGCCCCTATCCTTGATGATCGAGCTTATGTTTACCATGGAGGGGAGGTGTGTTTGTATGAACACGCCTTTTAGTTTGGGTTACACCTCCCCTTCTCTTCCTTTGTTTAGAAGTGGCTCTAGGCCAATGTCGAACTCTTGGAGGCTAGTCTGTTGGATGTTGCTTCTATATTGGTGGGTCGTCAAGGCTGCCTGAGACTTGTTGATCGCCAAGTTCCTATATTACTATTATCCCAAGGAGTCATTGGAAAGGCTCAGCACATGATCTCGTCTGGCATGGCGTGGAGGGTCTAGTAGGCTTTTTAAGTCTATAGTCATTGTGTAGTTGTTGACTTTCTATTCTTGCCTTCTCTCGCTTTCTCGTATTTGGGTCTCGTCATTAAGATCCTCCATTGGCTTGTTCTATTGGTCAACAACAGACAGCGACATCAGTAGTCACCTAACTTTGGCTTCGTTTTCCTCAATTAGTTGGGTCCCCAACCGCATCAAGGTGTGCACTTGCACCTCTAAAAGGTTGGGGCTTTAAGAGGCTTCCCCCTAGGCGACTTGCTTAGTATGTGGCGGATTTGATAGTAACGATTGTGTCTTTGCTTCTTCAGTTGAATTTATTTTTGCACAAAAAGTTGAACATTTTCTCATAGAAGACACCAAAAACTAGATAGCGACTTCCAAAGCTTCTCATGAGGTTACTGCACATAAGTCCGAAGACTATGGAGTATTTTCCGGCCAACGATCCTCCATTGATCAAGTTAGATCACTAATATAAGAGAATAAGGATGTGTAAGGGCTTAGAGAATAGTTAGAGAACGTACATTAGCCCCTCATTTCCTTTTGAGAGAAGTAGTTCATTTATTGAGGGCTGCATCTTTGGCTTCGTTTGGGGATTTTATTAAGTGGCTCCCTTGAATGATTTCCTTTTGTCGAGCGACATATCGTTTGGGTGATCTAGAGCTAGTGGCAATTCAATATTGTGTGCCAAGCACTTAAATTTGAGCGGATGTATGCTAAGCTAATCCGAACTTATTAATTTTTTAAATTTTGTATGTCTCTTATGTCAGTAAATGCTAATCATCAATGTTTAAAAGCATATCAACTCTTTTATTTGTTAGTTCATGCAAGATTTTACTTAGTCTTTAATTGAACTTTTATTGGTGAACGTTAAGATTAATTTTTCATAAATTAATAGAAGTACGTATAAGTTAATTCAAACAATTATGAGTTATGAAAAAAAAAGTGTATCATCTCGTGTGTCACAATGGGAAAAGAAAAAGTTGGGTCTTATCACAAGCTGACATATTCCAACTGCCCTTCCTCCGCCAGACCAAGAAACCAGAGACCCACGTGCACCAGAATTTAATCCCCTGCCCTCGGTGGAGGAGCCGTGGATTTATTAACGGTTACTTTGGAGTATCAAGCGGTATTGTTTAGGTGCCAGTTATTGCCAATAATCAAGTTGCCGTAATATATGCAATATGATATATCGTTTGAGATATTTTTAATAATTTATTAAGAATATTACGTAAAAATATCATTAATTCTCTGGTCCGTGATTAATATTTACTTAATGTTGCTCTAGCTGTTCTATAATCGGGAGCTGCAAATGGATCAAGTTATTATAGTCGATGGATGATAATATGAAGGAGGAATTTGTGGAGATGATTTTGAAACCAGGAGAATGATATTCGCATCCATGACCATGTTTTTTTATTCATTCATGATTCATCCCTACTCTTTCAAACTTTCATTATGTGACTCATTTTGGACAATTTCTTCGTCTCGTTAACGATGCTAAAAATTTAATTGGTGAAATATCGATATAGAAATAGATAAACAAGTTGCATTTTGTCTTGTATAATGACTTGTTTAAATTGAAAACATATTGACCATCTATTGAAAAATCAAAAGGCAATTTGATTTGTAAGGTGTCTATTGAGAATTGAGATCGAATTGAATGGAATTTTTTTTATAAAAGTATTTTTGTTTGATTTGTACGAGATTAATAATTCTAAGCATAAAGTTAGCTCAAATTGATCTCACAAAATAAAAATCTGGAGTTATGAAAGGAATAAAAAATGAAAAGAATTTGATACGAATTCCCAGCAATGAGACTTTATCACGTTGTCTCGATGAATACAAACTTGATATACCATTCTCCTCTTTTGTAAAATACCAAAACACAAAACCATGTATTAAAGAAAATTTACGTTAGTAATCTCATAAAAGTTCAATTCTATTAAAGAAAATTTTATGTCACTCAACCTAATACTGCTTGGTATAACTCCTTTTTAACTTTCTAAATATTTTTTTCTTAGTAAATAAATATTTACCTAACTATTTGTAATATAATTATATTTTTTTATTCAATATAATATTAGCGAATGCATGACTCGTTATTAGAGGGAGAGGGAGTGGGATGCACGCAAAGGAAGAAGGCAGCCTTTTAAATAAACCAGCAGTGGTGGGACCCACGAAGATCACTGAAACCAAGAGAAAAACCGAGTAGCCTTTTCTGGTTTTTCTGGTCAGCACGAAGTCAATCTAAATAGACTTTGTTAAAATTTAAAAAGATTTGTAGTAAATATTGTAAAGAAAAATAGGTTAAATTTCACTTACCTCCCCTTGCTATTAAAATCATTGCTCTCCCTCGTAATTCTGATAATTGTACTATCCTTTCTTACCTTACAAACTATTCCTCAAGATTTCCTGTCATTAATGAGCATCCATTAACCGTTAAAAAAAAAAGCTGATGTCATATTTCCAACTTTTTAAATTTCTATATTATTCCTCCTTCGCTCTTTCTCCTATATAACTCACTCTCATATAATTTTCCTCCCCCCATTTCACACTTCCATTTTTGGACCTCATTCAGCATGGGTTTGCCTTTTTTTTTTCCCTATTAATTTATTATTCCAACACGCATGCGCGCCCTGTAGTGAGGGGCTCACTACATGGGTGTAGTGAGTCTATCTGACCGTCCATTTCGATAACGGACAGTTCAGATTCAAATGAATATTTATTAATTATTTTTACAAATAAATATTAATTTAAATCTGAACTGTCCGTTGTCGAAATGGACGACCGGATGAGCTCACTATACCCATGTAATGAGTCCCCTCACTACATGCCCCCCAAAGCATGGATCCAGAAATCATACAGGGGTATTATTGCTCTATAAACATTTCCATTTTACACTTCAATGGATAAATACAAAAAGTTTAGTTGTACAAAAGTTCGAATAACACAGAAACAAAGAGGGACAATGCAAAAACTGCACAACCATAACGCCATGAAAATTTAATGCATCAACGTTGTTGAAAGTGATAACCTTAATAGAAATTAAGCTTGATACTGAATTCGTACTTCCATAAACCAAATTAAAATAAGCCTGATATTGAAATGAAGCCATAAGCAAGCACCTTTCCATTAATCAAATTCATATTTCCCGTTTTGTGATTTACAGCAAAATCTATTATTATAAATTTTATTAATGTTAAATTAATAGATTTTTTTTTTACTTATTCCCCATAATAATTGGTATGTTTGATGATAGCTACTGAACTGTCCATAACCATGAAAATCATGGCCATTGTTGCAAAATGAAATGGACAATAGCAACAAATACCTATTGAAGTGTAACACTCTGATTTCTCAAAATATTATTTAAATTTTTATATTCAATTAAAAATAAATTATGAAAATACCATTTTATTATTGAACAGTAGTAAGTTAAGTTTAATCAGAGTGAAAAGTTTAGAAATAAAAATGATAGAAATACCCCTTAGGATTTATATTTTTTATTTGAAAATAAAATAGATCTACTAACAGTAAAGTAGCCAAATACCACGGTGATCTTCTTTTACGGGTCCCGGCTCTTCATGCTCAGGAAGTAACTTTGCCGCAACATCTGGTATGAAACACCAAGAACAAAGAAGTTGCATCAATAAGTTGTGACATTCAGTAGGAAAAAATCACCGAAAACTAACACACAGATGCAAATATACAGCATGACATATAAATCATGAAATACGATAAATGCAACAGTAAAGTCATGTAAGTTAATTATGCTCTCGTTCTTTTAAATTTGTAAGAATTATTATTTTTCCCCGGTATTCATTTTTATCCAACTATCTTATGTAGAGTACTCGGCTGATATTGACAAGTTCTTACCGAGACAAGGAAGAGACCTTCTACCGTTTACTCGAGTCAATACCAACTTCACTCTAACTAGACTCGATCGAATACGTGGCTTCGCTGAGTCATGTACCAACAATCCTTAGCCGCATTCCTTTTACCGGCTCAAGGTCGTCCAAAATAAGGCCGTTACTCCCTCGGTGCCTGGAGCTGTCGATGTAAAGGCACCCCAAAATCACCTTCAACCGAATACATTCATCTCCTAATTGGGGTCCTTAATCAAACGGGACGACGCCCGATAGTATCATGAATTCTAAAACATATTTAGAGTGTAAACGTCAATATTTTAGAATAGTGGTGATTGTAATTTTTTTAAATTTTTTTAACTTAAGTAAGAAATAAAACAAATATTTGTTAGTTAGTTTTTTCCATTGCATAGAAAAGGTTTTTGTCTGAATTTTTTTATTTTTGCAGGCCTCATATGGCACGTCGCATAATATGATATGTATTTTGCACATAATATTACATTGATAACTCATAGTTGGATTATTGATATAAACGTTTATATGCTTATTAGATAGATTTTCAACTACTATATATATATCAAACTAATAAATATTATATTTTTTTACTAATCGCAAATTTTTAGATATTAAGTTGAATTTTTTTTCCCCTTTTGTTGTATAAGTAGAGAAATATTGCACATAGCATTAATTAATTTATTTTGTGAAATTGTCATTTTTTTTGTTACTCTAAAATATTGACACTACTTTTGTGGTAAAATGATAGGTAGAGTGATTGATAATTAGTGAAGCGCTCTTTCAAAAGTTATTTTAAATTATTTTAAACTGTCCCAATTTTTAAATTTTAATATTTTTTTTAAAGATGAGATTGAGTAAATACTTGGTCGAATTATTTTAGTCCACAAGAAGTTAATTTGAATACTTCACCCCAAAAAATTGAGTTTAGAATAAAATAATAAAGATGTTCTGAGTTGCACATACTATGAAAACATCATATTTTATGTTGCATTATTGCAGTAGAAATTTACTATTAATTTTATCGATCCGGGGGGCCTGCTGTGCAGCCCCGCACAGCAGGCCCCCGCTGCGCGCCCATACGACGTAGTTTAGCGAAAAACGACGTCGTTTTGGTATATGCTTTGAGGGGTTTGTTTGGCTAAAATTTTAAGACTTCACCCACTTAAAACAAAGTCATTTTTAGTGGAAAAAACACATAAAAATGTCACAACAAACTTAACAAATGAAACATAGTTAGTATCTATTTAGAATGTGTCGATTATTTTATTGTTTGATTTTTTTTTTTTTGTCTTTGTTTGATTTTTTTTTCCAAATTTTCAGTTTTGTTTCAATTTTTTTGATGATTATTGATTCATGGCGAAATAGATTTCAAAAAAGTATAAAAATATTTTGAAAAATTAAAAAAATTTATAAAAGACAAAAAAGTAAATCAAAACAAGGTCTATTAAGGCTTATTTTTCGTTATTAGTACTTTTTTTTACTTTTTGATATAATTTCATACTTTTTAAATTTTTTTCGTTGAAATGAACTAATAAACTACAAAAAAATGATGGAGCACGTGAAAAAAAGGAGGGTTAAGTTTGTTTAAAGGCTCTATTTGGCCTAACTTACGTAAATGAATTATTTTCTATCTTTATTTAAAAAAATTATTTGTTATTTTTGAATCATTTTAACGATATTTGTTTAGACTTATTTTTTATTTTTAATAGATTTTTTAACTTTTAAATATAATTCCATATTTTTCAACATAAGTTAGGCCAAATAGAGCCATAACAAACTTAACCCTCTCCTTTTTTTCATGTGTTCTATTGTGTTTTTATAATTTATTGGTTCGTTTCGACAAAAATAATTTAAAAAGTATGAAATTATGTCCAAAGTTAAATTTATTTTTACTAAAGACCAAAAATAAGTAAAAAGATATGTTGTTTGACTTTTTTTTTTGTTTTTACTGAACGTTTTTAACTTTTTCAAAATATTTTTATACTTTTTTTAACTCTGTTGTTGAGACGAAGCAATAAGCATAAAAAAAATTAACGCAAACTTAAAAATAAGAAAAAATAATCAAATAAGAACAATCAAACAATAATTCAATAATTACCACAGTCCAAAAAATTGAAACAAAACTGAAAATTTGTAAAAAAAAATCAAAGAAATACAAAAAAAAAAAAAAATCAAACAATAATTTAATATTTAACACATTCTAAATAGACACTAACTATATTTCATTTGTTAAGTTTGTAGTGACGTTTTTATGTATTTTTTTCCACTAAAAATGACTTTGTTTTAAGTGGGTGAAGTCTTAAAATTTTAGCCAAACACACCTCTCAAAGCATATACCAAAACGACGTCGTTTTACACTAAACTACGTCGTATGGGCGCGCAGCGGGGGCTGCGGTGCGGGGCTGCACAACAGGCCCCCCGGATCCTAATTTTATAAAGAAAAAATATAGATAGATACATGATAAAATATCTCTCATTTAAATTTACAAATTTGGTGCATAACACAAGTTATTGCTAGTCTTATAGTATTGCATGGACAATTTTAGGGATGAATGCTCTAGAATTGACAAGTGTTATCACCTAATTTCTTTTAATATAGTTACTTGTTAGCTATTCTAAAATTTAATTAGTTCAAATTTAAATTTTTTAAAAATTCCATTAGTTAGCATATTCCATGATTTATGGGATGAGTCAAATTTTAAATAAAGAAATGAAATGTTTTGTTTCTAGCATTCCACATACGATTTTCCTTTTTTCTATTAGTAATATTTCTTAGCCAATCCTATAGTAGAAATGATTATCCTTGCTATTAACCAATAATTAATGCTCTATATTTTCGTGAAGTGATAGGATAATTGATTGAAACTTAAAAGTTATAAAAATCAACATATAATTCAATCCAATGAGTAGATAGGAAAAATTTAACAATTTAGCACAGTATTATGTAGTTCAAATATGTACCAGATTGTAATCTATAAATAGATAACTTGATTAGTATTCACATATTCCTTTTGAATTTCAAATTTTATAAATTGAATTTCAACCTTTTAGAAGGATGGTAAGTTGTTTTGTAATTTTTGTTCTCTTAACTTAAGTAAATAATGTAATGAGTATAAACTAAGTTAATTTAGTTGTTTAGTAGTAAAAATATTTGATGTATATATGTATAGACAAACTATAATAAATCAATAACTCATATTTTGATTCTTAATTGAAACCTTTTTATGCTTCTTAACTATCTAATAATTAAGTAAGTTTTTGATAATTGTTTTTAAAAGTATTTCATCTCTACCAAATATCATGTGTTTTAATGATCGTAAATACTATTTAAATATTAGTTTGAATTTCTCATATTATTTTATTCACAGGTAAATAAATACTACTGGTAGTAGTAGCTTATTATTTTATAAATTTTATAATCATTTTATTACTTTATTCAAAAAAATATAGTGTCACTTTTGTGGTAACATGGTAGGTAGATTGATTGGTAATTAATTATTTTTCTATTTTAAAAATTATTCTTAGATTCAAGTTATCACCGTTCTTAAATTTTGATATTTTATTTTATTTTTTAGAGTTCGATCAAATAAATACATGATATAATTAATTTAGTCATTAAAATCTTCATTAAATGCTTTCCTCCAAAAAAAGTTCAAAAAATAATTAAAAATGTTCTAAGTTGAATATACTATGAAAATTACAACTTTTCATTGTTATTATTAAGGTAGAAATTTATTATTGAAATTTTATCAAAGTAGTATATTGACATTATGAAATATTTCTCCCTTAAATTTACAAATCTTATTCATAATACGAGTTATAGCTAATATGATGGATTAGAAAGGATTCATAAAGGGCACGTGTTTTTTCTTCTGTTTTCTTTTTTTTTTTTTTTTTAACATGAAGGATACATATATTTGTTAGGTTATTCGAAAGAGTAGCAATGCTAGGGACACAGATGTGTCTGAACACATTCGGACACAAATGTGTCCCGGGCCGTTAAATGCACGTGTAACTCTTAATAAGTTGAGGGTCCATGTGCATCGAATAGCTCCAGATATATGAATGTGTTCAGACACATATGTGTCCATAAACTTTTTCTATACGAAAAATGTTTAGACTAGGTCTGGTCAATTTTTTTCTAAATTATTTTTACCTTTATTTTTAAAATTTTAGCTTTTTATTAATTTATTTTGACGAGAGAAATAGAAAAGTTAAAAACTTATTCCAACTGACAAAAACTTCGGCAAAAATGTTAACAATTTAAAATCAAACAGAAAAAAGTACAGGAACAAATCATAAAATTGCAATGGACCTGAAATATAATCTTTCCATGGTAATTATTAGGGTTCACCAAGTAATCCAATAAACTTCATCACTAAACCTCGTGTAATATGTAAAATGACACATGAAAATTACAATATTCGACCCTCATTTTCCTCTTAATTCTACCAAAAACTCCAAAATAAAAAAGATAAACAAAACCAGAAAAAGGAGCCAAGAAAAAAAAAATAGCAGTACAAGCAGTAAGAATTGAGTGGTCTGGTGAAAATCAGAAGGTCCATTTCCAGATCTTGATCCGAAGATCAACCTTACATTTAGCAAGAGATGTTGAAGCAGTCGATGGAGTCTTACCCTTTGGAACAAAACCACGAATGCCATCACATGTAACTCTGATCCCCAATTTCTTACTTTTCAATTTCTCCAATATCACCACCACTTTCGTATCCATCACTATTTTCAGGGGCAGCCCACTTCTCCTCTTCAGATCCGATCTCAGAGAACTCACAGAGTCGGCATCAACGAGTTCTGCACCAGAGAGTTTAGATCGGATAACCGTTTCGTTCTTCGGGTTACTTGTGAAAAATGGAAACGACCCATTTGCAATTACTACTTGATTTGAATCGGCGGTGATAGTGAAGAGATCGTAGATGTAAATGAGCTTCTTGTTTGGGTTTTTGGAGGAAATTGTGACGTTGAGCGCAGACGTGAGGTGGGTCGTGTCGTCGGCGGCCGAGGTAGAGAGGTTGAATTGAGAGATTTTCAAGGCAACGACAGAGAATTCGGGGCGGCGGGGGCTGTAGAGGACGTAGACCACGCAGCCGGCGATGGCGGCGAGGAGGAGGAGGGCGGTGAGGAGGAGGATGGACCAAAAGCAGCAGAGGCAGACGTAGCTTCGACGGCTGCGTCGGCGCCGGTTTTGGTTGGGTTGGGGGCGGTATGGGTGGCGGGTGGGGTTGTAGAGGTGGGATTTGGGTGCTGGAATGGTGGTTCCAGTGGCGGCTCCATTGGCGGTCGTGCCGTTGGGCTTAGCTGAGGGGTACACTCTGTCTGTCATATTCTCCGATCTTTGAGGGTAGATTAAGAAGAGAAGGTAACAAGGAACATCAAGCGAAGGAAGAGAAGATAAATGTATGTAAAGATTTGAGAGCTTTGTGGAAGGAGTAGGAAAGCAAGTGAGAGAGAGTGAGAACGAAACTCACCTACAAAGTGATGCCTCCATCTCACCAAAAGTAGAGTTCTCTCTCTCTCCCTCTCTCTCTACAATTTTTTTCTCTCTAGTCTTTTCTCTAAAACACAAATATTTTGTACATATTTAAATACAGATTTGTTCAGAATTGTTGAATGTGTAATAAACTCACATGATTATAAAAAATCTCATGTGTATCTAACGATTCCGAATACATTTTTTTTTTAGGACTACAATGTGTGAAATTAGACTACACCCATGGAAGAACATGCTACATTAGAGAATTAAAAGGAGAAAAATGGAATTTAGTGACACGAATCATATAAAGTGATGAGAAAATCCAGCTGTTGCACATCAGTACTATTCAAAAGCAGCACTAAAATTCTTTATTCATTTATGATTTTACATTGAATATGACAACTTAGGCAGAAAGTTTAAACACGGAAGGGAGTTTGAAGATGCCATTATAAAAACAATAAAGATGGAAGATAAAAATTAGTACTGATGTGATTTTTTGTGCAATTTTTTTAGTTTTTGCAAAAAAATAAAAATGTGTTGTGCGTTATACACGTATTTAATATATATCATAGATGAATACATATATAGATAGGTTTTTATTTTCAACGTTCAAAAAACTAGAGGTTATTAAAAATTTGATCAATCGTTAAGTTCATTATTCACGAGTTGACCGAGTCACCTATTTATTAAATAAAAAACAAACAATAAACAAGCATTGATCTTCCTTTGGGCCAAGACCATGGATTGCATTGTCGCGTCTTAAGGTTTATTTGCTTCGCTTGCTTATTCGCTATTGCTTCAACAAATAAGCTTGGTTTGATGGCACAACTACTTAATTGAATGTGTTGATAAAATAAAATAAAAGATCATAAGCAAATAAGCAATTAGAAACCAACATATTTTGTTTATTATGGATCTTTGGTATTACTTATTTATATTGTTTGTTTTTGAAGGAACCATAGAGCGGGAATATGGCTTAGTCTCATCTGGAATTGGGAAGGCTGATGTACATTCCGCATAATAGTCCGTGCTACTCGTCAAAATGATATTATTTTGGCACGTAAAATACTAATTGAAATTTGTTCGATTAACGTTCAGCTATTCGGATAGTATTCTGCGAGTTAAAATGATGCGTTTTGACGCGCAACACATCCTGCTGTCCACAATGCACAACATGATCCCTAGTTCATGTCGGATATAGCAATTTGATTCATTCATATTGGGGGTTTTCTTGCATTTTCGCACCTTGATAAAAAAATCGGGTTACTAAATAGTAACTTGACGTCCAGACTAAATTGGTCTTTTCCTTTTATGTCCGCAATTAGTCATCTTATATATGTGTATTCTATTTGTAAGTAATTAATTACGAAAAATATCTCTACTATTTACCAAAATAGCAGTATACATCTATTTCTTCCTTAATTAATTATTCCTATATAATATTTTTTGTTTTACTTCTTCACCAATGTTTTAAAAACTTCTTCTAATATAATTAATTGGACTTTATGAAATGCTATCTATATTACATATAAAAATATAAATATAAATTTTTATATAATACAAATCTGGATTGGTTTTTAATATTCAGAAATCGAAAATCGTACCAAAATTTTAATTTTTCAATAATTTCAAATCGAAATTCGACTAGACCGAATATTTGGGCGCTTAAGTCGGTGGTCCGGTCAAATATTTCAGTGTAGTTGGCGGATTCTTAATTTCATTCCTAATTAAGTAGACAATAATGATTACAAGGACAACAATCAAATGCTACTCAACCACATGTACCGAATATTAATAAGCTTGGTTGGGTGCAGTAGCAGATGGAGTGTAATCACGGGAACTCGGAAATAATTTGGGAAGGTAAAATGGGCAATGCTCTACCAAATCATGTCATGGTCCAAGAGGGAAACGGGGCCCCACTCACCGACTCCCTTCTACCAGAATATGATTGATTACTTAACTAATTATAATAATAATGATGGTCATTAGATAATGCATTATCTTAATTTGCAATTAAGTCATGAATAGTCTAGTCACACTGATAACGATACTCCTCTCCAGATTGTACTGTCTTACCTCTAACGTGCCTTGAAATCCACGACTTATTTTTATCAACTCCATAATTACCTCTAATTTGTGAATTTCGAAAAAATTAGATTTTATATCGCTATCCGGCATATTTTGATTAACGAGTTAGAGCATCTTCGATAAATATGTTAAATTTATTGTGACATTTCAAATAATAATAAATGGCATCTAAATTAACTCTAACAAAAACGTAAAAAATATTTTGCAAATTTTACGTGACAATTGGGAAAAAAATTACTTGATATCAAATGTTAAATTTTTAAATAAGTTATCAAAAAATTTAATATTTTTTTCGGAGATTTTATATGGGCAACTACTAAATAAAGCATGGGTACCCATAAAGCATTTTATGTTCTTGTTTTCCACAAATTGTACCAGTCAAAACGTACGTTAGTAGTTCCCATGTTGAACTTTAACTTTTAAATAATTGGACAGAAATACTCTTGACTGTTTCTTACTTTGCTTTCTACCTGATTTGTCTTAATGTTATATTTTTTATTTTTTTTCGCATTTGATAGGCTTGGGTAATTTTTTTTAAAGATTATTAGTTTATCTTGACAAAAAAATCTAAAAACTTAAAAATTATATCTAAAAGTTAAAAAAACGTTCACTAAAAATAAAGTTGATCCAAAACAGACAGATTATTTTGTCTTTTTTGAATTTTTTTAGACTTTTGGATATAATTTTTTTACAATTCTGAAATCTTTCATCATGACGAACCAATAACTCACAAAGATTGGCGTAGAATAAAAAATTACAAATTTTTTTAAAAAGGACAAATAATCCCCAAAAAAAAGTTAGTAAAATAAATATTTGCAAAAGATAAAGAAAAATACACGCTACGAAGAAATAATTCCATCATTCATTTTTTCAACAAAATAAAAATAGCATATATATATTGAAGTAGAGTTTAGAGATTCTCTACGGTGAAAATTACAAAGAAAAAACTATGATTAAACCAACTTGAAAGACACCAAGAATTTGGACAAAGATCCCCAGTGAGTGCTTTTTATTATTCAAAAAGAATTTTAAATTAATAACACATATTCAAAAAGTAATATGTGAAACATTATTTGTTTTCTCCACAAATTTCATTGCACCTACAAAGCCATGTCTTTTCTAATTCTTATTCTCATTTACTTGCTTTGTAATCCAACAAAAGTCCACATGGGGTAGGTTGGGGTCATCATGGTGTCTTAATTACGAGAATTCTTAGTTAAGATACCATTTCTGAATAATTCAAATTTTGTCTGCAGTCTTGAGGATTTCTTAATTAAGACTCTGGATTATGTAAGATCCTCATAGGAATCTTATTCAAATTCATTGCAAGCTGTTTGGATGGATGGGATCTTAAATTTATGGGTGTTAAATAAGAAGATGGGTTAAACAAGAGGGATGAGTAAATAGTTGTGTTAAATAAAAAGACGTTATGTTGACTTTTATGATAAGATGAGATTGACTATTTAAGACATAGTATGATTGAGATCTTATCTATACTCTATACTATATATTATTGCAATGCCACTTTTTATGAGAGTCTCTCTGAGCGTGCCAAGTGGAGGAAATTGATTGGTTTGTGATCAAACTTTTTAAGTATTACATATTATATCTTATACTAACAAGAATATTGCATGAATCTTTTTAAAATTTAAATTAAAAAACTTGTCATATTTCACATGTGATATTTTTTATTTTCATAACTTTCTCTAATTATCTATATCTATAAACATACACATATAATTTATATTTTTATGTAATTAAAAATAATATTTTAAGAAATTATGCAAAGATTAATTTTTAAAGTAAAAGTACAAATAAATAGACTTATTCTTATATAGAAAAAAAAATTTGGTTTAATTTCTAACAAACAAATAAATGTATAACCATATTAATTTTTATTATTCATGACTTTGATCTTCTCTTTTTTTAAAGTATCTCCTCTTTTATTAACTTTTTGTTTAAATTTTCTAATAAAAATATAAAAACTATACGAATAACGGTCGAGATAAATTTTTATAAGAACAAAATATTTATTATTATTTATTATGAGGTTGCGAATCAACTGTACTATTATCGCAGGAATGTGCCTAGATTAGATTGAGTGAGTTGAGATACATTTAATTAACTCATTATAGACACGCTAATATTTTTTTGGTAATTTAAATTAGGATCCTAAGAGCTCAGACATCGTAGATTTAATTTGATCAGTTAAGTAGGTTCACTGTTAAAAATAAATTCAAATAAGGTAAATTAGAAAGACAATAGATTGAACGGAATTCATTCTTTAGACTTTTTTAAAAAAATTAAAATTTAGAATAAAAGACATAAAGAGGCCACTAAATGTTAAGGATAAGAGCAACGAAAGTGAGAGATTATACTAAGTATGTTTGAATTTTGTTAGATGAGTAGTATTTATCCTTATAATATCTTTACTCCAAATTGAGTTGGATAATATGATAATTATTAAATTTTACTCCCATTCATACACTCTTCTTGAAGTTAAATTGGATAAAAATCATAATTATGCTATGGTTCATAATTTTATGAAGATTGAAAAATATATTAATTGAAGGTTTATATACTTCTCAGTTAGATTTTTAGGTAGGTCATTGATAATTTATTTTTAACTAATATAAATTCAATTAATAAATATTACTTTTGTTTGTAGAATTTTAAATATTAGGTTGAATTTATTTTTGTAAATTATAGTATAGCTAGATAAATATTACATTAACTAATTTTGTAAAAAAAAATATTTATTTTTTATTCCAATAAAATATTGAAACTATATTTATGGTAAAATGATGGATAAAAGTGATTCATAATTACACAATTTTTATTTCAAAAGTTATTCTTATTTACCTTAAACTCTTACAGTTCTTGAATTTTGATATTTTATTTTAATTTTTCTAGAGCTAAGTTGAATGAGTACTTGAACAAATTAATTTAGTCATTAAATTATTAATTTTAATATTTTATTAAAAAATAGAGTTTAAAATAAAATGTTGAAGATTTTTCAAGTTGAACATGCTACGAAAATTATGTGTCGCCTTGAATTATTGCGATAAGAATTTATTATTAAAATTTTAAGAGAACATATAGATTGACATGATAAACTATTACTCATTTATACATGTCTCGTGCATAGCACGGGTTTTTGCTAGTATGAGTATAGTAGAAGGGGTGTTCAATCAATTATTTGATCATTTTGCCCTTGTAGTGAATAACTGTATTATGTTATGTTTATTATTATAAATAATGTTATTTAACACCCCTCTAATTTGCCAATCAAACCATGGCTTAAAAATTAAGGCCCTGATTGGATGGGGCTTTAGTTGGTGCATTAGTTAACACAAGCCTTAGTTAAGGCTGGACCCACCTCTAACCCGTTGATTGGCAAAAATTCTAACGTGTGTTAGTTAGCCCGTGAGCTAATTAAAGCCCCCAGACATGTCTTAATTAGCCTCCCCCCCCCCCCCCCCCCCCCCCCCAAGGATAACTAAGGTATTGCCTTAGCCTTAACCAATTATCAAAATACCCACCCTTTTATATACACACTTATCTTTATTAAACATAATATAAGTATATATAATAGATGTATATTATATTATTATTATAGATATATATATATATATTGATAATATTTATACACACATACATATATACTTATATAATATATAATACGTATACATTATAAACATACGTATATTTTATAAATACATACATATAAACATATATATATATATAATACATATATATACACTATATATTATCCGTATACATTATACGTGTGTACATATATATGTGTGTGTCTCTCTCTCTCTCTCTCTCTATATATATATATATATTATAAGTGTATATATATAAGCGTGTGTGTATTTTTTATGTATATATACGTATATTTTTAAATATATATACATAAGTATA